>CM072769.1:54122500-56622500 GCA_036936925.1 Cenchrus fungigraminus | reverse complement strand
TTCTCGCTACTTGGGAAAGGTTTGCAATGGTTCTATACTTTGCCGACGGACACGGTGCAAAATTTGGAAGAGTTGATGAAGGCTTTCATGAAGGAATACTATTCGCCGGGTAAGACTCAAAGCTTGCGTAATAAGATTGCTACTTTTGCTCAATATCCTACGTAAACTATCAAGGAGGCTTTTGAGCACTTCAATGAGTACATCCGGGCTGTGCCACATCACAAGTTCCGAAGGAAGACCTCGTTCAAAAGTTCTATCAAGGGCTCAATATGGCATCGAGGACCGTAATTGATGCATCGGCGGGAGGATCTATCATTGAGCTTACTCCAACGGAAGCTTTCACTCTATTCAAGAAGGTTGCGGACAATGATACATGGGCGTCATCTGGACGCTTACTTCCGGTTCAGCCCACGGGCAATGCCAAGGGTGTTTTGCAGGTTGAAAAGGAGGATCTTCTCGAAGGAAAAATTGACTTGCTCATGAGGAGGTTGGAGAAGATGGAAGTGGAAAAGAAAGAGGCTCAAGACCTAAAGGCCGCCGAAGCAAGATCCACATGTGAAGAGAGCGGGGAGTACGGCCATGTCCAAAAAGATTGTCCGGAGGAAGCAAGGATGCTCGACTACATGAGGAAGGGTGATTTGCCGAATTATCGATACGGTCAAGGTAGATCTCAATTTAATGCAAGTTCATCTCTTCAAAATGTGGTGCCTCTTCGTATACAATTGAAGGATTTCATGGACGAGCAAGCTAAGATCAACAAGGACACCGTCACTAAGTTCAAGGCTATGGACAAGATATTGGAGAATATTGATGGCAAGGTGACGGAGGTCGGAAGTTCCAACCAACAAGTGCTTAATATGATGAAGATGTTGGAGTCACAAGTGGGACAACTTGCCGGGCGCCTTCCGGCTAATGAAGGAAAGCTACCGGGGCATCCCCAAGGGTCCGAGTCGGCAAAAGCTATTCAAACTCGCTCGGGAAAGGAGACCGTGGATCCCGAAAATTCAGCCGGAGCAAGGAAGCCTAAGCAAACCGCCGAGACGGAAGGAAACATTAAGGAAAAGGTTGCTACTACTCCGGAGATAGTCACCGAAGAGCCGGATTTTGAAATGCCAAGTGATGACATGAAGATACCGCTGCTAAAGCCACGCTACTTCCGAGGTAAAATTGATAATCACTTTAAAAAATTTGTGGAAGTGGTGCGCAGGTTAAGCATCAACATGCCGCTATTGGACGCTCTTCAAGTTCCAACATACTCTCGCTACTTCAAAGACATACTTGTCAACAAGTATGAGATAGCGGCACTCGGGGGAGATCACATCAAGATGTCCGAGCAATGTAGTGCCCCTATTGCAAATCAAGGGCCGGCGAAGCAAAGAGACCCCGGATGTCCGACCATCCCATGTTCCATCGGCTCATTCAATTTCGAGAAGGCATTGTGCGATCTTGGGGCAAGTGTGAGCGTCATGCCAAAGGACGTGTTCGAGAAGCTACACCTACCGGAGCTAGAGCCCACGGCTATGAGTTTGGAGTTGGGTGACAATTCTATTTGCTACACCACGGGGATCGCCGTGGACGTACCCGTGAAGGTTGGGGACTACATCATCCCCGTCGACTTCGTCGTGCTCGAGATGGGAGAAAGGGCGAAGCCGCCTCTCATCCTTGGGAGGCCATTCCTCAAGACCGCCGGGGCAACCATCGACGTCGGCAAGGGGGAGATCGAGTTCGACATTAACGGCGAACGGAGAATCTACAAGTTTCGTCCACGCTCCGAGGTATGCAATATGATTAACGTCAAATATGTTCCGCCTCATCGTCGCATTGTCAAGGAAGAGCCAAAGGAGAAGGAAGCGAAGAAAAGCAATGAAGTCAGGATTGTCGCATCCGTCAAGACAAAGGAACAAAGCCCGCCTATGAAGACCAAAAAGATGACAAGGCCAACTAATAAACCTGCGCCGAAGAAGATGGTGCAGAAGTGGGTACCCAAGATTGCAACACCCACAAAGAGCGTTGATCCGAAGTGAAGGAGTGAAGAAGTCTAGCTATGGACTCTAAACAAAGCGCTTGGCGGGAGGCAACCCGTTCGTCGAGTCAAGAATAAAGCTACCGGGAGGACAACCCGCTCAAGAATAAAGGCTACCGGGAGGGCAACCCAGAAGATTTTTCAAGTTTCAAGAATCAATGGAGGCACATGAAGCAAGGAGACATGGGAGACAAGAGTTGACACCAAGAAAAGGAGAAAGGAGATTAAGCTCATCATTCAAGGGAAGGGAGTGGATGAGAACGTTTGGGCGGTGGTCTAACGTGGAGCACGAGGCTAGGAGGTCCCAATGCACTAAAGAGCATCCCAGGAAAAAAGGAGAGCAATTGGGGGAAGAGAGGCCCTAGGGCGATCGGACTAGGCCAGTCAGCCTGGCTCCCTTTTTAAGCCCCCGGTGCTCCCCTTCGGATGGTAAGTCCTCCACCCCGTTGCAAGTTCATAGCCCCAAGTTCATAGTCCAGGAAGCTCCCAAACTCTCCAGAAAAATTCGTCCTCCAATCCTTAGTCCAAAAATACTGAAAAAAAATTCACCACAATTCTTGTTCTTCCATATACTTTCTTTGTGCAATTTTTCTTCTGGCAAGAAACCCCGAGAGAGTTGTTTGAGTGTTCTTGCAGCAAGGAACCATGAGGAAGGCTGTCAACTTCGTTCTTGGGAAGCAACGATCATCATCATCATCGAAGGCGCCGTCGTCGAGCTCTTCGCGAAGGCACTCGGTATCCGAGTCTCCGCGAAGCATGGAACAAGATGTCGTGGCACCAAGGGGTGACATGCTACTCCTTGGTGGCATGGATACACAAAGCTCGTCCATGCGGTTCACCAAACCGCATGGGCATACCGAGGAGCCGCCACGACGATAGACGCGCTCAACCATCCCTCCACCCTACAAGAGCAAGCGCTCAAAATATGGCTTCACCATTATGTCGAAGGAAGAAGAAGAGAGGCTTGGTTTTCTTGAATGAAGGATTGTGGTGAATGTTGATTTTAATGATGATGCTCTACTCAAGTTGGGATTCCATTTGGATATTTATCAACTCTTAGATCACCTTGGGTGGACGCAATTTTCCAATGGAGTTACGGTACATGTGCACAAGGAACTTGCTCTTGAAATACTTATGACAATGAAGCCGGAGATCACGGAGGAAGGCGTGGCATGCATTTTATTCCGTCTTGAAGATGTAGAGCAAGTGATCCCCTATGATTATATTAGAGAGTTGCTCGGTTTCAAGAAGAATGCACCGGAATTAGTTGAAGTCCAAGTGGGCCAAATTGAAGAATTTTGGGGGATGATTTCGGAGAAGGAGAATCGACAAAGAAATAGCATCAAGAATATTATTATCCAAGTCTTCCACTCATGGATGAGCAAGCGTATCATGGGAAGGATGAGAGAGACAAAGATCACCGACACGGAGTTGAATTGGCTATATGCGGGATTGGTGGCAAGACAAGAAATCAACCCGACATACATCATGATAAATCGGTGGGCTTGTGAAGCGGTCTCGAGAAGAGGAAGTATTGGTTCGGGTTGCTATTTGACAATGTTGGCTATTGCATTAAAGCCAACAATCCGAAGAAACCCGCAACTTTTGCTTATTGGGACTTCATTGGGCATAGATTATTTGAGGCAAGGAAAGTATATAAGTGGAGATGAGAAGAAAGGATTCAGGGTGGCAGTGGTAAATATCCCTCTCCCGGATATGAATTTGAAATTATTTGTCGAAGGGAGAGAAGATTGGTTGGGAGATGAACTGCATGTGGCAGCCAAGAAGAGCAAGAGAGGAGTTATAATTGAAGAAGGGTCATCATCCGCAGCCCAAGGAGGACAAGGAGCCACATTCCAAGGAGCACCAAGTGGTAGTGTACCTACCAGGTGGACCGGAGCACCATATGGCGGAGTTCCAATACCACATTATGGAGGGATTCCATCACCACAAGTTAGAGTCCCAATGCAGCCATGTGGGGGTGTCCCAATGCAAGCATGGGGGAGTGGAATGCCTATGGGGCCTCCACCTCCAATGTATGGTCAACCGGGAGGCGCGCCGTACATAGTACCAAATGCGGTGTTTGTTCAACCTTATTCACATTTAGTCCTACCGCAACAAAGTGCAGCCATCATTGGAGCTTATGTGGAGAGGAATATGCAAGACGCCGAGATCGTGTACTCGCACGTGAACAACATGCAAGAGGGAACAGCGAACATCACCTACCAACTTGGGCGCTTACATCTAATGCCACCGGAGGAGTTTCATGGAGGACCGATGCAACATTATTATGAGCAAGGATACAACGAGCAACCACCGCAAGAGTGAAGATGAAGGAAAGAAGACACATGCAAGTTTGGTTTGATTTTTATTTGTCCCTTTCTTTTATTTTGAGTTTGTGTGCAAGAATGTGTGTGCGTAGCATCTTCTATTTTATTTGATTTCAGCATGTGTGTGGTAGTAGTAGTTTTCATTTCCCATCGCCATGAATAAAGTTCACCATCGTTTTATAATTTTTAATATGGATGGAAAGTTGTACCATGCGATATGTGATGATCGTTGCCGCTTTGATCATGCCTAAACTTGTTTTATATATGATTAAGCTAGTGCTCTCTTTTAAAAACAAATCTGAAAATCAACTTAAATACTAGCTTAATCTTGTGTGGAGGTAACAATAATTTAAGTCCCATGGTGTTTTTCATGCTCTCATTTTTGGTTAAATCAAGGATGATTTCTTTTTATGCTTAAAATGATGCTAGCCTTATCATAATGACCACTTGCATTTTGCTCTACCCATCCAAAGCCATATTATGATTGAGTGAAAAACCTTAGTGTTTCAAGATTAATTTTTGGGTGCTTCAATTCAGATTTAGTTCTTAATGGTTCGAGTCTAAGAAGCTGGTCATTCCGTATTTTTGCGTATTGATCTTTTTGCTAGCCTTTCTATCTGTGCATTGTGAGTTTCCACATTGGGAATTTCGCAAACCTCGCCGGATATCCACCCACAAACCCATATCATCTCTTTTCGTGTTCACCTCCATGATCAAACCCAAACTTGAGTATGGATGAATATTTTGAGGAAGACTACAAGAAGAAGGCGCCATCAAGTGGAGATAACTTCGGGAGATTCCAAAAAGACCCGTAGAAGATTTCGAGTATCTTTCTCCATAAAAGATTCCAAAAATTTCAGTACCACCTTGGCATTTTCCTTACACCTCTTTTGCTCGAGGACGAGCAACGTCTAAGCATGGGGGGGGGGTTGCCAAGGAAGTACTAGTGTAGTCTAGAGTTCAAGGGGAGTTAAAAAAATCAAAAATGAATGAAAAAGGAAAAAATGATGGAGAAAAGAAAAAGTTTGATGAAAGAAAAAAAATAAAGAAAAATAAAGGAGAAAAAAATATAAAGCTCCCCGGTTCTCTAGTTACACTTGAAAGGTTCAAAGAGCTTCAAGATCAAGACCCATACTCTTTTCCAACCATGTGCAATCCAATAACGAGGACTTTGCTTGTGCCTCGGGATCACTTCATTCCATTTGCACATGTCCACCTATCTAAAAGTGTGTGTATTTTTCTCTCCCCCCTCCTTGAAACATTATTTTCCAATGACCTTTTTGACTAGGCTCGGTAATTCCATGAGGAACTTGTCTTGTTTTGTTTGCATTCCATTTATGAAATCTTGAGAGGACTAAACTTTCCCATAGCTCCATATAAAGCTTTCCACCAAATACTTGAGAGAGGAAAGGAGTAGTTCTAGTAGGCTTGAGAGATAAGATGAGTTGAGAGTACATGAGCAAGATGTAAGGAGGTTTGTTATTGATATTGGTAAAGCAATTTTTCTATCTCGTTCTTAATTTTCAAAATATCTAAGATTTATTTCAATTTTGGGAGCATGATTAATTACTTGTGGAAAGAGCTTTATTGATATCCACCCTCCATGAAGAAGAAAGCTAGTTACACTATGAAACTTTAACTTATATAATTTTAGAGAGCATTATGTCTTTTTCATATATGATCAAGTGCAGGTTATGAACATTGAAGGGCAACACTGATATCCATTGAAGGCTTACTCGAGGACGAGCAAGGTTTAAGCATGGGGGGATGTTGGCGGTCGATTTCCATCAACCTAGCCATGAGTTTACCTTCAATGTTGGTATTAATTTAATATCCATACTAACGATCCTAACCCCCTTGATATATCAAGTTCGTGTGTGCATGTGGTTTTTGGAGTTTATTGTTTACGCAGGAATTAAGTACTTAAAAGGATGATTCCGGATATCATTCATCGAGCACTTTGCAAGAGGATCGTGAAGCCCGGAACAAGTCAAGACATGACGTGAACATGACTCCAAATGACCCGAGGACCGAAGGACGAGAAGGCAATTCTCTGGGGACTTGAGCAGAAAATGCGGGAGCTTGCGCGACAAGTACCCTTATCTATTTCATGGAGAAGATGACATCAAGGGCCCACATGCAACTCGGCAGGAACTCCAAATATCACGAGAAGCATCCAGAAGAAAGCGGGGGGCGAACCGGGCCGAAACGGGCCCAGGCCGATCAGAATGGGCCGATCGGCCTGGCCCATTTCCTCGCCCATTCGTCACCCCCTTTGGCCTAGATCCCCCTTGGGCTATTTATAAGTGCCACGCCAAAAGCCACGTATCAATTCATTCGTCATTCACCGCCGAGGAGCAGAGAAGCTAGAGGGACACCATCTCGGAGAGGAGGGTCGAGCTAGTTGTCTAGGGCTACCCTAGCCGACGTGGGAACCTTGCAAGGAAGACCACATCAGAGTTCCGGAGCTAGAATCAAGATCAAGGTAGGATCCCGGTTAGTGACCTTGTTCATGTATCATTCATGGTGAAGATATTATATGAATCCGATTTCTAGCGATCAAGTGTCTCTTCTACGAATTCGTTCTTCTTGGGTTTGCTTCTTTTCAATCTATTCTCGAGATAGATTGCTCGGGGTGTTCTTGTAGCCGCGGTAGCTAGATGTGCATACCGGATCTACCAAGGATTGTGACATGCTCCTTGTGAGCGTGCTTGTAGGCTAACTGCTGAAAAACCGGGACGTCGTGACAGGACGCCTAGATCAGGTGTAAGGCGGCACCACAGGGGATGGAACGGAGACCACAGTTTAAAGAGGCTTTTAATGAGATTCGTTTTCTATCTTCATCTCTTGTTCGGAACTACAACAAAGGCACAATCTACCTTTCTAGATCGGTTATCTCTATGCTTTCTCTTGCTACCTCTTGAGTTTTATAGATTAGATGCATTTGATCTTCTCTCAAAGTTTTGAAGAGTTCTTTTCGCTTTAGTAGATTGATTCTTGTTTTACACACTATTCCATAGATTCGATACCTTGGGTTCACACTTAAGGGAAGAAGGGTCCCATGGCTCGTTTGCTTGCGAGTCGAAGTTTACAACGAGATTCAACCGTCAACAGGTATGCATTTTTTAGAGATGACAGCTTCAAGATTGCAAGCAATTCCAAGAGGCCTAACAACTCTACCATCTCCCATGATTAACTTAATTGAACTTGGGACTAGGTCTATGGTATGATTATGAATCTCATCATAAATTTTAGAGGATAAGACACTTACTTGTGCTCCGATGTCACATAAAGCTTTGAATTGAATTCCATTAATCGTGCAACTTAAGTGCGGGGTTGTCTTCTCCTCTTGATCGGACCCTATGGCGTAGACTTCAGCGAGGTGAGCGTATGGCGATGCTTCGGGCTTGATCCCCATCACTCTTTTCACCTCGGCTATATGGTCCGGATCCACTTCTACTTCATTAAAGAGCTTTCAAAAAATCTTGCCGGTCGTTTCAAGATCATATGAATTTTCCACTTGCTTCCCCAGTGGGAAATCTACCTCCAAAGCTCCTGCCACCCCCTTTTGGTTGGGGTATGGTCTTCTCTTGTCAAACACTTCCCCAAAATCAATTGGAACCCAATCCATTTGCTCGAACTCCCTCAACGGCTTTGCGCTTGAAATGCTTCTTCCATTCACTTGGCTTGACTTGGCGAAGTCGATGTTTGAGGTAGTTCTTGCTTCCACATGTACTTTTTCTAATTTTTCTGGAATTGGCTCCTCTTTCTTGTGTTCCGGGGTTGCTTCTCTGAAAATTCCAGCAAGTGTTCTCACACTTGAATCACATTCTTGCTTCCCCGAAAGTCGTGCTTCCCAATCTCTTCGCGTGGCCGCCGCCTTGCTGATTTTTTGTAAAAGTTGAGCGGCTTCCGTGAGTGTTTTCTCCATGAGATCCCTTCCTGAACACATTTGAACATGTTCCACGCAACTAGGGGTTAGGGAAAAGAAAAAAGTGTGCAAAAGTACGTCACCGGAGAATCTGAGTCGTGGTCCTTGTTCAATCAACTCGTTGAATCTGGTCTATCCCTTCTTCTTCTCTTTGCGTGAAGGTGATCACTTGCCTCCTTAGATGTTGGACCTTACTTATCGGGAAGAATTTTTCACAAAACTTCCTTGTCAATTGATCCAATTCCCTCCAACTTCGAAGGACGCGAATGAGTACCACTTCTTTGCCTCACCGGCAAGTGAGTATGGGAAGAGATTCCACTTGAACCATTCGTCGGGGACTCCTTCTTGTCGTACCATATTGCACAATGTCGTGAAGTGCTTGATGTGTCTATACGGGTTGTCCGCCTCCATCCCTTTGAAAGGATTGGCCGCCGCCATCTTGATGATTTGCGCCTTAATCTCATACTTCGTCGCTTCGGGCTTTGAGGACCAGGTGTGTCCGAGGACCAGTGGAGGGTCGCTCCTTAGTGATGAGTAATTGACAACGTTGGGTGGACTGATGCTTGGCTAAATGTGCAGGTACAGGTTGTGGCTTGACTCGTGTCGGTGCAGGTGAAGAACAAGCACGAAAGGCCTTAGCCGTGACGGCCTCCGGGTGATGGAGAGGCAAGTAGGCTTGGTTCGATGGACCCAGTGGCCGATAGGGTCAAGTGCGAGCCGTGCAGTGCAAGACTAGCAAGCTGAAGTCGTGAACATGGGTTAGTGCAAGGTAGCGGATCGAGCCCAAAGCTTGCACGCGGGGTTTGTTGATTTGCCCACAAAACCATCAGTGGACGGTTTCTTGGTTTGGGCCGCAAAACCAAGTCCGGAGGCCCGAGGCGACGGAGACGGTGATCCGGGAGCTTCGGTAAGCTTCGAGGCGGGGGGGGCACGTGGAGTGATCGCGGGGCTTGCGTCGATGCTAAGCAAGGCCGCGGTGGAAGCGTGTCCGCTCGATGAAGACTTGACCAAAATGCCCCTGAGGGGTTGTATCTTCATTTCAAGCTGTAGGGGTAGCGTGGTCATTTACCTCCCTCCGATGGACTTCGTATAAATAGCGGAGAGGTGGATGGCATCTCTCTCTCTGGGACTCTAGGGTTTCCTCCCCCGGTAGATTACACTGAACTGCTTCTTTTTCCTCTGTTTCCTTACGCTAGATTCTTGTATAGACTCTGACCTCTGGATGTATTGAAGCATTCGGCGCTGCGGTGATCTCCTAGTCCTCAGTGATTTTCGTGTCATTTTCTGGGCTATTTTTGCGGAGTTTCATTCTTCGCTCAATTCGGGGATTTGAGGGTGTTTCTTCTCGGATTTCTTTGAGGGGACATGGGTGGATGCCTTGCGTATCTTTGTGTGTGATCTTGACCCCTCAAACGCCGGGGAAGGCCTTCGATTCGTGAGTTTTTGGCCGGAGTTCAAGTTCTTGGTGGTGGTTCGTGTGATCCTCGATTCCCGGTGATTTATTGAGTTAGAGGTCGAGATTTTTGGGGCATAGCTTCCTCTTGTGACGCTTCTTACCTCCCCCAAATCTTGTCTCAAGAGCTCAAGCCGTTTGGGAGATCCGGTGATGGATTTGGAGAGTTGACCTCGCGGGGTCGGGCTTTTTCTGCTCTGTCCGCGCCTGGCGGACTGTCCGCGAGCGCCGTGTGGACTGTCTGCGTGACCTCAGTTTGTTGCGTGTTCATCCGTGTTCGTGCGCGTTCACGTTTCAATCCGTTCTGTCGCTAGGTTTTTGTTGCAAGCGGTTTGCGGACTGTCCGCGTGTGCTGGCTGGACTGTCCGCGTGGTGTTGATTTTGTATGGGGTGGCTCGAGGTTTGTCTGGGGTGTCCAGCGAGTTTCGCCGGACTGTCCGCCTGGTGTGGCCGGACTGTCCGCGCGGTGTCGGACCGTCCGCGGTGCTTGCCCGGACTGTACGATTTTTCTCGGTGGAGCACTAGTTGCTCGAAGTCCTATTTTGGACTGTCCGCCGAGGGTCCGCCGACTGTCCGCCAAGCTTGCCGACTGTCCGCTGTACTCGTCCAGACTGTCCGGCCAGGGCTTCGCAGATTTGGCTAAGTCTTTTGATTCTTGTCTTGTGCTTCTGCGGTTTGATCCAAGGCTTGTCTCTAGGACTTGTGGGCTTGTGTGTGCCTAGTCTAGAGCTTCTATGGTGTGTGCGAGTAGTCAGAGTGGCAATCGGGGTATAGGCTGAGTTCGTTCTTCAGGAAGAATTTTTATTGGCTCTCATTCACTCCCCCCCTCTCTGGTCACCTATTCGGTCCTTCAATTGGTATCAGAGCAGGTTACGGATCTTCTTGATTCTAACCAGTCTAAGATCCAAAGATGGGCGATTGTGGCAAGGGGTCGGGTCCTCCACACTTTGATGGCAAGAATTACCTGATGTGGGAGAGGCGCATGGGCGCATTTTTGCGAGGGAAGGGAACTCTGATCTAGGAGGTCACTCAGAATCCTCATTATGTCATCTCAGATAGTTTTCTGCTTCCAGGTTCGCAGGACATGTGTGAGGTCAACAGCAAGGCCGTTAATTACTTGTTTCGTGCTCTCTGTGCTTCGGAGTTCGAGCGAGTGTACGGAGAGAATGTGGCCGGAAAGATTTGGCTTAAGTTGAGAAATGCTCATGTTGGCAATGCCCAAGTGCAAGCCCATTTGTTTTCCACTTACCGGAGAGAGTATGAGAACTTCACTCATCTGCCCGGTGAGTCGACCGATGCTATGTTCCAGCGCTTCACTAGCATAGTCAACAACATGAGGGCCAATGTGACAGTGCTCCCATACACGGACCATGATCAATCTATCAAGCTTTTGCATGCCCTGGATAGGTCTATGTGGGGTGCCAAGGTCTAGGCCATTGAGGAGTCAAGCGTGTATGATACGCTGACGCTGGACGAGCTATTCTCCAAGCTCAGGTCTTCGGAGGTTGATCGTGGCTTGAGAGCGAAGAGCGAGAGCCCCACTGATCCTCATAGTTTGGCTCTTGTCTCAGGATCAAGGTCTAATGCTAACTCTGTTGGTTTCTCTTTGTCTTGTCTTGTGTCTTTGCCAGATGAGGACTTTGAGGTGCTGAGCGAGGATGATCTCGCCTTGTTGAGCAAGAGGTTTGGGCGGATGTACGAGAACCGCAAGAATGCAAGGTGGAGCTCGGGGATGTGCTATCGGTGCGGGAAGCACGGGCACTTCATCACCAAATGCCCTGAAGCCATGGAGATCAAGAAGGAGTACAAGGGCAAGCCCAAGCATGACTACAACAAGCATCACTCCCGGAACGACAACAAGGACAAGCGCAAGGACAAGGGCGAGAGAAGGCCGAAGAAGAGTGGCGGCTACAAGAAGAAGGCGGCTCGAGCGATGGTTGTCGGAGTGAGCGACATCGACTCCACATCAAGTGATGCTTCTTCTGATTCGAGCAGCGAGGAAGAGCAAGAAAGGCTCAAGGACAAGCAGCACACGGGCAAGAACTTCACCGGCCTAAGCTTCGTCACACAAGGAGGCTTTTGCGGCATGGCGCACTCCAAGAAGGGTGGGAAGCATGGCTCAGATTCAAACTCCGATTCTGAGGAAGAGGTACGACATGATCCCAACTTCTTGCTAGAGGAGAATCCTAGGCTCAATGAGTTGCTTGATAACTGTGATGATGTGCTTAGAAAGACCAACAAGGAGAAGAGGGAATTTAGGTCAATGTTGGGTGATGCTAAGGATAAGATAGCTGAGCTTGAATCCCTGCTTGTGGATGCTAGAAATGAGATAGGCTCTTTGAAATCTACTCCTGTTGTGTCTAATGAGATTGACTGTGGTGATTGTTCAGTTTTTCTTGCTGATTTGACTACTCTCAAGGAGAAGCATGCCTCTACTATTGAGGAACTAGATGTGATTAGGATTGAGTGTGATGAATTGAAGTCTAGGCCAGCTTTGTTAGGTGCTTGTACCCCATGTCCTGTTTTGCATGCTAGGCTAGATGAATCTCACACTAGAATAGTTTCTCTTGAGGCTGCTTTGAAGGCTCCCATTCCTACATCATGTTCTACCTGTGAAATGCATGCTTTGAAAACATGGAACTTGCACACTATGTTGACCATTTAGAGGATGAAAATGATGAGCTTAGAAAATTGATGAGTTGGTTGTCTGGGCATGAGCCACAATTGAGTTTGATGTTGGCTGAGTTCAAGCGGTTTGATGGTCAGTCGTTGGGGGCTGGCAAGAGTGGTGAGGGAGAAGAGAAAGTTGGAGAGATTCCCACTCCACCACACACCATACCCATGAACAAATATGCACCCAAGCCAAACCACCTCAGAAACAAGCTTGATACAACTCCAGACCCACCAGTGTTCCCTCAGAAAACAGAAAACTACCAGAAACCCATCAATGTTTGTGAGCAACCTGGGTAATGTTTTTGAGGGGAAGTCAGGAGAGAAAGCTGTTGAGAAGCCCACAGAAAAGCCACCGCCTAAGCCACTGCCGATCCGCTTCCATTATGAGTATTGTCGACGGCTGTTAAGTACCTAATTTAGGGCCGTCAATCCCTGCATTTTATCATAAGAACTAAGCATCCACACTAGAATAGGGGTTTAAACTAACAATTTCCACAAGTGGCTATGCTAAGTTGAATGCAGGTGTTTAGCATAAGAAATGAAGAGAAAAGACACCCTCATGATCCTAGCAAGTTAGGCTCAGCCAATGAGGGGCTGCATGCAAGCATCCCCTGGATCCATGACATCACCAATCCAAAGGAGGAAGCCTCGGCGAATCAGAAGCCGCCATGCAGGCATCACATGGATCCCATGGCCCACCAGAGTGCCTAAACTGCCTCCAAACCACGTGGACATCGGGAACCGACCTCAGGACCCACAGGACAGCCACCACGCGAAAGTACACCCCGAGTGGGGCCCACAGGGGGTCGGCCGACCCCACAGGTCGGCCGAACCGACCTTGTGGCGCCCACTCAGGGGCTTCCACGTGGTGTTCGGTCATTGGTCCTAGAAGCGATCCCCGGGGTGTTTGGGTACCCTCACGCCAGTTGCACAAGCCTATAAATTGGAGGAGAGGGGGGTAAGAAGAGGATGAACACACTTGAAGCCATTTCTCACCTTTGCCTCTTTCTCCCTCTCTCATTCTCTCTTGGTGGAGGTGAAACCTCATCCCACCATGAGTGTGTGTGTGTGGAGGATCTAGACTAGGTGGTGCTAGGTAGAGAGGAGTGTGTGGATGAGTAGAGGTGAGGTGGTGATGATCCGTTCATCATCCATCGTCCCCTTATACCTCGTGAGCGATGTTGTTCTTCATTTAGACTAAAGTGAGTATTTCAGTATTTTCTATTTAGACTAAAGTGGCTCTCATGCATGAATGAGTTGTTCTTGAGTTCTTCATTCGTTCATCATTTAGAGGCTCACGTTCTTCATGAACGTGCCTCCTCGATCTAGTTGACGAACAAGTTATTCATACTTTTGCGTTTGTTCATAAGTTAGACGCTCGTGTTCTTCACGAACACGACCCTAGATCTTCTGTTATCATCGCATAAGTTTGTATCTCGTTTGTGTGATTGCCTGTCTATTAGAATATAGTGAAGCTCATGCATATTTGATTTAGATCAATATCAATCATATCTCCTCACGCGAATCGATTCAATGACGAGTAAGGTCTAGCTCAACCTCGCGGGTTCGTTGCTTCATATTTATACGTAGTGCTATAGTGTTTCTACGGGACGTCAGACGTAGCCATGCTATAGTAGTAGTCGGCGGTGTAGATGTGGTGTCTAGACTGCTGGTTATCCTTCGAATGCCCTGTATCCCACGGTTTGTCTTGGGGTAGGCCGCGGTAGTGACAGCCGTTGTACCCTCTGAAATCCCCCACGTTCAGATACAGCGTGTAGGCAACCCTTTGCCGTGAACCAACTGTTATAGTCTTGAGGGGCCGGTGTCCGAAGCGAGATCTTATCCGAGCTTGTTCCTCTCTAGAGTCGAGAACTTACAGGAGACTTCACATCACTCACCTACCTCAGCAGGGATTGTGTACCCTTGGATAGTCACTCGTAGAGTCCCCCATACCGTTCCTTGGATTCGATACCCTTGGGAATACACCTGAGGTGAAGTGCTACAACAGTGTATCTGTGCGCTTGCGGATTCGTTCGCACCCGTCAGTATACCCGGGTGATTCTTACACGCTCACGCTAACCTGGCGCCATAGTGGTGACGTTAAGAAATACCAACAAGCATTTCTGGCGCCGTTGCCGGGGAACGGTTGTCAAGAATCTACGAACCCAACTATCCTCGTATCATTTGTTTTTCTTTTGTTTCTACCTTTACCCCCGCTATCCCAAGAAGGTTATCCTTGTACACACCTTCTGCCTATTATGAGTGAAACCATGGAATCATCTCTCTGGAGACAACCCGCTCTTCTAACACCTTGTATGGTTCACCCGTCTCTCATGAAGCTAGTTGAGGAAAAACCCTTCTCCGAGATGAGTCATGAGAATCCCTATGATCACGTAAGAGATTTTGAGCAATTATGTTCCACCCAGGGTAAAACCGGGGCAACACAAGATGTTCTTAAGAGGAACCTGTTTCCGTTCTCCCTCTCCGGGGAAGCGAGAACTTGGTACCGTTGTTTTGGTTGCAACCACCTACACTGGGAGGAATTGAGAGCATCTTTTTGCACTCGATTCTTTCCGCTACGGCGTGTCGTTTCCTTAAGAATGGCGATCCTCAGTTTCAAACAAAGAGAGAAGGAAACCTTAGGCATGGCATGGCATCATTTTGCCTCTTTGGTTGAAGCTTGCCCAGTCATTGGTCTGCCCGACCAAGTGCTTTTGCAGCATTTTCGGTTTGGTTTACGAAGAGATTGTGGCATGATGCTTGATGCCATTTCGGGAGGCGCCTTTGTGCTCTTAGGGCCAGAACAGGGACTAGAAATTCTAGGAGAAATCCGAGATTTCAGCTCCCCACCTGACTCGAGTGACGAGGTAGCCAAACAAGAAAATGTCGAAATGCCTAAGCCAATCCTCAAGAGAGCCCGAGCTAACATGCCAAACTTCTCTGTGCTTTGGTTGAAGATATCACTCCTCACTGGCAGGAATCTATGGGAAAGAGCACTTAGTGCAAATTCTGCCCCTAGATTCTCCTATCATTTCTTCTCTTAAAACCCGGCCTTCGAGACTTAGTCTCGAGGGAAGGAGGAGGGTAGTAGTCGAGGAAAAAGAATCGTTCCTGGCGGGGACGATCACTTCAACCTTGCCCGCAACTCTCCAGGGGAGGTCACGATGGATGTTTTTCGGGCTTCATGTCAAGGCTCAATCCGAAGTGCCGCCACACTGAGGGTTATGCTAAGACACGAG
Organism: Cenchrus fungigraminus; assembly: GCA_036936925.1. Taxonomy (NCBI): domain Eukaryota; kingdom Viridiplantae; phylum Streptophyta; class Magnoliopsida; order Poales; family Poaceae; genus Cenchrus; species Cenchrus fungigraminus. The sequence goes on along the minus strand of CM072769.1, from coordinate 56,606,851 downwards.
CCCTGGCACAGTAAAACATCCATATCTTTGGCTTGTGGAAGCGCGAACTTATATCCGGTCTAGCTGAACAATCCATCTCATTATCCTAAGCTCAAGCTAAGACCGATGCCGATCAAGTCAAGTGGATGTAAATCCTACTCTTCACTTCTTGACCTGATCGATGCCCTACGGAAGTGTGGTCTCACACCTATCCTTTACACTTCCGTTGGAAGCTTGGGTTAACTTATGTGTCATCCCACTTATGTGAGGGTGAGATCCTTCGTCAACCCAAGGAGAGGATGAACCAGCAGTCATCACTCTCGACCTTCAGCTCAAATGATTGTTCGACCCATAACCTTTCACTCGCTCAATCTGGGGTCCGATCATACTTGAGTTCTAGAGGTGAAAGCTTCACTCTTAGAGCACTCTAGGCTTTAGGCCCGGATTTTGTGCTCAACTCCATCACCTCTATCATCCCTCACCCGTAGTGCTTTAGCCTTGCCAGCTGCGCTTTCCTCCTAAGGTTACCCATCATAGTTCCCTTAGGATGGTTGTGAGGATCACCTCTGTTGCACCATTTATACAGCTTGCATCGTACATATGCACTAACCATGCAGGAAGGAAAATATGTCCTATCATAAAGAAACCTGCAAGAAGGACCACAGGGCAGAGTAGGAGGATATCATCAGGAGAAAATGGACGATATGAGCAAGAGGGCAACAATAACTCTTCATCCAGGTATGAGTTCAGTAAAGTCCCCAAGTTGAGCTATTAAGGTATAAAGAGGTTTAAGTAAAGTTGTTTGGGGTAGAAGGCAGTATTATGCCTGAAATTCCATTCTAGCCCTTGTTGAAGCCTCCGACCTTGGAATTGGTGGGCCACCTGACCCAGAGACCCTGAGCCCCGCCAGAACCCACACGCCGAAGTAGAGGCCCAGCGGAGCCCAGATGGGCTCGACCGACGCACAAGGGCCGCCGCCGCCTCTCGTTTTTCTTGTGTGCACTCTTTCGTCCTCCAGAAACCCTTTCCTCGCCGCGTGACGAAGTTTTGCATTGCGCTGAACCCCATCTCCTCTGCTCGATCCTCCTCTCGGTCATCGCTCCGCCGCCTTGCTCACCTCTGCCCGATGGCTTCCGCTGGCTTCGATGGGGAGAAGTCCTTCTGCTTCAGCGACCTCGGAGGCAGCGAGCTTCATCCATGGGATGGAATTCAGGACGATTTGATGACTCCGGAGCGAGGGAGGAAGGGGAGAAGCCCTACTGGAGACTCGGTAGAGCCCCCAGCTAGGCGCGGCTCATCCTCACCTCCTACCTTCGTCAGTCATTGCTCCCTGTTCAATGCCCTAGGGAAGAAGTCAGCCCCTGGATCAAGCAAGAAGGTGCTGTTTGATGATTGGCCAGGTCCGCCACTGAAGGCTGGAGAGCGCTACTCAGGATCTCTGTTTGACGAAGATGGCGACTCCCTTTGCCATAAGTATGAGCAGGATGTGTGGGATGAAGTCCCGCAACCGCAGACCAGGTTTCGCATCTTTGGAGTGAGGACCCCCTAAGGATAGCTGCGGGGTGCCCAAGCCATACCCGCCAAATTGGGAGACAGAGCTTGGCGACATCCTAGCTTCATTGCCTAACAGGAAGAACCTCCGTGTGGGCAAGATGGCAGATGATCTGACAGAGGCATACTTTGAGTTTGACCTTTTAATGAAGACCGTGAGAAGGCAGCGGGCAGAATATCGACAGCTCAGGGACCTCCTCCTCAAGACCCATGAGGAGATGAATGCCAAGCTGTAGCGGTTGATTGAGGTTGAGGGTTTGGAAGCTCTCTTTGCTGAGTAGAGGGTCGTGCCCCGCTCTTATTTCCATTTATATGCGCTTAGTTAGGTTTAATTTATTTCCCTTCCAATTATTTCCTTATTTCCATCTTTGGTGTAAGCGCCTATTTCTTTATTAGTGAACTTGAATGAATAATTTTGGCTCGACCGGTCTTGTAACCCAGTTGAGTCACTCGTGTGTCAGCTATTTTTGTTTTTGCTTTTTGTATCGAAGAACTGCACCTAGGTACAAAACAGTGTGGGGGAGAGCTGCACTCTCCAAACGTGAACACGACGGATCATTATTGCACCCACACTATGCTCACATAGCGCTTACGATCAACCATGCTTAGAGAACCTGAACGGGACATGCATTCGTGCGCATCACAGGAATCCCCGTCTGGTCCACACAGAAACCAGTGCTGGTTTGCATCTCTTCCTCATTTCACCATGATTTCTGAGTTTGTACGCTCATGCTTGACAAATTCTTCATAAATCAACTTAAGAAATCTATGGAAATGCTTACTCCATGCCTAGGGTTGACATGCGTAAGTTTTATTCCTCGTTGATAACCTTGAGGCATGTGAACAATATCATCATAAGGACAACATGCTTATCTAAGTAGTTAACAAATGAGATATGACTTGATGACATGATCTTAACTCTGTTGGTTCTAGCCCTTAGGATAATTTTGTTTTCAAAAAAAAAACTCTTGCAAAGCTCCTCTTTGATGTGCCACCGTCCTACCAAAGCCATATGATGTTTTTAGTTGAAAACCTTATACTCATATGCTGCTTGTTATTGCATTGAGCTTTGTCAAATTCTGTGACCCTTGTGAGAATTCTTTTCATTACTTTCATGGTCAAGATTCATGTGCACACCACCATATTCCCCTTGCTATGCTTCTACCCTGGAAGTTAGCATTGTATCATTCATCTATTCCATGAAATTAAGGCTCCATATGTGTTGATCTCTCCCTCTTAGTTTTGTTACATAAGGGGCATGGCTATCAGTAGACTAAAAAAAATATGGACACATTAAGGTCCAGTGTTGAAAATAAAAAAAATATAATAATATATATATATACATACATATATATATATAGATAGCCATGCTCTCAAAATATTCTTATACAAAAGGAAGAATCATGCAAAAAGGAGTTCCATAATCTAGATGGTGATAACTAGTATCCATTCCGGGGCTAGTGTCCACCTCACCATCAACCAACATTCATCATATATGTATGGTAATATCTAGCACCCACTTTGGGCCTAGTATCCACCTTACCATACTCACCATACCCATACACGTTCACATCTTGATCTGATCGTATGATTTGATTTTTCTCTGTGGATCTAGTCTTTGACTTTGCAATATATGTGATACAAGTATGCTTTACCTTTATCCTACCTTGAGCTCCAAATACAGCCATTATTAGAAGTAGGGTGAAGAAAGGCAATCTAATGCCTTGGTGAGGACATATACACAATGAGCGATCCGAGAGAATCAAAGAAGGAGGGCAGAGCAGTTCTTTTTCTTTAAAAATTATTAAGAAAACCCCAAGTGCTGACCAACATGTGCTTAAGAGACTCGATTCATGGTTATTCCTCTTATCAACTACCCAAGATGGCATTGTAGCCAATCCACAGAGTTCACAAGAGCAAGGTATGACCTGTTATAACTCCTATGTTTGTTTCATACCTTTGGTTTAAACCCATGTGATCTTCCCTTTCGCTCGGGATGAGCAAAGGGCAAGTGTGGGGGAGTTAATGACGGCTGTTAAGTACCTAATTTAGGGCCGTCAATCCCTGCATTTTATCATAAGAACTAAGCATCCACACTAGAATAGGGGTTTAAACTAACAATTTCCACAAGTGGCTATGCTAAGTTGAATGCAGGTGTTTAGCATAAGAAATGAAGAGAAAAGACACCCTCATGATCCTAGCAAGTTAGGCTCAGCCAATGAGGGGCTGCATGCAAGCATCCCCTGGATCCATGACATCACCAATCCAAGGGAGGAAGCCTCGGCGAAATCAGAAGCCGCCATGCAGGCATCACATGGATCCCATGGCCCACCAGAGCGCCTAAACCGCCTCCAAACCACGTGGACACCGGGAACCGACCTCAGGACCCACAGGACAGCCACCATGCGAGAGCACACCCCGAGTGGGGCCCACAAGGGGTCGGCCGACCCCACAGGTCGGCCGAACCGACCTTGTGGCGCCCACTCAGGGGCTTCCACGTGGTGTTTGGTCATTGGTCCTAGAAGCGATTCCCGGGGTGTTGGGGTGCCCTCACGCCGGTTGCACAAGCCTATAAATAGGAGGAGAGGAGGGTAAGAAGAGGATGAACACACTTGAAGCCATTTCTCACCTTTGCCTCTTTCTCCCTCTCTCATTCTCTCTTGGTGGAGGTGAAACTACATCCCACCATGAGTGTGTGTGTGTGGAGGATCTAGACTAGGTGGTGCTAGGTAGAGAGGAGTGTGTGGATGAGTAGAGGTGAGGTGGTGATGATCTGTTCATCATCCATCACCCCCTTGTACCTCGTGAGTGATGCTGTTCTTCATTTAGACTAAAGTGAGTATTTCAGTATTTTCTATTTAGACTAAAGTGGCTCTCATGCATGAATGAGTTGTTCTTGAGTTCTTCATTCGTTCATCATTTAGAGGCTCGCGTTCTTCATGAACGTGCCTCCTCAATCTAGTTGACGAACAAGTTATTCATACTTTTGGGTTTGTTCATAAGTTAGAGGCTCATGTTCTTCACGAACACGACCCTAGATCTTCTGTTATCATCGCATAAGTTTGCATCTCGTTTGTGTGATTGCCTGTCTATTAGAATATAGTGAAGCTCATGCATATCTGATTTAGATCAATATCAATCATATCTCCTTGCGTGAATCGATTCAATGACGAGTAAGGTCTAGCTCAACCTCGCGGGTTCGTCAGTTCGTATTTATACGAAGTGCTATAGTGTTTCTACAGGACGTCAGACATAGCCGTGCTATAGTAGTAGTCGGCGGTGTAGTCGTGGTGTCTAGACTGCTGGTTATCCTTCGAATGCCCTGTATCCCATGGTTTGTCTTGGGGTAGGCCGCGGTAGTGATAGCCGTTGGACCCTCTGAAATCCCCCACGTTCGGATATAGTGTGTAGGCAACCCTTTGCCGTGAACCAACTGTTATAGTCAGGAGGGGCCGGTGTCCGAAGCGAGATCTTATCCGAGCTTGTTCCTCTCTAGAGTCGAGAACCTACAGGAGACTTCACATCACTCACCTACCTCAACAGGGATTGTGTACCCATGGATAGTCACTCGTAGAGTCCCCCATACCGTTCCTTGGATTCGATACCCTTGGAAATACTCCTGAGGTGAAGTGCTACAACGGTGTATCCGTGCGCTTGCGGATTCGTTCGCACCCGTCAGTATACTCGGGTGATTCTTACACGCTCACGCTAACCCGGCGCCATAGTGGTGATGTTAAGAAATACCGACAAGTATTGTGGGAGGGATGGGCATAAGGATGAGTTCTGTTTCAGGAGGAAGAGAGATGAGAGGTTTGCTAGGGAGATGGCAAACAAGGACAGGTACTACCTTGATCGTGGTGTACCTGAGCCTCGTAGAGGGCCTCTACCTAGGGGTGAGGTGTATGTGCGTATAGTTCCCACTCGTGGAGGTGGAGGTGGTTTTCCTCAGAGAGATAGGCGTGTTGGGTTTGAGCGTGGTGAGTTGGCTCGACGTGCTCCTTCTCGTGACCGTTACGAGTTTGGAAGGCACGATCAGAGCTTTGGGTCTCAGATGGACAATGGGCCACGTCTTCCTCCTCGTGGTGCGCGTACTCCTCTAGGGAGACGTGACAGGTCCTTTGGTGGTAGGCGTGAGAGGGCTCCACCTAGAGGTTATGGTAGGATGGACTTTGTTAACCCTTCTTTTGAGAAAATGGCTCGACACTGGTTTGACTCTTTTGGTACTAACCCCAGTGTTGAGTCGCTTGCTCATTCTCGTTCTCGTTTTTGATTGCAGGTGGGAGGCTTGGAGGACTTTTGGTTGATTGACTCCGGTTGCTCACTGTTGGCATTTCTCAATGTCACCACTAGTTGTACACCTAGAGGGAGCGTATAAGAACAACCGGGTATACCGCAAGCGCACGGAAATACCGCTGTAGCACTACCCCAAGGAAGGAGAGTATTTCAAGGGTATCGAATCCAAGAAACGGTGTGCACTATCTCCTACTCTAGTATAGATGATCCAAGGACACAACTCTGATGGATAGGATAGGTAGAAAGGATCTGCCTCGACCGAGCGCAGAGTCTAGTTACATTCTCTCAGGTATAGCACTCACTTAGGGCACCAGGCACAAGGCCAATGTGCTGGCTCGAGCCCAACTTGGTACGCGACGTAAGAGGGTTGACAAAGGGTCCAACAGGCTGTCACCACTGCGGCCTACCTCTACGCTACGATCGTACGTGGCCTTCGAAGGGTAGCTTATGGTACAGACACCTCATCTACACCACTCACTATTCCTACAAATCCGCGAGGGAGATACTGGCACTAGCTCAAGGTATGCTCTATCACTCATGCAAGATCATGAATGCACTTTGATCTAACTAGAAACATGCAGGAGCTTCACTTTACTCTAATTAGACAGGCAGGCAAACTAGATGCAAACTTATGGTCTAAGTCTACTGGATCGAAAGGGGTTGTGTTCGAAGAACACAAGCCTCTAAACTAAGAACAAATGAAGAACACAAGAACAAAGCAACTAAGCATGCATACGACTTTAGTCTAAATAGGAAATATCGAAATACTCACTTTAGTCTAGTTGAAGAACAATGGCACCGCTGAGGATCGTTCTTGAGGAAGATGTCATGAACATGACATGGCCTCAAGCCTCCCACCTCACTTCCTAGCACTAATCCTATACAAAGAGCTCTCCTCTCCTAAAGAGAGAGGCTTCAAGCCAAAATGAGGAGGAGGAGGAGAAGAGTGTGTTCCAAAATAGAGCCCCTACCCTCCTATTTATAGAGGGGGAAGATGCTTGCTTCGGGGCTCCAAGTGCCCCTAAATGTCCAGAGCTGCAACCAGGAGCCAATCAGGAGGTGACACGTGGAGGGCCTAGATCAGCCGAACCAAGGTCGGTTCGGCCGATCTAGGGTTCGGTCGAACCCTAGGGGCCACGTGGCACCCTATGCTTCCTCGTGGTGGCTGACTGGTGGGCCCTGATGCCTGTCCTCCGTGCATGCCAAGTTTCCCGACAGTTTAGGGGGATAAGCGGGCCCTTGAATCCATGTGATGTCCATGTGGCGCTTCGTGATTCGTCAGGCTCACTTCTCTTGGATTGATGACGTCAGTGATCTAGAGGAATCCTAGGTGGCATCCCTTCATTGGCTGCACTTGAAATGCTTGGATCAAAGACTTATGCTTTTACTCCTCTTTCTAGTGCTATTTACTTGTATTTGCATAATCACCAACACTTGTGGAAATGATTAGTTTAAGCCCTATTCTAGTGTTGATGATCATTTTCCATGCCAAAAGGTACATGTTTGACGGGTAAGAAGTGAGTGAAAATCAGCCGTCAACAAATACCCCCACACTCTACCTTCGCACGTCCCGAGTGAAGGGAAGAACAAGATCAAAGTGAGACATGATATCCAAAGGTATGAAACGAGCATAAGAGATATTCCAAACCACACCTTGTACTTGTGAACTCTGATGTGTCTATCATGCTATCTTGGGCAGTTGAGGGATGGAACAGTCATGAATCAAGTCACTCCTGCTTGTCATGTTAAGTAACTTGGGGTTTTGCAATAGATTTTCGAAAACAAACCTTGCTTAGCTCCTCATTGATTCTCTCAGATCACTCAATGTGTATATGTCCTCACCAAGGTATTAGATTGCCTATCTTCACCCTACTTCTAATGATGGCTATATGTGGAGCTCAGGGTAGGATAAAGGATAAGGCATACTCGCATCACATATATTGCAAAGTCAAAAACTGGATCCATAGAGAAAATCAAATCATACAATCAGATCAAGATGTGCACGTGTATGGGTATGGTGAGTATGGTAAGGTGGATACTAGGCCCGGAATGGGTGCTAGATATTACCATACATATATGATGAATGTAGGTAGATGGTAAGGTGGACACTTGCTCCGGAATGGATACTAGTTATTACCATCTATGATATGAAACTCCTTTTTGCATGATCTCATCTCTCTCTTATTTCTCCTTTATTTTGGACATGGGCTATTCTTTCTTTTCTCTTTTTTTTCATCATGCCTTGAGCATGCATCTCTTATTTTTCATAGCCCATGTCTCTTTTCGAAGGATACTTTTGGAGAGAGAAGTCACACCACATATGGAGCTTTTATTTTTATGGAATGGATGAATGATATAATGCTAACTTCCAGTGTAGAAGCATAGCAAGGGGAAAATGGTGGTGTGCACATGAATCTTGATCATGAAAGTAATGAAAAGACTTCTCACAAGGGTCACAGAATTTGACAAAGCTCAATGCAATAACAAGCAGCATATGAGTAGAAGGTTTTCAACTATGAATATCATATGGCTCTAGTGGGACGGTGGCATATCAAAGAGGAGCTTTGCAAAGGGTTTTCATGATTTTCAAATAAAATTCCCAAGCACTCAAACATAGAGAGCGAAGATCATATCATCAAACCATATCACAAACGTCAACTACTTAGGTAAGCATGAGTTCCCTAATGATATTTGTTCACAGGCATCAAGATGATAAGTATGGAATAAAACATATGCAAGCCAACCACAGGAATCATGTAGAGCAAGCATAGCACCAACCACTGAGTTTGAAATAAAGGATATGAATTGAAATTCAATCAAACTCATGGATAACGGAGAGTCAGATAGAGGGTGCACATACCATCGCTTCTGAAGGATAAGAGGTCAAGGAGGACTAGTGATGATTCGGCTGACCATAAGGCAGTCGCCTCACTCTAGTTTACCTTGCTCTTGTCATGAAGGTGTAGTCGATGTTGTGCAGCGCCTGTGTGGGAGTTCTCGAGTGGATATGTCGATGATGAGCTCGAGAGAACTCCCCCACACTGGTGGTTGATCCTGGTGCCGTTCTTCAAACAAAAAGTGGAAACAAAAGAGGGACTCTACTGGTTCAAGAACCATAGAGCCTTTATTCAAATTCAAATATTTTTGGGGTTTTTTTATTGTCACCATGTCATTTACTCAAGAAGGGTTAGACCAAGGTTACACATTATATACGAAGGGGAATATACTTACCTTGGACCTTTGAGAGTTCATATGTACCACCTTTGCATGATGTGCAACTTGAATCTGACACCTCAACTTACCTTCCCATTTGAATTTAGCTCAATGACTTACCCATTCAAATTTGACGATTTTCTGCAGGGGTTAGTCAGCATATATGCAACCAAGATCCATGAAAATATAACTCCAAGGTTCATCAATCAAAACTCGACACCATGTCTTGTTTTGATTGAAGAAGACAATTTTAACCTAAGCACCATGCTTAATTTAAAACAGCCTATGAATGATATGTTGCAACAATAACATTCAAACCAGAGCATATGAACAAAGATAAAGGAGGCATTAAAGCATGATCAAGCAATCATCAACAAGGGACATAAGCATGAGCATAAGACGGTGAACCTTGGGAACCTCCCAGAAGGGCTTTGTTTAATGTCAAAAGCAGGACTTACCTAGCTAGTGGGCAAGATGCAAGAGCTGACATCATCTCCACACCAGGATAAGATTTGGTAGAGGAGGAACTTCACTCAGGATGCTCACATACATCCCCCACACTTGAAGTTTGCATTGCTAGGCAACAAAACTCAAGTGTGTGGAGATCAAGCTTCCCTTTGTAAATGTTCCCTCACCAAAACTTACCTAGGTGTTGCAGCTGATGTGGCTCACATGTTCGTCAGCATCACCAGTCCATCTTTCTTTTCAATCTCCACCTGAAAGGTTAGTGACCAAAAATACCCGAAGGACAACTTATCCTAAAAACATGTTCTTGCTTTTATTCGAAAAGGGAAATAAAACCTATGCTAATCCAGGCTATCTCCTGGGAGTGCTTTGTTTATTTAAGGTCATAAGCTCGACCATGGGAACTTCATCTTGTAGCTATCGTTGGTAGTGTCATTCCCGTCTCACCACCAATCCTTGATGTATCAGTGAAGCTTCAGCTGCAAGGTTAGTGCCACAGTGCACACACGAAATCTGCAATGCTTATGGTAGACATACGCATCTACAATCAACCTTCTAAACTTTCTAGAAAAGAGGACCATAAGGTGGTTGCAGCCCTCATGCGTGCTCAGCGCACTAAGCATGTCTAACTCTGGAGGGACATGATGCGAGCATGGTCTGTATGGTGAATCAAGAATGAAACTACCATGCTCGTGTGTGGAATCCTTTCGTCCGGACTCCAGAGTCAGCGCCTCGAAAGGTTCCATGGCCCATGGATTCTCTATCTCAAGAGAGTCATTGTGGAAGCTCGATGTTGACTCTCAATCATGATCGAAAGCAACATGATACGGGCTAGTGGGAAGAGGCTGAAACTCGGTCGAGAGTGGTGATGATCGTTCGCCTTCACAGAGGTGAAGAGAGTCTCCCGAGTCATCCTCATGAGGGGTAGAACATCCTACAACCTCAATGAGAACGGACTCAGACGATGCGAACGGAGATGTATGCGTCAACTTCTCGAGCGGGTTTTGCTGGGGAAGAGGCTTCGCCATAGGTTGTCCCAAACGACGGATAGCAGTGGCGGAAGTGGCTTCCCCAAGATTACCATCTAAGCTCCCTATGGATTCCTCAAAGAATTTCTCTAGTAGGGAGCCTAGGAGTAGATCAGGATCGAGGACATCGAAGATGTGAAAGTCTAAGCTAGTTTCGATCCTGTCTATGATGAGCGGCACGGCACTTGCGATCCCTCGACATTCAAGAATGTGCCCAAAGGGACAAGTCTCGAGGAGCATGTCAGATGGTGCTAGCGGAACTTTTCCCAAAAGAGTTTCCGCTAAGTGCCATGGCATGATGTTAACCTCCATGATGGGGTCACAATGGGCCTCTACGGCAATCCCTCTAACAGAACAAGGAATAACTAGAGAGGGTGTACTATCCCAAAATGCTTTGGAAAAGCATATCACTCCATCTGACCATTCCTTCTTCATGGCCTCCTCAGTAAATGCTTCATCAGGAGGATCGGGAGGCGAAGGAGATACCGTAGGTCTAGGGAAAGGTTCTGTCAGAGGATGTCTAGATGGTTCAACATGGACAGAAACGGTCTCCCTAAGCTCTTCTTCTGGGTTTCCTTGAGATTTAGCAAGAAGTTTTTCTAAGGGGAAGCCTAGGAGAAGATCAAAATCCACGATGTCATAGATGTGGAAATCTAATCGCACCTCTATGTCATCAATGGTGATCGGCACGTCCCTAACAATCCCTCGACATGGAAACACACAGCGCCACCTGGGGCTACGGAAAAGTCTATCAGTCGGGATCAAGGGCATGTCACCCACCAGAGTATCCAAAAGGGTCTCTGGTATGATGCAAGCCCCAACAGTAGGGTCATGAAGAGCATCTACGGTGTTTCCTCTCATGGAACAGTGGATGATCGTGGAAGTCAAGCTAACCCGAATTGCTTCGGATGTATGCTTCTGAGGTGACCAATCCACTATCGTCCCATAATTCCAAACTTCATCGAGAACCTCATAAGGGTCCAACGATGCCGTAGGCTTCTCGTGCCAAGAGTGATCTAAGGTATTTCTGATGTTTCGAGAAGGATCATCCTCAAATCGGGAAGAGAACTCTGAAGGTTGAATTTCTTCTTCCTTCGATGTTCGTGGTTCGGGAGAGGGCTCAACAGAGGAATCAAGGAATTCAGAGAATGAAAGCTCAGATTCGGCTATTGAGAGACTCTCATAGACCAACTCGGACTCCAGATGGGGTTCGTTGTAAACGATATGGGAAGAAGAGGTTTCTAAGAAGAACTCTAAGATCTCTCTTCTTTCCACTAGAGTTTGGTTTTCGAACGAACCTCCAGCTAAAAGGTCGAGCTCTCGTGCAGATTCCATGTCTATACGAGTATAAAAGGTGTACGTCGCTATATCATCGGGTAGACATGTCTAGGCTAGATATCATAAGACATTGGAACCTAGCCCAAGCTGCACCTATGGACTCACCCTCTAATTGCTCAAAGTCAAGGAGTTCACACGGCAAGAGCTCTATGCGTTCATAAAGGGAGAACGAGTCACAAAAGTTTTCTCGTAGTTCTCCCCAATTATTCACATGCTCTGCTGTGTGGGTGTACCATTGCTCCGCTCTATCTATGAGAGAGAAAGGGAACAATTTCCACCTCAAAGTTTCCTGTGTCATGCCTGGAATTACCAAGCACGAACACAAGTCCTCGAACTCCTCTAAATGAACATTAGGATCGTCACTGATCGCTCCAGAGAAAGGTCGATTCCGAACCATGGCTATAAAGCCGAGACGAAGCTCGCAGCAAGATGAGGAAGTTGATGGTTGCTCTAAGACGAACTCGCCCCTAGGGGTAGAGAGGCTTTGACAGGAAGGCATCTCAAAGGGTAACGGGGGTAAAGGTAGAATAAAAGAAACAAAAAGGATATCTCGATGGGTAACAAGGGTGAAGGTAGAAGAAAACGAAAAAGGTAACTACGAGGACAACTAGGTTCGAAGATAGATACAGCAACCGTTCCCCAGCAACGACGCCAGAAATACTTGTTGGCGTTTCTCAATGTCACCACTAGTTGTACACCTAGAGGGAGTGTATAAGAACAACCAGGTATACCGCAAGCGCATGGAAATACTACTGTAGCACTTCCCCAAGGAAGGAGAGTATTCCAAGGGTATCAAATCCAAGGAACAGTGTGCACTATCTCCTACTCTAGTATAGATGATCCAAGGACACAACTCTGATAGATAGGATAGGTAGAAAGGATCTGCCTCGACTGAGCGCAGAGTCTAGTTACGTTCTCTCAGGTATAGCACTCACTTAGGGCACCAGGCACAAGGCCAATGTGCTAGCTCGAGCCCAACTCAGTACGCGACGTAAGAGGGTTGACAAAGGGTCCAACAGGCGTCACCACTGCGGCCTACCTCTACGCTATGATTGTACGTGGCCTTCGAAGGGTAGCTTATGGTCCAGACACCTCGTCTATACCACTCACTATTCCTACGAATCCGCGAGGGAGATACTGGCACTAGCTCAAGGTATGCTCTATCACTCATGCAAGATCACGAATGCACTTTGATCTAACTAGAAACATGCAGGAGCTTCAATTTACTCTAATTAGACATGCAGGCAAACTAGATGCAAACTTATGATCTAAGTCTACTGGATCGAAAGGGGTTGTGTTCGAAGAACACAAGCCTCTAAACCAAGAACAAACGAAGAACACAAGAACAAAGCAACTAAGCATGCATACGACTTTAGTCTAAATAGGAAATATCGAAATACTCACTTTAGTCTAGTTGAAGAACAAAGGCACCACTGAGGATCGTTCTTGAGGAAGATGTCATGAACATGACATGACCTCAAGCCTCCCACCTCACTTCCTAGCATTAATCCTATACAAAGAGCTCTCCTCTCCTAAAGAGAGAGGCTTCAAGCCAAAATGAGAAGGAGGAGGAGAAGAGTGTGTTCCAAAATGGAGCCCCTACCCTCCTATTTATAGAGGGGGAAGATGCTTGCTTCGGGGCTCCAAGTGCCCCTAGATGCCCGGAGCTACAACCAGGAGCCAATCAGGAGGTGACACGTGGAGGGCCTAGATCAGCCGAACCAAGGTCGGTTCGGCCGATCTAGGGTTCGGCTGAACCCTAGGGGCCACATGGCACCCTATGCTTCCTTGTGGTGGCTGACTGGTGGGCCCTGATGCCTGTCCTCCGTGCATGCCAAGTTTCCCGACAGTTTAGGGGGATAATTGGGCCCTTGAATCCATGTGATGTCCATGTGGCGCTTCGTGATTCGTCGGGCTCACTTCTCTTGGATTGATGACGTCAGTGGTCCAGGGGAATCCTAGGTGGCATCCCTTCATTGGCTGGACTTGAAATGCTTGGATCAAAGACTTATGCTTTTACTCCTCTTTCTAGTGCTATTTACCTGTATTTGCATAATCACCAACACTTGTGGAAATGATTAGTTTAAGCCCTATTCTAGTGTTGATGATCATTTTCCATGCCAAAAGGTACATGTTTGACGGGTAAGAAGTGAGTGAAAATCAGCCATCAACACTCATGACACATGACCAAAGATCGTGGGTGGTTCTCCAGCCTCACCCCGGTGAGTACGAGGGAGTACATCACTTTCGGGGACAATGGGAGAGGACGAGTGCTTGCTGAAGGTATGGTGAAGGTGAGTAGCATGGTGACCTTAAGAAGTGTGGCTCTGGTCAAGTCACTTGGTTTTAACCTGTTGTCAGTATCTCAGTTACTGGACGAAGGTTTTGAGGTTCATTTAAGTCGGGTGCTTCTCGTGTGCTTGATTCTCGAGGCGATCTTGTCTGTACGATCGTCCCCGAGGGTCAAATCTTCCGTGCCGATTTTTCCCAGTCTGTTGGTCCTCCTCGTTGCTTTGTTACTGGCGTTTTGGCCGAGCTTTGGAAATGGCATAGGAGGTTGGGACACTTGAGCTTTGAGTTGCTTTCCCGCTTGAGTGGTCTAGATCTTGTCCGAGGATTGCCTAAGTTGAAATTCGAGAAGGATTTGGTTTGTGCTTCTTGTCGGCATGGAAAGATGGTTGCTGCTTCTCACGCCCCTCTGACTGCGGTCATGACCGAGCGACCTTGTGAGCTGTTGCACATGGATTTGGTTGGGCCAGCTCTTGTTCGCTATGCGGGTGGGAAGTGGTATGTTCTTGTGGTTGTTGATGATTTTTCGAGGGACTCTTGGGTTTTCTTTTTGGAGGATAGGAGCGAGGCATTTGGCTTTGTTCGGGACTTGATCTTGAGGTTGAAGAATGAGAGACATGGTGATGCCATTCGAGCTATACGCAGTGACAATGGCACGGAGTTTAAGAACTCTCATTTTGATGCCTTTTGCAGTGATCTTGGTCTCGATCTTTAGTACTCTTCTCCATATATCGATTGCTAGAATGGCGTAGTGGAGAGGAAGAACTGGACCCTTTGTGAGATGGCCGGGACGATGCTCGATGAGCATAGGACTCCTAGGCGTTTCTGGGCCGAGGTGGTCAATACCGCTTGCTATGTCTCAAATCGCATCTTCCTTCGTGCCTTTAAGAAGAAGACTTCTTATGAGCTGATGCATGGGCGACAACCCAAGGTGAGTCACTTTAGAGCTTTTGGTTGCAAGTGTTTCATTCCGAAGAAGGGCAAGTTGGATAAGTTTGAGTCTAGATGTTCGGATGGTATTTTCCTTGGTTATGCGATTCACTCTAGAGCATATCGTGTGCTCAACCTTGACACTAACCAAATCATGGAGACTTGCGAGGTAACCTTCGACGAGACACAGCCATGTAGCTCTTCTGCTTTTGAGTGTGCATGAGACGAGGAGATTGGAGCGAGGATCTTTGAGGATGAGAAGGATGGAGATGGAGACGATGATGATGATGGTGGTGATTGTTGACATTTCTTAACGCAACTTCCAAAGAATAGATCTAGAATCCATTCTAAGCAATGGCGTAAGAAATGTTGGTTGGTATAAGATAAGCCTACAGAAATATTATGGTAGATAATCCGTAAGCGCACGGATACCGGTGAGCATTTCACCCGGGGTGATGGGTTTTAAAATATCGTATCCACAGGGAAGATGGATGGATGTAACAAAAGACATAGGGATGGCAGTAGACTACTTTATGGACTTTGATGGAATGACACATACTTTAACAGGGGTAAGCCAAATGATAAAGTAATGATAAATCAGACAGGCAGAGGCACATGTGGAGCATAGAACATACTATTCCTAGTCTAGATTAGAATTGAATTTACTTAAGAGGCACAATTCTATATAGCATACAAAGACTGAGTTATTCATCTATTCTAATGTAGCATATCATCACATATAGCATAGTCATGGATAAATGTGAACACCCCGAAGATTACCCAAGAAGATCAAGGACGAAACTTGATCCTCCCAAGAATCATTGTTCGACTAGTCTTATACTCGGGGGGTGGACTGCAAAGGACTCAATAGGCCTGTCACGCCCACGATCTACCACACGACCCGGAGTATAAGGTGAATCCACAAGTAAATTATATCTAAGCACCATGCTTACATACTTTCTACTACCTAGCATACGTGCGTAATATACTAGGAGCTCTACGAATAAGTGCGTAGACTTATCATTAATCATGACTATATCAAATATACTACTAGAATAAAGTAAGAACTTAGCAATTGCACACATAACATTGAAATAACATAAAGTCATTGAGAAACAATATAAGAACTGAATCTTGATAACTTACAGATCTGGAACTGGAGCAAAGCTCAACTCTACTCGAATCTGACTCTCTACCTAGAACTAGGTTCTTGATCTAGAAATTAGATCTTGAACTATGAAGTAGCTATCCTATCTCTGATGTATCCTCTGCTTCTCCTGTCTTGGCCTGATGATGATGATCTTCTGAGAGATGCATACCATGCCCTAGGGGGGGTCTGGGGTTGCTTATATAGCCCGGAGGGATAATCCATCGCCGTAGGATCAAACCGACCTAAACAAGTGGTTTAGATTAACCCTAAGAGGCGGTGGAGGAACCTTCCCGAAGCAGGGCCTGATCGGGGCCAGGGGGAGCCCGATCGGCCTCCCTATAGGGCCGGTCGGCCTGGGCTGGGCCCCGGCTGGGCTCTGCCTTTGCGTGTGGGCCTCTTGTCCCTTCTAGATGCACATTTTTCTTGGAGCCCACTTCGGTTGAGTTCAGGAGTCTTCTGGAGCCTTCTAGAATTCATTCTTTTCGCATTTTCCTGAATAGTTCCTGAAAATATATAATTCACCAAAACTCATGGAATTCATTAGTCCAAGGCCCTATACTACTATTGATTTATCTTTTTGGTCCTTTTTCATGTATTGTTGATGCATAAAAATAAGAGTTAGTGAGCATCAACAATCTCCCCCAAGCTTACCTCTTGCTAGTCTCTTAGCAAGCTCAGTGTTACCACAATAAATTCTTTTCCAAGGTAGGATGAAAAAGTCAGACTTTTAAAACCTGCTTATATCTGCTTGAGAACATGGGGCTTTTATCTGTACTTGGGTCTTGAGCAGTTGAAAGATATAACAATTAAGTCAAGCACCATGTCTCAAGTTCTTGGTTTCACTAAAATTCTGGAGTTTTGCAAAAGATGTTCAAGTTAAAGCTTAGAGTACTCCTGTATGACAACTTGATATGATAAAACATAAAAACTTTCAACTTTAGCCTGCCTTTGCTTCTTTTGTTCCTGAAATATATCTCTCTTTCTAGCAACAATCTTAAGAGAACCTTGGGTTACATGACATTAGGAGACGTGGGCCCTACTCGCCCCGGACATTTGTCCATTTTTCTCTCTCCTTAGAGATGTGGGCTCTTCTCGCCCTCGGACTTGTGTCCATTATTCATCTCTAATTTATTCTTTTTAGGGAGGTAGGCCCTTCTCGCCTAGTAGAACACTTGTTCATTTCTCTCCCTCTCTCATCTCACTTTTTCCTCTCTTTCTTTTTTTTCTTCTTTTTTTTATGTCATGCCCAAGTCTCTTTGAAGGCATAGAGAGATATAAAACTGGAACATTCTGAGCAAATTTTCAACAAGGCTCTTTTTTTTAACAGGACATAAAGTCTTGTGTCATACAGGAGACTCGTTATATATGAATTTTATGATTAAAAAGTGAATCTCCAGAATTTAGTGTTACTTTTGAACAAGATAAACAGCAGCTCAACTTAATCATGTCAATCAATCAATCACCTAGACTTAGATCAAGAAATTGCTCCCACAAGAATCTCAAACTCAAAGCATGTTTCAAAATCTAAACCATTGTATCCATGTCTTGGGAGAACTTTAAAGATGGTAAGCTAGGCATTTGCAGCAATGAAGAGCATTTGTTTATCATGTCCATTAGCATACTTCTCTAGTTCTTTATTTATTCTAAACAAGGGAAATTTTTATTTTATTTTATTTTATTATTATTTCAAACTTATCAAACTAAACAAAACTTAAAATAAAAATATATAAATAGATAGTTGATACTTACCTTGGGGGCTTCTCCCCCAAGCTGCTTGATTCTACATCCCCCACTGGCGAAATTTGCTTGCCAGTAGTTCAGCGTTTGCGTCTGCGGTTTCTTGTATATCTTCTAATCGTTGTCCTGCCTGGTCCATCCACTATTGTTGTTGGCGTAGCATGTTAGTGTGGGTATCTTGAGTGCTCATTTGCGTCCTCATGTTGTCATGGACACCTTGGCGGAACGTCGCAGAATACTGATGGTCGAATCCTGAAAAAGAGTTACGGGCAGGTACAAAATTCGAAGATGATGCGTAAAACCTGCCACTTCCAAACTCCTGTCTTCCGAGGTTGCTCGGTCCTTGCGATGGTAAATCTCCTCCTTGGTACATGCGATGATGGTATGTTGGCACGAAGTTTTCATATGATCGATACGCGGCGTCTTCGGACAGTGCGTCAGCTCCGGCGTAGTTTGACGATGAGGCTCGAGCTGACGTTCGTGGAGGTTGCTGCTGGACCGGTTGTGCCTGCTCATTGATCAGAAAAGATTGCACAGAATATATACCCAATCCCGGGTTAGGTAACAGGATTGCGCTCTTATTGTGGATATAGTGCAATTTTTCTTGAATTTTCTTAACCCATCTTCCTTGGCGGAAGTAATCGTAGCCGATGATCTCACGAGGAGTATCAATGCTGATGATAGTGGCATCTCCAAGGATGCCCAAGGCATCGGCTATTCGGGTGATCAGAGAGGTGCAACTTACATCTCCAACTAGGTTGGGGAACGAGAGCCAGTGCTCTACTAGCATCTTAACAGGGGACACAGCTTTTCTTTTCAGAGCAGCATAAATCAACTGCATGTCCCCTACTCTCACACTGACATTATCATTGCGTGGAAAAAGGACAAGGCTTATCCACTTGTGAAAGAAACGGAGAGTGGGATGTTGAATATCATTGGTGCGTGGCTTGTGTGCGTTCTCTTTCCCTGTAACGTCCGTCCAGAGGTGTAGCCTATCAAAATCTTCAAGAGACGAGTCTACATCTAAGGCACATCCTTCTGCGAACCCTAAGGCGTTACTCAGCTTTCTCCAAGATAGAGTGTGCTCTTGACGGAACAACCGAAAGGTTACCCCATCGTTAGAGGATTTCAAAGTGCAAAGAAACTCTAAAGTGAGGAGACGGCAACCCCTTTCATAAGTGTGATAAAAAGAGGTCCACCCCAGCAGAGCAAAAATCTGGCTGAACTCAGAGTTCAAACCTGCTTCTTGCATGAATTCTTCGCTAAACATGGGTGTAAGGACAAAAGAACGTTTCTTCAGTTTCTCATACCTTTCCTTCTCTTCTCCTCTCCTGATGTGCAAATGCACATCATTGGTTAGGATCTTTCCTTGTGATTGCGATGCCGAAGGAGAGGGGTTAGAGACCGGTGAGGGAGACTCCTGAGAGTCTACACTCGTCGACCGCTGGGAGTTGGCTCTGGAACTAGAGCGTCTAAGGATTCTCCCAAACATGGTGTCTAAGTCTTTCAAGGGTGTAAGAGAAAAGTTTAGAGCTAGGCTCCCCTTGGATTTCTTCTCTACTCTCTTCCTAAGCTTCCTTTCTCTTGAGGCAGCACTGCAAAAGCTCAAAGGTGAGGTTTTCTGGGCTGGTGTGTGTGCGAAGAACTGGGTAGGAGGTGGCTGCTTATATAGGCCCAAGGGGGGTGGCCGGCCGGCCTGGTGGTGGGGCCGGTCGGCCCCACCTGGCCTCCACTCGGGTGCCCTCTCCTCCATCCATTTCCTGCTGTCTTCCAACGCTAGAAAAAGTGCCTTGTGAGTGGGAAAAGAAGGTGCTGGTGGATGAAGTGATAAGATAAGGTAGGTAAAGACTTGATGTGTATCCCTATGGCATGTGGGTCCCATGCGTAAGGGTAAAGGCAAATATAACAGCAAAAATATAGTAGTAAAAATATTTTTATGCCACCACGAAAAATCATTATACGGGTTTTGACATACCGTAAAATTATTTACCATGGGGCATGAAAAAGTTTTTACTGTAGTAAATATGAAATTCAGAAATATATTTTTGTGTTTTTACCGGTTACCTTTGACAAGGGTTCGTAGTTTGAGTCCTCTTCCAAGTCTTCTAATATTCAGGTGCATCCTCTGTCTTCAGAGATAATAGTCCTCCTGATGATGTCTTTTCTTGATCGATCATGTTCGCGTTGATGCTGAGCTCTGGTCTTGGTCTGAAGGCAAACTTCTCCTCCTTTCCATTGATCTCAAATGTGATCTCCCCTCTGCCTACATTGATGCGTGCATTGGCGGTGCTTAGGAATGGTCGCCCGAGAATTAGTGAAACCCTGGAGTCTGGGTGCATATCCAATACCACAAAATCAACTGGCACCAAGAACTCTCGGATTTTCACTGGAACATTCTCGGCGATTCCTGATGGGTAGAGAACTGATTGATCTGCCAATTGGAGACACATCGATGTTGGAACCAAGGTAGGGTGCTTGAGCTTGTCGAAGACAACCTTGGGCATCACACTAACACTTGCTCCAAGATCACAGAGTGCATTGTTGAAGTATTGATTTCTAATAGAGCACTCTATAGTGGGGCATCCTGGATCCTTTTTCTTGATGAGCGATGTGTTCAGGATTGCCGCACTACATTCTTCGGTCAACTTGATGATCTCCGTAGTTGGCAAAGGTTTCTTCTTATTCAGGATGTCTCGGATGTACTTGGCATATGTCGGGACTTGCATGGCATTCAATAGAGGTATGTTGACATAAAGCTTCTGGATGACTTCGATGAACTTCCCGAATTGATCATCAACTTGAGGTTTTCTCACTCTTCTTGGATATGGTATGAAGTTGGTGTTGTGGAAATCTTGTCTTGCTGAGTCTTGTTCTTCTTGCACGACTTCTTCTACGTCATTATCCTTCTCTGGAGCTTCGGCTGGTGCTACAGGTACTGCAGATGTTGCAGGTGCTGTGGGTGTTCTAGCCGGTGGTCTTGCTGTGCCCTTGGGATATGGTGGATCTGTTGTTTGCTTGCCACCTCTTGTTCGGACATTAAATACCTGCTCAGGGTTAGTGGCAACAGGTGCAACAGCAGACAATTTTGATAACTTTGATTCTAGTTCAGCATTAAAGATAGCTTGATCTTTGAAGATTTCAGAAAAATTATCCATCTTAACATTTATGTCTTCTAGAATCTTATCATTAGCAACAAGCTTCTTAGAGAGATTATTGGTTATTTTATCCTGTTCTTCAATTAACTCTCGTAGCGAAGGTCGCTTGGAATTATTACCTGTATACTTACCTGCGTAAGTCGGTCGTGGTTGTAGGTCTTTTTCTTGGGTTGGTGCTGACTTGTGGACCACCAAGCTTGAATTTCTTGAAGTATTCATCGAATCTTGTAAAGCTTGTTGATCCTTCTTGAAGTTGGCTCGTTCCTCAAGCCTGTTCAACAGCACGTCCATACTAGTTGATAGTTCTTTCAACTCTTCATCTTCTTGTACTTCTTCACTCTAACGACATTGTTGAGTGTTCTTCTGGGTCCAGCCTTGATTTTCAGATATCTTCTGCATAAGTGTATTGGCTTGTCTCGTAGTGAGTGACAAGAATGATCCTTTAGCAGCTGCATCTAGATGCTCAGACGCTTTTTGATTTAATCCATGGTAAAAGCTTTGTAAGAGCATCCATTCTTTTATTCCATGGTGAGGGCAATCTGATATATATTCTTGCAAACGTTCCCATGCCTCTGGAATTGACTCGCCTTTCTGCTGCTGGAAATTGGTGATTTTTCCACGTAAAGCATTGGTTTTGCCTGTGGGGAAAAACTTTGATAGGAAGGTTGTAGAACATTCCTCCCATGTGTTGATTTCATTGGAGTAGAACCATTGTCTCGCCCTTCCCTTTAGTGAAAATGGGAATAAGCGGAGTAGGATCATTTCCTTGGGAATGTCCTTGATGGAGATGGTGGTGCCTTTCTCCAAAAAGTTTTGGAGATGAGCGCTTGCATCTTCATGTACCTTTCCACTGAATAGATCAGCTTGCACCATGTTGATGAGGCTAGGCTTAAGCTCGAATTCATGATCGATTGTTGGTCCAATGCGAATGTTATTGATGTTTGGAGCAGAGAATTCCAACAACGTCTTCTCAGCCATGGCTTCAGAACTTGGTGTAAAGCTTCCTTGGTTGATTTGACTCAAATAACTGAAGTGTGTTGAATCACAATCAAACCTGTTAATACCCTTCAAATAAGATAGACAAAACAAACAAGGGTAATTCTGTTTAAGCAGAGGTACCAAATTACAAAGTCTCATTAAAGTATCTAGCCATCGATTTTCAAAAGGTAGCCATCCAATCTTCCCTGGCAACGGCGCCAGAAATGCTTGTTGACATTTCTTAACGCAACTTCCAAAGAATAGATCTAGAATCCATTCTAAGCAATGGCGTAAGAAATGTTGGTTGGTATAAGATAAGCCTACAGAAATATTATGGTAGATAATCCGCAAGCGCACGGATACCGGTTTGCATTTCACCCGGGGTGATGGGTTTTAAAATATCGTATCCACAGGGAAGATGGATGGATGTAACAAAAGACATAGGGATGGCAGTAGACTACTTTATGGACTTTGATGGAATAGCACATACTTTAACAGGGGTAAGCCAAATGATAAAGTAATGATAAATCAGACAGGCAGAGGCACATGTGGAGCATAGAACATACTATTCCTAGTCTAGATTAGAATTGGATTTACTTAAGAGGCACAATTCTATATAGCATACAAAGACTGAGTTATTCATCTATTCTAATGTAGCATATCATCACATATAGCATAGTCATGGATAAATGTGAACCCGAAGATTACCCAAGAAGATCAAGGACGAAACTTGATCCTCCCAAGAATCATTGTTCGACTAGTCTTATACTCGGGGGGTGGACTGCAAAGGACTCAATAGGCCTGTCACGCCCACGATCTACCACACGACCCGGAGTATAAGGTGAATCCGCAAGTAAATTATATCTAAGCACCATGCTTACATACTTTCTACTACCTAGCATACGCGCGTAATATACTAGGAGCTCTACGAATAAGTGCGTAGACTTATCATTAATCATGACTATATCAATTATACTACTAGAATAAAGTAAGAACTTAGCAATTGCACACATAACATTGAAATAGCATAAAGTCATTGAGAAACAATATAAGAACTGAATCTTGATAACTTACAGATCTGGAACTGGAGCAAAGCTCAACTCTACTCGAATCTGACTCTCTATCTAGAACTAGGTTCTTGATCTAGAAATTAGATCTTGAACTATGAAGTAGCTATCCTATCTCTGATGTATCCTCTTCTTCTCCTGTCTTGGTCTGATGATGATGATCTTCTGAGAGATGCATACCATGCCCTAGGGGGGTCTGGGGTTGCTTATATAGCCCGGAGGGATAATCCGTTGCCGTAGGATCAAACTGACCTAAACAAGTGGTTTAGATTAGCCCTAAGAGGCGGTGGAGGAACCTTCCCGAAGCAGGGCCTGATCGGGGCCAGGGGGAGCCCGATCGGCCTCCTTATAGGGCCGGTCGGCTTGGGCTGGGCCCCGGCTGGGCTCCGCCTTCACGTGTGGGCCTCTTGTCCCTTCTAGATGCACATTTTCTTGAAGCCCACTTCGGTTGAGTTCGGGAGTCTTCTGGAGCCTTCTAGAATTAATTCTTTTCACATTTTCCTGAATAGTCCCTGAAAATATATAATTCACCAAAACTCGTCGAATTCATTAGTCCAAGGCCCTATACTACTGTTGGTTTATCTTTTTGG
The DNA here is from genome assembly GCA_036936925.1 of Cenchrus fungigraminus. Classification (NCBI taxonomy): domain Eukaryota; kingdom Viridiplantae; phylum Streptophyta; class Magnoliopsida; order Poales; family Poaceae; genus Cenchrus; species Cenchrus fungigraminus. The sequence goes on along the minus strand of CM072769.1, from coordinate 56,583,088 downwards.
TCCTTTTTCATGTATTGTTGATGCATAAAAATAAGAGTTAGTGAGCATCAACAGACACCGGGAACCGACCTAAGGACCCACAGGGCAGACACTTGGAGAAAGCACAGGCCAGGGGGGCCCACCAGGGGGTCGGCCGACCCCAGGGTTCGGCCGAACCGACCTTGTGTCGGTTCATCCTGGCCTTCCACGTGCTGCCTCCCCATTGGTCCTAGGCGCCATTCCCGGGGTGTTTGCCTCCATTCTTCGCCGGTGCACGGGCCTATAACTAGAAGGAGAGGGGGCTCACTTATGAACTATCCACACTTGCAACACCTCTCTCACTTTTAGTCTCAAGGCTAGGAGGTAGGCTAGAGTAGTTCTAATTCAGGTTCCAAGTCTACTTTGGGATCTAGGTATGAGTTGTCTTGTATCTTATTTCATTTGTATGACTTTGATCTACTTCAGTTATTTATCTAATTTATATAAAGTTGTGTTAGTATGCATGAGTGATTTGTTCATGTGTTCTTCACCTGTTCATCATTTAGAGGCTCCTGTTCTTCATGAACAAGGCCTTTCGATCCACTTGACGGGTGACTTTTTACATGTTTCTGGTGTTTGTTCATAAGTTAGAGGCTCGTGTTCTTCGCGAACACGACCCTTTGATCCAGTTGAACAGACATAGGAAAACACGAATCCGTTTGTGTACTTAACCTGGTTTGATCTAATTAGATGACATGATTGCGTTGTATGAAGTCTGTGCTTGAGCTACGGTACTCGGTGTAATTGGCTGGTTTATCTGGTGGCCTGACCTGGGTCACAATAGCCTGGGCCGGTCAAGTCCGGCTAACAACGTAAGCATGGTGCTTGGGGTGCGTAGCTACCTTACTTATGAGTTTATCCCACGGTTTGTCTTGGGGTAGGCCGCGATAGTGACAGCCGTTGGTCCTCTAAAACCCCCCACGTTCGGATAAGCTGTAGGAGTCTAAAATATAACAAACGGAGTTGTGCAGAAGCAACGCGGGAGGTTATCTCCCCGTGGTACCTGGGTGCTCAAGTCAATGTTCTTCAATGCTAGTGTATCTAACTTGTTCCTTCCAGCTTTATGTGTATAGTACATTAGAACCTAGAACTAACTCGTGTGTCGCCTCCTATGCCTAGGACCCTTTAGAGAGAGAGTGAGTGTGTGTGTGATCACACTACCCCCATTATCATATCTTTACCCCTGCACTTGAGTGTCTGGTTTGTTTCCGTCTATGATCTATACTCATTGCAATAGAGTTGATCTTGTCATTCCGCCAATACCTTCCTTGGATTCGATACCCTTTGGAATACTCCTTTGGGGAAATGCTACAATGGTACTTCTGTGCACTTGCGGATCTCTGTAAACGTTAAGATTTACCAACCAGCATTTCTGGCGCTATTACCAGGATGGGTTCCAAACCTGTTCTTAGGTGATTGCGTTAAGAAATGTCAACAAGCATTTCTGGCGCCGTTGCTGGGGAAGGCTTAAGGATGACATATCAACACTTTGCATATGTTTATAATCATGACAGGAATAAAACAGTTCTCAATGCAGGCTAACTTGGATTGTCTTCTTTGTCTATTGATGATGAAGACAGGTAGTGCATGACTAGTTTCGACTTGCCATCGAATTTTACTGAAGATCCTGAGTCACTCGTAAGGAAGGCACGAAATCATTTCGGCTCTCCTTCTTGTGAACATTCGGAAGTCGATCCAGCTTCCTTTGTGCCATCCGCATCAACTTCCATGGCCAACCCTGTCGAGAAGACTCTTCGTGAGTATTCCGCTCCCTCTGCTGACCAGGTGCCGACAGGCCTCGTGATCAACACTGGGAATGGAAACTTCGAGATCAAGACTGGCTTAATTATGATGGTACAGGCTAGCCCAGTCTGTGGCAAGCCTAATGAAGACACGAGCGCCCACTTGCAGCAGTTCCTGGAACTATGTAGTACCTTCACTATACGAGGAGTGGGGGAAGATGCTATTCGTCTGCGACTGTTTCCCTTCTCCCTCTTGGGAAAGGAAAAGCAGTGGTTTTATGCTAACCGTGCAGAGATTAACACTTGGGCAAAGTGCTCCGCAGCTTTCCTCGCGAAATTCTTTCCGTTGGGCAAAACCAATGTCCTTCGGGGCGAATTTCAAGTTTCCAGCAGGCAGCAAATGAGACTATCCCAGAAGCTTGGGAGAGACTCCAGGAGTACATCCTGGCTTGTCCTCATCATGGGATGGACAACTGGCTTATTCTTTAGAGTTTCTATAATGGGCAGACTCCGACAGCCTGAGGCCATATTGATGCTGCAGCTGGAGGGGCTTTCTTCTCTCTTACTTTCACTGAAGCTACTACACTGATAGAGAAGATGGTTACCAATCAAGGGTGGAGTGATGATCGACTCCTGCCACGTCAAAGGGGTACACATACCGTAAAGGAAGTGGATATGTTGCACGCCAAGATGGACCTAATGATGAAGAGAATGGATGATCTAGCCAATGAGAAGGCTGCCATGGCCACCACTACTCAAGCTATGGATGCTCGCATGACTTGCAAAGTCTGTGGTAATACTGGGCATTCAGGGAATTACTGCCCTACTACTCAGGAGGATGTGATGTACATGAACGGCAACAACAATGGTTATCGTCCACAAGGAGGTCAAACGTGGAATCAATCACGCCCTTATTATCAAGGAGGTAATCAAGGTAATTCTTTCAACCCAAACCAACCTTCCTTGAAAGATCTAGTCTTTGGGCAAGCTAAGATTAATGAAGGCTTTAATAAGAAAACAACTGCCTATGATAAGGCCTTTGAGAGCCTTAATGTTAAAATTAATAGCCTTTCGTCTGCTCTTAAGAACCAGTTGAGTTTTAATAAGATGATAGAAACCCAGTTGGCTCAATTAGCTGATTTGGTTCCCTCTGTTGAAGACGGGAAGATTCCGGGGCAACCCGTGTCCTCCTGTGAAAATGTTTGTGTAGTGTCTACCAGATGGGGTAAGCATTCTGGGCGGACACAAGCCACTGACTATGCAGGGAAGCCTATACAGCAAATACTTGACCCATGGGAATCTTCAAAAATTACACATAAGAAAGATTCTGGTTATCCGGCTATCACCTGCAAGATATACTCCAGAAGATTAAGCATGCTCTTTGTGACCTTGGTGCAAGTGTTAACCTTATGTCCAAAGTCATGTTTGAACAATTGGGGTATCCCGCTCTAACTCCAACTGCGACAGCCGTCCAACTTGCTGATGCATCAATCCGATATCCAGAGGGGATCATAGAGAATTTATTGGTATTCGTCCAAGGTTCATGCATCTTTGCGGATTTCGTGGTCCTTGATATGCAAGATGATGTGGAAATGCCTCTCATTCTTGGGAGACCATTCCTGAGTGATGCCAACGCAAGGATCAATGTGGGAGCCGGAACGATCTGATTCCGCATTGGGAAGAGGAACTTGATGTTCTGATTTCAAACACCAAAAGAGAAATGCTATACACTGCAGGGCCAAAATGAGCAATCAGGGGCATGGACGGAGCTACAGCCCCCGCGACTTCCCACCACTCCAACAAAGCCTAAGAAAACAAGAAGGGTGTGGCGGGAAATACAGAAGTCATCTCCATCAATTTCTCGGGAATGGGGTGACGAGTGGAATTAATCGCCGAGAAAAGTCTCGCTCTCAGACTTAAAAAGATGAGTCCTTTTTGCCAAAAGGTAAAATTGGTATTTATCTCATATTTCCCTTCCAAAATTTTATTTGATTTTTCCAAATGCATATTTGAATTTTTCCGACCTTGCATCTGCATGCTAGATTTTTCTAGCCAATTTCCCTTTTCAAATAAAATTCTGAAAATAACTTCTTGAGTGGAAAATCAAAGAATAATTTTTCGAGCAACATTCTGGGTGAATCTGGACCTAGACATCTGGGCAGGACATCAGGTAGCCGTTAGAGAGCCGTTGCAAAAAGTTGGAGGCAGGCGGGCCCGGCAGGGGGTCGACTGACCCCAGGGGTCGGCCGACCCTGGCCAACGGTCATGTGGGCCCCGCCTCTTCCAACGGCTCCTAGCCGTTGCACTTGTCCTCTACCCCGGTGCCTGGCTCAGTTGCCTATAAATAGAAGGGGGATTGAGGAGTTTCTTCACCCATTCACTTATTTCCATCACCCTCTCTCCCTCTTTGCTCTTGCTCTTTGGTTTTCTTGGATTTCTTGCTCAAGTGGAAGTGTCAAGCACTCTCTCCAATTTGTCGCTGAATATTGAATATTGGTGGAGCAAGCTCGGTAAGGATTTCATTTCGATTTCACTAACCCATCACCGAGTTGCTCATGTTGTCCCATTATTGTGCAAGATGAGTTGGATTACCGGTGCGTACCGAAAGGTGACCCGCTCACGCCGTTCTAGAGATGGAGAGGGCTCGTCTCACCACTCCGGAGCTACACCAAGTCCAATGTCAACCGTCCGTGAAGAAGAGGAAGAGGAGGAGCTACCTACGCCACGAGCCGAAGGGGTGATCAACACCGATGCCCCCTTCATCGACTTGAGGGACGACCGGGAGAGACAAGCCTATGCTCTCATCAAGGATCGAGTCTTCGCCAACACCAAGGAGTTCGACTCGGCCCTTCTCGAGAAAACAGGTATGGACTCTGAGTTCGATTCCATTTGGCATGCTCTTGGTTGGGAGAACTTTGTTTCGGTGTGGGAGATCGGTTCTAGGCCTCTCACCATTCAGTTCCACTGTACTCTTCGGGAGGATGAGACCGGTATTACGTTTTGTTTCCATGGAACGTCGTATCGAGTCTCATGGCATGATCTTAGTCGTGCTCTCAGTTTTCATCATCGTTGTGCTATTTCTCTCGATCAAGCTTGCAGTGATTTTATTCGAGATAGTTTTTGGGAAGAGATTTCTGGTCGGCATGTCCGTGGTAAGTTAGCACCTCGGTGCAACGATATATTGCATCCTACTCTTCGACTGTGGCACAAGTGGCTCGCCATTACTCTCTTTTTGAGGGATGATGTTCGAACCGTGCGCACAGACGAGATGAGGATATTATACGCCGTGGTCAGACGAATCAAAATCGCCCCAGTGCAAGCTATGATTCGGCAGTGGTTGACAAATTTTAGGATGACGGGTTCTATTGAGTGTACGTCCCTGATCACACGTATCATTTCGGGTCATGGGATTTCACTAGGGGCTAACGTTCCCTACATTGATTCTCCCCGGGCCATGATAGATGAGGCGTATCTGATTCATGGACATACTCTTAAAAAGGGCCCGGATGATTCCTTGGTTTTCTTTTACCCTGGCCATGCAAACCAGATTCGGTTACCTAATCCGGATTTCCGTTTGTACGGCCAAGGGCCACTGACCATTCCTCTTGAGGAACCTCGTCATTCTAGTGTTTCTGGAGATAGGGTCACTAGGAGTGCAGCGAGGAGGGCAGCGACAGCACAGCAGCCGCCACAACATCCACCGCCATAGCCGTCACCTCAGCCACAGCCTCAGCCTACACCACCGCTGTCTGGCGCATGGGCCTCGGCCGGGTACATGTCTGGAGTTACACTCGGATATGCCCCCGGTTCGGACCAACCCATGAGTCAGCCGGGTGCGAGTAGCTCGACCTGGGCTAGTGCAGGGAGTGGCGAGTGGGTTCCGCCCACCGGTGCTACCTACGGAGACTCGTCTTCATCGTCCGGGTTGCGCTCGTCATCTCGTGGGGCTACCCTCACTCAGCAGACGAGCGAGCTCAACATCCGTGTCAGCACTATGGAGGAGACGATGCACCAGCAGGCTGAGTCCACTTGGGACTGGCAGCGTATAACGGGCAAGAGGATTCACACCATGGAGCAGAGACAACTGCGATAGATAGAGGAGCAAAGGGCTTACTACGCGTGGTTGGGATACCACCCTCCACAGCAGTGAGCCTGAAGCTAGCTTGGGGGAGGACCCCCTTTCTGAGGTAACTTGTATCTTTTATTGTTTTCAGAACTCCATATGCTAAAAACACATAAAAATCTGAAAAAGTTAAAAAGACCAAAAATATTTATTTGTTTTCTTAAATTAGTTTGTTTTCGTATGCGCGGTAAGAGTGTTCTTATTCTCCATGGTTGAAATGATGAATAGTTGCTCTATTTATTTCTCTTGTATGCTTTGTTTACAACTTAGTATCATATCCAAGTTTTGAGTTTGTTGGCTAGTATGATCGAACCTGAGCTTGAAATTTGTGGGTAGCAAAAAGAATGATCTTTGCCTAAGTTGTTGCGAGGTATGATATGGTATAATAGAGTTGCTATGAGCTAGTACTAAGTGATGTTTGATATTCAGAGTTTTCTTTTGAAAAATGTTAAAATGATAAGTTCCTCAATGATAAGAAATTCCTATCCAAGGCCATATGTAGATCTTAGCTTCTGTTAACCTCCACATATGCTACTTGATTTCTTCATTGAGTTTTGTCAAATTGTTGTGACCCTCGGCGAGTAACTTGTCATACTCCTATGATCAAGATCACGTACACACCACCATATGCAAAACTTCTACACTGGAAGTTAGCAACCATCATTTCATCCATTTCCCATCCATTCCACAAAATAAAGCTCCGCGCATGTTCCATGATTACTCTCCCTCCAAAAATATTCAGCAAGGACTATGGGATATGTTAAAAAAAAGAGAGAAAAGAAACATGCTCAAGGGCATGCATAAAAAAAAGAGAAAGAAAGAATAAAGAGACATAGCCCAAGTCTCAAAAATTTCAAAAAGGAGGAGAGTAAAAATTATGCAAAGAGGAGTTCATTATCCATCCACCATACACACACTTTTGCACATCTTGATCAGGGTGTATGACTTGTTCTTCCAAGGATCCGGTTTTCGACTCGACAATATATGAGAAATAGGTATGCCACATGTTTTCCCTACCTACAGCTCCACATATCAGCTTATTAGGAGTAGGTAGTGAAAGAAGGCAAACCAAAGCCTTGGTGAGGAATCATACACATTGAGCGATACGAGAGTATTATTTGAGGAACTTTGATTTCATTTGAAAAACCTGCAAAACCTCTGAATTGATAACTGATCAAGGTACATGTGATTAGTAATCTTTATAAAACCATTCTATCTTTCAACCGCCCAAGGCAGGTGAAGCAACATGCCCCATATCAATCAAGTGAAAGGTAAGATCAATGCCAACTTCTTCAACTCTTGATAGAGTACCTAGCTGTATCTTGTTATACATTAGGAATACAACATCGTAGCAACTCCTGATCAACCAACCTAAGTTCTTGATCTCTTGCTCGGGACGAGCAAGAGGCTAGCTTGGGGGAGTTATTGACGGCTGTTAAGTACCTACTTTAGCTGTCAATATACTCATGAATAAAGGAGTATAAGGCATTTCTTACACGTATTTAGTTAAGAATAATGTAGTTCCACTTGTCCTTTGAGATTATTTGATTGCAGGAAAATAAGCAAGAAAGAGTGCCAAACTCACCTTCTAGGGTCCATGCCACATAACCTCATCCTAGGTGGGCTGCCAACAAGGATGCCATGCATGCACACCTGCCAACTAGGGAGCCATGCATGCATGCCATTTAAGCAATCCAAGTGAAGTAAACCCCGACGAATCAGAGCATGACACGTGGACATCACATTGGATCCGTGGGCCCACAAAGGCATGCATTTCACGCCAAAACAGGGTGGACACCAGGAACCGACCTTAAGACGCACAGGGCAGACACCTGGAGAAAGCACAGGCCAGGGGGGCCCACCAGGGGGTCGGCCGACCCCAGGGTTCGGCCGAACCGACCTTGTGTTGGTTCATCCTGGCCTTCCACGTGCTACCTCCCCATTGGTCCTAGGCGCCATTCCCGGGGTGTTTGCCTCCATTCTTTGCCGGTGCACGGGCCTATAAATAGAAGGAGAGGGGGCTCATTTATGAACCATCCACACTTGCAACACCTCTCTCACTTTTAGTCTAAAGGCTAGGAGGTAGGCTAGAGTAGTTCTAATTCAGGTTCCAAGTCTACTTTGGGATCTAGGTATGAGTTGTCTTGTATCTTATTTCATTTGTATGACTTTGATCTACTTCAGTTATTTATCTATTTTATATAAAGTTGTGTTAGTATGCATGAGTAATTTGTTCATGTGTTCTTCACCTGTTCATGACTTAGAGGCTCCTGTTCTTGATGAACAAGGCCTTTCGATCCACTTGACGGGTGACTTTTACATGTTTCTGGTGTTTGTTCATAAGTTAGAGGCTCGTGTTCTTCGCGAACACGACCCTTTGATCCAGTTGAACAGACATAGGAAAACACGAATCCGTTTGTGTACTTAACCTGGTTTGATCTAATTAGATGACATGATTGCGTTGCATGAAGTCTGTGCTTGAGCTACGGTACTCGGTGTAATTGGCTGGTTTATCTGGTGGCTTGACCTGGGTCACAATAGCCCGGGCCGGTCAAGTCCGGCTAACAACGTAAGCATGGTGCTTGTGTTGCGTAGCTACCTTACTTATGAGTTTATCCCACGGTTTGTCTTGGGGTAGGCCGCGGTAGTGACAGCTATTGGTCCTCTGAAATCCCCCATGTTCGGATAAGCTGTAGGAGTCTAAAATATAACAACCGGAGTTGTGCAGAAGTAACGCGGGAGGTTATCTCCCCGTGGTACCTGGGTGCTAGAGTCAATGTTCTTCAACGCTAGTGTATCTAACTCGTTCCTTCCAGCTTTATGTGTATAGTACATTAGAACCTAGAACTAACTCGTGTGTCACCTCCTATGCCTAGGACCCTTTAGAGAGAGAGTGAGTGTGTGTGTGATCACACTACCCCCTGTTGGTGTTTCTTAACGTCACCACTAGTTGCGCACCTAGATGGAGCGTATAAGAACAACTGGGTATACCGCAAGTGCACGGAAATACCGTTGTAGCACTTCCCCAAGGAAGGAGAGTATTCCAAGGGTATCGAATCCAAGGAACGGTGTGTACTATCTCCTACTCTAGTATAGATGGTCCAAGGACACCAAACTCCAGCTGGGATAGATATGGGTTGAGAAGCACTTCCTTAAGGGACTTAGCTCTCAAGATGTATTTCTGTCAGGTCTTAGTCATCCCCGCGGGGCGACAACACTCCAAGGTGCTGGCAAGCGAGCCCAACTCGGTACGCGACGTAAGAGGGTTGACAAAGGGTCCAACAAGCTGTCACCACTACGGCCTACCTCTACGCTATGATCATACGTGGTCTTCGCAGGAAAACCAGGGCCCAGACACCACGTCTGTACCCCAGATAAATACTATAGTGCGGCGTATGCTAGCCCGCTAACTACACTATAGCAACCGTATAGATACGGTCCCACGAACAAGGGAAAGATCGGAATTAGATCTAGTCATTGAGCTACGGAGCAGAAAGGAAGCTATGGATGCAGATAAACAAGATACAGCGGACTTACTTAGCTAAATAGGATCAGAGCATGCAAACAAGTAAATGAACTACGGCTCTGGCTCTAAAGGTTCGAAGCCTTGTGTCATGAAGAACACAAGCCTCTAACTTATGAACGAGCCACGAATACAAGATCAAATCTATCATGCATGATGTCCACTATAGTCTAAATAAGAAATGTTGAAATACTCACTTTGATCTAAATGAAGAACAGGCATCCACGAGGACATCAACTCACTCCTCACCCTATCCTACCTAGCACTCTAATCACACACACACAACTCATGGGAGAGGTGGGAACTCACCTCTCCAAGAGAGAATGAGAGGAGAGGCAGAGAGGGATGTGTTCCAAAATGGAGCCCCTCCCCTCCTATTTATAGAGGAGGGAGAGGCTTGCATTTGGCACCATTTGCCTCCACTTTTTCAGCCATCCTTGGGTGCCACCAATAGGAGAGTGACACGTGGCAACGAATCTTGCAATGCACTCTTCTCTAGCTTCCAGGGGAAGGAACCAAACCGACCTTCTTTCGGCCAATAAACGGGCGCCGTGTCACCAATCCACCCCGGGGCGTTGCAAGGGATCAACCAAGAAGCACCACATGGAAGCAAATGGAGAATGGTGGCAAAAAGGGTTCGGCCGAACCTGGGTTCGGCCGACCCTAGCCCACCTCCTTCTGGCTTGTTCTTTCTCTGAGTGACTGATATGTGGGGCCTTATGACGGTTCTAGGTGCATGCCGAGTTTGGAGGTGGATTGGGTCCCTGGTGGGCCCTTGGATCCTTGTGCTGCACACGTGGCGGTGTCTGATTCGTCGGGAGTTGCTTCACATGGATTGATGAGGTGTCATGGACACATGGCATGCAATGTGGCACACGTCGCCACGTGGTGTGGTGTGGGTCCCACCGAGCTCACAAGATATCTTGTCTTGTGCATATCTTTCTCATCCGGACTCCAAAGTAGACAAATAATATATCCATTTCGATCATCTCGATGAGCCCGTCGCAATGGTGCAGTCCAAATTGGCATTTGAGGTTGTTTATGATAATGTCCTTTATAGGCCATTGGACCACTTGCTCTTAATTGTACTTTTTAGCACGTATTTCGGTGCATCCTGCAACAAATGGTAGAAACACCAACACTTGTGGAAATCATCAATATCAAGCCCTATTCTAGTGTTGATGATCCTTTTACCCTTATATTATGTAGGTATTGACGATGTAAAAGCAGCACTTTTCGACCGTCAACAACACCCCCACACTTGACCTTTGCTCGTCCCGAGTAAAGGGAGTCAGGTCAAGGTGAGACATGATATCCAAAGGTATGAAGCGAGCATAAGAGATATTCCAAACCATACCTTGTACTTGTGAACTCTGATGTGTCTATCATGCTATCTTGGGTAGTTGAGGAATGGAACGGTCATGAATCAAATCACTCCTGCTCATCATGTTAAGTAACTTGGGGTTTTCCAATAAATTTTCAAAACAAACCTTGCTTAGCTCCTCATTTGATTCTCTCAGATCGCTCAATATGTATATGTCCTCACCAAGGCATTAGATTGCCTTTCTTCATCCTACTTCTAATGATGGCTATATGTGGAGCTCAGGGTAGGATAAAGGATAAGGCATACTTGCATCACATATATTGCAAAGTCAAAGACTAGATCCACAGAGAAAATCAAATCATACAATCAGATCAAGATGTGCACGTGTATGGGTATGGTGAGTATGGTAAGGTGGATACTAGGCCCGGAATGGGTGCTAGATATTACCATACATATATGATGAATGTAGGTAGATGGTAAGGTGGACACTAGCTCCAGAATGGATACTAGTTATTACCATCTAAGTTATGGAACTCCTTTTTGCATGATCTCATCTCTCTCTTATTTCTCCTTTATTTTGGACATGGGCGATTCTTTCTTCTTGTTTCTCTTTTTTTCATCATGCCTTGAGCATGTGTCTCTTTTTTTTCCTTTTTTTCATAGCTCATGTCTCTTTTTGAAGGATACTTTTGGAGATAGATGTCACACCACATATGGAGCTTTATTTTTATGAAATGGATGAATGATACAATGCTAACTTCCAGTGTAGAAGCATAGCAAGGGGGATATGATGGTATGCACATGAATCTTGATCATGAAAGTAATGAAAAGAATTCTCACAAGGGTCACAAAATTTGACAAAGCTCAATGCAATAGCAAGCAGCATATGAATAGAAGGTTTCCAACTATGAATATCATATGGCTTTAGTGGGACGGTGGCAAATCAAAGAGGAGCTTTGCAAAGGGTTTTCATGATAGTCAAATAAAATTCCCAAGCACTCAGACATTCAGAGCGAAGATCATATCATCAAACCATATCACAGACACCAACTACTTAGATAAGCATGAGTTCCCTAATGATATTTGTTCGCAAGCATCAAGATGATAAGTAAGGAATAAAACATATGCAAGCCAACCACAGGAATCATGTAGAGCAAGCATAGCACCAACCACTGAGTTTGATGTAAAGGATATGAACTGAAATTCAAACAAACTCATGGATAGGATAGAGTGAGACAGAGGGTGCACATACCATCGCTTCTGGAGGATAAGAGATCAAGGAAGACCAGTGGTAATTTGGCTGACCAGAGGGCAGCCGGGTCACTCTAGTTTACCTTGCTCTTGTCATGAAGGCGTTGTCGCTGTCGTGCAGCGCCTGTGTGGGAGTTCTCTAATGGAAATGTCGATGATAAGCTTGAGAGAACTCGCCCACACTAGTGGTTGAACCTGGTGCTGTTCTTCAAATGAAAACAAAGAAGGGACTCTACTGGTTCGAGAACCATAGAGCCTTTATTCAATTTCAAATATTTTTGTTGTTTTTTTATTGTCACCATGTCATTTGCTCAAGAAGGGTTAGACCAAGATTACACTTCATAAACGAAGGGGAATATACTTACCTTGGACCTTTGAGAGGTCATGTGTACCACCTTCGCATGTTGTGCAACATGAATCCGACACCTCAACTTACCTTCCCATTTGAATTTAGCTCGATGACTTACCCATTCAAAGTTTGACAATTTTCTACAGGGGTTTAGTCAGCTCATATGCAACCAAGATCTATGAATATATAACTCTAAGGTTCATCAATCAAAACTCGACACCATGTCTTGTTTTGACTGAAGAAGACAGTTTTAACCTAAGCACCATGCTTAATTTAAAACAGACTATGAATGCACATCCAGAATATAAGCATTCAAACTAGAGCATACGAACAAAGATAGAGGAAGCACGCATGCATGATCAAGCTTATTCATCAAAAGAGGCATAAGCATGAGCATAAGACGGTGAACCTCGGGAGCCTCCCGGAAGGGCTTTGTTTAATGTTAAAAGTAGGACTTACCTAACTAGCGGGCAAGACGCAGGAGCTGACATCACCCTCACACCAGGATAAGATTTGGTAGAGGAGGAACTTTACTCAGGATGCTCACATACCTCCCCCACACTTGAAGTTTGCATTGCTAGGCAACAAAACTCAAGTGTGTGGTGATCAAGCTCCCTTTTGTAAATGTTCCCTCACCAAAGCTTATATAGGTGTTGCAGCTGATGTGGCTCACATGTTTGTAGGCATCACCTGTCCATCTTTCTTTTCAATCTCCACCTGAAAGGTTAGTGACCAAAAATACCCGAAGGACGACTTATCCTAAGAACATGTTCTTGCTTTTATTCAGAAAGGGAAATAAAACCTATGCTAATCCAGGCTATCTCCTGGAAGTGCTTTGTTTATTTAAGGTCATAAGCTCGACCATGGAAACTTCATCTTGTAGCTATCGTTGGTGGTGTCGTTCCCATCTCACCACCAATCCTTGATGTATCAGTGAAGCTTTAGCTGCATGGTTAGTGCCACAGTACATATACAAAATCTGCAATGCTTATGATAGACATATACATCTACAACCAACCTTTTGAACTTTCTACAAAAGAGGACCATAAGGTGATTGCAGCCCTCATGCGTGCTCAGTGCATTAAGTAGATCTGACTCTAGACGGACATGATGCGAGCATGGTCTGTGTGACAGATCTAGAATGAAGCTACCATGCTCGTGTGTGGAATCCTTTCCTCCGGACTCCAGAGTCAGTGCCTCGAAAGGTTCCATGGTCCATGAATTCTCTATCTCAAGAGAGTCATCGTGGAAGCTCGATGTTGACCCTCGATCATGATCGAAAGCAACATGATACGGGCCAGCGGGAAGAGGCTGAAACTCGGTCGAGAGTGGTGACGATCGTTCGCCTTCACAAAGGTGAAGAGAGTCTTTCGAGTCATCCTCATGAGGGGTAGGACATTCTACAACCTTAATGAGAATAGACTCGGACGATGCAGACAGAGATATATGCGTCATCTCCTCGAGCGGGTTTTGCTAGGGAAGAGGCTTCACCATAGGGTGTCCCGGACAAGGGGCAGCAGTGGCAGAAGCGACTCCCCTAAGCTTATCATCTAGGCTCCCTAAAGATGTATCGAAGAGCTGCTCTAGAGGGGAGCCTAGGAGAAGATCGAGATCAAGGACATCGAAGATGTGAAAGTCTAAGGTAGCCTCGATCCCATCTATGATAAGCATCACGACACTTGCAATCCCCAGACATTCAAGAACATGTCCAAAGGGACAAGTCTTGAGGAGCGTGTCGGATGGTGCTAGCGAGACTCCGCCCAAAAGAGTTTCCGCTAAGTGCCATGGCAAAATGTTAACCTCCATGATGGGGTTATAATGGGCCTCTACGACAGTGCCTCTAATAGAGCAAGGGACAACCAGAGAAGGTGAACTATTCCAAATTACTTCAGAAAATCGTGTCACTCTCTCTGACCATTCCTCTCTCATAGCCTCCACAGGATATGCTTCGTCAGGAGGATCAGGAGGTAGAGGAGGCACCACAGGCCTAAAGGAAGGTTCTGCCAAAAGATTTCTAGAATGATTGGTACGAACAGAATAAGGTTCCTCCCTTAATTGGGCATCGAAAGAATTCAAGGTGTCTGAAGGATTTCTAGATAGGTCATCCTCGAATTTGCAAGTGAACACCGTAGGTTGAATTTCTTCTCCCTTTGGTGTTCGGGGTTCATGAGAGGGCTCGACAAACAAGTCTTGGGATTCGAAAGATGAAGACTCAGACTTGGATGTTGAGGGGCTCTCATGGATAGGCTCGGATTCCTGGCGGAGTTTGGGCCCGACAGCATGGTGGTAAGTGGGAAGACTATCTAGGAGTTCCCTACCTTCAGTCGGATCCCTATGGAGAAATGGCTCTCTAATATCAAGGCAACAAGCAGAGTGCTTGTTGAGACCATTATAAAAGCTGCGAAGCAACTGAGAGTCAGGTATCCATAAAGGAGGTCCGCAATTGAGCAGGCACGAAAATCTATGCCAGGCGTCCTCTAATGATTCCTTCTCTTTCTGCCGAAAATGGTGGATACGTTCCCGTAGAGCAGCAATACGAGACGGAGGGTAGAACTCAAGACAAAACTTATCTCTAAGCTCAACCCAACTATCATTCATGCTACCTATGGAGCATGTGTACCATCGCTCCGCTTTCCCTACAAGGGAGTACGGGAACAACTTCCACATGAAGGTATCCTGTGTCATGCCCGCGGTAGCAAAGCACGAACACAAGTACTCGAAATGACGCAGATGAGCATATGGGTTCTCGCTCGGTAACCCAGAGAAGGACATGTTCCGAACCACTGTGATGGTTCTAGGAAGGAACTCTAAGCCAGATGTGAGGAAAAGGTGCACCGAAGGTGGTGGCTCTGGGAGCTCATCCCTAGGGGTAGTGATGCTTTTACAAGAAAGCTTCACCATGGGTAGCGGGGGTAAAGGTAGAAGGAAAGAAACAAAAAGGATATCTGATGGGTAACAGGGGTGAAGGTAGAAGAAAATGAAAAAGATAAATACAATGACCACTAGGTTCGAAGACAGATACAGCAACTGTTCCTCGGCAACGGCGCCAGAAATACTTGTTGGCGTTTCTTAACGTCACCACTAGTTGTGCACCTAGAGGGAGCATATAAGAACAACCGGGTATACCGCAAGCACACGGAAATACTGCTGTAGCACTTCCCCAAGGAAGGAGAGTATTCCAAGGGTATCGAATCCAAGGAACGGTGTGTACTATCTCCTACTCTAGTATAGATGGTCCAAGGACACCAAACTCCAGCTGTGATAGATATGGGTTGAGAAGCACTTCCTTAAGAGATGTAGCTCTCAAGATGTGTTTCTGTCAGGTCTTAGTCATCCCCGCGGGGCGACAACACTCCAAGGTGCTGGCAAGCGAGCCCAACTTGGTACACGACGTAAGAGGGTTGACAAAGGGTCCAACAGGCTGTCACCACTGCGGCCTACCTCTACGCTACAATCGTACGTGGTCTTCGCAGGAAAACTAGGGCCCGGACACCACGTCTGTACCCCAGATAAATACTATAGTGTGGCGTATGCTAGCCCGCTAACTACACTATAGCAACCGTATAGATACGGTCCCACGAACAATGGAAAGATCAGAATTAGATCTAGTCATTGAGCTACAGAGCAGAAAGGAAGCTATGGATGCAGATAAACGAGATACAGCGGACTTACTTAGCTAAATAGGATCAGAGCATGCAAACAAGTAAATGAACTACGGCTCTGGCTCTAAAGGATCGAAGCCTTGTGTCATGAAGAACACAAGCCTCTAACTTATGAACGAGCCACGAACACAAGAACAAATCTATCTTGCATGATGTCCACTATAGACTAAATAAGAAATGATGAAATACTCACTTTAATCTAAATGAAGAACAGGCATCCACGAGGACATCAACTCACTCCTCACCTCTCCAAGAGAGAATGAGAGGAGAGGGATAGTGGGATGTGTTCCAAAATGGAGCCCCTCCCCTCCTATTTATAGAGGAGGGAGAGGCTTGCATTTGGCACCATTTGCCTCCACTTTTTCAGCCATCCTTGGGCGCCACCAATAGGAGAGTGACACATGGCGAGGAATCTTGCAATGCACTCTTCTCTAGCTTCCAGGGGAAGGAACCAAACCGACCTTCTTTCGGCCAATAAACGGGCGCCATGTCACCAATCCACCCCGGGGTGTTGCAAGGGATCAACCAGGAAGCACCACATGGAAGCAGATGGTGAACGGTGGCAAAAAGGGTTCGGCCGAACCTGGGTTCGGCCGACCCTGGCCCACCTCCTTCTGGCTTGTTCTTTCTCTGAGTGACTGATATGTGGGCCCTTATGACGGTTCTAGGTGCATGCCGAGTTTGGAGGTGGTTTGGGTCCCTGGTGGGCCCTTGGATCCTTGTGCTGCACACGTGGTGGTGTCTGATTTGTTGGGAGTTGCTTCACATGGATTGATGAGGTGTCATGGACACATGGCATCCAATGTGGCACACGTCGCCACGTGGTGTGGTGTGGGTCCCACCGAGCTCACAAGATATCTTGTCTTGTGCATATCTTTCTCATCCGGACTCCAAAGTAGACAAATAATATATCCATTTTGATCATCTCCACGAGCCCGTCGCAATGGTGCAGTCCAAATTAGCATTTGAGGTTGTTTATGATAATGTCCTTTGTAGGCCATTGGACCACTTGCTCTCAATTGTACTGTTTAGCACGTATTTCGGTGCATCTTGCAACAAAAGCTAGAAACACCAACACTTGTGGAAATCATCAATATCAAGCCCTATTCTAGTGTTGATGATCCTTTTACCCTTATATTATGCAGGTATTGACGGTGTAAAAGCAGCACTTTTCGACCGTCAACACCCCTGTTATCATATCTTTACCCCCTGCACTTGAGTGTCTGGTTTATTTCCGTCTATGATATATACTCATTGCAATAGAGTTGATCTTGTCATTCCGCCAATGCCTTCCTTGGATTCGATACCCTTTGGAATACTCCTTTGGGGAAATGCTACAATGGTACTTCCGTGCGCTTGCGGATCTCTGTAAATGTTAAGATTTACCAACCAGCATTTCTGGCGCTATTACCAGGATGGGTGCCAAACCTGTTCTTAGGTGATTGCGTTAAGAAATGTCAACAAACATGACTTGAGTAGCTTGTGGGCGTTTATAATGATCTTGTAATGAGAATTTGTGATATTGCATAAACTTTAGATGATCTAGTGAATTTGTGCTCAAATTGCTATGGATAGGGTCTTGCTCATGAGATGAATGTTTTTTTGTGAAAATTGCTTAAAACTGCTTTTAGCCATGTCACATGCTTATATGTCTCTACCTTCTTGATGGCAATGTGCTAACTACACCATGTCTACTTTGCTTGCTCTATGTCTCATGTGTAACATTTTGTTGTGCTCTTTGTATATTTGAGAAGCTTGGTAGCTTGTATATATGCTTTGAAATGAATTTTTCATGAAAACAAGGGGAAGAGTTTCATATACCTTGATTCATGCATTGTCAACAAGGGGGAGAACTTTGGGATATACTTGCAGGGGGGAATTTTCATGCATGGGAAGTTTTTGTGGAAAATTGGCATGCATTTGTGAGATGTTGCATGTGAGGAGAAAAATTGAGAAGAAGAGGTTGCATTTGCTCAGGGGGAGTTTGCATATGTGCAGGGGGAGCTCCTTTGGTTTGCCTGAGTTTTGTGCTGTGTGGAGTACTCTTTGTGAGCTTTGTTTTGTCTCGGCTGTGTCGAGCCGTTGCCCTTGTCTTAGGGGGCCGAGACTTGGTTTGGCGAGTGATCTTGTTTTCGCTTGTTCTTTGGCTTTGGATCACTTGTTTTGTAGGTTTGTGTTCGTGGTTGTTCTCGTTTCTTTTTCTCTATGTGATTTCTATGGGTGTTGTCAATGCACTCATCAAGGGGGAGATTGAGGACCAGGTGTGTCCGAGGACCAGTGGAGGGTCGCTCCTTAGTGATGAGTGATTGACAACGTTGTGTGGACTGATGCTTGGCTAAATGTGCAGGTACAGGTTGCGGCTTGACTCGTGTCGGTGCAGGTGAAGAACAAGCGTGAAAGGCCTTAGCCGTGACGGCCTCCGGGTGATGGAGAGGCAAGTAGGCTTGGTTCGATGGACCCGGTGGCCGATGGGGTCAAGTGCGAGCCGTGCGGTGCAAGACTGGCGGGCTGAAGTTGTGAACATGGGCCGGTGCAAGGTAGCGGATCGAGCCTGAAGCTTACACGCGGGGTTTGTTGGTTTGCCCACAAAACCATCAGTGGACGGTTTCTTGGTTTGGGCTGCAAAATCAAGGCCGGAGGCCCGAGGCGGGGGGCACATGGCGTGATCACGGGACTTGCATCGATGCTAAGCAAGGCCACGGTGGAAGCGTGTCCGCTCGATGAAGACTTGACCAAAATGCCCCTGAGGGGTTGTATCTTCATTTCAAGCTGTAGGGGTAGCGTGGTTATTTACCTCCCTCCGATGGACTTCGTATAAATAGCAGAGAGGTGGATGGCATCTCTCTCTTTGGGACTCTAGGGTTTCCTCCCATGGTAGATTACTCCGAATTACTTCTTTTTCCTCTGTTTCTTTAGGCTAGATTCTTGTATAGACTCTGACCTCTAGATGTATGAAATCATTCGGCGTTGCGGTGATCTCCTAGTCCTCAGTGATTTTCGTGTCATTTTCGGGGCTATTTTTGGGGAATTTCGTTCTTCGCTCGATTCGGGGATTTGAGGGTGTTTCTTCTCGAATTTCTTTGAGGGGATCATGGGTGGATGCCTTGCGCATCTTTGTGTGTGATCTTGACCCCTCAAACGCCGGGAAAGGCCTTCGATTCGTGAGTTTTTGGCCGGAGTTGGAGTTCTTGGTGGTGGTTCGTGTGATCCGTGATTCCCGGTGATTTAGTGAGTTAGAGGTCGAGATTTTTGGGGCATAGCTTCCTCTTGTGACGCTTCTTACCTCCCCCAAATCTTGTTTCAAGAGCTCAAGCCGTTTGGGAGATCCGGTGATGGATTTGGAGAGTTGACCTCGCGGGATCGGGCTTTTTCTGCTCTGTCTACGCCTGGCGGACTGTCCGTGAGCGCCGTGCGGACTGTCCGCGTCACCTCAGTTCGTTGCGTGTTCATGCGCGTTCGCGTTTCAATCCGTTCTGTCGCTAGGTTTTTGTTGCAAGCGGTTTGCGGACTGTCCGCGTGTGCTGGCCAGACTGTCTGCGTGGTGTTGATTTTGTCTGGGGTGGCTCGAGGTTTATCTGGGGTGTCCAGCGAGTTTCGCCAGACTGTCCGCCTGGTGTGGCCGGACTGTCCGGGTGGTGCCGGACCGTCCGCGGTGCTTGCCCGGACTGTCCGATTTTTCCCGGTGCAGCACTGGTTGCTCGAAGTCCTATTTCGTACTGTCCGCCGAGGGTCCGCCGACTATCCTCCAAGCTTGCAGACTGTCCGCCATACTCGTCCGGACTGTCCGGCCAGGGCTTCGCAGATTTGGCTAAGTCTTTTGATTCTTGTCTTGTGCTTCCGCGGTTTGATCCAAGGCTTGTTTCTAAGACTTGTGGGCTTGTGTGTGCCTAGTCTAGAGCTTCTCTGGTGTGTGCGAGTACTCGGAGTGGCAACCCAAGGAGCAAGGGGATTGCTAGCATTCGATCTAAAGCTAATCTAGTTGATTAAGACAACTGACGAGGCCATGGACCAGGGCCCACCAAGACCCTTGAAAAACGCAGCACGGGCCCACGTACGGCTTGCCCCGGCGGCTAACACGACGAGTGTTACGCTGCTCGAGTACGTGAGGTCCCGTACGACTAGTTTCCACCATGGGCCAGAAGACAGGTCGCCCACGGCCGCCCGTACCTCTTCCCCGAGTACGCGGCGGCCCGTACGACAAGTTTCCGCCTTCGCTCCCGACTACTTGACTCGTACGAGTAGTTTCTGCCTCACGGTCGCGGAAACTCGCTCGCACGAGTAGTCTCCATCCCGCTGTCGCAACTACTCATTAGTATGAGTAGTTTCCGTCACCAGCTCGAGCAGGCATCACGAAGAAGGCACCGGGCACGCGGGCCCCTCAGATCGGGATCCCGGGAACTCCGCGCACGCTCCTCCGCACACCGCCACGTGTTCGGTGGTCCGCTCGGGCCAGGCCGATTCGATGTCACGGGGCGGATTCGTCAAACCCTGCCACCATCAGCACAGTGGCCGCCGTACCGTGAACGGCGTAATGGATGCTGAACAGCATACTGCATAGTACACACTACGCCCTAAGCATCGGGAGACACGGCATAGATCGCATACTCACACGAGTAGTTTCCCGTCCCCGACCAGTTCAAGACTTGGCCGTCAAGGCCACAGGTACACAGGCCCTGTTGGCGTCCCGTGATACCTCGGTACACGGTCCGCCACGTGTTAGCCTCCCTACACGGGTCCACCCTGACCAGGTCGATCTTGTGTCAGGGGACGGATCCTCCTGCTGCCCCCCAGCTGAGGCGGTACGCATTGTACCACGAAGGGCACAGGAGACGCTATGCCACCAACAGCACAGTGCAAGCCGTCACCTATCCATGGTGCAGGCTACTCCGTTCCAACAACATCAAGAAAAGACAAGCCCCTAATCCACTGACGGGGTCAGAGCACGTACACTGCCTCCTGTACCCGACAAACTACTCGGAGGAGGGCACGGGGGGCCCCAGGACAGATGCTTGGGACGCACGGGATCCACACCGTTACCCAAGGCCCCGTAACAGTGCTTCGCCGCTTCTGTCGTCTGGCAACCCGGAGCAGAGAAGGACGTCTTGCACTGTAGATTTGCTCATATACGCTCAATGTAACCGCCCTGGACATCTCCCTTGCGACTATAAAAGGGAGGGGCAGAGGCACTCTCAAGACACGTTCGTTTCCTCCCCCACACGCACTTAGCATCGATATCCCATCTCATATAATGCAAGCATTCATACACACTCACTTACGTATGCAGACTTCTGCTACTTGAACCACTCGCACACCAGGGACTTGGGCTCTACACCCTCTCCCGACCTGTTTGTACTCCCTGTTGCAAACCCCTGAGCATAAGGAACACCCCTTCTCAGACTGGACGTAGGGTATTACTCTCTGGAGGCCCGAACCAGTATAACTCCAAGTGTCTCCTGTGCTACCGTGCGGATCAGAACACGCCCCCTCGTATAAATTTACTTGCCGGCAGTAACAAACCCCGACAGTTGGCGCGCCAGGTAGGGGCCTTCGTGTGTTTTCGACATTCTTTTTAGGGTCCGCACGGCCCTCTCATCATCCACTTCGACGAAAGCCTCCACCGAGCCGCTGCTGATGGATTCCCCCGTGGGATCATCGGAGTCGCTCATGGTTGGGCTTGAGCACCGGTTCGGAAGCCTGAACTTCCGAGCGACCGGAGACGGTTACGACATGCACCTCGTCAGCGAGGTCACCAACGCAGCTGCCCCGACTCCCGCTCCGACCGCCCTGCCACGCTCGCCTCGACGCAAGAGACGCTCAGGCAAGCGCTCGAAGCGTGCCAAGGCGGAGCGGTGTAGGGCAGCACGTGCTAGCTCCCCTCCGCGGGTCGAAGCCGGTGCATCGCAACCCGCCGGCGCAGCAGAGGACTCTCTGCCGTCGGACTCGACGGAGCGCATCGCTAGGGAGAGCGCCCTGATGCCACTGATCTATGGAGGAGGGCCCTACGCGGCGGCAGCATATTCCTCTTCATCAAGCACGGACCCGGCCGTGTACGCCAACTACCCGAGCCATCATCTGTTGGGCAACATGAAGCTGCCAGCAACCTCGCCCGACGAGCAGTACCTCGTGACCGACGGTACCGATGACATCTCGGGTCCAAAGTGGGATTACTCCGGGCTTCGCGACGCTGACACCTTCCGTCGTTTCTAGACGGTGGCCGACTATTGCTTCGGCTACTCCGACGACTCTGACAACGGGGGTTACGACCCCTCACGCGAGTGCTTCATCATTGGCCATGCCCCGGTAGTGCCAGCACCGGCCCACACCCTGGATGGAGCACTTCACTCCGCCCACAGCTCGACGGCGGACAGTGCGGCTGAGGCCCAGGTTCCTCCCAACCCTGCCGCACAGCGCGCTCGACTGGACGAGCTGGAGGACGCGCAACGACAACTCGACGACGAGCGGGCACGGCTCCACCAGCAACTCGGGCAAGACCCGAACCCGACTCCCGCTTGTGCACAGGCAAGGGACGTTCAGCAGCGCATCATCAACGACGACCGAGACATCGTCGACGGCACGCCCGTTTTCAAAAGGGCTTCGCAGAACCTGGCGGCGGCTGCGATCCTTCTCCGGAAAGTACCAGAGCCGGCCACACCTCAAGAGAAGGAGATGCATAAGCAGATCAAGACTCTCCTCGAGACTGCCGCCGTGCAGCAGGCAGAGAGCCCCGCTTCTCGACAGCGGGGCTCAGCCGCGATGGTCCGAGGAAGTCAACGTACCAGTCAAGAGCCGACTGGGACCCCCTCCACGGCTGACGTGCGACGCCCTCTCCGACCTTCGCTCGTCGCGGCCATCGGTGGTGTGGCTCTTCGACGCCTCCGCTTGCCACGACCGGCGGCGCGGCATTCTCTCCGACCACCACGCGAGTGGCACGACTACCGCACGGCGGCAGGGAGCCTAGCGCCCAGGACCAGCGGCGTCCTACCTCCCCGCCTCCCGAGGCTCCCCTAAGAATTCGACCTCGGGCGAGTGACACCTGGAAAGTACTTGCGCAAGCCAGCTACTCGGAAGCAAAAATCTACTCGGGACCGCACGACGTAGCGGCGCGGCCCGCCTCCTCCATGACCGGCGTCGCACTCCCCCCGGCGGTGCGGCACTCTCCTCCGACTACGACACCAAGGCGCGGCCCACTACACGGCTGTGCGAACCTCACCCGACTACGGCACGGCGGCGCACTCCTCCATCGGCGGCGTGGCGCTCTCTCTTCCGCCGCGACGACCAGGAGCGCGACACTCCTCCCTGCACACCTCCTCCTTCGCAGCGGCAAGCGCGGCGGCCACGGGCGAAGAAGTAGGCAGAGACGACGGCTCCTCCCAGGAACGCGACAGGGTGGCTTCTCTCGCGCGCTGGCAGGCAATAAGTCGCACACCGCTCGAGCTCCATCCCACCTAGATGAAACTACTCGTGCGAGTCGTAAACAACTTGTACGAGCAACTACTCGGGGCGGAAGCTGACTACTCGGGGACGGACATCTACTCGTGCGAGTGGCTTGAGAGGAAGAAACTACTCGGAGCAACAGAAAAAGGAAAAAAACCAAGACATGCTTGTTACGACTTCATGTACACACGAGCTAATGTGGAGACTTTTTAACTTTCCTTGTTTCCATGCATGTACGAGCTCCGAACTGCAACTCGTGCGAATCAAGCAGCCCTGTGGAAAATTACTACTCGGAGACGTAAAAGAAGTCGTGCAAATCGAGCCGGTGCAGCTCTCCTCCGACTACGGTCAGCGGCGGCACGGTGCCATGCCCATCGGCCACAACCGCGACCAGCGACCTCTGCTCCGATTCTTGACCGGCGACCGACCGGGTGCGGCGGCGCGAGGTCCTGCCCACTTCCTCGATGCATGGCGGCCTGACGCGACGCCCCGCTCTGCCTCCTCCACTCTCGACAGCTCAACGACGCACACCCCCCACGATGTCCGGGGACCCGCGCTCTGCCTCGCCTCCTCCACGACGGTCGGCGCCTTGTTTCTCCTTCGCTCCGACCACCACGACCGGCAGCACGACACAGTTTCCTCTGACTCCAGCAGCCTGTCATCCGAACCGTCGATGGCCACGCCGTCCCCGACGAACGACAACCCAAACCATTCGCTGATCTTGCCGGCAACCACCGCTTGGCCACGATGAGCGACACAAAGCTCGGGGGCTCGCCAGCCCAGGCCTCAAAACGCCACGCGGACCCCTCCGATAAAAACGTGAATCGAGCTAAGTATTATTCTAGCACTACCATTTTCGGATTACTGCATATCTCGGCATGCATCTCCGGATCACCGCCGACCACCCTAGGCTTGTCCCTGGCTACTAATACAGCCCGAGCGCTACACGAACAGCCGGACAATGGCCAACGGGTGTGCCACGCGCACCCTTCCTTCGCCATTTACTTTCTTGTTCCTCTCTTGCACAAGTCACTAAAGTACTTAGGTAGCACACGCCTTAAACCGTGAAACCGCGACCTACGCCTACACTTCCTACGCGTGCACGCGGCCAGCTCCCTACTCTACGGATGCGGCTGTCAGGGGTCAGGTGCATAAACGTAACAGGATAACTACCCGGGGAAATTAATAGACTTACGGGAGTTGGAATTAGAATTTCTACCACACATCGCCAAATGCTTTT
Source organism: Cenchrus fungigraminus (assembly GCA_036936925.1). Lineage (NCBI taxonomy): Eukaryota > Viridiplantae > Streptophyta > Magnoliopsida > Poales > Poaceae > Cenchrus > Cenchrus fungigraminus. The sequence continues at coordinate 56,558,422 of CM072769.1, read as the reverse complement.
TCTTCAGAGTTAGCATCTGTCGCACCACATACTACGGTCCTCCGATTTTCTTTTTTCAGGAACGGGTCTTGGACCCCTGAGCTCGCCACCTACGCTCGGAGGTTACCCTCACCACCGGCCGAGTACTTCCCAGTACTCGGACTGGCATGACGCTCCACAAAGATCACCCGCTGAGTACTTTTCTATACTCGGATTGACGCTTTCCTCCACCTGAACAACAACGATGGCCCGGCCCTTACACTCGGGGGCTGGGAGACGACGACTGCTCGGCCCTCACCCTCGGGAGCTGGACGACGACTACTTGGCAGTCACAACAACCACGTGGCGTGTTTCCAATGACCCCTCGCGGCTCTACGCTCGGGGGCTGGCGCCACACACTGATGACCAGGAGTTCGAAGGCTGGCCCGTCGCAGGGTTCGACAGCCGCTCCTGGACACCCGAGCGAGGGGCGGCGAAGGATGGGCCCCAGCGGCCAGAACTCAGGCGCACGAGCGCTCTGGGCATCTCGAACTGCGTTCGAGTCTTGATGGAAAATGAGGTCATGGTTTTTCCCCGACGGAAAGGCGACGAGCCACCGAGTCCAACCGAATGGGCTCGGTAACTAGATGATTTCACCATTAGGAGTCTTAGGTCGATCACCAGCTGATCCGTTTGGAACCCGGCGAACGGGATTCCGAGATTTCACTCGAGCTCACCCGCACGCAGCTCACCGGGTGCCGGGGCTCGGCCAGTGAGGCAAGCCTTGACGTCACCCGACCCCTCCTTCCTAACGAGAAGGATGCGCGAGGTAGACGCAACGAAAGGGGAAACTGACTCCCCGACTAGTGCCCTGCGCCATGTGGGGCCACCAAAATTCACCTTCCCTTCGCAAACCCAGGTGAAGGCACACAACGAGCAACAACACGATAACTTCCCCAAATTTAAGACTTCAACATTCAACCCCACGCACAAGTCTCCGACTTGTCCGTGGGCTCGGGGGCTACTACCCGCGGGTCCGCTCGTGCGTCCCCGCCGGAAAAGCACAATCTACCTCTCCACTGCGACAACTGAACCTGGGAGCGAGTCCTTGACTCCCTCACCAGGCTCGGGGCTCCGTCCGGGAAACTTCAAGCTCAAGCACGAGGACGGCAGGGTCATCTCCAACGCCTGGAACATAGAGCAGTTACGCCGTTTTTACCCTTAAGTATTTATTCTGTTCTCATTTTATGACAATGCAAGAGCTCTAAGCTACTTTTCCTTTCATGAAATGAACTCTTTTCGCAAGCTTACATCTTTTACTCGAGTAAAATGTCTCTATGCTTGTCTCATCCCATGGGCAAGTCACCGACTTGTCCATGGGCTCGGGGGCTACCCGGGGGCTACGGCCCCCCTCCCCTGATCGTTGCGAAACCTTTTTTCGATCAAAAACCGTCTGTGGTTTCTCGTATGATCATCGCGGTACACTCACTTTCCTTAAAGGGAGATGAACGATGACTCCAGCGGTCATGAACCTGCGCTCGTCCGGGCCCCGAGTACTTACACCTCCACGGCTACAGTACAAAGACCCACAAGCAAAGTTTGTGATCTCAAGTTATCGATCACTCGCCCCTTCAAAAGGACTCCGAGTAACCGTTTCAAACTCTCAAGAGTTTTATTGTTTGCAAAAACATGTACACGCACCTATCTTTCTTCGAAGTACTCGGGGGCTACCCGCTCAAGTGGTAACACTCCTAAACTAAGCTCGGTCGAGTCACCTAGTTCCTACGCCTCCGCGGCTACGGGGCAAGACACCGTCAGCAAAGTTTTAAGTGACACTACTCAGCGCACAAGTCCTCTAACTACTCGAGAAAAGGGCAACAAACAATCAAAATGCTTAAAACTTGAAACAAAGATGGGTTCTTAACCCTCGAGTTTGCCACAAATATCCGGCCCACAAGTTTTTTACAAGCATGATTAAAAAAGCCTCGGCGAGGCAACTTGGTTTTCTTTACAGGCCCAGGTCGTAAAGGGCGTGACTCAGCATGGCTTTGGCGAAGTCGACGACGTCTTCTTCGATCTCGTCATACTGTTCGTTGGTGTAGCCCGGGCACCATCCCTGGCCAAGCAGCCTCCTGTCTAGGTCTGGGTAATGCGACAAGAAGATGGCCACCACCTTGCGGACGGCGTCGCCAGCCGTATCTATCGACCGTTGATGAGCTGTCGCAGGAGCCAACTCCAAGCGTTCTCTCAATTGGTCGGGAGGAACACCGATCTCATCACACACCTTGATGATGGCCGCACCCATCCTGTTGCGGATTGTCTCCTGCTGCTTGATCTCGCCCTGGGCCTCCCCGGGCGGCTTTCGCTCTTGCTCGAGCTCGGTCACGGCCTCTGGAGAGAAGCAAGGAGACCAATGTCAGCAAAAAATGAGCCAGTCCAAGGAAGGTGAAAGATGAAGAGGACACAGCTCTTACTGTTGAGCTTCTCGTTGGCCTCCTTGACCAGCTCCACCAGCTTCTGGTTCTCGACGAGGCTGGTGGTCGCGGCGCTCTCGTGCTCCACGACCTATTTCTGCAAGTCGGTGCGGTCCACGAGGAGAGCTGTGCACCCAGAAGAAGGACGCCGCCTCGAATCAAGAAACCGCACAAAAGCAGAAAGCAGAGACAACAAGTTGTAGGGTACTCACCGAGGATCTCATTCTCTCGCTTTTGAGCAACCTCCTCCAGACGGCCCTTCTCGGCAATTATGGTGCCAACTTGGGCCTCGAGCATCGTCACTCGCTCGCGAGCCAACCGGAGGTCGGACTCGGCCCGGCCCGCTCTGGTCTCCAGCTCCGTCCTCTCTCGGCGGGTGGTGCGGGCAGCGGCCTCAGCGTTGGAACGAAGCACCGTCGCGGCCTGCTCCGCCGCGGCTAGTTTCTCCTCTAGGGAGGCCTTTTCCGCCTGCGCCGAGGTCGCGCGGTCCTCAGCGGCCTTCGTCCTCGCCTCAAGAGACGCGCGCTCCGTTGCCCGGCTGGCCTCGCCGTCCGCCGCCGCAAAAGCTGGACTTTCTCAGTGCGGAGTGCCTCAAAAGCCCGCGCCCTGTCCTCAGAGCGCCCGACGAGCTCCTGAATCACATACAAGTCACACGACTAAGAACTAAGGGTAAACAAGCATGAGAGAGGAAGAGGAAGAAAGAGGACTCACCCTCGAGGTGGGGACCAGGTCCTTGATCGCCCGCTCTGACTGGCGCCGCATCATCTCGATCAGACGCAGGCCGCGCTCCAGGCGCCAGCGGGCCACCACCTCAGCGTCGCTGTCGATGTCTGGGCCTACTAAGGCCTGAATCGGCGACACGGACACCAGCCAGAGCGGCGGGGTCTCCGTCTCCTCCTCCTCCTCCACCATCGAAGTGGTCGGGCGTCGCTCCCTCGAGCTCTCCCCAATCTCCACGATCGGGGGAGGCAGCTGCTCGCCTGCCACCTCAGTGGGAGAGGCCGCAAGCGAAGGCGACACCGGGATGATGATCACCTCCGCAGGGGCGACGTCCGACGCGGTGACCGACAAAATGGGGACGACCCCCTCGGTCTCCACAATCGTCGCCGTGGCAGAGACGTCCTCGGAGGCGCGGTCGCCTGCCTCCACCACCATCTCCACAGCGTTCCCCGAGCCCCCCACCGACTCGGGGGCTCGGAGTTCCATCTCCATCTCCGCTGTGCCGCTCCCTGCCCCCCTCAGCGGCTCGGGGGCTGGGACCTCGGATCCCGCGGCGGCAGCAGGCGTCCCCTCCATCGACTCGGGGGCCGGCCGCTCGGCATCTGCATCATCACCCGCCCCCGTCGACGATTCGAGGGCTGACAGTCCGTCATCGCCCGCTCGCACCTCGGGAGCAGGGTCCTCCTGGTCCTGCTCTGGGACGCCGGACAGGCACCTCGCCAACTCGGCCGCATGGACCGAGAGCGCTTCTTCAGTGGGGGCTTCGCCCCCCAAACCCATCGTCCCCATCGACAGGTCGCTACGAGCCGGGCTCGCAGCTCCCTGTGGGGGGACGGTCATCACCTGGGTCCCAGACCCGCTTGTTTCTTCTACCGCCGCCCCCGACTGAAGGGAGGGTGGCGGGTTGCTCGCCGTCGGCATGTCCCCGGCCGCCTGAGCAGGGCGGCGCAATGCCTTGACAGGCGCCGGCCTCATGGTGCGGCGGTCGGGCGCCCTGAATCAAGAAGAACATCATGACGACAAGCAGAAACATGAAACAAGAACTAGAAAACTGCAACTCGGAGCTCACCCTTCTGCGATGTGACGGGGCCGTTTGGAGCTAATCGCGGGGTTGCGCGGGGACGCCGCCCTCTTGCCCCCCGCTGTTGGGTCGGCAGCGGTCCCCCACTCTGGGTCGCTGGTGGCAGGGAGGCCGCCGGCACGCTCCGCGGCTCCCGTGATGGGCGCGCGGAGGGCGAGTGAGACCGCCGGCGCGAGGAGTAGCGGCGCGAGCCATCGCGCCTTGACTCATGGAGGCTGGAGTCACCGCGCCGCGGAGGGCTCCTGCCCCTCTCGCGGCGGTCCCGCCGAGGAGCACGGCTGCTAGTTCCGGGCTGACCCGCCTGGGAAGAAGAAGGAGGAGCCTGCCGCCTCGAACTGGCTCCTGCTGCAGCCGAGGGCAGCGCCGATCCGCCGCGCGGCCGTGGGGCCGGAACCGTCTCCTCGTCGGACCACTCGAACGGGGACTCGTCCTCGTCCGTGTTCGACGGCGCCGGCGAGGGATCCTCGTCATCGGAGACATCCCTCTCCCCATTGCGCCGACGAGAGGCGCGCTTGTTGTTTCTCTCCCTTCTCGCGATCTCCTTCTGTCGGTGCGCTCTCCTGCGTTCCACTCACCGCTGCTGCCGCGCGGCGATCTCCCGAGTGATCGCCCAGTCCTCCTCCAGCGGAGGACGAGAGGCGAGGATGCGCACATCCCTCATCTGTGCAAACACAAGAGTAATTACCACCCGCGCCTGCAAAAGACAAATCAAAAAGAGGTTGAGAGAAGACATACCAGCTCCACAGTGGCTGGAGAGGGAAGCATCTGCAACACACCTAGCGGCGGCCAGAATATCCAGGTGACCCCAGTAGCCTGGGACACCAGGCATTGGACCTCGTCCAGTGAAGGTAGGGAGCGGGCGGTGATGGTCCCCTCGAAGGGAGCCCGGTCGTCCGTCATCTCCCAGAGGCGCAGCGCGCGACGACGGAGCGGGACGACCCCCGGGTGTGGTAGCCGCCGATTAAGGTGATGAAGTTCACCCCATTATCGCGGAGCCTTGTGAGGGCGGCGAGGGCGCTGTCGAGGAACCGGGGGCGATCTTTCTTCTCCGGCCCATAGCTCCACCTCGCCGGCGCCCGGTCGTACCAACGGTTGGTGTATTCCGGCAACGGGTTCTCGGGGTCGTTCTTGAGGTAGAACCACCCTCGGTGCCACCCACTGTTGGAGGAAGTCAGGTAGGTGGGGATGTACTCATCCATCCTCCCCAGCTTCCCATGTAGTCCGGTGCACCCGATGGCCGCCGCGGAATTGTGGTCCTTGACGACGACGAACTTGTAGAAGTACCGAAACAGGTCCCAGTGGGCACCCATCTCCTGGTACCCTTCACACAAGGCCTCGAACGCCGCCATCTGCTGGACGCCGTTCAGGTTGAGGTTCTGAAGCTCCAAGCCGTACTCCTGGAGCACGGTGCGGATGAACCTTCCCGCCAGGACAGAGAAGCCTCGCCCGTGGAACAGCATGAACGAGACCACATACCCCACTGGGGGCTGAGGGCTACTCTCCGGCCCAGGAACCTTCCACTCCTCCACCGCAATCAGTGGCGGCAGCATGCCGTCGGAGGCGAGGCGGTCGAGCTCGGACCAGGTCACCGTCGAAGATGCCCAGTTCGACATCACGTCGGCTGTGGTGGTGACGGTGGGCGACCCTGGCTTGCAAAAGAAGGCGGGGCGAGCTCTGCGGTGTGCGCGGCGAGTGTGAAGACGAAGGCAAGAGACGGCGGTGGCGGAAAACACAAGGAAGCAGAAGGGGAAAAACTGGTCGGCGCCCGCGGTATATAAACGGGGGAATGATTACATCTACCCTCGAAGTTAATGACCGCGTTGCCTCGGGCCACGTCCTCTGTCCATCGAAGTGTCATCCCTCAGAAAGGCGTGCCCCACTCCTATCCGCCGCCGACGACCGAGCCGCCATGTCACCCAAAGTGGGACCCGGCAATCTCACAACCGGCGCGAGATCTCCGCCGGACACCCCATGACTCGCGCAATGTGGCAAGACACCAGTCTCCGACTTGTTCAAGACTCCAATATTTAACCCCACGCACAAGTCTTCGACTTGTCCGTGGGCTCGGGGGCTACTACCCGCGGGTCCGCTCGCGCGTCCCCACTAGAGAAAACACAACAAAATCTGCTCGTCTCCGTGATAGTTGATCCTGGGAGTGAGTCTCCGACTCCCTCACCAGGCTCAGGGGCTACTAACGAGGCCATGGACCAGGGCCCACCAAGACCCTTGAAAAACGCAGCACAGGCCCACGTACGGCTTGCCCCGGCGGCTAACACGACGAGTGTTACACTGCCTGAGTACGTGAGGTCCGTACGACTAGTTTCTACCATGGGCCAGAAGACAGGCGGCCCACGGCCGCCCGTACCTCTTCCCCGAGTACGCTGCGGCCCGTACAACAAGTTTCCGCCTTCGCTCCCGACTACTCGACTCGTACGAGTAGTTTCCGCCTCACGGTCGCGGAAACTCGCTCGCACGAGTAGTCTCCGTCCCGCTGTCGCAACTACTCGTTCGTACGAGTAGTTTTCGTCACCAGCTCGAGCAGGCGTCACGAAGAAGGCACCGAGCATGCGGGCCCCTCAGATCGGGATCCCGGGAACTCCGCGCACACTCCCCCGCGCACCTCCACACGTCCGCCCCGCCATAGTGGTCCGCTCGGGCCAGGCCGATTCGGTGTCAGGGGGCGGATTCGTCAAACCCTGCCACCATCAGCACAGTGGCCGCCGTACCATGAACGGCGTAATGGATGCTAAACAGCGTACGGCACAGTACACACTACGCCCTAAGCATCGGGAGACGCGACATAGATCGCCTACTCACACGAGTAGTTTCCCGTCCCCGACCTGTTCAAGACTTGGCCGTCAAGGCCACAGGTACACAGGCCCCGTTGGCATCCCGTGATACCCCAGTACGCGGTCTGCCACATGTTAGCCTCCCTGCATAGGTCCGCCCTGACCAGGTCGATCCTATGTCAGGGGACGGATCCTCCTGCCGCCCCCCAGCTGAGGCGGTACGCACCGTACCACGGAGGGCACGGGAGATGCTGTGCCACCAACGGCACAGTGCAAGCTGTCACCTATCCATGGTGCAGGCTACTCCGTTCCTACAACATCAAGAAAAGACAAGCCCCTGATCCACTGAAGGGGTCAGAGCATGTACACTGCCTCCCGTACCCGACTAACTACTCGGACGAGGGCACGGGGGGCCCCGGGACGGATGCTTGGGACGCACAGGATCCACACTGTCACCCAAGGCCCCATAACAGTGCTTCTCCGCTTCTGTCGTCTGGCAACCCGGAGCAGAGAAGGACATCTTGCACTGTAGATTTGCTCATATACGCTCAATGTAACCGCCCTGGACATCTCCCTTGCGACTATAAAAGGGAGGGGCAGAGGCACTCTCAAGACACGTTCGTTTCCACCCCCACACGCACTTAGCATCGATATCCCATCTCATATAATGCAAGAATTCATACACACTCACTTACGTACGCATACTTCTGCTACTTGAACCACTCGCACACCAGGGACTTGGGCTCTACACCCTCTCCCGACCTGTTTGTACTCCCAGTTGCAAACCCCTGAGCATAAGGAACACCCCTTCTCAGACTGGACGTAGGGTATTACTCTCCGGAGGCCCGAACCAGTATAACTCCGAGTGTCTCCTGTGCTACCGTGCAGATCAGAACACGCCCCCTCGTATAAATTTACTTGCCAGCGGTAACAAACCCCGACAACAACCTTTAACTAGAGATTGATCTAAGAGCAAACTAAACTTAAAACAAAGAGGTGTGTGAGGTGTACTAGATGTAAAGGACACTTGCCCATAGGGTCTAGGATACATGAACATGCAACCGCCAAGGAAGATAAAAACCAATCTAATCTATTGAAGGTTTTACCGCGGGTTCACCCTTTTCCTTCTCTCACATTGTCACTACGCGAAGGCAATCAAGGCAAAACAACGAACGATCACGGTGTGTTGAAGGGATCAACGGGAGTAGTGAGATCTATACACCCGAAAAGCACGGTAGCTAGCCTTAAACATGAAAGCATCATCAACACGAAACCAATAGATTGAAACCAAGAACGAGTCGGCGATTACATGACATGATCCATTACAACCCCATGGACAAATGAGAAGATTACCCCATCAAGACGCTAAGCATAGCATCATTGATCATGGTAGATGCTTCTAGCGACGCGTCCTTCATCTCCGGGGGCGCCGTGGCAGCGCCTCGACGTCCTCCTTCGCTTGTGGCCGCCTCCTTGGACTAGATGAATGTTTCTCCCGAGTGCTCTCCTCGAATGTCTTCCGATTCTACCTCTCTTCATGAATGGATCCTTTCGGGGGTATTTATCTCTGTTTTTGACGAATGGCGGCGCCGGCCAATACTTAGGGTTGAAGGATCTTCACGCACAAGAAACTGGGAGCCGAATTGACGCTAGAACAGGCCAGGCCGGCCGGCCTGGGCCGACCGGCCTGGACCCTTCCCAGCCCGGTTCGGTCACCCCTTCCTGCAAGTGGCCCGTCTTGGCATTTTGAACTTTGACCCCAATGTTTGTGTCTTTTTGGCGTCATCAACCCTGCGATAAATATAGAGGGTCTTCTCGTGTGAAATCCGATCTTTATGTCTTGGTCCTCGGAGATGTTTTGTCGTAGCACCTTGGTCCTTGCCACCTTTGGGAGTGAGTTTGCTTTGCACTTGAACACGAACAGAACTCCTCATTTACTCCTTTGAACTTGATGTGACTCCGTCCCTTTAGTCCATGTTTTCCTACAAAAACATCACACTTCCAAATGCACATACAAAGTTGAACTTGTTATATCATTAGTGTGCCTAGTGGTGGGTTAGTACCATAGTGAAGTTCAAACCAAAGCGTAATGAACATGTTTGGAGCACCAAAATTCACCGTCAACAGTATGATAGATAAAGATCCAAACAAGAGAGTGGGTGACTACATGTCAAGATCCATTACAACTCCATGGACAAATGATTACTTTACCCCATTAAGACGCTAGGCATGGCACCGTTGAACATGGTGGATGCCCCTGATGGAGTCCGTCTCTCGGTGTTCTTCAACTCCAGCGGTGCCGTGGCAAGGCCTCAACGTCCTTCTTCCTCGTGGTGGCCTCCGTTGACCTAGGTGATGATCCTCTTTAATCTTCACCCTCCCGATCAACCCTCTTCCTTATGTTTGATCTCCCGAGGCTTCTCTGGTCGTCTTTCGCGAATGGCTCCCCTCCCCAAACAATTAGGGTTCCGCAAACTTATCACCGAAGAAAGGCGGCGGCGAACCGACATGGAAAGGGGGTGGGCCAGCCGGCCTGGATCATTCCTGGCCCGGTTCGCCTCCGTCTTTTGCCACGTATCATTTCTTGCACTTTGGGGTTTTTCCTCCTTCGGATATGGGCTTTGGACGTCGCTATCTCCACGACCAAGTTAAGGTGTCTTTACGTGTGATCTTCCGGTCTTCTCATCTTGGTCCTCAAAGATTCTTCATTGAAGCACGTTGGTCCTTGCCACCTTTGGAGTCAAGTTCACGCACGGTCGGAGCCTCTTGATCATCATGTAAATCGTCCTCCGAACCGAGTGCATCTCTTCTCATTTAGTGCATGAATTCCTGCGTAAACATTATACTCCAAAACACACATCCAACGATGAACTTGTTATATCATTAGTACACCTAGTGGCGGGTTAGTTCCGAAATGAAATCCAAACTATAACATAACAAGTGCTCTTGGTTGACGGAAATCGACCGCCAACTACCTTTCCTATTTTAAATTAAGGCAACTCGAGGCGGGTGAAGGCAATGTGGTTCAGACTACAGAGAGGCTTTGTAGGGTTCATCAAGATTTGGTATAAGTTATATATATCCTTTTTATTCATTCTTAATTAATTTGTTTCTATTACATATACATTTTTAACTTTCATAAGGTTATTATATCTCATCATCATCTGATTGTGTGTAGGATCTCTCTGGTTCTACCTATGCTTTAATTAGCTTCCGTGCGATTCTTAATCAATTCGTGGAAAGAGTTGGGATGGATTACTATGGTGGGGAGCCGTTTTCACTAGAAATTGTAAGAATCAAGCAATTCTAAATTTCTACAAGCCAACGGAACTCGAGGCTCCATTGTTTGATGTTTGTAGTGATGTGTGTGACAGTCCTCCGGAAGCGGAGGAGAGTGCACTCGTGCGCGCTCTAGCTTATTTTGAGGGAGTTCTAGGCTAGACGATTACAGGCATTAGCCATATTTCATATCTACAAGCGCGTGCTGGATTAGGTCCAGGTCCTCAGTAACATTATGCACACATGGATCAGGCTTTGCACTGTACCCTATTATATGAGCTTGTATGATTAGCTAGCTATGTGAACCTTTATGAACTTATTAATTATGAATTAGGTCATTTATTTTTTATATAATGTTATAAGAATGTATGTCTTATGTGTTCAGACATATAGTGCACTACCTTCAGTTCCAATATGAGGAAGCTGCCCAAGCATAATGTTTTCAGTGACTTAGGTTATGAGGGATTCCAAAGACCATGAGCTTTGCAGTGCCGTATTGATCTCAAACTTTTTCTAAGACTTTCAGATGCCCCGTGGGAAGTGAGAGCCAGGTGTGGTTCGAGGACCGGTGGATGGTCGCTTCCTGGTGTGATGAGTGATTGACAACGTGGTGTGGACTGATTCTTGGCTAAGTATTGCAGGTGCAGGTTGCGGCTTGACTGGTGCAGGTGCAGGTGAAGAACAAGCGTGAAAGGTCGTTGCCGGTGAGGCCTCCAGGTGTGGAGAAGACAAGTAGGCTTGGTTCGAGGGACCCGGTGGCCAGCGGGGTCAAGTGCGGGCCGCATGGTGGCAAGAACGGCAAGATGAAGTCATGGACGGTTTCTTGGTTGAGCCTCAAAACCAAGGTCGAGCCGGGACTACGTGGGAGCCGAGTCATGAGTGGTGATTGGCGGAGGCTACACCTAGTTCGCGGGGTTTCCGGTGGTTCACCAGAAAACCACTGGGTTCCTTGGTTGATCCACAAAGCCAAGACCGAAGAACCGAAGACGGAGGTGCAGCAGCTCCAGACCGGTCTGACCGGTGGGTCTGACCGGTCTGACCGGTGGGTACCGGTCTGACCGGTGAGGAGCACCGGTCTGACCGGTGTGCGACGACGCAGTCCGGAATCTTCGAAGCGGAGGACACGCGTCGGGATCGCAAGGCTTGCGTCGAGGCTAAGCAAGTTTGCGGTCGCTGGGCATCCGTCCGATGGTGCGAAGACAAAGACTTCCAATTCCGCCCTCGAGGGGCATGTATCCCTAGTTAGCTAGTAAGGGTATTTTAGTCTTTCGGTTGCCTCCATATAACCCAAGTGGTGAGAGGATGGCAGCCATCTCTTGGAACCCTAGCTCATTTGGTTTTCCTATTTTCCTTCCTATTTTCTTAGGATTTTCGTAGGACTAGCTTGAGAGCTTCATGGTGAGATCTTGTGAGAGGGAAGGATGATCGGGCGGCAAGCTAGACCTTGTATGAACCTCTTTGGTATGTATAGATGATTCGGCGTGGTTCCTCAAGGCTTGGATGTGTCTTTCCCGTTTCTCCTTTTTGGTGATTTTCGGAGCCCTTTCTTGGCGATTTTCTTGGAGCGATTTCGAGGCCTCTCTCTTTGGGATTTGGTGGGGGATGTATGCATGAACCCTTCGTGGTTCTTTTCCCTTTGATTCCCCTTCCAAATCCGTGAGCAAAGGGGCTCGATTTTGGGGTTTTCGTGGCTCTAGGGTTAGAGGCGTTCTTGGTGGGATTTCTTCGATTCCTCTTGATTTGACAAGTTTTGGTGGACCAAATCTTGGCTAAGGAGTACCCATGAGGTGTTCCTACTATCCCCAAAGTCTTGTGCAAAACCGTGGAGCGAATCGGGAGATCGGGAGTTGGATTTGGAGGAGTTGACTCGCGGGCGCTGTTCATCCCGAGCTGCCCAGGCACGACCGGTCTGACCGGTGCTCTTGACCGGTCTGACCGGTGCTAGCCCTTGGTGGGTTTTTGTCTCGGGGAACAGCCTTGTCCGTGTGGTTTTGTCCCGTGGTCCTGCTGTTCAGTTCTTGGAGTGTTTGGAGTTGTTTTGCTAGGATTTGTGAGGGGTTCTTCTTCTTCACAGGTTGTGTTTCGTGGTGGTTTTTGTTCCAGGGCCTAGAGGATTCACTGAGGCTTCCTGGAACGTTTGCTGTGCGGCTGCTGTAGCCACCGGCCTGACCGGCTCTGTCCACCGGTCTGACCGGTGTCACCGGTCTGACCGGCGCAGGCCATCGGTCTGACCGGTGTAGCACAGGCAGCAAGCCGTGCAAGTTTCCGCTGTGTGTTTTGGTGAGTTTTGGCTAGGAAGGTTGAGTGTTGGTTCCTAGGACCAGTAGCACTCCAGTGGCTGCGTGGTCTTGACCAACTTGGGTAGTTGGGTCGGAGACGTGAGTTGAAAGCCGTGTTCGTCTTGTTGGAGTTCTCATCTCCTTCGAGAAGAATTTTAATCGGCTCCCATTCACTCCCCCCCTCTCTGGTTCGCCTAATCGGTCCTTCAATTGGTATCAGAGCCGGTTCGGGTCTTTATTGACTCTTACCAGTCTAAGATCCAAAGATGGCGTACCAGGAACGGGGTTCGGGTCCTCCGCACTTCGATGGGAAGAACTACCAGATGTGGCAAAGGCGGATGGCGGCGTTCCTCCGCGGAAAGGGTCAGATCCTTTGGGATGTCACGGTGAACACAGCTTATGTTCATCCGATGAACTTCCTTGCTCCAGGATCGAGGGATATGTTCGAAGCCAACAACAAGGCTGTCGACTACTTGTTTCGTGCTCTGTGTCAGCCTGAATTCGATCGGGTTCAGACAGAGGACTTAGCTTGTAGGATTTGGGAGCAGTTGAAGGATGCTCATGCTGGGAATGCTCAGGTTCAGGCTCGGATGTACGCGACTTACCGGAGAGAGTACGAGAACTTCACTCATCTCCCCGGCGAGTCCGTCGATGCCCTTTTCCAGCGATTTACGGTCGTTGTGAACAACATGAGAGCCAATGTGGACGTCCTCCCATACAATGATCATGATAGAGCCGTGAAGCTCTTGCACTCGTTGGATCGTACCGTATGGGACGGGAAGTTTGAGGCTATTGTTGAGTCCGAGAAGTATGACACCTTGACGGTGAACGAGCTGTTCTCGAAGCTCAAGTCGGCTGAGTTGGACCGTGGTATGACAGCCAAGATCGAGAGCCCGACTGATTCTCATAGTCTCGCTCTCGTTAGTGGCAAAGGAGCTAAGTCTAACGCTAACGCATCCTCCAGGATGTACTCTCTATCTTCTTTGATGTCTTTGCCAGATGAGGAGTTCGACGTGCTTGGAGAGGACGAGCTGGCGTTGCTGACCAGGCGGTTCGAGAGGCTGCACGAGAACCGGGTGAACACGAGGAGGACAGCACGGACGTGCTTTCAGTGCGGCAAGCCAGGTCACTTCGTTGCCGACTGCCCGGAGAAGACGGAGAACAAGGACGGCTACAAGGACGGCTACAGGCACCGATCGAGCAAGGATGGCAAGTACCGATCGAGGCGCGATCACAAGCACAAGAACAAGCACAAGGACGAGCGACGGTCGAGGAAGAAGGATGGCCGCGGCAGGAAGGCCCGAGCAATGGTCGGAGCGAGCGACGTCGACTCCAGCTCCGCCTACTCTTCCTCAAGCTCGAGTAGCAGTGAAGATGAAGGTGATCGGCGCAAGAACAAGAAGTCATCCAGGAACTTGAGCGGGTTGAGCAGCTTCGCGAGAGATGGCTTCTGCGGCATGGCCCGTAGCTCCGGCAGCAAGAAGAGCCACCAGAGTGACTCGGACTCTGACTCCGAGGATGAGGTATGTGATGAGCTCTCTTCTTTGCGCAAGGAGAATGATGAGTTGGTTGACTTGCTTGATAACCGCGATCACATGCTTAGAGAGGCCAAGAAGATGAGGAAAGAGCTTAGGGCCTCACTAGAAGATGCTAGGAACCGTGTGGCTGAGCTAGAAACCAAGAACCTAGATGCTAAGCTTGAGATTGATTCGCTTAAGGCTTCTCCTGTGGTTTCTGATGAGATTGATTGCTGTGATTGCTCTGTGTACCTAGCTGATCTTACTGCTCTTAAGGATAAGCATGCTTCTACTTGTGATGAACTAGATATGCTTAGGGTTGAAGTGGCTGAGCTTAAGTCTAGACCTGCTTTGCTAGGTGCTTGCACTTCTTGCCCTGTTTTGCATGGAAAGATTGATGAGATGCATGCTTACACTGTTTCACTTGAGGCTAAGTTGAAAGAGCCTATTCCCACTTCTTGCTCTACTTGTGAATTGCATGCGGTTAAGAATTTGGAGCTTGCACATTATGTTGATCGCCTGCAGGATGAAAATGATGAGCTGAGAAAATGTATGAGCTGGTTGTCGGGTCAGGAGCCTCAGCTCGGTATCATAATAGCGGCTTTCAAACGCTATGATGGTCAGGCACTTGGGGCTGACAAGCTTGGAGAGAACTGTGGTGAGGGAGTTGAGAGAGTTGGAGAGATTCCTATCCCACCACCAAACAGACACAAGAACAAGTTTGAGCCCAAGCCCAACCATCTCAGAAACAAGCTTGACACTACTCCAGATCCACCCATATTCCCTCACCCAACAAATGATTTTCAGAAACCGGTGAAGTTTGTGAGCCCAAAGGGAGGTGAGGAAGGAGAGAAGAAGGGTGAGAAGCCGAGTGGGCAGCCCCAACCCAAGCCTAAGCCTAAGCCACAGCCCATAAAGTTCCATTGTGGGTATTGTGGGAGAGATGGTCACAAGGATGAGTTTTGCTTCAAGAGGAAGCGTGAGGAGAGAATGGCTAGAGAGTGGGCTAACAGGGACAGGTACCACCCCTCTAATGGTGTACCTGAGCCTCGTATGTAGATGCCCAGGGCCAAGGCGATTGTGAGGACGGTTCCGGCTTGGGGAGACCGGAAGGCTGCAGGTGTTGCTGCTGGCCGAGCCACACCGGTCAGACCGGTGTACTACACCGGTCAGACCGGTGCAGGTCTGGGCAGACAGCGAGTCGGGTTTCGTGCTCGTGAGGATGCTCGGTTTGGTTCTGGAGGTCGTGGTTCTGGTGGTTGGTCTGGAAAGTTTGCAGGTGGTCAGTTTGCTAGGCGTCTTCCACCTCGTGCTCAATACGAGGGTGAGAAGAGTCGTAGCTTTGAGATGGAGCGGAGGAATGATCCACGGTTTCCCTTTCGTGGTTTTCGTCCTCCTCCAGCTAGAGAGGGTTGGTTCCCTCGTGGTGGTTACCGTGGTGGTGTTCGTGGTGGTAGCTTTGATAGGCGTGATGTTTTGGTTTGTGCTAACCCCACTTTGGAGCAAATGGCTCGGCACTGGTTTTACTCTTTTGGTACTAACCCCAGTGCTGAGTCGTTTGTTCACTCACGTGCTCGCTTTTGAATTTCAGGTGGGAGACTTGAAGAACATTTGGTTGATTGACTCCGGTTGCTCAAGGCATATGACCGGAGACAAGGGGTGGTTCTCAAGTCTCGTCCCGGTGGTGACAAAGAAGTACATCACCTTTGGGGACAATGGGCGAGGGCGTGTGCTGTCAGAAGGTGAGATTAAGGTAAGTGACAAGATCACTCTCAGGCGTGTTGCTCTTGTTCAATCGCTTGGATACAATTTGCTTTCTGTGTCCCAGTTGTTGGATGAGGGTTTTGAGGTGTTGTTTCGGCCTGGTGGTTCTCGGATTTTAGATTCTCGGGGGGATCTTGTTTGCATGGTCGTTCCCGAGGGTCAGGTGTTCCGAGCTGATTTTTCTCAGTCTTCTGGTGTGGAGCGTTGCTTCTTGGCTGGTTCTTCGAGTGAGTTGTGGAAGTGGCATAGGAAGTTGGGTCACTTGAGCTTTGACCTTTTGTCTCGCTTGAGTAAACTCAATTTGGTCCGAGGATTGCCACGATTGAGGTTTGAGAAAGAGTTGGTTTGTGCGCCGTGTAGGCATGCCAAGATGGTAGCCTCTTCTCACCCGCCTCTCACCGATGTGATGACTGAGCGTCCATGCGAGCTGCTCCATATGGACCTTGTTGGCCCAGCTCGTGTGCGATCTGCGGGTGGGAAGTGGTATGTCCTTGTTGTGGTGGACGACTACTCTCGGTATGCGTGGGTGTTCTTTCTTGAGGAGAAGGGGGAGATGTTTGGTTTTGTTCGAGATCTTGTCTTGAGGTTAAGAAACGAGAGGCACGGAGATGCCATACGAGCGATCCGCAGTGACAATGGCTCGGAATTCAAAAACTCTCGCTTCGAAACCTTTTGCCATGACTTGGGTCTTGAACATCAGTTTTCGAGTCCGTATACGCCTCCCCAGAATGGCGTGGTGGAAAGGAAAAACAGAACCTTGTGCGAGATGGCTCGGACGATGCTCGACGAGCATAGGACTCCGAGAAGGTTCTGGGCTGAGGCGGTCAATACCGCGTGCCATGTGTCGAACAGGATCTACCTCAGGGTTCACAAGAAGAAAACCTGTTACGAGTTGATGCACGGTCGCACACCCAAGGTGAGTCACTTCCATGTCTTTGGTTGTAAATGCTTCATTCTGAAGAAAGGGAAGAAGTTGGACAAGTTCGAGGCTAGGTCTGTCGATGGTATTTTCTTTGGTTATGCATCTCATTCTAGAGCATTTCGTGTGCTCAATCTTGAAACTAACCAAATCGTGGAGACTTGCGAGGTAACCTTCGACGAGACACAGCCACGTAGTCAGCTTGTTTTTGAGTGTGCAGGTGACGACGAACTTGGCGAGGAGATCTTTCAGGAGGAGGAGCATGAACATGGAGATGATGAAGATGGCGGTGTGATGCCCGTGGCTGAACATGTACCTACTACTTCGACGACGATCGAGAATGGACCCTCTCCCACACCTACAACGACAAACCCAGATCAAGGCGAAGCTGCTGTTGAGGGGGAGGTAGCATCAAGGCGAGAACCTCCCCGACGAGTGCAAGTGGATCACCCAGCTTCGAGAATCATCGGCGACATGAATGAACGTACTACACGGTCGAGGGTTCGGAACAATTCTCATTTCGCTCATGCTGCTTTTGTTGCCACATTTGAGCCCAAAGACATTGGACATGCGTTATCTGATCATAATTGGGTTAACTCGATGCATGAGGAGTTGGAGAATTTTGAGAGGAACCAAGTTTGGGTGTTGGTTGACCCTCCCCCAGGGTGTAAGCCGATTGGGACAAAATGGGTGTGGAAAAATAAAGAGGGAGAGAAAGGAGAAGTGGTGAGGAACAAGTCGAGACTTGTTGCTCAGGGGTACAGTCAGAAAGAGGGGATCGACTACGAGGAGACTTTCGCTCCTGTAGCTCGTTTGGAGGCGATCAGGATCCTTCTAGCTTTTTCCGTGGCTAAAGGGTTCAAGTTGTACCAGATGGATGTGAAGAGTGCTTTTCTGAACGGTGTATTGGAGGAAGAGGTGTTTGTGAGGCAACCACCGGGGTTTGAGAGTGAGAAGTACCCTCACCGGGTCTACAAGTTGAGGAAGGCGCTGTATGGGTTGAAGCAGGCGCCTAGAGCTTGGTATGGTAGGTTGAGGGGGTTCCTGTTTGAGAGAGGGTTTGAGATGGGGAAGGTCGACCAGACCTTGTTTCTCCTCAGGCAGGACAGAGATATCCTGATTGTGCAGGTATACGTGGATGATATTGTCTTTGGTGGCTCGTCTAACTCTCTTGTTGCAAGGTTTGCAGAAGACATGAGCAGGGAATTTGAGATGAGCATGATGGGTGAGTTACAGTTCTTCCTCGGGCTACAAATCAAGCAATCAAAGGAAGGAACATTTGTGCACCAAGCTAAGTACACCAAGGACATTGTGAGGAAGTTCAAGATGGAGGACTCCAAGGCCATGGCGACGCCTATGAGTACGACTACAGTTCTTGATGCGGACGAGGAAGGTGAACACGTGGACCAGAAGGAGTACCGGAGCATGATCGGGTCACTCCTCTACTTGACGGCGACGAGGCCGGACATTCAATTCTCGGTGTGTCTGTGCGCTCGTTTTCAAGCTTCTCCGAGGACTTCGCATCGGCAAGCAGTCAAGCGCATTTTCAGGTATTTGCGACACACTCCCGACTTCGGCCTTTGGTACTCTGCGTCTTCTTCTTTGGCGCTTCATGGATTTTCAGACGCGGATTTTGCCGGGTGTCGGTTGGATAGGAAGTCCACTTCTGGGACTTGCCAGTTCTTGGGTTCTTCTTTGGTATCTTGGTCTTCCCGCAAACAGTCGAGTGTTGCTCAATCCACTACCGAGGCAGAGTATGTGGCCGCAGCTAGCTGTTGCTCTCAGCTCCTTTGGATCACATACACCATGAGTGACTTTGGTGAGGAGTATACCCATGTCCCACTTCAATGTGATAGCACCAGTGCCATAAGCGTTGCAAAGAACCCAGTGCTCCATTCCAAAACCAAGCACATAGAAGTGAGGTATCATTTTCTGAGAGACAACGTAGAGAAAGGGAAGATAGCTTTGATCCATGTACCCACACATGATCAACTAGCCGATATTTTCACCAAACCCCTAGATCAAGCAACTTTCACTCGTTTGCGGGGGGAGCTTGGTGTTTGTTTGATTTCTTGAGTTGGCGTGTGGGAGCTCCTTTGTAGCATATGTATAGCTTTCCTTTGTGCATTTCTTGCATTTGGCATGGCATATGTAACATGATGTATAGGCATCTTTGTATCTTAGGTTGCATGCATTTTGTATCATATGCATTGTTTAGGAAAGGCTTCTCTTATACACATTGTTCACCATGGAATGACATATATGTCTTTGTGAGCTAATTTGGTAAGCTATGGTTAGTTTTGGCTTAGCTCTTGATAATCTTGGTTTGTATCCATGGTTGATGGCTATGTTTTTGAAAAATTGCATATATATGCTCTCTTGTGAGTAAATGCCTTTACATGATCTTGACATGTTTTAGTGGCTTGGCTATGCTTAATTTGTGGTTGGATAGCTTATTTTGATCATATGGGGCCAAAGGCTCATTTGCCATCATGAATGTTTAGCCCCCATGCTTCATCTTGTGGAGGGGCATAAGTTCCTTTTTGTCGCAAAGACATTTCATGTACCAATTATAAATCTGAAAATGAAATGTAAATTGCTTGAAAAATGTGCTCCCATGTCATATGTGCTAATTTTAATTTGCTTTGGGTGCTAAATCGTTGCATGATGCCTACCAATGAGAAGTCTCATTTATAGAAGTAGGCACATGGCTCGGTGGCTTTGACATGACATGAGGTGCTTGTGGGTGTTTATGATGGTCTTATGCTTAGAATGGTTGTCCTAGCATGAAGTTTGTGTGGCTTTGCCATTTTGACATGTTTTGCTCATGTTTAGGACTTTGCTCATGAGAGGGTAATTTTTCGCAAAATTGCTAAATTCTATCTTAGCTTCGCCCAATGGTTGTGAAACTTGGTGATCATGAAGTTTATGTCTTTACGAAGCTATAGAGTATCTAACTTGCTCGTTTGGACATGTGTAGCATCCTATGTTGAATTTTGTCTATTTGAGAAGCTCTAGGTTGCATTTTTTTGCATTTTTGGCTTGATTCATGCATTGTCAACAAGGGGGAGAAGTTTGAGCATGTTTTGGCCTACTGAATGCATTTGGAAGGTTTTCAGGTGGTTTCGAGCTATTTTTGGGCTCTGTTGTGCACCGGTCTGACCGGTTGAGGTCACCGGTCTGACCGGTCAGAGTGCTGGTCCTGTTCACATGTTGCCCACCGGTCTGACCGGTCAGAGCTGAGCTGTTGCAGCTGCTCTGTTTTGTGAAGTGGTTCGCATGCATTTGTCCAGGGGGAGTTGCATCGGTTCAGGGGGAGCTTGCATGTGTGCAGGGGGAGCTCTTTGTGGTTTTCGAGCTTTGGTTTGATGGTTTGTGCTCTTTGCTTGAGCATGTTTTGTCTCGGATGTGTCGAGCCGTTGCCCTTGCCTAAGGGGTCCGAGACTTGTCTTCTTCAAGTGATCTTGCTCTTTGCCTTTTCTTTGGCTTTCGATCGCTTGTTGGAGTTTCTTTTAGTCGTTTCTTTTCTTTTCCTTTTCTCTTGGTTACCAAAACGTGTGTGTTGTCAATGCACTCATCAAGGGGGAGATTGAGAGCCAGGTGTGGTTCGAGGACCGGTGGATGGTCGCTTCCTGGTGTGATGAGTGATTGACAACGTGGTGTGGACTGATTCTTGGCTAAGTATTGCAGGTGCAGGTTGCGGCTTGACTGGTGCAGGTGCAGGTGAAGAACAAGCGTGAAAGGTCGTTGCCGGTGAGGCCTCCAGGTGTGGAGAAGACAAGTAGGCTTGGTTCGAGGGACCCGGTGGCCAGCGGGGTCAAGTGCGGGCCGCATGGTGGCAAGAACGGCAAGATGAAGTCATGGACGGTTTCTTGGTTGAGCCTCAAAACCAAGGTCGAGCCGGGACTACGTGGGAGCCGAGTCATGAGTGGTGATTGGCGGAGGCTGCACCTAGTTCGCGGGGTTTCCGGTGGTTCACCAGAAAACCACTGGGTTCCTTGGTTGATCCACAAAGCCAAGACCGAAGAACCGAAGACGGAGGTGCAGCAGCTCCAGACCGGTCTGACCGGTGGGTCTGACCGGTCTGACCGGTGGGTACCGGTCTGACCGGTGAGGAGCACCGGTCTGACCGGTGTGCGACGACGCGGTCCGGAATCTTCGAAGCGGAGGACACGCGTCGGGATCGCAAGGCTTGCGTCGAGGCTAAGCAAGTTTGCGGTCGCTGGGCATCCGTCCGATGGTGCGAAGACAAAGACTTCCAATTCCGCCCTCGAGGGGCATGTATCCCTAGTTAGCTAGTAAGGGTATTTTAGTCTTTCGGTTGCCTCCATATAACCCAAGTGGTGAGAGGATGGCAGCCATCTATTGGAACCCTAGCTCATTTGGTTTTCCTATTTTCCTTCCTATTTTCTTAGGATTTTCGTAGGACTAGCTTGAGAGCTTCATGGTGAGATCTTGTGAGAGGGAAGGATGATCGGGCGGCAAGCTAGACCTTGTATGAACCTCTTTGGTATGTATAGATGATTCGGCGTGGTTCCTCAAGGCTTGGATGTGTCTTTCCCGTTTCTCCTTTTTGGTGATTTTCGGAGCCCTTTCTTGGCGATTTTCTTGGAGCGATTTCGAGGCCTCTCTCTTTGGGATTTGGTGGGGGATGTATGCATGAACCCTTCGTGGTTCTTTTCCCTTTGATTCCCCTTCCAAATCCGTGAGCAAAGGGGCTCGATTTTGGGGTTTTCGTGGCTCTAGGGTTAGAGGCGTTCTTGGTGGGATTTCTTCGATTCCTCTTGATTTGACAAGTTTTGGTGGACCAAATCTTGGCTAAGGAGTACCCATGAGGTGTTCCTACTATCCCCAAAGTCTTGTGCAAAACCGTGGAGCGAATCGGGAGATCGGGAGTTGGATTTGGAGGAGTTGACTCGCGGGCGCTGTTCATCCCGAGCTGCCCAGGCACGACCGGTCTGACCGGTGCTCTTGACCGGTCTGACCGGTGCTAGCCCTTGGTGGGTTTTTGTCTCGGGGAACAGCCTTGTCCGTGTGGTTTTGTCCCGTGGTCCTGCTGTTCAGTTCTTGGAGTGTTTGGAGTTGTTTTGCTAGGATTTGTGAAGGGTTCTTCTTCTTCACAGGTTGTGTTTCGTGGTGGTTTTTGTTCCAGGGCCTAGAGGATTCACTGAGGCTTCCTGGAACGTTTGCTGTGCGGCTGCTGTAGCCACCGGCCTGACCGGCTCTGTCCACCGGTCTGACCGGTGTCACCGGTCTGACCGGCGCAGGCCATCGGTCTGACCGGTGTAGCACAGGCAGCAAGCCGTGCAAGTTTCCGCTGTGTGTTTTGGTGAGTTTTGGCTAGGAAGGTTGAGTGTTGGTTCCTAGGACCAGTAGCACTCCAGTGGCTGCGTGGTCTTGACCAACTTGGGTAGTTGGGTCGGAGACGTGAGTTGAAAGCCGTGTTCGTCTTGTTGGAGTTCTCATCTCCTTCGAGAAGAATTTTAATCGGCTCCCATTCACTCCCCCCCTCTCTGGTTCGCCTAATCGGTCCTTCAGGAAGGACTCACCAAGTATGAGATTTTTCTGAGTTGGTTTAGTACTTTTTTCAATTTAATTGATTTTCTGCACGACATCACCTGATAATTAAACATTGACCTGAGTCCACCTCTGAAAAGATCTGAGATGGTGTCAAAATTTGACATAAGGTCTCTTGTGACTTAGGAGACAAATCTTTGTGGAGGCCGATGCAGAATTCTTGTGTTTTCGGTGTGTAATTGACCATAATTTGTCTCACGCATCACTCAGAAAAATACAATAGTACATTTAATTATCAGAAAAATCTAAGATCTTTCGGGTGCCTTATTTTGGGTGTAGATGACAACAAACAAAATTTCAGGCCATTTCGACATAGACGGAGTCCACATGCTTCACAAAGGTATATGGAACCTTTCACTGAACCAAGTGTGCGCACTTAGGTTCTGAGGGATTCCGAAGACCATACGCTTTGCAGTGCCGTATTGGTCTCAAACTTTTTCTAAGACTTTCAGATGCCCCATGGGAATGACTCACCAAGTTTGAGATTTTTTTTGAGTTGGTTTAGTACCTTTTTCAATTTAATTGATTTTCCGCGCAACATCACCTGATAATTAAACGTTGGCCTGAGTCCACCCCCGAAAAGATCCGGAATGGTGTCAAATTTTGACACAAGGTCTCTCGTGGCCGATGCAGAATTCTTGGGTTTTCGGTGTGTAATTAACCATAATTTGTCTCACGCATCACTCCGAAAAATACAATAATACATTTAATTATCAGAAAAATCTAAGATCTTTTGTGTGACCTTATTTTGGGTGTAGATGACAACAAAAAAATTTAAGGCCATTTCGACATAGACGGAGTCCACGTGCTTCACAGAAGTATATGGAACCTTTCACCGAACCAAGTGTGCACACTTAGGTTCTGAGGGATTCCGAAGAACATGCGTTTTGCGATGCCATATTGATCTCAAACTTTTTCTAAGACTTTAAGATACCCCGTGGGAAGGACTCGCCAAGTTTGAGATATTTCTGAGTTGGTTCAGTACCTTTTTCAATTTAATTGATTTTTTGCGCAACATCACCCGGTAATTAAACGTTGACCTGAGTCCAGCCCTGAAAGGATCCAGAATGGTGTCAAATTTTGACACAAGGTCTCTTGTGACTTAGGAGACAAATCTTTGTGGTGGCCGATGCAGAATTCTTATGTTTTTGGTGTGTAATTGACCATAATTTGTCTCATGCGTCACTCAAAAAAATACAATAATACATTTAATTTTTAGAAAAACCTAAAATCTTTCGTGGGGCCTTATTTTGAGTGTAGATGAAGACAAAAAAATTTCAGGCCATTTCGATATAGACGGAGTCCACGTGCTTCACAAAAGTATATGGAACCTTTCACCGAACCAAGTGTGCACACTTAGGTTCTGAGGGATTCCAAGACCATGTGCTTTGCAGTGCCGCATTGGTCTCAAACTTTTTCTAAGACATTCAGATGCCCCGTGGGAAGGACTCACCAAGTTTGAGATTTTTCTGAGTTGGTTTAGTACTTTTTTCAATTTACCCGATAATCAAACATTGACTTGAGTCCACCCTTAAAAAGATCTGGAATGGTGTCAAACTTTACCACAAGGTCATTTATCAATCATTCAATTAATGATGCATAAACTGACTCAATTGAGTTTTTTAAAGTTATTTTAAATCAAGTTACCATATTTTTCTAAAAAAATTGGAACATAAAGATTGTAAACAAAAATTAGAAGTAATTGTTTCAACTCTTAAATTAATATATGCATAGAAAAGTAGATATTTTTTATTCTTAATGTAATATAATTTTGCATGGCACAAATATTTAAACTTAAGATTTTTTTAAAGGTTGCAAACAAAAAAAAATTGAGAAAAATGAGAAAAGAAAAGAGAAATATTATCTTCCTGTGCAAAATTGCACTTTAGTCCCGAGTGGTGTTACGACCCGAGACCAAAGGGGGGCATTTTGTCTCGGGTGGTAACACCACCCAGGACAAAAGGGTCGGCACTTAGCCGCATTTCGTCCAAATCCTCCATCTTTAGATTCTCGTCGTCTCCGTCGTCGTTCAGCCGCCGCCGTCCTCCTCCCTGACGCGCCGCCGCGCCCCTCCCCGACGCGCAGCTCGTCCCCGACGCTCCGCCCCTCCCCGACGTGGCGCCCGTCGCTCCCGACCCTGACGCACTGCTGTGTCGCCCCCCCCCACCCCGACGCACCGGCCCTCCCCGACGCGCCCCTCCCCGACGCGCTGCCCTCCCCGCCGCGGCGTCGGCGCGACCCTCCCCCGGCCGAGATGAACGCGCCACGCCCTTCCCGCCGTGCGCGCCCTACCTACGTCCGCCCTCCCCGACGAAGCGGTGCCCTCCCCAGCCGACCTGACCGGTACGTCGTGCTGCCACTGGCCGGGGCCCTGTCCCCGTGCGGCCGCCGGCCGCCGTTCGTGCGCCGACAGCCGGCCGGGGTGGGGTTTTGTCTTGCTGATGCAAGCTCGTGTAATGCTTGCCTCAGCAAACGTTTTAAAATTAATTTTAAATTTATTTGATTTAGTTTATCAATTTGAATGTATTTATGTATAGTTATAATAATTTCCTAGAGAGGCATAGAAAATGCAGAAATAATTGATATGCATAGAAAGTTTAAAAATCATAGGAATGCATAGAAAATTTAATTAGAAATCATATATGTTTGTGTATATATAGTCATACATGTAATGATTAGTTTCGACACCTACGACTGTGGACCAAAATTCTTATTTGTGTATATGAGTTCTTAGTTGTTTTATAATACACATTTCATAGTTCCGAACCCGACGGCTGTCGCGTCTGCTTGAACAAGTGACTCCGCGTCACGTCCCCGCCATTCTCCCACTACGCCCACACGACACTACGACACCACCGTCCACAAGCATCATTCGTCCACAAGTTAGTACAAATATTTCGACTTAGTTTAATGGAAAATTCTTGTTTATTCTCGAAATTCATAGAAAATTGTTGTTTATTCCAGAAATTCATAGAAAATTCTTGTTTATTATAGAAATTTATAGAAAATTGTTGTTTATTCCATAAATTCTTAGAAAATTCATGTTTATTCTAGAAATTCATAGAAAATTCTTATGTATTCTATAAATTTATAGAAAATTCTTATTTATTATAGAAATTCATAGAAAATTCATGTTTATTGCATAAATTAGTATAGTTGAGATGGATGACAACCGTGATAGCCTTATGGAAGACATTATTACTAGTGGTGCAAATACCATTCCAACCTACACTGCCGAGGAGTGTAGTCCGCAGACATGTTCTTGAACATACCTCCAACCGAGGAAGACGCCGCCCCCGTCGAGGACCCAGCAGAAAATAATGAGGACCGTGTGGAGAACAATGAGGACATTATTGTGAATGATAATATGCAATGTTCCAACAAGGTATGTATACATATCATGCATTAAGTTCATCATTATTAATTCTCTAACCTCAATTCTTACATAATTAATTAAATAACGAATCTGCAACTTGTAGGCTTCAAGCTCTACATCAAAAAAGGCTAAGAGAGGGCGTACACAAGTACTCACCAACCATGTGATGTATCATATCATAGAAGTGTCAGAGGTTGGCCGGCCAGGTGCTCTAAAAAAGATCAAAGACATGTATGTGTCGCAATGCGGGGCCATTGTAAGGGACAAAGTGTCCATCAACTATAGAGAATGGAAGGGAAAAGCAGATAATCCACATGTAGTTCCAGACTCAGTTAAAAATTTGTCGTGGAATGAAATCCTGAAACACTTCACACTTCCTCAAGGCGTCCAACCAAACGATGTGAAGCGTTGGACTCTCGTGAGGATGGCAACTCAATTTCAGAAGTTCAAGCAGCAGATGGATAAAGATTATATCAAGAAGAACTGAACTCCAAATTAGAATGAATATCCCAATTTAAAAGAACACTAGACGTCCTTTGTGGATTACAAGAAAAGTGAAGATTCCTCCAAGGCGAGTGCACGAGGGAAGAAAAGTCGTGGTAAGAAGGGGCACAACCATCATCATGGTCGAGGTGGTTACGCACTTGCAATTCCCAAGTGGCGGAAGTTGGAAGAAGACCTTCTCGCACAAGGTACCATACCAGCGGTCTATGAGTGGCCCGAACAAGTGACGAATTGGTATTATGCTCATGGAGGCAGAATTAACTCTGAAGATGGTACCCTTGAATTCCCACCCTCGTTACGAGAGGCGGCACTCGAGATATTGAAAATAATTGAAGATGTCAAAGCAGGGAGATTGAAGGTTGACAGAGAGATGGATGAGCTCACTATGACGCTTGGGAATCCAAAACACCCAGGACGTTGCAGCGGCTATGGGGTGGTACCATGGAAATTTGCTTTCAAGGGAGACACTGCCACCTATAGAAGCCACAGAATAAGAAGAAGAAGAAGAAGAGAGAATGAAGAGGAGGAACGACACCAAATGATGGAGCAAAGACTTAAAGAACATGAAGAACGCACAAAGGCAGAGATTGAGCGATGAGTGGCCGCTACCGTAAATGAGATGGCCCATTCTGGAGGACTACCCCAAGTACAAGTGGATCCTTCCGCTCGCAAAAGTAGTTGCGCTTCCATAGAGGTCCACAAAGAGCAAAGGGCAATAGAAGGAGTTCAAGTGGACGACAGCCAATAGTACCATGTGGATGTCCTCTGTCGGCGCACCGATGTGAGCTACATGTTGATGGTTGATTAACGTGTCGAATTTCGATCCGCTGCATATGGATCACTTGTAGCCTTTTTTCCTCGAGTATGACCCAAGGTATCGAATCGGTGGAACATGTGCAATGCAAGATTCAATCCAATAAAGCGGAAAACACTATCTTTTAAGAGATTGTTTTGCATCTAATTTATCAAACACGAGAGCTAGCGAGAGAAAGCGTAGAGATAACTGATTTAGAGAGCCTAGATCATGCTTTTGTTGAAGTTCCAAGCGAGAGATGAAGATAACACTGCGAATCTCATAAAAGCATCTTTAAACCATGGCCTCTGTTCCAATCCTCGAAGGCACCTACCGAACGCGTCAACAACATCCTGTCACGATGCCCCCGCTTTTGTGTAGGTGAACCTAAGAGCACATTCGTGAAGAATGTGTTGGAAATACTTGGTAGATCCAGTATGCACCTCTAGCCACCACGGCTACAAGAGCACCCTGAGCAATCTATCTTAAGAATAGATTGAGGAAGAAGCAAAACCAAGAGAAGACAAAATCGTAGAGAAGGCACTTGATCGCAAGAAATCAGATTCACAAGAAAGCTTCACCATGAATGATTACATGAACAAGATCACCACCGGGATCCTACCTTAATCTTGATCCTAGCTCCGGAACTCCGACGTGGTCTTCCTTGCAAGGTTCCCACACCGGCTAGGATAGCCCTAGACAACTAGCACGACCCTCCTCTCCGAGATGGTGCCCCTCTAGCTTACGAATGGATTGATGTGTGGCTCTTCGCATGGGGACTATAAATAGCCCGAGGGGATACTAGGTCAAAGGGGGTGGCGAACCGTGCTCAGAACAGGCTGGGCCGGCCGGCCTGGGCCGACCAGCCTAGGCTCATTTCGGTCCGTTTCGCCCCCGGTTTTCTTCCAAATGCTTCTCGTGTTTTCTTAATCTTTTGTCGATCTACATGTGGGTCATTGATGTTGTTTTCTTCGCAGTTTAGATAAGGGTACTTGTCACACAAGCTCCTTGTTGACGGTTCAAAATCGTGTTGAAGTTCACCGCAAGCATACGGGTGACTTGGTGCCTTTTTCACCAAGGAAGGTCCCCCAAGGTTTGTCAATCCAAGGATCGGAAGCAAACCGCTAAGGATCTCTACCTCGTCTAACCAAACTAACCTAACATTAAGTGTAGATTGCATATAAGGTAACCTTTAAGGGTGTATGTGTGGTGGCACAAGGTTGATCACATACACAAACATAGGCAAAGTAAAGCGCCACCAAGGGGACGACTAAGTCTATCGCCTTCTAGTTGTAGCTCCGGCAAACGAGCAACAACCAAGCATCTCATCTAAAAGCATCCTTAAACTCCTACCTCCGGCCTACCTCCCGAAGACATCCGCTCGTTCGAGGGAAATCACCTAGTCACGATGCTCCCTTAATGAAGCGGGGGATCCACGGGCGTGTCCATACATGGACAAGTCTACCAATCATGAAGGGTCAACATACTAGATCTAATCACCATGATTACATAAAGCATGCTATGTAGTCTAAACTAGCATTGGACTAAGGATCAAACATATTCATGAAAGGTAGAAAGTAAAGACGGAGACATGGAATCGCTTAATAGATCGGATGACAAGATTATCATTGCTCACATGAAAGTATACATTACACCATCACCACCGAGGCCATACCTATGATGATGTATGCGTAGCTCCGCAACTCCACCATGGTACAACCACGCAGGGCGGACATGGCGGCTAGGGTTGGACTAGGCCATCCCCTAGACAACTTCGAGGACTCCGCCGCTGTCGTCTCCCACCGGTGTTCACTTCTAGGTTTCGCCGAGTTTTGATGAATGGATGTGGCGGCCGTCGGAGGCAGGGGGTATAAATGAGCCGAGGAGCGTGTAGGTCAAAGGGGAGGCCGAACCGGGCCCGAAACACCCTAGGCCGGCCCGCCGGCCGGCCCAGGCCCTTTTCGGCCTGGTTCGGGCCCATCTTCCTCCACGATGCTTCTCGCGATTTCTTGAATATTTGTCGAAGTCCATGTGGGTCCTTGACGTCGTTTTCCCCACGGTTTAGATAAGGGTGCTTGGCGCGCAAACTCCCGCATCTTCCGTTCGGGTCCTCAGAGTTTCACGGCTTCATGCTTCGGTCCTCGTGTCAATTGGAGTCATGTTCACTTCGTGTCTTGACTCATGCCGGGCTTCATCATCTTCTCACAAAGTGCTTGATGAACTCTTCCCGGAAGTCCTCATTTAGGTACTTAATTCCTGCGTAAACAACATACTCCAAAAACCACATGCAAGTGTGAACTTGTTACATCATTAGTGTGCCTAGTGGCAGGTTAGTTATAATTCAAAGCTCAAACCAAAGTGTAACAAGTGCTCTTGGTTGACGGAAATTGACCGTCAACATACTCCCATGCTTAAACCTTGCTCGTCCTTGAGTAAGCCTCTAATGGATATCAGTATTGCCCTTCAATGTTCGTACCCTGCAAGTGTTCATACATGAGAAAACATAATGCTCTCCAAGTTTATATTTGTTATAGTTCCATAAGGTAGCTAGCTTTCATCTATATGGAGGGTAGATATTATTTAAGCTCTTTCCACAAGTAATTAATCATGCTCTCAAATTTTAAACAAATCTCAGAAATTTTGAAACTAAAGAGCGGGATGAAGAAAAATTGCTTTACCAAGATCAATAATAAACCTCCTTGCATCTTGCTCATGAACTCTCATCTCATCTTGTCTCTCAAGCCTACTTGTCCTACTCCTTTCCTCTCTCAAATATTTGGTGGAAGCCTTTATATGGAGCTATGAGAAAGTTTAGTCCTACCAAGATATTATAGTAGAGATATTATCAAAACAAGACAAGCTTCTCATGGACTTACCGAGACTCGTCAAAAAGGTCGTTGGAAAAATAATGTTACAAGGAGGGGGGAGAGAAAAATACACACACTTTGAGATAGGTGGACATGTGCAAATGGCAAAGAATGATCCCGAGGCACAAACGAAGTCCTCGTTATCGGATTGCACATGGTTGGAAAGATGAGTATGGGTCTTGATCTTGAATCCTTTTTGAAAGCTCAAAAAGCACTAAACATAGCTAGAGAACCGGGGAGCTTTATTTTATTTTTTTCTTTCTTCTTTCTTTCTTTTTCTCTTCATACTTTTTCTTCTTTATCATTTTTTTCATTCATTTTTTTCATCATACTTTTTCTCTTTTTTTTTTTTTCTTTTTTTATTTGCTCCCCTTGAACTCTAGACTATACTTGCACTTCCTTGGCAACCCCCCCCCATGCTTAGACGTTTGCTCGTCCTCGAGCAAAAGAGGTGATAAGAACGCCAAGGTAGAAATTGAAGCTCTCATATTTTCTTAGAGAGAGATACTCGAAAAATCTTCTAGGGATCCTTTTGGAAGTCTCCCTTACTCACTTGGAGCACCTTCCTTGTAATCCTCCTCGAAATATTCATCCATACTCATATATTGGGTTGTGGTCAAGGAGGTGAACACAAAAAAGATATTTCGGGTTTGTGGGTGGATATCCAGCGAGGTTTGAAAAATTCCCGATGTGGAAACTCACAATGCACGGATAGAAAAGGCTAGCATAAAGATAGATACGCAAAAACGGAATGACCAGCTTCTTAGCCTCAAGCCAGAGAAATCAAACCTTGAATCAATGCACCCAAAAATAAATCTTGTAAACTAAGGTTTTTGCACTCAATTGAATGTAGGGCTTTGGATAGGTAGCAAAATGCAAGTGGTATTAAAGACAAGTTTAGCATATCTTTTAAGAATAAAAAAGGATCTTTGATTCATTCAAAATTGAGAGCAACGAAAAACAACTATAGGACTTAAGTTATCATAACCTCCACAAAAGATTAGGCTAGCATTGATTTAAATTTCAGATTCATATTAAAAGAGAGAGCACTAGCTTAATCATATAAAAACCAAGCACAAGAATGATCAAAGTGGCAACAATCATCATATATCCATAAGTAAGAGCATACGAGATATCTTAATGGTGAGCACAAGGTAACGGTGATTATTATTGAAAACAAAAACAAACCTAGGTTGTACTCCTAGTAGCCATGTTATTCTATAGAGAGATATACAAAGGTTGCATCTAAGGTTGTTGAAGGCATAAACATATGTACAAGCATATAGAAAGACGAGAACAAAAAGAGGGTTGAGGATTTGTTACCGTCCTTTGATGCTTGAAGTGTAGCGCGGCCTACCCCATGCTTAAGCATTGTGCTTAACATGGAAGAAGAACCACGATCCTTGCTCCATGCGGTCTTCTCATGTCCACCAAATCCTCCCCCATGCTTAGCATGTTGCTAGGCATGGAAGATGATGAACCATCTTGAAGTCCTACCGCCATGTGTGGATCGTCATACTCTTCACTTTGTCTTGATTGTCCTCCAACGTTCACCCTTTGTCGCAAGCCTTCGTCCCAATCGAATTTATGGGAGTGATTCACAATGCCTGCAAAACAATTTTAAAGCACAAAGTACCCCCGAGGTGACGGTTGGGAATACTCACTCTATGCCGACAAACCAAAGACATCCCCTAAGATCTTAACTTGTGGCATAGTTAATCTAGTGAAAAATTAAAAACCTAATGGGTGTACGTGTGTGCAAGCGTGAATGCAATGAGTTAGAAGCATGAAAGGTTGAGAACAAACTTTATAGAGATTACACAAAGTTTTAAACACCATGTTTACAACTATGTTCCCAAAATCCTTGGATTAAACACCATGTTAAAGCCAAAGAATTCAAGCGCTCCAAAGAGTTTTAGAAAACCGAACGTGCTTAACATAACAAAAGTGGTCATCAAAGAAATGCAAAATGCAAAGGGCTAGCAAAAAACAAATGTTAGCAAGGGTTGAAAAGATCAAACAAATAAACTAACAAGGTCTTAAGGGTAGGTTATGGGTATCCTATATTTTTGGCTCAAACAAAAATTTTGAAGAGAGGAAGTCAAGTTTAGAAATTCTATCTAAGGTGTGCTAAGAGTCTTTTTTATGGAAAACAAACCTATGGTTTTGGGAAGGCTAAAGGTGAGAAAGGTTTTCTCATAGGAGGTCTAGTCAAAGTTTTTAGTTAGAACAAGGGATAGAGGTGGACTTGGCAACAAGTCAACCCTACCCTTGTTGGCTATGGTTTTTCGGTGGGGCTATAGGCAGGCTTAGGTTGGTTGGACAAAAAGTTAGATCAAAACAAAACATGCAATGCAATATGACATTGA
This sequence comes from Cenchrus fungigraminus, assembly GCA_036936925.1. Lineage (NCBI taxonomy): Eukaryota > Viridiplantae > Streptophyta > Magnoliopsida > Poales > Poaceae > Cenchrus > Cenchrus fungigraminus. The sequence continues at coordinate 56,526,156 of CM072769.1, read as the reverse complement.
TGAACAAAATGACATGATATGATGATTGTCTAAAACAAATGCAAGAGTTAGCCTAAATTAACTAGCCACAAGGTTAGAATTAAAGGACAGTGCCAACTTCATATTTCTCTCTAAAAAGACACAAAGAAAAAGAACCTAACACTAATAGGCACACAAAAAAGGTCTACAAGTTTTCCAAGATCAAGAACAAAGTGCTTCTTCAATAGCATTTTAATCAAACAACATGGTGTTGTGGTATTTGTTAGAGCAATGGTACGGTACAATGTTACTTGATTGTTCAATTTAAGATCACAGTGTAGACGGTCATAATATTTATATATAAACAAAAGAAAACGGGTTGCCTCCCGCAAAGCGCTTCATTTAAAGTCATAGAGCTCGACTTTCTTACGTACCTCCTCGTAGTTGTCACACCCAGTTTTGGAAGCAAAACCAGATCATAGCTTACATGTGTCCCGGATCATGTTCACACATGCAAACGACATAGTGGAGTACCAAGAATCCCAGTGTCACATCGTTATTATTATTACAGACCGATTGTCCCATAATCTAACACACTGAACGAGTAGCTAACAGTGGAAAATAAACGAAGTCGTCCACCACAGGCAGTCGACCGGATCAACGCGCCTAGAAATCTTCAAAGTCTTCAGGGAAGTCTTCAAAGCAACCGTCTGAGCAGTAGTCCGAGTAGTGTAGTTGCAAGAAATAAAATCAACAAGCGCGAGCACATGTCGTACTCAACAAGGGAACATAACTATAACAACATGCGAGGCTCTTTGAGTTGATGGCTGACATGGTTAAAGCGGTAAGCAATTTTAGTTGGTCAGATTTTATTTAGCAACTGATTACTAGCAGGGTAAGTATATACCAACCCAGAGAATAATAAATGCAACAATAATAGGATGCAATGCACAAGATTAATTCATATTCCATAGTTTACCCATGTGAGGGTCCAGGCCGCTCGTGACCGTGAGCACGGCTGACCGATCAGTTTATACACTCTGCAGAGGTTGTACACTTTACCCACAAGTCGTGTTTCCCATGTCGCCCGGGTTAGCTAGACCCTTAAACACTGCCTTTGGTGAGTGGCTAGGGATTCACTATGAGGCCTTTACAAAGATTCCCTAGTATGAGCTGCTCACTAGGTTTCATGACAGCGCAATGCATAACCCTCTCTCAAGATTGCGAAGCTACCACAGAGCAGATCAGCTTGAGGGCCGGGCTATACACCAACTACCAGCACCCCCTAACACTTATCAAGTAAAGCATACTACATACTAAGGTTTCTAATTAATTAGCCAAGACAAAGCCATTTGTCTTGTGGTTGCACTATTGTCCTGGGTGGTTCTCCATGTTCCGATTAACAGGGGTAATCTTGCTTAATGAGGGTAGAGCATAAAATAAATCAAGTTCACTTTTGTGTTCATTTAAACCATCCTCAACCTGTAGTTAGCAACTAAGCATGTGCTACCCAACATAAATAAGATACCCAGGTTAACAAGGACATGGTAACAACACTAGTCACACCTTAATCATAGGGTCCCATCAATTTAATGCAAAGCAATAAAGTAAACAATGTAATTAAAATGCAATTGAGTAGGAAAAAGGGCATGCACCAAGGACTTGCCTTCCACAAACTCAGAGGGCTGCTCAAGATCTTCAAAGTCTTCAACGGCAGCGTAATCGAAGTAGCGATCGTCCTCTACGCATCACACCAACCACATACAGGCAAACAATAGAAATAAATAAGAAATATGCACCAAATAGTAATAACAGAGCAAAACAACTGCGTAAAGCTATTCTACTCTTCGATACGATCGTTTGGACATAAAGAATGCTAAAAACAAAGCTAAAACGCATAATCTATGGCTAAAACAAGCTACAGGGACATATCTGTGATAAAACTAAGCTTCTAGGGGCTTAACTGCTAAAAACCAGGGACTAAAACATAATTAAACTTATAAACAGAAGGTCTAAGGCGTAAAACTAGAGCTATGGACTTTGGCTGCTAAAACTAGAAAGCCTAGGGTTAAAACCGTAAGAAACAGGACCTATTTGTAAGGGTTTTACTATGGTGGGAGGACCGGCTTGTGATATTCAAAAGACCGGGGGCTCTTTTGCAAAAGCACACACACACCGCGGGGTTGACCGGTACGCGGCTGGTTTGACCAGGCTTGGATCTAATCTGGGCCGTCGCTTTGCGATCGGGCGGTCCGGATCTTGTGCGAGTGCGGACCGCGGCGTTGCGGCGGCGGGGTCCGACGGCGAGCGGCGGCGCGCGGCGGCGATCTCCCCGGCTGTGACAGAACCGTCCAAATTAATTCCAATTTAACACACATAACCCATCCACTCGGTCATTATGCGTTAAAGAGGAGTTAACCTGTCGATATCTGCCGGGTCAAGCCCGGTAAATCACTTATAACAAAGGATCGAAGATTGTACACTAAGACTCACGCGACGGCGAGTTCAGAGATAATCAATACAGCCTCAATACATTATATTCATCAAAGGTTCATTATTACAAAACAAGTTCCATACAGGAAAGTAAACAGATCAGAGTTTGAGAAACACAGCGAAAATAAAATACTAAACGTCATAAGCGACATCACGGGAGGCCAACCATGATATCACTAAGCATTGTCATCTTCCCACTCACTTCCCAACGGGTGGGAGAGAACCAGTCCATGAATACCATCAACACGTCAACACCTGCAAAAGGTATCAACAAAGCAAGGCTGAGTATGCTAATACTCAGCAAGACTTAACCGTCGGGTGATGGAGAATCACCAACTCTATAGACATGCAAAGCTTTTTGGCTAGTGGGTTTCTTTTGCTGAAAAGCAACAAAGAGTATGTCCTTACTTTCAAGTTTTAGCTCAAAATTCTAGTTCATTAACCATTACTAAGTAAGTAGCTATACAAGCAAAGTTGTGCAAACAATTAAGCATACCATAGTATTACTTCTAAATTCCATCATTAAGGGACATAGAGTGTATGGATAAGCAATCTCGGATAACGGTGAGAGGCCGACGATCGATCGATTAATAACCTTGCAAGGGAAACCTAAACACACGGGAGAATGGATACCCCATCATACGACCACAGCCCAAAGGGCGGGGTACGCACCAACCAGACGGTTCCCAATCATCCTCAGTTCAGGATCAAAGCCCACAGTCATCGGTACAAGGATCACTGGCATAAAGGCCCAACATCCTACCAATCTCACACATGCACCACCGGTTGCAAGCCGGGGGAACAAATCCCATGATTAGTGGTAGAGAGTTCCCCCGCTGGATCAAAAAGGTACTAGGCTTACCAGTTCCATTCCCGACAAATGTTTAGTACGTTCAAACGCTTAACCACAGACCTACTTGGCCGGAGCCGGTCCCATGCTCTTACCACGTGAGCAATCCAGTTTGACATATCTTATGATTCCAACATAAGAAACCTATGGCTCGTGAGTGACGAACATCACTCGACTTTTACTGTGTCCTTAGATCATGGCAACTAGCGACTTATCATTCTAGTATTGGAACATAGGAACCTAAGATTATGCATCTAGGGTTTCAATACAACTCCTGAAACTTAAATGCACAAACATAGCAAAGATAATTGCATAAGTTGAAAACATAGGTTATGCTCCGGGGCTTGCCTTCACTAGCAAAGTTAGTTGGAGATCCTCCGAACTTAGTTCGGGTCTTGTTGCGAAACCAACATGTTCACCTCCTCCTTCAACTAGCTCTCCTTCAGCTTCCGACACTAACTCGTAGCTTTCGTCCGGATGCTCTACACGACATGCATATGCATAACTTTAAGTGTTCATTTGTAAGAAGGGAGAACTCAGTTTATAATTAAAGGATAAACATGAGGTGTATTGTTGGGCACATTCACCTGGATAAGAATATATCCAGCATGCTCTTCCTTAATTAAGGAATTGTATGCTTGTTATTTATCTTTCTTATTTGATGGTGATTGTGTGCATATCTAAACTAATTAACTTATTTTACTTCACCAAAATAAAGGGTGCTATTTAGGGTGTGTTTTGGTGAAGCATAGCTATTTAAAATCAAGTCACATTAAAGGTTATTTTGGCTTTCTTTTATTTCTCTTATTAAGCTTGCATTACTTCCAAAATTAATTCTGGATGTTCCACACACAAACAAACAGAGAGAAAATTCATTCAAGCACATATTATGGCAACAAGGCTACTGCCCAAAATTTAGACCAAACTAAGCCATGTGTTGCATATGAAAAATCAAACAAGATCTAGCTTACTTAAACATGATCTATTTATTCAGAGAGATCTATACATGATCTAGCAGCAAGAAATTACATAGAGGATAAACATGGCATTACTGAGCTAATCACAAAAATTTAGATTAAACTAAGCTTTAGATCTAGCATGAAAATTACAACATTAAAACACTGCTGAAAAGATATAAATCACAAAGCAATATATAACCATGCATTGGGGCTACAACTTTTACCACAGCCATAACAAGGTAAAACAAGACTACTCAAAAATTACCATGGCCAGAAACTACTTACAACATGCTTTATTAAAAAGGCTCATATTAAAGACCTAAATTAATTAGAGCTAGATAAACATGTCAAAAGCTACTGATATTTTTACCATAGCTTCATGTAGGCACAAACAGGCTACTGCAAAAAGATCAACCCTATTTGCTTAACCAATTATTTAAAACTAAATAGGAACTTAAAAAGCAGCCATATATCAAAATTAAATCATAACCAAAGATATATAACAGATCTATGAGCAATTTTTCTACACAAGAGCAATAATATCCATACTAACAACATATTAAAATTTCACAGGCAGATCAGTTATAGATATCAAATAATTTCAAATCTATTCAAACTGATCAATTCAAAATTATTTAAATTCTAGAAAGAATTTTACAAAATTCCTTTCTAGAAAAGTTGCATCTGTTCATCTGGATTACAGAAAAATTGGGTTTACATTTTTTGATTTTTATTTGATTTACTACGAATTTTACAAGGTCTCAGCATTTTAAAACAAAATTTATAGAATCTTCTTTCATCCGGACCCTCGGTCAAAATTTTGTTTCACAAGTATGCCCTCAGTCTTACGCCGGGGTCCTCGCTTTTACAGATTGAACCCCGGAAAGAACAGAAGCTTCACAAATCAACCCTTGCCATGGCCGCCGGCCAAGGTGGCCGGAATCTGGCTCACCGGCGGCGAGGTAGGTGGGGGAAGGTGCGTAGGAGGGCTAGAGGATCACCTAGGGCCTGCGCCGGCGCTTGGTTGGGGCGGAGGAACGGCCAGCGGTCGAGCTCGGCGGAGCGCGGATCTTCCGCCTGCTGCAGAGCCAACTCCAGCGAACTGGTTGGTGAAGGACCGATTAGGCGAACCAGAGAGGGGGGGAGTGAATGGGAGCCGATAAAAATTCTTCTCGAAGGAGATGAGAACTCCAACAAGACGAACACGGCTTCCAACTCACGTCTCCGACCCAACTACCCAAGTTGGTCAAGACCACGCAGCCACTGGAGTGCTACTGGTCCTAGGAACCAACACTCAACCTTCCTAGCCAAAACTCACCAAAACACACAGCGGAAACTTGCACGGCTTGCTGCCTGTGCTACACCGGTCAGACCGATGGCCTGCGCCGGTCAGACCGGTGACACCGGTCAGACCGGTGGACAGAGCCGGTCAGGCCGGTGGCTACAGCAGCCGCACAGCAAACGTTCCAGGAAGCCTCAGTGAATCCTCTAGGCCCTGGAACAAAAACCACCACGAAACACAACCTGTGAGGAAGAAGAACCCCTCACAAATCCTAGCAAAACAACTCCAAACACTCCAAGAACTGATCAGCAGGACCACGGGACAAAACCACACGGACAAGGCTGTTCCCCGAGACAAAAACCCACCAAGGGCTAGCACCGGTCAGACCGGTCAAGAGCACCGGTCAGACCGGTCGTGCCTGGGCAGCTCGGGATGAACAGCGCCCGCGAGTCAACTCCTCCAAATCCAACTCCCGATCTCCCGATCCGCTCCACGGTTTTGCACAAGACTTTGGGGATAGTAGGAACACCTCATGGGTACTCCATAGCCAAGATTTGGTCCACCAAAACTTGTCAAATCAAGAGGAATCGAAGAAATCCCACCAAGAACGCCTCTAACCCTAGAGCCACGAAAACCCCAAAATCGAGCCCCTTTGCTCACGGATTTGGAAGGGGAATCAAAGGAAAAAGAACCACGAAGGGTTCATGCATACATCCCCCACCAAATCCCAAAGAGAAAGGCCTCGAAATCGCTCCAAGAAAATCGCCAAGAAAAGGCTCCGAAAATCACCAAAAAGGAGAAACGGGAAAGACACAACCAAGCCTTGAGGAACCACGCCGAATCATCTATACATACCAAAGAGGTTCATACAAGGTCTAGCTTGCCGCCCGATCATCCTTCCCTCTCACAAGATCTCACCATGAAGCTCTCAAGCTAGTCCTACGAAAATCCTAAGAAAATAGGAAGGAAAATAGGAAAACCAAATGAGCTAGGGTTCCAAGAGATGGCTGCCATCCTCTCACCACTTGGGTTATATGGAGGCAACCGAAAGACTAAAATACCCTTACTAGCTAACTAGGGATACATGCCCCTCGAGGGCGAAATTGGAAGTCTTTGTCTTCGCACCATCGGACGGATGCCCAGCGACCGCAAACTTGCTTAGCCTCGACGCAAGCCTTGCGATCCCGACGCGTGTCCTCCGCTTCGAAGATTCCGGACTGCGTCGTCGCACACCGGTCAGACCGGTTCTCCTCACCGGTCAGACCGGTACCCACCGGTCAGACCGGTCAGACCCACCGGTCAGACCGGTCTGGAGCTGCTGCACCTCCGTCTTCGGTTCTTCGGTCTTGGCTTTGTGGATCAACCAAGGAACCCAGTGGTTTTCTGGTGAACCACCGGAAACCCCGCGAACTCGGTGTAGCCTCCGCCAATCACCACTCATGACTCGGCTCCCACGTAGTCCCGGCTCGACCTTGGTTTTGAGGCTCAACCAAGAAACCGTCCATGACTTCATCTTGCCGTTCTTGCCACCATGCGGCCCGCACTTGACCCCGCTGGCCACCGGGTCCCTCGAACCAAGCCTACTTGTCTTCTCCACACCTGGAGGCCTCACCGGCAACGACCTTTCACGCTTGTTCTTCACCTGCACCTGCACCAGTCAAGCCGCAACCTGCACCTGCAATACTTAGCCAAGAATCAGTCCACACCACGTTGTCAATCACTCATCACACCAGGAAGCGACCATCCACCGGTCCTCGAACCACACCTGGCTCTCAATCTCCCCCTTGATGAGTGCATTGACAACACACACGTTTTGGTAACCAAGAGAAAAGGAAAAGAAAAGAAACGACTAAAAGAAACTCCAACAAGCGATCGAAAGCCAAAGAAAAGGCAAAGAGCAAGATCACTTGAAGAAGACAAGTCTCGGACCCCTTAGGCAAGGGCAACGGCTCGACACATCCGAGACAAAACATGCTCAAGCAAAGAGCACAAACCATCAAACCAAAGCTCGAAAACCACAAAGAGCTCCCCCTGCACACATGCAAGCTCCCCCTGAACTGATGCAACTCCCCCTGGACAAATGCATGCGAACCACTTCACAAAACAGAGCAGCTGCAACAGCTCAGCTCTGACCGGTCAGACCGGTCGACACCACCGGTCAGACCGGTGGGCAACATGTGAACAGGACCAGCACTCTGACCGGTCAGACCGGTGACCTTAACCGGTCAGACCGGTGCACAACAGAGCCCAAAAATAGCTCGAAACCACCTGAAAACCTTCCAAATGCATTCAGTAGGCCAAAACATGCTCAAACTTCTCCCCCTTGTTGACAATGCATGAATCAAGCCAAAAATGCAAAAAATGCAACCTAGAGCTTCTCAAATAGACAAAATTCAACATAGGATGCTACACATGTCCAAACGAGCAAGTTAGATACTCTATAGCTTCGTAAAGACATAAACTTCATGATCACCAAGTTTCACAACCATTGGGCGAAGCTAAGATAGAATTTAGCAATTTTGCGAAAAATCACCCTCTCATGAGCAAAGTCCTAAACATGAGCAAAACATGTCAAAATGGCAAAGCCACACAAACTTCATGCTAGGACAACCATTCTAAGCATAAGACCATCATAAACACCCACAAGCACCTCATGTCATGTCAAAGCCACCGAGCCATGTGCCTACTTCTATATATGAGACTTCTCATTGGTAGGCATCATGCAACGATTTAGCACCCAAAGCAAATTAAAATTAGCACATATGACATGGGAGCACATTTTTCAAGCAATTTACATTTCATTTTCAGATTTATAATTGGTACATGAAATGTCTTTGCGACAAAAAGGAACTTATGCCCCTCCACAAGATGAAGCATGGGGGCTAAACATTCATGATGGCAAATGAGCCTTTGGCCCCATATGATCAAAATAAGCTATCCAACCACAAATTAAGCATAGCCAAGCCACTAAAACATGTCAAGATCATGTAAAGGCATTTACTCACAAGAGAGCGAATATATGAAATTTTTCAAAAGCATAGCCATCAACCATGGATACAAACCAAGATTATCAAGAGCTAAGCCAAACTAACCATAGCTTACCAAATTAGCTCACAAAGACATATATGTCATTCCATGGTGAACAATGTGTATAAGAGAAGCCTTTCCTAAACAATGCATATGATACAAAATGCATGCAACCTAAGATACAAAGATGCCTATACATCATGTTACATATGCCATGCCAAATGCAAGAAATGCACAAAGGAAAGCTATACATATGCTACAAAGGAGCTCCCACACACCAACTCAAGAAATCAAACAAACACCAAGCTCCCCCCGCAAACGAGTGAAAGTTGCTTGATCTAGGGGTTTGGTGAAAATATCGGCTAGTTGTTCATGTGTGGGTACATGGATCAAAGCTATCTTCCCTTTCTCTACGTTGTCTCTCAGAAAATGATACCTCACTTCTATGTGCTTGGTTTTGGAATGGAGCACTGGGTTCTTTGCAACGCTTATGGCACTAGTGCTATCACATTGAAGTGGGACATGGGTATACTCCTCACCAAAGTCACTCATGGTGTATGTGATCCAAAGGAGCTGAGAGCAACAACTAGCTGCGGCCACATACTCTGCCTCGGTAGTGGATTGAGCAACACTCGACTGTTTGCGGGAAGACCAAGATACCAAAGAAGAACCCAAGAACTGGCAAGTCCCAGAAGTGGACTTCCTATCCAACCGACACCCGGCAAAATCCGCGTCTGAAAATCCATGAAGCGCCAAAGACGAAGACGCAGAGTACCAAAGGCCGAAGTCGGGAGTGTGTCGCAAATACCTGAAAATGCGCTTGACTGCTTGCCGATGCGAAGTCCTCGGAGAAGCTTGAAAACGAGCGCACAGACACACCGAGAATTGAATGTCCGGCCTCGTCGCCGTCAAGTAGAGGAGTGACCCGATCATGCTCCGGTACTCCTTCTGGTCCACGTGGTCACCTTCCTCGTCCGCATCAAGAACTGTAGTCGTACTCATAGGCGTCGCCATGGCCTTGGAGTCCTCCATCTTGAACTTCCTCACAATGTCCTTGGTGTACTTAGCTTGGTGCACAAATGTTCCTTCCTTTGATTGCTTGATTTGTAGCCCGAGGAAGAACTGCAACTCGCCCATCATGCTCATCTCAAATTCCCTGCTCATGTCTTCTGCAAACCTTGCAACAAGAGAGTTAGACGAGCCACCAAAGACAATATCATCCACGTATACCTGCACAATCAGGATATCTCTGTCCTGCCTGAGGAGAAACAAGGTCTGGTCGACCTTCCCCATCTCAAACCCTCTCTCAAACAGGAACCCCCTCAACCTACCATACCAAGCTCTAGGCGCCTGCTTCAACCCATACAGCGCCTTCCTCAACTTGTATACCCGGTGAGGATACTTCTCACTCTCAAACCCCGGTGGTTGCCTCACAAACACCTCTTCCTCCAAAACACCGTTCAGAAAAGCACTCTTCACATCCATCTGGTACAACTTGAACCCTTTAGCCACGGAAAAAGCTAGAAGGATCCTGATCGCCTCCAAACGAGCTACAGGAGCGAAAGTCTCCTCGTAGTCGATCCCCTCTTTCTGACTGTACCCCTGAGCAACAAGTCTCGACTTGTTCCTCACCACTTCTCCTTTCTCTCCCTCTTTATTTTTCCACACCCATTTTGTCCCAATCGGCTTACACCCTGGGGGAGGGTCAACCAACACCCAAACTTGGTTCCTCTCAAAATTCTCCAACTCCTCATGCATCGAGTTAACCCAATTATGATCAGATAACGCATGTCCAATGTCCTTGGGCTCAAAAGTGGCAACAAAAGCAGCATGAGCGAAATGAGAATTGTTCCGAACCCTCGACCGTGTAGTACGTTCATTCATGTCGCCGATGATTCTCGAAGCTGGGTGATCCACTTGCACTCGTCGAGGAGGTTCTCGCCTTGATGCTACCTCCCACTCAACAGCAGCTTCGCCTTGATCTGGGTTTGTCGTTGTAGGTGTGGGAGAGGGTCCATTCTCGATCGTCGTCGAAGTAGTAGGTACATGTTCAGCCGCGGGCCTCACACCGCCATCTTCATCATCTCCATGTTCATGCTCCTCCTCCTGAAAGATCTCCTCGCCAAGTTCGTCGTCACCTGCACACTCAAAAACAAGCTGACTACGTGGCTGTGTCTCGTCGAAGGTCACCTCGCAAGTCTCCACGATTTGGTTAGTTTCAAGATTGAGCACACGAAATGCTCTAGAATGAGATGCATAACCAAAGAAAATACCATCGACAGACCTAGCCTCGAACTTGTCCAACTTCTTCCCTTTCTTCAGAATGAAGCATTTACAACCAAAGACATGGAAGTGACTCACCTTGGGTGTGCGACCGTGCATCAACTCGTAACAGGTTTTCTTCTTGTGAACCCTGAGGTAGATCCTGTTCGACACATGGCACGCGGTATTGACCGCCTCAGCCCAGAACCTTCTCGGAGTCCTATGCTCGTCAAGCATCGTCCGAGCCATCTCGCACAAGGTCCTGTTTTTCCTTTCCACCACGCCATTCTGGGGAGGCGTATACGGACTCGAAAACTGATGTTCAAGACCCAAGTCATGGCAAAAGGTTTCGAAGCGAGAGTTTTTGAATTCCGAGCCATTGTCACTGCGGATCGCTCGTATGGCATCTCCGTGCCTCTCGTTTCTTAACCTCAAGACAAGATCTCGAACAAAACCAAACGTCTCCCCCTTCTCCTCAAGAAAGAACACCCACGCATACCGAGAGTAGTCGTCCACCACAACAAGGACATACCACTTCCCACCCGCAGATCGCACACGAGCTGGGCCAACAAGGTCCATATGGAGCAGCTCGCATGGACGCTCAGTCATCACATCGGTGAGAGGCGGGTGAGAAGAGGCTACCATCTTGGCATGCCTACACGGCGCACAAACCAACTCTTTCTCAAACCTCAATCGTGGCAATCCTCGGACCAAATTGAGTTTACTCAAGCGAGACAAAAGGTCAAAGCTCAAGTGACCCAACTTCCTATGCCACTTCCACAACTCACTCGAAGAACCAGCCAAGAAGCAACGCTCCACACCAGAAGACTGAGAAAAATCAGCTCGGAACACCTGACCCTCGGGAACGACCATGCAAACAAGATCCCCCCGAGAATCTAAAATCCGAGAACCACCAGGCCGAAACAACACCTCAAAACCCTCATCCAACAACTGAGACACAGAAAGCAAATTGTATCCAAGCGATTGAACAAGAGCAACACGCCTGAGAGTGATCTTATCGCTTACCTTAATCTCACCTTCTGACAGCACACGCCCTCGCCCATTGTCCCCAAAGGTGATGTACTTCTTTGTCACCACCGGGACGAGACTTGAGAACCACCCCTTGTCTCCGGTCATATGCCTCGAGCAACCGGAGTCAATCAACCAAATGTTCTTCAAGTCTCCCACCTGAAATTCAAAAGCGAGCACGTGAGTGAACAAATGACTCAGCACTGGGGTTAGTACCAAAAGAGTAAAACCAGTGCCGAGCCATTTGCTCCAAAGTGGGGTTAGCACAAACCAAATCATCACACCTATCAAAGCTACCACCACGAACACCACCACGGTAACCACCACGAGGGAACCAACCCTCTCTAGCTGGAGGAGGACGAAAACCACGAAAGGGGAACCGTGGATCGTTCCTCCGCTCCATCTCAAAGCTACGACTCTTCTCACCCTCGTATTGAGCACGAGGTGGAGAACGCCTAGCAAACTGACCACCTGCAAACTTTCCAGACCAACCACCAGAACCACGACCTCCAGAACCAAACCGAGCATCCTCACGAGCACGAAACCTTACTCGCTGTCTGCCCAGACCTGCACCGGTCTGACCGGTGTAGTACACCGGTCTGACCGGTGTGGCTCGGCCAGCAACAACACCTGCAGCCTTCCGGTCTCCCCAAGCCGGAACCGTCCTCACAATCGCCTTGGCCCTGGGCATCTGCATACGAGGCTCAGGTACACCATTAGAGGGGTGGTACCTGTCCCTGTTAGCCCACTCTCTAGCCATTCTCTCCTCACGCTTCCTCTTGAAGCAAAACTCATCCTTGTGACCATCTCTCCCACAATACCCACAATGGAACTTTATGGGCTGTGGCTTAGGCTTAGGCTTGGGTTGGGGCTGCCCACTCGGCTTCTCACCCTTCTTCTCTCCTTCCTCACCTCCCTTTGGGCTCACAAACTTCACCGGTTTCTGAAAATCATTTGTTGGGTGAGGGAATATGGGTGGATCTGGAGTAGTGTCAAGTTTGTTTCTGAGATGGTTGGGCTTGGGCTCAAACTTGTTCTTGTGTCGGTTTGGTGGTGGGATAGGAATCTCTCCAACTCTCTCAACTCCCTCACCACAGTTCTCTCCAAGCTTGTCAGCCCCAAGTGCCTGACCATCATAGCGTTTGAAAGCCGCTATCATGATACCGAGCTGAGGCTCCTGACCCGACAACCAGCTCATACATTTTCTCAGCTCATCATTTTCATCCTGCAGGCGATCAACATAATGTGCAAGCTCCAAATTCTTAACCGCATGCAATTCACAAGTAGAGCAAGAAGTGGGAATAGGCTCTTTCAACTTAGCCTCAAGTGAAACAGTGTAAGCATGCATCTCATCAATCTTTCCATGCAAAACAGGGCAAGAAGTGCAAGCACCTAGCAAAGCAGATCTAGACTTAAGCTCAGCCACTTCAACCCTAAGCATATCTAGTTCATCACAAGTAGAAGCATGCTTATCCTTAAGAGCAGTAAGATCAGCTAGGTACACAGAGCAATCACAGCAATCAATCTCATCAGAAACCACAGGAGAAGCCTTAAGCGAATCAATCTCAAGCTTAGCATCTAGGTTCTGGGTTTCTAGCTCAGCCACACGGTTCCTAGCATCTTCTAGTGAGGCCCTAAGCTCTTTCCTCATCTTCTTGGCCTCTCTAAGCATGTGATCGCGGTTATCAAGCAAGTCAACCAACTCATCATTCTCCTTGCGCAAAGAAGAGAGCTCATCACATACCTCATCCTCGGAGTCAGAGTCTGAGTCACTCTGGTGGCTCTTCTTGCTGCCGGAGCTGCGGGCCATGCCGCAGAAGCCATCTCTCGCGAAGCAGCTCAACCCGCTCAAGTTCCTGGATGACTTCTTGTTCTTGCGCCGATCACCTTCATCTTCACTGCTACTCGAGCTTGAGGAAGAGTAGGCGGAGCTGGAGTCGACGTCGCTCGCTCCGACCATTGCTCGGGCCTTCCTGCCGCGACCATCCTTCTTCCTCGACCGTCGCTCGTCCTTGTGCTTGTTCTTGTGCTTGTGATCGCGCCTCGATCGGTACTTGCCGTCCTTGCTCGATCGGTGCCTGTAGCCGTCCTTGTAGCCGTCCTTGTTCTCCGTCTTCTCCGGGCAGTCGGCAACGAAGTGTCCTGGCTTGCCGCACTGAAAGCACGTCCGTGCTGTCCTCCTCGTGTTCACCCGGTTCTCGTGCAGCCTCTCGAATCGCCTGGTCAGCAACGCCAGCTCGTCCTCTCCAAGCACGTCGAACTCCTCATCTGGCAAAGACATCAAAGAAGACAAAGAGTACATCCTGGAGGATGCGTTAGCATTAGACTTGGCTCCTTTGCCACTAACGAGAGCGAGACTATGAGAATCAGTCGGGCTCTCGATCTTGGCTGTCATACCACGGTCCAACTCAGCCGACTTGAGCTTCGAGAACAGCTCGTTCACCGTCAAGGTGTCATACTTCTCGGACTCAACAATAGCCTCAAACTTCCCGTCCCATACGGTACGATCCAACGAGTGCAAGAGCTTCACGGCTCTATCATGATCATTGTATGGGAGGACGTCCACATTGGCTCTCATGTTGTTCACAACGACCGTAAATCGCTGGAAAAGGGCATCGACGGACTCGCCGGGGAGATGAGTGAAGTTCTCGTACTCTCTCCGGTAAGTCGCGTACATCCGAGCCTGAACCTGAGCATTCCCAGCATGAGCATCCTTCAACTGCTCCCAAATCCTACAAGCTAAGTCCTCTGTCTGAACCCGATCGAATTCAGGTGGACACAGGGCACGAAACAAGTAGTCGACAGCCTTGTTGTTGGCTTCGAACATATCCCTCGATCCTGGAGCAAGGAAGTTCATCGGATGAACATAAGCTGTGTTCACCGTGACATCCCAAAGGATCTGACCCTTTCCGCGGAGGAACGCCGCCATCCGCCTTTGCCACATCTGGTAGTTCTTCCCATCGAAGTGCGGAGGACCCGAACCCCGTTCCTGGTACGCCATCTTTGGATCTTAGACTGGTAAGAGTCAATAAAGACCCGAACCGGCTCTGATACCAATTGAAGGACCGATTAGGCGAACCAGAGAGGGGGGGAGTGAATGGGAGCCGATAAAAATTCTTCTCGAAGGAGATGAGAACTCCAACAAGACGAACACGGCTTCCAACTCACGTCTCCGACCCAACTACCCAAGTTGGTCAAGACCACGCAGCCACTGGAGTGCTACTGGTCCTAGGAACCAACACTCAACCTTCCTAGCCAAAACTCACCAAAACACACAGCGGAAACTTGCACGGCTTGCTGCCTGTGCTACACCGGTCAGACCGATGGCCTGCGCCGGTCAGACCGGTGACACCGGTCAGACCGGTGGACAGAGCCGGTCAGGCCGGTGGCTACAGCAGCCGCACAGCAAACGTTCCAGGAAGCCTCAGTGAATCCTCTAGGCCCTGGAACAAAAACCACCACGAAACACAACCTGTGAGGAAGAAGAACCCCTCACAAATCCTAGCAAAACAACTCCAAACACTCCAAGAACTGATCAGCAGGACCACGGGACAAAACCACACGGACAAGGCTGTTCCCCGAGACAAAAACCCACCAAGGGCTAGCACCGGTCAGACCGGTCAAGAGCACCGGTCAGACCGGTCGTGCCTGGGCAGCTCGGGATGAACAGCGCCCGCGAGTCAACTCCTCCAAATCCAACTCCCGATCTCCCGATCCGCTCCACGGTTTTGCACAAGACTTTGGGGATAGTAGGAACACCTCATGGGTACTCCATAGCCAAGATTTGGTCCACCAAAACTTGTCAAATCAAGAGGAATCGAAGAAATCCCACCAAGAACGCCTCTAACCCTAGAGCCACGAAAACCCCAAAATCGAGCCCCTTTGCTCACGGATTTGGAAGGGGAATCAAAGGAAAAAGAACCACGAAGGGTTCATGCATACATCCCCCACCAAATCCCAAAGAGAAAGGCCTCGAAATCGCTCCAAGAAAATCGCCAAGAAAAGGCTCCGAAAATCACCAAAAAGGAGAAACGGGAAAGACACAACCAAGCCTTGAGGAACCACGCCGAATCATCTATACATACCAAAGAGGTTCATACAAGGTCTAGCTTGCCGCCCGATCATCCTTCCCTCTCACAAGATCTCACCATGAAGCTCTCAAGCTAGTCCTACGAAAATCCTAAGAAAATAGGAAGGAAAATAGGAAAACCAAATGAGCTAGGGTTCCAAGAGATGGCTGCCATCCTCTCACCACTTGGGTTATATGGAGGCAACCGAAAGACTAAAATACCCTTACTAGCTAACTAGGGATACATGCCCCTCGAGGGCGAAATTGGAAGTCTTTGTCTTCGCACCATCGGACGGATGCCCAGCGACCGCAAACTTGCTTAGCCTCGACGCAAGCCTTGCGATCCCGACGCGTGTCCTCCGCTTCGAAGATTCCGGACTGCGTCGTCGCACACCGGTCAGACCGGTTCTCCTCACCGGTCAGACCGGTACCCACCGGTCAGACCGGTCAGACCCACCGGTCAGACCGGTCTGGAGCTGCTGCACCTCCGTCTTCGGTTCTTCGGTCTTGGCTTTGTGGATCAACCAAGGAACCCAGTGGTTTTCTGGTGAACCACCGGAAACCCCGCGAACTCGGTGTAGCCTCCGCCAATCACCACTCATGACTCGGCTCCCACGTAGTCCCGGCTCGACCTTGGTTTTGAGGCTCAACCAAGAAACCGTCCATGACTTCATCTTGCCGTTCTTGCCACCATGCGGCCCGCACTTGACCCCGCTGGCCACCGGGTCCCTCGAACCAAGCCTACTTGTCTTCTCCACACCTGGAGGCCTCACCGGCAACGACCTTTCACGCTTGTTCTTCACCTGCACCTGCACCAGTCAAGCCGCAACCTGCACCTGCAATACTTAGCCAAGAATCAGTCCACACCACGTTGTCAATCACTCATCACACCAGGAAGCGACCATCCACCGGTCCTCGAACCACACCTGGCTCTCAGTTGGCCGTGCACGTCCACGTGCGGCACGGGAGGCTTCAGTGGGGGCGTGTGGTTCTACAAGTGTGTTTGGATAGGGACGGGGAGGCTCGGACGCAGTGGTTCCGTGGCGGCGCAGATCTCCAGCCGCGACGGGCTCGTCTCCGGCGAACTGTGTGGCCGGGCTCAACAATGTGGGACCGTGGGAGCTTCAGGTGGGTCATGGGGTGTTGCTGAGCAGATCAGGTGAGCACGAGAGGGCGCGGGCGAGGTAGCTCGGCGGCGGCGCTCCGACGGCAAGCTGCAGCAGCCTAGCGGTGTAGTGCGGCGGCGCGGCGAGCTCAGGGGACTCCCGTCCCTTTTATAGGCGGGCGAGAGGGTTGCAAGGTCGCCACGGCTTTACCCTACCAGTTGGCCAGCGCAGCGCAGAAGAGGAGGGGCGTGTCGCGGCTCGACGCGGCGCATGGCGGCTTGACGGTGGCGGCACGGCGCGTGGCGACGACACCGGGCAGTGCGCGACGCGTGTGAGAGCGCCAAGTCACGGGCAACCTCGGGCAAGGCAAGGCGGGACCCACCTCGGCGTCAGTGCCAGGTGGCACGGGCGGGAGGATGCGAGGGCACACGCGGTGCACGGGTGTCGGGATGGCGTTCGCGGCGCGACGTCGCGACCGAGGGCGCGCGCACGGGCGACAGGGCAGCGAAACCATTTCGGACTAGGGTCGTTTGACCGGCTTGAACAAATCAAAACCAAATGCAAGTGAACTTTTGGCCAATAGCAAAGTTGTAGAGGAGACTACCCTCTACAACATTCACAAAGGTTGACCAGCGGATTTCTCAACCGTTTGAGCACAAACTTGTCTTGAATTTGCAGATTTTCTTGGCCCGGTAAAACACAGTGCTCTGGCTTTGACCAAGTTTTTGAGGTGGTTCCACTCAAAATTTGAAAATCTGCCAATTAGATGAAATGTGTCCTATGAAATTCTACACAACTTTCGTATTGGCTGATTTCTTAGTGTTTTGGGAAATTTTGGAGATTTGACCAAAGTTCTAGAGTTTGGTATATGAACAAAGGGGTTTGACCTTGCAAAAGGGGTTTGACTCAAATTTTTGGATACTTTTCACTCAAGATCCTAACTTCCACCTTAAAGATGAAATGTTAAGCTCGAGGAATCCATCAACTCTCATATTGGTCAATTTTGAAGTTGATATTCAAAATCTTGAGATTGTGGCTAAGCCATCCTTTGAACTCATAATTTCCTTTAGAGAGTTGACCAAGTATGATAGGGTTAAACCCCTTCTTTTATCCTTAATTTCCAAAAGTGACAAACTTCAAGGTCATGTTCTGGAATCTTTGTGACAACCTTCATATTGGCAAAAGTTTAAGCTCTGAGTGAAAATTGAACTCAGGTTCACAACCAACTTTGCTCCTAATGGTGTTTTCAACAAAACTTGCATTGATTGATCCTTCAACACCATAAGCTTAGGTTAAATCCATGATTAAAAAGAGATAAACACCGAGGGTGTTACAACCTACCCCCCTTAAACAGAATCTCGTCCCGAGATTCGACAACAAGCTTGATAGACTTTTCAGGGGAAGGTAGAGATTACATAGAGAAACTAACAGAAACAGGCTAAACTCTCTAAGATCTAGAACTCAAAGACGATAAAAGATACACGGATTTCATGACAAACTTCCACGTAACTCATGAGGAAGCGGGCGCTGAATGTGCACATGAAAAGCTATAAACAAGCATAGCAGAGGTGCAAAACAAATCAACACCATCAAGACGTCCCAGCAATCTGAATCACATATCTCGAGAGATCGATCCATAGCTGGTGATGTAGGATTGGCTTCTGCTTGCGACCTTGTTCTTGAGCTTCTTCTTCTTGATGTAGGCACCAATCCTCCCATAGACGAGCTTCAACTTCTGAAGGGGCTTGATGCTTCTTCACCTTGTTGGAGAAGATGGAGGAAATGCTGGAAATGATGGAAATGGCTGGTGTGCGCTCAAAGAAAAGAGCCGGAGAGAAGGGAGGGCGACGGGAGGGGATGGCTCCAGTGGATGCAAAGGAAGGGGTAGTGGAAGCCAAAGGAAGGTGGTCCATTTATGGATGCTCACCATGGTGTAGTGGCGGTGGTGCTTGCGCCACTTGTGTAGGGGCTGGGGTATGGAGGCATGGAGGTGCGGTGGTAGTGGCATGTGGCACAGTGGTGGCCGGCACTGGATGCCATGGGGACAAGACGGCTGTCGTAGGGTGTGCGTAGGCGTCGATCAGCTGCTGCGGTAGAAAGGTGGCAGAGCGATGGCACAACACAGAGCAGACGGAGCACGGATACGGAGGGGTCAAATTGATTCTCGAGAGAAATTGACTATGAATTTGGGAAACACGAGAAGATCCTGGGTATCCACAATTCAAACTAAGACTTATTTTTGTCTGGGAAAACCGTCAAGGCTTTTGTCCATTCTTTCCTTTCTAACATACCGAGTCTGTGGATTTGGTCGAGGCTGAAAAAGGATCACAGATCATTGATCGGTATAAAACTCTTCCTATCTTGACTTTTAGAGAACCTTGACTGCTCATGCTCCTTCAATCTACTTGGTCGATTTGATATTAGGTAACCTTTGAGATTGAGATGGGAGGAGACCAGATTGAATGGTTTCATAGAGATTTTATGAAGAAAGGGAAGGATAGTAAACAAACATTTGTTAAATTTGTTTACTGAAATTTCTGAAGTTGTGCTAGGAAAACAAGAAGATGTTTACTCAGGGCATGTGCTTGGAAGTATCAACTTCAGTCGACAAAATACAAAACTTCAGAAAAGGGTGAACAAAGGGGTTTGACCTTGCAAAAGGGGTTTGACCTTGCAAAAGGGGTTTGACTCAAATTTTTGGATACTTTTCACTCAAGATCCTAACTTCCACCTTAAAGATGAAATGTTAAGCTCGAGGAATCCATCAACTCTCATATTGATCGATTTTGAAGTTGATATTCAAAATCTTGAGATTGTGGCTAAGCCATCCTTTGAACTCATAATTTCCTTTAGAGAGTTGACCAAGTATGATAGGGTTAAACCCCTTCTTTTATCCTTAATTTCCAAAAGTGACAAACTTCAAGGTCATGTTCTGGAATCTTTGTGACAACCTTCATATTGGCAAAAGTTTAAGCTCTGAGTGAAAATTGAACTTAGGTTCACAACCAACTTTGCTCCTAATGGTGTTTTCAACAAAACTTGCATTGATTGATCCTTCAACACCATAAGCTTAGGTTAAATCCTTGATTAAAAAGAGATAAACACCGAGGGTGTTACAACCTACCCCCCTTAAACAGAATCTCGTCCCGAGATTCGACAACAAGCTTGATAGACTTTTCAGGGGAAGGTAGAGATTACATAGAGAAACTAACAGAAACAGGCTAAACTCTCTAAGATCTAGAACTCAAAGACGATAAAAGATACACGGATTTCATGACAAACTTCCACATAACTCATGAGGAAGCGGGCGCTGAATGTGCACATGAAAAGCTATAAACAAGCATAGCAGAGGTGCAAAACAAATCAACACCATCAAGGCGTCCCAGCAATCTGAATCACATATCTCGAGAGATCGATCCATAGCTGGTGATGTAGGATTGGCTTCTGCTTGCGACCTTGTTCTTGAGCTTCTTCTTCTTGATGTAGGCACCAATCCTCCCGTAGACGAGCTTCAACTTCTGAAGGGGCTTGATGCTTCTTCACCTTGTTGGAGAAGATGGAGGAAATGCTGGAAATGATGGAAATGGTTGGTGTGCGCTCAAAGAAAAGAGCAGGAGAGAAGGGACGGCGACGGGAGGGGATGGCTCCAGTGGATGCAAAGGAAGGGGTAGTGGAAGCCAAAGGAAGGTGGTCCATTTATGGATGCTCACCATGGTGTAGTGGCGGTGGTGCTTGCGCCACTTGTGTAGGGGCTGGGGTATGGAGGCATGGAGGTGCGGTGGTAGTGGCATGTGGCACAGTGGTGGCCGGCACTGGATGCCATGGGGACAAGACGGCTGTCGTAGGGTGTGTGTAGGCGTCGATCAGCTGCTGCGGTAGAAAGGTGGCAGAGCGACGGCACAACACAGAGCAGACGGAGCACGGATATGGAGGGGTCAAATTGATTCTCGAGAGAAATTGACTATGAATTTGGGAAACACGAGAAGATCCTAGGTATCCACAATTCAAACTAAGACTTATTTTTGTCTGGGAAAACCGTCAAGGCTTTTGTCCATTCTTTCCTTTCTAACATACCGAGTCTATGGATTTGGTCGAGGCTGAAAAAGGATCACAGATCATTGATCGGTATAAAACTCTTCCTATCTTGACTTTTAGAGAACCTTGACTGCTCATGCTCCTTCAATCTACTTGGTCGATTTGATATTAGGTAACCTTTGAGATTGAGATGGGAGGAGACCAGATTGAATGGTTTCATAGAGATTTTATGAAGAAAGGGAAGGATAGTAAACAAACATTTGTTAAATTTGTTTACTGAAATTTCTGAAGTTGTGCTAGGAAAACAAGAAGATGTTTACTCAGGGCATGTGCTTGGAAGTATCAACTTCAGTCGACAAAATACAAAACTTCAGAAAAGGGTGAACAAAGGGGTTTG
Organism: Cenchrus fungigraminus; assembly: GCA_036936925.1. Taxonomy (NCBI): domain Eukaryota; kingdom Viridiplantae; phylum Streptophyta; class Magnoliopsida; order Poales; family Poaceae; genus Cenchrus; species Cenchrus fungigraminus. The sequence continues at coordinate 56,504,689 of CM072769.1, read as the reverse complement.
ACCTTGCAAAAGGGGTTTGACCTTGCAAAAGGGGTTTGACTCAAATTTTTGGATACTTTTCACTCAAGATCCTAACTTCCACCTTAAAGATGAAATGTTAAGCTCGAGGAATCCATCAACTCTCATATTGGTCGATTTTGAAGTTGATATTCAAAATCTTGAGATTGTGGCTAAGCCATCCTTTGAACTCATAATTTCCTTTAGAGAGTTGACCAAGTATGATAGGGTTAAACCCCTTCTTTTATCCTTAATTTCCAAAAGTGACAAACTTCAAGGTCATGTTCTGGAATCTTTGTGACAACCTTCATATTGGCAAAAGTTTAAGCTCTGAGTGAAAATTGAACTCAGGTTCACAACCAACTTTGCTCCTAATGGTGTTTTCAACAAAACTTGCATTGATTGATCCTTCAACACCATAAGCTTAGGTTAAATCCTTGATGAAAAAGAGATAAACACCTGGGGTGTTACACCGGCGACAACCCAAAACGAGCTGGGGTGCTTGGTTGGACACACGGATAGCACCAAAATGTCCCTAGAGACACGAGGAACTTAACAGGGGCAACGACACGACCTGCGGCTCGCTGACGATGGCGTACGGCACGGCAGGGCGGACTGCGGCGGTGGCGAACTCCGGTGAGGCTTCACGGGTGAACCCAGGCACGGCGATGAAAACAAACGGCACCGGAAGCTTCAACGCGAGCTTGCGGATCTTCGAGCGGGTTTCACGTCATCGGGAAAGCGGCGGACGAGGAGATCAGCGGCGGCGGCACACTAGGGCTACGGCGACGGTGCTGGAGCTCCTAGGGTTAGGGGTTTTGGGGATTCGAGGGGGCTAAGGGTCGTGGCGGCAGCTTATATAGGCCAGGGGCACACACCTTGGCGTGCGGGCCAAGGCGCCAGGGGTGGCGCGCGCGCGACTCGAACTCGGGCGGAGTCCGGCGCGGACACGGGCGCGAGGTGGGGGATGACCGGCGGCCCCCACCTGTCGGTGACCGGAGCGGCGGGGCGATGCTGGGCCGAGGATGGGCCGGAGGTGCTTGCTGGGCTGCGCAGACGCGGAAAGAAGAAGGGGGAAAAGGAAACTGGGCCAGGGACTTGGAGGATGTCCAGCAGACTTAGGGATAAAAGGGCTGGCGCAAAAAAAGGGAAAAGAGGGGGAGGGAAAAGAATTCCTTTTGAATTTATTTGAAACCTTTTTGAACTTCAACCAAACTTTGAATTCAAACACAAATTGAATTCAAACACTCAAAAAATGATGCACCAACATGAATGCCACATTCAACTCCTATATTTATTTATTCATTATAGAAAATTATTTAAATGCCTAGAAAAATTAAATAACTCCTTAAAATCCTTAAGCTTAATAGGTTGCTAACAAAATTTTATTAAATTCATAAATTCAAAATTAGGGTGTTACAAATCCTACCCCTTAAGAAGAATCTCATCCTCGAGATTCGGATGGATCAGCAAAGAGATGTGGGTAGTCTTCTTTCAATTCCTCTTCTCTTTCCCATGTTGCCTCATCCTCCGTATGATTACTCCACTGTACTTTACACATTCTGATCACCCGATTCCTCATAACTCGTGCAAGAGTATCCAAGATCTTGATAGGATGTTCAGTGTAGGTGAGATCTTCCTTAACTTCCAAACCATCCATAGGTAATGGCTCCTTATCATACGGCTGGAATCCTTTTTTCAACTGAGAGATATGGAGCACATCATGCACATCTGAGAGCTGATTTGGTAACTCCAACCTGTAAGCTACCTCTCCCACTCTCTCAGAGAACCTAAAGGGTCCGATAAAGCGAGGTGACAGCTTCCCTTTAACCTTGAACCTGTGCAAACCTCTGATCGGTGACACTTTAAGATACACATAATCACCTTATTCGTGGAACACCACGTCTCTCCTCTTTGTGTTAGCGTACTTCTTCTACCTAGACTGTGCAGCTCTCAAGTTGTCCCTGATGATCAGAACCTGCCTTTCTACCTCCTTGATAACATCAGTCCCGAACAATCGACTCTCTCCTGTCCCACTCCAGTACAACGGGGTTCTGCACTTCCTCCCATACAAAGCCTCAAAGGGTGCCATCTAAAGACTGGCCTGATAGCTGTTGTTGTAAGAGAACTCTGCGTATGGCAAACTCTTATCCCAGCTACCTCCATGCTTAAGAGCACAGGCTCTCAACATATCCTCAAGAATCTGATTAGTCCTCTCAGTCTGTCCATCTGTCTGCGGATGATAAGCTGAGCTGAAATTCAACACTGTATCCATCGACTCATGAAGTTTCTCCCAGAAACGAGACGTGAACTGAGTACCTCTGTCAGACACTATCTTCTTAGGCACACCATGCAAACACACTATTCTGGCCATATACAACTCTGCTAACTTTGCTCCCGTATAAGTGGTTCTTACTGGTATAAAGTGTGCTACTTTAGTCAACCGATCCACAATAACCCATATAGAATCATAACCATCCCGAGTACGAGGTAACCCAACAATGAAATCCATACTGATCTCTTCCCACTTCCATTCTGGCACCTTCAGTGGCTGAAGCAATCCGGCTGGCCTCTGATGTTCAGCTTTCACTCGATGACAAGTATCACACAATGCTACGTGAGAGGCCACATCCCTCTTCATCCCATACCACCAATACCTCTGCTTAAGATCCTGATACATCTTAGTGCTACCTGGATGAATGGAGTAAGCAGAATCATGGGCTTCCTTCAAGATGTTCTCATGCAGATCTCTCACATCGAGCACACAAATCCTGTTCCTAAATCATATAGTCCCCTGATCATCCTCTGTGAAATCCGGGGCCTTGCCCTTCTCCATAGTCACTCTGATCTCTCTAATCTCAGCATCCTCAAGTTGTGCCTGACGAATCTCCTGCTCCAATGTAGACTCGACCTCCAAGGTAATTCCCTGAGTCTGTGCAACCATCCCCAAGTTGAGCTGCTCAAACTCCTTCATCAGCTCTTCAGGCAACTGGAATGTGAGTGCCATATTGGCCTGTCCCTTCCGACTCAAAGCATCTGCAACTAGATTAGCCTTTCCATGATGATAGTTCTCCAGATCATAATCCTTGATCAGCTCTAACCATCTGTGCTGTCTCAAGTTCAAGTCCTTCTGAGTGAAAATGTACTTCAGACTCTTATGATCTGTGTAAATCTGGCACTTAGTCCCCATGATGAAGTGCCTCCAAATCTTCAAAGCATGAACCACAGCTGCTAACTCCAGATCATGAGTAGGATAATTCTGCTCATGCTTCCTCAACTGTCTCGATGCATAAGCTATAACATGTCCCTCCTGCATAAGAACACAACCAAGACCCTGTCGAGATGCATCACAGTAGATATCAAAGCTCTTCTACAGATTCGGCATCACCAATACTGGGGTGGTAGTCAACCTCTTCTTAAGCTCCTCAAAGCTAGCCTGACATGCTTCGGTCCACTTGAACTCCTTATCCTTCTCTAGTAGTGATGTGAGAGGCTTCACTATCTTAGAGAATCCTTCAATGAACTGACGATAATACCCTGCAAGACCGAGAAAGCTTCTGATCTCCTTGACTGTCCGAGGCGGCTCCCACTTCAACACATCTCTGACCTTGCTAGGATCGACTGCAATGCCTCCATCAGTGATGATGTGACCAAGAAAAGCCACTTCCTTAAGCCAGAACTCACACTTACTGAATTTTGCATATAACTGATGCTCTCTCAACTTCTGCAATACAAGCCTCAGATGCTCCTCATGCTCTGCTTCATCCTTGGAGTAGATCAAGATATCATCGATGAACACCACAACAAACTTATCCAAGTACTCCATAAAGACTTTGTTCATCAGATACATAAAGTAGGCAGGTGCATTAGTCAACCCAAAAGACATGACTGTGTACTCATAAAGCCCATACCTAGTGGTGAATGCAGTCTTAGGAATATCTAACAACCTGATCTTCATCTGATGATAAACAGAATGCAAATCAATTTTAGAGAATACCTTGGCACCTCTCATCTAATCAAACAAATCTTCAATGCGGGGTAAAGGATACTTGTTCTTGATAGTTACATCATTAAGCAACCGATAATCCACACACATCCTCTGAGTACCATCCTTCTTTTCCACAAAGATAATAGGTGCCCCCAAGGTGAAGAACTAGGACGAATGAAACCCTTCTCTAACAATTCACTAATTTGTTTCTTAAGCTCAAACAGTTGATCACTAGACATTCTATAAGGATGCTTAGAAATAGGAGCAGTACCAGGTAAAAGATCAATAACAAACTCAACATCTCGATCACGTGGCATACCTGGTAGCTCATCAGGGAACACATCTGGATAGTCACACACCATCTTAATATCCTCCAGAGATTTACCATCTAACTGATTCACTGAACCCTCTACTGCTGCTGGTGGTGTAGCTACAATCATAACCTTGTCTCCCTTAGGACTGGTAAGAAGAACTGCCCTCTTGGTACACTGAATCGTTGCATCATGCGTAGCTAACCAGTTCATACCCAAAATGACATCAATGTCCTTTGACTCCAGAACTACCAACTGAGCCCAAAAGTCTTCTCCAACGATCTTAAGATTAACATTAGAACATATATATAAAGCTTTCATCTCCCCCCTGATGAACTAACTACCATGTTTTGTTTCATAGGTTGCATGGGTATACTATGCTTAGCCACAAATTGAGCAGAAATAAAAGAATGAGATGCTCCAGAATCAAATAAGACCGAGGCGGGGGTGGAGTTAACAAGGAACATACCGAGCACTACTTGTGGGTTCTCCTGAGCTGACTCCACACTCACGTGGTTCACCCTACCACATGCATAGATCTGTTGTCCCTTATTGACTTGCGGGGTCTGGTTCCCATTCCTCATCTGCTGCATCTGCTGATTTTGCACGGGGGTTCCAGGAGCAGTCCTCTTGGGGCAGTTGTTGGTGTAGTGGCCAACTTCGCCACACTTGAAGCAAGTGTTGCCAGCAGGGGTGTAAGGTGCGCCAGGCCTCGCTGGAGTGCCAATGGGAGTCCTCTGCTGGTTCTGTTGGTAAGCGGGGCGGGTGTCTGCTGCCCAATGCACTGATTCTGCTGAGTAGGGTGCTGGAACTGCTGTGCAGGGTGCTGATACTACTGCTGCATGGGGCGCTGGAACTGCTGCTGCCCAAAGTTCCCATTCTGCCCTCCATAGCGGAACGGTGCTCCCTGCTATGGGTTGAAGCGGGGACGAGTGATGCTTCCAGACTGCCCAGAGTTGGTGGCCTTCCTCTTCAAGTCACCCAACTCCCTGCGCTTGTGCTCCAAGCCTATAGCCTTGTCAATCAGATCCTGGAAGGTAGGGAAAGTGTGGGACATCAGCTGGTACTGTAGTGGTCCAGCTAGCCCATCCAGGAACAGCTCTTGCTTCTTCCTGTCCTCATTAGTGTCTTTAGGAGCGTAGCGTGATAACTCAGTGAATTTGTCCCTGAACTCCGTCACGGACATCCCTCCCTGCTTGAGAGCAAGGAACTCCTTCTTCTTTAGCTTCATTCGACCGGCAGGAATGTGGTGGCTCCTGAAGTTAGTGGTAAACTCCTGCCAAGTAATTACATTCCGATTGGCATGAGCGGTGGCATAACCATCCCACCATGCCGAAGATGATCCTTGAAGTCGCCCTGAAGCATAGAGGACTTTCTCTCTGTCATCGCATTGAGCTATGGTCAGCATTTTCTCAATGGTCTTCAACCAGTCCTCAGCTTCCAGTGGATCTGCTGCATGAGAGAACACCAGAGGCTGATGGCTCATGAACACCCTGTGCCTGTTTGCAGGAGCTTACTGCAGAGCATGGGGTGGGTTGTTAGCTTGGGCCTGTATATTGGCCACTGTGTTGGTCAGGTCTTGGAGAAGCTGCGTCTGAGCCTGCAGGAACTGCTGCATGACTGGATCCATTTGTGGTTGACGAGGTGCACTGCTGGAACCACTGCCTCGCCTTGGACGGGTCACTGCGGGTTGATCGACTCCTGATCCTGATCTGGTTTCCACCATCTGAGTGTTAGGGACACAGTTTTGAGATGATTGAACCAAGAGAAAAGCTTAAAAGTTTATGAAATGCAGATTTCCAGACAAAGACAGATTCTGTTGATCTCAAAGAACTAGTTGTAACTCTCTGCTTGAACAGCCAAAAATTGTGCAAATATTCTGAGATAAAGTGTACAAAATTACTGAACCAACCCAACTGGAATTGACTCAATTGGATGTCTATAGCCCGAGATATAAAATAGTTAAGGTGACTGTGTCAGCAGGAATTTACAGATTAAGATGGCTTCAATACTTCATGCATAACTCCCAGAATATATACCCCAAAATTCTGAATGTTTGACAGAAAATCATATACCAAATTTCTGAACTAACCCAACTAGATTTGCATTAATTGGATTTCTGTAGCTCGAGATAAAAATAAAATGGTGCTGCTGTATCAGAGGGCTGCGTGAGCAGATTTGGTAACAACTGATCTGACTGATAGATTAAATATGAAGGGATAAAGATAAAGATAGCATAAGATTGATTGAGACAGAAATTTAACCCTAGCTAACTTAACTTTATTAAACCAATGTGGTTGTGGTCATCACCCCACAACACACAGCACTCAAACAAAGATCCAAATCATATCATCCAATGTTGCATGCTCACACAAACCAAACACACTCCTAAAACTAAACACACTTTAAATGACCGTTCAAGACTAACGATTACAAAGACTTTGACTAACACCTAAAGACTCCTATCCTCTTGAAGAGGTTCAGTGCGAGCGTCTGGAGAGTCGTAGCGGGGCCTCTTAGGTGATGGAGAGGTGTGGGGCTCTTCATGTTCAAGGATCACTGGCTCCTCCTTGTTCATCAGAGCAGCTTGCAACGCACGGTTCTGAGTCTCCAACTCAAAGACCTTATCTTGAGCTTTAGCAAGTGTGTTGTTGGCGTCGTCCAGGGTAGTGTTAACGGCAGCCAACAACTCTCGAACATGGTTCAAGGTTCCCTCATGAGCTGGAGCGGGAGCGATGTAGGTCTTTGCTTCCCCACTAGCTCTATAGGGAGTGTATCTGTAGGAAGTGTCCTCCAGCTCAGCACGTGCATCATGGGAGAGTACATAAAGTGTCCTCCTTGCAACTTCAGCTATCCCAGCATCTCGTGTAGTCCTCTGAGCAACATCTTGGTGCCTTGCTACCTCCTTGTTCCCATGAATAGGATCATCTTGATACAGGATAGCAGTCACCACCCACTGGGGTTCGAACCATGGATGTGTCCACAGCTCGCATTGGTAAGCTAGCTTCACATTGTGCCCCAGATGGAACACTGTTGCTCTGAGCTTGTCAGCCATGGGAATGCCTCTCCCATCCACGTTATGGACACATCCCCTCCAAGCTACTTCCTCAGCAGGCTGAGCTTGCTCCTCTTCTGCCTCCTCTTGGTCTTCAGGTTCCTCAGGCTCTTGATCTCCTTCTAGAATCACCTCTTCTAGGTCTTCCTCTGGTTCTTCAGGATCTTCCTCTGGTCCTTAAGGCTCTGCAGCGGCCTCCTCATCTGGTTCCTTCTCTGGCTCCTCATCATCTGATACTTGGATGATTTCCGGAGCGGGTGTTGGAGACTGCGCTGCAGGTGGTGCTTCCATCATTATCTCCTCGTCAGTGTCCCCCTCATGTTCCTCATGCTCTCTACTCTCCATAGGATAGTAGTAGTAGTCTTGGTCCTCCAAGTGGCGGGGAAACTGGAATGAGCCTGTACGAGAGGTCTGCAGCCGACGAACCATCTAGAGATAGAGAAGACAGTGCAAGAAAGAAACATAAGCTATAGATATCAACATAGAGTTAAGACAGTGAATAGATAAACAAGGATGAGGTAAAAATTAAAAGTAATCAGTTAAAAATAGATTTTTAATAAAGAAAGCATTAGTGTGGCTTCTAATAATATTCCTTAATTTCGACCATTACTAACTAGGCTAACGTCCTACAGTCAACACGGCACTGATACCACTTTGTCACACCCAGTTTTGGAAGCAAAACCATATCATAGCTTACATGTGTCCAGGATCATGTTCACACATGCAAACGTCATAGTGGAGTACCAAGGATCCCAGTGTCACAGCGTTATTATTATTACAGACCGATTGTCTAATAATCTAACACACTGAACGAGTAGCTAACAGCGGAAAATAAACGAAGTCGTCCACCACAGGCAGTCGACCGGAGCAACGCGCATAGAAATCTTCAAAGTCTTCAGGGAAGTCTTCAAAGCGACCGTCTGAGCAGCAATCCGAGTAGTGTAGTTGCAAGAATTAAAATCAACAAGTGCGAGCACATGTCGTACTCAATAAGGGAACATAACTATAACAACATGCGAGGCTCTTTGAGTGATGGCTGACATGGTTAAAGCGGTAAGCAATTTTAGTTGGTCGGATTTTATTTAGCAACTGATTACTAGCAGTGTAAGTATATACCAACCCAGAGGATAATAAATGCAACAATAATAGGATGCAATGCACAAGATTAATTCATATTCCATAGTTTACCCATGTGAGGGTCCAGGCCGCTCGTGACCGTGAGCACGGCTGACCGATCAGTTTATACACTCTGCAGAGGTTGTACACTTTACCCACAAGTCATGTTTCTCATGTCGCTCGGGTTAGTAGACCCTTAAACACTGCCTTTGGTGAGTGGCTAGGGATTCACTACGAGGCCTTTACAAAGATTCCCTAGTATGAGCTGCTCGCTAGGTTTCATGACAGCGCAATGCATAACCCTCTCTCAAGACTGCAAAGCTACCACAGAGTAGATCAGCTTGAGGGCCGGGCTATACACCAACTACCAGCACCCCCTAACCCTTATCAGGTAAAGCATACTACATACTAAGGTTCCTAATTAATTAGCCAAGACAGAGCCATTTGTCTTGTGGTTGCACTATTGTCCTGGGTGGTTCTCCACGTTCCGATTAACAGGGGTAATCGTGCTTAATGAGGGTAGAGCATAAAATAAATCAAGTTCACTTTTGTGTTCATTTAAACCATCCTCAACCCGTAGTTAGCAACTAAGCATGTGCTACCCAACATAAATAAGATACCCAGGTTAACAAGGACATGGTAACAACACTAGTCACACCTTAATCATAGGGTCCCATCAATTTAATGCAAAGCAATAAAGTAAACAATGTAATTAAAATGCAGTTGTATAGGAAAAAGGGCATGCACCAAGGACTTGCCTTCCACAAACTCAGAGGGCTGCTCAAGATCTTCAAAGTCTTCAACGGCAGCGTAATCGAAGTAGCGATCGTCCTCTACGCATCACACCAACCACATACAGGCAAACAATAGAAATAAATAAGAAACATGCACCAAACAGTAATAACAGAGCAAAACAACTGCGTAAAGCTATTCTACTCTTTGATACGATCGTTTGGACATAAAGAACGCTAAAACGGAGCTAAAACACATAATCTATGGCTAAAACAAGCTACAGGGACCTATCTGTGATAAAACTAAGCTTCCAGGGGCTTAACTGCTAAAAACCAGGGACTAAAACATAATTAAACTTATAAACAGAAGGTCTAAGGCATAAAACTAGAGCTATGGACTTTGGCTGCTAAAACTAGAAAGCCTAGGGTTAAAACCGTAAGAAACAGGACCTATTTGTAAGGGTTTTACTATGGTGGGAGGACCGGCTTGTGATATTCAAAAGACCGGGGGCTCTTTTGCAAAAGCACGCGCACACCGCAGGGTTGACCGGTACGCGGCCGGTTTGACCTGGCTTGGATCTAATCTGGGCCGTCGCTTTGCGATCGGGCGGTCCAGATCTTGCGTGAGTGCGGACAGCGGCGCTGCAGCGGCGGGGTCCGACGGCGAGCGGCGGCGCGCGGCGGCGATCTCGCCGGTGACAACCCAAAACGAGTTGGGCTGCTCGGTTGGACACACGGATAGCACCAAAACGTCCCTAGTGACATGAGGAACTTAACAGGGGCAACGACACGACCTGCGGCTCGCTGACGATGGCGTACGGCACGGCGGGGCGGACTGCGGTGGTGGCGAACTCCGGCGAGGCTTCACAGGCGAACCGAGGCACGACGACGAAAACAAACGGCACCGGAAGCTTCAACGTGAGCTTGCGGATCTCCGAGCGGGCTTCACGTCGTCAGGAAAGCGGCGGACGAGGAGATCAGCAGCAGCGAGACACTAGGGCTACGGCGGCGGTGCTGGAGCTCCTTGGGTTAGGGGTTTCGGGGATTCGAGGGGGCTAGGGGTCGTGGCGGCGGCTTATATAGGCCAGGGGCACATGCCTTGGTGTGCAGGCCAAGGCGCCAGGGGCGGCGCGCGCGCGGCTCGGACTCGGGCGGAGTCCGGCGCGGACACGGGCGCGAGGTGGGGGATGACTGGCGGCCCGCACCTGTTGGTGACCGGAGCGGCGGGGCGATGCTGGGTCGAGGATGGGCCGGAGGTGCTTGCTGGGCTGCGCAGACACAGAAAGAAGAAGGGGAAAAGGAAACTGGGCCAGGGACTTGGAGGATGTCCAGCAGACTTAGGGATAAAAGGGCCGGCGCAAAAAAAGGGAAAAGAGGGGGAGGGAAAAGAATTCCTTTTGAATTTATTTGAAACCTTTTTGAACTTCAACCAAACTTTGAATTCAAACACAAATTGAATTCAAACACTCAAAAAATGATGCACCAGCATGAATGCCACATTCAACTCCTATATTTATTTATTTATTATAGAAAATTATTTAAATGCCTAGAAAAATTAAATAACTCCTTAAAATCCTTAAGCTTAATCATAGGTTGCTAACAAAATTTTATTAAATTCATAAATTCAAAATTAGGGTGTTACAGTAGTCGCGAAGCCATGGTTCTTCATGTAAGATTTGAAGATGTCCATGCAGCTTTGGTCCACCCTCCATCCTTGACACGATCATTTTACTTGATGAGAGGCTTGCCCGATCATTTCCTTGCATCATCGTCACCTTCTCCTCTTTTGCTCTTCGTCGCTGCTTCCTTTTTCATGAATTTCCCTCTCTTCCCAGACCAGACCATGTACCAAACAATTTCTCCGATGCGTGGTGCATGAAATTGTCTTTTCATCAAGTCTTTGTTGACCCCCAACGGGCTCCGAACGAGTGAGTTATGCTCGTTTTACTCCAACGCTGCAATCTGTCCATATCTGATTTCAGACTGCCATATCTCCTTCTACTAGTCTTCAAATTCATCGATATTGGAGGCGTTGGAATCGGCACTTGATGGAGCTTCTGATTTTCAACTTTTTCCTTCTTCTACATATCTGATCAGGTGCTCAAAGTTGATGAAAACAGCAACGTCTGTACTCGAGATTCGGGGAGGCGATGCACGAGCTTGCAATTCTTTTAGGGCATGGCTTCTCTTCTCTTTATCAAGGTTTAATGACCTGCATGGTTAGTGAAACTCAGGTTTTCTCCTGACATACACTCTTTTAAGGTCATGAGCTTGACCAAGCACAAAACAAGTCCGAGATTTGCTAAGTGTGAAACAAACATATGCAACCATAACCACAATTTAAATTGGATGAACAAAACATGTTGTGATTAAAGGTAGCATAAGTTTCTTGCTTAGCGCTAAGGCTCTCATTAGGCATGGGTTCATTAGGCAAATAAATCAAAGGTGTTCAAGCACAACATAGCCTCTTTATCATACTCAAGAAATTCTAGCCTATCAGCATGATCATTAAAGGTGCAAGGCATAGAATCGAAACATACTATTGGATAAGAACATGAGTATATCAAAATAAAGATATCATATCCAAAAGTACTTTGAGAGTTTAATGTGTACCTTAGCCTTCGAGCTTTTCATTGTGAGTGATCCTCCGGAGTTGAAAGCGGACAATCCTTGATGATCGAAGGTGGCTCGCGTAGACTTTTCTCAATTTTTCCCTTTGTGCCACATGTCATCAAGGTTGCCTTGAGTGGGATCACTCCTCTTCTTCATTTGCGGGGCTTCACACATGTCTTAGATGTCTTCATGTAGTTCCATGATCCTTCATGTGAGAGCTCAAAAATATCCGCGCCATTGGATGTTGTCTTATGTGTGTAGTCCATTGTGGTCTTCTTCAAACATCTCCATGCGTCGGATGCCGCCAACTTATGTCTTCATTTGCCAATTCTCTGGGGGTCTTTGTTTTGTTCCAAGCCTCTGAATTTCTTCATGAGTGGTCTAGTGGAAGCATTCCCTAAGCTCCTCTTCGTTGTTGTCGTCCTCACCTTCGCCATCTTGTTCTCATCATATTGCAGCTGCCTCTTCTTTGGATTTCCCCCTGTATACATAACAGAACATATACCAAAATATAGTTCTATTGAAAAATTTATAAAATTACCTTTCCAATGGGTGCTCATTCATCTTAATCAGAGTCCATATGAGAGAGTTATGGCTGTTTCACTTCAGCATTGCTTGCTGTCCAGAAATTTTCAGGACGTGCAACCATCGGTGATTCGGCCATATCCGCTAGTAGAAACCTCCGATCAACTTGATTCTTGACTTGTTGGAAGCATAACTTCATGCGGATTCTAAATATCCAAAGATATCCTGTTGTTCTTCCCATGGGGCTGTGCAAAAATTGATGCGAACAGAAACTTTGAAGATGTTGAAGAGCTTGATCTTGTTATTTCGGGGGCATTGTGATTGCTTCCAATACCTATTGCTTGAACAAACAAATCCCCACAAAATATTAGTCTTAAAATTTTAATTGACACGCTGACTTACCTTGTTCACGTGTTCTTGTGTAGGGTGTGGGCTCGATAGCGGATGATGGGCCACTAACCAAAGTTAGCACCTACCACTAAAGAGCGAATCTTGATGTCACAATCATCTTGTTGGGGTGTGTATGTAGAGAACTCATCAAACGTTTTGTGTCTAGCTTTTTAACTGCTTTCAAGGACACAAACAAGAAAATAAGTGTGTATGCAACAATAAAAATTAGGGTTAGTAAAATAGAAAGGTAGATCACCCTAGGGTTCGAGTTGCCGATCCCCGGCAACAGCGCCAGAAAAAAGGGCTTGTTGACGGTTCAAAACCGTGTTGAAGTTCACCGCAAGCGTACGGGTGACTTGGTTCCTTTTTCACCAAGGAGGGTCCCCCAAGGTTTGTCAATGCAAGGATCGGAAGCAAACCGCTAAGGATCTCTACCTCGTCTAACCAAACTAACCTAACATTAAGTGTATATTGCATATAAGGTATCCTTTAAGGGTGTATGTGTGGTGGCACAAGGTTGATCACATACACAAACATAGGCAAAGTAAAGCACCACCAAGGGGACGACTAAGTCTATCGCCTTCTAGTTGTAGCTCCGGCAAACGAGCAACAACCAAGCATCTCATCTAAAAGCATCCTTAAACTCCTACCTCCGGCCTACCTCCCGAAGACATCCGCTCGTTCGGGGGAAATCACCCTGTCACGATGCTCCCTTAATGAAGCGGGGGATCCACGGGCGTGTCCATACATGGACAAGTCTACCAATCATGAATGGTCAACATACTAGATCTAATCACCATGATTACATAAAGCATGCTATGTAGTCTAAACTAGCATTAGACTAAGGATCAAACATATTCATGAAAGGTAGAAAGTAAAGACGGAGACATGGAATCGCTTAGTAGATCGGATGAAAAGATTATCATTGCTCACATGAAAGTATACATTACACCACCACCACTGAGACCATACCTATGATGATGTATGCGTAGCTCCGGAACTCCACCATGGCACAACCACGCAGGGCTGACATGGCAGCTAGGGTTGGACTAGGCCATCCCCTAGACAACTTCGAGGCCTCTTCCGCCGTCGTCTCCCTCCGGTGTTCACTTCTAGGTTTCGCTGAGTTCTGATGAATGGATGTGGCGGCCGTCGGAGGCAGGGGGTATAAATGAGCCGAGGAGCGTGTAGGTCAAAGGGGAGGATGAACCAGGCCCGAAACACCCTAGGCCGGTTGGCATGGGCCGGCCGGCCCAGGCCCTTTTCGGTCCGGTTCGGGCCCATCTTCCTCCATGATGCATCTCGCGATTTCTTGAATATTTGCCGAAGTCCATGTGGGTCCTTGACATCGTTTTCCCTACGTTTTAGATAAGGGTGCTTGGCGCGCAAACTCCCGCATCTTTCGTTCGGGTCCTCGGAGTTTCACGGCTTCATGTTTCGGTCCTCGGGTCATTTGGAGTCATGTTCACTTCGTGTCTTGACTCATGCCGGGCTTCATCATCTTCTCATAAAGTGCTTGATGAACTCTTCCCGGAAGTCTTCGTTTAGGTACTTAATTCCTGCGTAAACAACATACTCCAAAAACCACATCCAAGTGTGAACTTGTTACATCATTAGTGTGACTAGTGGTAGGTTAGTTATAATTCAAAGATCAAACCAAAGTGTAACAAGTGCTCTTGGTTGACGGAAATTGACCGTCAACACTCCTGCATCTTCTGCTCAGGTCCCCGGAGTTTTACAGCTTCGTGCTTTGGTCCTTAGGCCATTTGGAGTCATGTTCACTTCGTGTCTTGACTTGTGTCGGGCTTCATGATCTTCTCACAAAGTGCTCGATGAACTTTACCTGAAAGTTCTCATTTAGGCGCTTAAATCCTGTGTAAACAACATACTCTAAAGCCACATGCGAGTGCAAACTTGATATATCAAGGGGGTTAGGATCGTTAGTTAGGATATCAATTTAGTACCAATATTGAAGGTAAAATCATGGCTAGGTTGACGAAAATTGACCGCCAACACTACATAAGCCATTCGACAACATCACAATGAAGGTATAATTCATGCTATTAGCTCAGCAATTGATGCATGACTTAGAAATTTCTGGACAGACCACAATGATGGTGTAATTCATGCTAATAACTTCATTATTTCTCTACATATATATAGGTGGCGGATGGAAGTGCTTTTGCACATTTTCTTGGACAGACAAGCCACGACGCCTCAGTTAGTATGGAGAGGATTTGTAATCTTGATTTTGAAGAGCTAGAGCTAGAGATCCTAGGAGGTGATGGGGAAAAGACACTTAAGAATGTGCTTCGCGGTATCATATTATGGCCCAAATGTTACATCATAATCCCCGTGAATGAGGGATCAATCCCTCCGAGAGATCCCGTGGAGCCTTCACCATCATCTCCGGGGCCGTCATCACTACCTTCAAGATCACCTCGCTCACCGTCTCTGCAAGAACCATTCAATCTGGAGAAGCGAGCTCCAACGATCATGATGATGACATCCCTCCCAAATCACCTCCAAAGCAACAACCGGTCGCAAAGCACACGCCACAGAGGTCCCAAGCACAATCTTGCAAGTCAGTGCAACCACCAAAGAAAAAACAACCAGCGAAGAAAAAGCCCGAGCCAAGGAAGATACCATGGGAGATGACACAAGAAGAAATAGACGCGATTTCAAATCAACAAATCAAGGATTGGTTCGCCAATGTGAAAGTAGAATTACGATAGACCCAGCTCGAGGAGAAAGAAAATGAAGATCGTCTGCAGAGACTCAAGGCTTTCATACGCGAGAAGGAAGAAAGGAAGAGAAGGGTAGAGTTGAAAATGGGCTATGACCGTACTGTGGCCAAGTCTTATGCAAAGAAGAGACGACGAGGGTTGCCGAATAGTTACATTGAGCAAATACCTGCGTCGACGTCGACAATTGGCACAAACAAGAACAAGCAGAAGCAAACAGATGCATCGACGAGCAATCTGACTGACTTTGCCTCAGGCCTCAATGCAGACGAACAAGCTCTTACAAATATGCCTACAGAACAACTAGCTTAAGTCATTAGTTTTGTTGAAGAAACAGGGATGCTTGTTGGTGCTATTCTTGGCATTCAAGACCTACCAGCGGATCAAAATTTCGTACCTAGATGGCACTTCCAACCAGGAAAACCTTTAGTCAAGCCAGAATTGGTAAAGAAGCTCCCAACTAAGATGCGTAGATTTCATGAATGGTACATGAAGAAGTCATCGGAGGCCTGAGATGTTTGGTATGCTCGTGAGCCCTGAAGATTTTGCCCTTGTAAGCGAGAAGGTGGTCTGGCTGCAATTCAAAGATATTTATGAAGTTTACCAACTAGACGCTCTGAATACCGATCTTATGATGGCCTGGTGTCTGTAAGTGGCATATTTTCATATGTTTATTAATAAATTTATTACGTCTGCCGATCTACTAATTAACATTTGTCTTTCATTTTTTGTAGCCTGCAACTTACTGAGATGCGAAGGAAGGGTTATTCAAATGTTGGTTTCATGGACCCATCAAAAGATAACCAATCCGAGGTCCAAACCAACCAAAAATAACAATCGACACAATCTATAGGACCTTGTCTGAGTTTCATTACAAGAATTGTATACTACTGCCTTACAACTTCAAGTAAGTGCGATTGACATCTAATTATCCTTGATAATTCTATTTTGTCAATTCTAATATTTATGAGCATGCATACAGTTTCCACTGGATTCTACTGATAATCAGTGTCGACAACAGCAACATCACGGTGTTTGATTCGTTGAGAAAAGACCCCTCACAATGCCAAGACCTTCAAGATACGTTTCAAGAGTAATAATTCTATCTAAGTCATTTTTTGTAATGTAATACATACATACATACATACATACATACATACATACATACATACATACATACATACATACATACATACATACATACATACATACATATATATATGGCTTTTACTAACACTCTATCTTTTATTGTTTTTCCTCAGAGCTTGGAAAAAATTCATTGCAAACCACCAAGGACCATTTAAACCAACAATTAGATTCTTCACTAATTTTCCGGTACGTAATCCAAATAACAACTTCAGATTGAGAAAAATTAAATTGTATAACACTAATATTTCATAATTTGTTCCCCTCTCCACTTTAGTATTTGAAACAGGAACAAGGAAATAATTTATGTGGGTACTACGTCTGTGAGCACATACACGCTTTCTCTACAAACTCGATAGATTATACTGTAAGTAACATAAACCTATTAATAAGACATCATTTTTAACTACTTATATATTTAATCGTTGGGTGTAATATGTTAACATATTTGCAAATTACAGACAGATATGAAAAGGGACGCACTCATTGAGAAGGATCGTATCTTGGCAATTCAAGAAGCTCTCATCAGATTTCTCATGGACGAGGTGGTTGATCCAAAAGGAAAACATTTTTATGACAGCCATTCAATTGACCAACCCACCTCCACTGAAAGTTGAGACTACAAATTTGAATTGAACGATATTTTGATGTATATATACTATAGGGTTTAGGGTTTTGATGTATACTAGTTTTAGAAAATACTATGTATTTTTATGTGTATATATATTTATAAGTTTATATATGTAGATATATAGGTTTATATATAAGTCTAAGTACGTATATAGTATATATATTGACACGTATACATAGATACTAAGTGCAAATACGTATACGTATATATACACGTGAGACAATAATTAGAATATACGTTCAAATTGAAAAACAAAAAAAAAGATACAGGGACCCTTTAGTCCCGGTCGGTATTACCAACCGAGACTAAAGGGAGTGGGCGCAGACGCTGGCGTGCCTCTTAGTCCCGGTTGGTAATACGAACCTGGACTAAAGGACCTCTTTAGTCCAGTTTCGTTCACCCGGGACTAGGGGGAGGGCTTTTGTCTCTCGTCATTAGTCCCGGTTGGACTGAGACTAAAGCCGTCTCTCTACCAGTGATCATTTTTCAGTTCGGCCCTCTCCTAAGCAAAAACAAGGGTCTCACAAAGAGTGGGAGGTGGGACTGATAGCTAGCTCCGGCAGCCTATAAATGCACACACAACACCCTGCCACTACATCTCAAAGAGTCCCAGCATTTAGCTCGCTTACTTCACTCTATCATCTTCTCTTACAGCATAGGCGTCGTTTTTCAACAATGATCGATTATTAACTGGTATATTTGATGCATTTATATATTTCGATTGGATTAGTTAAACGTCTAGACGTGTCTTTGTGTCCAGCGGCGGATCCAGCACCAGGGCGGCCGGGGCTCGAGCCCCGGCTACCGCCGGAAATGCTATGAAGACCCCCCTAGCCCCTCCTACAGATTTTAAGCAAAAGAACGAAGGAAGGAGGAGTCAGAGGTGGAAAAAGCACAGAAGAGCCCTCCCTGGAGCTCGATCTTGGGTTCGCCATCTTAAATCCCAATGATGATGCAGTATATATGTGCGTGTCAAATTTCAACAAAACCAGTGCAGTATGCCCCACTGCCGCTCATCTCGGGACAAATAAAACATGCGCAGGAGGTGCAGGAGCACGGGGACCAAGAACGAGGACGAGGAATGGGCGGGGCACCTGGCTCCGGAGAAGCTGGAGGTCCTGGCCCACCTGGAGCCGTGGGCGGAGGAGCACGTGCTCCCTCTTCTCAAGCCGCCGGAGGCGGCGTGGCAGCCGTCGGACCTGCTCCCGGACCCGGCGGCGCTGGGCGACGACGGCTTCCACGCGGCGTGCCGTGAGCTCCGCGCGCGCGCCGCCGGTGTGCCCGACGCCCACCTCGTCAGCCTCGTCGGCAACATGGTCACGGAGGAGGCGCTCCCCGCGTACCAGAGCATGCTCAATCGCTTCGAGGGCGTCCGCGACCTCACCAGCGCCGACGCCACCGCATGGGCGCGGTGGATCCGCGGCTGGTCCGCCGAGAAGAACCGCCACGGCGGCGTGCTCGGCCGCTACCTCTACCTCTCCGGCCGCGTTGACATGCGCCAGGTCAGACGCCACCGTGCACCGCCTCATCGCCGCCGGGATGGACGCCATGGGCGGAGCCGCCTGGAGCCCCTACCACGGCTTCGTCTACGCCGCGTTCCAGGAGCGCGCCACGGCGATCGCCCACGGCAACACGGCGCGCCTCGCCGCCGCCCTCGGCGACGCCGCGCTCGCCCGCGTCTGCGGCGCCATCACGGCCGACGAGAGGCGGCACGAGGCCGCATACACCCGCATAGTCGGGAAGCTCTTCGAGGCCGACCCCGACGCCGCCGAGCGCGCACTCGGCTACATGATGCGCCGTCGCATCACCATGCCGGCAGCACTCATGGCCGACGGTCGTGACGACGACCTCTACGCGCACTACGTCACTGCCTCACAGCAGGCCGGCGTGTACACGGCGTCCGACTACCGAGGCATACTGGAGCACCTGATACAGCAGTGGGGAGTGGAGGAGCTCGCCTCGGGGCTCTCCGGCGAGGGGAGGCGCGCGCGGGACTACGTGTGCGGGTTGCCGCACAAGATCCAGAGGATGGAGGAGAAGGCCCATGATAGGGCGGCCCAGGCTCGGAAGAAGCCCACGGCTGTCCCGTTTAGCTGGATCTTTGATAGTCCCGCCAGTATCATGCTGCCATAATTCGAAATCCTAATAATGTATATTAATTAAAATGTGCATTCCAAAAAGAGTTTCCAATTAATGGGTCATTAGTTGATGAACTCATGGGTTTTTTCTCTAAATCTTCACTTGCATATCTACATGTATATGTACTAGCAAATTTGCTTGTGTATTGCAACAGGAGAGAAGAATTATCCATGCCTCTAAGCGTAATAAACATTGTCAAACTTGGATTATAACAATATCATTATTTTATAATAATCAATTAACCATTTCTTAAAACACTGCTTTAAAATTAGAAAATAAAAGAAAATGCTCAAGAAAGTTTAAGGTCCGTTTGGCACAGCTGTGGCTGCGGCTGTGGCAGCTCCGGCTGTGACTGTGCTAGTGAAGCAGATTCGTTGTTGAATTTGAAACTGTTTTGGGAAAATGTTTGGCAAAACAGCTTTTTCTGGCTGTGTAAAGAGTGAAATGTCCAAAGTACCCTTCCCTTTTCTTTTTTCTCCTATTTTCCTTTTCTTTTTATTTTACTTTTTCCTTCTCATTTTTTCTTTTTTTTATTTTCCCTCTCCCTTCAATTCTCCACCGCATCCCCCTCCCCTGCCTTATCCGTTTGCAACCGCATCGCAGCTACCGCAAAAGAAAAAAAAATCGGTCGTCTCCTCCGATTGATTCCGCCGGCGCTCCGATCCACCTCGCCGGCACTCCGATACACCTCGTCGACGCTCTCCCCAGCCACCTGCACCCGCGGCCTCCTCCTGCTCCGAGCCCTCGGCCCCCATCCCCCTCACGCAGCACCGCCGCAACGGGAGGCGGCTCAGGCGGATCTGCGCCGCGCCGCCGTCAAGCTCGCCGGCTGGCGCTCTCCCCCGTCTCCCACAGGCCTCCCTCGCGCCGTGGGCCGGCCATGGAGGCGGCCTGCGGAGATCTGCCTCCACTGCGCTCGCTGAGCTCCCTCTGCCTCCACCGCGCCTGCCGGCCTCCCGCCGAGCTCCTCCACCGCGGCCATGGAGGCGGCCCGGGCGGAGGGAGGCCGCCGGCGGAGGGAGGCGCGGGGAAGGAAGCCGCCGAGCTGAGAGGGAGGAACGGCGCTCCTCACGGCGGCCTTCGCCTCCACCGCCACCCACCGCCACCCATGCTCGTCGGCCGTCGTATTGGGCTCCTCCACCGCAGGCGACCGTCCTGGGCGACCTCCTCGGCCTCTCCTGCAGCCCCGGCGGCCGTCCGTGGGCCCCGCCCACCCGGGGTAGGCTTGGCAAACGGCAGGGCGAAGCGGGCGAAGCTGCCCTTTTGCAGCTTCGCCCGGACGGAACCGCTCTAGAGAGCAGAAATTACGGGAGGGGGTGAAGTGATTCGGGAGGGAAGCTGTTTTGGTGGACTGTTTGGCACAACTTCACCTAAAATAGTTTGCGAAGCTGCCGGTGAAGCTGTGCCAAAAGCACCTTTAATATCGATCAGTCGCTAACCGGTACTAAATCCCTGTTTAGTGTCGCGCATCCTGCCCGGTACACGGCATTTAGTACCGCTCAGATGATACCAGTCGAGCGCTTAGTACTAAATGGGGGCCTCTCACAAGACCTTCTGCCACGGCGCTTCTATCTTCCTCCCCGAGACAAAAATCCTCGATCCTCCTCTCTAATTCCAAGCTCCCAACACGTTCGAGCTCCTACGGTTAGTTAGCTCCGGCCCTTAGAAAAACGACATCGGCCTTTTCGTATCCCCTGTTAAGCTCGTCGATGTAGTAGCTGGGCCGCATGCTGTTGCAAGGCTTGCGTCCGCCACCTGCCTGACAGACAAGACCTGAGGAATTCAGAGCTGAGGGCATGCTTCCATGGGCTGCCAGGTCATGCATGCATGCGTCTGAGGAATTTTTTTATATATTTCAACGATTTTGTGAAAATAAATAACGGTTTGAGATATTTGCAAAAGTAGCCGCGAACCGTCGTTTCAAACGGCGGCAGGCCCTTGCCGCTGTTTGAAACGGCGCCAGGTCCGGTAACCGCCGGCCTCTATGGCGTTGGTGACGTGGCCATAGAGGCGCGACGAGCCGTCGTAGACAAAAGGCGGTTGGAGCAGCTGCTGTTTCCAACGGCGGTTGACTGCCCAACTGCCATTTGAGATGGCGGCTAGTCGAACCGCTGCATCCGCCGGCGGCTGGGAGCACCTACCGCCGTTTCAACAGGCGGCTAGGCCAACCGCCGGTGGAAGTGACGGTTGGACCGCACCACCACCTATAAAACTGCAGCACCACACAGTTGAGAGAGCAACCAACTCATTTATCTCCACCTACGGTTAAAGAAGGTGACAACAGCGAAACTCTTCCATACCACTGGTAATTTTACTAGAACTTCTGAAAAAATATTAGAATTAGTTTAGAATTTCAGAAAATAGTTTAGAAATTTAGAAAATAGTATAGAAATACTAGAATTAGCGTAGAAATTCAGAAAATACTTTAGAAATACTAGAACTAGAGTAGAAATTCAGAAAATAGTTTAGAATTTTAGAAAATAGTTTAGAAATTTAGAAAATAGTATAGAAAAACTAGAATTAGCGTAGAAATTCAGATTATAGTTTAGAAATACTAGAATTAGCGTAGAAATTTAGAAAATAGTATTGAAATACTAGAATTAGTGTAGAAATTTAGAAAATAGTTTAGAAATACTAGAATTAGCGTAGAAATTCAGAAAATAGTTTAGAAATTCAGAAAATAGTATAGAAATACTAGAATTAGTGTAGAAATTTAGAAAATAGTTTAGAAATACTAGAATTAGCGTAGAAATTCAGAAAATAGTTTAGAAATTCAGAAATTAGTATAGAAATACTAGAATTACTTTTGTACTACTGAAATTACTATTAGTAGTTAATCCAAGTTATTTCTACACTATATGATATCAGGGATGTCAGAGACAGTCCGGGTTCAATTGTTTTATGGCAAAGGGGAAATTAGATATGGTCCCGAAGGAGTTGATCTGTCACTGTTTAAAACAGTGGTGAGAGATCTTACAAGAGCCGAAGAAAGACCTTGGGGGTCATAACCAACTGGCTCTACAAGGCATTCAGGGTAGATGAAGAGCAATGGAAACTGTCGATGATGGCTGTGTTCAAAAGTGAACCAGTGTTTTGGGAGTTGATGCAGTTAGAAGGCACTGCAAATTGGAGACATTATGTCAGCAGTGCATGCACAACTGGTGCTCCGGTGGTTTTGCTTGTCCAATTTGTACCGACGGTTCAAGTGAATCAGGAAGCAGAGGGTCAAGGCCAGAGTAGCCATCATGGTGGTGGCGAGGATGGTAGAGAGAAGGAAGAGGGTGGAGAGGAGGAAGTGGGTGGTGCAGAGGAAGAACAAGAGGGGGATGACGATGTTGAGCAGGAAGATGAAACAATTGGTGTGGTTGATAGGGGAGAACAAGACCTAGAAGTACAGATGCAGTACATTGGAGAGATCGATGACTATGAACGTGCATTGGAAGATGACTCCTCAGATGATGAGGATGAATCCATAAGGACCAGGTGTGTCCGAAGACCAGTGGAGGGTCGCTCCTTAGTGATGAGTGATTGACAACGTTGTGTGGACTGATGCTTGGCTAATGTAACACCCTAAAATTCCATCACATGAAATTAATATATGCAACAAAAATTTGTAGATTTAATTAGCTAAAGTTTAATTAAAGTTTACCAAATAAAATGAACCTAAGAATAATTAAACATTCTTTTAATAAAATTTATGAGGAAAGTGCATGTGCATCATCTTTTGCCTTGCATGGTATTTATGCTTGATTGTGTGAAGTTTAAAAAGTTTCAAAATAGTTTGAAAGTTTGAAAAGGTTTGAAAAGTGTTTCACGTTTGAAAAAGTTTTGAAAGAAAAAGATTTGAAAAAAAAAGAAAACCCCAAACCTTCCCCCTCTCCCCTTTCGGCCCAAGCGGACCATCTATCCCCGCGGCCCAGCCTAGCTCCTGGCCCAGCTTCTCCCCGCGGCCCGCTCTGCTCTCTCCCTCCCTTCTCTCGCTGCCCGGCCGGCCCCACACGTCAGGCTTTTCCCCCTCCTCTCACCCGAGCCCTCCCTGCATCGCCGCCGCATTCACCGCCGCCTGCTCCAGCACCCTCTCACCTTCCCTTCCTTTCAAGCACAGCATTAAGGCGCTGTTAAACCCCTCAATACACGCCGCCATCACTTTGCCCCTTCCGTTTCTTCTCCATCATGCCCGCCAATAATTCCCTGTTGAGCCGCCGCCATTGATGGCGTTCTCGCCGTCCGGCTCCTCCCCTTCTCCTCTCTAGGCTATAAAGCCTTCTCTCAAGCCCCTGTGTGCTCCCTTCTGCAATCACCGAGCTCCTGCACCACCCAAACCTCTCAAACGCACCGCCGCCCGAAGCTTGCTTGCCGCCGCGGCATTGCCGGCTGTTGAAGTTCCTCGCCGACAGTGAGATGGCTCCAAGCCCTTTTCCTCCCTCTTCTCTTCATATGTGATGCTCACACGGGTTCAATTTGGCGCCAGGGCTCCACACAGCGCCGGAATTTCTCAAGCCACCACTGTCGTTCCCCCTCGGTCGCCGCCGCCATTCTTCCTTCGCCGTCGATCCTCGTCACCAATCTCCTCGGCCGTAGCATCACTGCAAGGTGAGAAGGCCACCGCCCCCTCTTTCCCTTTGAACCCATGCGCCTAGATGCGTCGCCGTGGTGCACAGTGCCCGCCGGCCGCCTCGCCGGCCATGGTGCCCTTGCCGCCGCCCGGGTCGCCTTCCTAGACCCTTGGCTAGGTTCGTAGTTGTCTTAGCATCGTGTAGAGCATCTTCGCGTGTCAAACCGAGGCACGAGGCACGATCTCGCGCGTCGCCGCCGCACGCCGGTGAGCCACCGCTCGCCACCGGCCACGACGTCTCGTCGCCATCGCCTGAAACGCCTCCCCGACCCTCTAGCCCTGAGTGCGAGCTCCTTAGCTTTGCGTAGGACCTCTCCGCGCTCGAAACCGTGCCCCGTAGCTCGATATAGGGCCGCGCCGGTGAACCCGCTGCTGTGCGCCGCCATCTTCGGCGACCCCCCCTCCCCGCCACTCCTCGCTCATCGTCGACGTGAGCCGTCGGATCCACTGCGGATGGCTCAGATCCACCGGCCCACGTGAGTCAAACCTGACCGTAACGGTCAGCGCCGGCCGTCTTTCTAAAGAGCCCCCGAGTTTTCATCGTTTTGCATGCCGGTCCTTCCACCATCAAAGATCCTTACAACCAGGTCCTTTCTTTTATATTCTAGCCCCTGTCTTTTCTGTATAATAGCACCCGAGGTCCATCTTAACCCTTTTTCAATATAGACCTTCTGTTTTTATATATAATAATGTTTTGGGTCCCTGGTTTCTTACAAATAAGCCCCTGAGAGCCTAGTTTTCTTACAGAAAAGCCCTTGTATCTTGTTTTAATCATATCTTTCATGTTTTAACTCCGTTTTTCGTGTATAAGGTATCAAAATGATCGTCTCAGCGCGTAGAATCTTTTTATCAGTGTGTTATTAGTTTATAGCAATGATTGGTGTACTATTTTATTTATTTATTGTATGCTCTGTGTTTGTGCGTAGATCTCGTGCCTGTTTCAACTGAGCAACCTCTCGAAGAAGATTAGGAGGAACCTTTCTTTGAGGAAGAAGACTCAGTTTGTAGAGGAAGGCAAGTGGCTTCCCCCTCTGCATCTTGCTGTCCTATATAACTGCATGATTTATTAATATTTACTTTTATATATGTTTTTGCATTAATCTTGACGGGATTACCTATTAAGGACGACTAGACACCCTTTTTACCCACTCACAAAGGCTAGCCGGGGTTTATAAATGTTTTTGGGTAGTTTATGGCTTAGTTGCTCAGCATGGGTTGGTTAAATAAAGTTTTCTTATCAAGGAACTTTATGCTTATAGTTGATGTTTTTGGTTTAATAACAAGACAATATTATTAATCGGAACATCGAGAACCACCCAGGAAAATAGTGCAACCAAAGTGGCATATGGCTCTGCCCTTATCCAATTAATTAGGCGGGTAAAGTTCTGACAGCCTTTTCCGAAAGGGCACAGGGGGCCGGAGTTGAAGGGGTATAGCCCGGTCCTTCTGGGGTAGCAGCCTTGGCTATGGTGCTGACCATTAGGGAGGGTTATGTTCCGCTCCGCTGCTGGAACTGTCGCGGGTTGTTAGTCTTTGCATTGCCTTTGTAAAGGCTTCGTAGTGGACCCCTAGCCACTCACCTCGGAAGTGTTTAAGGGCCTTGCAAACCCGGGCAACATGGGGCACATGAGCAGTGGGTAAAGTGTACGACCTCTATAGAGTGAAAACTGATCAATCAGTCGTGCTCACGGTTAAGAGCGGCCTGGACCCTCACATGATAATGAAACTTAAAGATGGATCTAAATCGTGTTTTAGTGGGTTGTTTTGGAAAGTTATGTTATTTACTTTTCTTTAAGGGGATGGGATACACTTACATCTAGTAATTAGGTGCTTGCTTAATAAAACTTAACTAACATTAAAATGCTAACCGCTGAGCCTAGTCCATCATAAAGCCTTGCATTTCTGTCCACTTGCTGAGCTCCAACCATAAGTGTGCTCACCCTTGCTTACCGCTGTTCAGAGGAGAACAACGGTGAGGAGTACTTCAGCGACTACGATGAGTTCTGAGGCATGCGATCCCCCAGTCATGTGCCTGTGGAAGCTGAAGACGGAGTTGCTTCGTCTAGTTACCGTTTGTTCGCTTTAAGGACCTTCGAGTCCACCGTCTGAGTGTAATAAAAAGATAATGTAATGGTTTAACTCTTGTATGTTTTGATTACTGTTTATGGATATTCCACTCATGACGTCTATCATATGTGTGTAACATGATCCTGGCGCACATATGAGATGCAATTGGTTTCTCTTCGGAAATCAGGTGTAACAGCTAAGTGTGATGGTACAGGTTGCTGTTTGACTCGTGTAGGTGCAGGTGAAGAACAAGAGCGAAAGGACTTAGCTGTGGTAGCCTCCAGGTGATGGAGAGGCAAGTAGGCTTGGTTCAATGGACCCGGTGGCCGATGGGGTCAAGTGCGAGCCGTGCGGTGCAAGACTAGCGGGCTGAAGTCGAGAACATGGGCCAATACAAGGTAGCGGATCGAGGCCGAAGCTTGCACACGGGGTTTGTTGGTTTGCCCACAAAACCATTGGTGGACGGTTTCTTGGTTTGGGCTGCAAAACCAAGTCCGGAGGCCCGATGCGACGGAGACGGTGATCCGGGAGCGTCGAGATGCTTCGAGGCGGGGGGCACGTGGCGTGATCGCGGGGTTTGCGTCGATGATAAGCAAGACCACGGTGGAAGCGTGTCCGTTTGATGAAGACTTGACCAAAATGCCCCTGAGGGGTGTGTATCTTCTATTTGAGTTGTAGGGGTAGCGTGGTCATTTACCTCCTCCGGTGGACTTCGTATAAATAGCGGAGAGGTGGATGGCATCTCTCTCTCTTGGACTCTAGGGTTTCCTCCCCCGTAGATCGCTCTGGACTGCTTCTTTTCCTCTATATTCCTTAGGCTAGATTCTTGTATAGACTCTGACCTCTGGATGTACGGAAGCATTCGGCGTTGCGGTGATCTCCTAGCTCTTTGTGATTTTCGTGTCATTTTCGGGGCTATTTTTGGGGAGTTTCGTTCTTCGCTCGATTCGGGGATTTGAGGGTGTTTTCTCTCAGATTTCTTTGAGGGGATCATGGGTGGATGCCTTGTGCATCTTTGTGGATGATCTTGACCCCTCAAACACCGGGAAAAGCCTTCGATTCGTGAGTTTTTGGTCGGAGCCCGAGTTCTTGGTGTAGTTCATGTGAACCGCGATACCCGGTGATTTAGGGAGTTAAAGGTCGAGATTTTTGGGGCATAGCTTCATCTAGTGACGCTTCACACCTCCCCCAAATCTTGTCTCAAGAGCTCAAGCCATTTGGGAGATCCGGTGATGAGAAGGGAGGGTTGACTTCACGAAAACGAGCTCGAGCTGTTCTATTCGGGGGTAGCGGATAGTCTGCAAGGACCCCGCGGATAGTCCGCGTGTCAGGTGTTCTTTGCAATTTGGTGCGTGTTCGTGCGAGGTCGTGTTTTGATCCGTTTCGCCATTAGGGTTTCGTTGCAGGCGGTTTGCGGACAGTCCGCGAGTCCTTCACGGACGGTCCGCGTGGTCAAGTTTTTGTCTGGGGTTGAGCTGAGTTTGTCTGGGGTTTTCAACGAGTTTGCCGGACGGTCTACGAGGCCCTCACGGACGGTCCGCGACACTGGCGGACGGTCCGCGTGGCCCTGTCGGACGGTCTAATTTTCCTGGTGCGCTACTGGAGGTTCTGGTGAAGTTTTCGGACAGTCCACGTCGACGGTCCGGACAGTCCGCCACTTCGTTGCGGATGGTCCGCCCGTACCAGCCGGACATTCCGCGCCTGGTTTTCCACAATTGACTAGGTGCTTAGATTCTTGTCTTGTGCTTCCACACTTTGTTGAAGGCTTGTCTCTAGGACTTGTAGGCTTGTGTGTGCCTAGTCTAGAGCTTCTCTGGTGTGTGCGAGTACTCGGAGTGGCAATCAGGGTACAGGCCGAGTTCGTCCTTCATGAAGAATTTTTATCGGCTCCCATTTCACTCCCCCCCCTCTCTGGTCGCCTCTTCGGTCCTTCAATTGGTATCAGAGTCGGTTACGGATCTTCGTGATTCTAATCAGTCTAAGATCCAAAGATGGGTGACTATGGCAAGGGGTCGGGTCCTCCGCACTTCGATGGCAAGAATTACCTGATGTGGGAGAGGCGCATAGGCGCATTTTTGCGTGGGAAGGGAACTCTGATTTGGGATGTCACTCAGAATCCAAATTATGTCATTCCAGACAGTTTTCTGCTTCCAAGATCGCGGGACATGTGTGAGGCCAACAGTAAGGCCGTTGACTACTTGTTCCGTGCTCTCTGTGCCTCGGAGTTTGAGCTAGTGTACGGAGAGAATGTGACCGGAAAGATTTGGCTGAAGCTTAGAAATGCTCTTGTTGGCAATGCCCAGGTGCAAGCCTGTTTGTTTTCCACTTACCGGAGAGAGTACTTGAACTTCACTCATCTCCCCGGTGAGTCGACCGATGCTATGTTTCAGCGCTTCACCAGCATAGTCCACAACACGAGGGCCAATGTGACAGTGCTCCCATACACGGATCATGATCAAGCTATCAAGCTTTTGCATGCCCTGAACAGGTCTGTGTGGAGTACCAAGGTCGAGGCCATTGAGGAGTCGAGTGTGTATGATACTGAGAGCCAGGTGTGGTTCGAGGACCGGTGGATGGTCGCTTCCTGGTGTGATGAGTGATTAACAACGTGGTGTGGACTGATTCTTGGCTAGGTATTTTAGATGCAGGTTGCGGCTTGACTGGTGGAGGTGCAGGTGAAGAACAAGCGTGAAAGGTTGTTGCCGGTGAGGCCTCCAGGTGTGGAGAAGACAAGTAGGCTTGGTTCGAGGGACCCGGTGGCCAGCGGGGTCAAGTGCGGGCCGCATGGTGGCAAGAACGGCAAGATGAAGTCATGGACAGTTTCTTGGTTGAGCCTCAAAACCAAGGTCGAGCCGGGACTACGTGGGAGCCGAGTCATGAGTGGTGATTGGCGGAGGCTACACCAAGTTCGCGGGGTTTCCGGTGGTTCACCAGAAAACCACTGGGTTCCTTGGTTGATCCACAAAGCCAAGACCGAAGAACCGAAGACGGAGGTGCAGCAGCTCCAGACCGGTCTGACCGGTGGGTCTGACCGGTCTGACCGGTGGGTACCGGTCTGACCGGTGTGCGACGACGCAGTCCGGAATCTTCGAAGCGGAGGACACGCGTCGGGATCGCAAGGCTTGCGTCGAGGCTAAGCAAGTTTGCGGTCGCTGGGCATCCGTCCGATGGTGCGAAGACAAAGACTTCCAATTTTGCCCTCGAGGGGCATGTATCCCTAGTTAGCTAGTAAGGGTATTTTAGTCTTTCGGTTGCCTCCATATAACCCAAGGGGTGAGAGGATGGCAGCCATCTCTTGGAACCCTAGCTCATCTGGTTTTCCTATTTTCCTTCCTATTTTCTTAGGATTTTCGTAGGACTAGCTTGAGAGCTTCATGGTGAGATCTTGTGAGAGGGAAGGATGATCGGGCGGCAAGCTAGACCTTGTATGAACCTCTTTGGTATGTATAGATGATTCGGCGTGGTTCCTCAAGGCTTGGATGTGTCTTTCCCATTTCTCCTTTTTGGTGATTTTCGAAGCCCTTTCTTGGCGATTTTCTTGGAGCGATTTCGAGGCCTTTCCCTTTGGGATTTGGTGGGGGATGTATGCATGAACCCTTCGTGGTTCTTTTCCCTTTGATTCCCCTTCCAAATCCGTGAGCAAAGGGGCTCGATTTTGGGGTTTTCGTGGCTCTAGGGTTAGAGGCGTTCTTGGTGGGATTTATTCGATTCCTCTTGATTTGACAAGTTTTGGTGGACCAAATCTTGGCTATGGAGTACCCATGAGGTGTTCCTACTATCCCCAAAGTCTTGTGCAAAACCGTGGAGCGAATCGGGAGATCGGGAGTTGGATTTGGAGGAGTTGACTCGCGGGCGCTGTTCATCCCGAGCTGCCCAGGCACGACCGGTCTGACCGGTGCTAGCCCTTGGTGGGTTTTTGTCTCGGGGAATAGCCTTGTCCGTGTGGTTTTGTCCCGTGGTCCTGCTGATCAGTTCTTGGTGTGTTTGGAGTTGTTTTGCTAGGCTTTGTGAGGGGTTCTTCTTCCTCACAGGTTGTGTTTCGTGGTGGTTTTTGTTCCAGGGCCTAGAGGAGTCACTGAGGCTTCCTGGAACGTTTGCTGTGCGGCTGCTGTAGCCACCGGCCAAACCGGCTCTGTCCACCGGTCTGACCGGTGTCACCGGTCTGACCGGCGCAGGCCATCGGTGTGACCGGTGTAGCATAGGCAGCAAGCCGTGCAAGTTTCCGCTGTGTGGTTTGGTGAGTTTTGGCTCGGAAGGTTGAGTGTTGGTTCCTAGGACCAGTAGCACTCCAGTGGCTGCGTGGTCTTGGCCAACTTGGGTAGTTGGGTCGGAGACGTGAGTTGGAAGCCGTGTTCGTCTTGTTGGAGTTTTCATCTCCTTCGAGAAGAATTTTTATCGGCTCCCATTCACTCCCCCCTCTCTGGTTCGCCTAATCGGTCCTTCAATTAGTATCAGAGCCGGTTCGGGTCTTTACTGACTCTTACTAGTCTAAGATCCAAAGATGGCGTACCAGGAACGGGGTTCGGGTCCTCCGCACTTCGATGGGAAGAACTACTAGATGTGGCAGAGGCGGATGGTAGCGTTCCTCCGCGGAAAGGGTCAGATCCTTTGGGATGTCACGGTGAACACAGCTTATGTTCATCCGATGAACTTCCTTGCTCCAGGATCGAGGGATATGTTCGAAGCCAACAACAAAGCTGTCGACTACTTGTTTCGTGCTCTATGTCAGCCTGAATTCGATCAGGTTCAGACAGAGGACTTAGCTTGTAGGATTTGGGAGCAGTTGAAGGATGCTCATGCTGGGAATGCTCAGGTTCAAGCTCGGATGTACGCGACTTACCGGAGAGAGTACGAGAACTTCACTCATCTCCCCGGCGAGTCCGTCGATGCCCTTTTCCAGCGATTTACGGTCGTTGTGAACAACATGAGAGCCAATGTGGACGTCCTCCCATATAATGATCATGATAGAGCCGTGAAGCTCTTGCACTCGTTGGATCGTACCGTATGGGACGGGAAGTTTGAGGCTATTGTTGAGTCCGAGAAGTATGACACCTTGATGGTGAACGAGTTGTTCTCGAAGCTCAAGTCGGCTGAGTTGGACCGTGGTATGACAGCCAAGATCGAGAGCCCGACTGATTCTCATAGTCTCGCTCTCGTTAGTGGCAAAGGAGCTAAGTCTAATGCTAACGCATCCTCCAGGATGTACTCTCTGTCTTCTTTGATGTCTTTGCCAGACGAGGAGTTCGACGTGCTTGGAGAGGACGAGCTGGCGTTGCTGACCAGGCGGTTCGAGAGGCTGCACGAGAACCGGGTGAACACGAGGAGGACAGCACAGACGTGCTTTCAGTGCGGCAAGCCAGGACACTTCGTCACCGACTGCCCGGAGAAGACGGAGAACAAGGACAGCAACAAGGACGGCTACAGGCACCGATCGAGCAAGGATGGCAAGTACCGATCGAGGCGCGATCACAAGCACAAGAACAAGCACAAGGACGAGCGACGGTCGAGGAAGAAGGATGGCCGTGGCAGGAAGGCCCGAGCAATGGTCGGAGCGAGCGACGTCGACTCCAGCTCCGCCTACTCTTCCTCGAGCTCGAGTAGCAGTGAAGATGAAGGTGATCGGCGCAAGAACAAGAAGTCATCCAGGAACTTGAGCGGGTTGAGCTGCTTCGCGGGAGATGGCTTCTGCGGCATGGCCCGTAGCTTCGGCAGCAAGAAGAGCCACCAGAGTGACTCGGACTCTGACTCCGAGGATGAGGTATGTGATGAGCTCTCTTCTTTGCGCAAGGAGAATGATGAGTTGGTTGACTTGCTTGATAACCGCGATCACATGCTTAGAGAGGCCAAGAAGATGAGGAAAGAGCTTAGGGCCTCACTAGAAGATGCTAGGAACCGTGTGGCTGAGCTAGAAACCCAGAACCTAGATGCTAAGCTTGAGATTGATTCGCTTAAGGCTTCTCCTGTGGTTTCTGATGAGATTGATTGCTGTGATTGCTCTGTGTACCTAGCTGATCTTACTGCTCTTAAGGATAAGCATGCTTCTACTTGTGATGAACTAGATATGCTTAGGGTTGAAGTGGCTGAGCTTAAGTCTAGACCTGCTTTGCTAGGTGCTTGCACTTCTTGCCCTGTTTTGCATGGAAAGATTGATGAGATGCATGCTTACACTGTTTCGCTTGAGGCTAAGTTGAAAGAGCCTATTCCCACTTCTTGCTCTACTTGTGAATTGCATGCGGTTAAGAATTTGGAGCTTGCACATTATGTTGATCGCTTGCAGGATGAGAATGATGAGCTGAGAAAATGTATGAGCTGGGTGTCGGGTCAGGAGCCTCAGCTTGGTATCATGATAGCGGCTTTCAAACGCTATGATGGTCAGGCACTTGGGGCTGACAAGCTTGGAGAGAACTGTGGTGAGGGAGTTGAGAGAGTTGGAGAGATTCCTATCCCACCACCAAACAGACACAAGAACAAGTTTGAGCCCAAGCCTAACCATCTCAGAAACAAACTTGACACTACTCCAGATCCACCCATATTCCCTCACCCAACAAATGATTTTCAGAAACCGGTGAAGTTTGTGAGCCCAAAGGGAGGTGAGGAAGGAGAGAAGAAGGGTGAGAAGCCAAGTGGGCAGCCTCAACCCAAGCCTAAGCCTAAGCCACAGCCCATAAAGTTCCATTGTGGGTATTGTGGGAGAGATGGTCACAAGGATGAGTTTTGCTTCAAGAGGAAGCGTGAGGAGGGAATGGCTAGAGAGTGGGCTAACAAGGACAGGTACCACCCCTCTAATGGTGTACCTGAGCCTCGTATGCAGATGCCCAGGGCCAAGGCGATTGTGAGGATGGTTCCGGCTTGGGGAGACCGGAAGGCTGCAGGTGCTGCTGCTGGCCGAGCTACACCGGTCAGACCGGTGTACTACACCGGTCAGACCGGTGCAGGTCTGGGCAGACAGCGAGTCGGCTTTCGTGCTCGTGAGGATGCTCGGTTTGGTTCTGGAGGTCGTGGTTCTGGTGGTTGGTCTGGAAAGTTTGCAGGTGGTCAGTTTGCTAGGCGTTCTCCACCTCGTGCTCCATACGGGGGTGGGAGGAGTCGTAGCTTTGAGATGGAGAGGAGCAACGATCCACGGTTTCCCTTTCGTGGCTTTCGTCCTCCTCCAGCTAGAGAAGGTTGGTTCCATCGTGGTGGTTACCGTGGTGGTAGCTTTGATAGGCGTGATGATTTGGTTTGTGCTAACCCCACTTTGGAGCAAATGGCTCGGCACTGGTTTTACTCTTTTGGTACTAACCCCAGTGCTGAGTCGTTTGTTCACTCACGTGCTCACTTTTGAATTTCAGGTGGGAGACTTGAAGAACATTTGGTTGATTGACTCCGGTTGCTCGAGGCATATGACCGGAGACAAGGGGTGGTTCTCAAGTCTCGTCCCGGTGGTGACAAAGAAGTACATCACCTTTGGGGACAATGGGCGAGGGCGTGTGCTGTCAGAAGGTGAGATTAAGGTAAGTGACAAGATCACTCTCAGGCGTGTTGCTCTTGTTCAATCGCTTTGATACAATTTTCTTTCTGTGTCCCAGTTGTTGGATGAGGGTTTTGAGGTGTTGTTTCGGCCTGGTGTTTCTCAGATTTTAGATTCTCGGGGGGATCTTGTTTGCATGGTCGTTCCCGAGGGTCAAGTGTTCCGAGCTGATTTTTCTTAGTCTTCTGGTGTGGAGCGTTGCTTCTTGGCTGGTTCTTCGAGTGAGTTGTGGAAGTGGCATAGGAAGTTGGGTCACTTGAGCTTTGACCTTTTGTCTCGCTTGAGTAAACTCAATTTGGTCCGAGGATTGCCACGGTTGAGGTTTGAGAAAGAGTTGGTTTGTGCGCCGTGTAGGCATGCCAAGATGGTAGCCTCTTCTCACCCACCTCTCACCGATGTGATGACTGAGCGTCCATGCGAGCTGCTCCATATGGACCTTGTTGGCCCAGCTCGTGTGCGATCTGCGGGTGGGAAGTGGTATGTCCTTGTTGTGGTGGACGACTACTCTCGGTATGCGTGGGTGTTCTTTCTTGAGGAGAAAGGGGAGACGTTTGGTTTTGTTCGAGATCTTGTCTTGAGGTTAAGAAACGAGAGGCACGGAGATGCCATACGAGCGATCCGCAGTGACAATGGCTCGGAATTCAAAAACTCTCGCTTCGAAACCTTTTGCCATGACTTGGGTCTTGAACATCAGTTTTCGAGTCCGTATACGCCTCCCCAGAATGGCGTGGTGGAAAGGAAAAACAGGACCTTGTGCGAGATGGCTCGGACGATGCTCGACGAGCATAGGACTCCGAGAAGGTTCTGGGCTGAGGCGGTCAATACCGCGTGCTATGTGTCGAACAGGATCTACGTCAGGGTCCATAAGAAGAAAACATGTTACGAGTTGATGCACGGTCGCACACCCAAGGTGAGTCACTTCCATGTCTTTGGTTGTAAATGCTTCATTCTGAAGAAAGGGAAGAAGTTGGACAAGTTCGAGGCTAGGTCTGTCGATGGTATTTTCTTTGGTTATGCATCTCATTCTAGAGCATTTCGTGTGCTCAATCTTGAAACTAACCAAATCGTGGAGACTTGCGAGGTAACCTTCGACGAGACACAGCCATGTAGTCAGCTTGTTTTTGAGTGTGCAGGTGACGATGAACTTGGCGAGGAGATCTTTCAGGAGGAGGAGCATGAACATGGAGATGATGAAGATGGCGGTGTGATGCCCGCGGCTGAACATGTACCTACTACTTCGACGACGATCGAGAATGGACCCTCTCCCACACCTACAACGACAAACCCAGATCAAGGCGAAGCTGCTGTTGAGGGGGAGGTAGCATCAAGGCGAGAACCTCCCCGGCGAGTGCAAGTGGATCACCCAGCTTCGAGAATCATCGGCGACATGAATGAACGTACTACACGGTCGAGGGTTCGGAACAATTCTCATTTCGCTCATGCTGCTTTTGTTGCCACCTTTGAGCCCAAAGACATTGGACACGCGTTATCTGATCATAATTGGGTTAACTCGATGCATGAGGAGTTGGAGAATTTTGAGAGGAGCCAAGTTTGGGTGTTGGTTGACCCTCCTCCAGGGTGTAAGCCGATTGGGACAAAATGGGTGTGGAAAAATAAAGAGGGAGAGAAAGGAGAAGTGGTGAGGAACAAGTCGAGACTTGTTGCTCAGGGGTACAGTCAGAAAGAGGGGATCGACTACGAGGAGACTTTTGCTCCTGTAGCTCATTTGGAGGCGATCAGGATCCTTCTAGCCTTTTCCGTGGCTAAAGGGTTCAAGTTGTACCAGATAGATGTGAACAGTGCTTTTCTGAACGGTGTGTTGGAGGAAGAGGTGTTTGTGAGGCAACCACCGGGGTTTGAGAGTGAGAAGTACCCTCACCGGGTGTACAAGTTGAGGAAGGCGTTGTATGGGTTGAAGCAGGCGCCTAGAGCTTGGTATGGTAGGTTGAGGGGGTTCCTGTTTGAGAGAGGGTTTGAGATGGGGAAGGTCGACCAGACCTTGTTTCTCCTCAGGCAGGGCAGAGATATCCTGATTGTGCAGGTATACGTGGATGATATTGTCTTTGGTGGCTCGTCTAACTCTCTTGTTGCAAGGTTTGCAGAAGACATGAGCAGGGAATTTGAGATGAGCATGATGGGCGAGTTGCAGTTCTTCCTTGGGCTACAAATCAAGCAATCAAAGGAAGGAACATTTGTGCACCAAGCTAAGTACACCAAGGACATTGTGAGGAAGTTCAAGATGGAGGACTCCAAGGCCATGGTGACGCCTATGAGTACGACTACAGCTCTTGATGCGGACGAGGAAGGTGAACACGTGGACCAGAAGGAGTACTGGAGCATGATCGGGTCACTCCTCTACTTGACGGCGACGAGGCCGGACATTCAATTCTCGGTGTGTCTGTGCGCTCGTTTTCAAGCTTCTCCGAGGACTTCGCATCAGCAAGCAGTCAAGCGCATTTTCAGGTATTTGCGACACACTCCCGACTTCGGCCTTTGGTACTCTGCGTCTTCTTCTTTGGCGCTTCATGGATTTTCAGACGCGGACTTTGCCGGGTGTCGGTTGGATAGGAAGTCCACTTCTGGGACTTGCCAGTTCTTGGGTTCTTCTTTGGTGTCTTGGTCTTCCCGCAAACAGTCGAGTGTTGCTCAATCCACTACCGAGGCAGAGTATGTGGCCGCAGCTAGTTGTTGCTCTCAGCTCCTTTGGATCACATACACCATGAGTGACTTTGGTGAGGAGTATACCCATGTCCCACTTCAATGTGATAGCACCAGTGCCATAAGCGTTGCAAAGAACCCAGTGCTCCATTCCAAAACCAAGCACATAGAAGTGAGGTATCATTTTCTGAGAGACAACGTAGAGAAAGGGAAGATAGCTTTGATCCATGTACCCACACATGAACAACTAGCCGATATTTTCACCAAACCCCTAGATCAAGCAACTTTCACTCGTTTGCGGGGGGAGCTTGGTGTTTGTTTGATTTCTTGAGTTGGCGTGTGGGAGCTCCTTTTGTAGCATATGTATAGCGTTCCTCTGTACATTTCTTGCATTTGGCATGGCATATGTAACATGATGTATAGGCATCTTTGTATCTTAGGTTGCATGCATTTTGTATCATATGCATTGTTTAGGAAAGGCTTCTCCTATATACGTTGTTCACTATGGAATGATATATATGTCTTTGTGAGCTAATTTGGTAAGCTATGGTTAGTTTGGCTTAGCTCTTGATAATCTTGGTTTGTATCCATGGTTGATGGCTATGTTTTTGAAAATTTCATATGTATGCTCTCTTGTGAGTAAATGCCTTTACATGATCTTGACATGTTTTTGTGGCTTCGCTATGCTTAATTTGTGGTTGGATAGCTTATTTTGATCATATGGGGCCAAAGGCTCATTTGCCATCATGAATGTTTAGCCCCCATGCTTCATCTTGTGGAGGGGCATAAGTTCCTTTTTGTCGCAAAGACATTTCATGTACCAATTATAAATCTGAAAATGAAATGTAAATTGCTTGAAAAATGTGCTCCCATGTCATATGTGCTAATTTTAAGTTGCTTTAGGTGCTAAATCGTTGCATGATGCCTACCAATGAGAAGTCTCATATATAGAAGTAGGCACATGGCTCGGTGGCTTTGACATGACATGAGGTGCTTGTGGGTGTTTATGATGGTCTTATGCTTAGAATGGTTGTCCTAGCATGAAGTTTGTGTGGCTTTGCCATTTTGACATGTTTTGCTCATGTTTAGGACTTTGCTCATGAGAGGGTGATTTTTCGCAAAATTGCTCAATTCTATCTTAGCTTCGCCCAATGGTTGTGAAACTTGGTGATCATGAAGTTTATGTCATTACGAAGCTATAGAGTATCTAACTTGCTCATTTGGACATGTGTAGCATCCTATGTTGAATTTTGTCTATTTGAGAAGCTTTAGGTTGCATTTTTTGCATTTTTGGCTTGATTCATGCATTGTCAACAATGGGGAGAAGTTTGAGCATGTTTTGGCCTACTGAATGCATTTGGAAGGTTTTCAGGTGGTTTCGAGCCATTTTTGGGCTCTGTTGTGCACCGGTCTGACCGGTTGAGGTCACCGGTCTGACCGGTCAGAGTGCTGCTCCTGTTCACATGTTGATCACCGGTCTGACCGGTGGTGTCGACCGGTCTGACCGGTCAGAGCTGAGTTGTTGCAGCTGCTCTGTTTCATGAAGTGGTTCGCATGCATTTGTCCAGGGGGAGTTGCATTGGTTCAAGGGGAGCTTGCATGTGTGCAAGGGGAGCTCTTTGTGGTTTTCGAGCTTTGGTTTGATGGTTTGTGCTCTTTGCTTGAGCATGTTTTGTCTCGGATGTGTCGAGCCGTTGCCCTTGCCTAAGGGGTCCGAGACTTGTCTTCTTCAAGTGATCTTGCTCTTTGCCTTTTCTTTGGCTTTCGATCGCTTGTTGGAGTTTCTTTTAGTCGTTTCTTTTCTTTTCCTTTTCTCGTGGTTACCAAAACGTGTGTGTTGTCAATGCATTCATCAAGGGGGAGATTGAGAGCCAGGTGTGGTTCGAGGACCGGTGGATGGTCGCTTCCTGGTGTGATGAGTGATTGACAACGTGGTGTGGACTGATTCTTGGCTAAGTATTGCAGATGCAGGTTGCGGCTCGACTGATGCAGGTGCAGGTGAAGAACAAGCGTGAAAGGTCGTTGCCGGTGAGGCCTCCAGGTGTGGAGAAGACAAGTAGGCTTGGTTCGAGGGACCCGGTAGCCAGCGGGGTCAAGTGCGGGCCGCATGGTGGCAAGAACGGCAAGATGAAGTCATGGACGGTTTCTTGGTTGAGCCTCAAAACCAAGGTCGAGCCGGGACTACGTGGGAGCCGAGTCATGAGTGGTGATTGGCGGAGGCTACACCGAGTTCGCGGGGTTTCCGGTGGTTCACCAGAAAACCACTGGGTTCCTTGGTTGATCCACAAAGCCAAGACCGAAGAACCGAAGACGGAGGTGCAGCAGCTCCAGACCGGTCTAACCGGTGGGTCTGACCGGTCTGACCGGTGGGTACCGGTCTGACCGGTGAGGAGAACCGGTCTGACCGGTGTGCGACGACGCAGTCCGGAATCTTCGAAGCGGAGGACACGCGTCGGGATCGCAAGGCTTGCGTCGAGGCTAAGCAAGTTTGCGGTCGCTGGGCATCCGTCCGATGGTGCGAAGACAAAGACTTCCAATTTTGCCCTCGAGGGGCATGTATCCCTAGTTAGCTAGTAAGGGTATTTTAGTCTTTCGGTTGCCTCCATATAACCCAAGGGGTGAGAGGATGGCAGCCATCTCTTGGAACCCTAGCTCATTTGGTTTTCCTATTTTCCTTCCTATTTTCTTAGGATTTTCGTAGGACTAGCTTGAGAGCTTCATGGTGAGATCTTGTGAGAGGGAAGGATGATCGGGCGGCAAGCTAGACCTTGTATGAACCTCTTTGGTATGTATAGATGATTCGGCGTGGTTCCTCAAGGCTTGGATGTGTCTTTCCCGTTTCTCCTTTTTGGTGATTTTCGGAGCCCTTTCTTGGCGATTTTCTTGGAGCGATTTCGAGGCCTTTCTCTTTGGGATTTGGTGGGGGATGTATGCATGAACCCTTCGTGGTTCTTTTCCCTTTGATTCCCCTTCCAAATCCGTGAGCAAAGGGGCTCGATTTTGGGGTTTTCGTGGCTCTAGGGTTAGAGGCGTTCTTGGTGGGATTTCTTCGATTCCTCTTGATTTGACAAGTTTTGGTGGACCAAATCTTGGCTATGGAGTACCCATGAGGTGTTCCTACTATCCCCAAAGTCTTGTGCAAAACCGTGGAGCGAATCGGGAGATCGGGAGTTGGATTTGGAGGAGTTGACTCACGGGCGCTGTTCATCCCGAGCTGCCCAGGCACGACCGGTCTGACCGGTGCTCTTGACCGGTCTGACTGGTGCTAGCCCTTGGTGGGTTTTTGTCTCGGGGAATAGCCTTGTCCGTGTGGTTTTGTCCCGTGGTCCTGCTGATCAGTTCTTGGCGTGTTTGGAGTTGTTTTGCTAGGCTTTGTGAGGGGTTCTTCTTCCTCACAAGTTGTGTTTCGTGGTGGTTTTTGTTCCAGGGCCTAGAGGAGTCACTGAGGCTTCCTGGAACGTTTGCTGTGCGGCTGCTGTAGCCACCGGCCTGACCGGCTCTGTCCACCGGTCTGACCGGTGTCACCGGTCTGACCGGCGCAGGCCATCGGTGTGACCGGTGTAGCATAGGCAGCAAGCCGTGCAAGTTTCCGCTGTGTGGTTTGGTGAGTTTTGGCTCGAAAGGTTGAGTGTTGGTTCCTAGGACCAGTAGCACTCCAGTGGCTGCGTGGTCTTGGCCAACTTGGGTAGTTGGGTCGGAGACGTGAGTTGGAAGCCGTGTTCGTCTTGTTGGAGTTCTCATCTCCTTCGAGAAGAATTTTTATCGGCTCCCATTCACTCCCCCCCTCTCTGGTTCGCCTAATCGGTCCTTCAGATACGCTATCACTTGATGAGCTGTTTTCCAAGCTCAGGTCTTCGGAGGATGATCGTGGCTTGAGAGCCAAGAGTGAGAGCCCCACTGATCCTCGTAGTTTGGCTCTTGTCTCAGGATCAAGGTCTAACGCTAACTCTGTTGGTTTCTCTTTGTCTTGTCTTGTGTCCTTGCCAGATGAGGACTTTGAGGTGCTGAGTGAGGATGATCTCGCCATGTTGAGCAAGAGGTTTGGGCGGATGTACGAGAACCGCAAGAATGCAAGGCGGAGCTCGGGGATGTGCTATCAGTGTGGGAAGCACGGGCACTTCATCGCCGAATGCGCTGAAGCCATGGAGATCAAGAACAACTACAAGGGCAAGCCCAAGCACGACTACAACAAGCGCCGCTCCCGAAATGACTATAAGGACAAGCGCAAGGACAAGGGTGAGAGAAGGCCCAAGAAGAGTAGCGAGTACAAGAAGAAGATGGCTCGAGCGATGGTTGCCGGAGCGAGTGACATCGACTCCACATCAAGCGATGCTTCTTCCGACTCGAGCAGCGATGAAGAGTAAGAACGGCGCAAGGACAAGCGGCACACGGGCAAGAACTTCACCGGCCTCAGCTTAGTCGCACAAGGAGGCTTTTGCGGCATGGCGCACTCCAAGAAGGGTGGGAAGAACAGCTCGGACTCGAACTCCGACTCCGAGGAAGAGGTACGACATGATCCCAAGTTCTTGCTAGAGGAGAATGCTAGGCTCAATGAGTTGCTTGATAACCGTGATGATGTGCTTAGAAAGACCAACAAGGAGAAGAGGGAAATTAGGTCTTTGTTGGGTGATGCTAAGGACAAGATAGTTGAGCTTGAGTCCTTGCTTGTTGATGCTAGAAATGAGATAGGCTCTTTGAAATCTGCTCCTGTTGTTTCGGATGAGGTTGATTATAGTGATTGCAATGTTTTTCTAGCTGACTTGACTGATCTCAAGGAGAAGCATGCCTCTACTCTTGAGAAACTAGATGTGCTTAGGGTTGAGTGTGATGAATTGAAATCTAGACCTACTTTGTTAGGTGCTTGCACTTCTTGTCCTGTATTGCATGCTAGGCTAGATGAATCCCACACCAAGATAGTTTCTCTTGAGGTGGTATTGAAAGCTCCTCTTCCTACATCATGCTCTACCTATGAAATGCATGCTTTGAAAAACATGGAACTTGCACACTATGTTGACCGTTTGCAGGATGAGAATGATGAGTTGAGGAAAATGATGGGGTGGTTGTCTGGGCATGAGCCACAATTGAGTTTGATGTTGGCTCAGTTTAAGAGGTTTGATGGTCAGGCGTTGGGGGCTGACAAGAGTGGTGAGAAGAGTGGTGAGGGAGAAGAGAAAGCTGGAGAGATTTCTATCCCACCACATACCACACCCATGAACAAATTTGCACCCAAGCCAAACAATCTCATAAACAAGCTAGACACAACCCCAGATCCACCAGTGTTCCCCCAAAAGTCTGAAAACTACCAAAAACCCATCAAGTTTGTGAGCACCCAGGGGAGTGTCTTTGGTGGGAAGTCAGGAGAGAAAGTTGTTGAGAAGCCCATAGAGAAGCCACAGCCTAAGCCACAGCCGATCCGCTTCCATTGTGAGTATTGTGGGAGGGATGGGCATAAGGATGAGTTCTGTTTCGGGAGGAAGAGAGATGAGAGGTTTGCTAGGGAAATGGCAAAGAAGGATTGGTACCACCTTCCTCATGGTGTGCCTGAGCCTCGTAGAGGGCCTCAACCTAGGGGTGAGGTGTTTGTGCGTTCAGTTCCCACTCGTGGAGGTGAAGGTGGTTTTGCTCAGAGAGATAGGCGTGTTGGGTTTGGGCGTGGTGAGTTGGCTAGACGTGCTCCTTCTCATGACCGTTACGAGTTTGGGAGGCACGATCGGAGCTTTGGGTCTCAGACGGACTACGTGCCACGTTTTCCCTCTCATGGTGCGCGTACTCCTCCAGTGGGACGTGACAGGTTCTTTGGTGGTAGGCGTGAGAGGGCTCCACCTAGAGGCTTTGATAGGATGAGTTTTGCTAACCCTTCTTTTGAGCAAATGGCTCGACACTGGTTTGACTCCTTTGGTACTAACCCAGTGTTGAGACGCTTGCTCGTTCTCGTTCTCGTTTTTGATTGTAGGTGGGAGGCTTGGAGGACTTTTGGTTGATCAACTTCGGTGGCTCACGACACATGACCGGAGATCGTGGGTGGTTCTCCAGCCTCACCCCGGTGAGTACGAGGGAGTACATCACTTTCGGGGACAATGGGAGAGGACGAGTGCTTGCTGAAGGTATGGTGAAGGTGAGTAGCAAGGTGACCCTGAAGAGTGTGGCTTTGGTCAAGTCACTTGGTTTTAACCTGTTGTCAGTATCCCAGTTGCTTGACGAAGGTTTTGAGGTTCGTTTTAAGTTGGGCGCTTCTCGTGTGCTTGATTCTCGAGGCGATCTTATCTGTACGATCGTCCCCGAGGTTCAAATATTTCGTGCCGATTTTTCCCAGTCTGTTGGTCCTCCTCGATGCTTTGTTGCTGGCATTTTGGCCCAACTTTGGAAATGGCATAGGAGGTTAGGACACTTGAGCTTTGAGTTGCTTTCCCGCTTGAGTGGTCTTGACCTTGTCCGAGGATTGCCTACGTTGAAATTCGAGAAGGATTTGGTTTGTGCTTCTTGTCGTCATGGAAAGATGGTTGCTGCTTCTCACGCTCCTCTGACTGCGATCATGACCGAGTGACCTTGTGAGCTGTTGCACATGGATTTGGTGGGGGCCAGCTCGTGTTCGCTCTGCGGGTGGGAAGTGGTATGTGTTGGTGGTTGTTGATGATTTTTCAAGGTACTCTTGGGTTTTCTTTTTGGAGGATAAGAGTGAGACATTTGGCTTTGTTCGGGACTTGATCTTGAGGTTGAAGAATGAGAGACATGATGATGTCATTCGAGCTATACGCAGTAACAATGGCACGGAATTCAAGAACTCTCATTTTGACACCTTTTGCAGTGATCTTGGTCTTGATCATTAGTACTCTTCTCCATACATCGCTTGCCAGAATGGCGTAGTGGAGAGGAAGAACCAGACCCTTTGTGAGATGGCCAGGATGATGCTCGATGAGCATAGGACTCCTAGGCGTTTTTGGGCCGAGGCGGTCAATACCGCTTGCTATGTCTCAAATCGCATCTTCCTTCGTGCTATCAAGAAGAAGACCTCTTATGAGCTGATGCATGGGCGACAACCCAAGGTGAGTCACTTTAGAGCCTTTGGTTGCAAGTGTTTCATTCTGAAGAAGGGCAAGTTGGATAAGTTCGAGTCTAGATGTTTGGATGGTATTTTCCTTGGTTATGTGATTCACTCTAGAGCATATCGTGTGCTCAACCTTGACACTAACCGAATCATGGAGCCTTGCGAGGTAACCTTCGACGAGACACGGCCATGTAGCTCTTCTGCTTTTAAGTGTGCAGGTGACGAGGAGATTGGAGCGAGGATCTTCGAGGATGAGAAGGATGGAGATGGAGATGAATACGATGATGGTGGTGATGCTCCTGTGGCTGATCGTGTACATACTACTTCCACTACTACGACAACGATCAAGGATGGTCCATCCCCTACACCCACTACGACTGAGGCTGTTCGAGTGGAGGATGCTGCTGAGGGGGAGGTCGTGTCCAGGCGAGAGGCTCCCCGGCGTGTACAGGTGGATCACCCACCATCTACGATCATAGGTGACCTTCATGAACGCACTACACGGTCGAGGTCAAGGAACACTTCTCATTTTGCTCACTTTGCATTTGTCGCTTTGTTTGAGCCCAAAGATATTCAACACAGTTTGTCTGATGAGAATTGGGTGAATTCCATGCATGAGGAGTTGGAAAACTTTGAGAGCAACCAAGTTTGGGTGTTAGTCGATCCACCGCTAAATTGCCGTCCTATAGGTTCCAAGTGGGTATGGAAGAACAAAGAGGGTGAGAATGGGATGGTTGTGAGAAACAAGTCGAGGTTGGTGGCTCAGGGGTTCAACCAAAAAGAGGGCATAGATTATGAGGAGACATTTGCTCCTGTGGCTCGTTTGGAGGCAAT
Organism: Cenchrus fungigraminus; assembly: GCA_036936925.1. NCBI lineage: Eukaryota > Viridiplantae > Streptophyta > Magnoliopsida > Poales > Poaceae > Cenchrus > Cenchrus fungigraminus. The sequence goes on along the minus strand of CM072769.1, from coordinate 56,460,574 downwards.
TAGGATCCTTCTAGCCTTTGTCGTGGCTAAAGGGTTCAAGTTGTACCAAATGGATGTGAAGAGTGCTTTCTTGAATGGGGTGATAGAGGAAGAAGTGTATGTGAGGCAACCCCTGGGGTTTGAGAGTGAGAAATACCCACACCGTGTATACAAACTCCAGAGAGCGCTTTATGGGTTGAAACAGGCACCGAGAGCTTGGTATGGTAGGTTGAGAGGCTTTTTGCTGAGCAAGGGGTTTGTTATGGACACAGTTGATAAGACCTTGTTTCTCCTTAAGCATGGAAATGACCTTTTGATTGTTCAGATATACGTGGATGACATAATCTTTGGTGGCTCTTCTCATGATCTTGTTGCCAGATTTGCAGATGACATGAGCAGGGAATTTGAGATGTCCATGATGGGCAAGCTGCAGTTTTTCTCAGGACTCCAGATCAAGTAGTGCAAGGACGAGACGTTTGTACATCATGCGAAGTACACCAGGGACATGGTGAAGAAGTTTGGCATGAACGACTCCAAGCCGCTGACTACACCGATGGGTACCACTACGGCTTTGGACGCAGATGAAGATGGAGAACCCGTGGACCAGAAGGAGTACCGAAGCATGATCGGCTCCCTCCTCTACTTGACGGCGACAAGGCCGGACATACAGTTCAGTGTGTGTCTGTGCGCTCGTTTTCAGGCTTCACCGAGGACTTCACATCGGCAGGCCGTCAAGCAGATTTTCATATACTTGAACTACACTCCTGAGTTTGGTCTTTGGTATTCTGCCTCCTCGACACTCAGACTTCACGGGTACTCCGATGCTGATTTTGCTGGGTGTCGATTGGACCGCAAGTCTACCTCTGGGTGTTGCCAGTTTCTTGGTTCGTCTTTGGTCTCTTGGTCATCTCGCAAGCAATCTAGTGTAGCCCAGTCCACTACAGAGGCCGAGTATGTAGCCGCAGCTAGTTGGTGTTCCCAGCTCCTATGGATGACCTACACTATGAGCGATTTTGGTGAGGAATGTTCCTAGGTTCCACTCTTTTGTGACAGCACCAGTGCCATAAGTGTAACCAAAAACCTAGTCCTTCACTCCAAAACGAAACACATAGAAGTGAGATACCACTTTCTGAGGGACAATGTTGAGAAAGGGAACATATCTTTGTCCTATGTACCTACCCAAGATTAGCTAGCCGACATTTTTACTAAACCACTTGACCAAGTTACCTTCACACGCTTGCGAGGTGAAGTTGGAGTGTGTTTTCCTTTCTAGCTGGGTCTTGGAGCTTCTCATGTATATATGTATCATTTTTTGCATTCCATGCATGCATTTTACTTTTTGTACAAAACCTGGTAGGATAGCCATCTTTGGGTCATTTGTGCTAGGATAAGCTTCTCTTATATACTTTGATCACTATGATGTGCTATGTGTGAGATATGTGTATGCTTTGGAAATGGTGATGTGAATGCTCTGCTCTTGATGGTTTTGCCATATATTTATGTTGAGATAGCTTCCTTTTTGTGAAAATGCTAAAATTGCTTCACTCATAGTAGATACTTGTCTATGCTCAATTTGTGCTCAAATGGCTATATCATGTTTAGTTTGTGCTTGAGTATCATGTTCTCTTTGCTTGGGGTCAAAGACCTATTTGTCATGGTAAATGTTTAGCCCATATGTTCACTTGTGGAGGAGCATAAGCTTCTTTTTGGCGCAAAGGCATTTCATGTACCATGTTTAACTTTGAAAATGAAATTGGTGTATGAATGGCCTTATGCTTGAAAAATGAGCTCTTAATCATGTCTTTATGTTATGATATTCATATCTTGGGTGCTAAACCGTTGCATGTTGGCTACCATGAGAAGTCTCATTTTAAGAAGTAGACACATGGCTCGGTGGCTTTAACATGACATTGAGTAGCTTATGGGCGTTTGCTATGATCTTGTGACGAGAACTTGTGATTTTGTATGAGCTTTGGATGATCTAGTTTATTTTTGCTCAAATTGCCATGGATAGGGCTTTGCTCATGAGATGAATGTTTCTTTTTGAAAATTGCTTAAAATTGCTTTTGGCCATGTCACATGCTTATATGTCTCTACCTTCTTGATGGTAATGTGCTAACTACACCATATCTACTTTGCTTGCTCTATGTCTCATTTTGTAGCATTTTGTTGTGATTTTTGTATATTTGAGAAGATTGGTAGATTGTATATGCTTTGTGTTGACGGTTGTTAAGTGCTACTTTTATGCCATCAACTCCTGCATAAAATGAATGAAAAGTGATCATCAACACTAGAATAGGGTTTTATACTGACAAGTTCCACAAGAGTTGGTGTTTCTAGCTTTTGTTGCAGGATGAACCAGAATACGTGATAAATGATACAATTGAGAGCAAGTGATCCAATGGCTTATATAGGATGTCATCCATAACAACCTCAAATGCCAATTTGGATTGCACCATTGCGACGGGCTCGTCAAGACAATTGAAATGGATATATCATTTGTCTACTTCTGAGTCCGGATGAAAGAGATATGCACAAGACAAGATCACCATCTTGATATGTGGGCCCGGTGGGACCCACACCAGACCACGTGGTGACGTGTTGCCACGTTGGATGCCATGTGTCCATGACACGTCACCAATCCAAGCAAACACACCTTCGACCAATCAGGAGCCAGTACGCGGATTCAAGGGCCCACATCCCCACGGAAACAAGCTAAAAACACCGCATACACACTCATAGACACCTGAGGACCCACCTGGCAGTCACCTGGACGAAAGGCGGTGGAAACAGACCCACTAGGGGGTCGGCCGAACCCCAGTTCGGCCAATCCCTTCGGAGGTCCTCTCGTCTCCAGCCGACGCATGGCAACTCTCCATTGGTTCCTCAAGGCATCCCGGGGTGTTTTGGAGTCGTTTGGCACTCCGGGCAAGCCACCCCCTTGCCTATAAATAGAAGGGAGGGTTTAGAAAATGAGACACACTCCACCCATCCAAGGCTCCTCTCCTAGCTAGTGTTAGAGTATAGAGGGAGAGAGAGAGAGGCATGTGCCTCTACGATGTTGTTGTTCTTCATTAAGACTAAAGTGGTTATTCTTGTATTTTTCTATTTAGACTAAAGTAGCATTCATGCATAGGTGATATGTTCTTGTGTTCTTCGTGTGTTCTTGATTTAGAGGCTTGTGTTCTTCACGAACACAACCCTTTGATCTTGTGGCACAAGTTCATAGTTCTCATATCCGTTTGTATGTGTGTTCGTCTATTAGAATATAGTGGATATTCATGCTTGTTCCATTTAGACCAAAGTGACATTCATGAATCCTTCCCACTAGCTTTATGCTTGGTTGCTTGAGTAGTCTTTTTCCTCTGCTGGTGCGTAGATCCTGGGTTTATGCGTTCGTCTGTTGCAAGTCGTTCGTATACGTTGGAAGCATAGTACAGGGTTGAGTGCTCTCCTGTATGCCTTTAGTATAAGCTAGTAGTACCTATAGTGAGTGAGATCAGTTCTCTTCCGTGGTCGTAGTTCTATAAGTACAGAGTGTCGTAGTCTGTTGGCTACGACAGTAACTACAGTGTAGACATTGTGTTACGCTACCGGTTATCATTCGTTCGGCTTATCCCAAGGTTAGGTAGAGGCAGTCCAGGTGGTGGTGACAGCCCGTCTGGCCCTCGTTGATCCTCCGCAGCTGGATATAGTCAGAGCTCCGTTCCACATAGATCCGCGTACCGGAGTCGCCTGTTAAGTCAGGCCTATCGGTACCCTAAGCCAAGTTCTATCTAGAGATCGACCTTTAATCTCATCTATAGTGCTATCTTTAGGAATCCTCTCTATCCTTGCCTCTTATCTGGGTGTGTCCTTGGATCGACTAGTACGAAGTTAGTGCACACACGTTCCCTTGGATTTGATACCCTTGGAATACTCTGAGGTGAAAGCTACAACGGTATCTATGCGCTTGCGGATTTATTCGTGTGACGCTAAAATACCCAACAAGCTTTCTGGCGCTGTTGCCGGGGAACGGTTGCTGTATCTATCTTCGTACCTAGTGGTCCTCGTATCTTTTGTTTTTCTTTGTTTCTACCTTTACCCTTGTTACCCATGGAGAGGCCCTCCTTTCACGGCTTCTCCACCTCATTCATTGAGTTCATTGATCCATCAACTTCCAGACCCATCTATGAACTCAATCCCGACCTTATAGCCATGGTTCGGAATCACACCTTCTCTGGAGAAATTAATGAAGAACCTTATGATCATTTGCAAGAGTTCGAGGAGCTGTGTTCATCCTTGGTTGTCCAAGGAATGACGCAGGAAACCCTGAGATGGAAGTTGTTCCCTTTCTCTCTCATGAAGAAGGGGAAACAATGGTACATCCGCTCGGTAGGGAGCATGAGCGATGATTGGGAGAAACTACGAGTTGGCTTTTGTTCCTCGTTTTCCCTCTTGAAACGCATAAATTCCCTCCCTATGGACATCCTCGATTTTGAGCAACTAGAGAAGGAATCCCTTGGTGCAGCTTGGGCGAGATTTTTACACCTCTTGGCATCTTACCCACACTTGTCTATACCCGAGGGTGTATCTTTGTACATCTTTTGCTCGTGTCTAGACATGAAGTCTACCCAGGAGCTTGACACTATCGCCGGAGGCTCGTTTGAAGACAAAACGACAATGGAAGGAAGGGAAATCCTAGATACCCTCTTAGAAGACTCTTTCTTACATACTGACCATAACAAACCCCTCCGTGATGAGTGTGTATCAAGCCATGAGAGTGTCTCAACAGCCGAACCTGAACCTACGGTTTCCACATCACAATATTCGACCGTTGAGCCCTCTCCCGAACGACGAACACCGAAGGAAGAAGAGATTCAACTTTCGGGGTTCGCTTTTCGATTTGAGGATGATCCTTACAAAGACATCATAAATGCCTCGAATCATCCTAGGCACGAGAAGCCTACGACGTCGATGTGCCCTTATGAGGCCCTCGATGAAGTTTCCAATCAGGAATCCACAGCAGATTGGTCAAAGGAGTTAGAGCGTACTTCCAAAGCAATTTGGGTTAGCTCAACCTCCACGACTATCCCTTGTTCCATGAGAGGAAATGTCGTAGAAGCTGTTCATGACCCTACTGTCGGGGCTTGCATCATGTCGGAGTACCTTATGGATACTCTTGTGGGTAACAAGCCCCTGACCCCGACTCATAGATTTTTCAAAAGTCCTAGGTAGGGCTACTATTTCCCATGTCGGGGGATCGCTAGGGATGTGCCCATCACCATAGACAAAATTGAGGTGTGCTTAGATTTTTATATCTATGACATCATGGATTTTGATCTTCTCCTTGGCTTCCCATTAGAGAAACTCCACGCCACACCTTTAGGGAGCCTAGATGAAAAGCTTAGGGAAGCCGCTTCTGCCACCACTCCCTTGTTTTCAGAAAGTTCTATGGCAAAGCCTCTTCCCAAGCAAGACTCGCTCGAGGAGATGATGCATGTATCTCCGTTCGCATCGTCCGAGGCCGTTCTCGTTGAGGGTGTAGAATTCTCTACTCCTCGGGAGTACGACTCAGAAGACCCTCTTCACCTTTGTGAAGACGAACGATCATCATCACCCTCGACCGAGTTTGAGCCTCTTCCCACTGGCCCGCATTATGTTGTTCTAGACCTTGATCAAGAATCAACATCGAGCTTCCACGATTCATCTCTTGAGATGGAGAATTCATGGGCCATGGAACTTTATGAGGCGCTGACTCTGGAGCCCAGAGGAAAGGATTCCATTCACAAGCATGGTAGCTTCACTCTTGATATACTTCAGGAACCATGCTTGCATCATGCCTCTCTAGAGTCAGCCATGCTCAGTGCACGGAGCACGCACGAGGACTACAACATCCTTATGGTTCTCTTTTGTAAAAAGTTTAGAAGGAAGGTTGTAGATGCATATGTTTACCATAAGCATTGCAGATTTCGTGTATGCACTGTAGCACTAACCATGCAGCTAAAGCTTCGCTGACACATCAATAATTGGTGGTGAGACGGGAATGACATCACCAATGATAGCTGCAGGAAGAAGTTCCCATGGTCGAGCTTATAACCGTAAACAAAGCACTACCTGGAGATAGCCTGGATTAGGTTAGATTTTATTTCCCTTTTCAAATAAAAAGCAAGAGCATGTTTTTAGGATAAGGTTGTCCTTCAGGTATTTTTGGTCGCTAACCTTTCAGGTGGAGATTGAAAAGAATGACGGACAGGTGACGCCTAAGAACATGCGAGCTACATCAACTTCAACACTTTGGTAAGTTTTTGGTGAGGGAATATCTACAAAAGGAGGCTTGATCTCCACACACTTGAGTTTTGTTGCCTAGCAATGCAAACTTCAAGTGTGGGGGAGGTATGTGAGTATCCTGAGTAAAGTTCCTCTCACACAAAATCTTATCCTGGTTTGGAGATGATGTTAGCTCTTGCATCTTGCCCAACTAGCTAGGTACGTCCTGCTTTAGACTTTAAACAAAGCCCTTCCGGGAGGTCGTCCAATATTCACCATCATATGCTCATGTTTATATCCCTTTGGAAATGCTTGATCATGCTTTTATGCTTCCTTTATCCATGTTTGTAATGCTATGGTTTGAGTGCATGTTTAGCTACCTGCATTCATAGGTTGTTTTAAATTAAGCATGGTGTTGACGGCTGATTTTCACTCACTTCTTACCCGTCAAACATGTACCTTTTGGCATGGAAAATGATCATCAACACTAGAATAGGGCTTAAACTAATCATTTCCACAAGTGTTAGTGATTATGCAAATACAGGTAACTAGCACTAGAAAGAGGAGTAAAAGCATAAGTCTTTGATCCAAGCATTTCAAGTCCAGCCAATGAGGGGATGCCACCTAGGATTCCCCTGGATCACTGACGTCATCAATCCAAGAGAAGTGAACCCGACGAATCACGAAGCACCACATGGACATCAAATGGATTCAAGGGCCCACTTATCCCCCTAAACCGTCGGGAAACTTGGCATGCACGGAGGACAGGCATTAGGGCCCACCAGTCAGCCAGCACGAGGAAGCACAGGGTGCCGAACCCTAGATCGGCCGAACCGACCTTGGTTCGGCTGATCTAGGCCCTCCACGTGTCACCTCCTGATTGGCTCCTGGTTGCAGCTCCGGGCATTTAGGGGCACTTGGAGCCCCGAAGCAAGCATCTTCCCCCTCTATAAATAGGAGGGTAGGGGCTCCATTTTGGAACACACACTTCTCCTCCTCCTCTTCATTTTGGCTTGGAGCCTCTCTCTTTAGGAGAGGAGAGCTCTTTGTATAGGATTAGTGCTAGGAAGTGAGGTGGGAGGCTTGAGGCCATGTCATGTTCATGACATCTTCCACAAGAACGATCCTCAGCGGTGCCTTTGTTCTTCAACTAGACTAAAGTGAGTATTTTGATATTTCCTATTTAGACTAAAGTCGTATGCATGCTTAGTTGCTTTGTTCTTGTGTTCTTCGTTTGTTCTTGGTTTAGAGGCTTGTGTTCTTCGAACACAACCCCTTTCGATCCACTAGACTTATATCATAAGTTTGCATCTAGTTTGCCTGCCTGTCTAATTAGAGTAAAGTGAAGCTCCTGCATGTTTCTAATTAGATCAAAGTGCATTCATGATCTTGCATGAGTGATATAGCATACCTTGAGCTAGTGCCAGTATCTCCCTCGCGGATTCATAGGAATAGTGAGTGGTGTAGATGAGGTGTCTGGACCATAAGCTACCCTTCGAAGGCCACGTACGATCATAGCGTAGAGGTAGGGCGCAGTGGTGACAGCCTGTTGGACCCTTTGTCAACCCTCCTATGTCGCGTACCGAGTTGGGCTCGAGCCAGCACAAAGGCCGTGTGCCTGGTGCCCGAAGTGAGTGTTATACCTGAGAGAACGTTACTAGACTCTGCGCTCGGTCCGAGCAAATCCTTTCTACCTATCCTATCCATCAGAGTTGTGTCCTTGGATCATCTATACTAGAAGTAGGAGATAGTGCACACCGTTCCTTGGATTCGATACCCTTGGAATACTCTCCTTCCTTGGGGAAGTGCTACAGCGGTATTTCCGTGCACTTGCGGCATACCCGGTTGTTCTCATCCACTCCCTCTAGGTGTACAACTAGTGGTGACGTTAAGAAACGCCAACAAGCATTTCTGGGGCCGTTGACGGGGAACGATTGCTGTATCTATCTTTGAACCTAGTGGTCCTCGTATCTTTTGTTTTTCCTTTTTCTTCTACCTTCACCCCCGTTACCCTTCGACTATCCTTTTTGTTTTCTTTCCTCCTATCTTTACCCCTAGTTACCATGGAGCAAATTTCTATCCAAAATCTTTCTGCTCCTAAACCTGAGTTGCTAGAGCCTCCACCTTCGGAACACCTAATTACCACATCTAGCTATCAACTCAGTACCGATCTCATCTCTTTGATTGGGAAATCGTATTCCTTTTCCGGGGACCGTCAAAACCCCTATGATCATTTGCAAGAATTTGAGCGTCTGTGTTCATGTTACGCCTTTGCGGGCATGACACATGATACCGTTCGTTCGAAATTGTTTCCTTTTTCCCTCACGGGAAGCGCGAGGCACTGGTACAACGATCGTGTAAGTAAAGTGGGCGGCAGCTGGCTGAACCTTGTCGGTGAATTCTGCCGACGGTTTTTCCCACCTGCACGGCTCATTGCCCTGCGGAAGGATGTGCTCAGATTCAAGCAAAATGATAAGGAGACCTTGGGTGCGGCGTGGGAAAGATTCTTACGTTTAGTACAATCGGGCCCCACGCTGTCGATACCCGAGCATGTGCTCTATCAGTATTTCAATGCGGGATTGGATGCCAAGTCCACTTGGCACCTTGACAATGCCTCGGGAGGTTCCTTTCCAGATAAAACTCCAAGTGAGGGGAGGAAGATCCTTGACCGTATAGCAGCTAATGCCTCCTTCACAACCGAGCCGGAAGAGCCTCAAGAGGAATGCCTACCCGAAAAAGAGATTACCCCTGAACCTGAGCCTGAACCTTCGTCATCCAAATCCATAAGCTCAGTTCAGGAGGTCACGACACCGGAGGAAGAAGCGATTCAACCTCCGGAGTCTCTTCTAAAGTTTGAGGATGAAATAATAGGTGATTATGGGAACACCTCAAACTACAGTTGTGAGAGAAAACCACCTTCACCCGTGAGTTCCCCAGATCCCTTGGATGTCGCTTTCCTCAGGGACAACATTCGGGAATTAACGGCCATCATGGCCCAAGAATGGTTGAGAGAGTCGGAATCAATAGCCGGAATTTTCCAGCTCCTCCCACCTCGATCGACCCTTCCTTGCGTCATGAATGGGAGGGTAGTGAAAGTTCTCTACAACCCTTTGGTGGGAGTCAATATCATGTCCAGCACTTATGCTCTGAGGAACTTTGCAGATGAACCTCTGACTCCTACCCAAATGTCTATCAGGACTCCTGAAGGGGAAATCCTAGAAGGAGTAGGGATCCTGAAGGCTATCCCCGTCAAGTATAAGGAGGCCGACTTTGCTCTTGACTTTCACACCTATGACGTCCTTAGCTTCGACCTCATGATAGGATTGCCCCTCGAAAAATTTCTCCTAGAGGCCCCTACCCAAGGAAAGCTTGACGTTAGCCTAGGGAAGGAGGTCTTCTCTGTAGAAATCTCGAGAGTGAAAAACGCGAGAACTGATCCCCTGATGACGCTACACATATCGAGGAGGTTAAGGCAATCATTCCAGGGGATTCGCTGGAATCCCTCCTCGACGAGTGGGCACCCGAGTTCATAGATGAGATAGAGGAGCCTGATGAGCCTATAGATATATCTGAATTCCAGGCTCCACCTAAGCCTCCTCTTGAGCTCAAGCCTTTGCCCGCCGGCCTTCGATACGTCTTCCTCCATGGGGACACCGAATCCCCAGTAATCATTAATGATAATCTCTCTGACGAGGAATCCAGAAGGCTCATCTCTATCCTGGAAAAACACCGATCAGTGTTCGGTTACTCTCTTCAGGATATAAAAGGAAGCCACCAACAAGGGAGCCACAGAGAAGGCTAAACAACGCGATGAGAGAAGTCGTGAAGAAAGAAGTTCTTAAACTTCTTCACGCAGGGATCATTTACCCAGTCCCTTATAGTGAATGGGTGAGCCCCGTTCAATGTGTACCCAAGAAGGGAGGTATGACGACAGCCCCCAATGAGTTCGGTGAGCAGATTGCTCAACACCTTCCCACAGGGTGGAGGATGTGCATAGATTATAGGAAGCTCAACAAGGCTACAAAGAAGGATCACTTTCAGCTCCCATTCATCGATGAGATGCTCGAGCGGCTGGCGAATCACTCCTTCTGTTTCCTTGATGGGTATTCTGGCTACCATCAAATCCCTATCCACCCTGATGACCAGAACAAGACCACTTTCACCTGCCCTTACGGAACCTATGCTTATCGGAGGATGTCTTTCGGGTTGTGCAATGCACCCGCATCGTTCCAAAGGTGCATGATGTCTATCTTCTCAGACATGATCGAGCAAATCATGGAGGTTTTCATGGACGATTTCTCTGTCTATGGTAAAACTTTCGATGAATGTCTTAGAAATTTAGACAGGGTCTTGCAAAGGTGTCATGAGAAGGATTTAGTCCTGAATTGGGAGAAGTGCCATTTTATGGTTCGAGAGGGCATCGTGTTAGGACACCTAGTGTCCGAACGGGGGATAGAAGTGGATCGTGCCAAGATTGAGGTAATAGAAAAGCTCCCTCCTCCTCTAAATGTCAAAGGCATCCATAGCTTCCTCGGCCATGCTGGGTTCTACCGACGGTTCATTAAGGACTTTTCACAGGTAGCTAGACCCCTTACCAATCTCTTAGCCAAGGATGCGCCCTTTGAGTTTACAGAGGAATGTATGGAATCTTTCCTTACCCTCAAGAATGCGCTCATATCTGCCCCAGTCATCCAGCCTCCCAACTGGACACTGCCTTTTGAGATCATGTGTGATGCTAGTGATTACGCTGTAGGGGCCGTACTAGGCCAAACTAAGGATAAGAAACATCATGCTATAGCCTACGCTAGCAAAACCATGACAGGAGCTCAGTTGAATTATGCTACTACCGAGAAAGAGCTCCTTGCTGTTGTCTTTGCCATAGATAAGTTTAGATCTTACTTAGTGGGAGCCAAGGTAATAGTTTACACTAATCATGCTGCTCTAAAATACCTGCTCACTAAGAAAGATGCTAAACCCCGCCTGATTAGATGGATTCTGCTCCTTCAAGAATTCGATTTAGAAATAAGAGATAAAATTGGAGTAGAAAACTCTGTTGCAGATCATTTGTATCGCATGCGTAGTACTAACCTGCAGGAAACACCTATTAATGACTCTCTACGAGACGACATGTTGCTGAAGGTCACGGATAGTAATCCTTGGTATGCAAACATTGTAAATTATCTGGTGACAGGGTATATACCCCCTGGAGCCGATAAGAAGAAACTGGTTCATGAAGCAAAGAAACACATATGGGATGATCCGTACCTCTATAAAGTCTGTGCTAATGGGTTATTAAGAAGATGTGTGCCGCATAATGAAGGAATGCAAATCGTTGAAAAGTGCCATTCCGGACCTTACGGTGGCCACTATGGCACCTATCGTACACATGCGAAGATATGGCAAAGTGGATTCTTCTGGCCGACTATGTATGACGACACAAGGAATTTCATCCGAAAATGCAAAGCTTGCCAGAAGCACGGAGGAATTACTGCCAGAGACGCAATGCCCTTACATGATAATCTGCAAGTTGAACTCTTTGATGTATGGGGTATTGATTTTATGGGCCCATTTCCAAAGTCCGATGGAGCTGAATACATCTTGGTGGCAGTCGACTATTTGTCAAAATGGGTAGAAGCCATAGCCTGCAAGTCGGCCGATGCCAGACATTCCAAAAAAATGTTCAAGGAGGTGATATTCCCTTGTTTCGGCATTCCCAGGATGGTAATCAGTGATGGGGGATCCCACTTCACTGATGCCGATTTCAGAAGATTTCTGAAGAATCATGGGATCCAACACAGCGTTGCCACTCCATATCATCCCCAAACTAATGGCCAAGCAGAAACCTCTAATAAGCAGATCAAGAATATCCTACAGAAAACAGTACAGGAGGCTGGCCGAAGTTGGAAGAGGCATCTTGATGATGCCCTATGGGCCTATCGAACAGCTTACAAAACTCCACTGGGAATGTCCCCATATCAATTGGTATACGAAAAGACGTGCCATCTACCAGTGGAAGTAGAGCATAAAGCTCATTGGGCAATCAAAAGGTTCAATTTGGATTTCCTGAAGTCTGGAAGAAACAGGCAGAAGCAGTTAGCAGAATTGGAAGAATGGAGAGAAAAAGCCTATCACAGTGCAAAGATCTATAAAGAAAGGACCAAGAGGTGGCACGATAAGAAGATCAAGAAAAAGGAATTTGCACCAGGTGATAAAGTGCTACTTTTCAACTCTCGATTCAAGCTATTCGGAAGAGGGAAATTGCGCAGCAAATGGGAAGGACCATTCACAGTAGTAGAGGTAGCTCCTCATGGAGCCATCACTCTGCAAAATGATGAAGGCAACTGTTTTAAGGTGAATGGCCATCAATTGAAAATCTTTCTCGAGCTGGACAACATCGAATATGAAGTGATTAACTTCATCGAGGAAGGGTAAAATAGGTAAGAGCGTGCCCAACACCAGGTAAGTCCTCTCTCCCTTATTTTCGTTATCCCTTTTTAGCTTATTTTCATTTCTTAGAAAAAGATAGTGTGGGGGAAATCCCCACCTTGCAGAATAAAAAGAAGGACCCAAGGTACGCAACTTCCCTATCTCACTTCCATGTACCTTTGAGTTTGTTTTGAATCTTGAAGTCCATCTTTTATATCAAACTCAGGAGGTAGTTTCCTATGTCATACATGATTCCTGTGGTTGGCTTGCATATGTTTTATTCCTTACTTACCATCTTGATGCTTGTGAACAAATATCATTAGGGAACTCATGCTTACCTAAGTAGTTGACGTTTGTGATATGGTTTGATGATATGATCTTCGCTCTTTATGTTTGAGTGCTTGGGAAATTTTATTTGCAAATCATGAAAACCCTTTACAAAGCTCCTCTTTGATATGCCACTGTCCCACTAGAGCCATATGATGTTCATAGTTGAAAACCTTCTACTCATATGCTACTTGTTATCGCATTGAGCTTTGTCAAATTCTGTGACCCTTGTGAGAATTCTTTTCATTACTTTTATGATCAAGATTCATGTGCACACCACCTATTTCCCCTTGCTACATTTCTACACTGGAAGTTAGCATTGTATCATTCATCCCTTTCATCAAAATAAAGCTCCATATGTGGTGTGACATCTCTCTCCAAAAGTATCCTTCAAAAGAAACATGGGCTATAAAAAAAAGAAGAAGAAAGAGAGAAGAAGAAGAAAGAATAGCCCATGTCCAAAATAAAGGAGAAGTAGGAGAGAGATGAGATCATGCAAAAAGGAGTTCCATAATTTTGATGGTAATAACTAGTGTCCATTCTGGGGCTGGTGTCCACCTTACCATCAACCCACTTTTATCATATATGTATAGTAATATCTAGCACCCATTCTGGGCCTAGTATCCACCTTACCATACTCACCATAGCCATACAAGTGCACATCTTGATCTGATTGTATGAATTGTTTTTCTCTATGGATCCAGTTTTTGACTTTGCAGTATATGTGATGCAAGTATGCCTTATCCTTTATCCTACCCTGAGCTCCACATATAGCCATCATTAGAAGTAGGATGAAGAAAGGCAATATAATGCCTTGGTGAGGACATATACACAATGAGCGACCTGAGAGAATCAAACGAGGAGCTAAGCAAGGTTTGTTTTGAAAATATTGCAAAATCCCAAGTTACTTAACATGATGAGCAGGAGTGATTTGATTCATGACTGTTCCATTCCTCAACTACCGAAGATAGCATGACAGACACATCAGAGTTTACAAGTGCAAGGTATGGTTTGGAATATCTCTTATGCTCGTTCCATACCTTTGGATATCATGTCTCACTCTGATCTTGTTCTTCCCTTCACTCGGGACGAGCAAAGGTCGAGTGTGGGGGTATTTGTTGACGGCTGATTTTCACTCACTTCTTACCCGTCAAACATGTACCTTTTGGCATGGAAAATGATCATCAACACTAGAATAGGGCTTAAACTAATCATTTCCACAAGTGTTGGTGATTATGCAAATGCAGGTAAATAGCACTAGAAAGAGGAGTAAAAGCATAAGTCTTTGATCCAAGCATTTCAAGTCCAGCCAATGAGGGGATGCCACCTAGGATTCCCCTGGATCACTGACGTCATCAATCCAAGAGAAGTGAGCCCGACGAATCACGAAGCACCACATGGACATCAAATGGATTCAAGGGCCCACTTATCCCCCTAAACCGTCGGGAAACTTGGCATGCACGGAGGACAGGCATTAGGGCCCACCAGTCAGCCACCACGAGGAAGCACAGGGTGCCACGTGGCCCCTAGGGTTCGGCCGAACCCTAGATCGGCCGAACTGACCTTGGTTCGGCTGATCTAGGCCCTCCACGTGTCACCTCCTGATTGGCTCCTGGTTGCAGCTCCGGGCATTTAGGGGCACTTGGAGCCCCGAAGCAAGCATCTTCCCCCTCTATAAATAGGAGGGTAGGGGCTCCATTTTGGAGCACACACTTCTCCTCCTCCTCTTCATTTTGGCTTGGAGCCTCTCTCTTTAGGAGAGGAGAGCTCTTTGTATAGGATTAGTGCTAGGAAGTGAGGTGGGAGGCTTGAGGCCATGTCATGTTCATGACATCTTCCTCAAGAACGATCCTCAGCGGTGCCTTTGTTCTTCAACTAGACTAAAGTGAGTATTTCGATATTTCCTATTTAGACTAAAGTCGTATGCATGCTTAGTTGCTTTGTTCTTGTGCTCTTCGTTTGTTCTTGGTTTAGAGGCTTGTGTTCTTCGAACACAACCCCTTTCGATCCAGTAGACTTAGATCATAAGTTTGCATCTAGTTTGCCTACCTGTCTAATTAGAGTAAAGTGAAGCTCCTGCATGTTTCTAGTTAGATCAAAGTGCATTCGTGATCTTGCATGAGTGATAGAGCATACCTTGAGCTAGTGCTAGTATCTCCCTCGCGGATTCGTAGGAATAGTGAGTGGTGTAGACGAGGTGTCTGGACCATAAGCTACCCTTCGAAGGCCACGTACGATCGTAGCGTAGAGGTAGGCCACAGTGGTGACAGCCTGTTGGACCCTTTGTCAACCCTCCTACGTCGCATACCGAGTTAGGCTCAAGCCAGCACAAAGGCCGTGTGCCTGGTGCCCGAAGTGAGTGTTATACCTGAGAGAACGTTACTAGACTCTGCGCTCGGTCCGAGCAGATCCTTTCTACCTATCCTATCCATTAGAGTTGTGTCCTTGGATCATCTATACTAGAAGTAGGAGATAGTGCACACCGTTCCTTGGATTCGATACCCTTGGAATACTCTCCTTCCTTGGGGAAGTGCTACAGCGGTATTTCCGTGCGCTTGCGGTATACTCGTTCTCATCCACTCCCTCTAGGTGTACAACTAGTGGTGACGTTAAGAAACGCCAACACATGGTGCTTAGGTTGAAACGGTCTTCTTCAATCAAACAAGACATGGTGTCAAGTTTGATTGATGAACCTTATAGTTAATGCATGCATGGATATTGGTTCTATATGCGGACTAACCCTTGTAGGAACCAAATCCAAATGGGGTAAGTTATCGATCTTGATTCAAAAGGGAAGCTAAGCCAAGACCTGTCAGTCTTGTTGAGCTAGGTTCATGGTGAATTAAAAAAAAGAAAGACAAAAAATGTTTGTTTTCGAATAAAGACTCCCTACTTTTCCAACCAGTAGAGTCCCTCATTTGTTTTTCTTTTTGTTTGAAGGCAGCACTAGGTACAAGTACAAGTGTGGGGGAGATCTCCCAAGCTTATTATCGACATACACACTTGAGATCTCCCACACAGGCGTTGCACAACATCGACTGCGCTTTCATGACAAGGGACAAGGTAAACTAGGGTGAGCTGGCTGCCACATGGGTCAGCTGAACCACTGCTAGTCCTCCTTGATCTCCACATTCTTTAGGAGCGATGGTATGTGCACCCTTTATCTCACTCTCTCTGATTCATGAGTTTGAACGAGTTTCAATTCTTATCTGCTAAATTAACTCGTGGAATCGTGCTCTGCTTGCTCTACATGTTTCCTGTGGTTGGCTTGCATATGTTTTATTCCATACTTATTATCTTGATGCTTGTGAACAAATATCATTAGGGAACTCATGCTCATCTAAGTAGTTGATGTTTGTGATATGGTTTGATGATTTGATCTTCTCTCTGAATGTTTGAGTGCTTGGGATTTTTATTTGAAAACTTGAAAACCTTTTGCAAAGCTCCTCTTTGATATGCCAAAGTCCTACCAAAGCCATATGATGAGTTATCTTGAAAACCTTAGACACATATGCTGCTTGTTATTGCATTAAGGTTTGTCAAATTGTTGTGACCCTTGTGAGAATTCTTTTCATGCTTTCATGATCAAGATTCATGTGCACTCCATATCCCCTTGCTATGCTTCTACACTGGGAGTTAGCATTGTATCATCTATCCATTCCACAAAATAAAGCTCCATGTGTGACCTCTCTCTCCAAAAGTACTCTTGAAAAAGAGACATGGACTATGCAAGAAAAAAAGAGAAAAAAACCATGCTCAAGGCATGAGTCAAAAAAATGCTCAAAGCATGAAAAAAGTGAAAAAAAGAGATAGCCCATGTCCAAAAGAGAGAAGAAAAATGAGAGAGATGTAACATGCAAAAAGGAGTTCCAATAAATTTGATGGAAATAACTAGCACCCATTCCGGACCTAGTGTCCACCTTACCATCACCACAACATTCATCATATATATGGTAATATCTAGCACCCATTCCGGGTCTAGTATCCACCTTACCATATCCATCACATCCATACATGTGCACATCTTGATCTGATTGTATGAATTGCTTTTCTCTTTGGATCTGGTCTTTGACTTTGCAATATATGTGATACAAGTATGCTTTATCTTTTATCCTACCATGAGCTCCACATATAGCCATCATTAGAAGTAGGATGAAAGAAAGGCAATTCTAATGCCTTGGTGAGGACATATACACATTGAGCGATCCGAGAGAATCAAATGAGGAGCTCAGCAAGGTTTGTTTTGAAAACTTATTGCAAAACCCCAAGTTACTTGACATTATGAGCAGAAGTGATTTGATTCATGACCGTTCCATTCGTCAACTACCCAAGATGGCATGATAGACACTCCACAGAGTTCACAAGTACAAGGTATGATTTGGAATATCTCTTATGCTCGTTTCATACCTTTGGAAATCATGTCTCACCTTGATCTGTTCCCCTTTACTCGGGACAAGCAAAGGTTAAGTGTGGAGGTGTTGTTGACGGTTGTTAAGTGCAACTTTTATGCCGTCAACTCCTGCATAAAATGAATGAAAAGTGATCATCAACACTAGAATAGGGTTTTATACTGACAAGTTCCACAAGTGTTGGTGTTTCTAGCTTTTGTTGCAGGATGCACCGGAATACGTGATAAATGATACAATTGAGAGCAAGTGATCCAATGGCTTATATAGGACATCATCCATAACAACCTCAAATGCCAATTTGGACTGCACCATTACGACGGGCTCGTCGAGACAATCGAAATGGATATATCATTTGTCTACTTCTGAGTCCGGATGAAAGAGATATGCACAAGACAAGATCACCATCTTGATATGTGGGCCCGGTGGGACCCACACCAGACCACGTGGTGACGTGTTGCCACGTTGGATGCCATGTGTCCATGACACGTCACCAATCTAAGGAAACACACCTTCGACCAATCAGGAGCCAGTATGCGGATTCAAGGGCCCACATCCCCACGGAAACAAGCTAAAAACATCGCATACACACTCATACACACCTGAGGACCCACCTGGCAGTCACCTAGACGAAAGGCGGTGGAAACAGACCCACCAGGGGGTCGGCCGAACCCCAGTTCGGCCGAACCCTTCGGAGGTCCTCTCGTCTCCAGCCGACGCATGGCAACTCTCCATTGATTCCTCAAGGCATCCCGGGGTGTTTTGGAGTCGTTTGGCACTCCGAGCAAGCCACCCCCTTGCCTATAAATAGAAGGGGAGGGGGTAGGAAATGAGACACACTCCACCCATCCAAGGCTCCTCTCCTAGCTAGTGTTAGAGTATAGAGGGAGAGAGAGAGAGGCATGTGCCTCTACGATGTTGTTGTTCATTAAGAGTAAAGTGGTTATTCTTGTATTTTTCTATTTAGACTAAAGTAGCATTCATGCATAGGTGATATGTTCTTGTGTTCTTCGTGTGTTCTTGATTTAGAGGCTTGTGTTCTTCGCGAACACAACCCTTTGATCTTGTGGCACAAGTTCATAGTTCTCATATCCGTTTGTATGTGTGTTCGTCTATTAGAATATAGTGGATATTCATGCATGTTCCATTTAGACCAAAGTGACATTCGTGATTCCTTCCCACTAGCTTTATGTACCGGAGTCGCCTGTTAAGCCAGGGCTATCGGTACCCTAAGCCAAGTTCAATCTAGAGATCGACCTTTAATCTCATCTATAGTGCTATCTTTAGTAATCCTCTCTATCCATGCCTCTTATCTGGTTGTGTCCTTGGATCGACTAGTACGAAGTTAGTGCACACACGTTCCCTTGGATTCGATACCCTTGGAATACTCTGAGGTGAAAGCTACAACGGTATCCGTGCACTTGCGGATTTATTCGTTCGTGTGACGCTAAAATACCCAACAAGCTTTCTGGCGCCGTTGCCGGGGAACGGTTGTTGTATCTATCTTCGTACCAAGTGGTCCTCGTATCTTTTGTTTTTCTTTGTTTCTACCTTTACCCTTGTTACCCATGGAGAGGCCCTCCTTTCACAGCTTCTCCACCTCATTCGTTGAGTTCACTGATCCATCAACTTCCAGACCCATCTATGAACTCAATCCCGACCTTATAGCCATGGTTCGGAATCACACCTTCTCTGGAGAAATTAATGAAGAACCTTATGATCATTTGCAAGAGTTCGAGGATCTGTGTTCATCCTTGGTTGTCCAAGGAATGACGCAGGAAACCCTGAGATGGAAGTTGTTCCCTTTCTCTCTCATGAAGAAGGGGAAACAATGGTACATCCGCTCGGTAGGGAGCATGAGCGATGATTGGGAGAAACTACGAGTTGGCTTTTGTTCCTCATTTTCCCTCTTGAAACGCATAAATTCCCTCCCTATGGACATCCTTGATTTTGAGCAACTAGAGAAGGAATCCCTTGGTGCAGCGTGGGCGAGATTTTTACACCTCTTGGCATCTTACCCACACTTGTTTATACCCGAGGGTGTATCTTTGTACATCTTTTGCTCGTGTCTAGACATGAAGTCTGCCCAGGAGCTTGACACTATCGCCGGAGGCTCGTTTGAAGACAAAACGACAATAGAAGGAAGGGAAATCCTAGATACCCTCTTACAAGACTCTTTATGCTTGGTTGCTTGAGTAGTCTTTTTCCTCTGCTGGTGCGTAGATCCTGGGTTTATGCGTTCGTCTGTTGCAAGTCGTTCGTATATGTTGGAAGCATAGTACAGGGTTGAGTGCTCTCCTGTATGCCTTTAGTATAAGCTAGTAGTACCTATAGTCAGTGAGATCAGTTCTCTTCCGTGGTCGTAGTTCTATAAGTACAGAGTGCCGTAGTCCGTTGGCTACGACAGTAACCACAGCGTAGACGTTGTGTCACGCTACCAGTTATCATTCGTTCGGCTTATCCCAAGGTTAGGTAGAGGCAGTCCAGGTGGTGGTGACAGCCCGTCTGGCCCTCGTTGATCCTCCGTAGCTGGATATAGTCAGAGCTCCGTTCCACATAGATCCGCGTACCGAAGTCGCCTGTTAAGTCAGGGCTATCGGTACCCTAAGCCAAGTTCTATCTAGAGATCGACCTTTAATCTCATCAATAGTGCTATCTTTAGGAATCCTCTCTATCCTTGCCTCTTATCTGGGTGTGTCCTTGGATCGACTAGTACGAAGTTAGTGCACACACGTTCCCTTGGATTCGATACCCTTGGAATACTCTGAGGTGAAAGCTACAACGGTATCCGTACGCTTGCGGATTTATTCGTGTGACGCTAAAATACCCAACACTTTGACATGCATTTTTCATGAAAACAAGGGAGAGAGCATCATGATGCCTTGATTCATGCATTGTCAACAAGGGGGACAATATGTGTGATAGGGGGAGAGTTTGTGGAAAATTTTGGTATGCATTTGCGAGATTTCGCATGTGGGGAGAAAATTTTGAGAAAAGAGGTTGCATTTGCTCAAGGGGAGTTTGCATATGTGCAGGGGGATCTCCTTTGGTTTGTCTGAGTTTTGTACTTTGTGGTGTGCTTTTTGCGAGCTTTGTTTGTCTCGGCTGTGTTGAGCCGTTGCCCTTGCCTTAGGGGGCCGAGACTTGGTCTGGCGAGTGATCTTGTTTTCACTTGTTCTTTGGCTTTGGATCACTTGCTTGGAGGTTTGTGTTCGTGGTTGTTTTCTTTTCTTTTTCTCTCTGATGGTTACTATGGGTGTTGTCAATGCACTCATCAAGGGGGAGATTGAGGACCAGGTGTGTCCGAAGACCAGTGGAGGGTCGCTCCTTAGTGATGAGTGATTGACAACGTTGTGTGGACTGATGCTTGGCTAAGTGTGCAGGTACAGGTTGTTGTTTGACTCGTGTCGGTGCAGGTGAAGAACAAGCGCGAAAGGCCTTAGCCGTGGCGGCCTCCGGGTGATGGAGAGGCAAGTAGGCTTGGTTCGATGGACCCGGTGGCCGATGGGGTCAAGTGCGAGCCGTGCGGTGCAAGACTAGCAGGCTGAAGTCGTGAACATGGGCTGGTGCATGGTAGTAGATCGAGGCCGAAGCTTGCACGCGGGGTTTGTTGGTTTGCCCACAAAACCATTGGTGGACGGTTTCTTGGTTTGGGCCGCAAAACCAAGTCCGGAGGCCCGATGCAACGGAGACGGTGATCCAGGAGCGTCGGGAAGCTTCGAGGCGGGGGGCACGTGGCGTGATTGCGGGGTTTGCGTCGATGCTAAGCAAGACCGCGGTGGAAGCGTGTCCGCTCGATGAAGACTTGACCAAAATGCCCCTGAGGGGTGTGTATCTTCTATTTGAGTTGTAGGGGTAGCGTGGTCATTTACCTCCTCCGGTGGACTTCGTATAAATAGCGGAGAGGTGGATGGCATCTCTCTCTCTCTTGGACTGTAGGGTTTCCTCCCCCGGTAGATCGCTCTATACTGCTTCTTTTCCTCTGTATTCCTTATGCCAGATTCTTGTATAGACTCTGACCTCTGGATGTATGGAAGCATTCGGCGTTGCGGTGATCTCCTAGCTCTTTGTGATTTTCGTGTCATTTTCAGGGCTATTTTTGGGGAGTTTCGTTCTTCGCTCTATTCGGGGATTTGAGGGCGTTTTTTCTCGGATTTCTTTGAGGGAATCATGGGTGGATGCCTTGCGCATCTTTGTGGATGATCTTGACCCCTCAAACACCGGGAAAAGCCTTCGATTCATGAGTTTTTGTCGGAGCTCGAGTTCTTGATGTAGTTCATGTGATCCGCAATTCCCGGTGATTTAGGGAGTTAGAGGTCGAGATTTTTGGGGGCATAGCTTCATCTAGTGACGCTTCACATCTCCCCCAAATCTTGTCTCAAGAGCTCAAGTCGTTTGGGAGATCCGGTGATGAGAAGGAAGGGTTGACTTCGCGAACACGAGCTCGAGCTGTTCTGTTCGGGGGTAGCAGACAGTCCGCAAGGACCCCGCGGACAGTCCGCGCGTCAGGTGTTCTTCGCAGTTCGTTGCGTGTTCGTGCGAGGTCGTGTTTTGATCCATTTCGCCCTTAGGGTTTTGTTGCAGGCGGTTTGCGGACAGTCCGCGAGTCCTTCACGGACGGTCCGCGTGGTCAAGTTTTTGTCTGGGGTTGAGCTGAGTTTGTCTGGGGTTTTCAGCGAGTTTGCCGGACGGTCCGCGAGGCCCTCACGGACGGTCCACGACACTGGCGGACGGTCCGCGTGGCCCTGTCGGACAGTCCGATTTTCCCGGTGCGCTACTGGAGGTTCTGGTGAAGTTTTCGGACAGTCCGCGTCGACGGTCCGGACAGTCCGTCACTTCATTGCGGACGGTCCGCCCGTACCAGCCGGACATTCTGTGCCTGGTTTTCCACAATTGACTAGGTGCTTCAATTCTTGTCTTGTCCTTCCGCGCTTTGTTCAAGGCTTGTCTCTAGGACTTGTAGGCTTGTGTGTTCCTAGTCTAGAGCTTCTCTGGTGTGTGCGAGTACTAGGAGTGGCAATCGGGGTATAGGCCGAGTTCGTCATTCGGGAAGAATTTTTATCGGCTCCCATTCACTCCCCCTCCTCTCTGGTCGCCTTTTCGGTCCTTCAATCCATTATGCCAAGTGACTGGGAGAGCTACGATTTCTCACAGCTTACTGTCAATCCTGGTGTGAATGTCTCCTGGGAGTACCGGGACAATGAGCTGTCGGAAGGAGCTCTGTATGCAAATTCAGGAGAGCTTAAGGATGTAGTGAAGAGGTGGTCCACCTTGGCCTTGAATCTGGAGTTCAGGGTACTGAAGAGTTCTCCATCAGTGTATGATGTTCGTTGTGTGAAGCCCGACTGTCCATTTAGAGTGCATGCTTACACGGGCAAGTGGAAAGATTACTGGAAGATCAGTATAGTTGTGGATCACACATGTGCACTTGACTAGTTAGATGCAAGCCACAGGAATTTGACTGCCGGATTTGTTGCTAGCCACATGTACTCTCAGATTGTGGAGAATCCAGCTTATGAGCCCAAGTCCATTATCTGTGCAATTGAGAAGAAATTCAAGTACAGGATCAGCTATGGCAAGGCATTTAGGGCGAAGTAGAAGGTTATGGAGATGAGGTGGGGTATTTACGAAGCATCCTACAACAATTTACCAGCCTTGCTGAACACAATAGCTTTGTTAAATCCTGGCACCTACTATGACATCAAGACATATCCTTTTGTAGCTAGGCCAGGCAAGCTTGTTCTTCAGCGGTCATTCTTAGCATTGGGGCCCTGCATTGAGGCATTCAGACATTGTAGACCTGTCATTTACATAGATGGCACATTCTTGACAGGGAAATACAAGGGCACAATCTTGACAGCGGTGGCAGCAGACGGCAACAATCAGTTGTTGCCATTGGCTATTGCATTTGCAGAGGGAGAGAATGGTGATAGTTGGTATTGGTTTCTGGAGAGGCTGAAGCAGATGGTGGTGAAGGAGGTGCCAGACGTGTGTGTCATACACGATAGGCACAAAGGAATTTTGCAAGTGATGAATGACATCAAAGAGGGCAGCGAAGAAAGAAACAGAGCAGCACAGTGGCCCGATGTTCATAGCAGATGGTGCATTAGGCATATGGGAGCAAACTTCCACAGCTAGTTCAAGACTAAGGAATTAACTGAACTATTCAAACGGTTATGCTCGCAGAATCAGGAGAGGAAGTTCAATGAGATATGAAAAAAACTAGATGACCTGACGAAGAAAGCATCAGAGGAGATAGCAAAGAAACCAATCAATCCTGAACTGGGGCAAGAGCTAGTATCTCTTAAGGACGTTGGCTTAGATAGGGGACGTGTAGTGAAGACCTTTAGCCAGTGGATTGAGAACGAGCCGAAGGAGAAATGGTGTCTCTTGCACGATACAGGAGGTGTATGGCATGGAATCAAGACCACTAATTTTGCTGAGGTATACAACGCAGTCTTGCGTGGGGCCAGGTGTTATCCTCTAATTGGCATCATTGAGTTCTTCCTGTACCACACAATGAAGTACTTTTATGAGCGTGCAAATGCAGCACATGAAGCTGTGGCTGATAGTCAGAAGGTGTACTCCACAAGAATGACTCGGTAGTTGGAGAAAAAACAAAAGAAGGCTCTTCTTCACCGAGCAGAGCATGAGCCTATACACCGTGCAGCTGGCTCTGAATCTAAGTGGAAGTATGAGGTCCAGTGCAAGGCCAAAGCACAGAAAGGAGGCAATGAGAGAAGGAGGCAAATTATCGTTCTAGCGAACACGACTTGCTCATGCTCCTGCCACAAGCCATAGCTACTACACAAGCCCTGCAGTCATGTGCCCGCTGCATGTTTTAAAACTAAAGGTTGGCACTAGGGTTGGTACGTGCCTAGGTACTACTTCAAGCAAACCATTCTGGACACTTGGAACCACACTCTGGAGGGTCATCTCTTTATCAGTTCTTTCATTCAAGATCCCAAAGAAAATGCAACATACATACCTAATCCAAATCCAGATATGTGCCAACGTGTTGGTCGACGGAAGAAGAAGAGGATCAGGAACAACATGGATGAAGCTGAAGCTGGTCATTCAGTGGCGCTCTGCTCAAAGTGCAACAATCCAGGACACACCTACAAGAAATGCACTACAACAATGTATGCTTGCAATGCACCTAGTTCGTCAAATGCAGATGATGTTGCCCAACCTTCGGCTAGTGGAAGTGCACCTTCGGGTACTAGACGTGGACGTGGATGTCGTAGCCGTTGCAATGAAGGAATGCATTGAGTTTTGTTGTCTTAGTGGTTTGTAATAATGTCTTATTTGCCGTAGTCGGACTTGTTGTAATAATTGAACTAGTATTTGCTTAGATTATGTTATGTAAGAACTTATGCATGTTATCATATTTATTTGTCATGTTGATTATATGTAACAGTAACTAGAGATGGCGTCTGCTGCTGCCGGAGGTGGTGAGGATGGTAATGGTGGTGGTGATCGTGGTTCCTCACACTACAAGGGGAAAAACACAAATGCACCACCTGATCCGAAAAAATTAGCACGTTTGGAAGAGGCATGCTTCGTTACTTGGAAGGAGTAACTGCAGATGCCATTGCAAGAGGAGAGGAACCTCCTTGGGATGGTCTTTATGCTCCAAAAGAAATGCATCATTATTTGCAACGAAAAACTGCCGATGCTAATCCACCAACTACAAAACCTACCAAGGAAGCCAAACCTTCGTCATCATGTCACAAGCATGGTTGAAGTTTTTCATGTTGTATGATGTTGTAGTCTTTGATCCTGCGGTGTTGTAATATCTTAACTACTATTTCATTTGAATCATGGTAGTGTAATGTTGTTATGTAACAACTAGATCCTATTTTAATTGTGTTGTAATAATTGAACCAGTACTCCTTACTTTTCTTTTTTTGCACTTTTGTACTGGCTTATTTGTTGCAATATTTGGATTTCCTCATGTGTTAACATCCAAATAATACCTTGTTTTGCAGGTTCGTAATGGCTTCCTCAGGTCCTGAGTTGAACTTGGAGTTGCTCACTACGAGGAAGGAGGTGGTTGCGGTGCTAAAGGGGATCCACAATCCTATGTGCTACTGCAGTGACAATTGCAAGGTGGTCAAGTGCAAGGTTCTCGGGTACGCTTACGGGATGCGGTTCTTCATGTGCGCCAACTATGCGCACGACCCGATCAAGCCATTGAACCGCAATGATAGACCCAATGTAAGGACTTAGTGCAATTCTCGATTATTCATTTGTCAATTTTGTTATATTATGTACTAACATTTTTGCAAAAAGAGTCCACCTCCTCTTTGTGATTTCATGCAGTGGCTGGATACCGAGCAGTCTGACAACGACAAGAGTTACGTCGAGTCAACGGGACGTGATGCAAGAGAGAGGTGGTTCCGCATGATTGAGGCGGAAAAACAAGAGGAAAAACGCAAAGAGCAACATGAGAAAATTCGCATTCGCCAGCAGATGAGAGAGCGTGAAGCGGCCCAGGCCCGCGCAGCAGATAGAGAGAGGAAGAGGGAGAGGGCTCGACGGGCCAAGGAAGCTGGGCCGGATGCCATTAGGAAGGGGAAATACCCTCGTTGTACTCAGTAGACCTAGAGTAGTAGCAGTGGAGTTGGATTGTATCAATTGTAAACCACGAATTAATTTCGTCGCCAGGTAGATTCGGATTGTATGCTAAAGAACTTTAATTGAACCGCATTAGATTGTGTTTTCTGGTTAGGGGTGTGCTTCCTGGCAGTGACTGCAACATATAGGGTAGGGTGTGTTTCCTCTGAGTCACTGCAAATTTCCTCTCCCACAGATCAAAGGGCCCACAACGCAATAGTCCCCTACTGCTAGGGTGTGTTTCCTCTGAGTCACTGCCGCAATTCCCTTCCACGGATTGAATGGCCCACCACTCATCCTTCTTACACATATATCACCCTTCTCTCCAATGCCACTCCACAACAAACAGCAATGGCTTCCGGGAGTGAAGGTGATTACGGGCGTGCTCCTAAGTTCTGGGAGGAGCAAGATCCCGAGTTCAAGGTGATTACGGGCGTGCTCCTGAGTTCTGGGAGGAGCAAGATCCCGAGTTCAATTTTAAAAAAATCTACCGCCGTTGTGCAAGGCGGTTGGCCTTACCGCCTCGCACAGTGGCGGTAGGCCCAACCTAACCGCCACATGGGTTGGCGGTTGACCGTCAACTCCAGCCGCCGCCGGGCATGCACCTGCCGCCGCTGCTTAAGAAATAACCGCCGCACCGAATGGCGGCTACAGCTGCCGCCTTTTCCAGCGGCGGCATGTCCTTAACGCCGTTTGAACCGGCGGTTACCGGTCCTGCCGCCGTTTCAAGTGGCGGCAAGGGTCTGCCGCCGTTTGAAACGGCGGTTCGCGGCTACTTTTGCAAATGTTTCAAAAGACTATTTATTTTCGCAAAATCGTAGAAAAAATATATAAAAAAAATTTCTTGTCTGAGTGTTGTTGCGCCAGGAGCACAAAAGCAGCAGGTTGGTGGCAAGTAATGTGGCCACGGCCCACGCTCGTATCTGTTACAAAATCTTCGTCTCAATATTTATCTATTTCTTTGGCTCAAAAAAACTTTATCTATTTCTAAACCATCTCAAATGCAAATAATAATAGGAAAACATTTAGATAAAAGAATATACAAGAAACGACAACATAAAGTAGAAAAATATGGAGCACATTTGCTATAAATGCAGCAATTTTGGGAGCAATTAACGTTGCTTATAGATCAAGTTATCAATTGAGCTACACTATATTTAATGGAAAAGGAAGTGTAATATTTTGTTCTTCTTCGTGCAACGCACAAACATTTGCTTGTTTAATATTAAAGAGCGGTAGTTTCTTCCAACGGTGGCTTCTTCGAGCCATACTCGTGGCATAGGCACTGTTGGAGGCTGGCACGCCTTGTCCAGCGCCGGAGGTATTGAAACTAGCATCACAGGATATGGCACCTTGCACCTCAGAAGGTGAGCCCATATCATGCTGCAATAGGGCATCAATCCCCTTCAGAAGGTAAGAGCACTCTCTCGGCAGATCAAGCTTCTCAGCTTTCACAATGCTGCACTTGATACATTGTCCGCGTGTAATCGGCCGAAACCTCGCTGCTCCCCCACCTCGCCACTCGGCACGACACCCCCGCATGCCGTGGATCATCCCTTGGATCTCGCGGAGAAAGGAGGAAGAGAAGGATGGGGGATTGGGACGAGGCCGGCGTTGGATAGGTCCGACGGCGGCCCGTTTGCGGAGGCACGTGGGGGCGTGGCGGGGCCAACGATGGGGCAGCCACTTGCAGTTGGAGATGAACTCACTATGTTGTTGTAGTTTTTTTTATTTGTTATGATTAACTCACTATGTTCGCTACTTCGTGCATTTAACATTTCGAATAATCACATTGACCAATAGTCAAAACCCCTTTAATTAACAATTTTAAAACATCAATTCAGTTTCTTTAAGAAAAATGTTAAAATCTTTTTTTTAAAAAAATCCCATGACACTACTAGAAAAGGGTTTTCAGGAGCTGTTAAAAATGTATTTTCAGGTGCAGACACGCTGCCGTATGCTCCTAACTTTCGTTACTACAAATAGTTGTTCGCATGAGCGTATAAGACACCCGCCCCTACAAACCATTTCATGAACCTACCCACCCTAGCTATGGCTTGCTTGTCATGAAGCCACTAGGCCCAGCTATAGAGATTTCCTTGGCCAAACTACTTCGAAATCTTGCATCCGAAGGATTGAAATCCTGCTAGTGAATTTATCAAAGTTTCTTCAGCTAGCTAAAGCATGAATTATAGGCTATTTTGACTTCTCTATATGCATAGATATTATTATGCATATAGAGATAAGATAGGTGTAAGTTGCATAATAAAATCTATGAATCTAATAAAGCTAAAACGACTTATAATTTGGAATAGATGGAGTATATGGAAGGCTCACAGTAGAAGACATGATGTACAAGAAATAGCTGACAAGTGAACGTTAGCGCTAAAAAAATACTGAATACAAATTTTATCTGTCATGTCTTAACAAGAATGCGGATAACAAGTGTCATCCGTCGGCTACTTTATTGGAACTCTAGGTAAAAGTTTACAGTCTTGGGGAACACACATAATTCATTATTTGGAGAAAACTTTTTTAAAATCCAGATAGAGGATTTCGAATCATGGCAGCATGACACTGACGGGTCTATCAAAGATCCAGCTAAACGGGACAGCCGTAGCCTTCTTTCGGGCCTGGGCCGCCCTATCATGGGCCTTTTCCTCCATCCTCCGAATCTTTTCCGGCAGCCCGCACACGTAGTCCTGCGCGCGCCTCCCCTCGCCGGAGAGCCCCGCGGCAAGCTCCTCCACTCCCCACTTCCGTATCAGGTGCTCCAGGATGCCTCGGTAGTCGGACGCCGTGTACACGCCTGCCTGCTGCGCGGCGGCGGCGTAGTGCGCGTAGAGGTCGTCGTCACGGCCGTCGGCCATAAGTGCCGCCGGCATGGTGATCAGACGGCGCATCATGTAGCCGAGTGTGCGCACGGCGGCGTCGGGGTCGGCCTCGAAGAGCTTCCCGACGATGCGTGTGTATGCGGCCTCGTGCCGCCTCTCCTCAGCCGTGATGGCGCCCACTACAGGATTCGGGGCCTTCGCCGAGAGCCGGCATCCTCTCGGCGAAGGGCTGTTTCCTCACGGCGGAGCCTTCACCGAGAGGAAGCTCTCGGCGAAGGCCTCTCGGTGGAGCCCAGCCGGCGAAGGCCCCTTCGCCGAGAGCCGAGGGTCACCCTCTCGGTGCATGTGCGCCGAGAGGCCACAATTGCTCTCGGCGAAGCTTATTTTTGAAAACAAAAAAAAGGCGCAGGGGCCAACGCGGCCCCCACCACCTGACCACCGCGGCCCCCACCACCTGGCCGTCGCCGCCGCACGCCACCGCCTGGCCGTCGCCGCCGCAAGCCACCTCCGCCCCCACCGCCTGGCCGTCGCCGCACGCCACCGCCTGGCTGCCACCGCACGCCGGCGCCTGGCAGCCGCACGCCACCAGCGCCGCGCACACAAACAAGCGCGCGCGCACACACACAGAGAGAGAGGGAAAAAAGAGGGAGAACCCGGAGCCGGCCACCGCCTAGATCCGCCGTCGTCGGGGAAGGGGTGCAGGCCGTCGCGTCGGGGAAGAAGGTGCAGGCCGTCGCGCCGGGGAAGGAGGTGCAGGCCGTCGCGCCGGGGAGGGAGGTGCAGGCCGCCGAGCCGAGCCAAGCCGAGCTGGGGACGAGGTCCAGGCCGCCGCGCCGGGAAGGGGGTCCAGGCCGCCGAGCCGAGCCAACCCGAGCTGGGGAAGAGGTCCAGGCCGCCGTGCCGGGGAAGGAGGTGCAGGCCTAGCCGCGCCTCCTTATGCGCCGCCGCCGCACCTCACCCCGCCGCTGCTCCTCACCGCCGGTGAGGGGCGAACGGAGAGGGGAGGGGAGGGGAGGCAGGAGGTCCGGCGGGCCTAACCGGAGAGGGAAAAGGTTGAGGAAGTGGGAGGGAGGCGGCGGAGGCCGGAGGAGGAAGCGGGATTGGCTCCGGCGACGGATCTGTGGGAAGGGGCCGGCGGCGGATCTGTGGGAAGGGGCCGGCGGCGGTGGGAGTAGGGGAGCGGCCGAGCAGGGTAGGGTTTCGGGGGTTGGGGAGGGGGCCGGCTTTTAAAGGAAGAGGGGGTGGGCCATTGTGGGCCGGCGGATCTTGGGCTTCCGACCCAAAACAGCTTCGCCGAGAGCCCAATAAATGGCTCTCGGCGAAGATAATCTTCTAATAATTTTGTGCAAATGCATGCCGCAGACGCGGGCGAGCGCGGCGTCGCCGTGGGCGGCGGTGAGGTGCGCCGTATTGCCGTGGGAGATCGCCGTGGCGCGCTCCTGGAACGCGACGTAGACGAAGCCGTGGTAGGGGCTCCTGGCCGCACCGCCGCCCATGGCGTCCATCCCGGCGGCGATGAGGCGGTGCACGGTGGCGTCGACCTGGCGCATGTCGACGCGGCCGGAGAGGTAGAGGTAGCGGTTGAGCACGCCGCCGTGGCGGTTCTCCTCGGCGGACCAGCCGCGGATCCACCGCGCCCAGGCGGTGGCGTCGGCGCCGTTGAGGTCGCGGACGCCCTCGAAGCGGTTGGGCACGCACTGGTACGTGGGGAGCGCCTCCTCCGTGATCATGTTGCCGACGAGGCAGACGAGGTGAGCGTCGGGCACGCCGGCGGCGCGCGCGCGGAGCTCGCGGCACGCCGCGTGGAAACCGTCGTCGCCCAGCGCCGCCGGGTCCGGGAGCAGGTCCGACGGTTGCCACGCCGCCTCCGGCGGCTTAAGGAGGGGCAGCACGTGCGCCTCCGCCCACGGCTCCAGGTGGGCCAGAACCTCCAGCTTCTCCGGAGCCAGGTGCCCCGCCCATTCCTCGTCCTCGTCCTTCTGCTCCCGCTTCACGACGACGGTCATGGTCGACGTCCTCCCCTTGCTCGAAGCACTGCTCCTCCACCTCCTGCACAAAGTTCCATTTGTCCCGTGGTGTCTGGTGATGCACTAGCTGGTTTTGTTGAAACTTTAGACGTTACGTTTAATTAATCCAACTAATTAATCTAATTATACCAGTTAATGATGGATCGTCGAAAGGCGTCTATTCGCGTTGGCGATGATGCAGCTGGTTTGAAGGAACTGATGTTGTTAGCATTTGGTTTGAAGTGTACTCCATGTGAAGGCGTAGCGAGGACAAGTGTTATTGCTGTTGCCATGCTCAAACTCGTGGCAAGATCGAGCTAGCTGAAGAGACAAGATGATAGAGTATGAGTGAAGAAGTGAGCTAGGGTGCTGTGTGTATTTATAGGGCGAGCTAGCCGGAGCTACCTACCACTCCCACGGCCTCCCTCTAGCGGTCTGGCCCACCTCCTTTAATTTGCGTGATATCATTTTTTGCAAAAAAGAAAATGTCTAAATAAAGTTTTTTTTAAAATGAATATAATATTGGGTACTCCTGATTTTGTCAATGTTTCACTTTTCAGTTGGCAAAATTTTCAAACTTTTTCATTAAGATGATGCATGCATGCGCGCGTATATATATATGATTGATTCGCTAATATATATCGCTAATCAAGGAAGATCCGGTAGGCATCTAACCACATGCTCCTCCATTATATCAAACCTACTCATAATGCGTTCATGGTGTGTATGATTGATTCGCTGATTTGATTTGATTTTTTTTTTTTTGCAGATCCCAGATGAGCTGGTTCGATTGATTTTAATTATTCCATGGTCGTTCACACAGGTTAGCCGCGCCCCCTCCGTCCCTTCTTCTTGATTTCCCCTAATTTTTTTCCCACTGTAAGGCTTTGATTAGCAATATGTATCACGGTAGTTCACTAATGGCATGCAGTTCATAGTATGGCTTAGCGCAATACTCCCTCCGTCCCATGAAAAGTGCAATCCTAATTTTTTGAAAAAAATCCCACAAAAAATATAGTCTTAGAAAATAGGTCTAATTACCTTCCTAATTAAGTGGTCTGATCCGATTTGCAGATCAAAATTTGCTGCATTTAGTAAATAAATGAGGGTATTAGAGTCTTTTCATACCACCATTAATCTATCTTAAAAAAAACTAGAATTGCAGTCTTTTATGAGACGGAGGGAATATGTAGTTTAGTAGTTCAGCAGTTCACAGTGGTGGCATGCAGTTCCGTAGTTCAGTGTACTCGCTCCGTTTCATAATACTTGTTATTTTAACTTTTTTAATATATTCTAATTACTATGTATCTAAACATAAATATATATATATCTAGGTGCATAGCAAAAGAAATGTATCTAGAAAAGTCAAAACGACAATTATTATGAAACGAAGGGAGTAGTACGTAGTACGTTACGTAGGTTAGGTCTTGTTCTTTTCGTTACAAAGGAACAGTGAAAAGCACTATGTACCCATCACATCTATCACATCTTCTCTCACAAGAAACACTATTTCAACGCTATTC
Organism: Cenchrus fungigraminus; assembly: GCA_036936925.1. Taxonomy (NCBI): domain Eukaryota; kingdom Viridiplantae; phylum Streptophyta; class Magnoliopsida; order Poales; family Poaceae; genus Cenchrus; species Cenchrus fungigraminus. Next base: position 56,428,205 of record CM072769.1, on the reverse strand, counting down.
ATTTGCAACTTTACTATTCCTTTTCACCCAAAAGAACGGACCCTTAGTAATATGGTTGATTTTTTTAGATTAATAGAACACGTGTACCAACCCAATAGGTATGTGATCATTTTTCTGGTTTTCTAGCAACTTGTTTGTCGATTACCAACCCTGGCCATTTTTGGTTAGTTCATAACCCTGTTTAGTTTGGTAGAAATTTTTGGAGATCCTTTTGAAGGTTCATTAGAGTATTAAATGTAGACTAATTATAAAACTAATTACACGGACGGACGGAAAATCGCGAGACGAATCCATTAAGACTAATTAATTCGTCATTGGAGATTGTTTACTGTAGCACGACGTTGTCTAATCATGACATAATTAGGCTCGTTAGATTCGTCTCGAAAAAATAAAAGGGTTATGAAATAGATTTTGTCATTAAACTACGTTTAATACTCCTAATTAGTATCTGAAGATTGATGAAGATTTTTTTGGACAATTTTTTGCGAACTATACAGGTTCTCAGTGTACAACTTGGTGTTCCTGAAATAGTAGAACTCGTGTCTCTTTTTTGTTCAGTAGCCTATAATTTTTATCTGTAGTAATTTTTTTATCTCCCTCAGTAATTTGATAGTTCAGTAATTTCACACTTTTTTTTTCTTTAACGCAACGAGGGTTGTGAAAGGTGTTGACCTTTTGATGTATCTTGTAGTTACTGTCTCCCTCAGTAACGAGGCTCCTACAAACCATATGTTGACTTTTTGTGAACCATAGGGTGTTTGTGCCTGATTTTCTATTGTGTAATTGAAAAATATGTATATACCATATACATGCATTACTGACTTCTTTTGGATTCAGTAGTTCAGTTCTTTGTTTATTTAGTATTTTCCCTATCAGTCTTCAGTATAACTAGAAGATCTAGCACATTTCTCAGTATAACTACAAGATACATCACATTGCGCTTCACCATGGAGCCCTGGAAGTCAGACACTGTCTCAATCGCAGCAGCACCACTCGATCTATCTGCTCCCGTGGCTACTCGTGCTTGTGCCCCCTGCAGCTCGTGTGTGCGCCTGTTGCTTCCGCTCGCGCCTGAGCCGGCCGCTGATACTCGCGTCGCTGCTCCCGAGAACCCTCGCCGCCTTTGCCAAATCGCTCGGTCACTAAATAGGAAAGGGAACTAGGTTGTTCGGGTCAGGTGGGGTGGTGCATGTAGTCGGCCATAGGGTCGGGTGGGTGGGTTTGTGAGTCTGACTGGTTTGGTTGGTTCGGTTGGCTTTAGGTGCTTGGGCGTAGAATAGTGGATTCTACACCTAGAGTGTAGAATAGCACATAGGTATATATACAAACAGGTGTGTGTATATACAATGTTTAGAGTATAATGCATCCAGGTACATTTTCTATAGAGAATACATCCATGCTGGTAGCAACTGATTCTTACTCAGTTACAATTGGACCGATTTTAGTTGCAATTGGTTCGTGTCTGGTTGCAACTAAGTCGGATCCTGATGCAATTGGTTGGTGTTTGATCAGTAGCCGCGGTCGAGCACTTGTAGGTGCAATGGGTTTGTGTTCGGTAGCCGCGGTCGAGTACTTGTCATCAGTGGCCGATATAAACCTAGGGCCATGACTCCAGGTATGGATTTTGTTTTTCCACACTGTAGCTACTATAACTTAAAGGCTCAGATTCAACTAGCAGCAGTTAGCCCATTAGGTGGAGGTGGTCCTAGGCTTCAATTTGGCCAGTACGTGCTTGTCACTGTCACACATAACCGAAGGTTGAAAAAGTTTGTGTTAATGTTGCAAAGACGAGCTGTAAACATAGAAATAAATATGTTCCAAAAAAACATATATAGAAATAAATATGTTCCAAAAGAACATAGAAATAAATAGCCACGACACCTTGCACGTGTCAAGAGGACAAACTGAGATTCCATTTTGTGATGCTCGCAGAGGTAGATGATGTCCCCCAACGAGAAATAAATTAAAGCTGCCGGTTTTCCACAAGCAGCAGCAGCACACGGATGGATCTCCAGCCTCCTCCCTCCGTCCATGCTCGCATTAGATTACATGCGCGTACGCGTACGTGGTGCATGCCGCCGCCACGCACTTGGCTACCGTTTTGATTTGCTGGATCGACCACTACGGGATCGAGATGGATGATCGTTGACGAAGGGAGAAAAGGAAATAAATCCGCGAGATGAATCTATATTGGGCTTAATTATACCGTGATGATTAGACAATATCATTGTATAGTAAATATGTACTAATCATAATTTAATTAGATTTAATAGATTCCTTTTGTGATTTTCAGTCCTTATGTGTAACTAATTTTGTAACTAGATCATATTTAGTTCTCCTAATTAGCATCTGAACACTTGATGTGATATTTTTGACAACTTTCCACTTCCAACTGAACAAGGCCTTAATATATGGATTATTAAGAGAGGGTAACTAATAATTCATTAGGCACCAACATTTTCATCCTTAAGCCGGTCTCAGTGCATGATTTAGGGCACTCACAACCCAGACTCTACCCATAGAGTCTATATATCGAAGACTCCATCATAAGAAACTATAGTCTCCAATGCAGATTTTGTATTATGGAGTTTTCATAATATATATTTCACTCGGATCTTCTGCTCTCATTTTATTAAATAAGCGGACACATTGAACATGTGGGCAGCCACACGGGATCCGCACGAGCCTCGTTTTGTGCGTAGACTTGGAGTCTAACTTAGACTTGGTTTCTATGTTTCCACCTCTCTTTCTTCATTAAATTGTTTGCCACATCAGCAAATTGCCTACATGACAGTGTATTTATGACTATGGACTCTACCATAGAGTCTAGGTTGGCAGTGCCCTGCTTATAGGCATTTCATGACATTAAATTGTAGGACACATCAACAAATTGCTTATGTGGCGTGATTATTTATGAAGAGAGAGGAGAAGAGAGTTTCATCACTATGAAATCCAGCCGGCTCGGTTACCAAGTTTCATGAAACATAATGAATTTTGCATTGAGGAGAGAATAGTTTCATCTCAGGATCAATTGTGGCTTCATGTTCTAGTATGCTAATTAATTTCGAAGGCTACATAGTTCACATGACACAATCAATCATAACTTCATTTAAAAATTAAATGCTATGATTTGTCTATGAAACCGTGTGATGAAATTGTGCATTGAGAGTGAGAGTTTCATTTTATAAAAAACTGAATTGTCTTGATACCAGTGTCATGAAACCATGCACTGAGACTGGCCTTAGGTTGTCGCCCATGATTTCGTTATACAATCCAAGCTCATACGGGTATTAAATGTAACGATTATTCCAAGCTCTTCTATATATGATCTTGCCCATTAGGGTCAATGTCGATTTCTTCTTGTGTTGGAAAATCCGCACGTTTCCTCTCGTTCCATAGCTCCCATACCACCGAGAGCATGATTAAGCGCCATCCCTTCTTCGGCACTCAACGCGTTGCTCCATGACTAAAGCCATCTTGAATTTGAATGCTAGTTAAAAATAAGCATGAACTTGCCACCAGCCACTCCGGAAGGACATGGCCGTCACACGCACATGCACGTTACGTAGTGATGACTTCAGGCTTTGAGTGTTATATCCTATGGTCCAACTCCAAACAACTTTGGACTAAAGATTTTCACAGCGCCTTAAAATAAATGATGCCACCTTAATTAATTTGCTGCTGATGGTTTTCTAAACTTAATAGGATCGACTAAAGATTTTTGCTCGTCCTCGTCCTCGTCCTTCTCCCGCTTCACGACAGACGGCCAGGGTCGTCCCTTGCTCGCAGCACTGCTCCTGCACGTCCTGCACAAGTTCCATTGTCACGGCGTGAGTGCGCGCGGCATATATACTGCACTGGTTTTGCTGAAAGATTAGAGGTTTAATTAGTCCAGTTAATCTGAATAAATGTATTATATATACCCAAATGCTAAACGGAGAGGGCTCTCCATTTAGTGTTAAATGGAGAGCCCTCCGAGGTTACTTCCTGCGAGACATAAGTTACTTCCCGCGATAAAAAGTTACTTCCCGCGACAAAAAGCTACTTCCTCCTGTGTGTTTCTTTCTGTTGAGAGAAGTAATTTTGTGTCGTAGGAAGTAACCTCAGAAGACCTTATATATATACCAGTTAATGATGGATCGTCGAAAAAGGTGCCTATCCGCGTTGGCGATGATGCAGGTTTGAAGGAATTGTTGTGGTTATTAGCGTTTGGTTTGAAGCGTACATACTCCATGTGCAGGCGTAGCAAGAACAACTACTGTGTTATTGCTGTTGCCATGCTAGAGAATGAAGGTGATAGACTATGAGTGAAGAAGGGAGCTATAGGGTGCTGTCTGTATTTATAGGGCGAGTTAGCCGGAGCTACCACTCCCACGGCCTCACTCTTTTAATTTCTGTAATATCAATTTTTCACAAAACAAAATGGCGTAAATAAAATTTTAAAAAGGAATATAATAAGGCCAGTCACTACCGCAAAACAGATATTTTCGTGAGAGTCAAAAACCTTTATGAAAATAGCTAATACCGTCACGAAAATAATCCGTGACATTACACACTCACGAAAATACTCTCACAAATATGGCATCACAAAAACACCATTTTTGTGAGAGTGAACCGTCATGATTTTATTTCATGAGAATATTTCCAGACGATGACCTCCACGAAATACTTTGTGCCACCAGGTCTTCAAGGTCATTTCCATGAGAGTTGAACATCACATAAAGTACGCCGCAAATATTTTTCGTGGGAGCCACTAACCCTCATGAAAATTTATTTTTGTGTCAAGATAAAAGAACAGTCATGAAATACTTACAAACTCCCACGAAAAGGTACAGTCATGAAATATTTATTTTCATGAGAGGAATACCGTCATGAAAATTGTGTAGTTTTCATGAGGGGTAGTGCAGTCATGAAAAATGTCATTCGGTAAGAATTCATGCCACTAGGAAAATACACACATAAAGCATGTGATCTCATTCCAACAAACACCGATATAATAATAATATTTTTCAGTTGGTTTTCTCGTCACAAGGAAATGCAACATACAGCCATGAAATATTTATTTTCATGAGAGGAGTACCGTCATGAAAATTGTGTAGTTTTCATGAGAGGTAGTGCAGTCATGAAAAGTGTCATTTGGTAAGAATTCATGCCACTAGGAAAATACACGCATAAAGCATGTGGTCTCATTCCAACAAACACCGACAGAATAATAATATTTTTCAGTTGACTTTCTGGTCATAAAGAAATACAACGTACAGCCAACATATACTTTTGTTTTTGGACCTTACAATTCACCCGCGTTTTGCACAAGCAGCAGCACACATGGATCGACGGGACGCATTACATGCACACGTGCATGGTGCGTGCCGCCGCCACGCACTTGGCTCTGCCGTTGCTGGCTGGATCGACCACGCCACATGCATGAGATGACCATTCAAGGACGATGGTCGTTGTAGATGGACTAGCGTTTCCGGTTTGGAGAGGAGGGAGAAACGGAAATATTATTTAATTTATGAATGAATTGTTAAAAGAGTTAAAGGGGGTAACTAAAAATAATTGATCAAACTAAGAACACTTCCTGACATTTTCTATGGTGAAAACCAGAAGCTCAAACAAACATTAAACTTCTCATGCAGCTTTCTGACTGAGAAATTATGATACATAATAACCATACATACATAATAAGAGCCCCTTTGGCAGGGCTTTTAGACCGGCTTCACCTCCGGCTTCTCCTAAAGCCCTGCCAAAGGGGTCGAGATGGAATGGCTTCACCGCAGAAGCCCCGCAAAATGCGGTGATTGACCGTTTGACCGGGAGGGAGCCAAAAATAGTAGCTTTTCGTGGCTTCTTCTCGTCTGCGGAGGCAAAGTTCCAGCTTTGACCCCTGTCGTAGGGAGGCGGGCGGAGATGGAGTGGACAGGGCGAGGTGGTCGACCACCGGCGAGCTCGACGGCCGGCAGGTGGCCGACGGCGCAGACAGGAGAAGATAGATGCAGGGGAGGCCGGTGCAGCAGCAGCGCACTGGAGGCGAGATGCCGACGGGCACAGGGAAGGTCGAACCTGGCAGCTCGCCACGCCAGCCGCGCAGGGGAGGCCGGAGGCCTGACGGTGTGCGCAGTGGAGGGTTGGCAGGAGGCGTGGGGTTGAAGCTGCACGGCACGCAAGGAAGACGGAGCAAGCAATGCGCACGGACGAAGGAGACGGACGGCAACGACCCAGAAGTCAAAAGATAAGGTTGCTGGAGTGGATAAAGGAAGAAAAAAAGAAGAAAGGAAAAGAAAAAAAGAAAAAGTAATGGAGAAAAAGGAATTTTTAAAAAGATACATAATTATAATTATGGCACGTATGAAATTTCACTCTCACTTTAATTAACTCAAAATTTTAACTAACGTTAATCATCCAATTTTGCCATTCAATAAAATCACTCACATAGTCAAGGGCATATATGACATTTTATCTATAACAGTCATTCCTAAAGATATAAGATAAGCCATTTTGCCAAACACTTTCTAAAACAGTTTCAGCTTCATCAGAGAAGCCATTCCACCGAGCAGTTACAGCCGCAGTCATTTCACCCACAGCTACAGCCCTGCCAAAGGGGGCCTAAACACCTACATATACATCTTGCTAGCTAGATACATACTAGTAATAAACATACATCATGCATGTATCTGAGAAATTATGATTTTAAAACAGTCTAAACAGATATAGATATATTTTGAGAGGGAATAGAACGGGGAGTACTACTGCATGCGTATTCTTCGATGGCACTGTACGTCATGTTTTAACTGCATGCTTATAATAACGTGTGGACGGGTGGCACCGGCTGATTCAGAGTTTTTTTTTTGAATAAAGGCCGATTCAGAGATAATCAACGCTGTTACTGTAACGGACTGAATAAAAGCTAAATGCATTCATCATGGCCGCCGTACGCCGATGCAGTTCGGGCTCGAGGCGCCGTACGTCGAGGACGTACTTACCTGTTATCTCACGGTGGTTAGTAATAAGTATCATGTGAAAGCCACGGTTGGTAAATTAAACTTTTTCACCATGTGTGCTCTTCTAGTCCCGTTGTCATGTTGCAAGCACCACGGCACTCATTTAATATGTTCCCGTACGTGTAGAACGTACGTCCATCAACAAAAAGCCAAGTGATTTTTTAAATTGATTTTGAAACTTAGTTATTTCACTATCGGAAACTCGTAGTTCGTCCTGTGTCTGATAGTTCACTGTGTGCTTTTTTCGCACACGACGAACTATGACTTCACTGTGTGTTTTTTTATACACGACGAACTATGATTTTGTCGTGTGCTTTTTATTTGTCACACAACAAAGCAATATTTTTTTATCCTCTCCCCATCTCCGTGGGCAACGACTGTTAGGATTAGAAGAGCATGTTAGGCTTTGTCGTGTGTCTGCAGGTGGCACATGGCAAATCAAACAAAATAATCGTCTTTTGCCCTTCAAAATTTTTCCTCACCTCACATACAAGTGGTACTTCATGTTAAAATTTGGTATAATTTTAAGTTTGTTTGCTATATTTAACTAACTAATTGTATTTCAAGTAATTTTTTGAATCAAGTCAAATTTGAACTGCAAGTGATTCAAATAATAGAATAAAATGAGTGAAAAAATGATATTTATGTTACTGAGCCTAGTTTGAGACCGTACTAATGAAATGTAAAGAAATTTCCAATATTTTGTCCAGGAAATACGATCATGAACATGTGTCCGAATGAATTTAAAATTCTAAAAAACCAAATGAAGTCTGAAAATCATGAGATTTGTCAATATCTCATAATATCATACGTGGAGGTTGTGATAAAAAAATTGAGTAGATTTCGTAAGTTTTCACGTATGATGCTTACAAATGGAAACATCTATGAAGAAGTTTCATAGAGTTTAGAAATATGTGGTTAGCTTTATAGGTGAAGTGACGTTCGAATTAGAATTTGGCCTCAAAACTTTTTCTACAGGAAAAACATCATAGATGGTTTTGTGTTAATTTTTGGTAATTTTCAAAATTCATGTGAAAATTTTAATTTATTAACTTCAATTATAGAATTTATCAACTTTGCTGTGTGCCGAGTGCGACACAACAAAGAAGTGTTTCGCAGTGTGTCCTTAATACCCACTAGTAGAGAGATGATCTTTGTTCCCACACATTAGTTTCGGTAGATTTTTGGAGCCGAGACTAAAGTTTTTTGGGCGATGTGGCCATGAGTGGGTGGAGAGTTCCGACCCTTTAGTCTCGGTTCATGACACGAACTCAAACTAAAGGAGGTCCTTTAGTCTCGGTTCGTAACACGAACCTAGACTGAAGAGTCTCGGGCTTTTAGTCTAGGTTGGTGTTACGAACCGAGACTAAAAGCCCCCCTTTAGTCTCGGTTCGTAACACCAACCTAGACTAAAGGGGGTACCAAAGGTGGACGGTGGACCGAGCCTTTAGTCTAGGTTGGTGTTACGAACCGAGACTAAAGGCCCCCTTTAGTCTGGGTTCGTGTTACGAACCGAGACTAAAGGGTCTCCAATGAGTTACTATAAGAGGATTGCATTCTCTACTTAGTCACATATGTTGTGTAGGTGAGATGGTAAGGAAACTACGCGTGAGGCTACAGGTCACGAGTTCGAATCCCCGCACAGCACACGCGTATATTTCGTGTGAAAAATCGCGTGACTTCGCGCGTGTGTGAGGGCCTCCCAGGGATTTTCAATTTTTTTGACGCTGGCGCGTGCCCCCCCCCCTTTAGTCCCGGTTGGTATTACCAACCGAGACTAAAGGCCCCCCTTTAGTCCCGGTTGGCCACCCGGTAAGAAAGGGGGACTTTTGTCTCTAAGCTTTAGTCCCGGTTGGACTTTAGAGAGATAACACCCTTACCAACCGGGACTAAAGGTCCCTTCTCCACCAGTGACCACACACGACAAACACCCAACAACCCACCAAACACCCCCGGCCCAACCCACCACACTCCTCATGTATACACACCCCATCGCTGTCTCCAACCCACCACACCCAGACTTAACCCTAACTCTCCCTCCCTCCTCTCCCGTCTCCGTCCCGCTGCTGCCACCGCCTCCGCCACCCCTCTTCTCCGGTGCCACCATCTCCGCCACCCCTCCCTTCTCTTCGGCTTTTCCGCCACCCCTCCCTCCTCTCTAGTGTCTCCTCTTCTCTGGTGCCATCTCCTCCGTCTCTCCCTCCTCGCCGCGGTGCCCCTCCTCCAGATCCGGTGTGGGGGCGCAACTCAGAGAGGTTGTTGGCCTCTAGTGCACGCCAACCTCCCTCTCCTCTCTCAGCGCGGACAGAGCAGCGGAGGTGGAAGAGAGGGAGGACGGCGCTCGGCTGGCCTCCTCCTTCCTCACCATGGTGCCCTCCTCCAGAGATCTGGTGCGGGAGCGGCGACTCAGAGTGACTGGGCCTCCAGCGTGCGGCCACCTCCCCCTCCTTTCCCAGAGCAGACGAAGTGGCAAAGGTGATGGAGAGGGAGAACGACGCCCGAGTGGCATCGTCTCTCCTCGCCACGGAGCCCCTCCTCTAGATCCTGTGCGGGGAGGTGGTTAGGAGTGGCTGCTTTGGTCTTCGTCGCGTCGTGGGGCCCCACCAGATTCGACGGCATGGCGGCACCTGGACGCATCCACTGCAGACGTGGAGCAGAGGTGGCCCCCGGAGCTCATCCACGGTTGTGTGTCCATGCATGGTGCTGGCCTCAGGCTCCTCCTTCTTGGTGCCACGGTGGCGGGCTCTACTCCTCCTCTGGTGGCGGTGGTGGTGGCGGCTTCTCCCTCCCTCCGGCAGAGGCTCCCATGCCTCTCCTCTCTTCGGCGGTGGGAGTGCGACTAGTGGCGGTGCATCAGCTTGATTTTTTTTATTTTTTTGCAAAATAATGTTTGTCATGTGTGTGATTTAGCTCATGGCGAAGCTGCTCCCGCGCCGCTGTTTGTGCCTCCGTCCGCACCGTCTGTTGCTTTTTTTTCGCTGTGTGTCCCAAACACACGGCAAAAGGCTTTGTCGTGAGCCCGATAAATGGCTCACGACAAAACCAGTTTCGCCCGCCGTGCAGGCTTCACCAGGTGTGGCCGATGGTGAAGTTTTCGTCGTGAGCTTTTGGGTCTTCACCATGTGCCTAAGGCCCACATTGAACTCGCGGTTTCTGGTAGTGTTTGTTTGTGTAAATTTACTTTAAATAATAATGTGTTTTGGTACGTGGAACGTACGTCCATAAAAAAAGCAAGTAATTTTTAAATTGATTTTGAAACTTAGTTATTTGTTAGTTGTCAGGGTTTGTTACCGCCGGCAAGTAAATTTATACGAACACGTGTATGGATCCGCACGGTTGCACAAGAGACACTCCGGATTATACTGGTTCAGGCCTCCGGAGAGTAATACCCTACGTCCAGTCAGAGAGGGGGTGTTCTTTATGCTCAGAGGTTTGTAGTAGGGGTTACAAACAGGTCGGGAGAGGGTTTCGAGCCCAAGTCCCTGGTGCGTGTGCGTGTGGTTCTTGTAGCAGAGTCCTGCGTACATGGGTGTGTGAATGGCTATGATGGGTTATGAGATGAGATATCGATACTAAGTGCATGTGGGGGTGGAAATGAACGTGTCTCACAGGTGTTCCCCTCCTCCCCTTTCATAGTCGCAAGAGAGAGGCGTATGGGGGTAAATTCGAGGGCGTAATCTAGGTTGTAGTGGAGGGCGTCCTTCTTCCGTGTCGGGCCGTCAGGGCGGTGCGGCGAAGAACTGTTACGGGGTCATAGGTGACGGTGTAGGTCTTCCTGGAATCGTGCGTCCCAAGTAGCTACTTCCGAGGCTTCTCGTACTCTCCTTCGAGTAGTTTGTCGGGTGCAGGGCGTAGGATTCGTATCCTACCCCTGTCAGTAGAACGGGAGCACATCTTTTCCGGGTACTGTGGAGGTGGAGTGGTCTATATCACGGCGTTCGAAGGCTAGGAGGAGGCGCACACTATGCTGTTCGTGGCACAACGCTCCCCGTGCCGTCCGTGGTACGACGCACACTGTGCCGTTTGTGGAATAGCAGACGGATCCGCCCTCTGACACCAGATCGGCCTGGTGAGGGCGGGCCGGCGCGGAGGGGCCGGCACGTGGCAGCGTGTGGGTTAGTGTGCCCAGATATCACGGGATATCGGCGGGGGCCCACATGTCTGCAGTCTTCGTTGTGAAGCCTTGGACTGGTCGGGGGCGGAAAACTACTCGTGCGAGTAGGTAGTCTACGCCACACCTTCCGATGCTTAGGGAGTAGCGCGTACTGTGCCATTCGTGGCGCGGTACCCACTGCGTCGTTCGTGGTACGGCCCGCACTGTGCCGTTCGTGGCAGGGCGGACGGATCCGCCCCCTGACACCGAATCGGCCGGGCCAGGGCGGGCCATCGCGGAGGAGCGGACGCGTGGCGGCGCGTGGGAGAGCGCGTGCGGAGATCCCGGGATCTCAGCGGGGGGCCCCGCTGCTGTTGCCTTCCATGCGAAGCCTGAGTTGGTCGATGACGGGAACTACTCGTGCGAGCGAGTAGTCGGAGAAGGAGACAGAAACTAATCGTACGAACGAGCAGTCGGAGAGGGGGACGGAAACTTGTCGTGCGAAACGCCAAGCGGTAGAGAACTTTTCGCGCTGGCCGCCATGTACTGGGAGGAGTAGGTGGCGGGGTTCATGGGCCGCCCAGTTCCTGGCCCATGACAAAAATTGGTCATACAGACTGTTAGCTACTCGGAGGCGTAGTACTCATCGTACTAGTCGCTAAGTACGCTGTGTGCCAGTCCGTTCTGTGTTTTTCAGAGGTCACGGTGGGCCCTGGTCTAAGGCCTCGTCAGTAGCCGCCGAGCCTGGTGAGGGAGTCAAGGACTCGCTCCCAGGCTCAACAGTCATAGAGACGAAGGGGTTGGACATGTTTCTTCCGATGGGGGCGCGCGAGCGCACCCGCGGGTGATAGCCCCCGAGCCCACGGACAAGTCGAAGACTTGCGCGTGGGGTAAAATGTTGAGGTCTTGAATTCGTGGAAGTTATCATGTCGTTGCACGCCGCGCGAAGTGCGCGTCGTGGGATGAATGGTGGAGATCTCGCACCAGGCGCGGGATTTGTGGGCCCGTCATAGGTGACGTGGCAGCACGTTCGTGCGCGGTTTGTACTGGCGGGCGCGCCTTTTGAGGAGCGACGCTTCGGCGCGTGGGGGACGTGGCTCGAGGCGGGCCCAGGCATTAAATGCTGGGGGTACGGTCATTTCCCCCTTTTATACCGCGGCCGCCGGTTGGGATTTTCCCCCTTCTTCCTTCTCGCTCACTCCGCCGTCATCGCCTCTGCCTTAGCCTCCGCATCTGCCGCGCCCGTGCTCCCGCGCCTCCTTTGATTCCAAGCGCGAGCTCGCTTCTCGCCGCCGCCGCTATGTCGAACTGGGCATCCTCGACCGCGACCTGGTCGAAGCTCGACCGCCTCGTCGCCGACGGTATGCTGCCGCTGCAGACCGAGGCAGAGGAGTGGAAGGTCCCCGGGGCCGAGCGCATCCCCGAGCGCGTCCCCGAGCCCCGGAGGGGTACGTGGTCTCGTTCGTGGCCTTCCACGAGCGCGGCTTCTCCGTCCCGGCAGGACGGTTCATCCGCGCCGTCCTCGAGGAGTACGACCTCGAGCTCCACAACCTCAACCCGAACAGCGTCCAGCAGATGGTGGCGTTTGAGGCACTGTGCGAGGGGTATCTGCGGCAGGGAGCCACTGGGACCTGTTCCGGTACTTCTACAAGTTCGTCTGCCTGAAGGATGACCGCACCGCGGCGGCAATTGGGTGCGCCGGGCTTCATGGGAAGCAGTGGAGGATGGACGAATACGTCTCCACCTCCTTGACGAGCTCCAACAGCGGGTGGCACCAGGACTGGTTCTACCTCAAGAATGACGACGAGAACCCGCTCCCAAGGTACACTGGCCGCTGGCATGACTGTGCGTTGGCGAAGTGGAAGTACGGGCCGGAGAAGAAGGATCATCCCCGGTTTCTTCCGGACGCCCTCAAGGCCCTCAAGATGCTTCGTGACCATAGCGTGGATTTCGTCGCCGTGATTAGCGGCTACCACACGAGGGGGGTCGTTCCGCTCCGACGACGCCCCCTGCGCCTCTTCGAGATGACGGCCGACCGGGCTCCCTTCGTGGGGACGGTGACGGCCGACCCTCTGCCCTCGGTGGAAGAGGTCCAGCGCAGGGTGTCACAGGCCACCGAGATCACCTACTTGTTCTGGCCGCCGCCGAACGCGCTGCCGATGCTCCCTGACCCGACCACCGCGGCCCTGGTACATTTTTCTTGGCACCTTCTGGCTCGTCTTTGGGATTTTTGCGGCGGGTAGTAATTTTCTTGCATTTGTCCAGATCGGGACGGTGAGCATCCTTGCCTCGTGTCCTCCTCTGGAGGGGGACCGAACGCTCACCCAGCTGCTTGCTGTGAGGGACAAGCGGCGTCCTGAACGCAGGAAGGCCCACCAGCAGAAGGAGATAGAGAAGCGGTCAAGGAACGACGGTCACGCTTCGCGCCGGCGCGCTCGGGAGACCGACGTCTCTGAGGACGAGGACCCCTCATCGCCGCTGCCGGATACGGGGGACTCCGAATCTGAGTTCACGTGGACCGACGATGAGCTACCGATGTCGTCGCAGCCACGCAGTGGGTCGGAGCCCGCCTTGGCCACGGCGGGGACCAGCTCGAGCCGGCAGGCGGCACCCCGGTCCTGTCGAGGGGACCAGCTCGAGTCGCGCATCCGCTCCTCACAGCGTGGTGACTGCGAGAAGGGCCAGAGTTCCCCCGGCGTGGTGATTCCACTCACCGCACATCGGGGCACGAGACCTCGCGTCGCCCTTCCTCACGCCGGAGGTCGGACTCCCCGTCGGCGCGCTCGCCACGGGAGCAGAGAAATGCGCTGGGAGTTTCTCCTCCGCCCGCGATTCAGGGCGGGGGATCGACCACCGCCTAGCGACATCTCTCGTCCATCGTCGTCGCTGGGAACAGACCTGCGCCCTCTCCGACTTCTGCTCCGTCCGCGGGGAGCAAACGGGCAGCACCCTCCCCGAACCCGACCTTCGGTTCGAAGCGGGCCCGCAACGTCGCGGAAAGGTAGGCTCTAAGTTGTAATTCTTTGATTATTACTTCGAATTCCTGGGAAGCATGTCCTCCGCCTGTTGTCGTTGTGACGCCCTTTCTGTTTCAGGGCGCCCGACCCCAGTACGATGACACCGGCGCCAGTGAAGATGTTGCGCCGCCCGGCCCAGGTGGCCGGGGATGTGCTGCCGTTGGGCGGTCTGCCGCCAAGCCTCCCGTCGAGGGTGGCAGTTGAGGAGGCGGGAGGGTCCAGGACCCAGGAAATGGTGGTCCCACCGGTGGGAGCTGAGAGCCCTGCTCGCAGCGACCTGTCGATGGGCATGATGGGATTGGGGGGCGACGCCCCCACAGAAGAAGCACTTGCGGCCCATGCGGCCGAGTTGGAGAGGTGCCTGTCCGGGCCTCAGGTGCAGCCCTTGGAGGATCCTGCTCCAGAAGCGCTGGCAGGAGATATTGAACTGCTAGCCCCCGAGCCGTTGGCGGGGGCGGGCGGTGCTGCGGCGGATGCCGAACAGCCAGCCCTCGAGTCGTCGGGCGCGGGAAGCGCTGCGGCGGACACCAGGACCCCAGCCCCCGAGTCGCTGGTCGGCCCGGAGGACGCCATGGTGGTCGTGGAGCAGGCCATCCCTGCTTCCCAGGAGACCCCGGCCACGACGATCGTGGAAGTGACCGAGGAGGCCGCTCCGATCTAGTCGACCCCCACCTCCATCATCAGCGTCGTCCCCCCGCCGGACGCCCCGGAGGTCGTCGTCATCCCGGAGTCACCCTCCCCCACTGCTTCTCTTCTCGTGGCAGCGGAGGAGCAGTCGCCACCTCCGACCTCGGAGGTCGGAGAGAGCTTGAGGGGCCCAGGGGCGACCGCGTCGACGCCCGAGGAACAGGCGGAGGCGTCGCCGCTCTGGCTGGTGCCCGTCTCGCGGGTCCAGACCTCCGTCGGCCTAGACGTCGATGGTGGTGCGGAGTCCCTGGCCCGCCGCAATCTGGAGCGGGGCCTGCGCCAGAGCGAACGGGCGCTACGCCAATCAGAGCGGGCGCTCATGGAGCTGGTCCCGCCCGCTACGAGGGTGAGTCGTGGTCTTCATTCTTCAGCTTTTCATTTTCCGTACGTTCTTCATCGTTTTTCATGACCGTGGAGCTCGTCTGTGGTTTAGGAGCTCGTGGGGCGCTGTGACGACAAGTCCTGGGCCATAGAGGCACTTCATGCGGAGAAGACCCAGCTGGAGACGCAGCTGGCCGCGACCTGCCTCGTCGCGGACGCCAGCGAGGTCGACCGAACACGCGGCCCTTGAAGCGAGGGCGAATCCGCTGAGGACCGCGTGGCCGCAGCGCAGGTGGAGAAAACCGCCTTGGAGGAGAGGCTGGCGCGATGGAGCAGGCAGCATCAGAGCTGCGTTCCAATGCCGAGGCCGCCGCCCGGACCGCCCACCAGGAGAAAACAGAGGTCGAGGCAAGGGCGGGCCAGGCCGAGTCCGACCTCCAGGTGGCCCGTGAAAGGGTAACTACTCTTGAGGCCCAGGTCAGCAGCATAAATGCTGAGAAAGGCCAACTCGAGGAAGTCGCCAAGAAGCGCGTGGAGGAGATTGTCGGTGAGTGCCTCACGACCTGTTGTCTTTACATTTCTGCTTGCGCGTAGTTGCTTGATTTCGTGACACTGTCTTGCTTTTTGGGGTGAGCAGCTCTTCGTGTGGCCCTCAACGACTTGGAGAAGCAGGTCGCGGATCAAGAGAGCACTGCGGCCACACAACTCGTCGAGAACGAGAAGTTGGCGGACCTTGCCCGCGAGGCTACCGCGAGACTCAACAGTAAGAGGCAGACCCTCTTCGTGCTCTGCCTTCCTTAAACAAGGCGTTTTCCACTAACACTTGTCCCTCTTTTGCTTCAGAGACCGTGGCGGAGCTCGAGGAGGAGCAAAAGTTGCACAGGAAGATCAAGGAGGACCTCGCACTGGTGCAGTCGATTCGTGACAAGATGGCCGAGGCCATCATCAAAGCGATGGACGAACTCGGGGTCCCTTCTGCCTCCACTTTGAAAGAGCGCCTAGAACGGGCCGCCGTGACAGTTCGCCGGCAATCAATGGATGTGGCCCGCGACATTGTCCACAAGGTGGTGGCCATCTTCTTGTCACACTATCCGAGGTTGGACTGGGAGTTGCTGAGCCAGGGGTGGTGTCTGGGCTACGACGATGCCGGCTATGATCGCATTGAGCATGACGCCGTCGACTTTGCCCGAGTTATGATGAACCATGCCCTTCAAGACCTGGGCCTCTAAGAGAAAACAAAGTAGCCTCGCAGGGGCTTTTGATTACGCCTGTCGTAAACTTGTAATAAACACATGGGTCAGGTGACCATTTTTATTTTAAGTTAAGGACTTCGTTTGTTTTCTCGTTATCCTTCTCCCGAGTAGTTAGGAAACTTGCGAGTCCGATTAGTGTATCTTAAGACCTCGTTGGTGGTGTCTTGCTCCGTAGCCGCGGGGGCATAGGAACCTGGCGACCCGGCCGGACTTAGCCTTAAAGTAGCACCATTCAGGCAAGTAGCCCCCGAGTACTTTGACAAGGATATGCGAAAGCGTGTTTTTTGCAAACAAGAAAACTCTTCGGAGTTCAAAGTTTAGACGGTTGCCCGACAACTTTCGAGGAAGCGAATGAGCGACAACTCGAAGTCGTGAACTTTGCTCGTGGGTCTTTGCACCGTAGCCGGAGGGGCGTAAGTACTCGGGGCCTGGACGAGCGCAGGTTTATGACCGCTAGAGCCGTCATCCATCTCCCTTTAAGGAGTATGGGTGTACCGCGATGATCATACGAGAAACCGTGGACGGTTTTTGATCGAAATTTTTTTCGAAACGTGTGGGGAAGGGGTTTCGTGGCCCCAAGTAGCCCCCGGGCCCATGGACAAGTCGGAGACTTGCCCATGGGCAGAGACAAGCATAAAAACATTTTACTCGAGTAAAAGACGCAAGCTTGAACAAAGATATCATCTCACAAAACAAGAAAGCAGCTCGAAGTTCTTTATCATAAGATGAAACAAAGGAAATACTTAAGGGTAAAATCGGCATAACTGCTCTATGTTCCACGCGTTGGAGATGACCCTACTGTCCTCGTATTTGAGCTTGAAAGTCCTTGGACGGAGCACCTGGTCGACGATGAATGGACCCTCCCATGGCGATGAGAGCTTGTGCCGGCCCTTGTTGCTTTGAACTCGTCAGAGGACGAGGTCGCCGACTTGGAACTCGCGTTGCCATATGTTGTGCTCGTGGCAGTGACATAGAGCCTACTGGTACTGTGCCGAGTGGAGGAGAGCGACGTTGCGCGCTTCATCCAGCTGGTCGATGGCGTTTTCGAGGGCGACCTGGTTGCCTTCTTCGGTGTAGGCTTGAACCCGTGGGCTGCCGTAGTCGATGTCTGTTGGGAGGATTGCCTCTGACCCGTGGACCAGGAAGAAGGGCGTGCAGCCGGTGGCCCGACTAGGCGTGGTGCGCAGGCTCCATAAGACAGACGGGAGTTCAGTGGCCCACATCGCCCGAAACTTCTCGAGGCGCTTGAAAATTCATGGCTTCAGGCCCTGCAGGATCATGTTGTTCGCCCTCTCCACCTATCCAGTGGTCCTCGGATGGATGACGGCAGCCAAGTCCACACGAATGTTGTTGTTGTCGCAGAACTTGAGGAACTTCTTGCCGGTGAACTGGGTGTTGTTGTCGGTGATGATGGAGTTCGGGATCCCGAAGCGATAGATGATGTCGGTAAAGAATGCGACGGCTTCCTCAGAACAAATGTTTGTTATGGGCTCGGCCTCGATCCACTTCGAGAACTTGTCAATGGCCACGAGCACATGTGTGTAGCCCCCGGGCGCCTTCCTCAAGGGTCGGACCATGTCCAATCCCCAGACTGCGAAAGGCTAGGTGATAGGAATTTGTCGTGCGTAGAATTGACAGCCTTCGCAACTGCGTACGATCCCACTCGCGTCGGTGACTGCGGTGGGCGAGTAAAAACCTTGTCGGAAGGCCTTTCCGACAATTTTCTTTGGACCGGCATGATGCCCGCACGTGCCGGCATGAATTTCCTGCAGCAGCTCCTTGCCTTGGTCGGCCAGGATGCAACACATGACTATGCCCTCAGCGCCCTTTCGTCGGAGCTCGCCATCGACCAGTCTGTACGACTTGGCCATACGAGCTATCCGTCGAGCTTCCTCCTTGTCGGGCGGCAACTTTCCCTCCACCATCCACTCGAGGATCGGGATCCTCTAGTCTGGGTCTTCAAGATTAGGCTCTCGCACCTCGTCGATCTCCATGACTTCTTGTGTCGATGGTTCTGGCGGCTTGTCCTCCTCGGAGCGGACGGATGGCTCGTACTGGTCACTGGCAAAGACCCCATGCGGAACGGGTTTTTGATTTGATGTCACTTTTGCGAGGGTGTTTGCTGCCACGTTGTACTTGCGTAGAACGTGATTGAGCTCGAGCCCATGAAACTTGTCTTCCAAATCGCGCACCGCCTGGCAATACGCGGCCATTTTTGGATTCAAGCAGTTCTTCTCCTTCATCACCTGTCCCACGACTAGGTCGGAGTCCCCTCGGATTTCGAGACGTCAAATTCCGAGTTTGAGGGCGATCCGGAGAACGTTGACGAGAGCTTCGTACTTCGCGACATTGTTGGAGGCTGTGAAATGAAGTCGGACCATGTACTCCATATGCACACCCAGAGGCGAGATGAAGACAAGTCCGACCCCAGCTCCTTTCATGAGC
The DNA here is from genome assembly GCA_036936925.1 of Cenchrus fungigraminus. Taxonomy (NCBI): domain Eukaryota; kingdom Viridiplantae; phylum Streptophyta; class Magnoliopsida; order Poales; family Poaceae; genus Cenchrus; species Cenchrus fungigraminus. The sequence continues at coordinate 56,409,388 of CM072769.1, read as the reverse complement.
GATCCGTCAAAGTACATAAGCCATGTCTCGTGCTCGATGGGGGCGGGAGGAGTCTGGATCTCCGTCCACTCAATGACGAAATCGGCCAGTGCCTGCGACTTGATGGCGGTGCGGGGCGCGTAGGTGATGTTCTGCCCCATCAACTCGAGGGCCCATTTAGCAATTCTTCCTTCCGCCTTCGGGCTTTGTATGACTTCTCCGAGCGGGTATTTGGACACCACCGTGATGCGGTGCGAGTCGAAATAGTGTCGGAGCTTCCTCTTGGTGATGAGGATAGCGTAGATCAACTTTTGGATTTGCGGGTAGCGCGTCTTTGAGTCAGAGAGCACTTCACTCACAAAGTAGACAGGGCGCTGCACCTTCTGTGTCTTCTCGGGCTCGTCTCGCTCGACCACCAGCACCGCACTCACGACCTGAGTCGTTGCGGCAATGTATAGGAGCATAGGCTCTTCCTCTGTCGGTGCGGTGAGCACCGGTGGGCTCTCGAGTAGATTTTTGAGCGAGTCGAGGGCCTCCTACGCCTCAGGCGTCCATGCGAAGTGTTCCGACTTCTTCATGAGCTTGTACAGTGGAAGCTGCGTTCACCTAGTCGGGCGATGAACCTGCTGAGAGTAGCGAGGCATCCCGTGACGCGCTGCACTCCCTTCAGGTTTTTGATTGGCCCCATGCTCGTGATCACGGAGATCTTTTCGGGGTTGGCCTTGATGCTGCGTTCCGACATGACGAACCCGAGTAGCATACCTCTGGGGACCCCGAAAATGCACTTCTCAGGATTGAGCTTCACGCCGTGCTCCCTTAGCTTCTTGAAGACCGCGGTGAGGTCGGGGATTAGGTCGCCCACCTTCTTTGACTTGACCATGATATCATCTACATAGGCCTCGATCAGCCGTCCGATGAGGTCACCAAAGACGCGTCGCATGCATCTTTGGAACGTAGCTCCTGCATTTTTCAACCCGAACAGCATCAATGCATAGCAGAACACGCCGAAGGGAGTGATGAATGAGGTCGCGAGCTGGTCGGCCAAGCTCATCGCGATTTGGTGGTACCCGGAATAAGCGTCAAGAAAACAAAGGGTTTCGCACCCGGCTGTCGAATCGACTACTTGTTCTATACGTGGTAATGGAAACGGATCTTTTGGACATGCCTTGTTTAGGCTCGTGTAGTCGACACACATCCACCATTTTCCATTCTTCTTCTTAACGAGTACAGGATTTGCTAACCACTCAGGGTGGTACACTTCACGGATGAAACCTGCACTAAGGAGCTTCTTGATCTCCTCACCGATGGCCTTGCACTTATTGGAGTTGAAGCGGCGAAGATGCTACTTGATCGGCTTTGAGCTGGGCTTAATGTTAAGCTTGTGCTCAGTGACCTCCCTTGGAATCCCTGGCATGTCGGAGGGCTTCCATGCAAACACGTCGAGGTTTGCGCGGAGGAAGTCAATGAGCGCGCTTTCCTAGGCGGAACCGAGTGCCATCACGATACGGATTGTGCGGCCGTCATCGGTGACAGCCACCTCCTTGGCATCCTTGGCGGGCTTGAAAGAGCATGCCGCTCGCTTGGACGACTCAGGGATGTCTTGGTCCTCGGAGGGGGGCTCTGCGGCGAGCTTCTCGGACCGGATCAGTGCCTCAGCGAACTAGAAGCACTCAACATCGTACTCGTATGCGTGCTAGAACGTCGTACTCACTGTGATGATGCCCTTCGGACCGGGCATCTTCAGCTTGAGGTACGTGTAGTTGGGGACGGCCATGAACTTCGCGTAAGCTGGCCTTCCGAGTATCGCGTGATACGTCCCCGGGAACCCGACCACCTCGAAGGTGAGGGTTTCTTTTCGGAAGTTGCTCAGACTTCCGAAAGTAACGGGCAAGTTTATCTGCCCGAGGGGAACCACCTCCATCCCGGGTACGACCCCGTGGAATGGCGCCATCGATGGCTGCAGTCGGGACCGCGGGATCCCCATGCCGTCGAGGGTCGAGACGTAGATGACGTTGAGTCCGCTGCCTCCATCCATCAGCACCTTGTGCACGCGTTTAGAGCCAAACAAGGGTGCCACGACCAGTGGGTAGTTCCCTGGTCATGGGACATGATCAGGATGGTCACGGCGGTCGAACGTGACTAGCATGTCTGACCACTTCAGATATGTCGGCGTCACGCGCTCGACGTGGTAAACTTCTCGCCGGATTAGCTTCTCTGAGCGTCTGGGCAGCCGCGTCTCCGAGCTGCCGAAGATCATCATGACAGCTCCGACTTCGTGGGGGTAGTCGGCCTCGTCGTCGCCCTTGTCCTTGCCTCCGTCGTTGGTCAGAGCAGCATCACGCTTCTTCATCGTTCCGACGAGATAGAACTTCATGAGGTTGCAGTCCTTGAAAGCATGCTTGACCGGACCCTCGTGGTTGGGGCACGAAGCCTCCAGCAGCTTCTCGAAGTGGTCCTTGGGCGGGTTGCCCCTGGGCCTTGCTGTCTTCCGATCAACAGCAGCCACCAAGGTGTCATCACGGTACTGCTTGTCCTTATTCTTCTTCTTCTTGTTGGACGGAACGGACGGACCCCCGTCAGCCTCTGCTGGTTGCTTCCCTTTGCTGGTGCCGGGACTGAGCGTTGTGGCTACAGCTTCTTCCGCGTTGGCGTGGTCTGTTGCGATGTTAAGGAGCTCCTGAGTAGATCGCGGCTTCCGTCGCCGATCCGGTGGATCAGCGTGGCACACGTGGTGCCGTTCTGGAACGTCGAGATGATATCCGTGTCGGTGGTGCTGGGCAACTCGGTGCATCGCTTGGAGAAGCGTCGGATGTAGTCGCGCAGGCTCTCACCTTTCATCTGCTTGCAGTTACGCAGGTCCCATGGGTTCCCTGGTCGGGCGTACGTGCCCTAGAAGTTGCTGATGAAGGCGTCACACAGCTGCGACCAGCTGTTGATCTTGCCCCGAGGCAGGTGCTCGAGCCATGTGCGGGCCGAGTCCGCGAGGTGTAGCGGGAGATCCTTGATGATGAACCAGTCGTCCCGCGCACCACCAGCGTTGCACGCCAGTCGGTAATCTTCCAACCAAACGCTGGGGTTGGTTTCGCCATCGTACTTGGGTACGGAGGTCGGTGCTCGGAAATGCGAAGGGAAACGCACACTACGCACGTTCTTCCCAAAAGCCCGAGGCCCTTGGGCGTCAGGCGAGTTGCTCCGGCTGCGATCCTCGTCGCTGTCGTAGCGGCCACCGCGCTGCTGGTTGTACTCCTTGCGAGGCTGCTGCTCGTGGTCCTTGCCATGACCCACGTCCGCCCTCCGACGTGCCTTGATGGTGTCGCGCGCATCACGGTTGGGAGCCAGGCGGCTCTTGACGGGAACGTTGACCTCCTCGGACCGGCGCGGTTGTTGTGACGGTGCCGCAGGTTGTCCTGGCTTGGAGTGCCCGCGACCCTACGAGCCCCACTGACGAGAAGCCGAGCTCTCCGCCTGCTGCACAGCGGTAGTCTCGAGGAGTGTCTTGATTTGCTGATGCATTTCCTTCTCTTGAGGCGTGGCGGGTTCCGAGATCTTTCGGAGGAGGACTGCCGCTGCCGCCAGGTTTTGTGACGCCCTCTTGAAGACGGGCGTGCCGTTGATGACGTCTCGGTCATCGTTGATGATGCGCTGCTGGACGTCCCTCGTGCATACGTGAGCGGGAGTCGGGTTCGGGTCTTGCCCGAGTTGTTGGTGGAGCTGGGCCCGCTCGTCGTCGAGCTGGCGTTGTGCATCCTCCAACTCGTCAAGTCGTGCCCGTTGTACCGCCCTGTTGGGTGGGTCTTGCGCCACAGCTGCGCTGTCTGCTGTAGAGCTGTGGGCGGAGTGGACGGCCCCTTCCGGAGTCTGGGCTGGTGCCGGTGCGACTGGGGCGTTGCCAACGACGAAGCATTCGCGCGAGGGGTCGTATCCCCCGGTGTCGGAGTCGTCGGAGTAGCCGAAGTAGTAGTCCGCCGCCGTCTGGAAGCGGCGGAAAGCGCCGGCGTCCTGGAGCCCGGAGTAGTCCCACTCCGAGCCCAAGATGTCATCCGTGCCGTCGGAATCGAGGTACTGCTCGTCGGGCGAGGTCACTGGAATCTTCCTGTTGCAGTAGAGGCGATGGCTCGGGTAGTTCTCATATGCGGCCAGGTCCGTGCCTGATGAAGAGGAATATGCTGCTGCTGTGTAGCGCGTCCCTCGTGGGAGTGACGGCATCAGCGCACTCTATCTGGCGATACGCTCTGTTGAGTCCGATGGTAGGGAGTCTTCCGCCATGTCGGTGGGTCGTGGTTCGCCAGTTTCGACCTGCGGAGGGGAACTGGCACGTGCCGCCCTACGTCGCTCTGCCTTGGTCTGTCGCGAGCGCTTGCCCGAGCGCCTCTTACGCCGGGGTGATCGTGGGGCGGCGGCCGGAGCAGGAGCTGGCGCGGGTGCGTCGGTGCTCTCGTTGAGGAGGTGCATGAAATAACCGTCTCCGGTCGCCCGGAAGTTCAGGCTCCCGAAACGGATCTCGTGCCCGGCCAGGAGTGGGTCGGATGATCCCATGGGGTAGCTCATCGGTAGCGGCTTGGCGATAATTACCATCGAAGCGGATGATGGAGGGGTCGTGCAGACCCTGAAATGAACGTCCAAACACGCGAAGGCCCCTACCTGGCATGCCAACTGTCGGGGTTTGTTACCGCCGGCAAGTAATTTTATATGAACGCGTGTATGGATCCGCACGGTTGCACAAGATACACTCGGGATTATACTAGTTCGGGCCTCCGGAGAGTAATACCCTACGTCCAGTCAGAGAGGGGGTGTTCTTTATGCTCAGAAGTTTGTAGTAGGGGTTACAAACAGGTCGGGAGAGGGTTTCGAGCCCAAGTCCCTGGTGCGTGTGCGTGTGGTTCTTGTAGCAGAGTCCTGCGTACACGGGTGTGTGAATGGCTATGATGGGTTATGAGATGAGATATCTATACTGAGTGCGTGTGGGGGTGGAAACGAATGTGTCTCACAGGAGTTCCCCTCCTCCCCTTTTATAGTCGTAAGGGAGAGGCGTATGGGGGTAAATTCGAGGGCGTAATCTAGGTTGTAGTGGAGGGCGTCCTTCTTCCGCGTCGGGCCGTCAGGGCGGTGCGGTGAAGAACTGTTACGGGGTCGTAGGTGACAGTGTAGGTCTTCCTGGAATCGTGCGTCCCAAGTAGCTGCTTCCGGGGCTTCTCGTACTCTCCTCCGAGTAGTTCGTCGGGTGCAGGGCGTAGGATTCGTATCCTGCCCCCATCAATAGAACGGGAGCACATCTTTTTCGGGTACTGTGGAGGTGGAGTGGTCTATATCACGGCGTTCAAAGTCTAGGGGGGCGCACACCATGTCGTTCGTGGCACAACGCTCCCCGTGCCCTCCGTGGTATGATGCACACTGTGTCGTTCGTGGAACAGCAGACGGATCCGCCCTTTGACACCAGATCGCCCTGGTGAGGGCGGGCCGGTACGGAGGGACCGGCACGTGGCGGCGTGTGGGTTAGTGTGCCCAGATATCACAGGATATCGGCGGGGGGGCCACATGTCTGCAGTCTTCGTTGTGAAGCCTTGGACTGGTCGGGGGAGAAAAACTACTCGTGCGAGTAGGTAGTCTACACCACACCTTCCGATGCTTAGGGAGTAGTGCGTACTGTGTCGTTCGTGGTGCGGTACGCACTGCGTCGTTCGTGGTATGACCCGCACTGTGCCGTTCATGGCAGGGCGGACGGATCCGCCCCCTGACACCGAATCGGCCGGGCCAGGGCGGGCCGTCGCAGAGGAGCGGACGCATGGCGGTGCGTGGGAGAGCGCACACGGAGATCCCGGGATCTCAGCGGGGGGGCCCGCCGCTGTTGCCTTCCATGCGAAGCCTGAGCTGGTCGATGACGGGAACTACTCGTGCGAGCGAGTAGTCGGAGAAGGAGACGGAAACTACTCGTACGAACGAGCAGTCGGAGAGGGGGACAGAAACTTGTCGTGCGAAACGCCAAGCGGTGGAGAACTTGTCGCGCGGGCCGCCATGTACTCGGAGGAGTAGGTGGCGGGGTTCATGGGCCGCCCAGTTCCTGGCCCATAACGGAAACTGGTCGTACAGACTGTTAGCTACTCGGAGGCATAGTACTCGTCGTACTAGCCGCTAAGTACGCTGTGTGCTAGTCCGTACTGCGTTTTTCAGAGGTCGCGGTGGGCCCTGGTCTAGAGCCTCGTCATTAGTGTAAATTACTTCAAATAATTTATTTTGTTATTGTAAAATTTATTCATGCCTATTTGTTTGTTGATATCATTTATGAATATTCATTTATTTTTTATAAATGTTTTGAATAATATTTTCAAAGAATAGTTTTTGTCTGCATGTGTCATACTTTACTCATGTCATTGTATGTCTAACCATGATTTTGTTCTTCCAAAACTATTTAGAAAATGAATGTATAGTTACTGATTGCTATTATTAAAATAAAGGGATATCTGAATGAAAATCCAAATTCAAGCTATCTAAATCCAAATATGCATTAGAGTGAAAATGTGGTAAAAAGTGCTACCTGATTTTGTCCAAATCCGATGCGATGTATACCGTACCTCATCGCCTCTAGCCACTTCTTTGAGAGGTTACAAATCCTGAAAACAGGTGATAGCGTCACCCGCAACTGGAAACACCATGTCCGCTTCGCAAGTCGCGGCATTTTTCGCGTAAAGTCGCGCCGCTAAGCGGTCGGTGTGATTCGAACCCGCGACCTCCCGCTCACGTGTACCCTCTCTTACCATTGTACTACACTTTCATATGCATCCATATCCCATTTTCATCCTCCTCATATTATAATACACTGAGTGTAAATTGCTTCTTTGAAGCTCTAAACGGATTTAAATTAAAAAGTTATCAAATACAAAGTTTCATGACTTTCTGAGATCTATAACTTTCATTTTGGGAGTTTCTCCATTCGAGGTCCTTTACAAAATTTGAATTCAAATTTGAGAGATTCAAATTTAGTTTTTGTTGACAATATGATTTCAAATAAAAAAGTTGTAAATAACAAAGTTTCATAACTTTTCAAGAGCTACAACTTTTATTTAGAATGTTTCTCCATTCGAGGTCGTTTGAAAAATTCGAAGTTTCAAATTCGAGAAATTTCAAAAGTACTTTTCGTTGATGAAAGTAATTCAAATTCAAAATAGTTCAACTACAAAGTTCTATAACTTTTGAAGATCGAAAACTTTTATTTTGATCATTTGCTCATCCGGTATAGTGGTAGTAACATTCTTCCACAAATCTTGTGTACCTCTCATATAGTTTCATGAAACTATATAAGAGATATAAGTTTTGTTAACAAAATTACTACCACTTTGTCAAATGAAGAAACTACCCAAATAAAAATTATACAACTTTGTCGGTAGAAATTTTTTGATTTGAATTAATTTACTGGTTTACGAACATTTAAAAATTCAAAAGTTATAGATTTTAAAATTAGAGTACTTAAATGGATATTTTGAAATATTAAACAATCTAAAATGAAAAAGTTGTCAACTATAAAATTTTAGGTCTCGTCGAGCTATACAATTTTGATATAAAGTTTGTCTTCATCCGAGATTATTTGAAAAGGTTATAATTTTTTTTCCACGAGACCATTTTCAGGAGCGGGTAACGTCATCACCCGCACCTGAAAATCATTTGCTTCACATCTATCTATATTCAGATAGTTTGTATAGTTTAATAACAGACATGAACCATTTGTGTATGGATCCCGTATAACATACACTACATGCTCGCGCGTCACATACCGATGAGCATACATATATTCACTTAGCATAACCACATCTTCCTCACAATTTCAAATGCTCACAACACAGGGCACAGAGAAATTGCCAGCGTGCAGTTAATCTAAAAATATAGCATCAATTAATAATTGTCCCAAAAGTATGGAGAGCTGTAGTAACATTGTTACATGAACCAAGCATTATACTGGGCATCAATAAAGAGGGCTAGATTACAGACGACAAACAGACACCCGGGCTGATCGATCTTACACGAACCGCAAGCGCATACGGCATGGATTGTGTATGGATCTTCTTAGCCGGAGAGGGCGCTGGTGTTGTACACAAGTAGGGCGCCGCCGCCAAGGATCCCAACGAGGGTGATGGCCCAGATCAGAAGCCCGGTTTTCCCTGCAATAATATAAAGATCAACAAGGAGATTGAGCTGTCACAAACATATATTTGTTTCAACTCTCTGCTACTGGTAATAATTTCCGTCATTTTTAAGGTGCTTAATTTCTGCAGTAGTATACTAATAGCAAAATATATTCTGGACAAGTGACTAATAAGTGAGTGAAATTGCTACTTACCACCGACGTAGACGTCACCGGTGGGAGACCAGTCCTCCTCCTTGTAGATTGGGCTGCAAATTGATTGGCAAATAAAGAAAATTTTAACCAGCTGCTAATAATGTTTACACAGCTACACATGATGATGATCCTTCTAAGCAACAATATATGAAACATGGATCGTCCTCATGCCTAGCTAGTATAGGTATTAGCTACATGTATGCATGTCTTATGGGTCTCTCGCTGAGCAAGCTCACCTGTATCCGTCGACGTTGGCTCCGTACTTGTCGACGAACTGGTACACACCCTTGCCCTGCATCCACCCCAAAATTAATCTTGTGCTGAGTTCAGTGACTAGATTCTTGTACGTGCTCCAAAACGGTTTCGATCAGTTAGAATTAGAAAGCAAGAAAGGAGGACATGTACATGACCGGTCTCCTCACCTTGACCTTCCTCCCGGAGGCATCTTTGTCGACGGTGAGGCCACCCCCAATCCCGTAGGGCTTGTCAGTCTTGATCTTCTTGCCGATGCCGGAGACGACGGCGAAGGAGGAGGCGTGGCGGCCGAGGGACGGCAGGCCCTGGGCCCTGGCCGGCGCCGCCAGGGTCGTCGACGAGGAGATCATGGACGCCGCCATCGCTGCTGTAGCTGTAGTAGCTGCTTCGATTCACTCGCTCGCTCTTGCTGCTATGCCTGCTGCCGGATGCAGAGCCTTCAGCAAGCTACACGGAGCCAATATACTTGTGGCGCCAAAACCTGTGGATAATGCCAGGAGGACAGGTGTGACTGCCGTGGCACCACGTGGCGGGCCGCGGTTGGCCGGGCACGATATGGCTGGGCCAGAACGTTATCCTCTCGGGGATTTTTTGTGGACAGGGGTGAAATCACCAATGGAAGAATGGGAGAGCGGAATTTTTGTGATGGATGGGTGTGCTTTGCCACGAATTGAATCGAGAACCTGTGGTGCCCATAGATCGAGTGCCATGCAGAGTTTGGTACTAGCTAGATGCCAACAGTTGCAATGCAATCTAGAATGTGCTGATATATATATGAGGATCGATGCATCGACTCAAATTTGTTGGAATTGCGAATTTCCGGAGGTGAATATAATTAAAAGGTGTATTTGGAAAGCACCACATGCCAACAACCTTGTGAAAAGTTGGAGATCAATTATGTGATGTAGAAAGGTGGAAACTTAAGGATTGGCAATGCAATCCGGGATTGCATAGCGGAATGATATGTTTACTTTACACTCTTGTAGATGTTGCAAAAGGATAAGTTTCTCTTTTGAAATCAGCATAAGCTACGATCCAAATTAATGTACTACCCACAAAGCCATATTATTGTACTACCGTGCACAACTTCCCCCTTGAATTGAGATATTGTGTCCTCAAGAGTATAACCATGTAATTGATCAGTAAAGTTCTCTCTTTATCGGAAAAAAGCAAAATCATAGGTGGCAACTACTTGTTATTACTAAAAAAGCATCTCAAACAAAGCAAAATCATAAGGACTTGTCATAAAGACTTTTCAGAGACTTGTATAAATTATAACCATGCTAGAATGCCTTGTTATATTACCATCTGAAACAAAGAAAAATCATAGGTGTCAACCACTTGTGGACAATAAAAAAGCACTAAAAGCAGATTTTTTTTGAGACTCAAAAAAGCAGATACTTTGTGTAGGTGAGGATCTCATATTACAACTCATTATTCATCATGCCAAGCAAATATATATTTTTTCAAAAGAATATCAACCAGTTGAGGGATGCATTTACATCACTTGATGCGATGGTCAACTGATGAAGCAAAGGAGTCTGTGTCCATGTGTAAAACTATACAAAATAATAACATCAACCTCCACATGCATGAAGTTTGAAACTAAAAAATAACTACAAAGTCAAAGTAGGAGTTTAAATTATTTTTTCATATTGCACATTCTTATGATAAAATTTTCAAAATAATACCAAACTTGGATTTGCTTAGATAGTATCTTTTGAAAACATTTTTCGTGAACATAAGATTAAACTTTGAGAGCAGATAATACTAATATCATGAACAAAAAATTAAACATTATGAACATTTCGTAGTATATGACACAATAGAAATTGAACATAGTAAATACATTATTGTATACACGAAAATTGTACCTAGAAAACAAAAAATAATATTATGAACAAATGTCCACACGACTCAACACATGCACATGTAATTTTATATGGAGAAAAAACATGTCTACCTCATGAACAAATTATTTTTACATGCAAAATAAATAAATTAAAAAATAACAATGAAAAATGAAAATAAAATGGGAAAACAAAAAATAAATGAAAAGGTAAAACTACCAAAAAGAGAGCAAGGCAATGGGAGGAAGGAGGAAATTATAAATAGACAAGAAAATAAATTAATATGTAAATTAATACAAGAGGAATAATAATAATGAAACAAAAGGAGCAGAAAAGAGAAAGCAAAATGCAAAAAAAGGAGGAAATTGAACAGATATCTCATTTGTGCCAAACGTAAGGTGCAGTTGGGCTACTTCATTTGCTTGGGATTCTATCGAAACCACTAAAAATTGACAGCCCATTCTGTAGAAATTTCGTGGCCTGTATAGCGGTCGGCCAATGCCGAAGTGGTCCAATCTGGTCTCTTAGCCCAATTCCTATGCCCTTGGCTCCTGTTTGTTCGTCTCCCAAAAAAAAAAGAAAGAAAAAGAAAGAAAGATTTGCTCCTCCTATTCAGCGGCGAGGTGCGGCGCCGCCGCGTCGGGTGGCTTGCCGTGGAGGCAGCCGCACGTGCTGCGCCGCGGCAGAGGCCAGTGGTTGGACAGCCGCGAAGGGCCTCGCGCGCGCACGCCGGGCGGCCTTTCTTCCTTCTCCTAGTCTCCGACACGGCCGCAGCCGGCAAGGCAGCTGTTCTTCGGGGCTACAGCGTGCCGGCAAGCCAGCCATTTTGCTATTTTTCATCCTAGGCCAGCCAAGTAGTTGGACGGATTCTTCGGTTGCGGGTGAAGCTTCTTCTTTGTTGTGGCTGCAGCCTGCGAGCCAATCGAAGCGCCTAGTACTTGTTCCTCTCTGTGCATGCATCGCCGCCGCAGCACACGCAAGTGCGGCCGCATACCCCCGTCGTCCAGCGCGCATCAATTCGGTCGGAGCGGTTGATGTCTTCTTCTTGGTAAGATGACAGTCCCTGTCCTATGTTGGCCTTGCCCTCACTCAACACTCACACTCACGAACACAACACAGCGCCGGCGAGGGAGACAATGCACACGAGAATTTTTCCGGCGACGAACGCCGCGGAGCCGTATGCTCCTGTATCTTGGCACTGATATTTCACTTGTACTCGGCAGCTGAAACGGAAGGGTACAGGGCCTCTTGTAGGCCGGGAACACACCAGGAACTAGCCTCCATTCCGGCCGTTGCGCCATGACTCCGCAGGACGCGCTCGACGTCTCGGTGGCCACGTACTCCGCCCGGACGACGCGGCTTCTCCTTGCAAGTCGGCGCCACGCACACCAACACCTCCTAACCACCTACGACTCAATCAAGCTTGGGCTGCATGGCAGCCGAACGAACTGCACCTAGACTCCAACAGACTCGATCTGCCTAAGGCATGTAGGTACGTGACACACACGTACACTAACCGAACGCAGCTGTAAGATTAAATTCGCTTGCCTGCTAGATGTTCCAATTTGCAGCTGAGACTAGGTCTGATAAAAAAGAAAAGGAATTTGTAGTGTGATTTCTCTTGTCTAAATATGCTTGACATTTTGAATTTCCCTTCTACTGTTCCTGCATTATGTGGTTGATGACTGCTTGCAGGCTCTGCAAGGCTTGGGTTTAACCATTGTCTGCAATCTTAATTGAAGTTGAATTTACGTTTGCCTATTTCTTTCTTGGTGCAGGCATAGTTCTTTTGTCATTGATGGTTGATGGGTTGTAGCAAGAGCTGAAATCTTCTTATCTCCGATGCTCCTGCGGCGGCAGCCCAAATGCACTGCTGAATGGTTCAGGCGCAGCAAGGTTTTCCCTTGGGAAGTTGTTTCTTGCCCCTTCTCCATATCCCGTGCTTCAGTTCAGTCAGATGATTCGAGCGGTGATGAAAAGCTGAATTCTGCTCCTGATCATGAACCTATCCGGAAACGACACCCGTCTCTGAGCTCTGACACTGTTGTGCAGACGCTCCGCTGCCTAAGGAGGAAGCCTGCTGTCTCATTTGCTTACTTTAAAGATACACATAGCCTTGGATTTCACCATGACTTCTCAACCTACTCAGAGATTGTACATATTTTATCTCATTCATTCCATGGGGAGATGCTGGTATCCTTGTTCTGTGAGATTATCTCGGCAACTGATAGTGGCTGTCCTGAAATCTTAACACTCATTGAACACCTCAGAAAAACATGTGTCACTTCTCATGTACTCTCATTTGCAGTCAATTGCTTAATCAAGGCATATAGCACATGCCACGATGCACAAGCAACAATAGAGAAGTTTTGTCACATTTGCAGGCTTGGATTTGTCTCAACAGTTTGGGCTTGCAACTTTCTGCTCAAATTTGTATCTCAGAGCAGTGAATCGGATATGGTTGTCACAGCTTATGACCAAATGAAGTCCTTTCAGTTGACGCTGGATGCTCACTCATTAAACATAATCACTAGGTCGCTTTTTCAAGCAAAGAAGGCAGATGAAGCATTCAAAGTGTGGGTTGAGATGATAGAAATGGGAGTGAAACCAGATGTACATGGATACTCGTCCTTTATAATTGGTCTTTGTGATTGTGGAAAGTCTGACCTTGCTTATAACATGCTAAGCAGATATACTGTTCTACAAGAAATCACTCAGGAGAGAGTTCCAATTGAGGCCATGGCTCATAACATGGTAATTGATGGACTATGCAAAGAAATGAAGCTGGAGGAGGCTGAAAAAGTATTGGAGAACAAGACCAAACGTGGATCTGTCCCTGATCGATATGGTTATAGCTATCTCATTAGTAGTTATTGTAAAATAGGTAACCTAGAAAAGGCATGGCGTCATGTTGATGCTATGGTGTCCCATGGCATCGAGATAAACTGTCACATTGATGGCTATCTTCTACAGTGCCTCATGAAATTAGGCAGGACATCTGAAGTTATTGAGCACTTCCAGAAATTTAGAGATTTAGGACTCCATTTTGATGGCGTTCTCTATAACATTGGTATGGATGCTTATTGCAAGCTTGGGGACATGAATGAAGCAGTCCAGCTACTGAATGAAATGATGGCTAAAGATTTGACGCCAGACAAGATCCACTATACATGCCTGATCAACGGTTACTGTCTTAAAGGAGAAACAGATAACGCTTGGCAAGTATTTGAGCAGATGCTGAAGGAAAATATAAAACCAGACGTAGTTACATATAACATACTGGCCAGTGGATATAGCAGGAATGGTCTTGTTATGAAGGCTTTTGATCTTCTAGAGTACATGACGGATCAAGGGGTGGAGCCCAATTCACTCACCTATGTTGTGATTATTGCTGGTTTTTGTAGAGGAGGCAACCTGAGCGAAGCAGAGGTGTTATTTAATGTAGTAGAAGAAAAAGGGATAGATAATATTGAAGTGATGTACAGTTCTATGGTTTGTGGTTATTTGCAATCAGGCTGTACTGACCATGCTTATGTGCTTTTTCTTATGGTTGCTAAACAAGAAAATATGGTGGATCAATTTTCATGTCTCAAATTGATAAGTGGCCTTTGTAGAGATGGAGAAGTCGAAGGGGCTTCAACTGTATGTAGCATGATGCTGGAAAAGGATATTGTCCCTGATGTAATTTCCTATAGCAAACTTATATCAGCTTATTGTCAGACGGGAGATATGTGCAGTGCTCGCTTATGGTTCGATGATATGGTTGAGCGAGGACTTTCTGATGTCATTGCATACACTGCACTGATGAATGGTTATTGCAAGGTTGGGCGATTGAAAGAAGCATGCCATTTGTTTGATCAAATGGTGAATTTTGGAATCAAACCTGATGTAATTGCATACACAGTGCTATTGGATGTCCACCTAAAGGACACCCTGTACCGGCAGTGGAAGGAAATTGCTAAGGACACGAGGAGCTTAATTCTTAGATCAAAGCATAAAATCTGGCTGAGCAATATGAAAAACAATGAAGTTGAACCTGATGTAGCCTATTACACAGTATTGATTGATGGACAGTGCAAAGCACCATATTTAGATGAAGCCAGGGAATTGTTGGATGAGATGTTAGCAAAAGGACTTACTCCTGATGTTTACACATACACAGCTCTTATAAATGGATACTGCAGCCAGGGAGAAACAGCTAAGGCTGAAGATCTTTTGCAAGAAATGATGGATAAGGGAATGAAGCCAAATGCACTCACTTTTTCAGTATTCAATCAGAAAACCCTGACACTGCGTTTGGAAGTAGACATTGAGTCAGAATTCAGAATTGGAATTGAGAGCTGCGAATGCCAGCTGTTTGGCTGCGTTAGAATTCGGAATTGGAAATGGATCTCAATGCCAACCGGTATTCATCCTACCCCCATCCTTCCAGTGACAATACGGAGCCCCACCCCTCTGAATTGGTTGGCATTCCTCTCCCCTCTTTCTCCTTCCCCTTCCTTCCCGCAAACAAGGCTAGATGCGCCGCCGCCCCCTCCCCTTCCTCCGGCGGCGCCGGCGAGCTGCGCCGCCCCCTTACTCCGTTGACACCGGAGAGCTGCGCCGCCCCCTCGGTTCCCTCCGGCAGCGAGCTGCCCTGTCCTCCCCCTTCCTCCGCTGACGCCGACGAACCCCTGTCTTCGCCGGCGATTCACGCCGCCATCCCCTCCCTCCACCGACGAGGCGCGGCGCGCTCCCCTCTGCCTCCGCAGGCGCGTCGCGTTGCGCTCCCTCCCTCTGCCGGCGGGCCAGCGAGCCGCACCGCGCTCCCCTCCCTCCGTTGGCGGGTCAACGAGCTGCGCCGCCCTCCCTTGTTTCCACTGGCGGGCCGGCGAGCCGCGCCGCCCTCCCCTCCCTCTGTCGGCCGGCAGCGCTGCGTCGTCCCTCTGCTCCCTCCATGACGGCTTTGGGTAGCTCCGCGGCGAGGCTCCTCTGGGTCCCCTTCGCCACCGAGCTGGGTGCCTTCCCTCTTTCCATGGCGCAGCAGCATCTTCGATGGTGAAGGGAACTCCATGGCCGAGCGGAGGTTTGACGGTGGGAGAGAGATAGATGAGCAATTCCAATTTCATCCTTTTGCACATCCAAACACGAATTGAATTTCATTGCCTCTTACGAATCCAGAAGAGAATACAATAGTCTTCCAAACTATAGCATTCGAATTGTGGCTCATTTCAATATCATGACTGTATTGGTATTGAACCCAATTCAATGCCGAGCCTCCCAATATCGACATCCAAACGCACCCTGAGAGATTGAAAGGTTCATTCATATTTATAATTTACCTGAACAAAATTATCAAAACTCATAGCACATGAATGTGTAGCATCACTTGGATCTTTTGGGCTCACTTTAATGAATGCTTTAGATGTTGAACGAAGATGCTTGATGACTACACCAGATTTTCCTATAATACTTGCAGCCTGACTAGCTGGTACAAGGATGTTAGCTTCTTCTGGATTCTTCCTATCAGAGTCTTTACGATTCTTTTGTAGCGTATCTAGTGCATCAACAATTGCATTATGTACCCTAAGTAACGCATCTTGAGCTGCGCAAACAGGTTCATTGTCATCACCCACATCAGCATTAAGGTCTCTATGCTTGACATAACAATATACCAAGATAACCCTTTTGTCTGCACCAGGGTAGGGGTCAACAACCTTGACTTTGGCATTTGCTTGTTGCCTGATAGCATTTATCACATTGCCACTCTTTCCTATGACACTACCAATTACACTGTCTGGACAGAGAATACGGTAAACAACCAGCCCATCATTATTAGAGCTTTCCTGAACATGGGCAACTGGCCTCTTGTTTTGGTCCCTCCTTTCTTCTCTTTCATATTCCCTATGTTGGCGGGGACGTTTACCAGTCTGCTGCCTCATTGTTTAGCTAACTGCACAAGGAAAGAATTCATAAGATGCATGCAATACAGAGAGAAACATCTAACAGTTACATACTTTCTGAAAAAGGGAATCCAAATTCCAACAAGGAAAGGTACAGTTGTACACAACATAACCATTTGTGATCGTAGCACAAGACATGGTAGGGATTCATCATAATAACACATAGACGTATCTGATTGGAATCTAGCCAAACTGCAAATACACCAGCTCCACTGACCAGTTTAACATATAGACATGAATGCATAGGACTCAAACCATTAATTCTACAAATATAAGTATGTTCTAATAACCTAAGCAGCACGGATACGGATACGTGTATCGGTATCGGAAGGATACGGATACAGCAATTTCCCAAACAACCCGATACGCGGATACGTTTCAACATTTTTTAATAAATAAAAAACAGTGCATATTAAATTGTAAAATAGATTTTCCTGCTCAACATAGAGACATTTAAGGTCTATTATACTCAAAATAACATGATAAAAATAAAAGGTAATAGCAAACTAACAATATGCACTAATCAGTAACCAGTTGTTGCAGTTGCAGCTCTAGATCTCTAATGTGGTGCTACTAACAAACAAAAACAGGGAAGGGGAAGATTGAATCAATGAATCTGACCCAAGCAGTACCAGGCTAGCAGCCGCTCTAGATCTCTAATGTGGTGCTACTAAAGCACTAAACAAGAACAAGGAAGGGGATATCGAAACTCACCCAAGCAGTACCAAGCTAGCAGCCTAGCAGGTAGCAAGGGTTACGTTCTTTGCAGACTTGAAGGAGGCCGGATGGACGCAGTTGTGTTGCAGGCGGTAGGGAGGGCGCACCTCCGTTGCAGGCGGCCTAGGGCAGCTCCTCGAGTCCTCGTCGCCGCTGCGCGGGGGTTCCCTGCGGTAGTCTCGGGTGGTCGGTGGCGGCGATGGCGGAGGCTGATCTCGCAGGAGCTCCTCGTCGCGGGGAGGCCGCGCGCACCTGTTCGTTTCACGGGGGCTCGCGGCGGGCACGGCTCCTCGTCGAAGGCGCGGGCGGCGGCCACGGGCGGCGCGCGGTGGAGGCACCAGACGGGAGGCGGAAGGGGCGGCGGCTGCGTCGGACTGAATGGGATGCGGAGGTAGGGGCGTAGACTGTTAGATGGGCTGGGCTGTACTGATACGTGGGCCGAGACGTATTCAATTCAGAGTTTTTGGCCTATTTAAAACATGATACGTGGACACAACGTGGAACGTATCCTGAGCGTATCCGCGAAGTATCGGATACGGATACTATCCGAAATGTGATACGCTACCAAATTGAAGTATCCGTGTTTCTGAGCTAATAACACAGCACAGAAATAATAAAAAAACACAGAATTACATCCACCCGTGACTCAGCACAAAGAATGCATCCACAAGGCAGTTCTCACTACTCCCCAATCAGTAGAATTAGTGATTAATGTGTCCAAACCGACAAGGCAAAACATGACAAGAAACTAATTTAGATGGAAAACGTACCAGCTCCAATCAATTTAATGTACAGACACGAACCCGAAGGACTAGACCGTTACGAGTGTATGGAAAATATTAACGCACCACGGAAGGCAAAATTACATGTGCCCATGATTCAGCAACAACCATGCAGCCAACAAGCGACGCAACAGTTGTCACCAGAGCTCCCTCGAACCAGTAGTAGCGATCAATGCAACGAAAACGACAAAGTAAACAATTACGAGTTACCAAATCTGAAGGCCAAACACGAAGAAACTAGATTGGTTACTAAATTTGGAGGTGAACCACGACAAAGAAACTAGATTTGTTCATCAACGACCCAGACCGCAAGGTATGACAAAAAAAGTTCGCGAAACCCTTGGCGACGAATCATCAGGGCCAGGCATTATACATCACAGAAATTACCGGAACACGCCACAACATGCAAATAGTCCAATAGGACACCTAGCCGTCAGCACGAGAAAACATTGTTTCAAGATTAATATGAATAGATCTTGAATAGTGCACAAAAGAGTCCGACCAGAACAGGAATGGTGACCTAGATTCCCCCGCGCACGGCAAGAATTCGGTGCATACTACAGGAGGCCTCAGCTTGCATCGCGTCAACTGCGTCAAAGGAAGAACCTTATCTACTCGAACCGCGGGTGAATAGGTAGATGGACTACTGGGGTGTCTGGATCAGCAGCGCGCCCACCACGAACCAAACGAATCCATGACCATATCACTATATCAACCGAGGGGGCAGATTTCATCGATTGAGGACCGGGGAACCAGGACCGGTGAATGGATAACAAGGGAACCAACCAACCGAACAAATAATCCGCCCAACTGCCCAACCAAGATGTATAGGGTTAGTTACCAAAAAGGATGCCGGGAGGGATCGGCCGGCGCGCCCCGGGCAGAGTTGTGGCGCCGCGGCGGCGTGGGGAGGGTCTGGCGGGGAGGATTTTGGGAGGGAGGGAGGAGAGGAGAAGTAGACAGCGGTGTATGCGTCGACTGTTTTACGAGAGGTCGCCGGGTCGGTCTGGGTTTTTAGGAGAGGTTGGCGGAGTTCAATGGGCCGGAGAGTGGATAATGGGCCCATTCAGCCCATAAAGTTACTGTGTGTTTAGCAAAAACTTTTAAAGTATTAAATGTGACTTTAACCACTAAATAAAGGCACAGTTTAGTTCATAAAATTTTGGGTGAAAGTGGTGAAATTTTTGCATTGGGAAACGTGTTCTGTGAGAAGTAGCACGGTTTGCGATGTGAAAATTTTGGGAACTTTTAGGGAACTAAACAGGGCCAAAGCAATTTACAAAACTACTTCCACACCTCAATGTAAATTTCTGAGAGCAATCTAATGAGGGTTTTGACCACACCATTAGAGAATGGTTACTGTTGTATTACTGTAACAAATTATTAAATTAATTATATCATCAAATTCATTACGCAAAGTTGTACTCATCTGTGAAAAGGTTTTGTAAATAAATTTCATTTAGTACTCTATGCATACAAGATTCCTTTCTCCAAAATTTTTTTGCACGGAATCTAAACACGTTGCACATCTTAAAGCCTTTGGCAGAATTACAAATACAAAAGCACAGGAAAATGTATAAAATTGGCATATAATTTGTTGGAACTTTTTCGAACGTGAGTACACATCAGTACATCGCACACTGATTGGAACATTTTCAGCGTTTTAGGAAAAATTGCAAAAACCATCTCCACTCGGAGTTTAACATCTCATAACTAATGCCATGTGCTCAAATTTAATTATTTGAACACAACACGTAAAATGGTTAATCAATTTACCCATTAGTTGGAGCCAGTAAATAATGTACTCCCTCCATCTAAAAAACGACAAAAAAATATATTATGGTCGACAAAAGAAATATATCATATGATTGTGGTGGAACCGAATCTCTTAACCGTAGTACTCCTTGGTTTCAAATTATTTATCATTTTGGATTATATGATTGAGTTCGAAAGGGACAGAAAACCTCAAACATGGCGTACAAACACATCGTGAGAAGGAGCCTACAGTCGGGGACGTAGCCAGCTATTCGTTTTTTTTTTTGCATGGTTACGGAGCCAACAATACTATTTTTAAAATTTTAAGTAAATTTAAAATTTCTGTTGCGAAATTCCAAGTCACGTTTTTTAGGGCAGTGAAATCGTGGCAACTATACATCGCGCTTGCGATAGATTACAATCCATCGCGCCAGTGTGGGCCCCGGTGTCAGATGCTTCTTCTCCACGTGCTCCTGTGAAGACGCAGCGGCGGACGACGGCAGACGACGGCTAGGGTTCCGGCGAACCCTTCTCCATCCTCCGGCCTTGGAAAGTTGCCGGCCGGCCGGGGGAGGCAGGTAGGCCAGGTGGTGGGAATGAGGGCTGAGCGGCCTTTAGGGTTCTGGCGGTGGGGGCGGCAGCCGGGCCAGGTCGGGGCGGGGGTGAAGGTCGCTGGCGGCGAAGCTCCGGCGACAGGGTTCCGGCGGCGGGGTGCAGGGGCGGCGGGAGGGGGAAGAAGGAGGCTGCCGCGGGCGCGCCGCGACGGTGGGCGGCGGGGCGGTGGGCAGGGAGGAGAACGGGGAGGAAGAAGAGAGTCGGAGGAAGAAGAAGGTCGAGGTGGGCCGTCGTGGGCCTTCGGTGATGGATGGGAATCCATCGCCGAAGCGACGTATAACCGCACCCCAGTGAAATCCCACCGCGCTACAGTCCCAAGTATGCACGGTGATGAAGTTTAATATTCCGAAAAGCTTTTTTTTAAAGACGTGCAAAGTACGTTTTTCGTTAAGACATGAGAAAAAAGTTTGTCGATTTAGGTTACAGATAGACACGAAACCAACCGAAAAGCTTGCGAAAAAGCTTTTATGGAACCGAAGAATTGCAACTTTCACGTTCATTTCTTCTTGACTTGACTTCGGGTGTGTTTAGAGCCCAAACGTTTGGACAAATTCTGGCAATTCTGACCAAAATTAGTGAAAAATACACTGTAGCGTAAGATGAATAGTAAGAGGTGATGTGATGGGATGTGACAGATGATGAGATATTTTTTGGAAAAATTTGGGCTTCTAAACACACCCTTCTTGTAGCTACGACTAGGATTTGACAAGTGGATGGGTGGAGCCCACGTGATTGCAATATTGCGTCCTGCTTGCTGATATGACTTTTCTGTTTCTTTCATAGTGTAGGCATGGCAGTTGGCAAATTTTGATGAAATCCCTCTAGAAACATAACGTCGCCAAGGACGGGAGTGAGTAAATTCATAATTATTATCAAAGTTCTTAAAATGTGAATGTGCATGCACCTTCTTTTAGCCGGTATTTCTTAGGAACCTTTGAAGTTTAAATAAAAAAACTTAAACTTCGGTAGTTCGAAACATAGATGATGACCTATTTTGAATTTGGAGAAGAATTTAGTTCAAATTCAATTGTATAAGCAACCCATTATCTAAACAAAAAGGATTATAAATAATGTAAGTGTCATTATACAGTTTATACTATTACATGCCATAGTCCAATATATTTCCAGTATCCATTGTAGCTCTTTTCTTTATTGTTTATGGTATGGAATGCCAGCAAGGATGCCCTACCACTCTACAGAAGCTAGGATCTGGCCTAGGGCCACGTGCTGCTTAGTATGCAAGTTTAACCATTTTTTAACCAACTTGTTCCTTGTTTTGACTTCATGGTTGAGAGAGAAGGAAAAGGCGAGATTGATTCCAGTGGAGGGGAAGCTCCTCCTGTTCCTCCATTCCTGGCGTATTGGCTGGCTCTCTCCTCGCGGTGTCTCCGTCTCCCTCCTACCTCCCAACTCCTCGTCTCGGTCCTCACAGCCGAGGGAGCCCGCCGCGCCGCCGCGGGTTCTTGGGGGCGCCGGCATTGGAGCCGGCCAGCGCGTCAGCATCAGGTGATTTCTGAGTTCTCGGCGTCGGGCGTTCAGGATCTCTTTCCGCCCTTTCGCTAGTGATGGTAGTGCGTCTGTATTTGCCTTTTGGTCGCTCCTAGTCCTCGAGGTTTCAATGTCTCTATTAATTCTCTGGTTTGATCTGAGCTTATCAGGATTTGTTCAATTCGTGGAGTCCAGTACTGTGTGCTGCGGTTGCAGAAATTTTGCTCAAAATATCCTGAACACGACGCTTGTGCAAAGGGAGTTTAGTTGTGCTGGATGGGGCAAATGTAGTTTGGTAGCGGCAGATTGATTGTTCATTCAGATTATACATCCCAAGGAACCAAAAATGCTATTTCCCCCAAGAAAGAATAGTGAATGGTTGGTACCCAATAGGTGGATAGGAATGTTGTTAGTTCCTTACTTTGACTGCTAATAGTTAAATATTCTTGAGTTGTAGCCTTGTAGGCAGCATTTGAGTTTCTTTTTTTACCATCAGTACTACCACAGTAACATGAAGAAAAAGGAAATTGCCGTATAGTGGTGATAGAAACACCGAGAGTTCAAGAAACGTCAGCACTTGTGTTAAGATAAGAGTGTATTGTTTCCTTTTTACTTGTTTGAAAAAAAAATGATTTTCTGGTTCTTCAGTGTATAGTTGCTGGTGCGTGCACAAGATGTTTGCCAGCTGTGTCACTGCTTGCTTTCGTTGCTCAAACTTGTAAGCAAAGGTCTCTGTTTATTTTTTTGGTTGGTAGGTTGAAACTTAATGGCTTCACTTGGCGGTGTTGGTGGGTTACACTGATGAGTTACATTGAACTGGTTCTGTTCTCCTATGTGGTTTCAGGATTATGTGTCTCCTGTAACCCACTAGACACATTCTAAACTAGTTTGACAAGTTGACCATTCGGTATTCAACTCCAAAACTAAACATTATTTTATCTAATAGCTAGTAATGAGGCTGCAGAGTCAAATCTGCACATGGGTGCATCCAGTCTCTTCCTGTATACCTAATTAAGAAATTTTCATGGTCAACTTGTACCATTAATCAGGCCTATATATTTTGACAAAATAATGGGCATGAGTATTATGAGGTGGTTACATTGAGACAGACTACTTGTACCTCAATCAACTATCAGAAAGAAACACCTTTCTGATGCCCCTGTTTATTTCTCAGGAGGCTAGAATAAACCAGGTGATTCATTTTTGGGAGCCTCCACTATATCCGATTTAAAAAATGTCTTGCTGTTTTATGTGTGGGACAGACATGAAACAAAAGGTTGATGGTGAAGGTGAGCAATTTATACCTTAGCTCCATAGTATTCATTTTCTGTGTATAAAAGAGCTCTTCCTGATACACTTGGATGTTTTCTTCTCATGCCAGGAGGAAACAAGGTGAAGGTTTTTTCCTACAGTGAGATGAGGAAAGCTACACACGGTTTTAGTGGTGCTAATAAGATAGGCGAAGGTGGTTTCGGTTCTGTGTTCAGGGTAATTTGCACCGTTGGCCACTTCATCAAGTTCTAGTGTCTATTGCATTGAACTCTCTTGCTTAAAATTCATTCTATCTGATCAGGGAAGGCTTAAAGATGGAACAATAGTTGCAGTAAAAGTGCTGTCTGCTGATTCAAGGCAGGGTATCAAAGAGTTTGTAACTGAACTCACAGCAATTTCGGATATCGTGCATGAAAACCTAATTACCCTGGTTGGCTGCTGTGCTGAAGGGCCTCATAGGATCCTTGTATACAATTATCTTGAGAACAACAGCCTTGCATGTACATTACTAGGTATGATTTTTCTATTTAGTGTCTTCCATTCACCAAGTCATCCTTTCAATAACTGTGATTTTTTTACTCACCACTCACATGTTATTGCAGGATCAGGGCGTAGCAACATCCGATTCAATTGGAGAGCCCGTGTAAAAATAGTGGTAGGTGTTGCTCGTGGGCTTGCTTATCTTCATGAAGAAATCCGCCCCCCTATAATTCACCGAGACATAAAGGCAAGCAATATTCTTCTTGACAAGGATCTCACCCCAAAAATCTCTGATTTCGGATTGGCAAGACTCCTGCCTCCAAATGCAACTCATTTGAGCACTAACGTAGCAGGAACAATGTAAGAAGAACTTTGTTTGAAATATTTGAAGGAATACCTGTGTAGAGTATACTTTTGTCTTACCGGTATCTTTTATCCCCTTTGCCAGAGGATACTTGGCTCCTGAATATGCGGTCAGGGGACAAGTGACAAAGAAGTCAGATATTTATAGTTTCGGTGTTTTGCTATTGGAAATTGTTACTGGCAGATGCAACCACAATGCTAGGTTGCCTAAGGCTGACCAATTTCTGCTTGAGAGGGTAAGCTTTATCATACTTAACAGATGTACGCATCAGTTTAATATTTCTCAGTTTAGTTACATTTCCAATACTGATGCTATTCTTTAGGACCTGCTCATCTGTATGGAACAAAATGATTTTACAACTTTCACAAGATATAGATTAACTATTGCAGGAATGGGAAAGAAATTTCTGTATTCCAAACCAGGCCTAATATTGTTTACTATTAGGTATATCTGATAAATTAACTTTGACTATCTATTTAAGCTTTATCATCTGTATGCATCCTGATAAGCATGCAAACATCTTTGTAGGGTTGAAAACGGATGGTTTGTATCCCATTCCGTTCCGACCGTTTTTCTACATTATGATTTTGTTCCCCTTTTTACCGAATTATGAGAAGTTGTCGGATTCAATTAATTTTAATGTCATTCTTCATTATTTTGTAGTAGTTTATTTTCATAAATGTAGAAAAATCCTGTTCCGTTCCGACCGTTTTTCGACATTTATGATTTCGTGTTCGACCTTTTTCGACCTTTTTCATCCCTACATCTTTGTATCTAAGATACTAAGACTAGTTCAAGAATCACATTGTTGTAGTTACGTATCCAAATTTTAAAAAAAAAACCTCTTTAAAATGAATGACCTTCCAAGTACAAGAACTCAGACAATTGTGCTGTTCGTGGTACTTGGCTGGCTGATTTAAATT
The DNA here is from genome assembly GCA_036936925.1 of Cenchrus fungigraminus. Lineage (NCBI taxonomy): Eukaryota > Viridiplantae > Streptophyta > Magnoliopsida > Poales > Poaceae > Cenchrus > Cenchrus fungigraminus. The sequence goes on along the minus strand of CM072769.1, from coordinate 56,384,637 downwards.
TTCTGTTGGTATTTTTGCAGACATGGACATACTATGAGCAAGGAAAACTAGAGGAGATAATAGATATAGATATTGGGGATGGCATTGATGTTGAGGAGGCATGCCGTTTCTTGAAAGTTGGTCTACTGTGCACTCAAGACGCAATGAAACTGCGTCCCAACATGACCAACATCATCCATATGCTGACTGGTGAGAAGGGTGTCTCCATGGACAGGGTCACAAAACCAGCTGTGATTGGTGACTCAGACCTCAATGGCAACAATGAGCAGAGACCAACTGATGCAGACTCAACCACAATGAGATCCTTTGCCACGACAGAACCATTAATATCATCAGAAGCGAACACAGAGATATCTCTGTGAATACTGTTATTATTTTTTCTTGTAAATTATAGTAGGAGCAGAAAAAGATGGAGAATTATTCTAGTGGTGCCGTGATGCTAAAATGATGCATCAATTTTGTTAGTTGTGTTCATTTGTTGTTTCAGTTTTTTGTTTGTATATACATTGGAACAAGGTCAAAAAGGAATAAATACACTTGGTTCCTTTTCTGTCATCTGTCTTTTGTCTACTTGCTCAGTCTGATCACCTTGAATCCTTGCAAATTTTCTGTAGGAGAATAATGTTCTCTAGTGTATTCCTCCAACTCTAGATGGATGGGTATATAGACAGTGATACATGGGCCTCTATATGGGCTATACAAGGCCATATGGGCCACACACATATACTCTAACACCCCTCGCAGTTTGGATTACCGGCGCAGCGGTGTACGAGACCGGCCAACAAGGAATGAAACTCACACACACAGGGCTCCCCGCAGCCACAACTAGCCACTGGCTACGTTGAGACTGGACCGAAACTTCGAGAAGGTCGAGGAGGGAAGACCCTTGGTGAAGATGTCAGCGAACTGGGAGGTGGTCGGTACATGGAGAACCCGAACATCGCCGATAGCCACCCGGTCACGAACGAAATGCAAGTCAATCTCCACATGCTTCGTCCGCTGGTGCTGAACCAGGTTGGTGGAGAGGTACATGGCGCTGACGTTGTCACAGTAGACAAGCGTGATCTTGGCGAGCGGGCTGTGAAACTCAGCCAAGAGCTGCCGGAGCCAGGAAGCCTCAGCCACGCCGTTAGCAACAGCCTGGTACTCCGCCTCAGCACTCGAGCGGGAGACAACCGGCTGTCGCTTCGACGACCAGGAGATCAGGTTTCCGCCGAGAAAGACGGCATAGCCTGAGGTAGAGCGGCGGGTGTCCGGACAACCCGCCCAGTCAACATCAGTGTAGACAACCAACTCAGTAGGAGAAGACCGGTGGAGGACCAAGCTGAGGTCAAGTGTGCCTTGGACGTAACGAAGAAGGCGCTTCAGCGCAGCAAGATGAGATTCCCGAAGATCATGCATATGGAGACATATCTGCTGGACAGCATATGTGAGGTCCGGTCTGGTGAAAGTGAGGTACTGTAGGACTCCAGCAAGACTCCGATAGGCAGTAGGATCAGCCACAGGATCACCCAGAGTAGCAGACAGCTTCGTCTGAGTGTCAACAGGAGTGGAGCAGGGCTTGCAATCAGTCATCCCAGCACGCTCCAGGATATCAATGGCATACTGACGCTGGTGAAGGAGAAGACCAGCCTGATGGGGCTCAACTGTCACGCCCAGGAAGTGGTGAAGCTTGCCCAGATCCTTCATAGCAAACTCCTGCTGAAGAGAGGAGATAATCCGCTGTAGCAACTGTGGACTGGAGGCAGTCAGAACAATGTCATCAACGTAGAGGAGGAGGTAAGCAATCCCATCAGCATGGTGATATATGAACAGTGAAGTGTCTGACTTGGCCTCAACAAAGCCCAGTGTCACTAAGAAAGCAGCAAACCGAGAGTACCATGCCCGAGGAGCCTACTTCAGACCATAGAGAGACTTGTTCAGCCGGCAGACCAAATCCGGACGACTGGAATCCACAAAACCTGCTGGCTGACTGCAGTAGACTGTCTCTGTCAGAGTGCCATGGAGAAAAGCATTCTTGACATCGAGCTGGTGCACTGGCCAAGAGCGAGACTGCGAGAGAGAGCTAGAGAGAGGACAGTACGCACTGTAGCTGGCTTCACCACGGGACTAAAAGTCTCATCATAATCCACACCGGGTCGCTGAGTGAAACCCCGAAGAACCCAACGCGCCTTATAGCGCTCCAGAGTACCATCAGCGCGACGTTTGATCGTCCAAATCCACTTGCTGGTCACCACATTGCAACCAGACGGACACGGCGCAAGGTCCCAAGTCTGGTTGGCAAGAAGAGCTCCATACTCCTCTTCCATCGCATTACGCCAGTTCGGATCTGCCAGAGCATCACGAACTGACGTCGGGATCGGAGAGAGCCGCGGGCCGAAGAACCCCGGCCGCCTGCCGAGTCACCATGGGATGGGTGTGACGAGGATCCCGATGGATGACCGGAGGGTGGTACACGGCTGGCTCCACCCGAGAACGGCGTGGTGGAGGCGGCAGTGGCGGAGGAGGCGGAGACGGCTCCGGAGACGGTGGTGGAGGAGGCAGAGCTGTCGAGCGGCGCTCGTAGACATAGCGCACAGGAGGCGCATAGTCCACGGGCACCTCCGGGACCAGAGCCAGAGGAGCGGGCATCTGTGGACGGCGTCGGTACACCTGCACCGGCTCGGCGTAGCGTGCAGGTGTCATCGTGGCCGCGCGTGGCGCGGCAGGAGGCACCGGGACGGTGCTGGGCGCAGCAGAAGGCGCCGGGGCCGCGCGTGGCGCGGCGGGAGGCTCCAGGGGCGCGACAGAGGGCGTCGGGGCCGCGCGTGGCGCGGCCAGAGGCACGAAGCCCGCGTCGGGTGCGACAAAGGGCACCGTAACAACGGGTGGTGCAAGAAGAGGCTCAGGCGCCGCGCGTGGCGCAGCTAAAGGCGCCGGAGCTAGTGGTGGAACAGAAGGACCTGCCGGAAAAGGAAAAACAGAAATAGGTGGCTGAACCACCGAGTCAGAAAAAATGGACTCAATGTCAGGATCGGGAGAAGGTGTGGAGGTGGAGGAGAAGGGGAAGTACAACTCGTCAAACACAACATGTCGGGAGATAAAAACCCGACGAGAGGTGAGATCATAGCAACGGTACGCCTTATGGTCAGGGGAGTAACCAAGGAACACACAACGTGTCGAGCGAGGTGCGAGCTTGTGAGGAGCAGTGGCAGCAAGGTTCGGGTAGCAAGCGTACTCGAAGACACGAAGGTGAGCGTAGGTGGGAGGGGTACCGAAGAGAGCATGGTGAGGAGTCGGAGCAGGTGAAGCTGTGGAAGGAAGACAGTTGAGGAGGTAGGTGGCGGTGTGAAGGCTCTCTGCCCAGAAGCGCGGGGGTAGGGAGGCCTGGATCAGAAGAGTGCGCATGACATCGTTCGTGGTCCGAATCATGCGTTCAGCCTTGCCGTTCTGTGGAGAAGTGTACGGACAAGACATACGCAGCTGCACACCTCGGGAGAGAAAGAAGGAGCGAGAGGTGTTGTTATCGAACTCACGGCCGTTGTCACACTGGACGGCCTTAACGGTGAGGCCGAACTGAGTGGACACCCAGGCAAAGAAGTGAAGGAGGGTGGGGAAGGTGTCAGACTTGGCACGCAAAGGGAATGTCCAGGAGTAGTGAGAAAATCATCAATGATGACAATATAATACTTAGCCAGAAATACTGAGTACATGAGATGTCCACAAATCACAGTGAATAAGATCAAAAGCATGGGACGCATGCGAAGAAGAAGAAGAAAAAGGAAGCCGAACATGGCGACCAAGCTGGCACGCATGACAGAGGTGGTCAGCAGTAGTCCTAGTACAAGAGGCATCTGCACTACGAGTAATCTGAGCCAAAACATCTCAGCCGGGATGACCAAGACGGCGGTGCCAGGTGGTGGAAGACGATGTCGCGGCAAGAGTAGCTGACGAGGAAGACGAAGAAGACGAAGGCGAAGCAGCGGAGGCCGGAAGGCGGAGAGTGTAAAGGGGCCCGGAGCTATCACATCGGAGGAGTGGACACCCGGTACCAAATCCTTCACAGAAAGACCAGAAGTGTCAAACTCGACAGAACAAGAATTGTCAGAAGTAAATTGACGAATGGAAAGAAGATTGTAGACCATCTGAGGAGCAACAAGGACATCAGAGAGACGGAAAGGACCAGGAGCCGAGCCCACAGAGGTGACGGGAAGTGAGAGACATGGGTACCCCTGGGTCCCCACCGGCCAGTGTCCTAGAGGTCCCTGACAAGTGGACCCGACCTTCCAGAAGCCCCGCCGACCTGCAAGTGGGCCCAGAGACCTTATCCACAACTCCGACGACTCCGGACGACCTTATCAAGATCCCGGAAGACCTGTCACACCCAGTTTTGAAAGCAAAACCAGATCATAGCTTACATGTGTCCAGGATCATGTTCACACACGCAAGCGACATAGTGGAGTACAAAAAAGCGCAGTGTCACAGCGTTATTATTATTACAGACCAAAAGTCCAATAATTTAACTCAACGTTCGAGTAGCTAACAGCGGAAAGTAAAACGGAGTCGTCCACCACAGGCAGTCGAATGGAGCAACGCGCCTAGAAGTCTTCGAAGTCATCGGGAAAGTCTTCAAAGCGACCGTCTGAGCAGCAGTCCGAGTAGTGTAGTTGCAAGAAATAAATCAACAAGTGTGAGCACATGTCGTACTCAACAAGGGAATGTAACTATAACAACATGCAAGGCTTTTTGGGTGGATGGCTGACATGGTTAAAGCGGTAAGCAATTTTAGTTGGTCAGATTTTATTAAGCAACTTATTACTAGCAGTGTAAGTTTATACCAACCCAGAGATATAACAAATGCTACAATAGCAAGATGCAATGCACAAGATTAATTTATGTTCCATAATTTACCCATGTGAGGGTCCAGTCCGCTCCATAACCGAGAGCACGGCTAATCGATTAGATTTTACACTCTGCAGAGGTTGTACACTTTACCCACAAGTCGTGTCTCCCATGTTGCCCGGGTTAGCTAGACCCTTAAACACTGCCTTTGGTGAGTGGCTAGGGATTCACTACGAGGCCTTTACAAAGATTCCCTAGTATGAGCTGCTCACTAGGTTTCATGATAGCGCAATGCATAACCCTCTCTCAAGACTGCGAAGCTACCACAGAGCAGATCAGCTTGAGGGCCGGGCTATACACCAACTACCGGCACCCCCTAACCCTTATCAGGTAAAGCATACTGCATACTAAACTTTCTAATTAATTGGCCAAGACAGAGCCATTTGTCTTGTGGTTGCACCTAGTTCCTGGGTGGTTCTCCATGTTCCGATTAACAGGGGTAATCTTGTTTAATGAGGGTAGAGCATAAAATAAATCAAGTTTACTTTTGTGTACCATTAAACCATCCTCAACCCGATGTTAGCAACTAAGCATGTGCTACCCAACATAAATAAAACCCCAGGTTAACAAGGACATGGTAAACAACACTAGTCACACCTTAAGCATAGGGACCCATCAATTTAATGCAAACAATAAAATGAATAATGTAATTAAAATGCAGTTGTATAGGAAAAATGGCATGCATCAAGGACTTGCCTTCCACAAACTCAGAGGGCTGCTCAAAATCTTGAAAGTCTTCAACTGCAGCGTAATCGAAGTAGCGATCGTCTTCTACGCATCACACCAACCACATACAAGCAAATAATAGAAACAAATAAGAAATATGCACCAAACAGTAACAATAGAGCAAAACAACTGCGTAAAGCTATTCTACTCTTCGATACGATCGTTTGGACATAAAGAACGCTAAAACTGAAGCTAAAACGCATAATCTATGGTTGAAACAAGATACAGGGGTCTATCTGCGAGAAAACTAAAGCTCCAGGGGCTTAACTGCTAAAAACCGGGGCCTAAAACATAATTAAACTTATAAACACAGGGGCTAACATGCAAAAACTAGGTCTATGGACCTCGGCTACTAAAACCAGGGACTACAGGGGTTAAACCGAAAAGATTAGGACCTAACCGCAAGGATTTTTCTATGGTGGAAGGACCGGCATGTAAAATCTAAAAGCACGGGGTTCTTTTGCAAAACGACGATGACTAGGCGGGGTTGACCGGTATGCAAGGTTTGACCGGTGGGTTAGATTGGATCTGAGCCGTCGGCTGGCGATCCGGTGGCTGAGATCGTGCGCGAGCGCTGGCGGCGGCGGGGAACGGCGGCGAAGTCGCCGGCGCAATGCTAGATCGAGCTAGGGGGCTCGATTTGTTGTGGGGATTGCACCTAAACGTAGCGCGCGACCTTGTGAACTAGACAGGGGCAAAAGGTCGACCTGTGGCTCGACGGAGACGGCGTGCGGCACGGCGGGGCGGAACAGCGGCGGCGGCGAACTCCGGAGTGCTCGAACGGGATCTGCAGGGCACGGCGACGCACACGGGCGGCACCGAGGGCTTCCACGTGAGCTTGCGTACCTCCGGGGCTCCTTCACGATGACGGGAAGGCGGTGGAACGGCGGCTCGGCAGCGGCGGTGGTAGGGTTAGGAGCGGCGGCGGCGCTGGAGCTCTGGATTAGGTTTCCGGGGTTCATGGGGGGGTGTCCAGGGTGCGGCGGCGCGGCTTATAAAGAGGCCGAGGGCCTTCTTGGTGTGCGGGCCACACGACGGGGTGGCTCAGATGCGGACGGCGGCGTACGGACTCGGCACGAGTCCGACCCGAGGCGGAGTCCAGCGCGAGGAGGGGGATGACCCCTGGGGTCCACCCGTCAGTGGCCGAGCCGGCGGGGAGGGAAGGCGGGCTGGCGCTGGGCCGGAAGTGGAGCTGCGCCGCGCTGAAGTGGAGAGGGAGAGGGGAAAAGGCGGACCGGGCCAGAGAGCTGAGGGGTGCCCGGCGGACTTGGAGCTAAACAGGCCGAACAAAAACAGGAAAGAGGAAGGGAGGGAAATTAATTTTTTTTGAATTTTTGAAACCTCGTTTTGAACTCAATTCAAACTTTGAATTCAACACAATTTGAATTCAAACACTCAAAAATAATGCACCAGCATGTATGCAACACTCAACTCCTATATTTGTTTATTTTATTATTAAAAATTATTTAAATGCCTAGAAAATTCAATTAACTCCTTAAAATCCTTAAATAAATTCACAAGTTGCTAACAAAATTTTAATAAATTCATAAATTCAAAATTAGGGTGTTACAAATCCTACCCTTAAGAAGAATCTCGTCCTCGAGATTCGGATGGATCAACAAAGAGATGTGGGTAGTCCTCTTTTATATCCTCTTCTCTTTCCCATGTTGCCTCATCCTGTGTATGATTACTCCACTGTACTTTACACATCCTGATCACCCGATTCCTCGTAACCTGTGTAAGAGTATCCAAGATCTTGATAGGATGTTCAGTGTAGGTGAGATCTTCCTTAACTTCCAACCCATCTATAGGTAATGGCTCCTTATCATGCGGCTGGAATCCCTTCTTCAACTGAGAGATATGGAACACATCATGCACATCTGAAAGCTGATTTGGTAACTCCAACCTGTAAGCTACCTCTCCCACTCTCTCAGAGATCCTAAAGGGTCCGATAAAGTGAGGTGACAGCTTCCCTTTAACCTTGAACCTGCGTAAGCCTCTGATCGGTGACACTTTAAGGTACACATAATCACCTTCATGAAACACCACGTCTCTCCTCTTTGTGTCAGCATACTTCTTCTGCCTAGACTGTGCAGCTCTCAAGTTATCCCTGATGATCTGAACCTGCCTTTCTGCCTCCTTGATAACATCAGTCCCGAACAACTAACTCTCTCCTGTCTCACTCCAGTACAACGGGGTTCTGCACTTCCTTCCATACAAAGCCTCAAAGGGTGCCATCTTGAGACTGGCCTGATAGCTGTTGTTGTAAGAGAACTCTGCATATGGCAAACTCTTATCCTAGCTACCTCCATGCTTAAGAGCACAGGCTCTCAACATGTCCTCAAGAATCTGATTAGTCCTCTCAGTCTGTCCATCTGTCTGCGGGTGATACGCTGAGCTGAAATTCAACACTGTATCCATAGACTCATGAAGTTTCTCCCAGAAACGAGATGTGAACTGACTACCTCTATCAGACACTATCTTCTTAGCCACACCATGTAAACACACAATTCTGGCCATATACAACTCTGCTAGCTTAGCTCTTGTATAAGTGGTTCTTTCTGGTATAAAGTGTGCTACTTTAGTCAACCGATCCACAATAACCCATATAGAATCATAACCATCTTGAGTACGAGGTAACCCAACAATGAAATCCATACTGATCTCTTCCCACTTCCACTCTGGCACTTTCAGTGGCTGAAGCAGTCCGGCTGGCCTCTGGTGTTTAGCTTTCACTTGATGACAAGTATCACACAATGCTACGTGAGAGGCCACATCCCTCTTCATCCCATACCACCAATACCTTTGCTTAAGATCTTGGTACATCTTAGTGCTGCCTGGATGAATAGAGTAAGCAGAATCATGGGCTTCCTTCAGGATATTCTCACGCAGATCTCCCACATCGGGCACACAAATCCTTTTCCTGAACCATATAGTCCCCTGATCATCCTCTGTGAAATCCGGTGCCTTGCCATTTTCCATAGTCACTCTGATCTCTCTAATCTCAGCATCCTCAAGCTGTGCCTGTCGAATCTCCTATTCTAATGTAGATTCTACCTCCAAGGTAACTCCCTGAGTCTGTGCAACCATACCCAAGTTGAGCTGCTTAAACTCCTTCATCAGCTCTTCAGGCAACTAGAATGCGAGTGCCATATTGGCCTGTCCCTTTCGACTCAAAGCATCTGCAACTAGATTAGCCTTCCCCAGATGATAGTGTATCTCCAGATCATAATCCTTGATCAGCTCTAACCATCTGCGCTGCCTCAAGTTCAAGTCCTTCTGAGTGAATATATACTTTAGACTCTTATGATCTGTGTAAATCTAGCACTTAGTCCCCATGATGTAGTGCCTCCAAATCTTCAAAGCATGAACCGCAGCTGCTAACTCCAGATCATGAGTAGGGTAATTCTGCTCATGCTTCCTCAACTACCTCGATGCATAGGCTATAACATGTCCCTCCTGCATAAGAACACAACCAAGACCTTGACGAGACGCATCACAGTAGATATCAAAGCTCTTCTGCAGATCTGGCATCACCAATACTGGGGCGGTAGTCAACCTCTTCTTAAGCTCCTCAAAGCTAGCCTGACATGCTTCGGTCCACTTGAACTCCTTATCCTTCTCTAGTAGTGATGTGAGAGGCTTCACTATCTTAGAGAATCCTTCAATGAACCGACGATAATACCCTGCAAGGCCGAGAAAGCTCCTAATCTCCTTGACTGTCTGAGGCGGCTCCCACTTCAACACATCTCTGACCTTGCTAGGATCGACTGCAATGCCTCCATCAGTAATGATGTGACCAAGAAAACCCACTTCCTTAAGCTAGAACTCACACTTACTGAACTTCGCATACAACTGCTGCTCTCTCAACTTCTGTAACACGAGTCTCAGATGCTCCTCATGCTCTGTTTCATCCTTGGTGTAGATCAAGATATCATCGATGAATACCACAACAAACTTATCCAGGTACTCCATAAAGACCTTGTTCATCAGATACATAAAGTAGGCAGGTGCATTAGTCAACCCGAAAGACATGACTGTGTACTCATAAAGCCCATACCTAGTGGTGAATGCAGTTTTAGGAATATCTGACAACCTTATCTTCATCTGATGATAACATGAACGCAAATCAATCTTAGAGAATACCTTAGCACCTCTCATCTGATCAAACAAATCTTCTATGCGGGGCAAAGGAAACTTGTTCTTGATAGTAACATCATTAAGCGATCGATAATCCACACACATCCTCTAAGTACCATCCTTCTTCCCCACAAAGATAACAGGTGCCCCCAAGGTGAAGAACTAGGACGAATAAAACCCTTCTCTAACAATTCACTAATTTGTTTCTTAAGCTCAAACTGTTGATCACTAGACATTCTATAAGGACGCTTAGAAATAGGAGCAGTACCTGGTAAAAGATCAATAACAAACTCAACATCTCGAACAGGTGGCATACCTGGTAGCTCATCAGGGAACACATCTGGATAGTCACACACCACCTTAATATCCTCCAGAGTTGTACCCTCCAACTGATTCACTGTACACTCTGCTGCTGGTGGTGGAGTAGCTACAATCATAACCTTGTCTCCCTTAGGACTGGTGAGAAGAACTGCCCTCTTGGCACACTGAATCATTGCATCATGCGTAGCTAACCAGTTCATACCCAGAATGACATCAATATCCTTGGACTCCAGAACTACCAACTGAGCCCAAAAGTCTTCTCCAACGATCTTAAGATTAACATTAGGACATATATATAAAGCTTTCATCTCCCCCCTGGTGAACTAACTACCATGTTTTGTTTCATAGTTTGCATGGGTATACTATGCTTAGCCACATATTGAGAAGAAATAAAAGAATGAGATGCTCCAGAATCAAATAAGACTGAGGCGGGGGTGGAGTTGACAAGGAACATACTGAGCACTACTTGTGGGTTCTCCTAAGCTGACTCCACACTCACGTGGTTCACCCTGCCACGTGCACAGCTCTGCTGTCCCTTAGTGACTTGCAGGGTCTGGTTCCCATTCCTCATCTGCTGCATCTGCTGATTCTGCACGGGGGTTCCTGGAGCAGTCCTCTTGGGGCAGTTGTTGGCGTAGTGACCAACTTCACCACACTTGAAGCAAGAGTTGCCAGCAGGGGTGTAAGGTGCGCTAGGCCTCGCTGTTGTGCCAATGGGAGTCCTCTGCTGGTTCTGCTGGTAAGCGGGATGAGGTGTTTGCTGCCCAATGCGCTGATTCTGCTGAGTAGGGTGCTGGAATTGCTGTGTAGGGCGCTGATACTGCTGCTGCATGGGGCGCTGGAACTACTGCTGCCCAAAGTTCCCATTCTGCCCTCCATAGCGGAACGGTCCTCCCTGCTGTGGGTTGAAGCGGGGATGAGTGAGGCTTCCAGACTGCCCAGAGTTGGTGGCCTTCCTCTTCAAGTCACCCAACTCCCGGCGCTTGTGCTCCAAGCCTATAGCCTTGTCAATCAGGTCCTGGAAGGTGGGGGAAGTGTGGGACATCAGCTGGTACTGTAGTGGTCCAGCTAGCCCTTCCAGGAACAGCTCTTGCTTCTTCCTGTCCTCATCAGTGTCTTCTGGAGCGTAGCGTGATAACTCAGTGGATTTGTCCCTGAACTCCGTCACGGACATCCCTCCCTGCTTGAGAGCAAGGAACTCCTTTAACTTCATGAGACCAGCAGGAATATGATGGCTCCTGAAGTTAGTGGTAAAATCCTGCCAGGTGATTGCATTCTGATTGGCATGTGCGGCGACAAAACCATCCCACCATGCCGAAGCTAACCCCTGAAGTCGCCCTGAAGCATAGAGGACTTTCTCTCGGTCATCACACTGAGCTTTGGTCGGCATCTTCTCAATGGTCTTCAACTAGTCTTCAGCTTCCAGTGGATCTGCTGCATGGGAGAACACTGGAGGCTGATGGCTCATGAACACCCTGTGCCTGTTCACAGGAGCTTGCTATTGAGCATGGGGTGGGTTGTTGCCTTGGGCCTGCAGATTGACCACTGTATTGGTCAGGTTTTGGAGAAGCTGCGTCTGCGTCTGCAGGAACTGCTGGAAAGCCGGATCCATTTGTGGTTGACGAGGTGCACTGCTGGAACCACTGCCTCGTTTGGGACGGGTTACTGCGGGTTGATCGACTCCTGATCCTGACCTGGTTTCCACCATCTGAGTGTTAGGGACACAGTTTTAGATGATTGAATCAAGAGAAAAACTTAAAAGTTTATGAAAAGCAGATTTCCAGACTAAGACAGATTCTGTTGACCTCAAAGAACTAGTTGTAACTCTCTGCGTGTACAGCCAAAAATTGTGCAAATATTCTGAGATGAAGTGTACATAATTACTGAACCAACCCAACTGGAATTAACTCAATTGGATGTCTGTAGCCCGAGATATAAAATAGTTAAGGTGACTGTGTCAGCAGGAATTTACAGATTAAGATGGCTTCAATACTTCGTGCATAACTCCCAGAATATATACCCCAAAATTCTGAATTTTTGACAGACAATCATATACAAAATTTCTGAACTAACCCAACTGGAATTGCAGCAATTGGGTTTCTGTAGCTCGAGATAAAAATTAATTAGTACTGCTGTATCAGAGGGCTGCGTGAGCAGATTTGGTAACAACTGATCTGACTGATAGATTAATAATGAAGGGATCAAGAGAAAGATAGCATAAGATGGATTGGGACAGAAAATTAACCCCAACTAACTAAACTTTAATAAACAAAAGTGATTGTGGTCATCACCCCACAATACACAGCACTCAAACAAAAATCCAAATCATCCAATGTTGCATTCTCACACAAACCAAACACCCTATTAAAACTAAACACACTTTAACGACCGTTCAAGACTAATGATTACATAAACTTTGATTAACACCTAAGGACTCCTATCCTCTTCAAGAGGTTCAGTGCGAGCGTCTGGAGGGTTGTAGCGGGGCCTCTTAGGTGATGGAGAGGTGTGGGGCTCTTCATCTTCAAGGATCACTGGCTCCTCCTGGTTCATCAGAGCAGCTTTCAATTCACGGTTCTGAGCCTCCAAGTAGATGACCCTCTCCTGAGCTTCAGCAAGGGTGTTGTTGGCGTCGTCCAGGGCAGTGTTAACGGCAGCCAACAACTCTCGAACATGGTTCAAGGTTCCCTCGTGAGCTGGAGCGGGAGCGATGTAGGTCTTTGCTTCCCCACTAGCTCTGTAGGGAGTGTATCTGTAGGAAGTGTCTTCCAGCTCATCACGTGCGTCATGGGAGAGTACATAAAGTGCCCTCCTTGCAGCTTCAGCTATCCCAGCATGTCTGGTGGTCCTTTGAGCAACATCTTTGTGCCTGACCACCTCCTTGTCCCCAAGGATAGGATCATCTTGATACAGGATAATAGTCACCACCCACTGGGGTTCGAACCATGGATGTGTCCACAGCTCACATTGGTAGGTTGGCACCACATTGTGCCCTAGACGGAACACTGTTGCTCTGAGCTTGTCGGCCATGGGAACACCTCTCCCATCCACGTGATGGATGCTTTGCCTCCAGGCCACTTCCTCAGCAGGCTGGGCTTGTTCCACTTCTACCTCCTCTGGGTCTTCAGGATCTTCCTCTGGTCCTTCAGGCTCTGCAGCGACCTCCTGAGCTGGTTCCTCCTCCGGCTCTTCATCATCTGACAACTGGATGATTTTCGGAGCGGGTGTTGGAGACGGTGCTGCAGGTGGTGCTTCCGTCAGTATCTCCTCGTCAGTATCCCCCTCATGCTCTTCATGCTCTCTACTCTCCATGGGATAGTAGTAATAATCTTGGTCCTCCAGATGGCGGGGAAACTGGAAAGCGCCTGTGCGAGAGGTCTTCAGCCGACGAACCATCTATAGATAGAGAAGATAGTGCAAGAGAGAACATAAGCTATAGATATCAAATAGAGTTAAGATAGTGAATGGATAAACAAGGATGAGATAAAAATTAAAAGTAATCAGTTTAAAAATAGATTTTTAGTAAAGAAAGCATTAGTGTGGCTTCTAATAAAAATCCTTAATTTCGACCATTACTAGCTAGGCTAACATCCTACAGTCAACACGACTCTGGTACCACTTTGTCACACCCAGTTTTGAAAGCAAAACCAGATCATAGCTTACATGTGTCCAGGATAATGTTCACACACGCAAGCGACATAGTGGAGTACCAAAAAGCGTAGTGTCACAGCGTTATTATTATTACAGACCAAAAGTCCAATAATTTAACTCAACGTTCAAGTAGCTAACAGCGGAAAGTAAAACGGAGTCATCCACCACAGGCAGTCGACCGGAGCAACGCGCCTAGAAGTCTTCGAAGTCGTCGGGAAAGTCTTCAAAGCGGCCGTCTGAGCAGCAGTCCGAGTAGTGTTGTTGCAAGAAATAAATCAACAAGCGTGAGCACATGTCGTACTCAACAAGGGAATGTAACTGTAACAACATGCAAGGCTTTTTGGGTGGATGGCTGACATGGTTAAAGCGGTAAGCAATTTTAGTTGGTCAGATTTTATTAAGCAACTTATTACAAGCAGTGTAAGTTTATGCCAACCCAGAGATATAACAAATGCAACAATAACAGGATGCAATGCACAAGATTAATTTATGTTCCATAATTTACCCATGTGAGGGTCCAGGCCTCTCCACGACCGAGAGCACGGCTAATCGATTAGATTTTACACTCTGCAGAGGTTGTACACTTTACCCACAAGTCGTGTCTCCCATGTTGCCCGGGTTAGCTAGACCCTTAAACACTACCTTTGGTGAGTGGCTAGGGATTCACTACGAGGCCTTTACAAAGATTCCCTAGTATGAGCTGCTCGCTAGGTTTCATAACAGCGCAATGCATAACCCTCTCTCAAGACTGTGAAGCTACCACAGAGCAGATCAGCTTGAGGGCCGGGCTATACACCAACTACCGGCACCCCCTAACCCTTATCAGGTAAAGCATACTGCATACTAAAGTTTCTAATTAATTGGCCAAGACAGAGCCATTTGTCTTGTGGTTGCACCTAGTTCCTGGGTGGTTCTCCATGTTCCGATTAACAGGGGTAATCTTGCTTAATGAGGGTAGAGCATAAAATAAATCAAGTTTACTTTTGTGTACCATTAAACCATCCTCAACCTGATGTTAGCAAATAAGCATGTGCTACCCAACATAAATAAAACCCCAGGTTAACAAGGACATGGTAAACAGCACTAGTCACACCTTAAGCATAGGGACCCATCAATTTAATGCAAACAATAAAATGAATAATGTAATTAAAATGCAGTTGTATAGGAAAAAGGGCATGCATCAAGGACTTGCCTTCCACAAACTCAGAGGGCTGCTCAAAATCTTGAAAGTCTTCAACTGCAGCGTAATCGAAGTAGCGATCGTCTTCTATGCATCACACCAACAAATCGAGCGGCGGGGAACGGTGGCGAGCGGCGGCGCACGGCGGCGAAGTCGCCGGCGCAACGCTAGATCGAGCTAGGGGGCTCGATTTGTTGCGGGGATTGCACCTAAACGTAGTGCGCGACCTTGCGAACTAGACAGGGGCAAAAGGTCGACCTGTGGCTCGACGGAGACGGCGTGCGGCACGACGGGGCGGAACAGCGGCGGCGGCGAACTCCGGCGAGCTCGAACGGGATCTGCAGGGCACGGCGACGCACACGGGCGGCACCGAGGACTTCCACGTGAGCTGGTGCACCTCCGGGGCTCCTTCACGACGATGGGAAGGCGGCGGAATGGTGGCTCGGCAGCGGCGGTGCTAGGGTTAGGAGCGGCGGCGGCGGCGCTGGAGCTCTGGATTAGGGTTCCGGGGTTCGTGGGGGGGGGGGGTCCAGGGTGTGGCGTCACGGCTTATAAAGAGACCGAGGGCCTTCTTGGTGTGCGGGCCACGTGACGTGGCGGCTCGGATGCGGACGGCAGCGTACGGACTCAGCACGAGTCCGACCCGAGGTGGAATCCGGCGCGAGGAGGGGGATGACCCCTAGGGTCCACCCGTCAGTGGCCGAGCCGACGGGGAGGGAAGGCGGGCTGGCGCTGGGCCGGAAGTGGAGCTGGGCCGCGCTGAAGTGGAGAGGGAGAGGGGAAAAGGCGGACCGGGCCGGAGAGCTGAGGGTTGCCCGACGGACTTGGAGCTAAACAGGCCGAACAAAAACAGGAAAGGGGAAGGGAGGGAAATTAATTTTATTTTGAATTTTTGAAACCTCTTTTTGAACTCAATTCAAACTTTGAATTCAACACAATTTGAATTCAAACACTCAAAAATAATGCACCAGCATGTATGCAACACTCAACTCCTATATTTATTTATTTTATTATTAAAAATTATTTAAATGCCTAGAAAATTCAATTAACTCCTTAAAATCCTTAAATAAATTCACAAGTTGCTAACAAAATTTTAATAAATTCATAAATTCAAAATTAGGGTGTTACAAGACCCGCAGTACTTGGTGTGCAAGTCAAGACAGTAGGACGCGGCGCGCCGCCGCCTATAGGTCTGAATATCACGGGATACTCCTTGTAATCCGGAAGGATATCTTCCCAGATTGTAACCGACCCAAATATGGGTCCACCGACCTTGAATGGAAACCCTAGTCTGTCCCCCCCATATAAGGTAGCCTAGGGCTCCATTCAATGGGACACCTTCATCTCTCTCGCATAATCCGCCACCATAACTGGACGTAGGGTTTTACTCTCCGGAGGCCTGAACCAGTCTAAACCCTTGTCCCCCGTGTTCATCGCCATACTCGCCCCGTTCCAAGTTCACCACGTGGACTACCACCTACGCTCTTAGTTTCCGATCCTCTCCTTAACCTGCAAACTGCTTGGGTAGCCCCCTAGCAGATCTGTCTAGGTCTCAACCCCTGACAGTTGGCGCGCTAGGTAGGGGTGATCGGGAACTCGCTGTGCAGCATGGTGGCCCGATCTGGTGTTGTCTTCCCGGCGAGCATGGCGGCCATCCTCGCCAACCCTGTGGAGATCTGCTTTGGATCCTTCACGATGACCTCTCCTATTTCGGCGGCCGCAGCTCCTCCTGCGGCCGCGGGGCAGGTCGCGACAGCGCCTGTGGCCACCCCCGTTTTCGATCTAGTATCGAAGACCCACCCGCCCAGACCCTATGACCTTGTTCAGGGGATGGAGCAAGTCATCGACATGACGAAGGAGACCTTGGAGATCTGCAAGGGAGCTCAACGCTCGGCGCAGATGGTGCTACGTCACGATACCTTCCCCTTCGGTCTACAGTCTTCGCCTGGCCTTCGCATCCAATCTGGTCATAGGCCATCTGGCGACCTAAGGCCTGTACATCGCGCGCGGCACGACCCTCTCGACGTGCCTTGCATCTAATACAAGGGTGCGAAGCACACTCTCCGTGGGTGCCGTCTGCGGAAGAAGATCGACCAAGAGCACCCCCGCCGTGCTACACGACCTGCCCAGTCTCCGGACTGTGGCGAGTTCCAGAAGGTCCGGGTTTGCATCTCCCCCAACGACTCGGATATCGTGTTTCGCCAGGTGCTCGTCGTCTCCGAGAACGAGCCACCCCGTCACGGCGTGATGGACTCCGAGGAAGCAACGCGCATCCAGGGCAACGTCCTGTGTGCCCAGCGACGTGCGGAAGAACAACACCGCACAGTCCCTCCTTGCGCTCGAGACTTGTGTGCCGAGTTTGAGGAGGTAGGGATCCCGACGTTTAACAGCCCCCATGCCAACCTGGGCGCTGCCATCACGCGACTCCAGCAAGCTCAGGTGACGCCCGAAGCCGAGGAGGCCATCGCGTACCTCTGGGTCGCCA
Organism: Cenchrus fungigraminus; assembly: GCA_036936925.1. Classification (NCBI taxonomy): domain Eukaryota; kingdom Viridiplantae; phylum Streptophyta; class Magnoliopsida; order Poales; family Poaceae; genus Cenchrus; species Cenchrus fungigraminus. Next base: position 56,367,253 of record CM072769.1, on the reverse strand, counting down.
ATGCCTTGGTGGAGGAAAGGAGTGCGGCCTCTAAGTCCGCCGCATCTTCTTCGACGCACCACTCATGCAGTCGATCCCATCGACCTCAGCGTAGCAACCTCCCTCCTATCCGGGAGGAGGTCGCCCAACTCAACCCCTAACAGTTGGCACGCCAGGCCGGGGGTGAATAAACCTTGCCGGGCAAACATTGCTCGACAGCCTCGAAGAGCATCGTGTGGCAGCACTTATGCGCCACACTCACCACGAGCAGCAGCTACGTCGCTACCACGACCGCAACGTGTGGGAACGTTCCTTCAACATTGGCAACCTAGTCCTGCGGCGGATCCAGAACACCAAGGACATGCACAAGCTCTCGGCACCTTGGGAAGGCCCCTTCATAGTCAAGGAGGTCATTAGACCGGTGACCTATCGCCTCCAGTGGGCCGATGGCCAGGGCGTCCCGAACCCCTGGAACATCAAGCACCTGCGTCGCTTCTATCCTTAGGAGCCTTGTATCACAATAAAAAACTATGTACTCTATCCTTTGTAATTCATAGTCAATAAATATAAAGATTCCCCTTCGGCAGTCTTTCTGTCGACCTACTTTTTGGGTCTCTCTTTACTTTCTGTTCATCCCTCCCCCTCGACACACTCGGGGGCTTGGTTTAAAGCCAAACCCGATGCGCTGGGGGGCTTGGCTTTGCCAATCTAAGGGTCGTATGACCTGAGGGGTTTTACCTTTCCTTTTACAAAGTGTTTTCCCTTACCACAACTTTTATGCTTCTTATGAGTATTCTTAAGTCGTGTGATTGCGATACCCTGGGTCCAAGGCCCCCCTCCACGCGCCGGCTGCATATAAGCCTCCACGCTGAGCCGTGCAGTCGGTAAGTCGTTCCTCCACTGAGTTGGGTTAGCGGATGGGAAGGGTTTCGCAGTTTCATTACTTTTGCTTTCTTATAACAAGTACCTTAGACAAATAAGGGACCACACTCTTTAATTAAAGCAACCTTTTCATTCATGCAAGTTTAATTTACATCATCAAAAGGGTCCACGACCTATTTACATTAACAGCCTGATACACCCTGAGTTATAATTTCAGAGTTCCAACTTCTTGACGACCTCTTCCGCGGCGGCCTGGACATCTTCGGAGCCGACCAGCGTCGCCAGGTTGATTTCTTCTGCGACCTTCCGTAGGTCGAATGCTGGCTCATGGAACTTCACTGTGGCTAGTGCCACGGCCGCGGCAAGCTTGCCGCTGTCTAGCAGCAAGGTCTTCATCCGACCTTCCGCTTCCTCCAGGTGAGCAACAAGCTCCTTGGGCTCTCCTTCGACCTTAGGGACATGGACATCCATAAGGTACTCAGCGGCCTCCTTGAGGTCGCCCAGCTCCTTCTGAAGATCTGCAGTCATTTCTTGATGGTCAATGAGGGTTTGGATCGCCGGGAGAGGTCGACCTCTAGGTCCCGACGTACACGAAATTCATATGCAGCCTTCCAGGAATAATAATACTCACTATCTTGAGCCTCCTTGGTCTTCACCTTGAGGCTCTTGACCTGCTCCTTCGACTCCTTGAGCACCTTGTTCAAGGTGGCCTCCTTCTTCTTGGCGTCTAAAATCAACAAGATCAAGATCGGCACGCACCACAAACTCCAGAAATCAAGGTCGGGAGGGTATCTAGATGTACCTTCCGTGACGATCTTGAGTTCGTCCTCAGCATCCTTCGCCTTCACCATGGCGGTTTCAAGCTCCTCCTTCAGAGCGGCCATCGCTCTGTCCTTAGGGCCATGTCGTCCTTAAGGTGCCGGATCTCCGCCGTGGCTTCGATCTTGGCCTGCAGCACGGCCTCCCGGGCCACGGTGGCCTCAATGTGTAGTTTCGCGCCTTCCTTCACTAGGTCCACCTGGCCTGCGCTCGCCCGGTGAGCGACTGCAACAACACAATGTCAAAATCCACAAGTTATCAGAACAAGTTGGAGAAACTAGCTCCTGAGCAAAAAGCAAAACATACAATAAGTATCCTCCCAATTGTTTGTTGCGCCTTCTTGAACTCATCAAGGTCCCGGCGGTCAGCAAGGATGTCGTCCTCCCACAGGGTGCCGGAGTAGAGGCACCTGTTGTTGTTGTCCTTCTTGCCAGGTCTGCTCCCTCCTCCAGCCTCCGCCTCCTGCGTCAGCGATGGGCCCGACACGGGCTGGTCCACTTGTTGAAGACCCTCGACCTGCTGCGCACCATCGGTGGCGACCTTGGTCGCCGCCGATGTCATCGTCTCCTTGGTCCCAAGGGCCTGGCTCGTGACGTCTCCTACGGACGTCACCGGTGACTGCCCCACCAGTGCCTTCTCTGCCTTGTGCCCAAAGGCCTCCTGGCCTGAAGCATTCTTACCACTCTCCGATGTAGTGGGGGTCCCCCTGTGAAAAAGTAGATTTCGTCAACAGTGACGTATACAAAACACGCAAGGTCAAGCATAAAGGGAACAAGTTCAACGACGTACCTGCCACCAAGCTTCAACCTGAGCTTTATTGGCCGGGGCGGAACCCTCCTCAGCTCCTTCTGCGACCCCTGGTCGCTCATCCCTTCAGCACTTGGCTTCGGGCACTCTTCATCAACAACCCTGAGGGGTGTCTCCATCACCTGCTCTCGGCCGGCGCGTCGCCCGACCTTGCGCTGGCGTCACACGACCTTGCATCATCTTCTTCACCGGTGCCCATCCCGACCTCGGCACTGGCTGTCGCCATCTCCGACGACGTGGTGGTATCCTTTCTCTTCCTCTTCTTCTTCTTCTCCGCCACCTGGGTGGCGGCGACCACTTTGGTGGCCTTGGACGCCACCATCTTGCCGGCGACCTGCTGCGTGCGCCGAGTCAGTGGCGCGGAAGTCCCTGCGGCGGGATCTTCGTCATCACTACCTCCCACCGACGAGTCAGAGAGGTAGTCGTCGATGTACTGCTGAGGAGGCACCTGGATGTCCTCCGCAGCCCGGACCTTGAAGCTTCATTCACCCTCGTCAGGGAGGAGAGCCGGGCTCCAGTACACACCTTCACGACCCTGTATCAGGCGACCTTCGTCACAAGCCAGCAAAAATACACACAAGCAAGTAATCAAGGTTGACCTAGCGACAAGATGACTTACCGCCTCGGTGGGGTGCTTTAGGCACAGTGCCTTGGGGCACGTCCGGTTCCGGATCTGCCCAGCAAACAACTCCTTCACCCGCGCCACCATCTCCTCCTTGGAGACCTTGCGTTGCGCCACGCGGGTAGGGTCGGCTTGGACCCAATACTCGTAGGTCGGGTGGACCCGATGCTGGATCGGCTGTAGGAGCCTCCGACTGAAGCTGATGGCCACCGCGCCGCCTGACAGCCCTCCTGCCTTCAACACCACCAGGTCGTCCAGCAGCGGTTTGATGGCGTCAGCCTCCCGCGACATCAATTGATGGTTCCACTCCGGCATCGGAACCGGTGTGAACCCCGACCTTGTCGCCAGCGTCGGCGGCCAGTGTCCAGCCCACCTGCTCCTTGGGCTTCAGCAGCCCGCGCTCGACAGGACCTAGGAGCTACTCCTCGGTCACCGTCGAGGACTCCCAGATGCTCTCCGGCGGCGGCGCAAGCTCGGGAGCCATCTCCTCTTCTTCGAAGACGGTGGATCTAGCTCTAAAAACCACTAGGGATTTTGTGCGCATATGGCGGTGCGCGGCGCGACAGATTTGAGTGCGGCGGCGCCGGCGGATTCGTGCGGAATGCTCTAAGCGGCGGCAGTGAAACCTAAGCATGCACGGAAATGAAAGTGGGTGGGGTCCCCGGCCCTTCACTCGGCCTTTTATAACTGGGGCTCAACGGTGCTATGGGCCGCGGCGCCTAACGTCTCTAGGGTTCGACAGAATTTTCGGCGACCCAACGGATCTATCGCCCAATGGCTCTTTCGGCCTAACGGTCACAGGCAGTAACGGCTCACACCGTGCGGGAATATGTACTCGTTGGCTCTATGGTCGACGGCTTGGCGTCCATAGACTCGTCATGCCCTACTTCAAGCCCCCAAATCTTACTACAACTTATATCTACTTCGAGGTCTCTTGACCGCTGGACGACCTTCGGGTCTACCATATCGCCTTTACAAGGTCGACAAGGCCCTGCTACCTGATAGGTTGCCTCAGCCTCCACGGCAAGTTCACACCACGGCTCCTGGGCCCTGCTGCCTGCTAGGTCGCCTCAGCCTACACGGCGGGTTTACACCGACGGCTCCGTGCTTAATGGCTCCACTACCCGTTGGCAGCCTCTTGGCCATGACTACAGCTCCTCCTCAAGGTCACTAAGGCTCTGCTGCCTTCTAGGTCACCTAGACCTACAATTTTCAGGTTGACGACCTGCGTTGTGCCACTGCACAACGGCCGTGTTGATCCAGGTCAACACGTGCTATTTGTCGCTTCTTAAGGCCTCCTGAAGTTCGGCGTGCTAACACAGCTCCGCTGGAACCTTGATAGCAATGCCATTGCTGCCTGGATGCCTCTACATCTACTTGAGACACCCCATTTGTCATGCAAATATGTATATACAGCTTCATAAGCTACAAGGACTCTGGCCCTTGGCCAGTTACAAGATACAAAGACATTAATGGCCCTAAGCTACACTACATAAGGTTTGCGACGCAGTCTTCACTAATAAGGCACGTCGCAAGTTTTCTCCTAGCTCCAGGACCTGGTTGAAGACCTCTACAGCCACTGTAGAGGCAGCTGCCACACAGCCACCTCTACTCGAGCTCCAGCAGGTTTCCTGTGGCACCCAGCATCAAGTCTGAGCTTCACCACAAGATTTCAATGGAACCAGCATCACCTCAGGCCTCTCCGGGTGGAGTGTCGTGTTCTCCAGCATCACATCAGGCCTCAGTGTGTAAGGCTCGGTGATGCATGTACTGCCCCATGCTACACCTGGATTCCTCGGTGGGCTCGGGAGAAGAGGCTGATCGAGTTCTTCCGCCTTCGCAAGCATTCTTCAAGCTCCAAGCATGAACGACACTAGCTCTATGCTCTGGTGGATGGACGCAAGTCCATAAGATGAAAAAATTACTACACAACATTGCCATGGCTTCCTCAAGTGGCTTGGGTGCTCTGCTCAATGGTGTGGGTGTCTATTTGTACCCATAGCATTTGGCCTTTGATCTTATCCGCAACTCAGCTTGCGCGGCGTCCTTATCCTCAAGGTCACTGTACCCGCGTGGAGCATGAGGTTACTGTTCGCCCGTGGGAGGCATTGGCGCACCTTTCCCCTACCTTACTACCTCTGGCGCTTTTTGTCTCTTATGGATGGACAGTAGCCTGTATCAAGTGTGAAGACAGACCCGTGACCGTACAGTGTGCTTATGATTCAGGTCGTGTCCGCCTTTGGTGTCTGGTGTTTTTCTGCAAGATTCCAGAGGTTTTGTCCTATTAGATTGGTTCGTCAGAGCACGGTTTTGTTTCCTAAGAAGAAGGCCATAGGTTCGTTTCTTTCTTTCTTCTTCTTCGGACCATCAAACCGGCAATTCTGGTCATTTTACTGCTCGGGGGCTACTACACTAGTGCGTCTCGCGACGTCCTATTTCCACTAGGTCGCCTCGACCTACTGGAAGCCTGCTTCCATTATTCCTCTGCTCGACCCACCTACAGTTGGCATGGCGACCTTTCTGAAGGTCGCGGCGGGTACTTCATCATACCTGGCCTAGGTTAGGTCGACAGTCCTTCAATATCGACGTCTTGCCTTCACTTCGACCTTCTGGCCTTACATTCCAGGAGCTCGATGTTCATCTTCATGCGTGCATTAGAGGGGTTTTTCTTTTTTAGATCCCCGTGCACCCTACGCGACCTCGACGGTGCCGCGCCTTCGCCAATCTTCGACACAACCTCACCTCAGCCACTACGCCTACACGTCGATCGGGGGCTTGAGAGACATGGGTACCCCTGGGTCCCCACCGGCTAGTGTCCCAGAGGTCCCTGACAAGTGGACCCGACCTTCCAGAAGCCCCGCCAACCTGCAAGTGGGCCCAGCGACCTTATCCACAACTTCGACGACTCCGGGCGACCTTATCAAGATCCCGGAAGACCCGTAGTACTTGGGGTGCAAGTCAAGACAGTAGGACGCGGCGCGCCGCTGCCTGTAGGTCCAAATATCATGGCATACTCCTTGTAATCTGGAAGGATATCTTCCCAGATTGTAACCGACCCAGATATGGGTCCATCGACCTTGAATGGAAACCCTAGTCCGTCCCCCCATATAAGGCGGCATAGGGCTCCATTCAAGGGGACACCTTCATCTCTCTCGCATAATCCGCCACCACAACTGGACGTAGGGTTTTACTCTCCGGAGGCCTGAACCTGTCTAAACCCTTGTCTCCCCGTGTTCATCGCCATACTCGTCCCGTTTCGAGTTCACCACGTGGACTACCACCTACGCTCTTAGTTTCCGATCCTCTCCTTAACCTGCAAACTGCTTGGGTAGCCCCCTAGCAGATTTGTCCAGGTCTCAACCCCTGACAGGAAGGCAAGAACCATCATTGACCATGATGGAAGAAGGACACGAGGGGTGGGGAGGTCGGACAGAAGAAAGAATACCCGTATTAGGTGTGGTGTGGTAGGAGGCTCCCGAGTCAGCGATCCACTCGGTGCCAACCGGCAGCATCAGCCCCACGGTGCTGAAAGACTGCGCCAGAGCAGCCTGATCCCACCCCCCGGCCACGTCGAGATGGGCTGAGGAGGAGGTGGAGTCCAGGACGGTACGTAGGAGGCAACACCCGTGACCATGGCAGCCGGCTGGTGTGGAGGACGAGGCCCCCCTCACTAACCCTGGAAGGGCCACATGGAGATGCGCCCTGACCACGGGTTGGCGAAGGTCGGCCAGGGCGCACCCCCGGGAAGAGGAGCGAGAGCAGGGGTCAAAGCCTGGGTGGGCGTCCCACGACCCCGACCACTGCGTCCTCGACGGCCTCTGCGGCCCCCACAGCCCCCACCCCCGCTCAGCCCGGGGGGAGGAGCACTAAGGAGAGAGGCGAGCGGCGAGGTGGAGGACGGTGGTGGGGCAGTGACGAGTGCACGGGAGGCGGTGGAGGGCAAAGACGTGGTCGAGGCAGGCGTGTGGAGGCCCCGGGTGAGCTCCTCCAAGGTGAGAGCATCCCGAACCTGGAGGAAGGTGGGAGTCGGCATCTGGTGGGTGATCAACGTCCGCAGGACCTCGTAGCTGGCGGGAAGGTCCCGCACGACGTTGAGCACCAGGACGTGCTCCGGGACTGGGTACCCAAGGTCTCGAAGTCCATCAGCCGTGCTCTTCATCTTCCTACAGAAGTCACCCACGGACATGTCGCCCTGCTTGAGGGTACGGAGCTCAGTGTCGAGCTGGAGGGCGTGCGTCTGGGTGTTGCTGAGGAACTAGCTCTCGAGTGCCAGCCAGGCCTCGCGCGCGGTGCCGCCGGGAGTCCGCACGATGTCCTGCAGATCGAGGGAGATGGTCCCAACGATCCAGGACATCGCGATGCTGTCGAGACGCTGCCACGCCAAGTCGCGAGTCCGGACCGGAGTGTCGGAGAGGGCGTGGTCATCGAGGGTGTAGAGACAGAGCGCGAGGAGATCCTGATCCCTCCAGCGAGCATAGGAGGTGGAGGTGGAGTCGAGGAGGACGGTGACCAGGTTCTTGATGTGCAGGACCCCAGCGGCCTGAAGGTGGAGATAGGCAACCATGGGGTCGGCCGGGCCAAGCGGGGGTCTAGCACACTGTCGGGCGGGAGTAGTGGGCGACGGCTGGTGGGAGGAGGCGATGTGCTCCACCTCAGAGGTGTGGAGGAAGTGCTCGGCCTCGGCAACTCGACGAGCAAGAGCGTCAGCCGTGGCACGCTCGTGCTCCCAGGTGATGGCCGCCGCATGGACACGCTCCTGAGCCGCGACCGCCTGAGTGCGAGCAGTGGCAAGAGCGGCTGCCAGGGCACTGTCCGCAGCCTGGGCGGAGACGAGGGGTGGCGTCCTGCCCCGAATGAAGGTGGCGGCGGAGAACGGGGCGTCGAGGGGAGGCATCCCGAGTCCAGGGTATACGAGGAGGATGCCGCTGCTCGGGAGTGCAGCCTGGCCTGCGGGAAGGGCCGCAGTACCCTCGGGGTAGCCTCCCGCGGCAAGGGAGCCGCCGGCCTAGGCCTCATGGTCGCCAGCAGGGGCGTGCTCGTCGCCAGCAAGAGCCCCGCGACCTCCGCATCCCCTCCGGCGTCGGCTGGAGTGTCCCCCGCGCGAATCCCGTCCGCGGTAGTGGGATCGATGCCTAGCGGCCTTGAATCGGACGGGGAGGGAGGTGAACCAGAGGAGGGCCGCGAGTCGGAGAGGGACGACTGCTGCGACGGCCACAGGTCAGAGGAGAGGGCCTGCTGCTGCGGCGGTGCGGAAGTTGTCAGAGTAGAGGAGGCCGCAAGGTGGAGCGCGCGCCAGGCCGTGGCAGCTGCGGCGGCCGGGTCAGGGAAGGGCCCGCGCACAGCCGTGGCGGCGGCAGCAGCTGGGTCGGGGAAGGGCACCAGCGGGGAGTTGCCGCCGGTGAGGACACCCGCCGGCAGCAGGGGAGGGGCGCCCGTCGCTGGCAGCCCGACCATGAAGGCCAGGGCACCCACGCGCGTGGCCGCCGCGCCGGAATCGGCGCCGGCAGAGGCCTGGCCGCGGACCGCGGCGGCGTAGGAGGAGGGGGAGGAGGAGGGGAGAGGAGGGAAGGAGGAGAGGGGCGGCGGCGACAGCCAGCCAACCATGGCAGGCGGCGGCGGTGGTTGCTGCTAAAGGAAGGTGGAGAGGAAGGAAACCCTAGCTGATACCATGTAGGAGAATAATGTTCTCTAGTGTATTCCTCCAACCCTAGATGGGTGGGTATATAGACAGTGATACATGAACCTCTATATAGGCTATACAAGGCCATATGGGCCACACACATATACTCTAACATTTTCAAGTCCCAGTTCATCAAAGTGATTGGACCAAGTTTACCCTTCTGGATCATACCCATCATTAATACCGCGATCAACCATTCTGTTTGGATTCCTAAAAAAACCAATCATGTACAGAGTTGGTGAAGCCTTGAAGGACTTTGGGCCTGGATTGGCAGGTTTTCTGCATTTCTGCAATTTCGAAGGACCAAATTTGCATAGCTTCATAAAAAGGTTTGGACTGAAAGTGAGAAAGGCTGAATGCATAAAGTGACAGTACATCAGAGTTCAGGACTTGTTGCCTGAAAATCAACCAGCGTTTCTCAGAAAGTATTACAAAATATTTTTGTTTCACCGATTATCTAAGGCTTATCAGGTGCTAATCATATCGATTTCACAACTTGATTCTAATACAACAAGAAACAAGTAATGTATCTCAGCACAAACACACACAGGCTAACCAGATGGAGTGCTGGATTACAATACAATACTGATGGTCTCTCCTTCTCTTCTGAACGCCCAGTGGTTCTTCAATGTGGAGATGTGGCTCTGGTACCTTGCTGGTGTCCGAAAACTCCAGGAATATATATGCTGAAGGCCTAGTCTGAGACTCCAGGTCAGGATGTTATTTTATTTGTATCAGGTGATTACTGATTAGATCTTAACATGGAGAGGGTCCACAGGGAGGGTGGGGAGGTAGAGACAATTATTTTGAAAGAAGTCATTTGGGAAAAAAGAACAGAATAAAGACATTAAGTTTATTTGTCATCTAAGTGTTTTGTTCCTATTCTCTGATCCCTTGAATCCATGCAAATGTGATATCCAGGTTTATCAAAGTGAACAGGTTGTTTACCACTTTGGATTGATCATATGTCTTGCTACTACTACGTACTACAATGAACCAACTGCATTCGAATTGGAACAGCTGATCTGGATCCGAAAGAAAGTGTACCCAAGCAAAAACTAGGTAGAGAATATCTTACCTAGTTGATCGCGTTGAATATATGTTAAATTTGAACTTGTGAAATGTTTTGCTGGCCAATCCATGGAAGTGAGCTTGACCAACTTTACTTGCCTTGATCATATTCACATCTCACCTTTATCACTATTAAGTACACGTAGGGCCATCGTATCAATTTCTTAAAAGAAGTTTAATAAAATGCCTATCCCACTAATAAGTAGCTAGAGTTGCCAAACTCAATAGTAAGCTTCGAGGTGAAATCAAGCAACTCCAAGAGCTTTTTTTTCCCCACACAAACCACAACATATCCAGCTTTTATTTCACAGCAGTGGTAGATGAGTTAACCATAATGACATCTTAAAGAATTAAGACATGGGACGGATAAATATGTTTATCAGCACTAATCCTACAAAGGTTGTACAATCGAGTACTCCAGAGACAATTCTACTTTATAAGAATATTTTAAGTCACAACACTATTGATATTGTACTGTAACATCCCGCAATTTTATTACGGAATGTTAATTATAAAAAAATGAGGATTTAAATTTTTTGATGAATTAGTGCTTGTCAATTTAATTAAGGATGCTTTCCAATTTCTCTCCTATAATTCCTAGATTTATTTTTGAATTAAATAAAATTCCTAGGAAATATAAAATGCTAGTGTGAGAACTTTGGAGCTCATTTGGATTTATTTGGAGTTTATTTGTGTGAGTTTCAAATTTGAATCTTTATTCAAATTTGAAACAAAAATAGAAGAGGCTTTAGGGAGAAAAGAAAAGGGAGAAGGGAAAAACACTGCTGGGCCTCGAACCTTAAGTTTAAGTCCGATCCAGGCCCTCCATCTCTTTTTCCAAAGCCAACCGCACAGCCTCACCTTTCCCTCGATCCAGCCCAACGCGGCCCACTCCAGCGCCGGCCCGTTCACCACCTACCGCGCCGCGCCGTGTCGCTGCCAGGAGGGACCCGCCGTGACGTCGCGCCTTCGTCAGCAGCAGCGTCACCCCGTCTCCCACCTTTCGCGCTTTAGCTGACGCCGCGCGCGGCAAAGCGGCGCAGCGCCGCCCATGGCGCCGTCGCGACGCGCCCCGCGGCCCTCTTTCGCATCCAGGCCGTCCACGTGCCCCGCGCCGCTCCCTGCTCCATATATAGGCCGCCGCCGCAGCCCCAGGGCCTCCCAACCCTAGCCGCCGGGGACTTCTCCCCTTTTGCCGCTTGCCACTGCTCGCCGGAGAAGGGGGAGAAGGGGGAGGGGAAGAGGAGATCCAGAGGCCGTCCGCGAGTACGCCGGCACCGCCGCGAAGACCGGAGGCCGCCCGTGGAGCTCCAGGACGCCGAGAAGCCAAGAACAGCGACGCCCCGGCATCCTCTGCTTCCTCTGTCCGCGCCGCCGTCTTCTTCCTCACCGAGGACCCCGCTCCGCCTCTCTACACCAACGCCTGCACGTCGGCCAGTGGCCACCGAGGTGAGGCCGTGCTCTCCCGCTCGTCTGTGGATGTCCCGGCCTTTGAGCCGAGGGGGAACGCCTGTCTGCTGTCGCCGCCGCCGCCGCGCTCGCCGCTGCGTGAGGCTGGCCTTCGTGCCGTGCTGGGAAGCTCTTGCAGGTGCCGCCGCCTTCACCAGGAGCACGCGCTCGCCTCCGCGGCTTGCCTTGACACACGTGAGCGAGCACGCCCCCAAATCACCGTCGCCGTCCTGCATCGTCGCGCCGCCGTGGCCATTGCCGCACCGGGTTGCCTCGCGCACGCGCGAGCAGGGGGTGAAAGGCGACGTCTTTAGGAGTTCCCCGTGCACGCCTCATTGCCGGCACAGCCGCGCGCCCACGCGCGTCCTTGCCCGGCCACGGGAGCCCTGCGCTCCGCCGCCGCATGCGCCGGCCCGAGCTCCGCCATGGCTGACCCCGCCGTGCGCGTCTGGGCAAGGGGCAAAAGCCCCAGATTCTAGTTCGCCCGTTTACACTTGGTGCACGCGCACGCGTATCTGGCAACTTGGCGCGCCCACACGCCGTCGTCGGTGACCATCCGCTCAGCCCCGCAGCGCCTTCCTTTGTGCCGCCGCCGTTGAGCACCTCCCCGGCCAAAGGCCTGCCTTTTCTTGGCGTCATCATATTCGCCGGGACCGTCACAACCTCTCGCTGCTGTTTGTTGTTTGGCCCAAGGTACCTCACCGCCGACGAGCCCCTTCCCACGCCGCCTCCCCTCAGCGGCATTTTGCCGAACACGAGACGGAGCCGGGCGCTAAACCCAGGGGTTTTTCCCCCGCACGCGCTCACACACGCGCAGGTGCACGCAGAGGATCTGACCGGATCCAGTGCGCCCGCCCACTCACGGCCGCGCCTCACGCACGCACACACCCCGCCGTGCCACAGTGGATCGCTGGGATCGGCCGCGCGCGCTGCCATGCCGGGCTGCCACGCAGGCAGCCACGTGGGCAGGCGCTGGCTTTAAGCCAGGCACGTGGCTGCTGCGTCAGCGCTGGAGCTGGCATGCAGCTAGCTATGGGCCCTTTTAGAGCTGGCTAGAGTAGGTTTAGAGCTAGCTAAAAGATTGTATTATTGTGTATGCGTATTTTAATTTCAGAAATCTATTTTATCTTTGGAAATTCGTATTAAATCCGTTTTAACTCCAAAAAATATGAAACTTCTTCTGAAAATCTTCTAAAAATCCAAACTCCGCGCTAGGCTAGAGTTTGCCTCTTTTTGGGTCTTATTTGTTCCTTCTCTTGGATTTGTTGCAACTAGCCGCCGAGTTATTTATTTAAATACAATTCTAGGAGCCGCCGGAGCCGGAGAGCTGAACCAGGACTACGACGACGACTTCAGCTACGACGACTACCCGCACCCAGGTTCACACCCGACCATTCCTTGAATGCCCATTAGGCGTGGCTATTAGAACTGCTAGTGCTTTAATTACTGCATAGTGATAGATATGATGAACCCGTGCATAGCCTCTTTTACATACTTGTCCTTGATTGACCTCCTACTACTACTTTACTTATGCGTGATGATACGCTGAGCTTGCTATGCATGTGTTGGGATTATTGTGGTAGATTCTTGGCGTGTGTGGGGAAAACCGGCAGGAGAAGATGTTTTGGGATATTTTGGCGGGGGTGAGCTCAAGACAACCCGATCTGGGATCGGGGGCCAGGGATCGTCTTCTCGAACGTTGCCCAATGTGGTGCCTATGGCGGGTACACTGTTTTAGGAGCATAGGTGTTGGGGTTTTTGTGATGACTTGGAGGATAGGAGCTCGCTGTTGGTATTTGTTAAGCCTACAGAAATATTATGATAGATAACCCGCAAGCGCACGGATACCGGTGAGCATTCCACCCGGGCGAGGGTTTTAAATATCGAATCCACAGGGAGAATGGTAAAGAGAGTATCTGAGGTATATAACTAATCAACTGAGTAGCTATCAAGGACTGGACAGAAAGAGAGATAAGGAAAACTTAAGGATGTCTGGTTCTTATCCTCACAAGCTATGTCTTTATTGCTCTTATGGGGTGATTGTCTGAAGGCACACTTAGTAAAGGGAACCTCCCGAGAATCTATGGGGGAGTCCTACAGTTTCTATAGACGGGAGGTGGACTACGAAGGACTCAATGGTGCTGTCACCACCACGATCTACCACACGATCCGGAATATAGAAGGCATTCACAAGCTAGCTAGTCTAAGCACCACGCTTACACTAAACATGCAACTTTAATTCAAGAGCGACAGGAATTAAAGTACTCAAAGAGTTATGAACCGTAAGAACAATAAAAACAATGGTGCTCACTTGAATAAGAAGTCGATCTTTCCCGTAAGGTCTCAGGATCAGGCTCCAATGGAGTTGACCCCAGAGGTAGAAGATGAAGAGGAGACACCGACAGGTCCGGGCCTTCCTTCAGCTTCGCCTCAACCGCTCTCTAATCCTCTCGAACAAGATTAGCTAGGTCTAATTAGACTGTGGATCTAATCTCTCAACTTGATACTAACTCTCCAACTCTAATTCTAATCTAGAGCTCTAATCTCAGGTAGGCATGGAGGATCTGATAGAATGAGTTGCCTTCTGCCCTGGGGTCAGGGGGTCTGCTTATATAGTCTAGAAGAGATGACGTGCACCGTAGGATCAAACCGACCTAAATATATGGTTTAGATTGATCTTCATAGGCGGTGGAGGAACATTCCAGAAGCCGGGCCCATTTGGCACCAGGGGGTGGCCGACCGGCCCCACCACTGGGCCGGTCGGTCTGGTGTGGGCCCCATTCGGGGTCCACTTCGGCCAGGTGGGTCCTTGATCCTTCTAGATGCTTCTTTTTTAGGTGCTAAGTCACGTTGAGTTCCGGAGCCTTCTGGAGTCTTCTAGAGAGGTTTTCTTGCATATTTTCTGAATAGTCCCTGCAAATTCATAGATTCACCAAAACTCGTGGAAATTGTTAATATAAACCCTAATAAGGTGATCTAATCATATTTTAGTCCTTTTCCAGTAAATGTGAGGGATAAAATTCATAGATAAAATTTGTCAACAAACTCCCCCACACTTAGGCTTTTACTCGTCCTCGATAAAAGGATGGTTTACAACCGTGTAGACAAGAATCAACATAATTATACTCCTTAGTCATATCTGTACTTAGGGAACATCTGAATATAGCTAGAAACAGATCACCTTTATTTCTCAAATCTAGTCAATGGAGAGTTTCTGAATAAGTTTTGGAAAGAAAATGCAGCCTTGCTTACTCCTTTGTGATACTCTCAAATTTTAGAATGTAAAGATATAGCAGACTTACCTTGCATATATTGCTAGGTCAAAATCTGTATCCATGAAGAGGTCTGTCATAGGTCGTAGATCAAGATATGTGCGTGTGTCAAATTTTAAAAACCACTGCTCTGACTTTAGAATCTTCTGTCTTTTTCCATCTTTTTTAGAACAAGGTATCCAGCTATTTTGTGGAGAGTTGGGCTCTACTCACCCTCGGACACGCGTCCATTATTACTCTCTCACTTATTTTTTTTAGAGAAGTGGGCCCTACTCACCCTCGGACACATGTCCATTATTCTTCTCTTTTTTATGCCTTTTTCTTTTCTGAGAGGGGGGTTCTTCTGACCCGTAGAACACTTGTCCATTTTCTCCTCTCCCTCACTTTCCTCTCCACTCATAATAATAATTTTTTTCTTTTCTTCCTTTGGCTTTTTCTCTTTTTTTTAGCTGTACCCTTTCATGATATGGGAGACAGAGATAAAAAATCTTAGAGCATAGATACTTTAGTGAAAGCAGTGTACGTGATCTTGATCATAGACTTAGACAAAACTTCAACATAGCTCTAGATTTGACAAAGCTCAATACAAGTAAGCAGCATTTAATCAAATTTATTTTCAATGAAAGCTCTGCTGGGGTATATTATTGATCACAAAGGAGAAACTTAGCTAATGATTTTTTTATTTTAAGTACTCTCCATAGACAAGATAAAAGAAAGATGGTTCTCATTATTCTAACTTTATTCTGATCATCCCAAAAGTAATAAATATTTCTAAGAGCATAAACATGTGAAACTTTATCTTTTAGGTTATCAGGACATTTTAGCAGGGCATCTTTGTTCAAATCGAAACAGAAAGCAATTTGTAAAAAATTAAAAAAGTTCAGGAAGCAAACCGAGCGGTGGACGAGATGTGGCCAAACTGGGTTCTGCCGTGGTTCGTCATGCGAGTCGTTTGATCATGCTTTTTCCGTTGTTTTTGATGCCGTTTGGTCATCTATTCTTCTCCCCCACACTTGTTTTCTGTTATCTTGCATGCACAGTATGGTGGAGACAAAAACATATCCAGAAAATATATATAGGCAAAGATAGCTCAACTTGTGGAATACTTCTTTATTAAAAGAGAGAGCACTTTATTAAACAACTCTAAAGCGAACTAAAGCAAACTAACAAACTCGAACTAACTATCACTAATGTGCTCTCTAACTAAGGTGTTTACACAGGACGCTTGCCCTTCTTAAGGTCGCGCCTATGGTCTTCCTCATCGTCCCTACGTTTCTTTGACTCTAACAGCTTAAGGACAGTCTTGGTGAGGGAAGCGTTGACGCGATGGATCTCTTTGCAAGTTTCAACCAGGCTTGCTACTTCCTACGCTAGCTCAGCTACGGTCTTCCGGGTCTTCTGTTTCTGCGGCATCCGCTGGCTGGCTTCGAAGACTGGGATTCTCTTGATCTAAGGTTCCTTGGCACGAACTCCGTCGATGGTGACGCGGCTTGAGGAGGTGGTGTACTTGTGCACCCTTGTGTTGCCAAACTTGTCCATGCGCACATCAACGAGTCACTCTCCATCCCTTGGTTTCTTCAGATCCATATAGCTAGGAACACGGATCGACTTCTTCTGGGCTGTTTCACGACGGCAATAGTTCGCCTGCCTGCTTTCTGTAGGCGGTGGCGGTGAACGTGGACGGCTAAGCGAGAATAGCGAGAGAGGGAGGTGATTAGGAGGCAAGGAGGCTAGCAGCTTTGCATCCTTCTCGAAAGGAACAACCGCCTTTGCTTCAAAGCTAAAGGGGACAAGCTGCTTGTCGGCCATTGCTGCTACTTGGAGGCTTTGGGATGAGGAAAAGCTGGGGGTCTGCCCCTGCTTATATATCGGTCCCGGACTTGCAGAAGGGGTTGACCAGGCTTGGAAAGGCTGAGGAAAATCTCGTAAAAGATCCCCGAACTAGTTTTTCAAAACCCTAACACCTTAGAGATAGCATGGGCGAAAGCTGACGGCGAATGACGGTGGGCAGGGCCCGATCGGCCCAGTGAGGGGGTCGATCGGTCCCCTACCAGGGCGCCTCGCGGAGATCTTCGGCGCGGGGTGCTCTAACCGTGTGCTGATCCCTAAAAACCTTAAGATGGCCCATTACGACCTAAAATTAATATTCGTTGGTAAGCAAAGGAAATCTATCTCATCCAAATCCTCAGACTCTTTATTGGGCTCTAAAAATATTTTAAGGCGTTGACCATTTACCTTGAATAACGTACCTTCGTCGTCTTGAAGAGTGACGGCTCCGTGTGACGATGAATTCACTACCTTGTATGGTCCTTCCCACTTGCTTTGTAGCTTTCCATGCCCAAAGAGTCGTACCCTGGAGTTAAAAAGTAATACCTGATCGCCTGGGTTGAATTCTTTTTTCATGATTCTCTTGTCGTGCCATCTCTTGGTTCTTTCCTTGTAGATCTTGGCACTGTGATACGCCTTCTCTCTCCATTCTTCTAGCTCGGATAGTTGCATTTTTCGTTTTGTTCTGGCTGCTTCAAAGTCCATGTTCCATCTCTTTATTGCCCAATGAGCCTTGAATTCTAGCTCAACCGGCAAGTGACATGTCTTCCCGTAGACCAGTTGGTAGGGAGACATTCCAATGGGGGTTTTATAAGCTGTCCGATAAGCCCAAAGTGCTTCGGGTAGCTTGTCTTTCCATTTTATCCCCATTTGGTCCACCGTCTTCTGTAGAATGTTCTTGATCTGCTTATTGGATGTCTCTGCTTGACCACTTGTTTGCGGGTGGTAAGGAGTAGCGACATTCTGCTGGATCCCATGGTTCATGAGGTATTTCTCGAAGCGCTTGTCAATGAAATGAGATCCTCCATCACTTATCACTAACCTTGGCGTACTGAATCTTGGAAATATTGTCTCTTCAAACATTCTTATTGAGCTTTTGTGGTCAGCAGTTCTGCATGGCAGGGCTTCAACCCATTTGGAGACATAGTCAACTGCCACTAAGATGTACTCAAATTTTCCAGATTTTGGGAATGGTCCCATGTAGTCAATTCCCCAGACATCAAAGAGCTCGATCTGAAGGTTGGTTGTCAGTGGCATGGCATTTCTGGAATTGATGTTTCCGTGCCTCTGACAGGAGTTGCACCTTCGTACGAAATCTTTTGTGTCTTGATACATGGTTGGCCAGAAAAATCCGCTTTGCCAGATCTTTGCATGTGTGTGGAAAGCTCCATAATGACCTCCATATGGTGATGAGTGGCACCTCTCAATGATCTTCATTCCTTCTTCTGCCGGTACACACCTCCTGAGTAACCCGTCAGAGCATACTCGAAAAAGGTATGGTTCATCCCACAGGTGATGGCGACTCTCGTAAATAAGCTTTTTCTTGTCGGCTCCTGGTCGTACATACCCTGCAACCATAAAATTAACAATATCTGCGTACCAGGGGTCTGACCGGGCGATCCGATAGAGCATGTCGTCCCTCATTGTGTCATTGATGGGTAGTTCCTGTGGTTTCTCAAAATACATTCTAGACAAATGATCGGCAACAGAATTTTCTACTCCCTTCTTATCTTTTATTTCTAAGTCAAATTCTTGGAGAAGCAAAATCCATCTTATTAATCTAGGTTTAGCATCTTTCTTAGTGAGCAAATATTTTAAAGCAGCATGATCAGTGTAAACAATAACTTTTGCTCCTACTAAGTAAGATCTAAACTTGTCAATGGCATAAACAACAGCTAGCAGTTCTTTTTCAGTTGTGGCATAATTGAGTTGAGGTCCTGTCAAAGTTTTACTAGCATAAGCAATGGCATGATGTTTCTTGTCTTTTGTTTGCCCCAAAACAGCCCCCACAGCATAATCACTTGCATCACACATAATTTCAAAAGGTAAAGACCAATCAGGGGGTTGTATAATGGGTGCAGAAATAAGAGCATTTTTCAGAGTTTCAAAAGATTTAAGACAAGCATCATCAAAGTCAAAAGGAACATCTTTGGCAAGCAAGTTTGTAAGAGGTCTAGCAATATGAGAAAAATCTTTTATAAACCTTCTATAGAAACCAACATGGCCAAGAAAACTTCTAATTCCCTTGACATTAACAGGTGGAGGTAGCTGTTCAATTACTTCTATTTTAGCTCTATCTACCTCAATTCCTCTTTCAGAAATTAGATGGCCTAGCACTATTCCTTCTCTAACCATGAAATGACATTTTTCCCAATTAAGGACTAAGTGCTTTTCTTCACATCTTTGCAAAACCTTATCCAAGTTTTCTAGACAATCATCAAAAGTTTTTCCATAAACAGAAAAATCATCCATGAAAACTTCTATGATCTCTTCAATCATATCAGAGAATATAGACATCATGCATCTTTGAAAAGAAGCTGGAGCATTACATAGCCCAAAAGACATTCTACGATAAGCATAAGTTCCATAAGGGCATGTAAAAGTGGTTTTGCTCTGGTCACTGGGATGGATTGGGATTTGGTGATATCCAGAATATCCATCAAGAAAGCAAAAGAAAGAGTGATTTGCCAACCACTCTAACATTTCATCAATGAAGGGTAGTGGAAAGTGATCTTTCCTTGTGGCTTTGTTGAGTTTTCTATAATCTATGCACATACGCCAACCAGTGACGGTTCTCTGAGGAATTAATTCATTCTTCTTATTTTTCACAACTGTTATGCCTCTCTTTTTAGGCACAACTTGCACGGGGCTCACCCACTCACTATGTGGCACAGGATATATAATCCCGGCGTGTAAGAGTTTCAGAACTTCTTTCTTCACTACCTCTCTCATCGCATTGTTAAGTCTTCATTGTGGCTCTCTAGATGGTATAACATCAAGGTCTGTAGGAATGCGATGAGTGCAAAGGGCAGGACTGATGCCCTTAAGGTCTTGGAGCGAGTAGCCAAAGGCTGAGCGATGTTTTTCTAAGATGGTTATCAGCTTATGAGTCTCTTCCTGAGTGAGTTGGTCATTAATGATCACAGGAGACTCATAATCATTGTGCAAAAAGGCATATCTTAGGCCAGGTGGTAAAGGTTTAAGCTCAATGGGAGGTCTCGAGGGTTCCTCGGTTTCATCGAGGGGCTCAGATTCTGTAGGATTTTCTTCTTCCTCCTCAATGAAGAATTCAGTGACATCTTCTTGATTGGATTCTATGAAATGTTCTAGAGATGCTTCATTCACCTCTTCCATTGGGTCAGGTTCAGGACTGGGTTCGGTCTTAGTATGGATCGAATGTGAGAAGTGTAAGGGAACTTTAATGGTTTTGCCTAGGCAAACATCAAGTTTCCCTGTGTGTCCTTCTTTAAGGAGTTTTTCTAAAGGATAGCCTATTAAAAGATCAAACTCCTTAATATCACAAATGTGAAAGCTTAGGTGAATTGTCATGTCATAAACTAAAACAGGTAAGACATAGAGAATTCCCAAACTTTGAATAATCTGTCCTGAGGAGCACTTTAATAATTTCGTTGTGGGAAATAATGGCTTGTTTTTGATAAACTGATGGAAAAAGGATAAGGCCATTATATTGATTCCCACAATTGGATTATAAAGGGCATCAAAGGGGGTTCCATTGATTGTACATTGAATTAGTATAGAAGGTGAATCCAAATGGACTATATCAGAGGAAAGCTCTGACTCTTCCAACCATTCCCCACTCATGATGGATGCAAGCTCCACAGTGCGTTCTCTTGAGAAGGTTTGCTCAAAAGAGTCTATCTTCTCATGTGAAGCAGATGTATGCTTTCGACGTATCTTCTCTTTATGATATTTCGAGGTGTTTCCATAATCGGAACATAAATCATCCTCGATATCATTTATAGAATCAGGTAGAGGAATTTCTTCCCGTGGTGATTCTATATGTTGGATAGCTATAGGTTGAGATGTTTCTGGCATAGGTTCTGGTGTAGCTATCTCTGGAATCTCTTCTAAAGTTTTCTCTTCTAAAGGACCATCATTAGTGCTGGCTAGAATGTTGTCTAGGACAGTTCTAGCTCCACTAGATGTAAGGTGTATGAATAATCCATGAGAGGAGGTATTCAAATAGGCTCTAGATTCCTTATTAAGACCAATATAGAAGTGTTGAAGGAGAATATGGTCTTGAAGGCTTAGATCTGGTCCGGATTTGCAAAGAAGTTCAAAACGTTCCCAGGATGAACTCATAGACTCATTATCCCCCTGTTTGAAGGATATGATCTTGATTCTAAGGTCGACTACTTTGGATAAGGGATAAAAATCCATGCAGAAATCTGCACGGAGAGTTCCCCAATCGCCTTTCATCTTCTCTTTGGTTCGGTCGTAGCATTGGCGAGCTTTTCCTTTCAGAGTGAATGGAAAAAGCTTCCAACGGATAGTCTCGTCTGACATACCCTCAATGTGCAGGCAGTCACAAGTTTGCTCAAACTGTTGGAGATGATGATAAGGGTCTTCGTCTTCTATTCCTAAGAAAGTGTTGGTTTGGACCATCTCTATTAACCGTGGGCGCAGCTCATAGGCATCTGCTAGGATTGGTTTCGATGATGGCATAGGCCTAAGGCTGAGCTCTGAGGGTGCCGAAAAATCTTTGATAAGGGTGGTGTCCATAAGGACAGTAGGTAATCTAAAACTAAAAAGAAAAAAAGAAAGATACAAGATTAGTTATACTCGAAGAGTTTTCTCTTAACCGTTCTCCCCGGCAACGGCGCCAGAAATGCTTGTTGGTATTTGTTAAGCCTACAGAAATATTATGATAGATAATCCGCAAGCGCACGGATACTGGTGAGCATTCCACCTGGGAGAGGGTTTTAAATATCGAATCCACAGGGAGAATGGTAAAGAGAGTATCTGAGGTATATAACTAATCAACTGAGTAGCTATCAAGGACTGGACAGAAAGAGAGATAAGGAAAACTTGAGGATGTCTGGTTCTTATCCTCACAAGCTATGTCTTTATTGCTCTTATGGGGTGATTGTCTGAAGGCACACTTAGTAAAGGGAACCTCCCGAGAATCTATGGGGGAGTCCTACGGTTTCTATAGATGGGAGGTGGACTACGAAGGACTCAATGGTGCTGTCACCACCACGATCTACCACACGATTCGGAATATAGAAGGCATTCACAAGCTAGCTAGTCTAAGCACCATGCTTACACTAAACATGCAACTTTAATTCAAGAGCGACAGGAATTAAAGTACTCAAAGAGTTATGAACCATAAGAACAATAAAAACAATGGTGCTCACTTGAATAAGAAGTCGATCTTTCCCGTAAGGTCTCAGGATCAGGCTCCAATGGAGTTGATCCCAGAGGTAGAAGATGAAGAGGAGACACCGACAGGTCCGGGCCTTCCTTCAGCTTCGCTTCAACCGCTCTCTAATCCTCTCGAACAAGATTAGCTAGGTCTAATTAGACCGTGGATCTAATCTCTCAACTTGATACTAACTCTCCAACTCTAATTCTAATCTAGAGCTCTAATCTCAGGCAGGCATGGAGGATCTGATAGAATGAGTTGCCTTCTACCCTGGGGTCAGGGGGTCTGCTTATATAGTCCAGAGGAGATGACGTGCACCGTAGGATCAAACCGACCTAAACATGTGGTTTAGATTGATCTTCATAGGCGGTGGAGGAACATTCCAGAAGCCGGGCCCATTTGGCACCAGGGGTGGCCGACCGGCCCCACCACTGGGCCGGTCGGTCTAGTGTGGGCCCCATTCGAGGTCCACTTCGGCCAGGTTGGTCCTTGATCCTTCTAGATGCTTCTTTTTTAGGTGCTAAGTCACGTTGAGTTCCGGAGCCTTCTGGAGTCTTCTAGAGAGGTTTTCTGGCATATTTTTTGAATAGTCCCTGCAAATTCATAGATTCACCAAAACTCATGAAAATTGTTAATATAAACCCTAATAAGGTGATCTAATCATATTTTAGTCCTTTTTCCAGTAAATGTGAGGGATAAAATTCATAGATAAAATGTGTCAACACTCGCCCCGGTCTGAAACCGAGTGTGTCGCCTGTTACACGGGACTTTCGTACACACCATCTCGCCGAGAGTGGGGATAGGGCCGCTCGACCCTAGCAAGTGCGATGCCATACCTGCCAGTAGGATAGAGGGTATCAGTGAGAGGATTAGGGTGAAGTCCCTTCCCTTTGGGTGTTCCCCGTGTGGCCACACAAGGGCATGTTCACAGTTTTGGGGTGGACCTTTGCAAAGGACCGCATCGAGACCCGGATGCAGGATGGAATCGTAACTCCTAGGTGTTCGTTCGGTAGGGTAGGCTCGGTCGGCCGTACACCGTCCGGGTACTATTCCGAGTTGGGTACTGGTGTACACGCTCTGCAGAGTTTTGATCTATACGTATAGCCGCGTCCTCGGTTATGGACATGCCCGTTGTTTCTCCGACTCTTACGTTTTGGGATTTCGACCTCCCCCTTATAGGATGAGAGTGTATTGGTGAGCCGTGGTTGTATTCGGGGAGAGGAGAGTTGCTCCCTCTGCCTCGCGGATCTGGGTGCAACCATTGAGGTGCGAGGAGTGGGAGTTCTCGCACCGACCCTAGAGGGAGATAGGTGATGGTGACGGTGATCTGGATGACCAGGTGTAACCGTTTGCGGATGAGAGATATGGGATATGGTGGAATTATGGAGATATTACTGTGTTTATGATGCTGCCGCTGCATAGGAAACCCAGCTACTACCTTGATATGTTCTTTCCCCTTAGAAGTAGGCCACTTAAAGCTTGCATACGGTTGGTGACGTGGACCTATCCCGATCCTTGGGGATAGCCCCTGAGCTTGCAGGGTATGAGTCGGACTACGACAACAATGCTGACGGATGGTACGACTGAGGGGGCACGACGCTTCGCTCAAGGATGCCTGTGGGAGATGACTGAAGACGGAGACACCTTTTGGAATCTAGCTACCGCTGCGTAGGCTTTTATTCCTGTTATTCCGCCAAGAGGTGTGTATTGATGTACTCTGATTATTCAGGACATGTAATAATCAGATTATTATTCGTACTCTGATGCTTTATTTCGCTGTATGACTGTGATATTTATCTGTGATGAATGCCTGTGCGTGATAGCGACTGATCCAGGGACTATCACGAGACAGAATGCTGGGTTTTCTGATTTTGAAAACCCAGGGCGTTACAGATGGTATCAAAGCCATACTTGACCGTAGCACGTGCTCTTAGAAATGATCGTTAGAAATTAGGACTCTAAACGAAACACTTTTGATTATATACCATTCTTGACTTATATTACAAAACTTATCCTTCTTTGAAAAATTCTATCTCACCTGCGCTAACTAGGAAATTTCTTTCGTGTCACAGGAGATGGCTCGTCAGGAGGTGGAGTTGCTCCCGGAGCACATGGAGGGACTCGCCAGTTGGGTTGACCGGGTCATCCTCAGGCTGGGGATTCCCCCTACGCACGTCACCTACCGCGCTGATGACGTCCGCACGCTGTCAGGACCACTAGTGCTCTGCACGGTGGCCATCCTACCCCACCCGGGGCTTCCAGGCTTCCCCGGGATGCTCGAGCACAGCACAGGACTCAACGTCAGGAACGCTGTGGACACCGCCTGCAGCCACGTACTTCGCCACCTGCTGGCTAGGTACCGCGACGTCTACAGGACTGGGGACCTGCGGCTGATCCCCCAGGACTACTACAGAGTGGCTCCGATCATAAATGGACTGCCAGACCCGTCGGTGCTCTACGAGGAGGAGGTTGTTCAGGGACCTCTACGTGAGACCGACGACACGCTCGTCACCACTGGGAGCTACCTCGTGGACCTCAACACTCACGCCCGCCGACTGAGCGAGCAGACGAATGCACTCTTCAGCAGGCTGTAGTACACTACTCTGGAGCTGAAGGAGCTTCAGCCCCGTACCTAGAGTTTGCTCGTGGAGAACCTCACCCTTCGCCAGCGAGTCGAGCAGCTCGAGCGAGGGTTACGCCACGCCAACTCTTTGGCGGTGCAGGCAGAGGCTGAGAGGGTGACCGCTCGAGAGGAGAAGATCTACGCTCAGGAGGATCTACGCAAGCAGGAGGCCAGGTTCACCCGTCTCTTCGCTAAGCTGGACCAGAAGGATGCTCAGTTCGCCGCCCAGGGACGCAACCTGGTTCGTGAGAAGGCCAGAGTGGCCGAACTGGTGGAGGACCACTACTCCAACACCGCCAACATCGCCGTACTCACCAGGACTTCTGTGTTCCTGCTGGACAAGTGCAAGAGGATGCTGAGGACTTGGGAGGACGCTGACTCACTTCGTGTGGACGAGCTCCAGGAGCTCAACAGTCTGCTACCCCCCGAGCACCAGCGGGCGATCCGCAAGGAGACCTTCAGGCTCCACCCGTCCGCCCTCAAGCTTCACCTGTGTCCCCTGGCTGACATGCCCACTCCGGTTGAGACCGATGAGGTGAGGGCTGCTCACGCCAGGCTGTCACGGATGTTCCCAGAGACTTCCCCGAGGAGGACTGTTACCCCGTGAGGTACAAGAAGGCCCGCTTCGAGTAGTGTGCTAGAGCATGACCATGCTAATAAGGGTAGAGTTGTAAGATAGATAGTCTCCATGAGATGTTCTATGCAGCCGAGAGCCTGTTCTGGTGTATGATGAGTTATGAGTCTTTTCACACCTAGAAGTGCACACCCTTTTGAGATCATGTAACGCTATATTTAGATCGTTGTTGTGTGTGACCTCCAAGGCTTGAGTCAGCCTCGAGGAAACTTATGTACTCATAATGAATGCTGATTGTTTGGTCTTATTGGAGTTATATGTTCTTATTGCTTTCTTCTTATTGAGTGTTGGATTTGTATTAGTAGAAATATTTTCATGCTTGTATATCAGACTCAATTTGTTGGTGAGTGACGTATCTAAACCTTCCCTATATCCTTGGTCTTGTTTACAGTAAGATGTCGATCAGAAGGTCCGGACGCTTGCTGGCACGCTTTGATGTTGCCGAGGAAGAGCAAGCCCCACCAGCCCCGCCTGTCCGTGGCCGTGGACATGGCCGCGCTCCCGTACGTGGACGTGGACGCGCTCGTGGTCATGGACATGCGCCTGTCCTAGGATGTGGCTGAGGCGCTATGGTGCCACCACCACCACCTCCGCCCATCAGACAAGGCGCTGTGGAGGATGGAGAAGAGGAGGAGGCCGAAGGAGAACCTGAGCCACACCCAGCTCCCCAGGGTCGTGGGCGTGGGCGTGGTCGTGGCCGTGGAGGAGCACCGCCACCACCACCGCCTAACTTGGCAGAGGTGATGGCCACTTAGACTGCGCTGATGCAGAGGATGGCGGAAGCCGTCGAGAACTGAGTCAACGGTGGGAACCGCAACGTTCCGCCGGAGGAGGACTTCGCCAAGAAGATCGAGAGGTTCCTCCGCCTGAAGGCCTCGACCTTTAGCTACTCGGACGACCCTCTCGAGGCCGACGACTGGCTCCGCGTGATCGAGACGAAGCTCGACCTCACCGCCTACACTGACGAAGAGTGTGTGGCACTCGCCGTCCACCAGCTCGAGGGTCCTGCCAAGTCGTGGTGGGACAACTACTCCGACAGCCACCCGAACCCGGCCTTCATCACTTGGCTGGAGTTCTGTGAGGTGTTCCACGAGCAGTACCTACCACGGGAGCTCATGAGTCAGAAGGCACAGGAGTTCCGCACCATGACCCAGGGTGCGATGAGGGTGGAGGAGTACGAGAGGCACTTTATGAAGATGATGCGCTATGCCCCCGACGACACCAACTCTGACGACAAGAAGCAATTCTGGTTTCTGCGAGGCCTCCACCACGGTCTCCACCAGGGCTTGAAGGCCAGCGAGCACAAGTCCCTTCGCCACCTGGTGAACAGGGCTATCGCGCTCGAGGAGGAACGGAGGGGGCATGAGGAGCGCATGAAGGGCAAGAAGAGGTTCAGAGATCGGGACCATGGCGACCAATCCTTCCAGAGGCCGAGGAGTGGGCAGAGCAACCTGCTCCGAGGGAGCTACCACCCGGGGAACAACCAACCCGAACGTGGCTTCGGAGGGAACTGTGCACCGAACCCAGGAGGAAGGAGCAACTACCAGCAGCAGGGTGGAGGCTACAACCGCCCACCGCAGAGCGTGTCGAGACCTAGCACCAGAGGTTTCACCCCGACGTGCTACGCCTGTGGCAAGCAAGGCCACAAGTCGTACGAGTGCCCCAGCAGGAAGACCACTGCTACACCTGCCAGGGTGCCAGCTCCAAGAGGGAAGCCACCTCAGGCTGCTCCCCAGCCGGCCGCTGAACGTGGAAGGCTCAACCTCCTGACTGAGGAGGAGGCTGCCGACGCTCCTGACGTCGTGATCGGTGAGTTTTTAGTTTGTGGTGCTAAAGCTTTGATTCTGTTTGATACTGGTGCAACTAGTTCCTATGTGTCCTCTAACTTTGTAAACAAACTGTCTCTCCCCATGACTCCCCGACCGAAACCGATTATAACGAGCTCCCCGCTCGGAGATATCAGTTGCACCTTCCTATGCAAAGGAGTGGAGATGTTCATCAAGGGTCACAAGTTCCTCGGAGATCTGACCGTGCTGAAGTCCAATGGGATTGATGTTATTCTGGGCATGGATTGGATCACCGCTCACAAAGGGGTTATCTCCTCGTCACCCCGACAAGTGACCCTGATGCACCCGAAGGGAACAAAGATCACCTTTGAGCCACTGAAGTCTTGAGAAGTACCGGCCGTGTACAACCTCTCTACGAAGACAGTGGCCGATGTCCCAGTGGTTTGTGAGTACCCTGATGTCTTTCCCGATGATCTGCCGGGGTTACCACCAGACCTCGACGTGGAGTTCGTGATCAACCTTGTGCCGGGAACAGCACCCATGGCACAGAGTCCTTATAGAATGGGCAAGTTAGAGCTGGCAACGCTGAAGGAGGAGTTGGAAGCTCTCCGTGAGAAGGGGTACATCTGACCAAGTGCATCACCTTGGGCTTCACCGGTGATGTTTGTGCCGAAGAAGGATGGGACGCAACGGCTGTGCGTCGACTACCGCGCTCTTAATGCGGTAACCATCAAGAACAAGTACCCATTGCCACGCATTGATGACCTGCTAGATCAGCTGAAGAAGGCCAAGTACTTCAGCAAGATTGACCTTCGATCTGGCTACCATCAGATGAAGATTCTCCCCGAAGACATCTACAAGACAGCGTTTGTGACCCGGTACGGGCAGAATGAGTTCACTGTCATGTCGTTCGGGCTTACGAACGCCCCTGCTTACTTCATGAACATGATGAACAAGGTGTTCATGGACGAGTTAGACAAGTTTGTCGTGGTCTTCATTGACGACATCTTGGTCTTCTCGGAAACTACAGAAGAGCATGAAGAGCATCTGAGGATTGTGCTGGAGAAGCTGAGGCAGAATCAGTTGTATGCCAAGTTCAGTAAGTGCGAGTTCTGGCTAGAAGAAGTGGCTTTCTTTGGGCATGTGTTGTCAGGTGAGGGAGTTGCAGTTGATCCCTCGAAGATCGAAGCTGTGTCAAAGTGGCAGTCGCCCAAGACAGTGACAGAGATCAGGAGTTTTCTCGGGATGGCAGGATACTACCGCCGTTTCATTGAGAACTTCTCCAAGATTGCGAAGCCGATGACCGAGTTGCTGAAGAACAACACGCCATTCGTGTGGTCAGAGAAGTGTGAAGCAGGCTTCCAAGAGCTCAAGACCCGACTCACCACAACTCCTGTGTTGACGCTTCCCGATGACAACAAGGACTTTGTGGTGTACTGTGATGCTTCGAGGCAAGGTCTTGGTTGTGTGCTGATGCAAGAAGGCAAGGTGATCGCTTATGCTTCAAGGCAGCTTCGGAAGCATGAAGAGAACTATCCGACACATGACCTTGAGTTAGCAGCTGTTGTTCATGCTTTGAAGATATGGAGGCACTACTTGATGGGCAACAAGTGTGATATCTACACGGATCACAAGAGTCTGAAGTATATCTTCACCCAGTCTGAGCTGAACTTGAGGCAGCGGAGATGGCTAGAGTTGATAAAGGACTATGACCTCGACATTCACTACCATCTCGGCAAGGCGAATGTTGTGGCCGATGCTTTGAGCCAAAGAAGTTACTGCAACAACCTGATGGTGCAGAAGGAACAACCAGAGTTGTACAAGGAGATGGAGCGATTGTAGCTTGACATCGTCGAGAAGGGTCAGCTCAACGAGTTGAGGGTGAAGTACGGTCTGGAAGACCAGATTAGGCAAGCCCAGAAGGAGTATCCTGAGATTGAAGAAGTGAAAGACCTTCTGACGAGAGGCAAGGCCCCTGACTACCGCATTGACGAGCAAGGCACGTTGTGGTTGAAAGATCGCATATGTGTGCCTAGTGGTGAGGGTATCCGGAAGACGATTCTGAAAGAAGCACACGATTCTCGATATTCCATTCACCCCGGTTGCACCAAGATGTACCAAGACCTGAAGTGTCGATTCTGGTGGGAGAATATGAAAGAGGACATAGCTGAGTATGTTGCCCGATGCGACACATGTCAGAGAGTGAAGGCGGAACATCAGAGACCCGCCGGATTGCTACAGCCTCTTGAGATACCTCAGTGGAAATGGGATGATATCAGCATGGACTTCATGGTGGGTCTACCCCGCACTCAGAAGGGGAATGACTCGATATGGGTGATTGTGGATCGTTTGACCAAGGTAGCGCACTTCCTTCCGGTAAAGAACAAGTTCACTGTGAGTCAGTTGGCCGATCTCTACGTTGAGCACATCCTGAGGTTACATGGAGCACCCCGCAGCATCGTGTCCGATCGTGGTGCTCAGTTCACAGCTCAGTTCTGGAGGAGTCTACATGATTCGATGGGCACACACTTGAACTACAGTACAGCTTTCCACCCTCAGACAGATGGACAGACTGAACGAGTGAATCAGGTTCTCGAAGATCTGCTGAGAGCTTGTGTGTTGACTTACAGCAACGATTGGGAGAAGAGTCTGCCCTACGCTGAGTTCTCGTACAACAACAGCTATCAGGCAAGTTAGCAAATGGCACCCTTTGAAGCTCTGTATGGCAGAAAGTGTAGGACCCCGTTGATGTGGTCCGAGGTGGGGGAGAGGATCTTCTTGGGTCCTGCTTCCATTGTTGAGGCTGAGGAGAATGTGGCCAAGGTTAGAGAGAAACAGAAGATAGCTCAGAGCAGGCAGAAGAGCTATGCTGATCCTAAGCGAAGGGATGTCTCCTTCGAAGTTGGTGACTACGTCTTCCTGACGGTGTCACCGCTTAGGGGCACGAAGAGGTTCCACGTGAAGGGGAAGCTAGCCCCGAGGTTCGTTGGACCCTACCAGATCATGGCAAAGGTGGGGAAACTGGCGTATAGGCTGGAGTTACCGTCTGATCTTGCCGAAGTGCATCCTGTGTTCCACATATCGCAACTCCAGAGGTGTCTCGACCCGAAGCTTGACAAGCATGTCTCCACCGAGGCTATCGACTTGCAAGACAACCTGGAGTACTTGGAGTACCCGACGAAGATTCTGGATTGGGCCGAGAAGGCTACCAGGAGTACCACCACCCGCTTCTGCAAGGTGCTTCGGAGCAATCACACCGAGCGAGAAGTGACGTGGGAGAAAGAGTCGGTCATGGGAGAGAAGTACCCGCACCTCTTCGAGACGGAGGTAAGTTCTTAATCTCGAGGATGAGATTCTTTTGAGGGGGGAGTCTGTAACATCCCACAATTTTATTACGGAATGTTAATTATAAAAAATGAGGATTTAAAATTTTTGATGAATTATTTGAGTGCTTGTCAATTTAATTAAGGATGCTTTCCAATTTCTCTCCTATAATTCCTAGATTTATTTTTGAATTAAATAAAATTCCTAGGAAATATAAAATGCTAGTGTGAGAACTTTGGAGTTCATTTGGATTTATTTGGAGTTTATTTGTGTGAGTATCAAATTTGAATCTTTATTCAAATTTGAAACAAAAATAGAAGAGGCTTTAGGGAGAAAAGAAAAGGGAGAAGGGAAAAACACTGCTGGGCCTCGAACCTTAAGTTTAAGTCCGATCCAGGCCCTCCATCTCTTTTTCCAAAGCCAACCGCACACCCTCACCTTTCCCTCGATCCAGCCCAACACGGCCCACTCCAGCGCCGGCCCGTTCACCACCTACCGTGCCGCGCCGTGTCACTGCCAGGAGGGACCCGCCGTGACGTCGCGCCTTCGTCAGCAGCAGCGTCACCCCGTTTCCCACCTTTCGCGCTTTAGCTGACGCTGCGCGCACCAAAGCGGCGCCGCGGCGCCCATGGCATCGTCGCGACGCTCCCCGCGGCCCTCTTTCGCATCCAGGGCACCCATGTGCCCCGCGCCGCTCCCTGCTCCATATATAGACCGCCGCCGTAGCCCCAGGGCCTCCCAACCCTAGCCGCCGAGGACTTCTCCCCTTTTGCCGCTTGCCACTGCTCGTCGGAGAAGGAGGAGAAGGGGGAGGGGAAGAGGAGACCCGGAGGCCGTCCGCGAGTACGCCGGTGCCGCCGCGAAGACCGGAGGCCGCCTGTGGAGCTCCAGGACGCCGAGAAGCCAAGAACAGCGACGCCCCGACATCCTCTACTTCCTCTGTCCGTGCCGCCGTCTTCTTCCTCACCGACGACCCCGCTCCGCCTCTCTACACCAACGCCTGCACGTCGGCCAGTGGCCACCGAGGTGAGGCCGCGCTCTCCTGCTCGTCTGTGGATGTCCCGGCCTTCGAGCCGAGGAGGAACGCCTGTCCGCTGTCGCCGCCGCCGCCGCGCCACCGCGCTCGCCGCTGTGTGAGGCCGGCCTTCGTGCCGTGCTGGGAAGCTCTTGCAGGTGCCGCCGCCTTCACCAGGAGCACGCGCTCGCCTCCGCCGCTTGCCTTGACACACGTGAGCGAGCACGCCCGCGAATCGCCGTCGCCGTCCTGCATGGCCGCGCCGCTGTGGCCATTGCCGCGCCGGGTTGCCTCGCGCACGCGCGAGCAGGGGGTGAAAGGCGACGTCTTTAGGAGTTCCCCATGCACACCTCATCGCAGGCACAGCCGCGCGCCCACGCGCGTCCTTGCTCGGCCACGGGAGCACTGCGCTCCGCCGCCGCATGCGCCGACCCGAGCTCCATCATGGCTGACCCTGCCGTGCGCGTCCGGGCAAGGGGCAAAAGCCCCAGATTCTAGTTCGCCCGTTTACACTTGGTGCACATGCACACATATCTGGCAACTTGGCGCGCCCATGCGCCATCGCCGGTGACCATCCGCTCAGCCCCGCCGTGCCTTCCTTTGCGCCGCCGCCGTTGAGCACCTCCCCGGCCAAAGGCCTGCCTTTTCTTGGCGTCATCATATTCGCCGGGACCATCACAACCTCTCGTTGTTGTTTGTTGTTTGGCCCGAGGTACCTCGCCGCCGGCGAGCCCCTTCCCGCGCCGCCTCCCCTCAGCGGCATTTTGCCGAACACGAGACGGAGCTGGGCGCTAAACCCAGGGGTTTTTCCCCGCACGCGCGCACACACGCGCAAGTGCACGCAGAGGATCCGACCGGATCTAGTGCGCCCGCCCACTCACGGCCGTGCCTCACGCACGCACACACTCCGCCGTGCCGCAGCAGATCGCTGGGATCCGCCGCGCGCGCTGCCACGCCGGGCTGCCACGCAGGCAGCCACGTGGGCAGGCGCTAGCTTTAAGCCAGGCACGTGGCTGCTGCGTCAGCGCTGGAGCTGGCATGCAGCTAGCTATAGGCCCTCTTAGAGCTGGCTAGAGTAGGTTTAGAACTAGCTAAAAGATTGTATTATTGTGTATGCGTATTTTAATTTCAGAAATCTATTTTATCTTTGGAAATTCGTATTAAATCCGTTTTAACTCTGAAAAATATGAAACTTCTTCTGAAAATCTTCTAAAAATCCAAACTCCGCGCTAGGCTAGAGTTTGCCTCTTTTTGGGTCTTATTTGTTCCTTCTCTTGGATTTATTGCAACTAGCCGCCGAGTTATTTATTTAAATACGATTCTAGGAGCCGCCGGAGCCGGAGAGCTGAACCAGAACTACGGCGACGACTTCGGCTACGACGACTACCCGCACCCAGGTTCACGCCCGACCATTCCTTGAATGCCCATTAGGCATGGCTATTAGAACTGCTAGTGCTTTAATTACTGCATAGTGATGGATATGATGAACCCGTGCATAGCCTCTTTTACATACTTGTCCTTGATTGACCTACTACTACTACTTTACTTATGCGTGATGATACGCTGAGCTTGCTATGCATGTGTTGGGATTATTGTGGTAGATTCTTGGCGTGTGTGGGGAAAACCGGCAGGAGAAGGTGTTTTGGGATATTTTGGCGGGGGTGAGCTCAAGATAACCCGATCTGGGATCGGGGGCCAGGGATCGTCTTCTCAGACGTTGGCCAATGTGGTGCCTATGGTGGGTACACTGTTTTAGGAGCATAGGTGTTGGGGTTTTTGTGATGACTTGGAGGATAGGAGCTCGCCCCGGTCTGAAACCGAGTGGGTCGCCTGTTACACGGGACTTTCATACACACCATCTCGCCGAGAGTGGGGATAGGGCCGCTCGGCCCTAGCAAGTGCGATGTCATACCTGCCAGTAGGATAGAGGGTATCAGTGAGAGCGTTAGGGTGAAGTCCCTTCCCTTTGGGCGTTCCCCGTGTGGCCACACGGGGGCATGTTCACAGTTCTGGGGTGGACCTTTGCGAAGGACCGCATCGAGACCCGGATGCAGGATGGAATCGTAACTCCTAGGTGTTCGTTCGGTAGAGTAGGCTCGGTCGGCCGTACACCGTCCGGGTACTATTCCGAGTTAGGTACTGGTGTACACACTCTGCAGAGTTTAGATCTATACGTATAGCCGCGTCCTCGGTTATGGACATGCTCGTTGTTTCTCCGACTCTTACGTTTTGGGATTTCTACCTCCCCCTTATAGGATGAGAGTGTATTGGTGAGCCGTGGTTGTATTCGGGGAGAGGAGAGTTGCTCCCTCTGCCTCGCGGATCCGGATGCAACCATTGAGGTGCGAGGAGTGGGAATTCTCGCACCGACCCTTGATGGAGATAGGTGATGGTGACGGTGATCTGGGTGACCAGGTGTAACCGTTTGCGGATGAGAGATATGGGATATGGTGGAATTATGGAGATATTACTTTATTTATGATGCTGCCGCTGCATAGGAAACCCAGCTACTACCTTGATATGTTCTTCCGCCTTAGAAGTAGGCCACTTAAAGCTTGCATACGGTTTGTGATGTGGACCTATCCCGATCCTTGGGGATAGCCCCTGAGCTTGCAGGGTATGAGTCGGACTACGACAACAACACCGACGGATGGTACGACTGAGGGGGCACGACGCTTCGCTCAAGGATGCCTGTGGGAGATGACTGAAGACGGAGACACCATTTGGAAGCTAGCTACCGCTGCGTAGGCTTTTATTCCTGTTATTCCGCCAAGAGGTGTGTATTGATGTACTCCGATTATTCAGGACATGTAATAATCAGATTATTATTCGTACTCTGATGCTTTATTTCGCTGTATGACTGTGATATTTATCTGTGATGAATGTCAGTGCGTGATAGCGACTGATCCAGGGACTATCACGAGACAGAATGCTGGGTTTTCTGATTTTGAAAACCCACGGCGTTACATGTACACTCTAACTTGTTGTGTAATATAATGTCATACCAACCATTTTTCTTGTCCCGAATTATTGCGAACTCCCGATTTTGACATGAAAAAGGACATACAAGTTCTATACACGGTAAATGATAGAGAATGTGTGAATTACATGACAGTCAATGTACGATGCAAACAAGGTGGCACAATACTCTATGGGCAAAGTCTTCTAATTTTAAAGAGATGAAGGATATATACTTGGTGAAGGTAGGGTAGGTCCTCACATTGCCATACTTTGAGACTGCCTCACCTTTGTGAGTCAGAGAACAAGTGCATACATACACTTAAGAAAATCCATCTCGCCTCTTGAATGCTTCTGCCACACTATGAATTTGGATGCCAGACAGGCACTTGCACGGGTTCACCAGGCTCTCCATCCCAATACCAAGCTTCTGCCCTTTTAATTGAACCGATGTGCCAACACCATGCCTGTTGGAGCTGGCTGAGACTTCACTTGCATCATCGGCTAAGCGCTTAACAACCCTCCACACCTCTCCGCTCATGTCAGGGCGCTTATCGCTTGTCATCTCGGTGCACTTCAGCGCAAGACGCACCAACCGCTTGGCATGTGCAATGGGCCAATCCCCAGCCAATGTGTCCATCACCGATCTCAAGTCATCCCTCTCCAACGCATCTCGAACCACCCTCGCAAGGTTCAATGGGGATCTAGCGGTGAGCACGCACAGGATGGTGACCCCAAAGGAGTAGGTGTCTGACCGTGTTGTGAGCACTCCAGTGGTGTGGAATTGCGGGTCCATGTATCCCATTGTGCCCCAGGGGTGGCTGGTGCAGAGCATGCCACTGCCTGCAGTGCCTGAATGGATGAGGTGCCGGGATGTGCCAAAGTCACATAGCTTGCTCCCTAGATTACCATCCAGGAGTGGGGCTTTTTACAGTGGATCATACCACCTCATACCGCTATTAGAAAAGGACCAGTATTAAAGGATCCGACGGTTGAGATTAATTGTATACTACCACAGCTAGCACTAGTGGTATGGGGTGATATACATAGGTGGTATGGTGGTATGGAGGTATTGTTGGTAGTTTTTTCTCGGTAGCATAAACGAAATATATGATTTTTTTTTCATTTCAAATTTTTTCATTTCCCTTTCGTGGTATGGCCAATTTTTTTTCAAAATTCAAACGAAAATTTTCATTTCAAATTTCAAAAATGATTTTTTTCAAATTTTTCAAAAATAGAAATTTCATTTCAAAATTCAAAAATGATTTTTTGAAATTTCATTTCAAATTGTTTTCAAATTTCAAAAATGAAAATTTTCATTTCAAATTTCAAAAATAATTTTTTTAAAAAAATTCATTTCACTCTGGTGGTATGGCCAAATGTTTTTCAAATTTCAAAAACAAAAATTTTGATTTCAAAATTTAAAAATGATTTTTTTCAAAAAATTTAATTTCAAAATTTTCTTGGTAGCATAAACGAAATTTGTTTCTTGGCCCGTTGTTGCAAAAATTACTTATTTACCCTTAAAAAATAGTCATATGTTACATACCACCACCTGGTTGTAATGTCCACCGTAAAAGAGCCCTCCAGGAGTATGTTTCCCGGCTTGATGTCACCGTGCACGACAGCATATGGTGTGTTCTTGTGCAGGAACGAGAGCGCAGAACAGATCTCGGCGATGATGCGTGTCCTAGTCTGCCATGACAGAGCTGGTGCTCCTGCCACACGCTCCAGGCAGTCCTCAAGGCTACCATTTGGCATGAACTCGTACACAAGGGCCAGGGCATCTGGGCACACACCCACAAGGGTCAAGACATTTGGGTGTCTCACCGTATTCATAAAAGTGACCTGCAAAATAAAGTAGTTCATTATAGTGACCCACTCTTGTAGTGATTGATTACTTGAATGAATTTCAATAGAAAATGGAGAATGTCTGAGTGGAAAAGGTGGAAGGGAAGTGTGTGTGTATATATATACTTCGTGCTTAAAATCTGATTGGCTTTGCACACCAGTGGAGCTCAACATCTTTATAGCCACAGTGGTGTTCCGGAGGAAGCCCTTGTAGACAACACCAAATCCGCCTTGTCCGACCTTGAGGTTATCATTGAAACCCCGTGTAGCACGCTGGAGCTCCACAAGAGTGAATTGAGAGCTGGGCATGATGTGGTTATCGACCATGATATGTGGTGCTTGTTCATGCAGTTGTACCGTATCTCCAACTGTGCTATCTCGCTCTGACATCATGTGCTCCAGTTGTGACATTAGTCTCTTGGCCTCCTCTAATGCATGGTCTCTTTCAGCCATCATAAGCACTTTTTGTCTTCGTGCTTCTGCTACCTGTAGGACTACATGGTCCAGTTTAGTAATTGTCTCGTGCCTTTCTTTGCGAAGGATCTCAATCTCTCCGGCTACCTTCTCCATCTCAGTTAGCATTTGTTTCATTAGTCCGCAAAGTTCCTCGCATTTCCCTATTGCAGAATCCCATCTGGAACACATTTGCTCTTTCTGCTCATGTAGCTCCATCACTTCTCCATCTGCACAGTTCAATTCAGTCGTCTTCAACCGCTTAATTTCTCCCTGGAGCTCCTTGACTTGTGTCTTAGCCTTTTCTGTTTTCTTCTGAAATATCTTCATTTGTCCTAATGCTCGTCTCAAGTAGTTCCGCCACTTCACTCCCAATAATCATCTCCTGCTTTTATTGGTGCAGTCACTCGACTTCTCTATGGGCATTTGCTTCCGTCACCTCAACAAGTCTTCCATGTTTTTCCTTCACTCTATCACGTGAACCATGTTGGTTTTCTAGTTTTATTGAGTGACCTTTTCGTGCAATATCAGCTTGCTCCGAAATCACCAGAGTATGATCCTTTTTCTGCGCCAGTAGGTAATCCTCTGCATCCAGACTGTTTTTTATGTCCCAGACATTATCATCTGCATCAACAAAGACTGGCACTGACCTCAAATCTTCACTTGGGCTCCTACTAACACAAGCATTGGGTCAAATTATATGGAGAAGTACATAGAAAATAAACTCTGCATAATGCTAGCTGTAAGAGATGATCAAGGTAATTTACACTGCCTGAAGGAACTGATGTCAATGAGAAGCAGAAAGGTAGTACAGAGAACGATCATAATCGTTAGTATCATTACTGCTGCTGTTGTTGTTGTTGTTGTTGTTATTATTATTATTATTATTATTATTATTATTATTATTATTATTATTATTATTATTCTCACTACAGGAAACTCCGTAGACGCCGAGTGTTTTTCGTCAGGCACTCAGCGAAGACCATCGTTGCCGAGTGTCGCGAGGAAAACACTTGGCAAAGAGGGGGCTTCGCCGAGTGTTTTTGGTGACACTCAACAAATAGCTCTTTGCCGAGTGTTTTTACTCCCGACACTCGGCAAATAATTAACTTTGCCTAGTATTTTCTCCGGCACTCGGCAAATAAATAATTTTTTTCTTTTCTACTCCTCAAACTTTTTCTACACTCTACATATAACATGGGGTACTCCATGTTAAAGTTTGGAAAATTTTACATTTATTTCCTATATTTAGTTAATTAATTGCATTTCAAACAATTTTTTGAATCAAGTCAAATTTGAACTACAAGTGATTTAAATAATAGAATAAAATGAGTAGAAAAATAATATTCATGTTGTTTAGCTTAGTTTTAGGCCTTATCTGTGAAATGAAAAGAAAATTTGAACATCTTATTGAGGACCTGTGTGGTTCGAGGACCGGTGGATGGTCCCTCCTTAGTGATGAGTGATTGACAACGTTGTGTGGACTGACTCTTGGCCTAGTATTGCAGGTACAGGTTGCGGCTTGATTTTCGTGGTGTAGGTGAAGATCAAGTGCGAAAGGTCTATGCCTATGTGACCTCCCAGGAGCGGAGAGACAAGTAAGCTTCGATCGAGGTACTCGGTGGCCGACGGGATCAAGTGCGGACCGTACCCTGGCAAGAAGAGCAAGACGACGTTGAGAGGGATGGAGCCGGTGCAAGGTAGCAACTGACAACTGAAACTTGCACGCGGAGTTTGCAGTGGTTTGGCCACAAAACCACTAGGTTACTTGGCTGAGCCACAAAGCCAAGACCGGAATTCGAAGCGCGGCGGGTCTGCATCGGACTGGTCTGACCGGTGCTGACCGGTCTGACCGCCGGTGGGAGGACCGGTCTGACCGGTGGGTCCCGTGGGTGTCCGGAAGCTTCAAAGCGGAGGACACGCGACGCGATCGTGAGGCTTGTGTGGAGATGAAGCGGATTGCGGCCAGCGGGCGTCCGTCCGATGGAGATATCGACCAAAGTTCCCAAAGTGCCCTTGGTGGCCGTGTATCTTAAGTTAAGTACGTAGGGGTAGTTTGGTCATTCGGCGCTCTCCATATATACTCACTTGTGAGGGAGATGGCAGCCAACTCTTGGAACCCTAGACCATTTGCTCTTTTATTTTTCCTAGTTCTTCCTAGGTCTAGCTTGAGAGCTTCATGTTGCATCTAGAGAGAGGGATGGATGTTCGGGCGGCTTGCTAGACCTTATATGAACCTTTCATGGTATGCATAGAAGCTTCGACGTGGTTCCTCAAGTGCTCTAGTTGTTCCTCCCGTTTTTCCTTTTTGGTTGTTTTCGAAGCCCTCTCTTTGGATTTTCGTGAAGAGATTTTGGGGGTGTTTTCCCACGGTATTTGTTGGTGGATTCACTCATGAGGATGTTGTGCTTCTTTTCTTGGTGATTTGTCCTCTCCAAATCCATGGAAAGGTCTTCGTTTTTGAGGTTTTCGGAGTTCCTTGTATTCTTGGGGTTAGAGCATGAGATTTGCGATTCCTCCTATTCTAGAAAGATTTGGGGCATATGCTTCGAGCTAGAGATCATCCATGAGGTGTTCCTACCTTCCCCAAAGTTTCTCTTGAATCTGTGGAGCGAATCGGGAGATCGGGTGAAGGGAATCAAGGGGTTGACCCGTGGGTGGAGTTCTTCCCGAGCTGCCCAGGCCTGACTGGTCTGACCGATGCCTCTCACCGGTCTGACCGGTGCTAGCCCTTGTGGGTCTTTTGCTCGGGTGAACGTGTGGTTCAGTGGGGTCCCGCTTGTGGTTTCCCAGGGTCGGTTCTTGGTGAGTTTCTTCTTGGTTTGCCTCTTCTTGGCTAGGTTGGAGTAGTTTCTTGTCGCTGGTGGTTTCTTGGTTTGAGGTGGTGTTGGTTCCAGGGCCTAGAGATCTCGTTGAGACTCTGGAATGTTTCTGTGCGTGTTGCTGTGCACACCGGCCTGACCGGTGCAGTACACCGGCCTGACTGTTGCCATCGGTCTGACAGGTGAGGGCTGCCGGTCTGACCGGTGCAGTGCAGGCAGCAGGCAACACAGTTTTCTGCTGTGGTTTTGTGGTCATGTGTTTGGGTAGAGTACTTGTTCCTATGATCAGTAGCATCTCCAGTGGTTACGTGGTCTTGGCAAGGTGTGCGTGGGATTTCTTGGAAGTGAAATCGGGATATAGACCGAGGTTCTTCTTGGGAAGAATTTTTTATCGGCTCCCATTCACTCCCCCCTCTGTGGTCGTCAATCCGGTCTTTCACTTATTAAGGAAACACGATAATGAACGGGTGGCCGAATGGTTTTCAAATTCTAAAAAAAATCAAATAATGTCTAAAAATCATAATATTTCTCATAATGTGGTGGTATCTTACATGAAGGTTGTGCTAAAAAATGGGGAAGGTTTCAGACATTTTGTCACGTATGATGTTTACAAACCGAAGCATCTGATAAGAAGATCCTAAGTGTTGAGAAGGATTTGATAAAATTTGAGGTCAAAGTGATGGTCGAATTGTTATTTGATTACAAAACTTTTTGTATAGACAATAACAACATAGATTGCTTCGTGTGAAAATTTGATATTTTTTGGAATCATTTGATAATTTTAATGTATTAAGTGTCATTATAGAATTCTAATTGATATACATTGAGCTATAAGTACATAAGATAATTGAATTATATGAGTAGAAAAATCAAATACATATTATTGAGGGAATTTGACAAGGTATTGTTGAATTAGTTAATATTAATTTATATTCATGTTGTGGAAAAGATGGAGAAGAATAAGAAAATTGAAAAAAGAAAAAAATGTTTGCCGAGTGTGGACACTCGGCAAAAAATGTAGTTACCGAGTGTTTCCTAGGACACTCGGCGAACTTGCCACGTCACTGATCCGCTCCTCCCTTTTCTCTCCCTCCCCCGGCGCCCACCTAGATCCCATCGCCCTCCATTTTCCTCCCTTCTCCTGCGCCCACTCAGATCTCGCCTCGCGCCGCCCCATCCCTCCCACCCCGTGCGACAGCGCGCCGCCGTGCTCACCTCCCTCCCACCCGTGCCTCCGCCTCTCTTCCTCTCTCTCAATCACGGCTCCTCTTTCCCTTTCTCCCTCTCGCACGCGACCCTCTCCCTCCCGGCCCTCTCGAGCTCCTTCACAGCCCCTCTCCTCCCCCCTTCACTCGCCCCTCACCTCATGGGCGAGAAGCGGCGGCGGGGCGAGGCGTGGTGGCTGCAGTCGGAGCTGTTAGCGACAGCACGGTGGCCCGAGGGATCCAGTGACGGGAGTTCCAACGGCGTCCCACGACGGCGAGATCCGGTGGCGGCGGATCTGTGGGGACGGCGATGGTGGGGACGACGGCACCAGCAGATCCGGGTGGTGCAGCACTAGCGCGCGGATCCATGGGGATGGGGGCACCAACGGGTCCAGGTAACCTCCCTCTCTCTCTCGTGGTGGTGGCAACGGATGTGGTGGTGGTGGCAGGAGGGGGACGGGGCATCGTCGTCCCCTCTCTGGCGGTACCCAGCCTCCATGGAGCACCCACGGTCGAGGGGAGGGGGCTGGTGGTGGCGGCGCCGGCGGCTCAACTCCGGCCGAGGGTGTTTTTTTTATATATTATGAAAATCTTTGCCGAGTGTGAGGTCTAGCACTCACCGAAGTGCTTTCTTTTTGTTTTTCGGAAATCATCGCCGAATGTAGGATATAGCACTCGTCAAAGTTCTTCGCCGAGTGCATGATGTTTGACACTCGACGTCTTCATCTTCATCGAGTCTTTGTTCCCCGAGCGCTAGTCGCCGAGTGCAACACTCGGCGAATACAATGCCGAGTGTATAGTGGCCTTCGCCGAGTGCCTTTCGCACTCGGCGTCTTTGGAGTTTCTTGTAGTGTCTTGTTATTATTATTGTTATTGTTACTGTTACTGTTACTTGCAAGCTCATAACATACCTATTGAAGATCAGCTTCTGATCACAGACAAACCATATCTCACAAAACGGATGAGCATTTTCCATCAATTTCTTAGCTTTCTTAGACTGTGGAACTTTTATTTCCCTGGAAACATGAGTTCAACTGTGAGACAATACCTATAAAAAAATGAAACAATTGCATGACAGAAGTTAATATGTAATTAAGCAGCAGGCCTGGTTATGAACCTAAATGTCACGTACTTAGAATGGTGCTTGTTTGAGACTGCACCCATGACAAGAGCTCTGATCCAAAATCTATCAACAAGTTCTAAAATTCCTTCAGCAACGTTCCACTCCTCAATGAGGCAATTCCCTTGGAGCCATTACAAAAGTTCTCAATCCCTTCCATGCCACTAAAAAAATT
The DNA here is from genome assembly GCA_036936925.1 of Cenchrus fungigraminus. Lineage (NCBI taxonomy): Eukaryota > Viridiplantae > Streptophyta > Magnoliopsida > Poales > Poaceae > Cenchrus > Cenchrus fungigraminus. The sequence continues at coordinate 56,325,492 of CM072769.1, read as the reverse complement.
ACCACGCCCTTCATACCATTGCTTCAACTTTTACTGGACCTTGGTGCCACTACCGTCTTTTTCGAGGGTAACGAGAGCTAACAGATGGACAAAATACCCCTTTTGCCCTTCCCATCAATGGCACCGCACTCGTCGTCCATCCACTCAGGACACGCCGACGAGGGGCACCTCACCCTCTCCGATGTGGTGTGCCGAGGTGCTGCCACCGGCGCTCTTGCAACCATGGTGCTCACCAGTTGCCGGAGAACCACACGGCGCGGTGCATGAGGGCACGACGCTCGCGCTCGCGAACTTTGCCGCCATCAGCTTCGCCCACACCGTCGAGGTGCTCGGCCTCCTCAGCATCAGGAGCTTCCGGTGCCACCCTTCCACGGCTGTGCCTAGCGGCGATGGCGGCGGCATCTACGAGCTCGGTCGGGGCCGCTGCCCCTTCCTTGCTCTCCCGTCCCCTCCTCCATGAAATCCCCTTCCGGACGCCTGACGACGAGTAGCTGCGGAGGGAGGCTAGGGTTTTGGTGGCCGCCGGCAGGGACGGGCGTCACGGGCGGGTGGGGTCATGGCCTCGCGATATTTGAGCCGAGCGAGTCACAGAGAGAGCCGGGGGCAAGCAGTCGCAGGGGAGAAGAAACAGATGGGCTGACAGTTGGGCCCCACGTGTCAGGTGCCTCATCCCATACTGTAATAGGCAAAATGGACAAATTGTCCGTCCGTTAGCTCCCGTTTGCCTAAAACAGACGGAAATGGCATCTGAGTCCAAGAAAAGTTGAACCAATGGTACGGAGGGCGTGGTAACTTTTTTAGTGGCATGGAAGGGATTGAGAACTTTTTTAATGGCTCTCAGGGAATTGCCTCCTCCTCAATCAGTAAGATTTTGGCCTTGAACTGAAAAAAAGTAAGCATCATGAGCATCATTAGGTTTCTAGCATTCCTATCAACACTATTTTTAGTATTTGGCTATCTATTTTGAAAAAAAGAAAGATTATGCTACCGCTACCGTGTGGCCAACAAAATGAAAACAAAAATAACAAATATATTTAGTTACCTCCAATTTTGCACATTGATTCAGATACTTTTCCAAGAATGCATGTTGTGACTGTTCAAGTTCCTTTGCAGGGGTCTCTCCATGTTGCTCATGCTTTGTCTTGTGCTTTTCTTCTAGTTCATTAGAACATTTCTCATAATGTTCCACTTGATGGTTCATTACTCCTGAATGAAGGATTCACAGCTTAGCAGCAGTTGCCTAAGAGGACCGCATTAGGAAATAGGCCTATTTTCAGAGACAATTCATACGAGGTACCACCTATGAAAATCGATTTCGATATGCGGTCCACATAAGCATCCGCCTCAAAAAAATGAGTAACTCTATTTTTTCGAACTATGAAGGAGAGCTGGGTGCCATTTAATTAAGCTAGAAAAAAAAGTACACAAATCTGGGTAGACCCTACCCGGGTACAAGAACACCCACACACCCCATCAACAACTATATTGAGGTTGCGCCAATGCTAGGAAGAGGTGACAAAAAAACCTACAGAGCCTAAACTCCCAGGGGTACTCGTTCTTGAAGCTTGGAAGCCCCTGCCATGCACCAGAGCCACCCTCATTGCTCACAGCCTACTCCTTGGGTTTTGGACCTAACCTTTTCAAACACCAATCATTTCGGTGTTTCCGTATCTCCCAGGCGACCAGAATTATAAGTGAGCTTACGCATATCCTTAGGTACCGCCAAAATTGGTTTCATCCACCATCTAAAAGAAGCGGGGTCTCAGGAGATTCAGGTGCTAGATGTATTGGACCCAGCTGCTCGAAAATCAAAACCCAGACCTGGCGGGAGAAAACACAGCCGACCAGTAAGTGATGAATCGTCTACGCAGCTTGGTCACAGAAGGGGCAGGTCTCTGGAATGGATGAGGAAGCTGGGGTATATGGTGGTGCACACATAGCAATTGCCCTTGACCTACATGGAGGCAGAGGCGGAGCCAGAAAGTTGAATTTTTGAATGTTAGGGGAGGGGGGGGGGGGCAAGCTTGTTAAATTTTCAAAATTTATTCAAATTCACCTTCAGGTTGCCTCCTCCCCTCATCGAATTTTCAAACCTTTCCTTCACCTCAACTCGCTCATTGAACTTCTCTAGCAATGTTGCTTAGTGGCTATTTTTGACTATTTCATCCATCAACTTTTGGCTACTATCATATCCGTTAACCATTTCCCCCATAGTTGCTACCTTTACACTTGGGGGTATTTGAACTAAAAGAGGATTACAGAACCCATAGTACAAGACATTGGCAAACTGAGGTGTCATTTGTCTTACCAATTCAAAGAACCTATCATGATCATTGTTGAATAAATACTAATTAAGTGATAAATTTTGTCTCTGTAGGAAACAATATGATTAATTTTGTAGTCCGTACTCCGTACTATGCACTGCAATAAAAGGGAAACCCTCGCTTAACATGAGATACGGGTGTGCCATGTGATTCGAAGACTTGGCATAAGTGGCAAAACTCCCTTGTCTCATAAGGACACAAATTGTCAAAGTCAGGGAAGAGTATGGATGAACCTGTTTGCCTCTGCTTGACGTGCATGATGATGATCTCGGCACTGCTGGACGCGTGCTCAAGAACTCAGCACAGGATTGATTCCCCAGATTCTTCGGGCAGTGCCACGAATACCTTCTGCGGAACAGCATGGCGTCATCTGTTCGCATCTCTGAGCCTGCAACTGCGAGATGAAGGTTAATTGTAGTTGGGTAGGGTTGGAGAAAGAGATGACGATGAAGGCATTGAGCATGCCGATGGGAGATTATATTAGCATCACACATCAGTGAGTGGTTAAGCTAAAGGCTAAAGTTATTATTCTGAGAACTATTTTTCAGTCTCCATGGCTGCTTAGGTACTGAATACGCAGTCCTAAAACGACTTGAGGATGAATTGACAAAGCAACAGCAAAACAAGTTTCATGATTTTTTTCATACGCATATGAGTTTGTTCTCGAGTATACAAAGTACTAGTATACTTCTGATCCACTGCAGGAAAATCTTGCCCTACATTTGACCCCAATATTAGATTGGGGAAAAAAATCTTGGTACTTTGCTCCTGGAGAAGCACACGGCTTCAAACTAAGATGGTTTGGGTCGGTATACTCTGGGGCTGGGCTGGTGTGGTTGGTATAAATCATGACATCATGTATTTGATGGTTGAGGTTGATGCACACATAGTAGTTGTAATTATCTGATAGAGAACAGAAAGTAGTTTACAATATTCCTTTTCTTTTGTTTGATGCTCTGCCTACTCTAAATAGATATAAGCAAACTATATCTCCGGTTGTTACTTAGTGAGATTCCCTTGATGTTCTTGCACTGGAGGGTCCAGACTGAGACAAGAATTGGCAAGTGGCTCGGATTCCATCAGGCTGGGGGTTATCTACTTATCTTGTGTGCAGTGGCAACCTGCTGCTGCCGCTGTCTTGCATGCGTGTAAACCTTAGCTGCTCAACCAAGGTCCAAGGAATCCGTTCTTGAGAATTCTCCTGAAGCGAAAAACTTCAAACTCTAATGAAATGATACAGGGTTGTAAAGAATCGGATGCTCGTAGCTTAAGAGGGGGAGGGGGTGAGTTAGGTAACTTAAAAACTTATCCTATGACTTATCACTATTTGCATCAAACATAAACTAGAACATGCTATCTAGATGTGCAACTAAGGTTCTAGTGTGAAACTCACATCCCAAAACAAGTTTTGCAACCTATAGCCAATACTAGCAAGATACTACTCTAGGAAAGTAAAGGCAAACAAGGATGACAAGAATGTAATGCGGAAACGTAAAGGGGGATGAGAGGAAGCAAACTCTTGACACGTGATTTATCCTGTGGTATCGGTAGACAGTAAGCCACCCCTAGTCCACGTTGTTGAAGCACTCTACATAAGAGTATTGCTTCCCAGTCACCAAGTCTCTCCCAAGAGCACCACTTGACTTGCCACTAAGACACGCCACGAAGGCACTTACCAAGCTCCCTTGGTCACCTTGATGCCGCCTCCACTAAGTAGCTTCTCCACCAAGGGAAGGGGGTCTCCACGTCCCCCGCACAAAGTGTCCTCGCCACTCCACACCAAGCCGGAGGGTCGAAGACGTTTGCCGGAGAGCCACCTAGGCTCCAAGGCTTCCGGCACACCTCGTACAACTTGATTCACTCGAGAATCACCTCACAAGGTAGGCACACCTTGCACTCACTTAGCTCTAAGCTAAACCTAGCACTAAGCACACACACAAAGCATGTGCAAGTCTATGGATGAGCAAATTAGCACTTGGATGGCTTGGATATGATCTTCTATAAGCCTTGAACTCCTCTGCACTTCCACACACTCCAGCTACATCAAATGATGGGGTGGAAGGGGTATAAATAGGCCATGGCATCAAACTAGCCGTTGGGCTAAAGCTCCTGAAAATGGTACCATCGGATGATCCGACGCTGTCCTTTTTCTTGGCGTCGGTTCATCCGGTGCTACTGACCGTTGCCTTCCACCGTACTTAGCCGTTGAGTCCTGCTGACGTCATTCATCCGACGCTTCAACCGACGACGCGTCAGTTCATCCGGTGCTGAAGGAAATCTTCTCCGGGCGTCTCTGTTAGCTAAAACGAGCCCGCCAGATGAACCGATGCTTGATTCCTTTTGACCGTCGGTTCATCCGGTGCTGAAGAGCTTCGCGTCTGGACCTCTCTGTTAGCAAACATGTGGTCGCCGGATGAACCGTTGCTTCACCATCGGTTCATCCGGTGCAGTTGATTCCTGCTTGCTTGGTTTCTTAGTTCATCCGGCGCAACTAAAATGTGGGTCGTCGGTTGATCCGGTGATCACATATTGACTTGAGTCTTCGTGCAGTGTACCACTTCATCCGGTGATTGCACCGACGCCGCTTCCATGGGTACCGTCGGTTCATCCGACGCTACTCTTTTCTTTCTTTCTCTTCCACGGTTTTGACCCTCGAGAAATATACTATCTTCTCGTTTTGGCATATGGTATTTTTTCATCCATAGGACCTAGAAATGTCTACAAAGACATGCTAACAAATATTGTTAGTCCCATTAATCATGTTGTCATTAATCACCAAAATTAAGCTTGAACAAATGGCACATGAGGCCATGTACGCTACAAGGGTGCACCCAGTGCTAAAGCTCCCAATTAAGGTGGGTACCGGTATTAGGAACGGCCTTACCCTTTGCAAAATTCTTTTAAATTCTGCAAAGAGACTGGTTCAAACCCAAGACCTCCAGGCCACAACAAGTTTAATGTATTCTTGACTTTGGAAAAAATAGGCTACTATTTACTATGGTGCTACGTTACTCTAGTTCATCGTAACATTGCATCACTCCAATTATTAGAAGTGAAGACCAAAAGGGAAAAATTATAAGTCGATTTATAGATTCACATTGATCTGTAATGACAAACATTTCGTAGTAGGAAGCAAAGGCAGTTAAGCGGTAAAGACAAATCTTCCTTTACTAGCATTCCTATGAACAGACACTATACCAAGGAACCTATACACTGTATTAGCTGCAGAATTGTACAGCCAATACATACTACACAACAGTAGGACAAGAAAAGGTAGGTCATACTAAGCATTACACTTAACTAATCACTACCCAGCACTAATAGAAATATGACCCTCAGATTGGGCACATCTGTGCCAGCTCATTTTCCTGGCCCCAACCCCCAGTGATGAACTGCTGTTGTTGCTTGACATGCTGCCGCATCACTGCCCTGACGGAGTGATGGATAGCTTCTCAGAGGTTTCAAAGGTTGCAGTTTCAAAGGGCTCACTGATCCGGTGAGTGGCAACACCATCAGCAGGCCAGAGAAGCAGGACTAGAAGACGGCAGGCCAGAAGACGGTGTAGGTGCTGACCAAGGATGCTAGTGACAAGTATGACTCCGCTGATGAGGGAGACAATTCCCTTGTATACTAATTCACCCCCACTCCATTTAAACCTATACGAGCACTAATTTCTTTCAAGCTGGACATGAGAGATGTGAGAAAGAGGACCTTACACATGCAGGCCCACATTTAAACAGGGGCACTAGGGGCCATTTTCTAAAAAACCTGGCATCTATTGGTCAGTATAAAACTCGTGGTGCTAAGGAAAGTGGTATGAGAATAACAAAAAAAAAAGTTCAATTGACGTCATGAAAGGGAGCATATGTTTCTGGGTAGCAGTCAAGGATTTCAATTATTAATGGTGCGTACAAGGACTTCTCTCGTTGATGAGGTGCCAGGCATTGTATTGCTCTTATAGGTGGTCATTCTGCTCTTGTAGAACACCTACTACCTGCATACCACTCAATCAATCTCCCTGCATTTTGCAGATCAATGTGTTACAACAAATATACTATCTATGAAAAAAAAAGAAACAAATTCGCACCAGCAGCTGCAATTGAACATACCTTCGTTGGCATACCCCAGTGTTGAAAGTTCCCATATAAAAAGTAGTGTCTACGGAAGGGAGTTTGAAGTAAATTCTGTAAGGAGACTGGCTCCAACATATCTTCATTGGATAAAGTAAAGGGAGCATATCAGGTGGAAACCAGACATAGCTAGGAGGCATGTTGTGAGAAGGCTTCTAGGTTTTGCCTGGTTAATTCAAGCCTGATATATACAAGGCGTTGATTCTGATAGAACAAAGCTTCAATGCTCCCCAAGAAACTTTGCTCCCGATGTGTATTCATTGGTATCATCATACCTGAATTACCATTTTGTAAATCACATTAGGGGGACGATTCTCAAATCTATCTCAGCAATAATGCGTGGAGTAAAACGCAGCATAGAAAATGGAATCAATGCACACCTAGCACGAATTATAAGTTGGGCTGGCAAACAAAAATCAATATTATAAACAACAATATTGTTGAATTGTGTACCGCATTTAAATCAGAATCACATAACAATTTTGGTATAAATGATAAATCAAGATAATACCATAATCTGTAACTGATGTGGACGCCTTCTACGGCAGACAGTTTGGCCGACGCAGGAAACAGGCCAAGGAGCAGGCGCCGGCCACATAGGAGTAGAGTTTGTTATATAGGGGATAAGCATTTAGATTGGTTGTTAGCAGATAATTAGGAGATTGGTTTAGTGTCCAACAGTATATAAGCTGGCTTAGAGATTAGACTGAGGTTAAGCAGAGATTTAGGATCAAAAGATTCAGAGCCTCCTTCGGGAGGGCGAACTCTTCCTGTATCTCTGCCATTGTTACTTAATAAAGTTGTCCTCCCCTGTTCCTATCATCTTTGGTATTCGGAGCCACAACCTTCCCCTGCGCCGCATCCGGTAGCCGACCCACCCAACCCTTGCGCCTCACAATCTCTGTGCCGCCGCGCACCAGCCACGCCGCCGCCAAATCCCACCCAACCGCCCGCACCCCGCCGCCTCTCGCCACCATGGGCGACGCCATCCTCGACGAGCTCAAGCAGCTCATCACCGCCTTGACCACCAACGTCACCACCTTGGCCGGAGACATCTCCACCATCCGGGCGGATCAAGCTCGCCTCCATGTCGCTGTCAACAAGGTCCAATCAAATGTGATTGGCTCTTCGTTGTCCTCGTCAGGCAAGGACAAGGGCACCGCCGGCTCCGGCGGTGAGGGCGGCCCCGCTCCGACGGCCTCCCACAAGCTACGCTTCCTGAAGTACGATGGCGGCTCTGATCCCCTCGCATGGCTCCATCGCTGCGATCAATTCTTCGGAGCTGCTCGCACGCCGGAGGAAGAAAAGGTCTGCTACACCACCTTCTACATGGATGGTGACGCCAAGCAATGGTACTTCCGGCTAGAGCACAACCAAGGCGTACCCACCTGGGATGGCTTCGTCAACCTGGTGTCCCGCCGCTTCGGGCCGCCGGTGCGCAGCAACCCCCTGGGCGAGCTCATCAAGCTGTAGCGCCCAGGCTCCGTGACAGAGTACTAGGACCAATTCCTCAAGTTGCTGGCCCGATGCGACAACGTCACCGAGCAACAGCAGATTTCCATCTACACGGCCGGCCTCGGCGACCCTCTGCGCATCGACGTCGCGCTCTAGCGCCCGGTGACCTTGGAGGACGCCATGGCTCTGTCCCGCGCATACGAGCGCCGGAACACGCCTGTGGAACCTCTCCCAGCCGGCGACCGCACCTCGATGCGTCCCGCGTCGTGCTCCTCTGCATCCGTGTTGGCGCCCACCACACCAGTGCCCACCCCGACGACACCACCAACGGCAACTCCGGGCGCACCGCAGCGTCCTCTCCCGCCGCCCGGTACGCGCTTCACCAGGATCACCGCCGAGGAGATGGCCCATCACCGTGACACTAGACTCTGCTACAATTGTCCGGCGAAGTACTCCAAGGAGCACATCAAGGAGTGCACCATGAAGGGGGTCTATCTCTTGGAGATCGACGACGACACGCCGCTCGACCACACCGACACGGAGGAGCCGCGCGTCTTCCTCAACGCCATCACCGGGATCTCCTCGTCCACGACTATGCATCTGGGTGTGCGCGTGGCCTCAACCGCTACCCGTGCTCTAGTGGACTCAGGCTCCACCCACTGCTTCGTCACCGACACCGCGGCCCAACGCTTCAGCCTCTCGCAGCTCCCATGCCCAAGCCTCACAGTCAGGGTGGCCAATGGCGATCACATCCCCTGTACCGGACTCTACCCCGCCGTGCCAGTCCAGGTCGGCGACGAGCCCTTCCTGATCGACTTCTACGTCATCCCTCTCGGCGGCTATAAGGTCATCCTGGGGTGCCAATGGCTTCGCACCCTGGGCTCGACATTGTGGGACTTCGATCGCATGTCCATGTCATTCTGGCGCATCGATCATCGGGTGCGCTAGCGCGGCCTCGACGCTCCGACCAGCACTTCCATCCGCGCCATCAACAACATCGGCTTGATGCAGCTCCTCATCACTGAATTTGTGGCCATCTTCGTCGAGTCGCAGGGCCTACCGCCACCATGACACGTAGACCACCACATCCATCTACTGCCAGGCACCCCTCAGGTGCTCCTCGTCTGGAAGAAGGACGGCTCCTGGCGGTTCTGCGTTGACTACCGCGCCCTCAACGTCAAGACCGTCAAGGACAAGTTCCCCATCCCGATCGTCGACGATATGTCGGATGAGCTACGTGGTGAGCACGTCTTCACCAAGCTCGATCTCCATAGCGGCTACCACCAGGTGCGCATGCGCGACGAGGACATCACTAAGACGGCGTTCTGCATGCACCACGACCACTTCGAGTTCGTGGTCATGGCGTTCGGCCTCACCAATGCCCCGTCGACATTCCAGGTGCCCATGAATGACATTCTGCACAACTTCCTACTCCGCTTCATCCTCGTCTTCTTCAACGACATCCTCATCTACAGCTCGACATGGACCGAGCATCTGCAGGACGTTCGCACCGTGTTCCAGTTGCTGCATGAGAGCAAGCTCGCCCTGAAGTAGCTCACCCTGAAGTAGAGCAAGTGCTCCTTCGGCGCCCAGGAGGTGTCTTACCTGGGCCATATCATCAGCCAGAGTGGCATTGCCATGGATCCAGCGAAGATCGACGCAGTCCAATCATGGCGGACGCTGACGACTATTCGCGCGCTTCAGGGCTTCCTCGGCCTCACCGGTTCAAGACTATGGGACGATCGCTCATCCCCTCACGCAGCTGCTGAAGCGCGAGGCGTTCATCTGGTCCCCAGCAGCGGATGTCGTGCTCACAACGCTCAAGCCAGCGCTCACATCAGGGCCAACACTACAGCTGTCCGACTTCGACGCGTTGTTCATCATCAATTGTGATGCGTCGAGCAGTGGATTTGGGGCGGTGCTGGACCAAGATGGCGGGCTGATCGCTTTCTACAACCGGTTGGTGCCACCGCAACACGCCAAGCTGGTGGCTTACGAGCGCGAGCTCATCGGGTTCGTCAAGACGGTTCAGCGTTGGAGGTATCTGTGGGCACGTGTGCACACAGATCACTATTCGCTCAAATTCCTATTGGACCAACGTCTCTCCACCATCCCGCAGCACACATGAGTAAGCAAGTTGTTTGGATATGATTCCAGCATGGAGTTCCATCCGAGCAAGAGCAACACAGCTGCCGAAGCTCTGTCTCAACACGACGAGGAGGTTGCGTCAGCGTTTGCCCTGTCGTCCCCAACATTCGAGCTCTTCGACGACTTCTGCCGTGAGTCGGAGACGCTGCCGGATGTGCTCAAGATCAGGGAGGAGATTGCCCGGGGCACGACCGTGGCCACCTGGTCAATCGTTGATGGCCTCGTCCTCCATGAGGGCCGCGTGTTTGTGCCGTCCTCGTCGGCGCTGTGGCCTAAGATCCTGGCCACGGCTCATGGCGCCGGGCATGAGGGCGCCCAGTAAACACTCCAGCGGCTCCGCGCGTCGTTCTACAGTCCCAACGCCATGCGCCTGGTTAAGGACTACATCAAGAGCTGCTCCATGTGCCCGAGAAACAGGACAAGGCATCTGCACCCAGAGGGTCTACTTCAGTCGCTAGAGGTTCCCAGCACCGTATAGGCGGACATCACCATGGACTTCGTTGAGGGGTTTCCGCACGCAGGCGGGAAGTCGGTGGTGCTCACTGTCATCGACCGTTTCTCCAAGTACACGCATTTCATCGCCCTCAGCCACCCCTACACCGGCATCTCCGTTGCTCAGGCCTTCTTCGACAACATCGGCCGTCTTCATGGGATGTCGTGCTCCATCATCAGCGACCATGATCCGGTGTTCACGAGCACGTTTTGGACAGAGCTGTTCAGCTTGGCCGGGGTGTCACTCCGCCTAAACACTGCATTCCACCCCTAGACCGATGGGCAGTCGGAGGTGATGAACAAGATTCTAGGGGTTTATCTTCGGTGCCTCATCAGGGATCGTCCCAAAGGGTGGCTATGTTGGCTATCTTGGGCCGAGTATTGCTACAGTACCTCGTAACAAACGACCCTGCCCACGACTACAGATGTCCAATCGGGTCACCCGGCCCTAGCCTGGGCCCGGGGTGGACCGCTTGACTGTGGGTCGGGCCAGCCCGACACTAATTTCCACCGTGTCGTGTCGTGCTAGCCCACGGGCTGCCAAGCCCGGGCCCGTCATGCTGTTTCGTGTCGGGCCAGCCTGAAATAGCCCGGCCTTGGGCACGCACGTGGGCAGCCTGAAGCCTGCAGCACCTCTGGTCCCTCGGTCGCGCCGGTAGTGGAGGAGAGGAGCGGTGCTGCACTGGCGGTGGAGAGGAGGGGAGCGCAGATCCGGGCGGGGTAGGAGGAAGGAGGGTGTCACACCTGTTTTTCCAAAGAAAACCAAGTGCAGATCTATATGCATGCCATGATCAAGTTTCATGCATATAGTTGACATAAGTGAATGACAGAAACAATATCACATAAGGAAAAGAGAGATTATCAGAGTATTATGCTAAATCCTAGAAACGAAGGCTCCAAACATCCACAAGCAGTTGACTGGGGGTTGCGTATGCCTAGCACCAGCAACATCTTCACAACGACTTCATACCAGCTTCCTCCTTCTGATCAACATTGTTTATAGCAAGGGTGAGCACATGTCGTACTCAGCAAGTGTGAAGAAAGTATGAATGCAAAGGCTTGACAAGGAAAGGCTGACAGGTTGACTGCATTAAGCACTTTTAGTTGGTCAGATTTTATTAGCACCTGATTACTAAGATATAAGTATATACCAACCCACATTAACATAGAGAGGTACACCATAAGCATATGGCTAACATAACCAGAAACTACGATTTAAGTTCATCTTCAAGTTCAATTATCATGTGAGGGTCCAGGCCGCTCTTGACCGTGAGCACGGCTAATTGATTAGTTTTAAACACTCTGCAGAGGTTGCACATCTTTACCCACAAGTCGCGTAAAAGTCCTATGAACTTTGAACCCAACCATGCTGTGCAAAAGTAGGCACAATACCACACTTCCTAGGTGTGATTGCATAGGGACGCTACGAGGCCTTTACAAAGAGTCCTCCCATGTGTATTAGTCCATAGTAGCATATGTCATAGAGGCTATCTTTCGTACCACACTTCTACTCATGGACGGTCAGCCACAGAGTACTTCCGTTCCAATACCTATCCGGAATAGAAGTGCCTTAAAAGCATTCCTCCGTACCCAAGCTACTATGCGAGTAATGGCCACACAAGACTTCCCTAATTACTCAGCTAAGACCAGAGCCATTTAGTCCTTGTGGTTGCACTGTTGTCCTGGGTGGTTCTCCATGTTCCAATTAATCATTGTGATCTTCTATTAACCAGAGATATATAGCATCAAAGTAAAGCAAGTTCTTCATTAAGTTCATTAGAACCACCATATCCCAAGTAGACCAACTAAGCATAGCTACCCAACATAAAGATAAACCAAGGTTGACAAGGAATGATATTAAAAACTAGGATAAATCTTAATAGGACCCATCAAATTAAATGCAAGCGTATGCAATGGTGATTAAACACAGTTATTGGGACAAAAGAACAAGGACACACTTGCCTTTATCCAGCGTAATGATGTTGCTCAGAATTCTACAACCTCTTGCTCTTCAAAGCTCTCGAATGACGTTCACTCTACTCGCATCAGTCATCCGGCACAATCATACAAAGCAAACAAACTAACTAAGAACAAGGCACCAAAACAAAAGAAAAACTTTAAAAGAACGTACTAAAGGATAGGCTCGATTCTATGGATCACTGAAGCACACAGACCGTGCTGAGAAAAGGAAAGGCTTGGTTAGCTTTATGAAAGACACTAGGTTTGAGCATGGACTAGGATCTAGAGCTTGAAAGAAGATTAGCTCTACAACAGAGACACACTGAGACAAAGCTTTGAAAAAGAATGACTAACGATCGATTTGCATATATGAGAGAACAAAACCATGAGTTGGGTTTATTTTAATTAGCAAAAGATATGTAAAGGATATTTCATAAAGAAAATACCCTAAGTTGGAATTAATGCAGCATTATATTTTTATTTGCAAAGACCGAAGTAAAGAACTAGTCAAGTTTTATTTATAAAGATTTATATATGGATTATACCAATTAAACATTTAACTTATAAAAGGTAAACTATATGAATCCTCTAAACGTAACTTTGTGATTCGAGTGGATCATATTATTATTGAAAACATCATGGCATTGGTATTAATCAAATTAACATTTATTTATAAAACCGGTGTAAAAGCCTAATCATATTTTAATTATGAAAGGTTAATTAAATATTAATCAAATTAACATTTGGTTTATGAAAAACTGGGTAAGGATCTAATTAGATTTTATTTACAAAAGCATGTGAAATAATCATTTATCAAATTATCATTGATTATGAAAAACGGTGTATAGCACTATATTGCTTTTATTTAGAAAAGGCATGTTTAGTAAGCATTAAACAAAATTAATATTAAATAATTTTTCAGAAAACAAACATGATGAAAACTCACCACTAATATGTGCTTTACATTATTATGAACCTAACGCAATTTGAACAGATTAAAACAGAGCTAAAACATGGATTTTATGAGCAAAACAAGATATAGGAGCCTAGAAGTGATATCTGCAGATCTTAGGGGCTAACAAAGAAGATTCACAAGACACATGAAACAGTGCTCGCGAATAGATCTAAACCTAGGGTTAGATCTATAAAAGGGCCTTGGTTTGGATCTAGTTGAGAAGATCTAGAACTTGTAGGGGTTTTAACTAAAAGATACAAGACACCAGAAACCATCTAGTGATTATAGGGTTTCTCAGGGGGCGATGCGCAAAATAGGAGGTCTTCTTCCTCCTCTGGTTCATGGCGGACAGGGAGGTCCTGGGCGTTAGCGTCTCCGGCTCTAGGGGCCTTGAGGGACTTGGCTAGGGCGCGGAACGGAGAGAGGAGGCGAAGGCGAACTCAAGCGAGTGCTCACCGGCAACGGAGGACGACGGAGACGGCCGGAATTCGAGAACGACGGTGTCGGGGCGGAAGACAGCGGCGGCCAACTCGGATGCGCACGGCGGCGAGGCTCCGGTGGACTTCCGACGACGGGGAGCGGCGGAGGAGGTGCGGCACAGTGTTGCGGAGCTCCCGGCAATGGTGGCTTGCTCCGGGAGAGGGCAGAGGCGGTGCTCGGCGGCGAACTCCGGCGTGGCTCTCGGCTGGCGGCGGCGAGGCGAGGCGGCGCAGCGCGAGACGGCGGTGGAGGCAGGGGCGCGCGGAGGCTTCGGGCTCCCGCCCCTTTATAGGCGCGCGGGCCCTAGGCGTGGCGTGCACGCCAAGGCCAAGGAGCGTGGCGGCGACCATGGCCAGGGAGCTCGCAGCCGGGCCCAGATGGGCCTGACGGGCTCGCGGCCGGGGCCGGAGTGGCTAGGCCGGATGGGTCGGGCCTACGGGCTCGGCCCAGAAAGATAGGATAGGTTTTATTATTTTTTTTCGAAATACTTTTCAATGCAAAAACAATTTCAGAAAATCTAGAAATGTTATTGAAAGCACGAAAAATACTCAAAAAATCCCAAAAATTCTAGGAAAATTTCCAGAGATAGATTGAGACACGAAAAATCCAAATAAAATATTTGGAGCTCATGAAAAAGTTTTTAGAGCCTTCTAATAAATAGATTTAGCTCAAGGAAAATGAGAATAAATTCCAGAAAATTCTCGGAAGAGTTTGGTCAGCACCTAAGTGTGTTTTTAAAACATTTTGCACTCAAAAACACCAGGATGCATCGGCATGAATGCAACACACACATAATCATTTTATTTAATACAGAAAATCAGACAATGTCTTTTTCCTATACTATATTTCCTGTGAAGAAAATAAATGTTTAGAAATTTTTTAAAATTATGAGAAAATCGTTGTTTAATCATTCTTTCTATTCACATCCTGAAATTGGAAATTTCAGGGTGTGACAGAGGGGGCGTGCGCTCGCTGCAGATCCGAGCGGGAAAAGAGGAGCGCTGCGCGCGAGCAGTGGCAGGGGCAGTGGAGTTGGCGAGTTGAGACACCAAGAGGCCGGGAGAAGGGCGGCAATCGACGGCCTGCTCGTCACGTCCACCTAGGCGCAACATGGCAAGGCCGCTTGGGGATAGGGGAGTGGCGGCGCTGAAGTGAGGGGTGAGGCGGTGTTGCGTCTAGCTGTGGCTTGCAGAGCGGAGGAGAGACGCGCCTACGCGCGAGGCGCCAAGGCCGCGAGCTACAGAGGCTGGAGGAGCGGAGGGTGCGCTGCGGACGAGGCGAGGCAAGGGGCGGCAGAAGTAGATCGGGAGGAACCGAGGAAGGGAGTGAGGGTGAAGGAGCTAGGTTTCCAGTATATATATGACATCCTTAAACGGGCCACTAACGGGCCGTCCCATTAATTGCGTGTAGGGCCGGGCTGCCCGGCGTGCTGGGTGGCAGCTCGCGCCCGGCATGTGGTACCGGGCCGGGCTAGCCCGGGCACAACGTAGTGCGGGCCGGGCCGGGCTTGGGACTGGCCAAAAAACGTGCTTCCGTGCGTGCCTTTGGGCTGTGGGTCAAATGGACATCTATTCACACGACACTGTTTCGGGTGGTCTATGGCTGGGACCCGCCGGCTCTGGTTCCCTACCAGCCGGGCGCCACTCGGGTTCAGGCATTGGATCGCCAGCTGCAAGACTGGGAAACGTTCCTGGCTGAGATCATGGCTCGTCTCCTCCACGCACAGGAACTCTTGAAGCTGCAGTACGACGCCAAGCATCACGCCTTGGAGTTTGCAATAGGGGACTGGGTATGGCTTTGTTTACACCAGCGCCTTGCTGTAGTCATCACTGACAAGTCTGCTGGGAAGTTGGCGCCGCGCTTCTACAGGTTGTTCAAGGTTCTTGACAGGGTTGGGTCCTTGGCGTATCGTCTAGCTCTGCCGCCACGTTCGAGGATCCACAATGTCTTTCATGTCGTCTTTCTCAAGCCATTTGTTGGTGTGCCACCGAAGGATGTCGTTCAGCTGCCCAATATCAAAGCATGGTCGTGTGTTGCCCGAGCCGAGCAGCATTGTCAAGGCCCGGCTCAATCGTGGCCGCTGGGAGGTACTGGTGCGGTAGATGGGTCAAGCTCCTGATGCTGCAACATGGGAGATGCTGGAGGATTTCAAGTAGGACTACCCAGTGTTTCAGCTCGAGGATGAGCTGTTTTCCGGGGAGGGTGGAAGTGTTGTGGACGCCTTCTACGGCAGACAGTTTGGCCGACACAGGAAATAGGCCAAGGAACAGGCACCGGCCACATAGGAGTAGAGTTTGTTATACTGGGGATAAGCTGGCTTAGAGATTAGATTGAGGTTAATCAGAGATTTAGGATCAAAAAATTCAGAGCCTCCTTTGGGAGGGCGAACTCTTCCTGTGTCTCTGCCATTGTTACTTAATAAAGCTATCCTCCCCTATTCCTACTAGCAGATGCACCCGTGCGACACGCACAGATTTAAAAAATAAAATAAAATGTGAAAAAAACTGTTTTTCTAAGAAACAAAACAAAATAAAAATATCGCCATTCCAGGTGATCTTTGGGCAATACATTATGAAACTATTTTTACAAGAAAACATCTGTGTGAACATGTCGAAACACGAGTAAGAGGAAAATACACGAATGAAAGTATTAACAAAATTTCAAGATTAAAAAACAAAAGGCTCAAAATGGTAGCAATTGCACAAAATTACCTTGGTTCATGTCGGTTTCACATTTTCTTCTAGGTGCAAGAGGAGATGTTGTGTTTGGAATGTCCTGGAACAAAATTTGTCTACTCATCATGACAATATACGATGGAACCATGTCAAATAACAATAACAAAATTGATGCAAGCAGTAGATTGAAACGAAGAATAAATCAACTTACATGAGTACTGCATCTGAGAAGTCGTGCCTCCAAAACAATATTCCGTCATCTGGGAATTGACTTTTATAGGGAACACGAGTTGTAAAAAAGGAAGGAGTATTGATTGGCGTGATTGAGGGTGTTGAACGCAAAAGGAAATAGTCAAGGTCTCAAAACCGCATTTACATATAAATGGCGTCCATCTAATTGCATTTGAATGTCGTCAATCTAATCATGCGGTGATTCTTTCCTTACTTGATCTTTCCTTGTTTTCCCTTTCCTTGCTAACTATTTAGAATGGCGCGGCTACCATTGAGAAAATGACACAATAATTATTTCCTTAGTTCATCTAATCACGTATTGATTCTTTCTTACTTGATGTTTCCTTTTTTTCCTTTTCTTGATGTGTCATCAATCACACCAATCAATTTTCTTTTACTTTATACATCAATATATCTCTTTCTGTTTGAGTTTCTGAGTATTTCCTTTTGAGTCATATCATCAATCATGTTAATCAATTTCTCTTTCCTTGAAATAGAATGAAGAAAGGAAACAACAACCGTGATTGCCTCCTACGTTTGAAAAAAGAATGAAGAAAAGAAACAACAACCATGATTGACGAGGACGGGTCGGGTGGGTACGTGCGGGCGGGTAAGAATGGGGTAGGTGAGAAAAAAATGGTGTTTTTTGGCAGAAACATTTTGCTTCTATCAGATTTTTCGTCGTTCGTTGTCATCGTCGATGTTTTTTGGTGGGCCTCGCCTGACAGGTGGGTCCTCTGTGAGAGGTGGGTATGTTTCCCCTTGAGTGAAAATTGTTTTTCAATTCTTTCTGCTTTTATAGTATAGATCAGTAAATGTCAATCTGAAAAATAACTCAAAACATGAAAGGATAATAATCTTGATTATTATCATTTTTAAAAAAAAATAATCAACTATTCCATTAGTTGTAATCAAGTGAATATGTAGCCAAAAATTGTTGAGAATGGTAATTAAGAAAAATTACCAGTAAGCACATCTAGTTGTCCAAGTAAAAAAGGGAAAACAACTACATGATTATGCAATTAGCTAACAAGCAATCTATTTCTATAAGAACTCAAATAGATCAAAATTCCAATCTGCCTGCATTTTTGTTATACCGCCATGATGCCTGCTGTGTGCCCGGTGCCGCCGCAGATGGAACCCTCACTTTCAATCCTTTTCTTCGCCAATTGCCACCGCTTTGCACCGGCAGAACGATTGCCCTCACCTCGGACGCACTGACCGCCACCTCCCACCATCGGCCAGAATGGCGGCCACCATCGCCGCTACAGCTTCGCTGCTGGTGTGCCGGCGCGCCGCCGATAGCAAACATGGGGAAGGCAACAGCGAGACCGAAATGGTAGGGGTGGGCGTTCGGTCTATTCGGTCATTTCGGTTCGGTGTATTCGGTATTTGGAAATTTCGGGTTTTGGAAAAGTGGGGACCGAAGTTTTAAAAAGAGTAATAGGAACCGAACCTGAATAGACTGATTATTTCGGTTCGGTCTATTCGGTCCACCGAATTACCCGAATTTTCATAGGTATCCTTATCACCTCTCAAAACTCTATGGTAAAAATTCAAATTCCCAACTCATTTCAAGTCTATGGATTAAAGGACTACTCGACTAAAGCAAGTAACTAACAAGTTCATGAAAAAATTCAAAAAATAGTTTAAAATACAAAGTTGTCTACATCATGGTTTTAATCAAAATACACAACTATATTGAATTTCGGGTTATTCGGCCTATTCAGGTTATAGACCACAAGAACCGAACCCGAACCCGAACTTCGAATTATAAATTTATCTGGACCGAACCCGAATCTCGAAACCCGAATAGACCGACAATTTGGGTTCGGTTCGGTTCGGTTTTCGGGTTTCGGGTTCAAAGTGCACACCCCTACGAAATGGGCCGGAAGCGCGGATGGATTCTGTTCTATATTGGCAGGCAGGAGAATTTTTTATATATTTTTTTGTTGATTTTCGAAAAATAAATGACGCAAACAAAAATTACCAGAAATATACCTCTGCCGCCGTACCCCACGGCGGCAGGGTCCTGGCGCCGTCTGGCACGGCGGCAGCATCCCTGCCGCCGGGCCAGACGGCGTCAAAAACCTGCCGCCGTGTGGTACGATGGCAGGATAGTAGGTCTGGCGGCATGTCCGTGTGGCACGGCGGCAGGGTCCTAGCGCCGTGCCACACGGCGGCACGAACCTGCCGCCGTGCCACACGACGGTACCACCCTTTTTAATTTTTTACAATTTTTCATTTTGTAAAACACTTTTTTCATTTTTTAAAAACAAGAAAATGATAAATTTAAATATAATCACAACACAAATTGGCATATATAAAAGAAAAGATTATAATCAACGAGTAGATGCAAAATAGTTTATACAAGATCATGGTCAAAGTAGTGCTGTGACACAAAACACTAATACATCTAAATCCGCCGGCTACTTTTCGGTCTAACAGCTCTAGCACTAGCCCTGCTGTAGTCCCGGGCGTACGTAAGGGTCAAGGCAGGAGGCAGCAGCGCCATCTCCACTAACGTTGGGCTATTGGGCCACTGGGTCACGTCAAATTGGGTTGGCCCACTACCCTCGATTCCTCCTGTTGACACTCAAAATTGGCAAAAGCCGACTCAGGCCATGCAGGCCGGTTAGACCGGGTCCTAGGGCGGTCTGACCGGGTGCACTGTAGCCAGTCCGGCACAAAGGTGCCAGGCGGTCTAACCGGGTCTCCCCGATTTCGGGTAGAATTAGGAGTTTAGCTTGATTCCGAGTTGTAAAGCGTGGTTTGCAGGGCAAGTCCTCCCACCCTATAAATATAAAGGGTCGTGGCCGATTGAGACCTATCATCCAATCGTCATTATCAATTTTACCTTTATTTTCTCCAAACCCTAACTTTTCCAACCCCTATTGCTCTCCTCCTTCGTCTCTACGGCAGTTGAGAGAGTTCTGAGTGGCCTGCCGATCTTAGGACAACCCTAGGTGCACTGTTCCTGATGGGGTCCCTTCCGGAGCAGCGAATCTAGGTTTTCGACGTCTCTCCTGTCCAAGGCGGTTAGAACGGCCCCCCAGGGCGGTTAGACCAGCCCGTGCTAGGAGATTCGCCGAGGTGATTTCCGTCGACTGCGCGAGCTAGCGCATTCGTGTGTTCGACCGTAAAAAGCGTCAACACACTTTTGGCGACTCCGCTGGGGACAGATCTGGTTTTTACAACCGATCTTTCGATCTTTGCATGGGATCACAGTGCGATCTTGACAAGAACAACGTGATCATGGTGAATATCGAGGAACTCAGCGAGGAAGACCAGAGGAAGTACACGGAGCTGCAAGAGTACATCAAGCAGCAATTCCTCTCTGGCGCCAAGAAGGATCGTTCAGGCAAGGTGACTTTCACTCAAGATTTTGAGTTGCCGGCGATCAAGCTGAACAAAGACAAGGTTGAGGTAATACCCACTGTAAGTCAAACACCAACACCTCCTCCTAATCTAGTTACGCAATTATCTGCTATTACCGATAGATTTGAACGTGCATTTAATGATCAGAGTAGTTTGGTTGCTAGTGTTGTTACTCGCCTTGAAAAAATAGAGGGTAAGCGTGTTATTAATATATCTGATGATGGCATCCCTCAAGTAGATTCACAAGGGGTTCTGCAT
Organism: Cenchrus fungigraminus; assembly: GCA_036936925.1. Lineage (NCBI taxonomy): Eukaryota > Viridiplantae > Streptophyta > Magnoliopsida > Poales > Poaceae > Cenchrus > Cenchrus fungigraminus. The sequence continues at coordinate 56,305,007 of CM072769.1, read as the reverse complement.
CAAGCCACGTCGGCAGCACTAGAAGCTTCACTTGAAGTTCCTATGTATGGTATGCCGACGGGGTTTTATCCGGGACAGTCACCATTACCCAAGCCGACCCCGGTTAGACCGCCCCCCAGGCCGGTTCAACCGCCCTGTCTGGCCAGATGGTTATGGTCCTGGATCAGCCGTTGCCTTTGTCGGTTGTGCCTAGTACATTGGTTCAGAGTCAGAATAATTCTTATGGTACTGTTCCACCAATGTATAGCACAGTAGCTCACACATCGCCACCTATTCCTAACGTTGCTTCATCTTATGGTGTGCCTAATGATGTGTTTACCGACTTGCATCGCATGCAAAATCCTAATCAACCCCCTGTGAGTAACTTAAGAACAGCTGCAATGCAATCTCAGTTAGCTGCTAGGAATGAATTGGCTCAATTTAAGGAAGAGATAGCTAACATGATGAAAAATAAGCTCGGTGTTGATATGGGTAATACTAGGTTGTATCAAAAACCATATAGGGCCGATTTTGATTATGTGGCTTTTCCCCCTGGTTGGCGTATGCCCGATTTTGTTAAATTTAGTAGTGATGATAACCGTACAACCTGGGAACATATTAGCCAATATACTGCTCAACTAGGTGAAGCCGGTACCTTTAATTCCTTAAAAGTTCGCTTATTTTCATTGTCTTTAACTGGTACCGCTTTTGCTTGGTTCTCTTCGTTAGCTCCCAACTCTATTGATTCTTGGGATCAATTAGAGCAAAAGTTTCATGACCACTTATTTAGTGGGAGCTACCAATTAAAATTGACAGATTTAACATCGGTTAGGCAAAGTAAAGAGGAGTCGGTTTCCGATTACCTTAAGCGCTTTAAAGAAGTTAAAAACCGTTGCTTTAATTTGTCTCTTACTGATTCTGACCTTGCTGATCTAGCTGCTAGAGGATTAAGACCTGCTATTAGAGATAGATTAGAGGGTGTAGAATTTCATACTCTTGCTAATGTGCTTGTTAGAGGTATGGCACAAGAATTAAAACTAAATAAGGAAAAAGAACACTCTAAGCCTCGTCGGTCTAATGTGCATATGATTGAATATGATTCCGATAGTTCAGACAACGAGAATGAAGTGTATGTTGCTGAATTTGTGTGGCCTTCAAAATCTAAAGCTAGTTCTTGTGCGTCTCTTAAGCCGGCTACTAAAGGTCGGCAAGAAGAACTAAAATTTACTTTTGATGTTTCTAAATGCGATCGTATCTTTGATGAATTACTTAAGCTTGGAAACATTAAAATTTCTCATACTATGCCTCCACTTGATGAAATTAAACGACGTGCATATTGTAAGTTTCATAATTCTTATTCTCATGCTACTAACAATTGCAATGTGTTTCGTCGTCAAATTCAATCGGCCATTAACGAAGGTCGTTTGATGCTTCATGAGATGCAAGTGGATAAGCAACCTTTTCCCGTCAACACCATGGAGTTGCAGCAGCCCAAGGTCTTGGTTCGGCCACATCAAGCCGAAGCTACTAAGGGCAAGAACGTGATGGTCGGGGAAGCTAAGCCCGATTTGAGGGGAAAAGAGTTGACAAGAGAAGTGGCATATGAAAAGACCTCTGATGGCAGAGAGACTTTCAAGATCACTGTCAAAGCTTCTGGACATGGGGGGCAAGGATCGTCCACGCCATCTGGTCAGCAAACAACCGAGCCTGTCCTGGACAGGGCGGTTAGACCGGGGGTACAGGGCGGTCAGACCGCCTCTGCACATGGCCGCCCCAAGATGCTTATTCCGAAGCGGCCAGAAATTGGAAACTGGAAGCTTAACGTGGCAAAGAATCAGGGAAGTATTCCAAAGCCAAAAGTCACGTTTGATATGCTATTTGACAAGTACTCTAAATAAAAGGCCGTTACAAGCGATCGGCCGGTAAAGAAAAGAATGAGATCACCTCCACATCAAGAGAGGCCGTCGTCGCCTCCCAGAGCAGCTATCAGGTTCAGAGGTGAATCATCTCAGAGGCAACACTTTACTCCAAATTGGGCTCCTTCAAGTTCAGATCCGCCTTGTCCAATCTACGATGACAATGGGGTAATGTGGGTGCCATACCAGCAATCCTTCCATTCTGGATGGGGAGGACCAAGGAGATCAGCGCTGGATCGAATTTCAAGGCATACACAGGATCGCTGGATTCCACGACAGTTTGGGCAGGGTCATCAGGCTGACCCGGTTAAACCGCCCCCTGCAGGCGGTCAGACCGCCCTACCCAGGAAAGCGCAACTTCCTCTGAAAAAGGTGTACAAGCCCAAGATCAGAGAGGAGGAGGTTCAGAAGATGGACATCGACCCAGAGAGGACTACAAGTCTTGACATCATTCAGATTGGGACGATGGATGTTCCCATTGAGAAAAGTGGCAAAAGACCGGTTGGGCTAAACAATCAGGTTGTGACACCTACTCAAAAGGGATCTGTTGCTGCAAATGATCATGAGGCCAGCGGTAGTAAGTCTCGTCCGGAATACTTCTTGCCAAGATGGTGTCCTCCCGGTCTAACTCATACTCAAAGGCGGAAGCTTCAACGATTGAGGCTACGTGAGAAGAAGGAGAAGGAGCTGGAGAAGCAGAGGGACGAGGTTTTCAACAGCTACAGGCCCATGGTTCCACAAGGAAAGGAGTGGAGAATCAAGACAGTGCCCCAGACAGAGGCGGTCAAACCGCCAGAGGGGGCGGTTCAACCGCCTGAGGCGGTTAGACCGGCTGACCAGGCGGTCAGACCGGGTTCTCCAGAAAAGCCGCCCGGCTTCGCTTCTTCGGTCCCCATGGCTTGTGATGACAAGGTGTCGTCGGTCCCTACTCCAGAGGACGACGAAGAGCTTGTGGACTACAGTTCTTCTCCAGAGCGGATGAACCTTGAGATCAATGTGGTTCATTTGTTTGTTGATGGTTCAGTGCCTACGGAGGAGGACTTCGCTCATCTTGACTTTGGGCCTAAAGATGCTATATTTCAGAAGCCCAAGGACACTGATAATCATCTGAAGGCTTTGTACATGAAGGGTCATATCAATGGGAAGCCTATCTCTCGGATGCTGGTGGATGGAGGTGCGATTGTCAACTTGATGCCGTATTCTCTGTTCAAGAAGCTTGGAGGTTCAGATGAGGAGCTGATCAAGACCAACATGACCGTCAGCGGAGTTGGAGGAGGCGAGCCGATAGGAGCTAAGGGTGTGGTCTCCATGGAGCTCACTATTGGAAGCAAGACGCCCGCCACGGCTTTCTTCGTCGCTGAGACACAAGGTAACTTCGGTCTTATCCTTGGTCGTGATTGGATTCATGCGAATAAATGTGTTCCTTCTACTTTGCACCAAATTTTAATACAATGGGTAGATGATGAGGTAGAAGTAGTGCATGGTGATAATTCTGCTTGTGTAGCTGTAGCTGATAGTCATTCTATAGGTGTGCATGATGATGTAAAATGTCTATCTGGCTTAGATTTGTCTAATTATGAGTTTGTAAGCTGCTCCAATGATGGCTTCATTCCTGCTGTCATAAAGCCGTTTGATAATCGGCTAAACCACTTCATGTGACTCAATGAGTTCTACAAAAGAGTGGTTGCAGCAGAGGATTGATCATTATCGGGTGCATAAGACCGATACATGTGAAGCCATTGAGGATCTTGATGATTTGGGCAAGCTAGGACAAGGGTTTACGTCGGTTGATCCTCTTGAGGAGGTAGATATTGGTGATGGCACTGTACCTAGGCCGACATTTGTAAACAAGAATCTTGATCCTACATTTAAGCTTGAATTAATAAAGTTATTAAAAGAGTATGTTGACTGTTTTGCTTGGAATTACAATGAGAAGCCTGGTTTAAGTCGTGATTTAGTAGAACATAAATTGCCTATTAAACCTGGTTTTAAGCCTTATAAACAGCCTCGTAGGAATTTTAATCCTGATATTTATGACCGAGTGAAAGAAGAAATCAATCGGTTGCTTGATGCTAAGTTTATTAGGCCTTGTCGATATGCTGATTGGATCTCTAATGTTGTGCCTGTTGAGAAAAAAGGAACAAAGAAACTTCGTGTTTGCATTGATTTTAGAGATCTTAATAAAGCTACTCCTAAAGATGAATATCCTATGCCTATAGCCGACTTTCTTGTTAATTCTGCATCTGGATATAGAGTGCTTAGCTTTCTTGATGGTAATGCTGGTTACAATCAAATCTTTATGGCCGAAGAGGATATTTCCAAAACGGCTTTCATATGTCCAGGATTTGTAGGCTTGTTTGAGTGGATAGTCATGACTTTTGGTTTGAAAAATGCTGGTGCTACTTATCAAAGGGCTATGAACTTGATCTTTCATGACTTGCTTGGTATTATAGTAGAAGTCTATATCGATGACATTGTTGTTAAATCGGCTGGTCTAAATTCTCATTTAGCCGATTTAAAACTTGCATTTGAAAAGATGCGTCGGTATGGTTTAAAGATGAATCCACTCAAATGTGCTTTTGGTGTGTCGGCTGGCAAGTTTTTGGGTTTTATTGTGCATGAGAAAGGTGTAGAGATTGATCCTAAAAAGATTGAGTCGATTAAAAAGGTTCAAGCTCCTACTTGTAAAAAAGAGTTGCAGAGATTCTTGGGCAAGGTTAATTACTTGAGGCGATTCATTTGTAACTTGTCCGGGAAAGTTGATGCTTTTACTCCTTTACTTCGGTTAAAAAGTGGAGCTGAGTTCACTTGGGGGGCAAAACAACAAGAGGCTTTTGATGAAATTAAGAGTTACTTGACTTCGCCGCCTGTTCTTCAGGCACCCAAGAGTGGTGTTCCATTCCGACTTTATGTTGCGGCGGAGACAAGTGTGATTGGGGCTGTTTTGACTCAAGAGACCGATGGCAAGGAGTATGTTGTTGCTTATGAGAGTAGAAGATTACTAGACGTCGAAACGAGGTACACCTTTATTGAAAAGCTTTGTCTATCTTTATATTATGCTTGTACCAAGTTGAGGCATTATCTATTGTCTAGTACTTTTTATGTTGCATGCCAAACCGACATAATTAAATACATGTTGCAAAAACCTATTCTAAGTAGTAGAGTCGGCAAATGGGCTTATGCTCTTGTTGAATATGATTTGCGTTGTGAACCTATTGGATCAATGAGAGGTCAAATAGTAGCCGACTTTATTGTTCAACATAGAATTGATAAGCAACTTGATTTAGATGTCGGTTATGTAACTTTTACTCCATGGAAATTACATTTTGATGGATCGGCTTGTAGAAGTGGTTGTGGTGTTGGGATCATTATTATATCACCTAGTGGAGCTATTTTTGAAGCCCTTAGCCGGTTGGATAATAAATGTACTAATAATCAAATTCAGTATGAAGCTCTCTTGTTTGGATTGCAAATCTTACATGACATGGGAGTAAAACATGTAGAAGCTTATGGTGATTCTTTACTCGTGGTACAGCAAGTATCGAAGGTGTGTCAATGTCTAAATGGTTCTTTAAATGCTTATCTTGATAAATATTTGGACATCATATCTTGCATGGATGAATTTGTGATCTATCATGTACCACGGGAGGAGAATCCGAAAGCTTACGCTCTGGCTCAGCAAGCATCTGGTTATAATGTTCAGAAAAGAAATTTTCAGGAACGAAAACCGATGTTTAGCGAAGCCGAGGGTTACGTTCTGGAGGAACCGGTTCAACCGCCCCCTCCGGCCGGTCAAACCGAGTACCCCGGTCAGACCGCCCCCTCGGGGCGGTCAGACTGCCCCTCGGGGGGCAACCCTACTTCGGCCACTGTTTCTTCCAAAACTGTTGAGGACGAAGTGGGAGATTGGAGAACACCTTTGGTTAAGTATTTGCAGGATCCTAAGAGTATAAGTGACAGAAAAGTCCGACGGTGGGCACTTAAGTTCATCTTAGATAATGGTGAGTTATATCGTCGGACGGCAGATGATTTGCTTTTAAAGTGCTTAGGTCCTGATCAAGCAAGATTGGCTATGGCAGAGGTACATGAAGGAGTTTGTGGTACTCATCAATCGGCTCCCAAGATGAAGTGGCTTCTTAGGCGGGCTTGCTTCTATTGGCCTACTATGATAGCCGATTGTTTTAGGTACTACAAAGGGTGTGAAGAGTGTCAAAAGCATGGAGATGTTCAGTTGGTGCCTGCTGCGTTGATGCATCCGATTATTAAGCCTTGGCCAATCAGAGGTTGGGGATTGGATTTCATTGGCAAAATACATCCTCCGTCGACCAAAGGGCATTGCTTTGTGATTGTGGCAACTGATTATTTTACTAAATGGACTGAAGCAATCCCTCTCAAGAACATGACATACAAGGAGGTAATTGGGTTTATTACGGAGTATATCATACATAGGTTTGGCATTCCACAAACTTTAACTACGGATCAAGGTACTTCATTTGTGGCTAAAGAGGTGCGTGATTTTGTTAATTCCTATGGTATTAAGTTGCTCAATTCATCTCCATATTATGCTCAAGCTAATGGTCAAGCCGAGTCTAGCAATAAAACTTTAGTTAAGCTTATTAAGAAGAAGATAGAAGACAATCCTAAGAGATGGCATGAGGTATTATCTGAAGCTTTATGGGCTCATCGCATATCTAGACATGGTGCTACTAAAGTTACTCCTTTTGAGCATGTGTATGGTCAAGAGGCCGTTTTACCCGTTGAGGTGAATCTAGGCGCATATAGATTTGCAAAGCAAAATGATCTTGATGTCGATATATATCATGCTTTGATGATGGATAACATTGATAAAGTGACCGACAAGCGTTTGGAGGCCTTGGAAGCAATTGAGAAGGACAAAAGACGAGTTGCTAGAGCATATAACAAAAGGGTAAAAGCTAAGTCTTTTCAAGTAGGAGATTTGGTTTGGAAGACTATTTTACCTATAGGATCAAAGAGCAACAAGTTTGGTAAATGGTCTCCAAGTTGGGAAGGTCCATACAAGATTGTGAGAGTTTGCTCTGGGAATTCTTATATGGTGGAATCATTGCAAGGACAGCAGCTACCTAGGGCACTCAATGGAAGATATTTGAAGAAGTTTTATCCAAGTGTATGGCAAGATGCTTGAAGAATCATGGCCGGTTTCTATGAAAATCGCTCTTAGCATAAAAAATAGCCGACCACAGTTCTGTCGTCCTTAGCATTATTTTTTAGCACGCAAGCTTTACTAAAAAACAGGGGGGCATGTGTTGACACTCAAAATTGGCAAAAGCCGACTCAGGCCATGCAGGCCGGTTAGACCGGATCCCAGGGCGGTCTGACCGGGTGCACTGTAGCCAGTCCGGCACAAAGGTGCCAGGCGGTCTAACCGGGTCTCCCCGATTTCGGGTAGAATTAGGAGTTTAGCTTGATTCCGAGTTGTAAAGCGTGGTTTGCAGGGCAAGTCCTCCCACCCTATAAATATAAAGGGTCGTGGCCGATTGAGACCTATCATCCAATCGTCATTATCAATTTTACCTTTATTTTCTCCAAACCCTAACTTTTTCAACCCCTATTGCTCTCCTCCTTCGTCTCCACGGCGGTTGAGGGAATTCTGAGTGGCCTGCCGATCTCAGGACAACCCTAGGCGCACTATTCCTGACGGGGTCCCTCCCGGAGCAGCGAATCTAGGTTTTCGACGTCTCTCCTGTCCAAGGCGGTTAGAACGGCCCCCCAGGGCGGTTAGACCGGCCCGTGCTGGGAGATTCGCCGAGGTGATTTCCGTTGACTGCGCGAGCTAGCGCATTCGTGTGTTCGACCGTAAAAAGCGTCAACACCTCCTCTCAGTTTGATCACCTTGAATCCTGTAAAATGTTAGTCCCAGTTCATCAAGTGATCTTCACCAAATTTGCCACCTTATCATTAACAGTTCAATACAGCGATCAACCATTTGATACAGACCTGATCAAGGTGTACAGAATTGGTGAAGGACCTTGGTCCTGGATGGGTATATTTTCTCCATTTCTGCAATTTCAGATCGAAGGACTGGACAGAGTGTATTTAAGAAATTTGAAAGCTTCATAAAATGGTTTGCACTGAACGTGAGAAATACTGAATGGAAAAAATGACGGGAACGTGAGAAAGTACATCAGAACTTGCTGCCTGAAAATTCAGCCGGTGCCAGTGTTTCTCAGATAATATTAAGACAAATTTACATAATTGTCCTTCACCGATTATCTGAGGTTTATCAGGTGCCAATCAAATCATCATGTCGAGGCCACATACTTGATTGTAATAGAATAAAAAGAATAAACAACATGTAACTTGTCACAGATGCAACGGTGGGAGTACTACACAGTCACAAATTTAAATACCCAGATATACATCACTTGAATGTGCTATGCTTTGATGAACATGAAAACCTGAAAGCTGAATTTCTTTTGTAAATTACAAGTCACACTTAAACAGTTGCTAAAGGTCTTCATTTCCTTTCCTGAATCGGCCCAAGCTTCCATATCATTATTTATTTATTTAAATAAATAAAAGTTTCGGCGACATTATTAATCTCATGAGAGAATACAGTATGGAGTAGACTGATATGTGTTTGTACTTGGATAATTAATACCTTGCAGTGACTTGCAGCACAATTCGATTTAGATTATTAATTCGCGTTCATCTGCAATTAGAAACATATTCGGAGAGTACAAAAATAGGAACACAAGATAAGGCCAAGATTCCTTCATTAGCAATAATCCAATGTACAAATACTACACCAAGCCATTAGTCCTATAATGAATAATCTACTCTGCTGTATGTCACACTACTAATCAAATTTATGCAGCAGAAAGCCAGAAACTCTACCAGCCACTCAATACTAATCATGACTAACACTTCATACACCACTATCCACAAACAACACAGATGTTATATTCCAAGGGGGTTCCACATCTGTGACAGGACATTTTCCTGGTTCCAATTGCAGTTTTGAGGCAGCTCGAGTCCTGAACTGCTGCTGTTGCCTGACATGCTGCTCAGCATCGCTGTCCCGATGGACACCTTCTCGGAGGTGTCAAAGGCCAGCAGGTCACCAAGGATCACCTGTCTCTTGAATGGCAGGGCCGGCAGGCCGGAGAAGCAGGACACCTGCTCGGCAACAGTTGGGTCTGCACCGAAGGCGGTGTAGGTGTCGGGGATGGGTGCAAGCGGCAGGGCAGCCGGCAGGTCCTGGGTATCTTCAGATGGTAGCTTTGGGGTGGTTGTTCTGCTCTTGTAGAACACCCTGCAGAGCACCCAGTCCTCCTGTATTTTGCATATGCATGTTTTAGAGTTCATATAGCAAGTGTAAGTGATGTATCCAATGCAAAAATTGTACCAATTGCAGTTGAACATATTTTCATTGGATATTGTAAAATCCTAGTCGTAGGTTGCAGTTGAGGGCTAGATATTTCATTCTGAATCCTAATTGGTTCATTCACTAGCCTTTTTCATAGTGTCGGTGGAACCAATATGACAACCCTTTGCAACAAGTTGTATTGAAAACCTTATTTTTTTCGGAAGTTAGTGACTTGAGGAAATGGCAACCATACAAACCTCAATGTTCAACTGTCAATTTGGAGTACAAAAATTTGTCGTCTACAGAGTCAAATCATTTACAAAGGAATGTTCAGTACATTAATTTACTTCACTCCAGCTCATCTGACGTTGATGGAACTGACATCAAAACTTATTTGCATCAAGTTACTCTAATAACTTCAACTTTGGAAGTTTGTTGCTTGAGGAATTAGGAATCTTACAGTCCTGAATGTTTAATTGCCAACTTGAGCGAAGAACTAGTCCTGTAGTTCACTGCACTATTTTACTTTAGTAAAGGGACGTTCAGTGCATTGATTTACTTTACTGATGGAACCAGTTGAACTACTTTTGGATTGGATCAGTGACGTGGACATGGATCGACTAGAAGACATTAGCGGATAGGGAGACTAGGATGATTGAGGCAACTTGCATCTAGTTTTATCTTGAGAGAATGTTCATTGCAGCATCTTCTTCTTGCAGCATAAATGGGATTGTCATACTTTTGGATGGAACCAGAGAGTAAGATTTTGTTTTTTTTCAAGAACAGTAAACTGTCAAACAGCATATATGATGCAGGAGCAGAAGTTAATTACCTTGAGGCGCTGGTACCTCGCCGCGGCTGCAGGGAGCTCGCGCCCTAGGGACGGCGGCGGCGGCGGTGGTGGGTCCAGGCGGAACTCGTGCATGACCCACTCCGTCTTTCTCCCCTTGGGGGCGCGGCCGCGGTAGAACACGAGCGTCTTGCGCATCCCCACCACCGCGTCCCCGCCGGCGCCGGAGGAAACGACGGCGCGGTCCTTGCCGGTGGCCTTCCAGTAGCCGGAGACGGTGGCGCGGTTGGTGCGCTGCCCCGTCGCGTACTTGCGGTCGCGCTGGTTGAAGAAATACCACTCCTTTCCTCCCACGCACGCCGTCTCTGTTTCAAAAATATGTAGGGATCAGTTGGCCACCTAAATAGCAAGATTTCGTGGTGTAGTTGGTTATCACGTCAGTCTAACACACTGAAGGTCTCCGGTTCGAGTCCTGGCGAAATCAAATTTGTTTTTACGACTTTTTATTCTCTTTATGAAAATTTCCTCTGTTCCTCTTGCTCTGTTTCTGGCGAAATCAAAATTTTTTTTACGACTTTTATTCTCTTTATATGAAAATTTCCTCTGTTCCTCTTGCTCTGTTTCTCTTTTATGTCTCTTTTTTCTTTTGGAGAGAGGAAATAATTGCAGATTATATTACTAGATGGAATATGGATGATGAGAGGACTTGGAATTACTGGATTTGTTGAGCAGCTAGTGGTTATGTTGATATACAGACCTGGAAGGTCCCATGGCTCGCACTTGTTGAGGTCGACGTCGACGATGGCCGCGCCGCCGTGGGCACGGCCGGAGAACCTGTGGAGGAGGTAGTCGAGCACGAGCTCGTCGTCCCTGGGGTGGAACCTGAACCCCGGAGGCATTCTCGCCTCCATCATGCTGATCGAGCTCATCTTCTTCTACCTCCTAATAACAGCTGATGTAGCTACCTTGAGAGAGGTGGTTGAAGGTTTGCAGGGCACTGGCCACCACTGGGAAATGAAGGATCTCATGAACGGGAAAGAGGGTATAAATAGGGTGCACCAAGGTCAACTATCCTACTGTTTTGGAAAGAAAATTCCGATCATTTTCTAGCTATATTAGGGGTGCAAGAGGCTACCTATATATGCTAGTGGTTTCAAAATATGGAGAGAGGTAGCAAGAGCAAGTCAATTGAAAGGGCACATCAATCTAGCTACTGATCCGAACTGTTTTGCAAATTAAACTGTTGCATCCTAACTGTCCATTCAACAACAACATCGTCATTAAGGGTTCTGAAAATTGCTATCGCTTTTATTTTATCATGCATATGGCCCTTCTTGGACATGTGCATCTTCTCACATCCTCCTTAATATATATGTCCTAAAACCACTAATGATCTACTCCCACCAGTCAGAATTAGATGCCGTTTTCACAGCTAATTTGACCTATAGTTGCTTACTTCTTGGTGTCTGAAGCGTCAATTATATGATTATATCTGACCAGAGGTAGTATTACCTTTAGGACCAAAAAAGTTGGACTTTCTTTCTTTTTCCTTGACAATATTAGGCAATACAATACAAGGATATATATGTTCTTGCATAAAACTTGCTGAATGAGCACACTTGTACTTTCAGTTAAGTTACTGCGTTCGCAAGTTCTCTGAATTTATCTCTTCCTGATCATATATATATATCAAAGTGCTCTTGCGTCCAGATTGTTTGGAAAGACTGGTGGTCTATATATTGTTAGAAGATAGGTAATATTCTGACGCGTCGTACAGGGAGCGAGCAGTCGCGTGAAGACGCTCCTCAAAAATCTTATCGCCCGCCTACCTCGTGCAGGATCTCAGCAACAGGACGAGATTCTGGAGGCTCTGCTCTCGCCGACACCGTGCGCGCGGTGCAAGCGATGAGAATGCGAAAGCAAAAGACAACAGACAGAGATGGAGAAGGGAGAGGACGCTGTAGGATGAACCTGGATGGTCGCGGTTAAGGAAACCAAATCACTGTTGAGAATATTCCAAAGGATTATTCTCTTCCAACGGAGAGGATGCGGTGGGATGAACCTGGATGGTCACGGTTAAGGAAACAAAATCACTGTTGAGAATATTCTAAAGGATTATTCCCTTCCAACGGCAAAAAGGTGCTCCCGCCCCGCAACTCATCATGTCCGTCCGTCCCGCACCGCACCACACCACTCGTCTCGTCTCGCCACGCCCACGCCCACAGCCTCGGCCCGGCGAAACGAGCGAGCGCGCGCGTGTGGCACGCCTTTCTCCTTTATTCAACTTCACAAGAGATGTATCGAAAATCTACCTCATAAGTCGAATAAAAGACTCCTCAATTACCTCTACGGTATTTCTCACTTTTCTATAGCATTAAAGCAATGGGATTTAATTCTTCAATTATTAAAATAAATGGCTCTAGGCCTATTTATTCTAACAATCCCCACCAAGAATTATAAGTCACATTGGAAATGCTCTCATTTTCACTTTCTGTTTTGATATACCAGTACTACGATGAGGACTGTTAAGTTGAACATCCACCATGAACTCAGGTTACACTTATTTACAACTCAACAATGGACTATGCCTTGAATTGCTAGTTTTGTGCATCTAAACTTGCCCCGAGCCCATTACTGATACTAGGCTGCACATAGCATCCCCACAAGTTGGAGCTTATGGGTCATACTCCGTGCCTCTTCATGAGTTTTCTAGAGATCACCCAAATCTCATAGACTATGACTAGTAGTCTGACTCATATAGGTGTGTTCCTCCAAGACATACTGTAGGTCTATGTCTTTGCTTCAAAGAAACAACAACCTTGTTTCAAGGAAGTCACTTGGAACACATTAAGGTATACATACCAGCCTGCCATACAGTGTTGAAGAGAAATGCATCTTTCCATGGATTGAGTCTCTTCAAAGGTTCTCTTCTCTTAGTCGAACCATAGCTTGTTTCACCGTCCTAATTCACGGGATCTCCGATCACATAGGACACGTTACCACTATGGAAAGACTCACGTGGGTCTCAAACCCAGTTCCATAGATGCATTATCTATCACAATACGCGACAGATCCTTTGTAAATTGATCTGCCAGGTTTTTAGCCGTATGGATATAATCCAGAGCTATAACACCGGTGTTTCTCAATTTCCTGACAGATTTCAACCGCCTCTTGACATGCTTGGATGACTTCATGTTGTCCTTTGAACTGTTCACCTTGACAATCACAGTTTGATTATCACATTTCATTAGAATTGCCGGTATCGGTTTTTCAACTATCGGCAAGTCCATTAGGAGCTCACGAAGCCACTCAGCCTCGACAGTGGTAGTATCTAATGCTGCGAGTTCTGCTTCCATCGTTGACCTTGTTAGAATGGTCTGCTTGCAAGACTTCCAGGAAACAGCACCACCTCCAAGTGTGAACACATATCCACTTGTGGCCTTTAACTCATCAGCATCAGAAATCCAGTTTGCATCATTATATCCCTCCAAGACTTTGGGGTCTCCGGAATAGTGAATACCATAGTTCATTGTTCCTACTAGATAGCGCATTACCCTCTTGAGAGCACGCCAGTGTTCACTGCCCGGGTTTGAAACAAACCGGCTCAGTTTACTAACTGCATATGTAATGTCGGGTCTCGTGGCGCTAGCTAGATACATCAAAGAACTAATGATCTGGGAGTATCTCAGTTGATCCACAATTATCCTTAAGTTCTTCTTTAGAACCAAGCTGGCGTCATAGGGAGTTGAGATGGGTTTAGCATTGCTGTAGCCAAAACGACTCAGCATCTTCTCAACATAGTGAGTCTGTGATAGAGTCACCCCACCATTTTCTCTCTTGATTAGCTTTATGTTAAGGATAACATCAGCCTCTCCCAAGGCCTTCATCTCAAACTTTTGAGATAGAAAGTCTTTGACTTCCTTGATCACATCAAGGCTCATGCCAAAGATAAGTATGTCGACTACATACAAAAATAAAATCACTCATTCGCCCCCACCATAGCGATAGTACACACATTTGTCAGCTTCGTTTGCAACAAAACCAACAGATGTCAAAGTTCTGTCGAACTTATCATGCCATTGCTTAGGTGCTTGCTTGAGGCCATAGAGAGACTTCACCAGCTTACACACCATTCCTTCTTGACCCTTTACTACATATCCATTCGGCTGATCCATATAGATCTCCTCTTCCAACTCTCCATTTAGGAAAGTTGTCTTAACGTCCATCTGATGAACGAGAAGACCATGGGAGGCTGCCAGAGAAAGTAGTACTCTTATAGTAGTCAATTGAGCGACTGGTGAGTAAGTATCGAAGAAGTCTTCTCCTTCTTTCTAGGTGTAACCCTTGGCCACAAGTCTAGCCTTGCACTTATCAATAGTACCATCGGGCCTAAACTTCTTTTTGAACACCCATTTGCATCCCACGGGCTTGCACCCATAGGGACGCTCAACGACCTCCCATGTTCCATTTGACATGATAGAGTCCATTTCACTCCTCACTGCTTCCTTCCAATAGTCAGCATCAGGTGAGGAGTAGGCCTCTGCAATGGTCTTAGGAGTGTCATCTATGAGGTATACGATGAAGTCATCTCCGAAGGATTTCTCCGTCCTTTGTCTCTTGCTCTTCCTAGGAGCTTCATCGTTATCCTCCTCAGGATGCTCAATAAGTGTAGGCTCATCAAGTTCCATCGGCTCGGTGGAGTTGTCCTTCTCGACAGACTCTTGTCTAGATGAACTTGTTTCATCTCTCATTTAAAAAAATGTTCTCAAAGAATGTAGCGTTCTGGATTCCATAATTGTGCCGACAAGCAAGTCGGGCACTCCAGATCTTACTACCAAGAATTTATATCCGACGTTGTAAAAATCATAACCTAGAAAGACACAGTCCACCGTTTTCGGTCAAAGTTTACGTTTCTTGGTGATTGGTACACTGACTTTGGCTAAGCAACCCCAAGTATGTAAATATGAAAGAGTTAGCCTCTTCTTCTCCTATTCCTCGAATGGTGTTACTTCCTTATTCTTCATAGGCACACGGTGTAGGACATGACAGGCTGTCAATATCGCCTCACCCCACCATTCCTTAGATAGTCCCGCAGTTTCTAACATGGCATTCACCAAGTCAGTCAGTGTGCAGTTTTTTCTTTCAGCAATCCCATTGGATTGGGGTGAATAGGGCGGTGTCCTTTCATGAACAATACTATGTTCCTCACAGAATGAGTCAAAAGCATTTGAGAAGTATTCGCCACCTCGATCAGACCTTAGATGTTTAATCTTTCTCTCAAGTTGGTTTTCTACTTCAGCTTTATAGATTCTAAAGTAATGCAACACTTCATCTTTTGATTTTAACAAGTAGATGTAACAAAATCTAGTGCTATCGCCTATCAAAGTCATGAAATATCGTTTACCGTCTTTTGTCAACACACCGTTCATTTCGCTCAAATCGGAATAAACTAATTGTAGTAGTGCCAAGTTTCTCGCCTCAGCAGCCTTGTGTGGCTTGCGAGTTTGTTTAGATTCAACACATACGTGGCACTTAGAATTTTTGACAGAGGTAAATCTCGGAATTAAACTCAAACTAGCTAGGCGCATCATACAACCTATATTAACATGATAAAGCCTCAAATGCCAAATATTTGATTCATCATCATTAAACACACATTATTATCATTCGACAAAGAAAAGCGGAACAAGCCTCCGCTATCATAGCCTTTTCCAATAAAAGTACCAAACTTAGAAATGATACATTTATTCGACTCGAAGACTAACTTAAACCCATCTCTACACAGTAGAGACCCGCTGACTAGATTCTTCTTGATGGTAGGTACATGTTGCACATTCTTCAATTGTATGGTCTTCCGCAAAGTGAACTTCTGAGTGACCGTACCAGTACCAAGAACACACGCATGGGCACTGTTCCCCATCAACAAGGAGCCAGTCCCCCCGACCTGGTAAGAAGAAAACATAGAAATGTCAGCACATACATGAATATTAGCACCGGTGTCTACCCACCACTCTAGTGAAGAGCACGCTGAAAGAATTGTAGGTAAGAAATTACCATACCCCAATGTTCCTCCACCCTCGCTAACAACCATGTTCGCTGCTTTGGGGGCCTTGCGATCCTTGCGATCCGGGCAGTTTGCAGCAAAGTGATCCGGACTGCCACATGTATAGCAAGCCCCGTGCTTTCTCTTCTTCTTGTCTGGCTCGTCGACTTGCTTAGCCTTGGGCGGGTTTTGTGAAGGTTTCTTCCTCTTGTTCTGGAACTTGGGATTACCCCTCTGCACAAAATTTTTGTTTGAGGGACCGACTATTCCCTTTCCACGTGTGTCTTTTACTATCGCCTTCTCTTCAACATCAAGAGTCGCAACAAGGTCATCAAAAGTGAACACTTGTCTCTTGTGTTTTAGAGTCGTAGCAAAGTCCCTCCAAGACTGTGGCAACTTGGAGATGATAGCTCCAGCCACAAACTTGTCGGGCAACTCACATGGATTCTCTTTGCTATAGTCCTTGAGCTCTTTACCCAGCGCTTGTACCTCATGGGCTTGTTCCACTACCGAACGGTCTTCCACTATCCTATAGTCTAGGAACTGTTCCATGGCGTATAGCTCACTGCCGGCGTCAGAAGCTCCGTACTGAGCCTCTAGAGCATTCCAGATCTCCTTCCCCGTCTTGTAACGGAGATAGGTGTCAACCAGATTCTCTGCCAGGACGCTAATGACGCAACCCCGGAACAGACTGTCCGCAGCCTTAAAGGCCGCCTCCGAGATACCCTCGGGAACTGTTTCGTAGGTCACGAACATTATGTCCATGGTCATCAGTCAAAGAGTGGCCAAGTCACACCACCTCTTATAGTTGGAACCATCAAAAGACTTTGGTTTGATTTAGTTTTCAAAGCTAGCTATCAGAATCATCCTATCAACATAATAAAGTTTTTGGATTGTTAGAAGATGTGCAATATTCCGATATATTTTAATTCCATAAATAAAGTGATATTCCAAAAAGGTGAGTGAAACAATCCAAGTGCTAGTGTTCATGTTTAAACAACGATCAAACATAAACATATTCATGATTATACAACTAATAAACATGAATATAGGTTTTAGAATGTACCCAATGGGAGGGCGGGTGACGGAGTCACCCAGTGTCCCGTTATCACTTGGCTCAGCCATGAACAAAGTCGGTGCAGCAAGACGATCGCAGTGGAGCTGAACGGTCGCTGGGAAGTAGACGAAGTAGTCATACAGGGAGCGAGCAGTCGTGTGAAGACGCTCCCCAAGAACCTTATCACCCGCCTACTCCGTGCAGGATCTCAGTAGCAGGACGAGGTTCCGGAGGCTCTATTCTCGCCGACACCGTGCGCGCGGTGCAAGCGATGAGAATGCGAAAGTAAAAGACAACAGACAGAGAGGGAGAAGGGAGAGGTCTCCTAAGCAGGAGTACCAGGTTGTGAATTGGTTGTGAATGGGGCGAGTTGAGAGGGAGGAGGAGGGACGCCTTATATAGGCGGGCGGGCACGGAGGGGGTGCGCCCAGATCTAGATCTGGGACGTGGAGAGGATGCGGTAGGATGAACTTGGACGGTCGCGGTTAAGAAAACCAAATCACCGGTGCTCCGCAAATCATCACGTCCATCCGTCTGTCCGCCGCAACTCATCACGTCCATTCCATTCCGCTCGTCTCGACACGCCCGCCCATGGCCCGGCTCAGCGAGGCGAGCGAGCGCGCACACGTGTTGCACGCCTTTGTCCTTTGTTCAACTTCACAAGAGATGTACATAAAGTCTACCTCATAAGTCGAATAAAAGACTCCTCAATTACCCGTACGGTATTTCTCACTTTTCTCTAACATTAAAACAATGAGCTTTAATTCTTTAATTATTAAAATAAATGACTCTAGGCCCATTTATTCTAACACATATGCCCACACAAATTATACAAAAGTTAAAAGATTGCTATGTAAAGTGCCATACAAGACTTTTTAACCATCATGTCGAGTCACGTAAATAAAAGATATCAAAACGCACACACCCGAACATCATGACTGTACTGTCGCCCTGTCGGCCCATCATCTATCCCTCCACAATGAATAATTCCTCAGGACAATTCCATATGCAAATAAATTGACAAACAATCTTTTCTCATTATGCCCAAAGTGAAGATACCAATATTTTCTAGTAATAGAAGACACATACAAAAAATGATTGCTTGCTGGTCGATCTTTTACCCGACAGCTAGCAACAATTGAGGAGTTATACTGATGCTCCATCTTTTTCAGTCTTCTGTAAAGATCTATACAAAATAAATAGATTTGTGACATTCCTCCTATAATTTTGATGCATGGACGACTAATTAGATTGCTCATATATATAACGTTAATATATGTCATTATCTATATATCGGTTAGTTTAATTCGCTAGAAGCCACACCAGAATTCAGAATTTCATATCATCGCGGAACAACCAAAAGGATATGAGGAATCAGACAATCAGTGGTAACAAGTGGCATCGGACATCACAATTGTGCAAAAGATAGTGAAAGTGACTTTTCTGCTTTAATGAATGGTAGAGCTCTGCCAGGTTTTTCTCTATTTTTTTCCTTTTCCCTATTTGTGAAAATGGCACAATACTGAATTTAAATATTTAATTGGAGCCTTCTTTTGCATTAATTAGATTTCTCAATTATTTTTAGATACAAATAAAGCTTGCAATAGCTAGTGCAAATGGATTTATCCATTGATCAGACCACACATAATACATAAATGAATTGGGAATGGATTCCATATAAAAACTAATAATAAAGCTATACCACCCTATACCACTGTTTCAAAAGGACGAGTATGAAAGGATCCGACGGTTAAGATTAATTGTATACCACCACAACTTGCACCTGTGGTATAAGGTGGTATAGGGGTATTATTGGAAGTTTTTTCTCGGTGGCATGAACGAAATATATGATTTCTTCATTTCAAAATTTTTAAATTTCCCTCTAGTGGTATGGTCATTTTTTTCAAATTTCAAAAACAAAAATTTTCATTTCAAATTTCAAAATGATTTTTTAATTTCAAATTTTTCTTGGTGGCATAAACGAAATATTTCATTTTTTATTTTTTTCAAATTTCAAAAACGAACATTTTCATTTCAAATTTCAAAAATAATTTTTTTTTCATTTCCCTCTGGTGGTATGACCAAATTTTTTTCAAATTTCAAAAGAGAGTTTTCATTTCAAATTTCAAAAACGACTTTTTTCAAATTTTTTCATTTCAAAATTTTCTTAGTGCCATAAACGAAATTTTTTCTTGGCCCGAGGTTGCCAAATTTATTAAAAATTTGAAAAAAATTATATATTATCCTTATTAAAAATAGTTATATACTGCATACCACTACTGGTGGTATGATCCACCATAAAAAGCCCAAATAATAATGACATAAGTGAAAGGGCCTCTAGCCTAGTGGTTAGAGCACCTGAGTAGCATCTAACAGCCTCAGGTTCGACTCCCTGTCGGAGAGAATTAAACGAACTGAAATAAAAATATATATAAAAAAATAGGTGGGGATTTCCCCTGCTAACTTCGGTCAAAAAATAATAATGACATACACTGGTGGAAAAACGATCTTTGTTCCTACACATTAGACCCGGTTGAATTTTGGAGCCGAGACTAAAGATTTTGGGACGACGTGGCCATGAGTGGTAGGAGAGCTCCGACCCTTTAGTCTCGGTTCGTAACACCAACCTAGACTAAAGGGTCTCGGGCCTTTAGTCTAGGTTGGTGTTACGAACCGAGACTAAAGGCCCCCCTTTAGTTTCGGTTTGTGTTACGAACCGAGACTAAAGGGTCTCCCACGAGTTACTATAAGAGGGTTGCATTCTCTACTCAATCATATGTGCTGTATAGGTGAGATGGTAAGGAAGCTACACGCGAGGCTACAGGTCACGAGTTCGAATCCCCGCACCGCGCACGCGTATATTTCGCGTGAAAAAATCGCGTGACTTGTGACTTGCGGCGTGCGCGTGTGTAGGGGCCTCCCAGGAATTTCCAAATTTTTTTTTGACCGATGCCCCCTTTAGGTAATACCAACCGGGACTAAATGCCCCCCTTTAGTCCCGGTTGGGCACCCGGTAAGAAAGAGGGGGGCCTTTTGTTTCTATGAATTAGTCTCTAGAGGTCTTTAGAGAGATATTGTTCTTACCAACCGGGACCGAAGAACTTTTTTCCACCAGTGATAACTAACCAAGCACCCAATATTTCCTCGAAGAAAAAAAAAGAACCCATTAGTATACCATATACGTGCCAATATGCCACTTGAAAGAGAGACACCACTAGCCCAACAATGCACCACTATCACGAGTTGCACAATCACACATACACATTTATTTCCCAGCTTTCAAGACAGTGAGTTCTCTGAAATCTTATCTACACAAGCTTGACGATGACAATGGCCAACTGAAAATGACCGCCGGCAAAGTCTCATGAGCGACGCTAACCCCGGGGGATCAGCTTCACATGGCCTCTCACGTGCCACCGCACACGTGTGCGCAGCCACGGCCGTCCGGTCGAAGATCAACTGTCCAGAAATTGCAGGATGGTCGCCGTCCAGGGTCCACCCGGATGCTGCGCGCATATGGACAGAGTTCCCAACTTTGATCTGAAGCTTCTTCTACCTCCTATTGGCGGGCCTATTATTGGCTGCACTTACACATGAGATGGTATATGACGGAGACTGAGAAATTGATGGATGGGTGGTGTTACAGCGATACGGTGGGGCTCAACGTCTTTCCATATCCAAGTGGAAATGTTTGGTCATAGCCTGTAGGGCTTTCATCGGTTATAAAGAAACTATGACCTACTTTATTATGTACATTTGTCTGGATGGTTTCACCCTGCCAAGGCATTAGTTGCTTAGTACTCTTAAAAAAATGAAATGTGTCGACTTTAATTACCTTATTACATACTCTCTTTGTATCAAAATATTTGTCGCTGCTGACTTTTTCTTGCAACTTCGACCATTCGTCTTATTCAAAAAATTATCGCAAATGTGTAAAAGGATAAGTCAATCTTAAAATACCTATAATAGTAAAGCATGTAGCAAACAAAGTAAATGGTACTTGCATAATTTTTTGAATAAGACGAATGATCAAAGTTGTGAAAAAAGTCAACATTGACAAATATTTCGATATGAAGAGAGTATAATGGATCGGAATATATTGAAGCATAGGAGACATTATGTATTATTACATCTTGTGATGGCTATTGCTATGAATGTATAAGTTGAAACCTTTGATCTTGCCTAAAGCTGGTATATGAATTCTTGGTATATCAAACTGTCAGCACGAGGCGACTCGAGGGCGACCCCCACCCCCGCCACCGAAACAAACAGCAGCCCCCCAACTCCGGCCGCCGCTGCCGCCGGACTCGCGGCGGCGGCGGCGGCCGGTGGCGGCGCCGAAAAATTGCCCCGTCCGCGGCACCTTCCTCTCCCTCTCCTCCTACCTACTTTCTCCTCCATTCAAGCACTCGTGTAACTGCAACCCGAAGCTCCGGCGCCACCATTCGAGCTCCTCTAGCCTCTCCCTTGCCCGATCCAGCCGTCTAGGTTGCGGATCTGGCCCCTGCGTGTGGGAATCGGTCCAGCTGTGGCTGGAAGCCCTCGGCGGCGACGTGATGGATTCCGACGTGATGGATTCCGGTGGCGGCGGTGTCCAGCTGTGGCTACTGCTGCCCAGATCCGCCTCCGCCCGACCAGCGCTGGTGCCCTCCGGCTGTGGTGCCCCCTTACTTCCTCTCTGGAGCACAGGGGACCGACTCCTTGTCTTGGGTCCTGCTGTGACCTCGGGGTCGGGATGCCCCTGTGGGTTCCCAGCTTCGATGCCGCACAGCGGCTCTACAGCCCCTTTCGCCGTGGGGCTGTGCTCGGGGGGGGGGGTGCTGCAAGCGCTCGTCAAGATTGTCGGGCCCTGCTGTTACCCTGCGAACTGCGCCTTGGTTGCCCAGACCGCCTGAGACTGTGATGCGAGGTAACCATCGGCCTGTCAAGACCTCTGCCTTGGCCACCGCCGTGGATGACCGTGGTGGCAGTGCGGGCTTGCCCTCCCCTCTGGGTAAGCTGTGTCTTCCTGCTTGGTGCCCATTGACAGAGATTCATCAATCTATGATAGTTGGAATTGTGCAACGAAAGTACCACGCCCAGAGCGTGAGAGGTGCCCCACCTCCGCTTGGGGAGGTGACCTACCTCCGCACAACCATGCTCTCATAGTGTTCTTCGCCTCCCTCGTCATCTTGCAGCGGTTTGTGATGGTGGTGGAATTGCAGTGAAAGCATCATGCCCGGTGCGCGGGGAGGTTGCTGACCTCCGCATGAAATCCATCACCAAGCAAGGATTGTTGGCTTCATCCCCTGCAGCTACACGCATTTGTGTGCATCTCTCTATGTGGTTGGGTGTCCTCGATCTGGATTGTCATTGGTGATTGGCCTCTCTCGTGGTTTAGTTTGTGTTCGTCACTGGCACCTCTGCTTCGTCGGTGCTCTCCTGTTGGTGTTGCCATCAAATTTTATGCCGGGTGTTTTCTCTGATTCCAACATTCCCCCGCAGGGGTTCCTCCCCCTATGTGGCATTGGATGGTGTTAGGCGGTGGAGCTCGGAGGTGCTGGGAAAGGTGTCACCACTAACTTGGAGGGAGGTCGTCATTTCCTGAGAAGCTTTGGCTTGTGTATCTTACCACCCTTAGTCCCCATTTCGCTGGGCGCCCTCATTTGGGGGGGGGGGGGGGTGGCAGCGCAGCGGCGTAGCCACGATGGGTGGTGCGAGGTGCAGTGGCTAAGGTCTAACCGGCGAGCATGTTGCTTGATGGAAGGCACCGACCGGCGATCGGCAAGAGTCTTTTCTCGTGTCATGAGTGGGTCTTGAACTGTCCAACGTGTTGTGTTTCTCTTTTCTCTTTCCTTTTGGATGTGTCCAATTGTACCTCTTGCTGTTGTACTCGTGGTTTGCCACTCTTTAATGAAATGTTCCGACCGGCTTCTTGCCTGCCGTAGTTGCCTAAAAAAAACTGTCAGCACTATAATGTTAATTTCATAAGTGGTATACAGTTTTACACCATCTGATTAGAATTTGTCGGCTATCATATGTTATTTTATTTGCTTCTACATTCAGTTTGATTTAGTTAGATTTTGATATTTAGCTAGGTGCATGCACCTGATGCCCTTTGTTGACGTGTCGTTTTCAGAACAATTCTGCAAAGCATAGTTTCCTTCGCGCACCTATTTTTTGTACTCTGTGTATGGTATGATTCGGAAGTATGAGAAGAAACAAGAAAGGAGATATGTCCTTTTTCTCTAATAAGCAAAATCATGATTCGGAAGTATGACGACCGATCGACAACGGCTCTCCATTCCGGTAATTACTTATATTAGAGAAAAGGGAGAATCGGGCTATTATTGAAGAGATTTTGCTTATGAGCTCCTTGCTTATTCATCAGTTACCTAAATTTGTACTAAAAATTGCATGAGGAAGAGAGTTTGAATTATGATTTGGGTTTTTGGGGCCTTATTACTTTGCTGGCCGGCTGTACGTACAGAGGGAGGTCTCGGGTGGCTCGCCGGCCGACCCTGGAGGAGGATGAAACAGCGGCGCAGCGGAGGTGGCGAGGACGACACTGGAGTTGGTGTTGCAAGTGTCGGGGACGATGGCCCCCAACGAGTTAGCGTTGGACGGCGAGGAGGGCGGCAGTAGAGGTGGGGGTACACCTACTACTAGAAAAACAACGTTTAGTACCGATTCCAAAAGGCTATTAGTACTGGTTCCGGAAGCGGTACTGGCCAACCGGTACTAATGTGGGGGCCACATTAGTACCGGTTCGGTATACTCGTTACTAATGTCACATTAGTACCAGGTGGAGACTGGACCCGGTACCAATGTGTAGTACCACGTCGCCGTCATAGTCCGTCCCGCCTCCCCCTCTTTTTCTTTTTCTTTTCCCTTTCTTCTTTTTCTTCTCTTTCCTTTACATCACACTTCAGTGCTTCACATAATCGCAAAGAACTCCATGAACTCCATGCATCTCATCTCATCCAGATTCATAGGAAAATCATATCACTCACAACAAATTCCAAATCACAAGATTCACAACACAATCACAAGATTTACAGGTCAATCACAAGTTCTGAATCACAAGATTCACAAAATAATCACAAGATTACAACTCATCTCACAACATATGAGATCACAAAACAATCACCTGGCCTCCTCCAGTGCCTCCTCCGCGCCTCCAGCCCCTGGCCGGCAGCCTACTCCCACGCATGCCGCCGCGCTGGCTTGGGGAGGCCGCGCCTGCACCGGCGGCATGCTCCCGCGCCCTCCTGTGCCTGCTGCGGCTCCCGGCCTCCGCCTTGCCCCTGCGAGGCGAGGCCGCCTGACGGAGGTGGGGCCGCCCGCCTGGCCCCCTCTGCATGCCTTACAGGCGGGCTCGCCCGATGCAGGCCAACGCGCGCCACACCGGCGAGCTCACCTGCTATTGACGGTTGAAACACATGTCGCGTTTCGATCTGCAAGCGTACAGATCACTTGTTGCCTTCTTCACTCGGGGATGACCCAAGATATCGAACCGTGGATCGGAAGCAAACTACATAGGGTTTACCATCTAATCTATTGAACTAACCTACATGAAGCGTTGACCGCATAAAGATTTAACATACAAGCATGAAAGGGTGTATGGATCACATTCACTAGCCATAAAGATACACGACCCAAGGTAACCCTAGCCTACCGTCTTCTAGTTGCAGCTCCGACCAAGATGAAAACCAATCTAAACTCAAACCATGATAAGGAGTAAACCCTTACACGTTTTCTCGGTGCTTTCCCTTCCTTCGTACTGTCACTACGCGAAGGTGAACACAACCGAACGACTACACGTCCGTGCACTACTACGAGATATCTGCAAGACAAAGACTAATCACCACGATTAGATCTATTCCTACTAAAGGCATATGGTAGCTACACATATGAATAAGCACAACTCATAGTAGATCAAAGTAAGGATAAGGTATGATTCATAGCACCATTGAATGTTGAATGTACAAATGCCTTGAAGAATTCAAGGCATGGCTCCGGAACTCCACCATGGCCTCACAACGCAGGGCCAACCATGGCGGCTAGGGCATGGCCTAGGCCATCTCCTAGGCGACTCGAAGACTTGCAGCGACGACGGCTTCCTCCGGTGTGTCTCCTTCGATTTGGTGGCTCTCCAATGAATGGATGCGGCGGCCACCGGAGACAGGAGCTATAAATAGACCGAAGAGGCGGTAGGTCAAAGGGGGTGCCGAACCGAGCCAAAAAGAGGGTGGGCCGGCTGGCATGGGCCCGTTTCGACCCAGTTCGGCCCCGGCTCGCTCCCCGACGCTTCTCGTGTCTTATTGAATATTTGCCGAACTTCATGTGGGTCCTTGACGTCATTTTCCCCGCGGTTTAGATAAGGGTACTTGGTGCGCGAACTCCTGCATCTTCTGTTCAGGTCCTCACAGTTTCACAGCTTCATACTTCGGTCCTCGGGTCATTTGGGGTCATGTTCACTTCGTGTCTTGACTTGTACCGGGCTGCGTGATCTTCTCATAAAGTGCTCGACGAACCTTGCCTGAAAATGCTCCTTTAAGTACTTAAATCATGCATAAACAACATACTCCAAAAACCACATGCAAGTGCGAACTTGTTACCTCATTAGTATGCCTAGTGGCGGGTTAGTTATAATTCAAAGCTCAAACCAAAGTGTAACAAGTGCTCTTGGTTGATGGAAATCGACCGTCAACACACCCTCATTCTTAAACCTTGCTCGTCCTCGAGTAAGTATGGGAAACTTACTTGATCAAGAAATCAGCATTGCCCTTCGATGAAATCCCTACACTCAATCATACATAACAAGATTGCTCTCTCAAGTATTTAGCATTTAGGTTCAAGTTTGGACCGGCTACTTTATCATTATGGAAGGTAGACTAGCAATAAAGATCATACCACAATAAATATAATGCTCTTCGATCTTAAGTAACTTCAAACCTTTACCTTGTCATCATGAAGAGTTTTTCAAAAAGTTGCACATCCAACATAAGTGAGGTTCTCTTGCAATAGCTCAATGAAGCACTCATCTCGTCAAGTCACTCAAACCTATACTAGATTATCTTCAACCTATTCTACTCATATATGAAAGTGGAAGGCTTATGTGGAGCTTGGTAGGTAAAAACAATCCTAGCAAAACATTATATTCAAAATATTGTCAAACTAAGAGAGAGATATATTGGATTTACTGAGACTTGTCAAAAAGGCAATGGAAAATAATGTTGAGGAGGGAGAGAGATGGAACACACAAATTTAGATAGGTGGACATGTGCAAGTAGCAAGTGAATGATCCCAAGGCACAAATGAAGTCCTCGTTATCGGATTGCACATGGATGGAAAAATGAGTATGGAGTTTGATCTTGAAGCACCTCTTGAAAACTCTAATGAAGCTAGAGAACCGGGGAGCTTTATTTATTTTTTATTTTTTCTTTTCTTTTATTTATACCATTTTTATTCTCTCCTTTTTTCTTTCTTTCATACCTCTTTTTCATTTTTTCCTTCTCTTTTCTCTCCTTTTTTTTACGCTCCCCCGAACTCTAGGAACCATGGCACCTTCTTAGCAACTCCTCCCCCCATGCTTAGAAAATGCTCATCCTCAAGGAAAGGGCGGACTAAATCCAGCTAAGAAAGGTGAGATAATCTCATATCTTTCCCGGAAAATACATGAAATATTCTTAAGACTCCTCCACGCCAAATCTTGAATTTTTTTCTTGCGTCATCTCGGAGGTCTTCAAAAATTACTCCAATGTAGCACTTTGACTTCTTCGGATTTTCCTCGAAATAATAGTCCATACTCAAGTATTGGGTTATGGACAAGGAGGGTATCACAAAAAAATATATTTGGGTTTAAGGGTGGATATGCGGCGAGGTTTGCAAAATTCTCAATGTAGAAACTCACAATGCACGGATAGAAAGGCTAGCAAAAAGAAGTTACGCAAAACGGAATAACCAACTTCTAAGTCTCATACCACAGAAAATCAATCTTAATCCAACTCATCAAAATATAAGTTTGCAATCTAAAGGTTTCATCATGAAGGATCATAAGTATATAGGCTTTGGTAGGTAGAACTTTGCAAGAGATTCACAAATGTAGATAGCATAGGAATTAAGTTTTAAATAAAAGACAAGTTATCGGGTCATCGGTAAACTTTAAATCAAAGAGCAACATAAAGTATGTGGGTCTAGAATTTAGTCATTTAACCTCTACAAATTAAAGAGCTAGTACTTAGTGAATTTAAGATCATTTAGTGGAGAGCAATTAGTCAAGCCATATACAACATAATGTAGGTAAAACAAAGCGGCAACCTTCATCATTTTTCCACAAGCAAGATCATGTCAATTTTAATATCATCATGGTGAGCACAAGGTGATGGTGATCATGATCTTTAAACAAAACAAAAACTAGGTTGTACTCCTAGAAGCTATGTTATTAACAAGAGAGATATATACAAAGGTTGCATCTAAAGTTGTTGAAGGCATATAAATATGTACAGACATATAGAAAGATAAAGACAAAAGGAGGGTCGAGGAATTGTTACCATCCCTTGATGCTTGTAGTGTAGT
Source organism: Cenchrus fungigraminus (assembly GCA_036936925.1). Taxonomy (NCBI): domain Eukaryota; kingdom Viridiplantae; phylum Streptophyta; class Magnoliopsida; order Poales; family Poaceae; genus Cenchrus; species Cenchrus fungigraminus. The sequence continues at coordinate 56,277,314 of CM072769.1, read as the reverse complement.
GCACACTCCCCCATGCTTAAGCATTGTGCTTAGCATGGAAGAAGAAAATCAGCATCTCTTGACAACCGTGATCTTTGTACTCCACGCGGTCTTCTCTTGTCCACCAAGTCCCCCATGCTTAGCATGTTGCTAGGCATGGAAGGAGATGAACCACCTTGTAACTCTTGAAGTCCCACCACCATGTGTGGAGATCATCATCATACTCTTTGCTTTTGTTGCCTTGATCATCCTTCAATGTCCTCCCTTTGTCGCAAGCCTTGGTCCCAATCGTTTCTCAACTCGTCTTCACCTCCTTCCATATTGTCCTTTGTCACTGCTTCAACTTCCACGAATTTTTCTTCAACTTCCAGAACAGAACATGTACTGAAATATTGATCCACTGTAAAGTGCTTGAAATTATCTTTCGAACAAGTGGCCATTCACCCCAATCGGACTCCGAACAAGAGAGTTACACCCTCTTTACTCCATTTGTGCAAGCTGTCCCGGGCTGATTTCAGAACGTGTGACGCTCAAAGATTCGGTTGTAACTCCTTGCACGGGTCTCCTAAAATATTGAATCTTGATGCATTGGAAAGAAGACTTAGTGGAGCTCCTTAATATCAAAATTTCCTCTTTTCTACATCTCTGAACATGTGCTTAATCTTGATGAAGACAGCGGTGTTTCATTCGGGATTTTGGAGGTGTTGACGATCTTAATTTGATCTTTTATCACAAACTCATAGGAGCGATTCGTCATGCCTACAAGACAACTCTAAAGCACAAAGTACCCCTGAGGTGACAGTCGGAAATACTCACTCTATGCTGACAAACTAAAGACATCCCCTAGGATCTTAACTTGTGGCATAGATAATCTAGCAAAAGAAAAATTAAGAACCTAATGGGTGTACGTGTGTGCAAGTGTGCATGCAAATGATAGGATGGTATAAAAACAAAACAATATTTACACCAAATTCTAAGCTCCATGCTTATAAAATAGTTGCTAAACTTCTCCATTGCCATAAAGATTTATTAACCAAGGTCAAAACACCATGTTATCCCAAGATTAATAATTCTTTGTAGTGTAAGATAAGTAGGGCCCATTGCAAAGTTTATAATCCAACCCACGCAAAATGAAAGCAATGTATATAAAACTGAATGATGGTGGTGTCCAATCATGTCTAAACACCATGTTCACACAATATTGCAAAGGTAAAGATGCTTGATCAATGCATTATTATAAACATGAAAGCAGAAGGACCGATTGGGCGACCAGAGAGGGGGGAGTGAATGGGAGCCGATAAAAATTCTTTCTCAAAAGAACTCGGCCTATGTCCCAATCGCAACTCCGAGGATCACACATGATCAAGCGGGAGCACAATTAAACCTCTCTCGAACCTTAGGAACAAAGCACGAAAGGCTAGGAAGTAAAGCGGAAGCAAACATGAAAGAGCTCGAGCAACAAAGCAAAAGGCTGAGTCCTACCGGATCATCCTGTCACTTGGGCCGGATCACCCGTTAGCCTCCAGAGCCGGTCCGGGTCACCCGGGCACAGTAGCCAGATCACCCGGCCCCCTTCGGGTCACCCGGGCACTTGGGCCGGATCACCCGAAACAGCCCAGAAAACAGCACGCGAAATCGCCCCCAACTTTCGATCAATGGATCTCCCAAACCACTTGGAGTCTTGAGACGAAATTTTGGGGAGATGATGAACACCCTAAGAAGATGCTATGCCCCAAAAATCTCGGCCTCAAACATCCTACAACTCCAAGAATCACGAATCTTGGTGAAGAACACTAGGAACTAGGGTTCATCCGAAAATCAACGAATCGAAGGCCAAATCCGGTGTTTGAGGGGTCAAGATCATCCACAAAGAGGCACAAGGCACTCACCCATGATCCCCTCAAAGAAATCCGGAGAGAAACGGCCTCAAATCGACGAATCGAGCGAAGAACGAAACCCCCCAAAAATAGCCCCGAAAATGATACGAAAATCACAGAGGACTAGGAGATCACCGCAACGCCGAATGCTTCCATACATCCAGAGGTCAAAGTCTATACAAGAGTCTAGCCTAAGAAATCCAGAGGGAAAAGAAGCAGTTCGGAGAAATCTACCGGGGGAGAAAGCCCTAGAGTCCAAGAGAGAGAGATGCCATCCACCTCTCCGCTATTTATACGAAGTCCATCGGAGGGAGGTAAATGACCACGCTACCCCTACTGCTTGAAGTGAAGATACAACCCCTCAGGGGCATTTTGGTCAAGTCTTCATCGGACGGACACACTTCCACCGCAGCTTCGCTTCGCATCGACGCAAACCCCGTGATCACGCCATGTGCCCTTCGCCTCGAAGCTTCCCGAAGCTCCTGGATCACCGTCTCCGTCGCCTCGGGCCTTCGGGCTTGGTTTTGAGGCCCAAACCAAGAAACCGTCCACCGATGGTTTTGTGGGTAAACCAACAAACCCCGCGTGCAAGCTTCGGGCTCCAACCGCTACCTTGCACCGGCCCATGTTCACGACTTCAGCCCGCCAGTCTTGCACCACAAGGCTCGCACTTGACCCCATCGGCCACCGGGTCCATCATACCAAGCCTACTTGCCTCTCCATCACTCGGAGGCCGCCACGGCTAAGGCCTTTCGCGCTTGTTCTTCACCTGCACCGACACGAGTCAAGCCGCAACCTATACCTGCACACTTAGCCAAGCATCAGTCCACACAACGTTGTCAATCACTCATCACTAAGGAGCGACCCTCCACTGGTCCTCGGACACACCTGGTCCTCAATCTCCCCCTTGATGGGTGCATTGACAACACCCATAGTAACCATGATAGAGAAAAAAGAAAAGAAAACAACCACGAACACAAACCTCCAAAGCAAGTGATCCAAAGCTAAAGAACAAGCGAAAACTCGATCACTCGCCAATCCAAGTCTCGGCCCCCTAAGACAAGGGCAACGACTCGACACAGCCGAGACAAAACAAAGCTCATAAGGAGCACACCACAAAGCACAAAACTCAGGAACAACAAGGAGCTCCCCGTGCACACATGCAAACTCCCCCTGAGCAAATGCAACCTCTTCTTCTCAATTTTTCTCCTCACATGCAACATCTCACAAATGCATACCAATTTTCCACAAAAACTTCCAATGCATGAAAAATCTCCCAAATTCTCCCCTTATCATACATAACTCTCCCCCTTGTTGACAATGCATGAATCAAGGTATATGAAATTCTTCCCCTTGTTTTCATGAAAAATGCATGTCAAAACATATATACAGTCTACTAAGCTTCTCAAATATACAACGAGCACAATAACATGCTACACATGAGACATAGAGCAAGCAAAGTAGATATGGTGTAGTTAACACATTGCCATCAAGAAGGTAGAGACATATAAGCATGTGACATGGCCAAAAACAATTTCAAGTAGAATTTTCATAAAGAAACATGCATCTCATGAGCAAGATCCTATCCATAGCCATTTGAGCACAAATATACTAGATCATCCAAAGTTTATTCAAGATCACAAATTCTCATTACAAGATCATTATAAACGCCCACAAGCTACTCAAGTCATGTTAAAGCCACCGAGCCATGTGTCTACTTCTTAAAATGAGACTTCTCATGGTAGACAACATGCTACAGTTTAGCACCCAAGATATGAATATCAAAGCATAAAACATGATTAGGAGCTCATTTTTCAAACATAAGGCAGTTCACACACCAATTTCATTTTCAAGATTAAACATGGTACATGAAGTGCCTTTGCGGCAAAAAGAAGCTTATGCTCCTCCCCAAGCAAGCAAAAGGGCTAAACATTTACAATGAGAAAGGGTCTTTGACCCCAAGCAAAGAGAATATGATCCTCAAGCACAAACTGAGCATGATATAAGTATTTAAGCACAACTTTAGCAAATACAAGCATCTACTCATGAGAGAGGCAATTTTATCATTTTCACAAACAAAATGCTATCTCATCATACATATATGGCACAACCAACAAGAGCATAGCATTTACATCCACAATTTACCAAACATGCACAAGGCTCATCCATAGCACATCAGTGATCAATGTATATAAGAGAAGCTCAATTCTAGCTCAAGTGATCCAAAGATGGCTATCCTACCAGGTTTTGTACAGAAAGTAAAATGCATGAAGGAAATGCAACAAAATGAACCTATGACATATATACATGAGAAGCTCCAAGAACCAGCTAGAAAGGAAAGCACACCCCAAGCTCACCTCGCAAGCGAGTGAAAGTGACATGGTCAAGCGGTTTGGTGAAAATGTCAGCTAGCTGGTCTTGGGTAGGGACATAGGATAAAGATATGTTTCCCTTCTCCACATTGTCTCTCAGGAAGTGGTACCTCACTTCTATGTGTTTCGTTTTGGAGTGGAGGACAGGATTTTTGGCTACGCTTATGGCACTGGTGCTGTCACAGAAAAGTGGAACCTGGGAGCACTCCTCTCCAAAATCACTCGTGGTATAGGTCATCCAAAGCAGCTGGGAACAACAACTAGCAGTAGCTACATACTCAGCCTCTGTGGTGGATTGGGCTACACTCGATTGCTTGCGAGATGACAAAGAGACCAAAGAAGAACCAAGGAACTGGCAACACCCAGAAGTAGACTTGCGGTCCAATCGACACCCAGCGAAATCCGCATCAGAAAACCCATGAAGCCTGAGTGTCGAGGAGGCAGAGTACCAAAGACCAAACTCAGGAGTGTAGTTCAAGTACCTGAAAATCCGTTTGACGGCCTGCCGATGTGAAGTCCTCGGTGAAGCCTGAAAACGAGCGCACAGACACACGCTGAACTGTATGTCTGGCCTCGTCGCCGTCAAGTAGAGGAGGGAGCCGATCATGCTCTGGTACTCCTTCTGGTCCACGGGTTCGCCGTCCTCGTCCGCGTCCAAAGCCGTAGTCGTACTCATCGGTGTAGTCTGCGGCTTGGAGTCGTTCATGCCAAACTTCTTCACCATGTCCCTGGTGTACTTCGCCTGATGTACAAATGTCCCGTCCTTGCACTGCTTGATCTGGAGACCCAAGAAAAACTGCAGCTCGCCCATCATGGACATCTCAAATTCCCTGCTCATGTCATCTGCAAATTTGGTAACAAGATCATGAGAAGAGCCACCAAAGATTATGTCATCCACGTATATCTGAACAATCAAAAGGTCATTCCCATGCTTAAGGAGAAATAGGGTCTTAGCAACTGTGCCCATCACAAACCCCTTACTCAGCAAAAACCCTCACAACCTGCCATACCAAGCTCTATGTGCCTGTTTCAATCCATGGAGCGCTCTCTGGAGTTTGTATACACGGTGTGGGTATTTTTCACTCTCAAACCCCGGGGGTTGCCTCACATACACTTCTTCCTCTATCACCCCATTCAAGAAAGCACTCTTGACATCCATTTGGTACAACTTGAACCCTTTAGCCACGACAAAGGCTAGAAGGATCCTAATTGCCTCCAAACGGGCCACAGGAGCAAATGTCTCCTCATAGTCTATCCCCTCCTTCTGGTTGAACCCCTGCGCCACCAACCTCGACTTGTTTCTCACAACCATCCCATTCTCACCCTCTTTGTTCTTCCACACCCACTTGATACCTATGGGACAACAATTTGGTGGTGGATCGACTAGCACCCAGACTTGGTTTCTCTCAAAGTTTTCCAACTCCTCATGCATGGAATTTACCCAATTCTCGTCAGACAAAGCGTGTCGAATATCTTTGGGCTCGAAAGAAGCGACAAAAGTAGAGTGAGCGAAGTGAGAAGTGTTCCTTGACCTCGACCATGTAGTGCATTCATGAAGGTCACCAATGATTGTCGTCGGTGGGTGATCCACTTGTACACGCCGGGGAGTCTCACACCTGGACACAACCTCCCCGTCAGCAGCAGCCTCCACTCGAACAGCCTCAGTCGTAGTGGGTGTAGGGGATGGTCCATCCTCGATCGTCATCGTAGTAGTGGAAGTAGCGTGTACACGATCAGCCACGGGAGCACCACCATCATCATCGTCGTCATCTCCATTTCCATCCTTCTCATCCTCAAAGATCCTCGCTCCAATTTCATCGTCACCTGCACACTCAAAAGCAGAAGAGCTACATGGCTGTGTCTCGTCGAAGGTTACCTCGCAAGTCTCCATGATTCGGTTAGTGTCAAGATTGAGCACACGATATGCTCTAGAGTGAATCACATAATCGAGGAAAATACCATCTGAACACCTAGCCTCGAACTTATCCAACTTGCCCTTCTTCAGAATGAAACACTTGCAACCAAAAGCTCTAAAGTGACTCACCTTGGGTTGTCGGCCATGCATCAGCTCATAAGAGGTCTTCTTCTTGAAAGCACGAAGGAAGATGCGATTTGAGACATAGCAAGCGGTATTGACCGCCTCGGCCCAGAAACGCCTAGGAGTCCTATGCTCATCGAGCATCATCCTGGCCATCTCACAAAGGGTCCAGTTCTTCCTCTCCACAACGCCATTCTAGCAAGCGACGTATGGAGATGAGTACTGATGATCGAGACCAAGATCACTACAAAAGACATCAAAATGAGAGTTCTTAAACTCCGTGCCATTGTCACTGCGTATAGCTCGAATGGCATCACCATGTCTCTCATTCTTCAACCTCAAGATCAAGTCCCGAACAAAGCCAAATGTCTCACTCTTATCCTCCAAAAAGAAAACCCAAGAGTACCTCGAAAAATCATCAACAACCACAAGAACATACCACTTCCCACCAGCAGAGCGAACACGAGCTGGCCCAACCAAATCCATGTGCAACAGCTCACAAGGTCGCTCGGTCATAACCGCAGTCAGAGGGGCGTGAGAAGCGGCAACCATTTTTCCATGCTGACAAGAAGCACAAACCAAATCCTTCTCGAATTTCAACTTAGGTAATCCTCGGACAAGATCAAGACCACTCAAGCGGGAAAGCAACTCAAAGCTCAAGTGTCCCAACCTCCTATGCCATTTCCAAAGCTCGGCCGAAACACCAGCTACAAAGCATCAAGGAGGACCAACAGACTGGGAAAAGTCGGCACGATATATTTGACCCTCAGGGACGATCGTACAGACAAGATCGCCTCGAGAATCAAGCACATGAGAAGCACCCGACTTAAAACGAACCTCAAAACCTTCGTCAAGTAATTGAGATACTGACAACAGGTTAAAACCAAGTGACTTGACCAGGGCCACACTTCTTAAGGTCACCTTGCTACTCACCTTCACCATACCTTCAGCAAGCAATCGTCCTCTCCCATTGTCCCCGAAAGTGATGTACTCCCTCGTACTCACCGGGGTGAGGCTGGAGAACCACCCACGATCTCCGGTCATGTGTCGTGAGCAACTGGAGTCGATCAACCAAAAGTTCTCCAAGCCTCCCACCTGCAATGAAAAACGAGGACGAGAATGAGCAAGCGACTCAACACTGGGGTTAGTACCAAAAGAGTTAAACCAGTGCTGAGCCATTTGCTCAAAAGAAGGGTTAGCAAAATCCATCCTCCCAAAACCTCTAGGTGGAGCCCTCTCATGCCTACCACCAAAGGACCTGTCACGTCTCACTGGAGGAGTACACGCACCACAAGGGGGAAAACATGACCCGTAGTCCATCTGAGACCCAAAGCTCCGATCGTGCCTCCCAAACTCGTAACGGTCACAAGAAGGAGCACATCGAGCCAACTCACCACGCCCAAACCCAACACGCCTATCTCTCTAAGGGAAACCACCTCCACGAGTGGGAACTATACGCACATACACCTCACCCCTAGGTAGAGGCCCTCTACGAGGCTCAGGCACACCACGAGCAAGGTGGTACCTGTCCTTGTTTGTCATCTCCCTAGCATACTTCTCATCCCTCTTTCTCCGAAAACAGAACTCATCCTTACGCCCATCCCTCCCACAATACTCACAATGGAAGTGGATTGGCACTGGCTTAGGCTGTGGCTTCTCTACAAGCTTCTCTCCAGCTTTCTCTCCTAACTTCCCACCAAAGACACTCCCCTGGGTGCTCACAAACTTGATGGGTTTCTGGTAGTTCTCAGATTTGTGGGGGAACACTGGAGGATCTCGGGTTGTGTCTATCTTGTTTCTGAGATGGTTTGGCTTGGGTGCAAATTTGTTCATGGGTGTGGTGTGTGGTGGAATAGGAATCTCTCCACCTTTCTCTTCTCCCTCACCACTCTTCTCACCACACTTGTCAGCCCCCAACACCTGACCATCAAACCTCTTGAACTAAGCCAACATCAAACTCAATTGTGGCTCATGCCCAGACAACCACCCCATCATTTTTCTCAATTCATCATTTTCATCCTGCAGACGATCAACATAGTGTGCAAGTTTCATGTTTTTCAAAGCATGCATTTCACAGGTTGAACATGATGTAGGAAGAGGAGCTTTCAATGCCGCCTCAAGAGAAACAATTCTAGTGTGAGACTCATCTAACCTAGCATGCAAAACAGGACATAAGGTACAAGCACCAAGTAAAGCTGGCCTAGACTTCAATTCATCACACTCAATCCTAACCACATCTAGTTCTTCAAGAGTAGAGGCATCCTTCTCCTTGAGAGCAGTCAAATCAGCAAGAAAAACTGAGCAGTCACCACAATCAATCTCATCAGACACCACAGGAGCAGATTTCAAAGCACTTATTTCATTTCTAGCATCCACAAGCAAGGATTCAAGTTCAGCTACCTTGTCCTTAGCATCACCCAACAAAGACCTAAATTCCCTCTTTTCCTTGTTGGTCTTTCTAAGCACATCATCACGGTTATCAAGCAACTCATTGAGCCTAGCAATCTCCTCTAGCAAGAAGTTGAGATCTTGTCGTACCTCTTCATCGGAGTCGGAGTTCGAATCCGAGCTGTGCTTCCCACCCTTCTTGGAGTGCGCCATGCTGCAAAAGCCTCCTTGTGTGACGAAGCTTAGGCCGGTGAAGTTCTTGCCCGTGTGCCGCTTGTCCTTGCGCTTCTCTTGCTCTTCCTCACTGCTCGAGTCGGAAGAAGCATCACTTGATGTCGAGTCGATGTCGCTCGCTCCGGCCACCATTGCTCGAGCGGTCTTCTTCTTGTAGCCGCCACCCTTCTTGTGCCTTCTCTTGCCCTTGTCCTTGTGCTTGTCCTTGTAGTCGTTCCGGGACCGGTGCTTGTTGTAGTCGTGCTTGGGCTTGCCCTTATAGTCGTTCTTGATCTCGATGGCTTCAGGGCATTCGGTGATGAAGTGCCCGTGCTTCCCGCATTGATAGCACATCCCCGAGCTCCGCCTTGCATTCTTGCGGTTCTCGTACATCTGCCCAAACCTCTTGCTCAACAAGGCGAGATCATCCTCGCTCAGCACCTCAAAGTGCTCATCTGGCAAAGACACAAGACAAGACAAAGAGAAACCACCGGTGCTAGCGTTAGACCTTGACCCGGAGACAAGAGCCAAACTATGAGGATCAGTGGGGCTCTCGCTCTTGGCTCTCAAGCCACGATCAACCTCTGAAGACCTGAGCTTGGAGAACAGCTCATCCAGCATAAGCGTATCATACACGCTCGACTCCTCAATGGCCTCGACCTTGGCACTCCACACGGACCTATCCAGGGCATGCAAAAGCTTGATAGCTTGATCATGATCCGTGTATGGGAGCACTGTCACATTGGCCCTCATGTTGTTGACAATGCAAGTGAAGCGCTGAAACATAGCATCGGTCGACTCACCGGGGAGATGAGTGAAGTTCTCATACTCTCTTTTGTAAGTGGAAAACATCCGGGCTTGCACTTGGGCATTGCCAACATGAGCATTCTTCAACTTGAGCCAAATCTTTCTGGCCACATCCTCTCCGTAGACTCGATCAAACTCCGAGGCACAGAGAGCACGGAACAAGTAATCAACGGCCTTGCTGTTGGCCTCAAACATGTCCCGCGATCCTGGAAGCAGAAAATTGTCTGGGATGACATAATGAGGATTCTAAGTGACTTCCCAGATCAGAGTTCCCTTCCCACGCAAAAACGCGCTCATGCGCCTCTCCCACATCAGATAATTCTTGCCATCAAAGTGCGGAGGACCCGACCCCTTTCCATAGTCACCCATCTTTGGATCTTAGACTGGTTAGAATCACGAAGATCCGTAACCGGCTCTGATACCAATTGAAGGACCGATTGGGCGACCAGAGAGGGGGGGGAGTGAATGGGAGCTGATAAAAATTCTTTCTCAAAAGAACTCAGCCTATGACCCAATCGCAACTCCGAGGATCACACACGATCAAGCGGGAGCACAATTAAACCTCTCTCGAACCTTAGGAACAAAGCACGGAAGGCTAGGAAGTAAAGCGGAAGCAAACATGAAAGAGCTCGAGCAACAAAGTAAAAGGCTGAGTCCTACCGGATCATCCTGTCACTTGGGCCGGATCACCCGTTAGCCTCTAGAGCCGGTCCGGGTCACCCGGGCACAAGTAGCCGGATCACTCGGCCCCCATCGGGTCACCCGGGCACTTGGGCCGGATCACCCGAAACAGCCGAGAAAACAGCCCGCGAAATCGCCCCCAACTTTTGATCGATGGATCTCCCAAACCACTTGGAGTCTTGAGACGAAATTTTGGGGAGATGATGAACACCCTAAGAAGATGCTATGCTCCAAAAATCTCGGCCTCAAACATCCTACAACTCCAGGAATCACGAATCTTGGCCAAGAACACTATGAACTAGGGTTCATCCGAAAATCAACGAATCGAAGGCCAAATCCGGTGTTTGAGGGGTCAAGATCATCCACAAAGAGACACAAGGCACTCACCCATGATCCCCTCAAAGAAATCCGGAGAGAAACGACCTCAAATTGACGAATCAAGCGTAGAACGAAATCCCCCAAAAATAGCCCCGAAAATGACACGAAAATCATAGAGGACTAGGAGATCACCGCAATGCCGAATGCTTCCATACACCCCGAGGTCAGAGTCAATACAAGAGTCTAGCCTAAGGAATCCAGAGGGAAAAGAAGCAGTTCAGAGAAATCTACCGGGGGAGAAAGCCCTAGAGTCCAGGAGAGAGAGAGATGCCATCCACCTCTCCGCTATTTATACGAAGTCCATCGGAGGGAGGTAAATGACCACGCTACCCCTACTGCTTGAAATGAAGATACAACCCCTCAGGGGCATTTTGGTCAAGTCTTCATCGGACAGACACGCTTCCACCGCGGCTTCGCTTCGCATCGACGCAAACCCCGCGATCACGCCACGTGCCCTTCGCCTCAAAGCTTCCCGAAGCTCCTGGATCACCGTCTCCGTCGCCTCGGGCCTCCGGGCTTGGTTTTGAGGCCCAAACCATGAAACCGTCTACCGATGGTTTTGTGGGTAAACCAACAAACCCCGCGTGCAAGCTTCGGGCTCCAACCGCTACCTTGCACCAGCCCATGTTCACGACTTCAGCCTGCCTGTCTTGCACCGCACGGCTCGCACTTGACCCCATCGGCCACCGGGTCCATCATACCAAGCCTACTTGCCTCTCCATCACCCGGAGGCCGCCACGGCTAAGGCCTTTCGCGCTTGTTCTTCACCTGCACCGACACGAGTCAAGCCGCAACCTGTACCTGCATACTTAGCCAAGCATCAGTCCACACCACGTTGTCAATCACTCATCACTAAGGAGCGACCCTCCACTGGTCCTCGGACACACCTGGTCCTCAAAAGCATTCATCATAAAGTTTCACATAAAGACCAAGCTAACATAAAGTGGAAGATGACAATGAGGGGGATACAAAATGCAAATGCAAAGAGTTAGTACAAGCAAACATTAGCAAGGTTTTCAATGATTTTCGATATGGTCCATCATCGAAAAGAATTAATCAACCAAACTAACATGGTTTAAAGGGTAGGTTATGGGTATCCTATATTTTTGGCTCAAATAAGAATTTTGAAGAGAGGGTTATGGAAGAATGCATAAGCAATATGGAGCAAGTGATGAATGCTAACTTCCAGTGTAGAAGTTTAGCATGAATGTGTACGTGATCTTGATTAGGGGAGTATGAGTTTTAACAAGGGTCACAACAATTTGACAAAGCTCAATAAGAGAACAAGCTGCATATGTGGAGGCTAAGAACTAGAATCTACATATGGCCTTGGATGGGAAATTCTCATCATTGAGGAACTCATCATGTTTTGATTTTTCAAAAAGGAAAACTCCGGATGTCAAGCATCACTAAGCACAAGATCATAGCACTCTATTCTACCATATCATGTCTCACAACAACTTAGGCAAGGATCATGCTTTTTGCTACCACAGTTTTCAAGCTAAGGTTTGAACATACAAGCCAACAAACTCAAAACTTAGGTAGGATACAAAGTTGTAAGCAAGACATACGAGGAGAATAAACAGAGCAACTATTCATCATTTCAACCATAGAGGCAAAGCATTCTTACTATGCATATCAAAGCAAACTAAGCAAACAATGATGGTGAAAGCAAATAAATATTTTTGGTCTTTTTATTTTTTGCAGATTTTTTTCATTTATAAGAGATTCTGAAAATAAGGGAAGATACAAGTTACCTCAGGATGGGGGTCCTCCCCCAAGCTAGCTTCAGGCTCACTGCGGAGGAGGGTAGAAGAAACCCTGACTCGCGTAGTAAGCCCTCTACGCCTCCATGTATCGCTGCTGATCCTGCTGCATGACTGCTATCCTTTCACCAGCCTGACGCTGCCACGCTGAGGTAGACCCTCCAATCCCGTAACCTGGACGGTAAGCTCTCCCATCTGCTGCGCGAGCTGAGCATCGCGTGCAGAGGCTGAGGAGTGATGCCGGAAGGACGAAGACGGAGGTGGACCACCGGAGCTAGAACTAGTGGGTGTGGCCCACTGAGCTCTGCTCGCGCCCGCCCAAGCTGTGCCACTCGCACTCAGCTGGTAGGTGGGCTGATCCCAGCCAGGTGCATATCCAGGGGTAACCCCGAACATATACCCCGCAGGGGCCCCTCCTGCCACCGGTGGTGTAACAGGCTGTGGCTGAGGCTGAGGCTGTGGTGGTGGTTGTGGCTGTGATTGCTACTGCTGCTGCATGTGTGCTCTCTTCGCCGCGCTTCTGGTGGACTTACCTAAAACACTAGCACGACGGCCTTCCTCTTGTGTAACAAGGGGAATGGTTAGTGACTCTGAGTTATACAATCCAAACCCCAGGTTAGGTAACGGGATTTGGTTTGCATAGCCCGGAAAGAAGAAAGTCAAAGAATCATTCGGGCCCCTCTTGGGTATATGCCCTTGGATCAAGTATGCCTCATCGATGAGAACTCGGGGCGTCCTGATGAAGGGTACGGGATTCCTGCTAAGAACCCCGAGTCTGAGAGCAATACGAGTCACCAAAGATGTACACTCAATGGGACCTATCATCTTGAAATTCATCATCCACTGCCGAATCATAGCTTTAACGGGAGAGACCTTGATCTGGTTAAAGCGGCATATAATAGCATCATCTCATCACTGCGCACGGGCCGAACATCCTCTCGTGGAAAGAGAGCAATGGCGGAGAGTGGGATGCACAATATCGTTGCACCAAGGTACAAACTTACCACTGTAAACAAGACCAGAGATGTCTGACCAGAAAGAGTCTCGAACAAAAGCCTCACAAGCTTGCTTCAAAGAAACAGCACAACGAGGACTAAAACCAAGAAGACGACTAAGTTCCTTCCAAGAAACACGATAATCGGTCCCAAAAAGACGAAACTCAATGCCATCCGGAATTTCAGTAAGAGAGCAAAGAAACTGGATGGTAAGGGGCCGAGAGCCAAGCTCTGTAACCAGCGCAAACTCCTCCCAACCAAGAGCATTCCAAATGGAAGTGAACTCGAGATTCATACCTATTTTCTCCATGAGAGCCGGGTCGAAGTCCCGGGTGTGGGCGAAGACTCGGTCCTTCAAGAGAGCATAGGCTTGCTCCTCTCGAGTGCCCCGCAAGCTGAGGTAGGGGGTGTCGTCGACGACCTCCTCTGCGGCTTGTGGCTCGGCTTGCTCTTCTTGCTCTTCTTCATAATCCATCGTCGATGGGCTCGGCGTTGGCTCGGCGGGGGTGGATGCACTCGTGCTTGCCCGCGAACGGGAGCGTGAGCGTGAGCGTGTCACCCTCCGGAGAGTGTTTGCCGCCCAATTCATGCTAGCACAACAATCAAGGGATAACAAGAGCAACTCGGTGATGGGTTAGTGAAATCAAATGAAGTTCTTACCGAGCTTGCTCCACCAATAACAATACTTTCAGCAACACAATAGAGAGAACACTTGATGATCCAATCTCGAGCACGAAATCCAAGAAAACCAAGAAAGCAAGGAGTAGAGAGGGGAGTGTGAGTGAATGGGTGAAAAACACCCCCTCTCGGGTCCAATTTATAGAGCCAAGGGGCAGCACACCGCGGACTAGCCATTGGACAACGGCTAGGAGCCGTTGGCCAAAGCTGGGCCCACATGACCGTTGCTAGGGTTCGGCCGAACCCTGGTTCGGCCGGCCCAGTTGTGGGCCCAGGGCTGGCCCCCTTTGGCAGGTGTGCCACCAACGGCTATATGAAGATATGCCATGGTGCACCGGCCAAAGTTTACTCCAGAAATTGCCCTAATGAATTTTCTAAGGTTTTCAAACTCAGAAATTATTTTCAGAAATCTTATTTTGGAAAGGGAAAAGGGCTAGATAAATCTAGCATGCAGATGCAAGGTTTTGGAAAATCAAATATGCAATTTTGGAAATAAAATTTTGGAAAGGGAAATATGAGATAAGTACCAGTTTTAACCTTTTTGGTAGAAAGGACCCATCATTTTTAGTCTGACGAGTTGGACTCTTCTCAGTGATCAATTCCACTCAGCATCCCACTCCTGAGAAGTAGAGGGTGGTGCCATCTCAATCTTCCGCCATTCTTTCCGAATTTTCTTTAACCTTTTCGACGGAGATTTCTTCCTTGGGGGTAAAGCCTCTATCCTTCCCCCAAGCTGCTCAACATTATCTTGCACCAAATAGCATTACTCTTCTTTGTCCTGAAACTTGAACTTCAAGGTCCTCTTCCCAATGCGGAAACGGATGATTCCGGATCCCACGTTGATTCTAGCTCGGACATCACTGAGAAATGGTCACCCAAGGATGAGCGGCATTCCTCCCTCATCATCCATATCGAGGATCACGAAATCCGCAAAGACATAAGAACTCTTGATCTTGACCAATATACTCTCAACAATTCCTTCTAGATATCGTATCGTTGAATCAGCAAGTTGGATAGTCTGTGCTGTAGGAGAGAGAGCTGGATATCCCAGTTGCTCGAACATGGCCTTGGACATGAGATTAACACTTGCACCAAGGTCACAAAGGGCATGCCTGATCTTCTTGTAATAGATTGTGCAAGTAATAGTCGGGTAGCCTGGATCTTTCTTGTGCACCACTGCTGATTCCTCCCATGGATCTAGAATTTATTATATGGGCTTTCCTGCATAGTTAGAAGCATGTGTCTTCCTAGGTGGCTTACCCCACCTAGTGGACACTACACTAACATTCTCACAGGAGGATACGGGTTGCCCCGGGATCCTCCCGTTATCAGGAGATGGAACCAAAGCAGCTAACTGAGCCAACTGGGTTTCTAACATTTTGTTGAAACTCAGCTGACTCTTCTGAGTAGAAGAAAAACTATCAAGCTTAGTGTTGAGACTTTCCAAAGTTTTATCAAGGGCAGCTAGCTTCTTGTTAACACCTTCATTAATCTTAGCTTGCCTGAAAACAAGATCTCTCAAGGAAGGTTGGTTAGGATTGTAAGAATTACCTTGGTTACCTCCTTGATAATAAGGGCGTTGTTGATTCCATGATTGGCCTCCTTGTTGAGGTGGACGATAACCGTTGTTGTTGCCATTCATGTACATCACTTCCTCTTGAGTCTCCGGACAATAATTGCCTGAGTGCCCAGTGTTTCCACAGACTTCACAAGTCATATGAGAGTCCATAGGCAGAGTAGTGGTGGCCACGGCAGCCTTCTCGCTGGTGTAGTCATCCAATCTCTTCATGTGAAGATCCAACTTTGCGGTAATCATGTCTGCTTCCTTGACAGTATGAGTACCCCTCGGTCGTGGTTGGAGTCTTTCACCACTCCACCCTTGGTTGGAGACCATATTCTCAATGAGTACTTTAGCATCATCAACAGTGAGTGAGAAGAATGCTCCTTGAGCAGCAGCATCAATATGGCCTCGGGCTGTCGGAGTCAACCCATTATAAAAGCTTTGAAGAATGAGCCAATCCTCCATCCCATGGTGAGGACAGGCCAGGACATACTCCTGAAGCCTTTCCCAAGCCTCTGGAATAGATTCACTTGCTGCTTGCTGAAAACTAGAAATTCTTCCACGAAGAGCATTGGTTTTACCCAATGGGAAGAACTTCTTGAGAAATGCCTCTGAACACTTACTACAAGTGTTAATAGCATCACAATTCGCGTAGAACCATTGCTTAGCTTTCCCCAGGAGAAAGAACGGAAACAGCCGTAGATAAACAGCATCCATATTTGCACCCCTGATGATGAAAGTGCTACATAGCTCTAGGAATTGCTGCAGATGAGCATTGGCATCCTCATTTGGCTTGCCACAGAATGGGCTAGCCTGTACCATCGTGATTAGACCCGTCTTGATCTCAAAATTTTCAGTCCCCATTGCCACCTCAGGGCCTTGCAGCACCTGGTCAGCGGAAGGAGCTGAGTACTCACGAAGTGTCTTCTGGGCCATAGCGTTGGACGTGGATGGTACAAAGGAAGCTGGTTCGCCTTCCGGACGAGTACGACGAGGTGAGTCGAAATGAATTCGAGCTCTCCTCACAAGTGACTCGGGATCTTCAGTAAAATTCTCTGGTAAGTCGAAACCAGTTATACACTACCTGTCTTCATCATCCAAAGATAAAAAAGACAATCAAGGTTAGCCTGCATTGAGAGTTACCCTAACCTACCCATAGCTTATAAACAGATGCAAAGCATAGTCATGATAATCCTGTGCCTTCCCCGGCAACGGCACCATAAATGCTTGTTGACGTTTCGTAGCGCCGTCATCTTAAGAACAGATCTGGGACCCATCCTTAGTGACAACACCAAGAAACGCCTTGTAGGCACCTCTCAATGTGACAACTAACGACGTCGGGTTAGCGTGAACATCAAGACTAGCGAAAGGTTAATCTAAACGATCATGAACGAATCCGCAAGCGCACAGATAAACCATTGTAGCATTTCCCCAAGGAA
This sequence comes from Cenchrus fungigraminus, assembly GCA_036936925.1. Lineage (NCBI taxonomy): Eukaryota > Viridiplantae > Streptophyta > Magnoliopsida > Poales > Poaceae > Cenchrus > Cenchrus fungigraminus. The sequence continues at coordinate 56,260,142 of CM072769.1, read as the reverse complement.
GGAGAGTATTCCAAGAGTATCGTATCCGTGGAAGGCAATGGCGGATATCTTAGACTTATGCTTTTGCTCTGAATGTAAACCAAGAGATAGATATAGGAAACAACACACTCAAAGACAGGGTAAGATAAGAGATATAAGGGTAGTGCGACACACACACTCAGATCTACCTCTACTCTAGCACACTACAGCTTAGGGGAACATACGAGTTAGCTCTAGGTTCTAATGTACTAAACATACAAAGTTAGAAGATACAGGAGATGGGCATGAGTATTGCATGAGAGAGATAAGGTTCAGTACCCAGGTACAAACGGGGAGCTAGCACGCGACGACCAGCACTCTGCGAAACTAGACTTTAGACTCCTACAACAGGTACCCCAGAGCGGAGGATTGCCCAAGGATCCAACAGGACTGTCACTACCTGCGGAACGTCCTCTATCGTTACGGGGGGTATGCTCATAACTATCGCAGCCAGACAACCCAGGCACCATGCCTACGTTGCTGCTAGACTCCACCCGGCCCGGGCTATTGTGACCCAGGGTGAGAGCCAGCAGAAGACTGGTCAACTAGACCGAGTACCGTAGCTTGAATACAAACCTCATGCAACACTCTCATGCCATCTAACAGGATCAACTAAGGCTAGACATACAAACAGATACGAACTCTCTTATGTCTAATCAATAAGATCAAAGGGTCATGTTCGTGAAGAACACGAGCCTCTAACTTATGAACAAACACATAAGGAAAGAGTTTATCACCCTTCAAGTGGATCAAAAGGTAGTGTTCACGAAGAACACAAGCCTCTAAATGATGAATAGAGGATGAACTCAAGAACATATCAAGCATATGATCTACCATGACTTTATATGAAATAGCTGAATAACTGAAGTAGATCAAAGTCATACAAAGAAATAAAGATAAAAGAGAACTCATACCTAGACTTCCAAGAAGACTTGGAACCTGAATAAGAGCTACTCTAGCCTACCCCCTAGCCTTGGAAACTAAAAGTGAGAGGAGAATGAGAGAGTGGTGTGTGGGAAATGGGAGCCCCTCCCCTTCTATTTATAGGCAAGGACCAGGCTTGCTCAGAGGCTCAAAGTGCTCCAAAACACCCCGGGATGCAGCAAGTGACCAATGAGGAGCTGCCACGTGTAGGGACCAGATGGGCGCCCCCTAGGTCGGTTCGGCCGATCCTAGGATCGGCCGGCCCTCTAGGGTGGCCCCACCTGGTGGTTTTCCTCTGGGTGGCTGCCCTGTGGGCCCTCTGATCCACCCCCGGTGCATGGCTTGATTTGGTATCTAAGGTGGGCCCTTTGATCCATGTGAAGTCCATGTGGCGCCCTCTGATTCGTCGGTGAGTACCTCCCTTGGATCGATGACGTGAAATGCCATGTTTCCCTTGGTGGCAGCCACCTCCTCAGCTGAGTTGGCATGGTTTCTTCATAGAAGGTGGGTCTCCATCTCTTTTAAGGGGTAAATCACCTACATACAAATAATCTCCAAGAACAAGTGGAACTACATTATTCAAACCAAAATGCTAGTAAATAATGCATATGCCTCCATTTATGTGAGAATATTGGGGGTTGAAAGTGGTGAATTTCAACCATCAACAGCCATTACCGACCGTTAGCCAGCTAGTGGAGGAGAAGTGCCTTTGCCGTGCGTTTTTGGTATGGCGCACGACAAAGTTTTTTTTCATATATATGTCCTCCTAAGCCCCAAATTCAATAGCCCCTCAAAACAAATTCTCCTCACTTTGAATTTTTTTCTACTCTATACATACAACATGTGATACCTCATGGTAAAATTTGGTATATTTTTGTATTAATTTGCTATATTTAACTAATTAATTACATTTCAAGCAATTTTTTCAAAGAGGCCAAATTTGAACTACAAGTGATTCAAATAATATAATAAAATGAGTAAAAAATAATATTCATGTTATTTAGCCCAATTTAAGACCTCTTTAATGAAATCAAAAGAAAATTTGAAAATCTTGACTAGGAAACATGACCATGACCGTGTGTCCAAATGATTTAAAAATTCTAAAAACTGCAAATGAAGTCTGAAAATTATAAGATTTGTCAAGGGCTCATGATATCATACGTGGAGGCTGTAGTAAAAATTTGAACAAGTTTTCAACATTTTGTCATGTATGGTGCTTACAAATCGAAATATCTCCGAAGAAGTTTCAGAGAGTTGAGAAGTAGATGGTTAGGTTTGAATGAAAAGCAACGATCAAATTTGAATTTGAATTCAATTTTTTCTATAAGCAATAGACAATGTAAGTTGTTCTATGTAAAATTTTGGTATTTTTTCGAAGTTATTTGATAATTTTAGTGTTTTTCTATGTAAAATTTAGATTTTACTAAAAAAAGTCTTTGCCGTGCGTTTTTGCTTCGACACACGGCAAAGAGTGTTTGCCGTGCGCCAAAGTACACCTGGCACAGCAAAGGCCCACCAAACCGGCCCATTTGTTTCCGCGGCCCAAAAAACCCCACCGGCCCACCTATCTCTCTTCGGTCGCTGTAGACTGTTGATCTCAGGATCCAACATCCGAAAATTGAGATGACAGTTTATATAAATTCGGCCTCTCCCAACCCTAACCCTATCCATTCCTCCCGCAGCCTCCTCCACCCCCAGCTCGCCTCCCCCCTCCTCCTCTGCTCGCCGCCCCCTTCGAGCCGCTGCGCGCCTCTCTCCCTCCTCCTCCAGCTCGCTGCCCCCTCCTCCTCCTCCAGCTCGCCAACCCGTCTCCTCCGACCTGGTGACGCGGCGCAGCAACGACCCGCGGCACGGCGCGGCGCGGTGACAATCCGGAGTAGCGTCGGTGCCTCCCCTCCCCTAGCGGTGGCGGCACGGAGGAGGAGGAGCACAGCAGCGCGTGGTGGCCCCTCTCCCTCCGTGAGGACGACGACGACGGCACGGCGGAGCACAGCCAGCACGGAGGCCCCTCTCCCTCCGCTGCGGCTAGATCCGGCCGCCGTCCCTCCCCGGAAGGGGAGCTCCTCAACAGCGTGGTGGCCTCCTCCCTCACCGCGCGGGGGATGCGGCCCCTCCCTTCTTCTCCGACTGTGCGGCTCCCTCCGACGGTCCGACACCTACCTCATCCGGCGGCGACCTCCTCTCCGACCAGCCGGCGGGGCGGCAAGGACGGATCCGGGGACCACATCCCCGGATCCGCCGTCTGGTGGTGGCGGCGTCCTCTGGGTCGGCGGCGGCGGTCAGGTGATGAGCCCGGCAACACCGGAAATCACTTTTTTTTTTGTTTTTTAAGAAAATGTTTGCCGTGCGTGTGAATATGGCGCATGGCAAAGCAGGACCCCCTGCCGTGAACTCACTGTCACCGTCTGTCATCTTTTTTTGTCTTGCGCCTCCCGTGACGCACGACAATGATTCTTAGTCTGTGTGCATGAGGAGAGCGCACGGCAAAGAGCATTTACCGTGCTAAATGCTGACGTGCGCCCTTTGCCGTGTGCCTCGGTATAAAACGCACGACAAAGGCTTTGCCGTGCGTTTTCTAACCTTTGCCGTGCATTCGAGGCGCACGGCAAAGGGCCTGTCTCCCGTAGTGATTGGTATGGCTCTGTAATTCTCATTCAGATTGTAAAACTCCACCTTAGGCCTCAAGTATTCATGAACTTGGAACGTTGCAACTAGACCCGAATCCGTGTTTAGATCCCATAACTGAAGAAAGAAAAACAGCTAAATAAAATTCGTAGTAGACATGCTTTTATACCGAAAGGCAAGGCAACAATTCTTCATTTCTCAATTTTAGTGTGCAGTTACTTAAATATTTGATAAAGAATCAATTGTATGAAAGCTACTCTATGCTAGTCTATTACAGTGAGTTGTCACAGAATTATGCAATGGGTGTCACCAAATAACAAGAATGGAACCAGCAAGAATTGTATGAGAACAAATGAACACTGATGAAGATCTATTAATAGAAACAGGCAAACAGCCAAAGGTGATACAATAGTAGTTTCGTTTTCGCACAGAGAAAGCTGATACATGGTATCTTCCGCATCTAATTATATAGTTTTTCCATAAAGCAACTACTGTGTTTCTGAATTTGTTACCCGAAAGATACCAACTATCAACAGTTGACATACAAGAAAATTACACAGAAGGAACTGCTAATAGTATAGCAACATATAGCTTCAGAGAGGTGATTGACTGATTGGTATAGAAGTTGGCAGGTTCATTGGAACTGCATTCCAAATCCATCTCGAATGCAGGGTAAAAGGCGAAGGCACAAAAACCTTAAAATCTCTGCTACTAAAAAGAATCAAGATTCCACAAATAGTAGCTCAGCGTCCCTCCGCTCTGCGCCTCGCGCCTCCGCTCCGCAGCCTTCCGCACCGCGCATCACGCCTCTGCTCCCTGATCCCGCATCCGTTTCCTCCCTTCCACCCACACCTCCGCTCCTTCGCTTCTGCGGTCCACCGTCTGATCGCTGGCCGCTCCCTTCCGCATCTCCGCGCGACGCGTCTCCTCCTTCCCCTCATGCTCCGCCTCCCGCCCGAACCCTACCTTCCTCTCCTCCTTCCCTTTGGATCTCTCCTTCTCCTTTTTTTCTCAGCTGCCGCCGCCTCGCCTCCTCCCCATGGCCGCTTTGCCTTCGTTGGCCGCCGGAGGACCCGGAGATCTTCCCGTCCCAGATGGTCGGCATCGGCGTTTGGGTCCCCGTCGACCCCCCCCCCCCCCGGCTAGATGGCATCGAACGATGACCGGTCGGTGGCCGCGGACTCATGGTCGATCAAGAGCGACTACGGCAGCACCCTCGACGACGAGCAGCGCTACGCCGACACCGCCGAGGTCCTCCTCGCCTCGTCCTCTACCTCCTCCGACTTCAGGTGAACTGATTTGACTCCGTTTTTCTTGTACTCGTGCCGCGAAATGAGCGACCTTCTGTGATCTGATTCCTTGTGCTGGGGAAAAGAAAGGGGATTGATTCTCTGCCCCCCTTAATTTGGTCCAATGACTTCTGGATTATTGCAATTTGGTCCAGATCATCATATTTGATTACTTTGTTGTGAATCTTGAACAACTTCGACAAGGATGTCCCTGACTCCGGCGACGTGGAGCCTCCGTTGCTGGTCATGCAGAATTTCCAGGATGGTGCTTATGCTGAAGATCTTGGTAATCTCCATGAACGCAGCCACGCTGATGACTGGTAACATTCTTCAAGCTATTTTCACGACCATCTATCCAAACTTGTTTGTTGTATGCACTAGAATTTAGAGTGGCAGCCTTTGGGATAACGAGCGGTCTGTACCATGGGTATTGATAACAAAATTTGGTTCGAGCTTGGCTCGGAATATTATACGAGCAATCAGGAGCATAGAATGTATAGACGGATAGCTAGAGCAAGTAGAGCAACTAGGGTGTATAGACTTTTTGCAATTGCATGCTGTTAGCGTGTCACATTTAGTTAGAAGCATCCCTTTTAGGATCCATAACAGCAAAGTTTTACTAGAATTAGTAATTTTTCCCATAACATACTAGATTTGACAGCTGCAGTCACTGATGGAGACCGGACCTTTGATCCAGGCCTTTTGTCCCGGTTCAACTTTGGAGCCGGGACAAAAGGTTTTGGGGCGACGTGGACCGAAACACCTGCGAACGACCCCAGCCTTTTGTCCCGGTTGGCCGGGACAAATGGAGAGGCCTCCAACGGCTACTGCAGCTCAATTATTGGCTCCGGCAATTTGTCCCGGACGGTGTCACCACCCGAGACAAAAGGGCCACCCTTTTGTCGCGGGTGGTCACACCGCCCGGGACAAAAGCTTTCGTCCCGGATCGTTTTACGACCCGAGACAAAAGAGTCACCTTTAGTCTCGGGTGGTAATGCCACCCGGGACTAAAGGCTAGTGACTATAAGTCTCTGCTCTCTCCTTCTCATTCCTCTGGCCGAGCCATTTCACCCGAGAGCTAGCTCAAGCTCTCCATGGCGCCTCTCACCTAGGGAGGTGCTGTCCAATTTTTTCGTCATCAATTTGTGAAGATTTTCCTCCTCCAAAGTGTTGCCAAGGTTAGATTCTTCATTCTCTTTTCATTTGTTGTGATTAAATTTTGATTTATGGTTTAGAAATAGAGAAAATAGCAATTTTAGTTTCTAGGTAGTAGTAGGAGCTAAGAGATGAGGTTTTTTAAATGTTTTAGATGATTTAGAAACAAGTAGTTATTTAACTACTAACATTATATTTTGTTTCACATATTTTTTAAGCATCCTCTAATTTTCTAGTATTTGATATAGAGATAATTGATTTTTACTTTTAGAAATAATGAGAGATGCATTTAAATTTACATTTAGCTTAATTTATTAGAAGTTAGTTTATTAAAAAAATGGTCATTACCAAACGAAAATATTTCTTGTTTTTATTTAGAATACATTTAGGTATTCTCTTATTTTTAGAGACAATAGAAATTTTATTTCATTCATGTACATTAAGTATTTTTGTATTTATACAGAAAAAAATTAAAATGTTATTTGCTGCAACATCTGGAAATTCAGAATATATTGCACCGCCTCCAGTTCTGATAGGAGCCAGCTGTTCAAGTATAATGTTTTGAGTGACACCTCTCAGGAGGTTAGGTTTAACATATACAACGGCTCTTAGACACCTTTTTCAGAGAGTGAGAGAGAGGTTGTCGACATCATGCTTGATCAGCTGGCTTCGTCGGAACTGGAGGTAGTGCACTATGTCAGCTTCTAGATTTTGAACCACTACTTCAAACACATCGCTGAATTCACGTATTGTCTTCAAATCATCAACATGTTAAGTATTTCTTGTTTTTATTTAGAATACATTTAGGTATTCTCTTATTTTTTTCTTTTTTCCATATATAGTCGGTTGGACGTTCTCTACCAGTAGCCTTACATCCTAGCTAGCTACAGTCTTACATCACCGGTGAGCTGGGGCTGTACGTGGCTCGGTGATGTAGGGCTGTAGCTAGGTAGGAGATGTAGGGTTGTAGCTTAGCGATGTAGAGAACTGTAAGTGGGAGAGCGAGGTGCGTGTATATGATGGTGAGGTGAGGTTGTACTTCCTAAATGATCAGGGTCATTAGAAAAGGTATAGTACAGACTTACGTCGCCTCCAGCGTCACTGCAATTGAACGAGCTCTTGCACTTACCTGTTTAGTTATTAGAAAATGAGAAAATAGGTCTTATATATTTTGTTTTTATATAGAATAAATTTAACAATTCTCTTATTTTCTTGCAGAGATTGTAATAGTTTTGGAAAACTATGGCAAGTTATTCTGGTCACGGTGGTCGCCGTGACGGTCGCCGTGATGAACGGCCACCTTTTGCTCGTCGTCCAGGCATACACTTCACCCATGGTGTGATTGACTTACCTACTGGTGATCGAAACCAGGGATCTCGTCCCAACATAGTAATATTGTTTCCTTGTATAAATTTGATGTTTATGTACTACACACGGATAATAATATTATTTTCAAACAATGCAGGTTCTCAATCATTTGCAGTGGCTCGCACATGTTGTTGAAAATTTAGGTGGTACCCCTCCTGTTTCACAATGTGCTATTCTCGGTCCAAACAATTGCCTACAATTAAAAATCTCGTTTGACATACCCGTTCGAGGACAAATTCGCTCCTCGCTGTCTTCAGAACCCATCCAAATGGTCCCAATTGTTGGGTGGGGTACCCCTGCCATGGTTAGGAGGACTTATGAAAGGACCGCTGTGCAGACATGCTTAGAACAACTTTATGCTAATGGGTACTTTGTGCCGGATTACTCTTATTTTCTAATCAAGGCACTCGAGGAGGGAGAAAGTGTGACCACGACCGCAGAGAGACTTTGTCGGCTGAATGAACATGACATAGTATGGAGCATCATTTAATGTTATTTCAATCTTCTTATTTAACATTTTTTATGAGTCGTAATAACATTATTCTTAACTATAGGATATCTTTGGTCAAACCTTTGCGGCAAAGAGCTTTCATGCAATTCTAGAGCAAGTGTTGGATGTTGTGGGATTTTCTTACACAGATTCAAATCCTACACTTACAAGAGGTTCGAAGTATCAGGCAAATCTTTCATTTTTCAGGCCATATCAGTTTTCCTCGCCACTGTTTGAAATTTATGGAAGTCCATGTGACCGTTATTATGAAGCGATGGAGAGTGCACTGATCCATTATCTGGCATATATCGATGAAGTTCTCGACTTCAAGATCGGAGACTTCAACTATATGAACTATCTAAGGAAGAAGAATGAAGTATGAAATATGTGTCGTGCATTGATGCACCTCTCTATCTTTGTTAAGACCATACCTTAAGTATTCATGTAAGAACTTTTTATGTTTGTAAGACCTTATTTAAGTATTGATGTATGAACTTTTTTATATTTTTTGTTAAGACCTTAAGTATTGATGTTAGGCCAGTGACTAATTTTTTGGAAGCCGAATCATAAATTTTGGAGACCTTAATATTTATTAAACTATATAAAAACAATAGGGTTTTTGGGGGCACCCTTTACTCTCGGTTGGTAAACCAACCCGGGACTAAAGGCCTGCCCTCCATGGCTCCCGACCACAATGATTGGGGCCGGCCTTTAGTCCCGGGTGGTAAACCAACCTGAGACAAAAGGTAGGGGGCCGGCCTCCAGAGGCCTTTTGTCTCGGTTGGTAAAACCAACCGAGACAAAAGGCACACTTTTGTCTCGGTTGGTTTTACCAACCGGGACAAAAGGCCGTCCCTATACAAAATCGACAGCATCTTCTTCCTTCTTCCCTGCCCGACCATTCTTCACCGAGACCTCAAGCTAGCTCCTCTCCCATGGCGCCTCAAACCTAGGGAGGTGCTGCCCAAATTTTTCCTCATCAATTTGTGGAGTTTTCTCACCTCCAAGGTATTGCTAAGGTATTATTCTTCATCCTCCATTCATTTGTTGTTATTCAATTTTGTTTTATGATTTAGAGAAGGAGAAAATAGAAATTTTGATATAAGAGCTAAGAGATGAGGTTTTTATATTAGTATACTTTAGATTTAGTAATAAGTAGTTATCATTTGTTATGATTATCTTCTTTCATTCATTTGTACTAAGATTTTTTTTATTTTTATATAAATTTTAGTTTTAGCTAGCTTTATTTATTATTAGAGAAACTAGAATTTATTAATTTAGTTTTAAAAAATGATACCTAGGGATAGTGTATAGTTTTTATATTTAAAATTTATGCCACAATTAAGAAAATAGAAATTTTGATTTAAGAGCTAAGAGATGAGGTTTTTATATTAGTATACTTTAGATTTAGTAATAAGTAGTTATCATTTGTTATGATTATCTTCTTTCATTCATTTGTACTAAGATTTTTTTTGTTTTTATATAAATTTTACTTTTAGCTAGCTTTATTTATTATTAGAGAAAATAGAATTTATTAATTTAGTTTTTAGAAAATGAGACCTAGGGATAGTGTATAGTTTTTATACTTAAATGTTATGCCATAATTAAGAAAATGAAGTGTTGTAGAATTAACATGGATATTTTTCACTTAATATGATGCAGATGAACCGACAATGGATGTACAACACCGACAGACGGTCAGCGGAGTACATTACCGGCATGCATGGTTTTCTCGAAGTGGCGAAAACAAATAAGAATGCGAGTGGATTCATGTGTTGTCCATGCTCTGATTGCAGAAACGAAAGAGACTACCATGACCCGGGAACACTTCACCTGCACTTGTTGAAATACGGATTCATGCCGAACTATGTGGTTTGGACCAAGCACGGTGAAAGAGGGGTTGTGATGGAAGACGATGAAGAAGAGGAGGAGGATATTCCGGACTGGGCCGCGGGGCAAGCTTGTGCAGATACTTTAATGGAAGATGCTGACGAAGAAGAGTTACCAGCACATGCTGACGGGCCTGCTGATGATCTCGGTCAGGTTCTACAGGATGCACATAGGGACTGTGAAAACGAAAAAGAAAAGGCAAAGTTGCAGCGTATGATAGAAGATCACAAAAAACCGTTATACCCAGATTGCAAGTCAGGTCATAAAAAGCTTAGTACTACACTAGAAATGCTGCAATGGAACGCAAAACATGGTGTGTCTGATAAGGCATTTGAAGGGATGCTAAAAATTGTGAAGGACAAGCTTCCCGAGAACAATGAATTACCGTCCACCACATGTGAAGCGAAACAGACTGTGTGCCCTCTTGGGTTGGAGGTACAGAAGTTCCATGCATGCCCTAATGATTACATCCTATATCGGGGCAAGGATTACGAGAATTTGGATGCTTGTCCTGTGTGCGAAGCGCTATGTTATAAGATTCAGCGAGATGAAGATCCTGGTGGTGATGTCCAGGGGCACCTTGACAAGACGAAGAGAGTTCCGGTGAAAGTTATGTGGTATTTTCCTATAATACCACGTTTGAAGCATTTGTTCAGGAACAAAGCAAATGCTAAGATGATGAGATGGCACAAAGAGGAACGTAAGGAAGACAACATGCTGAGATATCCGGCTGATGGGTCTCAATGGAGAAAGATTAATAGAGAATTCAAAAAGTTTGATGAAGATCCAAGGAACATAAGGTTTGATTTAAGTACGGATGGTTTCAATCCATTCGGCGAGATTAGCAGTGGTCATAGCACTTGGCCTATGACCCTATGCATGTTCAACCTTCCTGGTTGGATGTGCATGAAGCGAAAGTTCATTATGATGCCGGTGCTCATCCAAGGTCCAAAACAACCCGGCAACGAGCATAAGCAACAGAGCTTCAACCTACGAGCATTGTTGTTTGTTACCATCAACGATTGGCCTGCTCTAGGTAACCTTTCAGGGCAGACAAACAAGGGATATCGGGCATGCACGCACTGTTTACATAAAACACAAGGTATTCATCTCAAAAATTGTAAGAAGGTCATGTATATGGGTCACCGTTGTTATCTTCCAACTAATCACCCCTTAAGGAAGAAAGGGATGCATTGGAAAGGGAAGGCTGATCATCGTACGAAGCCACCCCATTATAATGGAGACACCGTATTTGAGATGGTAAAGGATCTAAGGGTAGTTTTTGGAAAGGGTGCCGGTAGTGAACCTGTTCCAACTGACGACAATGGACGTGCACCAATGTGGAAGAAGAAATCTATATTTTGGGAGCTACCTTATTGGCAAATCCTTGAGGTCCGACACGCAATTGACGTGATGCACCTTACGAATAATCTTTGCGTGAATGTGGTAGGTTTCATGGGTTGTTATGGTACCTCGAAGGATACATTGGAAGCACGATAGGACCTGAAAGATTTTCATAAGAATGAGAAAGTTCCGCAAGAGGATGATGATGAAAAAGATCCAGAAGGGGATGATGATGATGATTACTTAGGTCCTGCTAGTTACATTCTCACCAAGAAAGAGAAGGAAAGCATCTTTGATTGCCTGAACAGTTTGAAGGTTCCGTCTGGCTACTCGTCGAATTCAAAGGGGATCATAAATATGAAGGACAAGAAGTTCACAAATCTAAAGGCCCATGACTGCCACATGTTGATGACACAGTTGCTTCCAGTTGCGTTGAGGGGTGTTCTATCAGAGAATATACGATTATTGGTCGTAAAGCTTTGTGCATTTCTCAATGAAATTTCACATAAGGCAATCGATCCAGCGAAGCTAGGAAAGCTACAGAATGATGCAGTTCAATGTCTTGTCGGCTCTGAGTTGGCATTTCCATCTTCCTTCCTCGATGTTATGACGCACCTCCTGGTACACCTTGTCAAAGAAATTACTATTCTCGGTCCAGTATACCTTCACAACATGTGGCCTTTTGAGAGGTTCATGTCAATCCTCAAGAAATATGTTCTTAATCGTGCCCGTGCGGAAGCAAGTATTGCCAAGGGATATGGAACTGAGGAGGTCATTGAGTTTTGCGTTGATTTTGTTGACTCAATTGACTCGATTGGGCTTCCAGTATCACGACACGAGGGGAGGCTACAGGGAAAGGGCACCATTGGAAGGAAATCAAGTTTGAGCAATAATACTGATTTGTTCATTAAAGCACACCTAACTGTCCTGCAACAATCATCCATGGTGACTCCGTATAGGACAGAACACGAGTAGATTATTGTTTCTCAAAATCCAACCAAATCTGAACTCTGGATTACACGCCGTCACTTGGAAACATTTCCCTCATGGTTGAGTGAACAACTCATCGGTAACTCAACGATTCATCCACAACTAGCTTTGTTAGCCAGGGGACCTTGTAGCACAATTACAAAATTTCAAGCTTATGATATAAATGGTTACAGTTTTTACACGAGAGCTCAAGATCGCAAAAGCACAAACCAAAATAGTGGTGTCCGTATGGACGCCATCGACAACAATGGGTGCAAGACCTCCTATTATGGTATCATAGAAGAGATATGTGAGCTTGAGTACGGAGCGAAGAACATCCCTCTGTTTTTTTGCCGATGGGTAAAACTAAATGGCGTAAACAAAGATGAATATGGAATGACAATAGTGGACCTGACCAAGATTGGGTACAAAGATGATCCATTCGTCCTTGCCAAAGATGTGCATCAGGTTTTCTATGTCAAGGATATGACTAGCGTACCGAAGAATAAAAATCCAGAAGAAGGACCACAAGAGGCAAAGCGTCACATAGTTCTTTCGGGTAAAAGAGTAATCGTGGGAGTCGAGGACAAAACAGATCAATCCGATGATTATGATCAGTTTGATGGCATGCCTCCGTTCGCTGTTGAAGTAGACCCAAGCATATTGCTTGGATGTGAAGAGACACCGTACTTACGTGATTGAGATTAATGTCGTAATGTAATGATTATTGATCAAATCAATTGTGTAAAGCTAATGTGATCAACTCTTTTATTGGTCTCCAACAAGTTAACGATTCTGAAGTCTATACACTTTGCAGTGTTGTATTGGTCTCAAATTTTTTATGAAGCTTGAATATGTCATGTGAGATTGAACCACCAAGCTTGAGATTTTTCTGAATTGGTTTAGTATTTTTTTGGGGTTTAATTGAATTTCTGTGCGACATCACCTAGAAATTAAAAGTTGAGCTGAGAGCACCCCTGAAACAATCCGGAATGGTGCCAAACTTGGCCACAAGTTCTCTTGTGCCTTAGGAGTCTAATTTATTTGAAAGCTGAATCATAATTCTTGAGTTATTGATGTGTAATTCACAATATTCTAGCTCCTTTAGCACGAAGAAAAAACCTATAATACATTTAGTCATCAGAAAAATCTAAGATCTTGCGTGAGCTAATATTTTGGGTGTAAATGACAACCAAAAAAATTTCAGACTATTTCGACATAAATGGAGTACACGTGCTTCACAAAGCTATATGGAACCTTTCATCGAACCATGTCTATACACTTAAGCTCTTAACGATTCTGAAGTGCATGCACTTTGCAGTGCTCTATTGGTCTCAAATTTTTTATGAAGCTTGAATATGTCATGTGAGATTGAACCACCAAGTTTGAGATTTTTTGAATTGGTTTAGTATTTTTTCGGTTTAATTGAATTTCCGTGCGACATCACCTAGAAATTAAAAGTTGAGCTGAGAGCACCCCTGAAACGATCCGAAATGGTGCCAAACTTGGCCACAAGTTCTCTTGTGCCTTAGGAGTCTAATTTATCTAAAAGCTGAATCATAATTCTTGAGTTATTGATGTGTAATTCACAATATTCTAGCTCCTTTAGCACGAAGAAAAAACCTATAATACATTTAACCATCAGAAAAATCTAAGATATTGCGTGAGCTAATATTTTAGGTGTAAATGACAACTAAAAAAATTTCAGACCATTTCAACATAAATGGAGTACACGTGCTTCACAAAACTATATGAAACCTTTCATCAAACCATGTCTATACACTTAAGTTCTTAACGATTCTGAAGTCCATGCACTTTGCAGTGTTGTATTGGTCTCAAATTTTTTATGAAGCTTGAATATGGCATGTGAGATTGAACCACCAAGTTTGAGATTTTTCTGAATTGATTTAGTATTTTTTCAGTTTAACTGAATTTTAGTGCGAATGCACATCAATGTTGCAAATGAAAATTGAAAGTGAATGTTTACAACTCTAAAATATAATTTTGCATAGCAAAGTACAGTTTATTATATTTTAACTAAATATAATTTTGCATGTCTGAAATATTAAAAGTTACTATTTTTTTAAGTTGCAAAGAGAAAGAAAGAGAAAAAGAGGAAAGAAATGGGGAAAAAACAACTTCCCGCCCAAAATTACCCTTTAGTCCCGGGTGGCATTACGACCCTAGGCTAAAGGGAGGCCTTTTGTCTCGGGTCGTAATACCACCCGGGACAAAAGGGCTAAATTTTGCCCTTTGGGGGGCTCCCGCGCGAAAGGACCCTTTTGTCCCGGGTGGCCTCACAAACCGAGACAAAAGGCCCCCCCTTTTGTCTCGGGTCATAATGCCACCCAGGACAAAAGAAGCTTTACTCCCGGGTCGTGTTACGACCCAAGACTAAAGGGGGGGAGATATATATCCGTCTTCTTTTCCCCATCTTCCCAACAGATCCCCACTCACTCCACCACTGCCTCTGCCGTCCTCGTCGTCGTCGTCGCGGCCCGCCGTCGTCTCCCCCGCTGTCATCTCCCGCACTGCCGCCGTCGCCTCCCCCGCCGACATCGTCTCCCCCATCGTCGTCTCCGGCGCCGCCGTGCTCGTCCACTGCCGCGCCGTCCCCCGCCGCGCGGCCTCCTCCGCCGGATCCACAGCGCGGACCGACGCCGCATCGTCCCCCGCCGCACGCACGTTTCGCGCTGCCGTCCCCGGCGGTCGACACCGCGCCGTCCCCATCGCCGTCTCGTGCCGCCGTCCAGCGCCGCCGTCGTCGTCTCCCTCGCGTCGACCCCCTCGCGCCACCGTCCCCGTCGACGTCGCGCCATCAACCGCGGCGCCGACCCCTCGCGCCGCTGTCCCCGTCTGGCCCCGGCCGTCGTCCGGCCGCCGTCGTCTCCCGCCGCGCCATGGTAGGCGCCCTCCGGCCAGCCTCCTACACGCGCCCCCTCAATCCCCCGCGCGGCCACTAGCGCCGCCGCCTCTGCTTCGGCGTGCGGGGGATTGGGGTTTAGTGCTGACGTCAGCAATTTTTTTACTGACGTCAGCATTTTTTACTTTATTCATTTATATTGTTTAAAAAATGAAAAAAAATATGCAATCGACAGATATCCGAGTCGTGTTGCATCTGCTGCATCGGCCGGTCTAACTCCGGCACCGCGCTAGTGATCGGTCTCCCTTTCGACGTCTCCGCCCACGACGCCTCGGCCCACGATGCCTCCGCCCACGCGGCGCCGTCCCTCTCCGACCCTGCCGCCCCTTCGACCACGTGGCGCCGTCATTCTCCGACCCTTCCGCCCACGACACCTCTGCACACGCGGCACCGCCTCGAGCCTGCTTTGGTAGGCACCGTCGCAGAAATTCATAGAAATTCTTAGTTATTCATAGAAATTCTTAGTTATTCTCAAAAATTCATAGATATTTATAGAAATTCTTATTTATTCTCCGAAATTCAGGAAATTCATAGAAATTGTTGTATGTTCATAGAAAATCATGTTTACCCTCAGAAATTCAGGAAATTCATAGAAATTTACGAAAATTCTTGTTTGTTCTCAGAAATTCATAGAAATTCTCAAAAATTGTTGTATATTCATAGAAATTCATGTTTACCCTCAGAAATTCAGGAAATTCATAGATATTTATAGAAATTCTTATTTATTCATAGAAAATTCAGGAAATTCATAGACATTTATAGAAATTCATAGAAATTGTTGTATATTCATGGAATTCTTGTTTACTCTCAGAAATTCAGGAAATTCATAGACATTTATAGAAATTCTTGTTTATTCTTAGAAATTCATAGAAATTCTCAGGAATCGTTGTATATTCACAGAATTCATGTTTACTCTCGGAAATTCATGAAATTCATAGAAATTTATAGAAATTCTTGTTTATTCTCATAAATTTATAGAGATTGTTGTTTATTGAAAAAAATGTGTGTCCATTTTAGAAATTGATAGAAATTTGGAGTTATGGATAATAATGAGGAGGAGGCGCGGCTTATGGAGAACCTTATTGCTGGCGGTTCAAATACCGAGATCCCAACCTTCACCGAGGAGGAGTAAAGCCAGGCGGATGGGTTCCTCAACATAACTGAGGACATCGACACCCGCACCGCGGACATCGATAGCCACGCCGAGGACAATAATGAAGACGTTCTCATTGTTAATGCAGAAGGTTCTAACGAGGTATATATATCATGCATTAAGTTCATCATGCATTCATTCTCGAACCTCGTGTGAATAACGAATCCACAACTTGTAGGCTTCAACCTCGACAACCAAAAAGACAAAGAGAGGGTGTACAAAAGTAATTGTCGATGACGTGAAGTTTCATATCACAGAAGTCAACGAGCTTGGCCAGCCATGGGAACCAAGAAGGTCAGGGACAAGTACCTGTCCCAATGCGGTGCTATTATGAGGGACAACGTGCCCATATCGTATAGAGAATGGAAGGGAAAGGAAGATAATCCATGGGTGGTTCCGGATGCACTAAAAAATATGTTATGGAATGATATCCTAAAACACTTCACACTTCCACCGGGCGTCAACCCAAACTTTGTGAAGCAGTGGACTCTCTCGAAGATGGCAACTCAATTGCAGAGTTTAAAGAAGCAGTTGTACAAAGATTATATCAAGAAGAATCGAACTCCAAATTGGGATGATTATCCCAAGCTAAAGGATCACTGGGAGTCCTTTGTGGATTACAAGAGAACTGAAGAATTCGCCAAGAAGAGCGCACAAGCTCATAAAAGTGCCAGTAAGAGGACCGAATACAACCATCATCTTGGTCGAGGTGGTTACGCGGTTGCAGCACCCAAGTGGCGGAAGATTGAATAAGACCTGGTCAACAAAGGTATCATACCAGCGGTCTTTGACTGGTCCGAACGATCGAAGAATTGGTATTATGCCCGCGGTGGAAGATTGAACCCTGATGATGGTTCTCTTGAATTCCCACTCACGTTACGGGAGGCGGCAATTGAGATTATTAGAAAGGTTGAAGATGTCAAAGCGGGAAGATTGACTGTTGACAGAGAGAACGATGAGCTCACTTTAGCGCTCGGGAATCCGGAACACCCAGGACGTTGCAGGGGGTACGGGGTTGTACCGTGGAAGTATGCTTTCAAGGGATATAATGACACCTATAGAAGCCGCAAAAGAAGAAAAGAGTGAGCTGGCGCGGTGGTGCGAAATGATGGAGGATAAATTTAAACAACATGAAGAACGTATGAATGCAGAGATTGAACGATGAGTGGCTGCCGTGATAGCTGAGATCACCCATTCTGGAGCACTACCCCAAGCACCGGTGGATCCCATCATTAGCCCTTCCACTCGCAAAGCAGCTGTGCTTCCACAGAGGCCCCCGAAGAACAAAGGGCAAACCAAGAAGAAGTTCAAGTAGAGGACAACGAACGGTACCCAGTGGATGAACTTTGTCAGCGCACCGCATGTGAGCTGCACAAGCCGATCGGCAACATCACAATGAAGGTATAAATATGATTATACATGCAATTATATCTCAACCTTTGATGCATGTCTCAGGCATTTAATAACTTCATCATTTCTCTACCTTTGATATATAGGTGGCGTACGGAAGTGCTTTTGCACATCTCCCAGGACGTACAAGCCACGGCATGCAGATTCTACCTGGCTACGCCTCAGTTGGTGTGGAGGAGATTGCTGACCCACGGTTTAACGACATGGAGCTAGACATCCGAGGAGGTGACGGGGAAAGGACACTGCAGGATGTTCTTCACGGTATCATATTGTGGCCCAAATGTTACATCATAATACCTAAGATGCCGCCACCGATACCCGAGAGTGCTGCCGAGGAACAGCCACCATCTCGCCGGCCGTCACCGAGATCGTCACCGAGTCCTCACCGCTCACCGTCTCCACAGCTTGCGAATTCTGCTGGTGCAAGCGATAATGACGATGACCTCCCTCGTCATGAATCACCACCGAAGGAACCTTCACCAAAGCAATCTTCCCCGAAGCAGGCTCCCAAGAGGTCCCGGTCACAATCTACCAAGTCTATGCCCCCGCCAAATCCGAAGCCCTCGACGAAAAAAGGGAAAAAGCAGCCCGTTAAAAGAAAGCTACCATATGACATGACAGAATCTGAAAATGAGGCGGAGTGCCAAAAACAAGTCAAGGAATTTTTTCATAAAACAACTATGGAAGGTAGACAGCGGCGGCTGGAAGAAAAGAATAAAGTAGATCCGGTGAAACTCAGAGCTTTCATACAGTGGCAGGAAAATGAAAAGAAATGAGTAAAGTTGAAAACTAATTATGACCGCTCCCTGCAGAATTCCCTACAGAAGAAGAGACGGGGAGGGTCACCAAATAGTTATATCGACCAAGTACCGGGGTCGGCAATGCCACAGGATTATAGGAAGACGAAGAAGCCAACACAAGCGTCGACGTCGGCGAAAGAGCCTTCAACGAAGAAGCCAACACAAGCGTCGACGTCAGGAGTACAGACTTACGTCGCCTCCAGCCTCACTGCACCTGAACGAGCTCTTGCACTTATGCCTACAGAACAAGTAGCGCAGGTCATTCAAATGCAAGAAGCAACAACGCTCCCACTAGAAACTGTTCTCAGCCAGGAATCACCTCCTCGGGAAAAAAACTTCGTACCTAGATGGCACTACAAGCATGGGAAATCTCTTGTCAGGCCAGAGTTGGTGAAGAAACTGCCTAGTCAGATGCACAGATTTCATGACTTTTACATGAAGACATCTAAAGAGGGCCTGGAGATGATTGGCATGCTTATTAGACCGGATGATTTTGCTGGTGAAGGCGAGAAGTTGGTCTAGCTGGAATTCAAGGATATTTATGAAATTTACCATCTTGACTCCCTGAATACCGATCTTATCATCGCTTGGTGCCTGTAAGTGACGGTGCAATTCATGTGCTAATTAATAAATTAATGCATCTGCTAATTAACTTTGTCTTTTATTTTCTGTAGTCTGGAACTTACTACGATGAGAAAGCAGGGTTATCACCGAATAGGTTTCATGGACCCATCATTAGTTTGTCAAAACCAAGTAAGGCTCCAACCAAAAACAGCATTCACAACAATCCTTAGGACCTTGAATCGGCTGCATTTCAAGGATTTGATACTACTACCTTACAACTTCGAGTATGTGCGATTACCATCTTATTAAGGGTTTGCATTTCTAATTATCCTAGTTATTATTATTTAGTTCTCATCTTTTCACCATGCATGTATATACAGCTTCCACTGGATTCTTCTAATAATTCAAGTCGACAAGAGCAACATCATGGTCTTTGATTCGTTGAAAAGAAACCCTGACAAATACCAAGACCTTCAAGATATGTTTCAAGAGTAATAATTCTATCCAATACGTTTACTTTTATGCAACAGTGTGCTTTTACTAACACTAGCTCTAACTTTCATTATTGTCTGCTAGAGCTTGGGAAAAATTCACTGCTACGAACCCTGGATAATGGAAACCTAAACTTAGATTCTATACCGATTTTCCGGTACGTAAACCAAAAAAACAACTTCAACTTGAGCAAATTATAAAAGGAATAACACTAATATTTCATAATTGTTTTCTCCAATTTATTGTATGAGACAGGAACAAGGGACCAATTTATGTGCATACTATGTGTGTGAGTTCATCCACAATTTTTGCACTTAAGACCCGGGAGATTATACTGTAAGTATTATGGTAAACCTATTAATAAGACATCATTTTCTAACTACTTATATATTTAATTCTTGGGTGTTATGTATTAACATATTTGCACATTACAGAACTGTATGATTAGAGATGCAATCATTGTGAAGGATCGTCTCTTGGCGATTCAAGAAAGTCTTTTGGGATTCTTGATAGAAGAGGTGATTAGCTCAAAGGGAAGACATTTTTATGACGGTCATCCAATTCAGAAATGTTAATTAGCACCGCTGGTGGAACTTGAGACTAGAATTAGAATGAAACGATATTTTGATGTATATATACTAGTTTCAGAAAATACAATCTCTCCTTTCGATATATATATATATATAATTAGTGCAAACATTTATACGTACACGTAAAATACACCCATATACGTGAGAATATACGCGTATAACATTATTAAAACAACTGGAATTGAAAAATAAAAAAAATAACCGCGAAGCCTTTAGTCCCGGGTGGTATTACCACCCGAGACTAAAGGGTGGGCGCACAGGTGCTGGCCTTCCCCCCTTTTGTCCCGGGCGGGGCTACCACCCGAGACTAAAGGGTGGGTGCACAGGCGCTGGCCTGCCCCCCCCCCCTCTTTTGTCCCGGGCGGGGCTACCACCCGGGAATAAAGGCCCACCTTTATTCCCGGTTGCCCACCCGGTGACAAAGGGGGGCCTTTTGTCTCTCACATTTCGTCTCGGTTGGGCCTTAGGGAGATTACGCCCTTCCCAACCGGGACGAAAGGCCTCGTCTCCACCAGTGAGTGCAGCACATCACAATATCGCAACTACAAAACTGACCCTTAGACTGGGCATTTCAAGGCAATTCACTTCAGGATGGGAAAAATAAAACGTTATTTTACCCATGTTTAAATTTTACCATCTTTACTTTCAAAATATGGCAATTGTTAAATTGGAGGTTTGGCTGTTCTAAGCGTCGTTCACTTCCCATTGGTGGGATAAGATGTCAAAATCTGCTGAGTGGTCTTTTCCCTTTTATCAGATTACTGATTTGGATTTTGGGCAAACAGCTATTTTGCAGCCATTTTTCTATTCAAAAAGAAATGCAAATATAGTTGTGTATTTTTCTATTTGTTTTAGGATTCAATGCTTATATTGTTGTTGACCAAAGTCCAAAACTTGTGTGAGTTTGCAGGTTTGGCACTGAGGTCATGGATGTCCGTGTAGGCTGGACCAAAAATTTGTGGTCAAGCAAGGATTTGCCCAGCTGCAGTGTACTTGACATCGGGACTGGGAGTGGCAGACTCTTGCAACAGCTCGCGAAGCAAGGGTATGCTGAGGAAATGTGAAACTGTGAGTTTTCGTTGTTAGTACCAGTACTGATGTGTTACAATGTATAGGTTTTCTGATCTGACTGGGATTGACTACAGTGAAGGTGCAATTGAGCTTGCACGAAATCTTGCAATTCGTGATGGTTTTGAGCACATTAATTTCTTGGTGAGTCCATCAGTGAAGCATATAATGTAAATTTACATCAACATGCATGTCCATATTGCATGCCCTATTTGTTTCCCTTCTTGTTCTTCAATTTATATTATATAGTATATCCCCGTGACTATATGGCTGTATTGTATCTTAGGTACAGATACTATTCTCGATGTTGAAAGAGCAGAAAAGAACCATTTCAGCTTATATGAATGGTCTTTTTGCAGGTTAATGATGTATTGGAGTCAAAGTTGGAGAGAAGATTTGAACTTGTCATGGATGAAGGGACTCTTGATGCAATTGGGTTCCATCCTGATGGACTTGTGAAGAGGTAATGCGTGTTTACCCGTAAAGATGTTGATGTGTCCATAGTCTTATCATGAATCTTTGGTTTTCACACCAATGCTTACATATTTCTAATTGCTTATAAACTTTTCTAAACAGAAAGAATGACATCATTTTTTTTGCACACGTCTAAGCCTCTAATACATCATAATACATCATCATTTTAGATCACACAGAAACTCCTAATATTAAATAAGTTTTCGTTTGTACATTTTTTCAAAATTGTGTCCACAAAAGTATGATATAATTCGATGTGCTTTTTTTCCCTTTGCATGTGTAATTTTTTTGTTATATGGTTTACTTACCTCTTCATATTGTTCAGTGGCTGTGTGAGGTATAGGGGCAGTTCTTATGTCAAAAATCATCTAGCTGGTATATCAGTTGAAAAAAAATAATGGTGCTAGATTATATTGGAGAGGAGAAAAATTAGTTTTTGTTCTACCATGCAGCACCTCATGGCGGTAGCGGCGGCGGTTGGGGCCTTCGTCCTGCCGATGCCGTTCCTCATCTACCACCGCCGCCCCCTCCACCGTGCCCTGTTACCCGTTCGCACCGGCGCCCCCTGCCAGGCTTACTGAAAAAGAGCCTCTTACACCCATCTACACATCTCTATTACGATCCATTTTTATGCATAGAAGAAGGGTAGTGATTAGTGGATTTGCTTGATGGGCAACATAGTCCATCAGTTATTTCGTGTTCTCCATTATCATTATTGTGAAATTTCTTGACAGGATGGTGCGAGTGAGTAATCTGATTCTTACAGTTCATTTATAGGAATTTTAGGTAGTGGCATGTGAATATTAATACTTCTACTTCAGTTAATATATGCAACTTATGGGCACTCACATAGCAGGTTATTTCGCAGTTGTTTTAGCTAACATATCATGGGGTGATGTTCTTGGCTATTTAACTAATATAATCTTTAAGCTTTGATTGGTTCACTCAAAACGTCATTCTTAAGATTACTTGATTATCAGTTTTGTGAAATTGCTACTATAGTTCTACATCTAACTCTCATGCATCTTTGCAAGGCCAAGAAAAAATTCACCACTGCGATGACTGCAGAAGAAGTATTTATTGTGCTGCATTTAAGCCTGCTAGTGGGGCGGGGTCAGATGGGGATTTCGGGGCGAGTTTTCGTATGGGGACCCATTTATATGGGTAGCAACGGGTTTAGAGCCCAACGGGTTGGGGTGGGGTGGGGATTCGCATACGCGGGTTGGGGCGGGTGGGGAGAACAGATCGAGATCCACTCGTGCCGCTAGTGCCGCCTGCCTCTCGCGCAGTCGCGCCGCCGCCACCAGACCGGCTCTGACGCTCCCGTTCTGCCTTCTCCGCCCGGTTCCGTTCCTGCACCAATGAACGCGGCCCAAGTCAGCCAGGGATTCCAGAATCATAGTTTCATAGATTCGGAGGTCAGAAACAGGGGACGAGGCCGAGCGGTCACCCACCCTGAGCTCGCTCGCTGTCACGACGACGCGGCACACGGCTGCCGCCGGAACCCCAGCCTCTCCTTCTCCAGGTCGTACTCCACGTAGTAGTTGTGCTGCTGGAAGCTCCCCAGAATGATGGCCGGCCCGCCGCCCACGTCCCCACCGCCTCCCAAGTCCGTACGGCGAGGCAGATGGCCTCGGCACCGGCGGCCGCCGTACCAGCAGCGTCAGCGCCTGGCACGGGAGCACGCCCGGCGACCACGAAGTAGTTCTCCAACGGGAGATGCATCTCGGCGCCGTCCTTGAAGCGTAGCGACAGCTCCGGCAACGCCATGGACTTGGTGCCTTGCGGCAGCGCGAAGCAGGGGCGCAGGCCCAGGCCGTCCTCCGCCTCCTTGGACCGCTTGTACTTGCCGCCCACTGCCGTGATCACAGCGTCCGCCACCGGTTGGAAAACCGTCGGGTCCAGGTACGTGAACGTCGTGCCGGAGTCCACGATGGCACCTCCCGATCTGGCGGGGTTGGCGGCAAACGCCAGCTCCAGCAGCCGCACGGCCTTCCCAGCCACCGTCACCCCTATGAGCGCTAGGTAGTAGTACACGGCGTACGGCTGCTTGTCGCCGGCCGTGCTCCTCACCAGCGGGACGTACTGCATCCCGTTGTCGGCCTTGCCGCCAGAGTCGTCGAGGAGCAGGGAGCCGCTGATGGCGGCGTTGTCGTCGAAGAGGCGGGAGAGGAGGCGGTAGGAGAACTTGGTGAGGCCGAGTTGCGCCGGCACAGACGGCACGCCGCGGCCGAAGCCCGCGAGGCCCGATGGCGGCTGGTGCATGGACACGAGGCTGCAACCGGCCACGAAGTTGGTGACAGCGCGACGGCACGGGGCGCGGAGGGTGTCGGCGGAGTGGACCCAGAGGCAGGCGGGGTTGCGGCAGCCGACGAGGCGGGAGGTGGAGAAGTTCTTGGGGCGGAAGACGGGGGCGGCGGCGGTGGGGCAGTCGCGGCACTGGTAGTTGGAGGTGTAGGGTACCCAGGTGAGGTGGCTGGCCGGTCGTGGATCCGCCCGCGGTTGTTTCAGCAAACCCGCACAGACCCGCACAGACGGGGTGAGGCGGGGCGGGTTGTTGCTTCTACGGGGGTGGGGCAGGGTGACTAACCCGCCATCGTGTTATTAGCTGCGGATAGGGGCGGGTTAGTCCCCGTTAGCAGGCCTAGCTGCATTGCTGAATTGGCATTGTAGTGTGTAGTGTGCTTGGCACTGCTTCATTACTAAAGGAGAGACGGCTTGGGTTGCCACCGGATGTTTTAGCATGCTGCAGTATTGATGTTCTGTTTTCAGTCCTTCATAGCTCTTTGTTCATTTCAGTTTGATACTGAAATTGCATCACTGACAGTCACTTCCATATTTTGTTCATTTCAGTTTAAAGAAATGGACCAACGGGTGCCTCTTGGGGACATCACAAACTCAAGTACCAGAGGTAATCTTTCCTGCAAGGTCGCTTGTCCTTTTGATCGGATGTATCCTTTCTACTATGGCATCATTTTTCTGATTTACCCTTACCTATCATATCTGATTGGTAGAAAACTTGGCTGCCTTTTTAGACAATGATATCTAATTTGTAGAAAATTGAAGCTTGGGCTCTTCCCTTTATTTGTCCTCCAGTAGAATGCGTTTATTTAATTTGTCTCGCATGCTGATTAGTGATTACTGTGTTCTAGCGTAATCTGAGAGCAGAACATGTCGACAACGAATGGATGGACCTCTAGGTGCAGCGCGACCAGCACCAGAGAGATCAGTGGCCCCTTATTCATCTGTCCATGATGGTCACGCCTACAGGTTCCATCTCAATCTCCCTGTCGCATCTCTTCTGTATAAAAATTATACTTGTACAAATGATGACCACTTAGTTTAATCCTGATCTCGATAAGATCTATTAGTATAGAACATCATTTTCCTATGCACGTTAACAAATTGAAGATAGACCTAGCTACAAGTTCCTTCCCAAACTGGTGTCCCTTATACTGATTTCTATTATTGTTTCCAAAACACCAAGCAAGCAAGAAATTTTGTTCATTCAATTCAATTCTGATCCTCTGTTCATTCCGTCCGCATGTTGTTCTGTTCATGTCATCAAATTGCTCACAACTCAGGAAATTTTGTGCAGTGATTTGTGAGGAAGCATGGTACGATGCCGTCAGCATTCTGGAATTCGCCAACATCAGCGGAGGTAATGTAGTAGTTCTTCATAAACAGGAGTCAGGAGACTACGCGGCTATTTGTTGTTCATAGTTATTGAAAGCTAGAAATTATTGTGCAGTGTGGTTTCAGACTAAGTGGACAGGTTTAGTGTTAAGGAGAGGTTATAAAAGTGCTATACATAAGGCAATACAGGTTCAGTTGATTTTAACCATGCTGCCATCCTCCAAGGTCTGATTTTTTTCCTCACTAGGGAGGGGGGGGGGGGGTTCCTATGAGAAACTATGACACCATGTTGTTCTGATCGTATCAGTGGACCTATATTCTTGCTAAGGGAAGCCAAGATGTATCAAGGATAACTCCATGCTCCATATTAGTTTCACATGATAATAAACAGTGTGACAAAAAATATGTTAATGTTTCTTAACAATTTTTTTTGTCAAAGCATGAAAAGAAGTTACCTCAATTCAATTTCTACACATCCCATTTTCAGGATATATATATATATATATATATATATGCATTATCTCTTCTCTTCTTGTGCAGACCAATGTACAAAGCTTGCAACTGCTGCGAAATCAAAATGGTTTTCTCGTTGTACAAGCCAACTCAAAAAATATTTCTGCATTATTTGCATTGTGAACAAGTGGTTGAAAACAGATTAAGATGGTGCTCCCACTGCATACATTGGCTTTATGCTTTCATTTTTTATTTTCCCTGAATTAGTTTGCATCTACATTCCATTCGCTCAATATCTTGGAACTGCTATTTTTCTTTGTCAGTGAATTAATGGTAAACTAATTTTGCAAGAACCTCGAGGGTCTTCGACTATAACTTTTTGTTAAAAAACAAAATCTTATATGGCAGTCAAATGAATCAGTAAGTGGTTATCTGCTCATGCTCTACTCGTATGGCAGTTAATACTCAGTAGTGCTCTTTGCGTGTGCTTGTTACTGAGAAGAAGCTCTTGTGTGCAGACGTCGGGTACAAAAGCAATGTTATCATTAATAGTCCATTTACATTAGAGCACTTGATGAGTAGGTGTCCCAGCAAGGCGATGATCCTGGAGTAGAAAGCAGTAGAGATGCTGAAATGATGATCTACATGCTGCCTAAGGCCTTAGGAGCTTAAAGGCACTGGTAAGTGAACATTCCCATTCGGATGTAAAGTTCTGAACTGTGTGGTTTGTGCTTGCAGGGCTAGAATGTATCCTTCTCCAAGATTGGGGATTCCATTTACATTGAGGAGAAAGGTAAATGACAAGCACTATATGTTATTTAGATCATACTGAGCATGTTTAACTAGAGAAACTTCAGACCTTACTGTCTTGGTGAACTTGCTGTGAGTAGCATCGAAGAAATAGTTCATTCCATTTTTCTCTCTTGATAATGTCTAATCCTATGATCTATCTTTTAATAAATGCATTCCATTTTCATTTTAAGGTTAGTCGGTGTAGGCAAGAGAGTCTGAAGATGTTTAATTTTGAGCAAGCATGATTGCAGGATTGTGGTTAAGTGAACTTGTTCTTCTACATAAAACATATTCAGATAGTTATTCTCATAATGTCATGTGGATGACTTATTTTTGTGATGTTTCGAGCATTTTTGCTGTTCTTTTCTGTTTATTTTTTTGGCTGATAGCTATAACCTATAGACAAGTGAGTCTTGCTATCTTTGTCAGCTGTAAAAGTTCAATTAAAACTCTATTGGTCCTGATGAATGTGATGGAGTAGGGATTTCTCCCTGGAACTCTAAAAAAATATGGTTGACAGTTCTCTTAATAATGTTTGACTTGTGTCTGTCACAGTAAAGATATATCTTCTCTCTGGGCAAGCACTGGTACTTTCACACTGATTTTAAATAACAGCTAATCTTATTTTATCTTATCAACAATCGATTGTTTCATGACATGGTCAGCATACACATGTTAGAACATTATGACTGTAGATATACTTTATCGAATCATGCAAATTATTGCTTATCCAATTCATGCTTGCAGCTGGGCAAAAAAAGAAGTTTATTTTCTGGTTGATGCCAACGCCAAGATTACGCTTATGGTGGTTGAGAACAAATGTGATCGGTCTCACAGGCTTGCAGTCAGCTACAAGGAATGCGAGCAGTTTGTAAAGGAACATGGCCTGTATGGAAGCATCTGTAAAAACAGCACAAAACATCGAAGAGGTGATGCTTGGTTCTTGATGTGGCTATGCACGGTTAAGAATATTCCAAATTTCTCATCTGGATATTGAAATATGAAAATGCAGGCATTTGTTAAGATTGCTAGAACAATCTACAAGAAAAATTCAAGATGGTGTTATGAGGTAGCTTTTTGAATTTCAAGTCATTACTTCTGCTTTGCTTAGGGATTATTTCTGTTTGATATGTAAATAAAATAATATAAATCGTTGTTTGGATTGGTATGATGCTGTTAATTTATCATCTCCAAACATATCAGTCTGATCATTTGGCTTTGTAACGGTGGCTATGAATAACTTAACTTTCTTTCCTTACATGTTGCTCTTCAGGGATCATATATTGCAATATAAATATTTTATTATCCGTAGCAACGCACGGGCACTTTCCTAGTGCTTACATAGTTACGCATCCAAGTCATCACCCAACCACTTTGATACCTGCTACCTAACCCGTCTCCTTTTACAGCTACAAGCATCTGAAATCCGTCAAGGTCAACAACAAACACCAGTCACCTCCTTGGCGGCGGCGGAGTAGTTCCTTGCTGGAGCCACGACAGCGACGGCCGCCGGGGGATGGCCTGCGCCAGCTGGCCGAGCACCTGCACGGAAGCCGAGATTAAAAAACGGATCGTGTTGGTGAGACTTCGAGACCGAACCGGGACGAGGGGAGGCGGGGAGAGCACTCACGCATCTGGATCCGAGGAGCCACCTCCGCGCGACGCCCAGCATCTCCGGCGCGATCGGTGTGGGGTAGGAGGGCTGGACTGGAGATTGGCGACGGGTGTGGGAGGAGAGGAGAGGTGTTGTGTTGCAATTTCTCAGATCTGGGTGAGGGAAGGTGTTGAACTCACCTCGGAGATGGTCAATGGGCATCAGATTTGAGGGCCTTGAGCGGGACCTCACATATCCGTGCGCCTAGGAGGTCGGGGAGGCCCGGATCGATGTCAGCCTCGCCGCCCTCGGCCATGGAGACGAGGCCCGACGCGCGGCGGGCAGATCCACCGCGGGGCCTCTGGTCCTCCACCGGAGAGGCTGGGGAAGGAGGCAGGGCTGCTCGCACCGTGTTGGCTGGCCTCGCGCTAGGAGACGGAGGCCTGGCCGCCGGCGCACCACCGGCAGAGGGGAAGGCCGGCCACCGCAAGTAAAGAAGGGGTGCGCGCGGGCTGGGAGGAGGCGATGCGGTGGATAGGGTTGGGTAGACGCGGTGCGGTGGATAAGGTGGGCGGACGTGAACTGACTTCAAATCCATTTAATAAAAACTTCGGGTCCGAGATGAGTATTGATTGGAGATGCGTTTTTAGAACCGCGTCTCCTTTGCTGCTTCACAAAGGAGACACGTCGGTAAACCCGTGTCTCTAATAACAGAAGAACTCAAAGGAGACGCGAATTGATAAAACATGTCTCCTATGTGTGTACATAGAAGACGCAGGTTAAAACTGCTAATTTTTCACAGAGTTATAAGAGACGCGTGTTAAGAACACGCATCTCCTATGAGTTATTGGAGACGCGTTTTAAAATCGCGTCTCCAATGATGATGTCTTTTTTTTAATTCTTACATAGTGAAAATAGACATCAAACATTGTGCACAGCAATATTTCTCCTTTGATTCTTCTATGAGCCGCCAAATCGGAGATTGTAGTCGTCCATGAGATGGAGGCATATACCTCATACGGTATGTAGCACCCTAACGGAAGTACCAATCACTAAAGATATTTTCCGGGTCACCTGGGCTCAATCGTTTGGCGGGCTCCATGTCAGGGCTTCCAAACTTGAGGTTGTAGTCGTCCATGGAGTCATGCGGCATCCTCAGCGTCCGCACCGTAGCACACCTGGCACGCATCGAATCGTCCATCTCAACGTTGAAGCAGTGGCGGACGTCGAGGGACTCGAGACCTGCACAGCCATCGAGGATCGCCGCGAGGCCGGCGTTGCCGAGGCTGTTGCCGAATAGCTGTAGCGACCGGAGGCCGCGCATCCCGCGATCCCCAAGGCTTCGTAGTCGCCGACGCCGCACCGCCAGTCGAAGCGGTATCTGCTCAGCCGGAGGCGCTTCAGGAGCGGGCAGGCCTCGGCGGCGGCCTCGCAGGCCTTGGTGAGGTCGCAGAGGCCCAGGTTCGTGGCGCCGCCGGAGTGGAGTGACAGCTCGAGCTCCTCGAGCATGGGGAGCTTCCTTATCCCGTCGATGAGACTATGCTTTATCGAGATGTTGCAGGAGATGAGACGGAGGCTCTTCAGCGCCGGAGCCCTGCGATTACACGTAGAACGTGCACTTCATAACCGAGTTTTTTTTCCTGGTTTGCTTGCTTGAGAGCAAGAAAATTAGGCTGACCTGCAGCTGAGCTGAGGAAGAAGACGAAGATGTCGTCGCGGAGGCCTTCAACCCAGAAGGCCTCGCACCGCCCAGTCGTCCACCGCAGCGCCTTGCGGCCGCGTAGGCCATGGCCTTGAGAACGCCGGCCGCCAAGGCGAGCGCGCCGCGGCCGCGGAGATCGACGCGTCGCCAGCCGCGCCACAGCTCGGGCTCCTCCCGGGCGGCGACGCGCCATGGGCGGCACACGTGCTCGGCCCCCATGAGCACGTCGGCTTGGTAACCGGCTGAACACGGCCACCAGCGCGTCTCTCGGCAGCTCCGCCCAGTCCCTCGTCTCCTCCTCCTCCTCCTCGCCCTTGCCTTCCCTACGTGTCACCTGCGCCGCCGGAGGCTGTTGTCCCTGCTCGACGAGGCGAGGCCGGCGGTCGGGGAAGAAGGAAGAAGATGTGGCCATCGATCGTCGTCCTTGGCGTCCGGCCGGCTCCTCAGCTTGTTGTTGTGGCCATGTCCTGGCGGCCCGGCCGTCGCCTTACAGGCATCGGCCGGGTCGCGTGCCATAACGCCGTCGGCGTTACGTTTGTGCCGGCTGGCTCACCGGAAAGCGGCAGAAGCAAAGCTGTTTCTTTGTTTGCAAGCTCTGTGGATAAACAATCGGCAAAATTATCGACAAGAAATATACGGAGTACATTCTTCTTTGGATTTTTTTAACTTTGTTGCAATACTTAGTGATACTTTGCATTTACTAATTTCCTTTCTTATCCTTAATAAAAATTAAAAAGATTTACACATTAAAAAATATTATAGCAACTATTTTTGGTACTAAATTGATACTTCTTTATTTATGTACTTTTTTTTCCACCATTTGATTTCTCGAGATGCATACACTACAGGAAATCCCATAGATGCAGAGTACTAAAAGGTTTGCCGAGTGCAATCCATCAGGCATTCGGCAAACAACCCTTTTTGCCGAGTGTTGCATGAAATACACTCGGCAAACTTGCTCTTACCGAGTGTTTTTTCTTGGCACTCGGCAAATAAGCTCTTTGCCAAGTGTTTTTTTCTGTGAAGGTCCGGTTTGGCGACCAGAGAGGGGGGAGTGGAATGGGAGTCAATAAAAATTCTTCTCTCAAAGAAATCGGTCTATATCCCAATTGCCACCCCCAAAACGCACCTTGTCTCTAATTGCCAAGATGACACGAGTCAACTAGTGACACGCTCACCCTAAGAACAATTCAACACGCTCAAAGCGTATCGGAAGCCAACACAAAGCGACGCACAAAAGCTTGCACAAGAAAAAGGCCAAGCCACAATTAAAGCAACACTCGCTAAGCATGCACAAA
This sequence comes from Cenchrus fungigraminus, assembly GCA_036936925.1. Taxonomy (NCBI): domain Eukaryota; kingdom Viridiplantae; phylum Streptophyta; class Magnoliopsida; order Poales; family Poaceae; genus Cenchrus; species Cenchrus fungigraminus. Next base: position 56,229,121 of record CM072769.1, on the reverse strand, counting down.
GTTAATTAAATAAAGACTGAACATGATTAGCAAGATAAGATTATTAAAGATTAAGGGCAGTCTCAATGCAAGAAACCATCACAGTTTTCATAGTCTAGGATATTGTGTCAAGAAATCATCTTCTCCAATGCAATTATTTTATCTAGAGTTTAAATATAAATAAAAGCAATTATTCTTCCTTTCTAGTACCAGATGGTCCAGATCCTCTGTGCCGTAAGCTGGGAGGGAGGAAGGGATAACTGAGCCGGAGACAGACACAGTACGGATACGGAGATAAGATCTGAGCGTTCTCCTTCATATGGTAGAGAGAAAAAAAGAGAGCAAGAAGGAGATGAGAGGAGCGAGCTCCCAGCGCGGCCGTGCGAGCTCCGTGCGAGGCCTATCAGCGTTCGAGCGAGCTCCGTGCGAGCGGTCGTGCAAGCGAGGCTGCCCTATCCGTAGCTCTGCAAGCTCCAAACGGCAGCAGCACGCGAGCTCTGAGGCGTCGAGCTTGCGCGGCTGCTCCAGAGGCGACCGGAGCTTGCCAGCTGGGGGGCGACGTCGTGGACTGTAGCTCGCCGGCGGGGGCGGGGGCGGCGGCCAGAGCTCTCCCACCTGGGCTCGCCGGCGTCGAGCTTGCGCGGCCGGAGCTCGCCGGCATCGTGGACTGGAGCTCGCCGGCGGGGGCGGGGGCGGCGGCGGCGGCCGGAGCTCACCCACATGGGCTCGTCGGCGTCGAACTTCCGCGGCCACACCCATAGAGGTCGGCGCCGTAGGCAGCGCCGCAGCGCACCGGATCCGGAAGTCCGTCTTGGAGCGCGGTCGTTTCTTCTCAATGCGTTTCTTCTCGTTTCTTGACGTCTTGATTCTAGCGAGGACGTCGTTTCTACTGCAGGAAACCGTTTCTTCTTTTCTTCCTCTCTCTCCATGATAACTCCTTTGCCACATCACCAAATTGCTGAGTTGTCAACATAATTAAGGGATATAGAAACTATCATAAATGTCCCATTGGGACTGCCCTAAGACTTGCATGCTCCATGTAATCATTACTCAAAAAGATTAAGCTTGATCCAATTAAAACAAAGCAATGTGCACAATGCACAAAAGCTAATTAATAACAAGTAATGATTGCCTAATCATCAGATACTATAGCATGAAAGAGACTTGCTAATGTGCTGTCGCAGCTTATCTTGGACTGCTATGCTACACGTCTGAATCAGAGCTAAACAAGCTAACACCAATTAATTGACGGCGTGCAGGAATTAAAGAACTAAGCCTGATAAATGCTGCTACGCACCTGGGCTGCTGGTACTGGCGCACTGCTGAGTTCTGGGCTGGAGTTCGGTGGCCTTGAGCTGGCGTCGTCGACGTGCTGTCCGGCCGGGCTCGCTGCAAAAACCAGCAGCGGCGCGTGTGTGGCCTCAGCGTTGTGCTTGCTGCTGCTTGTGGACGCACGCGTGAGCAGCTGGGCTGCCGGCTTGCTGGAGCCTCGTGTGGGCCGGCTTGCCTGGTCGCTCGGTCTGGAGACTGCACGCCGCTGGGGGGAACGTCGCTGTAGCGCACGTGCCCGCACGCGCCCGACCCGACGCCTTGCCTGCACGCGAACGAACAGAGAGCAAAGGGGAAGAACACAAGAAAAGCACTCCAACTTCGATCTGAAAATCCGACCTCAATACTCCACGAATCGAGACGAAACTTGAGCACTAGATGCACAAGCCTAAGGACTAAGATCTGAGAAAATCTTAACCAAAGCTCAAGTATTCCTCACGAATTTCGAAGTCAACCGAAACCCTACCAAATAACCGGTTTTGAGGAAAACTTGAAATCTAAGCTGAATTCCTGCGGGATTTGAGTAGGGATCATAAGAGCAACTCCAGCAGTTTGCTAAATCAACTTGGCATCCATTCAATTTTAACAAAACAAGAAAAAATGACCTCTAATAATTTGGTAAATCAACTTGATATTAATAGCAACTTGACATCCTACACCTCCCCAGGCGCAAATATGCGCGCAGCGAGCAGGTTGCCATCGCGACTTTTTTGGCGGCGCCGCCTCTCCTCCCGCGCGCGCGAAACCTTGCCATCGCGACTCCCGCGTGCTGCCGCCGCTTCTCCCGCGCGCGCGAAGTTCTGGCGCCCGGTGCCTTTCCTTTTTCCCGCGCGCAGCTTGCCTTTCCTTTTCCCTGCGTGCGTCTCTCTTTCTCCTGTGAATTAATCGACGTCGGGATCGCAAGGTGAAGAGATCCAGGACACTGTAGGACGTGATCGCGGCAGCAGGAAGGGTTCGGGTGAAGGCCAGGACAGCAGGACGTGATCGCGGCTCCTGTTCTTCGAATTGGTGCAGGCCCATAGTACTATTAAACTTTACTTCATTTTTTAATTCACCAGAATCGAATCATGTGAGCCAAAATTCGAGCTCGAAAGAGAGAGAAAACGTTGTTTATTACACTTGATAACAAAAATATAAGCTCGTCTAAAGAATTAAATAAAATTACTATGTAGCTAATACGTATACAAATCCGGATAATGGTTCCAAATGTGTTCGATGAGGTCTTCTTTCAACTGCACATGTGTTGCCTTGTCTCTGATCTTTTTGTGTGTCTCAATAAATTCATCAAGTGTACGAGTAGGCTTCCCATGACCAGGTTCCACATTTTCACCACCATCCTCGAATCACTCGTTAGGGTCCACGACTCCTTCATCTTCAACAATCATGTTGTGCATGATCACACAAGCCCTCATGATCATTCCTAGAGTCTCTGTGTCCCAAATGCGAGCTGGTCCTCGAACAATGACGAACCTAGACTGAAGAACCCCAAAAGCTCTCTCGACATCCTTCCTTGATGCTTCCTGTGCTTTTGCAAAATATTTATTCTTGTTCCCCATAGGCCGAGAGATAGTCTTGACTAAAGTAGCCCATGAGGGGTATATACCATCTGCAAGATAGTAACCCATCGTATAATCATGCCCATTAACAGTATAGTTCACCTGTGGAGCTGTACCTTCCGCCAAGTTTGCAAACAAAGGAGAGCGGTGAAGGACATTTATATCATTGTGAGACCCGGGCATTCCAAAGAAGGCATGCCAAATCCAAAGGTCATTCGAAGCAACAGCCTCCAAAATGATAGTGGGCTTGTCCACATGCCCCTTGTATTGACCTTGTTTTTGTATTGGACAGTTCTTCCACGGCTAATGCATACAATCGATAGACCCTAACTTTCCAGGAAAGCCATCTTTCTCACCGAGTGCCAATAAACGTGTTGTGTCAGCCTCATTGGGATATCTCAGATATTCATCTTCAAAAATATCAACGACTGCAGCAACAAACCTACGTAGGCTCTCAAGAGCAGTACTTTCGGCAATGCGAATGTACTCATCTGTTAAATCAGCTGGAATCCCATAGGTAAGCATACGAAATGCGGCAGTGACTTTTTGAAAGCAACTCAATCCAAGTACATTTGCTGCATTTCTTTTTTGCACAAAGTAATCATCGTGTGCTTCAACAGCATTCATTATGCGTAGGAAAAGCTCCCTAGACATCCTGTACCTGAAGCAAACGATATAAACTTTAACAAAACAAATAATAATTCAACACATAGTACTAAACAATCTAAAGTGAAAGAACAACAACCTTCGACGGAATATTTGAGGGCCGTATGTTGGATTAACCGCCAAATAATCTTGAAACATCCTGTTGTGTCCGCCTTCTCTATCACGATAAATAAATTTACGGCCAACGACAGATCCACCGTGACCCCTTTTGGCATTGGAATAAGTATGCACAATTCGAGCTGCTGATAATATCAAGTAGTCATCATCATCTGATGATGAATCATCTAATTCTCTCTGTAAGAGAGATCTTTTGAAAGGCATCATTCCTGACCGGCGATTGATGGATCAAAAACACTTTGATGTCGAGGTAGGACGAGCTGTACTGTTCACAGATGAGAGATCAATACGAGGGGACGAACCAAGTAGTGCATCATATTTTTTTAGAATAGTAGTGCATCATAATTTGCAAACTATGATATCTAATTGATGTAAATTACAGATCGTGTCCAGGCCCAGGGATCCCTCATGGAGGGCAACAACGGCATAATCTAGGGCCTCCGGCCTGGTGTTGTTGTGCTCGTGACTCGTGAGGAATAAAATGGAACAACGCCAGGGCAACGACCAAACCTTCATGGCCGGCGACCTGCTTTTCACCAGGGAATGGCGCGACGCGACCGCCGCAGAACGATACGCGAGGGAGAAAAAAAGAAACGGCGCAAAAATTCTAGGCCCGCGTGAGGATCTCCCGCGCTTCTATTTTTCCAGGGTCCACCAACTTGATTTTTGCCAAGTCATATTTGCAAAACTATTGGAGAGGATTTCTTTTTTTACTTGGCAAATAGTTTAGCAACTTGGCAAATCATAAGATTTGCTAAGTGAAAATTGCCAAACTGCTGGAGATGCTCTAAGAGATGTTAACAAAGATCCTACCAACAATTCTCTCAAAGAAATCTCACTCGAAACAGTCTCAAATTCGACGAACGAAAATTCCTCCAAAAATACCTCCGAAAATGCAGAAAAAGAAAAACACACGGGATTAAAAGATTTGACACAAGATTAAAAAGAAGTAATCACTATGATTCACTTAGCCAAATCGGTTACAAGCCACTCCAAGAATTACAAATCTTGGACGACAAAAAGCTCACACAAAGAGTCACTCACTCCTGTCACCTTCTCTCCCAAGAGCACCCAAAATGAAAGAGCACTCCCACCACTAGCTAAAAAGTTAGCTGAAATTCAGCCACTCCTCCTATATATATGCCCTCCGGAAAATGACCGAAGTGCTCCTACACTAGGAGTTACAACACAAGCCCTCACAAGGGCATTTTGGTCAACACATGAAGTTCTCCATCAGACGGCCGCGCATCCATCGGGCCTTCACGTCCTCCCGACGCAAGCACCCCGATCATGCCACGTGTCGCCCGCTTCGAAACTTCCCGACGCACCCGGATACCGTCTCCGTCACGCGGGCCCTCGGCTCGGTTTTGAGACCCAAACCGAGAAACCCTCCTCCTCATGGTTTTGTGGCCAAACCACCAAACACCGCGTACAAGTTTCGGTCGTTAGCCGCTACCTTGCACCGGCTCGGTGTTAGTTTTGTGGCCAAACCAACAAACCACGCGTGCAAGCTTTGGTTGTTAGCCGCTACCTTGCACCGGCTCCATGTACACAACTTCGTCTTGCTCTTCTTGCCACCATGTGGCCCGCACTTGATCCCGTCGGCCACCGGGTCCCTCGAACCAAGTCTACTTGTCTCTCCACTCATCGGAGGTCACACAAGCATAGACCTTTCGCGCTTGTTCTTCACCTGCACCAGCACGCAAACCAAGTCGCAACCTGCACCTGCAATACCCGACCAAGAGTCAGTCCACACAATGTTGTCAACCACTCATCACTAGGAGCGACCATCCACCGGTCCTCGGACACACAATCCTCCATCTCCCCCTTGACAAGTGCGTTGACAACACACCACTAAAGCAACATGATAAACACACATAACACAAAGCACACTCTACACAACACACACAACGCAACACTACACACAAAGCCTCAAAACATCTGGCCAATCACTCATCATATACAAACCAAGGTACATCTCAACTTGGTTTCTCAATCTCCGACTTGATGAGTGTATTGACCAAAGATGGTTTGAAAGCAAAGGAAAACTCATTCAAGTGCCCAAAATCTAAGTAAAAGCAAACCCAAGGCAACTTGAAATGAGAAGAGCTCGAACCAAAGACTCTTGGAACCAAAGAAAGCACAAAGGCTAAACATCACTAAAGAGTCAAGCAACCCACAAAAGCTACAAGCAAACCCAAAAGCCATCAAACCAATTTCGACTCTTAACAAAGCACTTGTCAACCGCTTATCACCATCAAATCAAGGTTCATATCAATTTGATTATCCAAATTTCTCCCCCATGAGGAGTGGGTTGACAACATGCGAGCACAAAGTAATGGTTTGAGAGGGCAAAGACCGAAAATCTCATCCAAGTGAACGAAAACCACACAAGGGCAAAGAACAAAGTAACTTGGCATGAGAAAAACCACAAAGGCCAAATCAATGTCTCAGTCCCCAAAGACATGGGCAACGGCTCGACACAACCGAGACAAGAACACATGATCCCTCAAGAAGAGGCACAAAGGGCTCAACACCAATCATGTGATGATCGAAAACTCAAACCAACCGTCGGCTCCTCAAGAAGAGGCAAAGGGGCTCAACACCACCGGCAAAAGAGCACAAAACTCACAACCTCCCCCTAAACACATGCATTAGGGTCAAAGAGCATACAAAGCTCACCCTAAACACATGTGATAGAGCAAAGAACGAACCACCAAAGCACAACTCAGGCAAACAGAGGAAACTCACCAAAGCTCCCCCTACACAAATGCATACTTCCCCTGAACATGTGCATGCAAACTCAAGTTCTCCCATTTGAACTGAGTATCCCTCTAGATGCAACAAATACATGAAAACTGAATCATTTTTCCCCCAAATGCAACTTTTCCTCCTTGTTGACAATGCATGAATCAAGGCAATTTTGCAAAAGATTCAATTACTAGCTTCTCAAATATACAAAGAGTACTATAAAATGCTACAAGTGAGATAATGAGCAAACAAGATAGTTCATAGTTCTGTAAAAGCATAGACATCAAGATAGTAAAGCTATATAGGCATATGACAAAGGCATGATCTAATTAAGTATTTTTGTGAAAAATTTCCCTCTCATGAGCAAAGACCTAAACATGAGCAAAACATGCCAAAGTGAATCTAGATCACACAAACTTCATACTAGGTCACACATTCTCATCACAAGATCATTGCAAACACCCATAAGCATCTCATGTCATGTTAAAGCCACCGAGCCATGTGTCTACTTCTTAAAATGAGAATTCTTATGGTAGACAACATGCAACAGTTTAGCACCCAAATTAAATCATTTAAAGCATTTATGACATGAATCAAATGAGAACATAACTTCAAGCATATGCATTTCATACATACCAATTTCATTTTTTCAAATTTAAGAAAAAATTGGTACATGAAGTGCCTTTGCGGCAAAAAGAAGCTTATGCTCCCCCACAAGGTGTCACATGGGCTAAACATTCACAATGACAAATGGGTCTTTGACCCTAAGTGAAAAGCACATGATATCCAAAAACAAATTAAGCATGATATAGACCATCAAAGCACACTAAGATCATGCAAGGCCTTAAACTCACAAGAGAGAGCATATCCTAACAATTTCCAAAAATAGCCATCTCAACATGCACATATAGCAAAACTATCGAGAGCATAGCTATCCATCGCCGAATCATATCAAACATGCTCAAAAGCTCATAAATAGCATATCATAGTATTCATGGCATACAGGAGAAGCTCAACCTACCATGCATATGATACAAATGCATATGATACAAATGCAACAAATATAGATATGTACATCAAATGCAACATGATATATGACACAATACAAGACATGAATGTCAAACCTACCAAAGTCTATACATCATGATACTTGATACATATGCAATGCAAAATGCATGAGGAGACACGGAACTTGACTTAACACCAAGAAGGCTCATAAGAGGACACACTAACTAAGAACCGCTATAAGCGAGAGAAGAATTTTTATCGGCTCCCGTTCACTCCCCCCTCTCTGGTCGCCAAACCAGTCCTTCAATTGGTATTAGAGCCGGTTGCGGGTCTTTGCGACTCTAACCAGTCTAAGATCCATAGGGCGACAAAAGAGAAGGGGTGGTTTGCTTGCGCATTTGGTTTGCCTGCTTTGAGCTTGTTTTTGGCTAATCCTAACCGGTACGTTGAGTATGGCACCAAGCTCTTCTCCTTGTGGTTCTTTGAGCAGGAGGAGTATGGAGGCTGACAAAGAAGTAGGTGTGGAGGAAATGATGTCCCTCGTCGAGGACTATCAAGATGGTGACATCAAGAAAGACGAATTCTACCGCAAGCTAAGGGACATGAACCAAGGTACGCTTGCCAAAGGCATCTTGATCCTATGTGATAGGATGGATGATTGTGAATGTGATTGTGAGAATTTGCATAGGAGAAACATAGATTTGTGTGATGCCTTGCGTAGGAAGAATGAGAAGATGAAATGCTCCCTTGCTAGGTTGAAATGTGGTATGGCTCATTGGAAGTCTTGTGCTTTCTTGTAAAATCATGCATGCTAAGAATGATGATTTGAACTCTTCTCTTGCTAGCTTGAAATCTGAAATTAAGTTGTTGAAATTCAATGTTTCTTTGCCATGCAAATCTTGTGATGCTTTGCTTGCTCAAATTGAGGTGCTAGAAGGAGATATGTTTGAGTTTGCTAGTGAATGTGGTAACTTGAATGATGATCTTGCTAAGGCTAGAAATGAGATTGCCTTGTTGAAGTCAGATGCCTCTATGCCATGTGTTTCTTGTGAGTCTTTGCTTACTGAAATTAAAGAATTAAAATTGACTCACACCACATGTGTAGATGAATTTGAGCATGCTAGGGCTGAAATTTGTGATATAAAATCCATGCCTTGTAGCAAGTGCTCTTTTTTGCTTGTATATGATGCTTGCCATACTTCTTGTGACGATGATGATGCATTGGTTGATGTGAATGATGATACTTGTTCATGTGGTCTCATTTGCACTTCATGCATTGATTTGGAAAGTGAAGTTTTGGCTTTGAAACAATTGCGCGATGATATAAGTGCCAAGTTGGTTGTGCATGATGAGATGAGTGCCAACCTTGAGAAAGAGAATGAACTCTTGCATACCACATATGCTAGATGCATTGAGGCAGAAATTGAGAATTTGAGAAATATGACATGTGGTACTTGTGAGCGCCTCAAATTTGAAAATGAGGTTTTGCGTACAAGGTGCAAGAGTCTTTGTGCCAAGGGTTTAGATTCTCACATTTCTTGCCACTCCGATGTTGATGCTTCTAAAATTGCTTCTTCTCAACCGGAGTTGACTTCTTCTCCTGAGCGTGAGTCTTTGGATGGTGGCATGTGTGGTGGTGCTTTGGAAAGCTCTTTCATAGATACTCCTAGGCTTGTTGCTTCTTCCGGTGTTGCCCAAGATGTGTCGGATGGCAAAGATGCTTCTCACTTTTTTGGAACTCATGCTCCCAAATCGAAGTTCCAATGCACCTTTTGCAAGAAGGATAGGCATACCGTTGAGTTTTGCTTTCGCCGTGTCAAGCACGAGCGACGTGTGCGTGCCAAAGCTTTTAAGAAGCCACACAGCCTTTCTCACTGCACGTGTGATTCAAATGTGGGCACCAAGTCGGATGTTGGGTTGATGCTTCTTGCTCTAAGTCCCAAGGGACTTCTCACTTACAAGAGAATGGTGATTCGTCCACTCGGACCGTGCCTCCCGATAGGCCTTTGTACCATTGCTCTCATTGTGCGAAGGATGGGCATCAAGAGAGCTTTTGCTACTATCGGGCAAGGAGATTGCAGTGATGAGGTGCTTCTAGGTCTTTGGTTGTTCATAGCCCTTCTCATGGCATGAACACTTGTGAGCCTAAGAAGGCACTATTTGTGAACGGGTTTTATGACACTCTTTCTAGTGAGTTAGGCCATGCTCGTGGACATGTTTCTAGTGTTTCTTGTGTTGGTCCATGACATGCTTTCCATGGTGCTTGTGTTGGTTCTTCTCCTACGACCCCGAAGGATCTTTGCCTTTTTGCTTGTGGTAGCACTCGGTTTTCTTCGCGAACTCATTTGAGGCATGGTTCTAAGGGTGTTCGAAAGCCTTTTCATTCGAACCGGTATTTGCTTCATGCTAACCCACATGATAAGTTGAGTGCATCATTTACCCATGTGACCAAGTATTGGATCCCCAAGTATGTGCTTGCTAACCCTTTGGGATCCAAGACTCGGTCTTTTTCGTCTCCTTGTGTGTAGGTATGGAGACGTGGTTGGAGAACATGGGTTGGATGGTGCTTGATCTTTGCTCGTGAGGTGATCAAGACAAGATCTCCACACCGCTTTGGATGGCACTTGAAAGCCTTTGTACACATATATAGTGACCTTTCTTTCCCCCTTGTGCTCACTTGTATATACTTGTTTCTTGCTTGTGTGTAAACCATGGTAGGCTAGCCACCTTGTTCATGATAGCTTTGTGATCTTGTATATCTATCTTAGTATCTTTTATATGATATTGTGGTGGATGATATTTATGAACATCATGCTTTATGGTTGCTCTTTGTGGTTATTTTATGTTGTTCATCTATATCATGTTTGGCTAGCTCTATGGTACCTTTCTTGTTAGCATGTTTGTCCCCCATGTATATCTTGTCATGCTAGCTTTGTAATATATGTTGGTGGATGATCCATATGAACTTGTATCGTGCCTTTGTTTAGTTCTTGTATCATGTTTGGCATGTTGTTCTTTGGTATCATTTTGGTTTAGTATCCTTGTATAGGGTTGTACCTTGTTGACATGCTTGCTAGCCCATGCTTATTCAAATATGCGAAATCATGTTACAATGCTTTATTTATCTTGATTGGTATTGTCAATGCATTGTGTAGCATGTTTTGAGCGTTCCTTGGGTTTTGGGCTTGCCTTGTCTTCGGGTTGTGGTTTGTCCCTTTTTTGGGTTTCTCCCTTTTTCAGTTGGTTTTAGAGTTTCTCCTTTGCTCTTTCTTTTCCAAGCTTCTACTTTGCTAGGTGTCTTTGGTTGAGGGGGAGCTTGGCTTCTTTCGATGGGGAATTTGTTTTTGAGGGTGTGGCTTTTGCTAGTCATTTGTGATCTTTCAATTGGTACCCTTTCTATGGTACTCAATTGGGATCTTTGGCGGTCCTGCAATTGGTATCTTTTCTATGGTACTCAATTGGGACCTTTGAGTGGCTCTTTGTTTGGAGCTTTTTGCCATCCAAGATTTGCAATTCTTGGAGTGGCTTGTATCCGATTGGACAAGAGATTCATAGTGAATTCTTCCTCTTAATCTTGTCCCAATTCCTCTATTCCTGAGTTGCTTTTCTTTGCATTTTTGGAGCTTTTCAGTTCAATCCTTGTGCGTCAATTTGTAGGCTGTTTCTCTCCAAATTTCTTTGAGGGGATCATGGGTGGATGTCTTGCGTATATTTGGTGATGATCTTGACCTCTCAAACGTCGGGAATCGGGCTCAATTTGGTGAGGATTGGATGAACTCGAGTTGGTGCTTTGAGCGCATGAGATTTGTGATTCTTGTTGATTGGATAGGTTTGGGGCTCCAAGATTTTGGGCATAGCTTCTCCTAGAGACGCTTCTCATCTACCCAAAATTTGGGCTCAATCCGTCTAGCGGTTTGGGAGATCTGTCGATCGGAAGTTGGAGGTGTTTCGCGCGGGCTCGGTGGCTGTTTCTGGAGCTCTCACGGACCGTCCGTGAGGCCCTCGCGGACCGTCCACCCGGGTCTCAGTTCATCGTATTCGTCGAGTTCGTCGCGAGTTCTTGAGTCCCTTCGCTTCGATCCGTTGAGTGCTTTGGTTTCGGTTGGAAGGAGTTTGCCAGACTGTCTGCCCGGGGTGGCCGGATTGTTCGCAAGGCTCGGACCGTCCACGGTGCTTGCGTGGACTGTCCGAATTTCCTCAGGAGTCACTCGAGGTTTGGGGTGCGTTTTCGGACTGTCCGCCCTGTAGCCGCGGACCGTCCGACCGGCCCTTGCGGACCGTCCGCCCGGCTCTTGCGGACTGTCCGTCTGGTGTTTGCAGGTTTGCCTAGTACTTTGGTTCTTGTCTTGTGCTTCCGCTTCTTGATTCATGGCTTGTCTCTAGGGCTTGTAGGCTTGTATGTGCCTAGTTTAGAGCTGCTCTTGTGTGTGCGAGTGATCCGAGTGGCAATCGGGGTATAGGCCGAGTTCTCTCTTTGGAGAAGAATTTTTATCGGCTCACATTCACTCCCCCCTCTCTGGTCGTCTTTTCGGTCCTTCATTCTGACACTCAGCAAAGAAGCAAGTTTGCCTAATGTTTTTTAGCACTCGACAAATAAATCAATTTTTTCTTTCCTTCCTCTCAAACTTTTTCTACCCTTCACATACAATATCTGGTGGTCCATGTTAAAGTATGGTAATTTTTTATTATTTTCTATAACTAAATAATTAATTGTATTTCAAGCAACTTTTTAAATGAAGTCAAATCTGAATGGCAAGTGATTTAAATAGTAGAAGAAAATAAGTAGAAAAATGATAGTCATGTTATTTAGCTTTATTTGAGGCCTTAATCAGAAAATAAAAAGAATTTTGAACATCTTGTTAAGGAAACACAATCATGAGCATGTGTTGGAATGGTTTTGAAATTCTAAAAAACAAATGAAGTCTAAAAATCATGATATTTTCCATGGTGTGATGGTATCAGATGAGGAGGTTGCGGTAAAAAATTGAAAAGGTTTCACACATTTTGTCACGTACGATGTTTACAAACAGAAGCATCTGAGAAGAAGATCATAGCGTTGAGAAGGATTCAATATGATTTAGAGTCAAAATGACAGTCAAATTGTCATTTGACAACACAACTTTTTGTATACACAATACACAACATAGATTGCTTCATATGAAATTTTGGTAATGTTTTGGAACCATTTGCTAATTTAATGTATTAAGTGCAATTATAGATTTTTCATTGATATAAATTGAATTTCGCTATGTGTCACACCTGTTTTTCCAAAGAAAACCAAGTGCAAGTCTATATGCATGCCAGGATCAAGTTTTATGCATATAGTTGACATAAGTGAATAATAGAAACAATATCACGTAAGGAAAAGAGATATTATCAGAGTATTACGCTAAATCTTGGAAACGAAGGCTCCAAATATCACAGGCAGTCGACTGGGGCTTGCATACGCCTAGCACCAGCAGCATCTTCATAGCAACTTCCTCTTTCTGAGCAACATTGTTTATAGCAAGGGTGAGCACATGTCGTACTCAGCAAGTGTGGGGAAAGTATGAATGCAAAGGCTTATCAAGGAAAGGCTGACAGGTTGACTGCATTAGGCACTTTTAGTTGGTCACATTTTATTAGCACCTGATTACTAATAAAGTATAAGTATATACTAACCCACAATTAGCATAAAAAGATACGCCATAAGCATATGGCTAACATAACCATAACAACGATTTAAGTCTATCTTCAAGTTCAATTATCATGTGAGGGTCCAGGCCGCTCTTGACCATGAGCACGGCTAATCGATTAGTTTTAACACTCTGCAGAGGTTGTACATCTTTACCCACAAGTCGTGTAAAAGTTCAAAAGAACTTTAAACCCAACCACGCGATGCTGATGAGGCATCATACCACACTACCGAGGTGTGATTGCATAGGGACGCTACGAGGCCTTTACAAAGTTTCCCCAGTGCGAAACAACCCGTGAAGGTTCCGAGTTGTTGTAGAGTATAAAGTCCCCTAGTAGGTACCGTGTATTAGACTCCCTACTAGAGCGAGTCTATACCCCACTAGCGCTCCCCTTGCCCTTTCGGTAAGGTCACCCCAACACTAGAGTCCCTAATTAATTAGCCAAGCCAGAGCCATATAGCCTTGTGGTTGCACTGTTGTCCTGGGTGGTTCTCCATGTTCCAATTAACAAATATGATCTTGTATTAATCACAGATATATAGTATAAAGGTAAAGCATGTTCATCATTATTGTTGTTCATTGGAACCACCATAACCCAAGGTATAGCAGCTAAGCAAGTACTACCCAACAGAGAGGTAAACCCAGGTTGACAAGGAATGATAATAAAGACTAGGATAAACCTTAATAGGACCCATCAATATTAATGCAAGCATATGCAATGGTGATTAAACATAGTTATTGGGACAAAAGATCAAGGACACACTTGCCTTTAACCAGAGTAAGAATGTCTTCACTTCTTGCTCTCCAAAGCTCTCGAACCACGTTCATTCTACTCGCATCAATCATCGGGCACAAGCATACAAGGCAAAACATACAAGCAAACTAAGAACATTACACCAATCAAAAGAAAAGCTTTAAAAGAACACACTAAAGGATAGGATCGATTCTATGGTCACACACGAACGAAGGGAACACTGAAACTAAGGTCAAAAAAGACAAAAGCTAACGAGAGATTATTAACAAACGACAAGAGACTATGAGCTAGGTTTATTTTAATTAGTAAAAGATATGTAAAGGATATTTCATAAAGTAAATACCCTAAATTGGAATTAGTACAATATTATATTTTATTTGCAAAGACCGGAGTAAAGAACCTAGTCAAATTTTATTTATAAAGATTCATGTATAAATTACACCAACTAAACATTTAACTTAGAAAAGCTAAACTATATGAATCATCTAAACATATCTTTATGATTCGAGTGGATCATATTATTATTTAAAACATCATGGCATTGATATTAAGAAATTAACATTTATTTATAAAACCGGTGTGAAAGCCTATTCAACTTTTAATTAGAAAAGTTAATTAAATATTAAACAAATTAACATTTGGTTTATGAAAAACCGGGTAAGGATCTAATTAGATTTTATTTATAAAATCATGTGAAATAATCGTTAATCAAATTAACATTGATAACGAAAAACGGTGTGTAGCACTATATTGCTTTTATTTATAAAAAGCGTGTATAACTAAGCATTAAACAAAATTAATATTAAATAATTTTTCATAAAACAAACATGATGAAAACTCACCACTAATGTGTGCTTTACATTATTATGAACCTAACGCAACTTGAACGGATTAAAACGGAGCTAAAACGTGAAAGATATGAACTAAACAAGGTTCAGGGGCTAAACTGCTATAAAACTTAACCTACAGGGGCCTAACAGCATGAAAACAGGGGCTAAAACAAGATTACTATTAAAACCTCTGGGTCTACGGTACAAAAATAAAGGGCTGGACCTCGGGTGCTAAAACAGGAAAGCTCAGGGGCTAAAACATATAGAAAAGGACCTACGCGTAAGGATTTTTAAAGGTGGAAGGACCGGCTTGTGAATCTAAGGAAACTGGGGGCCTCTTTAGCAAAAGCGACGTGGTGCGGCGGGTGTTGACCGGTATAGGCGGATTGACCCGGGGGTGTATGCGATCTGGGCCATTGATCACGACGTGGACGGCCACGGTCGACGGCGGTGCAGAGCGGCGGGGGAGCGCGATAGCGAGCGGCAGCGCACGACGGAGATCTCGCCGACGTGACTCAAACTTGAGCTTTTGGTCCACGGATTGGAGCACGGATTGCACGAGGACGAAGCGCACGACGCAGCGAACTCACCTAGGGTTTCTGGACGGCGGCTCGGGCAACAACGGCGACGCAAGGCTCGACAGGGCGGAACGGCGCGACGAAGCAACTCCAGCGAGCTCTTTTGGACGATGCAGGGCACGAGGACGACGACACGCGGCACCGGCGGCTTCCTCATCTCCTTGCGGTGCTCCTGCACGGCTTCTCGTCGATGGAAAGGAGGCGAAACAGTGGATCAACGACAGCGACCGAGCTCTAGGGTTTTGGCAGCAGCGCGGCGAAGCTCCGGAGGCGGCTAGGGTTCAGAGGCGAAGCACACGGTGGTGACGTCTCCTTAAATAGGGCCAGGCACCACCCTTGGCGTGCGGGCCAAGCCGGAGAAAGCGGCAGCGTGCGCGGGATCGACCGGGACTCCGGTGTCCCACTCGGGCACGACGGGAGCTTAGGGATGACACCTGGGGTCCACCTGTCAGCGACGGCATGAGGGGGAGGCGAGCACGGGCCGAGCTGGGCCGAGCAGCAGATGCAGCCTGCAGAGCTGAGGGGCGGAGCGTGCACTGAACGGAGGAGACCAGGGAGGTCCGCCAGACTTTCCGGTTGACGGGTCGCACGAAGAGCTGGGCTGCGAGACGCTGCTGCTAGCTGGGCTACTGCGGCTGCTGGGCTGCTATGCGGACTGGGCCAAAAGAGAAAAAAGAAAGGGTTTGAAAGCATCAAACCATTTGAATTCAAATTTTGAATTTGAATTCAACAAGCAAAACAAATGCAGCAGCATGAGTGCAACAAACATCAAGTCACTTATTTAATTTTAGAAAAGCAAATAATGTTGTTTTTTCCTATATAAATAAATGTTGGAAAATTTTTAAAATTATGAGAAAATTGTTGTTTAATTATTCTTTCTATTCACATCCTGAAATTAGAAATTTCAGGGTGTGACAAATCTACCCCCTTAAACGGAATCTCGTCCCGAGATTCGAAGAAAGAAGAAGCAAGGAGTCGGTAGACAAACAAGATTATTGTTGTTGAGGTATGTAAGGGCATCCTGCATTGTTGATCGGTGTAGAATCTTTAACCTTCATCTTTCTTGGTCACTGGGTCTTCATCTGAGTGAGGCAGAGGAGATAATAGCAAGCACAAGGTGGAAAAGAATGTAGAGTGAGGTCTTCTTTTCTTCAACTTGCTCACTTCTTAATGGTGACGGTGGCAGTAGCGTTTGCTTGTTGGTGCGGGCTTCGATTTTTCTTCTTCTGATGTCCTTCATTTGATCAGGTGGAGAGAAAGAATGTGGGAGGCACAAAAGAAAAACCCAGCTAGGCAACTATTGTTATTGCAGATATAAGACCCACAATACACTAACACTCACTACAAAGAAACAAATCAATCAAGGTCACAAAACCAAGCATCATCATGCAAGCATTGAATTCCACCAATCAAGACAGTCAAAGGAACGATGCTAAACTTTGTTAATAGTCATAGGGTATCCTCCTAAGCATGGGCATAGTTTCACCGATCATTGATCATCCAAGGATATTGAATCAGAAAGAACACTTTGGAATCAAAAGTCAAGGGGGAATCGAAAGTAGCATTGATTGAAGAGCAAGGAGAAGTACGATGGATAAAATGGATACACAACAGATAAAATCAAGGAAACATAGCTCAAAACAAGAAGGAGATAAGAAGGAAGAAATATAAGGGGATAAAGGAATAAGGGATGATAGGGTAACAATAACACCAATAAATCAATGGGGTGTATTGCATGAAAAATGAATACAAGTCTAAAATCAAGGAGAGAGAAACTAAACAGACAAGGGAGGAGAGTTTAACATTTGCAAAACAATGAATTGCAAATGAAAAGGAGTCAAGTTAGAAAGGTGAGTTATCAAGGAGAATCAAGGAATGTTAATGGTCAAGGAGTGAGAATATTAGTCACAGAGCTCAAGGGAAAGATAGTGATGAATTTTAGATCAAAAGAAACCTTAAGAAACGACTATTGCTATCTAGGTTCACATCCTACAGTCGATACAGCTCTGATACCACTCTATCACACCTGTTTTTCCAAAGAAAACCAAGTGCAAGTTAATATGCATGCCAGGATCAAGTTTCATGCATATAGTTGACATAAGTGAATAACAGAAACAATATCACGTAAGGAAAAGATATATTATCAGAGTATTACGCTAAATCCTGGAAACAAAGGCTCCAAACATCACAGGCAGTCGACTGGGGGTTGCGTACGCCTAGCACTAGCAGCATCTTCATAGCAGCTTCCTCTTTCTGAGCAACATTGTTTATAGCAAGGGTGAGCACATGTCGTACTCAGCAAGTGTGGGGAAAGTATGAATGCAAAGGCTTATCAAGGAAAGGCTGATAGGTTGACTGCATTAGGCACTTTTAGTTGGTCAAATTTTATTAGCACTTAATTACTAATAAAGTATAAGTATATACCAACCCACAATTAGCATAAAAAGATACGCCATAAGCATATGGCTAACATAACCATAACAACGATTTAAGTCCATCTTCAAGTTCAATTTTCATGTGATGGTCCAGGCCGCTCTTGACCGTGAGCACGGCTAATCGATTAGTTTTAACACTCTGCAAAGGTTGTACATCTTTACCCACAAGTCGCGTAAAAGTTCAAAAGAACTTTAAACCCAACCACGCGATGCTGATCAGGCATCATACCACACTACCGAGGTGTGATTGCATAGGGACGCTACGAGGCCTTTACAAAGTTTGCCCAGTGTGAAACAACCCGCGAAGGTTCCGAGTCATTGCAGAGTATAAAGTCCCCTAGTAGGTACTGTGTCTTAGCCAAGCCCAACTCTCTACTAGAGCGAGTGTATACCCCACTGGCACTCCCCCTTGACCTTTCGGTAAGGTCACCCCAACACTAGAGTCCCTAATTAATTAGCCAAGCCAGAGCCATATAGCCTTGTGGTTGCACTGTTGTCCTGGGTGGTTCTCCATGTTCCAATTAACAAATATGATCTTGTATTAACCAGAGATATATAGCATAAAGGTAAAGCATGTTCATCATTATTGTTGTTCATTGGAACCACCATAACCCAAGGTATAGCAGCTAAGCAAGTTCTACCCAACAGAAAGGTAAACCCAGGTTGACAAGGAATGATAATAAAGACTAGGATAAACCTTAATAGGACCCATCAATATTAATGCAATCATTTGCAATGGTGATTAAACACATTTATTAGGAGAAAAGATCAAGGACACCCCCAAGGACTGAAGCGTGAAGCCGAGAAGTGTCGAGGACCTAGACGAAAGATGCGGGAGTTCATACGCAAAGCACCCTCATCTAAACCGCGAGGAAAATGACATCAAGAACCCACATGCAACTCGACAAAAGTTATAGAAGACACGAGAAGCGATGGGAAGGAAGTCGGGGCCGAACTCGGCCGAATTGGGCCCAGGCCGGCCGGCCCAGCCCATTTCAGCCCGGTTCGGCACCCCCTTTGACCTAGATGATCCTCGGACTATTTATAGTCCCTGTGTGAAGTTGCAATGATCAAGCCATTCGTCATCCGCCGCCGAGGAGCAGTGGAGCTTGGGGGACACCATCTCGGAGAGGAGGGTCGAGATAGTCGTCTAGGGTTCCCCTGGCCAGCGTGGGAACCTTGCATGGAAGACCATGTCGGAGTTCCGGAGGCTTGAATCAACATCAAGGTTGGATCCCGGTTGGATCTTATTCATGTATACACTTATGATGGAGTTTCAATGAATCCGATAACTAGCAATCGAGTGCTTCCTCTTTGGTTTTGTCTTCTCTTGGTTGTGCTTCTTCCTCGATCTATACTTAAGATATATCACCTAGGGTGCTCCTGTAGCTGCGGTGGCTAGAGGTGCATACCCGATCTACCAAGTGTTTTCAACACGTTCCTTGTGAATGTGCTCTTAGGTTCACCTACACAAGAAGCGGAGCATCATGACAGGATGTCGATCATGTGTACGGTAGGTGCCTTCAAGGATTGGACCGGAAGCCATATGCTCTTTATGAGATTCTTATTGCTATCTTCATCTCTCACTTGGAACTACGACAAAGGCACAATCTAGACTCTCTAGATCGGTTACCTCTTGCTTTATCTTGCTACCTCATGTTTTAGTAGATAGATGCGTTTGAAACCTCTCTTAAACAAAGTGCTTTCTCGCTTTATTGGATCGATCTTGCGTTGCACATTGTTCCACGGATTCGATACCTTGGGATCACCACTCAAGGGAAGAAGAGTCCCTTGACTATAACGAGGGATTTGTCCGCTTGCAAGTCCAAATGAACTTTGCAACGATAATCAAACGTCAACAAGCCCCTTTTTCTGGCGTCATTGCCGGGGAACAAGCAATCAAGATCCGATCTAGTATCGTGTTTGTAAGTATTTTTTAGTTTTTCTTTTGGTTTTTGTTTTGCATCTACTAACTTTGATCATCCTCAAAAATCAATATAATCTAGTTTTTCACTAACCCTAGTTCTTCTTTTTGATTTTTGTTTATCACTAATCCTAACCGGAGATGGACGGCTACCTCTCCAACAAACCATAGTTTTCTTTTGTGGATGATCAAGAAAAACTTTACAGGCAAAGGAGACGTGCAACACAAGCTAAGGAATTTGTAGATCCAAAAGCCGAGGCCGAAGGATCGTCGGAATCTCCAAAGGAAACATCACTACCAAGATCAAAAGGAGATCAACCTCAACCGCCACCCATGGAAGAATCACAGCCGGAGCGCACGATCGGAGAACTATGCATCCCGGATCTACCAATCCTAGATTTTGAAGATGTCATAAGGCTGTTCAAGATCAAGGTCTCAACTATCCTCAAAGTACAAGAATCACCTTTCACCGATAAAGTGGATCCAAACCTTCATATCCAAGCATTCGTTCAACTATGTCAAACTTTCAATGTGGAAGGGTTGACTCAAAATCAATTGAGGGCAAGGCTCTTTGGGTTCTCACTACTTGAAGGAGCCTTGAATTGGTTCCACTCTCTATCGGCAAGGAAATTAAATTGGGATGCATTGATGAGGGCCTTCATAAAGAGATTTTGTTCGCCAGTCAAGATTCAGAGTTTGTGCGACAAGGTCGAAACATTTGTTCAATCTCCCACGGAGACAATTGAGGAAGCTTTGGAGTGCTTCGATGAATACAGGTGAGCCGAATTCCTTGTATGGCAAGTCGGTTCACTTATGGACAGGGTGGAGAAGATAGAGATAGAAAAGATAAAAGCTATGGAGGCCGCCGAAGCAAGATCCACATGTGAGAGGTGTGGGGAGTACAACCATGTCCAAGGAGGTTGTCTGGAGGAAGCAAAGGTGCTCAACCACATGAAGAAAGAAGAATCGCCAAACTTCCACTACGGGCAATGTAAACTTCAATTTAATGCAAGCTTTCCCATTCAAAATTTGGTTCCTCTTCGTGTACAATTGAAGGACTTCATGGACGAGCAAGCCAGGATCAACAAGGACACCGTCACCAAGTTCAAGGTCATTGACAAAATATTGGAGAATATAGACGGAAGAGTGACGGAGGTCGAAAGTTCTAACCATCAAGTGCTCAACACAATGAAGATGCTAGAAGCGCAATTGAAACAACTTGTCGGGTGCCTAATGAGTAATAGAGGAAGAGTGGAGATGCCTTCATCAAAGCCACGCTACTTCAACATACTTACCGACAAGTATGAAATGATGACACTCGAGGAAGATCATATCAAGATGTCCAAGGAATGCGGTGCCATTATCACATATCAAGGACCCAAGAAACAAAGAGATCCCGGATGTTTGATCATCTCATATTCCATTGGCTCATTCAAGTTCAAGATGATGTTATGCGACCTTGGAGCAAGAATGGGAGCCACGCCAAGAGACATGTTCAAGAGGCTATGCTTACCAAAGCTAGAGCCCACGGTCATGAGTCTAGAGTTGGGAGACAACTCTATTCGCTATCCCATGGGAATCACCGAATATGTACCCTTAAAAGTTGAAGATCACTTCATCCCTATGGATTTCATGCTCAAGATGGGAGAAAGGGAGAAGCCACCGCTCTTTGGGAGGTTGTTCCCTAATACCATCGGAGTGACAATCGACGTTGGCAAGAAGGAGATCAAGATTGACATCAACGGCGAGAGTGCATTCAAATTTCGACCATGTTTGAAGGTACGCAACATTATTAACGCTAAATATGTTCCACCTCAGCATCGCATTGGTATGGGAGTGAAGAATCAAGGGAGGTGTTGCATCCGTCAAGACCAAAAGAGAAAGCCAGCTTGTGAAGACCAAAAAATGACTAAGCCGGAGAAAAAGCCTGCACCCAAGCCAAAGATAGTGCAGAAGTGGGTACCCAAGATTGCAACACCCACAAAGAGCGTTGATCGGAAGTGAAGAAGAGAAGAAGTCTAGCTATAGACTATAAATGAAGAGCTAGGCGGGAGGCAACCTGTTCGTCGAGTCAAGAATAAGCTACTGGGAGGACAACCCGATCAAGAATAAAGGCTGCCGGGAGGGCAACCCGGAAGATTTTTGAATTTCAAGTGAGTCTTAGAATTTGCTACGCAAGACATTTAATTAACTCTTAAGTGGTTGAACAAGTTTTTGGAGAATCTTCTATTTGCTCAGTCGTTTTATTTGGATTTTTTGATCTTAAACCAATGACATGAGCCACCCCATGATTTATTTGCCTCTTTTCGAGAAACTAGAACCAAAAATTCAGATCCTATCCAAGCCTTTCATCCTCTCCATGATGTTAAGGTTGGCTTGTTTTACATGTTAAAAACACACGAGTAGAGCCTCGCTATGTTCCTTAATGATTTTTAATCTTTGACGCATGGTAGGACTCGCGTGAACCTAGGATATTCAATTTTTGGTTTCATTCGACTTAACATCCACCAGTTTCTCTAGATTTGGAATTTTTCTAAGCCCAATTGTTTTTATTTGTTCAAAATCTCTCTCTCATGTTTGGCCAAAATTAGAACCTAAACCCATACCCCCACGGTCAAGCTGGAGGACGTTGCTATCAAGTAATGAAAGCAAACGATCCCGGTGCAACCAAAATAAATGTAGTCGGAAAGTTTTTGACTTACAAATGTTTTCGATGTCTAAAAACTCCTCTAAGAATACATTTGGACTCATTTCTAGCTTTGAGTTAATTTTTGATTTAGAGGAGTGATTAGCGTCAAAGCATGATTGAAGAGAAGATTTTGAGTTAGCTTACTTTGTGCTCCATGATGCATCACGGGAAGGTCTTATCATCAAAGCATCTTGGGCACATTTAAAGGACAATCATGGGGGGGGGCAGCAATGACTTTGTTTTGCAGGAAATAAGTGAAAGCACATAAAGCATGGAAGACAAGAAGTGACACAAAGTAAAGGAGGGAGGCATTGATCTCATCATTCAAAATAAAGGAGTGGCCGAGAGCGTTTGGGTAATGGATCCTTGTGGAGCACGAGGACACATGACAACAAGGAAGAGAGAGGCAGCTCGGAGAAAACTGGAGCAAGGAAGAGGAGGAGGCCCCCTAGGCCGATCGGCCTAGGCCGGCCGGCCTGCTCCTTCCAGTCAGCCCCTGAGGCTCCCCTTCGTATGGTAAGTAGTTCATCCATTTGCTAGTTTGTGTCCTTGATTTCATAGCCCAGAAGTTCCAGAAACCACTCATAAAAATTTGTACCTCACTTCCTTCTATAAAAATTCCTGAATGATCATTACAATTCTTGTCAATCCATATACTTTCTTTGTGTGTATTTGCACCGGCAAGAAACCCCCGGGGAGGTTGTTTGTGAGTTTGTGCAGCAAGGCATGATAAGGAAAGCCATGAACGCCACCCTCGGAAGGAAGACATGATCATCGTCAAGGATGCCATCGGCAAGCTCTTCGCGGAGGCACTCTATCTCCGAATCCTCGCGAAACATGGAGGAGGACATGGCACCATCGAGGAGCGACACGCTGCTCCTTGAAGGCATGAAGAGTACACGAAGCTCGTCCATGTGGTACACCGAACCGCAAGGGCACACGGAGGAGCCACACGTTCGACCTCGACACCACCATACACTCCGAGGCACTCAAAGCTTGCTCTCATCATAAAGACGGAGGATCAACCATTGGAGGAAGAGTGAAGGAAGGAAGAAGAAATAATGCTTTCAAGTTTGGTCTGATTTTTCCTTCTCCTTTCCTTTAATTTTCAGTTTGTGTGCGTAGCATTTTCAGTTTTTATTTATTTTCAGCATGTGTGTGGTAGTAGTAGTTTTTGTTTTCCATCACCATGGATAAGTTTCACCACCGGTTTATCATCTTTAATATGGATGGAAAATTGTGCCAAGTTGATATATGATGACCATTGCCACTTTGCTCAACTTTGTACTTGTTTTATGCATGATTAAGCTAGTGCTCTCTTTAATGCAAATCTGAAATTAATTTTAAATGCTAGCTTGATCCTTTGCGGAGGTTATGGTAAAGATGAGACCCATAGTTTTTCTCATGCTCTCAATTTTGGATGGGTTAAAGATGATTTATTTTTGTTCTTAAAAGTAATGCTAACCTTGTCATTAATACCTCTTGCATGTTGCTCTACCTATCCAAAGCCTTATATTTGATTGAGTGCAAAAACCTTAGTGTACAAGATTTATTTTTGGGTGCATTGATTCAAGGCTTGATTTCTCTGGCCCGAGACTAAGAAGCTGGTCATTCTATTTTTTTGCGTATCTATCTTTATGCTAGCCTTTTCTATCCGTGCATTATAAGTTTTCACATTGGTAATTTTGCAAACCTCGTCGGATATTCATCCACAAACCCAAAACATCTCTTTTGTGTTTACCTCCTTGACCACAACCCAATTCTTGAGTATGGATGAATATTTGGAGGAAGATCACAAGAATGAAGGTGCCGAAGATTGGAGTATAATTTTGGGATACCTCCAAGACGACATGGCGTGTGAAGGATCCCTAGAAGATTTAAAGTGTTTCTCTCCAGGAAAATATAGGACTTTTAGTACCTACCTTGGCACCAAAAATTTCGCCACCTCTTTGCCCGAGGACATGCAATCGTCTAAGCATGAGGGGGAGTTTCCAAGGAGGTAGGTACAATGTAATCTAGAGTTCAAGGGGAATATAAAAAAAGAAGAAGAAAAGTATGAAAGAAAGAGGAAAGAAAGAAAAAAAGAGAAAAGAAAAAATATGTGTATATATAAAAAGAGAAAAAGAAAAAATATATATAAATAAAGCTCCTCGGCTCTCTAGATGCATTAGAAATTTCAAGTTATGAGGATTCAAGACCAAGACCCATACTCATCATTCTAACCATGTGCAATCCGATAACTAGGACTTTGTTTGTGCCTCGGGATCACTCTTTGCCATTTGCACATATCCACCTATCTAAAGTGTGTGTATTTTTCTCTTCCCCCTCCTTGAGAAGATTATTTTTTTCCAATGACCTTTTTGACGAGTCTCGGTAAGACCATGAGAAGCTTGTCTTGTTTTGATAATATCTCGATTATAATATCTTGGTAGGACTAAACTTTCCCATAGCTCCATATAAAGCCTTCCACTTATATACATATATAGGGGAAAGGAGTAGAACAAATAGGCTTGAGAGACTTGATGAGACGAGAGTTCATGAGCAAGATGCAAGAAGGTTTAAATTTTTGAACTTGGTTTAGCTCTTTTTCTTCATCTTGCACTTCATTTCAAAACTTCCGAGATTCATTTGAAAGTTGGGAGCATGATTAACTTCTTGTGGGAAGAGCTTAATTGATATCCACCCTCCGTAGGGATGAAGGCTAGTTACATTATGGAACTTTAACAAATATAAATTTAGAGATCATTATGTTTTCTCATGTATGATCAAGTGTAGGGCATGAACATTGAAAGGCAACCCTGAAATCCATTGAAGGCTTACTCGAGGACGAGCAAGGTTTAAGCATGGGGGGATGTTGGCGGTCGATTTCCGTCAACCTAGCCATGAGTTTACATTCTATGTTGGCATCAATTGGATATTCACACTAACGATCCTAACCCTCATTATATGTCAAGTTCGCACTCATACATGGTTTTTGGAGTTTATTGTTTACACAGGAATCAAGAGCCTAAATGAGGACTTCCGGGTAGAGTTCATCAAGGGTTTTCCAAGAAGATCATGGACCCCGAGACAAGTCAAGATACAAGATGAACATGACTCTAGATGACCTAAGGACTGAAGCGTGAAGCCGAGAAGTGTCGAGGACCTAGACGGAAGATGCGGGAGTTCATACGCAAAGCACCCTCATCTAAATCGCAAGGAAAATGACGTCAAGGACCCACATGCAACTCGGCAAAAGTTATAGAAGACACGAGAAGCGACGAGGAGGAAGCCGGGGCCGAACTGGGCCGAATTGGGCCCAGGCCGGCCGGCCCAGCCGATTCCGGGCCCGGTTCGGCACCCCCTTTGACCTAGATGATCCTCGAGCTATTTATAGTCCCTGTGCGAAGTTGCAACGATCAAGTCATTCGTCATCCGCCGCCGAGGAGCAGGGGAGCTTGATGGACACCATCTCGGAGAGGAGGGTCGTGATAGTCGTCTATGGTTCCCCTAGCCGGCGTGGGAACCTTGCATGGAAGACCACGTCGGAGTTCCGGAGGCTTGAATCAAGATCAAGGTAGGATCTCGGTTGGATCTTATTCATGTATACACTTATGATGGAGTTTCAATGAATCCAATAACTAGCAATCGAGTGCTTCCTCTTTGGTTTTGTCTTCTCTTGGTTTTGCTTCTTCCTCGATCTATACTTAAGATAGATCGCTTAGGGTGCTCTAGTAGCCGCGGTGGCTAGAGGTGCATACCCGATCTACCAAGTGTTTTCAACACGTTCCTCGTGAACGTGCTCTTAGGTTCACCTACACAAGAAGCGGGGCATCGTGACAGGATGTCGATCACGTGTACGGTAGGTGCCTTCG
This sequence comes from Cenchrus fungigraminus, assembly GCA_036936925.1. Classification (NCBI taxonomy): domain Eukaryota; kingdom Viridiplantae; phylum Streptophyta; class Magnoliopsida; order Poales; family Poaceae; genus Cenchrus; species Cenchrus fungigraminus. Next base: position 56,202,976 of record CM072769.1, on the reverse strand, counting down.
AGGATTGGACCGGAAGCCATATGCTTTTTATGAGATTCTTATTGCTATCTTCATCTCTAGCTTGGAACTACGACAAAGGCACGATCTAGACTCTATAGATCGGTTACCTCTTGCTTTATCTTGCTACCTCTCATGTTTTAGTAGATAGATGCGTTTGAAACCTCTCTTAAACAAAGTGCTTTCTCGCTTTATTGGATCGATCTTGCATTGCACATTGTTCCACGGATTCGATACCTTAGGATCACCACTCAAGGGAAGAAGGGTCCCTTGACTACGATGAGGGATTTGTCCGCTTGCAAGTCCAAACGAACTTTGCAACGATAATCAAACGTCAACAACAAGCAAACTAAGAACATTGCACCAATCAAAAGAAAAGCTTTAAAAGAGCGCACTAAAGGATATGATCGATTCTATGGTCACGCATTGTTGACGGCTGATATTTGCCATTTTTATGGCCATCAACTCCTGCAAATTGGAGCATAAATTGCACATTCACACTAGAATAGGAGCTTAAACTCATACTTTCCACCAGTGTCGATGTCTATTCGAATGCAGGTATTTAGCATAAGAAATGGGAGGAATCCATGCACTTTCACTCCACTCCAATCCAAGGCACCCAAATGCTGGCCAACCAGGGGCTGCCATATGGATTCTCCGGGATCCATGATGTCACCAATCCATGTGAGGGACTCTCGACAAATCATACGCTGCCACCTCAGCATCACATGGATCCATGGGCCCACTTTGCCAACTAAACCGCCAGGAAACGTGCAATGCACGGATGAGAGGCACTAGGGCCCACATGGAAGTGGGCCAGAGGAAGAACAAGCCAAGAGGCTGGCCGGGAGCTTCGGCCGACCTTAGGATCGGCCGAACCGGCCTAGGGTCAGTTGATCTCCCCCCTCCACATGTTACTCGCTCATTGGTTCATCTCCCATGCATAGCGCCAGTTTGCATCTCGACAACTCACTCTCTTTCATTCCTGAGTTTTATAAGCTATATCTGTCTATCTCTAAATTAAAACTCGAATATTGATGCTAAAGATCACCCAGTTCGCCTGTACCTGAGTAGACTTACATATGTTTTATTCCTTGTTATCTACCTGATGCTTGTGAACCATAACCTTCTTAAGGACAAGCATGTTCACCTAAGTAATTGACGAGTATGATATGGCTGGATGATATGATCTATTGCTCTGATGACTAACTCTCTTGGGAAATTTATTTTTGAAAACTCAAAACCTCTTGGAAAGGCTCCTCTTTGATATGCCTCCGTCCCATTAGAGCCATATGATCTTTGTAGGTAAAAACCTTTGATTCATATGCTGCTTGTTATCGCTTTGAGCCTTGTCAAAATCTGTGACCCTTGTGAGAATTCTTCTCATTACTTTCATGATCAAGATTTTGTGCACCCCACCTATTTCCCCTTGCTATGCTTCTACACTAGAAGTTAGCATTGTATCATTCATCAATTTTCGCAAAAGTAAAAGCTCCATATGTGGTATGGCCTCTCTCTCTAAAAGTATCCTTCAAGGAAGAGATATGGGCTATAAAAAAAGAAATATATATACACATGCCCAAAGCATGTTTTGAAAAAAAAAGAGAAAGGATAGCCCATATCCAAAATAAAGAAGGAAAAAAGGAGAGGGATGGTCATGCAGAAAGTAGTTCCATGATTTTGATGGTAATAACTAGTGTCGATTCCGGAGCTAGTGTCCACCTTACCATCAACCCACAGTTCCCACCATATATATGTATGGTAATATCTAGCACCCATTCCGGGCCTAGTATCCACCTTACCATACACACCATAGCCATACCGGTGCACATCTTGATCTGATGGTATGATTTGATATTCTCTGTGGCTCCAGTCTTTGACTTTGCAAAATATGTGATGCAAGTATGCTTTCTCTTTATCCTACCCTGAGCTCCACATATAGCCATCATTAGAAGTTGGATGAAGAAAGGCAAATGCTTTGGTGAGGACATATACACATTGAGCGATCTGAGAGAATCAAATAAGGAAGCCACCAATAGTTTTATTTATGAAAATCTTGCAAAACCCCAAGGTGTTTAGCATCAGGTGCATAAGTGACTTGATTCACAGCTGTTCTACTTTTCAATCACCCAAGGGAACATGATAGCCACTACACAGAGGTTCACAAGAGCAAGGTATGACTTGGAATATCTCTTATGTTTGCCTTACTCTTTGGTATTCATGACCCACTTAGCTTTGTTTCCCCTTCACTCGGGACGAGCAAAGGTCAAGTGTGGGGGTGTTGTTGACGGCTGATATTTGCCATTTTTATGGGCGTCAACTCCTGCAAATTGGAGCATGAATTGCACATTCACACTAGAATAGGAGCTTAAACTCATATTTTCCACCAGTGTCGATGTCTATTCGAATGCAGGTATTTAGCATAAGAGCTTGTTCTTCATTTAGATCAAAGTGAGTATTTCAACATTTCTTATTTAGACTATAGTGGACATCATGCATGCTTGATTTGTTCTTGTGTTCATGGCTCGTTCATAAGTTAGAGGCTTGTGTTCTTCGTGACACAAGGCTTCGATCCTTTACAGCCAGATCAGTAGTTCATATACCTGTTTGCATGCTCTGATCCTATTTAGCTGAGTAAGTCCGCTGTATGTCATTTATTTGCATCCATAGCTTCCTTTCTGCTCCGTAGTTCAATGAATGATAAGATGATCTGAATCCGATCTTTCTCTTGTTCGTGGGACCGTATCTATACGGTTGTTATAGTGTAGTCAGCGGGTCGACAGACGTAATCGCACTATAGTATTTATCTGGGGTACAGACGTGGTGTCTGGGCCCTGGTTTTCCTGCGAAGACCACGTACGATCGTAGTGTAGAGGTAGGCCGCAGTGGTGACAGCCTGTTCGACCCTTTGTCAACCCTCTGCGTCGCGTACCGAGTTGGGCTCGATGTCAGCACATTGATGTGCTGTTGCCCCGCGGGGATGACTGAGACTAGACAGATGCATCTTGAGAGCTAAGTCCCTTAAGGAAGTGCTTCTCGTATCCCGACCTATCCCAGCGGAAGCTGGTGTCCTTGGATAGACCCTCTCTGGTTACTCTCCGTCCTAGGAACAAAACTTGACGGGAATACTCATTCTCCTAGGGAGAAGTGGTACAACGGTGTATCCGTGCGCTTGCGGATCCGTTCACACTCGTCAGTGTACCCAGGAGTTTCTTACACGCTCACACTAGTGCGCCAGTGGTGGTGACGTTAAGAAACACCAACAAGCATTTCTGGCGCTGTTGTCGGGGACGGCTGTTGTTAACCTTCGAGCCCGTCTATCCTCGTATTTATCTTTTTCCTTTTTCTTCTACCTTCACCCCCGTTACCCTTTTTGAGATATCCCCTTTTGTTTTCTTTACTTCTACCTCTACCCCCGCTACCCATGGAAGGTTATCCTTGTAAACAGCTTCCACCTTCGAGGAGTGAACCCTCAGAGCCATCTTCGTCAAGACCCACTCTTACATCTGGCTGTTGGCTTCGCCCCTCTCTCATGAAGCTAATTCAGGACCTGTCCTTCTCAAGGTTAAGTCATGAGAACCCCTTTGATCATGTGAGAGACTACGAGCGTCTGATTGAAACTCGGGGTAAAACCGGAGAATCACTGGATGTTCGAAAAAGAGAGTTTTTCCCGCTATCCCTCTCCGGGGAAGATTTTGGTAGAGACTACCTTACTTGGTAAAGGTTGAGAGTAGCTTTTTGCTCCCACTTCTTCCCAATACGACCTGTCATCTCGTTACGGACCAAGATTCTCTGTTTCAAGCAATGTGAGGAGGAATCACTAGGAATGGCATGGAATCGTTTCGCCTTCGCGGTGGAAGATTGCCCAATCCTCTACATTCCAGATTGGATGTTGGTTCAGCACTTCTGGTTTGGATTGCGGAAGGATGATGCCATGAGGCTTAATGCTCTCTCCGGAGGGTCCTTTGTGCACCTAAATGCTGTCAAGGGAAAAGAGATCATGGATAATCTCCGGGATTTCAGCTCCCCTTGCATCCCGGTCAATGAGGCACCCACTAGAGGGAATGTTAAGCCACCTAGATCCATCATCAGCCAAGCCTGAGATTTCATATCCATTCTTTCTGAGCTCTGGCTGAAGATGGCATTCTTGAATGGCAGGAGTCTAAGGGAAAGATTTCGTGGCACGAGATCTACCCTTGGGTTCCCCTCTCATGCATCTTCTTAGACCTTCTCCCCGAGACTTTGTCTCGTGGGAGGACGGAGAGAGTAGTTCGGAAAGAACGACCATTCCCGGCCAGCATGACTTGTTCGATCCTCACTACTACCTCCTAAGAAGGGTATGAGAGGCTTATCATGTTTCTACGTCAAGGTTTGAGCTGAAGTGCTTTGCACTAAAGTTTTGTATAAACCAAGACATCGGTCTCTGCTTTATAATCCACTGGATTCATCCATCAGACCGAAGGAGCACGATCATCTACCGATCGAATGGAGTGCATTCACTTTTTATCTCAAGCACATCGATCGATGCCGATCAGTCAGGAGAAGCTTGCACTTCGTATCTTATGCCTGATGTGATCGATGCCCAATGGGAGGTGCACTTTCCAGCTTATCCGTAACCCCCCATTGGAAGCTTAGGCCAGACTTCGGAATGTTTCCATCGCCCCGATGAGAACATCGAACCCTCTGCCTAAGGTAAGAGTGAGTTAAATCTCGTTCTTCGTCCGAACTCTGGTTCCTGATCGTACACCGGCCTCCGGAAGTTCATGCTCTATCCTCTTTGAAGGCCGAGTGTCTTTCTGAGCTTTAGTTCACTCGGAGATCGGTACCTATTGGTGAAGCACTAACCTCAGTGCTCGATCTTTTCGTCTCCGAGTTCTGCGACCCCAGTGCTATAGTCCTCGAGTCCCGTGACCACCTCAGGGATGCCTCGGCCTCTCTGGGAAGATCATGCTTGCCTTCAGCCTCGATATACCTTTTGGGCTCGAGTTCGTATATGCACTACCCTTGCAGATCAGAGCTCAATCATCACATCAACATTGTCTGCAAGGAGATGGTCATAAGTTGAGATAGGAGATCACAAGACACCCGCATCCTGAGTACGCTTGGGACTCATCTCGTTTCTCCAGGAAGAATTATCCTTCGAGTATCTTGTGGAATGTGGTCATGCAGGAGAAAGAAATTGCCAATATAAAGAGGAGTAGGCAAAGGACCACAGGAAGGCAGCACCCTTGTGGCGACACGAACGCTTCATGATTACCGTCAAAGGTGCCTACACTTTTGACGAACCGAGTATGTCGCCAAGGTAAGCTCCCCCAGATTCTCTATGGTTATATCATGGCTTGGCCAAGGTTGTTATATAGTGGAGGATGAATTTTCAACCTCAACCTTATCCTAGCCTTAAGCCTAAGCCAACCTTTCCATCTCGGGGAACCCACTTGTGCCGTCGATCCTGAGACTTGCTAGAGCCCACATGAGAAAGGAGAGGGCCAAACGGGCCCACCTGGGGCCGGCCGAACCCTGGTTCGGCCGAAACCCTGGTGCCGCCTCTCCCCTTCTTCTTTCGCGTGTGCATCTCATTCTCCTCCAGAAACCTTCTCTCTGCCGCCCGACGAGTTTTCGCGTCGCGAGAATCCATCTCCTCCACCACATCATCCAACTCCTCACCGCATCCATGGCCGGAAGGAGTGTTGTCCCCTTCGATGCCTCCACCTCGTCCACCGGTCCTGGGGCAGGAGGCAACCCCTCCATTGTTGCCGCCCCCGCTGCGGACCTCGCGATGGTGGCCGGTGTCCTGGATGTTCCTCCACTTGCCACCATCCCGCCGGGCGGGAGGATTCCAGGCACGCCGCCATCTAGGCGCTCCGCCTCGCCTGGGAAGAGGCATATGAGACGGGCGGCCAGCCCCTACGGCAGGCCGACCACGGCTCAGCTTCGCCCCAAGGGTTTGCCGCTCGCTCCACCTAGCACACCTGGATTGTCGCTAGTTGGAGGACAGATGAGCTCAGCGCAGTCTGCTCCTTCACCGCAGCCGCCGGTGACCATAAAGCCGGCACTGCCCAAGGAGAAGGCCCCTGAGGCACGCCCAGCTCCAGTTCTGCCAGAAGAGGAGGAAGACTTTGGCCTGGACGACGGGTTGCCACCGCCGCCCTACACTAGGAGGTCCAGGGAGAGGACTCGGGCAACCGAGCAACTCCCTAAGCTCTCCTCAGTGGCCAAGCTGACCCCGCTGATGAAGGAATTGGAGGCCAGCAACGAGAAGCTCAGAACTGCTTACTCAGAGCAGAAGTTGGACCTGGCCGAGCTGAGAGACGACATGCGTGACCTTCGCCGCGGCCTTTGTGCGAAGATGAGGAGACTGTTCTCGGCTACGGGGCATGCAGCCCTCTATGATGCCGAGTAGTGGGGATTAGCCCCAGCTTTAGTTCATTAGGCACTAGTCTAGGTCTAGGTTTGATTTCCCTTTGTTTCCCTTTATTTCATTTATTTCTTTTGCATGTGTGTAAGCACCAAATCATTTCGTTTGAAACATTTGGATTTGAATAAAGTGGCTCACCGGTCATGTAACCCAGTTCAGCCACCCATTGTGTCATTACTTTGGTCTCTTTGATTTAGAGGACATCTAGGTTCGTGACAGTGTGGGGGGAGAGCCACGATTCTCCCAATGCAGGCATGACGTTTCCCATACGTACCCACTGTGAGCACTCCGTGCTAGCCGATCGAACACCTGCAGAGAACCTGAACGGGACCCGCACGAGTTCACTCCCGTGGAGAGCCTCTCACGGTTCATCTCCCATGCATAGCACCAGTTTGCATCTCGACAACTCACTCTCTTTCATTCCTGAGTTTTATAAGCTATATCTGTCTATCTCTAAATTAAAACTCGAATATTGATGCTAAAGATCACCCAGTTCGCCTGTACCTGAGTAGACTTACATATGTTTTATTCCTTGTTATCTACCTGATGCTTGTGAACCATAACCTTCTTAAGGACAAGCATGTTCACCTAAGTAATTGATGAGTATGATATGGCTGGATGATATGATCTATTGCTCTGATGACGAACTCTCTTGGGAAATTTATTTTTGAAAACTCAAAACCTCTTGGAAAGGCTTCTCTTTGATATGCCTCCGTCCCATTAGAGCCATATGATCTTTGTAGGTAAAAACCTTCGATTCATATGCTGCTTGTTATCGCTTTGAGCCTTGTCAAATTCTGTGACCCTTGTGAGAATTCTTCTCATTACTTTCATGATCAAGATTTTTGTGCACCCCACCTATTTCCCCTTGCTATGCTTCTACACTAGAAGTTAGCATTGTATCATTCATCAATTTTCGCAAAAGTAAAAGCTCCATATGTGGTATGGCCTCTCTCTCTAAAAGTATCCTTCAAGGAAGAGATATGGGCTATAAAAAAAGAAATATATATACACATGCCCAAAGCATGTTTTGAAAAAAAAAGAGAAAGGATAGACCGTATCCAAAATAAAGAAGGAAAAAAGGAGAGGGATGGTCATGCAGAAAGGAGTTCCATGATTTTGATGGTAATAACTAGTGTCGATTCCGGAGCTAGTGTCCACCTTACCATCAACCCACAGTTCCCACCATATATATGTATGGTAATATCTAGCACCCATTCCAGGCCCAGTATCCACCTTACCATACACACCATAGCCATACCGGTGCACATCTTGATCTGATGGTATGATTTGATATTCTCTGTGGATCCAGTCTTTGACTTTGCAAAATATGTGATGCAAGTATGCTTTCTCTTTATCCTACCCTGAGCTCCACATATAGCCATCATTAGAAGTAGGATGAAGAAAGGCAAATGCTTTGGTGAGGACATATACACATTGAGCGATCTGAGAGAATCAAATGAGGAAGCCACCAAGAGTTTTATTTATGAAAATCTTGCAAAACCCCAAGGTGTTTAGCATCAGGTGCATAAGTGACTTGATTCACAGCTGTTCTACTTTTCAATCACCCAAGGGAACATGATAGCCACTACACAGAGGTTCACAAGAGCAAGGTATGACTTGGAATATCTCTTATGTTTGCCTTACTCTTTGGAATTCATGACCCACTTAGCTTTGTTTCCCCTTCACTCAGGGCGAGCAAAGGTCAAGTGTGGGGGTGTTGTTGACGGCTGATATTTGCCATTTTTATGGGCGTCAACTCCTGCAAATTGAAGCATGAATTGCACATTCACACTAGAATAGGAGCTTAAACTCATATTTTCCACCAGTGTCTATGTCTATTCGAATGCAGGTATTTAGCATAAGAAATGGGAGGAATCCATGCACTTTCACTCCACTCCAATCCAAGGCACCCAAATGCTGGCCAACCAGGGGCTGCCACATGGATTCTCCTAGATCCATGATGTCACCAATCCATGTGAGGGACTCTCGACGAATCATACGCTGCCACGTCAGCATCACATGGATCCATAGGCCCATTTTGCCAACTAAACCTCCAGGAAATGTGCCATGCACGGAGGAGAGGCACTAGGGCCCAATTGGAAGTGAGCCAGAGGAAGCACAAGCCAGGAGGCTGGCCGGGAGCTTCGGCCGACCCTAGGATCGGCCGAACCGACCTAGGGTCGGTTGATCTCCCTCCTCCACGTGTTGCTCGCTCATTGGTCCTTGGCTGCATCCCGGGGTGTTTTGGAGCACTTGGAGCCTCGGAGCAAGCCACCTCCTTGTCTATAAATAGGAGGGGAGGGGCTCCATTTCACACACACCACCAAGCTCTCAAATTCCACTTCTCTCTTGTGTAGCTCTCTCTCCCTCTCTCTAATTCTGCCCATGTGAGGTGATTCTCACCTCTATGTGGTAGAATGGTGATGAGGAGAGATCTAGATCAGGATTAGTTGAGAGGTAGAGTAGGGGTGAGGAGTGAGTTGATGTCCTCGTGGATGCTTGTTCTTCATTTAGATCAAAGTGAGTATTTCAACATTTCTTATTTAGACTATAGTGGACATCATGCATGCTTGATTTGTTCTTGTGTTCGTGGCTCGTTCATAAGTTAGAGGCTTGTGTTCTTCGTGACACAAGGCTTCGATCCTTTACAACCATATCAGTAGTTCATATACCTGTTTGCATGCTCTGATCCTATTTAGCTGAGTAAGTCCGCTGTATCTCGTTTATTTGCATCCATAGCTTCCTTTCTGCTCCGTAGTTCAATGAATGATAAGATGATCTGAATCCGATCTCTCTCTTGTTCGTGGCACCGTATCTATACGGTTGCTATAGTGTAGTCAGCGGGTCGACAGACGTAACCGCACTATAGTATTTATCTGGGGTACAAACGTAGTGTCTGGGCCTTGGTTTTCCTGCGAAGACCACGTACGATCGTAGCGTAGAGGTAGGCCGCAGTGGTGACAGCCTGTTGGACCCTTTGTCAACCCTCTACGTCGCGTACTGAGTTGGGCTCGATGTCAGCACATTGATGTGCTGTCGCCCCGCGGAGATGACTGAGACCTGACAGATGCATCTTGAGAGCTAAGTCCCTTAAGGAAGTGCTTCTCGTATCCGGACCTATCCCAGCGGAAGCTGGTGTCCTTGGATAGACCCTCTCTGGTTACTCTCCGTCCTAGGAACGAAACCTGACGGGAATACTCATTCTCCTAGGGAGAAGTGCTACAACGGTGTATCCGTGCGCTTACGGATTCGTCCGCACTCGTCAGTGTACCCAGGAGTTTCTTACACGCTCACACTAGTGCGCCAGTGGTGATGACGTTAAGAAACGCCAACATGCACGAACGAAGGGAACACTGAAACTAGGGTCGAAAAGACAAAAGCTAACGAGAGATTATTAACAAACGACAAGAGACTATGAGCTAGGTTTATTTTAATTAGCAAAAGATATGTAAAGGATATTTCATAAAGAAAATACCCTGAATTGGAATTAGTGCAATATTATATTTTATTTGCAAAGACCGGAGTAAAGAACCTAGTCAAATTTTATTTATAAAGATTCATGTATAAATTACACCAATTAAACATTTAACTTAGAAAAGCTAAACTATATGAATAATCTAAACGTATCTTTATGATTCAAGTGGATCATATTATTATTGAAAACATAAGGGCATTGATATTAACAAATTAACATTTATTTATAAAATCGGTGTGAAAGCGTATTCAACATTTAATTAGAAAAGTTAATTAAATATTAAACAAATTAACATTTGGTTTATAAAAAACCGGGTAAGGATCTAATTAGATTTTATTTATAAAAGCATGTGAAATAATCATTAATCAAATTAACATTGATAACGAAAAACGGTGTGTAGCACTATATTGCTTTTATTTATAAAAAGCGTGTATAACTAAGCATTAAACAAAATTAATATTAAATAATTTTTCAGAAAACAAACATGATGAAAACTCACCACTAACGTGTGCTTTACATTATTATGAACCTAACGCAACTTGAACGGATTAAAACGGAGCTAAAACGTGAAAGATACGAACTAAACAAAGTTCAGTGGCTAAACTGCTATAAAACTTAATCTACAGGGGCCTAACATCATGAAACCAGGGGCTAAAACAAGATTACTATTAAAAACTCAGGGTCTACGGTACAAAACTAAAGGGTTGGACCTCGGGTGCTAAAACAGGAAAGCTTAGGGGCTAAAACATAAAGAAAAGGACTTACGCGTAAGGATTTTTATAGGTGAAAGGACCAACTTGCGAATCTAAGGAAACTGGGGGCCTCATTAGCAAAAGCGACGTGGCGCGGCGGGTGTTTACCGGTATGGGCGGATTGACCTGGGGGTGTATGCGATCTGGGCCATTGATCACGAGGTGGACGGCCACGGTCGACGACGGCGGGCGGCGGAGCGCGACGGCGAGCGGCGGCGCACGGCGGAGATCTCGCCGGCATGAGTCAAACTCGAGCTATAGGGCACGGATTGGAGCACGGATTGCACGGGGATGAAGCACACGACGCAGCGAACTCACCTAGGGTTTCTGGCCGGCGGCTCGGGCAACAACGGCGACGCAAGGCTCGGCGGGGCGGAACGGCGCAGCGAAGCAATTCCGGCGAGCTCTTCTGGACGATGCAGGGCACGAGGACGATGACACGCGGCACCGGCGTCTTCCTCATCTCCTTGCGATGCTCCTAGATGGCTTCTCGTCAACGGTAAGGTGGCGAAATGGCGGATCGACGGCAGCGACCGAGCTCTAGGGTTTCGGCAGCAGCGCGGCGAAGCTCCGGAGGCGGCTAGGGTTTGGGGGCGAAGCACGCGGTGGCAGTAGCTCCTTAAATTGGGCCAGGCACCACCCTTGGCGTGCGGGCCAAGCTAGAGAAGGCGGCGGTGTGCACGGGATCGACCGGGACTCCGGTGTCCCACTCGGGCATGGCGGGAGCTTGGGGATGACACCTGGGGTCCACCTATCGGCGGCGGCGAGAGGGGAAGGCGAGCGCAGGCCGAGCTGGGCCGAGCAGCAGATGCGGCCTGCAGAGCTGAGGGGCAGAGCGCGCGCTGAACGGAGGAGACCAGAGAGGTCCGCCAGACTTTCTGGTTGACGGGCCGCGCGAAGAGCTGGGCTACGAGACGCTGCGGCTGCTGGGCTGCTATGCGGACTGGGCCAAAAGAGAAAAAAAAGAAAGGATTTGCATTTTTCAAAAGCATCAACCCATTTGAATTTGAATTCAACAAGCAAAACAAATGCAGCAGCATGAGTGCAACAAACATCAAGTCACTTATTTAATTTTAGAAAAGCAAATAATGTTGTTTTTTCCTATATAAATAAATGTTTGAAAATTTTTAAAATTATGAGAAAATTGTTGTTTAATTATTCTTTCTATTCACATCCTGAAATAGGAAATTTCAGGGTGTGACACTATGTATATAAAATAATGGAAGTGTACGAGTAGAAAAATCAAATACATAATGTTGAGTAAATTTGACTAGTGTTTTTCTGGACCCTTGGCAATGGCACCATGTCATCAATCCAACCCCATCAAATGGAGCTCTCCCATTGGTCCCCTTCTTCTCCATTGGATAAGCTCTTCCTCCCTTTATCCCCCTCGACCCGCCTCCCTACCTCACTCTCTCTCCCTTCATCTCTCTCCCTACCGCACTCTCTCTCTCTCTCCAAACCAGCGTCGGTGGAGGTGTAGCCTCGAGCACCGGCCAACCCTGACGACAGCGCGGCCTCGAGCACCAGTCGGACCTAGCGTGGGCACGGCCTCGAGCGCAGGCCGAGAGAGGCCACCAGCGGCGGTGGCAGGGCGGGCTTTACCCTCCCTCCGTCCTCCCCGCGACGGCGGCGCGGCCTCGAGCGTTGTCTGGCCCTAGCGGTAGAGGCGTGGCCTCGAGCGCCGACCGGTGGAGGGCACCAACGATGGCAGTCTCTCCCCTCTAGCGGCGGTGGCTCCTCCCATCATCCTTCCTACAGTCGGGGCCACCAGTGGTGTCGGTCCCTCCCCTCCCTCCGGCAACGACACGGCCTCAAGCTCGGGTCGGCCCTGACTCTCCCTTCCCTCAGGCATCACGTAGCCTCGAGCACCCTCTAGCGGCCGATCCCTCCCCTCCTCCGGCAGCACGTCTGTGCTCCTCCTCCTCCCTGTTGCGCGGCACCAACGGCGGATGTGTTGCACCTCGAGCACCAGCGGCGACCGACGGTGGTGCGTGGCCGGCCTGCGCAGTGGCGTGGTGGTGGCGTGGCAGCGGGGACAGAGACATGGTCAAGGTTCGAGGGGTGCATGTCCTTTTTTTATTTATTCTGAAAATATTCGTTGAGTGTCAGATACAACACTCGGTAAAGCTTCGCCGAGTGCGTGACAGAAAACACTCGTCAAATAGCTCTTTGCTGAGTATCGCAAATACTTCGCCCAGTGTATTCGTGTCTTCGCCGAGTGTTTCTAGCACTCGGCAAATGTCGAGTTTCCCGTAGTGATGGATATCTCTTTTTTTTCATGCACTCTAAATTTCTCGTTTTATTTTCTATACGATGGAGGCGTTAAGATCGGCAACCAAAGATGTCACTTTCTGATCTGATAAACCAAAGACTCATAAACAACTTAGCACTAACGGCGACACATTGTACATTCCATAAGTCAATAGCGTATTGGTTACAAGAATGTGAAACATAGCAAACGCCTGAGACCACAAAATGCTGTTAGATTGATCTCTCCACCAATGGACCCAACGGCCCATTGGGCCCTTGAACTCGCGTCCGGATCGGGGACGCCCAGCCCCTTAGAAGGCTGGTGGGCCCCTGTCGCGCAGCACTATAACAGGGAGTGGGGGCCACGGCTCAAGACACGAGGTTCGCCGCCGCCACAGTAGCCCCACACTCCTAACCCTAGCCGACCGAGAGGGAGTGCTGAAGCGATGGGAAGCACCATCGGCGCCACCACATTCGACCTCTACTCCGACCGTCGCTGCCCGTACGCAGAACTTCACCGACGAAGCAGGGAAGGACGCAACAGTAGAGGTAAAGATATGTCATTCACAGTGTAAACCCGCCTGATCTACTCCTAGATGATCCGCAGATTCTATCAATGGTATCAGAGCTTTGTCTAGTGAGTAGACAGAGTTGGGGAAAGAACGGATTCGGAAACGAATCGGAAAAGAAAAGTCGAATGTTGAAATCCTAAACCTAGATATGAACAGCGAAGTGCACATGGGAGGGGGCAGGGTCTACCTCGCCATCGATGCAACCGCCACCGTGCGGCAAAGGGAGCCGCCGTCGTGTGGCCACAGATCGAGCCATCGCTCGCCGCCGCATTCCAAGACGCGAGGTTGAAGGGGCTCAGGGCGCTGCGGTGAAACCGCTCGACGGCGGCGCGCTCTCCCTCGTGGGGAGCGCGCTCGCCGGCGAGGGGACTCCTGGCGGCGCCGCCACCTTCCTCTCCGGCCGTTATGGCTTCCTCTCTCTGGATCTTGTTATGGCAAGGCTAGGAAGGAGGGGGAGGGGTAAGAGAGAAAGAAGAAAGGGAGGAGCCGGCCTCGGCTGCGTGCCGGGCGGCGCTCCTCGCCGTCGTCGGCACTACCGGCCACGGGCGCCGCCCACCATGGCCACCCGCTCTCTGGATCTCGCCTGTAGGGAAGGAGACGGGGATGGGGCTGAAGAGAAAGGATGGGAAAAGAGGAGGAAGAGATGGCCGACAGCTTCGAGCCGGGCGGCGCTCGACCTCACCGTCGCCGGCAGGCACGCCGGCCACGGGCGCTCCTCCGCCGCCGCCTGCGTGCGAGCTACTCGGGGGAGGGAGAGAATGGGGCTAGGGTTTACAGGGGACTGGCTGCCGGCGGGTTTTGATCCTCCGATGCGCGCGGTCGGCCGTCGGATGGAGATCCAAGGCACTGGACGGCTGAGATCGGAAGGCCAAGGGCAGGCCAGATTTGGCCCAAGAGGGCGAGGTGCGCGGGCCGCTTCGGCGGCCTGCCCGTTGGTTGCTGGGCCTTGAGCCCAGGCGGGAGTGTGGAAGGAGGCCGCGGGCCGGTTTCCACATCTGGGCCAAAAGATCAGCAAATGAACAGTGCATTTTGTGATTATTTTGATGAATTTCAGAAGCTTATTTGATGAATTTTTTGTATAGTTTTGATGAATTTCATCTAGATTTTGATTTCTACTCAAATTGAACCAACGAGATATTTATGTAGAGATTGAAATGTGATAGAATGCTTCTGAATAGTATGTTTTTCATGAATTTTATTCATGTTTTCCACTGCAAAAGTTTAAATTGTTGCACCTCTAATTTAATTCGGAGATTAAATTAAAGGGAAATGTTGAGTAGAGAAAAGTAATGTTAAAAGAAAAGAATACTTCTGAAGGATTATTAATTTTAAAACAAAGTTTTGGCAAGTTTGTCAAAGTTTGGCAAATTTGTTAAGGTTGTAACCTCTATTCAATTTTGAACCAACGGGATAAATTGTTTAGAGAGTTGACCGGTGTAAAGAAAAGTTTTAGAAGTGTGATTGCTTCTGAAAAGAAATAAAAGTTTTCCGCTGCAAAGTGAAAGTTTCACCCTCTAATTAAATTGGAATCAACGGGAAAATTTAATTAGTGGAGTAGAAACATACTTATTCAAAGTTAATCATGGTATTGTTATTTTCCGACCAACGTTGGTGATAACAATATTATAATTATATGTGTCTTATGTTTAAAGTTAAAGTTTCTAGTGAATTTTGCATCAAAGTGATCAATTCTCAGAGAATAAAGATCAAGAAATGTCGTTTTTTATTTCTTGCTTTTGTTGCATAATGTTTTCTTTAGCTGTTTTTCAATTAAATTGGAACCAACGAGAAGATTTAATTGAAAGAGCAGTTTTGAAAAGTTCTTTGTGGGTTATATCCACGTTAAAGTTAAAGTCAGCTTCCGCTGAATAAAGTTCAATATAAAGTTGCATTGGTTTTGATTGCCAATTTTTTTTGTACAAAGTTTATGTCTCTACTCAATTATGGACACAGAGGATATTTTAGAAATACTTTTGATAAGTATTAATTCTAAATATAAAGTTCATGGTGTTGTCATTTTCTTACCAACGTTGATGATGGCAACATTATGATATGATGGATTAATTCTAATTCAGTTGATGATGATTTGGAATTAATATATATGAATAATGTTTTATTCTATTTTCTGCCCAACGGTGATATGGAATAGAACATAAAGTTTTGGATTATTTCAGAATATTTTCTCAGAGAAAAGATCCTTCTGCTTTCATTCATGAAAGTATTAAAAGTAAGCTGAGCACTTGTGACTCAGGAAATGACAAAGAAAGAGTGCAATAATGTGAGGGACTATGTTCTCTTTAAAGAATAGTTTCAAAAGTAAAGATTCTAGGATATTAATCCTAGAAATATGATAGATCATTGAGAGTCTTGAGAAATGTTTTTCATGTACTCTCTATGAAGAGGAATTTATTTCCAGTTCAGTCATCAAGATAAAAGTTGCA
This sequence comes from Cenchrus fungigraminus, assembly GCA_036936925.1. NCBI lineage: Eukaryota > Viridiplantae > Streptophyta > Magnoliopsida > Poales > Poaceae > Cenchrus > Cenchrus fungigraminus. Next base: position 56,187,068 of record CM072769.1, on the reverse strand, counting down.
ATAATTCATATGCATGTTTAATTTGACTAATGTTGGATTAAGCGTGTGTGTTACAATTTATTCAGATTTATTTTTTGAATTTTGAATTTGATGTTTGAATGCAAGCCAATCTTGGCATGCATGTTCCTTCCAGGTTATTACCTGAATAGAGAGGAAAGTTTATGATACTCTCGCACGACGAGAAAAGTTCATAATAATACCCGCATGGCGGGAAAGGCTCTGAGAAAATAACCGCTTGATTGGCTAAAGTTGGCATAATGCTTATGTTAGACAATCCTATATGGCGGGAAAAGTTTTGTCAAAGGACTCATCCTGCATGTCGGGAGAAAGGTGTAACGACTCATGTGCTTATTGTGTATCCCACACTGGGAAAGAGAATTTTTGGAGTAGCTCCTGTGCTATCCTAATACTGATCATACATATCGTACTATAGTCATTAAGCACTCTATGAGTTTAAAAAGAATCGAAAGTAATGTGCAAACCTAAAGATAAAGAATGATATACAAGCTTGAGTTGCTTGAGTTTTCAAAAGCATGGAAATAGAGGACTCTGTTGAGTTCTTAAAGTGAAATGAGGAATAGTGTACTCCCATATATGAGTTAAGTAACAACCTTGTTTTGTGTGATATAATCATGCAGATAAAGGAAGTAATAAAAGTCTTCTCAAAGTTTCCTCACTGATAATAGTGCTGAATAGGTTTCGAAATTGTGGCAAGAAAGTTCATGCCACATTTCGAGGGGGAGAAAGGTGAGAAAGGTGAAAATCCTCTATACTTCAGGAAAGTAATGCATTGTATGCATTTAGAGTGTGATCTATAGAAGATAAATGTGATTGTCTGGGGGAGTACGACAGTCATATATGTGATACCCCTAAAGAAAAGGAATAGCTAAAATCCTGGACTTTTATAAGTTCGATAGGATGATAGCGATGTGACCAAAATGGTGAAAGAACAAACCCAAAATGAGAAAGTTTAAAGATACTCTATTATTTAGGATAGATGGTAAGATCTGGGGGAGCCATTTAGTTGGCCATCCAGATGAAAGAAAAGGCTGATCTGGGGAGCCATTTTATTGGCAATTCAGATAAAAGAAAAGGTTCTTTTATTTCTAACGAGACACATTGTCATCTTGGAATACGAGAGCAATCAAGGGGAGCATGGTGGCTCGAGAAATTGACTTTGAGGAGAAGTGGGTATATGTGCCTACTCTGATGATTCAGTAGCTATTTCTCTCGACACTCGTGGCAACAATATGGTAGATGATATGGAACCTGTCCTTCAGGAGCCATTGAAACTCGTTGTTGTACATGGGGAGAGCTGCTACAACCCCATATGGTAGATGTACCAAAAGTTGAGGCACACAATGTGACCGAGGTTGAGGCCTCTAGTAGGTCTCAAAGAGTCAAAAGTCTGATGGTTGCAAAGTTTGTAATATAGAAAAGTTCACATTGAGGTTTATTCCATCTCATGTGTTAAAACCATAAGAAGCGCTTGTTCGTTGAAATGAAACTGATGAATCCTGAGGAAGCTTGGGACTCAGAAGTAATTCTCAATGGAGCCAAAACAGTAGGTTGTAATGGGTCTACAAGTCGTGACGTGACTCCAAAGGGAATATGTGAACATGCAAAGCGCATCTTAAATCAAAAGTTTTGTGGAAACAGAATGAATGGACTATAATGAATCTAGTGGCACGTCATGATCTGAGTTACATCAGATGAAAGTACTGCATGGCACAACCTAAGGGTTTTTTGTTATGTAAGTAAAAGAAGAAAAGGAATTGTGCTTAAAGAAATCATTTACGAATGATAACATTCAAGGATAAAGGACTTGGTTGTTATTTTTTGGGTTTAAAAGAGAACAAGAGGACATCATTTGTACAAAGTTATAGAATGAGAATTCATTTCCTAGTCGTGCATATGTGATTGACATCTTGCATGGTAGCAATAATGTCAATCTATTGTAAAAGGAGAAGAGGTTCTTGTTCTCAAAGTGCAAAAGGAAATTCTCGATGAATGTCTCTCAATTATAAGGATCGAGATTCACCGAGATAAAAGAAAAGGGGTATTAGGACTATCGCAAGAGGCATACTTAGAAAAGTTGCAAAGAAATATAGTATGCATGCGAGTAAACCTTCGCCTGTTCTCATTGTCAAGGGTAATGGTTTTGGGAACTTTTATGTTCCAAGAATCAATATGAAGTGGATTAAAGGAATATGGTACCATATGCTTCAGCTGTTGGAAGCTTAATGAATGAAAAAGATAGAACTTACCTTGACATAGTTCGTATATCCAGGTTGTTTTGGCAATGTCCAATCCAGCTATAGATCACTGGAATGGAATTAAGTGTATCAGCCTCATGCTAAGTTGAAAAGATCAAGTGCTCTCAAAAGATTGTGAGTACAAAGATATTTTGTGAAATGTGTAGCGAAATCCACAATTGTCGCTAACTTTCACACTTGGAGTTTTTTGTGTGGAAATGCTCCAAAGGGTTTAACAAAATTGTCATCAATGTGATGCAAAGATGTGGTATAGCATGATACGAGGCTGAGGGACAGGCAAAATAGTTAATGGAACCTGTACCCGGAGTTGATAATGGTTGTCAACAGCAATAACCATTAAAGTACTTCACTCCTATGACAACAAGTCAAGTGTGCTGCCAAACACATTGACACAAAGTTATGTGTTGTAAAGGAGTAAGTCCGGAATCATGTTAAAGATATTGCGCATATAAGATACAAGCAAGTGCTTGAGGATCCTCTTACGAAAGTATATCACCCAGTGCGCTTAGAGAACACATGTGCAACATGGGTTTATGGCATAGTTTAAGATTTCGGACAATAAAAGGGCCCAAGGCTAAAGAATTTGTTTCAGTACAGAGATGTGTATTGTAGCTGTTGAATCTATCGGGGATTGACAGAATCGAGATTGACCGTGACGATAAAACATATTCTATACACTGATCTGTAATGGAATGAGAAAAGAAGTTAAAAGTATATGGTGAGATCAAGGGGGAGAATGTTAGATTGATCTCTCCACCAATGGACCCAACAGCCCATTGGGCCCTTGAACTCGCGTCCGGATCGGGGACGCCCAGCCCGTTAGAAGGCTGGTGGGCCCCTGTCGCGCAGCACTATAACAGGGAGTGGGGGCCACGGCTCAAGACACGAGGTTCGCTGCCGCCACAGTAGCCCCACACTCCTAACCCTAGCCGACCGAGAGGGAGTGCTGAAGCGATGGGAAGCACCACCGGCGCCACCACATTCGACCTCTACTCCGACCGTCGCTGCCCGTGCGCAGAACTTCACCGACGAAGCAGGGAAGGACGCAACCATTGATAGAATATACGGATCATCTATGTGCAACAGTGGATTCAATCGGATCCTAAGGATAGGTTCCGGATCTTCACTCATCATTGCCACGGGCAGAGTTGCAACACGTGCTTGCACCACAACCTCAGGGGCTGTCGGTGCAGGTACAACAGGTAGTGAGAAATATGGCTCCTAAATCATCGGATTGGGTGCACACACCCTCTTCTCCTCAAGATCAATTTTCCGAACAACCGTGCTCCCCCTGATCATTTCATCTTCTAGGAAGACAGCATGTCTCGTTTTTACAAACTTTGTATATCTGTCTGGACAGTAGAAACAAAACCCTTTTGACTTTTCAAGATACCCAATGAAGAAACAACTAACTGTTTTGGAATCTAACTTTGCAATATTTGGGTTAAACACTTTGGCCTCAGCCGGGCTCCCCCACACACGCAAATGGTGTAGAGAGGGCACTCTTCCCGTCCACAGCTCGTACGGTGTTTTGAGCACCGACTTGCTTGGTACTCTATTGAGAACAGGCACCGACATCGCTAGGTCATCGTAAAATATTACGAATTTCTCTGAAGATGGCACCCTCAGGACCTCGGTTGTTCGTCTGGCTTATCAGCCAACAGCTAGCGGTACTTTTCTCTCAGAACAAATCAGTACCAGCCACCAGTCGTCAGCCAGACGAGCACGGTGGAAGCTTGTCGATGTCAAAGCTGAGACCAGGTTTGTGGAATCCGTCTCAAGGACGACCCGAGAAATGCCTCCGTCCATTGCCGCTTCGAGTGCAGCGAGACAAGCTTCGCCTTCAGCAGCTAAGCTTCGCCTTCAGCAGCTAATGCATCCTTTACCGCCAAAAGTCCACCTGACCTGCCAGCACCCCATGACCTTCACTGTCTCGTATAACAAAACCCCAGGCACCATCCTTCTCATTCACTCGAAAAGCACCATCTGTATTTATTTTGAGCACATCATGTGGTGGGAGCTGCCACTTCTCCTGTACCTGCAGATTCATTGGATTCTTTTGGTCCTGCAATTTTGAAGATAGGAAGCTGGCCGCCATCTTTTGCATTGAAAAAGCAACTTCCTCTGGCGGCATCATCTCCTCTTGCATTTGCTTTGTTCCTTGCATTCCACCACGACCATAGCAACTGCGGCGAATCCAGAATTTGAAGCTAAGGTGGGCCAATAGCCAATTTTTTCCTTCATCTACAGTAGCTACAGTGGTTAGAGGAGTAAAATTGGACTTTTGTGCGAGTTCAGGGATGCTACATATCTGGTTTTATAGTTAGAGGATTAAAATTGATCTTTTGTGATAGTTAAGGGGTGTAAACCAGACTTTTTCAAGAGAAAAATAAAAAATTAGTGACTCTTAGGCTAAATCTTAGGGTGGGCTAGGCCCACCCGGCCCACCTTTTAGATACGCCACTCAAGTGTACAATCAGTGCTCTCTCTTCCTCCCTCCTGTTCAAAATATTACAGACCACTTCACCAACAGAACCAAGAGAGCAAGGCTAAATGCGAGTTTCCTCTAGCAGCAAATTTCTCCAGCATCTTTTCACCATTTTACAGTTCAAAAAATAATGTCCCACATCCACGTTGAGACGCCAGCAAACAGGACATCTTGTACCATTGTCCACACCCCTTCGCTGAATGTTCAAGCAGAAAGGCAAGCTGTTGTGCGCCAGGCGCCAAATAACCAAAGTAGGTGCATACGGCAGTTTCCATATTTGTAGCCATTTTACCCACTCATCTGATGTACTACTAGGATCGTGCCCGTGCGTTGCTACGGGCAACACAAATTGTTTCCCATGAGTATAAAAATGATTCATATGAAATATATGTAAAATATAATTGCACATTATACAATTAAATTGGTATCAACGTCAAACAATTTGCAGATTAAGCGTTCTATATTTGACCTTCATGTGCTCCCTACTCCCTTCACCTTTCCTTCCAACTATTAGAGAAACCCTACAAGATTGATATTCCATAAAAATCCAATAGCCCTTTCAGTACCAATATCAAGTAGAGGAGATTGGCATTAAGTGCGGCATCTTTGGCTCATGTTTGACCTGCAAACAGGCAATATGATTGGTAGGAGTGCTAAGTTAGTGTGTTGGTGGGGGCAGGTTCCAAATGCTCTAATGCAAACTCAATATTATTAGGTCCAATTCAAACAAACCTTACAATTGTATTTGATTCTCAAAAAATAGTTATATGAGTTCTGAAATTCAACCTGCTGCTGTTCCAATGCCCATCAATGAGGAACCTGAATCTGAAATAACTAACCGACATCATCGAATTCCACATTCACCAAACCTACCACCTGAAAGCCAAAGAAGGCAGCAGCAAGAGACATGTTTAGCTATGTAGATCACATGTAATTATCATACAGATGAATATTTTGAGAAAGTTTATGTTAAAAAAGTTTCAATTTCGAGACATTTTCAAAAATGGCATGCTAAGCAATAGGAGACTCTACAAAATGAAAACCAAGTGCAGGACAATGTCAATCTACTTTAGTCTGTTTCTAATAACACGTATATGGACAATATAAAACCAAAGAGATAATAAGGCCTCTGTTTGAAAAACTCTGAAACGATCAATTAATTTGCATTTTAGTGACCAATCAGCTCTGCATTTTCATGTGACAACAATATAGTGACAAAATTTTCTTTGGCATATTAGCGTGCGACCCTAAACCAGGTTAATAATTAGCATATAAGCTAGGCATATCATCATCAGACTTTGTAAAATAGCAATATATAATAAAAAGTTCTACCAAACTATGCAGCTATCAACCTTTGCTTCTATAATTGAATCTGGGAAACAACTAAGTGGTAAGTACCTGTGAATCCCACACTGTTTAAAAAGATGACAACATATGGCTGAACCCTTCAGAATAAGTTTCCCTAGAAAAGGTACAACATACATACACTCAACATATGTGAAAGGGCACGACTGTGTGGCATATTATGTAATGTTGCTTTCACCAGCTGCAGAATGATCATAAATTTCAAGGTTGCTTTGTTGGTACCTGAGTCAAAAGGTTACTAAATTCCCAAAGTTCAGAGCTCAGATGTACAATCAGTCAAATTTGATTCAATATTGTGAAGTCCCAAAAAAAATATTATGACAGACTAAAATTTAACTTTACCTCACAATTAAATTTTTCACAAAGAAATGATAAGGCCAACATATAAAATGAAATGTTTCACAAGTTCTTTTAGAAAATCCGATGTACAGTGAAGTGAAACCAGATATGATTCTAATACAGATAAATGAAAGTGGCTAGCGGAACTTGTGATAGATCAGAAAATGCATATAGGCATACAGAGAGCTTGTCGTTACACTGATTGGTTTGAGGGTCTTCCGAAACTTCTTCAAAACAACCCATGCTTCATCAAATCATAGCTATATGGAATCAAACATCATGATGCATGTATATTGTGCATGAGTTCAACTAATTTAACAGAAAATGGTAAGTGAAGATATGTGAACAGGGATCATTTTAGGCAGAGGATCGATTGGCATGCTACAACCAAAGCAAAGATGGTCATTTTGAGTATTTAGTAGCATAGCCACTGGGATACTGATACTGGTGCAATACTCTGGTGGTGGATACTTAACGCCACCACTGCAACGATAAGAGAACCTGAATATAATTGAGTAACCAATTGGAATAGCACAACCTATTAAAAATTTGTAACAGCTAAATTTAACCACCGAGATAGGTGTGTGTGTTGAATTCAGCCGCAAGAAACAGTTATGCTCTATAACAAGCAAACCCTAACGCTGAGTAAGTTTTGCGATTGCATTAAACCAGACAACCACTACTTATCATAGGCTCAACGAAGCATAATATTGTTCTTTATACATCGCAAACCCTAATGCTCAACAAACTATTTAAACCCAGAACCCCAGCCAACATCCACCGTCCAACTATCAAGACGGCAAAACATGCACTTCTCACAAAGCATGTTCTGGAAATTTGATCAAATTACTGAGCTGCTCATTGTTTTAATCATATCTTTTGATTATCTTAACCAAATGCAGCAAATAAAAATATATTGAATATTTACACAAAATTTTCAACAACTTTTGTATGAGTGACTTGTGTGAAATTTGACCGTAACCAAGTCATAAACAAATAAACAGTTTCATGTGCAGAAACATCTCTAAATAAACCACTAATCCGATGAGAATGAAACCAGTGTCATTGGAAATGTAACAATGAAACCTACAATTTTGGTATCTATGAAAAATTAAATTCTTACTGATTTACTACCAGATTTCAAATTAGCCTTACTACCGACAAACTGAACTAAGCTGATGAATTTCCTATGGTATTCTCCTCAGCTAAATTGTAGTATACTCACCTGAGGAAAAATTAGAAGCTACCTTGTGCACAGAAGATCAATAATTTATGGTAGAACAGGTGGATCTGCAGGAGCCCTAACTTCCCCCTTCTCTCTTTTCAACTTCAGCTCCCTCATAACCGCACATCAGCAACACTTAATCATGCACAGAAATGGTCTGGGATCAGCACTATTTTTTCACAGTATATGTAAATATTTTAAAAATAGTATCATAGTAAGAAATAATTATTTCAAACTTGTATATGACTTTGACATGGAAATCTGAAACTGATAGGCAAATCTGCATAAAACAAATCTATGTATCATATTACTGGATCTTGGCAGATCTTGCAGACGTGAAAAAAATATTGCCCGTGGTAATTCATTGGCCTCTTCTTCAGCATGTCAGTCAATCTCCTGAAATAAGCAACAAAAATAGGATTGACATTACAAGACGATCCAAATATCACCAATTCAGAGCTGAAAACGACCACATTAAAATTGTGTGACATACCAAGTATTCAGTTTCAACCCCACAGGAGGATGGACATCCACCGTGATCATGTCATCACCATCTGGAACTCATTCCTTTTCATCACATCTACATTGCCATCCATAGCACTGATCAAAGTAAATCAAATGAACTTAAAAATTTTTTAGGCCGGCAATCAATTTGATTCAAGTAGTCCAACATACTATACTGTGAAGAGGTGAGGCAAATGTCAAATATTATGACATTTGCCTGACTGCCACACCCCATGAGCCAATGTGCCTTTCCCAGTAATAGAGCTGAAGCCAGACCATTTTTTCTTCTCCACAGAATAGGTACACCGAAGCATACTGGTGTGCATGTTTTAAAAAAATTTGACAAAGCATATCTACTTAAGTTATCAGTAAGGAGTTATGGTCAGATGCTTCAGTTGCAGATGCACAAAACAGAATTAATATGGTCAGATGAATAAAACAAAATGAATATGGGGTGACCATGATTAAGTTTTCAAACCAGGCAACTCAAAATTGCTGAAAACTCCAAACCAGGCAACAAAGAAGCCTAATACAGTTTTTGGCAGCTCATTTCAACCAAGATATCGAATCAATACACCGTCATTGCCAAGCATAATGCCTTTCCTATGACATGCAGTGATTTGTTTTTTTGTCATATCCATTGGACCCATCATAACAGTTTAACCATACCCATCCATCAGAAACAAAACAAAGATACACATCTGTAGATACAAGGATACCCCAGTCAAGACATACAGTTTAACAATGCAAATATAAAGATATCACAATTGAGACTACAAATTGATAGAGTGATAAAGGAGGCAACAGGAGCAAAAAGCTTTGGCTGCTTCCAATGCATATATATGATCTCATAGTAAGCATCAAAAATATTTTGTTATGTGCAGCTTAAGCAACACAGGAGTAACTATGATGATAGCATAACTTTGGTGGCCAGCCAATTTTTTGAAGAACTTTGCAAGTCCATCTTTTGATGAGCTTCCCAGTTTTAGTATAAAACACAACAGGCAAAGATAGGCATGCAGAAACATAATCTTTTATAGTTTTCAGGTAGCATAGGGAACCATGGAATATATAACCAAGTTACATGATAATTACCTCTCAAAACTTTGTTTCCTTTTGACTTTGAGCTAAGATCTGATTTGGTAGTGCAAATGATAAAAAATAAAATAATCTCCTGATAGCCAAACTTGTTTTCACGCAAGGAGGGCAAGCAATTTGGTTCAGCCATTTTTTCCAACACTTAGCAGGCAGCACCGAAGTAAGTAGGCATGCAGCAAAAGGATATGCACAGTTGGTTTCTGACTTCCCAACCAATGCCAATCATAAAGCAATCAGAACAACGAAGTAGATGAGAAGCAGTACATGTGTCACTGGTGGTTAAGAACAATTTGGCTCCGCCGGTGGTTCACCAGGAGTGCTTGGGGGGCATCAGCGAGGCACAAGGAAGGGGGAGGAGGTTGTGGGGGCTTTGTTTGAGCGGTTTTCCGGTGCATTGCTAGGAAGGAAGGGGTAGCGCCATAGATGGATGGTTCAACCTGGCATTCGGGTCAACAGGAATTGCGACAAGATATCCACTGAAATTGGGAGATCTGAGAACGTACCATGGTGGGCTCGAACTCCTTGCACGCTGCACCTTCCTTGATCTTCTCCTCCTCCTTCCGGGTGATCTCTGGCTCCTTCGGCCATGCGCAGCACCATGGCCACCTCTGCTGCGTTGGACGCCGATCACCGCCGCGCGCGCTGACGACAGCCCGTGCGCCACCTCCACCTGCAACATCGCAGAAACAGATGAGGGTAGGAAAGGGTGTTGGGATCTCACGAGGAAATGTGGCCGCAGAAAACGGATCGGTGGCGCCACGAGGAAAGGAGGAGGGCAGGTGGTGGCGGTGCGGGGAGAGGAGAGGAGGGACGTGCGGCGGTCGACGGCGGCAGTTCCGGACGGGGGCGGCGATCCAGGATGGCGGCGACCCCGAACCTGCGGCAGCGACCCCGAACCGGCAGCAGCGACCCCGGTCGGGGGCGGCGACCCCGGACGGCGGCGACCAAAGACGACGGCGGCAATCCCGGTCAGCGACGGGGATCGGTTCGCAGGGCGGCGGCGGCAGTCCTGGTCGGCAGCGATCCCGGACGGCGGCGTTTGTAGGGTCGCGGGGGCGGTGGCGGCGGCAGTCCCGGTCGGCGGCGATAGAGGCAAGCACGAACGCCGGCCTGGTGCGGCAGGAGCGTCGGCCGCCAACTCCGGGACCGCGATGCCGTCCAATTCGTGGTGCTGCTGTACTGGGCAGCGGTGGCTCACGAAAGCCTCACCATGGCTGCGTCGAGGAGCAAGACGACGCGGAGTGGACCAGCATGACGGGCGGCGGCGGCGGGCGCGTAGGGTTTCGAAAAAAAAGGGAGTGAGCGAGATGATGGACGCGGGGGCAGCGAGGAAAACGGGATGCGGAGGGCTGACCCGCGGGAGAGTGGAGGGCTGACCCGCGGGAGCAAAAAAAAAGTAGGACGAAAGTTTAGTCTTAGTTTCATTCTTTTTAGTAGTAGAGATGTGTGTTACTAGTTGACCCTTCCTGTTTTGGGTTCTGGTGGTGTCGTTCATCTGCCAATACATGGTAGGCAGAATTTACAGAGAAAACACCCTTTACATCATAATGCCATGCCAATAAGTCCTCCCTGCCTTGCTTTATGGGAATGGCAAGTATATGATGCACATCTTCCTCTCAAAAAACTTCTTTAATAAGATTTGTGTTCATCACCCTGTATGTGGATCAATCAGATCAGACACCACTACTAGAGAAACAACCTTTTGTACCGGTTTTCAAACCGGTATTGTCCATTCGGTACTATTTTGAAGTCATACTAATGTGTGTGTATCGGGTGGAGTTACCACCTGTACTAATGTGTGTGTGCCCGTCTGTCGCTTTTTCCTCTCTTTTCTCTTTTTCTTTTCTTCTTTCTTCTTTTTTCTCATCTCATCTCATCTCAAGTTCTTATCCCCAAATCACAACAATTCACAAGATTCATCTCACAAAAATCACCACACAATTCACAATCATATATTTACAAGAATCTTCACACGAATCACCATCACAAATTCACAAAATCACAACAAAAATCACCTCAATAATCACATGTTCACAAAATCACACAAAAATCATCACAAGTTCATCACGAATCACCAGAGTCGGCCTCCCCTCGAGCGAGCGCGCCCCGCAGCCTGCCTTCCGGCGAGCTGGCGGCGCCAGCGACCTCCGCACGGCCTCTACCTCCCGGTTGTCGCCCAGAGAAAAATCTAAGTGTTGGGACGGGGCGCCTCTAGCACCGGTGGATTCCGGGTGGGGGCTAGCCCCGGTATTAATGTGGGCACATTAATACCAGGGCTAGTCCCCACCCGGCCACATTAGTACTGGGTGGGGACTAGCCCCGATATTAATGTGGGCACATTAATACCAGTGCTAGCCCCCACCCAGTACTAATGTGTCTTTACGGGGCACGTCAGGGTTCTCACTCTCCACCCGGTACTAATGTACACATCAGTACCGGGTGCCAATATAACCGGTATTAATGTGAAAATGAGTCTGGGATGAAAGCCACCTTCCCTATTAGTGCACTTGTTAAGGACAGTTCTTCCTCGCGGTGTTATCAGTTTCCTCATGTCGTAAATGAAGTCTCGTTTCTCCTATTTTTAAGTCTCTTAAATTAATAAATGGAATAAATGGAAAAAACACTAAAAATAGTAGAAAAAGATCTAACTACCTCTAAACTTTTATTCATTTCTCTAACTCGTTTTCCCCACCCTCTCTTGACCGGTGCCCCCTCTCAAACCTGTCAAATCGAGTGCCGGCGGCGTCGGCTAGGGCAGAGAGGTCAGGTGGCGGCGGCGGCCGGCCAAGTCACGACGTACGCATGGGGACGAGGCCGGCCCGTGCAGGTGCCGATGGTGGTGGGGCCCCCCATAGGCAGTAGTCCCGCGCAGCTCCCTCGCGACCCAGCACGGACGCGAGGCGGCGTTGCAGCCCAGCGTGGCTCTGTCGCGACCTGGTCCGGACGCGAGGTGGCGGCGTGGGCCTGACGCTGGAGGCAGGCAAGCCAGTGCAGAATTTTTTTATATTTTTTCTCTATTTTGCAAAAATAAATGGTCCGCCAGAAATTTAGCAGAAATATACATCTGCCGGCGTACCCCACGTCGGTAGGGGTCCTACCGCCGTGCGGCACGGCGGCAGGGGCCGTGGCCCACTGGCAAGGGCACATACTGCCGTGCCCCGGCGGTAGGAGCCTACCGCCAGGCGGCAGCGTGGCCTCCAGCAATCGCCGTAGGCCACGACGGTATGTATGGACCTACCGCCGTGCCCTACGGCGGTAGGTTTTTTTTTTGCTGGTAAGTTTCATTCCATTTTTTTGAAGCATTGATACTTAACGACGAACCATTGATACTTAACGACAAATCACAGAAACGATTACAATGGCACGTACGACACAAATACCCTAACTTTGTGCCACTGCTAGTCCTAACGTGCCTTAGGGAATTTAGATAAATGATTACAACATTTGTAGTCTAGTTGTACGAGTAGTTCCCGGAGAACCCGGACATCATAGACCCGCCGGAGTGCTGGGAGGGCATGTAGTACCCGTACCCTGGCTGGGGTGGAGTTGGATTAGACGGTGGCGGGGGTGGAGTTGCTGGTGGAGTGTTGTCCTTCTTCTCGTGGCATGGACAGCAGCAGAACTCATCCTCACAACCGGTGTTCGTCTTCACTACCATTGGTCCGGTCACCGGTCCGTCGTCGTCGTTGGTAGATGTCGGATCTGGAGAAGCCAATGCTGATGCGAGCTCTTGCCTCAGGTTGAAGATGACAACATCCCCGAGGTAGTTGATGTACTGTTGATACGGGTCAATAGCTGGGGGATCCACCCATTACACGAAACCACAGTTATCTGGTTGGTCGGAGTACTGCAGAAACCGTGATTACATTAGTAAACCATAAAATGATGAAGGACAAAGGTCAAGGAGTTTTGCTTACCCATGCTCGTGAGCAATGCCAGAAGCGTCGACCAGAGTTGTTCCATCCCTGGTAAACATGCATCACACAGAACTAACTGTGTGCACACCTTGGCCAGTTTACCGTTTGATTTGGTGCGTACTTTCTAACATCACGCATGAATTTGAAATCTCTCTTATCTAAGACTGGAAAATTGTTGTTGAACTCTGGATCTTGCTGGCTCCATAGTGCTGGACCGAGAGAGCCATCATCATCCCCAGTCCAGGAACTCATTGGTGCTTGTTGTGTTGTGAAGTGACACTGGAGAAGAGTGCTCACATATATGTAGGCTATGAAGCAGACTGGACGGTGGGCCATTCGATCCGGGGCAAGAAAAACGGGCAGTGACTCGGAGGAAACACACCCTAGTACTAGGTTCACTGTTTGGTGCAGTGACTCACAGAAAACACACCCTATGTGTTCACTGTTTGACGCAGTTACTCACAGGAAACACACCCTAGTACGAGTTTTACTGTTTGCGGAAACAAGCTCTAATGCATCTGAAATCAAGTTCTTAAAGATACAAGCCGACTCTAGAGGATGATGAAATGAAATCATAATTTTTTATGGATACAGTAGCACTCGGCATCTAGTACTCTACGTCTACGGGGTACAACGGGGGTATTTCCCCTTCCTCATGGCATCCGGCCCAGCTTCCTTAGCCCGGCGAGCTCTCTCCCTCTTCCTCTCTCTATCTGCTTCACGGGCCGCGGCCGCTTCACGTTCTTTCATCTCCCGGCGAATGCGAATTTCCTCCTGCTGTTCCTTACATTTTTCTTCTTGTTTTTCTGCCTCAACCATCCTTTGCCACCTCTCACGTGCTGAACGACCCATCACCTCGACGTAATGCTTGTCTTGTTCGGACTGCTCACAATCTAGCCACTGCATAAAATCACAGAGAGGAGGTGGAGTCTTTTTTCAAAGACAAATTAGCACATAATAAAATAGCAATGACATATTATTTATTTAGTAATGCAGTTTGTTCTTACTTTTGGTCTAACATTGCGACATGGTGGGAGGGGGTCATGCTCGTAGTTCACGCACATGAAGAACCTCATCCCGTAGCAGTACCCGAGAACGTTGCACTTGACAAGCTTACAGTTGTCACCGCAGTAGCACATAGGAGTGTGGATCCCCTTTGGCACCGCAACCTTGTCCTTCCTACTGGTGAGCAACTCCAAGTCCAACTCAGGACCCGAGGAAGCCATTGCAAGCCTACAAAAAAGATGAGAAATATGATCATTCATTACATGTTTCATTTGAAATTAGAGAACAATACATAACAGGATATGATAATAAATTTGACGGCAAGAAGAAAACAACAAGCAAATGAAAAGGTAGTTCAATTATTACAACACGATAACATGCATAAGTTCAAATATTACAAGACCTTGCCAAATTAAATGGTTCAAATATTACAAGACGATAACAAGCATAAGTATTTCAAATATTACAACACGGTAGCACAAACAAGTACGATCACTGTATTCCTTCGGTGTAGCGACGGGAACGACGTCCACGTGCACTAGCTGAAGGTGCTAGAGAAGTGGCAGTGGAAAAGTAAGATGCTTCGGTGCATTTCTTGTAGGAGTGTCCTAGATTGTTGCACTTAGAGCATATCTGCATCGGAGGTCCAGCTTCAGCCTCGTCCATGTTGTTCCTAATCCTCTTCTTCTTGTGTCGACTGACACCTTGGCACATGGTTGGATCTGGATTTGGTATGTACAACGCATTGTCTTTGGGGTCTTGAGTGAAAGTTCCAAGATGCAGGTAGCCCTTAATAGTGTGGTTCCAAGTGTCTAGAATGGTTTGCTTGAAAAAGTATTTAGGCACGTAGCGACCCCAATGGTTATTCTTTGTTGCAAGGCATGCAGCGATCACATGTGAGCAGGGGTAGTGTAGCAGCAGTGGCTTCTGGCAAGAGCATGAGCATGTCTGATTCCCAATAACTGTTTGTTGTATTGTTATTTCACCATTCGCTTTTTGTGATTTGGACTGGCAATTTATCTGATATTTCCACTGAACTTCCTCGCCAGGATCACGACGTAGAGGTTGTGGGTAAGCTCTGTGAGCAAGAGCAGCCTTCTGTTTTGTGGTCAAGTACTTAGTCATCCATGTTGAATACACCTTTTGACAGTCCTGCATAGCTGCATGTGCTGCAGTAGCACGCTCAAGAAAGTACTTCATTGTGCGGTACAAGAAGAACTCAATGATACCAACAAGAGGGAGAGCTCTGGCACCACGTAAAACCGCGTTGTAGACCTCAGCAAAATTTGTTGTCATTATCCCATGCCTCACACCTCCCATATCAAACAGGAGACACCATTTCTCCTTAGGCTCATTCTGAATCCACTGGCTAAAGGTCTTCATAGCACGTCCCCTTCTCCTTCTGACATTTGGAGCATCTAGCCCCACGTCCTCCAGAGAAACTGGCTCTTCCCCGGGTTCAGTACTTATTGGCTTCTTAGCTATCTCTTCTGATGCTTTCTTCGTCAGGTCATCTAATTTTTGCCATAGCTCGTACAACTTTTTCTCCTGATTGGTCGAACATAAGCGCTTGAACAATTATGTAAGTTCTTTGTTCTTGAACTGGCTATGAAAGTTTGCTCCCATATGCCTCATGCACCACCTGCTATGCACATCTGGCCATTGTGCTGCTCTGTTACGTTCTTCACTACCTTCTTTGATGTCATTAATGGCCTGCAAAATACCTTTGTGTCTATCGTGTATCACACACACGTCTGACACATCTCCCACCACCATCTGCTTCAATCTCTCCAGAAACCAATACCAACTGTCACCATTCTCTCCCTCTGCAAAAGCAATTGCCAATGGCAACAACTGATTGTTGCCATCTGCAGCCACAGCTGTAAGGATTGTGCTCTTGTATTTTCCTGTTAGGAATGTGCCATCTATGCAAATCACTGGTTGACACTGTTTGAATGCAGCAATAGTTGGACCCAATGCTAAGAATGCCCGCTGCAAGACTTGCTTCCCTGGCCTTGATACAAGATTATAAGTCTTGATATCATAATAACTACCAGGATTGAGCGTGGCAATTGTGTTCAGCAATCGAGGCAGATTGTCGTAGGATGCTTCGTAAGTACCCCACCTCAACTCCAATACCTTCTTCTTCACCATGTATGCCTTACCATAACTTATCAGGTACCTAAATTTCTCCTCAATTGCCAAGATAATGGACTTGGGCTCATAAGCAGGATTTTCCACAATCTTAGCAAACATCTTGCTGGCTACAAAACCGGCAGACAAATTATGATGGCTTGCATCTAGCTGGTCAAGTACACAAGTGTGATCCACAACAGACCTGACCTCCTAGTAATTTTTCCACTTGCCCTTGGAAGCATACACTCGAAAAGGGCAGTTGGGCTTCACACATTGTACATCATATATGTGTGGAGAACTCTTCACTACCTTGAACTCTCTCTGCAGAGTAAGGGTTGCCCACCTCTTCACTACATCCTTCACCTCTACTGCAGTCTTATACATGGCGCCAACAGAAATCTGATTCTGTCTATACTCCCAGGACACATTCTCACCAGGATTGACAGATAGCTGTGAGAAATTGTAACTGTCCCAGTCCCTTGGCACTAGCGGGTCATCCTCATCATCTGAGGAGTCCTCTTGCAACTTACGTTCATCGTCACCGGCCTCCATTTCGTACTGCATGAGTACTTCTTCATTAACTTCCCCCTCGTCAATTTCACCACAGGCCTCAAAGGGTGTGTCACCATCTCCTTCTTCTGCCTCAGTGGCAGCACCATCTCCTTCTTCTGGCTCAGTTGCAGGACCATCTCCTGCATGTAGTTCAGCCTCACCCTGGTGAGCAGCACTACCCTCCTCATGCACTTGACTACTAGACCCAGCCTTATGAACAACTTGGATAAACAACATCACAGGCAAACCAATTTGACATGCTGTTTTGATATAACTTCTCCAATGTTCAGTGCCTTGAAGTGGCATAAGCTCCCAATATACTGCCTCACTCCTGTTGATTAGAGCCATAATGGACAAGTCATGTTGCTCCGCATCTACATGGAATGCCTTATAAAAAAAGTTTGTTATGGACCCCCAAGTTCTTTCGGCTGCTCTTCTAATCACATGGTCAACCGAATTAAATTCTGACAAGTCAACTCCATGTTCACCATATCTAATCTGCCCATTACCGAAATACAACTTGACACTAACTGCATCCGACATGTCTGACAGCATGAAAAAAAATAGCTATTAACAAATGGATCTGTAACTACAAAATATATTTACTCAAAGCTACACTAAAACTATAATTTTACTAATCGATATACACTAAAACTATAATTTTACTATGCAGGGCTACACTAAAACTATAATTTTACTAATCGATATACACTAAAACTATAATTTTACTAATCGATATACACTAAAACTATAATTTTACTATACAGGTCTACACTAAAACTATAATTTTACTAATCGATATACACTAAAACTATATTTTTACTAAGCAGATCTACACTAAAACTATATTTTTACTAAGCAGATCTACACTAAAACAGTACTTCAAAATATGAATTATCACAGTTCAAAATATTAAGTACCAGAGTATTTACCTCTAACGAGACGAAAAACCGGCAGAGCTTCGCACCTTCGCCACCTCCTCCTCACTCCCTTCTCTTCTCCCCCTCTCTTTCTTTTTTTCGAATTATTATGACATTTTCGGCTGAATTTCGGCCTTATATAGGCAGCAGATCCTAGCGCCGTGGGGCACGGCGGTACCAGGCCTACTGCTGTCGTGCCCTACGGTGCAAGGACCTGCCGCCGTACCCCACGGCGGTATGTCCCTACCGCCGTGGGGTACGGCACTATGTCTGCCGGACGCTACGGACCCACGCCTGGCCGTGAGCCACGGCCCCTGCCGCCGTGCCGCACGGCGGTATGACCCCTACCGCCGTGAGGTATGACGGCAGATGTATATTTCTGCTAAATTTCTGACGGACCATTTATTTTTGCAAAATAGAGAAAAAAATATATAAAAAAATTCACCAGCGCAGGTGCGGCTCCGATGCACACATGCTGACAAGCAGGTCGGCAAGGTAGCAAGCACTCAAGAGCATTGCATAGCAAGCACGGATGTGGCAAGGAGCCAATATTTTAATAAATTTGTTAAATTTCGCTTGATTGAAAATTTTGGTGAGTTTGCCCGAGGAAATCGATTTTAAACCAATGGAAATGTTGTCTATGTTTTTTCAAAATAGGTGTAAAGTAAAAAAAAAAACATAGAAAGCAGGGACAAATTCTCATGGGCAAACATGTCTTTTCATAAGAATGTTGACACCGTTAAGTGGTCTAAACGGAATAGGAGCAAACCCTTTCTTCGGTTTATGAAAAACAAAGGTATAATCACAAAATTGAGAAACTAAGGCAAAATCACCATTTCATTCAAAAACAGGGGCATGAACACAATAGCCCCATTAAAAACATCAAGAGGGATACTAATATAAGTAGGGATGAAAACGGATCAGATACGGACGGATACTGCGGATACAGATACAGATAATTTTTCTTTCTCGGACTGAATTCTCGGATCGAATACGGATACGGACATTATATTTTTTTGTCGAATAGTGATATTCATCATATTTGGATCATAGAAATTCAACTTTGAATTTTCGGATACTAATGCGGTGCGGATATTTACAGATATTAAATGTCCGGATTCAAATACGGTCTTACCATTTGAGTGTCTGGCCCTTTCGGTCGGTCGGTCGGACGGATAATATCCGTACCACTTTCACCCCCCTAAATATAAGTACATCTCTTCATCTCAAATTATTTGTTCTGACCTTTCTAAGTACATATATTTTATTAATATATATTAGGGTGTATATTAAAATATTACAAAGTCAAAACGACTAATAAATTAGGACCGAAGAAGTACTTCATAAGCCAGATGTTTGGGTGGTATATCTTAAGAACTAATAATAATCAACATATATAAATTCTACTTGGTTTTGGGAGATGGCGGCAGTTGAGGGAGATGGCGGCAGCGGCGGTAGAGGGAGATGGCGGTGGAGGGAGAGGAAGAGAGGGATGACAACGCACGAGGAGGAGGCGGTGACACAAAGGGATGGTGGGGAGGAGCTGAGGGAGAGTATGACGTGGTGACAACTGATGAGAGAATGAGGGAGTGCGGGTGCAGGTAGAGGTGAGCTAGGGTGCGGGTAGGGCGGACGTGGGACACGAATAAAATGGATTTAGGGGTTATTTTGGGCTCGAGAGACCCCTTTCACCACCGGTTTGTAAAACCATCCGACAGTGATAGTTATCACCATCGATTTCAACTACACCATTGGTGATGCCAGTTATCACAGCCGGTTTAAGTAGATATTGTCCCTGTTGACCTTAAAACTAGCAGTGATGACTCATCATAGCAGGCTCACCTAAAACCATTTGTGATGAGGCGGTTGTGATGGGGTGTTCTATTTTGGAAACGTATCAGGTGCAAATCATAGTCTTGGTGAAAACCCGTGCAAACCACAACAAAAAGGTCGTATAAATTTACCAAAATATTCACACATGTAGATGATATGATGATCACAACTTTGTAAAATATCTAGTCCAAACTTGACTTCTATTGGTGAATTTAGACAACTTTTTTGGTGTGGTTTGCACGGATTTTCACCAAATCTGTAGCTTGGACTAGATATGTTCCCTTCTATTTTAGTGCAAGGTATCCAAATGAGATAAATTCACCAGTGGACCTTTAACTTGGCACAAGGTGTCACTTAGGTCCCTCTACTTAAAAAATGCACATGCTACCATATCTAGGCTTGTGCTGCAACACACGTCCTAACGGGTTCGGAGCAGACCCGCTTGCGCACATGGCACGCCGCAGGCTGCCGTCGCCGTCTCGCCCGCCTGTTCAAGTTCATCGTCGCGTCGCACCACACCACAACTCGATTCGCCAGGCCGCAGCCATCGTAGTTGGAATCCATCCCCGTCGCGCTGCAGGCCTGCAGCTCGATTCGCCTGGAACTCAGCCCCGTCGTGCCGCAGCTCGATTCGCTGCCGCAGCCGAAGCTCGATTCGCCTCCGTAGTCTGATTCGCCGCCACAGCCATGGAACCAACCAATCGAAGAGCTTCGTCACTGGTCCACGGCCACCGACCGATGGGCATGCGGCTCTGCGAGGAACCAACAGTCAACAGAGCGGACGAGGTCCGCTACCTAGCCGCGCTTGCGCGCGTGGCGACACGCACAAGGCGCCGCCGCGCTTGTCCGCTCGCGTCAAGGACAGAGCAGGTCGATTCAGATTCTCTCCCCCACGGTGGTGTGAGGTCTCATACTCTCATGGATGGGAGCTCCAGTTCTTCGGTTGCAGGTGTCTGGCTTCATACCAACCTGTGTACATCGTCTGAATCGTTGCAAGCTGCAGTTCTTCGGTTTCAGAGGAAGAACTAGCAAGGAGACAGGTTGCAAGACAACTTCATGTTGAGAGGATGGAGATTTTAAAAGAATTCGTTAGGCAAACTGTTGTGTTGCTTAGATGTTTCATAGCTGTGTGTTCAATTGTTTTCGTGACCAATTTACATGTAATCTTCAGGAGAGGTTATGTTGTGTACTGATATGGATGTATGAACTTTGCTAAAAATGAATGAATGATAATGTTTGATGTTATCAGAGATGCTCAAATGTAATGATTATGAATTGTCGAAAATTGATAGAAGTCAATGAATTTCAGAAGTTGATAGATGCTGCCTTCTTGTTTGCTGTATCGTTTTCTTTCTTCTTGGCAGGTGCTGCCTTCCTCTTCGATTCGTTGTCGTAGCCTTGCCCTCGTCTGCGCTGTTGGTTGCCTTGCAGGCCCATCGGGCGGTGGCCCGATTGGTTGGTTGCAGATGCGGTGGGGAATCAGGCTGCGGTTGCATCTGCGCCACCAATCGAGCTTCGGCTGCGGCGGCGAATCGAGCTGGGACGCGACGGGACCCGGTTCCAACTACGGTGGCGAATCGAGCTGCAGCGCGACGGGGATGATGGGTTCCAACTACGACGGTTGCGGCGTGACGAATCCAGTTGTGTGGTGCGACGATGAACTCGAACAGGTGGGGGAGACGGTGACGGCAGCCTGCGGCGTGCCACGTGCGCAAGCGGGTCTGCTCCGAACCCGTTAGGACGTGTGTTGCAGCACAAGCCTAGATATGGTAGCCAGATGTGTATTTTCTAAGTAGAGGATACCTTGTGTCAAGTTAAAGGTCCGCTAGTGAATTTATCTATATCCAATATATATATATATATATATACACAACAGGATTATATTAGGGTATTTAAAGCTATGCTTAAAAGCCATATAAATGTGAAATCAGCATAAACCATAGAAAGTCACGGATCGAAGTCTCAAGAAGCGTGCGGCGGCGGAACGGCATCGCTTGCGATCCGCGCGGCACAGAAGAAGCACTCAGCTCGGGCCTTCCCCGCCTCCGCCGCCGCGCGCCGGCCGTCGAGGTAGTGCTGGTACACGTAGGAAAGGAAGCCCCAGACGCACAGGAGCATGGCCACGACCTTGACGCCCGTCATCCTGTCCCCGAACAGCACCATCGCAGCAGCCACCGGCACCAGCGGGAGCTGCACGGCGCCCGTCGCGTTCGCGAAGAGCGACGACACCCTCGCCACCAGCCGCACCTGCCCCGCCAGCAACGCCTGCCACGACACCGCCATCCCGGCCATCACCACGGCGTACCTCACCGGCCCGCCCCTGAACGCCGTCGCCTCCGCCGTGATCGTCCGCCACTCCCCCGACGCGAACAGCCCGGCCACCGCCACCGCCGACGCCACCAGGTTCGTGTACATCTGGACCCTCAGCACCCACCGTGCCGTCCTCGCCATGACCACCCTGTCGAAGGTGAGCTCATAGAGGGAGAGGATGAGCGCCGCCAAGGCGGAGGCTGCCAGCGTGAGGACGAACCCGGTCGCGTACCTTCCCCGCGGCGCGCCACCGCTGGAGGTCTCGTCGGAGGAGGCGCCCGCGCCGAGCACCGCGGCGGCGAAGGTGAGCACGACGACGGAGTTGGCGATGAGCGGCGTGAAGCGCTGCGCGTTGATGAGCCGCGACGTGACGGCGTTGAAGGCCAGCTGCGTCGCCGTGAGCAGCGAGTATGTGGACGTCGGCAGGTACTGCAACGCGTACGCGTACATGAGGTTGTCGAAGCCGATCAGGACCCCGATGCCCGTGTAGACGGCCGCCAGCTTGGACGACGCCGCCACCCGACGACGCTCCTCCTCCTCCGGCGGCGACGGCGTCAGGAGCAGCGGGATGGCTAGAAGTGGCGCACCGCCGGACTGGGTGAGTGTGATCATCCACTTGCTATTACCGTCGGAGTTGTAGTAGAGGCGGGTGAGGAGCGTGGCGACGGCCCCTCCGCAGAACAACATCACCATGTCCACGGCCGCAAACACCCACCATCCGCCGCCCCTCGTAGGCCGGCGTGTGGGGGATTTTACTCCATCCTGCCGGTCGTCCTTGTCGCCGGTGTATGGATATACAATTATATATACATAATTTTAGATATAGAATTTTAACTTGTCATGCCTCTCATTTGGACTTGTCATACTTGTCAATTTGACCTCGTGTCGTGCGGCACCACATTTTATGTGTCCAGCCATCGAGCTGTGAGAAGAAATTTTGTGTGTGGCCCGACCTTCGTGTTGTGACTTTTCTTGCAGGTTTTTAAAACCTCACCGTGCAGGGGAGGTGCTGCCGAAATTTTTGATTGACATTATTATGCTTATTTTTTCAGGAGTTGAGCACCGACCTCCAGCACACCACCAAGGGCCCGTTAACCTTCGCGAGTATGGTCGTAGATGGGTACGTTAAGTTATTTCTTTATTCCAATTTTTTGTTATCTAACTCTCAATTAGTCTAACATCCACTCTGTTGTTTTCTTGCAGTCTCGGGCACATAGGGATCAGCCTTGCAGCGAGCTCCAGGCATATGGCATGGCACACAAGGGCAAGGCGACGTCTGACGTTACCTTCAACGTGGACGACCCGCCCGAGGTGTATAGCAACCCGACAATCCAGCCCCGCATCACAAATTACGTCACGATGGCAAGGGAGGTTCGTGGGCCAGACTTCGATCCAGTGACACAGCCTATTGATGGAGAAAGCGTCATGAGGAGTGGAGGCGGCAAGACGCATGGACGGTACTAGATTGGTGACAGTCTTCGGGTCCCGTCCGAGGTTCCGTCGCTCTCGCAGGTTCGATCTCGAGATAGGGGAACGAGCTCAGGCCCGCCCATACAACGGTAGCCCACCGTTACGGAGAGCTTGCACGAGCAGTTCCAGGTTATTTCTGTTCTCTGCGTCGTCCATTGACATTTTCATATGTTTGCTTTGTATTCTAATGTGTAGATCAAATATTGTAGGCCCAGCTTGCGGCAGAGAGGGCCGAGCGGGAGAGGCAGGTAGAAGAGGCGCAGAGGCGCACCGATGAGCAGATGCGACAGATGGTCGAGGCCCACCAGAGGCAGATGGATGCGATACAAGAGGCCCACAATCAGCAATATGCCTCCGTGCTTCAGTACATGCAGACTCTTGGTCACACGGTGGCGCCACAAGCGCAACTCCCTTCACTACCGCAGGTGTACTTGCCTCCAGTCACTCAACCGGCTACTATTTCTCCAGTGAGCTACTTTCGAACCCTCCTATTTTTGTTTCTCGTAGTGACCTACAACGACTTCATATAAATGCTCAAAACCTTACATTCATGTTCTCATCGTGGTATACAACTTATAAATGTTAGCAAAACCTAGAATGACGTAGAATTCAAAAATGACTTGTACAAATGACTCGTATTATCATTTCTCACTTTAAATCCTACGCAGAATCTATCGGCGGCATCAAACGAGTGGTCGCCGCCAGTTCAGCAGAGTCCTTGGGGCGGGATGCAGTGGGTGCCGCCTGGCCCTCAGCAGCCGTTTCGCCCTCAGCAGCCGCCTCACAGTTGGTCGGGGATGATGACACAGCCACAGACGTCTGGGTGGGGGTCGTGGCCACAGCAGCAGCCGACGGGGGGGGGGGGGGGGGGGTCGGGTTCCCAGTCGCCGCATGATGACGCGGCGAACGAGTGAGTTCGTGAACTATGCACCTTTTATTTGCATTTGGACATTTGTGAGTTGCTGAACCTTTGTGACTTCGACTTCGTGACTTGTACTTGCATTTGGACTCGTTATTTGCATTTGTGGACTATGTGATGAATATTACCTGCCTGTGATGATTATTAGCTTCCTGTGATGATTATAATATGCCTGCGATGAATATTAGCTACCTGTGATGAATATTGTATATCTGCGATGATTTCTGTGATTTGTGGGCTGTTTTAATGCTGCTGATAATTTTTGTTTTTAAAAAGAAATAGACTTTGCCGAGAGCTAAATCCATTGCTCTCGGCAACAACTCCTCTGTGCCGAGAGCCAAATCCACTGCTCTCGGCAAAGGTGCCTGACGTGGCTGCCTGGGACGCTCCTTTGCCGAGAGCAGGAGCCACGTGGCTCTCGGCAAAGGGGCGTGCCGTGGGGCCATGCGCAGGCCTCTGCCGAGAGCTGCGGTCCCCGGCTCTCGGCACAGGCGCCCTCTTTGCTGAGAGCGGGAGCCACGTGACTCTCGGCAAAGCCGCGTGCCGTGGGGCCCTGCGCAGACCTCTGCCGAGAGCGGTGGTCAACGGCTCTCGGCACAGGCCTGCTCTTTGCCGAGAGCTCTGTGCCCCGGCTCTCGGCAAAGAAATTGGGCCCCACGCGTAACGGCGCGACCCGGGGGACGGTGTGAACGCCTCTGCCGAGGGCCAGGTGGGCCTCTCGGCACATATCTGCCGAGAGGATATCCACCGGCTCTCGGCAAAGCGGCCTTTGCCGGCCCAGATAGGCCTTTGCCGAGAGCTTCCTCTCGGCAGAGCCTCTGCCGAGAGGAAAAGGCCCTCTGCCGAGAGGAACCATGCTCTCGGCAAAGCTTTCGATTCCGGTAGTGATTAGCTCAAATAAATAAAGCAACCAGTTAAGTTCAGTCTTTTTCTATAGTACTAGAGGTTACTAGACAAAAGTTCTTCATAAAATTAAAAGGTGTTCTTGAGAAGAAAATGTTCAGTTGGGCAACAATATGGCACCTCTTTTATATTGTCAACATGCTAAGACCATATGAAGAGTTGTTAATATAGCTACCTGGTTAACCTCCATATATATGCTGCGGAATTGATTAAGGGCGTAGAGAATAATACAAGATGATTGATCTGTGAGGGGTGCTCTTATGTGGGCGATTTGGCATACTCATAATGATATGGTGTTTGAAAAAAAGGTTCACCTTTTTTATGCAGGTTGTATTCACAAGATCTTATTAGTTGTTGTGGTTTTGGTTGCTATTGCAAGGTGAAGATACAAGAGTAGTCTGGGCACCAAGCAAAGCGTTGGAAGTCATCGCTTTGGATATATTTGCCAAGAACAGACTTTGCTTATGATTTCCCCTTAAAATTGGTAGGCTTTTATTTCTGTTTTTGTGATCAGCTTTGTAGTTGAATTTGCTATAAGAACTGAGTTGTGTACGATCGCAGAGGCTGGATATAAGCCGGATATAATTCCATTCTTAAAAAAATTGGGCAACAATATATGAGTTGGACATATACGATGGTTAATTCATATGACGTTTGCTATAGCTTTACAGGTGAAGGACTGCTTGTTGGACATATCAGCAAGAACTTGATGCCATGAAGGAAAGGCAACCGATCACGTTCCCTTTTTCAATGGAAGAAGAAATCAGAAAAACAAATTGAACAGCCGCAGTGTGTGCTCAATCTTGGTCCATGTCTATGAACCCATTAATAATTTAATAGTCAATTACGATATGAAAATAAAGCAGAGACAACCAAAAAAATATCATTTTGATGTACCTCTGATTTGGAGCTTAATTTCTTGAGCTTGTGCCATATTGCTAGCTGAAATATGGTCACTTCTTCACCGTGCTCCAGTCCTTTTTTACTACGCTTCTGTAGGTTCCTTGGCATCCTATATATTCGTCCGAACATTTTATAATTGTAAAGAAAAATTCATTCCCAATACGATGAAGAGATCTATATGAAAAATTGGGTGACTGAGAATCTGAGATAGATGGACTACTATTCATAACACTGTCTCAGTCATGTATAGTAGCGTACCTTTCCTGAGTTCTATGATTCAGATGCTTTGCAAAGTAGTGCAACTGCGTTTTATGTTTTATAGCTAGAATTTTTCATGTCCAAAAAATCCCTGAATGATATTGTTGTAGTATTATATATCAACAGTAAATAGGGGGGAAAATCTGGCAATACTTAGGTGTCAACAAAACAATTGGTCCAAAGCTCGTGATGTGGTACTCCAAATGATATTCTCGTTGAACGTTAGTTTGTCTTTTGAAGCCCCTAAACCATGAGACAGTGACTCAGTGAGATAAGATAGGACACTCCAGCTAATGCGAGATAGACATGCACTCTAGTCAAGCCTACCTGAAACAGACGTAAAACGTCTTAATTTCATGATGTGACAAATGATTGTATTAGTCTTCAAAATAGAAGATGCCAAAATCGGGAATCACTATCATTCGACCGAATACGAAAGAAAAAGAAAAACCTAGCTAGATAGTTTCTTTTAATCTTGAAGCTCTTGCCAGTCACTTCAGCTCTTGTGGAGTTCAAGCAAGATCCAAACTGAAGCATATCCCTGCTACTGGATTTGCAAGTCTGTGTCTGTCATTCTTATATTCTTTTTTTTGACACGATCTATATTTGTTGTCGGATTACGGGAACTGTATCCTGGTCCGGGTATATATCTTGGACATTTCTTACGGAAGTTTGGACTGATGCAATCAACAAAGGCGCTCCGATACTTGTTTCTTTGCTTGACTATATGGAGACCCACGTGCACGTGTTCGCAAAAAATCTGATAAATACGAAAAAAATCTAATAAAAAATCATTTTAAATTACTGATTCTATAAATATTATTTCATGGAAAAAATACAACACTATATATGGAGTTCCCAAAATTGTTAATCAATTCTAGTAGACATTTATTTATTCTTCGTTGGATACTCATTCAGCAATCAAAGAATAAAAGTTGGTGGGTTTTTCGACCGCCCCGTGAAAAGGTGGGAACTTTTTGAATAAAAGGAAGGAAATGGTAATGACTGAGTTGATGTTGAAGCAAAGATTACAAATATTCATGTTCAACAATATCAAAGGTTACATTCTATCTCCTCCTAAAAGTTACTTTGATTTATGTTTCACTAACTGTTGGTTGCATTGTTTTTCTCCTTTCATTTTAGATCGATAGGGCTTTACAACAAAAGATTTAAAAGATAAACTACCTTAAATTACATAGTGTTGTAAGATGCATCCTGGATTTCTTGTACATAATTACTTCATCTATTCACAAATATAAGTCTACCTAGGTTTGTGTTAAGTCATATTGTTTCAACTTTGACCATCTAGCCCAAAGTCATGCAGTATCAAGAAAGCGTGATGCCACATGTCGTCCGCACGGCACAGACACAACACTACGAGAAACCCGAAAGATGCTGAGTGCCACGGAAGATGCCGAGTGTTTTTCGTCGGGCACTCGGCGACAAGTCTTCTTCGCTGAGTGTACACGAAAAACACTCGGCGAAGTTCTGACACTCGGCGACTATGAACTCTTTGCTGAGTGCTACCCATTAAACACTCGGCAAAGACAAAAAAAACACTCGGCACCAAAAAAACACTCGGCAAAGACCCGCGCGTCTGTTAGGGGAGCGACGGCGTCAGCTATTCGCCGAGTGTCAGTATCCGACACTCGGCATATACATGCTAGACGCCGAGTGCCTTAGCCTCAACACTCGGTGTATAGCCCTTTGCCGAGTGTTTCCGGGGACACTCCGGAAAATTTGGATATTTTTTTCACACTGTTGCCTTCAAACTTTTTCTTTAGTTATCATACATAACTAGGTCCTCCATACTCAATTTTGATACATTTCTTGGCCCGTTTGCGATATTTAAGATATTAATTTTATTTAAAGGAATTTCTAGGAATAAGTCAAATTTGAACTAGAAGTGATTACAATAGTGTTACAAAATTAGTAAAAAAATGTTATTCATGGTACTTACTCCATTTTGAGGCCTTGGTACTGAAATCAAATAAAATTTTGCACGTTGTGTTCAGTAAACACGATCATGTGCTTGTAGCCAAATTGTTTTTTAATTCTATAAAATGCAAACTAAGTCCAAAAATTACGAGATTTGTCAGGATGTCATGATATTGTATGTAGAGGCTGTGGTAAATAGTTGAGAAGGTTTTGCGCAATTCATCACGTGCGTTGCTTACAAACCGAAGGATCTCCGGAGAAGTTTCTGAGAGTTGAGAATGGTTGAGTTAGATTTTGGAGTAACAATGGCAGTCGAATTTGAGTTTGACTTTGAAACATTTTCTACAGGCAATGGACAACCTAGATTGTAGCCTGTGAAATTTTGGTAAATTTTTTAATTCATTTCACAATTTTAATTCATTAATTACAATTAGTTGATACAAATAGAAATTTAGTAAAGTAATGAAATAATAGAGTAACATTCGTAAAAATCATGTTGTATGCATTGTTTGGTGAAGTTAACTAGGTACTTGTAATGTACATTGGAGCAAATTTTATGAAATGACGAAATTCGAGTGTTTTTTCAAAGAGGAGACAGAAATAATAAGAATTTTTTTTAAAAAAAATAAAAAACATTATGTCGCCTAGTGTCCTGGTCTGGCAAATCTTATATTCGCCGAGTGTCGGATATGGGACACTCGGCGAAGCTAAAGTGAGCATGTCATAAATCCGAGTGCTCAACTCTCATTGGTGCTCATCCCCGAGACCGGATCGAGCACGCCCCTTCTCTCCTCCCTGCCTTATCTCTTCATCCCCCTCTCTCCAGCGGGCCGCCCCCTTCCCTTCCGATGCCGCCCCTCCTCTCCTCCCGTCGGCGCCGCCCCTCTCCTCCCTCCCTCCCGCGGCTCCAGGCGCCCAGCACCAGATCAGGCGTCCCCCCTCCTCTCCTCCTGTCGGCGACACCACTACACCGCGAGCGCTCCAGGCCGAGGGCACGACGGTCGGAGGTGCGAGGCCTTGGGGCACGGTGGCCGGCGGCGCCCCTCCCGCGGCGACGCCTCATAGGGGCACGACGTCCGGCGGTGCCCCTCCCACGGCGGTGCCTCACGGGGGCACGGCAGTTGGCGACACCCATCCCGCGACGGCACCTCACGGGGGCATGACGGCCGGCGGCGCGAGGGCCTCCCGGGGCATGGCAGCTCACCCACCTGCGAGCACGGCCGGCGCGGAGGAGCGGCTCGGCCTCGCGCCGCCGGAGCACAACGGCCGGCGCGGAGGAGCGGCTCGGCCTCCCATGGCGGGGCTCGGCTTGGTGGCGGCGGTCAAGGGCAGCGTGCGCACTGGTGCTGGCGGTCGAGGGTAGCGGACGCACTGGTGGCAGTGGCAGGGAGTCGCGGCAGACCTTTTTTTATTCTTTTTTGGAAATCTTCACCGGAGTGAGGCATGGCACTCGGCGAACTGTGCCATCATGTAACACCCTAATTTTGCAAAAATTTGTTTTCAATAAAATTGGTTAGAAACAAGGTTTGAATATTAAGGATTATAAGGTGTATTTGATTTTTTAGGCATTTAAATATAGTTTTGAAAATTAATTAAATAAACATAGGAGTTTAATGTTGCATACATGCTGGAGCATTATTTTTGTTTGGTTGAATTCAATTTGAATTTGAATTCAAAGTGTTTGAGTTCTTTTAAAAATTTCAAAAAGCTTTTCTTTTAACCCCTTAACCCTTTCTCTCTATCTGGCCCGTTCTTTGTTTTCAGCCCAGCCGCTGAAGTCTGCCTGTGCCCCTCCTACTCCTCCAGCCCGTCCGCTTCTCGTCTCAGCCCAGCAAATCTTGGCCCAGCGCCGGTCCACATTCTCCCGCTCCGCTCTTAGCCGATTACATGCGGGCCCGCCCCGTCATTCCCTACCTCCTCTTGCTGCGCCGCCGAGTCCCGCTCTGCCCCGCCTCGCCTCCGAGTCGCCTTGGAGGCCACGCCAAGCCTTGCGCCGGCCTTTATAAGCTCCCGAGCACCGCCGCCTCTCCCAAAACCCAGAAGCCCTAGCCGCCGCCTTCAAGCTCAGCGCCGCCGGAAACCCTAATCCGCCGGCGCCGCTGTTTCGCCGTTCCGCCGCCGCTCCGTCGACGAGGAGAACACCCGGAGGACCGCAAGAAGGTGAGGAACCCCGCAGGGTCGCTTGTTTGCGTCAAGGCGCTCTACACCGCGTGCACGAGCTCGCCGGAGTTGATTTTCCGTCGCCGCCTACCTCTCCGAGCCGTGCGCTGTCGCCGTTTGCCGAGCTGCCTCCTTGGTGCCCTAGATCGATCCGCCGTCCCACCAGCAACCACCCCGGCCGCTTCCCGTCGCCAAACGAGCCCCCCAGCTCGAGATCCTATCTCGCCGGTGCGTTTTTCCCTAGCGCCGCCGCTCGCCGGCGTACCCACCGCCGTCATGTGCTTGCACGCGTCCTCAGCCACCTGATCAAGATCCGACGGCTCGGATCTGATTCGACCCGAGCCAATAACGATCAACAGCCGCGTGACCGTGTCGTTTTGCATAAAAGCCCCTGTTCTTTTAAAATTGCAAGCCGGTCCTTCCACCTTGAAAAGATCCTTACAGATAGGTCCTGTTTCTTCTGTTCTAGCCCCTGAGCATTGTAGAAATAGCAGCCGAGGTCCAAAACCTTAGTTTTCACCCAAGCCCCTCTAATTTTAAGTTTCTTTACATTTTAGCCCTTGGTTTCTTGCTGTTAGGCCCCTGTAACCCTAGTTTCTTCACAATTATGCCCCTGCACCTTCTTTTGGCCATATCTTTTCCGTTTTAACTCCGTTTTTCGCGTTCTTTATGTCCAAATGATCGTATCGAAGAGTAGAATAACTTTTTACCCCTGTTTTGCTTTGATAATACTGTTTGGTGATTGTTTCTTATTTTATTCTATTGTGTGCTTATATGTACTTGATGTGATGCGTAGAGAACGTTTGGGCTGAAGGATTTGAAGACCAAGAAGCTCAAGTGTCTGAACAGCAACAGGGATCTGTTGAAGGCAAGTCTCCTTTGATGCATACCCATTTACGTATACAACATGCATTTAATTCACTATTCTTACTTTTTGCTTGCATTAAATTGATGGGACCCAATTAAGGATTTGACTAGATTATTTTTATCCCTTTACCTTGATCAACCTGGGTTTTTAATTAATTGTTGGGTAGCTCTCGCTATGCTTAACTTGGTGGATGGTATTAATGAACCTTTGTGAAACTTGATTTATTTATGTTATACCTTCATTAATACAAGATCACCTTGTTTAATTGGAACATGGAGCGACCACCTAGGACAACAGTGCAACCACAAGGGCATATGGCTCTGCCTTGGCTAATTAATTAGGGACTCTAGTGTTGGGGTGATCTTACCTGATAAGGGCAAGGGGGAGCGTTAGTCAAGGTATAGACTCTCTCTAGTAGGGAGTTGGGCTTTGCTAAGACATGGTACCTACTAGGGGACTTTATGCTTTGCAGCGGCTCAGAACCTTCGCGGATTGCTTCACACTGGGGAAACTTTGTAAAGGCCTCGTAGCGTCCCTATGCAATCACACCTAGGTAGTGTGGTATGATGCTTGGCCACCATCGCATGGTTGGGTTTAAAGTTCCTAGAACTTTTACGCGACTTGTGGTGAACGTGTACAACCTCTGCAGAGTGTAAAACTAATCGATTAGCCGTGCTCACGGTCAAGAGCGGCCTGGACCCTCACATGATTAAACTATGAAAGACAATGATTAACTTGATGCATCTATCTTTATTTATGTTATTTATTCTCTTATGTTAATTGTGGGTTTGGTATAAACTTACACTTGCTAGTATTTATGTTGCTAATAAAACTTGACCAACTAAAATGCTGAATGCTTAAACCCATTAGCCTCCACTATAAAGCCTTGCATGTTATATTATGTTTCCGCTTGCTGAGTATGGCATGTGCTCACACTTGTTTTCATTATTGCAATCACACTATCCGGATGCTGTTCAGACTTGGAGAGATTTGAAGATTTCCCTGGAGACTTCGACGAATTCTAGGCGGGCGTGTCACCAGTCAACTGCCTGTGGTGTTGACCCTATCCGCTGCGTTGCTGCTCGTTAATTATTAGTTCGTTTATGAGACATTTTGGTCTGTAATAAAGTTTAATACTCTCTTTACGTTTTGGCACTGTGTTTTGGTTATCACTGAGTCGTTATATGTGTGAACTTTGATCCTGGCGCACATATAATATGAGGATTCGAATTTGCCTTTAAATTCGGGTGTGACAAAGTGGTACCAGAGCCGTGTTGACTGTAGGACGTTAGCCTAGTTAGAAAATGGTCGGATTTAAGGATTATAATATCTTAGAAGCCAATCTCACTTCATGCTATGCTTTAATTCTATTTATATATACTTATCCTTGCTTTTACCCCATCCTTGATGTTCTACTTTTTCCTCCATCTTTCCTTGGCTAATCTATTCACTCTATGTTTTCTTGTTCTTGCTATAAGGAATCTTTAGCGTTTGCTCTACTCCCTCTAATCTTTCTCTGTCTTCACTTTACCCCGTTTTTAACCGTTCTCAGTATTCCAGTGACTCCATCATGCTCAATTCAAAGATCTTCCTCAATAGGATATAGGATCTTTAAGTTCATTCTTATTATAATCGATAGATGCGAATGTCTTAACATGAGCTTAGTATAGAAGTGTGCTTGAATGCTTGATCTTGTGATAAATGTTTGGTTTGGATTTTTGTTTGAGTGCAATGTGTTGTGGAGTGATGACCACAATGACATTGGTTCTTTAGTAAAGTGTTAGTTGGGTTTATCTTTGTCCCAATCCATGTCCTTCTTATCCTAATCTCTTAATCTCTATGCTCTACCCTAATACAATCTAGTAAATCTCAATCTGCTCGCGGAGTTTTCTGAGTCAGCAGTATTGTTCTATTTTTATCTCGAGCTACAGAACTCCAAATATAGTAAATCTAGTTGGAAAAGTTCATAAATTATATTAGGGCTTATCAGTAAAAATTTCAGAAATTTAGGAGTTATATACAGAGTGTTATATACAAAACTTTGGAGCTATCAGAATCTGTAAACTCAGCTGACCCAGACGTCTTGCTTATTTCATAATTGAAGTTACAGACCTTCGATTGAGGTGATTCTAGTTGGAATAGTTCTATAATTTCATTATACTTCACTGGTTAAAATTTCATAATTTTTGGATTCCCGTACTGAGAGTTACATCTGATTGTTTGGAGTTAACAGAATCTATCTAGAATTGAAAGTCTTTACTGCTTTGTCTTTCGGAGTTTTACTCTTAGTGCAAATATCTAAAGTAATGTTCCTAACACTCAGATGGTGAAAACCAGGTCAGGATCCGGAGTCGATCAAACCCCAGTGATTCGCCAGAGGAGAAGCAGTAACTCCAGCAGTTCATCTCAGCAATCACAAATGGATCCAGTGATGCAGCAGTTCCTGTAGGCCCAGACCCAGCTACTTCAGAACTTGACCAACACTGTGGCTAATCTGTATGCCCAAGCTAACAATCCGCCCCATGCACAACAGCAAGCTCCAGTGAACAGGCATAGGGTGTTCATGAGCCACCAGCCACCAGTGTTCTCTCATGCTACTGATCCGCTAGAAGGTGAAGACTGGTTGAAGACCATTGAGAAGATGCTTACCATTGCTCAATGTGATGATAGGGAGAAGGTCCTATATGCTTCAAGACGACTCCAAGGATCTGCATCGGCATGGTGGGATGCTTTTGTTGCCGCTCATGCCAATCCAAATGCTATTACAAGGCAGGAGTTTACCACCAACTTCAGGAGCCATCACATTCCTGCTGGTGTACTGAAGCTGAAGAAAAAGGAGTTTCTTGCTCTCAAGCAGGAAAAGATGTCTGTGCCAGAATTCAGGGACAAGTTCATGGAGTTGTCTCGCTACGCGCCTGAGGATGTTGATATTGATAGAAAGAAGCAAGAGCTATTCTTGGATGGATTAGCTGGACCGCTTCAGTACCAGCTAATGTCTCACACCTTTCCAACTTTCCAAGAGCTGATTGATAGAGCAATATGCTTGGAATCTAAGTGCAGAGAGTTGGGAGAGATGAAGAGGAAGGCTACTACTTCAGGACCATCAGGAAGCAACACTCACCCTCGCTTTAGCACTTAGCAGTGGACACCATCTCACTTTGGAGGCTCAAGTGGGAGTTATGGACAGCAGCAGTATCAGCGCTCAGCTCCACAGACTCAACGTCCAGTTCAGCAGACC
This sequence comes from Cenchrus fungigraminus, assembly GCA_036936925.1. Taxonomy (NCBI): domain Eukaryota; kingdom Viridiplantae; phylum Streptophyta; class Magnoliopsida; order Poales; family Poaceae; genus Cenchrus; species Cenchrus fungigraminus. The sequence goes on along the minus strand of CM072769.1, from coordinate 56,152,443 downwards.
ACTGGCCCCGCTTATCAGCAGAATCAGCAGACCACTCCAATTGGTACCCCTATGAGGCCTAGTGGACTGTATACTCCTGGAAACAACACCTGCTTCAAGTGTGGAGAGGTTGGTCACTATGCCAACAGCTGCCCTAAGAGGACTATTCCCAGCACTCCAGTATAGGGCACACCTACAAAGAATGGAGGGCAGACACCCCAAAGCAGCAGATGACAACAGAACTATGCACATGGTAGGGTGAATCATGTGAGTGCAGATTCCGCTCAGGAGAATCCACAAGTGGTGCTTGGTATGTTCCTTGTTAACTCCACCCCCGTATCAGTCTTGTTTGATTCTGGAGCATCCCATTCTTTCATTACTTCCCAGTTCGTAGCTCAGCATAATATACCCATTAGTCCTATGATTCGTAACATGCTAGTTAGTTCACCTGGGGGGAATTGAAGGCATCTTATCAGTGTGAGAAGGTTAATCTCAAAATAATGGGAAAAGATTTTTGGGCTAATCTCATAGTGTTGGAATCAAGAGAGATTGATGTGATACTTGGGATGGGATGGTTAGCTGCATGTGATGCAGTGATCCAGTGCTCTAAGAGATCAGTACTACTCACTAGTCCTGCTGGAGAGAGGACTGAATTTCCAGCTACAACATCTCCATCTTCTGAGAGTACAGTGAACCATCTTGATGGGAAAGTTCTGGAGGATATTATAGTAAGGTGTGATTATTCAGATGATCGTCCAGATAGGATGTCAGGTATGCCACTTGATCAAGAAGCATAGTAAAGAGAGGATAGGTTGAAGAAGAGTTTCCCAATCTTTTTCTCAATCTTTCCAAATCTCGAGGACGAGATTCATTTTAAGGGGGGTAGGATTTGTAACACCCTAATTTTGCAAAAAATTGTTTTCAATAAAATTTGTTAGAAACAAGGTTTGAATATTAAGGATTATAAGGTGTATTTGATTTTTTAGGCATTTAAATATATTTTTGAAAATTAATTAAATAAACATAGGAGTTTAATGTTGCATACATGCTGGAGCATTATTTTTGTTTGGTTGAATTCAATTTGAATTTGAATTCAAAGTGTTTGAGTTCTTTTAAAAATTTCAAAAAGCTTTTCTTTTAACCCCTTAACCCTTTCTCTCTATCTGGCCCGTTCTTTGTTTTCGGCCTAGCCGCTGAAGTCCGCCTGTGCCCCTCCTACTCCTCCCGCCCGTCTGCTTCTCGTCTCAGCCCAGCAAATCTTGGCCCAGCACCGGCCCACATTCTCCCGCTCCGCTCTCAGCCGCTGACATGCGGGCCCGCCCCGTCATCCCCTACCTCCGGCCGTTTCCGCCCCGGACTCCTCTTGCTGCGTCGCCGAGTCCCGCTCTGCCCCACCTCCGAGTCGCCTTGGAGGCAACGCCAAGTCTTGCGCCGGCCTTTATAAGCTCCCGAGCACCGCCGCCTCTCCCAAAACCCAGAAGCCCTAGCCGCCACCTTCAAGCTCAGCGCCGCCGGAAACCCTAATCCGCCGCCGCCGCTGTTTCGCCGTTCCACCGCCGCTTCGTCGATGAGGAAAACACCCGGCGGACCGCAAGAAGGTGAGGAACCCCGCAGGGTTGCTTGTTTGCGTCAAGGCGCTCTACACCGCGTGCACAAGCTCGCCGGAGTTGATTTTCCGCCGCCGCCTGCCTCTCCGAGCCGTGCGCCGTCGCCGTTTGCCGAGCCGCCTCCCTGGTGCCCTAGATCGATCCGCCGCCCCACTAGCAACCACCCTGACTGCTTCCCGTCGCCAAACGATCCCCCCAGCTCGAGATCCTATCTAGCCCCTGAGCTTTGTAGAAATAGCAGCCGAGGTCCAAAACCTTAGTTTTCACCCAAGCCCCTCCTTTTTAAGTTTCTTTATGTTTTAGCCCTCGGTTTCTTGCTGTTAGGCCCCTGTAACCCTAGTTTTTTCACAGTTATGCCCCTGCACCTTCTTTTGGCCATATCTTTTCTGTTTTAACTCCGTTTTTCGCGTTCTTTATGTCCAAACAATCGTATCGAAGAGCAGAATAACTTTTTACCCCTGTTTTGCTTTGATAATACTGTTTGATGATTATTTCTTATTTTATTCTATTGTGTGCTTGTATGTACTTGATGTGATGCGTGGAGAACGTTTGGGCTGAAGGATTTGAAGACCAAGAAGCTCAAGTGTCTGAACAACAGCAGGGATCTGTTGAAGGCAAGTTTCTTTTGATGCATACCCGTTTACCTATACAACATGCATTTAATTCATTGTTCTTACTTTTTGCTTGCATTAAATTGATGGGACCCAATTAAGGATTTGACTAGATTATTTTTATCCCTTTACCTTGATCAACCTGGATTTTTAATTAATTGTTGGGTAGCTCTCGCTATGCTGAACTTGGTGGATGGTATTAATGAACATTTATGAAACTTGATTTATTTATGTTATACCTTCATTAATACAAGGTCACCTTGTTTAATTGGAGCATGGAGCGACCACCCAGGACAACAGTGCAACCACAAGGGCATATGGCTCTGCCTTGGCCAATTAATTAGGGACTCTAGTGTTGGGGTGATCTTACCTGATAAGGGCAAGGGGAGCGTTAGTCAAGGTATAGACTCGCTCTAGTAGGGAGTTGGGCTTTTCTAAGACACGGTACCTACTAGGGGACTTTATGCTTTGCGGCGGCTCGGAACCTTCGCGGATTGCTTCACAATGGGGAAACTTTGTAAAGGCCTCGTAGCGTCCCTATGCAATCACACCTAGGTAGTGTGGTATGATGCTTGGCCGACATCGCATGGTTAGGTTTAAAGTTCCTAAAACTTTTACACGACTTGTGGTGAAAGTGTACAACCTCTGCAGAGTGTAAAACTAATCGATTAGCCATGCTCACGGTCAAGAGCGGCCTGGACCCTCACATGATTAAACTATGAAAGACAATGATTAACTTGATGCATCTATCTTTATTTATGTTATTTATTCTCTTATGTTAATTGTGGGTTTGGTATAAACTTACACTTGCTAGTATTTATGTTGCTAATAAAACTTGACCAACTAAAATGTTGAATGCTTAAACCCATCAGCCTCCACTATAAAGCCTTGCATGTTATATTATGTTTCTGCTTGCAGAGTACGGCATGTGCTCATGCTTGTTTTCATTATTGCAACGACACTATCCGGATGCTGTTCAGACTTGGAGAGATTTGAAGATTTCCCTGGAGACTTCGACGAATTCTAGGCGGGCGTGTCACCAGTCAACTGCCTGTGGTGTTGACCCTATCCGCTGCGTTGCTACTCGTTAATTATTAGTTCGTTTATGAGACATTTTGGTCTGTAATAAAGTTTAATACTCTCTTTACGTTTTGGCACTGTGTTTTGGTTATCACTGAGTCGTTATATGTGTGAACTTTGATCCTGGCGCACATATAATATGAGCATTCGAATTTGCCTTTAAATTCGGGTGTGACACATCACCGTCAGACTGCCACCGTCTGGTAAGTATCCTTTGCTGAGTGTCGGACCAGCACTCGGCAAACGTTCACCGAGTGTCCGACGTTTGACACTCGGCGTCTTTCTCTTCGCCGAGGCCTTGTTTCCCGAGTGCTAGTCGCCGAGTGTTACACTCGCCGAATACAACACCGTGTTTTATGAGCTTCGCCGAGTGCTTGTGGCACTCAGCATCTTTTAGGTTTCTTGTAGTGCAATGCCCGGCCCCGGCCTTCCCAGATGCCTCTGCCACGGCACACCACCATCGAGGTAGTGCGGGTACACTTAGTAGAGGAAACAATGTCAATAATTTTTATGTAGTGTATGTTAATTTAATAATACTCAACTGTTACTTTTTTTTAAACAGAAGGGTATCATTGAATAATTGGTAAGCCAAATTACATTGTGTTTTTTTGGAAGGGATTTTGGGGAATAATTAGTAACCAAATCACGTTGTGTTTTGGAAAAGATACAAGCAAAATAATTGGTAAGCCAAATTACGTTGTGTTTTCTGGAAAGAATTTTGAGAAATAATTGGTAACTAAATCACGTTGTGTTTCGGAAGGGGATACAAGCAGTGTGGCATGTTTTTTAAAGAATTTTGGAGAATAATTGGAATGAGTTCTTTTGATAGGTCTAACCCCCCCCTTTCGTCAACCGTTTGAATAATTGGTTAGCCAAATCATATTGTGTTTTTAAGGGATTTGGGGGAATAATTGGTAACCAAGTCACGTTATGTTTTGGAAAGGGATACAAGCAGTGTGGCGTGTTATTTTTGGAAGGAATTTTGAGGAATAATTGGTAACCAAATCACATTGTGTTTTTTTGGAAAGGCTTAGCGATCAAGGTCGGCGGCCTCGGTGACGCAACTGCATTTACGGCATTATCAGCCCCATTATCATGTGTCAATATGGATGACTATGATCCACAAATCACGCAGCAATATGGGTTTGCACTAATCACGCATCACTACGCTCCATTGCTTTCCATCACGCGTCAATGCATGATGTCGTGAAAGAAAAATGCATGTTGTCGTGAATCACGTTTATCCTATCCGTCAATCACGTTGCTCCCGTACATCAATCACAATCCATGCATGCACCACGTTTCCTATTGAGGATGAGGTTTTCTCACTGTCGTTTTTACGAGCGCCCGACGTTGAGCCAAGGTGTTGCTGTCGACGGGGATGCCCATTGCGCTTCCAACCAGGTTTATCAGCGATTCTCTGACACCGTTTTTCCCCAGCCTCGAGAGGCAGCTGCTGATTTCTCCTCACCCCACATTGTCATTGCAGTCTTGGTTTTTTTGACACGTGCAGCACTATAAATATAATTTTTTTGTTATTGTGATTTTTTAGATACGTGTTTGTCACATGTCATTTTGGTAGTTTTATATAGGAAAACCTCAATTTCCTGCTTTGCAATAATGAAAGATTTAAAAGATAAACTACCTTAAAGCAAATCTAGTGGATTGAGAAAACCAATCACTTTTCCCTGTATTTCTGGTTAAAGGGGATTGAGAAGGAAAAACATAGCTCCAGCAGATCCTCTTTCACAATCCCTTTTTTCTATATTTTTTCTCAATCTCCTTTATTCGCCTCCTTCTCCCCTTTCTTGTCTCAGTCCCCTTTCCACCTTCTTCCCCTGCTCCCTCCAGCGAGATGCACGTCTCCAACTCTCTACCTGACGCGCCTCCCTGTCATCGCCGCCAGACGCTTCCGCCTCCACCTCATCAAAGAAGGTTTGTTGGCCGCGCCGCCGCCCCTCCAAATAAACTGGTGCGCCGTTGCGCCCCTCTGAGCTCCACGCTGCCATCTCAAGAGCCGGCCACGGTTGGACGTGCCGCCACAACACCCCTGCGCGGCTGCGCACCATCGTCAGTGTGGGCCACGTCCCTACCGTGCCATGTTGCCACCTCCCATTACAGGTTGCCGGTCGGTCATGTCGCGCTGCCACCCCCAGCGTCGCCGCCGACCCTCTGAGCCGGCGCATCCCCACTCCCACCCACTTGCCACAGTTTTGTCCTGGAGCAAGATGCCAAAGGGATATTTGGGAAGAAAGGAAGAGTCCACATGTAAGTTGAAAGGGAAAGATGAATAGAGAATGGGGATCTGCTGCAGCAATGATCTCCTATATGTTGAAAATGTGTTTTCTCCCCCTAGTAGAGGGAAATAGATTTTTCTCAATCTGCTAGAGATGCTCTTAAATTACAGAATGTTGTAAGATGCATCCAGAGTTTCTTATACATAATTACTCCATCTATTCAACTTTGAGCATCTATCCAAAACTCATGCGGTATCAAGTGTTGGAATAAATGGGCCTTGAGCCATTTATTTTTAATAATAAAGAATTAAATCTCATTGTTATAATGCTAGGGAAAATAAAAGTGAATAATACCATATAGGTATTTGAGGAGACTTTTATTCGACTTATGTGGTAGACCAATAGTACACCAATTGTGAAGTTGAATAAAGGTGAAAGGTGTGCCGCAAGCACGCATGCGTTCGTTTGCCTCGCCGAGGCCATGGGTGTGACGTGACGTGTCGAGCCGGCGGAGCGGATGGACGTGTTATGGGGCGGGAGCTCCTTTTGCTGTTGATGGGAATGATCCTCAGAATATTTCCAACGGTAATTTGGTTTTCTTACCCGCGACCGTCCAGGTTCGCTGAACCGCGTCCCAGATCTAGATCTAGGCGCCTCCCCCGCAGGTCTCCCCGGCCTATATAAGGACGTCTCCTTCCTCCATTCACGTTAAGATACTCCTGTTCAGGAGATCTCTCCCTTTCTCCCTCTCTGTCTGCTGCTTTTCACATTCCCATCGCTTGCACCGCGCACACGGTTCAGGCGAGAGCAGGCCTCTGGAACCACGGCCGTTGTTGTGATCCTGCTCGGGGATAGGCGGGTGCTAAGGTTTTTAGGGAGCGTCTTGACATGACTGCTCGCTCCCAGTACGACTACGCCCACTACTTCCTGAAGGCCGTTCGAGGGACTGCACGACATCGACTCTTCACTGCAACGACTTTGCACGGCTACATCAACTAGGTCATTCGGGATGACGAATGATAACAGCAAAGCGAGTGCCTCCAGCACTCGTCCAGCTTTTGTGTACAATCTGAACCTTGTCGGTTTCTTTTGGTTTATGTTTAATAGTTGTTTAAACATGAACACGAACACATATCTTGTATCACTCGCATTTGTGTTTATCCTGAAATACCTATTTAATTGTAGAATTAAAATATGTTGAATAATCATCCATTATCTAACAATCCTAAAACCTTATGTATTCATGATAGGATGATCCTGGTAGCTAGCTTTGCAAATTCGATCAAGCCAAAAGCTTTTGATGGTTCAAACTTTAAAAGATGGCGAGATTTGGTCACCCTTTGGTTGACAACCATGAATGTAATGTACGTTGCTTCCGGACCTCCTCCCGAGGGTGTCTCAGTGGAGGCATTTGTGGCTGCTAATATCCTTTTCCGGGGTGTCGTCATTAGCTGAAAACCTGATTGACACCTGTCTCTGTTACACGATGGGGAAGGAGGTCTGGGATGCTCTTGAGGCTCAGTATGGAGTTTCTGACACCGGTAGTGAGCTGCACGTCATGGAATAGTTCCTAGCCTACAGGATGGTTGATGATCGTTCTGTGGTGGAACATGCACATGAAATACAAGTGCTAGCGAAGGAACTCAAAGACTGCAGCAAAGAGACTCCATGTGTGTTGCCCAACAAGTTTGTGTCCGGATCTATCATCTCCAAGTTACCACACTCTTGAAGGGATTTTGCCACGACTCTAAAACACAAGAGACATGTGTTCACTTTTAATGACCTTGTCGTGACTCTTGATGTTGAGGAGAAGGCGAGGGCAAAGGACAGACATGGAAAGGGAATAGCTGGGTCCTCGAGCGCAAACTTTGTGCAATGGGGCAATCCGAAATCTCAACCTCAAAACAAGAGGACGAAACCTCCACAAAACCCACCCAAGGCTAAGCAAGCTGACAGACCAGCAAAGAAGAAAAGACAACGGGCCTCTGCTATGTGTGTTCGAGTCTGGATCACTTTGCTGGAAAGTGTCCGAATCGAAAGGGGCAGAAGTCGGCTAACATGGTAATTAGTGAGACTGCGGGGACATCGAGGTACGGTAATTCTTTACCTACAGTTCTTTTAGTATGTCTCTCACCAGAGTGGTGGGTTGACAACGGTGCTAACATTCATGTATATGATGACATTTCCATGTTTTCTTCTTAGCAGGTCGGAGGGGCTGGCTCCTTGATGATGGGGAACGGTGCTCATGTGCGTGTTGTTGGTGTTGGTACGGTCATTCTGAAGTCACTTCGAGAAAGACCATAGAGTTGAAGAATGTGCAGCATGTCCCTACCATCAAGAAGAACTTAGTCAGCGGGTCTCTAGTGCGTAGAGATGGGTATAAGTTAGTCTTTGAGTCGAATAAATGTATCATTTCTAAATTTGGTACCTTTGTTGTAAAAGGCTATGACAGTGGAGGCTTGTTCCGCTTTTCTTTATGAGATGATAATTGTAATAAAGTTGTGAACCATGTGTTTAACAATGATGAATCAAATGTTTGGCATTCGAGGCTTTGTCACGTTAATTTTGGCTGTATGATGCGATTAGCTAGTTGAGATTAATTCCAAAGGCTACCTATGTCAATAATTCTAAGTGCCATGTTTGTGTTGACTCTAAACAAACTCGCAAGCCTCACAAGGCTGTTGAGGCGAGAAATTTGGCACCTCTAGAATTAGTTCATTCCAATTTGAGCGAAATGAATGGTGTGTTGACAAAGGGTGGTAATAGGTATTTCATGATGTTGATAGATGATAGTACTAGATTTTGTTACATCTATTTGTTGAAGTCAAAGGATGAAGCTTTACGTTACTTTAAAATCTATAAAGCTGAAGTAGAAAACCGACTTGGGAGAAAGATTAAGCATCTTAGGTCTGATCGAGGTGGCAGATACTTCTCAAATGCTTTTGACTTATTCTGCAAGGAACATGGTATTGTTCATGAGAGTACACTGCCTTATTCACCCCAATCCAATGGGATTGCCGAAAGAAAGAACCACACGCTGACTGACTTCGTGAATGCCATGTTAGAAACCGCAGGACTATCTAATGAATGGTGGGGTGAGGCGAGACAACTTGTCATGTCTTGAACCGTGTACCTATGAAGAATAAGGAAGTAACACCATTCGAGAAATAGGAGAAGAAGAGGCTAACGCTTTCATATTTACGTACCTGGGGTTGCTTGGCCAAAGTGAGTGTGCCAATCACCAAGAAATGTAAGCTTGAACCCAGAGACTGTGGACTGTGTCTTTCGAGGTTATGCTTTTCATAGTGTTGGATATAGATTCATAGTAGTAAAATCTGGAGTGACTGACTTGCTTGTCGGTACAATTATGGAGTCCAGAGATGCTACATTCTGTGAGAACATTTTCCTAATGAGAGATGAAACAAGTTCATCTAGGCAAGAGTCTATCGACCAGGATAACTCTACCAAGTCGATAGTACACAATGTACTCACACTTGTTAAACATCCAGAGGAGGATAACGATGAAGTGCCTAGCAGGGGCAAGAGACAGAGGACTGAAAAGTCCTTTGGTGATGATTTCATCGTATACCTTGTGGATGACACTCCTAAGACCATTGAGGAGTTCTTTTCCTCTCCTGATGCTGACTATTGGAAGGAAGCAGTTGTTGACACAGAAAACTGAATAAAGTCCTCCGCGGCAGCACATAACGGATCCCCGGGATGTAACAAGGCGTGCCAGCCGACCTGACCTGTTGATCGGCACATAAGAGTATAAGAATTTAAATACGGGGTTGATCGGCTAGAGAACCGATAGGTATCTTCCACGTGGGCATAGTGCAACAGCCCGATCAGCCGATGCGAGATCGAACGAGATCGGCTAGCCGATCGGCAGCCAAAGTGCAAGTGTGTTTAGAACGGCTAGGATCAGCCGATCTGGTGACGTCAGCAGCGAGGCGGGTCTGAATCGGTTGTGAGATCGGTGCGTCTGATGACATAGTGAGGATTAGCCGATACGATCGGACCTCGAGCGGGATAAGTTGGTGATAAAAGCTAAATAAATAAGAAAATACTTGCAAATCTAGCTAATATCGATAAATTGTGAATAAATCTAGACGAAACTACAGCGATGCACCCGGAGGTTAAAGCCTAGATGTTACTCGATAAAGTGGTACTCATAAGCTTGCCGGAGGTCGATTGATGCAAGCCAACAAACTGAAGGACGACGCTTGAAACAAGAAAACAACAAGAAGAAAACTTTTGGCGAAGACACCGACTTGAAAAGTAAAGTACTTGAAAAGTAAAGGTTTGTGTTTGTTGGTGTGTACAATCTTTTCCGACCGTGCAGGGTCGCTACTTATACCCTTGAACACTACGAACTTCTAGTCGATTACGACAAGACCTTTTCTTAACTAAGAGAAACTACAACTACCAAAAATAAACGACTCGTACAAGATTCGGACTTACTAACTTCTTTTGACCCATCGTCAACCGTCGTTGACCCGCCTGAGCCTCCTCTGTTCCTCCTTGGCATATTTCTTCTTTTGCCGCCTTCTCTTCTTCCTTTTAGCCGATCCTTATCATTGACTATCGTCTGGTTCCTTTGACTTTGTTTTTGCATCGGCTGATCATTCCTTCCTCTTCTCTTCAGTCGGTTTCATAGTTTTTTCTTGGTGCCTTTCCGTCTCTAGTTGACGTGTCAAAAAACAGTGTTAACACATGCCCCCCAGTTTCGAAGTAAATATCTTCTGCTCCAAAATTCTGTCCCTTCCTATAACCAACGGATAGATTTTTTCAAACAAACTTGAGGTCCCAAGATTATAAAAACAACCCTTCCTGCTGTCCCTTTGTTTCTTCAACCTCTTGCTACAGTCCTTTCTCCGCCCTTGCAATCTCCGTAGCCACATCAGATCTAAATCAGATTTCCTCATCGGTTCGATGGTCTCCGCGTCTGATTCCACCGGTAGCGCTTCTCAAACGGCTCCCACAACTGCTTCGATGGTGACTCTTGATTCAATTCCTGAGGTATCTTAAAAACTTCTCTCACTTTGCCGATTTCACTTCTGCCAATTTTCCTTTGTCGTATCTTAGATTTGAAATATTTCGCATGAACTTAGGAATCACATCACTATTCCTTCGAGCGATAGACCTGGGGCAATCTTTTTGGGTCCTATGGGTAATCTAGACCCTTTAGATTTAATCAACTCTGAGACTGAAAGAATTCCCTTTAAGAACTCATCTATGGATTTATATTATTGGAAATATGCTTTTAGAACTTGGACTAGGAATACCCCTGGCTGGAAGAACTGGTATCTTAGGATGTCCTCTATGTTCCGAGATCACTGGGATACATACAAAATCAGCCAATGTATCACTTTTTCCCTGTCCAACATGACTCGACGTGAACCTCTGCTCATAACTGCTTCATATTTCTGGTCGGACGCCTTGAATGCCTTTTTATTCAGTCATGGGCCCAGGACACCGACCCTTGCTGATGTACTCTTGCTGACGGGTTTAGATATTACCTCAGAAGACACCCTCTTTTCTCGTGAGAATGAGAAACCCAGTTTTCGGTTTGAGACAAAAAATATTGGGGGTTGGACTAAATATGTTCAAGAGTATGCAAAGACAGGCTCTGTCTCTACTAGGGAGCATGCAATCTTTTTGAATATATGGTTGGAGAAGTTCGTCTTTTGTGGAACAACAGTCAGGCCAACCTCAAATTACCAGATTGTTGTTGAATCTGTGGCTAATGGTAATGCTATCCCTCTTGGCAAGCATCTTCTTGGAGCAGTATAAAATTTGCTTCATCAAGTTTCTGTCAATCTGTTGGCTGGAAAACCTGTTGGGAGTCTAGGAGGTCCTTGGTGGTTCATCAACATGTGGTTGAATCTTCAATTTCGCCATGTCTTGAAAAAAGATATTTTTTCTATGAGCTTTCTTCAGAATGAACCAGAAGGTATCTCTCCAACTACTCGTCGGTGCACCAATTTTGGAGAAGCAGTCTCAATGTTCCCTGGCCGAAGGTGAAGGACCGAATAGGCGACCAGAGAGGGGGGGGAGTGAATGGGAGCCGATAAAAATTCTTCCCGAAGGTCGAACTCAGCCTATACCCCGATTGCCACTCCGAGTACTCGCACACACCAAAGAAGCTCTAGACAAGTCACAAACAAGCCCACAAGATCAAGAGACAAGCCTAGAAGCAAAGAGCGGAAGCACAAGACAAGAAGCACAACACTTAGCCAAATCTGCGAAGTCCAGGGCGGACCGTCCGCAAGCACAGGGCGGACCGTACGTAAAAGCAGACCGAACCTCCAGTAGCGCACCGGGGAAAAACGGACTGTCTGACAGTTCACTGCGGACCGTCCGGGCCTTCCTCGCGGACTGTCCGCCAAACCTGTTGCCACCGAACCAAAGCAACTCAACGAATCGAAACTCGAGCGCTCAAGAACTCGCGAAGAACACGAAGAACACCAACGCTGCCTGGGCCTCGCGAACCGTCCGCACGGGCCTCGCGGACCGTCCGCCAAGCGTGAACAGAACAGAAAAATGCTCGAGCTCGGGAGTCAACTCCACCATTCCATCACTGGATCTCCCAAATGGCTAGGGCTCTTGAGACAAGATTTTGGGGAGATGAGAAGCGTCACACAAGGAAGCTATGCCCCAAAAATCTCGACCTCTAACTCCCTAAATCACCGGGAATCGCGGATCACACGAACCACCACCATGAACTCGGGCACCAACCAAAAACGCACGAATCGAAGGTGTTTCCCGACGTTTGAGGGGTCAAGATCATACACAAAGATGCGCAAGGCATCCACCCATGATCCCCTCAAAGAAATCCGAGAAGAAACGCCCTCAAATCCACGAATCGAGCGAAGAACAAAAATCCCCAAAAATAGCCCCGAAAAAGACATAAAAATCACAGAGGACTAGGAGATCACCGCAACACCGAATGCTTCCATACATCCAGAGGACAGAGTCTATACAAGAATCTAGCCTAAGGAATACAGAGGGAAAAGAAGCAGTTCAGAGCAATCTACCGGGGGAGGAAACCCTAGAGTCCAAGAAGAGAGAGAGATGCCATCCACCTCTCCGCTATTTATACGAAGTCCATCGGAGGGAGGTAAATGACCACGCTACCCCTACAACTTGAAATGAAGATACAACCCCTAAGGGCATTTTGGTCAAGTCTTCATCGAGCGGACACGCTTCCACTGCGGCCTTGCTTAGCATCGACGCAAGCCCCGCGATCACGCCACGTGCCCCCCACCTCGAAGCTTCCCAAAGCTCCCAGATCACCGTCTCCGTCGCCTTGGGCCTCCAGACTTGGTTTTGAGGCCCAAACCAAGAAACCGTCCACCGATGGTTTTGTGGGCAAACCAACAAACCCCGCGTGCAAGCTTCGCGCTTCATCCGCTACCTTGCACCGGCCCATGTTCATGACTTCAGCCCGCCAGTCTTGCACTGCACGGCTCGCACTTGACCCCATCGGCCACCGGGTCCATCGAACCAAGCCTACTTGCCTCTCCATCACCCGGAGGCCGCCACGGCTAAGGCCTTTCACGCTTGTTCTTCACCTGCACCGACACGAGTCAAGCCACAACCTGTACCTGCACATTTAGCCAAGCATCAGTCCACACAACGTTGTCAAGCACTCATCACTAAGGAGCGACCCTCCACTGGTCCTCGGACACACCTGGTCCTCAATCTCCCCCTTGATGAGTGCATTGACAACACCCACAGTAACCATCATAGAGAAAAAGAAAAGAAAACAACCACGAACACAGACCTCCAAAACAAGTGATCCAAAGCCAAGGAACAAGAGAAACCAAGATCACTCGTCAGACCAAGTCTCGGCCCCCTAAGACAAGGGCAACGGCTCGATACAGCCGAGACAAAACAAAGCTCACAAGGAGCACACCACAAAGCACAAAACTCAGGAAAAAAACAAAGGAGCTCCCCCTGCACATATGCAAACTCCCCCTGAGAAAATGCAACCTCTTCTTCTCAATTTTTTCTCCTCACATGCAACATCTCACAAATGCATACCAATTTTCCACAAAATCTCCTAATGCATGAAAAACCTCCCCTTATCATACATAACTCTCCCCCTTGTTGACAATGCATGAATCAAGGTATATGAAACTCTCCCCTTGTTTTCATGAAGGATGCATGTCCAAGCATATATACAATCTACCAAGCTTCTCAAATATACAAAGAGCACAACAAAATGCTACACATGAGACATAGAGCAAGCAAAGTAGACATGGTGTAGTGAGCACATTGCCATCAAGAAGGTAGAGACATATAAGCATGTGACATGGCTAAAAGCAATTTTAGGCAATTTTCACAAAGAACCATTCATCTCATGAGCTAGAACCCATCCATGGCAATTTGAGCACAAATACACTAGATCATCCAAAGTTTATGCAAGATCACAAATTCTCATCACAAGATCATTATAAACGCCCACAAGCTACTCAAGTCATGTTAAAGCTACCGAGCCATGTATCTACTTCTTAAAATGAGACTTCTCATGGTAGACAACATGCTACGGTTTAGCACCCAAGATATGAATATCAAAGCATAAAAACATGATTAGGAGCTCATTTTTCAAGCACAAGGCAATTCATACACCCATTTCATTTTCAAGTTTAAACATGGTACATGAAGTGCCTTTGCGGCAAAAAGAATCTTATGCTCCTCCCCAAGCAAGCAAAAGGGCTAAACATTTACAATGATAAAAAAGTCTTTGACCCCAAGTAAAGAGAACATGATTCTCAAGCACAAACTAAACATGATATAGGCATTTAAGCACAAACTGAGCATAGACAAGTATCTACTCATGAGAGACATCAATTTAGCATTTTCATAAAAAGAAAGCTATCTCAACACAAATATATGGCAAAACCATCAAGAGCATAGCATTCACATCCACAATTTACCAAACATGCACATATCACACATATAGCACATCAGTGATCAATGTATATAAGAGAAGCTCATTCCTAGTACAAGTGATCCAAAGATGGCTATCCTACCAGGTTTTGTATAGAAATTAAAATGCATGTATGGAATGCAACAAAATGAAACATATGACACATATGTACATGAGAAGCTCCAAGACCCAGCTAGAAAGGAAAGCACACCCCAAGTTCACCCCGCAAGCGAGTGAAAGTGACTTGGTCAAGTGGTTTGGTGAAAATGTCGGCTAGCTGATCTTGCGTAGGGACATAGGACAAAGATATGTTTCCCTTCTCAATATTGTCCCTCAGAAAGTGGTACCTCACTTCTATGTGTTTCATTTTGGAGTGGAGGACAGGATTTTTGGCTACACTTATGGCACTGGTGCTATCACAAAAGAGTGGAACCTGGGAGCACTCCTCACCAAAATCACTCATAGTGTAGGTCATCCAAAGCAGCTAGGAACAACAACTAGCAGCAGCTACATACTCAGCCTCTGTAGTGGACTGGGCTACACTGGATTGCTTGCGAGATGACCAAGAGACCAAAGAAGAACCAAGGAACGGACAACACCGAGAGGTAGACTTGCGGTCCAATCAACACCCAGCAAAATCAGCATCGGAGTACCCGTGAAGTCTGAGTGTCGAGGAGGCAGAATACCAAACACCAAACTCAGGAGTGTAGTTCAAGTACCTGAAGATCCGCTTGACGGCCTGCCAATGTGAAGTCCTCAGTGAAGCCTGAAAACGAGCGCATAGACACACACTGAACTGTATGTCCGGCCTTGTCGCCGTCAAGTAGAGGAGGGAGCCGATCATGCTCCGATACTCCTTCTGGTCCACGGGTTCACCATCCTCATCTGCGTCCAAAGCCGTAGTGGTACTCATCGGTGTAGTCAGCGGCTTGGAGTCGTTCATGCCAAACTTCTTCACCATGTCCCTGGCGTACTTCACCTGATGTACAAACGTCCCGTCCTTGCACTGCTTGATCTGGAGGCCTAAGAAAAACTGCAGCTCGCCCATCATGGACATCTCAAATTCCCTGCTCATGTCATCTGCAAATCTATGATCGTCGTGGGTGGGTGATCAATCTGTACACGCCGGGGAGCCTCTCGCCTGGACACAACCTCCCCCTCAGCAGCAGCCTCCACTCGAACAGCCTCAGTCGTAGTGGGTCTAGGGGATGGTCCATCCTCGATCGTCGTCGTAGTAGTGGAAGTAGCATGTACACGATCAGCCACTGGAGCATCACCACCATCATCGTCTTCATCTCCATCTCCATCCTTCTCATCCTAAAAGATCCTCGCTCCAATCTCCTCGTCACCTGCACACTCAAAAGCAGAAGAGTTACATGGCTGTGTCTCGTCGAAGGTAACCTCGCAAGTCTCCATGATTCAGTTAGTGTCAAGGTTGAGCACACGATATGCTCTAGAGTGAATCGCATAACCAAGGAAAATACCATCCGAGCATCTAGACTCAAACTTATCCAACTTGCCCTTCTTCCGAACGAAACACTTGCAACCAAAAGCTCTAAAGTGACTCACCTTTGGTTGTCGGCCATGCATCAACTCATAAGAGGTCTTCTTCTTAAAAGCATGAAGGAAGATGCGATTTGAGACATAGCAAGCGATATTGACCGCCTCAGCCCAGAAACGCCTAGGAGTCCTATGCTCATCGAGCATCGTCCTGGCCATCTCACAAAGGGTCCAGTTCTTCCTCTCCACTATGCCATTCTGGCTAGCGACGTAAGGAGAAGAATACTGATGATCGAGACCAAGATCACTGCAAAAGGCATCAAAATGAGAGTTCTTAAACTCCGTGCCATTCTCACTGCGTATAGCTCGAATGGCATCACCATGTCTGTCATTCTTCAACCTCAAGATCAAGTCCCGAACAAAGCCAAATGTCTCGCTCTTATCCTCCAAAAAGAAAACCCAAGAGTACCTCGAAAAATCATCAACAACCACAAGAACATACCACTTCCCACCCGCAGAGCGAACACGAGCTGGCCCAGCCAAATCCATGTGCAACAGCTCACAAGGTCGCTCGGTCATGACCGCAGTCAGAGGGTTGTGAGAAGCAGCAACCATCTTTCCATACCGACAAGAAGCACAAACCAAATCCTTCTCGAATTTCAACTTAGGCAGTCCTCGGACAAGATCAAGACCACTCAAGTGGGAAAGCAACTCAAAGCTCAAGTGTCCCTACCTCCTATGCCATTTCCAAAGCTCGGCCGAAACACCAGCAACAAAGCATCGAGGAGGACCAATAGACTGGGAAAAATCGGCACAGAAAATTTGACCCTCGGGGACGATCGTACAAACAAGATCGCCTCGAGAATCAAGCACACGAGAAGCGCTCGACTTAAAATGAACCTCAAAACCTTTGTCCAGTAACTGAGATACTGACAACAGGTTAAAACCAAGTGACTTGACCAGGGCCACACTTCTTAAGGTCACCTTGCTACTCACCTTCACCATACCTTCAGCAAGCACTCGTCCTCTCCCATTGTCCCCGAAAGTGATGTACTCCCTCGTACTCACCGGGGTGAGGCTGGAGAACCACCCATGATCTCCGGTCATGTGTCGTGAGCAACCGGAGTCGATCAACCAAAAGTCCTCCAAGCCTCCCACCTGTAATGAAAAACGAGAACGAGCATGAGCAAGCGACTCAACACTGGGGTTAGTACCAAAAGAGTCAAACCAGTGTCGAGCCATTTGCTCATAAGAAGGGTTAGCAAAATCCATCCTACCAAAATCTCTAGGAGGAGCCCTCTCACGCCTACCACCAAAGGACCTGTCACGTCTCACTGGAGGAGTACGCGCACCACGAGGGGGAAAACATGGCCCGTAGTCCATCTGAGACCCAAAGCTCCGATCGTGCCTCCCAAACTCGTAACGGTCATGAGAAGGAGCACGTCGAGCCAACTCACCACGCCCAAACCCAACACGCCTATCTCTCTGAGGAAACACACCTTCACCTCCACCTCCACGAGTGGGAACTGTACGCAGATACACCTCACCCCTAGGTAGAGGCCCTCTACGAGGCTCAGGCACACCACGAGAAAGGTGGTACCTGTCCTTGTTGGCCATCTCCCTAGCAAACCTCTCATCTCTCTTCCTCTTGAAACAGAACTCATCCTTATGCTCATCCCTCCCACAATACTCATAATGGAAGCGGATCGGCTGTGGCTTAGGCGGTGGCTTTTCTGTAGGCTTACCAATAGCTTTCTCTCCTGACTTCCCCTCAAAGACATTACCCAGGTTGCTCACAAACTTGATGGGTTTCTGGTAATTCTCTATTTTCTGGGGGATCACTGGTGGGTCTGGAGTTGTATCAAGCTTGTTTCTCAGGTGCTTTGGCTTGGGTGCATATTTGTTCATGGGTATGGTGTGTGGTACTGTAGGGATCTCTCCAACTTTCTCTTCTCCCTCACAACTCTTCTCACCACTCTTCTCACCACTCTTGCCAGCCCCCAACGCCTGACCATCAAACCACTTGAACTCAGCCAACATCAAACTCAATTGTGGCTCATGCCCACTCAACCAACTCATCAATTTCCTAAGCTCATCATTTTCATCCTGCAAATGGGCAATATAGTGTGCAAGTTCCATGTTTTTCAAAGCATGCATTTCACAGGTAGAACATGATGTAGGAATGGGAGCTTTCAAAGCAGCCTCTAGAGAAACAATTCTAGTGTGTGATTCATCTAGCCTAGCATGCAACACAGGACATGAGGTACAAGCACCTAAAAAAGCTGGCTTAGACTTCAATTCATCACACTCAATCCTAATCACATCTAGTTCCTCAAGAGTAGAGGCATGCTTCTCCTTGAGAGCAGTCAAATCAGCAAGAAAAACTGAGCAATCACCACAGTCAATCTCATCAGACACCACAGGAGCAGATTTCAAAGAGCCCATCTCATTTCTAGCATCCACAAGCAAGGATTCAAGCTCAGCTATCTTATCCTTAGCATCACCCAACAAATACCTAAATTCCCTCTTCTCCTTGTTGGTCTTTCTAAGTACATCATCACGATTATCAAGCAACTCATTGAGCCTAGCATTCTCCTCTAGCAAGAAGTTGGGATCTTGTCGTACCTCTTCCTCGGAGTCGGAGTTCGAATCCGAGCTGTGCCTCCCACCCTTCTTGGAATGCGCCATGCCGCAAAATCCACCTTGTGCGACGAAGCTCAGGCCGGTGAAGTTCTTGCCCATGTGCCGCTTGTCCTTGCGCCTTTCTTGCTCTTCCTCGCTGCTCGAGTCGGAAGAAGCATCGCTTGATGTCGAGTCGATGTCGCTCTCTCCGGCCACCATCGCTCGAGCCGTCTTCTTCTTGTGGCTGCCACTCTTCTTGTGCTTTCTCTCGCCCTTGTCCTTGTGCTTGTCATTGTAGTCATTCCGGGAGTGGTGCTTGTTGTAGTCGTGCTTGGGCTTGCCCTTGTAGTCGTTCTTGATCTCCATGGCTTCAGGGCATTCGGCGATGAAGTGCCCGTGCTTCCCGCACCGATAGCACATCCCCGAGCTCCGCCTTGCATTCTTGCAGTTCTCGTACATCCGCCCAAACCTCTTGCTCAACAAAGCGAGATCGTCCTCGCTCAGCACCTCAAAGTCCTCATCTGGCAAAGACACAAGACAAGACAAAGAGAAACCACCAGAGTTAGCGTTAGACCTTGATCCTGAGACAAGAGCCAAACTATGAGGATCAGTGGGGCTCTCGCTCTTGGCTCTCAAGCCACGATCAAGCTCTGAAGACCTGAGCTTGGAAAACAGCTCATCCAGCGTCAGCGTATCATACACGCTCGACTCCTCAATGGCCTCGACCTTGGCACTCCACACAGACCTATCCAGGGCATTCAAAAGCTTGATAGCTTGATCATGATCCGTGTATGGGAGCACTGTCACATTGGCCCTCATGTTGTTGACTATGCTAGTGAAGCGCTGAAACATAGCATCGGTCGACTCACCAGGGAGATGAGTGAAGTTCTCGTACTCTCTCCGGTAAGTAGAAAACAAACGGGCTTGCACTTGGGCATTGCCTACATGAGCATTTCTCAACTTGAGCCAAATCTTTCCGGCCACATTCTCTCTGTACACTCGCTCGAACTCCGAGGCACAGAGAGCACGGAACAAGTAATCAACAGCCTTACTATTGGCCTCACACATGTCCCACGATCCTGGAAGCAGAAAACTGTCTGGGATGACATAATGAGGATTCTGAGTGACCTCCCAGATCAGAGTTCCCTTCCCTCGCAAAAATGCGCCCATGCGCCTCTCCCACATCGGGTAATTCTTGCCATCAAAGTGCGGAGGACCCGACCCCTTGCCATAATCGCCCATCTTTGGATCTTAGACTAGTTAGAGTCAAGAAGATCTGTAACCTGCTCTGATACTAATTAAAGGACCGAATAGGCGACCAGAGAGGCAGGGAGTGAATGGGAGCCGATAAAAATTCTTCCCGAAGGTCGAACTCAGCCTATACCCCGATTGCCACTCCGAGTACTCGCACACACCAAAGAAGCTCTAGACAAGTCACAAACAAGCCCACAAGATCAAGAGACAAGAGTAGAAGCAAAGAGCGGAAGAACAAGACAAGAAGCAAAGCACTTAGCCAAATATGCGAAGTCCAGGGCGGACCGTCCGCAAGCACCAGGCGGACCATCCGCGGGACCCAGGCGGACCGTCCGCAAGCACAGGGCGGACCGTCTGAAAAAACAGACCGAACCTCCAGTAGCGCACCGGGGAAAAACGGACTGTCCGACGGTTCACTGCGGACCGTCCGGGCCTTCCTCGCGGACTGTCCGCCAAACTTGTTGCCACTGAACCAAAGCAACTCAACAGATCGAAACTCGAGCGCTCAAGAACTCGCGAAGAACACGAAGAACACCAACGCTGTCTGGGCCTCGTGGACCGTCCGCCAAGCGGGAACAGAACAGAAAAATGCTCGAGCTCGGGAGTCAACTCCATCTTCCATCACCGGATCTCTCAAACGGCTAGAGCTCTTGAGACAAGATTTTGGGGAGATGAGAAGCGTCACACAAGGAAGCTATGCCCCAAAAATCTCGACCTCTAACTCCCTAAATCACTGGGAATCGCGGATCACACGAACCACCACCATGAACTCGGGCACCAACCAAAAACGCACGAATCGAAGGTGTTTCCCGGCGTTTGAGGGGTCAAGATCACACACAAAGATGCGCAAGGCATCCATCCATGATCCCCTCAAAGAAATTTGAGAAGAAACGGCCTCAAATCCATGAATCGAGCGAAGAACAAAACTCCCCAAAAATAGCTCCGAAAATGACACAAAAATCACAGAGGACTAGGAGATCACCGCAACGCCGAATGCTTCCATACATCCAGAGGACAGAGTCTATACAAGAATCTAGCCTAAGGAATACAGAGGGAAAAGAAGCAGTTCAGAGCAATCTACCGGGGGAGGAAACCCTAGAGTCCAAGAAGAGAGAGAGATGCCATCCACCTCTCCGCTATTTATACAAAGTCCATCAGAGGGAGGTAAATGACCACGCTACCCCTACAACTTGAAATGAAGATACAACCCCTCAGGGGCATTTTGGTCAAGTCTTCATCGAGCGGACATGCTTCCACCGCGGCCTTGCTTAGCATCGACGCAAGCCCCGTGATCACGCCATGTGCCCCCCACCTCGAAGCTTCCCGAAGCTCCCGGATCACCGTCTCCGTCGCCTCGGGCCTCTAGACTTAGTTTTGAGGCCCAAACCAAGAAACCGTCCACCGATGGTTTTGTGGGCAAACCAACAAACCCCGCGTGCAAGCTTCACGCTTCATCCGCTACCTTGCACCGGCCCATGTTCACGACTTCAGCCCACCAGTCTTGCACCGCACGGCTCGCACTTGACCCCATCGGCCACCGGGTCCACCGAACCAAGCCTACTTGCCTCTCCATCACCCGGAGGCCACCATGGCTAAGGCCTTTCACGCTTGTTCTTCACCTGCACCGACATGAGTCAAGCCGCAACCTGTACCTGCACACTTAGCCAAGCATCAGTCCACACAACGTTGTCAATCACTCATCACTAATGAGCGATCCTCCACTGGTCCTCGGACACACCTTGTCCTCAGAAGGCAAGATGCCCATGAAGTTTTTTAGTACTTCAGGATGTTTTACATCGGCCCAAAAAGGGATGTTGTCATTTCTTATGCATATGAAGATGTCGATAATGTTTTTGAACATTTTTACGATTTTGATTACCTCTCAGATGATGTTGTGAAAGAGGCTCTTGAGGTGATCATTAAACCTGTGATCCTCCCATCAGGCTTCTTTGGAAAGGCCCAGTCTGCCTCATTTGAATTCTACAATCCCTGTGTTGTTGCTCATCAGTTGAGATTTGGTCAGTTACCAATCGGCCTATGCTTTACCAATCTTGTCAAGTCGAGAGAACCTCTAACCGAGCTTATCCATTATCGCTGCTTGAAGGACCTGGTCCCAGATTCTGCCACTATTAATCTAGATTCATGGTAGCCTGTTTCTTTCTTTTCTACTCTCTATAAGGTTTGGTGGAGGGAATGGCATAGTCACCTCTTCTGTGTTTCTCCCAGAGTCTATTGTGAAAGACTTGATAGTGGGTATAGTGCTCCTGCAAATGAGGTACTTTTCATCCTTTTTCATGCTTGACCTTGTGAGTTCTGTATGCATTACTCATTTTTCCTTTTTCCTTTTCAGGGTGCTTCTGTCATCCCTTTGAATGTTAGCAAAACCGGGAAGCCTATCAATTATCTCCCTCCTCGGTCCATTCCTTATATTGGTCAAGATGCTCCTCCAATTGCAGGCATTTTGGATGGTCTTGCTCGTCAATTTGCTAAAAGGAAAGCTATGGGGTTACCTGATAAGCAGGTTGTGAAGGTAACAACTCGTCGTACTCGAGCTAAAACCATTCCCCCAGCTGGTGTAAACAGAGTTTCTGCCTCTTCTGATGTTGCTAAGGTATGCTATACTTAGCTTTATTCTTTTCCATCGTCTAGTTTGCAACCCCTTGATTTGATGAAATTTTTAGGAGACGACTAAAAGTCCTCCTGCCGATCAATCAACAGTAAATCCCTTGTCAGAGCCGATTGAGAGCAATCCTCTTGAGGAGAATTTGGCCGATCAAAAAAATATAAGGCAACAGGCGATTCGGCAGGATATGCCACATGATCAGTGTCATGATGCTTCATCTTTAGCTGCAGTGCTTGGATCTGATGATAACCAAACTGCTGAGGTATTTGATCTTTACCTTTATTTTCGAAATTTCTTTTGCTTTCTGCTAATAATTTCCCATTTTTCAGAATATTATAGATCAGCCAGAACTTCACAATGATTCTTCTGAATTGATCAATATTGAAGATGAAGATGAACTAGTCACTGGCGTTTCTGTCCCATCAAACTTGACTGTAAGTATCTTTATACTCATTGTGAGACGTTTTGTTTAAGGTACTATTTCATTCCTTTGATTCTGTCCTTCCAGGATGATCTCCTGCCTGACAATTCTTCTCGAGTGTTATCCTTGGGCCTACTTCCTGAAGATATTCGTGCCAAACTTCATAGCTTGCTGCCTTTGCTTAGTCAAGACATCAGCCAGCTAGTCCAGGAAGCCGATCCAATCAGAGAAATCTTTAAGGCTATTAGAGGTCATCTATCGGCTGAAGTTAAGGAGCATCGAGCGGCCTTTATAGAGAGCGAACAACTTCGTTTTGAGCGCGCCCAAAATCGGCTGGAAGAAAGAGCGTGACAGCTGAAGATTGTCAAAGCCCGGGAGGATCTTGACTCTCAAATGGCTGATCTGGAGAATCGGATTCAAATTCTCTCTGGTTCTCACTCCAATATTGTTAAATCTATTGGCCAATTGGAAAGCAAACGAACAGTGCTTCTTGAAGAACTGCGTCAAGTCAATGAAGCCCTTTCTCAGCAGAAGAAGAGTTTGGCCGATCTTCCAAGAGCTATAGCTAATATGGAGCACAAGAAGCTAGCTGTCGCCAAGAAGTCTCAGATCATACGTAGTGGGGAACAACCGATTCCTGGTTCGGCCGATGAAGACCGTAGGGAGATAGAAGAGATTGACCAAATTCGTGTCAGTGCAATAAATGCAATCCACTCCCTAGGGATAGTCTAGCTCTTTAAACCTGTGGCTGGTCTTGTGCTTTTGTATATGAATTTCTCTGATCGCTTCACATACTGTTTCTTAAATATCTCAGATTTACTTTTTAATGCTTGATCCGATCTTTGATGAATAGCATGTGATGCTACCTTGCCCCTTCTATAAAATGCACCCCCTTTGTCCCAAAATCTGTGAATCTCCTTTCTTAGCATCATGCTGATTATATCAGCCCTTTCTCAGGATTGAGAGGCATCTTCCTTTGCAAGAACTTTCAGGAAGCAATTCCCACTACTGTTGCTTAGTAAACTTCTGTTATGTCTGATTTTGTAGATGAATGTTTCCAGGAATTCTGCAATCATTTTTGTTGCTAGAGCAAGGACAAGAATGATGCATGTTCTTGCTCCAAAATTTGTTAATGCATGAGGTCGTCCAGAAGTTTGGAATAAACTTTGCTTTGACCAATCTTGCCAACTTTGTATAATCTACTTAATGAATCCAACATTTCCTTTTGCTGAGTAACACGATCAAGAACGATTGTTACATTGGCTAAACGTTCGAATCATTGACCAGCTATAAATATCTTTGAACAACTTTTGTTTTTTATAATTTTTTCCACTAAAGGTGATAACTTAGTATCGGCTATTATCTGACACCTAAATCGGCTAAAAAGCCAGAAGTGGTGATCGGCTTAAGTGTCTACCCAGATACTTGGGTAATATTTCTTTAAATATTTCCCATTTAACGCATGAGAAAACTCTTCTCCTTCCAATGTTTCTAATACATAAGCATTACCCTGAGCACATCGGCTGACACGATAGGGTCCTGTGCAGTTAGGTGACCATTTGCTGAATTCTGGATCTTTAGTTCCAATCGGCAATATGAGTTTCCAGACTAGGTCTCCTTGAGAGAATTCTTTGGTATTAACTTTTTTATCATACCATTTGGACACTGTTCTTTTGTTCCTCTAAATGTTGATCAATGCTATAAGCCTACTACCAGCTAAATCCTCCAGTTCTTCTTTCATTAAAGTTGAATAATCTTCAGCCGAAAATTGGTCTTGCAATGTCACACGCCTTGACCCTATACTCAATTCCCAAGGTAGAACAGCATCATGTCCATAAACTAATTGATAAGGAGAAACTTTAGTAGAACCATGAGAAGCCATTCTGTAAGCCCATAATGCTTCATGAAGCACTGCATGCCATCGTCTTGGACTTTCATCGAATTTTCTTTTGATTAGTTTAATGATTCCTTTGTTGGAAGCTTCAGCTTGTCCATTGGCTTGAGCATAATAAGGAGACGAGTTTAACATTTTTATCCCCATACTAGTGGCAAATTCATCAAATTCTCCAGACGTAAATTGGCTCCCTTGATCAGTCGTAATGGTTTGAGGTATCCCGAATCTGTAAATAATATGTTCTCTCATTAACTCGATCATATTGCTTGATGTCACATTTTTTAATGGAATAGCCTCAACCCATTTGGTAAAATAATCTATTGCTACTAACACGAACTTGTGTCCCTTGCTTGATGGTGCAAAAATTTGGCCGATGAGGTCAATTGCTCATCCCCTGAATGGCCATGGCTTGATTATTGGATTCATAGCTGATGCCAGAGCTTTTTGTATATTTCCAAACTTTTGGCAATCTTGTCATCCTTTGTAATACCTGAAACAATCCTCCAGTATTGTTGGCCAAAAGTATCCATTCTTCTTAATCATCCACTTCATCTTGAAAGCAGATTGATGCGCTCCATAGACACCTTCATGAATTTCTCCCATTAACACCTTTGCTTCTTCTGTACTTAAACATTTGAGCAAAACTCCCTCGAGTGTTCGATAGTGAAGTTGATCATCTAACAATACATACTTTAGAGCTTTCAATCTGATTTGATGATCAACTTTCTTGTAAGGATCTGAAAGATAATCAGCTATCTCCTTTCTCTAGTCATCGGCAGCATACTCTGTAGTAAGGATCGGCCGATAGCCTGACGCGTTTTGAGCCAGCCGATTGGCATATTCATTATGTGCCTTTGGAATATGTTCTAATGTTGCCGTCTTGAATTCTCTGAGCAAATCCAAACATGCTTCATGATAAACTCTCAGGATATCACCTTTGCATTCATATTCTCTGGTTAGTTGCTTGATCACCAACAAGGATCACCAAAGATTTCAACTGCTTCAATGTTATTATCCCTGAGTAATGTAAGCCCCTTCAGTAGAGCAATGTATTATGCTTGATTATTAGTAGAAGTCTTTTCAATCGACACAGAAAGCTCGTATGTCTGTCCTGTAGGTGATATCAAAACACTGTCGATGCCAGCCCCAACACCACATGATGATCCATCAAAGAATAATGTCCAAGGAGCAATGCTAACTTCATTTGATCCTAAATGTTGTGTAACAAAATCAGCCATTACCTGACCTTTAACTGCCCGAGCCGATTTGTATCTGAGGTCGAATTCTGACAGGGCCAATACCCATTTCCAAATACGTCCTTTTAGTATCGGCAAAGATAGCATGTATTTGACGATGTCATCTTTGCAAACAAATGTACATTCAGCCGATAGGAGGTAATGCCTTAATTTTGTGCAGGAGAAGTACAAACATAAGCATAGCTTCTCAACTGGCGGGTATCAGGTTTCTGCATCCAAAAGCCTTCTACTCAGAAAATAAATTACCCTTTCTTTTCCTTCAAACTCTTGGACCAAAGCCGAACCAATGGCATTGTCAAAAGTTGATATGTATAATTTGAACGGTTTATCATGCTGAGGTGGTACCAACACAGGAGGAGACTTTAAATATTGCTTAATATCGTCCAATGCCTTTTGCTGCTCCTGCCCCCATATGAACTCTTGATCAGGTTTCAACTTTAACAAAAAAGTAAATGGTCAAATCCTTTCAGATAAATTAGATATAAATCTCCTAATTAAGTTAATCTTGCCAATGAGTGATTGCAATTCCTTCTTGTTTGTTGGCGGAACCACCCTGTCAATTGCAGTAATTGATTTTTCTCCAACTTCAATGCCACGCTCATGAATCATAAAGCCCAGAAACTGACCAGCCGACACACCAAAAGCACATTTATGAGGATTCATCTTTAGACCATGCTTCCTTGTGCTTTCTAGTGTTTTCCGTAGATCTGACAAATGTTCTGTATGATCCTTGGACTTTATGACCACATCATCAATATATATCTCCACTATTTTTCCAATGAGGTCGTGGAAGATGTAATTCATTGCCTTTGATACGTAGCACCCGCATTTTTAAAACCAAATGTCATGACTACCCACTCATATAGGCCCACGTGACCAGGACATCTGAAAGCTGTTTTTGCAATATCTTCAACGGCCATAAATATCTGATTATAACTAGCATTACTGTCCATGAAGCTAATGATCTTATGTCTAGCAGCGGCATTTATTAATGCATTGGCCACAGGCATGGGGTATCCATCCATCGGTGTTGCTTTATTTAGATCCCTGAAATCAATACATATGCGGAGTTTGCCATTTCTCTTGTAAACAGGGACTATATTGGAAATCCACTAGGCATATCGACATTGCCGAATGAAACCTGCTTCGAGTAACTTGGTTATTTCGGCCTTTATATCTGTGTTGACATTTCTTAACGCAACTACCAATGAACGGGTTTGGAACCCATCCTAGTAACAGCGCCAGAAATGCTGGTTGGTAATTCTTAACGTTACAGGAGTCCGCAAGTGCACGGAAGTACCATTGTAGCATTTCCCCAAAGGAGTATTCCAAAGGGTATCGAATCCAAGGAAGGCATTGGTAGAATGACAAGATCAACTCTATTGCAATGAGTATAGATCATAGACGGAAATAAATCAGACACTCAAGTGTAGGGATAAAATATGATAATAGGGGTAGTGTGATCACACACACGCTCACTCTCTCTAAGGGGTCCTAGGCATAGGAGGCAACGTACGAGTTAGTTCTAGGTTCTTATGTACTATACACATAAAGCTGGTAGGAACGAGTTAGATACACTAGCGTTGAAGAACATTGACTTAAGCACCCAGGTACCACGGGGAGCTAACCTCCCGCGTTGCTTCTGCACAACTCCGGTTGTTAGATTTTAGACTCCTACAACTTATCCGAACGTGGGGGATTTCACAGGGACCAACGGCTGTCACTACCGCGGCCTACCCCAAGACAAACCGTGGGATAAGCTCATAAGTAAGGTAGCTACGCAACCCAAGCACCATGCTTACGTTGTTAGCCGGACTTGACTTGGCCGGGCTATTGTGACCCAGGTCAAGCCACCAGATGAACTAGCCAATTACACCGAGTACCGTAGCTTAAGCACAGACTTCATACAATGCAGTCATGTCATCTAATTAGATCAAACCAGGTTAGGTACACAAACGTATTCATGTTTTCCTATGTCTGTTCAACTGGATCAAAGGGTCGTGTTCGTGAAGAACACGAGCCTCTAACTTATGAACAAACAACAGAAACATGTGAAAGTCACCCGTCAAGTGGATCGAAAGGCCTTGTTCATCAAGAACAGGAGCCTCTAAATGATGAACAGGTGAAGAACACATGAACAAATCACTCATGTATACTAACACAACTTTATATGAAATAGCTGAATAATTGAAGTAGATCAAAGTCATATAAATGAAATAAGATACAAGAGAACTCATACCTAGATCCCAAAGTAGACTTGGAACCTGAATTAGAACTACTCTAGCCTACCTCCTAGCCTTGAGACTAAAAGTGAGAGAGGTGTTGCAAGTGTGGATGCCTCATAAGTGAGCCCCCTCTCCTTCTATTTATAGGCCCGGGCACCAGCGAGGAATGGATGCAAACACCCCGGGAATGGCGCCTAGGACCAATAGGGAAGCACCACGTGGAAGCCCCTGAGTGGCGGCCACAAGGTCGGTTCGGCCGACCTGTGGGGTCGGCCGACCCCCTGTGGGCCCCACTCGGGGTGTGCTTCCTCCTGGAGGCTGTACTGTGGGTCCTTAGGTCGGTTCCTGGTGTCCACCCTGTTTTGGCGCGATTTGCATGCTTTTGTGGGCCCATGGATCCATGTGACGTCCACGTGTCATGCTCTGATTCGTCGGGGGTTGCTTCACTTGGATTGCTTGCATGGCATGCATGCATGGCTCCCTAGTTGGCCGGTGTGCATGCATGGCATCCATGTTGGCAGCCCACCTAGGATGAGGTGATGTGGCATGGACCATAGAAGGTGAGTTTGTCACTCTTTTCCTGCTTATTTTCCTGCAAACAAATAATCTCCAAGGACAAGTGGAACTACATTATTCTTAACTAAATACGTGTAAGAAATGCCTTATGATCCTTTATTCATGAGTATATTGACGGCTAAAGTAGGTACTTAACAGCCGTCAATAGCTCCCCCAAGCTAGCCTCTTGCTCGTCCCGAGCAAGAGATTAAGGACTTACGTTGGTTGATCAGGAGTTCCTACAGTGTTGTATTCCTAATGTATAACAAGATACAGCTAGGTACTCTATCAAGGGTTGAAGAAGTTGGCATTGATCTTACCTTACACTCAATTGATATGGGGCGTGTAGCTTCACCTGCCTTGGGCAGTTGAAAGATAGAATGGTTGTATAAAGATTACTAATCACATATACCTTGATCAGTTATTAATCCGGAGATTTTGCAAGTTTTTCAAAAAGAAATCAAAGTTCCTCAAATGAAACTCTTGGATCGCTCAATGTGTATGACTCCTCACCAAGGCATTGTTTTGCCTTCTTTCACTACCTACTCCTAATAAGCTGATATGTGGAGTTGTAGGTAGGGAAAACATGTGGCATACCTGTTTCTCATGTATTGTCGAGTCGAAAACCGGATCCTTAGGAGAACAAGTCATACACCCTGATCA
This sequence comes from Cenchrus fungigraminus, assembly GCA_036936925.1. Taxonomy (NCBI): domain Eukaryota; kingdom Viridiplantae; phylum Streptophyta; class Magnoliopsida; order Poales; family Poaceae; genus Cenchrus; species Cenchrus fungigraminus. The sequence continues at coordinate 56,122,978 of CM072769.1, read as the reverse complement.
AGATGTGCAAAAGTGTGTGTATGGTGGATGGATAATGAACTCCTCTTTGCATGATTTTACTCTCCTCCTTTTTGAAATTTTTGAGACTTGGGCTATGTCTCTTTATTCTTTTTCTCTCTCTTTTTTTTATATGATCATAGCCCATAGTCCTTGCTGAATATTTTTGGAGCGAGAGTAATCATGGAACATGCGCGGAGCTTTATTTTGTGAAATGGATGGGGGATGGATGAAATGATGGTTGCTAACTTCCAGTGTAGAAATTTCGCATATGGTGGTGTGTACGTGATCTTGATCATAGGAGTATGACAAGTTTACTCGTCCAGGGTCACAACAATTCGACAAGACTCAATGAAGAAATCAGGTAGCATATGTGGAGGTTTAACAGAAGCTAAAATCTACATATGGCCTTGGATAGGAATTTCTCATCATTGAGGAACTTATCATTTTAACATTTTTCAAAAGAAAACTCCGGATATCAAACATCACTTAGTACTAGCTCATGCAACTCTATTATACCATATCATATCTCGCAACAACTTAGGCAAAGATCATGCTTTTGCTACCCACAAATTTCAAGCTCAGGTTCGATCATACTAGCCAACAAACTCAAAACTTGGATAGGATACTAAGCTGTAAACAAGGCATACAAGAGGAATAAACAAAGACACTATTCATCATTTCAACCATGGAGAATAAGAACACTCTTACCGCGCATATAAAAACAAACTAATTTAAGAAAGCAAATAAATATTTTTGGTCTTTTTAACTTTTCAGATTTTTATGTGTTTTAGCATATTGGGTTCTGAAAACAATAGAAGATACAAGTTACCTCAGAATGGGGGTCCTCCCCCAAGCTAGCTTCACACTCACTGCTGTGGAGGGTGGAATCCCCTCCACGCGTAGTAAGCCCTCTGCTCCTCCAGCTGTCACAGCTATCTCTGCTCCATGGTGTGAAGTCTCTCGCCAGTCATACGTTGCCAGTCTCGAGTGGACTCAGCCTGCTGGTGCATTATCTCCTCCATGGTAACTGGATCAAACCAGGTTAGGTACACAAACATATTCGTGTTTTCCTATGTCTATTGAACTGGATCGAAGGGTCGTGTTCGCGAAGAACACGAGCCTCTAACTTATGAACAAACACCGGAAACATGTGAAAGTTACCCGTCAAGTGGATCGAAAGGCCTTGTTCATCAAGAACAGGATCCTCCAAATGATGAACAGGTGAATAACACATGAACAAATCACCCATGTATACTAATATGACTTTATATGAAATAACTGAATAACTGAAGTAGATCAAAGTCATACAAATGAATAAAGATACAAGAGAACTCATACCTAGATCCCAAAGTAGACTTGGAACCTGAAGTAGAACTACTCTAGCCTACCTCCAAGCCTTGAAACTAAAAGTGAGGGAGGTGTTGCAAGTGTGGATGGTTTCTAAGTGAGCCCCTTCCCCCTCTATTTATAGGCCACGGCACCGGCGAGGAGTGGAGCCAAACACCCCGGGAATGGCACTTAGGACCAATGGGGAGACACCACGTGGAAGCCCCTGAGTGGAGGCCTCAAGGTCGGTTCGGTCGACCCCACAGGTCGGCCGACCCCCTGTGGCCCCACTCGGGGTGTGTTTTCTCCTGGTGGCTGTCCTGTGGGTCCTGAGGTCGGTTCCCGGTGTCCACTTCCTTTTGATGTGATGTCCATGTGTCACGCTCTGATTCGTCGGAGTGTGCTTCACTTGGATTGCTTGCATGGCATGCATGCATGGCGCGCTTGTTGGCAGCTTTGCATGCATGGCATCCTTGTTGGCAGTCCTCCTAGGATGAGGTGATGTGGCATGGATCATAGAAGGTGAGTTTGCCACTCTTTTCTTGCTTATTTTCCTGCAATCAAATAATCTCCAAGGACAAGTGGAACCACATTATTCTTAACTAAATACATGTAAGAAATGCCTTATGCTCCTTTATTTATGAGTATATTGACAGCTAAAGTAGGCACTTAACAGCCGTCAACAACTCCCCCAAGCTATCCTCTTGCTCGTCCCAAGCAAGAGATTAAGGACTTAGGTTGGTTGATCAGGAGTTGCTACGATGTTGTATTCCTAGGTACTCTATCAAAGATTGAAGAAGTTGGCATTGATCTTACCTTACACTCGATTGATATGGGGCGTGCAGCTTCACCTGCCTTGGGCGGTTGAAAGATAGAATGGTTGTATAAAGATTACCAATCACATGTACCTTGATTAGTTATCAATCCGGAGGTTTTGTAGGTTTTTCAAAAAGAAATCAAAGTTCCTCAAATGATACTCTCGGATCGCTCAATGTGTATGATTCCTCACCAAGGCATTGTTTTGCCTTCTTTCACCACCTACTTCTAATAAGCTGATATGTGGAGCTGTAGGTAGGGAAAACATGTGGCATACCTGTTTCTCATGTATTGTCGAGTCGAAAACCGGATCCTTGGGAGAACAAGTTATACAACCTGATCAAGATGTGCAAATATGTGTGTATGGTGGATGGATGATGAACTCCTTTTTGCATGATTTTTCTCTCCTCCTTTTTGAAATTTTTTGAGACTTGGGCTATGTCTCTTTGTTCTATCTTTCCTTTTTCTTTCTTTTATGCATGCCCTTGAGCATGTTTTATTATTATTTTTACATAGCCCATAGTTCTTGCTGAATATTTTTGGAGGGAGAGTAATCATGGAACAATGAGCAGAGCTTTATTTTGTGGAATGGATGGGGGATGGACGAAACGATGGTTGCTAACTTCCAGTGTAGAAGTTTTGCATGTGGTGGTGTGTACGTGATCTTGATTATGGGAGTAATGACAAGTTTACTCACCGAGGGTCACAACAATTTGACAAGACTCAATGAAGAAATCAAGTAGCATATGTGGAGATTTAACAGAAGCTAAGATCTACATATGGCCTTGGATAGGAATTTCTTATCATTGAGGAACTTATCATTTTAATATTTTTTCAAAAGAAAACTCCGGATATCAAACATCACTTAGTACTAGCTTATAGCAACTTTATTACACCATATCATACCTCACAACAACTTAGGCAAAGATCATGCTTTTGCTACCCACAAATTTTTGAGCTCAAGTTCGATCATACTAGCCAACAAACTCAAAACTTAAATAGGGTACTAAGCTATAAACAAGGCATACAAGAGGAATAAATAGAGCAACTATTTATCATTTCAACCATGGAGAATAAAAGCACTCTTACCGCGCATATGAAAACAAACTAATTTAAGAAAGCAAATAAATATTTTTTGGTCTTTTTAACTTTTCAGATTTTTATGTGTTTTTAGCATATGGGGTTCTGAAAATAATAGAAGATACAAGTTACCTCAGAATGGGGGTCCTCCCCCAAGCTAGCTTTAGGCTCACTGCTGTGGAGGGTGGAATCCCCTCCACGCGTAGTAAGCCCTCTGCTCCTCCAGCTGTCGCTGCTGTCTCTGCTCCATGGCGTGAAGTCTCTCGCCAGTCATACGCTACCAGTCTCGAGTGGACTCAGCCTGCTGGTGCATTGTCTCCTCCATGCTACCGACACGGATGTTGAGCTCGCTCATCTACTAAGTGAGGGTGGCCCCACGAGATGACGAGCGCAACCCGGACGATGAAGATGTGTCATCCCCGTAGGTAGCACCGGTGGGCCGAGTCCAATCGCCACTCCCTGCACTAGCCCAAGCCGAGCTACTTGCACCTTGCTGGTACATGGGCTGGTCCCAACCAGGGGTATATCCGGGTGTAACTCCAGACATGTACCCGACCGAGGCCCATGCGCCAGACAGCGGTGAGGTATGCTGAGGCTGTGGCTGAGGCGACGGCTGTGGTGACGACTGTGGCGGCGGATGTTGTGGTGGTTGCTGTGCTGTCACTGCCCTCCTCGATGCACTCCTAGTGACCCTGTCATCAGAAACACTAGAACGACGAGGTTCCTCACGAGGAACGGTCAGTGGCCCTTGGCCGTACAAACGAAAATCCGGGTTAGGTAACCGAATCTAGTTTGCATGGCCAGGGTAAAAGATAACCAATGAATCATCCGAGCCCTTCTAAAGAGTATGTCCTTTAATCAAATACACCTCATCTATCATAGCCCGAGGAGAATCAATGTAGGGAATGTCAGTCCGATGTGTAATCCCAAGACTCGAAATGATACGTGTGATTAAAGACGTACACTCAATAGAACCCGTCATCTTAAAATTTGTCAACCACTGCCGGATCATAGCTTACACTGGGGAGATTTTGTTCCGTCTGACCGTGGCATATAATATCCTCATCTCGTCCATGCGCACGGGTCGAACGTCATCCCTTGGAAAGAGAGTGACGGTGAGCCACTTGTGCCACAGTCGGAGAGTGGGATGTGTGATATCGTTGCACCGAGGTGCTAACTTGCCACGGACGGGCCGACCAGAAAGTTCTTCCCAAAAACTATCTCGAATAAAATCCTTGCAAGCTTGATCAAGAGAAATAACACAACGATGATGAAAACCAAGGGTGCAACTAAGATCTGGCCATGAGACTCGATACGACGTTCCATGGAAATGAAACGTAATACCAGTCGCATCCTCACGAAGAGTACAGAGAAACTGGATGGTGAGGGGCCTAGAACCGATCTCCCACACAGGAACAAACTTCTCCCAACCAAGAGCGTGCCAAATGGAATCGAACTCGGAGTCCATACCTATTTTCTCAAGAAGGGCCGAGTTGAACTCCTTGGTGTTGGAGAAGACTCGATCCTTGATGAGAGCGTAGGCTTGTCTCTCCCGGTCGTCCCTCAAGTCGATGAAGGCGGCATCGACGTCGTACACTCCTTCGGCTTGTGGCGTGGGTAGCTCCTCTTCTTCTCTTCTTCGCGGTCGGTTGACATTGGGCTCGGTGTAGCTCCGGAGTGGTGAGACGAGCCCTCAACGTCTCTCGAACGGCGTGAGCGGGTCACCTTCCGGTACGCATCGGTGATCCAACTCATCTTGCACAACAATGGGACAACACCAGCAACTCGGTGATGGGTTAGTGAAATCGAAATGAAATCTTTACCGAGCTTGCTCCACCAATATTCAATACTCAGCAACAAATTGGAGAGAGTGCTTGACACTTCAACCTTGAGCAAGAAATCCAAGAAAACCAAAGAGCAAGAGCAAGAGCAAAGAGGGAGAGAGAGTGATGGAAATGAGTGAATGGGTGAAGTGATGCGGACATCCCCAGCAATGAGCTGGTTACAGTAGAGGAAGCTACACCAAGCAACATAAACCAACGACCGGTTACACGAAGTCATACAAAGAAACTACAACAAGAGGTGAACTCTCTCCTTGCTGAATATCAGTTACATACAAATGTGAATTGTTTACTACCTAAGTGTTGTACTCTTGTTGTGTTAAGGTTTACACATGAAGACATGAACTACACTCAAGAAGAGAAGGAGTACATGCAGAAAGGAGAAGGTTACATAAAGCCAAGGACGAGTTACGTGAAGACCAACAAGGTTGCTACCAGTTCGGACCACCAGTTCGGACCTGCATAAAGATTTGGACATAACTCTTTGTTCCCGACAGCTCTGGAGCTCCATGAGTACTTGATGGAACGGGCTTGAAGTCAACTTTCCAACGCAACAAACCGCACGTCCATTAGACTTCCCAATAAAGAGTTATGACCGATTTAGTGGAGACTGCTCAGAAGGCCAACAGCCACGCGAGGCTGTTCGGGATTTCAGTTTCATGGTGACTTTTCACATAGTGTAACTCTAGGAACTCAAAGGTCCATTCACACCCAACAAGGAGGGTTGTTCCTTATATAAATACCCCTATGTATCTCTAAATAATCAAGACTTTTAATAATGAAATAGAACTTCTTTATTTAGCTACGTGCTAACAAATTCAGAGATTGATTCTCTACCCTTTTGCTCTTGTGATTTCCCCGTGGGATTACATCGGCGGCCGCTTCATCAGCACCCAATCCGTGCTCCTGCTACTTCGTGTTCAGGTTGTGTAGGTTGGTTCTTTGAGAGTGTGATTGGGCGAATCCTTGATTCAGGCTGCCGTATAGAGATGGTGGTTGGCTTCTTGTGCGTGCCGTCAGGTTGCACTGCTATCCGGCTGTTCGCAGCTATTTATCTTGGCTGAATTTCAGCTAGTTATCTTGTTCAAGATCCTACGTCGTGAAGATCGGGACAACATCCGTATCATCTGGTATCGGAGCTATCGTTGCCATGGTAGGATATTCTTTACCATTAGCTACATATATTTTTGTCTCAATCCTATCCACTAAAAAGCCATAAAAAAATTGTCATAGCCTTTTGTTACAGTCTGTCTATCTAGTGAGTTTTGTTAAGTTTCAGTCCATTAGAGTCTTTGTTTAGTTGTTGATCATATCATCCTTTACGTGTCCTTTTGTGTCGACCGGGCATCCCTGGGCCCACCAACACATGTGGGCCATTCCCGGGAGATGAGTTCCTAACACCTGGACTACTCGACTAGTGGGCCACGGTGCTGGTACCGTGGACCACAAGGCAAGACAAGACGGACAAGGACTTGTACTAAGACTAGGATAGCTTTCCATACTCTGTATAGGCTACTCCGGGTCCTACTCGAATAGTACCCTTGTACCAATCTGACTTGTAACCCTGCCTCCCGTGGCATATAAGGCGAGGTAGGGAATCCTCTCTCAAAACATACGCAATCAATACAGAGCCACGCAACATACAGGACGTAGGGTATTACGCACATTGCGGCCCGAACCTGTCTAATTGTGTGCCCCGTGTCTCACCATCGTGTTCCTGATCTCGGCGAGCCCCACCGCACAATCTACTACTTCGGGTACCCCGTCGTAGTCTCGGTGTCTAAAACACTGACATTTTGTACCTTTCCATATATCTGAAAATCCCCACAAAAAGTAAACTATTTCTATCCTTTGTGAAAACTTTTGTCCTATTAAGATAGCTGCTGGTTATATTTGGTTCTATCATCTTTAAATTGTGCAAGTGTTATATCTGATCTTGTTTAGTATCGTGCAAAAAAAAGTATAAAAAAAGAAGAAAGAACGCTGAAAAAAGTATTGAGAAAGTAAAAAAAATTGTTGGAAAGAAAGGAGAGGGATCAGATTGTTGGTATGCACAAGTGTTGAACTTTTATATCAAGTTGTGTAACCAGTTTGCTATCATCCTTTTGGTGCATCTTTCGCTAGGTGAGTTCCTACACGTAACCCACCACTCCCTAGCGTAACCCTTGTTTGCATCAATTCTGAAATTTCTTTTTGTGCGTGTGTTGGTTTGGTTACATCATTCATATCTTTGATCAGCACTAGGCATTGATATCTAGTTTGGATTGTTACTTATCTTTACAATAACTAGATTTCAGATTGGTCCTTGTGTTTTATACCCTACCAAGCTCCACATAAAAGCCATCGTGTACGGTTTTTCTGATCTTGTATTCGCTCAATTATCACTACTCTTTACCACCAACCGATTGCCGTAGTAACCTGCGGGGAAGCATAAGAGCTTTGGTTGGTAAGAGAAGGTGAGGTTGTGAGATCCACATATTGTCCTATTCCACATATATGCTTGCTATTTTTTTAGACATTAACCATGGCAGGTCGAGTATATACACGACTTCCTTTCTATGGAAGTGTTGATCCGGATGAATTTCTGAATTGGAATGAACAAATGGAGTATGAACTTGAACTCCAAGATTTTTCGGAAGCGAAGAAGGTGTCACGAGCTGTAATTGAATTTGAAGACTATGCTCATGAATGGTGGAAGAAGTATCAACATAAGCGCTTTGTCAAGTGTTGGGAATACTTGAAGAAAGCTATGAGAAATGAATTTGTTCCACATGAGTATGAGCTGATTTTACTTTGTCGTTTGAAGCGCATCAAGCAAGGAAGTAAATCGGTCTGGTCTTATCATGATGAGCTATCTTTTGCTATGCGCCGAGCAAATATTGTTGATGACATGGATACAAAAGAAAATTTTAAGAGAGGTCTTAATCCGAATATTGTTGCTACCATTGAGGGAAAGTACGCAAGAAGTGTGCAAAATCTTTTGGTATATGCACTTAAAGAAGAGAGAAAAATTAAAGAGCTGCAGTAAGATAATATTTCAAGGTGCATTAATTTGTGCAAAGACATTTCTACAAGGTTACATGCTGATTTGAAGCCCAAAGTGCCATTTGTTGTTGGAAGTAAACAAGCATCAACTTCGTGCAAGAAGAAAGGATCTACTATTTCCAAGTGTGAATCAATTGATGCTGTGTGTGCTGAAAATAATTTCTTTGCCTCTAGCAAGAGTTTTGTTGTGCAGCAAGAAGAGAAGTTTGTGCCGCAAGTTAACAGAGAAGTGATATGGTGATTAATCTTTCTACCAATTCTAGTGGCACAACTTGTCCTAGTGTTATGGCTGTCCAGAAATTTAGGTTGGACCTTGAATGTGAGAAGAATGAAGTCAATAATATTCTATCTAATGATTGTTTGAATTCTTAGCAAGAATCACTAAGAGAAGCTGCTGCACATACCACACAAGAAGTACTTGTGAAAGAGACCGTACGCATTGAGAAACATCATTCATCAAGTACTGAAGATGGAGAGCCCATTGCTCCATTAGTAGCTGATATTTTGAGTGGCCAATTGAAGGAAGATGATAATGGACAGTGCCATAATCATTTGCAAACAAGAGAAATAATTGAAAGCAAAAAAGAAGTTATTGCTGCTGATTTGCAAAGTGAAGTTGCTATTTTCATTCAGCAAGAAAATGAAGAAACATCTTCTTAGGTTCAGATTTTCAAAGCTGATGTTCGTACAAGTTATATGCCTTTTTCCAGTGCAATTTGTGATGAAATTAAGTGTTGCAATGCTATTGATAGTTGTGATATGCAACAAGGTGGTGAATCGGTGTTACTACAAGATTTAGAGTGTGTCTCGACACCCATTTTTAGAGCTGCATATAATCTGAATGAAAAGGGTGACCAAATGTTTAGTTTGAGAGCGGATTTGAACAAATATGTTGCTAGTGAATCACCAAGTGTGATTGACAAATCTGTCCAAAAGTAAATTGAACATGTTCCACCTGATCAATGGTTGCAAAATGATGTTGTTCCAAGCTTGAAAGAGATGTCAACATGTACTACACCATCAACTGTAGTATGTGAGGAATTATTGGACAAAGATGTCGAAATTAAGAGTGCTAATATGCCTCATGATGTTCAGATTGAAGGCATAGTTGATAATGATGGTTCTACTACGATTGTTGGTGTCTCATAGCCATTGGAGATTGGCAAAGTTGGATGTTCCACTGTGACCTTTACTAGTCCGAATTCTTATGAGGAGATTATGAATGAAAGTGCCCATACACTTGATGCTCCAAATATTGAAGTACAAGTTGAGCAACAAAACCCATGTGAGAATGAGAGTAACCCATGTGAGAATGAGGGTCACATAGTCAAATTGAGTGTAAGAGAAAATAAAAGCGAGCTGTGTGATTCCACAAAATGTGAGATTGAGAGCATCCACAATGAGAGTGAGAAATATACACCACACAAAAAGAGAGAGTTTCATTGCAAGACGTGTGTGGATGTTTATGAAACTAACCCACTCATCCCAACATCTAGTGATGTCTCTCCTTGTGTGCAGGTTTGCAAAGATGCTGAGAAAGAGACGATTGCTCATCACACCACACCACTTGATGTGAGAAGTGAGAAGATTGCTAGTCTACAAAACAAATTTGCTGTTGCCACAAATATGAAGCATGAAGATGAAGGAGGACAAAATTCAGAAGTGCAAACACCAAAACTGAAAGATAATGAAAATAATTCAGATCTCAATTTGCAAGGTAAAATGGAGAGTAATCATAATAAAACATCTGCTGCAATTTCAGTTGAACCAACTCAAAGTTTTCATGTTGATTCAATTCATTCACAGGTCAATTCAAATGCTGAAATTTTACGAGTTGATAATCTTTGTTCTAGTTTGCATAACTCTTGTTCTATTTTGATTAATCATTGTGATACCTTACATACTAATAAACTTCATCATGTTCATTTGATTAATAAATCCGAATTCCGCAAAAGAATATATTTTGCTAATTATTTGAGTTACACCATACTTGATAAACCTATTGAGATTGATCAAATGCTTGAGGATGTTTCTATGATAACATCCATGAGATCTTTGAATAATGTTCATAGCTACAAGTTTACTTTCAATTTGATTGTTAAACATGTTGTTGATAAATTATTTGTTTGTGCTATATGCATAACATGTGAAAAGCTTACTGCATTTAAATTGAACACGCTGAATGACAAACATTGTGTGTCATACTTTTCTGGTCATGAAGTGAATAAAGTTTTTAATACTTGTTGTTTTGAGAAACAAATATTATTCCTTTGTTCATATTCTTCGTGAAAAGAAATAAATCATGTGCAAAGTATTGCAATCCCTGCATCCATTGTTGCAACGATGAACTCAGAGATTTTGAATCAATTGTGTTGCTTAAAAGAAATTATTGTTCTCCCATCTACTAAGCTATTTGCAGGATCACAAACATCATGGAAATTTCATCAAGGTGAGATTAGTAAAGAGAATGCATCATGTTACCATTGTGAACACATGGATATGTATTGTAAAGGAAGAAATGAGGAACCTAAAATGGTTAATCATGGAAAATGTTGTATATATCCACCCTCTACTTTTTATAGATTGGTTTCAGGTCAACAAAAGCTGAGGTCAGCTTTTCTTCAAGGGAGGGAGGATGATACAGCCAGGTCAAGGACATCAAAACATAATATCAAAATTGAACCTTCATGCAAGGTGAAAGCTATACTTGACCCCAAATCCAATTGTTTTCCTTTAGCAACGCTGCTACTTGGCTTGTATGATTACAGACTTAAACACATTGCTATATTGAAAGAGGTGGATGCAACACCAACAACTATCACTCGATTCGACTACAACAATGATCTTCCTCATGAATATGGTGTAAGCACAACATTCACTGTTGCCAACTTTGCACCATACTTTGGCGATGAAGAATCAGAGTCGAGGACGACTCCTTTTCAAGAGGGGAAAGATGATGCGGACATCCCCAGAAATGAGCCGGTTACACTAGAGGAAGCTACACCAAGCAACATAAACCAACGACCGGTTACACGAAGTCATACAAGGAAACTACAACAATAGGTGAACTCTCTCCTTGCTGAATATCAGTTACATACAAATGTGAATTGTTTACTACCTAAGTGTTGTACTCTTGTTGTGTTAAGGTTTACACATAAAGACATGAACTACACTCAAGAAGAGAAGGAGTACATGCAGAAAGGAGAAGGTTACATAAAGCCAAAGACGAGTTACGTGAAGACCAACACGGTTGCTACCAGTTCGGACCACCAGTTGGGACCTGCATAAAGATTTGGACATAACTCTTTGTTCCCGATAGCTCTGGAGCTCCATGAGTACTTGATGGAACGGGCTTGAAGTCAACTTTCCAATGCAACAATCTGCACGTCCATTAGACTTCCCAATAAAGAGTTAGGACCGATTTAGTGGAGACTGCTCAGAAGGCCAATAGCCACGCGAGGCTGTTCGGGATTTCAGTTTCATGGTGACTTTTCACATAGTGTAACTCTAGGAACTCAAAGGTCCATTCACACCCAACAAGGAGGGTTGTTCCTTGTATAAATACCCCTATGTATCTCTAAATAATCAAGACTTTTGATAATAAAATAGAACTTCTTTGTTCAGCTGCGTGCTAACAAATTTAGAGAGTGATTCTCTACCCCTTTGCTCTTGTGATTTCCCCGTGGGATTACATCGGCGGCCGCTTCATCGACACCCAATCCGTGCTCCTGCTACTTCATGTTCAGGTTGCATAGGTTCATTCTTTGAGAGTGATTGGGCGAATCCTTGATTCAGGCTGTCGTATAGAGATGGTGGTTGGCTTCTTGTGCGTGTGGTCAGGTTGCACTACTATCCGGCTGTTCACAGCTATTTATCTTTGCTGAATTTCAGCTAGTTATCTTGTTCAAGATCCTACGTCGTGAAGATCGGGACAACATCCGTATCATGAAGAAACCCCTCAATCCCCCTTCTATTTATAGGCAACCGAGCCAGGCACCGGGGGAAGGGACAAGAGCAACGGCTAGGAGCCGTTGGAGGAGGCCGGGCCCACAGGACCGTTGGCCTGGGTCGGCCGACCCATGGGTTCGGCCGAACCCCTGTCGGGCCTGCCTATCTCCAGCTTTTTGCAACAGCTCTCTAACGGCTATCTAATGTCCTGCCCAGATGTCTAGGTCCAAATTCGCCCAAAATGTTGCTCGAATAATTTTTCAAGGATTTTCCAACTCAAATAATTATTTTCAGAATTTTTATTTGAAAAGGGAAATTTGGGTAGAAAATCTAGCATGCAGATGCAAAGTTGGAAAATTCAAATATGCATTTGGTAAAATCAAATAAAATTTTGGAAACGGAAATATGAGATAACTACCAATTTTTACCTTTTGGCAAAAAGGACTCATCGTTTTAAGTCTGAGAGCGAGACTTTTCTCGGCGATCAATTCCACTCGTCACCCCATTCCTGAGAAATAGATGGAGATGACTTCTGTACTTCCCGCCACACCTTTCTTGTTTTCTTAGGCTTTGTTGGAGTGGTGGGAAGCCGCTGGGGTTGTGGCTCCGCCCATGCCCCTGACTGCTCATTCTTGCCCTGAAGTGTATAACATGTCTCTTCTGCTGCCTGAAATCAGAACATCAAGTTCTTCTTCCCAATGCGGAATCGGATCGTTCTGGCTCCAACATTGAACCTTGCATTGGCGTCACTTAGGAACGGTCTCCCAAGAATGAGGGGCATTCCCTCATCATCTTGCATATCAAGGACCACGAAGTCTGCGAAGATGCAAGAACCTTGGACGAATACCAATAAGTTCTCTACTATCCCCTCTGGATATAGAATCGATGCATCAGCAAGTTGGACGGTCGTCGCAGTTGGAGTTAGAGCTGGATATCCCAATTGTTCGAACATGGCCTTGGACATAAGATTAACACTTGCACCAAGGTCACAGAGAGCATGCTCAATCTTCTGGTAATATATCTTGTAGGTGATAGCTGGATAACCAGGATCTTTCTTGTGTGTGATTGTTGAAGATTCCCATGAGTCAAGTAATTGTTGCATAGGCTTTCCTACATAGTCAGTGGCTTGTGCCCACCCCATCTGGTGGACACTACACAAACATTTTCACAGGAAGATACGGGTTGCCCCGGAATCTTCCCGTCTTCAGCAGAGGGAACCAAAGCAGCTAATTGAGCCAACTGGGTTTCTATCATCTTATTAAAACTCAACTGGTCTTTAAGAGCAGATGAAAGGCTATCCATTTTAACATTAAGGCTCTCAAAAGCCTTATCATAGGCAGCTGTTTTCTTATTAAAGCTTTCATTAATCTTAGCTTGCCCAAAGACTAGATCTCTCAAGGAAGATTGGTTTGGGTTGAAAGAATTACCTTGATTACCTCCTTGATAATAAGGGCGCGATTGATTCCACGTTTGACCTCCTTGTGGACGATAACCGTTGTTGTTGCCGTTCATGTACATCACATCCTCCTGAGTAGTAGAGCAGTAATTCCCTGAATGCCCAGTATCACCACAGACTTCGCAAGTCATGCGAGCATCCATAGCTTGAGTAGTGGTGGCCATGGCGGCCTTCTCATTGGTTAGATCATCCATTCTCTTCATCATTAGGTCCATCTTGGCGTGCAGCATATCCGCTTCCTTGACGGTATGCGTACCCCTTTGACGTGGCTGGAGTCGATCATCACTCCACCCTTGGTTGGTAACCATCTTCTCAATCAGTGTAGCAGCTTCAGTAATAGTAAGAGAGAAGAAGGCTCCTCCAGCTGCAGCATCAATATGGCCTCGGGCTATCGGAGTTAGCCCATTATAGAAACTTTGAAGAATAAGCCAGTTGTCCATCCCATGATGAGGACAAGCCAGGATGCACTCCTAGAGCCTCTCCCAAGCTTTTGGGATAGTCTCACTTGCTGCTTGCTGGAAACTTGAAATTTGCCCCCGAAGGACATTGGTTTTGCCCAACGAAAAGAACTTCGCGAGGAATGCTGCGGAGTACTTTGCCCAAGTGTTAATTTCTGCACGGTTCGCGTAGAACCACTGCTTCGCCTTGCCTAGGAGTAAGAAGGGAAACAGTCGCAGACGAATAGCATCTTCCTCCACTCCTCATATAGTGAAGGTACTGCACAGTTCCAGGAACTGCTACAGGTAGGCGCTCGCGTCTTCATTAGGCTTGCCACGGAATGGGCTAGCCTGTACCATCGTGATTAAGCCAGTCTTGATCTTGAAGTTTCCATTCCCGGTGTTGATCTCAGGGCCTGTCGGCACCTGGCCAGCAGATGGAGCGGAGTACTCACGGAGAGTCTTCTCGACAACAGCGTTGGCCATGGAAGTTGATGCGGATGGCACAAAGGAAGCTGGATCGACTTCTAAACGTTCATGCAGAGGAGAGCCGAAATGAGTTCGTGCCTTCCTTATGAGTGACTCAGGATCTTCAATGAAATTCGGTGGTAAGTCAAAACCAGTCGTGCACTACCTGTCTTCATCATCAATAGACAAAGAAGACAATCCAAGTTAGCCTGCATTGAGAACTGTTTTATTCCTGTCATGATCATAAACATATGCAAAGTGTTGATATGTCATCCTTAAGCCTTCCCGGCAACGGCGCCAAAAATGCTTGTTGACATTTCTTAACGCAACTACCAACGAACGGGTTAGGAACCCATCCTGGTAACAGCACCAGAAATGCTAGTTGGTAATTCTTAACGTTACAGGAGTCTGCAAGCGCACGGAAGTACCATTATAGCATTTCCCCAAAGGAGTATTCCAAAAGGTATCGAATCCAAGGAAGGCTTTGGTGGATTAACAAGCTCAACACTATTGCAATGAGTATAGATCATAGACGGAAATAAATCAGACACTCAAGTGTAGGGGTAAGATATGATAATGGGGTAGTGTGATCACACACACACTCACTCTCTCTCTAAGAGGTCCTAGGCATAGGAGGCAACATACGAGTTAGTTCTAGGTTCTTATGTACTAAACACATAAAGCTGGTAAGAACGAGTTAGATACATCAGCGTTGAAGAACATTGACTTAAGCACCCAGGTACCACGGGGAGCTAACCTCCCGCGTTGCTTCCGCACAACTCCGATTGTTAGACTTTAGACTCCTACAGCTTATCCGAACGTGGGGGATTTCAGAGGGACCAACGGCTGTCACTACCGCGACTTACCCCAAGACAAACCGTGGGATAAACTCATAAGTAAGGTAGATACGCAACCCAAGCACCATGCTTACGTTGTTAGCCGTACTTGACCGGCCCGGGCTATTGTGACCCAGGTCAAGCCACTAGATAAACCAGCCAATAACACCGAGTATCGTAGCTTAAGCATAGACTTCATACAACGCAGTCATGTCATCTAACTAGATCAAACAAGGTTAGGTACACAAACATATTTGTGTTTTCCTATGTCTGTTCAACTGGATCGAAGGGTTGTGTTCGCGAAGAACATGAGCCTCTAACTTATGAACAAACACCGGAAACATGTGAAAGTCACCCGTCAAGTGGATCGAAAGGCCTTGTTCATCAAGAACAAGAGCCTCTAAATGATGAACAGGTGAAGAACACATGAACAAATCACCCATGTATACTAATATGACTTTATATGAAATAGCTGAATAACTGAAGTAGATCAAAGTCATACAAATGAATAAAGATACAAGAGAACTCATACCTAGATCGCAAAGTAGACTTGGAACCTGAAGTAGAACTACTCTAGCCTACCTCCTAGCCTTGAAACTAAAAGTGAGAGAGGTGTTGCAAGTGTGGATGGTTTCTAAGTTAGCCCCCTCCCCTTCTATTTATAGGCCAAGGCACTGGCAAGGAGTGGAGGCAAACACCCCGGGAATGGCACTTAGGACCAATGGGGAGACACCACGTGGAAGCCCCTGAGTGAAGGCCTCAAGGTCGGTTCGGTCGACCCCACAGGTCGGCCGACCCCCTATGGGCCCCACTCATGGTGTGTTTTCTCCTGGTGGCTGTCCTGTGGGTCCTGAGGTTGGTTCCCGGTGTCCACTTCCTTTTGATGCGGTGGTGGGCCCATGGATCCATGTGATGTCCATGTGTCACGCTCTGATTCGTCGGAGTGTGCTTCACTTGGATTGCTTGCATGGCATGCATGCATGGCGCCCTTGTTGGTAGCTTTGCATGCATGGCATCCTTGTTGGTAGTCCTCCTAGGATGAGGTGATGTGGCATGGATCATAGAAGGTGGGTTTGCCACTCTTTTCTTACTTATTTTCCTGCAATCAGATAATCTCCAAGGACAAGTGGAACTACATTATTCTTAACTAAATACGTGTAAGAAATGCCTTATGCTCTTTTATTTATGAGTATATTAACGGCTAAAGTAGGCACTTAACAGCCGTCAACAATCTGGAAGGATCTTATCATTACATGGTCTTGGCCTTTGTTTAAACGACCGATATCCTGGCTTGATAGGCAACCGATGTTCTAAAATTGATGGGTCCAAACTAGGCATTTCATAATATTCCCATGCGAAGCAATCCTTGAATTCTCTTAATAATGCGATCAATTTTATTTTATAATCCGGCTCTAGCTTGGCACTGATGAACGTTGGTCATGGTTTGTTACCGTCTCCAAGATCTATCTTTTCTAGCTCATTAGCTGATGTAAATCCATGTCCAAGCTTCCCTTCATCCTCTATAAATTGATCCATTAGTTCTGCCCATTCCTTCTTTCCTTTGGCCTGCTTTTGCTGTCGTTGGAATTTACTCAACAACATCTGGGATGTGAGGATCTATTTTGAAACCTTTGACTCCCTTCAGATAGTCCTGTTCTTTCCTCCTTAGTCATTACTTGGTTATCGATTTCAAAAACTGACTCATTTTCTGTCGATTTAGATATCAATGATTCCATCTATGATGAATCTTCAGTTACACCAACCATGTGTATATAGAAGGAATGTTGATTCTTTTCTGTTGGCTCTGATAGTATTTCTACTCCAAACTTCTCTTCATCCGTTGCAGCTGCTTCAATCATACAAGATGTAGATAATTCTTTATGTATAAATCCCTCTTGAACTGATTGGTTTACTCTCGATCCTTGTTGAGAAATTGATTCTTGCAACCAGTTTTCTCTTGATTGTTGAATCCGGACTGACATCTGAGAAAATTGTTGCCCCCTAGTCCAAATTTGTGGTAGCCCTTGTACCGTCGGCCAATTTGCTTGCTGAATCATTTGTGGATGAGCTTGTATGCATGGAACCGATTCTTGAATCTGTCTCTGTTGCATAGCTTGGGGAATAAATCGTGTTTCCAGAGTATCCTCCTGACAACCTATGAATTCTTGTACTTGAGTATTGGTCGAAAGTGTGTATGTTCGTTCTTTGTAGCATTGTTGATTCGCCTGATCATCTAATACCAAAGGCTGCATTGATCGTATAATAAATTCTTCGTAGCCTTGTTGTTGAATTGTACCATCATAAAAGGTAGAATCGGCCGATGTAATCGGCCGCTGATAATTCAGTCCTGGATAACTTTGCTGCTGAGCTGAACCATGTGGGACTATACCCTTATTGCGTATAAGATTCACCAATACTTGAGAGTACGTGACAGACATCTTTGTACTTCTTATGATGTGATATTATCTCCGTGTCCCACTAGGCATGCCAAGATGTGTTGACGCAGAAAACGGAATAAAGTCCTCCACGGCAGCACGTAACGGATCCCCGGGATGTAACAAGGCGTGCCAGCCAACCTGACCTGTTGAACAGCACGGAAGAGGATAAGAAGTTAAATACGCGGTTGATCGGCTAGAGAACCGATATGTATCTTCCACGTGGGCACTGTTGACACATTTTATCTATAAATATTTCCCCTCACATTTACTGGAAAAAGGACTAAAATATGATTAGATCACCTTATTAGGGTTTACACTGACAATTTCCACAAGTTTTGGTGAGTTTATAAAATTACAGGGACTATCCAGAAAAACAAGAAAATAAACAAGTCTAGAAGACTCCAGAACACTCCCGAACTCAACATGACTTGGCTTGCAAGAAAGAAGCATCTGGAAGGGGCAAGGACCTTCCTGGCCAAGGCAGACCCCGAGGGGGCCCACACCAGGCCGATCGGCCTGGTGGTGGGGCCGACCGGCCCCCCTGGTGCCACCTCAGCTCCCCTTCTGGAATGTTCTTCCGCCGCCTATGAGAAGCAATCTAAACCGTATGTTAGGTCGGTTTGATCCTACGGCGGCAAGGCACCTCCTCAGGACTATATAAACAGGCCCCCTGACCCCAGGGTGGAAAACCAATTCATTCTATCAGATCATCAATGCCTACCTGAGATAGAAGCTCTAGATTAGAATTAGAATTGGAGAGTTAGTATCAAGTTGAGAGATTAGAGCCACGATCTATTCAGATCTAGCTAATCTTGTTCGAGAGAATTAGAGTGCGGTAGAGGTGGAGTTGAAGGAAGGCCCGGACCAGTCGGTGTCTCCTCTTCATCTTCTTCCTCTGGGATCGACTCCATTGGAGCCTGATCTTGAGACCTTGTGGAGAGATCAACTTCTTATTCAAGTGAGTAACATTGTTATTATTGTTCTTACGGTTCATAACTCTTTTATGAGTACTTTAATTCCTGTCGCTCTTGAGTTAAAGTTGCATGTTTAGTGTAAGCGTGGTGCTTAGACTAGCTAGCTTGTGAATACCTTCTATATTCCGGATCGTGTGGTAGAAGCGGGAAGTGACCTCGTTCACGTCTGTCCTTTGCAGTCGACCTCCCGTCTCTAGAAACCGTAGGACTCCCCCCATAGATTGTCGGGAGATTCCCTTTCCTAAGTGCGTCTTCCGACAATCCCCCATAAGAACAATATAAACATAGCTTGTGCGAGTAAGAACTAGACATCCTTAAGTTTTCCTTATCTCTCTTTCTATCAAGTCCTTGATAACTGCTCAGGGATTAGTTATATATCTCAGACCACTCTCTCTACCTTTCTCCCTGTGGATTCGATATTTAAAACCCTCTTCCCGGGTGAAGTGCTCACCGGTATCCATACGCTTGCGGATTATCCATCATAATATTTCTGTAGGCTTAACAAATACAAACAAGCATTTCTGGCGCTGTTGCCGGGGAGAACGGTTAAGAGAGAACTCGTGAGTATAACTATATCTTGTACGTATACTTTTATCTTTTCCTTTTTAGTTTTAGATTTTATCTTTTCTACTGTCCTTATGGATACTACCCTCATTAAAGACTTTTCGGCACCATCAGAGCTCAGCCTTAGGCCCATACCATCATCGAAGCCAATCCTATCTGATGCCTATGAGCTGCGCCCATGGTTAATAGAGATGGTCCAAGCCAACACTTTCTTAGGAATAGAAGATGAAGACCCTTATCATCATCTCCAACAGTTCGAACAAACTTGTGACTGCCTTCATGTAGAGGGTATGTCTGATGAGACCATCCGTTGGAAGCTTTTTCCATTCACATTGAAAGGAAAGCTCGCCAATGGTATGACAGAACCAAAGAGAAGAAGAAAGGCGATTGGGGAACTCTCCGTGCGGATTTCTGCATGGATTTCTACCCTTTATCCAGAGTAGTCAACCTCAGAACCAAGATCATATCCTTCAAACAGAGGGATAGTGAGTCTATGAGTTCATCCTGGGAACGTTTTGAACTCCTTTACAAATCCGGACCAGATCTAGGCCTTCAAGACCATATTCTCCTTCAACATTTCTATATTGGTCTTAATAAGGAATCTAGAGCCTACTTAAATACCTCCTCGCATGGATCATTCATACACCTTACATCCAGTGAAGCTAGAACTATCCTAGATAACATTCTAGCCAGCACCAATGATGATCTATTACAAGAGAAAACTTTAGAAGAAGAGATTCCAGAGATAGCTACACCAGAACCTATGCCAGAATCATCTCAACCTATAGCTATCCAACCAATAGAATCACCACAGGAAGAAATTCCTCTACCTGATTTTATTAATGATATCGAGGATGATTTATTTTCCGATTATGGAAACACCTCGAATTATCATAAAGAGAAGAGGCCTCAAAAGTAAAAATCATCTTCACATGAAGAGATAGACCCTTTTGAGCAAACCTTCTCAAGAGAACACACTGTGGGGCTTGCATCCATCATGAGTGAGGAATGGTTAGAAGAGTCGGAGCTTTCCTCTGACGTGGTTCGTTTGGATTCACCTTCTACACCAATTCAATGCATAATCAATGGAACACCCTTTGATGCCCTTTATAATCCAGTTGTGGGAATCAATATAATGGCCTTATCCTTTTTCTATCAATTTATTAAAAGCACGCCATTATCTCCCACAACGAAATTATTAAAGTGCTCCTCAGGACAAATTATTCAAAGTTCAGGAATTCTTTATGTCATGCCCGTTTCGGTAAACGACATGCCAATTCACCTGAGCTTCCACATTTTTGATATTAAGGAGTTTGACCTTTTAATAGGCCATCCTTTGAAAAGACTCCTTAAAGAAGGACACACAGGGAAACTTGATATTTGCCTAGGCAAAACTATTAAAGTTCCCTTACACTTCGCACACTCGATCCATACTAAGACCGAACCCAGTCCAGAACCAGACCCAATGGAAGAGATGAATGAAGCATCTCTAGAACATTTCGTAGAATCCAATCAAGAAGATGTCACTGAATTCTTCATCGAGGAGGAAGAAGAAAATCCTACAGAATCTGAACCCCATGATGAATTCGAGGAAACCTCGAGACCTCCAATTGAACTTAAACCATTACCACTTGGTCTTAGATATGCCTTTTTGCACAATGATCCTGAGTCTCCTGTGATCATTAATGACAAACTCACTTAGGAAGAGATTCATAGGTTGATAACTATCTTAGAACAACATCGCTCAGCCTTTGGCTACTCACTCCAAGACCTTATGGGCATCAGTCCTGCCCTTTGCACACATCGCATTCCTACAGACCCTGATGTTCTACCATCTAGAGAACCCCAACGAAGACTCAACAATGCGATGAGAGAGGTAGTGAAGAAAGAAGTTCTGAAACTTTTACACGCCGGGATTATATATCCTATGCCACATAGTGAGTGGGTGAGCCCTGTGCAAGTCATGCCTAAAAAGGAAGGCATGACAGTTGTGAAAAATGAGAGGAATGAATTAATTCCTCAGAGAACTGTCATTGGTTGGCGTATGTGCATAGATTATAGGAAACTCAATAAAGCCACAAGGAAAGATCACTTTCCACTGCCCTTCATTGATGAAATGTTAGAGCGGTTGGCAAATCACTCTTTCTTTTGCTTTCTTGATGGATATTCTGGGTATCACCAAATCCCGATCCATCCCAGTGACCAGAGCAAAACCACTTTTACATGTCCTTATGGAACTTATGCTTATCGTAGAATGTCTTTTGGACTATGTAATGCTCCAGCTTCTTTTCAAAGATGCATGATGTCTATATTCTCTGATATGATTGAAGAGATCATGGAAGTTTTCATGGATGATTTTTCTGTATATGGAAAAACTTTTGATGATTGTCTAGAAAACTTAGATAAGGTTTTGCAAAGATGTGAAGAAAAGCACTTAGTCCTTAATTGGGAAAAATGTCATTTCATGGTTAGAGAAGGAATAGTGCTAGGCCATCTAGTTTCTGAAAGAGGAATTGAGGTAGATAAAACTAAGATACAAGTAATTGAACAACTACCTCCACCTGTTAATGTCAAAGGAATCAGAAGTTTTCTTGGCCATGCTTGTTTTTATAGAAGGTTTATAAAGAATTTTTCTCATATTGCTAGACCTCTTACAAACCTGCTTGCCAAAGATGTTCCCTTTGACTTTGATGATGCTTGTCTGAAATCTTTTGAAACTTTGAAAAACGCTCTTATTTCTGCACCCATTATTCAACCCCCTGATTGGTCTTTACCTTTTGAAATTATGTGCGATGCAAGTGATTATGCTGTGGGGGCTGTTTTGGGGTAAACAAAAGACAAGAAACATCATGCCATTGCTTATGCTAGTAAAACTTTGACGGGACCTCAACTTAATTATGCCACAACTGAAAAAGAACTGCAAGCTGTTGTTTATGCCATTGACAAGTTTAGGTCTTACTTAGTAGGAGCAAAATTTATTGTTTACACTGATCATGCTGCTTTAAAATATTTGCTCACTAAGAAAGATGCTAAACCTAGATTAATAAGATGGATTTTGCTGCTCCAAGAGTTTGACTTAGAAATAAAAGATAAGAAGGGAGTAGAAAATTCTGTTGCCGATCATTTGTCTAGAATGTATTTTGAGAAACCGCAGGAACTACCCATCAATGACGTGATGAGGGACGACATGCTCTATCGGATCGCCCGATCCGACCCTTGGTATGCAGATATTGTTAATTTTATGGTTGCAGGGTATGTACGACCAGGGGCCAACAAGAAAAAGCTCATTTACGAGAGTCGCCATCACCTGTGGGATGAACCATACCTCTTTCGAGTATGCTCTGACGGGTTACTCAGGAGGTGTGTACTGGCAGAAGAAGGAATGAAGATCATCGAGAAGTGCCACTCATCACCATATAGAGGTCATTATGGAGCTTTCCGCACACATGCAAAGATCTGGTAAAGCAGATTTTTCTAGCCAACCATGTATCAAGACACAAAAGATTTCGTACGAAGGTGTAACTCCTGTCAGAGGCACGGAAACATCAATTCCAGAAATGCCATGCCACTGACGACCAACCTTCAGATCGAGCTCTTTGATGTCTGGGGAATTGACTACATGGGACCATTCCCAAAGTCCGGAAAATACGAGTACATCTTGGTGGCAGTTGACTATGTCTCCAAGTGGGTTGAAGCCCTGCCATGCAGATCTGCTGACCACAAGAGCTCAATAAGGATGTTTGAAGAGACAATATTTCCAAGATCCGGTACAAAAAGGCTAGTGATAAGTGATGGATGATCCCATTTCATCGATAAGCGCTTCGAGAAATACCTCTCGGGACGTGGGATCCAACACAATGTCGCTACTCCTTACCACCCGCAAACAAGTGGTCAAGCAGAGACATCAAATAAGCAGATCAAGAACATTCTACAGAAGACGGTGGACCAAATGGGAATAAAATGGAAGGACAAGCTACCCGAAGCACTCTGGGTTTATCGGACAGCCTATAAGACGCCCATTGGAATGTCTCCCTACCAACTGGTTTACGGGAAAACATGTCACTTGCCGGTTGAACTAGTATTCAAGGCTCATTGGGCAATCAAAAGATGGAACATGGACTTTGAAGCAGCCGGAACAAAACAGAAAATGCAACTGTCTGAGTTAGAAGAATGGAGAGAGAAGGCATACCACAGTGCCAAGATCTACAAGGAAATAACCAAAAGATGGCACGACAGGAGAATCATGAAGAAGGAATTCAACCGAGGCTATCAGGTATTACTTTTTAATTCTAGGGTACGACTCTTTGAGCACGGGAAACTACGAAGCAAGTGGGACGGGCCATACAAGGTGGTGAGTTCATCGTCACACGGGGCCGTCACTCTTCAAGACAATGAAGGTACGTTATTCAAGGTAAATGGTCAATGCCTTAAAATATTTTTAGAGCCCAATAAAGAGTCTGAGGATTTAGATGTGATAGAATTTGTTTATTTACCTAAGAATATTAATTTTAGGCACTAATGGGCCAACTTAGGGTTTTTCGGGATCACCACATGGTTAGAGCACCCCACGTCGAAGAGCGTTGCGAGGCGACACGGTGGGAGGCCGATCGGCCTCCTCACTGGGCCGATCGGCCCCTGCCCGCCTCCTTTCGCCACCAGCTTTCGCCCACGCTATCTCTTAGGTGTTTAGATTTGGAAAAACCACTTTCGGGAATCGTTTTCGAGATATCCCGCAGCCATTCCAATCTAGGTCAACCCCTCGTGCAAGATCACGACTGATATATAACCAAGGGCAGACCTCTCCTTTTTTCTCATCTAAACCTCCCTAGCAGCAGCCATGGCCGACAAACAGCTTATTCCCTACAACAAAGAAGCCAAGGCGATCACCCCCTTCGTGAAGGAAGCAAAGCCGCTTGCCGTCATACCACCTGATCGCATCCCTCTCTCACCTGTTCCACCTAGTCGTCCACGTTCGCCGCCACTGCCTGAAGGATGCAAGCAGGTGATGTACGCTCAGCCGTACGATCGCCGCCGCGAAGCAGCCCTGAAGAAACCGATCCGTGTTCCTAGCTACATGGACATGCAGGAGCCCAGGGATGGTGAGCGACTCACCAAGGTGCGCATGGACATGCACGGCAACACGAGGGTGCACAAGTACACTACTCCTCCAGGCCGTGTCGTCATTGACGGAATCTGCGCTAAGGAATCACAGATTAAAAGGATTCCTGTCATCGAGGCCAGCCAGCGGATGCCACAGAAGCAGAAGACCAGAAAGACCATAGCTGAGCTCGCGCAAGAAGTAGCATCCCTTGTAGAAACTTGCAAGGAGATCCATCACGTAAATAGCTCCCTCACCAAAACCGTCTTCCATCTGCTAAAAACAAAGAAGCATAGGGACGAAGGGGGAGACGCTAGCCGCGACCCGAAGAAGGGCAAGGGTCCTTTGCAAGCACCATAGTTAGAGAGCACATTAGTCTTAGTTAGTTCTATTTAGTTAGTTTGTTTTAATAGTAGGAGTCGTGTAATAAAGTGCTCTCTCTCTTATCAATGAAGTGATCCACAAGTTGAGTCATATTTTCTATCTATATTTTCTGGATATGTTTTTGTCTCCACCATGCTGTGTATGCAAGATAACAGAAAACAAGTGTGGGGGAGAAAAATCGACGACCAAACGGCATCTTCCATGACCAAAATCAAGAAAAAACGGAAAAAGAACGGAACCATCGACTCGCACGACGAAAAGCACCCCAAACCACGGCAGGGGGAGGCCGATCGGCCTCCTCCCTGGGCCGGTCGGCCTGCTATGGGGCCCACTTCGGCCACGTTTTGTCCACCACTCGGTTTGCTTCCTGAACTTTTTAAATTTTTGCAAATTGCTTTCCGTTTCGAATTAAAACAAAGATGCCCTGTTATGATATGCTTTCCAAAAGATGTCTTGTTAACCTAAAGGATAAAGTTTTGCATATTTATTCTCCTAGAAATATTTGTTGCTTTTGGGATGCTTAGAATAAAGTTAGAATAATGAGAACCATCTTTCTTTTATCTTGTCTCTGGAGAGTTCTTTATTTCAAAAAGATTAAAATCATTAGCTATGCTTCTCCTTTGTGATCAATAATATGTCCCAGTAGAGCCTTAGCAATCATTGAAAATAAATTTAATTTAATTGCTGCTTACTTGTATTGAGCTTTGTCAAATCTACGACCCACGTTGAAGTTTTGTCTAAGTCTAAGATCAAGATGACGTACACTGCTTTCACTAAAGTATCCATGCTCTAAATTTTTTATCTCTATCTCCCATAAATTTTATCATGAAAAAGGTACAGCTATAAAAAAGCCAAATATCGAAAAAAAATTCAGAGTGGAGAGAAAAGTGAGAGAGAGAGGAGAAAATGGACAAGTGTTCTACGGGTCAGAAGAACCCCCCTCTCTGAAAAAGAAAAAGGCATAAATAAGAGAAGAAAAATGGACATGTGTCCGAGGGTGAGTAGGGCCCACTTCTCTAATAAAAGTGAGAGAGTAATAATGGACACGTGTCCGAGGGTGAGTAGAACCCACCTCTCCACAAAATAGCTGAATACCTTGTTCTAAAAAAATGGGAAAAAGATAGAGGATTCTAAAAAAATCAGAGCAGTGGTTTTAAAGTTGAAACACGCACATATCTTGATCTATGACTCATGACATACCTTTCCATGGATCCGGTTTTGACTCGGCAATATATGCAAGGTAAGTTTGCTACATCTTTACATTCTAAAAACTCCACATATACTTCGAAATAAATGCTCTGATGAGGATATAATATATTTTGAGAGATTTGAGAGTATCACAAAGGAGTAAGTAAGGCTATACTTTCTTTTCAAAACTTATTTAAAAGCTCTCCATTGACTTGATTTGAGAAATAAAGGTAATATGTTTCTAACTGTTTCATGCTCAGATATTCCATAAGTGCAGGTATGACTAAGGAGTATGATTATGTTGATTTTCTTTGTCTCTATGGTTGTTAGACCATCCTTTTATCGAGGACGAGTAAAAGCCTAAGTGTGGGGGAGTTTGTTGACACATTTTATCTATAAATATTTCCCCTCACATTTACTGGAAAAAGGACTAAAATATGATTAGATCACCTTATTAGGGTTTACACTGACAATTTCCACGAGTTTTGGTGAATCTATGAAATTACAGGGACTATCCAGAAAAACAAGAAAAGAAACAAGTCTAGAAGACTCCAGAACACTCCCGAACTCAACGTGACGTAGCTTGCAAGAAAGAAGCATCTGGAAGGGGCAAGGACCTTCCTGGCCAAGGCAGACCCCGAGGGGGGCCCACACCAGGCCGATCGGCCTGGTGGTGGGGCCAACCGGCCCCCCTGGCGCCACCTCAGCTCCCCTTCTGGAATGTTCTTCCACCGCCTATGAGAAGCAATCTAAACCGTATATTAGGTCGGTTTGATCCTACGGCGGCAAGGCACCTCCTCAGGACTATATAAACAGGCCCCCTGACCCCAGGGTGGAAAACCAATTCATTCTATCAGATCATCAATGCCTACCTGAGATAGAAGCTCTAGATTAGAATTAGAATTGGAGAGTTAGTATCAAGTTGAGAGATTAGAGCCACGATCTATTCAGATCTAGATAATCTTGTTCGAGAGAATTAGAGTGCGGTAGAGGCGGAGTTGAAGGAAGGCCCGGACCTGTCAGTATCTCCTCTTCATCTTCTTCCTCTGGGATCGACTCCATTGGAGCCTGATCTTGAGACCTTGTGGAGAGATCAACTTCTTATTCAAGTGAGTAACATTGTTATTATTGTTCTTACGGTTCATAACTCTTTTATGAGTACTTTAATTCCTGTCGCTCTTGAGTTAAAGTTGCATGTTTAGTGTAAGCGTGGTGCTTAGACTAGCTAGCTTGTGAATACCTTCTATATTCCGGATCGTGTGGTAGAAGCGGGAAGTGACCTCGTTCCCGTCTGTCCTTTGAAGTCCACCTCCCGTGTATAGAAACCGTAGGACTCCCCCCATAGATTGTCGGGAGATTCCCTTTCCTAAGTGCGTCTTCAGACAATCCCCCATAAGAACAATATAAACATAGCTTGTGCGAGTAAGAACTAGACATCCTTAAGTTTTCCTTATCTCTCTTTCTATCAAGTCCTTGATAACTGCTCAGGGATTAGTTATATATCTCAGACCACTCTCTCTACCTTTCTCCCTGTGGATTCGATATTAAAAACCCTCTTCCCGGGTGAAGTGCTCACCGATATCCGTGCGCTTGCGGATTATCCATCATAATATTTCTGTAGGCTTAACAAATACCAATAGGCACAGCGCAACAGCCCGATCAGCCGATGCGAGATCGAATTAAATCGGACAGCCGATCGGCAACTGAAGTGCAAGTATGTTCAGAACGGCTAGGATCAGCCGATCTGGTGACGTCTGCAGCGAGGCGGGTCTGAATCGGTTGTGAGATCGGTGCGTCTGACAACACAGTGAGGATTAGCCGATACGATCGGAC
The DNA here is from genome assembly GCA_036936925.1 of Cenchrus fungigraminus. Taxonomy (NCBI): domain Eukaryota; kingdom Viridiplantae; phylum Streptophyta; class Magnoliopsida; order Poales; family Poaceae; genus Cenchrus; species Cenchrus fungigraminus. Next base: position 56,095,246 of record CM072769.1, on the reverse strand, counting down.
CTCGAGCGGGATAAGTTGGTGATAAAAGCTAAATAAATAAGAAAAGACTTGCAAATCTAGCTAATATCGATAAATTGTGAATAAATCTAGACCAAACCACAGCGATGCACCCGGAGGTTAAAGCCTAGATGTTACTCGATAAAGCGGTACTCACAAGCTTGCCGGAGGTCGATTGATGCAGCCCGGTGAACTTGAAGGACGGCGCTTGAAACAAGAAAACAAGAAGAAGAAAACTTTTGGCAAAGTCGCCGACTTGAAAAGTAAAGATTTGTGTTTGTTGGTGTGTACAATCTTTTCCGACCGCGCAGGGTCGCTACTTATACCCTTGAACACTACGAACTTCTAGTCGATCACGACAAGACCTTTTCTTAACTAAGAGAAACTACAACTACCAAAAATAAACCACTCGTGCAAGAGTCGGACTTACTAACTTCTTTTGACCCATCGTCAACCGTCATTGACCCGCCTAAGCCTCCTCTTTTCCTCCTTGGCGTATTTCTTCTTCTGCCGCCTTCTCTTCTTCCTTTTAGCCGATCCTTATCTTTGACTATCGGCTGGTTCCTTTGACTTTGTTGTTGCATCAGCTGATCGTTCCTTCCTCTTCTCTTCAGTCGGTTTCATAGTTTTTTCTTGGTGCCTTTCCGTCTCTAGTTGACGTGTCAAAAAATGGTGTCAACAACAGTCAGGAGTGAGATGGACTCTATAATGACGAATGTTACTTGGGAGATCGTTGAGTGTCCCTATGGTGCAAACCTGTAGGATGCAAGTGGGTGTTCAAAAAGAAGCTTAGGCCTGATGATACTATTGAGAAGTACAAGGCTAGGCTAGTGGCCAAGGATTACATCCAGAAGGAAGGAGAAGACTTCTTTGATACTTACTCACCAGTCGCTCGATTAACCACCATACGAGTGCTACTTGCTCTGGCAGCCTCTCATGGTCTTCTCGTTCATCAAATGGACTTGAAGACAGCTTTCCTAAATGGAGAGTTGGAAGAGGATATCTACATGGATCAGCCAGATGAGTTTGTAGCAAAAGGTCAAGAAGGCATGGTGTGTAAGTTATTGAAGTCTCTCTATGGCCTCAATCAAGCTCCTAAACAGTGGCATGACAAGTTCGACAGAACTTTGACATCTTTTGGTTTCGTTGCAAATGAAGTCGACAAATGTGTGTACTATCTCTTTGGTGGGGGTGAAGGAGTGGTTTTGTGTTTGTTTGTGGACGACATACTTATCTTTGGCACGAGCCTTAATGTGATTAAGGAAGTCAAAGATTTTCTATCTCAGAGCATTGAGATGAAAGATTTGGGAGAAGCTGATGCTATCCTTAACATAAAGCTGATCAAGGAAGCAAATGGTGGGGTGACTCTTTCACAAACTCATTATGTTGAGAAGATCTTGAGCCAGTTTGGCTACAGTGAATCTGAAGGACCGGATTGGCGACCAGAGAGGGGGGAGTGAATGGTAGCCGATAAAAAATTCTTCCGGAGAAGAACCTCGTCCTATACCCCGATTTCACTTCCGAGCAATCCCACACACACCTTGCCAAGATCACGTAGCCACTGGAGGTGCTACTGATCTTAGGAGCAAGTATCTCCACTCAAACAAGCAACCAAAAACAGCAGTGGAAAAACTGTGCCGCCTGCTATCTATGCTACACCAGTCAGGCCGGTGAGGAGCACCAGTTAGACCGATGGCAACGGTCAGACCGGTGTGCTGCACCGGTCAAGCCGGTGTGCACAGCAACACGTACAGAAACGTTCCAGAGAGCCTCAACGAGATCTCTAGGCCCTGGAACAAAAACCACCACAAACCAAGAAACCACCAGTGGCAAGAAGCTACTCCAACCTAGCCAAGACGGGGCAAACCAAGGAGAAACTCACCAAGAACTGACCCTGGGAAAACTACAGCAAGACCCCACTGAACCACATGTTCCCCCGAGCAAAAGACCCACAAGGACTTGCACCAGTCAGACCGATGAGACGCACCGGTCAGACTGGTCAGGTCTGGGCAGCTCGGGAAGAACTCCACCCACAGGTCAACCCCTTGATTCCCTTTGCCCGATCTCTCGATTCGCTACACAGAGTCAAGAGAAACTTTGTGGAAGGCAGGAACACCTCATGGATGATCTCTAGCTCAAAGCATATGCCCCAAATGTCTCTAGAATAGGAGGAATCACAAATCTCGTGGTCTAACCACAAGAACACAAGGAACTCCGAAAACCCCAAAATCAAAGGCCTTTCCACTGATTTGGAGGGAACAAATCACCAAGAAAAGAGGCACAACATCCTCATGAGTGAATCCACCAACAAATCCCGTGGGAAAACACCCCCAAAAACTCACCACGAAAATCCAAAGAAAGGGCTCCGAAAAACACCAAAAAGGAAAAACGGGAGGAACAACTAGAGCACATGAGGAACCACGCAAACCTTCTATACATACCATGAAAGGTTCATACAAGGTCTAGCAAGCCGCCCGATCATCCATCCCTCTCTCTAGATGCAACATGAAGCTGTCAAGCTAGCCTAGGAAAAACTAGGAAAAAGAAAGAGCAAATGGTCTAGGGTTCCAAGAGTTGGCTGTCATCTCCCTCACAAGTGAGTATATATGAAGGGCGCTGAATGACCAAACTACCCCTACTTACTTAACTTAAGATACACGCCCACCAAGGGCACTTGGGGAACTTTGGTCGATATCTCCATCGGACGGACGCCTGCAGACCGCAAGCCGCTTCAACTGCACACAAGCCTTGCGATCCCGCCGCGTGTCCTCTGCTTCGATGCTTCCGGACGTCTAAAGGACCGAATAGGGCGACCAGAGAGGGGGGGGGAGTGAATGGGAGCTGATAAAAATTCTTCCCTTAGGTCGAACTCGGCCTATACGCCAATTGCCACTACAAACGCTCGCGCACACAAAGGAAGCTCCAAACAAGGCACACACAAGCCTAGAAGATCAACCAACAAGCCTAGGAGCAAAGAGCAGAAGCAACTGGACAAGAATCAAAGCACTTGGCACAATCTGGAAATGCCAGGCGCGGACTGTCCATGCAGTACGGTCAGACTGTCTGCGTGTGTACGGCGGACTGTCCGGACCTACCCCGCGGACCGTCCGAAATAAACACCAGAGCCACCAGAGACGCACCCCGAAAATACGGACTGTCCGAGGACGACGCGCGGACTGTCCGCCAAAAACTCAACCACGCGGACTGTCCGTGAAACCCTCGCGGACTGTCCGCCAAACCCCTTGCAACCAAAACCTAGGGCCGAAACGGATCGAAACGAAGACGCGCAAGAACACGAAGAACACGCGATGAACAGCAGGAGGCACGGACTATCTGCGACTATGGTGCGGACTGTCCGCAAGCCACGAACAGAACCAAAAACGCCCGACCCGCGAGGTCAACTCCACGAACTCATCACCGGATCTCCTAAACGGTAGAAGCTCTTGAGACAAGACTTTGGGGAGATGATATGCATCACACAAGGATGCTATGCCCCAAAAATCTCGACCTTTAACTCCCTAAATCACCGGGAATCGCGGATCACACAAGCAACCACCATGAACTCGGGCTCCAACAAAAAACGCACGAATCGAAGGCTCTCCACAGCGTTTGAGGGGTCAAGATCACACACAAACATGCGCAAGGCATCCACCTATGATCTCCTCAAAGAAATCCGCGAAGAAACGCCCCCAAAATCACGAATCGAGCGAAGAACGAAACTCCCCAAAAATAGTCCCAAAAATGACATGAAAATCACAGAGGACTAGGAGATCACCGGACGCCGAATGCTTCCATACATCCAGAGGTCAGATTCTGTACAAGAGTCTAGCCTAAGGAATCCAGAGGGAAAAGAAGCAGTTCCGAGAAATCTACCAGGGGAGAAAGCCCTAGAGTCCAAGAGAGAGAGATGCCATCCACCTCTCCGCTATTTATACGAAGTCCATCGGAGGGAGGTAAATGACCACACTACCCCTACTGCTTGAAATGAAGATACAACCCCTCAGGGGCATTTTGGTCAAGTCTTCATCGAGCGGACACGCCACGTGCCCCCCCCCCCGCCTCGAAGCTTCCTGAAGCTCCCGGATCACCGTCTCCGTTGCCTCGGGCCTCCGGGCTTGGTTTTGCGGCCCAAACCAAGAAACCGTCCACCTGATGGTTTTGTGGGCAAACCACCAAACCCTGCGTGCAATCTTCGGGCTTCATCCGCTACCTTGCACCGGCCCATGTTCACGACTTCAGCCCGCCAATCTTGCACCGCACGGCTCGCACTTGACCCCATCAGCCACCGGGTCCATCGAACCAAGCCTACTTGCCACTCTATCACTCGGAGGCCGCCACGACTAAGGCCTTTTGCGCTTGTTCTTCACCAGCACCGACACGAGTCAGGCCGCAACCTGTACCTGCACACTTAGCTAAGCATCAGTCCACACAACGTTGTCAATCACTCATCACTAAGGAGCGACCCTCCACTAGTCCTTGGACACACCTGGTCCTCAATCTCCCCCTTGATGAGTGCATTGACAACACCCATAGTAACCATGATAGAGAAAAAGAAAAGAAAATAGCCACGAACACAAACCTCCAAAGCAAATGATCCAAAGCCAAAGAACAAGCGAAACAAGATCACTCGCCAATCCAAGTCTCGGCCCCCTAAGACAAGGGCAACGGCTCAACACAGCCGAGACAAAACAAAGCTCACAAGGAGCACACCACAAAGCACAAAACTCAGGCAAACCAAAGGAGCTCCCCCTGCACAAATGCAAACTCCCCCTGAGCAAATGCAACCTCTTCTTCTCAAATTTTTCTCCTCACATGCAACATCTCACAAATGCATACCAATCTTTCACAAAAGCTTCCAATGCATGAAAAATCTCCCAAATTCTCCTCTTATCATACAAAACTCTCCCCCTTGTTGACAATGCATGAATCAAGGTATATGAAACTCTTCCCCTTGTTTTCATGAAAAATGCATGTCAAAGCATATATACAGTTTACCAAGTTTCTCAAATATACAAAGAGCACAACAAAATGCTACACATGAGACATAGAGCAAGCAAAGTAGACATGGTGTATCTAGCACATCGCCATCAAGAAGGTAGAGACATATAAGCATGTGACATGGCTAAAAGCAATTTCAAGCACTTTTCACAAAGAAATAGTCATCTCATGAGCAAGACTCTCTCTATACCAATTTGAACATAAATACACTAGATCATCCAAAGTTTATGCAAGATCACAAATTCTCATCACAAGATCATTATAAACGCCCATAAGCTACTCAAGTCATGTTAAAGCCACCGAGCCATGTGTCTACTTCTTAAAATGAGACTTCTCATGGTAGACAACATGCTACGGTTTAGCACCCAAGATATGAAAAGCAAAGCATAAAACATGATTAGGAGCTCATTATTCAAGCACAAGGCAATTCATACACCAATTTCATTTTCAAGATTAAACATGGTACATGAAGTGCCTTTGCGGCAAAAAGAAGCTTATGCTCCTCCCCAAGCAAGCAAAAGGACTAAACATTTACAATGACAAAAAGGTCTTTGACCCCAAGCAAAGAGAATATGATCCTCAAGCACAAACTGAGCATGATATAAGCATTTAAGCACAAATTGAGCATAGACAAGCATCTACTCATGAGAGAGGCAGTTTTATCATTTTCACAACCAAAATGCTATCTCATCATACATATATAGCAACACCATCAAGAGCATAGCATTTACATCCACAATTTACCAAACATGCACAAGTCTCACAAATAGCACATCAGTGATCCATGTATATAAGAGAAGCTCATTTCTAGCTCAAGTGATCCAAAGATGGCTATCCTACCGGGTTTTGTACAGAAAGTAAAATGCATGAAGGAGATGCAACAAAATCAACATATGACACATATATACATGAGAAGCTCCAAGACCCAAGCTAGAAAGGAAAGCACACCCCAAGCTCACCCCGCAAGCGAGTGAAAGTGGCTTGGTCAAGTGGTTTAGTGAAAATGTCAGCTAGCTGGTCTTGGGTAGGAACATAGGACAAAGAAATATTTCCCTTTTCCACATTGTCTCTCAGGAAGTGGTACCTCACTTCTATGTGTTTCGTTTTGGAGTGGAGGACAGGATTTTTGGCTACGCTTATGGCACTGGTGCTGTCACAGAAAAGTGGAACCTGGGAGCACTCCTCTCCAAAATTACTCATGGTATAGGTCATCCAAAGCAACTGGGAACAACAACTAGTAGCAGCCACATACTCAGCCTCGGTGGTGGACTGGGCTACACTCGATTGCTTGCGAGATGACCAAGAGACCAAAGAAGAACCAAGGAACTGACAACACCCAGAAGTGGACTTGCGATCCAATCGACACCCAGCGAAATCCGCATCAGAAAAACCATGAAGCCTGAGTGTCGAGGAGGCAGAGTACCAAAGACCAAACTCAGGAGTGTAGTTCAAGTACCTGAAGATCCGCTTGACGGCCTGCCGATGTGAAGTTCTCGGTGAAGCCTGAAAACGAGCGCACAGACACACGCTGAACTGTATGTCTGGCCTCGTCGCCGTCAAGTAGAGGAGGGAGCCGATCATGCTCCGGTACTCCTTCTGGTCCACGGGTTCGCCGTCCTCGTCCGCATCCAAAGCCGTAGTCGTACTCATCGGTGTAGTCAGCGGCTTGGAGTCATTCATGCCAAACTTCTTCACCATATCCCTGGTGTACTTCGCCTGATGTACAAAGGTCCCGTCCTTGCACTGCTTGATCTGGAGACCCAAGAAAAACTGCAGCTCGCCCATCATGGACATCTCAAATTCCCTGCTCATGTCATCTGCAAATCTGGCAACAAGATCATGAGAAGAGCCACCAAAGATTATGTCATCCACGTATATCTGAACAATCAAAAGGTCATTCCCATGCTTAAGGAGGAACAGGGTCTTATCAACTGTGCCCATCACAAACCCCTTACTCAGCAAAAACCCTCTCAACCTGCCATACCAAGCTCTAGGTGCCTGTTTCAACCCATAGAGCGCTCTCTGGAGTTTGTATACACGGTGTGGGTATTTTTCACTCTCAAACCCCGGGGTTGCCTCACATACACTTCTTCCTCTATCACCCCATTCAAGAAAGCACTCTTGACATCCATTTGGTACAACTTGAACCCTTTAGCCACAGCAAAAGCTAGAAGGATCCTAATTGCCTCCAAACGGGCCACAGAAGCAAATGTCTCCTCATAGTCTATCCCCTCCTTCTAGTTGAAACCCTGCGCCACCAACCTCGACTTGTTTCTCACAACCATCCCATTCTCACCCTTTTTGTTCTTCCACACCCACTTGGTACCTATGGGACGGCAATTTGGCGGTGGATCGACTAACACCCAGACTTGGTTTCTCTCAAAGTTTTCCAACTCCTCATGCATGGAATTCACCCAATTCTCATCAGACAAAGCGTGTCGAATATCTTTGGGCTCAAACGACGCAACAAAAGCAGAGTGAGCGAAATGAGAAGTATTCCTTGACCTCGACCGTGTAGTGCGTTCATGAAGGTCACCAATGATGGTCGTCGGTGGGTGATCAACTTGTACTCGCCGGGGAGCCTCTCGCCTGGACACAACCTCCCCCTCAGCAGCAGCCTCCACTCGAACAGCCTCAGTCGTAGTGGGTGTAGGGGATGGTCCGTCCTCGATCGTCGTCGTAGTAGTGGAAGTAGTACGTACACGATCAGCCGCTGGAGCATCACCACCATCATCATCATCGTCTCCATCTCCGTCCTTCTCATCCTCAAAGATCCTCGCTCCAATCTCCTCGTCACCTGCACACTCAAAAGCAGAAGAGCTACATGGTTGTGTCTCGTCGAAGGTAACCTCGCAAGTCTCCATGGTTCGGTTAGTGTTAAGATTGAGCACACGATATGCTCTAGAATGAATTGCATAACCAAGGAAAATCCCATCCGAACATCGAGACTCAAACTTATCCAACTTGCCCTTCTTCAGAATAAAACACTTGCAACCAAAAGCTCTAAAGTGACTCACCTTGGGTTGTCGTCCATGCATCAGCTCATAAGAGGTCTTCTTCTTAAAGGCATGAAGGAAAATGCGATTTGAGACATAGCAAGCGGTATTGACCGCCTCGGCCCAAAAACGCCTAGGAGTCCTATGCTCATCGAGCATCGTCCTGGCCATCTCACAAAGGGTCCGGTTCTTCCTCTCCACAATGTCATTCTGACAAGCGACGTATGAAGAAGAGTATTGATGATCAAGACCAAGATTACTGCAAAAGGCATCAAAATGAGAGTTCTTAAATTCCGTGCCATTGTCACTGCGTATAGCTCGAATGGCATCACCATGTCTCTCATTCTTCAACCTCAAGATCAAGTCCCGAACAAAGCCAAATGTCTCGCTCTTATCCTCCAAAATGAAAACCCAAGAGTACCTTGAAAAATCATCAACAACCACAAGAACATACCACTTCCCACCAGCAGAGCGAACACGAACTGGCCCAACCAAATCCATGTGCAACAGCTCACAAGGTCGCTCGGTCATGACAGAAGTCAGAGGGGCGTGAGAAGCGGCAACCATCTTTCCATGCCGACAAGAAGCACAAACCAAATCCTTCTCGAATTTCAACTTAGGCAATCCTCGGACAAGATCAAGACCACTCAAGCGGGAAAGCAACTCAAAGCTCAAGTGTCCCAACCTCCTATGCCATTTCCAAAGCTCAGCCGAAACGCCAGCAACAAAGCATCGAGGAGGACCAACAGACTGGGAAAAATCAGCACGAAAGATTTGACCCTCGGGGACGATCGTACAGACAAGATCGCCTCGAGAATCAAGCACACGAGAAGCACCCGACTTGAAACGAACCTCAAAACCTTCGTATACTGACAACAGGTTAAAACCAAGTGACTTGACCAGGGCCACACTTCTTAAGGTCACCTTGCTACTCACCTTCACCATACCTTCAGCAAGCACTCGTCCTCTCCCATTGTCCCCGAAAGTGATGTACTCCCTCGTACTCACCGGGGTGAGGCTGGAGAACCACCCACGATCTCCGGTCATGTGTCGTGAGCAACCGGATTCAATCAACCAAAAGTTCTCCAAGCCTCCCACCTGCAATCAGAAACGAGAACGAGAATGAGCAAGCGACTCAACACTGGGGTTAGTACCAAAAGAGTCAAACCACTGCTGAGCCATTTGCTCAAAAGAAGGGTTAGCAAAATCCATCCTCCCAAAACCTCTAGGCGGAGCCCTCTCACGCCTACCACCAAAGGACCTATCACGTCTCACTGGAGGAGTACGCGCACCACGAGGATGAAAACGTGGCCCGTAGTCCATCTGAGACCCAAATCTCCGATCGTGCCTCCCAAACTCGTAACGGTCACGAGAAGGAGCACGTCGAGCCAACTCACCACACCCAAACCCAACACGCCTGTCTCTCTGTGGGAACACACCTCCACCTCCACCTCCACGAGTGGGAACTATACGCACATACACCTCACCCCTAGGTAGAGGCCCTCTACGAGGCTCAGGCACACCACGAGAAAGGTGGTACCTGTCCTTGTTTGCCATCTCCCTAGCAAACCGCTCATCCCTCTTCCTCCGGAAACAGAACTCATCCTTATGCCCATCCCTCCCACAATACTCACAATGGAAGCGGATTGGCACTGGCTTAGGCGGTGGCTTCTCTGTGGGCTTCTCAACACCTTTCTCTCCTGACTTCCCCTCAAAGACATTACCCAGGTTGCTCACAAACTTGATGGGTTTCTGGTAATTCTCTATTTTCTGGGGGAACACTGGTGGGTCTGGAGTTGTGTCAAGCTTGTTTTTCAAGTGGTTTAGCTTGGGTGCATATTTGTTCATGGGTATGGTGTGTGGTTGAGTAGGGATCTCTCCAATTTTCTCTTCTCCCTCACCACTCTTCTCACCACTCTTCTCAGCCCCAACGCCTGACCATCAAACCTCTTGAACTGAGCCAACATCAAACTCAATTGTGGCTCATGCCCAGACAACCAACTCATCAATTCCCTAAGCTCATCATTTTCATCCTGCAGATGATCAACATAGTGTGAAGTTCCATGTTCTTCAAAGCATGCATTTCACAGGTTGAACATGATGTAGGAAGAGGAGCTTTCAATGCCGCCTCAAGAGAAATAATTCTAGTGTGAGACTCATCTAGCCTAGCATGCAAAACAGGGCATGAGGTACAAGCACCTAGTAAAGCTGGCCTAGACTTCAATTCATCACACTCAATCCTAACAACATCTAGTTCCTCCAAAGTAGAGGCATGCTTCTCCTTGAGAGCAGTCAAATCAGCAAGAAAAACTGAGCAGTCACCACAATCAATCTCATCAGACATCACAAGAGCAGACTTCAAAGCAGCTATCTCATTTCTAGCATCCACAAGCAAGGATTCAAGTTCAGCTACCTTGTCCTTAGCATCACGCAACAAAGACCTAAATTCCCTCTTCTCCTTGTTGGTCTTTCTAAGCACATCATCACGGTTGTCAAGCAACTCATTCAGCCTAGCATTCTCCTCTAGCAAGAAGTTGGGATCTTGTCGTACCTCTTCATCGGAGTCGGAGTTCGAATCCGAGCTGTGCTTCCCACCCTTCTTGGAGTGCACCATGCCGCAAAAACCTTATTGCGCGACGAAGCTCAGGCCGGTGAAGTTCTTGCCCATGTGCCGCTTGTCCTTGCGCTTCTCTTGTTCTTCCTCGCTGCTCGAGTCGAGGAAGCATCGCTTGATGTCGAGTCGATGTCGCTCGCTCCGGCCACCATCGCTCGAGCGGTTTTCTTCTTGTGGCCGCCACTCTTCTTGTGCCTTCTCTCGCCCTTGTCCTTGTGCTTGTCCTTGTAGTTGTTCCGGGAGTGGTGCTTGTTGTAGTCGTGCTTGGGCTTGCCCTTGTAGTCGTTCTTGATCTCCATGGCTTCAGGGCATTCGGCGATGAAGTGCCCATGCTTCCCGCACCGATAGCACATCCCCGAGCTCCGCCTTGCATTCTTGCGGTTCTCGTACATCCGCCCAAACCTCTTGCTCAACAAGGCGAGATCATCCTCGCTCAACACCTCAAAGTCCTCATCTGGCAAGGACACAAGACAAGACAAAGAAAAGCCAATAGAGTTAGCGTTAGTCCTCGATCCTGAGACGAGAGCCAAACTATGAGGATCAGTGGGGCTCTCGCTCTTAGCTCTCAAGCCACGATCAGCCTCTGAAGACCTGAGCTTAGAGAACAGCTCATCCAGCGACAGTGTGTCATACGCGCTCAACTCCTCAATGGCCTCGATCTTGGCTTCCCACACAGACCTATCCAGGGTATGCAAAAGCTTGATAGCTTGATCATGATTCGTGTATGGGAGCACTATCACATTGGCCCTCATGTTGTTGACTATGCAAGTGAAGCGCTAAAACATAGCATCGGTCGACTCACCGGGGAGATGAGTGAAGTTCTCGTACTCTCTCTGCTAAGTGGTAAACATACGGGCTTGCACTTGGGCATTGCCAACATGAGCATTCTTCAGCTTGAGCCAAATCTTTCCGGCCACATCCTCTCCGTACACTCGATCAAACTCCGAGGCATAAAGAGCACGGAACAAGTAATCAACGGCCTTGCTGTTGGCCTCAAACATGTCCCGTGATCTTGGAAGTAGAAAACTGTCTGGGATGACATAATGAGGATTCTGAGTGACCTCCCAGATCAGAGTTCCCTTCCCACACAAAAACGCGCTCATGCGCGCTCTCCCACATCGGGTAATTCTTGCCATCAAAGTGCGGAGGACCCGACCCCTTGCCGTAATCGCCCATCTTTGGATCTTAGACTGGTTAGAATCAATAAGATCTGTAATCGGCTCTAATACCAATTGAAGGACCGAATAGGGCGACCAGAGAGGGGGGAGTGAATGGGAGCCGATAAAAATTCTTCCCTTAGGTCGAACTCAGCCTATACCCCAATTGCCACTCCAAACGCTCGCGCACACAAAGGAAGCTCCAAACAAGGCACACACAAGCCTAGAAGATCAACCAACAAGCCTAGGAGTAAAGAGCAGAAGCAACTGGACAAGAATCAAAGCACTTGGCACAATCTGGAAATGCCAGGCGCGGACTGTCCGTGCAGTACGGTCGGACTATCTGCATGTGTACGGCGGACTGTCCGGACCTACCCCGCGGACCATCCGAAATAAACACCCGAGCCACCAGAGACGCACCCCGAAAATACGGACTGTCCGAGGACGACATGCGGACTGTCCGCCAAAACCTCAACCACGCGGACTGTCCGTGAAACCCTCGCGGACTGTCCGCCAAACCCCTTGCAACCAAAACCTAGGGCCGAAACGGATCGAAACGAAGACGCGTAAGAACATGAAGAACACGCGACGAACAGTAGGAGGCGCGGACTGTCCGCGGCTAAGGTGCGGACTGTCCGCAAGCCACGAACAGAACCAAAAATGCCCGACCCGCGGGGTCAACTCCACAAACTCATCACCGGATCTCCCAAACGGTAGAAGCTCTTGAGACAAGACTTTGGGAAGATGATATGCGTCACACAAGAATGCTATGCCCCAAAAATCTCGACCTCTAACTCTCTGAATCACCAGGAATCGCGGATCACACAAGCAACCACCATGAACTCGGGTTCCAACCAAAAATGCACGAATCGAAGGCTCTCCACAGCGTTTGAGGGGTCAAGATCACACACAAACATGCGCAAGGCATCCACCCATGATCCCCTCAAAGAAATCTGTGAAGAAACGCCCCCAAAATCATGAATTGAGCGAAGAACGAAACTCCCCAAAAATAGTCCCAAAAATGACATGAAAATCACAGAGGACTAGGAGATCACTGGGACGGCGAATGCTTCCATACATCCAGAGGTCAGATTCTATACAAGAGTCTAGCCTAAGGAATCCAGAGGGAAAAGAAGCAGTTCTGAGAAATCTACCGGGGGAGAAAGCCCTAGAGTCCAAGAGAGAGAGATGCCATCCACCTCTCCGCTATTTATACAAAGTCCATCGGAGGGAGGTAAATGACCACACTACCCCTACTGCTTGAAATGAAGATACAACCCCTCAGGGGCATTTTGGTCAAGTCTTCATCGAGCGGACACGCTTCCACCGTGGCCTTGCTTAGCATCGATGCAAGCCCCGTGATCACGTCACGTGCCCCCCGCCTCGAAGCTTCCTGAAGCTCCCGGATCACCGTCTCCGTTGCCTCGGGCCTCCGGGCTTGGTTTTGCGGCCCAAACCAAGAAACTGTCCACCTGATGGTTTTGTGGGCAAACCACCAAACCCTGCGTGCAAGCTTCGGGCTTCATCCGCTACCTTGCACCAGCCCATGTTCACGACTTCAGCCCGCCAGTCTTGTACCGCACGGCTCGCACTTGACCCTATCGGCCACCGGGTCCATCGAACCAAGCCTACTTGCCACTCCATCACTCGGAGGCCGCCACGGCAAAGGCCTTTCGTGCTTGTTCTTCACCTGCACCGACACGAGTCAGGCAGCAACCTGTACCTGCACACTTAGCCAAGCATCAATCCACACAACGTTGTCAATCACTCATCACTAAGGAGCGGCCCTCCACTGGTCCTCGGACACACCTGGTCCTCAACGCCCACGGGACCCACCGGTCAGACCGGTCCTCCCACATGTCAGACCGGTCAGGTCGGTCAGGCCCACTGGTCAGACCGGTCCGGTGCAGAACTGCCGCGCTCTGAACCCAGTGGCTCAGCCAAGTAACCCAGTGGTTTTGTGGCCAAATCACTGCAAACCCCGCGTGCAAGCTTCAGTCGTCAGCTGCTACCTTACATTGGCTCCATCCCTCTCGACGTCGTCTTGCTCTTCTTGTCAGCGTACGGTCCGCACTTGATCCCGTCGGCCACCGGGTACCTCGATCGAAGCCTACTTGTCTCTCCGCTCCTAGGAGGTCACACAGACATAGACCTTTTGCACTTGATCTTCACCTGCACCACACGACTCAAGCCACAACCTACACCTGCAATACTAGGCCAAGACTCAGTCCACACAACATTGTCAATCACTCATCACTAAAGAGCGACCATCCACCGGTTCTCGGACCACACAGGTCCTCAGAATCTAAACATGCCTTAACTCCTTATGATGCTAGCTTGGTTCTGAAGAGGAATAGAAGGATAATGGTAGATCGGTTGAGATTCTGTCAAATCATTGGTTCATTATTATATCTGGCTAGCGCCACGAGACCTGACATTGCATATGCAGTCAGTAAACTGAGCTGATTTGTTGCAAACCCGGGAAGTGAACACTAGCGTGCTCTTGAAAGGGTGATGTGCTATCTAGTTGGGACAATGAACTATGAAATTCACTATTCCGGAGACTCTAAAGTCTTAGAGGGATATAGTGATGCGAACTGGATCTCTGATGCTGATGAGTTGAAAGCCACACGTGGATATGTGTTCACACTTGGAGGTGGTGTTGTTTCCTGGAAGTCTTGCAAGCAGACCATCTTAACGAGGTCAACTATGGAAGCAGAACTCGCATCATTAGATACTGCCACAGTTGAGGCTGAGTGGCTTCGTGAACTCCTAATGGACTTGTCGATAGTTGAAAAACCGATACTAGCAATCCTAATGAACTATGATAATCAAACTGTGATTGTCAAGGTGAACAGTTCAAAGGACAACAGGAAGTCATCCAGACACGTCAAGTGGCGGTTAAAATCTGTCAGGAAATTGAGAAACACTGGTGTTATAGCTTTGGATTACATCAACACAGCTAAGAACCTGGCAGATCAATTTACAAAGGGTCTTTCATGACAATACATCTATGGAACTGGGCTTGAGACCCACATGAGTCTCTCCATAGTGGTAACATGTCCTATGTGATCGGAGATCTCGTGAATTAGGACGGTGAAACAAGCTATGGTTGGACTGAGAGAAGAGAACCTTTGAATAGGCTTGTTCCATGGGAAGATGCATTTCTCTTCAAAAACTGATGGCAGAATGGTAGATACCTTAATGTGATCCAAGTGGCCTCTCAGAAACAAGTGAAGTTGTTTCTCTGAAGCAAAGACATAGTCCTGTAGTATGTCTTTAAGGAACACACCTATATGAGTCTGACCACTGGTCATGGTCTATGAGATTTGGGTGATTTCTAGAAAACTCATGAAGAGACACGAAGTATGACCTATAAGCTCTAACCCGCAGGGATGCTTTCGCAGCCAAGTATCAGTAATGGGCTTTGGCCAAGATTGTTTACACAAGACTGATAATTCAAGGCATAGTCTATTGTTCAGTCGTGAATAAGTGTAACCTTAGTTCCTGGTGGATGTTCAACTTAACAGTCTCCATCGTAGTACTGGTGTATCAAAACAGAAATGGAAATTGAGAGCATTTCAAATATGGCTCATAATTATTAGTGGGGATTGTTGGAATAAATGAGCCTTGAGCCATTTATTTTAATAATAAAGAATTAAAACCCACTGTTATAATGCTAGGGAAAATAAAAGTGAATAATACCGTACGGGTATTTGAGAAGGCTTTTATGACTTATGTGGTAGACCAAGAGTACACCACTTGTGAAGTGGAATAAAGGTGAGGTGTGCCACGCGCGCGCGCTCGCTCGCCTCGCCGAACTGGGCCGAGGCCGTGGGCGTGTCGTGTTGTGTCTAGATCTGGGCGCCTCCCCCGCAGGTCTCCCAGGCCTATATAAGGACGCCCCCTTCTTCTACTCCGGTCCAGTTCTCCCTTTCTCCCTCTCTATCTGCTGTTTTTTGCATTCGCGTCGTTTGCACCGCGCGCACGGTTCAGGCAAGAGCAGGCCCCCGGAACCACGGCTGCTGTTGTGATCTTGCTCGAGGATAGACGGGTGCTAAGGTTTTTGGGGGCGCTCCCAGTACTACTACGTCCACTACTTCTTGAATACCGTTCGAGGGACTGCACGGCACCGACTCTTAACTGCAACGACTTTGTACGGCTACATCAACTAGGTTATTCGGGATGACAAATGATAACATCGAAGCGAGTGCCTCCGGCACTCGTCCAGCTTTTGGGTACAATCTGAACCTTATAGGTTTCTTTTGGTTTATGTTTAATAGTTATTTAAACATGTACACGAGCACATATCTTGTATCACTCACATTAGTATTTATCTTGAAATACCTATTTCATTTTGGAATTAAAATATACTGAATAATCATCTATATTATCTAACATCAAGAAGAGTGCTGAACCACACCATTTGCCGTCCGCCCGGCACAGACGCAGCTCCCGGCCCCGCCGGCTTTCCCGGCCGAGTCCGCCATGGCGCGCCGGCCGTCGAGGTAATGCTGGTAGACGTAGGAGAGGAAGCCCCATATGGCCATGAGCATGGCCACGACCTTGACGCCTGACATCTTGTCCCCGAACAGCACCATCGCAAACACCGGCACCAGCGGGAGCTGAGCGGCGCCCGTGGCGTTCGCGAACAGCGACGACACCCTCGCCACCAGCCGCACCTGCCCCGCCAGCGCCGCCTGCCACGACGCCGCCGTCCCAACCAGCGTCACCACATACCTCGCCGGCCCGCCCCTGAATCCCGCCGCCTCCCCCACCACCGTCCTCCACTCCCCTGACGCGAACAGCCCGATCACCGCCACCCCCGACGCCACGAGGTTGGTGTACATCTGCACCCTCAGCACCCACCGCGGCGTCCTCGCCATGATCACCCTCTCGAAGACGAGCTCGTAGAGGGAGAGGATGAGCGCGAACACGGCGGAGGCGACCAGCGTGAGGACGAACCCGGCCGCGTACATGCCCCGCGGTGTGCCGCCGGAGGTCCCGTCGGAGGAGGCGCCGACGCCGAGCAGCGCGGCGGCGAAGGTGAGCACGACGACGGAGTTGAAGATGAGCGGCGTGAAGCGCTGCGCGTTGATCAGCCGCGACGTGATGGCGTTGAAGCCCAGCTGCGTCGCCGCCACCAGCGAGAAGGTGGATACTGGCAGGTACAGCAGCGCGTACGCGTACATGAGGTTGTCGAGGCCGACCAGGACCCCGATGCCCGCGTAGACGGCTGCCAGCTTGGACGCCGCCGGCCGACGACGACGCTCCTCCTCCTCCGCCTCCTCGGGTGGTGTCATGAGCAGCGGGATGGCAAGAAGCGGCGCACCGCCAGACTGGGTGAGCGTGGTCATCCACTTGCTGTTGCCGCCGGAGTTGTAGTAGAGGCGGGTGAGGAGGATGGCCACGGTCCCTCCGGAGAACAACATAAACGTGTCCACGGCCGCCAACACCCACCATCGGACGCCGCCATCGCTCGTCGGCCGGCGTGTTGGGGATTTCGCTCCATCCTTGCTGTCGTCCTTGGCGCCGAATTCGAGTTCCGGAATTCCTTAGCCCAAATAAAAGCAACTACTAGTTAAGTTCAGTCTTTTTCTAGTACAACTTAGAGGATTAGACAAAATTCTTCGCGAACAAAGGTGTTCTTAACAAGAAAACACGTTAGGTTGGCCATTAACTTGAACGTTAGATTTTCTTGAAAACTTGATGCCATGAAGTACAGTCTCAACCAATCTTTCTCGCCCATTTTCTCAACTAATCAATTACAGTATGAAACACAACAGAGCCAGAAAAAAAAAGGTGTACCTCTTATTTGGAGCTGAATTTCTTGAGCCGCATGTGCCATATTGCTAGCTAGCTGAAACTCGATACCAGGAATGGTGTCACTTCTTCACCATCCTCCAATTCTTTTGACGCGTCTTTTAGTGCACAGTGAACTCCAGGGCTCCTTGGCATCCTATATATTGATCCCAACATTATATTTACAGTATGAGTAAGACATCTATACGAAAAATTGAATGACTGAATTTTAGGTGCACTAGTCGTCATAACTAAAAAAAGTCATAACTATGATTGAGATGCAAGGAAGAAACTTTCAAGTAGCCAATCATGTAGTAGCCACTAGTCGTCATTACGGAAACGGTCACTTCGCCGTGAGCCGATTCCTCACGGCAAAGCTCGGTTCACTCACGGTAAAAGTTTTGCCATGAGTAACCGCCGGCAAAGCATTCACGGCAAAATTCTGCCGGCAAAGAGTTCTTTGCCGTGAGCCATTCCTCAGGCTCACGGCAAACATTTGCCGTGCGTAATATTTGACACTCGGCAAACATTTTTGGAAAGAACTAAAAAAATCAAACAAATCCGCCGGGGGCCCCACCGGATGGTCCCGGCTGTTCCCTTCCGGAGATGGGCTCCAACACCGTCGCCGTCGTGCCTCGCCCCACACGCAGCCGCCGCCACCACCATGCGCTCCCCTTGACCTCGACCACCGTCGCCGCCGCGCCGCGCGCCCACTCCCGTAAAGGAGCTCCACCACCACCACGCTACCGCCACCATCACCACCTGGAAAAAATAGGGAGGAGGGAGATGAGATTGACAGAGAGGGAGAGGAGGGGGAGAAAACCTGGATGGAGAGGTGGGCGGCGGATCTGAGGGCCCCGTCCGCCACTACTGCTCTGCAAACTCAGTCGCGAATGGAGAGGATGTCGAGGTCGAGAGCCGGGTCAGATCTCCGCCGTCGAGGTCGAGAGCCGAGGATGCCCTACCCTGTACACTCAGCCTCTGCCGTAGATCTTGGAGACAGGAAAGAAGCTCGGCGCAGATCCGTTCGCGCCCGCCGCCGTGGAGGCCATCAGCGCCCCCCCCCACGCCGGGAGAGAGGAGGTCGAGCTCCTCATGCGCCGCCTCCGCACCTTGCCCCGCTACTGCTCCTCACTGTCAGTGAGGGGCGAGTGGAGGGGGGAGGCGAGGGGAGCCAGAGGATGGGGACGGCGTTGTCCGGGGAGAGTTGTGGGTGGGCGGTTGTGGAGGAGAGGAGGAGGTGGTGGTGGCCGGAGGAGAGGAGGAGGTAGCCGGAGGAGAGGAGATCTGAGGGAGGGAGGCGGGGTGGTGGGCGGCCGCGGGATGGGGGTAGGGGTTAGGGTTTGAGGCGGGGCGGGGGGCTTATTAAATAGGTCGGGGATTTGGGCTCTGGGCCAGAGGCTTGGGTGAGAGGCCCAAATGAAGTTTGCTGTGAGCCCAATAATCGGCCCACAGCAAACGATTTTTTAAGTAATTACATCTTAAGTATTTGATTAGTTAAATATAGTAAACAACTTCAAATTAAAAAGTTGTTAAATACAAAATTTCATAACTTTTTGAGATACACAACTTCATATTGCGAGTTTCTCCATTAGAGAATGTTTATAAAATTTGAATTTCAAATTTAAGACATTCAAACTTTGTTTTTCTTTTACAATATGATTTCAAATAAAAAGAGTGGTAAACAACAAAGTTTCATACTTTGTCAAGATCTACAACTTTTATTTACACTGTTTCTCCATTTGAGATCGTTTCAAAAATTCAAATTTGAGAAATTCAGATGTACTTTTCGTTGACGAAAGTAATTCAAATTACAAGTTGCTCAACAACGAAGTTTCATAAATTCTCAATACCGACGACTTTTATTTTGGTCATTTGATCATACGGTATTATGGTAGTAGCAATCTTCGCAAATCCTATACATCTCTCATATAGTTTCATGAAACCATATAAGAGACATAGATTTTATGAACAAAATTATTAGAACTTCGTGAAATGAAAAATACCATAATAAAAGTTGTACGTCTTGAGAAGTAATGAAACTTTGTAATTGAAATTTTTTTTATTTGAACTAATTTACTACTTCAAATTTTGATTTCAATTCATAGCAAAGATTATTTTCCCGTCGGCTAGAAAAAAGCTCACGGCAAAAAGTCTCTTTACCGTGAGCCGCTCTAGACAAAATAGCATTTTACCGTCGGCCACAAAAGACTCACGGCAAAATTCTTTTTCGCCGTGAGTTTTACATTTGACTGTCAGAAAAAAAGTATTTTGCCGTGAGCCCGACTTTTGGCAAAACTGTTTCAAATAAATGGATTAAGAGATGCAGGCAAGAACCTTTCAAGTAGCCAATCACGATTAAGAGATCTATATACATGAAAAATTGGATGACTATGAATTTGAGGTGCACTAGTCATAACTGTTTCAATCAAGTCAGTCATGCAGTAGCCACTAGCCAGTAGGTGTACATTTTCTATGTTCTATGATTGAGATGCAGCCAAGAAACTTTCAGCTCTAGTCCTGCAATATATGCTTTGTAGAGTTAGTGCAACTGTGTTTTATATGCTTTATACGTAGCTGGAATTTTTATGTCCCAGAAGTCCATGAATATTTTTTTTTGAACGAACAGGCACAAGATAGCGCCTATATGTTTCATTGATAAAGAAGAGAAGTATAGCCGGCTAGCCGGACAAGTCTAGAAATAAGATATTTTTCTGGTATTACATATCTCCATAACTATAACTATATAAAAGCTCCCACTACAAGCCATGCATTATATGATTTCTCTCAAACCTCAGCAAACCACATCAAGACACATCATCTTTCACTGAATACCAATAATCAATATGAGCTATCTACGTTATTTTCGTTCAATTTCGACCAATTTGCCAAGTGCATTATTTAATCAATTAATTGTCTTGGAAATCCGAAAATCTCTCGACAACAAGAAGAAAAGTTTTGACTAAAGCTATCTCTTTATCTCTGAAAAATCTGATCCCTTTACACAGAGGCATGGGGGCTCCTTTTATAGTGCCCGAGGGTCACTTTTACATTCCGATTCTACCCCTAACTTTGATGTATACAAATGGAAAGTTAGGGGTACATTCGTCCGCGGTAATCGCGTGAACTTCATCTTTATTACAAACATGCCCTCGCGTGTATCAGCTTCTTTCTTCTTGCGTAGCCAAGCTTCTTACGTTTCCTCGTGTCTTCATGATTACGCCATTGATTAGTTCAACTCCGAGCGTCTTGGACATTTTCTCGAGTCTTGAGAGTCATCATTCATTGGCCTCGGAGAAGATTTCCGCCATGCCTTGTCGTTTTTTTGCCCTTTCTTGTATCGCCTGGATTGATGAAGTTTCCGCAGAGCTCTCCATTTCCTAAACATCACAAAGAATTCTCAAGAATGATAGGAATCCTGGTTTTTCAGGATCTCCGAGGGTCGGTGCTGTGTTTGGGCATAAAAAACCAACTTATTAGACTACTTTGTTTGTAGGAAACTTTTCCCTAATCATGAAAACAACGACTCTTTACATATTCAGAAATCAGTGAATCTTTGGAACTTCTCGGTACTTTCTATTTGTTGATTATTCTGAGGACGCGTGTCCTCTCCGAACTTTCGAGGGTGGTATTTTTAGCTGATTCCCAACAGTAGCCCCTCGGGAAAGTGGGTTGACTCTGACGACCTGATTACATGTAAAAATTTTAAGGATTAGGTAAAAACGCCTCGGGCGTTGGAGGAGACACGCATCATCATTTTATTGGTTGATGTTTCATTTCTCGAGGCGTCTTCTCGACGCGTCTCTCTATTCCTATAAATAGAGGGGTCGCGGTGACTTTCGTTTTCACTGCTTCCTTGCTTTTGGAATTTCGAAAAGTTTCCAAGCTCTTGGGATTTCTGGGCTCCTGGTTTTCTGGATTCCTCTTCTTCGCTTTCCCGAAGGTAATGAGTTTGCTCTTATCTTATTTTTATTTCGTTCATCAGTAGTAAGCTTAGTTTTTTGTTTTGATGTTCTAGTTTTTTGGTTTTTGTGATCATAGGTGGCTCGTACTAAGAGCACTGCTAGGCCAATGACTGCAGAAGAGATTGCTCAGGCTGCTGCCTTCTCGGGTTCTGAGGTCCCGAAATCCTCTAAAACTCCCTCTTCAAGTGTTGTTCCCTCGCCCCAGAATCCTGAAGACACTACTTCTATTGAGGAAGGAGTGGTGAATTCGGGCGAAGATCCTGGCACTGAGGAGGATATTTCCCAAGTTGAGATCGAGATGGAAGAGCTGATGCCCCTGAAGGTGACTTATCCACCTACCTTTGTTTTTGGGAAGTCTCAAGTAACTCCCGATTTGATCAAAGGTTTCAAAGATGCGAAATTCTTTCCCGCTGGTTGTGGCCGGGCGTCGACAGACGAAGAGATTCCTCTACACAGCCTGATGAGATTGTGGTCTTCAGAGATTTTTTTAACGCTGGTCTCAGATTTCCGTGCGACGAACGGCTTCCTTCGATCCTTGATCACTTTCAAGTGAAAATGCATCAGCTTACTCCTAACTCTTTCTTAGAGCTATCAAAATTCTTCTGGATTCAGAAGACATTCGAGGGTCACATAAGTGCTGACATCATTGCGAGGTTTTTTGAGCTTCATATTCAGCAGAAAATTATCAAGCTTGATGATGACAACTTCTATGAAGCTCATTATGGTTGCAGTACCTTTAATACTCACAGAAAAAGTGCGAGTCAGAAAATTGAGAGAATTCAGCTTGCTCCTTGTAGCAACAACAAATGGGCAGATGACTGGCAGAGACTTTGGTTCTACGTGAAGGTTGATATGGCTAAGGAAAAAGGCCTCGCTGGTCCTCTGAATCCTTTTTACACGCCTATCGGACCAATGACTGTTGTGTTGACGGCTCCCTTCAATCGTAAGTCTCAAGACTTTAAGAAGGGTGAGGACATGTTCTTTTTTGCTTGCACCATTCTCGGTGGTCGAGATGTTATTAAGGAGTATGTTGCTGCTTCTGTTTGGCTGTTGTCTTTCGGTTGGAAACCCAAGAAGATTGTCTATCTTTCGGTGGATTGGGCGCCATGCAAGGTTCCTTTTCCGAGATTTGATCTTCGCCTTCCTGAGGGTCAATCTTTGGAAGACTTTATTTATCTTGTTGAAGAGTTGGTGGTTGACATGGTTGGGAAATGCTATTTGTCTGAATATAAGCAGTTTAAAAATATTGTGAAACATAAGAGGCGAGTAAACCGTGTATTTTCAGAACTTGGCGCGGAGCCGGCTTTGCGCCCGAGGCGTCCTAGTCCCAGAAAGTTGATGCAGGTGCCAGGTGTTACCGGGTTTGTTACTATTGGGGCTCCTGCAAAATCTCGGAAGAGGAAGAGTTCCAAAGCTGCGGTAACTTCTGAGAAGACCTCAGATAAGGTTTCTGAACCTAGCAAAGTTTCCAGGAAGACAAAAACTTTGGAAACTTCGAAGAAGAGGAAGCTAATTTCCGGAAGTTCCTCCACGCCTTCTCAGATTTTTGAAGCTGAGAAGGCTGCTGCAGTTGGTTTAGTGGAGCTTAAGAAAAAGAAGGGTAGTGTTAAGGTGATCTCTTCTAAGGCCCGCACTCGCATTGCGTCTGCACTGTCGGATGACGAAGAAGATGACTGCCGAATTTCAGGTGATGCTTCGTTCTGCTGTGAAGTAGTTCCATGCGTGAGGACCAGGTGTGTCCGAGGACCAGTGGAGGGTCGCTCCTTAGTGATGAGTGATTGACAACGTTGTGTGGACTGATGCTTGGCTAAGTGTGTAGGTACAAGTTGCGACTTGACTCGTGTTGGTACAGGTGAAGAACAAGCGCGAAAGGCCTTAGCCGTGGTGGCCTCCGGGTGATGGAGAGGCAAGTAGGCTTGGTTCGATGGACCAGGTGACCGATGGGGTCAAGTGCGAGCTGTGCGGTGCAAGACTAGCGGGTTGAAGTCATGAACATGGGCTGGTGCAATGTAGCGGATGGAGCCCGAAGCTTGCACGCGGAGTTTGTTGGTTTGCCCACAAAACCATCGGTGGACGGTTTCTTGGCTTGGGCCTCAAAACCAAGTCCGGAGGCCCGAGGCGACGGAGATGGTGATCTGGGAGCTTCGGGAAGCTTCGAGGCGGGGGGCACGTGGCGTGATCGCGGGCTTGCGTCGATGCTAAGCAAGGCCGCGGTGGAAGCATGTCCGCTCGATGAAGTCTTGACCAAAATGCCCCTGAGGGGTTGTATCTTCTATTTGAGTTGTAGGGGTAGCGTGGTGATTTACCTCCCTCCGATGGACTTCGTATAAATAGCGGAGAGGTGGATGGCATCTCTCTCTCTTGGACTCTAGGGTTTCCTCCCCCGGTAGATTGTCTGAACTGCTTCTTTTTCCTCTGCTTTCCTTAGGCTAGATTCTTGTATAGACTCTGACCTCTGGATGTATGGAAGCATTCGGCGTTGCAGTGATCTCCTAGTCCTCTGTGATTTTTGTGTCATTTTCGGGGCTATTTTTGGGGAGTTTCGTTCTTCACTTGATTCGAGGATTTGATGGTGTTTTCCTTTGAATTTCTTTGAGGGGATCATGGGTGGATGCCTTGCACATCTTTGTGTGTGATCTTGACCCCTCAAACGCCGGGGAAAGCCTTTGATTCGTGAGTTTTTGGTCGGAGCACGAGTTCTTGGTGGTGGTTCGTGTGATCCGCGATTCCCGGTGATTTAGGGAGTTAGAGGTCGAGATTTTTGGGGCATAGCTTCCTTGTGTGACGCTTCTCATCTCCCCAAAGTCTTGTCTCAAGAGCTCTAGCCGTTTGGGAGATCCGGTGATGGAAAGGTGGAGTTGACTCCCGAGCTTGAGCGTTTTTCTGCTCAGTCCGCACTTGGCGGACAGTCTGCGGCCTCCGTGCGGACGGTCCGTGAGGTGCCTGACAGGCCGGCTATTCTTCGTGTTCTTCGCGTGTTCTTGCGTGTCTTTCGTTCGATCCGGTGTGCCGGTTGGTTTTTTGGTGCGCGAAGTTTGCGGACGGTCCGTACTAAAGTGCCGGACAGTCCGTGATGAGGCGAACGGTCCGTGGGTCCATCACGGACGGTCCATTTTTCTCGATGCGCCCCTGGAGGTTCGGGTTGCTTTTTCGGACGGTCTTCCGAGACCTGACAGACGGTCCGTGCAGTCATCGCGGACGGTCCGCCTGGTCCTCTCGGACAGTCCGCCAGGAGCTTTCGCAGAGTTGCTCTAGGTGTTTGATTCTTGTCTTGTGCTTCCGCTCTTTGCTTCTAAGCTTGTCTCTAGGACTTGTAGGCTTGTGTGTGTCTTGTCTAGAGCTTCTTTGGTGTGTGCGAGTACTCGGAGTGGCAATCGGAGTATAGGCTGAGTTCTACCTTCGGGAAGAATTTTTATCGGCTCCCATTCACTCCCCCCTCTCTGGTCGCCTATTCGGTCCTTCAATGTCGTGTTGTGTGTTCCCCTTCTTCGGAAGATACTTTTGTTGATACTGACTTTCTTTCAGATAAGGAGCCTACTATCATTAAGATTATTGGCGAATCTAAGACTTCTAAGGTCTCCAAGACTTCGGAAAAAGAGATTATGATCTTGGAAGACAAGACTGGTGATGATGACGCTTCTCCCAATTTTATGGCTGATCTTGAAAAGACAGTGCAGCGTGGTTCTTCTTCTGACTTTCCCCTTCTTATTCAAGGTCGCCAAGATGTTCCTGAAAGCGATGGTGTTCCTCCCGAAACTTATGGATACAACCAGACCTTTGGGACGAACTTGAAGGGTAAGTTGTTGTTTGTTGTTGGTGCTGGGATAGGGCGGGATGATGATCCTTACAGCTTTAATATGCTATGGCATGCTCCAGGATCACTTGATGCCCATGCCAGTTCCTCCGGAGGTGAGGCTTTGAAGAAACCCTCGTTCTCTAACCAAGATTTACAATGTATTCCTGACTGTCAAATGGATACTGTTCAAGATAGTGCCCATGCGATTACTAAGTCTGCTCATGAAGATGTTGGAAACTATTTTGATCCTGCGGGTTAGTGTCCTTCGGTTCTGCTATTCTTTAGAAGCGTATCTTTCCTCTCTTATTTCACTGATTCTGGTTCTCTTCTTTCTTAGTTTTTGAAGATGCTCTACGCAAATTTCCCGCGAGGGAGTTATCTATGATTAGCACGACCCTCGGCTTTAAAGCTGTGATCGCTGGAAAAATTGCCTCGGAGAAAACACACGCAGATGAAAATTATGCTTTGGAACTTTCCGGCAAGATCCTGAATCTTGAGCGTGATTTGGCTGCTTCTCATAAACTAACACAAGAATTGGAAACGATGAACAAGATTTTGATGGAACTAGCCAACACTGCTAAGGAAGGGAAAAACACGCCGATGATGCCTATAATGGCCTTATGATTGAGCACAAGAAACTTCAGCAAACTCATGCTGATGACTTGAAAATTCTTGAAGAAATGTGTGGTACCATCGAGCGGGATGTGAACCAAATTCCTGATCTTAAATCCAAGAATGACGAAGCTATGAAGCAGAATGCTGACCTTGCGAAGGCTAACGGAGAAAAAGATTTGAGAATTCTTTCATTGGAAAAGGATCTTACTAAGAGGGTCAAGCTCATGGATGACGGGGCTAAGCAGATCAAGAAAAATTTCGAATTTTTATTCAAAAAGTATAGCGACACTCTTGGTGAATATGGGGCTAGACCCAGTCCTTTTCCTGATACTGAGGATTCTCAGGCAGTTATCAACTGGCTTGTAGAGGAGTTCGAAACTCTTCCTGAATTGATCGGCTCCGCTAGTGACTTTGCCGCTGCATTCTGCTCCGAGAGTCTTTTGAAGCTTCTAGAGATTAAGGATTGTATTGATCTTGCAAAGTTTTGTTCTTCTGGACTTGAGTTTCCTTCTGCGTCTAGCGTGTCACCGATTCGTGCTAATGAAGACGTACAGAATATCAAAAAAAATTTTGTTAGGAAGTTTTGGATGGTTGGAGGCAAAGAATTTGCTAAAGAAATAGCTCGTGAGAAACTTGCTAAGGTAACTTTTCTTGTTGCCAACTTCGCATCCTGCTCAGCTCTTTTTCTTGTGCATGTTGTGTCTTGTTTACTAAAATTCCTCTGTTTTTTAGATTTTGGAAGATGAAGCACAAGAAGAACTGCGGATGGCATTGGAGATGGATCCCAAGGATGGTGCTGAGGGGACTGGCGGGGAGGGGGCGGAAGGCAAAGATGTTGCTGAACCTAGTGAGACGTCGGCTAGTGAAGAGCAGCTTTAGGATCGAGATGTGTTAGAATTATTTTAGTCATTTGTGATGTAGATGAAAATTAGTGACACATTATTCCTGCACAGGTCCTTGAAGGGGGGCCTGCGTAGGATGTTATCCCAATCTGTATGTATCATGAACGGGTTATGGTCAGCGGAGCTTCTTGGCGTTTGTATAAAGAAGCTCACCCTGAAAGCTCTTTTAGAGATTTCTGGATCTTTTGTTGTGAATATTTTTTCGATGCACAGCTTTCCCTTGGGTTGGTTTTTTTCGTCGTGAGACGACTTCGCTATTTCGAAGCTGGATGAAGATGTCATACGCTTCGTGAAGACGGAGCCCCTTAGCCCCTTAGCCGTGGATGATGACTTTGCGTATATTTGTGATATTGCTGAACAGCGAGGCTCTAAGCCTGGTCATGTGCTTGAGCTTCCTTTGTAATTTTCTTTGATCTTTATTGTCGTATGAACCTGTTGAAATGAAATGATGCCCTTCGCGGTACAAAAAGGCAACTTGGAAAACTGTTTTTGCAAAAAACGTCACCCTCCCTGTCTTGCGTTTTGTAGCACGAGAATGTATCATTTCATTGGAAATTCTTGAATCTTGTAGATTGCTTCGGAAACTTCCCCAAACTTTTGAAAACGATAAGTCGATAAAACTTGCTCCGAGTTTTATGGACTTAGCTCTTTTTGATCGAAATCAATGTTGATATGGCAACTCTTGGTTGCCTTCAACGCGTATCATGAAGTGTATTTTTGTAAAGAAAAATTCTTTAAGAATCTGAATTGCACAAGAATGTGCCGTAAGGAAGATTTTTGAAAGTTGGAATATAATCCATACTCTTTCAGTAATAATTAGAAATGATAGAGTCTGTAATAAGGCCGCAACCTTTGTTGCCCTGGGCCCTTGTGATTTTCGTGGTTAATCACTCTTTCTGGAATATGGCCGCAACTTTCAGTTGCCTTCGGCCTTTGTGATTTTCATGGTTAATCACAATTTCTTGGGAATATGGCCGCAACCTTCAATTGCCTTTGGCCTACGTGATTTTCATGGTTAATCATAATTTCTTGGGAATATGGCCGCAACCTTCAGTTGCCTCTAGCCCTCAATCACTTAGACTTTGCAAGAATAAAAAGGATCTTTAGGGAAAACGTTTCTTTCATTGACGATAGAAAGAAAATTTACACGAGACCCGCCTCATTAAAAACCTTACCTCCATGATGGAGTTCCCCTTGCAAGGAAAAGGGTACGGTCCCTTTAGGTAAAAGTAAAAATGCTGGAAAAGTAAAGTTCTTTTTTCCCTCGATGCTGCTTATAGATTCACAGGCTGAGGTTTTTTTTACAATTTTCTTAATTTAGCCTAAGATCTAATTACACTCTTAGTTCTACCTTTTTTCACGGGTAGTACCTTTTTAGGCTGTCCACATTCCACGATGTGGCAGCTCCGCTCCTAGCTCATCTGTTAGGCAGAATGAACCCAGCCTATTGCTCTCTTTCACTATGTATGGGCCTTCCCATGCTTCTTGTAATTTTCCCGGATTCTCCCAATCCTTCTTCCTTTTAATAACCAGGTCGCCGACCTTGATTTCCTTCCTTAAAATTTTCCTATCTTTCCACTTCCTATTTTTCTTGGTGATATTTTTCCATGTTCTGAGTGGCTTCTAGGATATCCAGCTCGATCATGTCTTTCTCTAATTTTTCAGTTTCCTCATAATCTTCGGGTTTTCTGGTAGCTCTCAGACTTCCATTTTTGATTTCTTCTGGAGTCATGGCTTCGGTTCCATACAATAGACAGAAAGGTGAGAAACTCGTGGCTCTTGAAGTGGTTGTGTTGTGAGACCAAATGACCTTTGGCAATTCATCTACCCACTTGCCCTTCTTTTGGTCAAATAAGCATTTCTTGACATCTACAAAGATGATTCCATTTGCCATTTCTACCGCCCCATTTGATTGAGGGCGGTAAACTGAGGAAAACTTGACATGTGTGCCTATTGTTTTGCAAAACTGTTTGAAAGTGTAGCAGTCAAATTGTTTCCCATTGTCTACGGTGAGTTCTCATGGAACTCCGAATCTGCAGATTATGTTTTGCCAGAAAAATTTCTGCACTGTTGTTGCGGTGATGTTTGCCAGGGGTTTTGCCTCAATCCATTTGGTGACGTAATCCACAGCTACCGCTGCGAATTTGCAATTGCCTTGCGCTGTTGGTAATGGCCCTATCAAGTCCATTCCCCATCTTTGCAACGGCCATGACGGTGAAATGAGTTGAATTGGAAACGAAGGTGTTTTCTGTTGTTTCGTAGTTTTTTGACATGCTTCGCATTCTTGAACCAGCTTTTTTGCATCTATAAGCATGGATGGCCAAAAAAATCCCTACTTTATTGCTTTTCCAGCAAGTGCCCTTGTGCCAATGTGGGCTCTGCAAAATCCACTGTGAATTTCTGCCAGAAGTTCTTTTCCTTTCTCAGAAGTGATGCATCTTAGCTAGGGTTCTGAAATCCTTGATTTGTACAACTCTCCATCTACTATAGCGTAGCCCCTTGCCCTTTGCTTGAGTCTGTTCAGTTCGACTTCGTCGGTAGGTTCATAATGATCTCTTAGATATGCCATGATTTGAGCTCTCCAATCGAATGGTTCTATGAGATTCACCATTTTCTCCTCTTGCTCTTTTACTGAAGGAGAAGTAATAATCTCGAAGAAAACATTTGGTGGTAGAGGCTGGTTTTGAGCTGCGGCTTTTGCTAGCTTGTCTGCCTTGTCGTTTTCAGCCCTTGGGATATGCTGCACAGTGTAGCCCTTGAAATATTTTTCTATTTCTCTGACTTTTTTCAGATACTTGATAAGTTCTGGATTTCTTGCTTCGCTTTCTTTCTCAACATGCTCTTGAACAACTTTGGAATCGGATTTGATGATAAATGTTTGCTGGCCTGGAGCTTTCATCTTTCTGAGTGCTAGTAGCAAGGCCTCGTATTATGTAGTGTTGTTGGTGGAAACGACCTCATCTGGGAAATCTAGTCTTGCTGCATATCTTATCTTGATACCCGAAGGTGATGTAACTATTGCTGAAATTCCAACTCCTTTTCTGCACCATGACCCATCACAATAGATTACCTATGGTACCTGTTCGCTGCTGTTGTTTTCTATTGTTGGTGAAGCCAAGTCCACAACAAAGTTAGCGAGAACTTGAGATTTTATTGTGCTTCTTCTTTTGAAATCCACAACATAACCAGATAACTCCACAGCCCATTTTGCAATTCTTCCAGTTGCGTCTTTGTTTGTGAATAGATCATTCAGTGGCTGATTCGTGATGACACGAATTTGATGCCCTTCAAAGTAGTGCCTGAGCTTTAGCTGCCATGACAACTGCGTAAGCAATTTTCTCTAATTCTGAGTAATAAAGTTTTGACCCGGAGAGGGCTTCAGAAGTGAAGTAGACTGGTACTTGTCTCAATTTCCCATTTTCTTCTTTTTCTTGAACGAGGACAGCACTTACAGCTGAATTGGAAGCTGTCAGGTACAATAGGAGAGGTGACCTTGGCTCTGGCGGACATAATTTCTTCATGTTTGTCAGGTATTCCTTAAGATCTTTGAATGCCTGACTCTGAGCTTTGCTCCACTGAAAATTTCTTGAACTTCGGAGAAGCTGGCAAAATGGCAGGCTTCTTTCTGCTGCTCTGGGAATGAATCTGTTTAATGCTGCCACTCTTCCTGTCAATTTCTGTATATCTTTGACCAAGGCTGGCTCTTGCATATCAATGATTGCTTTGATTTTGTCAGGGTTGGCTTCGATGCCTTTTGTCGACACAAGACATCCCAACACCTTTCCCTTCTAAATGCCAAACACACATTTCTCCGGATTCAGTTTGAGATTTGCGACTCTTAAGTTTGCGAAGGTTTCAGCTAAGTCTCTGATGTGATCACCTCTTCTTATGCTTTTCACGATGATGTCATCAACATACGCTAAGATGTTTCTCCGAAGTTGGGAGTGTAGTACAATTGCTATCATTCTTGAGAATGTGGACCCTGCGTTCTTCAGCCCCTCTGGCATTCTTACAAAGCAATATGTTCCAAATGGAGTTATGAAACTTGTTTTCTCCTCATCCTCTTTTCTTACCCTGACTTGGTGGTATCCGGAAAACATGTCCAGAAGTGATAACATTTCGCTGTTTGCAGCGTCGTCCACTACTCTATCTACTCTTTCAAGTGGATAGTCATCTTTCTTGCAGGCTTTGTTTAGATCTGTGAAATCTACACACATTCTCCATTTTCCATTCTTCTTGACTAGCACCATATTGGCCAACCATACTGGGTAGACTACTTCTCTGATGACTTTGGCATCTTGCAGTCTTTGAACTTCTGCCTCTACAGCTTTTACTTTCTCTTCCGACATTTTCCTGAGTTTTTGTTTTTTTGGATGGATTCTGTCATCTGTGTCAAGGTTGTGCTCAATGATATCCCGATCAACACCTTGAAGATCCTGCGCTGACCAAGCGAAGACATCCTTATTGGTGTTCAGAAAATAAATCAGCTCTTCTTCTTCTTGAGGACTGAGATTTACCCCAATTGTGACTGCTCTATCTGGCATGCCATCCAAGAATACTTTCTTTGTCTCCCCATCTGCACTTATTTCAATTTTTTCTTTGTCTCTTTTGGCTTCGCTATAGGGTTTTTCTTTTTCTTCTTCAGTTGATAGGTGATGAACATTCTTTTGCCCGGGTGTGTTTCCCTCTTCAAGTCTTCTTGCCTCGTTCTGATCACCGAAAACTGTGACTATGCCATTGTTGACGGCTGTTAAGTATTAATTTCAGCCATCAATATTCTCACATAAATGGAGGCATAAGCATTATTTACTTGCATTTTGGTTTGAATAATGTAGTTCCACTTGTCCTTGGAGATTATTTGTATGTAGGTGAAATAACCATTAAAAGGATGGAAACCCACCTTCTATGGAAGAACCATGCCAACTCAGCTGCGGAGGTGGCTGCCACCAAGGAAACACATGGCAATCCACGTCACTGATCCATGGGAGGCACTCACCGACAAATCAGAGAGCGACACATGGACTTCACATGGATCAAAGGGCCCACCTCGGATACCAAAACAAGCCATGCACCGGGGATGGATCAGAGGGCCCACAGGGCAGCCACCCAGAGGAAAACCACCCCGAGTGGAGGGCCTAGGGGGCCGACCGATCCTAGGATCGGCCGAACCGCCTTTGGGCCGCCCCATCTCGTCCCTCCATGTGGCACTCGCTCATTGGTCACTTGCTTCACTCCCGGGTGTTTGAGGCCATTTGGTGCCCGAGGCAAGCCTCCTCCTTGCCTATAAATAGAAGGGGAGGGGCTCCCATTTCACATACACCACTCTCTCATTCTCCTCTCACTTTTAGTTTCCAATGCTAGGGGGTAGGCTAGAGTAGCTCTTATTCAGGTTTCAAGTCTTCTTTGGAGTCTAGGTATGAGTTCTCTTTTATTTTTATTTCATTGTATGACTTTGATCTACTTCAGTTATTCAGCTATTTCATATAAAGTCATGGTAGATCATATGCTTGATATGTTCTTGAGTTCATCTCTTGTTCATCATTTAGAGGCTTGTGTTCTTCATGAACACTACCTTTTGATCCACTTGAAGGATGATAAACTCATTCCTTATGTGTTTGTTCATAAGTTAGAGGCTCATGTTCTTCACGAACACGACCCTTTGATCTTGTTGACTAGACATAAGAGAGTTCATATCTGTTCGTATGTCTAGCCATAGTTGATCTTGTTAGATGGCATGATAGTGTTGCATGAGGTTTGTGTTCAAGTTACGGTACTCGGTCTAAGTTGACCAGTCTTCTGGTGGCTCTCACCCTGGGTCACAATAGCCCGGGCCGGGTGAAGTTTAGCAGCAATGCAGGCATGGTACCTGGGTTGTGTGGCTACGTTACTTATGAGCATACCCCCTGTAACAATAGAGGTAGGCCACAGTGGTGATAGTTGTTGGACCCTTTGGAACCCTCCGCGCTGGGGTATTGCTGTAGGAGTCTAAAGTATAGTTTCGCAGAGTGCTGGTCGTCGCGGGCTATCTCCCCGTTTGTACCTGGGTGCTGAACCTTACCCTCTCATGCAATGTTTCATGCCTATCTCCTATATCTTCTAGCTTTGTATGTTTAGTACATTAGAACCTAGAGCTAACTCGTATGTTCCCCCTATGCCGTAGAGTACTAGAGTAGAGGTAGATCTGAGTGTGTGTCACACTACCCTATCATATCTTTTATCTTACCCCTGCCTTTGAGTTGTTGTTTCCTTTATCTATCTCTTGGTTTACATTCAGTGCAAAAGCATAAGTCTATGATATCTGCCATTACCTTCCACGGATACGATACCCTTGGAATATTCTCCTTCCTTGGGGAAATGCTACAATGGTTTATCTGTGTGCTTGCGGATTCGTTCATGATCGTTTAGATTTACCTTTGGCAAGTCTTGATGTTCACGCTAACTCGGCGTCTATAGTAGTGACATTAAGGAATGCCAACAAGTATTTCTGGCGAGGTCGCTAAGGATGGATTCTAAATCTGTTCTTAAAGTGATCGCACTAAGAAATGTCAACAGCCATGAGGAGCTGGGATCTTCATACATAGGAAGAGTTGTCTGAATACAGCATCAAATTTGTTGATAAATCCTCTTCCGAAGATTGCATTGTATGGATAGTACATATCAACAATATCAAACATGATGTGCTCTGTTCTTGCATTATCCATGTTCCCAAATGACACTAGTAAAGAGATCTTTCCGTTAGATCTGATTGGTTTTCCTCCAAAACCAAGTAGTGGATTTTCTGGTGGTGCTAGCATATGGGGAGCGAGGCTCATGCGTTGAAAAGTGCTTATGAAGATGATATCTGCTGAACTTCCGTTATCCACCAAGACTTTCCCTATGATCCATCTAGCGATGTTGACATCAATAACCATCGCATCATTGTGGCAAGTTGATTTCAACTTGAAATCTTTCTCAGTGAAAGTTATTGGAACTTTTGCCCATTCTGGTCTTGCTGCCGGACCGTCATCAATGATTATGTTGATTTGCCTGAAGTAATCATTTCATTGTCTCTTGGTTTCGAATTCCATGGATGATCCTCCAATTATTGGCATGATCATCCCGAAGGAAGGTAAAGCTCTTGAGCTGTTTTGGGGGTTGCTTGTTTCGGCCTTTGGGGTTTGGGCTGGTGGTGGTGGTAGGACTTCTTTTATTTGAAGTGGTTGGGCTTGCTCCATGACTTGTATGGCTTGAGTTTGAGGAAAAGCTTGCTGCAGAGCTTGGCTTTGGGTGATTTGGGGTTGGTGGAAAAATTGTTGCGAGGGTTGCGGTTGTGAAAATTGGGTTTGTGGATAGAATTGTGGCGAAAGTTGCCAATTTGTGTGCTGTGGTTGGATGAAGACTGGGATCGAGGAAAAGGTTGTTGTTGCCAAAAGGTGTGTTGTATTGGCTTAGGTTGCGCGGCTGCCATCTGGGCTATGCGCTGTTGATCTTGGATTCTTTGGAAATTCTTTTTGGTTTCTGGGCACGCCTCGGTGCTATGACCCCTGCCATGATATACACATTGGAAGTGTGGATCCCTGCTGTCATGGTTTTGCAGCTTCGGAGGTGCTCTGCCTGTCCCTCTTCCTCTTCCTCTTGCGGAATGGCCACCTCGTTGACTGTTTTGGCTGTGATAATTTTGGTTTTGCGTTGAGTTGTTTGGTGTGTTGTCTTGCACATTCATGATGGGTTGATGTCTAGTCCAGTTGTTTTCTTTCCGGGATTGTCTTTGTTGATATCTTTCTACCACTCTTCTTCTGTGATCTTCATCTGATTTGCAATATTTTTCCAATTCCTCGAACAATTCATCCATCGATGTGGGATCTAGTCTGGAGAAGTGACCGACTGTTTGTCCTGGGGTCAGACCGCTTATGAGAGCAGAGATCGTTGCTTTGTCATTAGCATCCGGAGTCTGGGACTTCAGTTGCATGAATCTTCTGATGAACACTGCTAGCGGAGATCTGTATGATGAAAAGCTTGGAAAACCTGAAGGAATTTGGCCTTTAGGTCCAGCCAGCTGTACACTGAGTGAGGTGGTAAAAGCGAGTACCAATTCAATACTGGGCCTTCACGTGCAATGATGAAAGATTTTGCCAAAGCTACGTCATCTCCTCCTGCTGAAGCTACTGCAGCCTCATAGCTCATGAGGAATTGTCTGGAATTGCCGAAACCATTGAACTTTGAAAGTGAGACAGGCTTGTATTTTGATGGCCATGGAGCTGTTTGTAGACCTACGGAGAGCGAAGAGTTTAGGTCGTCGAACTAGGTAATTCCGTTGTTTGTTGGTTTTGGGATTTCCGTGAACATGAGGTTTATTTTGATTGGGGGATTTTTGGTTGCGGAGTTTGGATCTGGTGTAATTTGCCAAAAGGAGTTGTTTTCTATATCGGACATATCATCAAGTTCTTTCTGCAATTGCATTATCTCGCTTTTCGCTTGCTCTAGCTTTTGCAACTTTTCGGTGGCTTGCTTCTTTGCTTTGAGCTGTAAGGCTAATTTTTCTTTCTGTCTTTTCAGTGTTTGGACTTGTTTCAGTGCGACTTCAAGCTCTTTGTCTGGTACTTCGTGTTCATCGTATTCGGTACTGGCTTATGGTATCTCTTGTGGTTCCTTGCCTTTCTCATTTGTGTTGCCTTGCACATTCATGACTTGTTTTAGATCTTGTGTGGTGTTGGTTTTGGAGTGAGGGACGAGACCTTGCTCTGTATTTTCTTGATTGTCTTCCTTCTCAGGATCTTGAGTGGTGGGCTTTTTGATTTTCTTTGGTGGTGCCATCGTGGGTTTCTAACGGCTAAGAACATGGTGGGCGCCAATGTTGGAAATCCTAAAATCTCCCGACAACAAGAAGAAAAGTTCTGACTAAAGCTATCTCTTTATCTCTGAAAAAGCTGATCCCTTTACACGGAGGCATGGGGACTCCTTTTATAGTGCCCGAGGGTCACTTTTACATTCCGATTCTACCCCTAACTTTGATGTATACAAATGGAAAGCTGGGGGTACATTCGTCCGCGGTAATCACAGGAACTTCATCTTTATTACAAACATGCCCTCGCATGTATCAGCTTCTTTCTTCTTGCGCATCCAAGCTTCTTACGTTTTCTCGTATCTTCATGATTACGCCATTGACTAGGTCAACTCCGGGCGTCTTGGACATTTTCTCAAGTCTTGAGAGTCATCATTCATTGGCCTCGGAGAAGATTTCCGCCATGCCTTGTCGTTTTTTGCCCTTTCTTGTATCGCCTGGATTGATGAAGTTTCCGCGGAGCTCTCCATTTCCTGAACATTACAAAGAATTCTCAAGAATGATAGGAATCTTGGTTTTTCAGGATCTCCGAGGGTCAGTGCTGTGTTTGGGTATAAAAAACCAACTTATTAGACTACTTTGTTTGTAGGAAACTTTTCCCTAATCATGAAAAACAACGACTCTTGACATATTCGGAAATCTGTGAATCTTTGGAACTTCTCGGTACTTTCTGTTTGCTGATTATTCCGAGGATGCGTGTCTTCTCTGAACTTCCGATGGTGGTATTTTTAGCTGATTCCCAACAAATTGTATTTCAAGCAATTTTTTGAATCAAGTCAAATTTGCACTACAAGTGATTCGAATAATTGAATTTAGTGAATAGAAAAGTGATATTCATGTTGCTGAGTCTAATTTGAGGCCATATACATGAACAAACAAGGAATTTCGAGCATCGTATTCAAAAAAACATGAGCACAAACATGTGGCCAAAAAGTCTGAAAATTCTAAAAAAAGCAAACAAACTCTGAAAATGATGAAATTTGTTAGCATATCATGATTTCATACATGGAGGCTGTGGATAAATATTGAGAATGTTTCAAACACTTTGTCACGTACGATGCTTACAAAACAAGACATCTCCAAAGAAGACACGCGGAGTTGAGAAAGATGCGATAAGGCTTCTAGTCAAAGTGATGGTCGAATTGGGTTTTGACTTCTAAACATTTTTTAGATGCAACAGACAACATAGGTTGTTTCATGTGAAATTTTGGTAATTTTTTGGGACCCTTTGATACTTCTTTTTTTTTAATGAGGACCATGCAATTGTTTTGCTGAGTGTTTCAATTTTGCACTTAGCAAAGCAAAGGGTTTGTCGAGTGTTTTAATTTTGCACTCTCGCTTTGCCGAGTAATTTTCTTTTATGCACTTGGCAAACAGTCAGTTGAGTATGAATAAGACAAAATAGTATTGAAATGAGATGCAAGTGAGTGTGTAGTGCAGTGGTGTGGAAGCCTCCGCGTGAGAGTGAGGTCGCTGGCGCGTAAAAATCCACGGGGACGGGCAGGTGGCTGGCCAGTGAGGTTCTCCCCCCTAATAAAAGCTTTTTCTAATTCTTTTGGGCTTTTTCTGGTCACAATTTTGCCGAGGGTCAGATCTGGTTTGCCATGTGCCTGAGAAACAAAGCCTTCTTTGTTAGCCAAGCTATATCGTGTACCCAGCTGTTGAATGATGATCCAAATTATATCAAGAGAGAAGGCCGTCTACTTCTGATGGAGCGGAGCGGAGGCCTGTCGCCGGAGGCTTGGGCTGGAGCGAATGGATCACCTATATACTTGCTGTTATATGTCGATGATATGTTGATTGCTGCCAAGAGCAGGAAAGAGATCACTACATTGAAGGAATTGTTGAGTAGTGAGTTCGACATGAAGGACCTTGGTGCTGCTAAGAAAATTCTAGGTATGGAAATTACTAGAGACAGAAAATCTGGTTTGTTGTTTCTTAGTCAGCAAGGTTACATTAAGAAAGTTCTTGACCGTTTCAACATGTATGATGCAAAGCCTGTTAGTACTCCTATTGCACCTCATTTTAAATTGTCAGCTGAGCAGTGTGCTAAGTCAGATGAGGATATTGAGTACATGTCAAAAGTTTCGTACTGTAGTGTTGTTGGTTCTTTGATGTATGCTATGGTTTGCTCTCGTCCGGATTTATCTTATGCTATGAGTTTGGTTAGCAGATATATGTCTAATCCTGGTAAAGAACACTGGAGTGCAGTTCAGTGGATTTTCAGGTATCTCAGAGGGACAACAGATCATTGTTTGATGTTTGGCAGGACAGATAAGGGGCTTATTGGATATGTGGATTCAGATTATGCTGGTGATTTGGACAGGCGAAGATCGCTCACAGGTTATGTATTTACTGTTGGCAGTTGTGCTGTGAGTTGGAAGGCTGTCTTGAAGCCTGTTGTTGCTTTGTCTACTACCGAAGCTGAATACATGGCTATTGCTGAAGCATGCAAAGAGTTGATTTGGTTGAAAGGATTGTTTGCTGAGCTTTGTGGAGTTAATTCTTGCATTAACTTGTTTTCTGATTCTCAGAGTGCTATATATCTTACAAAAGATCAGATGTTTCATGAGAGGACAAAGCACATTGAGATCAAGTACCATTATGTTCGAGATAAGATCGAAAAGGGTAAGCTGAAGGTACGCAAGATTATTACTCATGATAATCCAGCTGATATGTTGACAAAGCCAGTTCCTGTTGCTAAGTTTGAGTTTGCTCAAGCTTAGTTGGTATAATGGACTAGCCCAAGAGGATGGTTGGCGCCAGCAGTGTTGTTTATTTTTTATGTGTTCAGGATGAAGGTTTTTTTGGTTTATGCTACAAGAAGGAATTTGTCTCAAGGTGGAGTTTGTTGAATGATGATCCAAATTATATCAAGAGAGAAGGCCGCCTACTTCTGACGGAGCGGAGCGGAGGCCCGTCGCCGGAGGTTTGGACCGAAGCGAAGCGAAGGCAGAAGTAGACCCATAGCGCTGCACCCCTTTTTGCCCAGATCGCGACTGGGGGGGGTGCGGGGGGGAGCGAAGCCCCCCGCGGTACGGTACGGGTCATATAACCCTGTAGGGTTTTCCATTGGAGATTGATTCTCTCGTCTTCTTGTAAGCCGCCGCCGTTGGCGTTTGTAACCGGACTCCGATCATAGTAAAGTTCTTGCTGGTTGGAGCTCGTGGTTTTTCCCTCTCGTATTGGGAGGGTTTTCCACGTTAAATCTCGTGTCCCTTGCGGTTTGATTTCCTTACTCTCGTCGATTACTTGTCATCATTTTATAACACCCGACAAAGATTTTGCCAAGTGTTTTAGTGCATTTCATGTCCGAGGTTTTGCCAGGGCACTCGGCAAATGTTAGGTTTCCTGTAGTGTTTCTCAAATCCCACAATAACGCACGAGAACCACCTAGTTACAATAATAAATATGAAAAATCTGGCAACTGACCGACCAGACAGTTTGTCGAAAGCTCGCGAGCTACTCAATGATATTCTCGTTGAACGTTAATTTGTTTTTTATGACCGTGAATCAAGAAGCTGGTGAATAAGATAGGGCGCCGCATCTAGTGGGAGATAGGCATGCGCTCATCAGTTATCTAGTCAAGCAAACAAGTCTACTTGAAGTGGACATAAACGACTTAATTTCATGATGCGACAAATAAGGCTTGTATTAGTCTTCCGAAGAAGATTATCCAAATCGGGAATCACCATGCATCAATACAAAAATCTTGGTGTCGTTTTACAAAATGATCCTTCTGCTGCTGCGCAAGCTGTATCTCTCGTGGATATCTCCTAGTATTCTCTTAATCTTGAAGCCCTTGCCAGTCACTTCACCTCTTGTAGAATACATGCAAGATCCAAACCGAAGCATATAATCTGCTGTTGTTGTTTTTGCAAGTCAGTGTCATCCATTCATTTTTTTTTCTCTTGGACATTTCCTGTGGAAGTTTTGACTGACGGAATCAACAGAGCCACAGAGGCGTTCAGATCTTTGCTTCTTTTGGTTGATTAGACACACAGGGTTCGTGTAAACAACTTGCTATGCTGCTCAGCAGGATGGCATCACATCCAGTTGCTGCTTTGACTAATTTACTAGTTTTGCTTACGTTAGAGATGTGTACCTTTTTCTTCTTCAAACGATTGATTTATTAATTATATTACAATCAGAGTAAATTGCTACACGCAAAAAAAAACAATCAGAATAAATTGCATTCACCATATAACAACTTACTAATCAGGTGAGAGCAGATTAATCTAACAACTTATAAAATGCTCAATCTAGTATAATAGCTTCATAGATGTGACATAGCACGAACAAAGCATAGATTGCAACTTCCCTACTTTATTGAAATCTTTATTATTGCAGCATGGGAATTATGAAATCTGTGGAATGGGAAAATATTTGATGGTAAAAGGGATTCAGTCCACCTTTGGACCCTGAGGTTCAAAGATCAAGTTCTCCGTTAGTTGCATAGAGTCACGGAGGACTTTAGACCAGTAGTTGTACAATGGCTAGAGATTACTTTGTAATCTCTTTCTTTTTCTTTCCTCTTAATCCCCTTGTAAGTATCTCACAAACACTGTGCATATTGTTCCTCGCTTTTTAATTTAATTTTGCTGTGGGGATCTCCACGGTCCACGTTCACAAAAAAAAGCTTCATAGGGGGGTGTGTGCAAATTGATATGATCCAAAAATTTGTAAAAACTTAATTTAGCACAATAAATTGGCAAATTTGTGCATTAGAGTTCAAATATTTTCAAAGACTACACTGATGGACATATTTTTTTTTCCTAAACATGCTTACATCTTTAGGACCTTTTATTCTTGTGTTTCAGACTTTCCAATGGCAAATGAGGTTGTAACAGGAGAACATTTCATACATGCCATTGAAATTTAACTTGTCCCTTCCATGCCATCCAAACCTAACTCATCCCTTAAATGCAATTGAAAATTTAATTTCGTCCTTTCATTGCCACTAATAACATTATATATGAAGGACCGAATAGGCAACCAGAGAGTGGGGAGTGAATGGGAGCCAATAAAAATTCTTCCCGAAGGTCGAACTCAGCCTATACCCCGATTGTCACTCCGAGTACTCGCACAACCAGAGAAGCTCTAGACTAGGCACACACAAGCCCACAAGTCCTAGAGGCAAGTCTTGAATCAAACCGCGAAAGCACAAGACAAGAATCAAAAGACTTAGCCAAATCTGTGAAGCCCTGGCCGGACAGTCCGGACGAGTACGTCGGACAGTCCGCAAGCTTGGCGGACAGTCTGTGAACCCTTGACGGACAGTCCGAAGTAGGACCCCGAGCCTCCAGTGCTGCACCAAGGAAATTCGGACAGTCCGGGCAAGCACCGCGAACGGTCCGGCACCTCGCGGACAGTCTGGCTACACCAGGCGGACAGTCCGGCAAAACTCGCTGGACACCCCAGACAAACCACGAGCCACCCCAGACAAAATCCGAGCCACGCAGATAGTTCGCACACCACGGGCGAACAGTCCGGGAAACCTCCTGCAACAAAACCCTAGCGCCGCGATGGATCAAAACACGAGTTCGCAAGAACAGGGAGGAACACGCGAAGAACCCTAGACGTGCGGACTGTCCGCGGGGTCCTTGCGGACTATCCGCTACCCCCGAACAGAACAGCTCGAGCTCGAGCTCGCAAAGTCAAACTTCCAAATCCATCACCGGATCTCCCAAACGGCTAGAGCTCTTGAGACAAGACTTTGGGGAGATGAGAAGCAACACTAGATGAAGCTATGCCCCAAAAATCTCGACCTCTAACTCCCTAAAACATCAGGAATCACGGATCACACGAACCACCACCAAGAACTCGAGCTCCGGCCAAAAACTCACAAATCGAAGGCTTTTCCTGGTGTTTGAGAGATCTAGATCACACACAAAGATGCGCAAAGCATCCACCCATGATCCCCTCAAAGAAATCTGAAGAAAAACACCCTCAAATCCCCGAATCGAGTGAAGAACGAAACTCCCCAAAAATAGCCCCGAAAATGACACGAAAATCACAGAGGACTAGGAGATCACCGCAACGCCGAATGCTTCCATACATCTAGAGGTCAGAGTCTGTACAAGAATCTAGCCTAAGGAATATAGAGGAAAAAGAAGCAGTCCAGAGCAATCTACCGGAGAGAGATGCCATCCACCTCTCCGCTATTTATACGAAGTCCACTGGAGGGAGGTAAATGACCACGCTACCCCTACAACTTGAAATGAAGATACAACCCCTCAGGGGCATTATGGTCTAGTCTTCATCGAGCGGACACGCTTCCACCACGGCCTTGCTTAGCATCGACGTAAGCCCCGCGATCACGTCACGTGCCCCCCACCTCAAAGCTTTCCGAAGCTCCCGGATCACCGTCTCCGTCGCCTCGGGCCTCCGGACTTGGTTTTGTGGCCCAAACCAAGAAACCGTTCACCTGATGGTTTTGTGGGCAAACCAACAAACCCCGTGTGCAAGCTTCGGCCTCGATCACTACCTTGCACCGGCCCATGTTCACGACTTCAGCCCGCTAGTCTTGCACCGCACGGCTCGCACTTGACCCCATCGGCCACCGGGTCCATCGAACCAAGCCTACTTGCCTCTCCATCACCCGGAGGCCGCCACGGCTAAGGCATTTCGCGCTTGTTCTTCACCTGCACCGACACGAGTCAAACCGCAACCTGTACCTGCACACTTAGCCAAGCATCAGTACACACAACGTTGTCAATCACTCATCACTAAGGAGCGACCCTCCACTGGTCTTCGGACACACCTGGTCCTCAATCTCCCCCTTGATGAGTGCATTGACAACACCCATAGTAACCAACATAGAGAAAAAGAAAAGAAAAACAGCCACGAACACAAACCTCCAACAAGTGATCCAAAACCAAAGAACAAGCGAAAACGAGATCACTCGCCAGACCAAGTCTCGGCCCCCTAAGGCAAGGGCAACGGCTCAACACAGCCGAGACAAAACAAGACTCACCAAGAGCACACCACAAAGCACAAAACTCAGGCAAACCAAAGGAGCTCCCCCTGCACATATGCAAACTCCCCCTGAGCAAATGCAACCTCTTCTTCTCAATTTTTCTCCTCACCTGCGAAAACTCACAAATGCATACCAATTTTCCACAAAATCTCATACAACTTCTCCCCTTATCATACATATCTCCCTAAAACTCTCCCCCTTGTTGACAATGCATGAATCAAGGCATATGAAACTCTTCCCCTTATTTTCATGAAAAATACATGTCAAAGCATATACAATCTACCAAGCTTCTCAAATATAAAAAGAGCACAACAAAATGCTACAAATAAGACATAGAGCAAGAAAAGTAGACATGGTGTAGTTAGCACATTACCATCAAGAAGGTAGAGACATATAAGCATGTGACATGGCCAAAAGTAATTTTAAGCAAATTTTTACAAAGAAACAGTCATCTCATGATCAAG
Source organism: Cenchrus fungigraminus (assembly GCA_036936925.1). Taxonomy (NCBI): domain Eukaryota; kingdom Viridiplantae; phylum Streptophyta; class Magnoliopsida; order Poales; family Poaceae; genus Cenchrus; species Cenchrus fungigraminus. The sequence continues at coordinate 56,052,140 of CM072769.1, read as the reverse complement.
ATCCTATCCACGGCAATTTGAGCACAAATACACTAGATCATCCAAAGTTTATAAAAGATCACAAATTCTCATCACAAGATCATTATAAACGCCCACAAGCTACTCAAGTCATGTTAAAGCCACCGAGCCATGTGTCTACTTCATAAAATAAGACTTCTCAGGGTAGACAACATGCTACGGTTTAGCACCCAAGATATGATTATCAAAACACAGAAACATGATCAAGAGTTCATTTTTCAAGCATAAGGAAATTCATACACCAATTTCATTTTCAAGATTAAACATGGTACATGAAATGCCTTTGCGGCAAAAAGAAAGCTTATGCTCCTCTCAAAGTGAACAAATGGGCTAAACATTTACAATGACAAATGGGTCTTTGACCCCAAGCAAGGAGAACATGATACTCAAGCACAAACTAAACATTATAGAGGCATTTGAGCACAAATTGAGCATAGACAAGCATCTACTCATGAGAGAGCCAATTTTATCATTTTCACAAACATGAAGCTATCTCAACATAAATATATGTCAAAACCATCAAGAGCATAGCATTCACATCACCATTTACCAAACATGCACATATCTCACATATAGCACATCAGTGATCAATGTATATAAGAGAAGCTTTTCCTAGCACAAGTGATCCAAAGATGGCTATCCTACCAGGTTTTAACAAAATGAAACAAATATCACATATATACATGAGAAGCTCCAAGACCCAGCTAGAAAGGAAAGCACACTCCAAGTTCACCCCGCAAGCGTGTGAAGGTAACTTGGTCAAGTGGTTTAGTGAAAATGTCGGCTAGCTGATCTTAGGCAGGCACATAGGACAAGGATATGTTTCTTTTCTCAACATCGTCCCTCAGAAAGTGGTATCTCACTTCTATATGTTTCGTTTTGGAGTGAAGGACTGGGTTTTTGGCTCCACTTATGACACTGGTGCTGTCACAAAAGAGTGGAACCTAAGAGCACTCCTCACCAAAATCACTCATAGTGTAGGTCATCCATAGGAGCTGGGAACAACAACTAGCAGCAGCTACATACTCGGCCTCTGTAGTGGACTGGGCTACACTGGATTGCTTGCGAGATGACCAAAAGACCAAAGAAGAACTGAGAAACTGGCAACACCAAGAGGTAGACTTGCGGTCTAATCGACACCCAGCAAAATCAGCATCGGAGTACCTGTGAAGTCTGAGTGTCGACGAGGCAGAATACCAAAGACCAAACTCAGGAGTGTAGTTCAAGTACTTGAAAATCCGCTTGACGGCCTGCCGATGTGAAATCCTCGGTGAAGTCTGAAAACGAGCGCACAGACACACTGAACTGTATGTCTGGCCTCATCGCTGTCAAGTAGAGGAGGGAGCCGATCATGCTCCGGTACTCCTTCTGGTCCACGGGTTCGCCATCCTAGTCTGCGTCCAAAGCCGTAGTGGTACTCATCGGTGTAGTCAGTGGCTTGGAGTTGTTCATGCCAAACTTCTTCACCATGTCCCTGGTGTACTTCGCCTAATGTACAAACGTTCCGTCCTTGCACCGCTTGATCTGGAGTCCTAAGAAAAACTGCAGCTCGCCCATCATGGACATCTGAAATTCCCTGCTTTTGTCATCTGCAAATCTGGCAATAAGATCATGAGAAGAGTCACCAAAGATTATGTCATCCACGTATATCTGAACAATCAAAAGGTCATTCCCATGCTTAAGGAGAAATAGGGTCTTATCAACTGTGCCCATCACAAACCCCTTACTTAGCAAAAAGCCTATCAACCTACCATACCAAGCTCTAGATACTTGTTTCAACCCATAGAGCGCTCTCTGGAGTTTGTATACACGGTGTGGGTATTTCTCGCTCTCAAACCCTGAGGGTTGCCTCACATACACTTCTTCCTCTATCACCCTATTCAAGAAAGCACTCTTCACGTCCATTTGGTACAACTTGAACCCTTTAGCCACAGCAAAGGCTAGAAGGATCCTAATTGCCTCCAAACGGGCCACAGGAGCAAATGTCTCCTCATAATCTATGCCCTCTTTCTGGTTGACCCTTGAGCCACCAACCTCGACTTGTTTCTCACAACCATCCCATTCTCACCTTCTTTGTTCTTCCACACCCACTTGGTACCTATGGGACGGCAATTTGGTGGTGGATCGACTAACACCCAAACTTGGTTTCTCTCAAAATTCTCCAACTCCTAATGCATGGAATTCACTCAATTCTCGTCAGACAAAGCGTGTCGAATATCTTTGCGCTCAAACGAAGCAACAAAAGCAGAGTGAGCGAAATGAGAAGTGTTCCTTGACCTCGCCCGTGTAGTACGTTCATGAAGGTCACCTATGATCGTAGATGGTGGGTGATTCACCTGTACACGCCGAGGAGCCTCTCGTCTGGACACAATCTCCCCCTCAGCAACAACCTCCACTCGAACAGCCTCAGTCATAGTGGGTGTAGGGGATGGACCATCCTCGATCGTCGTCGTAGTAGTGGAAGTAGCACATACAGGATCAGCCACAGGAGCATCACCTCCATCATCGACTTCATCTCCATCTCCATCTTGCTCATCCTCAAATATCCTCGCTCCAATCTCCTCGTCACCTGCACACTTAAAGCAGAAGAGCTACATGGCTGTGTCTCGTCGAAGGTTACCTCGCAAGTCTCCATGATTCGGTTAGTATAAAGATTGAGCACACAATATGCTCTAGAGTGAATCGCATAACCGAGAAAGATACCATCTGAACATCTAGCCTCGAACTTATCTAACTTGCCCTTCTTCAGAATGAAACACTTGCAACCAAAATGTCTAAAGTGACTCACCTTGGGTTGTCGCCCATGCATCAGCTCATAAGAGGTCTTCTTCTTGAAAGCACGAAGGAAGATGCGATTTGAGACATAGCAAGCGGTATTGACCGCCTCGGCCCAGAAACGCCTAGGAGTTCTATGCTCATCGAGCATCATCCTGGCCATCTCACAAAGGGTCCGGTTCTTCCTCTCCACTACGCCATTCTAGAAAGCGACGTATGGAGAAGAGTACCGATGATCGAGACCAAGATCACTGCAAAAGGTATCAAAATGAGAGTTCTTAAACTCCGTGCCATTGTCACTACGTATAGCTTGAATGGCATCACAATGTCTCTCATTCTTCAACCTCAAGATCAAGTCCCGAACAAAGCCAAATGTCTCGCTCTTATCCTCCAAAAAGAAAACCCAAGAGTACCTTGAAAAATTATCAACCACAACAAGAACAAACCACTTCCCACCCGCAGAGCGAACACGAGCTGGCCCAACCAAATCCATGTGCAACAGCTCACAAGGTCGCTCGGTCATGACCGCAGTCAGAGGGGCGTGAGAAGCAGCAACCATCTTTCCATGCCGATAAGAAGCACAAACCAAATCCTTCTCGAATATCAACTTAGGCAATCCTCGGAGAAGATCAAGACCACTCAAGCGGGAAAGCAACTCAAAACTTAAGTGTCCCAACCTCCTATGCCATTTCCAAAGCTCGGCTGAAATGCCAGCAACAAAGCATCAAGGAGGACAAACAGACTGGGAAAAATCGGCACGAAAAATTTGACCCTCGGGAACGATCGTACAGACAAGATCGCCTCGAGAATCAAGCACACGAGAAGCGCCCGACTTAAAACGAATCTCAAAACCTTCGTCAAGTAACTGAGATATTGACAACAGGTTAAAACCAAGTGGCTTGACTAAAGCCACACTTCTTTAGGTCACCTTGCAACTCACCTTCACCATACCTTCAGCAAGCACTCGTCCTCTCCCATTGTCCCCGACAGTGATGTACTCCCTCGTACTCACCGGGGTGAGGCTGGAGAACCACCCACGATCTCCGGTCATGTGTCGTGAGCAACCGGGGGCGATCAACCAAAAGTCCTCCAAGCCTCCCACCTGCAATCAAAAATGAGGACAAGAATGAGTAAGCGACTCAACACTGGGGTTAGTACCAAAGGAGTCAAACTAGTGTTGACTCATTTGCTCAAAAGAAGGGTTAGCAAAGTCCATCCTACCAAAACCCCTAGGCGGAGCCCTCTCATGCCTACTACCAAAGGACCTGTCACGTCTCACTGGAGGAGTACGCGCACCACGAGGAGGAAAACGTGGCCCGTAGTCCATCTGAGACCCAAAGCTCTGATCGTGCCTCCCAAACTCGTAACGGTCATGAGAAGGAGCATGTCGAGCCAACTCACCACGCCCAAACCCAACACGCCTATCTCTCTGAGTAAAACCACCTCCACCTCCACGAGTGGGAACTGTACGCACAAACACCTCACCCCTAGGTAGAGGCCCTCTACGAGGCTCAGGCACACCATGAGGGAGGTGGTACCTGTCCTTGTTTGCCATCTCCCTAGCAAACCTCTCATCTCTCTTCATCCTGAAGTAGAACTCATCCTTATGCCCATCCCTCCCACAATACTGACAATGGAAGCGGATCGGCTGTGGCTTAGGCTGTGGCTTCTCTACAGGCTTCTCAACAGCCTTCTCTCCTGACTTCCCCTCAAAGACTTTCTGGTAGTTTTATGTTTCGTGGGGGAACACTGGTGGGTCTGGAGTTGTATCGAGCTTGTTTCTGAGGTGGTTTGGCTTGCGTGCATATTTGTTCATGGGTATGGTGTGTGGAGGAGTGGGAATCTCTCCATCTTTCTCTTCTCCCTCACCACTCTTCTCACCACTCTTGCCAGCCCCCAACGCCTGACCATCAAACCGCTTGAACTCAGCCAACATCAAACTCAACTGTGGCTCATGCCCAGACAACCAACTCATCAATTTCCTAAGCTCATCATTTTCATCCTGCAAACGGTCAACATAGTGTGCAAGTTCCATATTTTTCAAAGCATGCATTTCACAGGTAGAATATGATGTAGGAATGGGAGCTTTCAAAGCAGCCTCAAGAGAAACTATTTTAGTGTGAGATTCATCTAGCCTAGCATGCAACACAGGACAGGAAGTGCAAGCACCTAACAAAGTTGGCCTATATTTCAATTCATCACACTCAATCCTAATCACATCTAGTTCCTCAAGAGTATAGGCATGCTTCTCCTTGAGAGCAGTCAGATCAGCAAGAAAAACATTGCAATCACTACAATCAATCTCATCAGACACAAAAGGAGCAGATTTCAAAGAGCCTATCTCATTTCTAGCATCAACCAATAAGGACTCAAGCTCAACTATCTTGTCCTTAGTATCACACAACAGAGATCTAAATTCTCTCTTCTCCTTGTTGGTCTTCCTAAGCACATCATCACGGTTATCAAGCAACTCATTCAGCCTAGCACTCTCCTCTAGCAAGAAGTTGGGATGGTGTCGTACCTCTTCCTTAGAGTCGAAGTTCGAATCCGAGCTGTGCTTCCCACCCTTCTTTGAGTGCGCCATGCCGCAAAATCCACCTTGTGCGACGAAGCTCAGGCCGGCGAAGTTCTTGCCTGTGTGCCGCTTGTCCTTGCGCCGTTCTTGCTCTTCCTTGCTGCTCGAGTCGGAAGAAGCATCACTTGATGTGGAGTCGATGTCGCTCGCTCCAGCAACCATCGCTCGAGCCGTCTTGTTCTTGTACTCGCCAATCTTCTTCGGTCTTCTCTCGCCCTTGTCCTTGCGCTTGTCCTTGTAGTCGTTCCAGGAGTGGTGCTTGTTGTAGTCGTGCTTGGTCTTGCCCTTGTAGTCGTTCTTGATCTTCATGGCTTCAAGGCATTCAGCGATGAAGTGTCCGTGCTTCCCGCACCGATAGCACATCCCCGAGCTCCACCTTGCATTCTTGCGGTTCTCGTACATCCGCCCAAACCTCTTGCTCAACAAGGCGAGATCATCCTCGCTCAGCACCTCAAAGTCTTCATCTTGTAAAGACACTAGACAAGACAAAGAAAAACCACTAGAGTTAGCGTTATACCTTGATCCTGAGACAAGAGCCAAACTATGAGGATCAGTGGGGCTCTCACTCTTGGCTCTCAAGCCACGATCAACCTCTGAAGACCTGAGCTTGGAAAATAGCTCATCAAGCGACAACGTGTCATACATGCTCGACTCTTCAATGGCCTCGACCTTGGCACTCCACACAGACCTATCCAGGGCATGCAAAAGCTTGATAGCTTGATCATGATCCGTGTATGGGAGCACTGTCACATTGGCCCTCATGTTGTTGACTATGCTAGTGAAACGCTGAAACATAGCATCGGTCGACTCACCGGGGAGATGAGTGAAGTTGTCGTACTCTCTCTGGTAAGTGGAAAATAGATGGGCTTGCACTTGGGCATTGCCAACATGAGCATTTCTCAACTTGAGCCAAATCTTTCCGGCCACATTCTCTCTGTACACTAGCTCAAACTCCGAGGCACAGAGAGCACGGAACAAGTAATCAACGGCCTTGCTCTTGGCCTCACACATGTCCCGCGATCCTGGAAGCAGAAAACTATCTAGGAAAGACATAATGAGGATTCTAAGTGACCTCCCAGATCAGAGTTCCCTTCCCTCGCAAAAACGCGCCCATGCGCCTCTCCCACATCGGGTAATTCTTGCCATCAAAGTGCGGAGGACCCGACCCCTTGCCATAATCGCCCATCTTTGGATCTTAGATGGGTTAGAATCAAGAAGATCCGTAACCTGCTTTGATACCAATTGATGGACCGAATAGGCGACCAGAGAGGGGGGAGTGAATGGGAGCCGATAAAAATTCTTCCCGAAGGTCGAACTCAGTCTATACCCCGATTGCCACTCCGAGTACTCGCACACACCAGAGAAGCTCTAGACTAGGCACACACAAGCCCACAAGTCCTAGAGACAAGCCTTGAATCAAACCGCGGAAGCACAAGACAAGAATCAAAAGACTTAGCCAAATCTGCAAAGCCCTGGCCGGACAGTCCGCAAGCTTGGCGGACAGTCTGTGAACCCTCGACGGACAGTCCGAAATAGGACCCCGAGCCTCCAGTGCTGCACCGAGGAAATTCGGACAGTCCGGGCAAGCACCGCGGACGGTCCGGCACCTCGCGGACAGTCCGGCCACACCAGGCGGACAGTCCGGCAAAACTCGCTGGACACCCCAGACAAACCACGAGCCACCCCAGACAAAATCCGAGCCACGCGGACAGTCCGCACACCACAGGCGGACAGTCTGGGAAACCTCCTGCAACAAAACCCTAGCGTCGCGATAGATCAAAACACAAGTTCGCAAGAACAGGGACGAACACGCGAAGAACCCTGGACGCGCGGACTGTCCGCGAGGTCCTTGCGGACTGTCCGCTACCCCCGAACAGAACAGCTCGAGCTCGAGCTCGCGAAGTCAAACCTCCAAATCCATCACCGGATCTCCCAAACGACTAGAGCTCTTGAGACAAGACTTTGGGGAGATGAGAAGCAACACTAGATGAAGCTATGCCCCAAAAATCTCGACCTCTAACTCCCTAAAACACCGGGAATCACGGATCACACGAACCACCACCAAGAACTCAGACTCCGGCCAAAAACTCACGAATCGAAGGCTTTTCCCGGCGTTTGAGGGGTCAAGATCACACACAAAGATGCGCAAAGCTTCCACCCATGATCCCCCCAAAGAAATCTGAAGGAAAACGCCCTCAAATCCCCGAATCGAGTGAAGAACGAAACTCCCCAAAAATAACCCTGAAAATGACACGGAAATCACAGAGGACTAGGAGATCACCGCAACGCCGAATACTTCCATACATCCAGAGGTCAGAGTCTATACAAGAATCTAGCCTAAGGAATACAGAGGAAAAAGAAGCAGTCCAGAGCAATCTACCGGGGAGGGAAACTCTAGATTCCAAGAGAGAGAGATGCCATCCACCTCTCCACTATTTATACGAAGTCCACCGAAGGGAGGTAAATGACCACGCTACCCCTACAACTTGAAATGAAGATGCAACCCCTCAGGGGCATTATGGTCTAGTCTTCATCGAGCGGGCACGCTTCCACCGCGGCCTTGCTTAGCATCGACGCAAGCCCCGCGATCACGCCACGTGCCCCCCGCCTCGAAGCTTCCTGAAGCTCCCAGATCACTGTCTCCGTCACCTCGGGCCTCCGGACTTGGTTTTGCGGCCCAAACCAAGAAACCGTCCACCTGATGGTTTTGTGGGCAAACCAACAAACCCCGCGTGCAAGCTTCGGCCTCGATCTGCTACCTTGCACTGGCCCATATTCACTACTTCAGCCCGCTAGTCTTGCACCGCACGGCTCGCACTTGACCCCATCGGTGACTGGGTCCATCGAACCAAGCCTACTTGCCTCTCCATCACCCGGAGGTCGCCACGGCTAAGGCCTTTCGCGCTTGTTCTTCACCTGCACCGACACGAGTCAAACCGCAACCTGTACCTGCACACTTAGCCAAGCATCAGTCCACACAATGTTGTCAATCACTCATCACTAAAGAATGACCCTCCACTGGTCTTCAGACACACCTGGTCCTCAATATATTTCCGTGTGAGACAAACCTTTAGCCATCAAAACACCAGCCAATTTTACTTCTTCCTTAGTTCCATGGATCTCATCTGAATCCTTCATTCTCCCTGAATCTCGACAAAATTGATCATCTTATCTTCCACGAAATCACGAAATCACATTTTTTTTGAATGAACGAGCACCAGGAGTGTGCCTATTTCATTGATATAGGAGAAGAGTTACAGTTTGGGTAGCCAGAATAAAAAGAAAAATGATTTACATATAAATAAAGTTATACTCTCGCAATGAGCACACTAAGCTCCTTTTCCCGTCGTGACCCACGTGGATGCTTCATCCTTAATCGTTCTGCGCACTGGGGATTCCAAATTTCCCAGGTAGGAGCGCCAAGGAGAGAATGGCTTTGCATGGGATATATGGTGTGCTCGTGATGTTGGACCACCACCTAAGTGGAGTTTTGCTGTTTCTCCAAGCCGTTGGGTGGAGGTCAGGTTGACCAACACACTCGGTCACCTCACTCAGATTCGTCTCGTGTAGTGGCAACCGACGATCAAATGTTGTGTTGTTTCCATTGTGGACCAGCATAGCGGACAAGAAGGACTATGATCCCAACCTCTGCATTTCAGTGTATCGGACGTCCATACTCTGTTTTGCAGGATCAACCATGCAAGAAATTTGCATTTCGGTGTGTGGTGCCCAAGCTTTCCAGATGGAGGCCTGTCTAGGCATTGGTGTTGCGTCCAGGAATTGGGCAGTATAAGATGAATGGGCCGTATATTCACCGTGCAATGTTAGAGTGTAAATTATGCGGTCTTCATGTTGCGGTTGTAGGTTTGTTTACCTAATGAGGTTCCAAAGTTTCACGAATTCTGTGAGGTGAGCTGTTTTGAAACCTGATATGTGGTTGAGGTCTCTGATCTAATTGTTGTTGTGAAAAGCCCCAACCACCGTTTGCTCTTTTTTCTCATCTTGGCGAATAGCAGCGATGCAATTTCCTTTGGTCGTCTCCCTTGAATCCAACTGGCCGACCAAAGCTCATATTGCATCCGTCTCCAATAATCTCAATATGTGTGCATGCCGCGAAAAGAAGGTGGTCAGTCTCGTCACAAGGGATCATCTCAGTCCTGACCCAAGCCTTGCCGGCTGATGTTCTCGAGTCAACGAGGGCAGTTGCGCCAATTAATGTTTGTCTTGGAACCTTCTCGAGTCAACAAGGGTAGCTGCGTGGTCAAAATGACCAAGCCAGTTTGGCGAAAGACCATTCCATTTCCCGAGCCATCCTTCGTGAATGTTAGTCGAAACTCTCCAACTTCGCTAGAGGTGAAGAGTTCATTCCGAGAACTAGTTGGGTCAACTCATTCTGAGTACTAAGGGCATGTACAGCCTTTAGATGACCTGCCGTCTGTAAAACCTCGAAATTAACATACAAACAGATGTACAGATAGGTCGTACAGCCTGTTGAAAAATAGCAATGCATACTTGGAACATTCTAGAAGGTTGTGGAAGATACAAACTTTGTCATCATGGCAAAGAAAGAAGTTTCTAGAAGATTGAAGAGACTACATGAGCCATAGTTGCCATGCTTCATGGCAAGTATAGAAGACTCTAGAATTAGATATTTATATGATAGGATAATGATGAGAAAAGTTCTAGAGTTAGATATTTTGTATGGAAGAGTGTGGAAGTTGTCACATGGCAACACCACAATGATCATGAGCACCTATAAATAGAGGTGCTTCCCTCCCTCCTAACCATACCATGACATAGGAAGAGTCAAGTAGGGGATGTCAAGGTTGCAATGTAGTGGAGTGGTGTCTGGTAGGATAGCGACACAAAGAGTATAAGAGTGAGTTGTGTATAAAGTTGTGCTATGAATAAAGAAGTTGAGTTCCGAAAAGAGAGTTGGTCTCCCATATTAGTGTCAGTGTGAAGGTCTTCTCAAAGTATTGTGGACATACGGTCCACTGGAGAAGTGGTATCATACTAGTTTGGTACTACTTCTAGGAAGTCGGTGTCGAGGTCTGAGGCGTCGATTTCTCAATAATTGGTATCAGAGTAGGTCGGTTAGGGGCCGTCATTCGGAGGAGTTTGAGGTGAGTGCGGGGCACTCATAGTGGTCGGTGCAGTGTTCGGTAGGCACATGGCGTTTACATTACTCAATGTGGCACTGAGAGTAGGCGCTAAGGGGAGACTCTGTCATAGATCACAGTCCGGTATTGTGAAAGAACGTTGGTCCGGGACCAAGAGTAGGTGACGCTAGGCATCAGCAAGATGACGGATCTCTTGAGTGCAGGAAGTATGAAGAGGCTCAATAGACACTATGGCTATTAGTAGACCTGCATAGAGTCCTACTTGATGGGTCAGGACCTATGGGAGGTCGTGGTAGGCACCGAGAAAACTCCTCCAACGGAGAATGCAGAAGCCTTGTAGAAGTGGCAAATCAAGGCAGGCAAGGCTATGTTCGTGTTGAAGACGACGATCGAGGAAGACCTGGTGGAGCACATACCAGATGCGGAGATACCTAATGAGGCCTAAGAGACATTGGCGAAGCTGTTCTCCAAGAAGAATGAAGCACGACTCCAGCTCCTAGAGAAAGAGCTTGCAGGTATCTCATAAGGCACTCTGAGCATTAACAAGTACTTTACTAAGGTGAAGAATATTTGCCATAAGATATCTCAGCTTGACCCGTAGGAGAAGGTTAGCGAAACTCAAATGAGAAGGATCATCATCAATGGCCTAAGACCCGAGTACAGTGGGTTTATGGCTGTAGTAAGTGGATGGCCGATACAATCCTTGGTGGAGTTGGAGAACTTATAGGCTAATCAGGAGGCATTAGCCACACGGATGGGCAACATCCATTTGGAGGAAAAGGATGAAGAACAGGCGCTCTTTATCAGGAAGAAGGGTCCACCGAGAGGCCGAAGAGAGGCAAAGGAGTGAACAAGAGGTGATAGGAGTTGTCCAAAGAAGAGTAGCTATACAGGGGGAGCTCAACAAGAGGTCAATGACGAAGATGACCAAGATTTTATCAAGAATGAGAGGAGAAGAAGAGGTGAGTGCTTCAACTGTGGTAAGAAGGGACATCTTGCACGAGACTGTTAGAGTCCACAGAGGCACTCAGAAGGAAACATGGAGGTTGTTCGGCTGGTAGAATGAATAGTGCTCGGCTGGTAGAATGAATAGTATTATGTGAGAAGAAATAAGCCAAAACAAGTCGAGATAAGCCAAACATACACAAGCCGAACAGCCTGATGGCTACAATGAAAGAAGTTTCCTTAAGTACATGCCCAAGTGAAGAAGAGTGGGATGTTGTGGCAGCAACTACATTTGAAGATGATGGAGCATACTCTGTGGAGGATTTGACAGAGGGTGAAACTACATCAACTGAAGAAGAAGAAGAGTGGGATGCAGAAGGAGGCTTCTCTATGGAGGTAAGAGATCCACATACTTCTAGTGGACTCATAGGATGTGATAGTAATGAAGGTTTGGAGGCTCTAAGTGACAAGATGGAAGATATTAGAGATGAGAAGATAGAGCCTAGTCTTCATGAAGATGAGGAGCCACAAGAGCACAATAAAGATGAAGATGGAACGTTGATCCATGAGATTTGGAGGAGCATGATAAAGAGAAGAAGCTTCTAGAAGGATGTAGGTGTGAAGATTCTAGGTATACCAATGCTTCACCATCTGTCATTCTTTTGCCGTCATACAAAGAAGCATCTAGAGGACAAACAACTAGAAGAGTGAAGGAAAAAGAAGAGATGCACAGATGCATCATATCTACGAGAAACCTACAACTGAAGACAAAGGCATATGAGTCTAAGGAAGAGAAGACCATATCACAAGGACAAGTAAAGAAGAAGGCTCGTAATGGCAGAGCACAGAAGATCCAAGCATAGTGACATGCAATGGTTCGATTGCCGGAGACAAGTATGAATTGAGGGGGAGTGTTGAAAAATAGCAATGCATACTTGGAACATTCTAAAAGGTTGTGGAAGATACAAACTTTGCTATGCATGAGAGAATAAAGATCATGGCAAAGAAAGAAGTTTCTAGAAGATTGGAGAGACTACATGAGCCATAGTTGCCATGCTTCATGACAAGTATAGAAGACTCTAGAATTAGATATTTATATGATAGGATAAGAATGAGAGAAAGTTCTAGAGTTAGATGTTTTATATGGAAGAGTGTGGAAGTTGCCACATGGCAACACCATAATGATCATGAGCACCTATAAATAGAGGTGCTCCCCTCCCTCCTAACCATACCATGACATAGGAAGAGTCAAGTAGGGGATGTCAAGGTTGCAATGTAGTGGAGTGGTGTCATGGTAGGATAGCCACACAGAGAGTGTAAGAGTGAGTTTTGCATAGACAATGAGGACGTTTGTAAACTATTTAATGTTTTGCATGTAGTTCAAGATCAACTACACATGCATTTGTGTATATCATTGTGTGGCTATTTTGACCTTTGTAGCTATTTTGATGCTCAATTTGATCTTTGTAGCAATTTTAGTATCCACATATCAGAATTTTTAACAATTGTAGCAATCTGGACAACGACGTGGCGCGACCTGGTCCAAGTTTTCTTTTTGAATTCGTGTCCACACATGACACATCGATCCGGCGCAGCATCGCCTCATCGAGTCATCATTCTCATCCACTCGCAGCTTGCGGCGGGGCAGAGCAACCTGGGACGCAGCTCGCGGCAGCCAGCACAGAGCAACACACCGCGTGGCTCGCGAGTGCCGGTGCGGAGCAGCCCGTGGCTAGTGCGGAGCAGCCCGCCACGTGGCTCGACGCCTGTCTCCATCCGACCTTAGCACTAGCCCGCACCTCTTCCTCCGCGTGGCCCGCGCCACTGCGCTCGTCGTCAGCCACCACAGTGGAGCTCCAGGGCGAGGCGGAGCTCCAGGGCGCTATGCGGCGGAGCTCCAGGGCGCGGCCTCCAGGGAGTTCCTCTTCCTGTCCTCTCTCGTTCCATCTCGATCTGTCTCGCCTCTCTATTTCCTCCGGCGGGCCACCGACGGCAGCGCGGTGAGGAGATCCCCCGGCGGCAAGCTGGCGGGGGCGAGCAAGCGGGCGGGTGAGCTCCTCTTGCAGCTGCTCAGGTTTTGGCGGGGGAGCGCGGGATCCAACCAGCGTGGTCCTGGAGACGGCGTGCTACAGCTCGTCGTCGCGGCGTCGCTCGAGTGTCGGGGAACGGGACAACCCCGTCGTCAGGTCTAGCGACGCGAGGCCCGTGGCTGCGGACGTGCGGGTAACCCGTTGTTCGGCTGGTAGAATGAATAGTACTCAACTGGTAGAATGAATAGTATTCTGTGAGAGGAAATAAGCCAAGACAAGCCGAGATAAGCCAGAATATGCCAGTCGAACAGCCTCGTAGTGCCGCGCTGTAGATGTCCTAACAAGAGGAAACCAAAGGCCGCGTCTCCTCTGATCCTGAACTGTTAATTCCTTTAATTTTTCTCAATATTTGCTTCCAGGTGCTGCCATTTGCCAAGGACGTACGTACGACAATGGAGGCCGTGGGTGACGCCGCCTACCCTGCGCCGCGGACGCCGATGAGCAGGGACTGGTTTGAGTTGCCCCTCGACGCCCTCACATCGGTCTTCGCCAAGCTCGAGCTCTTCGACATCCTCATGGGCGCGGGGCTCGTGTGCCACTCGTGGCTCGACGCGGCCAAGGTGCTTCTCTCTGGCGCCGCGTGTACATCGCAAGCGGCAATGTGCTGGAGGTGTGGGAGCAGTGCGTCAATGGAGAGACAAGGGTGTCCTGTGCAGGATGACGAAGGAGGCCGTGGACCGCTCGGCCGGCCAGCTGGAGGTGTTCATCGGATACAAGTTTGTCGATGATGATCTTCTCAATCTCAAGTACATAGGCGGCCTTTCCCAAAAAAAAAAGTACATAGGCGGCAGGTATATATGAATGATGATCTTAAACTGTGTTTTTGATGCATCAACAGAATCGTCCTGCGACAAAAGAAAAGGAAAAAGAAAAGGAGGAAGACAGATCAATGTTTGGTATAATTTTCCATCTTTTCCTGTAGTTTGGCATTTGTATACATGATATAGTAGTCCTCACAAACTCACTACCTTCAGTTTGGTGGTTAGGGAACCAAATGCACTACAAAAGTCTTGTATATGTATCCTCTGATTTTTCACATCGACTACATGGAGAGGTCTCTCCATTTAGTCATACATGGAGAGTCCTCTTAAGTTACTTCCTGCGACACAAAATTAATTCTCAACAGAAAAAAGCACACAGGAGGAAGTAACTTTTAGTCATACATGGAATGCCGTCCCAGGTTACTTCCTGCGATACAAAATTACTTCCCTCAACAGAAATAAGCACATAGGAGGAAGTAACTTTGTGTCGCGGGAAGTAACTTTGTGTCGTAGGAAGTAACCTCAGATGAAGTAACTTTGTGTCGCAGGAAGTAACCTCGGAAGAAATAACTTTGTGTCGCGGGAAGTAACTTTGTGTCGCGGGAAGTAATTTTGTGTCGTAGTAAGTAACTTTTGTGTCGTGAGAAGTAATCTCGGAGGGCTCTCCATTTAAGCCTAAATGGAGAGACCTCTCCATTTAGATTTTGCGTTTATTCATTGAGATCTAAACCCTTACATATACTCCTTCCAATTCATCTTGGCGCAATGGCTAAGGTGAAGGACCCTGTCATGCCATTATGTACTCCTCGTTAGTGGAAAGTTTTAATAGAAGGACTCCTTGATATCAATGTCATCATATACATGCACCAGTTGTTTTAGATGAGTTACACCAGAACCAAATGGTCATCCACGTCAGATCCAAGACGACAACTCAAATTGACCAATCAATTTTTTTAAATAAAAATAGGTCTATCAAAATAACAATTTAGTTAAATTCTAGCCTGGCTACCTTGTTTCAATAGGCCTAGTTCTAGAATTTGGTGTTTCCAATAGTTTCTGAATCTACAAGCTCAAGCTGTGTCTGTTTTTGTGTTATCAATGCCATGCATGTAGGATTATGCATATTATACATCATTTCAAATGGATTTTTGCGAGTGAATTTCAAATGGATTTGCATCGCGTGTCATCTATAGATATATAGTTAGTTAAATTTAAATGACAACAGCATGCTTGATTTTTTATATTTATTTAGTATTAAAATTGCTATTTGCAGGTCACCGGGTCTCAAGGTTCTTCGCCTATCTTACTGCTCCAGTATCCTGAATGAAGGATTTGTGGAGGCAATCAACAAGTTCCCTCTGCTTGAGGAGCTCAAGCTTTCATCTTGTGTAAGGATTGGTGGTCTTGCAACTTATGAGGCTGTTGGCAAAGCATGCAAAAACATAAAGTTCCTCAAAGTCCTTAAACCCTTGTCCTTTGGGTACGACAATTCTGACGATGACGAAGCCCATGGGATTGCAACTATGCATAGGCTAAGCTCCCTGACGATTCATTGCAATGGACTCAACAACACAACACTGGCTGCCATCCTTGACAACTGCCCTCACTTAGAGTTCCTTGACTTAAATAGTTGCTCCAACATTGTCGTCGATGATGCAGTGCAGGCAAGTTTGTTGGCATCAAGGTGTCGGTGTCTCCTGATTTGGGCCTCTTAAGTTATTGCTGGCTTCTGAACTGAAGGCTAAGAGCAGATCAAGATAATCATGGCGGTGATGATTTATTTCGATCAAGGTGGTGCTTATTATATAATTCTAAATCGGAAGATAATTCAGAACGCTAGTCCATTACCTAGATGAGTTTTGTCGTTAAGGGTTTAACATAAGGAATATGTATTCGTTTGCATGCTATTGAAACAGATTTGATACCCATGTTGCTTGCTCGAAAAGACATGTTGCATTTATAAGTACTAGCATACACTACCGGAATCACTGGCTTTGCCGAGAGCGAGATGCTCTCGGCACAGACCCTATTACTCTTGGCACTGCCTGTTCCGAGAGGGAACCCTCGGTAAAGTGCTCTCGGCACCGCTGGGCCGGCATAGCGAGCTTTGCCGAGAGCCAAAGAAACCACTCTCGGCACAGATGTGCCGAGAGCCCAATATGGCTCTCAACAAAGCCGTGGCTAGGGGTCACGCTCAGCTAGCTGTGAGGCCGGGGGCAGGCTGTCCCACTTCTTTGCCGAGAGCCACACGGCAGGCTCTCGGCAAAGAAAATCCCTGTGCCGAGAGCTGTTGACCTAGCTCTCGGCACAGCCGTAGTCAGGGTGGACCGCGTCAGCAGCGGGACCCACGGCTGTGCCGAGAGCTGCTGACCTGGCTCTCGGCAAAGGACCGGTCAGGGGGCCCGCCAGGCCCCGGCCCCACCTCTTTGCCGAGAGCCTGGCTCTCGGCACAGAGGCCTCCAGGTCGCCACGTCAACCCCCTTTGCGGAGAGCTAAAGCCATAGCTCTCGGCATAGAAGCAATCTTTGCCGAGAGCCGGCAAAGGCCCTTTCGTTTTTTTATTTTGCAGCAGTTTCATATGTTACCCTCATCACATATACATCATCACAGGCAGGTATATATTCATCACAGGCAGGTAATATTCATCATAGCAGGTAATATTCATCACACGCACATAATATTCATCACAGGCACATAATTAAGATCCAAATGAAAGTGCAAGTCACGAAGGTCCAAATGCAAGTGCAAGTGACGAAGGTACATAAACATAGACACACATGCAAGTCACGATGGTCCAAATGCAAATAAAAGTTGCTAAGTCTGAACTCACTCGTCCCGTGGGTAATCATGCGGCTGTGGCTGGTACCCCGCCCCTCCCGTCGGCGGCTCCTCTGGCCACGGCCCCCACCTAGACACATGTGGCTACTGTGTCATCCCCGGCCAAGAGAACAACGGTCCCTGAGGTGGGGGTAGAGCGCCAGCCACTGCCATCGTCCACGGGCCACGCGGCATCCCCCACGGGCCCCACTGCATCCCCCACGAAGTCTGCTGAGCTGGCGGCGACATGTCATATTCCGTAGGCCCCTCACTTGATGCCGCTGAGAGATTCTGCATAGGAATGATAATACAAGATTTTGAGCATGTATACCAAGTCATTTCTGATTTCTACGTCATTCTAGGTTTCGCTATCATTATAAGTTCTATATAACAATAAGAAATGAAAGTACAAGGTTTTCTAGCTCACTACGAGTAATTCTAGGTTATTCTAGTTGTCAAAGAATTTATATCAAGTTATTCTAGCTCATTACGAGAAACAAAAGAGCAAGCTAGGTTGGAAAGTAACTCACGGGAGAAATAGCAGCCGGTCGAGGAAGTGGAGGGAAGAACACCTGCAGTGGCAGAGGGAGTTGTGCATGTGGCGCCACCGCGTGACCAAGGTTTTGCATGTACTGAACCATAGCGGCAATCTGCTGACTGTTGGCCTCTTGCATCGCGTCCAACTGCCTCTGGTGGGCCTCTTGCATCATTTGCATCTGCTCATCGGCGCGCCTCTGCGCCTCTTCTATCTGTCTCTCCCGCTCAGCCCTCTCTGTTGCAAGCTGAGCCTACAATATTTGATCCAAACATTAGAATACAAAGCAAACATATGAAAATGTCAATGAATGACAGATAGAACATAAATAACCTGGAAGTTCGCTTGCAAGGTCTCCGTAACGGTAGGTCGTCATTCTATGGACAGGGCTGAGCTTATGCCCCCATCTCGAGATCGAACCTGCGAGAGAGTCGGAACATCACGTAGGACCAGGAGAGAGTCGCCAACAAAGTATTATCCATGCTTCCTGCCTTCTCCAATCCTGACGACGGTTTCTGGATCAAAAAGCTCTCTCACTGGATCGAAGTCTGGCCCACGAACCTCCCTTGCCGTCGTGGTGTACTTTGTGATGCGGGGCTGGATTGTCGGGTTGGTGTACACCTCGGGCGGGTCGTCAGGGTTGAAGGTGACATCGGACGTCGTCTTGCCCTTGTGTGCCATACCATATGCCTAGAGATCATCCTCATCCTCGTGCCAACCTTCGATCCAGTGAGAGAGCCCTGGATCGTGGCTCTCGGCAAAGGTCAGGCAGGGGCCCACCTGCAGCCTCGTCTCCCGTGCAGCATGCTAACAGGCGGACCCCACACCACGACGCCTTTGCCGAGAGCCCCACTGCCAGCTCTCAGCAAAGAGGGGACCGGGGCCCACCTGTAGTATCCGCGCCCGCAAGCGTGTGCGCCACGCTGGCAGCAGGGCCGCACGACTTCTTTGCCGAAAGCCAGACTGGCAGCTCTCGGCAAAGGTGACCTCTGTGCCGAGAGTATTACTCTCAGCACAGAATTTCTGAACCAAAATTAATTTTTAAAATACCAAACATATGAAAAAAATTGCCAACACTTAACATGGCACCATTTATGTTGCGTATTACTTATAAAAAAGTTTTTGTATTCAAACTCAAATTTGAATTTGTCTAAGTCTCCAAATCAAGTGACATTAGTTCAAATTCTTTGAAACTTCTCGTGAGATGTTCCGGTTTTCAAACAGCGTATGTGTTAAAGTGTTCAAAACATTCTCAAATTTTTACCACAAACTCAACATATGATATCATGAGCGCTTGAAAAAATTCGTGATTTTCAAACTTTATTTGAATTTTTTACAATTTTAAAACCTTTCTACCTCACGATCTTCATCATGATTAGAGAACCAAATGAAAGAAATTTAACTTCATTTTATGCACATGGTCTTAAAGATGTCTCATGAACATTAATATCATTTTTTCACCAACTTTACTTTATGATTTCATGCACTTCTAGTTCATTTCGGACGTATACAAAAAAATTACCTAGAATGAATTAAAATTCTTAAATATAGCAAACTGAGCTAAAATTGCGCCAACTTTGAACATATACTTTGCATGAGTGTACGTTGATGAAGGAAAAATCTTGTAGGGGAGAAAGTGAATTTTTATTGTATTCTTTGCCGAGAGTAGGTGGAAAGCACTCGGCACAGGCCCCTACTCACGGCACAGAGACCGATGCGCCGAGTGCCGGCCCTTTGCCGAGAGCCTCCAGCCTAGGCTCTCGGCAAATCTGACGGCAGGGCCACCGGCCGTCACGGCGGGCCTTCTGCGCCGTGAGCCAGGATCTGTGCCGAGAGCCTTTGCTTTTGGCTCTCGGCAAAGCGGTCATGTGCCGTATGTCAGAGCTATGCCGAGAGCCTGGCCCTTACTGTTGGCAAGGCCCTGTGCCGTGAGCCTGGCATGTGGCTCTCGGCACAATGTGCAAGATTCTGATGGAATATCAGATCAATTTCTTTCGGTTTCCAACCGGATATGTTTAGGTCTTGACTTAGAAACTTTCCTCGAAAGCGTAAAAGTCGGATTGTCATTGGTGTAGCGGCTTATTGTTGGGCTATTTGGTTGAGTCGAAATTATTTGGTTTTTAAGAAATCCAATCCTAACAATTCCCTTGCAGGTACTCTTCAGAGCGACATATTGGATTAGATGTCTAAAAAAGTTTGATTTTGAAGGTGAAAATTTTTGAAAGTAGCTCTATTATTCTGGGATTGGGGGTACTACCTCCGGTTTTTTTTATTTGATGTCGGGGCTGCAAATTTAGGTCAAATAACACTGTTGCGGCTGTCTGAAATGTCAATTAAATGAAAACGGAGGTAGTATTAAATTAGCAATATTTCATACACATTATCCTGCCTGACATGTCGAACTGATATGTCAGTGTGGGTCAAATCCTTTTCCCCTGCCTGACATTTTAGGTGAGGATGAGTTGGTCCGCCCCTGCAAAAAAAAAAAATTCGGAAGACGCTGAGCAGATGGCGAGCAATGTTAAATCTTGGACTAGAAATGTTTGCACATGAGTGTACAAGTTAAATCTTGCCCGGCACAGCTCGAGAGACTGGGGTAGGGGGGGATTCCTGGGTGGCTAGCTGAGCTCGATCTCAGTCAAGCAACCCGGGTTCGAACCCCCGCGGTGGCCTTTTGCTAGCGTAGAGGGAGTCACCGGTCGGACGTATCATACAGAGAACCCGATACCTAACGTCGTAGACACAGGGGGCTACGCTAGCCCTTGGCCCCTATGAGCTCGAGAGACTGTGCAGTGTGCACCATCCAGGGATCATATTCCGTTTTGACTTTTATGAATTTATCATTGGCATGCCCGACCCGACATGTCAGTGATTAAAGGGCCAGTGATTTTGATGTCTCCTCCGCGAACGTTTCATCTTCTGGTCTCCCTCGAGTAAACGACGGCGGCCGTGCGTGCGGTCAAAACCACTAAGCCGAAATCGCCGGTGAAAGAAGTCAAAACCACCCTCTTTCTCGATCTATATCGTCCTTTCTCGTGCGCCTCCTTAAACCACTAGTAGATCCAATCTTAGCACATTTTCCTCTTCTTTCCTCTTCGCCAAGGGAAATGGCGGCCGGGGGAGACGCCGAGACGACTGCGCAAGCGGCGGCGTCCGCCGCCAGTGACTGGTCGGCGCTGCCCCTCGACGCCATCTCGTTCATCTTCACCAAGCTCGACGTCTTCGACATCCTGATGGGTGCCGGGCTCGTGTGCCACTCGTGGCTCGCCGCCGCCACCGGGGAGCCTTCTCTGTGGCGGAACCTCGACATGGCAACAAGCCACAATAATGTCGTCGTCAGGGAGAAGTGCAGGACCGGAGATACGGCTGCGCTGTGCGCCATGGCGAAGAAGGCCATGCACCACTCCGCTGACCATCTGGAGGTGTTCATCGGAGAAGGTTTCGTCAATGATGACCTGCTCAAGTACTTTTTTTTGATAAAGGGGCCAGCGACTAGAGTAGCTCCCTGCGTCACCTGGACGCCAGGTACTAAGGTTCAAGTCTTGGCTAGACCATCTTCTACTCTAGCGAAGATGCGTCCGACGGGAATCGAACCCGGGTTGTCAAGCTCCACTCTAATCGAGCTGACCAACCCGAACCAACCCCCGCACCCCACCTGCTCAAGTACATAGGGGAAAGGTATATGATCTTTAACTGTATTTCTCAGTCCTCCACAGAATTGCCTTATACCAGCGAAAAACAAGAAGAAATGTCGCTTGTTTTGTACTTTCTAGCAGCACGTTCCTGCACTCTTAATTTTGTCTCGCATCATTGATTTGTTGTGATATAAACCCTACATGTGTACTGAAACACTGCATTTGCATCATCTCATTTAATATGGATAGAGCCATTTTACGGTACACAATGATACTACTTAGTGGCATATAATATATAGAAGATCTAACCTCCATTGTTATAGATAATTAAATAATTACTATCTCTGTACACAAAAGAATGCAACTACGGAACCTGGTCAAACTAACATAAGTTTGACCAAATTTAAAATAAATAGTATTAGCATTTATATCTTAAGATAAATTTATTATGAAAATAGATTCTATAACTAATGGTACTTATTTTGTATCATGAATGTTATTAATTTCTTATACAAATTTAGACAAATTTTAAATAAGTTTACTTCTTGAAAAACGAAAATTGCATTCTTTTGTGGATTGAGGGAGTATTATATTGTAAAAAGTGATATGTCAAATGGAATGATCTTTGAAACTATAAGCTAGTGTCAAAAAAAATATTATAATGATGTCATTTGTCTTCTTTTATCGCGGTACATTTATACTATCTATACTTTCATGTATATTACCCGAACCACATGTGAAGTTTTCAGTAGTTTACAATTAATGTTGTCGGATGTTTTTATACTAGTTCTTTTCAAGCAGTGTAGTTGTTAGTATTGTGTACTGTAAAAGAAATTTATGGATATGGACGGTCATTTTTGTGTTTTTGCATTGGGTCTAATGCTTCCTTTTTGGTTAGTTGGCGCGAAGTAAGATAAGTTGCAAGTAGTCTAATTCCGGAAGAAAAAAAAGTAAGTTTTACCAACATGTTTGGTGGGTACTGGAAATATTTAGATCACCTGTTGATCTAATCGGAAATACAATTGAATTTAATTTGGTATCTAGATTGTTCTTCATAAAGAAAAATTCCGGCTCGCCAGTTAAATATAAATAGTAAACCTTTGCTTTCATCTATTTTCAGACATTAATTGACATATATTGCAGGGCACCATCTCTCAAGGTTCTTCGCCTAATATATTGCTCAAATATCCTAAGTGAAGGATTTGTCGAAGCAATAAGCAACTTCCCTTTGCTTGAGGAGCTCAACCTTTCTACCTGTAATAACATAGGTGGTCGGGCGACCTATGAGGCTGTTGGCAAAGCATGCAAGAACTTGAAGCAATTCGTACTTGGCAAAGACTTCATGGTGTACAGCAAGTTCGGCGCTGACGAATCGTATGGGATTGCCGCGATGCCTGGGTTTCGCTCCCTGAAGATTTCTTGCGGTGGGCGCGGCAACAAATTAGAATTGGCTGCCATCCTTGACGCCTGCCCTCACCTGGATTTGCAATTATGCTTCAATGTTGTCATGGATGGTGCAATGCGAGCCAAGTGTGATGGCATCGAATCACAGCTATGGCGACATCTTCTCTGATGGCTGCTTAAAAATCTGATGACTACGTGCTGTACTGGGCTGCAACTGCGAGCCCTGCATCGTCAGATCAGGATAACCTTGGCATTGTGAGATTTGTATCATGGTGGTGCTTGTCAAATAATCCTACCTTAGCCTATAGTCTATATCTATACCTAATATTAAAGGACGGAGTGAATCCTTCACACGTTTTGTCTTGGTGAATTGATTTTTCGTCTTAGATTTTCGTCTGTCGGTGTTGAAATATTAGGCAATTTCCAGATTAAAATCATAATATAAATCATGACGAAGTGAATATCTAGATTAAGCATATGTTGCATACTAACTAGGCTCAAACTTATATCACAGATCATGGCAATTAGTGTAAGCACAACTCGTACACTAAACATATTGAACATGTTGATCAAGAAGAACGATGAGACCCGATCGTAAGAATAATACCTGCTGCTGGAATTCGTAGATGATAGCGCGATGGAGAGATTCCCGAAGGCGAAGCTGAGGTCGTCCTGGTCGCTGTCACTGTCGTCAATTAGCGGCGGCGGAAGACTTCCATTAGGCCGACGAAGACGACGCCGGGACACAGTATCCCTGGATCTTGACGGAAGACGAGCCGTGACGAAGATCGGGAGCAGTCGCGCGAAGAGCGCTTCCCAAAAACCTTATTCGCCTTCTCTCGGTGTAGGATCGCAAAGACGACGGTTCCGGAGACCTGCTCGCCTGGTCGCAGGTGCACGCGAACGATCGGGCTGGAGCCTTGGCGACGACGGCGCAGTAGGGAGAAGAGGCAAAATATTATTTTTACTACTTTAGGATTTTCTAATTGAAACTCCCAATTGTAGTTTTTGTTGTGTCTTTCCTCAGGAGGATCAGTACAAATATATAGGGAGGAAAACTCCTTATCTCCATCTCAACTAGTAATATGGTACTAATTGATGTTGCACCTCCCACCTCTACTAATGGGCTTAAATATTAAAGTCCATTATGGAACACAAATATTAGGCCTTTGAGATTTATTAGAATTTCTTCGTATGAATTTTTATTTAGGGGAACTATTCATATATAAATTCTAACAATCCCCCACCAGATCTCAAATGCCCATTTAGAGATTTGCCTGTTCTCACTACTGTTTGATATACCAGTGTTTCGGCAGAGACTGTTAAGTTGAACATCTGCTTAGAACTTCAAGTTACACTTATCCACAACTTGAACAATGGACTACGCCTTGAATTGCAAGTTTTGTGCGAACAAGCTTTACTTAAACCAAACTGATACTTGGCTGCCAGTAACCTTACCTCGTGGGTGAAGCATATACGTCATACTCCTTAGTCTCTTCATGAGTTTACTAGAGATCACCCAAGTCTCATAGACTGCGACATTTAACAGTCAAGCTCATATAGGTATGTTCTTTCAAGAATGCTCTGTAAGACAGTATCTTTACTCGTTAAAGTCAATAGAACATATTAAGGCATTCTCGCCAACCTACCACATAGTACCTCATTGCTCTGAGAGTATTGCATCTTCACATATAGAGGGTTCTCATTATACTCTACTCAGTTTACTAATAGCTTGTTTTTCTCAGGTCCTTAGTCACGGGATCTCCGATCAAAAAGGTTGGGTTACTACTACTGTAAACTCATATGGGTCTCATACCCATCTCCCTAGATGCAATTTCTATCACATTCCGTGATAACCCTTTTGTAAAGGGATCTGCCAGGTTCATAACTGTTTGTATATAAAATACAGTAATAACTCCGGTGTTTCTCAACTTCCTGACTGTCTTCAAACCTGACAAGGGCTTGGATTAGGGCCCCCTAAGCAACGAGATAATCTCCTTTGAAGTGGAGTCATCTGACACCATTGACAATGTCAAGACTAAGATCCAGGATAGGGAGGGATGCAGATCTTCGTCAAGACCCTCACTGACAAGACTTCCCCACCTCCGAGTACCCTCTGCCTCGTCTTCGAGTACCTTCCGCCTCGGAGTACTCTCCGCCTTGCACGAGTACACTCCGCCTCGCCTCCGACTAACTCATTCGCATGAGTAGCCTCCGTCTCCGACTAAGACGGAGGCCCACGCATGAATGTCGGAGCGCGGGTCAGGGGCCCCACACGAACGTGGCACCGCCCCAACTCTCGGACTCCCTCGCAACAACACGCGGGGCGCCAGTTTTCCACGCCATGCAAAGACCACAGCTGGCGGGACGGGAGGACAGCCGGTTCTGACAGGAGCCGTAATGCTGCACAGTGCATCCTCACGGCCTCCAACACGCCGTCCCATCCAACACCAGCTGCACTCCACGCCGTCAAAGCAGGCACTCGATTACCGTCTACGAGAGGCGCCTACCGACACTTAGGCCATAACGTGGCGGGCTTAAACAACACTTAAAGGGACTGAGTCACCAAGGGAGCTACTCAGAGGAGACGCCAAGTACCCGGAACAAACAGTACCACCCACACACGCGGCAGTCTTCAGCGCCTCCATAGCTCAGCACCCTTCAATGCCGCCTGACGGACGTCGACGTCGGAAAAGACCCTCCACTACCGTAGCACTGTAGCATATTTTCATTTTCCTTCTTTGCCCCTCGCCCTTGCATCTATAAAAGGGGGAGGAGTGCAACCGTTTGAAAGACTGACCGATCACCAAGTTTGTAACCCCCAGACATCCTTGGTATAGGAACACGAGTACTCAGAACTGGACGTAGGGTATTACTCTCCAGAGGCCCGAACCAGTATAAAACCCTTGTGTCTCCCGTGCCAACCATCCGGATCCGACACACGATACGTTACAAATCTACTGCCGGCGGTTGAGAACCCCGACAGTTGGCGCGCTAGGTAGGGGCACATCATGTGTCTCGCTGAACCACACCTACAATCCGGATGGAGGGCCGCAGAGTTTCGCTGACTCCCGGCGCCACCGTGCTCCTCGGCTCCCTTAGCTTCGTCTACACCGGGCCGGCGGAGTCCATCGTTGGGAGGACTTTCTCCCGTCCCACGCGTCCCACCGCCTCGACGGCGGCGGCAGCGCGCACAACTTTCGTCCTCGAGGCCCATACCGCAACCAGCTCGACAGATGGCGAGGAGAACCCTCGCCACCGCGCCGTAGACGACCAGCACCAGGCGCACCTCGACGAGATCACCGAGGCCAAGCGCCAGCTCGACGAGGAGCTGGCAAACCTCCACCAGGTACTCGGCGAGGAAGGCAAGCCACGTGAACCTCCGCGTGACCAGCGGCAGGAACAACGTCGGGAGCAAGAAGCGGAGCAGCCGGCACCACAAGCTCGCGCGCGTGCATGTGATGTGAACCGGCGCATCAACGAGGATGCCGCTGTCGATGGCGGTGACACGCCGCACTTCAGGCGCGCGTCGCAGAACCTCGCGGCAGCGGCCATGCTCTTACACGGTTGCCCCGAGCCGGCCACACCCGAGGAGAAAAGGGTTCGCCAGCAGCTCAAGACCCTCCTCGAGACGGCGGCCGCCCAGCAGTCCGAGAGTTCAGCGTCACGACAGCGCTCGGCGCGTGAGGCACAAGCAGCACCATCCATGCGACGCCAAGACCCATCTCCGTCGAGGCACCGAGGGCACGACAAGGAGGCCGGCGAACCATCAGTCAAGTCATGCCTGTGACCCCACCGTGACATCCGTGATACACTCCGAGCCCGCCGTCGAGCCGCTAGCGACGACGACTACAACAACGGCTACGGCAGCAACGACGATGGCCACGACTACCGTGATGAGCGCCGCTCGTGCCGACGACACAGCCAGAGGCGCGGCGGGCCCTACGACAGTGAGGAAGACCGAGACCGTAGCTGGTCACCTGATCCAAAGGGACCTCGCGCTTTTGGTTAGAAGGTGCAAGACACGCGGTTTCCCTCGCGGTTCCGAGCTCCGACAACGGTCCCCAAGTACGACGGGGAGACCAATCCAAGCGTGTGGTTGGAGGACTACAGGCTCGCGTGTCGGGCAGGGGGAGCGACAGATGATTTGTTCATCATCAAGAACTTACCGCTCCACCTCGCCGACTCAGCGTGGACCTGGCTCGAGCACCTGCCACATGGCAGGATCAACAGCTGGACGGACTTACGGGAGACCTTCATCGGCAACTTCCAAGGCACGTACACCCGACCCGGCAAGCAGTGGGAGCTGCGGAACTGCAAGCAGCAGCCGGGGGAGAGCCTGCACGACTACATCAGGCGCTTCTCCAAGCGCTGCACCAAGCTCCCCACTGCGACCGACAACGACGCCATCTCGACATTCCAGAGCGGCAACCACCTGCACCACCCTCATCCACCAGCTAGGGCGAAGGACACCAAGGACTACTCGGGAGCTCCTCGACATCGCGACCAATCACGCTGACGGGGAAGAAGCAGTCGCAGCAACGTTGATTCCCCCCACCGGGCAAAGGGAAGCAAGTCGTGGACGGTGGCGAGGGGCCCTCCACGCGGTCTAAGAAGAAGAAGAGCGACAAGCGAGGCCGCGATGATAACATCGTTGCAGCAGTCGAGCGCAAGGCTACCCGCCCCAAGAACAACCAGAGCGGTCCCCCGAAGGATCATTTCGAGAAGCCCTTGGAGGCACCGTGCACCCACCATGAGACACCTGTCAAACACGCGCTCAAGGATTGCCGCTTGATGAAGAACTACGTCAACGGCACGCTCAAGCCCAAGACGGCAAATCCTCCGAAGAAGACTGCGCCTCTCCCCAAGAACGACGACGATGAAGAGGAAGTGGTCTTCCCCCGTGAAGATGGTGCCGTCCACATGATCTTTGGCAGGGTACCGGCACGACCGTCAAGGCGCAAAGAGAAGCTGATCAGGCGTGAGGTCTACAACACCGAGCCCACGACGCCGTCGTACCTCAAGTGGTCGGAGACTCCAATCACCTTCGACCGTACGGACCACCCCGACCACGTGCCGCAACCAGGATGCTACCCTCTCATGGTGGCTCCTCTGATCGGGACCAAGCGGGTCCACAAGGTGCTGATGGACGGGGGGAGCAGACTCAACATTCTGTACATGACGACGCTCGACAACATGGGCATCTCGCGGTCCCGACTGCGCCCATCGCCAACACCTTTCCACGGGGTCATACCCGGGAAGGATGCACTCCCGAAAGGGCAGATCGATCTGCCCGTCACGTTTGGGACATCGCGGAACTTCCGCACGGAAACCCTCACCTTCGAAGTGGTGGGGTTCTCGGGTACCACGCCATCCTCGGGAGGCCGGCCTACGCGAAGTTTATAGCTGTGCCCAACTACACATATCTCAAGCTGAAGATCCCCAGTCCGAAGGGGATCATCACAGAGGGGACTACGTTCTAGTACGCATATGAATGCGACGTAGAGTACTTTCAGTTCGCTTAGACACTCATTCAGTCCGAGAAGCTCCACGCCGAGCCTCCCTCCAAGGACTAAGATATCCCCGAGTCATCCAAGCGAGCGGCCTGCTCTTTCGAGCCTGCCAAGGATGTGGCTGTCACCGATGATGGCCGCACGCTCCGTGTCGGGACGGCGCTCGATCCTAAATAGGAAAGCGCGCTCATCGACTTCCTCAAAGCGAACCTCGATGTGTTCGCATGGAAACCCTCAGACATGAAGGGGATCCCGAGAGAGGTTGCCGAGCACAAACTGAACATCAAGCCGGGGTCGAAACTGGTCAAGCAGCGCCTGCGCCGCTTCTACGACGACAAATGCAAGGCCATCGGAGAGGAGATCAAGAAGCTCCTTAGTGCAGGGTTCATCCAGGAAGTGTTCCACCCCGAGTGGCTAGCTAACCCTGTACTTGTAAAGAAGAAGAATAAAAAATGGAGGATGTGTGTTGACTACACGAGCCTTAACAAGGCATGTCCCAAGGATTCGTTTCCTTTGCCTCGCATAGACCAGGTAGTCGATTCAACAGCAGGGTGCGAAACCCTCTGTTTTCTCGATGCGTACTCCGGGTACCACCAGATTGCGATGTGCATAGCGGACCAACTCGTGATGTCCTTCATTACTCCCTTTGGCGCTTATTGCTACAACTCGATGTCGTTCGGGCTCAAGAGCGTGGGTGCTACATTCCAAAGATGCATGCAGCGTGTATTTGGCGATCTCATAGGGCGAATAATCGAAGCATACGTCGATGACATTGTAGTCAAGTCAAAGAAGATGGGTGATCTGATCCCCGACCTCACGGAAGTGTTTGCGAAGCTGAGAGAACACAGGGTAAAGCTTAACCCCGAGAAGTGCATTTTTGGGGTTCCAAGGGGCATGCTCCTTGGCTTTGTCGTGTCGGAACACGGCATCGAAGCTAACCCCGAGAAAATCTCGGCCATCACTAACATGGGGCCAATCTAGAACCTGAAAGGTGTGCAACGCATCATAGGCTGTCTTGCAGCTCTCAGTCGATTCATCGCTCGACTCGGAGAGCGCAGCTTGCTGCTGTACCGCCTGATGAAGAAGTCCGACCACTTTGCTTGGACGCCCAAGGCTCAGGAAGCACTCAACTCACTCAAGAATCTCTTGAAAAGCCCTCTAGTGCTCACAGCACCAATGCCAGAGGAGCCAATGCTCATGTACATGGCTGTGACGACGCAAGTAGTGAGCGCCGCGCTGGTGGTTGAGCGAGAAGAACCTGGGAGATCACTCAAGGTGCAGCGGCCGGTTTATTTCGTGATTGAGGTACTCTCCGACTCGAAAACTCGCTACTCGCAAATTTAGAAACTCGTGTATGCTGTCTTGATCACCAAACGCAAGCTTCGACACTATTTCGACGTGCATCCCATCACAGTGGTGTCCAAGTACCCGCTCGGGGAAGTGATCCAGAATCCTGAGGCTGAAGGGAGGATAGCAAAGTGGGCCCTCGAGTTGATGGGGCAGAATGTGTCATACGCACTGCGCAGTGCCATCAAGTCACAAGTGTTGGCGGACTTCGTTGTTGAATGGATAGAGATTCAACTCCGTCGGCGCCAATCGAGCACGAGACATGGACGATGTACTTCGATGGATCCGTCATGAAGGAAGGAGCAGGGGCAGGCCTTGTCTTCATCTCGCCTCTGGGCGTGCATATGGAGTACATGGTTCAACTGCATTTCCCTGCCTCCAACAACGTGGCCGAGTACGAGGCGCTCGTCAATGGCCTTCGAATTGCGATCGAGCTCGGGATCTGCCGTCTCGAGATCCGTGGGGACTCCGAGCTTGTCGTGGATCAGGTCATGAAGGAAAAGAGTTGCATCGACCTAAAGATGGCAGCTTATTGTCGAGTCGTGCGTCAGCTAGAAGACAAATTCCATGGGCTCGAGCTCCAACACGTGTTGTGTGACTACAACAAGGCTGCGGACATCCTCACCAAAGCAACATCAAACCGCAAGCCTGTACCACACGGCGTGTTTGCTAGCGACCAGCATGCACCGTCCATCCGAGTTGACGGAGAACAACCGCCCGAGCCCGAGGCGCCAGAAGTCATGGAGATCGATCAACCGCAAGAACCAAACTTGGAAGATCCTGACTGGCGTTTTCCGATCCTCGAGTGGCTAGTCGAGGGGAAGCTGCCTTCCGACCAGACGGAGGCGCGCCGCATCTCCCGGTGAGCCAAAGCCTACGTCTTCATCGATGGCGAGCTCCACAAGCGGGGCGCGGCAGACATATTCATGCGATGTATTCTAAGAGACCAAGGCCGAGAGCTGCTTCAGGAAATCCACGCTGGCACTTGCGGACATCATGCCGCCCCAAGGACTTTAGTCAGGAAAGCATTCTGACAAGGTTTCTATTGGCCCACCGCACTGGCAGACGCTAAGGACATCGTACAACGCTGCGAGGGCTGTTAGTTCTACGCTCGGCAAACTCATCTCCCTGCGCAAGTGCTTCAGAACATCCCCATCACTTGGCCGTTCGCTGTATGGGGGCTCGACATTGTCGGGCCGTTCAAGCAAGCGCCCGGGGGCTTCACGCACCTGCTTGTGGCCATCGACAAATTTTCAAAGTGGATTGAGGCCCGACCCATGGTCAAGATCCGTTTCGAGGAGGCCGTGGCATTCTTCACCGACATCATTTATCGCTTTGGGATCCCGAACTCGATCATCACAGACAACGGCACACAGTTCACGGGAAAGAAGTTCCTCAAATTCTGCGATGACAACAACATCCGTGTGGACTGGGCTGCTGTCGTGCATCCAAGGACCAACGGGCAGGCTGAGAGAGCAAATGGCATGATCCTGCAAGGATTGAAGCCCCAGATCTTCAAACGACTCGAGAAGTTACGAGCCAGATGGGTCACCGAGTTGCCATCCGTTCTCTGGAGCCTGCGCATCACGCCGAGTCGAGCCACCGGCTCCACACCGTTCTTCATGGTGTACGGGTCGGAAGCGGTCCTTCCGACGGATATCGACTATGGCAGCCCGAGAGTCCGGGCATATACTGAAGAAGGGAACCAGGTCGCACTCGAGGATGCGATAGACCAGCTCGATGAAGCACGCGACGTGGCGCTCCTACATTCTGCCTGGTACCAGCAAGCTCTACAGTGCTACCACGAGCGCAACATCCACGAACGCCAGTTCCAAGTTGGAGATCTGGTGCTCCGACGTGTTATGAGCAACAAGGACCGACACAAGCTCGTGCCCCCATGGGAGGGGCCGTACATCGTCGATCAAGTGCTCCGACCAGGAACATTCAAGCTCCGTCACGACGACGGCACAATCATCGCCAACGCATGGAACATAGAACATCTACGTCATTTTTACCCTTGAGTAATGTTTCCTCGTTCAACTTATGATCAATGAATAATGCCATGTGCCTTTGTTCTCGCTTCATAAGTTTGCAATCTTCTTGTGTTGGCATCTTTTATGTATGTTTCAACTCTACCAAAAGGCTGAGCGGCAAGTGTCCCTGCACCCATGCAGAAACGCTCACCGCTCGGGGGCTACTCAGGGCACGATGCCCTCCTTTCGTTTTCCCATTTTCAAAACAAAACTCTCCGACAACTTTGTCGTGACCAATTGCACGAGCAAGCGGTTTTTTGGCGGAACACCCTTATCTTGCAAAAGGAAAAGATGTTGATCTGTGAGCGTTTCGGTGTTGTTGCTTGTTCAAGGCTCTTAGCACTTACGCCCCCGCGGCTATAGTACGAAGACTTGCGAGCGCAGCTCGGACCCACAGGTCGACGTCCGACAACTTTCAGAAAGTGCTCGGGTAACCGCTCGGGCTCCGGCTCAAAATAGTTTTTACGAAAAATACGCAAGTCACTTCTTGAACGTCTCTAAGTACTCGGGGGCTGCGAACGCGTGGTGTCACTTCACGGCTCAGGTCGAGCTTTCCGACTCTTACGCCCCACGACTCCAGAGAAAAGTTCGATCGGCCTGACTCTAAGTACCACTACCTCGTTTTGCAGTCATTCTTGAGTACTCGGGGAATGCTTTAATAAGTGACGGCTTTAAAACAAAATGAAACCTGTTTGAAACAGTGCGCATACAAGTTCATCTTGTCCCTCTATTATACAAACTGATAGATCTAATGGGAAGGCCCGGAGCCGTCTACTGGTATGTCTCTTGGAATTAGGTCCAGGTCCTTCATTGCGGCATCAGCCAAGGCGCGGGCGAAGGCGGCGCAGTCCTCCTCGATCTTGTCATACTCCTCGTTCGAGTAGCCGGGAGCCCAACCACCACTCAGCGCCGGGAGGTCCAACCCCTGATAGTGCGAATTGAACATGGAGAGGACTCGGTGCACCACCTTCCGAGACGTTGACAGCTCCTTCTCCCTGACAATGCCTGGCAGAAGGTTGACTCGATCGCCAAGCGTCCGGGGAGGCATCTGGATAGGAGGGACGCCGAGTTCCGACAGGATCCGCTCGATGAACCGACCGAATTTGGTACGGTCCATGATATCCTTCTTGTGTGCCTCCTCCGCCTCGTGCTGGGTCTTCCAGGAGTCCTCGAGCTCGGCCTTGACCTCTGAAGGAGGAACGGGTCAGAGTTTGGTTGCGGGAGGCGCAAGCCAAGAAGAAGAAGAGACAAGGTGAGGAGATCTTACTCGCGAGTTGGTCCGACAAATTCTTGGCCATCCCAGACATCTCGTGGATTTTGAGCTCGGTGGTGGTGAGTTCCTGTGCCTTCTCCACGAGCTTGACGACCACGGTAGCACGAGCCAAGCGAAGCCCTGACAAAATCAAGGGACTAGTCAGTATCTACAACAAGTAACACGAAGAAAAAGGCATCACAAAATCTGAAGGTGCAAAGCTGTTCACCCTCAAGATCTTGCGCCAGCTTGCTGTTGCCTTCTCGGAGCCGGGTCCCCTCGTCGGTGGCCTCCTGCAGCTTGGTGGAGAGGTTGCAGACCTGCTTGTTCGCTGTTTTAAGGTCCACCTCGGCGTGCACCAAGTCCTGCTGCAGGTCTGCCATCTTCTTCTCTAGCGCTGCCTTCTCTTCAGCGGCGGCCTGGGACGCGGCCTCGGCGGCAGTGGCTGCGGCGGAAGCAATCTGAGCCGTTTCAGCAGCAGTCACGGCAGTAGTGCGCAGCTCCACGGCCGTGGCCTCTGCCTGGGCAAGCTTGGCCTCGAGGGCCGCCTTCTCAGACATGGCAGCGTCCTCTGCAGACTGCGCGGTCCTCTGCAGACTTTGCCGCGGCTTCAAGCGTACTTCTCGTCGACGCTTCACTCGCTGTCGCCCCTGCAGCCGCCAGTCGGGCGGCAACCAGCTGCATCTCCAGCTGGACCTTCTCGGCCCGGAGCTCCTCGATGGTGCGCGTCTTCCTGGCGCTGCAGCTAGCAAGCACCTGGACCGAGTAGAAGATCAATCACAGAAATGACTGCGGAAACAATAACATAAAGTCAAGATTGGGTTCGGCTAACTCACTGACGCGGCCGGAATGACAAGCTCATTGACCACCTGCTCCGCCCACCGTAGGCCCCACTCGAGGCGATGACGGGCCATGGCCTCTTCCTCCTCGTCGTCGTGCGCCTCGGTTTCGTGGGCTCCGGTCCATGAGGCGCGCTCAAGCCCAAGGTCGTGCCCTTCCCCCTCCGTGGCTGGGAAGGGGCGGGCTCCCGAGCTCTCTCCGACCTCACAGACGGTGACCGGGGAAGTGCTGCTCGCCACGTTATCGAAGGTAGCGGGCGCCTACATGTCTGGATGCGGCGAGTCCGCGCTCACCACCACCTCTACGATGTCAGCGGCGGGCTGGCGCGACGGCTCCGGCGGCACGATGGAGTCCGGTCCTGTTTCTGCCGTCTGGGTCGTGGACTCCTCGGGGCTTGCCACAGCCACCTCAACCGCGACGACGACCACAGAAGCAGGCAGCACGGGTGTCTCGGCCGGCGGCTCCTCCGGCGCCGACAGGCACCGTTCCAGCTCAGCCGCGAAGGCGGCTGCATCACCGCCCGCGAGGTTGGGCCCTTCCATGTTGGTGGCCTCCGGGAGCTACGTGGATGACACGGGAGCCGCTGTCGCCTTGGTCTCGCCACCATCGGCGTCCGACGTCGGGGGCACGCCCACCTCTGGAGCTGCCTGCGCATCGGCGTCACAATCGATGATGGGCGCCGTCGGGGGCTCGATTCCCTCTAGGGCTGCCTGCCCCCCGACCTCGTCTTCATCCCCTGATGCAGGTGGAGGCACTGCTGCCTCGTGAATATCGGCCACCTCAGCGGCCCTGCCCTCCACTTGTGCCATCACCGGCACAGGTGGAGGAGTCGCCGAGTGGGGGATGGATGGAAGGTCGCGCGCGCTCAAGGCCGCGCGCTTCCACAGCGCAAGGCTGAGCGCGCCGGTATCGGAACGACTGACCTGAGAAAGCGAGTCAAAAGGCGAAAAGGCGAATGAAAAATCAAAAACAAGATAACAAGATAGCGCGGAACAACACTTACATGGAGGAGGTGACGCGAGCTCGCTTGATGGGCCTCAGGGCCACGCCCGACGACTCGGGGGCTGGTCTCTTACTTGCCGCCACGTCGGACGGCAGGCTCCGACCTCCGCCTTGGGTGAGGGGAACCTGCACGGGCGGGGCCCCACCGCCCCGGATGACCATGGAGTGGAGGCGCTGCGGGGGTGCGTTAATGTTCTCCCCCTGTGACGCACTCGGAGAATGCGACCCCCACCGCGATGAGTCGCCTGAGGGACGGCGAGCGGATGAATCACGATCCGCCGGCCGCCTGCACGAGTCGTCTCGTCGTGGGGAGCTCCTCCTCTCCCTCTGATGTTCTTGGCCGCTGGGGCCCGACCGGGAGCGAGTCACCCTCCGATCCTCTTGGGCGGGGTGCAGAGACGGGCACGAGCTAGAGCTCGTCCCGTGTTCATGGACGGCCGGCTCCGGCCGCTGCCTAGAGCTGGTCCCCGCGGCCTGCTGCTGGAGAGGGGGCGACATGGACGATGACGACAGCGCGCTCCAGTCGACACCAGCGCCTCCGTCGTCACCAGACCAAGGCGGCGACGACGAAGGATCCTCGTCCGAGGAGACGGCGATCTCGTTCATCTTCCGACGCTTAGCGCGACGATCATTCCGCTCGTGCTTCGTGATCTCCTTGTCCTTATATTTGGCCTTGCGGTCGGCCCTCCTCCTATCCGCAGCGGCCTGGGCGCGATTCGGTATCGCGTCCTGAGGAAGAGGAGGCTTCGCGGGGAGAGGGTCCACAGGCCTCAACTAAAGGCAAGAAAGAAAACGAGATCAGTATCAAGAACGGGAGTTCCGAGAAGAATACAGCCAAAAAAGAACACAAGCTAGTCGGAAGGCTAGTCAGAAGGAAGAAGAACTTACGTATTTTATGGTCCCCTCTCGGGGGAGCATGGGTAGGAGTCGGGATGGCGGCCACGAGTAGGTGGCCTTCCCGATGGCCAACCCCACACGGCGTTGGATGTCATCCAATGAGGGGAGCTGGGGCGCCGTCACAGTCCCTTCGAAGGGAGCCTTGTCGGGCGTCATCTGGCAGATGCGCAGGCGCCGCCGCCAGAGCGGGATGATCCCCAGCGCGTGGTACTGGCCGATGACGGCCGCCAAGTCAACCCCGGCGTCACGCAGCTTGGACAGCACCACCCAGCAATCCCCGAGTAGCCTCTCCTGCTCCGCCTCTGGGGGCCCGTAGCTCCAGTTCACCAGCGCCTCGGCAATTGGGGCGTCGGTATACTTTGGCAGCAGGTGCTCAGGGTCATTCTTGAGATAGAACCAACCCTTGTGCCAGCCGCTGTTGGAGCTCGTCAACGTGAAGGGGATGTACTCCTCTCCCCTCCCCGTCTTCATCCGAAGGTTGGCGCACCCAATCGTCGCAGGGAGTGACTTGTCCTTCAAGCAGACGAACTTGAAGAAGTACCGGAAGAGGTACCAGTGCGCACCCACTCCCAGGTACCCCTCGCACAACGCCTCGAACGCTGCCATGTGCTGGATGCTGTTTGGGTTGAGGTGGTGGAGCTGCAGCCGGTACTCCGCGAGGACGGTGCGGATGAATCGCCCGGTAGGGACGGAGAAGCCGCGCTCGTGGAATGTCACGAACGAGACGACGTAGTCCGGAGGCGGATGCGGAACGGACTCGCTACCTGGAACCTTCCATTCCTCGGCGGCGGTGAGCACCGGCAGCTGGCCGGCGGCGACGAGATGCTGAAGGATCCCGCGGGAGACGTTGGAGCATGTCCAGTTCGACAAGACGTTGTCTAGCTTGGGAGCGTGAAGTGGATGGAAGAAGCGGCGGTGGCGGCGCAAGGGATAGAGCGGACGAGCGAGTGGCACTGGCTATGGCAAGAGATCGGGGGAGCAAATGGTACACACCTCAACCGACGTGTGGATTATAAGGAGTGGACGTGGATATCGGCCTTAAATGCTGGCCCCACCACGCCGTAAAACTGCCCGCTCAGAGGGCGCATCCCCCGAGCCGACAGGGGCACGCTCGCGTGATGGTTCGATACCAGGTGGGCCCGCGAATCTGAACCGGCAGTGCGCCGTCCCCTCCAACCGTCACGACCGCCACGTCAGCCACGACCATCATGATGGGCGTAACTGCCGATACGGCCACGACCGCCATGATCGGTGATTTTGAAACGACAACAACTTTTCAAGATTCAAACCCTACAAACGAGTCTACAACTCCTTCGTGGGCTCGGGGGCTACATCCGGCGGATGCGCTCGCGCGCACCCACCGAGCAAATCAAGAAGCAAGAATTATTACAACATTTCCCTGACGCTGAGCCTGCGAGCGAGTCCTTGACTCCCACCACAGGCTCGGGGGCTACTGACGAGGGCATGGATTAGGGCCCCCTAAGCAACGAGATAATCTCCTTTGAAGTGGAGTCATCTGACACCATTGACAATGTCAAGGCTAAGATCCAGGACAGGGAGGGATGCAGATCTTCGTCAAGACCCTCACTGACAAGACTTCCCCACCTCCGAGTACCCTCCGCCTCGTCTCCGAGTACCTTTCGCCTCGCACGAGTACTCTCCGCCTCACACGAGTACTCTCCGCCTCGCCTCCGACTAACTCATTCGCACGAGTAGCCTCCGTCTCCGACTAAGACGGAGGCCCACGCGTGAATGTCGGAGTGCAGGTCAGGGGCCCCACACGAATGTGGCACCGCCCAAACTCTCGGACTCCCTCGCAACGACACGCGGGGCGCCAGTTTTCCACACCATGCAAAGACCATAGCTGGCGGGACGGGAGGACGGTCGGTTCTGACAGGAGCCGTAATGCTGCACAGTGCATCCTCACGGCCTCCAACACGTCGTCCCATCCAACACCAGCTGCACTCCACCCCGTCAGATCAGGCACTCGATTACCGTCTACGAGAGGTGCCTACCGACACTTAGGCCACAATGTGGCGGGCCTAAACAACACTTAAAGGGACTGAGTCACCAAGGGAGCTACTCGGAGGAGACGCCAAGTACCTGGAACAAATAGTACCGCCCGCACACGCGGCAGTCTTCAGCGCCTCCACAGCTCAGCACCCTTCAATGCCGCCTGACGGACGTCGACGTCGGAAAAGACCCTCCACTACCGTAGCACTGTAGCATATTTTCGTTTTCCTTCTTTGCCCCTCGCCCTTGCATCTATAAAAGGGGGAGGAGTGCAACCGTTTGAAAGACTGACCGATCACCAAGTTTGTAACCCCTACTACAGACATCCTTGGTATAGGAACATGAGTACTCAGAACTGGACGTAGGGTATTACTCTCCGGAGGCCCGAACCAGTATAAAATCCTTGTGTCTCCCATGCCAACCATCCAGATCTGACACACGATATGTTACAAATCTACTACCGGCGGTTGAGAACCCCGACAAAACGTCTTTTAACGTGTCTTGTTGACTTCGCATTATCCTTAGCACTATTCACTTTAGTGATCACTGTTTGATTATCACAGTTCATAAGGATAGCCGGTATTGGTTTCTCAACCACCGGCAAGTCAGACAAGAGCTCACGCTGCCACTCTGCCTCTGCAGATGCTGTATCCAAAGCTGTAGTTCAACTTCCACGGTTGATTTAGTCAAAATAGTCTGTTTGCAAGACCTCCATGACACTGTGCCACCTCCTAGAGTAAAGACATACCCACTAGTGGCATAGATTTGATCAATATCAAAAATCCAATTTGCATCACTATATCCCTCTAGCACAGCTGGGTGCCCGGAATAGTGAATCCCATAGCTTATCGTACCTTTAAGATAACACAAGACCCTTTCGATTGCATGCCAATGATCATCACCCGGGTTGGAAATGTACCTACTCAACTTGCTCACAGCAAAAGAGATATCCAGTCTGGTTGCGCTAGCAAGATACATGAGTGAACCAACAATTTGAGAGTACTTCAATTGATCTCTGGTATCCTTCTTGTTCTTTCTCAAAGTCACACTAGGATCATAAGGTGTTGGAGAAGGTTTGTTGTCCATATAGCCAAAACGGCTCAAGACCTTTTCAACATAGTGAGATTGTGATAGAGTAATCCCACTCCCTTCCTTAATCAACTTGATGTTTAGAATTACATCAGCTTCTCCTAGATCTTCCATGTCAAAACTCTTTGACAAGAATGACTTGACTTCATTTATAATATCCAAGTTTGTTCCAAAGATTAGAATATTATCAACATATAAGCATAGTATAACAAAATGACCCCCACCATGTCGATAATACACACACCTATCAGCTTCATTAACAACATAGCCCGCACTAGTTAAAGTAGTGTCAAACTTCTCATGCCATTGTTTAGGTGCTTGTTTCAAGCCATACAAAGATTTCAATAATTTGCATACCTTCTGCTCTTCACCTTTTACTACAAACCCATCAGGCTGATCCATATAAATCTCCTCATCCAACTCTCCATTAAGAAAAGTTGTCTTCACATCCATCTGATGGACGATCAGACCATATGAGGCAGCCAAGGATAGTGGTACTCGAATAGTGGTCATTCTAGCAACAGGTGAATAAGTATCAAACAAATCTTCGCCTTCCTTTTGAGTATAACCCTTAGCCACAAGCCGAGCCTTGTACTTGTCTATAGTACCGTCAAGTTTAAGCTTCTTTTTGAACACCCACTTACAACCAATTGGTTTACAACTGAATGGTAGTTCAGAAAGCTCCCAAGTTCCATTAGAAAGAATCGAGTCCATCTCACTATGAACTGCTTCTTTCCAATCATCTGCATCTAGAGATGCATATGCCTTTATAATAGAGGTGGGAGTATCATCCACAAGGTACACAATTAAATCATCACCAAAAGATTTTACAATCCTTTGTCTCTTGTTCCTCACAGAAACTTCATAGTCATCCTTCTCAAGTGGTTGCTCAAATGACTCAACGGGAGACTCGATAGGTATAGTACTATCAAGAGCTATTTTAGTGGAAAATTTAGCATTACTATGCATATTTTTCATAGGAAAAATATTCTCAAAAAATGTAGCATCACGAGATTCAAAAATTGTATCAACATGCATATCAGAAACTTCAGATTTTACTACTAAAAATCTATAAGCAATGCTATTGTGAGCATATCCTAGAAAGACACAATCTACCATCTTTGGTCCAAGCTTAAACTTCTTTGTAATTGGAACATTGACTTTCGCTAAGCATCCCCACGTGCGCAAGTATGAAAGTGATGGTTTCCTTCCAACTCAAATCTCATATGGTGTTGTCTCTTAACTTTTGTTCGGAATTCTATTCAAGACATGACTTGCAGTCAATATAGCTTCCCCCCATCATGCCTTTGATAAACCAGTAGTATCTAACATGGTGTTCACCAAGTCAGTCAACGTGCGATTTTTCCTCTCGGTGATCCCATTGGATTCAGGAGAATAGGGAGGTGTCCTCTCGTGAATAATACCATGTTCCGCACAAAACTCATCAAAAGTTATAGGAAAATATTCACCACCACGATCTGACCTTAGACGTTTAGTCTTTCTTTCTAGTTGATTTTCAGCTTCAGCCTTAAAGATTTTAAAGTAGTCTAAAGCCTCATCTTTAGTTTTCAGCAAGTAAACATAGCAATATCTAGAAGCATCATCAATTAATGTCATGAAATATCTCTTTCCACCTTTAGTCAACACTCCATTCATCTCGCATAGATCAGAATGTATGAGTTCTAGAGGTGCCAAGTGTCTCTCCTCTGCTGCCTTGTGAGGCTTTCGAGGTTGCTTAGATTGCACACAACTATGACACTTAGAACCTTTGGCAATAGCGAAATCTGGTATTAACCACAAGCTAGATAAATGTAACATCAAACCAAAATTCACATGACATAAGCGAGAATGCCAAATACTCGAAATATCATTAATTGTGCCACAAATATGATTGACTGACTTATTAAAAATCTGCTAAACTTAGGCGGAATAAGCCTCCGCAATCATAGCCTTTTACCAATAAATTGTCCATGCTTAGACATAACTACTTTATTGGACTCTAACACTACCTTAAAACCATCTCTTAATAAAAGAGAAATGCTAACAAGATTCTTGCGAATAGTAGGGACATGCTGCACGTTCTTCAGCTGCACGATCTTGCCCGAAGTAAACTTCAGATCTACCGTACCAACACCACGAACAGAAGCATGTGACCCGTTCCCCATCAGGACGGAAGAACCTTGGAGCCCCTGGTAAGAAGAAAACAAAGAGATGTCAGCACACACGTGAACATTAGCACCTGTATCAAGCCACCAACTAGGTGATTGAAATACTAAAAATACGGTAGGAAAATTACCATAACCATCATCAACACTTGATGCAATCACAAGGTTGACCTTTTTCTCTTTACGGTCTGCACGCTTTGGACAATCCTTAGCAAAATTACCAAGTTCAGCACATGTGAAACATGGCACCTCAGATTTGTCTTTCTTCTTCTTCTTGAAGGTAGTAGTTGCTTTGGCGTTGAAAGGCTGTTGTTTTCCCTTTCCTTCGTTCTTGCCTTTGAAATTTCTCTGGACAAAGTGGGCACTAGCGCTATGTTCCTCGTTCCCCTTCTGAGTATTGTCTTTAGCCCGAGCCTTCTCTTCAACATCAAGAGATTGAAACAGGTTTTCAACCATTATCTTCTGTCTCTTGTGTTTAAGGCTTGTGGCGAAGTTCCTCCATGGAGAAGGCAACTTTGCAATAATGCAACCAGCCACAACTTCATCGGGAATAACATACTTAAGGAGTTCAAGTTCCTCAGCCAGGCGTTGTATCTCATGAGCTTGCTCGACTATAGCTTTGTTAGCAACCATCTTATAGTCATGAAAGCTCTCCATGATGTACAATTCTTTGTCTGCATCTGAAGCACCATAGGTAGTGTTCAGATGATCCCACAGAGCCTTTGCGTCTCGTATATGCATCATTGAATCAAACAGATGATCCAAAAGTACATTACGCACAGCTCCCACAAAGATATCATTGGCTTTCTGGAATTGACTCCGATCCTCATCAGAGATGTTTCCCTCAGGTAAGCCATCTTTGACCCAGAAAACTTACATGGCAGTAAGCCAATCTTTGACCTTGACAGACCACCTCTTGAAGTGCGCACCAGAAAACTTCTCCGGCCTCAGCGCATCAACAAAACTAGCCATAGGTACTGAAAAAGACCTATTATAAGGTTTTTGGATTGTTGAAATATTAAGCAATTTCCAGATTAAAACCATAATATAAATCATGACGAAGTGAACAACTAGATTAAACATATGTTGCATACTAACTAGGCTCAAACTTATATCACAGATCATGGCAATTAGTGTAAGCACAACTCGTACACTAAACATATTGAACATGTTGATCAAGAAGAACGATGAGACCTGATCGCAAGAATAATACCTGCTGCTGGAATTCGTAGATGATAGCGCGATGGAGAGATTCCCGAAGGCGAAGTCGAGGTCGTCCTGGTCGTTGTCACTATCGTCGATTAGCGGCGGCGGAAGACTTCGATTAGGCCGACGAAGACGACGTCAGGACGTAGTGTCCCTGGATCTTGACGGAAGACGAACCGTGACAAGATTGGGAGCAGTCGCGCGAAGAGCGCTTCCCAAAAACCTTGTTCGCCTTCTCCCGGTGCAGGATCGCAAAGACGACGGTTCCGGAGACCTGCTCGCCCGGTCGCAGGTGCACGCGAACGATCGGGCTGGAGCCTTGGCGACGACGGCGCGGTAGGGAGAAGAGGCAAAATATTATTTTTACTACTTTAGGATTTTCTAATTGAAACTCCTAATTGTAGTTTTTGTTGTGTCTTTTCTCAGGAGGATCGGTACAAATATATAGGGAGGAAAACTCTTTATCTCCATCTCAACTAGCAATATGGTACTAATTGATGTTGCACCTCCCACCTCTACTAATGGGTTTAAACATTAAAGCCCATTATGGAACACAAATATTGGGCCTTTGAGATTTATTGGAATTTCTTCATATGAATTTTTATTTAGGGTAACTATTCATATATAAATTCTAACAATCCCCCACCAGATCTACTATTCATATGAAGAAATTCCAATAAATCTCAAAGGCCTAATATTTGTGTTCTATAATGGGCTTTAATGTTTAAGCCTATTAGTAGAGGTGGGAGGTGCAACATCAATTAGTACCATATTGCTAGTTGAGATGGAGATAAGAAGTTTTCCTCCCTATATATTTATACTGATCCTCCTGAGGAAAGACACAACAAAAACTACAATTGGGAGTTTCAATTAGAAAATCCTAAAGTAGTAAAAATAATATTTTGCCTCTTCTCCCTACTGCGCCGTCATCGCCAAGGTTCCAGCCCGATCGTTCGCGTGCACCTGCGACCGGGCGAGCAGGTCTCCAGAACTGTCGTTTTTGCGATCCTGCACCGAGAGAAGGCGAATAAGGTTTTTGGGAAGCGCTCTTCGCGCGACTGCTCCCGATCTTCGTCACGGCTCGTCTTCCGTCAAGATCCAGGGACACTGCGTCCCGGCGTCGTCTTTGTCGGGCTAATCGAAGTCTTCCGCCGCCGCTAATCGACGACAGTGACAGCGACTAGGACGACCTCAGCTTCGCCTTCGGGAATCTCTCCATCGTGCTATCATCTACGAATTTCAGCAGCAGGTATTATTCTTACGATCTGGTCTCATCGTTCTTCTTGATCAATATGTTTAGTGTACGAGTTGTGCTTACACTAATTGCCATGATCTGTGATATAAGTTTGAGCCTAGTTAGTATGCAACATATATTTAATTTAGTTGTTCACTTCGTCATGATTTATAGTATGATTATAATCTGAAAATTGCCTAATATTTCAATAGTTAGAGTGCCATCATCGCACGGACTGAGACAACATATCAGCCCACCCCTCACGCCTTCCGTGTCCCATCTTTGATCTGGGCTC
This sequence comes from Cenchrus fungigraminus, assembly GCA_036936925.1. Lineage (NCBI taxonomy): Eukaryota > Viridiplantae > Streptophyta > Magnoliopsida > Poales > Poaceae > Cenchrus > Cenchrus fungigraminus. The sequence continues at coordinate 56,008,576 of CM072769.1, read as the reverse complement.
TACCCATCTTGCAGGTAGACCCGGCTACGAATATCGGGTCCAAGGAAAAGAATTCAGATCAGAATCCAATCCACCTCACGTCAGCCTGCAGGCTAGGACGCATAGCGCTCACAAAACATGCTTCGCTGCTCTGTGTGCATCGAGTCCAGCAACTGGACGTGTGTTAGTGAATAGGCTTGTGTAGGTATGGCTGCCCGTGGCCTAAAACCATGCATGCATCAAGTCATCCACGGACTATTGTTGGATTTAGCAAATTGACGGGGCGAGCAAAAGGAAAAAAAACAGTATGCAAGATATTGATCATCTCCAAAGGTACTAGTGTTCAGAGATGATTTATTATATGCATATCAAGATTTATTTAAAACCAAAGTGCAACTGTTCCTATACTGTCGTGGTCGTTTAGCAAAAAAAATCACACTGTTTTCATATATATAATCAATCCGCATGTCATTGACAGTGACCCTCAAGCATCAAATCATTAACGTTTGATGTGTCATATGCCATTGATAGCAAGAGTTATCCCGATCCGTTTACGTTGGGGAGTCGTGTGGGCAATGAGATGATGATGACACGACCAGGGAAGCACAAGGCTGAAGGGGACAGTGGCAGGCAAGGTCAGGATGTTGTGGCCATGACAGTGAGGCCGGGGAGGCAGGGATGGCGACGTGGCTAGGGTGGCTAGGAGGCACGAACGAAGACGGGTGAGATCAGGGTGTGGCGCTTGTGTGATGGGCATGACTGTGTGACTAGGAAGGTGAGGTTAGGTTGACGGTGATGAGGTTCGGGAGGCACAGACAACGGCGAGCGAGGTTAGGGTGGAGTGTGTGCGATGTTGATGATAACAAGGTCGGGGAGGTGCGGGGCAACCCGGTGACGTTGTGGCCGGGGTGGACAACAGCAAGCGAGACTGAAGTGGCGCGAGCGCGACGGTGTGGTCGGAGAGGTGGGGATTACGATGTGGTCAGGGTGGATGACAACGAGGCTGGGAAGGTGCGGACGATAGGGGTGAGGTTCAGGTAGCATGCGCGCGATGGGAATGACGACACAGTTGGAGAAGGCGAGGTCGGACAGGCGATGGTGACGCTGTGAGAGGCGGGGATGACGGTAAGGTTGGGAGTTGTGGACTAAGGCGAGCGTGGTCGGGCAGATGACATCAAGGTTTGTGGCCATGGACAATGACGAATGAGGTTTTGGATGGTGCAGACATGACGGGGACAATGATGAGGTCGGGGAGATATGGGGAAGATGGGGTGTTGGTGCGGTCGAGGTAGACAACAACAGGCAAGGTTGGGGTGGTGCAGGTGTGATGGTGCGGTGGAGGTGGATGATGACACAGTGGGAGCGGATGAGGATGACAATGAGGCTGGGGAGGTGCGGATGATAGTGGGTGAGGTCCGGATGTCGCGTGCACGATGGGAATGATGGTACAGCCGGGAAAGGCGAGATCGGGACAGACGGTGGGTCACGCCGTGGTAGAAGACGGTGAGATTGGGGAGGCGTGGATGATGGGTAGTGAGGTCAGCGTGACGTGTGCGCAACGGGGATGATGGTGAGGTCGAGGAGCTGCAGGGGGCGGCGAGGTGATGATGCAACCAAGACGGACGATGGTGATGCGAGCAATTTTTTCTCCTGTTGCAACGCACATGCATAATTGCTAGTTTTATTATTAAGTGTTAACCTAGAGGACTATGTATTCCCATGCATGCTGTTTAAATGGATAATTTTTAGTATGTTAATTTCTTGCAAGTGATAATAATATATGCTACTATGAGTCTATGACAAATGTATCTTAATCTACATAAAAATATTAAACTTACTACATGCATGGTCTCGAAAAAGGCAAATGAGTTTCTCACAATCTCGTTAGAAAAAAAAAGAGGCATCATTCGTCAAATTCATTCTCTCACCTCCCCCTCGTTTTCCCAAACCCTCTCCATTCCCTACCTCACATGTCATTCTCCATCTCCGTCATTGCTATAGAAAAGGTCACAATATGCGTGCGTCCACACACACTCATCTTATTGGCGCTGTCGTCGTGCAGGCAAGGTTGGTCGGAAACAGAAGAAAGGAGAGAAAGTTGAGCAGAGGAAAGATAATGTTAAAATAAATAGGTGGATCCACTCGTAGAAACTATGAGTTGGGTGATACAATTTCTGAATGAAATGTGTTACTTACATGGCAGCTTAGACATCATCTATGGAATCTGTGCAGTGGGTTGGGACTGCGCTTAGCGAATATATCAGCTAACCAATTAATACACGCTAGCTCGACCCGGAGGGACAAATTATTCTACCACAAGGAACTGTGTCAACATACACTCTATTCACAATGATTTTATTCTTTAAGTAGTCTAACAAGTGGATTTATCTGTTATGTTCTCGATTGATATTAATCTCAACCACGACAACAAAATGAATATTGGTAAACTCTTAAAATGTGGTTATGCGTTGGTAAAAGCAGTGTTCGGCTTGCTTCTTTCTACAGTATTTTCCTCTCACAGCAAATCTGCCGACTCAATCAGCACATAACATTTTCCTCTCACAATAAAATTGCCTGCCAAATAAATAAAAGTCCTGCCAAATGTTGCCAAACTTTCTGTCATTCCCCACTCAAGAATCCAGTGAAATGTCAATATCCCGAGTGCCTAGTTTTTTGAAACAATGCATTTCTAGTTGAGAAACAAATTGCGCATAGCACACTGGGAAAGCGTATGATTAAATTACGTATTCGATCTGGGAAAGCGGTCCCATTTCCCCCATTTGGCCATTTCCCTCCAACCGCCGTATTCCTGCTCACCCAGACCCTCCCCGTACGAGATGCCGTCCTCCGCCGCCTCTCGCCGTCGCGGCCGCAGCCAACCTGCACCCCCGGCGGCGCATCCGGAGGCGGTCGAGCGCGTGGTGTCCCCCGCAGCGGTGCCGCGTCTACCTCCGCCCGCCGTCTTCGTACGAAAGCTCAACCCAACCCCGGACGCGGCGGCGGTCGAGCGCGTCGGGGGCCCCGTAGCGGCGCCGTGCCTGCCGCCACCTGCCTCCTTCACGCGCGTTCCCGGACCCGCCCCGCGCGTCGATCCCCCAAACCCTAGCCCTCCCGAGCTCCAGGCTCGTCCCCCGACGCCGCCGCCGCCCTCCTCGTCCTCTAGGCGCCGCCACGACCGCCGCCGCCGCCCCAAGAAGGGGAAAGTGGCGAGGGACTGGACGTCGCTGCCGCGGGACGCGCTCGCAGATATCCTCCGCAAGCTCGACCACATCGAGATCCTCATGGGCGCCGGCCAGGCGTGCCGCTCCTGGCGCCGCGCCGCGCGGGTGGACCCCTCGCTGTGGCGCCGCATCGACATGCGCGGCCACGCCGACCTCTTCAACCAGGTCAACCTCCACGGGATGGCGCAGGCCGCCGTCCGCCGCGCCGACGGCCAGTGCGAGGCCTTCTGGGGCGAGTACACCGGCACCGACGCCTTCCTCCTATTCCTTGTCCAGCAGTAAGAATTTGCTCCTCGTATTCTCAAATTCTATTATGTTCTCGTTTGATTTGCTTCGAATTGGCTATCAGAAATTGAGCATTGAATTCGTTAGTTTGTGGACAAATTCGTTAACCTAGTGCAAATTACAGTAGGAATTTGGGTAGTTTTGTACTGCGGGTGCTTCTGACTTCTGAGATCTGATCATCATGCTATATGGTTGTGGTGGTGTTATTACTATTGTCAAGTACTATAGTTATCTTAGTTACCTTGTTGAAATGAATCTCAATAAATAAAAGTTAGGCGGTCGGTCAACGGTCCTGAGTTTATTCAGAATTCCCTCATGCGTGTAACAATCTACAAATAGCACATCCTTCTGATCATACACATGGTCATTTCAATTTCCCTTTTATTAATGAGCTAGTTTCTGTTTTAGTTGCACTCTTGAGCAGATTTGTCTCTAGTATAATCTGCTGACACACTGAGAATAAGGAAAGGTTAGAACTGCTGGTTGCTGACTCTGCACTACCAATAATTTTGTAGCAATGTTCTTAGGCTGGGTGTATCTTTTTCTTTTAAAAGGAAAACACTAATAAGCATGTGGGTGTATCACTGAAAATGTTAAATTATAGGACTAGTGAACATTCTAATCGTAACTGTTTGTGGAGGTGTGGTTACTATTGCTAAATATCTAGCTGTCTAGTTGCAATGTTGAAATGCATTTGGGGAAACAAAAGCTAGGAAGTCAGTCAATGGTCCTGAATTTTCGGATTTATCTCGTGCTAGTAATAATCTATACAATAGCATATCCTCAGATCATTAGCAGTCATTTCAGCTTCTTTTTTCTTAATGGGCTAGTTTATGATTTAGTGACACTCTTGAGCATATTGATCTCTAGTATTATTTGCTGACGCTCTGAGAGTATGGAAGATTACAACTAATTGCTGACTCTGGAAGACCAATAACTTTCAAGCAGTGCTTTAAGGCTGGGCGTACCTTTTTCTTTTAAGAAAAAAATGTAAAACAATAATAAGCATGTAGGTGTATCACAGAAAATGTCACACTATAGGACTAGTGAAAATTCAAAATTCTAATCATAACCGTTACAGAACCAGAGTTGGCAAAGCATGAATCCGAATTTAGGAGTGAGAAATCACATTATCAGAGCTAAGGGGACAAAGCAAGATATTGAACGTTTTCAGGCTAGTAATTACAATCCAAGTTATATATTCACCTGTAAGTGATATGCATGTTTCAGGATGGTGATTAGTGATTACAGATGCATAACTCCCTTTGCTGCCTTTTTTTAACAGATGAACAAAATGTTTCCTTATAGGTATCTTTACCTACATATTTGTATGCTGAGCCTAGTGCTATATATCTTTGCAGGGCACCATCTCTTAAGAGCCTTCGCCTCATATCTTGCGTTGATGTCTCCAATGAAGGGTTTGCAGAGGCAATAAAGAAGCTTAATCTGCTCGAGGAGCTTGAGCTTTCACTTTGTAGCAACGTATTTGGGCAGGAAGTTTTTGAGACTGTTGGAAAATCTTGTTCTCAACTCAAGCGCTTCAGACTCAGTGAACATAGTTTTTACAGTTTTGAAGATGTTGACTACAACAAGGATTGTGAAGCCCTGGGGATAGCTACTATGACTGGACTACGCTCCCTGCAGATCTTTGGCAATAACCTCACCAATGCAGGGCTGACAGAAATCTTGGACAACTGCCATCACTTGGAGTCCCTCGACATACGCCATTGCTTCAACGTTGATATGGACAACCACCTCCGAGGAAAGTGTGCTGGTATCAAGACACTGAGACTTCCCGATGACTCGACTGATGATTACGAATTCGAAGTTTCGTCTCCTATCTGGGACGATCAGTCCCAGAGCGAGGATAACTCTGATAGTGGCTACATGGGATCTGATGTTTATTATGAGCTGGACACCGAGCTCGACGAAGACGATGATATCTATGATCCTTCCAACTACATTGATGGTATGGACAAAGACGATGAAGAAGCTAGGATGGTCCTGAGGAGTTTGTGGGCGCTCATGAAATGAAACATATCTGCATGCTGTGATGGAAGTGCCAGATGCTTGCCTCAATTGCTCAAGTGTCTGCATGTTTGTCTTCATCGGGCGCCGTCCATCCTTCACTGCTTGTGGTGGTGCAATGGACGTATACTTCGTTTAACTTTTTTACTCGATGCTTTGATTAGTTTGTGCATGTTCCTGGCTTGATGAAGTCAAAGATCCGTTGTTTAAACCTCAGTGTTTTGCTTAGTTTGTGCATGTTCGTTAAATGAATTACATGTGAATGTTGTTGCCTTTGCTGGTACTGAGTCCTTGAAATGAACATAATCTGCTCTTCTTTTCTTTCCTTTTGCAAATCTCTCTTGCGAAACCTCTTGTTTCTTGTCACAAGGGCGAAACAAGTGTTGCTTTCCTTTTCTTGTTCTGCTATTTGTCTACAAGAAGAAATTTTGATTCGAAATTTTGGAGTTCCAAACACAAGTTTAGTAGCTATGATTCTAAAAATGAAATGCACTTTTGAATAGATTTTAACTTCTAGGATGGAGTAGATTTCAAGTATGAATGTAATACTCCATACATTTCAAATTACAGGTCGTGAATTTATTAAATTCATAGATGATGTTGTGTATTTAAATATACATTATGTCTATGAATCTAGAAAATCAAAACGACCTATAATTTGGAATGGAGGAAGTAGATTCAAAACACTGTTCGTGTACAATTTTATATCAGATATTCTAATTGAGGTTTAATAAACACTGAAATAGCTAGCAAAACATTTCAATATATTGCTTGAGGAAAACTGCTAGTTGTTGGCACATATTCGCCGGCAAACCGGAAGCGTAATTCAAGAAAATACGCGTCTGATATCAGAAAGCGGCGCTTCACGCTCCAGTCTCGTCAGTTTCCAGTTTCCATTTCCCTCCGCCGGCGTACTCGAGAAGCCCAGCCGACCACCTAACCTTGGGATTGGCCTTCCCCTCCCCTAATCGCAATGGCGTCCTCCGCCGCCGCCCCCAGCGGTTGCCGCAACCAGCCGGCGACGCATCCGGAGGTGGTTGAGGGTGCGGCGGGCCCCGCAGCGGTGCCGTGGCTCCCTCCGCCCGCCGCCTTCGCTCGCATGCTCCACCCCGCCGCCGGCACGGTGGCGCCCGCGCCCGCCGAGCGCACGAGGGGCCCCGCCGTGGCTCCCTCCACCCGCCGCCTTCGCACGCAAGCTCCACCCCGCCGCCACCGCCGCCACGGATGCGGCGCCAGCCGAGCGCGCGAGCGGCCCCGCCGCAGTGGCGGTGCCGTGGCTGCCGCCGCCCGCCGCCTTCGCACGCCGGCTCCACGCCGCTCCCCCATCCGAGACCCAGGCGCCACCGCCACCGAGTGGCTGGGCGGCGCTGCCGCGGGACGCGCTCGCGGCCGTCCTCCGCAAGCTCGACCACGTCGAGATCCTCATGGGCGCCGGGCGGGTGTGCCGCTCCTGGCGCCGCGCCGCGCGCGACGACCCCGCACTGTGGCGCCGCATCGACATGCGCGGTCACGCCGACCTCCACCGACGTGTCGACCTCTGCGGGATGGCGCGGGAGGCCATCCGCCGCGCCAAGGGGCGGTGCGAGGCGTTCTGGGCCGAGTACGCCGCCGATGACGACGTGCTGCTGCTCCTCGGCGAACAGTGAGATTTCAATCCCACCCCAAATTCTGTTTAGCATTTTTTAAGATTCGTCCTGAGTTTTCTTTGGATGATGTATCTGATTCTGGATTTTGGTAAAAAAAAAACTTTAAATTGATTACTGGATTTTGACAACTGAAGATATATTGACACTATGCATCATGTACAGTGCTGTTCCAGATAGGAATTTTTTGGCATCCTTTTTTGCACTGCAGTACATATACAATTCTGTACTTTACGTTGGATTACATAAGAGAATCGATCTGTCCGAGTTTACTTGTTTGTTTGAAAATAAGAAAGTGTGTCCTTGTATCTTTGTATGTACCTTTTAGTGATATCCTGAAAGGGATGAAATTCTAATGGATAAATCTGGAATATCATCATGTTTTCCTGTTTTATTCACTGTGGAATTTCCCAGCCTAGCATTTAGCTAAACTCTGGTGCCTGTCTGCATTTGTTCTCATAAAGTAGTGAACTGTTAACTAAGATTGTGGGTTATCCTTACCATTATGTTCAGAATGATCTTATATGGTGTTACGGTATCTAAGTTTTGTCATGTCGGTCTTTGGTCTAACAAAAACATATATTTATGTTCAAATTCCATAACTTCTTAAGACAAAGAAACACCGTCCCAATTTGGTATGGAGTATGGACTGCAATGTGGTGCTAATATGTCAGGGATAAAACATTACTTTGTGAAATAATTAAACAGTGGAACAAACTCACTGAACTTATTATGAAAAAGATAAAGTGCTGATATCTTATTCTGCAACTGCATTCTCCAACCAAATGTGTTGTTCTCATACCAAATATAAATTGTGAGTTCAGTACCAGTAAACTCTTCCAAATGATGGACGGGTCATTATATGTGATTATCCTCTAAAGTGACTTAACCGCTTATACAGTCATCTTTGAATGCCCTTTTTTATCTGGACAAGCATCGTACATGTACATTATCTTTCTGTGTTTCTTTTTGAAGGTGCATTTATTGATTATTATTGTCATCTCTAAATACTCTTTCATTAGACTCTGATAGCAGATAACTGCACCTTACTGTAGCAAGAATTGGTGCTAGTTATAATTTGTACACCATACATCAGCATTTCTTTATTATGGTGTATCTTTATTGGTTACTAATATACAAGTGCGACATTTGCTGGGCACCGTCCCTAAAGAGCCTCCGCCTCATTTCTTGTCAGGATATCATTGGATTTGAAGAGGAGATAAAGAAGTTTCCTTTGCTTGAGGAGCTTGAGATTTCACTCTTTACAAATATAGGTGGGAAGCATGTGTTTAGGCTATTGGCCAATCATGCCCACAGCTGAAGCATTTCAAATTCCATAGATACCGCTTCATCAATTTAGGAACCAGAGAGTACTCAGATGATGATGGTGATGATGACTATTATGACTATGATTTGAAGTACACGGATGATGATGCCCTGGGGATTGCATCTATGCATGGGTTGCACACTCTTCAGCTCTTTGGCAATAATCTCACCAATGAAGGATTGACAGCCATCCTTGACAATTGCCCCCACCTGCAGTCCCTTGACATCCGTCATTGCTTCAACATCATCATGGATGATACCCTGCAAGCAAAGTGTGCAAGGATCAAGACACTCAAGCTTCCCTCTGATCCTACAGATGACTATGTCTTTCCTGTTTGTAGCCCTCTTTGGCCATCTGGGATCGACTCCGACAGTGATACTCTTGGGTCATTTGACACCTACGACAGTGATTATGATGTCTATGGTGACTACATTCTGGACTCAGATGAGTATGATGATTACTGTGACCCCTTGCGCTACCTTGATGGTGTCTACGAAGATGAGCTTGGTCCGGAAGATCGGATGTTCATCAAGGGTATGCGCATGATGAGAGATGATGACTACTGATTTAGTTGTCCTTATCGCCAGTAGCTTGATGATATCTAGGACTAGAGATCTTATGTTGCTGGTATCTCACCTTCTGCTGGAAAGATTGCTTAGCGGCTTCAATGTATCAATGTCTTGTATTGTCTCCCTACTATATGTTCACTGACTCTGAACTTGTGGTGTTGATGACAGTTTAATGAGTGTCTTTACTGGAGATGTTTCCTTAAGCTGCGGAGGTCAGTGATGCTTGTCCAAGGATGAACTTGTTGATCCAAGAATATATTGTAACCTATGTCCAGTCTTCTTTGTTAACCCTGGACCAATGGCGTTTACTGGCCAGGAAAGTTCAGGTGAGTTTATGGCATTAGGCAACGACCAACGGATGTGAAGGTGGTAGAGCTGCATCACTTTGACTTGTCGATGATTGCCCAATGGTTTTGGAAGGTAGGGGTTGCCATTTCAAGGGAAAGCTTGGCAGTGCTTTATCTAGTTAGGCTGTGAAAAGTTGCCAGTGGAGGCAGAGGTTTCAAAATCTAAATGTAGAGCACCGTAGAGGGTATGGTTTGGCAAATAGTTTCACTCTTCTGAAGAACAGAGGACTAGCATTAGCAGATTAATTTATTTTTATTTATAGATCTTTCTTGCTTTCAATAAAAGCAATGGCATTCTTCTACAACAAACCATTAATCATTTACTCCAGCCACTGAACTTTCTCCAACACTGTTACTGCTAGTACCTTAAGCAGATTTCACTGTTACTGTAAGTAACGGAATCCTATTACAGTTGAGCTGACGCTGGCCCAGAATGTGGTGGTCCACATAAAACGCAGTTGCATGCCGGCCCGTCGATGCAGTCCCATGAACACCTCCCAAGTGAATGCAGTTACTGTTGCATGTTTTGTCACTGCACGGGTCACCCAACCCAAGAACTACGGGGTTACAATTCGCCTTCTTTCTACTTTCCATTGACGCCACCTCATCTGCAAATCTCAAAAATAAAAAAAAAATACTATCAGAACAAACAGAAACAACGCTTGTCAAATAATACATCAAATAGCATCAGAGTTAGTTATGATGACAATTCTTCTTTGTTACTCATTATTTATATATATGTATGCATTGCTGCAATAGGGGCAGAGATATACTTGACAACAGCACCATGAGGGCAAGGATCAGGAAAACTTGGGTGGCCTTCATCTTGAGTAGCTTGTTGAATTGAAAATGTGGTGTGAAAGGTTAATGGTATTGAAATGAGCAGCTAGCTAGTTGCTGATTGTCTGATCTGTGGATAACAAGCTCGTAGATAGCAAATGGACCTTATAAAGGATCAGGACTTGTTATTTTTGGAAGTAAATTAATATTATTTGACATTACACATAAATTCTAAAAAAATGTGTGTAGGATTTAATTGTGCTTATCAATATGAGCACAAGAAATGTTTCAGTCTAGTATAACATAAATTAATGCATAGCAAGGCAGTCCTGCCATTCTTTAGCTAGATATGCATATATATTCTTTTACAAAACAGCTGTACATGAGTTGTAAAAAATTGGATGCAATCAATGAGATGTCAGAATTATTTAATATGTATAGCATCATTTAATTGTGATTATCAATTTGAGCACATAAAGGCACTCCCAATGGTGTATTAATGATAGTTTTTATCTCTCTTAAATAGCTTGTCAATTAATTAAAATGGTGATGTGGCAGACTATTTAATGAGGAAAGAGATGTAGAATCATAGAAATGATTTCTTCATGAAGAAACCAAGTCTTCTCTTGAACCAATGCACCAAGAAACTATGAAATTGTCATTGAGAAGAAACTACTAGTTTCTAAGAGACTCATGGCACTCTTTCATTGGAGGAAGAAGTTAGAGTTGAAAGAGAGGAAGAGAAAACAATTATTACTCAAAGACACTACCACTGTGAAAGATAGTTTCTTAGATGATTTCTTGTGCTATGAAAACTGTGCCAGTTTCTTTCATCGAGACTGCTCTAAAAGGACTCCATGTAGTAGAGTATTTAATGCATACCCAATATGCATATTCTTTTGCAATACAACAATAGATGAGTTGCAAAAAATTAACAGCAATCAAATGCAGTTAATGAGATGTCACAATTATATATAATATATATATAGTAGCATTTAACATGGCTCTAAACCTGTAAAATAGCAATTTTCTATATTGCGTAATTCCATGAAATAGTGGCAAGTGTGATACATCAATAATGGATGGAGAAGCATAATATGCTATGCTTTTGATTTATCCCTCTATATGCGTACATCTTTTCCCTTTTTCATGAGCTGAGAATGCAGTGAAACTTGGTTATGTGCGATTGCAGAAGATGGAAACATTCTCTTTCTCTTAAAAAAAGTAGCATTTAAACATGATTATATATCAATATGAGCACATAAATTGGCTCATTCTAAAGTATGGAATTAGTGCATAGCAAGGCAACACTGTTGTCCTCTATCTTTATTTTCTGGAGGGATATATTATGGCATTCCTCCACTATTGTAAAAGAACATTTTGCCAACTTTTTAGGCTGGTGAATGGCTTTGTATGAGAAGTTGACACACAAGTATTGTTTGCTCCATAGAAGACAAGATGGGAACTTTAGGAACTGGCTCGGGTAGGACACCAGTTGGCAGCATATAGCATTATTCACGAATCCTTCGCTCCGGCACTTAAAGCTTGGAAAGCTCAACCGTCAGTTTGTCATATGCTCGGGTCACACAAAGCTTTGGTCATAAACTCTATCCTAGCTATGATAATTAACCTCTCGAGAGAGGACACTGTCATTTTTAGATAAAGGATAAAATCTGGCGTATGAAACCCATATGGTTACATTGAGTTCTTATTTTCTAATCCTCAAAAATGAGGAACTCAAAACTTCAAGAAGAAAACTCTAAGATAATTTAAAAGAGTAATCTTCATTCTTCTTCTTCGTTCATGTTTCAATCTTTTATTGTCTCTATATAGCACCAATCCATCACATCTTTCATTTGCTTAGAGATTTGATGTCGGACTTGTCATGCCGAAATACTTGTCTTCTATATTGCTCGAGCATCTGACTGTGCCTAAGTATTGAAAGCCGGTTGTGTTACACTAGGCCAGCGATTTGTGCTGGCGGCTAAAACCGGTCTTTGCTGGCGGGTAGAGCGTCCGCCAGCGACCTTGAGCCAGTAGAAATGACCATTTGTGCTGGCAGTTGCCCTATCCGCCAGCACAGAGAACATCTGTGCTGGCGGGCACTTAGGCCGCCCGCCAGCACAGAGGACATCTATGCTGGTGGTTGCTTAAGCCGTCCGCCAGCGAAATGATTTTTCCATTTTACCATTTATTATTATATAATTCGCATTAATAATTCACATTAATCATTTATTATTATATTTTTTTATTATCTGATTTTGCCCGCTAAATTCACTGGTATTTATTATTAATTGTATTTGTATGCTAAATTCACGTGAAATTATTATTATTTGTATTTGACTGCCAAATTCAAATACCACATAATTCAAACTAGTATATTATAATACATAAGTCACGTTATCAGAAAATATCGTACGTAATAGATAATCGACATCCAACATGTCGAATAGATAATACTAGTTTTCAATTAAACCCGGCCCATCTACGTAAATGTTCGCACTCGTCCACAATCAACACTCCTTCTTTGTCGAAGAATACGTCTTTCTCATGGCAAATCTCATGTAGGATGAACCTCGTCATGTCCGCACAAATGTTGTCGATTTGCTTGTCACCCAGCTTCCCCACGATCCCTCGATGGTAGGCATCTGTGCACGTACACACAATAAATAAAGATTCTAAATGCATTACTATTACAGGAAGATAATTTGCACAAACAACAAGAGGCTTACATCTTGAGGATTCGTCCGGTACCTACCATTATTTCTCAAGACCTCGCACACGTAATATCCACATAGCACAATGCCGGGAGGTTGCTTGTAGCACTGCAAACAAATAAAAAATGATCAGAAATTATTAACAAAAGTGTACAACTCTATAAAAACCAAGTTGTTATGTTCTTACCCATTTAGCATGTCGTATCAACAATGTATCCTTATTTGGAGGGTGCTCCCCACTATTCCTTATGTATAGCCGATACGCACTTTAAGGATGCAAAGACAAAAGTTAGTAATACAAATTTAGCCGATACACACATTATTAATTATTACAATGGGTTGTCTTACTTTTTTACAATGTCGATGAATGGTCTGTAAGAATCCTCTTCATAGTGTAACGAGTCGTAGACCATTGCTTCTCCTAGCTTTGGACAGATGTGGAGGGCAATGAAATGGTCTCTGCATTATATTTAAATAATAAATATAAATAAACCATAGAATATATCTATTTATATATATCTAGTAATTAGAACGAACTTACTTAAAATTGTAAGCACACATGATACTCTCCTTATGCTGCATTTTCTTCATTCTTTTTCCAATGTATACAGACACCCCATGACTAAAAGATGTATGGTATTTCTTTATCATAAGATCTTTCTCCTCTGGTGTCTGCGCTTGTTTTTCGATTTCCTTTCTTACCTTTTCAGTCATTACGAACTTGTGTTCCGCCTCGCATATTTGTTGCGGGTCACAGTATGCTACACTCCACCTCCCAATTGTCTTCTTTTCATCCAACGCTTGCATCCTACAGAATAGATCGCTTAGGATGGTTACCAAAAATACATATGAATTTGAAAAAGATATAGTATGGTACATGCATGTTGACTTACATGCACCAAGCGGTGATGAGATTCACGTCGAGGCGTTCACGACGGTACATCACGTGCAAATCCTGAAAATCAATTACAAGCTTGTTCACTTGAGAGGCACCGAACACCCATGTTGGGACAGACATGGTGATAGAGTTTATGCCTTCCTTCATGGCGTTCATGATCCATTGGTGCAGGTTTTTCAGTTCCTGTGGCCCCTCGCTCAGTTGCCACGAATGCAAGAATGGTTTGCCATGCTCATACCTGTTGGGGACATCATCCGACCCAATAAAATCTCCAAGCCCCTTCTTTTGCTTACGGCGGCTCCTAGTAGTTGCACCAGATTTTACATTCTTTGTATTCTTGAGTGCTTTGAAGAACATGTCAGCATCTGATGTGACCTTCTTTGGTTCATGTGAGGCTATCATACGTCGTATTGTTGCTGGCCTCTTGGTAGGTGGAGATGGCGTAGGAGACGATGACCTTCGAAAATTATCTACGTCGTCTGCAGATTCTGCTAATGCCCCTTCATCGAGAGTTTCTTGGACGGGTGATAGCCTTGGCATGTCGTTCTCATTGTTACCTCCCTGCTCAACACCCATCGTAGGTTGTTCCGTGTTCTCGACGACTGCAGCATTAGAATCTTGGAGGGCTTGGCTAGGGTCTGAATCTGGGAGGGGTACTCGTTCTTGGCTAGGTTGCGAGGGATTTGGTGATGCATTAAGAATGGTATCTCGGCGATGCCATAGTATGTATTGGTTCCTCGCATCACCGAGAAGCTCGATCCCCTCATCAGTAGGGATATCAATCTCGCACGACTCATCAGACACCGATACAACTTGCACCCATGCGTACTCTGCCGGTGGTGGATTCGGAAACACATGACCCGACAGTGCCATGGCTGTTGCAACCTCTCGAAACTTATCTTGTTTTCTTCCATAAGGTATAACCAACTTGCATGGTGTATCCTCTCTAATTTCATCGACAGGATACGTGGCGTTTGCAATAGAACCCGCACTACTTGGAGGCATGACAGTTCCGATCTGGGCAAGCTGCAAGTTTGGAAGGAGGCCAGCAAGCTGCAAGTTTGGACCATCAGATGCATTCTGTGCACTCTGTGCGGCAGAAATCTGTTGGCTTACGAAGAAGCCTAACAACTCTTGCTTGGCGATTTCTCTCATCTTGTCTTCAAGGCCCTTCTTATAACGGTCCCGCTTCTTGTAGCTTGACCGGTGTTCAACAAATGCTTTACCCCATGGCAAGGTAGATGACATCCCTCGAACACGCCCAGAGTGCTCAGGGGTACCGATCGCGGCGGTTAGCATATCGTTCTCCCTGTCGGGCTTGAAAAGACCTTTCTTTTGCATTTTGGCGAGCTCTCCCAACTTCTCATAGATCTGTTCTGTTGTGGGCTTCTCGAATGTCACCGTGCCGTCAGGTCTCGCAGTAGGAATTCGAGCAAGGCACCAATTCCTGCCGCGCTCATCCATGCCTTCAAACAACTCTGGTAAACAAGCTACCCTCCTTTCTTCTTCCTCCTGCCTCCATTTTTCTAACTTGGCAGCATATCCTCCTGAACCTAAGTGATGTGGGTTCTCAGCAGCTTTCTTAGCCTTCTCCTGAGCTTGGAGACTCTGAGCTAGAGCTTCCTCTGTTCTCTTCTGTTCTTTGAATTCTTCCCACACGTCTAGCGGGATGTTTCCATACACATCCCTAGCATTCTTGTCTTTCTTAACAAATTCAGTGTTAAGCACAGACCTCCAATTTCTGAGAGTTCTTCCACAAAAGCCCTCAGCATACTTTCTACCTTCATTCTCTGTGCCTTCCGGAAAAAGGAACTTTTCTTTCACTTTGGCCCACAGTACATCCTTTGTAGCCTTAGGCACCTTCTTCCAATTATCAGTTGTCATCCAAGACGCCATGATGTCCCTGACAATTGCACCAATGATGTTCCGAAACCTAGCACCTATGTTCTCAGGTTCAATGGGCTCGCCTTTGTCACCCAATTGTTCTATCACAAGTTGTCCTCTATCAGGGATCTGGTTTCTTCTTCGTTGCCCACGTTTCCTTTTCGGGTTACTACTAGAAACAGTAGTACCCGAAGGTTGTGGTCCTGAACCTTCTGCCTCTTGGACAACAATGGTAGGTGCTCTACGACAACGTCGTCGCGGGGATCTGTCATCGTTCTATAGGGAAAACATCATTTTCAGTATAACTAAATTTGAACAACATACATTATTCGTACTGAATGTGCATGCAGACCTCATTATCTCCGCTTGGTTCGTAGTCAAGATCTTCATCTTTTAGATGCCTGCGTGGCCGCGGTACGCTTGGTTCGTACTCAGGTGGAGTTTCATAGTCTCCATTAAAATCACTGGAATCCTCTGAGGATTCCACACTGTAATTAACAAAATATATTGTTCACATGTTTGTTTTCCAGATTACCGCTGATTAATTAACAAAATATAATTTTAGACATAATTGATAAACACAAATAATTGTACATATATTTTGCAATCCATAAATATGTTTGAGTTTTCCATATGGATATGAATTTACATTTCTTAATTTACAATCCATAAATATGTTTGAATTTTCCATATAGATATGAATTTACATTTCTATATTTACAATCCATAAATATGTTTGAATTTTCCATATAGATATGAATTTACATTTCTTAATTTACAATTCATAAATATGATTGAATTTTCCATATAGATATGAATTTACATTTCTATATTTACAATCCATGAATATGTTTGAATTTTCCATATAGATATGAATTTACATTTCTATATTTACAATCCATAAATATGTTTGAATTTTCCATATATATATGAATATGCATTTCTATATTTACAATCCATAAATTTTTTGCAATCCATAAACAATTGTATATAGAAAACTAAATTACATATCAAATTTATTCATATATTCATATCTATATTCATACATATCTATATTTATACATATCTATATTTATATCTATATTTATACATATCTAAATTTTTTAACACATAGAAAAATGAATCCGGAGCAACAAAATTTAGCAACGAAATTAAAAAAAAGAACCCCGGAGCTGTCGCGGCGGTGGCGCCGGCGGCCCCGTCCCCGTCCTGGGCGTGGGGCGCGGCGGCGGCGGCGGCGGTGCCGGCGGCCCCATCCCCGTCCAGGGCAGGGGCCGCATGGGGCGCGACGGCGGCGGCGGCGGCGCCGGCGGCCCCGTCCCCGGCCCCGGATCCTCTGCCCGCACTAGTCGACGACGGTGGTTGCGGGCCGGCGTCGTCGTCGGCGTGCGGGGAGGCGGCCATCCCGAGCTGCGTAGAGGGAGGAGCCGGCCGGCGCTGGAGGGGAGGAGGCGGCCGACGCAAGAGGGGGCGGACGGCGGCGGGAGACGACGCGACGGCGCGGAGGGAGAACGTCGGCGGTCCTCGGGGACGCGACGGCGCGGCGCGAGGCGGCTGGCGCTCGAGGGAGGAGGCGGTCGGCGTGCAGGACGGCGGCGGAGCTGATGGCGGCGGCGGGGGGCGCAGGAAATTTTGGCAGCCTCACGGCGTCGTTCCAATTCCGCGCCAAACTTAGAAAATTTCAGCGCGTTGTGGGCTTATATAGGCAGGATTTGTGCTGGCGGGTGACCTAACGCGCCCGCCAGCGGTGAGCATCTGTGCTGGTGGGCGCTTAAGCCACCCCCCAGTAGTGTGCATCAGTGCTAGCGGGTGGCTTAAGCGCCCACCAACGCTGTAAATTTTGAAAAATCAAAAAATTCAAAATCTTATTCAAATTTGTTGAAATATGTCCTAAACTTCCACAACTCTAACAAAATATTTCAAATTTAAATTAAAAATTTTGTGTGCCCATAAAAAATTAATTTTTTGAAAAACGTAGTTCAAATGTGACTCATGGGTGAAACCTCCTATAACACTTGAGGTGTTTCACCCAAGAGTCAATTTTGAAATAAATTTTTCAAACAAACAATTTTTTATGAGATAACACATTTCCAAACTTAAATTTTACACATTTTATAAGAGATGTGAAAGTTTCAGACAAATTTGAGAAGATTTCGACCAAATTTTGATTTTTTTTATTTTTTTCAAATATTTTGTTCAAAAAATTTGAAATCTTGCCTAAATTAATTCAAAATTGTTTCAAACTTATACAAGTGAAGTAAAATTTTTAATATTAAGTTTAGGAAGTGTGTTTCCTAACAAAAAACTAGTAGTTCCTAAATTAGTCAATTTAGAAGAGATTCAAAAAATTTGACACATTTTGAAAAATCAAAAAATTCAAAATCTTATTCAAACTTGTTGAAATATGTCACAAACTTCCACAACTCTAACAAAATGTTTCAAATTTAATTTGAAAAGTTTGTGTGCCCATAAAAAATTATTTGTTTGAAAAACTTAGTTCAAATGTGACTCCTGGGTGAAACCTCCTATAACACTTGAGGTGTTTCACCCAGGAGTCACATTTGAACTAAGTTTTTAAAACAAACAATTTTTTATGAGATAACACATTTCCAAACTTAAATTTGACATATTTTATAAGAGATGTGAAAGTTTCAGACAAATTTGAGAAGGTTTGGGCCAAATTTCGAATTTTTTGATTTTTTTTCAAAATGCACTATGCTGGCGGGCGCTTAAGCCACCCGCCAGTAGTGTGCATCAGTGCTGGCGGGTGGCTTAAGCGCCCGCCAGCGCTGTGAATTTTGAAAAATCAAAAAATTCAAAATCTTATTCAAACTTGTTGAAATATGTCCCAAACTTCCACAACTCTAACAAAATGTTTCAAATTTAATTTAGGAAGTTTGTGAGCCCATGAAAAATTGTTTTTTTGAAAAACTTAGTTCAAATGTGACTCATGGGTGAAACCTCCTATAACACTTGAGGTGTTTCACCCAAGAGTCACATTTGAACTAAGTTTTTCAAATAAATAATTTTTTTATGAGATAACACATTTCCAAACTTAAATTTGACACATTTTATAAGAGATGTGAAAGTTTCGGACAAATTTGAGAAGGTTTGGGAAAGATTTTGATTTTTTTGATTTTTTTCGAATTTTTTGTTCAAAAAATTTGAAATCTTGCCTAAATTAATTCAAAATTGTTTGAAACTTATACAAGTGAAGTAAAATTCTTAATATTAAGTTTAGGAAGTGTGTTTCCTAACAAAGAACTAGTAGTTTCTAAATTTAGTCAATTTAGAAGACATTCAAAAAATTTGACACATTTTGAAAAATCAAAAAAATTCAAAATCTTATTCAAACTTGTTGAAATATGTCCCAAACTTCCACAACTCTAACAAAATGTTTCAAATTTAATTTAAAAAGTTTGTGTGCCCATAAAAAATTATTTGTTTGAAAAACTTAGTTCAAATGTGACTCATGGGTGAAACCTCCTATAACACTTGAGGTGTTTCACCCAAGAGTCAAATTTGAACTAAGTTTTTCAAACAAACAATTTTTTATGAGATAACACATTTTCAAACTTAAATTTGACACATTTTATAAGAGATGTGAAAGTTTCAGACAAATTTGAGAAGGTTTGGGCCAAATTTCGAATTTTTTGATTTTTAAAAAATGCACTATGCTGGCGGGCGCTTAAGCCACCCGCCAGCAGTGTTCATCAGTGCTGGCGGTGGGCTTAAGTGCCCGCCAGCACTGATGCACACTGCTGGCGGGTGGCTTAAGCGCCCGCCAGCGTAGTGCTCTATAACTACTCTGTTTTTCCTAAGTGTTTGACTACTATTGCGCGAGCGGATCGACGTCAGCAGGCTGCCGGACTGCGTCGTCAACGCCTCGATCCGTGTTCCATGCCGGCTCCGGCTCCAGCGCCGGCCGCCTCGCCGTCTTCCCATCCCGCGGCCGCCTCTCGCCGCCTCGCCGTCCCGCCTCGCCGGTTCCGGCGGGCTGTCGCGCGCCGCCCTGCCGTCGCGCGCCGCGTCGCGCTGCCGCCAGCTCGCCTGCCCGCTCCGCCAGCTCGCCTGCTCCCCTGCCTGCGCCGCCAGACCTCCCCTGCCCGCCAACGTAAGTGATATATTTTTAAAATTTTTTGTTAGCTTAGATTAGTGTTTTTTAAAATTACATAGAAGGGAGTAGAATTTAGAAAAAGATTGTGTAGTAATTTTGTATACATTTAGAAATAGATTGTGTAGTAATTTAGAAATAGATTGTGTAGCAAATTTTTGTTAGACTTAAGTTTCTGTAGAAAATTTTAAATAAAATTTCGTGTATATTTTAGGGATAACAATGGCAAATCAGTTTGCCTTTTTTAATCGTGATGGCGGCCGTGGAGGTAGTCGTCGTCCTGTCCGCAATGGTCCCCCAGTCCCAGACCCTCCACCACCACTCCCAGGGCAACCTGTTGGTGCTTCCTTCCCTGTCGGTCAAGAACCCATGCCCATTACCCAACGCGAGTTACGTCAAAATGTGGTATGTACTTAGATATTCTATTTTTTGAATTTGTCATTGTTTTTACAATGATAATAATGTGTATTATTTGCATTGTTAATTATGAAGCTGGTTTCACTAATGCAGTGGTTAGAATGAGTTATATATTCTGTGACTGGAAAAGCTCCAATGGTGAGACATGAACAAACGACTTCATCCCGAGGAAGGTCTATTGTTTCTCTATCAATTAATGCTGCGGGCATGCGAGAGCAAACACTTGGTGATACAGTTATTATCCATGTCAATTCTTTTGCTGCAATACAACCACATGTTACCGCTTCTGATGCTGTGAGGAAGGCACTTATCGAAATAGAAGCTCAAACAAGATATGTAATCCGAGACTATAGTTACTTCAAGATTAAAGCCTTAGAACATAACAACATGGCCGTCACTGAAATGCCTAAACGGACATCACCATTGTATGCATCGTCCATTATATGTAACTAAAACTTACTCTTTATTTTTGGAATTTGTTTTTTAAGAACCTTGTACTTACACGTTATGTTTTGCTTGCCAATTGAATCAGGACGCATTGTATAACAGTTTCATGCACGCTGATCAAGGTATGCATGAGGTCTTACGTCAAGTATTGCATAACATTGGATGGACATTCACGACACCGCACCCATGTCCAGTACGTAGCGGTTGGCAAGCTGGCATTACCCTATCATCATCTACGAATTCAGTGCAAATATTTGGAGAGATATTCATGACGCCCTACATGGCCAGAGATAGTGCATACATATATGCACTGGATTATGTTGATAGGTTCTTAGGCATCAACATCATCGATATTAATCATACTTTGTACCTCACGATGATTCACGGTCATGATGTGAACGATCCTAGATTTTAATTAAGTATGAAATTTGTACCCTTTTAATTGTATGGATTTGAACTTTTAGTCTTTGCTAAGACTAAAGTACTGATGTATTAATCATGCGTTGTTGTATTTGTATGATTTTACTTGTGAGCTTTCAATGACATGAAATCAAACCCAATACAATATAATAATGACTTCAAAATGTGACTTAATTTGAAGTGCTAATAAGAAGTCTTACAACGACACTGATTAATAAAGTCTTACAAGAGATACATCAAGACAGACTAATAACAAGTGCTAATTTATCCTTTAACAATTCTTCCTTCGCAGTCTGTACGTAACCATGGCTTCTCCGATTTAGGAATGCTGCTTTCAATTCTTTTGATTCTTTTTTCATGATCTTTGAACAAGACTAATTCCTCATACTGATTGTAATCCTCAACGTCAACTACACCTTCAACTCCAAGAATTCTTTGTTTTCCGGAGACGACAATGTGCTTCTTTGCATTCATAGGATCAGCTATGTAGAAAACCTGTGCAACACGCTCAGCGAGTACCCATGGGTCATCTTTGTAACCTACATTGGCAAGGTCTACAAGTGTCAGCCCATAGTTGTCATCTGTAACGCCCTTCGGGTGTTTGACCCATTGGCACCGAAACAAGGGGATACAGATATTCGCTCCATAGTCAAGTTCCCATATTTCCTCTATGAAACCGTAGAAAGTGTTGTTGTTTCCGCGGGCATCAATCGCATCTATGCGAACACCACTGTTTTGATAAGCGACACTCTTGTTGTCTTTTGCCTTGGTATAAAAGGTGTACCCATTAATTTCGTATGCTTGCCATGAGGTGACATTACTTGATGGGCCGGACGCTAATCTGGTCATTACTGCATCGTCTTCAAATAGATGCCCATGTTCTTTTAACCAGGATGGGAAACAACGCTTTTGCTCATTGAGGACCCAATCATCAGACCGACCATCATTTTCTTCAGTAATCTGTTTTATGTGTTCCACGATGAATGGCTCCGTAATTGCAAGTTGTTGTAGAGCACTTGAATGTGCTTTCTCCAGTTCTTGGTTGTCCTCATCAATGAATCTTTTCTTTCCAATGGTACCTGTCCCAGACAATCTGCCCTCGTGTCGAGATTCCGGTAAACCGATCGCTTTCGTATCTTTTATGTAATCTATGCAACAATCAACACTCTCTTCTGTATGGTAGCTCTCGATCATGCTGCCCTCTGGAAATGCCTTATTTCTCATGTATCCATTCAGAATTGACATGAATCGTTCGTAGGTCCACATCTGATGGAAGTACATAGGTCCTAGTTCTGTAATTTGCTCAACCATGTGGAGCATCAAATGTTCCATGATATCAAAAAAGGACGGAGGGAAGCACATCTCGAGTTGGGCCTGCGTTTCAGCCATAAAAAGCTGCAGTCTTGCCAACTCTATACAATCGACCAGTTCTGCGAAATCACATTGAAAAAGTAACACATCCTTGTGATAACCATCTTAAGGAATACTTGTTTAACAGCTCGGATCACAATTGGGAGAAAAACAATGATCATCACATGGCAATCATGAGAGTTACAACCAGTAAGCATCATGTCTTTCAACGAGACTAGTGATCTGATGTTGGATGAGAATCCGGTAGGCACTTTCAGACCGCGCAAGCACTTGCAAATAGCCAACCTCTCATCTTGTGTCAAGTTGTAGCTGGTCGGGGGAAGGTACTGTTTACCATTAGGACGTTCTTGCGGGTGTAGCTCTGGCCTGATTTTTAGGTCAACAAGATCCTTGCGTGACTTTAGTCTGTCCTTTACCTTGCCTGATAAACCTAAGAAACCCAAGATGCTTTCAAACACATTCTTCTTAAGATGCATCCCATCAATGGCATGGTGCACCGCCAAATCTTTCCAGTATGGCAAATACTTAAAGAAGATAGACATCTTCTTAAAAGGCACGTCGACGTTCTCCGTAGTTTCAGCCTCCTTCCTTCCCTTTTTCGTAGGTTCATCAACACCAACTTTTGACTTCTTACCAAGTTTGAACTTGACCTTCTGACACATTTCAAATACGATTCTACCTATGGCCGGTTGTGGGGCAGAACCATTCTCTTTCCATCAAAATACTCTGGCATCTTGCGGTACTTGTGAGTCTTTAATAGCCATCGTCTGTTGCCCATATACACTATCTTCGTAGATCCTTTAAGGTACAAAGATATTGTATCATTCAAGCATACTACACAGCCTGTCTTTCCTTTTACCTGACCTGACACAGAAAATAGGGCAGGGTAATCATTAATGGTAACAAAGATAATGGCCTTAAGTGTGAATTGCTCCTGCCTGTACTCATCCCACATCTTAATCCCATGTATCCAAAGCTTCTCCATTTCTTCCATCAATGACTCCTGGAAAACATCTATGTCGATCCCAGGTTGCGTCGGTCCTTGGATTAGAATGGTTAGCAAAAGAAACTTTCTCTTGTGACATAGCCAGGGGGAAGGTTGTATATGCTCATCAACACTGGCCATGTGCTGTGTGTGCTGCTTCTTTCACCAAATGGATTCATGCCGTCTGTACTTAACGTGAACCGTATATTTCTTTTTTCACCGCTAAACTTGTCATACTTGGAATCAAAGGTCTTCCACTGCCGAGCATCCGAAGGATGTCGAAGCTTCCCATCGTTTTTGTCTGGGCGATCGGCGTGCCAAGTCATTAGTTTAGCGGTCTTTGGGTTCGAGAACAATCGCTTCAGATGGTCCTCCACCGGCAAGTACCACATCACCAAA
This sequence comes from Cenchrus fungigraminus, assembly GCA_036936925.1. Classification (NCBI taxonomy): domain Eukaryota; kingdom Viridiplantae; phylum Streptophyta; class Magnoliopsida; order Poales; family Poaceae; genus Cenchrus; species Cenchrus fungigraminus. The sequence goes on along the minus strand of CM072769.1, from coordinate 55,984,745 downwards.
GCAGGGACTTTACGTTGACCAGCTGTGTCAGTACCAATACTAGACTCATCCTCCACTTGAGCGCCTGCACTTTTCTTTCCACCCATCTTCCTCTTCGTGCCTTTCGAGGTAGCAACACGTTCCGCATCGAAATCTGCATTGCTTTTGTATCGGCTAGCATCGCAATTTGGACACTTCTGCATGTTTGCATAGTCACCGCGGTACAATATGCAATGGTTCCTGCACGCGTGTATTCTTTGCACTCGCATCTTCAATGGGTTGATAATCTTCTTTGCTTCATATGTGTTGTTTGGCACTAAATTTGGCTTCGGGAGCAGCTTGGCCAACAAAGTAAGGAGTTAGTTAAAACTATTGTCCGACCATCCAAATTTAGCTTTCACAATCAAAAGCTGGAGGATGAAACGCAACACTGTCCACTCCTTCCCACAACCCTCATACATACGATCCTTTGCTGCCTTCTTAAGTGTCGCAAAATTTTCTAACCCTTTAGCACTCCTTAGCAACACCTCCGGTTCAATGTGGCGCAACATTTCTTCCATATCAACATCATATTCCTCGTCCACCTGTGGTGCATCTGTTTGATCGCCATTTCGATCTCCACAGTCAAAAGCATCATCCATCATGACATGATCATTTTCATCTTCATCTTCATCTTCGCCGCCCACTTCATCATACCTAGTGTCGGTGCCTGCATTGTTGACAATAGTTACTGCTTCACCATGGTGGGACAAAGTTGTGTATGCTTTCACAAAACCTCGCTTTACCAAATGCATCTTCATGACATTAATATCTTCCCAAACTACTTTGTTGCAACAGTCAGAACACGGACAACGTATTTGCTTTGTCTTGCAAATTTGAGCATGCTTCTTCGTAACTTCGAGAAACTTTGATAACTCGGACATGAATGTAGACGAATGTCTTTGTGTGTCATACATCCATGCTCTATTATCCATTTTGAACTACCTATAAAATAATTCTACATCTTAGAAACTAATTAATATGTAAAAAAATTAAACGATATTAAATTCTGTAATTTTAATTTATGAAACTGATAAAAAATGTCAAACATACCCATCTTAAAGAACTTAAAAAATAAATCTACATTTTATAAACTAATTTAATGATATACATGTAAATATATGAGTCACAACAATTAAAACCTCAATTAAACTCAAATATATAAACTAACTTAAATTCTTGAAATATAATAAATAAAAGAAAACTCAATCTAGATTTTTATTTAATAATGAAAACTAATGATAAAATGACAAACATATCACTACAATGATTATATTAGTCACATATATAATTCTTCTTAAAAAATAAATCATTAATTCGTTTTCTCTCTCTTCACTCCTATCTCTCCCTTGCTAACCCTAGGTCTAGATCTAGATCTCTAGAGATAAGCTAGAAATGATGGATTAAAGGTGAAAAAAAAGGTTAGAATAGCAAAAACTCACCTTATATAACCACCTCCTCCAAGGAAAACAAGAGCAAAACCTTCCCCATTGATTTGGTGTTTTTGGAGCTTTTCCCGAGCTCTACTCGGACAAAGCTTCAATGGAAGGTTGGCTGGGAAGAAGAAGGTGTCGGAACAGTTATACTGTGCACAGTGCTGGCGGGCGACATTAGACAACCGCCAGCACTGGTGCTTCGATCTGTGCTGGCGGCTGGCTTCCGTCGTCCGCCAACACTATGAAAATACTGCTGGCGGGTGGCATAAGTCAACCGCCAGCACTGATGATCGATCTGTGCTGGCGGCTGGCTTATGTCGACCACCAGCATTGTGTCTTTACCCTTGGCGGTCACAGACCTGGTGCCCCCGCGCACCACTGTGCTGGCAGGTGCCAATTGTACCCGTCAGCATGCTAATTGTCATGTGTCAGTACAAATCGATTCTGGCCTAGTGTTATACTCCTATTGAGTCTTTTGAAACTGCAGTGATGCTAGCTGTACATGAAAGCTTTGTGTGATTATATAGCCGTCTACGCGTGAAAATCATAGACCACGTGAGCTAACTCATTTGGAAGAAAATCTTAGGTCCGCTAATAGTCAGCGTGCCGTCCTGGTTTTGGATTTTGCATCTGTTTGTAGGCCATCAGGCAGCTGGCCGATATTTTTGACGCTTCGGACGGCCGCAGGTAAGAACGACTAGTCAGTCATCAGTCAGTCCACCACTCCTCTCTGACGCCAAGATCCAAACACTTACTCCGAGCAGCCACCCACCGGCGACGACGCCGTGCGGCTTGTCGACGACGTTGCACGATCGGAGACCTCTGCCGCTGGCGGCGCTGCCCAAGGTACGTAACTAGACCAAAACGCCGTTCAATTTCATTCCTAAGCGATCAAGCCATATATAGGCTGCATTCCTGCAAGACGCTTTGTAGTCGTACCTTTGTTTAATTAATTTTAGCCTTCTTGTAGCACACCTCGATCAGGTGTTCGCCGAAGAATGGAGGCTGGGACTTTCTCCCAGCCTGAGCTGGAGACGATGCCGGCGGCTGCCGGTAGGGACTGGTCGGAGCTGCCTCTCGACGCCCTCGTGCTCGTCTTCGCGAGGCTCGGCCCTGTAGAGATCCTCATGGGCTCGGGCCTCGTGTGCCGGTCATGGCTGCAGGCGGCGAAGGAGCCCGAGCTGTGGCGATCCGTGGACATGGCGGACCACAGGGTGGTGGAGGAGATGAAGGGAAGTGCCCTGTGCGCCATGGCGAAGCTGGCCGTTGACCGGTCCAAGGGGCAGCTGGATGTGTTCTTGGGGAAGTACTTTGTCACTGATGGGCTTCTCAAGTATAAAGCGGACAGGTACCTTTTCTTTTGCTTTCAGCACAAGATTTAATCTATGTTCAATTTTTTTAAGCGGGTAAAAAGTTTACCGATTAATACAGTTGTAGGAATAAATTGAACCCAAAAAAGTTTATAGGGTTATCCAGATTTTTTCCTTAATTGAGGGGGTAATAATCTATCTAGACTTTTTTTTTTCAAGATTAAGTGTATGATTAATTTCATGATTTCCTACTACTACAAGCTCATATGCATGGTTTGTCCGATTGTAGTAATGATCAGTTTGATTTCCACATCTCTTTCAGGCCTTAGCTAGCTCTATGGTAATTCAGCGATTGTATGTTTTTTTTGGAAGAATGTAGCTGTATGTAGTGGTCATTCTTGATCGATGGAGTTGGCGGTAAGAAACAAACCTACTTCCTCCGTTCTTAAATATATGACACCGTTGACTTTTTACTATAATTTTGACCACCAATGTATATTAAACAAATTAGTTAACTAAACTAAAATGTATATCATTATCTGTATTATCAAATGTACTTTAGATTTAACTTGTTGGTTTATCGATTTGCAATATGAATAGTCAAGCGAACGAAAAAAGTCAATGGTGTCATATATTTAAGAACGGATGTAGTACTTATTACTATAGGCACTGGTAGAGAGAGGGTTTTTAGTCTCTTAGATCTCTCAAGTCTAATCAGGACTAATGATGATAGATAAAAGGGCCCCCTTTAGTCCCGGGTGAACGAACAGGGACTAAAGGAGTACCAACCGGGACTAAAGGGGAGGCACGTCAGCGTCAAAAAAAATATTTGAAAATCTCTGAGAGGCCCTTACAAGTCACGAGTCACGCGATTTTTCACGCGAAATATACGCGCGCGCGGTGCGGGGATTCGAACTCGTGACCTCTAGCCTCGCTCGTAGCTTCCTTACCATCTCACCTATACAGCACATCTAACTAAGTAGAGGATGCAATCCTCTTATAGTAACTCGTGGGAGACCCTTTAGTCTTCGGTTGGTAACACCAACACCCAGACTAAAAACCCCCTTTAGTCTAGGTTCGTGTTACGAACCGAGACAAAAGGGTCACCCCTTTAGTCTGGGTTGGTGTTACCAACCAAGACTAAAGAGGGTAAGCTCTCCTGGCTTTAGTGGCCACGTCGACGAACATTTTTAGTCCCGGCTCCAAAATTGAACTAGGACTAAAGAGGCATACCAAAGACTCCTTCTCTACTAGTGAGAGGTACACCCAATCTTAATTTTCTCTGTGAATACTTTAAATCAGCAAGCCTTTTAATCTATTTCTTCCTCAGACGTTGTTTTACGCCTTAACTCTATGGCAATTACGCCTTTGTATTGTAGTCACTGTGCCCATTCCTGAATGGGGAAGTCGGCTGGAAGATAGAAATAAAGCCACGTGTCATTATAGAGCCATTCTTAATTTTCTTTGCGAATATTAACTTTAAATCATCAACCCTTTTAATCCATTTCTTCCTCATACTTTTTTATCGCATATATATATTCTTGCTCCCTCCTAATCTAACCCACACGTTCGCAGGTCAGCATCTCTGAAGATCCTTAGCCTTACATCATGCCACGAGGTCTCTAACAAAGGATTCACCGAACTGGTCACAAAGTCACCTCTGCTAGAGGACCTCTCACTCGAGCTCTGTCCAAGAACCGGCGGTCGCAACGTCTACGAGTCCACCGGGAAAGCATGCCCACAGCTGAAGCGTTTCAGCCTGCGCAGGGAGTGCTTTAGGTTCTCCTTGAACTACCCACGGCGTGTTGCTGAAGCGCTCGGGATCGCAGCGATGTCCGAGCTGCGAAGCCTCACCCTCATCAGCAGCAACATCACCAACGATGAGCTGGTCGCCATCGTCGATGGCTGCCCTCGCCTGGAAATCCTCTGCTTGCGTGATTGCTACAAAGTCATAGCTGATGGTCCACTGCGGACCAAGTGTGCAAGGATCAAGACTCTGACACTTCCTGAATATGACCGCCAGTGATCTCCGTTATGTCATGGACTAAATGTTGTGTGGACTATTGTTACCATTATGGTTTGACTGGAGTTAGTACTGTTTATACAAGTTGTCGTGACCCTTGTCGAGGCTAATACTGCATTACTTTATTTTGTTTGCTCGTGCTGAACCTGCACTACATTTTGTACATTGGTTGCTGATTTGACCATTGCCAAAAAGAAAAAACAAGGAGAATTTTATATTAGCTCACGGCCAAATCGTCATGTATTTCACATCACTACGTGAAAAGAAGCTATTACTTTTTCCGTCCCGTAAAAAGTGTCATTTTAAGTTTGTTATAAGTCAAATTGTTTTAAATTTGATCAAATTTACAATGAAGAACATCAATATTTATAATACTAAATATGTATACTATAAAAATACATTTCATAATAAATATAATGAAACTTGTTAGACACAAAAGTTATTGATATATTTTTATATTAATTTGATCGAACATAAGATGATTTGATGTAGGACAAAATCAAATGGACATTCTCATGGAATGGATGGAGTACGTGATAGGCAAAGAACATAAAAGATGACTGTGGCATCAAGTGATTGAGTCCATCACCTAGAGATATGTTGTCTATGACTCCTAAAAGTAAGAGCACCTCCAACAGTTTGCCAAATCATATTGACATCTTTGATTTTTGGCAAAAATATTGAAAACACTTCTCCAATAGTTTGGCAAAGGACTTGACAATTTTTGGCAACTTGGAAAAAACCTACCTCCAGCACGTAAAGATGTGTGTGGTACTCGACTTGGCATCGATGTTTCTGCCGCACGTGGAGACAGGTGGGAGGGTGGAAAATGAAATAAAGGATAGAGAAGGGTTCCTGATGCAAATGTATAAGAGAGAAAGAATAGCTTGGCAAGTTAAAAATAGCAAACTCTTGGAGATGCATTCTTTTTTTAGCTTGACAAATCTTTTAGGACTTGGCAAACACAAAATTTGCCAAGTTAAAAATAGCAAACTCTTGGAGATGACAAGCATATTTTTATCTCAAACATTTTCAATTATTAAGAAGTATTGGGATTTAAATATAATAAGTTGTTGACATGTGAGTATGGTCTTCTTTATGGTCTACTATGCATGGTTCACCTTTATGGCATCTATAACAACTTTATAGGTGAGACTCAATACAAGTCATGAATAGATTTCTGCCAACATGCAAGCATTTCACGTCATCATTCACTATACGACATGTCACCATCCACTATACGACATGTCACCATCCACTAGATCATATATTTATGTCTTCAACCAATTTTTTCTGGTTAATATCATGCCTTTGTGAGTAGCATATGCTACAAAATTCTCGTAGTAGAGAAAAATATAGGATCAATCTATAACAACTATATAGGTGAGACCCACTACAAGTCATGGATATATTTCTCTCAACATGCAAGCATTCCACGTCACCATCCACTATACGCCATGTCACCATCCACTAGATCATATATTTATGTTTTCAACTGGTTTTCTATGATTAATATCATGCCTTTGTGAGTAGCATGCTACACAATTCCCGTAGTAGAGAAAAATATAGGATCAATAATTTAGAATGGTTCTCTCTTAACAAAATTATCATGATTCCATGTATAATGTTGTTTACGAAAGAACGTTGTCCTAAAATCACTTTAGTGTGTAGCAAACATGGCCTCATGTGCAATTTGTTCAAGTTTGATTTTGGTGATTAATGACAACATGATCAATGGACTAACCATATTGTTGAGAATGTCTTTGTAGACATTTCTAGATCCCATGGATGCAAAAATACTATATGCCAAAATGAGAAGATAGCATATATTTTGAGGCAAAACCAACAAGAAGAAAGAAAAGGGAAAAGACACTGTCGGCTGAACCGACGGTACCGTAGAAAGAAGCGTCGGTGCAATGGTCGGATGAAGTAGTACACTGCGTGAAGACTCGAGTCAACATGATGGCCACCGGATGAACCGATGGTGGATATTCTAGTTGCACCGGATGATTGTCAGTGAAGAAGCAGTTGGGTTAGTAGCACCGGATGAACCGACGGTGGAGCAGCATTTCATCCGGCGGCCGTGTGTTTGCTAACAGAGAGGTTCGGGCACGAAGCTCTTCAGCACCGGATGAACCGATGGATATAAGGGATTGAGTGATGGTTCATCCGACGGCACCAAAGAAGCTAACAGTAAGGTTTTTGGAAAAAATCCTTTAGCACCGGATGAACCGACGATTAAGGGAGGAACCCGTCGATCTATGCGTCGGAACAACTGTGTCAGTGGATTGCAATGGCTAAGTGACGTGGATGGGGCTCCAGATGAACCGATGGCCCTGGAATACTAGCATCGGTTCCTCCAATGCTATATTTTTCTGTTGCCGTTAGCCAACGGCTCTTTGGACGTCTTGGGCTATTTATACCCCCTTCACTCACCCATTTGAAGACGTTGGATGCTGAGGAAAACCAGAGGAGTTCAAGACACATAGAAGATCATATCCAAGCCATCCAAGTGCTAAATTGCTCATCCATAGACTTGCACATGCTTTGTGTGTGTGCTTAGTGCTAGGCTTAGCTTAGAGCTGAGTGAGTGCAAGGTGTGCCTACCTTGTGAGGTGATTCTCGAGTGGATCAAGTTGTACGATGTGCGCCGGAAGCCTTGGAGCCTAGGTGGCTCTCCGGCAAACGTCTTCGACCCTCCGTCTTGGTGTGGAGCGGCGAGGACACTTTGTGCGGGGGACGTGGAGACCCCCTTCCCTTGGTGGAGAAGCTCCATAGTGGAGGCGGCATCAAGGTGACCAAGGGAGCTTGGCGAGTGCCTTCGTGGCGAGCCTTTGTGGCAAGTCAAGTGGTGCTCTTGGAAGACACTTGGTGACCGGGAAGCAATACTCTTGTGTGGAGTGCTTCAACAATGTGGACTATGGGTGGCTTAGTGCCTACCGATACCACGGGATAAATCGCGTGTCAAGAGTTTGCTTCCTCTCATCCCCTTTACGTTTCCGCGTTACATTCTTGTAATCCTTGTTTGCCTTTACTTTCCTAGAGTAGTATCTTGCTAGGATTGGCTATAGGTTACAAAACTTGTTTTGGGATGGGAGTTTCACACTAGAACAACCTTAGTTGCACATCTAGGTAGCATGTTCTAGTTTATGTTTTATGCAAAATAGTGAAAGCCATAGGTTAAGGTTTTAAGTTGCCTAATTCACCCCCTCCCCCTCTTAGGTTACGAGCATCCGATTCCTTACAAGTGGTATCAGAGCCGGGACTCACTTCCTTCACAAGGATATGCCAATTCAATTGGCAATTTGTGAAAACCGGCTCATTGGATCGGTTAGGCTTCACCGCCTAGTGAGTTGCTCTTTAGAGGATGAAAGGGGTGGATACCTTAGGTTTGGCTCCACATTTCGATGGCACGGGTTATTCTCGTTGGAAGGTCCTCATGGAAGTTTATTTACAAGCTAAGGACTTGATGTTTGGAGGGTCATCAATGAGGGTGTTAGAAATGGTACTAGAAAGGAGAAACAATTTGATGTGATTACAAAGAGTATCATTTTATCCTCTCTAGATGTAGGTGTTTTCAATAGAGTTTTTACTAGTGAAAATGCTCATGTGCTATGGAAAACCATCAAGAAACAAAATGAGGGTTCAAAAGAAGTAGCTAATGAATGCTATAGTTGTCTCCTTGAGGAATTCAATAGCTTTAAGCAACTTAAGAATGAAAATGCCGAATCTATGTACTCACGCCTAATTGTTCTTGTCAATGAGATTAATGCTTTAGGTGTGAAGGACATCAAGGACTTGAACATGAACCGCAAGATCCTTCAAAGTCTCCGGAAGCCCGATTATGACTTGATGAAAGCTATCATATATGAGAAGAAGCTTGAAGAGTTGAAGCCATCTCAAATCTTGAGCAAGATCATGCTACATGAATTACAAATCATGCCCAAGTCCAAGAAAGCTTCCAAGGATGGGCTCAAGACAAAGGAAGAACCAAAAGTTGAGCTCAAGCCAACACCTCAAGAACCATCTTCTCCAACCGCAAGCCATGCTCTCTCAAGCCGACTAGAGAAGAAGATGAGAAGGATGTCAATTCATGAAAGTTCAAGTGATGATGATGGTGATGACGAAGAAGGATCCTCAAGTGATGAAGAGGTCGAGTCGATGGTTTGCATGTACGTGAAGAAGATCTTCAAGTATGCGAAGAAAATCAACAAGTACGGCTACAATGCCCACTTGAGAGAAGGGCGTCATCATCAACACATCAAGTTCACCAAGATCAAGCGCAAGAATAAGGTGGTCAAGGAAAGGAAACCGAAGCAAGAAGCACTCACCGCCATCGGTGAATGGACAAGTGGTGGAGAAACAAGTTCTTGTAGCTCAAGCGATGAATCAAGCAAGAACTTCACCACCCGCGTCATGCAAGGTCCCCTATCATCATCACACATGTGCCTTATGGCCCAAGGTATGGAAAACAATGTGAGTGATGATGAATCTGATACCACCTCAATTGATGAACTTGTTGAGCTAGTCAATGAGCAAAAAGAAATCCTTGAAAAACAAGCTAATGAAATAAAAGAACTTAATGCTCTCAATGATCTTAGTGCTACCCTTGCTACAAATTATGAACATTTGTTGTGCAAATTCAAATTGCTTAGCGAGGAATATGAAGAGCTAAAATCTAAGGAAGAAAGTATTGAGGTTAAAACTAATGATTTCTTTGAGCTCAATGAATCATCTATCCCTTGTGCAATTCCTATATCCAAGGTAGATGCTTCAACTTCTTGCATTGATTTAATTGATGAATCTTTCTCACCATCTTGCAATGAGAATGTTGTCATAGAAAAATGTGATTGTCTCATAAGCATGAAGAATAATGAGCTCAAGCAAGAAGTGAAATGGCTCCGAGAGAGGTTGGTTAGCTTGATGGGCAAGGACAAGAACAATGAGGAACAAGTAGAAGTCTCTCAAGACATGAAGAGCAACGTCCAACCTTCTCAAGATAATCGTGATGACATGGTGAAGAAGCTTGAGAAGGGATCAACCGTGACTTGCTACAAGTGTCATGAAGAAGGGCACAAGTTCTACAAATGCCCTCAATTCGTCAAGAAGATGCACAAGGGTGAGAAGAAGAAGATGAACATCACCATCAAGAGCTCTCTCATCTACACCAAGCCCAACCGCAAGAATAAGACCAAGAGCAACTCCTATGTCATCAAGAAGAAGGCAAATGGCAAGGTGGTTGCACACAAGGTTGGGAAGATGAAGGAGTGGGGTTGGAACCAACCCATTTGGGTGCCCAAGGAAGTCATCACCAACATGAAGGGGCCTCAAATGGTTTGGGTTCCTAAGGCCACGTGAAGGCCATGAGAGCGGGGACTTGGGAGGCTTGGCACAAAAAAAGAAGTGAAGATTCAAGTCTAAGAAGCCAAGCTTGCAAGATTGGACATGTGTTGCCCAAGCTCCCCGGTTGAGGTAATGGAAACTAGAACTCATCTTATGTATCATTGTAGCTTCATTGCCATGTTTAGGTTACATTTGTTGCTATGCCTAGTTGTTTACATATGATAGGTTGCTTGTGTCATGTGCTAACCCATGAGCAGCCTACATGGTTTGATTAGTGTGTAGGAAAGCTACACTTGTTTCTTTCATGGTGCATGGTTTCATATATATCTCTTTGAATCATGAGCAAGCTATAGGGTTAGCTTCCCTTTTGTTGTCATAAATAATGTGCATACATTTGATTGGTGATTCAAACACTAAATGCACACATTTAGGGGGAGCTCATCCTATGGATTGTTTGTGGGACTAACATCATTTCAAGCTTATCTTGTGTAGTCCCTTTGTGACGCGTTCCGGTGCGGTTTTTCATTCTAAGAGAATGCTATTTCACTCTAAATGTGATAAAACATCTCTAAGAGAGTGAATATAGCAATATGAGCTTCATGCTATTGAGTCATGTCCTTGCGAGCTTATGTCTCTATATAAGTTCAAAAGCAATGAACTCATACATTCCTAATCCTTGTGGTACCCCAAGTGTTTTCTTTGCAAGCTTCTTTTAAAGTGGTGTCATCTTCAAGTGATATCTTTTCAAAGTGGCTTATCTCAATGTGGTGCCAACAAGGTAGAAGAGGAACAACCCTCCCGGAGGTATGCAATGCTCAAAATCTACAAGTGGTAATGTTACAAGAACTCTCTTGTCTTATCTCTTGTCTTTTAAGCTACCTTCTTGCATGATATGCTCTAAGCTTCCTTATCTTACAAATGTTTGTAGTTGTGCACTTGATTTTCACACTATCATTTTGTGCACACACTTAGGGGGAGCTTAGTTCGTATCATGCTAGTCTCATGAGCTTGTGATCCACCTTAGTTATCCACACATGTGGTATCTTCATTGATATCATACATATGGATCATGGTTCATGTGACTTTCTCCTTTGTATTTAACATTTCTCTTTGAGCTATGATTGCTAGGACTTGCTAAATTTCCTTTGGAGACTCTTTTATTTTGGACACTTTTTGGAGATTTTATTCCAAAGGGGAAGTAGCAAGCTATATGTGAAGAGAAGATCATGGAAGAGGGAGAACACATCTAGGGGGAGTTAGATGATGGTAAGCATCCAAGCAAGTGTAAGTGGTTCAATTTGTCAATTTTTGCAAATTTATGCTTGCTTTGATTGTGTTGTCATAAATCACCAAAAAGGGGGAGATTGTAGCAAACATGGCCTCATGTGCCATTTGTTCAAGTTTGACTTTGGTGATTAATGACAACATGATCAATGGGACTAACCATATTGTTGAGCATGTCTCTGTAGACATTTCTAGATCCCATGGATGCAAAAATACTATATGACAAAATGAGAAGATAGCATATATTTTGAGGCAAAACCAACAAGAAGAAAGAAAAGGGAAAAAACACCGTCGGATGAACCGACGGTACCGTAGAAAGAAGCGTCGGTGCAATGGTCGGATGAAGTAGTACACTGTGTGAAGACTCGAGTCAACATGATGACCACCGGATGAACCGATGGTGGATATTCTAGTTACACCGGATGATTGTCAGTGAAGAAGCAGCTGGGTTAGTAGCACCGGATGAACCGACGGTGGAGCAGCATTTCATCCGGCGGTCGTGTGTTTGCTAACAGAGAGGTTCGGGCGTGAAGCTCTTCAGCACCAGATGAACTGATGGATATAAGGGATTGAGCGACGGTTCATCCGACGGCACCAAAGAAGCTAACAGTAAGGTTTTTGGAAGAAATCCTTCAGCACCAGATGAACCGACGGTTAAGGGAGGAACCCGTCGGTCTATGCGTCGGAACAACTATGTCAGTGGATTGCAACGGCTAAGTGACGTGGATGGGGCTCCAGATGAACCGATGGCCCTGGAATACTAGCATCGGTTCATCTGACGCTATATTTTTCTGTGGTCGTTAGCCAACGGCTCTTTGGACGCCTTGGACTATTTATACCCCCTCCACTCACCCATTTGAAGACGTTGGATGCTGAGGAAAACCGGAGGAGTTCAAGACATATAGAAGATCATATCCAAGCCATCCAAGTGCTAAATTGCTCATCCATAGACTTGCACATGCTTCGTGTGTGTGCTTAGTACTAGGCTTAGCTTAGAGCTGAGTGAGTGCAAGGTGTGCCTACCTTGTGAGGTGATTCTCGAGTGGATCAAGCTGTACGAGGTGCGCCGGAAGCCTTGGAGCCTAGGTGGCTCTCCGGCAAACGTCTTCGACCCTCCGGCTTGGTGTGGAGCGGCGAGGACACTTTGTGCGGGGGACGTGGAGACCCCCTTCCCTTGGTGGAGAAGCTCCTTAGTGGAGGCGGCATCAAGGTGACCAAGGGAGCTTGGCGAGTGCCTTCGTGGCGAGCCTTTGTGGCAAGTCAAGGGGTGTTCTTGGAAGAGACTTGGTGACCGGGAAGCAATACTCTTGTGTGGAGTGCTTCAACAACGTAGACTAGGGGTGGCTTAGTGCCTACCGATACCACGGGATAAATCACGTGTCAAGAGTTTGCTTCTTCTCATCCCCCTTTACGTTTCCGCATTTCATTCTTGTAATCCTTGTTTGCCTTTACTTTCCTAGAGTAGTATCTTTCTAGGATTGGCTATAGGTTGCAAAACTCATTTTGGGATGTGAGTTTCACACTAGAACAACCTTAGTTGCACATCTAGGTAGCATGTTCTAGTTTATGTTTTATGCAAAATAGTGAAAGCCATATGTTAAGGTTTTAGGTTGCCTAATTCACCCCCTCCCCCTCTTAGGTTACGAGCATCCGATTTCTTACATAGTGTTTCTACTTTCACATTGCACCTTAAATTTTTTTAAAAAAATCCATAGCATCACGTGGGGTATCACCAAGTAGTAAGTAATAATGGGTGGTAAATGCCTTCTAATTGCTTATGGTGATTATTGTAGGGTTGTAGCCTATATATGACGCATGGAAGTCATTTTCAAAATGTGTGTCACATTTGTTTTTGTATATACTACATATTGTGTGTGTATCACATTCGTTCGTGGCAATGTGTGTGCTATATTGGTTATTGCGAATGTGCCGCAAGTGCCCTTTTTTATTCTAACCGTACTCTTTTACTCTGAAGTATCTTTCCAAATCTTCAATAGGTGACGGGTGCATGTTACTTTATTGTCACATGGCATGGTAGGATGATGACTCACCTACTCCCATAGTGGTAGAGAAGCAATAGTCAAGCGCCTTTGCTTCGGAAATTAAATGCTTTGATGTAGGAGTTGCTCGACACACTCCAGTGACAGGCCTCAAGATCAACTATGGCAAGAGTATTGTGGTGCCCATGAATGTCGCCCCCAATACTCCAGCGCTGCATCGACACACACCATTGCCAAGTGGAGGGCTTCCCCCAGAAGTACCTCGGGCTCCCACTGTCCACAGAGAAGGTGCGCCTTGCGTCCCTCTTGCCCACAATCTGCCACGCGGACAAATACCTGGCCGGCTGGAAGGCTGCCCTACTCAACACCATGGGGCGGGCGGTCCTTGCTGACGCGGTGCTGGGGAACCTGCTGATCTACGCCATGTGTGTCGTGGAGCTCCCGAAGGGCGCGATCGAAGCGCTGGATGCTAAGCGATGCGCGTTCATGTGGGCAGGCGAGGACAAAGCGTCTGGGGCACGATGCCTGGTTGCGTGGGAGAACGTCTGCATGCCGAAAGAGCATGGCGGCCTCGACTTGAAAGACTTGAGCCTCCAAAATTAGTGCCTCCTCGTCAAGCTTCTCCACCGGCTGTTCAACCCCGAGGGCTCGGCGTGGGCGCGGTGGGCGAGCCAGAACATCAACCTGGTCACCCTGGAGGGTGACGTCGTCGGTAGCCACTGGGCCTCGCTGCGCGCGCTGCTGCCAACCTACAGAGCAATCACCACGGTCCAAATACGAGATGGCGCCGACATTTCGTTCTGGGAAGACTCATGGCTCACCTCCGGCCCGCTCGCTGAGAGCTTGCCGGTGCTGTACAACCACGCCACCAACAACAGCGTGTCCGTGGCTGCCGCCCTACAAGACGGCATCGACACCTATCTGCAACCGAGGCTGACGCGTGCCGGCGCGGCTGAGCACGACAAGCTCGACCAACTCGTCGCCCATATGAGCCTGCGCGACGGCGGTGATATCAGGCGTTGTGCGCTGCAGGATGCGCGAGGTCAGCTCAAAACCTCGCTGCTCTACCGGGCCTTGAAATCCCACTCCGTCGTCGGAATGTGTGCTTTCTCCAAATTTGTGTGGAAGAACCGCGACCTGCCACGGGTGCAATTCTTCATCTGGTTGCTCGTGCAGGACAGGATCCAGTGCCGCCACAACCTGAAGCGGAAGAACGTCGTCGAAGCTGCGGACTGTGCACTATGCGGGCACCCAGATGAGACAGCGGACCACATCGTCTTCCACTGTCCCACGGCGGCGGCGATCTGGAGCACCTGGGAATCGTGGCGCGCTCCGGGACGGTGAGGGCGCTCCGGGACGTACCGTTCCCCCCACCATACCGGCTAAACACCAGGTGGTCTTCCTCTTCCTCTGCTGCTAGCATCTCTGGAAACACAGGAACAGGATGATGTTCGAAGCAATGTTGCCATGCTTGCTCCGTCTTCTGCAAAATGCTAGGGAGGACGCTCGATTGTGGGGCGCCAGACTCCCGCGAGACGACTGGCCGATCGTCGAGACCTGGTGTAATCTGCTTCCCCCCGTGTAACAACCCCCGTTAGATACTCTGCTCTCCTCACCCCAAACAAAACTCTCCTTTGATGTAAAGAAACGTTGCCAATTTGGCACCGCAGTGCAATGAAATCAGGTGGGGGAGTCCCCCCCGTGACAATCAAAAA
Source organism: Cenchrus fungigraminus (assembly GCA_036936925.1). Lineage (NCBI taxonomy): Eukaryota > Viridiplantae > Streptophyta > Magnoliopsida > Poales > Poaceae > Cenchrus > Cenchrus fungigraminus. Next base: position 55,969,616 of record CM072769.1, on the reverse strand, counting down.
AAATTGTAGGAGTAGCTCGCAGTCCCGGCTGGTTTTATGCTCTCGCACATTGTTCTTCGCACTCTTTCATCACATTCATATGTATTGTGAATGTATTTGATTTTTTTTCCTCAAATGTATCTGCACCAGTAGTATGATGGGACATAAAAAATCATTGGTTACTAGTGGAAAGGACAAAAAAGTGCATCTTCATATGCATGTGTTGTAAGACCATCTCCAGCGAGCATCTCGATCTCCATCTGCAAACAACCCGCTTGCAGCAAAGAGAGAGAAGGTTCCCGTCGCCCAAACAAGAGAGCATTCCAGCGGTATGACGGATCCCGTCGCGCTTCCGCCGGTGGCCGTTGGCTCCCGCCCGGAAGAGGAAGCCGAGAGAGGTTCCGCCATGCGCGCCGACGACACGGAGGCAGAAGCTGGAGCTCCCGCACAGGCACATCACGGCGCCGACGCCGACTCGCAGTCGGACACGTTCGTTCACCGGAACATCCCGCGGCAGCCCGACGCACCGCACTGCTGGAAAATCTCGGCGCGGACGGTCTTCTTGCTCCCCGGCCTCGCTGCGCTGGCGAACGCGAAGAGCCACCGGCGCTCCGCCGCGGGCGCCTTCTCCTCCCAGGCGCACACGTCGGCGACCGCCGCCGGGCGAAGGCGCGGACGGAGGTCAACGCGCCGTGGAGGTGGAGCCGCGTGGGAGTAGGCCGCGCTGCTCCCGGAGGCCGCTGCTCCGTGGATCTCCTCCAACTCCGCGGCGACCTCGAGCGCGACGGAGAGGGAAGGAGCCGCGGTCTCCCGGATGCCGTGTGACTCCTCCCCGGCCCGAGCTCAAGGAGGGGCGCGTTGCGAACGGCGCAAGGGGGAGAGGGAGGGTGAGCGGCGGCCAGTGGTCGGGGGAAGGAGGAGGAGGCACAGGATCTTGATGCTGAAGCAGCCTGTACGGCGTTGACCTTGGAGCTCGCCTCCACTCCTCCGTCTCCGCGCCGGCCCGGAGGAGCTGCGCGAGATGGCCGGCGCCGGATCCAGCCACCTCCTCCGCTGTCGCCGGCCCCTTCTCCACCTCCGCACGGGTAGAGATCCGGACGAGCCGGCGAGCTCCGCAGATGGGGCCGCCGCCAGAATCCTCGAGGTGGGATCCGAGGTCGCCGTCGGGAAACGCGCCCGCCTCCGCCGTCGCCGAGGTCGCCGTCGGGGCTCGTCGCCAGAGCGGGAGAGGGAAAGGTCGGAGGGAGCAGCCAGGGGCCCGCGGCAGTTGGAATGCAAAAGAGGGGAGAGAATCCCAGGAATGCAGACGCGGGGGGCTAGAATCGCAAATTGCAGATCCGCATGCAGCATCTGCTGGAGCCTCTACAGTACCGTTTTTCCCCTCATTTTGAGTATACAACACCCTATGCAGATGTTGCTGGAGATGGTCTAAGCAGGGGCAGGGGCCTGTCCCCCCTATGGCCCTATGAATGTCAAATTACCATTGAATTGTTTGAAATTTGAATAAATTTTGAAAATTTAACAAGCTTGGTCCCTCCTAACATCCAGAAATTCAACTTTCTGACTCCGTCTCTGGTTGTAAGACCCCAATAATAATAATCACAATAAAAAAAGAAAGGAAAAAGATAAGGATGGCGTATGTCCCCCAATAATAATAATAATAATAATAATAATAATAATAATAATAATACACTTAGTCAGTACAAGCTCTATTTTGTACAGCACAAAGATAGGAGAAACGAAACTTTAGTAACTTTACTAGGGAAACAAGTAGTCTTGTTCATTCTAAGAATAACTCCAACAAGAAGAACCATTTTGGACATGCAAATCCACCTTTGCCTAACCTGCACAGTGCTTTGCATTCCCTTGTTATCACGATGTCTTCAACAGACATTGCATTTTCCTCCTGCCTTTCCCCTCCAGCCGCTCCTCAACCTCCTCGCCTCCCCATCCCAGTCGGCCCACCTCCGACGCCGAGCCCCTCCACCGCACCTGCTGCCGACCACTGGAGGACCCCGCGCCACGTCGTCGAGCTGTCACGTCGCCGGAGGAGCCCCACGCCTCACCATCTCCTTCTCCTATCACTACCACCACCACCGACGCCTCCCGAACCTGACGGCGTGGCAGCCGAGGTGGCCACCCTCTTCTCCCTCACTGGCGGGAGATGGTCGCGCTCGTCGTCTTCAAGCTCCATCTGTGCTGCCGGGTGCTCGATTTGGCGGTCTGGTTGCAGATCGAGAGACGTTGGCCCTCGATTTGATCGCCTTCCGCCTCGTTGCCACCGGGCTCGGCTCCGGCCGGCGCTCCTCCGCGAGGCCGCCCCTTGTGGCAGGCTTGCAGCCGCACGATGAGCCGCAACGGTCACCGCCACGACATCATCGATGGCCTCCTCATTCCGGCTGACAAATCCTTAAGTTTCCCCTTCCCCATCGCTTCCCCACCGTCGTTCCTCCTGCCAGCGCTCCTCCGCCGCGCTCGTCCCGCGCCGCCGCCCCCGCGCTCGCCCAGCACCGCTGGACGCAAAATCGATCTCTGCAGGTGCCGATTGGAGCTCCTCCGCCGCCTCCGGGACGCCGCGGCCACGCACAGGACATGGTTCCCAGAAGCTCCTCCGCGCCGCCCAGCTCCACCGCACCTGAAATGAACCAGATTTCCGAAACTGGAAACCTGATCCTCTGCACCTCTGTGATAGTCCCAGGAAGTGGCTATCACGTGCAAACCCTGTCTCAAGTGGTACAATTCCATACAACACAGGAATAGAGGAAATATTACATAATTTTATTGATACATCAGAGTACAACATTTCGGTATAAGCCGAGTACAAGTCCAACTGGACTAAACAAGAAGGGTAAAATATCTACGCAGCGGATCTATCGAAGCGAAGCGTCTCCAGCTCCACAGGCAAACTTGAGTGTAGGACCAGCTCTAGTCTTCCCATCTTTCATCGTCGATGTCGTAGTCGGTCACCAAGTCTGAAAGCATCGCCATCTACCGGATAAGCGGGTAGGTCATGTCAGCTTCCCAACAAAGAGCAAAAGCAGTGGATGAATTCTAGTATGCATGGATAAACCTATATCTGGCTATAGTAAGTTTATGCAAGCAGCGGTAGCAACATCAAGGTAAGCGGTAATGCAGAGAGGTCACCATCTCCGAGGAGATCCACACCTCCGAGGCCAACGCCTCCGGGGTCAACACCCCAACCGAGAAAAGAACACCAACACACTGGATCTCAACCGAGACACAGCATCCCACTCTCATCTGCGATGTGAGGTCACCAACTCCCACCTCACATCTCAACAGCACCAAGCCGGGCTCACACACTCGAGGGAGAGAAGCAGCACAAGAAAAGTCTAGCCAGAGTAACAGACCCAAGGGTTGTCCATACCAGTGCACACGGACTATAGCTATAGGTTTAACACTCAGCAGAGGTTGTACAACTGGACCCGCCGGATAGGGCAGAAACGGGGATCAGTCGTTCCACATCTCTACCTAACAGCTGGAGACCTAGCAGTGGGTGGCACTCTCCTACCTCTTCGAGCCTCACTCGTCCTGAACTGGGGCGCGAAACTTGCCAGCAGGGCCTCGAAGCTGTGAAACCATCCCCGGAGGAGCCGGGGCGACGTCTACTCGGGGGGTATAACCCGTCCCCCTCACACAACCACACCGGTCCGCCTACAAGCTGAGTGCCAACCACCAACTAGTTCTCGGACCGAACCCCGCCCATACGTGAGCGAACGGTTTGTACGAAAATAGCCCAAAGATCACGGTTAAACTGTCGATCGGTCCTTAATTGCAAGGAGCGAGCACTCACCAACTCCATCCGAACGACACGCCGCTAGGGCGGGAGGCCAGGTCGCATCTCCCCTAGACAGGCGTTCACAAGTAACCAAAGCGGCTCGCTCCCACGGTAACACGTCAAGGAGTCACACTCACCCAAAACACACGCTAGAATATACCGAGATATCCCAATCTCAGCCCAATACCAGAGATCCATTCATATCATAAATCAGGAAAAATATATGGGTAGTAAGTATCGGGAACTAGCTAGGGGTTTGTAGCTAGTCCCAAAGGTAGGGAGTTCAAGGTACAGGATATATCAAAATCAAGGCATGGCTAAAAGATTGTCTATGCATTTCAATCATCCAAAGCATCATAAATAAAGCACTAGCAACTAAATAGCATGCATGGAATCTACATGGTCGGGAGTGACATGACACCTGCGCGGTAGTCGTCGTAGAGTAGTAGAGGTTGGGCCCTTCCTTCGGGTCAACGGTTTTCCCAATCGTCATAGCTCGGGTCGTCGTCGCAGCTCGGGTCTTCAAACAAGGTTACAAGCCTACACGAGATGCGACGCGGAAATAAATAACGACAATCATCTAAGCAATAACTCCAAATAACATCAACTTAGAAGAACCAAATAAATCCGAACTAGCTACAAGCAGCACTAGTTTAATTTAAGGAAATCAAAGTAATTAGTTTTATATTAAAATAGTTTTAAGCTATTAGCTTTGTATAAATATATATTAGAAAATAAGTTAGGAAGAAGGATTAGTTCAAGGTGGGATTGCCGATCAAGGCTAAAGGTTCGGTGATCGCGCCTGCAAGGTATTAGCGCAACAGATAGGTGCCATAAAGCAGAAGCTCAGAGGATGATGAGAGAGATGTAAGGCGAAACGAGCTAGGCAAGGCTTTATCAGGCCAAGGTGTGCGGTAGCAGCACAGAGAGAAGGAAAGGATCGGATTGAGGTCGATAAAAGGGAGGTGATGCGGTAAGGCGTGCCCAGGAGTATGACGGAGCAAGTGCTAGCAATACGAAGATAACCACTGCATAGTAGCTAGGTTGCAACACGGGGTTGCCGTGCTTGTAGCAGTGGCCACTGCCCATGGCACGACCGTCCATCACGCGCGACATTTCGGTTACCAACACATGGTACGACGTATGCTACACGGCACAAGGCAAAGCAGAGAGAGAGCGGGTTTGTGGGTAGCGGCACAAAGTGGTGAAAGCGGTGCGAACGCAACTCGGGGAAGTTATTCCTGTCCGCGGCACGCCAATAGCTAGTCGCGGGGCTCCGGCATCCCAGACCCACAATAGCGTAGTGGCGGGCAGCGGTCATGAAGTCTACACCAAGAACGCGGGGCAAGAGGGGCTTGGTTAAAGGGCAAGAGCAGAAAAGGATAGGGTAGCAGCGAGCATCTCGGAATTATGAAACCAACACAACTAGTTTCATAATTTTCAGAGCTCCAGATAATTAGTTATGAATTTTTGAAGGAAAAGGGATTTATAAAACATTTATTAAAACATTTTATAAATCAGAAAATGATTTTATTAAAATACTGCTGACGTCAGCATGACGTCAGCGGTCAGCAGGTTAGTGGGCCGTCGTGTACCGAAAGTGTTAATGGGCCGAAATCGGCCCAATAGATCTGACCCAACAGGGCCCAGCAGACCAAGTCCGGAAAACACCCTCGGAGTTAATTTCCTAGGCCGAAACACACCTCAGCCCACGTGGGCCTTAACAGGCCGGACGACCCATGGCAAATCCTTCTCAGGCCACGCTGGAGAAGTCCAGCCAAGGCCCTCGAAGAAATCTGGGCTCGCACGTGCTCCCAGGATTCACCTGTGGTTCGGTGGCGCACCCTCGTGTTGACGGTTGAATCTCGTTGTAAACTTCAACTCGCAAGCGAACGAGCCATGGGACCCTTCTTCCCTTAAGTGTGGACCCAAGGTATCGAATCCGTGGAACAGTGTGTAAAACAAGAATCAATCTACTAAAGCGAAAAGAACTCTTCGAATCTTTGAGAGAAGATCAAATGCATCTAATCTATAAAACTTAAGAGGTAGCAAGAGAAAGCATACAGATAACCGATCTAGAAAGGTAGATCGTGCCTTTGTTGTAGTTCCGAACAAGAGATGAAGATAGAAAACGAATCTCATTAAAAGCTAATTTAAACCGTGGTCTCCGTTCCATTCCCTGTGGTGTCGCCTTACACCTGATCCAGGCGTCCTGTCACGACGTCCCGGTTTTTCGGCGGTTAACCTACAAGCACGCTCACAAGGAGCATGTCGGAATCCTTGGTAGATCCGGTATGCACCTCTAGCCACCGCGGCTACAAGAACACCCCGAGCAATCTATCTCGAGAATAGATTGAAAAGAAGCAAACCCAAGAAGAACGAATTCGTAGAAGAGACACTTAATCGCTAGAAATCGGATTCATATAATAACTAAACCATTAATGATACATGAACAAGATCACCAACCGGGATCCTACCTTGATCTTGATTCTACCTCCAGAACTCTGACGTGGTCTTCCTTGCAAGGTTCCCACGTCGGCTAGGGTAGCCCTAGACAACTAGCTCGACCCTCCTTTCCGAGATGGTGTCACTCCAGCTTCTCTGCTCCTCGGCGGCGAATGACGAATGAATTGATATGTGGCTCTTGGCGTGGCAACCTATAAATAGCCCGAGGGGGATCTAGGTCAAAGGGGCGACGAATGGGTGAGGAAATGGGCCAGGCCGATCGGCCCATTCCGATCGGCCGAGGCCCGTTTCGGCCCGGTTCGCCCCCCACTTTCTTCTGGATGCTTCTCGTGATATTTGGAGTTCCTGCCGAGTTGCATGTGGGCCCTTGACGTCATCTTCTCCATGAAATAGATAAGGATACTTGTCGCGCAAGCTCCCGCATTTTCTGCTCAAGTCCCCGGAGAATTGCCTTATCGTCCTTCGGTCCTCGGGTCATTTGGAGTCATGTTCACGTCGTGTCTTGACTTGTTCCGGGCTTCACGATCCTCTTGCAAAGTGCTCGATGAACGATATCCGGAATCATCCCCCCATGCTTAAACCTTGCTCGTCCTCGAGTAAGCCTTCAATGGATATCAGTGTTGCCCTTCAATGTTCATAACCTGGACTTGATCATATATGAAAAAGACATAATGCTCTCTAAAATTATATAAGTTAAAGTTTCATAGTGTAACTAGCTTTCTTCTTCATGGAGGGTAGATATCAATAAAACTCTTTCCACAAGTAATTAATCATGCTCTCAAAATTGAAATAAATCTTAGATATTTTGAAAATTAAGAACGAGATAGAAAAATTGCTTTACCAATATCAATAACAAACCTCCTTGCATCTTGCTCATGTACTCTCAACTCATTTTGTCTCTCAAGCCTACTAAAACTACTCCTTTCCTCTCTCAAATATTTGGTGGAAGGCTTTATATGGAGCTATGGGAAAGTTAGTCCTATCAAGATTTCATAAATGGAATGCAAACAAAACAAGACAAGTTCCTCATGGAATTACCGAGCCTAGTCAAAAAGGTCATTGGAAAATAATGTTTCAAGGAGGGGGGAGAGAAAAATACACACACTTTTAGATAGGTGGACATGTGCAAATGGAATGAAGTGATCCGAGGCACAAGCAAAGTCCTCGTTATCGGATTGCACATGGTTGGAAAAGAGTATGGGTCTTGATCTTGACCCTTTCAAGTGTAACTAGAGAACCGGGGAGCTTTATATTTTTTTCTCCTTTATTTTTCTCCTCATACTTTTTCCTTTTTTTCTTTCATCATACTTTTTCTTTTCTCCATCATTTTTTCCTTTTTCATTCCTTTTTCATTTTTTCAACTCCCCTTGAACTCTAGACTACACTAGTACTTCCTTGGCAACCTCCCCATGCTTAGACGTTGCTCGTCCTCGAGCAAAAGAGGTGTAAGGAAAATGCCAAGGTGGTACTGAAATTTTTGGAATCTTCTATGGAGAAAGATACTCGAGATCTTCTACGGGTCTTTTTGGAATCTCCCGAAGTTATCTCCACTTGATGGCGCCTTCTTCTTGTAGTCTTCCTCAAAATATTCATCCATACTCAAGTTTGGGTTTGATCAAGGAGGTGAACACAAAAAGAGATGATATGGGTTTGTAGGTGGATATCCGGCGAGGTTTGCGAAATTCCCAATGTGGAAACTCACAATGCACGGATAGAAAGGCTAGCAAAAAGATCGATACGCAAAAATACGGAATGACCAGCTTCTTAGACTCGAACCATTAAGAACTAAATCTGAATTGAAGCACCCAAAAATTAATCTTGAAACACTAAGGTTTTTCACTCAATCATAATATGGCTTTGATGGGTAGAGCAAAATGCAAGTGGTCATTATGATAAGGCTAGCATCATTTTAAGCATAAAAAGAAATCATCCTTGATTTAACCAAAAATGAGAGCATGAAAAACACCATGGGACTTAAATTATCGTTACCTCCACACAAGATTAAGCTAGTATTTAAGTTGATTTCCAGATTTGTTTTTAAAAGAGAGCACTAGCTTAATCATATATAAAACAAGTTTAGGCATGATCAAAGCAGCAACGATCATCACATATCACATGGTACAACTTTCCATCCATATTAAAAATTATAAAACGATGGTGAACTTTATTCATGGCGATGGAAAACGAAAACTACTACTACCACACACATGCTGAAATCAAATAAAATAGAAGATGCTACGCACACACATTCTTGCACACAAACTAAAAATAAAAGAAAGGGAAAAATATAAATCAAACCAAACTTGCATGCGTCTTCCTTCCTTCATCTTCACTCTTGCGGTGGTTGCTCGTTGTATCCTTGCTCATAATAATGTTGCATCGGTCCTCCATGAAACTCCTCCGGTGGCATTAGATGTAAGCGCCCAAGTTGGTCGGTGATGTTCGCCGTTCCCTCTTGCATGTTGTTCACGTGAGAGTGCACGATCTCGGCGTCTTGCATATTCCTCTCCACATAAGCTCCAATGATGGCTGCACTTTGTTGCGGTTGGACTAAATGTGAATAAGGTTGAACAAACACCGCATTTGGTACTATGTACGGCGCGCCTCCCGGTTGACCATACATTGGAGGTGGAGGCCCCATAGGCATTCCACTCCCCCATGCTTGCATTGGAACACCCCCACATGGCTGCATTGGGACTCTAACTTGTGGTGATGGAATCCCTCCATGATGTGGCATTGGAACTCCGCCATATGGTGCTCCGGTCCACCCGGTAGGTATACTACCACTTGGTGCTCCTTGGAATGTGGCTCCTTGTCCTCCTTGGGCTGCGGATGAAGACCCTTCTTCAATTATGACTCCTCTCTTGCTCTTCTTGGCTGCCACATGCGGTTCATCTCCTAACCAATCTTCTCACCCTTCGACAAATAATTTCAATTTCATATCCGGGAGAGGGATATTTACCACTGCCACCCTGAATCCTTTCTTCTCATCTCCACTTATATACTTTCCTTGCCTCAAATAATCTATGCCCAATGAAGTCCCAATAAGCAAAAGTTGTGGGTTTCTTCGGATTGTTGGCTTTAATGCAATAGCCAACATTGTTAAATAGCAACCCGAACCAATACTTCCTCTTTCCGAGACCGCTTCACAAGCCCACCGATTTATCATGATGTATGTCGGGTTGATTTCTTGTCTTGCCACCAATCCCGCATATAGCCAATTCAACTCCGTGTCGGTGATCTTTGTCTCTCTCATCCTTCCCATGATACGCTTGCTCATCCATGAGTGGAAGACTTGGATAATAATATTCTTGATGCTATTTCTTTGTTGATTCTCCTTCTCCGAAATCATCCCCCAAAATTCTTCAATTTGGCCCACTTGGACTTCAACTAATTCCGGTGCATTCTTCTTGAAACCGAGCAACTCTCTAATATAATCATAGGGGATCACTTGCTCTACATCTTCAAGACGGAATGAAAGGCATGCCACGCCTTCCTTCATGATCTTCGGCTTCATTGTCATAAGTATTTCAAGAGCAAATTCCTTGTGCACATGTACTGTAACTCCATTGGAAAATTGCGTCCACCCAAGGTGATCTAAGAGTTGATAAATATCCGAATGGAATCCCAACTTGAGTAGAGCATCATCATCAAAATCAACATTCGCCACAATCCTTCCTTCAAGAAAACCAAGCCTCTCTTCTTCTTCCTTCGACATAATGGTGAAGCCATATTTCGAGCGCTTGCTCTTGTAGGGTGGAGGGATGGTTGAGCGCGTCGATCGTCGTGGCGGCTCCTCGGTATGCCCATGCGGTTGGGTGAACCGCATGGATGAGCTTCGTGTATCCCTCATGCCACCAAGGAGTAGCATGTCACCCTTTGGTGCCACGACATCTTCTTCCATGCTTCGCGGAGACTCGGAGACTGAGTGCCTCCGCGAAGAGCCCGACGACGGCACCTTCGATGATGATCATGATTGTTTCTTCCCAAGAACGAAGTTGACGGCCTTCCTCATGGTTCCTTGCTGCAAGAACACTCAAACAACTCTCCCGGGGTTTCTTGCCGGAAGAAAAATTGCACAAAGAAAGTATATGGAAGAACAAGAATTGTGGTGAATTTTTTTTCAGGATTTTTGGACTAAGGATTGGAGGACGAATTTTTTTGGAGAGTTTGGGAGCTTCCTGGACTATGAACTTGGGGCTATGAACTTGCAACGGGGTGGAGGACTTACCATCCGAAGGGGAGCACCGGGGGCTTAAAAAGGGAGCCAGGCCGACCGGCCTAGTCCGATCGGCCTAGGGCCTCTCTTCCCCCAATTTCTCTCCTTTTTTCCTGGGATGCTCTTTAGTGCATTGGGACCTCCTAGCCTCGTGCTCCACGTTAGACCACCGCCCAAACGTTCTCATCCACTCCCTTCCCTTGAATGATGAGCTTAATCTCCTTTCTCCTTTTCTTTGTGTCAACTCTTGTCTCCCATGTCTCCTTGCTTCATGTGCCTCCATTGATTCTTGCAAAAACATGATGCTTGCTGCCCCCCATGCTTGTCATGACAAGTCCCTAGGATGCTTTAATGATTTATGCCTTCCCATGAAGCATCCTAGGTCCTTAAGTGTTAATTAACCTCAAATACCCCACATGATCATGTTTAGACACTTAATCACTCCTCTAATTTTGAAAATTCAAATTTAATTCAGAACTAACATGGGTCCAAATATATTATTAGAGGAGTTTTTAAGCATCAAAAACATTTGTAAGTCGAAAATTTTCCGACTACATTGATTTTGGTTCACCGGGATCGCTCACTCTCATTAATTGATAGCGAGCTCTTCCGGCTTGACCGTAGGGTGATGGGTTTAGGTTTCTAATTTTGGCTAAACATGAGAGAGAGATTTTGAATGAATAAAATCAAAAGAGGCTTTGGAAAAATCTAACTCTAGAGAAACCAGTAGATGTTATGCAAAGTTAAACCAAAAATCGATTTTCCTATGTTCACGCGAGTCCTACCATGCGTCAAAAATTTAAAATTATTAAAGAACAACGCGGGGCTCTACTCGTGTGTTTTTAGCATGAAAAACAAGTCAAACTTACCACCATGGGGAGGATGGGAAGTTGTAATAGGTGCTGGAATTTTTGGTGCTAGTTTCTCGAAAAGAGGCAAATAAATCATGGGATGGCTCATGTCATTGGTTTATGATAGAAAAATCCAAAACAAAATAACCGAGCAAATTTAAGGTCTCTAACAAATGATCAACCACTTAAGAGTTTATACCAAGTCTTGCGTAGCAAATTCTATGACCGACTTACTTGAAACTTGAAAAATCTTCCGGGTTGCCCTCCCGGTAGCCTTTATTCTTGAGCGGGTTGTCCTCCCGGTAGCTTTATTCTTGACTCGACGAACGGGTTGCCTCCCGCCAAGCGCTTTGTTTAGAGTCCATAGCTAGACTTCTTCACTCCTTCACTTCGGATCAACGCTCTTTGCGGGCGTTGCAATCTTGGGTACCCACTTCTGCACCATCTTCTTCGGCGCAGGTTTATTAGTTGGCCTTGTCATCTTTTTGGTCTTCACATGTGGGCTTTGTTCCTTTGTCTTGATGGACGTGACAATCTTGGCTTCATTGCTTTTCTTCGCTTCCTTCTCCTTTGGCTCTTCCTTGACAATGCGACGATGAGGCGGAACATATTTGACGTTAATCATATTGCATACCTCGGAGCGTGGACGAAACTTGTAGATACTCCGTTCGCCGTTAATGTCGAACTCGATCTCCCCCTTGCCGACGTCGATGGTTGCCCCGACGGTCTTCAGGAATGGCCTCCCAAGGATGAGAGGCGGCTTCGCCCTTTCTCCCATCTCGAGCACGACGAAGTCGACGGGGATGATGTAGTCCCCAACCTTCACGGGTACGTCCACAGCGATCCCCGCGGGGTAGCGAATAAAATTGTCACCCAACTCCAAACTCATAGCCGTGGGCTCTAGCTCTGGTAGGTGTAGCTTCTCGAACACGTCCTTTGGCATGACGCTCACACTTGCCCCAAGATCGCACAATGCCTTCTCGAAATTGAATGAGCCGATGGAACATGGGATGGTCGGACATCCGGGGTCTCTTTGCTTCGCCGGCCCTTGATTTGCAATAGCGGCGCTGCATTGCTCGGACATCTTGATGTGATCTCCCCCGAGTGCCGCCATCTCATACTTGTTGGCAAGTATGTCTTTGAAGTAGCGAGAGTATGTTGGAACTTGAAGAGCGTCCAATAGCGGCATGTTGATGCTTAACCTGCGCACCACTTCCACAAATTTTTCAAAGTGATTATCAATTTTACCTCAGAAATAGCGTGGCTTTAGCGGCGGTATCTTCGTGTCATCACTTGGCATTTCAAACTCCGGCTCTTCGGTGACTATCTCCGGAGTAGTAGCAACTTTTTCCTTAATGTTTCCTTCCGTCTCGGCGGTTTGCTTAGGCTTCCTCGCTCCGGCTGAATTTTCGGGATCCACGGTCTCCTTTCCCGAGCGAGTTTGAATAGCTTTTGCCATCTCGGACCCTTGGGGCTTCCCCGGTAGCTTTCCTTCATTGGCCGGAAGGCGCCCGGCAAGTTGTCCCACTTGTGACTCCAACATCTTCATCATATTAAGCACTTGTTGGTTGGAACTTCCGACCTCCGTCACCTTGCCATCAATATTCTCCAATATCTTGTCCATAGCCTTGAACTTAGTGACGGTGTCCTTGTTGATCTTAGCTTGCTCATCCATGAAATCCTTCAATTGTATACGAAGAGGCACCACATTTTGAAGATATGAACTTGCATTAAATTGAGATCTACCTTGACCGTAGCGATAATTCGGCAAATCACCCTTCCTCATGTAGTCGAGCATCCTTGCTTCCTCCGGACAATCTTTTTGAACATGGCCGTACTCCCCGCAGTCTTCACATGTGGATCTTGCTTCGGCGGCCTTTAGGTCTTGAGCCTCTTTCTTTTCCACTTCCATCTTCTCTAACCTCCTCATGAGCGAGTCAATTTTTCCTTCGAGAAGATCCTCCTTTTCAACCTGCAAAACACCCTTGACATTGCCCGTGGGCTGAACCGGAAGTAAGCGTCCCGACGACGCCCATGTATCATTGTCCGCAACCTTCTTGAATAGAGTGAAAGCTTCCGTTAGAGTAAGCTCAATGATAGATCCTCCCGCCGATGCATCAATTACGGTCCTCGATGCCATATTGAGCCCTTGATAGAACTTTTGAACGAGGTCTTCCTTCGGGAACTTGTGATGTGGCACGGCCCGGATGTACTCATTGAAGCGCTCAAAAGCCTCCGCGATAGTCTCCGTAGGATATTGAGCAAAAGTAGCAATCTTATTACGCAAGTTTTGAGTCTTACCCGGTGAATAGTATTCCTTCATGAAAGCCTTCATCAACTCTTCCCAATTTTGCACCGTGTCTGTCGGCAAAGAATATAACCATTGCAAAGCTTTCCCAAGTAGCGAGAACGGGAAAAGCCTCGCCCTCAATTGATTTTTAGTCACCCCATCCATCTTGAAAGTTTGACAAAGCTGGACGAAAGCTTGAATGTGGAGGTTAGGGTCCTCTTTACCGGTGAATGGCGAGTGTTGCACCATGCGGATGGTTGAAGTCTTGATCTCGAACGGTCTTGCGATGTCATCAAGGTTGAGAACGGGTATATCACGGAGTTCCGGGATGCATACCTCCCCGATCTTGCGTTCCGGTTGTGGATCTCCCATTGGTGGCGGTTGTTGCGGATCTCCTCTCGGACTTAGTGGTGCTTTCGGACTTTGAGGTGGAGATTCCGACGACGATCTCGACGATCCGTCTTCCGCTTTTGGATTCGCAAATTCCAGCTTCTTAGCTTGTGTCGCACGTCTCCTTTGCCTGTAAAGTTTTTCTGGATCATCCACAAAATTTTTCGATTTGTTGGAGAGGTGGCCGTCCATCTCCTGTTAGGGTTAGCAATAAATAAAATATACACAAAATCTAAAAAGGTGGTTTAATGTCACGAGGTAGATCGTGCCTTTGTTGTAGTTCCGAACAAGTGATGAAGATAGAAAACGAATCTCATTAAAAGCCTCTTTAAACCGTGGTCTCCGTTCCATCCCCTGTGGTGCCACCTTACACCTGATCCAGGAGTCCTGTCACGATGTCCCGGTTTTTCAGCGGTTAACCTACAAGCACGCTCACAAGGAGCATGTCGCAATCCTTGGTAGATCCGGTATGCACCTCTAGCCACCGCGGCTACAAGAACACCCCGAGCAATCTATCTCGAGAATAGATTGAAAAGAAGCAAACCCAAGAAGAACGAATTCGTAGAAGAGACACTTGATCGCTAGAAATCGGATTCATATAATAACTTCACCATGAATGATACATGAACAAGATCACCAACCGGGATCCTACCTTGATCTTGATTCTAGCTCCGGAACTCCGACGTGGTCTTCCTTGCAAGGTTCCTACGTCGGCTAGGGTAGCCTTAGACAACTAGCTCAACCCTCCTCTCCGAGATGGTGTCCCTCTAGCTTCTCTGCTCCTCGGCGGCGAATGACGAATGAATTGATACGTGGCTCTTGGCGTGGCACCTATAAATAGCCCGACGGGGATCTAGGTCAAAGGGAGCGATGAATGGGAGAGGAAATGGGCCATTCCAATCGGCCTGGGCCCGTTTCGGCCCGGTTCACCTCCCGCTTTCTTCTGGATGCTTTTCGTGATATTTGAAGTTCCTGCCGAGTTGCATGTGGGCTCTTGATGTCATCTTCTCCATGAAATAGACAAGGGTACTTGTCGCGCAAGCTCCCGCATTTTCTGCTCAAGTCCCCGGAGAATTGCCTTCTCGTCCTTCGGTCCTCGGGTCATTTGGAGTCATGTTCACGTCGTGTCTTGACTTGTTCCGGGCTTCACGATCCTCTTGCAAAGTGCTCGATGAACGATATCCGGAATCATCCTTTTAAGTCCTTAATTCCTGCGTAAACAATAAACTCCAAAAACCACATGCATACACGAACTTGATATATCAAGGGGGTTAGGATCGTTAGTATGTATATTAAATTAATACCAACATTGAAGGTAAACTCATGGCTAGGTTGACGGAAATCGACCGCCAACACCTCGCCACGCGAACACGCATCGGCACGCCCCGGCGCGGTGCTCGGCGGCGACGGCGAACGGCGCACGGCGGCGACAGTGCTTCCATCGGCTAGGCAAGCGCGCGGCGATGACCGCTAGGGTCAGGCGGTTAGTCCGGCGCGGCCATGGCCCTGGGGTCAGGCATGTACAGCCGACACGTGGTGCGACACGGCGAAGTGCCCGGCGCGGCGGCGACAACACGACGCACGAAGGTTAGCAGCGGCTCAGCACGACGCCCTTGATCTTGCACTGGGGTGCGCGGGTTCAAGGCTCGCATGCGCAGACGCACGCCTCGCGTTGAGCGGCAAAAGTTAGTGCGCACACATGAACGCGCGCGCGACACAGAGGTGCCTTGTGCGGCATGGCGGCGGTGACGGTGACGCGGTTAGGGGCCAGAGGCCAGACCTGCTCGTGCATGGGTGCACGGCAGTGACGTACGGCTTAGGATCCTGCAGAAAAAGGCGCGGGACGAAGCTCGGAACACAGGCATGACGGCGAGCGCCGGTTCAAGCTTGGCACGGCGGCCGGCGACGTAACGCTGGGGTACGCTCCCATTGGCATCTCAGGAAGTTCAAGGGGGAAGGTGAGAAGAAGAGCGTGGCGGCGTGCTCACGTAGGGGCAGCAGTGTAGTCGACGCCGGCTTGACGAAGACGACGTGGCGCGGCGAAGGCGTTCCCGGCGGCGTCGAGGTCCACAGCTTCGCGGTTCAGGTACTCCGTCGAACAGGTGGACGGCGTGGTGGAGGCCGGCTGCTTGGGCATCTTGTCGATCATGTTGTGGGCGTCCAAGGCAGCAGCTCGCTCTGACTCCTCACATCGATGGTTCCTGGCGGCTTCAGCACAGCGACGACAGCTTCGGTGGTCACGAGCTCGCGTCTTGGGCCACTCCGATGGTGGCGCCCTTGCTGGTGGCGTGAACGTAGCAGGGTTGATGTGCAACACGTGGTGACACAGAGCAGCAGGAAGAGCACCTGGGCGGCTTGCTTCGGAGATCGATCTGCTGCTGGTGTGCTTGGAGAACAGGGAGGAGGTGGCACATGCGGTTGCTGCAGGGGAGCGGCAGGTGATTAATTCACAGGAAGGAAAAGAACAAAGGGAGGTAAAGAATTGGAGCTGCGGTTGTTGATTTGCTCGATGGAAAATAAAAAGGGAAAAGGCTTAGCACCTTGGATTGTGCGGTGCTCCGCTGCTAGCCGATCCATGGAGAGAGCAGGGAGGTGATGCTGTTCGGTGGAGAAAGGAGCAACAAAATTGCTGCTGCCTAGCTACTTGCGACAGAGAGAAAAGAGCCGAGGGAGATCGATTGGGGAAGAGAGGGATCGAGTGATGGCCTGCTGTTTTGCTCTTGCGATTTGGGAGAACAGGGAGAGGGTGATCGAGTGGAGAGAGAGATTGAAGTGGTGCCGGCCAGCAAGAGAGAGAGAGCAGCCGTAGGGAGGAAAAGAAGAAGAGGCCAGCGGCGGCTGCCTGGGAAAGGAGAGAGAGGAGTGGAGAGGAAAGAGAGAGGGGGTATTTAAGAGAAGGGAGTTAGGGTTAGATAGATAGTTTTAGATGTGCTCGATTATTTGGGCTCAAACAAATTAATTCTAACAATTTATTTTGTGGAATTAGAACAAATGAATTTAGACTAGTTTTTCCGGGAGTGATTTAAATAACGAACTATTAATTCGAGAAACCGGAAAATATCGTCACAATTCAAAATGAGCTCCGGGGAATTTAATCCAAATGAATTAGCATGTTTTCCGAGATCGAACCAATTACAAAAGATTAATTCGAAAAGTCGGAAAACAATATATAATTCACTTAGTAAATTCCAGAGCACTTCGGAAGGATCGGAAAAAGGTTGCGGGCTTAGAGATTAGCAGATCGAGCTGGGGTAGAGGTTAGCAGATCAAGCCGAGCTAATTGGCTAGTGTTAGCTCGGGTGCAAAGTTAGAGTCAGTCACACAAAGTTTAAAGATCCTGTTTAAATACTAGTTTTAGTTGGTATTTTGGATTTATTCCAAAAATACAAACTCACTTTTGAGATCCAAATAAATCCAAAAGATCCAACTCACATTTATACCATAATTTGAAAATGATTTTTATATAGTTTTATTTTATATGGGAATTAAGATGAGAGGCTAGCAAATTGGGATCAAATTTGGTAGCACACAAGTTCAAACAAAAAATTTTAAATTTTAGCGAAAATTCATACATGGCAAAACATTCAAAATTCTGGGATGTTACAGCACCCCTCCCCACGCGTCGCTCGCCCAGTGCGCCTGCTGTTTGCCTTTGAGGAGAGAGGGAGTGGATTTTTACATCCCCTCTCTCCTCCATAGGCAGTTTGCCTCCCCGAATGCCTTCTCTGTTGGAGGCGAGAAACGGCACAAGAGCCCAGCGCGAGGCAAAAGTCTGTTTGCCTCATCTGGGACTTAGCCTGAGGCTTGCATCATGATTACCGTTGCGCACAGTTAATGGATCAGTTTGGAGAAGGATAAAGATGCATGGTAATAAAAAGAAAATAGAGAATAAGGGTAAGGCCACCTTCACTAAGTGGTAAATACCTATTGAGCGGTAAATATCTTCCTCGTGGGTATCCCTGGCTAAGCAATAAATGGTAGCCTAAAGGCACTCTTGACATACGCAATACAAGCACACAGTACATCCTAGCTATAGTACTAGCAGGCAATAGCTCTCGAGGAGAGTTGTGAAGAGCAAAGTGAGTGATTGTACATGTTCTTTTTTTTTTTGACAACTTCCATATATTATATTAGGCAGCCAGTTTTACATAAAAATCCTCCAAAGAAGACAAAATTAATTGGGTCCTTTGACCAGACAAGAACAGCAGAAAAACTACAGCGACACAGACGACGACGAGCTCGCCAGGGGATGGCAGTAGGGGCGCCCATGACGCATACAACCAAGTGGAAGACCATGCAAAGCATCGGTTGTAGATGGATCGACGGAGCCGAAGCCGAAGAGGCATGCACCGGGCGACCGAGGGATGAGTAGATTACCGTCGGTTGTAGAGCTGCTCAGTGGATGTCGAGGTCAACCGGATCTAGGGCTGCTTAGGAGAGGCATATAGTGATGGCGAGTCGAGGAAGTCCAAGCAGAGCCGTAGGCAGCTGCAGGAGAACTTCCGTGCGTTCGACAACAGCGAGCTCGAACCAAACCAGCAGGGGTCGAGTGCTTCGGAACAACCACAAAGGAAGCGCTTGGGGCCCGAGACGGTGCCAGCACCAGCGAAGTCGATGGCGTGACTTCTCAGTGTGTTCAACGACAGCGAGCCCGCTTCAACCCAGAAGGGAGCGAGGCCATCGGAACAACCGCAGAAGCACGGCACAGGACCTGCAAAAACACCGACGAAGACGACGGCAGCAACAACATCAACATCGACTGCGGGGTGGAAGGCAGATGGGGGATTGCTCGGATCCGGCGAAGCAGTGGAAGAAGGGGATAGATCCGAGCAGGGGAGGAAGAGATGGAGGGATTTTATTTAAACATACCTTGACCAGAGCTCCATCAACGGCGACGGGAGTAACTGTTGTAGCCGCGACGACAGCAAGGAAGAGCACAGTCAGGGGAGCATCCATCTTGGGCTCTTACTACTACTAAAGACCAGAAGGGAAAGTGGCCCCTTTTCCTACTCACGCCGGCGCGAACGCCAGAGCAAGGAAGGAAGGGGCCAGCGGAGGCGAAAGCGGCGGCTGTGGCGGCGGCAAGGAGGGAAGTGGCTGGTGGAGAGAGGACTTAGCGGCGGCGGCGGCGAGATCTGAAGAGCGGCGGAGGAGATGAGGAAGGAAGGGGAACACGACAAGATGCCCCAGTACTACTGAGAGCCACCGGAGGAGACTTTTGTTCCTCTTGACGGGAAACACATGGGGGACTGCACATGTTCCTTTGATTGTGCATGTCCCTTCCATGCAGCTAGTTGCAAGATGTAGGATGTTGCATTGTAGTCCTTTCAGTCAGTATGTACCTGTGCTCTTTAACATGTTGATACTAGTGACCATAGCTGTTACTTTTAATCAGGAATTTGTATTCAATAAGAATCATCAGCTAGTCAAAAGAAGGCTTTGCATATCAATTTAACTGCTTTACTTAGCTACAAAGATTATAATGATCTATACTAATAATATGGTGAAAGTCTTTTGAGCTGCTATATGCTTGGGGTGGTTCAATATTGGTGAATATATATAATAAAGTAAAACACACAAAATATCACCATTATCAAAGTAAGTAATTAGTACACTCAAACTGAGACGACCAAACCTAAAATTTGATGCATATAGATAGGATGTGGTCAGTGTGAGGTGAAAACTAACGCAAGTAGGACACTTGGTAATAAGATTCTGTTTTTACAAGGAATTTGGTGATGAGATTCTGAGATGAAGGATGTTACTATACAATGAAATGAGTGGAGACTTGTGATGGTATAAATATAACTCTACTAAGTAATGCAATTAATTTTTTATACTTATTTAATCTTCTAATATTCTTGCTAGGTATGTGAAAACATATTCATGTTAGCTCTCTTTTATAATATGCGTAGAAGGTAGTACGACTTCAGTGAGATAGGTGACAGTAATTAATGTGTATGCATTGTGGGATACTTGGAAAAAAGAAGAACTATGACTACATTTAAAGGTGAAGGAGAAAGAAAAAAAACTAAATATGTGATTTAGATATAGTTATGTTGTAGTCTAATTAAGAATAAATGAATACAAATATACATTGTATTTGATGTTCATATTTTTGCTTTGTGTGTATTAAATTTATCTTTTTTATACACATATGACATTGTCACATTTTTGGGACGTGACATATGTACTAATTATTCAAATATATAAGAGGATAATTTTTACCGCACAACATCTCTGCACTTGCTGACAACTTTTCAAATTTTAAAAAATAACTGCTGCTCATTTAATTCAATATTATGTTACATGAGTTATCCATTTTTAACCGATTATTCATGTCAAGTTTATGTGTATACACGATGTGTACTATACATGTTCTAACCAAGGTACACCAGCTACACTCCATGATGCCCACTACCTGTACATACATTTTGTTCAATGATAAGCTATAATTTTTTTCAATGGTTGCAAGTTGTACATGGCGACACACTTTATGTATCATTTAATTTGTTCCCATTAGAATCATGTTTACAAAATGAATGTTAGTGTGTTAAACTTATGCCCAACACTACACCCTTAGACCCAGGACGACATGACTGTCGTATGGCGGTGCTACATGACCCCACCACTCGGAGAACTTCTTCTGTGTGTTTGTCAGTATCTTTAGAGGTCGCGACCACGCACTGGAGGCAACAATCACGGGCCAACCTCCGCGACCGCAATGCCACTGCCCTGCCTAGCCCTGTCCTGGATTCAGATCTGAAATAGGATAGAGAGACGAGAGAAAAGGAGAATTCAAATGAATTTAAAATGATGGGAAAGAGGAAAGGTACATTTATAACAAATTTTTCTGTACATGTCTTGCCCGAATATAATACCTTGATGGGACATAATGTCAAACGATTATTACTTGATTCCGATATCGACCATTGTTAGTATATAATCTTCATTCCCTTTTCTGCATATGTAACATTAACGTGACAATTGGTAGAGGTAATTGTGCGCAGGGAGATGAATAATAAAAATTTAGATGAGCCATCAAATTTTTAGATGAGACACAAGTTTATTTGCTCAAAATATGACCATCACAATTACTCTAGTTCAATGTTTCAATTTACATTGCCATAAGGAAGGAATTGTAGTATCATGGAATTAACACATGATCTGTAGAAGTCAAAAGGTGCAAATAGTTTGGGATGGAGGGAGTACTTCCTCTGTCCCATATTGACTGCACATGTATCATTCAATTTATTTTCCAAATTAAATACCCAATATGAAAGTCCCTACATCAATTTATGACCCTATTTGTTAATAAAAAAGTGAAGCATCCTAGCTAGTTGAATTAAAAAGTTAATAGCGTCATATATTCGTAACTCAAATTTTAAATTACACTTAACTTATATCGGGATCGGAAAGGAGGGAGTACGGATGGGAAATTTCGTTTAAATTTCACACATACTCCGTAACTTATATCGGGATCGGAACGGAGGGAGTACCGATGGGAAATTTTGTTTAAATTTCACACATTTCACACCTAAACCTTCTCTCTCGCCCCTAAACCCCAATGGGAAAGATGCCGTCCTCCGTCGCTCGCCACCGCAGCAAGCCTGCGGCGCCGACCCCGCCGCATCCGGTGCCGGTCGAGCCCGCGAGGGGTTCCGCTAACGGATCCGCACCGCGGCTGCCTCCGCCCGCGGTCTTCGCGCGCAGGCTCGACCCCACCGCCCAGGATGCGGCGGTTATCGAGTGCCCCCCCCCGTCGCGTTGCCGCGGCTGCCTCCGCCGGCTGCCTTCGCACGCCGGCTCCACCCCGCGCCTCGCCGGGATCCCGCCAACCCTAGCGCACCCGAAGCCCAGGCTCGTCCCCCGATGCTGCCGCCGCCCCCATCCTCCTCCTCCAGGCGTGTAATGGACCCTTGGCCGCCGGCGATCACCGTCGACGTGAGCACACACAGAAGAATCACAGGGATAGGATCGAGGACGACGAGGAACGCCGAACCCCAGGAATCAATCGATTCAGTGTTTAGAGTTTTTCAGACAGGTCTCTCCCCTCGCGTTCCCTCCTTTAAAAGTTTACAGTACTTGGCCTTGGGCCCACACGTCACAGACTCATTACATCATATTGCCTAATACAGTTTACTCCTTTCCCGCCTCTTCATCTGTGAAGGCGTCTTCCGTGGCGACGGCAGCAGGCTTCACACCTCCCCCCCCCCCTTCAGAGATTGCTTGTCCCCAAGCAATTGCAGTCGGGAAGCGCTTGCACACCACATAGTAATCTTCCCAGGTTGCTGAAGTCGCTGGAATGTTAGATCACTTCACCAGCACTTGAGGAATCGCCCGTCCTCCTTTCTTGACCAACCGGCGCTGCAGGATTTCTTCTGGAAGTAGCTCCTGCGCTGTCAGATCAATGACTGGAGGCAGCTCTGAAAACACAGGAGTGTAATTAGGTGTAAAAGGCTTGAGCTGTCACACATGAAAGACCGGATGTATCATGCTTGATTCAGGCAAAGCCAGCTTGTAGGCTGCAGGGCCAAACTTGTCTGTCACTGTGAATGGTCCATAGAATTTGTAGGCTAGTTTGGGGTATGGTCGATTCACCAGAGAATTTTGAGTGTAAGGTTGTAACTTCAGCAGTACTTGTTCCCCCACTTGAAACTGTCTATCAGTTCTTTTCTTGTCAGCTTGACTTTTAATTCGATTTTGTGCTGTTGTAAGATGCTGCTTCAGATTAGCCAATTGAGCCTCTCTTTCTTGTAAGATGTCAACTGCTTCATTGTTGCCTTGCCCTTCCAAAGGTGTGCCCATACCCAGGTTAGCCTCATAACCATAGAGGGCTTTAAATGGTGAACAGCCCAAAGAAGTGTGGAATGTTGAGTTATACCACAATTCAGCTAGAGCCAGCCAAGCTTTCCACTGTTTGGGTGAGTCATGCACTGCACATCGAAGGTACATCTGAAGACATTGGTTGACATGCTCAGTTTGGCCGTCTGTCTGAGGATGGTAGGCTGTACTCTTCAAAAGCTTAGTCTTCATCAGGGCAAACAGATTAGTCCAGAAGGTACTTGTGAAAATTTTATCTCTGTCTGAGACTATGGATTTTGGTAGGCCATGAAGCTTCACTACCTGATCCAGGAATACTTTAGCTACCCCCGGTGTTGTAAAAGGGTGTTTCATAGGGATGAAATGACTGTACTTGGTGAGTCGATCCACTATCACCAGAATTGCATTGCTATTATCAGAGAGAGGCAATCCCTCTACAAAATCAATGGACAAGTCCTGCCATGCCCCCTGAGGAATGGGAAGTGGCTACAGTAACCCTCCTAGATGAATGTTCTCATGTTTGGCTTGCTGGCATACTTGACATTGTTTAACAAAGTTTTCCACATCTAGCTTCATCCCCTTCCACTGAAAGAGCTGTTTGACTCTGTAGTAAGTGGCTTTGCTACCTGAATGCCCACCAATTGCACTAGAGTGTAAAGTAGCTATCAATCTTGTTTGCAGGGCTGAGTTACTAGCAATCCATACTTTACCCTTAAATCTGATGATGCCTTGTGATAAAGAAAACCCATGTTCATCAGGGCTCTGAATGGCCAACCTTGTGAGCATTTCTTGAGCCTGTGGATCTATAGCATAGGAATTAGTCACCTCCTGTATCCACCTAGGCTTGACTTCAGATACTGCTTGCAAAGCATGCAAATGCACCATTTTGGACAAAGCATCTGCTGCACAATTTTCCTTGCCTTTCCTGTAAACCACCTTGAACTGAAGCCCCATCAATCTTGTCATTGCCTTTCTTTGCATTTCAGATTGGAGGTTCTGTTCACACAAATATGATAGGCTTTTATGGTCTGTTCTGATGATGAATTCTTGTCTCTGTAAGTAGGGTCTCCACTTCTCTACTGCCATAAAAAGGGCCAAGAATTCTTTTTCATATATGGACAATTTCAGATGTGCAGGACCCAAAGCTTTGCTCATAAAAGCCACTGGGTGATCCTTTTGCATTAAGACAGCTCCAATGCCAGCATCTGATGCATCTGTTTCTATAATGAAGGGTACTGCAAAATCTGGTATTGCAAGTACTGGAGTTGTCCTCATGGTTTGCTTCAACTTCTCAAAAGCCTGTTGAGCTGTGGTAGACCAGCAGAATTGCTTTTTCTTCCGTAGTTGGGTGAGGGGTTTTGCTATAAGGCCATAATGTTTGACAAATTTCCTGTAGTAGCCAGTGAGGCCCAGAAATCCCAGTTACAGAAGTAGGTGTTGGCCAGTTGAGCATTGCAGTAGTTTTTGCTGGATGAGTTACCACCCCTTTATCAGATATGATGTGACCCAGATATTCCAACTGCTGTGTAGCAAAAGAGCACTTGCTTCTTTTCAGAAATAATTGATGCTCTTTGAGTTTAGCAAACACCTGGTTTAAATGATCCACATGTTCTTCTAGTGTGGGGCTATAGATCAGGATGTCATCAAGAAAGACTAGGACAAACTTTCGTAGAAAAGGCCCCAATATGTCATTCATCAAACATTGAAATGTAGCTGGTGCATTAGTTAACCCAAATGGCATGACTCTAAAGTGATAGTGCCCATGATGGGTCTTGAATGTTGTTTTGTGTTCATCATCAGGGTGCATTCTAACTTGATGGTAACCAGAGCACATATCAAGCTTTGTGAAGTACTTTGTACCAGCTAATTCATCCAGGATTTCATCAATAATTGGCATAGGAAAATGATTTTTTACTGTTATATCATTGAGTCTCCTATAGTCAACACAAAATCGCCAAGTACCATCCTTTTTTTGTACTAAGAGCACAGGAGAAGCATAAGGTGAATTACTAGGAATAATATGACCTGCTAGCAACAATTCCTTAACCTGCCTTTCTATTTCATCTTTATGCAATGCGGAGTACCTATAAGGTCTAGCATTGACAGGTATATCATCAGGTAGAGTGGGTATAGTGTGGTCATATAACCTGGATGGAGGAAGCTGTGTGGGCTCTGCATAAATATCTTCATTATTGTGGATAATCTCCTGCACTTCTGGTGGGATATCAGCTTGTGTATCAGGTGGGGACATGTCCACTATCACCCAAGCCCAAATGTCATTGCCAGCAGTCCATTTAACCAATGTATCAGCTTGTATTTCCTTGAGAGACATGGGTTCAGGAACAATTCCTTATAGTTTCACCTTGGTGTTGTCCTTCATGAATTCCATTGTTCTTGCTTCCCAATCATGAGTGATAGGACTGAATTTCTTAAGCCAGTCATATCCCAAAATGCAATCATATGCTCCCAGATCCAGGACTTTCATCTCAGTGTGGAATGAGTGACCCTGAACCCACCATTCCATTTGGGGGACATACTGATCAGTGATTAACACATCTCCATTTGCTACCTTGACTTGTCTTGGGCTAGTAGGTAAGGACTGAATGCCCACTTTCTTCAAGAATGCTGAGCTAACAAAGGTGTGAGAGCTCCCACTGTCCACCAGCATAAGCATGACTTTGTTTTGTACTAAGGCTCTCATCCTCATAGCCTCTCCTTCCTCTGTGCCTGCCACTGCATTCAGAGATAAACCACAAAATTCTTCGGCCATGACATCCTCCACTGCTAACTCATTCAATACCTCCTCTGTCAAGACAGTATCCAGTTCATTGATCACTAAAGCATTTGTTAGAATAAATGGGCCTAGAGCCATTTATTACAATAATGAAAGAATTAAAGCCCATTTATTTAATGCTAGGGAAAAGTGAGAAATACCAAATGGGTATTTGAGGAGTCTCCCATCCAACTTATGAGGTAGCCTTTCGGTACACCTCTTGTGAAGTTGAATAAAGGAGATAGGCGTGCCACATGCGCGCGCGCGCTCGCTCGCCTCGCCGAGCCGGGCCGAGGCTGACGCCGTGGTCATGTCGAGACGAGCGTGCGGTCGGACGGACGGACGTGTTGCGGGGCGGGAGCATCTTTTTGCTGTTAGCTGTTGGAAAGGAATAATGGTGCCTTAACTGCGACAGTTACTGAGTCTTAACCATGGCGCCTTAACCGCGACAGTTACTACCCGAGGCGCCTTAACTGCGACGTCCAGGTTCATCCCCCCCCCACGCCTGCCCGCCTATATAAGACGCCCCTCCTCCTCCTGCTCGGATTACCAATTCACACTAAGGTACTCCTGTTCAGGAGACCTCTCCCTCTCTCCCTCTGTTTGCTGCTTCTTTTGCATTCCCATCGCCTGCACCGCGCGCACGGTACCGGCGAGAGCAGAGCCTCCGGAACCTTGTCCTACTGCTGAGATCCTGCTCGGGATAGGCGGGCGATAAGGTTTTTGGGGAGCGTCTTCACGCGACTGCTCGCTCCCGTACGACTACTTCCTCTACATCGACTCCGAACGACTACTTCCTCTACAGCCGGGTCTTCACTGCGATCATCTTCCTGCACCGAATTCGTACGGCTACATCGACTGAGGTCACTCTACGATCAGTATGACTGATCCGAGTGATATCGGAACTTCGGGTGACCCCGTCACCCGACCTTCCACGGGGTACATTCTTAAACTGGTATTCATGCTTATTAGTTGTATAATCATGAATAGGTTTATGTTTAATTGTTGTTTAAACATGAACATTTGCACATGAATTGTTTCACTCACCATAATATTGAAATGTCTATTTAATTATGGAATTAAAATATACCGGAATATTGCCTATCATCTAACAATCCAAAAACCTTACAATGTTGATAGGAATATGTTTGGTGTCACTAGCTTTGCAAATGCAATTAAGCCAAAGCCTTTCGATGGTTCCAATTTTAAGAGGTGGCGTGAGTTGGCCACCCTGTGGCTCACCGCCATGAACGTGATGTACGTCATTACCGGAAAAGCTCCCGAGGGTGTCTAGGGGGAAAAGTTTAATTCAGATGATAATCTGTTCTGGGGTGCCGTCATCAGCGTTCTGATTGACAACCTGGTGGATACCTATCTCCGTTACAAAACGGGGAAGGACATTTGGGAGGCTCTTGAGGCTCAGTACGGAGCTTCTAACGCCGGCGGTGAGCTGTACGTAATGGAACTGTTCCTAGACTACAGGATGGTTGAAGACCGTCCTGTGGTGGAACAGGCCCATGAAGTACAGGCGCTGGCTAAGGAGCTTGAGAACTACAGCAGAGAGGCCCCATGTGTGTTGCCCGACAAGTTTGTGGCTGGAGCTATTATCGCTAAGCTGCCACATTCTTGGAGGGACTTTGCTACCTCTCTAAAACACAAGAGAAAGGAATTCACTTTTGATGACCTTGTTGCGACTCTTGATGTTGAAGAGAAGGCGAGAGCAAAGGACACACGTGGAAAGGCAATAGCCGGCTCCTCAAGCGCAAACTTTGTGCAGAGGGGCAATCCTAAGTTCCAGAACAACCAGAACAAGAGGAAGAAACCTTCACAGAACCCGCCCAAGGCTAAGCAAGCCGACGGGCCTGATAAGAAGAAGAGAAAGCCGGGGGGTGCTTGCTATACATGTGGCAGTCCGGATCACTTTGCTGCAAAGTGCCCGGATCGTAAAGATCGCAAGGCCCCCAAGACAGTGAACATGGTTGTTAGCGAAGGTGGAGGAACATCGGGGTACGGTAATTTCTTACCTACAGTTCTTTCAGTATGTTCTTCACCAGAGTGGTGGATAGACACCGGTGCTAATATTCATGTATGTGCTGATATTTCTATGTTTCCTTCTTACTAGGTCGGGGGGACTACATCCTTGTTGATGGGGAACGGTGCCCTTGCGCATGTTCTTGGTGCTGGTATGATCACTCTGAAGTTCACTTCGGGGAAGACCATACAATTGAAGAATGTGCAGCATGTACCTACCATCAAGAAGAATCTAGTCAGCGGGTCTCTACTATGTAGAGACGGTTTTAAGTTAGTCTTTGAGTCGAATAAATGTATCATTTCTAAATTTGGTACCTTTGTTGGAAAAGGCTATGATAGCGGAGGCTTGTTCCGCTTTTCTTTATCGTTTGATAATAATGTCGTGAACCATGTGATGAATGATGAATCAGATATTTGGCATTCGAGGCTTTGTCATGTTAATTTTGACTGTATGATGCGCTTAGCTAGTTTGAGTTCAATTCCAAAGTTTACCTCTGTCAAAAATTCTAAGTGCCACGTATGTGTTGAATCAAAACAAACTCGCAAGCCACATAAGGTTGCTGAGGCGAGAAACTTGGCACCTCTAGAATTAGTTCATTCCGATCTGAGCGAAATGAACGGTGTGTTGACAAAGGGTGGTAAAAGATATTTCATGACTTTGATAGACGATAGCACTAGATTTTGTTACATCTACTTGTTAAAATCAAAAGATGAAGCGTTGCATTACTTTAAAATCTATAAAGCTGAAGTAGAAAACCAACTTGAGAGAAAGATTAAACACCTAAGGTCTGATCGAGGTGGCGAATACTTCTCAAATGTTTTTGACTTATTCTGTGAGGAACACAGCATCATTCATGAGAGGACACCACCTTATTCACCTCAATCCAATGGGATTGCCGAAAGAAAGAACCGCACGCTGACTGACTTGGTGAATGCCATGTTAGAAACCGCGGGACAATCTAAGGAATGGTGGGGTGAGGCGATACTGACGGCCTGTCATGTCTTGAACCGTGTGCCTATGAAGAATAAGGAAGTAACACCATTCGAGGAATGGGAGAAGAAGAGGTTAACTCTTTCATATTTGCGTACTTCGGGTTGCTTGGCCAAAGTCAGTGTACCAATCACCAAGAAACGTAAACTTGGACCAAAGACGGTGGATTGTGTCTTTCTGGGATATGCTTTTCACAGCGTCGGATATAGATTCTTGGTAGTAAGATCTGGAGTGCCTGACTTGCTTGTCGGCGCAATTATGGAGTCCAGAGACGCTATATTCTTTGAGAATATTTTTCCAATGAGAGATGAAACAAGTTCATCTAGGCAAGAGTCTGTCGAGAAGGACGACTCCACCAAGCCGATGGAACTCAATGAGCCTACACTTATTGAGCATCTTGAGGAAGATAATGATGAGGCTCCTAGGAGGAGCAAGAGACAAAGGACAGAGAAATCCTTTGGAGATGATTTCATCGTATACCTCATGGATGACACTCCCAAGACCATTGCAGAGGCCTACTCTTCACCTGATGCTGACTATTGGAAGGAAGCAGTGAGGAGTGAAATGGACTCTATCATGTCAAATGGAACTTGGGAGGTTGTTGAGCGTCCTTACGGGTGCAAACCCGTGGGATGCAAATGGGTGCTCAAAACGAAGCTTAGGCCTAATGGTACTATTGATAAGTACAAGGCTAGACTTGTGGCCAAGGGTTACACCTAAAAGGAAGGAGAAGACTTCTTTGATACTTACTCACCAGTCGCTCGATTGACTACCATAAGAGTACTACTTTCTCTGGCAGCCTCTCATGGTCTTCTCGTTCATCAGATGGACGTTAAGACAGCTTTCCTAAATGGAGAGTTGGAAGAGGAGATCTATATGGATCAGCCGGAAGGATTTGTAGTAAAGGGTCAAGAAAGAATGGTGTGTAAGCTGGTGAAGTCTCTCTATGGCCTCAAGCAAGCACCTAAGCAATGGCATGATAAGTTCGACAGAACTTTGACATCTGTTGGTTTTGTTGCAAACGAAGCTGACAAATGTGTGTACTATCGCTATGGTGGGGGCGAAGGAGTGATTTTGTGTCTGTATGTAGATGACATACTTATCTTTGGCACGAGCCTTGAAGTGATCAAGGAGGTCAAAGACTTTCTATCTCAAAAGTTTGAGATGAAGGATTTGGGAGAGGCTGATGTTATCCTTAACATAAAGCTGATAAAGGGAGAAAATGGTGGGGTGACTCTATCACAGACTCACTATGTTGAGAAGATGCTAAGTCGGTTTGGATACAGCAACTCTAAACCCGCACCAACTCCTTACGACGCCAGCTTGGTTCTAAGGAAGAACCTGAGGATAATGGTGGATCAGCTGAGATACTCCCAGATCATTGGTTCGCTGATGTATCTGGCTAGCACCACGAGACCTGACATTGCATATGCAGTTAGTAAACTGAGCCGGTTTGTTTCAAACCCAGGCAGTGAACACTGGCGTGCTCTCGAGAGGGTAATGCGCTATCTAGTGGGCACAATGAACTATGGCATTCACTATTCCGGAGACCCCAAAGTCTTGGAGGGATATAGTGATGCAAACTGGATTTCTGATGCTGATGAGTTAAAGGCCACAAGTGGATATGTGTTCACACTTGGAGGTGGCGCTGTTTCCTGGAAGTCTTGCAAGCAGACCATTCTAACCAGGTCAACAATGGAAGCAGAACTCGCAACATTGGATACTGCCACTGTCGAGGCCGAGTGGCTTCGTGAACTCCTAATGGACTTGCTGATAGTTGAAAAACCGATACCGGCAATTCTAATGAACTGTGATAATCAAACTGTGATTGTCAAGGTGAACAGTTCAAAGGACAACATGAAGTCATCCAGGCATGTCAAGAGGCGGTTGAAGTCTGTCAGGAAATTGAGAAACACCGGTGTCATAGCTTTGGATTACATCCATATGTGTAAGAACCTGGCAGATCAATTTATAAAGGATTTATCACATATTGAGATAGATAATGCATCTATGGAACTGGGCTTGAGACCCACGTGAGTTTTTCCATAGTGGAAACCTGTCTTATGTGATCGGAGATCCCGTGAATTAAGATGGTGAAACAAGCTATGGTTTGACTGAGAGAAGAGAACCTTTGAGAAGGCTCGGTCCATGGAAAGATGCATTTCTCTTCAAAACTGTATGGCAGGCTGGTATGTATACCTTAATGTGCTCCAAGTGGCTTTCATGAAACAAGGTAGTTGTTTCTCTGAAGCAAAGACATAGTTCTACAGTATGTCTTGAAGGAACACACCTATATGAGTATCGACTACTGGTCATAGTCTATGAGATTTGGGTGATCTCTAGAAAACTCATGAAGAGGCACGGAGTGTGACCCATAAGCTCCAACCCGCGGGGATGCTATGTGCAGCCAAGTATCAGTAAAGGGCTCTAGCCAAGCTTAGATGCACAAAACTGGCAATTCAAGGCATAGTCTATTGTTCAGTTGCAAATAAGTGTAACTTGAGTTCCTGGTGGATGTTCAACTTAACAGTCTCCATCGCAGTACTGGTATATCGAAAACAAAAAGGGAAGATGAGAGCATTTCCAATGTGGCTTATAATTCTTGGTGGGGATTGTTAGAATAAATGGGCCTAGAGCCATTTATTACAATAATGAAAGAATTAAAGCTCATTTATTTAATGCTAGGGAAAAGTGAGAAATACCAAATGGGTATTTGAGGAGTCTCCCATCCAACTTATGAGGTAGCCTTTCGGTACACCTCTTGTGAAGTTGAATAAAGGAGATAGGCGTGCCACACGCGCGCGCGCACTCGCTCACCTCGCCGAGCCGAGGCCGTGGACGTGTCGAGTCGAGTCGAGTTGGACAGACGGACGAACGTGTTGCAGGGCGGAAGCATCTTTTTGCTGTTGGAAAGGAATAATGGCGCCTTAACTGCGACCGTTACTGAGTCTTAACCATGGCGCTTTAACCGCGACCGTTACTACCCGAGGCGCCTTAACCGCGACATCCAGGTTCACCCTCCCCCTCCCCCCGCGCCTGCCCACCTATATAACACGCCCCTCCTCCTCCTGCTCGGATTACCAATTCACACTAAGGTACTCCTGTTCAGGAGACCTCTCCCTCTCTCCCTCTGTTTGCTGCTTCTTTTGCATTCCCATCGCCTGCACCGCGCGCACGGTACCGGTGAGAGCACAGCCTCTGGAACCTCGTCCTGCTGCTGAGATCCTGCTCGGGATAGGCGGGCAATAAGGTTTTTGGGGAGCATCTTCACGCGACTGCTCGCTCCCGTACGACTACTTCCACTACATCGACTCCGAACGACTACTTCCTCTACAGCCGGGTCTTCACTGCGATCATCTTCCTGCACCGAATTTGTACGGCTACATCGATTGAGGTCACTCTACGATCAGTATGACTAATCCGAGTGATATCGGAACTTCGGGTGACCCCGTCACCCGACCTTCCACAGGGTACATTCTTAAACTGGTATTCATGCTTATTAGTTGTATAATCATGAATAGGTTTATGTTTAATTATTGTTTAAACATGAACATTTGCACATGGATTGTTTCACTCACCGTAATATTGAAATGTCTATTTAATTATGGAATTAAAATATACCGGAATATTGCCTATCATCTAACAGCATTTACTTGGGCTCTAGGCCTTTTTGTGCATTTGGCTGCATGAGTTGGATCATAGGGTTCCTTGCAGTAAAAGCATAAGTTGTTTGCTCTGCAGAAGTCTCTCAATTGTCTCTCTCTTGGCAATTGAGAAACAAATGCTAGTTTGCTGTTGTCACTTTTTTGGCTGGTGGGTGTAAACAATCTGGCAGATGTATAACTTATCTGAGACCTCCCTTTGTTTTTGTCTTGAATTTTCTCTTGGATTTTGGCTAGCATGATAGCTCTTTCCATGGTTGAAGGAACTTGTCCTTGCACTTGATATCTGATGTCAGGCTTAAGACCTTTGATGAATTGAGAGATAAAATAAGTATCTCCCATTCCTTGATCAGTCATCTCAATCTGATATTGGAGGGATTCAAAAGCAGTCACATATTCCTCCACAGTACCAGTTTGCCTTAACTCTAGCAGATCATCAATGGCATGCTGATACTCATACAGGCCAAACTTTTGCTGTACTGCTGTCATGAACTGGTCCCATGTTCCCAACCCATTCTTCATCTTGTGTTTATGCATCCATTTCTCTACATTCCCTTCCATGTGGAGAGAAGCAGCTGTAGACCACATGTGTTCATGGGTGTCCATGAGTAGGAAATAATCCTGACATTTTTCTCTCCATATTCCTGGATTGGAGCCATTGAAAATGGGAAAAGACATCTTAGGTGTAAAGGACTTGTGGTAGTTCTTGTCATGCAGTGGTTGCTTGGATGAGTGATGCTTGTCCTTCTGAGAATGACCTCCCATGGTATGTTCTGCTCTTCTGTCATAAAATGGGTTTCCTTCCTTGTGATTGAAGTATGTTGGGCTAGGTATCTCTTCTTCATTTCTCTGGTTCATCCTCAGTTGAGCTATTGCTTGACCAGTTGAGTCAATTTGTTTGGACATTTTCTCTTGATCTTTAATCATTTGTTCCATAATTTTGTTGGACATATCAAACTTTGCACCCAGTTTTGTCTGGTTTTGGTCAATATCACCCACTTTTGTGAACAGCAAGTCAATGCTTTCCATCATCTCCTCCCATCTTGCTTCATCCTTCTTACTGTAAGTGTCCCATCTCTCTTCATCCTTCTTACTGAGGTTCTCCCACTTATCCTCCTCACGCTTACTTTGGTCTGCCATTGCTGAGAGCAACAGTTGGGTCTATGCCGACGGTTTAGGAGGAGCCGTGTTGTCTGATTCTCAACTTGACACACAGGTATGGTTTGCTGATACTTGCTGGTGCCGCAGATGCAGAAACCAATTCCCCGCCCCAATGTCCAATCCACTCTCAACACCAAATCCACTCGCCTCCGTCTAGGTAAGACAGCTCAGGACCGAAATCCCTCACCAGATTGCTCACCTGGACAGTCACCGCCGCCTGAGACTGGCGATCGACCAAGGAATTTTACGCCCGAACACGCCGGACAACCCGAATCGAATCCAGCCTCCCGCCGTCTTCTCCGCAGTGGAACTCACTTAGGCTTCCGGAATTTTACACTCGAACTTGTCGAGCAACCCTCGCCGTCGTGAATCGCACTGCCAATTGGTCGAACACTTGGTGCTCGTGGTATTGGAAAGCCGCCGATCTTGATGGTAGTCGGGTGATCCACTCCAATTCGCCCACAAATCGACTCGGGGTAGCGTGGGACTAACAGAAAATCAGATCCGTGGCCGGTTCTGCGCGGCACACCGATCGATCTCAACCTGCCCACCCTGTTTACGATCTCGACCGACAGGGTATGCGAACTGGCAAAGGATGCGCGCCCAGGATAGATAGGTCTCTGATACCAACTGTAATGGACCCTTGGCCGCCGGCGATCACCGTCGACGTGAGTACATACAGAGGAATCACAGGGATAGGATCGAGGACGACGAGGAACGCCGAACCCCAGTTTTCAATCGATTCAGTGTTTAGAGTTTTTCAGACAGGTCTCTCCCCTCGGAATTTTTTTTATATATATTTTTTTCTTTGATTTTCAAAAAATAAATGGCCAAATCAAAAATTTCGAGAAATATACACCTACCGCCGCACCACACGGCGGTAGGATCCTCACGCCGTGTGGCACGGCGGCAGCATCCCTGCCGCCGTGCACCACTGCGTTAGGTCCCTGCCGCCGTGGGGTACGGCGGCAGGAGAGCAGCTCTGGCGGCACGTCCGCGTGGCACGGCGGCAGGCCCTTGCCGCCGTGCCACACGGCGGCAGCGTCCTGCCGTCGTGCCACATGGCGGTAAGATCATTTTTATTTTTTTTAGTTTTTTCATTTTGTAAAACACTTTTAAATTTTGTAAAAACAAGAAACTGATAAATTTAAACATAATCACAAGATCATAATCAACGAGTAGATGCAAAATAGTTTATACAAGATCATGGTAAAAGTACTAATACATCTAAATCTGCCGGTGCCTCTTCGGCCTAACAGCTCTAGCGCCAGCCCAGGTGTGGTCCCGGGCGTACATCCAGGGGTCAGGTGGCCTGACCACCCGCGGTCTGAGCTGGTCAGGAGACGGTGTCGCCATGGCCGGCTGCGACGAGCCTGCAACAGCCGGTGTCGCTCCGCCGGCCGGTGTCGCTCCGCCCGCCGGTGTTGCTCCGCCCGCCGGCGACGACCCTGCACCAGCCGGTGTCGCTCCGCCGACCGCCGGGGTCGCTCCGCCCACCAGTTGTGTCTCCTGAGTCCCAACAGGCGGTGCCTGTGTGAACTGTGACGGGCCAAGCTCCTCGCCCAACGCCCCATCCATGGCCGCGAGAATGTCGTTGTACCCAAACTCATCCCAGCCCAGGTGATCGTCAGGAGTCGAGACCGTACTTAACGAATTTTACTATAATAGTTAAGGTCGTTACCAGGCTGGAAGACAGGTGCAGTGGACGAGGAAGGAATATCTGTCGCCGGAAAGACCAGCGGTCTGAAACCTCCTAGCGGAAAGACTGGCGCTCTAGGTGCCGTCGTCTCCGGCTGTCGAGGCCCGGTGAAACCTCCTAGCGGAAAGACCGGCGCTCTAGGTGCCGTCGTCTCCGGCTGTCGAGGCCCGGTGAGACCTCCTGGTCCCGTCGGAAAGATCGGCGGTCGCCCTGTACGATTAGAATATAATATAACAAAAACACACAACAACTCCGTGCATTAGTTGAAAATAAGGTCCACTGAAAGTACCTACGCCGGGGAAAACCAACGGCCGCCGCTGCACGTAGGTGTGCGGGCCCTGCGGCTGTGGCTGCTGCTGTGCCGTCGGAGCCGAGAAGGCACCGGCAAAGGTGGAAGGCACCAGCTGCGAAGCCACTGTCGAGGTGGAGCTTGAGGACAACGCTGGGTGGCGCGGAAGGAGAGGAATCTCTGCGGCCCCGGCGTAGTTCACGAAGGCGGAGTACCTCATGGCAGCATCGAGGATCCTGTCGTACATGTGCTGGTGCTGCTGAGGCCCCCAGGTAAAACACGCCTCCCTCGTGGACGCTGCGAGCCGCACGATCTCAGCAAGCACGTCGTGCTGCTCACAAAATTAGTAGCACATGTTATAATGAATAGTAACATGAATCAAATATGATTGCAGTATTGTAGCTTACCGCTGTGTCGGCGGTCTGGTCTCGTCGCACTGGGTACGTAGCGTCCGGCAGTAGCCTGTCGTGGTCCGGGACTGGTGACGGTGGCGGGGCAGCAGGGACGTATGTCACCCGCGTCCGCGTCCTCGGGAGGTACCACTTAAGGTACGCTACCCAGGTCGTGCCGCCGTTAAGGCGGTGCTCAGTGACGACGTTCTCCTCATGCACCGTAGACGCCCACTCGTCCACGTACGCCTGCAGCCTGTCGACGAACGATGTCGCCGCAGACACGCCCTTACGCGTCCACCTAGCATAGATGAAACAAAAAATTATTTGCAACTGAATACTTGTAACGGAAAATAATTATAACTGGCTAATGGTAGCTGACCTGAGCGCTGTGGGCGGCAGACGTAGCGCAACGGGTACAGGCGACTCCTGGTAGAGGCCGAACTGCCTCATCACCCTGTGGACGGCGTACTCCTCGACGTAGACGTCGAACACCAATCGTCGCTGCGTCATCCAGTATGCCTGGTCTCGGAAGCACAGCGACGAGAGGCCCTGTGGTGCGTGGGCAGCGACCATGGCAGGAGTGTATGGCGTCCACCGGACCTGGGCATCGACCATCCGGTCGATCTGACCCACAAAGTCCTTGTACGCCTTCTTCGCCTGCTCCCCAGCCCAAACGTGCTACATAGAACATGAAAAGTTAATTGAATCGAACTAAAGAACTCATTAAGCGAAGAAAACGATAAGGGAGGTCATTACCTTCCGGAGGCACCACAGAGAACCCATGATGGGGAGGTCCGTTGGGTTGATGTCTTCTGGTAGCGGCTCGTACTCCGAGAGGTCGGCCTTGGGCCGACCGATGTCGAACCGCTCGTGGATCCACATCTGCAGCAGGAGAGGACAACCCAGGAGGATCCCCTCCCTACTCGCCGGCTTCGCCACTCCCGAACACAGCCCCCTGTAGGTAGCGGCCAGAACAGCGCTGCCCCAGATGATCTGGGGCATCTCGTCGAGGGGGGAGTCGGTGATCTTCTGAGCCCAGGGGAGCAGGTACCTCGACACTGAGTCTCCCACTGACTCGCAGAACATAACCCACCCGAACAGCCAGAGCAGGTAGACCTCCAGAAACCTGTCTAACGTCAGCCTCGTCCGTCAGCCTGCACACACACAAAGGTCCATCGTCACATTCGTTTAAAATGCATACAAACATTGAAAATAAGAGTTAGAAGCACGTACGCTGAACTGCTGGATCCAAGTCAAGGTGGGACCGTGGGTGTTGGCGAAGGGCACGTACGGCTGAGGCGTGCGATCGTTCCTAGGAACATTCGTGAACCGAGCAAGGAAGTCGGTGTGCCACGTCGCGGGGATGTCGATCGGCCCCATCGCCTCGCCAGCACACGGAAGTCCTCCCAACAACGCGGCGTCCTCCAGACTGAGCGCCATCTCGCCGACGGGGAAGTGGAAGGTGTGCGTCTCTGGTCACCACCGGTCCATAAACGCGGCGATCAGAGGGGCGTCGTACCTGAACCGCGTCAACCGCTCTGCCCGGGGAACCTCAGCTCGTACCTTGTCTCCCTCGACCAACCGCGCGAAAGGCAGAAGTCCTGCAGCGCGTAGCCTGAAACAAAAAACAAAAATAATTTACTTAAGGCAATTACTATTGTAAAGAAACAGAAATAAATAATAAAAATGAATTACGTACTTCGGAATCCACCGCTGGTGTATCGGCATCAACGTGCGGGTGGTCCGGCAACGTATACTGCCGGGCGACTGTCCAAGAACGGCCGAGACGTACGAGCGGTGGTGTCGGTCCACCGCCTCCTCGAACAACTCCGGCCGTACGTACTCTAACGGTCCCTGAGCCATAGCTGCAAAAAAACAAAACTTAATCAATTAGTTGAATTATATCAATTTAAACGAATTATGTGAATTAAAACTATTTTCTAAGAATTTTAAAGCAATTTAATCTAATTATGTGAATTATAACTATTTTCTAGGAATTTTAAATGAATTAAAACGAATTATGTGAATTAAAACTATTTTCTAAGAATTTTAAATTAATTTAATCTAATTATGTGAATTATAACCATTTTCTAGGAATTTTAAATGATTTAAAACGAATTATGTGAATTAAAACTATTTTTTAAGAATTTTAAATCAATTTAATCTAATTATGTGAATTATAACCATTTTTTAAGATTTTTAAATAAATTAAAACGAATTATGTAAATTAAAATTATTTTCTAAGAATTTTAAATTAATTTAGTCTAATTATGTGAATTATAACCATTTTCTAGGATTTTTAAATGAATTAAAACGAATTATGTGAATTAAAACTATTTTCTAAGAATTTTAAATTAATTTAGTCTAATTATGTGAATTATAACCATTTTCTAGGATTTTTAAATGAATTAAAACGAATTATGTGAATTAAAACTATTTTCTACGCATTTTAAATCAATTTAAACGAATTATGTAAAATAAACAAATTATTTGAATTATAATTATTTTCTACGAATTTTATTTGAAATATAGCTATTGCTAAAATTTCTAAACTAAGTTAACTAAACTAACTAAACTAATTAAATTACACTAACTACACTAAACTAACTAACTACACTAACTAACTAAATTACACTAAAGTTAGAAACATACCTGAGTCAAAAGTGCTCCGAAGGGTTGAAAGCCGAAGATTTAGGATGAGAGATTGAGGGGGGGAGGAGGGGTGGCGGCAGCTGTCGCCCCCTTATATAGGGGTGATGATGCCGCTGTACCCCACGGCGGTAGCCTCATACTGCCGTGCCCCACGGCGGCAGCCTCATACTGCCATGCCCCACGGCGGTAGGGTTCCTACCGCCGTGGGGTACGGCGGTAGGAACCTGGCCCCACTGGCAGGTCTCCCGACCTGGCGGCACCCTCCTACCGCCGTGTGGTACGGCGGCAGATGTATATTTCTCGAATTTTTTGATTTTGCTATTTATTTTTCGAAAATCAAAGAAATATATGTGGTTAACCTTTTACGAGAACTTTAGAAATGACTTACTAGAATGATTCACTAATTACTACAATGACATTTGAAATGGCTTACTAGAATGATTTAATAATTCTCTTGGTATTACAGTAATTTGTTTCCCACAATAGCTCAACTTCTGATTATCATCTCATGACATTTGAACTACTGCAA
The DNA here is from genome assembly GCA_036936925.1 of Cenchrus fungigraminus. NCBI lineage: Eukaryota > Viridiplantae > Streptophyta > Magnoliopsida > Poales > Poaceae > Cenchrus > Cenchrus fungigraminus. The sequence continues at coordinate 55,930,623 of CM072769.1, read as the reverse complement.
CAATTTTACTGTATACCAATGAGGTGTCCAAGGTCCCATGTCATAGCTAGATTAGCATAATTTACTGCATATTTACCTTCATTTGTTTTATATTTAGCCGCACTCTAATTCAGTATTCTAGTATACACATACACCTGTGCACACTAACCCATCATGTCGATGTGTCATCGTAAACCCTCTGTCCACTAGCTAACATGCAAGCCGGAATGTACCTGTACTTTATTTTCGGAAATCAGCGTTCGTGAACTAATGGCAGTTCATTATCCATAAATGACTGAGGCTACCGACCAGCAGGTTGTGATGTCCCAAAATTACGTCGCACACATAATTAGCCAGACCGTCCGCACGGACGACGGACCGTGGCTTGCTGCTGGATCGGTTTGATATAAATTCCTCCCCTCGCGTTCCCTCCTTTAAACGTTTATTACAGTACTTGGCCTTGGGCCCACACGTCATAGACTCGTTACATCATATTGCCTAATACAGTTTACTCCTTTCCCGCCTCTTCATCTGTGAAGGCGTCTTCCGTGGCGACGGCAGCAGGCTTCACAAGGCGCCGCCGCCGCCGCCGCAACCGCGGCCGCAAGGAGGTGGAGGCGAGGGACTGGGCGGCGCTGCCACTCGATGCTATCTCCGTCATCCTCCTCAAGCTCGACCACATCGAGATCCTCCTGGGGCCCGGCCGGGTGTGCCGCTCCTGGCGCCGCGCCGCGCGCGACGAGCCCGCGCTGTGGCGCCGCATCGACATGCGCGGCCACCCGGAGCTCGACCGCGTCGTCAACCTCTACGGGTTGTCGCGGATCGCCGTCCGCCGCGCCAAGGGGCAGTGCGAGGCGTTCTGGGCCGAGTACGCCGCCGATGACGACGTGCTCATGGTCCTCGGCGAGCAGTAAGATTTCGATTCCACCCCCAGTTCTATCGGCATATGTATTAGTTTCGCGCTAATTGATTCGGTTAAACATGTGGTATGCCCTCCCTGTGCTTGATTTGGCCCATCTAATGTTTGGTGAGTTTGAATTTATCAGTAGCATTGCGTTTTGATTTGCAATTTCAAATAACCTATATTGAACTGCAACCATGATTCTTCAGCTTCTCATCATGATTGGTACCTAAAGAAGTTGCAGATTGATTACTGTGTTATGACACATAAAGATACATGAACACTAATTGATGCCAAATGCATTCTCTGATTATAAATTTTTGGTATACTATTTCTGTATTGCCCTGGAATATTCTTCAGTAAAAATTCTATTACAGCACCGATGGTGATTACTCCTGGATAAGAGGAGGTTTTAGGGGCCTTGTGTGGATAATGTAAAATGTCATATTCCACAAAGCATTAAGCATCTGGCCGTGCTCCATATGATATTAAATTTTGCGTCATCACATTGAAATTTCAGTGTGATACGTTCCTTATTGGAAATGAAATGTATCTAATGGATGACTATCTAATATCTTCATATTTTAATGTTTAAATTCTACTGGATTTTCCCCAGCTTATCATTTAATTAAGCAATTAAGCTCAAGTGCCTTTGCCTGCTTGTCTTCACCAGCTCAAGTGCCTGTGCCTGCTTGTCTTCACATAGTGGTGAACTGAAGGAACATATGGTGTTATCATCTTATAGAACGATCTGTGGTTACCTTAATCTGGTCTTTGGTCTAAAACATTCATACATTCACTTACAAATTAGCCTTTTGGAATGAACACATTCCTTATTTCAAATGGTTTGCAACTGATGTTTCAGGGATGTAGCATTAACACTAGAAACAATTAAACAAATGGATCAAATTCAACGAACTGGTGCTGCTATGTTACCTTGTAACTGCATTCTCCAGCCCAGTGTGTTCATCTAGTGTTTCTCATGCCAAATATAAATGAGTGAGTCTTGTACACTAAATTCTTCCAAATGATGGACTGTTCAATGTATGAATCATCCTGTAAAATGACTGAACCCCTAACATCTTTGAATGCTCTACCATATTTTGAGAAATATGGTAGCGTTAGTTATTGTTTCATACATTAATTATACTTTCTGCATTTCTTTTGTAGGCAACAATATTTTTAATCTTTTATCTTTATTACTTTGTGTATTTCTTTTGTAGGCAAGTTATTTTTAATCTTTTACCCTTATTACAATTACCTCTAACTGCACTTTCACAGGACTGTGATAGTAGATAACTTAAAGTTTACTGCAACATGAATGGGTGCTTGTTATAGTTTGTACAGCATACATGCATATTTGTTTTCAAATGTGTATTTGTTGGTTACTAATGTAGTAGTACTATCTTTGCAGGGCACCATCTCTAAAGAGTCTCCGCCTCATTTGTTGTCAGGATATCATGGAATTTGAAGAGGAGATAATAAAGTTTCCGCTGCTTGAGGAGCTCGAGATTTCACTCTTTACAAATATAGGTGGGAAGCATGTGTTTGAGGAGGTTGGCAAAGCATGCCCAGAGCTGAAGCACTTTAGGTTCAATAGTTACCGCTTCCATGAATTTGCAGAGTACTCAGACGACGATGATAACGAGTTCAGGTACAACAAGGATGATGATGCCCTGGGGATTGCATCTATGCACGGATGACGCTCTCTGCAGCTCTTCGGCAATAACTTTACCAACGAAGGACTGACAGCTATCCTTGACAATTGCCCCCACCTGGAGTCACTCGACATCCGTCACTGCTTCAACATCGTCATGGATGATGCCCTGCGGGCCAAATGTGCTACAATCAAGACGCTGAGGCTTCCCTATGATTCAACAGATGACTACGACTTACAGTTTGAGGGTCCTATCTGGCCAGGTTCCGGACTTGGCTTTGACTCCGACTCAGATGATTGTGTCTATGGTGGTCCTGACTATATTCTGGACTCAGATGAGTATGATGATTACTGTGATCCTCTCTGCTACCTTGACGGCGTCTATGAGTCCGAACTTGGTCCAGAAGATCGGATGTTCCTCAAGGGCATGCGCATGCTGATGAGAGAAGACAGCGATGATGATTTATTACTCAATTCCGTTCTTACCATCGCGACCTTTATGGCGTCTTCATTGACTAGCTTGAGGATCTGGTATTCCTCGTGGGGCTCGTAAATGTCCCTGAAATAGATGTGGTGTGGGTGTTGCTGGTACTTGGGAATCTCAAACCCTTTTGTTGGAATATCCCTTAACACCTTCATCAATCCCTGAAATAGATGTGTGGGTGTTGCTGGTACTTGGGAATCTCAAACCCTTTTGTTGGAATATGGCTTAACACCTTCATTGATCCCAGCAATGTGTCAGTATTTTATCTCTTTTGTGTTCACTGATTATTCCCGTGAACTTGTGTGAAGTTGACGATGCGTTTCACCTGACATGTTTTCTTGAAGCTGGAATATGCAATGTCTGCTGTACGCCTGTACTTGAGAGTTTAGACCCACCATGTGCAGGTGCTCTATGTTCTCCTTTGTAGAAGTAATCGTGCTTAAAAATAAAAGTCAGAATTTGAAGTACGGGGATTGTGCGTAATTGTAAGCTAAATAATGCGTTTTACACTAGTTGCCCGCCTGTTCCTATATGCTTCCACTCCTATGTCTGCCAAACCATATCGATCGTGCTCTAATTGGAAGCCTGTTGGCGCTGGAATCATCTCCGAGACAAAATCCTATCATCTTGCTTGGATACTAGTGAATTGAAGTGGAATAGGAGAGACTCAAGACAAAATGAGTTCATTTTAGACTCGATCAAACTTTCATTCTCTTACAATCATCTTCTATCCAAATAAGCTCGTAGTAATCATAATGACTCTTAACTTGTTGAGGCTTCGTTCGGTTACTTCATAGTATCATAGTCGCCTCAAATCTAAAATTGGAATTGGCAGACAAGCGTCTACATGTCACCTGAATCCATACGCAGTGTGAGGAATTGGGTTTATCCAAACAAGGCATGACTCAGATTTTGGGAGGCTTTTAGGGGGGCACTGAGCAGTGACTCAAAAGAGGAGACTGATAAGAAAAAAAAATTGTAAAAAAAAATTCCCTAAATAACCAAACCTGATGTTTGAATTTTTTTTATTTTTTTTCGATTTTACGAAAATAAATAGTCGGATTCAACATTTGCACAAATAGCCTCGAACCGCCGTTTGGCACAGCGGTTGGGCTGCTGCCGCCGTTTGACGCGGCGGTAGGGACCTACCGCCGCGGACAAAGGCGGTAGGCCACCAGAAACCGCCGTTGGCAACGGCGGTTGGCTCATCCGCTACGTGGCACGCCGGTTTGGCACCTACTGCCGCGGCCAACGGCGGTTACTTCTTCCAGGTGGGCCCGGGGGAACCTACCGCCTTTTCCAACGGCGGTTGACCGACCATTGGAGACCTACCGCGTTTTCCAACGGCAGCTGACCGACCGTTGGAGACCTACCGCCCTTTGAAACGGCGTTAGGTCCTACCGCCCATTGGAACGGCGGCAGGACCCCGCCTAATAAGGGCCGCGGCCCTGCCGCCGGGCGGCTGCCCCCTCCCCTATTCCTTTCCTCCTCCCCCACGTAGCTCTCTGTTGTCTTCTTCGGTGTAGATTCTCCACATCAGGTATGTCTCTAATACTTCCTTATATAGTTAGTTTAAAAATTCTAAAAATAGTTTAGAAATTCTAGAAATAGTTTAGAAATTCTAGAAATTCTTTAGAAATCCTATAAATAGTTTAGAAATTCTAGAAATGGTTTAGAAATCCTAGAAATATTAGAAATACTTTAGAAATCCTAGAAATACTTTAGAGATACTAGAAATACTTTAGAAATTCCTAGAAATACTTTAGAAATATTATTTCTTTTTTAGAAATTCCTAAAATTACTTTAGAAATCCTAGAAATAATTTAGAAATTCTAGAAATACTTTAGAAATTCTAGAAATACTTTGGAGATATTATTTCATTTTTAGAAATTCCTAGAAATACTTTAGAAATACTAGAAATACTTTAGAAATTCTATAAATACTTTAGGAATCCTAGAAATATTAGAAATACTTTAGAAATCCTAGAAATACTTTGGAGATATTATTTCTTTTTGAGAAATTTCTAGAAATACTTTAGAAATTCTAGAAATACTTTAAAAATCCTAGAAATACTTTGGAGATATTATTTCTTTTTTAGAAATTCCTAGAAATACTTTACAAATCCTAGAAATACTTTAGAAATACTAGAAATACTTTAGAAATCCTAGAAATACTTTAGAAATACTAGTTTTTCTTCGAAATTCTTATAAATACTTTAGAAATACTAGTTCTTTTTTTAATAATTACTAGAAATACTATAAAAATTGTGTGTCACTTTATATTTCAATTATTTTTTCAGGTATGGCTCAGCTGCAGGCGCTGCCGCAGCCGCCTCTTGGTAGTGTTCGTCCTCCTCGGGAGCAGCTGCCGTACGTGCTGCCCGAGCTCTTCGACGAGGCTACTGACAGGGCGCACCGGTCTTACCACTCCGTGATCTGCGGGGCAAAGCTAGGCACCGTATGTTTTAGAGGCCCGGGGTACTACATGCCACTTCACCCTGTTGTGTCACACCTGTTTTTCCAAAGAAAACCAAGTGCATAACTATATGTATGCCTGGATCTATTTTCATACATATAGTGACATGTAAGTAAATACAGAAACAGTATCACGTAAGAAAAAGGAAGATTATCAGAGTATTACGCTAAAATCCTGGAAACGAAGGCACCAAACATCGACAAGCAGTCGACTGGGGGATTACGTACGCCTAGCACCAGCAACATCTTCACAATAACTTCATAGCAGCTTCTATTCACGGACGGTCAGCCATAGAGTACTTCTGTTTCAATACCTATCCGGAATAGAAGAGCCTTAAAAGCGTTCCTCCGTACCCAAGCTACTATGCGAGTAATGGCCACACAAGACTTCCCTAATTACTCAGCCAAGACCAGAGCCATTTAGTCCTTGTGGTTGCACTGTTGTCCTGGGTGGTTCTCCATGTTCCAATTAATCATTGTGGTCTTGTATTAACCAGAGATACAGCATAAAAGTAAAGCAAGTTCATCATTGTTGTTCATTAGAACCACCATAACCCCAAGTAGAGCAACTAAGCATAGCTACCCAACAAAAAGGTAAACCCAGGTTGACAAGGAATGATCATAAAGACTAGGATAAACCTTAATAGGACCCATCAAATTAAATGCAAGCATATGCAATGTGATTAAACACAGTTATTGGGACAAAAGAACAAGGACACACTTGCCTTTAACCAGAGTAATGTTGCTGCTCAGAATTCTTCAACTTCTTGCTCTTCACTGCTCTCGAACCACGTTCCTTCTACTCGCATCAATCATCGAGCACAAGCATACAAAGCAGACAAACAAGCAAACTAAGAACAATGCACCAATCAAAAGAAAAGCTTTAAAAGAACACACTAAAGGATAGGCTCGATGCTATGGATCACTGAAGCACACAGACCGTGCTGAGATAAGGAAAGGCTTGGTTAGCTTTATGGAAGACACTAGGATCAAAAGATCTAGAGCTTGAAAGAAGATTAGCTCTACAACAGAGACACACTGAGACAGAGCTTGAAAAAGAACGGCTAACGATTGATTTGCATATGTGAGAGACCAAGCTATGAGCTAGGTTTATTTTAATTAGTAAAAGATATGTAAAGGATATTTCATAATAAAATACCCTAAATTGGAATTAATACAACATTATATTTTATTTGCAAAAGACCAGAGTAAAGAACTAGTCAAGTTTTATTTATAAAGATTCATATATAAAATTATACCAATTAAACATTTAATTTAGAAAAGCTAAACTATATGAATCATCTAATCGAAACTTTGTGATTCGAGTAGATCATATTATTATTAAAAATATTATGGCATTGGCATTAATCAAATTAACATTTATGTATAAAACGGGTGTAAAAGCCTAATCAACTTTTAATTAGAAAAGTTAATTATATATTAAGCAGATTAATATTTGGTTTATGAAAACCGGGTAAAAGATCTAATTAGATTTTATTTATAAAAGCACATGAAATAATAATTAATCAAATTAATATTAGTTATGAAAAACGGTGTATAGCACTATATTGCTTTTATTTATAAAAGGCATGTGTAACTAGACATTAATCAAAATTAATATTAATTAATTTTTCAGAAAACAAACATAAAGAAAACTCACCACTAACACGTACTTTACAATACTATGAACCTAACGCAACTTGAACGGATGAAAACGGAGCTAAAACATGAAAGATATGGCTTGTTAAAGGTGTAAGGACCTAGTTGTGAAAGATTAGAAACTTCCAGGGCTTTACCACGAAAACCCGAGGGCATATACATAATTATGTATATAAACTTGAGGGCTTACATGCAAGAACTTCAGGATGGATTGGATCTGAAGAATCTAATCTTTACAGGGGGCCTTATGCAAAAGCTGCAAGACTCAAGGAATTACTCTAAGGATAACAAGAAACCCTAGGGGCCTAAAAACAAAACGGCCACTCATCTTCTTCCTCCGTCCGGAGGTGGCCGGCGGCTTGGGAAACTCCTGGCCGACGGCGGCGCCGGCGACCTGGGCTGCCAAGGGCTCGGGTGAGTGGGGGAAAAGAGAGAGGAGAGGATGGGGATTAAGATGGAGGGCTCACCCACTGCAGACGGCGACGGGTGACGGCCGACGGCGGAGCTCAGCGGCGGCCGGCGGTGGTTGTCTGCGTCGGCGACACTCCGGTGGTGCTCTGGCAACGGGAAGTGGCTGAGGAGATGCGGCTCGGCGCGGTGGAGCATCTGGTGGCGTCGGCTTGCTTCAGGAAGAGGCGGAGGCGGCGGATAGGGCAACAGCCGATGAGCTCGGCTCGGCGGCGGCACTCTTGCGCAGGGGCGAGGGCACGAGGCACGGGGCGCGGGGCTAGGCAGCGGGAGCACGCGGAGGTCGGGCCCACACCCCCTTTTATTGGCGCGCGGACTGGGGCAGCCGTACACGGCACGGACGCCGAGAAAGCTGACGGCGGCGGCCGGATGGGCCTTGCGCGGGCCGGAGCGGGCTGACGGGCCGGATACGGGTCGAGCTGGGCTGGCGGAAGGAGAACGTGCGGACCGGAAAAAGAGTTCAGGATGCACTAGAGGACTTCGCCATGGCGGATTGTTGGCCATGGGCTGGACCGTTAGCAAAGGGCGTCGCGCGAGTTGAAAAAAAAGAAAAGGGGGTGGCAGCAGACTTTCGCAGACGGGCTCGGCCCAAAAGAATAGGAGGGGTTTTTATATATATTTATATATTCCGAAATACTTTTCCAATGCAAAAACAATTCCAGAAAAACCTAGAAATGTTATTAAAAGCACGAAAAATACTCAGAAAATCCCAAAAATTCCAGGAAAATTCCAAGAGATAGATTGGGACATGAACAATCTAAATAAAATATTTGGAGCTCATGAAAAAGATTTTAGAGCCTTCTAATAAAGAGAAAATGCTCAGAGAAAATGAGAATAAATCGCAAAAAAATCTGAAAAATTCTCGGAAGGGTTTGGTCAGCACCTAAGCGTGTTTAAAAACCTTTTGTACCCAAAAACACCAGGATACATCGGCATGAATGCAACACTAACATAATCATTTTATTTAATTCAGAAAATCAAACAATAGATTTTTCTTATACTATATTCCCTGTGAAGAAAATAAATGTTAGAAAAAAATTTAAAATTGAGTGAAAATCTTCGCTTAATTATTCTTTCTATGTCACATCCTGAAATTGGAAATTTCAGGGTGTGACGTGTTGGCGTCCGAAGTATGTAATACGATACCTGGGTTTCTTTTTATTTCCTCATTAAATTTGGAAATTAATATTTATTTTCATTTTGTGGTGCAGACTACGCGCAGCAAGACTTCTTCCCCTTGCGCGTTTGGTGACGTCTCCTAACTCTCAAAGTACATACTCTCTTCAAAATACACGTGTGGCTTACAAAATTATATTCGTTTCAGACTACATCAGTGGCGAGACACCACCAGAGGGTCCGGGCCCCGAGTTTCAGGACGACGACTTGTTCCGCGACGCCGCCCACGAGATCGGTGCTACACAGCTGACAGGAGCCCCGCTCGTCGGGACCCAGCCGACGTAGGAGTAGCACGCGGCGATGATGGAGGACTTCAACGACACTGCACAACATGCAGCGGAGGCGTTGGCGACGGCAGTGTCGGTGGAGGTAGAGGCGCGGTCGACTGGAGAGGGGGCCATCCCGTCTGGATCGGCAAATCCCTTAGCGACCAAAGAGGGGGCCGACCCGTCGGGCTCAGGTGCTCCCTTAGCGACACCACCCTTCGAACTGGCGGTCGGAGGACGCGATCGCCATCCACGAGAGCCCCTCACGTACCCCACCAACCACACGAGGGTTGCACAGAGGCCGGCGATGGCAGCGGTGAGGAGGGAGCACCAGGGCCCGCCACGACCGACGAAGCGCGGTCGTATTTAGATTTTTTTTGGACACTTGTCGTGTAAACTATTTTTGTTTGTTATAATTAATTTATGTATTTTCATATTTATTTTGGTGTTATTTCGCATTTATAATTTCAGGGAAAACCAAATGAAAATAAGAAAAAATAAGAAAAAACAAAAAAAATCAACCGCCGGTTGAACCAGCGGTTGGCTCCACCCAGCCGCCGTTTCAAATGGCGGCTGCTGCCAGCCAGCCAGCCGCCACCCAACCCCGGCCTGCCGCCATTGTTGCAAACCTGCCGCTCTATGCTGCGGCAGCAGGGCCTTACCGCTTTTGTCCGCGACGGTAGGTCCCTACCGCTGCGTCAAACGGCGGCAGGAGCCAACTGCCGTGCCAAACGGCGGTTCCAGACTATTTGTGCAAACGTTGAATCCGATTATTTATTTTCGTAAAATCAAAAAATATATAGATATAAAATTCGCCCATCGAAGCCAATTCCCTCGGCCCACGAAAGAACCCATATACATCAAACATACCCCCGCCGCCGTGCGGCTGAGAACCCTCTCGCCCGATGGAGTCGAGTCTCCGCCGCCGCCGAGGCGCCGACTCCGAGCCACAGCCGCCGCCGCCCAAGGTAACTAGGCCCATCCTAGCTTCGTTCCGATCCTATCCAGGCCACCGCCGGAAGACAGATATTGTGGCTTTCAGATTAGTCATCATGGTTGCAGACACTCGCGTCTAATTTCATTTCAGAATCAGGATTTTATTTTCTTGTTCTAGAGGGATTACTCAAGTTTCAGTGAATCGATATGTCCTAGTCCTTGTTCTAGGATTCCATTTCCATCCACTGGACCTTTGCGACTGCAGTTTGGCCAAAAAAAAAAAAGTTTGTCATTCTGTCCCAATTAAATTTCTTTATGTGGAAACGCTCAAATCCTGCTAGCTAATGAGTTTCTTGCTGCCTCCGTGTTACAATTTTTTTTTGAAACGAAACCGGCAGGAGAGCTGCATATATTATATTAAAAAGAATAAGCCTGCAAGGGGTTCGGTTCGCCCCGGTTATGAGATCGCTCCGCTCCGTAAATTAATCAATGGATCGAAGGGGGGCGACCCTAGAAGGAGGAGGACATGAACCTGCTGACCTCCGGAGACCCTAGGGTCGAACCTCGCAAGTCGCGACACCGCTCCTGGCCGCCGCCTGTCCTTGCTGCTCCGTCCTAGCTTGCTGTCCATCGATGCCCTGTCCTAGCTTGCTGCTCCGAGGCTCCGAGCTAGTTGATGTTGATGATGAGCAAGTGCAACAGTCACTACCGGATTCGAGGCCTTCGCCGAGAGCGAGGTTCCTCTCGGCGAAGGGGCCTTTCCTCTCGTTGAAGGCTTCGGCGAGAGGAAGCTCTCGGCGAAGGCCTCTCGGTGGAGCCCAGCCGGCGAAGGCCCCTTCGCCGAGAGCCGAGGGTCACCCTCTCGGTGCATGTGCGCCGAGAGGCCACAATTGCTCTCGGCGAAGCTTATTTTTGAAACCAAAAAAAAAGGCGCAGGGGCCACCGCGGCCCCCACCACCTGGCCACCGCGGCCCCCGCCACCTTGCCGTCGCCGCCGCACGCCACCGCCTGGCCGTCGCCGCCGCACGCCACCGCCTACCACCGCCTGGCCGTCGCCGCCGCACGCCACCGGCTGGCCGTCGCCGCTGCACGCCCCCGCCTGGCCGTCGCCGCCGCAAGCCACCTCCGCCGCCGCACGCCACCTACGCCGCCGCACACACGCACACACATACACACACAGACACACACACACATACACACACACGCGCACACACCTAGATCCGCCGCCGCCGGAGCCAGGGAAGAAGCTATAGGCCGCCGCCGCGTACATACATACAAACAAACACACACATACATACACACACAGAGAGAGAGGGGGAGGACCCGGAGCGAGGCCGCGCCACGCCGGATTGAAGCCGCGCCGCCGGGTCGTCGATGCCGCGCCGACGGGTCGTCGAGGACGCGCCGCCGGGTCGTCGAGGCGCCGGGGGGCCGGATCTGCCGCTACCGCCCCTCGCCCCGCCGCTGCTCCTCGCCACGAGGTGAGGGGCGAGCGGAGGGGGGAGGAGGGGGGCGGCGCGGCTGCGCCGGCGGGAGGGATGTGGGAGGCGCCGGCGGGAGGGATGGGTGAGGCGGGGGCCGGCGGATCTGGAGGGAGGGAGAGCCGGAGAGGTGGGGGAGGCGGCGCGGCGAGAGAGGAGGAGGCGGCGCGGCGACAGAGGGAGAGGGAGGCGGCGGCGGGAGAAAGGGAGGGGGGCGGATTAGGGTTGCGGGGGCAGGGGGCGGGGCGCGGTTTATATAGGAAATAGATATGGGCTAGGTGGGCCGGCGGCGGGAAATGGGCCGGCAGCCCAAGTTTGCTTCGCCGAGAGCCCAATAAATGGCTCTCGGCGAAGATTTTTTCTAAAATTTTTCTAAATTAGTTAAAAATAGTAAATAAATGTAAAAATTTGCAAAAACTTGACATGACACTAGATATGTTGTGTATTGCTTATAAAAAAGTTGTTGTGGTCAAACTCAAATTTAAATTTCTGTAATGCACCAAACCTAGTGACATCAGTTCAAATTCTCTGAAACTTCTCGTGAGATGTTCCGGTTTCTAAACAATGTACGTGTCAAAGTGCTCAAAATGTTCTCAACTTTTTACCACAACCTCGACATATGATATAATGAGCGCTCGACAAAATTCGTGATTTTCAAACTTTATTTGAATTTTATACAATTTTAAAACCTTTCTACGACACGATCTTCATCATGATTAGAGAACAAAATGTTTGAAATTTAGTTTCATTTCGTGTACATGGTCTTAGAGATGTCTCATGAACATTAATCTCATTTTTCCAACAACTTTACTCTATGATTTCATGTACTTGCAGTTCACATCGGACGTCTTCGAAAAAATTACCTAGAATGAAGTAAAAATTTTAAATATAGCAAACAGAGATAAAATGGTGTCAAATTTGAACATATCCTTTGTATAAGTGCATGTTGATGATAAAAAAAATTTGAAGGTGAAAAAATGATTTTTTAAAATTTCTTCGCCGAGAGCAAAGAAAATACTCTCGGCGAAAAATTTCTTCGCCGAGAGTCAGTCGGTTGACTCTCGGCGAAGAATTCTTCGCCGAGAGTTTTTTTTTTTGCTCTCGGTGAAGAAATTCTTCGCCGAGAGCTTTATTCTTCGCCGAGAATATTATTTTTTACTCTCGCCAAAGAGATCTTCGCCGAGAGCACGAGATTAAGCTCTCGCCGAAGAATATTGCTCTCGGCGAAGCCTCGGTTTCCCGTAGTGAGTGTCCAGGAGGAAACTTCTCCATGGTCGCCGTCGAGCTCGACCTCTCCGCTGTCGGCGCTGCTGACATGTTCGAGAAGGCGGCGCGCTATTGGTACTGCACTACTGCGTCAATTCCGACATCAACACACGATGCCGAACGCCATGATCGTGCTGCGCTCCTGCGAGCACCGAGCTCGCCGCACTCTTGCCGGCGTCCTTCTAGAAGGTCGTCATCGTGTTGTTGAGCAGCAGGTGGAAGAGCACGCGGTGGTGGAGGAGCTGCCGATCTGCAAGTTCGTCAGTGTGCTCAAGGAAAGAGATGCATAAGTCGATCCGCCCGATCCTTTGGAGCAGGTGATTTGGTCATTTTAGCAAAATGGATAAACCCGTGCTAGGTATTGCTTTCTCTCCAAATGCTGCTAACATCCTGCCAGGAGAGGTTCAACCCGTGGTGCTCCGCGGATCGTGTCTGGCTAAATGAAAGGAGGAGCGGGTCAACCCTCGAACCTGTAATTGAGGAAACGGGGCAGCGGGTAGCATCGGGAGCGCTCCGCTCCGGCCCCTTTGTAGGTTTAAAAAAGAAGATAGCCCCGATGGGGAGATTACAAGCAAAAAATTATTAAAAAGAAGAGAGCCTTGATGGGGAAGTTTTTTGTCTGTGTTACAATTTCTGTTCTCTGTTCGCAGTACCACAACAATTTTTTTGCAGATCGACACAGCCGACCTTGCGAATATGCCAGCAAGGGACTGGTCTGCACTGCCCCTGGACATCCTCGTGTCGATTTTCACTAAGGTTGGTGCCGTCGATGTTCTCACCACGGGCACAATCCTCGTGTGCCACTCGTGGCTCGAGGCGGCCAAGGTGCCTGATCTGTGGCGATCTGTGGACATGGCAAACCACAGTGTGGAAAAGGTGGACGACAATGTCCTGCGCGCGCTTGCGAAGGTGGCTGTGGACCGTTCCAAGGGCCAGCTGGAGGTGTTCTTGGGGAAGCTTTTTGTCAATGATGGGCTTCTCATGTATATAGCGGACAGGTACTCTTTGATTTTAGTACTGGGTTTAATCTCTGTTCAGTCTAGATTTATTTTTGGGCTTCTTTTTCACTGTTTTTTTTTTCTCTCGATTAAGGCAGAGTAGAATGCCAGTTAATTTTGGACCTTTTGGTACAATTGCACTGTTATATTATTCTATGAAACGAAACATGATCAAATTCTTAGCATTAGATTAGTTGCAAGAAAACATTCTTGACTTGCTTCTGTTATGCAATTCTGTTGCTCTATGCTTATTTTTTTCGGAATGTAAGTTGAAGAATGAAAGCATCGTATAATCCGTAAAAAAACACATGTCAAATCTCTTTAGGCCTTTACTCTATGACAATCTACTGATGGGCCAGTGTAGTTATAAATTATACCACGCTGCTTGCAGGGTTTTGGTAGATGAAGCTGGCTGCAATAAACAGAAGCAGAACTATCATTTACTAGTGACCTACCTTCATTAAACAAAATCCACAACATTAGATTGTTTGAACAAACACTTTTGCAGGATTTTGGCAAATGGTACAAAATTGCTGAACCTAAAATTCTTAGCTATTATCTGTAAATAAGCTCCAGTGGCTCATGGCATCTAATGCACGATAGTTCAGTCATGTACTGTAGTTGCACTGGTGGTCATTCTTGATTGACGTACTGCAAGGGGAAAAAGTACTTTTTATTGTACACCCCTTCTTAATTATCACTGCAATTTTAGCACATCCAATCTAATCGAAAATTGTTTTTCTGAATCAGCAACCCTTGTAATGTATTCTCATTGCATAGACGTTTATATTATTGCATATGCTTGTCCCCTTCTGATATATCCAAGTTCACAGGTCAGCATCTCTGAAGAGCCTTAGCCTCATATCATGCCATGATGTCACGAACAAAGGATTCAGATATTTGATTGCAAAGTGCCCTCTCTTAGAGAGTCTATTGCTTGAGCTCTGTCCAAGAATCGGCGGTCGTGACATCTATGAAGCCACAGGCAAAGCATGCCCCCAACTGAAGAGTTTCAGCTTGCACAGGGAGCTCTTTAGGTTCTCTTTCAAGTGCCCTGCGCGCTATCAAGAAGAGTGGGGGTTAGAGGTGATGCACGAGCTCCGAAGCCTCAGCCTCATTGGCACTAAAATCAGCAACGGCGGATTGGAAGCCATCCTTGACAGCTGCCCACACCTGGAGACTCTCTACCTTCGTGACTGCTACGACGTTGTTCCTGACAGTGCCCTGCGGGCTAAGTGTGCCAGGCTCAAGGAGGTCACATTTCTCAAGTATAAGCGGGTCATCGAAAACAATGGGGGCTGTCTGCGAAGGGTTCTACGGCCGTACCAATGACAGGTGGTGGTCCTTCCATGACATGGAAGGCAGATGTAGAGAGGTGGGAAAGGCCGGTGAAGAAATTTGGACTGCTATGTTTTTTGAGTGACTGAAATTACTTTTCAGTAATTTGTAAAATTGTATTTGGATGAATCTTCCATCATATAGTCCATATGGGTTTCCATGTATTTGCCTGGTACAGATATAGTAGAGAAGCTGAATTTATGTTAATTTTATTCCAGTGATCATAAGAGATACAACAACAGCACAGTCAAGAATTCACATTATCAGTGATAGGTTTCCACCAACCCTGATATTTTTCTTTTATCGGTGGAGTGGAGCCTAAAAGAATTGGGTTATCGCTCCAAAAAATATCGGTATTTTGAATTCAACAGACCAACAACCTAGAATTGTGTGAGTCTGTGAGCACACTTTTTGGCCCCACCAGCGAGCCGATAAAGGCATGTGGCATTCATTTGAAGCCGTCAAGTTTTTTTAAAAATATATTGGGGACAGCCGGACAAATGTTCAGCTTCAA
Source organism: Cenchrus fungigraminus (assembly GCA_036936925.1). Classification (NCBI taxonomy): domain Eukaryota; kingdom Viridiplantae; phylum Streptophyta; class Magnoliopsida; order Poales; family Poaceae; genus Cenchrus; species Cenchrus fungigraminus. Next base: position 55,915,026 of record CM072769.1, on the reverse strand, counting down.
TATGTACTTAAGTTGTTGTTAGTTTCCTTTTGTTTTTTTAAACATGATTTCTGACCATTCCAGTATCCTGAACAAAATTTCCGTAATCAGACTTTGAAATTGTTTGACATATCAATTAGTACCCAACCTACTTGAGCAAGAATGAATCCTAGTCGAAACTACAAAGTTTCAGAATCTTAGTCGGTGTAAGGAATCGTATGCTCGTAGCCTAAGAGGGGGAGAGGGTGAACTAGGCTACTTAAAAACTTAATCTATGGCTTATCACTATTTGCATCAAACATAAACTAGAACATTCTATCTAGATGTGCAACTAAGGTTGTTCTAGTGTGAAACTCTCATCCAAAACAAGTTTTGCAACCTATAGCCAATCCTAGCAAGATACTACTCTAGAAAAGTAAAGGCAAACAAGGATTGCAAGAATGTAATGCGGAAACGTAAAGGGGATGAGAGGAAGCAAACTCTTGACACACGATTTATCCCGTGGTATCGGTAGGCACTAAGCCACCCCTAGTCCACGTTGTTGAAACACTCTACACAAGAGTATTGCTTCCCGGTCACCAAGTCTCTCCCAAGAGCACCACTTAACTTGTCACAAAGACTCGCCACGAAGGCACTCGCCAAGCTCTCTTGGTCACCTTGATGCCGCCTCCACTAAGGAGCTTCTCCACCAAGGGAAGGGGGTCTCCACATCCCCCGCACAAAGTGTCCTCGTCGCTCCACACTAAGCCAGAGGGTCGAAGACGTTTGGCGGAGAGCCACCTAGGCTCCAAGGCTTCCGGCGCACCTCGTACAACTTGATCCACTCGAGAATCACCTCACAAGGTAGGCACACCTTGCACTCACTCAGCCCTAAGCTAAGCCTAGCACTAAGCACACACAAAGCATGTGCAAGTCTATGGATGATCAATTTAGTACTTTGATGGCTTGAATATGATCTTCTTTGAGTCTTGAACTCCTCTGCACTTCCACACACTCCAGCAAGCTCAAATGACTGGGTGGAAGGGGTATAAATAGGCCAAGGCATCAAACTAGCCGTTGAGCCAAAGCTGCAGAAAGTAGTACCATCGGATGATCCGACGCTATGCTTTTCCCGGGCGTCGGTTCATCCGGTGCTACTAGTCGTTGCCTTCCACCGCATATGACCGTTGACACAAATCATCCGACGCTTCAACCGATGCACCGTCGGTTCATTCGGTGCTGAAGGGTTCCTCGCCAAAACCTTACTGTTAGCTTCTTCGTAGCCATCAGATGAACTGTTGCTTGTATCCTTGTGACCATCGGTTCATCTGGTGCTTAAGGCCTCGCAACTGGTTGCTCTCTGTTAGCTGTTTTCACACCGTCGGATGAACCGCTGCTGACCCATCGGTTCATCCGGTGCTACTGATTCCTGCAGGCTGACCCTTTCTTCTTCTCTTCAATTATCCGGTGCAACTAAAAAACCCGCCGTCGGTTCATCCGACGCTCTTCAAGATAACTCCTGTCTTCACGCAGTGTACCATTTCATTCGTTGATTGCACCAGCGCTTGTTTCCAAGGTACCGTCGGTTCATCCGACGGTGTCATTTCTTTTCTTCTTTTTCCACGGTTTTGACCCTTGAAAAATATACTATCTTCTCATTTTGGCATGTGGTATTTTTGCATCTATGGGACCTAGAAATGTCTACAAAGACATGCTCAACAATATGGTTAGTCCCATTGATCATGTTGTCATTAATCACCAAAATTAAGCTTTGAACAAATGACTTATGAGGCCATGTTCGCTACAGTCGGGTCAGTGATTCATACATGACATCAAGCAATTGCCCTCAAAGCACATTTCAGCGTTTATATTTGATTACTGACGTCGGTGTTTTCAGTGGTTACTACCTTTGCAGAGTGCCCTTGCTGAAGGTCTTCAGCATCATCTCAACTAACCATCTCTCCCATATAGGGTTTGTGAAGCCGATAGGAAAGCTCCCTCTGTTGAAGAGCTTAATCTTTCACAAAGCATGCCCACAGCAGAAGAGATTCACATTCACAAAGGGCTCTGCCATCACTGGCTTCATGGACAGTGACTATAGTGAGGACACAATGGGTACAAGGTTGAAGAATATACATGAGCATTTTTGGCCCGGCCCGCTGGCCCGGCCCGGGCCCGGCCCGCCCACAAACCTTACTGGACGAGCGTGGGCAGAGATCTTGAAGCCCGCGAAAAAAAATCTTGGCCCGAGCCCGGCCCGACATGCTGTTTTTAGCTATTTTACAGTGTAAAATACGCGGGCGGCCCGCCCAAGCCCGGGCCCGGCCCGAGCCCGGCCCGAAAGCTGAGGCCCGACACGTCTCATGGGACGGTCATGGGCAGGATTTTCTCGGCCCGAAAAAACCGAATTTTTTTTCAGCCCGGCCCAAACCCGGCCCGGCCCGTGAAATGCTCAGGTTTATTGAAGAAGCATGCCCTATGCATCTGCTTGATCGCAAAAGCCTCACCAATTTGGGATTCACCACCTTCCTCGACGACTGCCAAAATTTCTTTTGCAGATCACAGTGGTGAAGGTTTTGCACGATCAGTTAGAATGTCAGATGAGTGGGGCGCTTTAATTGCTTTCGTGATGCTCGGGTTCCTATCTGCTGGACAGCTTGTGGACTTCGATCGTCGACAGTGATTGTAAAGTTTTTTTTGTGTTGATCATTATATATGGGTTCTAGCTCGCGGTAGTTTTATCATTTACATGAACGGTTTCGTTGTAGCGAACATGGTCTTATTGCCAGAAGTTCGAGTATGATTTCGGTGATTCTTGACAACATAATCAATGGGACTAACCACATTGTTGAGTATGTCTTTATAGGCATTTCTAGGTCCCATGGATACAATCACAATTAAAGTTAACATACCATGAGCAAGTTAACATACCATGAGGCCCTAAGTGATAGTATGTTAGGTTCAAGTTGTCTCTATGGTATGGCAAGTTGAAAAGCAGAAAGACACATTGAAGATCACATCCATATCATACTAGTGCTTAAGTGAACATCCAAAAGTTTTGCACATGCTTGGTGTGTGTGCTTAGTGCTAGGTTTAGCTTAGAGCTGAGTGAGTGCAAGTTGTGCCTACCTTGTGAGGTGATTCTTGAGTGGATCAAGTTGTACAAGGTGCGTCGGAGCCTTGGGGCCTAAGTGGCTCTCCGGCAAACGTCTTTGACCCTCCGGCTTAGTGTGAAGCGGCGAGAACACTTTGTGCGGGGGACGTGGAGACCCCCTCCCTTGGTGGAGAAGCTCCTTAGTGGAGACGATATCAATGTGACCAAGGGAGCTTGACGAGTGCCTTCGTGGTGAGCTTTTGTGGCAAGTCAAGTGGTGCTCTTGGGAGAGACTTGGTGACCGGGAAACTCTTGTGTGGAGTGCTTCAACAACGTGGACTAGTGGTGTCTTAGTGCCTACCGATACTACGGGATAAATCACTTGTCAAGAGTTTGTTTTCTCTCATACTTCTTTACGTTTCCGCATTACATTCTTGCAATCCTTACTTACCTTTACTTTTCTAGAGTAGTATTTTGCTAGAATTGGTTATATGTTGCAAAACTTTCATGCAGTACTAGAAGTCATAGATTAAGATTTTAAGTTGCATAATTCACCCCCTCCCCCTATTAGACTACGAGCATCCGATTCCTTAGACTATAAGCATGCGTGCCTCAAAAGACAACATGATCAAGATCTAAAGCTTGCACAAATTTTGTCTTTGTTTTTTTATTTTTCTTAAAACAATCTGAATCAATAATGGTCTGATTTCCTTCTGCAGTTATTTGTACTTCTATCATGAACTATGTTTTCTGGAGTAATGTCAACAGATACTGGATCCTTTCTAAGGTCAACTAAACTAAAACACATGAACAGCACACTCAAAAATCATTTTCTCTACCAAGATTTATTGCTAAGGGGGGAAAAGAATTCAAACTCCATTGAAGTGTGCATAAGTTCATCATCTCCCCTAAAAAAACCCTCTGTAAATGATAAGCTTGTCTAGCAATGTTAGTGCAAGCAGTACAGGGGCAGGAGTTCAGTCATTGCAGTACCATAGCACCAAGCAGAAGGCATTGATCTTCAAACTAGAAGAGGACGAATGATACTAGAGGCTTCAAGGGTCTTTTTTTATTGCATTGCTTATCTCATCTTTGGCGTTGAGTATTTTTTGACACAAAGATTCCACATCCTCTATTGGTACATCATCTCCATCTTGAATGCAATCCAAGATACCTTGTGCATCTTCAACAATGTCACGAAACCATTCACTTAATCCAGCTCCACCCTCCGCTTTTTCCCCCTCGCACTCCACGTCCTGCTGCTGCGGCTGCTTCTCCTTTGCTCCACTCTCAAAATCCTGCAGCTCTCCTTTTGCCAGGCCCTCCTCATCCTCCTCGCCCAACACCTCGTGCTCATCTCTGTCCCCATCATGGTCAGTATTTTGTTTTGTCAGAAAGACCTGCAATTTTGTACATCCATCGCCATGAAGAAAAATATCATTGTTCAGGGAGCAATGATCCTCATTTAACAATTGTGCAAAGCATGAACCATATATTTCTTTTAAAAAACATGTCATTAGCTTCCTGATGCTAAATAGCATTTCGTAATTGGAGCGATTAATGACAAAACATGATCCATTTATCAGTACAAAATGCATGCAGCCAAAAGAATTCAACATGAACAAGATTCTGATCAGCCTTTCCACTAACCTTGGAAGGAAAGGAAGACTCAAGTAGTATGCTGATTAAAACCTCCAAGGTTCTAGTCCGGATCCAGAGGCCCTCCTGAAGCTCATGAGGCTCGGACAAACTAAAGGTCACAAGCTTGTTCTCTCTCTTCATCCAATCACACATCTTTTGGGCCTCCTTTGCCATGCCCTTGAACAGAAGCCATTCATCATTTTGCAGTCAGTGCTAATGAGTTGGTAGTTTATAGAAATGAAATGGATAGATACTTGTTAAAATTCAGCAAATTTGGCAGGCAGGCACGTACCACCATTGCAGCAGCGGAAGCAATATGTTCGTGTCCTTTAAGGTTCACAAGGCCCAGGGCGCACATGCGGATCACATGGCTCTGCTTGATCATGTCATCAGTAGGCTTAACACCATGCTTCAACAGCTCACACATCAGATCAGCCTCCTTGGTTATACACTTGAAACCAAAGTTTTGCATTAGCCAAAAGACCATAGGTAGAATCAAACGAAATACTCTATATGCTATCCAAAGAACTGCTGCATTAATGAAGGTTTATGTGCTGAGATTGGTAGAACCAGTCCAAGCTATCCATGATGACACGACAAGTGAAACAATACACGTAAGACCATCATGCAGTCAGCCCTATGCTACTACACCAATTAATATAATATATGTTTGCCACATTTGATTAAAGGAAGAAGTCCATTTTTAGCCATCAAACTATAGGCAAAGTTTGCTTTTGACCATTGAACTTCAAAACCGGTTGGTTTTGACCATTGAATTCCACAAACCGTTTGAGATTGGCCACCGAACCCTGTTTTGATTGGTTTTGACCGCCACGTAGGATTGCGGCGCCATGTCATCATGCTGACTAGGACGGGCCCACCTGCCAGGCCATATGTCTTCCTTATCCCTTCCAGGCGGCGGCGCTGGAGCAGAACCTCCTCGCGGCGAGGCCAGGCTGCCGCAGCCGACGGCTTCCTCGCGGCGGTCTCCTCCCCTCCTCGCCACGGAGCTCCTCCTCCAACGCGGCGACGGCCCTCGCCCCTCCCTCTCCCACCGCACCGGCCTCCTCCACACGCCACCGTCCCCTCGATCTGGGGCTGAGGAGTGGCCGGGCTCCCTCTTCTGGCGCGGCATGCCACCACAGCGGACCTCCTTGTGCCGGAGGCGGCGCGTCGAGCGTGCGGGGGCGCCGAGAAGCTCACACTGCGGCCGGCAACTTGCGATGACGGCGGAGGTGCTCATGCCTCCCTCACGGCGGCCAGGCGGACCTCCCTCCCCTCCCTGGCAGCACGGAGGAGAGGGGCCCCACGGCGGATGGCCTCTCCGCAGAGCTCCTCTGCTCCCTCTCCGCTGAGCTCCGCGGGCTAGATCCCGGCGCAGGAGCAGGGATGGGGCGGTAGAGGTGGAGCTCCAGCGCGATGGCGGGGACAAGCTCGGGCAGTCGGGTGTGAGAGGAATCGGGGAGATGGGGCGGATCGAGCCAGCTCAGGCGGCGGGAGGAGCAGAGGACATTGGAGGAGCGGGCCTCGCAACGGCTTCCGACGGACGAGCGCGGGTGCAGGGAGCGGCGACGGCTTGTGGTTGAATGTGCGGCGCCACCAGCGAGCTCGGCAGGCCACGGCGAGGACGCTGCTACGGTGGCGATCCGCGCGAGTCGGAGGCAGGGTCGGAGGCAGTTGTCGTGCCTCGTGCGGAGCCGAGAGGCAGGGGCGCTGCTCGCAGGTGGCGGCGAGGAAGGCCGGCGCGGGGAGGAGGACGGCGACGAGGAAGGCCGGCGCGGAGAGGAAGAGGAGGGCCGACGGCTGCCGGCGGTGGAGAGAGAAAATAAAGAAAGAGGGAGGAGAGAGAAGTGGGTTGACAAGTGGGCCCCACCGCCATGTGGCGTCCACGTCAGCCAAACCGGCCACCAAAACCGCTCGATGGCCATTCTTAAACGGTTTTAAGAGTTGGATGGCCAAATACAACCGGTTTTGAAGTTCGATGGTCAAAACCAAACTTTGCCAATAGTTCAATGGCCAAAAATGAACTTGTTCCTCGATTAAAGTAGCAACCTGCTCACAATTCAAGCCTTCAAGGGTAAACATGTATTAAAAGCAGCAGATCGAGGACACCGGTTGATAGTGTGTTGATAGAAAAATCATATTTGATTGACAATCAGATGCTTGAGATAGGCAAGGATTTCAACTATGATAAAAGAAAGTGTCGAGCCTGAAGGAAGATATGATTGGGAAAAATAGTAGATTGATTATGGAGGTGCATAGCACACATACATATATAGGCAAGGGTCTAGGGTTGGTTTATAGAAACACCACCAATCTATGAGACCCTTGCTCTCTACACAAGAAACCCAAGGGGGGAGGGGGGGGGGAGCCAGCCATTAGGCCAGGCGCACCACAGACCCCAAAGGCCCAACAGGGTCTATACACAAGCAGTCTAACACACCCCCACAGTCTAATCGTCGGTGCACAGGGTCAGAGGGGGGCGGCGCGCGGCAAGGCGACGCGCAGAAGGGAGCAGCGCGTGGCACAGGGCGGCGCGCAGCAGAGGGCAGCGCGCGGCACGGGGCGGCGCGCAGCAAAGGGAAGCGCGCGACACGGGGCGGCGCGTGACTGGATGTGCGGAAGCAGAGGAAGGGAAACCTAGCCTCTTGATACCATGAAGGAAGATATGATTGGGAAAAATAGTAGATTGATTATGAAGGTGCATAGCACACATACATATATAGGCAAGGGTCTAGGGTTGGTTTATACAAACACCACCAATCTAGAAGACCCCTGCCCTCTACGCAAGAAACCCAAAGGGGGGGCAGCCATTAGGCCAGGCACACCACAGACCCGAAAGGCCCAACAGGATCTATACACAAGCAGTCTAACAGAGCCAAGAATGGAAACCTTGAAACATGCAATTAATGCTTACTCATGGTTATAAAAAATTGCACCAGTTTGGGCAGCTGCCAAAAAGCAAACACCATCCGGGTAGTATTTTTAAAATTACATGAAAGACACAAGATAATTGCCCTTAATTTGTGGCAATGAGTAGAACTAGTTTCTATGCCATAATGATTACAGGACTGAGATCAAAAAGGTTTTTCATTTTCCTGCCTCCTAGCATGATTTCACCCCCTTCTCATTTTAGCAATTTCTCTTAACAGTAGCACACATTTGGTCAGTAGGATTCAGAGAGGAATAGCATTCAAGAAGTACAATACGAAAGAAAAATTGTTTTGTTTGGTTGCGAGGCACATACCACAAAAGCAACAGCAGAAGAAATAGAAAATTCACCCACAGTGCCACAGACTGCAAGTGCACGCTCCCTTATCAGGCTACTCTGAATAATAGTGCTCATTGGTAAGGTATAATCCAAGCAACGTGTCACTCGAGTCTTCCACTTGGACACGAGTACCTCCTCCACCTTGAGACACTACTTGAAAAAAATGGTCATTTTGAATTGTGTTGGTGCAAACAGTTTAGTTAGAAAATCGATGTTTAGTAAAGAAGCAGGAGCTTACTTACACTTTAAGCAACAGCAGCAGCCAAGCTACTGCCAGCAGTAGTGTCAATTTTCACATCTCTAGCAGCAGGATCCATTGGCGAATGGTTTTGTTTGGCAAAAGCATCAGCAATGAACCTAATTGCATTTTGGTTATAATACTCTTCAAGGTACTTGCTATAGTCAGGCCACTCAACAGAACTGTAGAGTGGCAGCAGCCTTTCCCATCCCCATAGTTTCCCAAAAAGATCTTCTGAAACAAAACAATACCAAAAAAAACATTACATATATATGATGCATATTGCAAAGGAAATATGAAGCCCTCACACTTATAAGACTGATGACGATTAGATTCTCAGTCACCTTTATTCCTCTTCCTCTTGCTACTGTTTTTACCGTCTTCGATCTTCTGATAGTGAGAATTCAATACATTTGAAACGCCACCCCTGGCAATGGTATAGTATCACAATGGATATCAAGAAGTAACAAACTTATTCTCTTAGACCATATACAGCTACATCAAGAAAGAATAAAATTGTTTTGAACATCCATACCCTATGGTGTTTGCTGCTCCATGAATCTTGTGCCCACCACCACCACCACCACCATCAGCAGCAGCAGTAGTAGAAGACTCGTCTAGCATGTGGAACATAACATCCAAGGTACGGTACCGCACTATGCGGCTGTCCAGAAGCACCTCAGAGGGATCGTCATCGAAATCAATAAGCATGCGATTTTCACCCATCCACTGACACATCATTTTGGCCTCCTTTGCCGTACCCTTAAATTGAAACCACCCATAACTTTGCAGTTAGTGCCCATAATTAGTAGTAAAAACAAAAATGGTAGATGGATGGATGAAAATACTAAGTGGGCTTTTGAAATCAGGCACGTACCAACATGGCACCGGAGGCAGCATCAGAATTTTTCAAAGTGCAGTTCATAAGGCTCAAGGCACACATGCGTATCTCGCTGCCCTGGTTGATTAAGTAATCATCACAGGGATGAGCGCCACACCTAAGCAACTCAAGCGTCAGGTCAGCCTCCTTGGCAATACACTTGAAACCATTGTTTTGCATTAGTACAGAGACCATAAGCAATATAATCCATATACCATTAAACCTGTCAATGCAAATTTAGGTGCCCATTTATTCTTTATGACATGAATAAAGCCGTCAAGTTCCTCCTAGGTTGGCCTAGTTTTTTGTATGCTACCCATACCCAAAGATTACAACTATTTTACTAGAGGTGTGTGCACAAAGTTGGATAGTGCCAGTCCAAGCTACCCACATGGATAACAAATAAAACAATAGGAATTGAAGAACCGGGACACATTTACTCTCTTGCAGCTACTCCTGCACAGTACACAGTAACCAGTTACAATTACATTAGCAACGCTTGACTAAAATAAAACCAAATATCAGATATATTGAGGCGCCAGTATTTCACTTCAATAAAATGAAAGCCAGTATTTCTAGGAGACAATAATAGCCGGACATAAATGAAAATGGTTTGATTATATAGTATGGACAGAGATAAGTTTTCCTTAAGGTTCCTCTTCAAATATGACAACCCCCCTCCCCATTTCAAATAGCAAATATTAGGTAATTAGGATGCAAATCGAGAGAGGGTTATTACATTTCTTGGTCAAATACAAGAAATTTTTGTTTGGTGTGTGAGGGACATGTGCGAAACTTACCCACAAAGCGGCATGGCAAATAGGAGATAAGTTGCAACCTGCTGTGTGGATGACTGAACGTGCACACTGGTGGATAAGACAACTCAGAACGACTGATTTGCTCATCGGTATATAAGTTAACAAAAACGACAAAACCGAAACAGAAAAATAAGTAGTAGGAGCGGGATATATGATTGTTTTGGTTAAATATTAGTAAAGGGGGCAGGAGCCAGTTTATACTTGCAGTCTCAGCAAGAGCAGCAATGTCGCTACCCTTAGTAGCTGCATCAGCAGCATTGTGAACGTAATACGCTTCTGCTGTAGTCAGACCTCGACACGGAATCCCCTATCGGGATCAGCTTGTCCCATCCCCATAGTTTCTCTACATAATCTTTCAAAAGAAGAAGAAAAAAATAACACAAAAAGATCTTGAATTGTGGATGCTAAAGTTGTTTATTACCATGGTACGGAGTACTTGACAATCTTTGGGATCGGCATCTCGATTTCATCGTCCTCTTTCATCTGTTCGATGCAAGATTCAAAATACTCCCTATCTTCTTCCTCCTGCGTGGGCATGACCTGCACGCGAATGACCTGCATCTTCCCGGTGTCGTCGATACGCCGGGCTGAATCGGTCCTCCGGCGCCCCATCCTACCGTGCGCCGCCCAGACCCCGACGGCGAGCAGCGTGAAAACAATGTTGGGTTTGGGAAAGGCGATATGGAAATGCGATTGCTGCTTTCCTCGCTCTCTCCCAGCATCAGGTTTTATATTGGGCTTAAAAACCCATGTTTGGGCCCATGGAGGCCCTTGAAGGACCCAGATAATACACCAAACACCACGACGCAGCCCCCCGCCGCCGCCGCCGCCACCGCCGAAGGTAACTAGGCGAACCATAGCTTCGTTTCTCTCCTAGCCAATCCACCGGGAGATGGAGACCGTCGTAGGAGCAAGACCCAATTATTCGATCGCGACCAAGATCCTGGCTTTCAGCAGATCACTCATCGTCCGCCTGTTTGCAGAGTACACTGCCGTCTAGTTTCGTTATAATTTCAGAATCAGGAATCTTTTTTTCCATGTTCTCAAGTGAAGTCTTGTATGAATCAATGCCGTATGTCCTTGTCCTAGGGTTAGTTAGTTCCATCATTTCCACTGCTAGGCAAAAGGGCTTTTATACCGGGCCACAACCCTTACCGGTTTCCAAACCGGTATTGTTCAATCGGTACTAATGTGAAGTCATATTAGTACCGGTTTCGGTACTAATGGGGACATTAATACCGGGCGGTGTTACCACCCGGTACTAATGTATCCCTTCCCGTCGGCCTCAATTTTCTCTCCTCCCTTGTCTTTTTTCTTTTTCTTTTCCATCTCATCTCTAATATCTAATATCTCATCTCATCTCATTGACAACACAAGACACAACACAAATTTTACAAGATTCATAGCACAAGATAAACAACATTCACAACACATACAGAATCAAAGCATCTATCTCACAAAAACAACAAGGGATCTCGAATCAACGACACAAAAACTCGCACTAAAGAACAAGAACAAAGAAGAACAACAACAAACACTACAGATCGATCTCCGGGCTCCCGCCGCTGCCGGGCCCTCCCGGCCTCCCGACCCGCGCGCGCCGCTGCGCCTGCGCCTGGCCGCTCCAGGCGGGCCGCCGCTGCCTGGCCTGGCCGCGCCGCTCCAGGCGGGCCGCCGCTGCCTGGCCTGGCCGCGCCGCCGCGCCACCGCCGCCGGCCGGCCGCGCGCTCCGGCGTCTCCACCAGGGCCGGCACCACCCGCTGCGCGCCCCGACCACCGCGCGCCGCCCAGGTTGCCGGCTGCACGCCCGCCCGCGCCGCCCAGAGTGCCCGCGCCGGCCAGCCTTCCTCCGCCTGCGAGAGAACGAGCACAGATGAGAGGACGGAGAGAACGAAGAAAAGGATAAGGATCGGAGGCAGGGGTGTGTGGGGGATAAGGATAAGGAGAGAGACAGCCTAGGGGGTGGATGGGAGGTTGCAGATTTTTCTAAGTGTTGACGATGGTTGTTGTTGGGTCTCAGTACCGGTGGATTTTTTTCCACCGGTATTAATGTTCTCGCAACAGTACCGGGTGGGAACTAGCCCCGGTACTAATGCGAGCACATTAATACCGGTGCATATTTGGGACCGGTACTAATGTGCGTCACAAGAGGACTCTGCGGGGCTTTTCTTCGCACACCACATTAGTACCGGGTCTTATTCGCATTAGTATCGGGCACCCATGAAACCGGTACTAACGTGAAAATTGCTCTGAGACGAAAGTCTCATTCCCTAGTAGTGTTCGCTCCCATTTTTTTGAACGAACGGGCACAAGATAGTGCCTATTTCATTGATATAGAGGAGAAAAGTACAGCGTACAAACCGGGGCTAGAAAAACTACTCTCGCGCTAGAAGAAACGCCGCGGCGACCCAAAGCGAGGCCTCGGCCTTGATCCTATGTACAATTGAAGGCACAGAAGACTCTTTTCTATCAAAAATGCGGTTGTTCCTCTCTTTCCAAATCTCCCAACTGATCAGTAGTGTCAACGAGCGCGTGCCTTTGCGCGGAGCGTCCGGGATCGAGGTGATGTTGTGCCACCATTCGCTTGTAGAGGTGCTTTGTCTCCAACGCGAGGGTAGGAAGGCCTGGGAGCCTAACCACGAGGCCACGAGTGTCCAGACTCGGCGAGTGTATCTACACTCGGCTAGCAGGTGAAGGGCCGTCTCTGGGGTGGATCTGCAGAGAACACAGACAGGGCTGTGATCCCAGTTTTTGCGGGCTAATCTGTCTGAAGTCCAGACGCGGTCTTGGAAGATGAGCCAAGCGAAAAGTTTGCATTTTGGAGGTGCCCAGGTCTTCCAGATAGATGCGAGCACCGGATTGGGCTGGTCAAGAAATTGTGCCTTGTATGCCGAAGCGGTGGTGTAGATGCCCGATGGTGTCAAGGTCCAGGAAATGGAGTCCTCTTGTTGGGGTTGGAGATTTGTCTGCTGCACGAGGTTCCAAAGAGTGACGAATTCTAGAAGGTGGGCAGGAGTGAACCCCGTGTGGTGGTTTAGATCTCGTATCCAAGTATTGTCGCGGAGTGCGGCCGCTACTGTGCGTTTCTTTTTTCTGGACTTGGAGAAAAGGAGCGGGGCAATGTCTTTTGGCTGGTTGCCCTGAAGCCAACCCGACTGCCAGAAAAAAGATTTGTGTCCGTCGCCAAGCGTTAAGGTCGTGCAACTCGCAAACAGCCGTCTATCCGTCTCATCGCAGGGCATGCCCGTCCCCACCCAGGCCTTTTCCGGTGAAGTCCATTCGTGCCAAAGCCAGTGAAGACGTAGAGCACGCGCAAATTTGTCGAGGTGGAGCACTCCCAGTCCTCCAAGCTCCTTGGGCAGCGTGGTCTTTGTCCAGTTCACTTTGCACTTACCGCCCGTCAGGGCCTTGTCGCCAGCCCAGAGGAAACGCCTTCGTAGTTTGTCGAGGTCATGCAACACCTCTTTTGGCAGATTAATCACTGTCAGGAGGTATACCGGCTGTGAAGAAAGAACCGACTTCGTGAGGCTAACTCTGCCTGCCTGGGTTAGGTTTCTGCCGTTCCAGGTTGAAAGCTTGCCGGCCGCTTTGTCCAACAAAGGTTGGAAGTCGAGCTTCTTGAGTCGCCTCGGTGTTAGCGGTAGCCCCAGGTACTTGAGAGGGAAGGCCGCTCGGGAGACCGGCAGGTTGGCAAGGATGGTTTCAAGGTCGAGGCCCCTGCAGCGTATTGTTGTGACGCTTGTCTTTTGCAGGTTTGTCTGAAGGCCAGTTACCGTGCCGAAGTTGGTTAAGATGGACTTTAGGTTGCTGGCGTCCGGCACTGTCGGCTTTAAGAAGATGACGGCGTCGTCAGTGTACATGGATACTCTGAGCCGCGCCGTCCGCCCGTTGAGCTTGCTTAGCAGACCCTGTTCTATGGCTAACTCGAGGAGTCGATGAAGCGGGTCAATAGCCAGGATGAAGAGCAGAGGGGAGAGTGGGTCCCCCTGCCTAAGGCCTCTGCCGTGAAGAATCGGGTCAAGGGGGATGCCATTAAGCAGTACCCGCGAAGTGGAAGTTGTGAGCAAGGCAGAGATCCAGTTGCGCCATTTTAGAGGGAAGCCGCGACGTTCCATAAGCGAAATCAGGTAGTCCCAGCGCACCGAATCAAAAGCTTTTGAGATGTCCAACTTGAGCAGCAAGGCCGGGGTTTTTGTTTGGTGGAATTTTCTCGTAAGATTTCGGACGTATAAAATGTTATCGTGGATGCTACGTCTCTTGATGAAAGCGCTTTGACAAGGCGAGATGAGCTCGTTGATGAGCGGTGCCAGGCGCAGGGCGAGCACCTTAGTGATGAGTTTGGCGATGCCGTGGATGAGGCTAATGGGTCTAAAGTCGCCAACCGCCTCAGCCCCCTCTTTCTTAGGGATGAGGATGATATTCGCCTTGTTGAGGAGGTTTAGGTCGTTGCTTCAAGAGTTGTAGAGCGAATCGAGAGCTGCCATAACGTCATGCCGGATTACAGGCCAACAAGTTTTGAAGAAAAGTCCTGTGAAGCCATCTGGGCCCGGGGCCTTGTCCTGCGGCATGAGCCGGATTGCCTGCCAAACCTCGTCCTATGTGAAAGGGCGGTCCAAGGACGAGAGGTCCACCGTCGGGAGAGCCAAGTCATCCCAAGAGAAATCACGGTTGCGCACGGGTGGGTCGCACATCATCTTCTCGAAGTGCTCCTGGATCAATTGCTGCTTGTCGGAGTGCTTGACGAGGCAATGTTGCCCGTCCTGCAGGCGCTGAATGAAGTTCTTTCGTCTTCTGCCGTTGACTCTCAAGTGGAAGAAACGGGTGTTGGTGTCTCCTTCCTTTATATGCGAGATCCTGGCGCTCTGCTTCTTCCTTGCCTTTTCAACTACCAACCAACCCAAGAGGCGTTTTTGAGCCTATCGCGGAGGTTGAACTCCGCTGGCGAAAGTGAGCGCAAATCTTGTGCCTCATCGAGTCGTAGGATGACCTCCTAGGCCATGAGAATCTTCAAGCGGACCTCCGAGAGAAGTGATCTGCTCCACTTCTTTAATTCTTTCGCTGTGACGTGTAGTTTGTGCCCTAACCGGTGGAAAGGTTCCGTGTGCGATGTCGGCGCTTGCCACGTGCTGATAACCACCTCCTGGAAACGTGGCAGTCGTGTCCAGAAGTTTTCGAATTTGAAGGGTGAAGGTTGTCGCGGTGCGTCCTGGTTTGTCAAAAGAAGGGGGCAGTGGTCAGAGTGCGAGGAGGACAGGGCGTGAAGAGCGTAGTTCTCGAAGGAAATGTCCCACGGCTGGTTACAGAAGACGCATCAAGTCGGACAAGCGTTGGCCGTCGTCGCTTATTGCTCCAAGTGAACTTCCTGTTTTGCAGGCTTAGCTCCTTAACTTCGCAGAAATCAAGTGTCCTTCTAAAGCGAGCCATAAGGCAGAGGTTCAAATTGCGGTTGTTCTTGTCTCTGGCCTTGTAGATCAAATTGAAGTTCCCTAGTAAGAGCCAGCGTGAGCCGTCACTTGGTTTGAGATGTCGAAGGTGTCTCAGAAAGGCCTCTTTTTCTGGGCGACGCGAAGGTCCGTAAACGGCGGTGAGCTTGAAGGAGGTGGTGCTCTGGCGTAAGGTGACATCTGCCGTTAGGGAGTAGCTACCAATAACTATGTTTGTGACGCTTGCGGCAGAGTCGTTCCAAAGTAGAAGAATGCCGCCCCTTGTCCCTGTTGCAGGTTTGAAAGCGTAATTGTCAAGCCGGTAAGCGCCTAAGAATGAAGCCAGGCCCGAGTCGATCGTTTGAAGTTTTGGCTCCTGGAGGCAAGCAATTTGGCAAGGGTTGTCGACTAGGATTTGGTTCACAGCTAGGCATCTGGCCGCCGAGTTAAGACCTCGCACGTTCCAGGAGATGAAATCCAGGATGTTGTTATTCATTAAAAGAACCGACAGAACTCATAATGGTAGGCGAACAGCCACAAGCCAGGGCCTTAGGCGCCCCGCGGTGCAGATCGGCATGAGGTGTGTTGATCATTCGAGAACGCATTTCAGCATGTTTTACGTGAAGTTCCAAAGGCTCGCAAGTTGGAAGGAAAGACATAGTACGAGTACGAGTAGGAGTACGAAGCGTCGTCTGTAGCGTCACCTGAAGGTATGTGGAGCGTTGTGAATCAAAAGGCAACCAGAAGATGTTGTTGGCATCGGCATTGTCGCATAGCAGGATCCGCACCTAGGAATCATGAAGCGCTTGAAGCGTAGTTGTGAAGGCATTAATTGTCGTAAGTGAAGCCCGAAGGTCGACGCCAGCAGGGCGAGTCGCGAGGTGAGCCCGAAGGTCAAAGCCAGCAGGGCGAATTCCTGTTGGAGCCCAAAGGTCGCAGCCAGCAGGGCAGTTCCAACCGCAGTGCACAAACAGGGGTTCATTAAGGGAACAATTCATGGAAACAAAAAGGGCGCGAAGAAGCAGGTGCTACTGGACGGATCATCATTCTTCCTCGATCGCCGGCTGGAGGTCAGCGACGGCCTCCCCGGCGTGCTGCAGCAGTGCGTCGTCCAGGATGGTTGCCCCGTCGTCGTCGAGCCCGAAAATTGCCGTCAGCGCCGCCACGATGTGCTCTGGGAGGGGGCCCTGGAACATGTCGACGAAGTCGCGCAGGACGTCGTCGATCGGAGCCGTGTCGTCGTTTTTCACCCCGAGCTTGCGGCAGAGGACGCGCTGCGCCCGCTGAATTGCTGGGACGGTCGGCCTGTTCGCCAAACGTGTGTTGCGGCGGACGGTCTTCATGTCGAAGGTTCGGCGTTGTCGCGGGCGACGCGGTGCCGACTGCTGCAGCACCGACGGCTGCCGATCGCGGAACAGGTCCTCCACCGAGTGCGCCCGGCCGCCAGGGTTGACGTCCTGCTCTGGTTCCTCGTCGCCGGGCTGCTCCGTCGTCCTAGGGAGCGCGTCCGCCTGAAGTTCAGAAGCCGACGCCGGAGCAGCGTCCGTCATCTCCGACGCGGTGAGGGCCTGGTCGGCCCTGAGCACCAACGCGTCGAGCGCCCGCTCCACGTCCGTGATCGTGGCCTGGGGGAGGGGAGTAGCGCCTTGCGTACCGTGTCGAGGGCGCGGTGCATAGGCACCGGATCGGACCAGGCTTGTTCCCCCGCCTGTAGCTCGCCGCGCGCACGCGACTGGTCGCTGTCGCCCTCCCACGGCGTCGTGCTGAGGAGGTCGAAGATCGCGCACGCCTTGTCGATGAAGTTCTGTTCTCCCAAGCGCTGAAGAGTGCAGTCGTCCGTCGGGGGAGAACGTTGAAGCGCCGCCGTGAATGCCGCTTGTAGCGTCTCTGGAGCCTGTGCACGGCCGTGGTGCGCGAAGTAGCGTCGCGGTGGAGATCGAGTGCGCTCCCTCCTGGGCGCCTCCAGGGAGTCAAAACCCCAGAACTTGGCGCTGGAGAGCTTTCCCTGCCCGGGGTGGTTGTAGTCGTCATCACGCCGTCGTCGTCGCGCCCCCCGGCCAGTCGAAGCCGTCCCTGCAAGAGGAGTAGCCCCGCCGGGAAGCCCATCTCGCCTTGTCACCTCTGGCGTGGTGAGGGCCTGGTCGGTCCTGAGCACCAACGCGTCGAGCGCCCGCTCCACGTCCGTGATCGTGGCCTGGGGGGAGGGGAGCAGCGCCTTGCGTACCGTGTCGAGGGCGCGGTGCACAGGCACCAGATCGGACCAGGCTTGTTCCCCCGCCTGTAGCTCGCCGCGCACACGCGTCTGGTCGTTGTCGTCCTCCCACGGCACCGTGCTGAGGAGGTCGAAGATCGCGCACGCTTTGTCGATGAAGTTCTGTTCTCCCAAGCGCTGAAGAGTGCAGACGTCCGTCGGGGGAGAACGTTGAAGCGCCGCCGTGAATGCTGCTTGTAGCGTCTCTGGAGCCTGCGCACGGCCGTGGTGCGCGAAGTAGCGTCGCGGTGGAGATCCAGTGCGCTCCCTCCTGGGCGCCTCCAGGGAGTCAAAACCCCAGAACTTGGCACTGGAGAGCTTTCCCTGCCCGGGGTGGTTGTAGTCGTCATCACCGTCATCGTCGTCGCGCCCCCCAGCCAGTCGAAGCCGTCCCTGCAAGAGGAGTAGCCCCGCCGGGATGCCCATCTCGCCTTGTCATCTCTGCGCTTGTCCTTCCCGCGCTCATCGCGTTCGCCGCGGTGAGCCGTGGTCTTCCCGCGATCCTCGCGGGGCGCGACGCAGGCACCTCTGTCGCCGCGTTCGCGCGGCACATCGCGGGCGAGCCTGTCGTCACGCTGGACACGCTCGTCCCGGTTGCCGCGCTCGTCTCGCCCGTCACGCTCCAGGGGTGGGCGGGGGAGTTTTGCTGGGAAGCGCGTCGCCCGGGCCGTTGGCGGCGATCCGTCGACGAGCCCGTATCGCCAGTCGTACCGGCGTCGGACGGGCGAGGAGGCCGCCGGGTTGTCTCGCCGCCTAGAGATTGTTGGCCACCACAGTGTAGTCCTCGACCAGGGGCATGTGGATGAAGACCTTGTATCTTGCCCCCTGGTGCCAGAGGTCCGGCGGCTGCTCGATCTCGACGAACACCGCCGAGGAGCCGTCGATCGGCCTGTGCGTGAAAGCCAGCCAAACCTTCTTCGGGATCTTGCTGGGGTCCCTGGTCCACGCCCAAAGCTCGATGTGGCGGGTATCCGCCGGTTGCACCAGGTCAATCACGATGTATTGCAGGGCGCACCTGTGGCCGATGATCCGTTCGACGACCTCCGGTGTCCAGGCATGATCAGGGATCCCGTCGAGGCAGAGCCGCACCCTGTAGAAGATGCGGAAACCGAGTGCGTGGGTGAGGCTGTGCCACGGGCGCAGGCAGATGTCGATGCCGCGGCCTGTGAATCGACCCTTGTCCTTGGCTGCCGCGGCGTGTGCAGCCTGCTCGAAGCAAACCAGATACGGCTCGGGTTGGTGGAGCGTGACGGAGACGTCCCCCCGCTGCAGCTGGAGCTCGCGGATGATGAGCGCCTCAATGTCCCTGGCTCCAGCGTCACGAGGTAGGTGGATCGCCCACGGGAACAGAGCGCAGGACTCCCAGTCGCGTGCGTCGCACGCGATGTTGAAGGAGTTGGGGATGAACACCATCTCCTCTTCCGACCGCTCACTTGGGTCGCCCACGACCATGGCCGTCGGAGGAGGCAGCGGCGGGGGTGGCGGTGGTGGCGGTGGCGGCGGAGGAGGTGGGCGTGGCAGAGGCGGCGGAGGAGGTGGCTGGTGGCCCGCCGGAGCCCGGCACTGGAATGCACGGTGCCCCAACCTGCGACAACGGAGGCAGCGCACTGGGTCTCGACAAGCAGCCGCTCGGTGGTCCCTCGCCAAGCACTTGAAGCAACGTCCTTCGGTTGCCTAGTGGAATGCCCGGCGAGCCGCGGTGGGTGGCCGTCTTGAATGAGCCCCGTCTTCATGGCGTCTTGAAGGCGGGTCACGTCACCCGTCGAATCGGGAAGGGACGACGCGCCCATGCCGTCCGCCGCGGCGCCGAGCTGGAGTCCAGCCGTCCCCCCGCGTGGCCGAGCCATCGCGTCGCTGGCGGCTGGCAGCTCTGCCGCGGGGAGCACGGCCGCGGCGCAGAGGGGATGTCGCCCGATGCTGCTGACAAGTCCTCCCAGGCGACGAGCGACGGATCCACTCGCGGCGCCCGCCGGTCCGTGGAGCACCTGAGGAGTGAATAGCCTTACCTGCAGGCTGGCGACGCGCAGAGGACACAGAAGCTTGAGGCCGGTGGGGCGGAGTTAATGGCCTCCGCAGGAGCACCTCGGCGTAGGTGGGGGCCGGATCCGGTGATGCCCGGCGCAGATCTGGCGTCTCCGGTACCATGTCGATGTCGTCGGCGCCAGGTTGACCGCGGACGGGCGGCGGCGGTGGTGAGTCGAGGAAGAAGGCTTCCCAGGAGCTTGGCAGGGAGTGTGGCCGGGAGCTGGGGAGGGTTGTGCCCGCACAGGAGTGGGGGGTGGGGGGGGGGGGCTGGCCGCGCAGAGGAGGTGGGGGGTGGCTGGCGCGGCCGTGCCGCCGGCGGTTGTCGCCCGGGGCGGAGGGGACGGCACGGTTCTACAATCGTTCGCTTCCATTTTTTTCTCTGAAAACTCCAATGATTTTTGCTAAGAAGGACTCCAGTTGCCTCCGTGTATGTCCTATTTACAATTTCTGTTTGCTGTCAGAACCACCACGATATAGCCACTCTGTTTCCTTGGCAACTGGATCATATCATACGTGAGAATGGAGGCAGTGACTGAAACGCGACCTGCGTAGAGGCCAAGATGCCTGATCTCTGGCTATCCGTGGACATGGCGAACCACAAGGTGCTGGAGAAGATGGACAGAGGTGTCATGTGCGCAACGGCGAAGATGGCCGTGGACCGATCAAGGGCCAGCTGGAGGTGTTCTTGGGGAAGCTGTTTGTTACTGACGAACTTCTCAAGTATATAGGCGACAGGTACGTTTTAAATTCAGTTCTAGATTTAATCTATGTTCACTGTTCAGTCTAGTAATGTTTGACTCCTTTACTCTTCTTTTTTCCATTAGTCAGAGTGGAATAATGTCCCTTAATTAGTTTTAGTACCTTTGCAGTTTGTACCAGTATATAGTTCATGAAACAAAAAAAACTAATCATACATTACTTGACAATATTCTTGATTTCATAATGTTGTACACCCAAATCTCATTGCCATATTCTTAGTTTTTCGGATTTTAAGTTGAAGAAGAAATTGCAAAGATCAATCATCAATCGGAGAACAATCACAAGTCAAATCTCTTTAGGCCTTTATGACAACTCACTGATGGATCAGTGTAATTGTCATGCACTGCTGGCCACTTTCTGGGTAGATGAAGCTGCGAACAGTGGCGTAGCCAACGCCGGGGTGGGGGGCTCGAGCCCCGGCTACTGCGGCAAATCTTATGGAGCAAACAATGAAGGATGAGAAGCCGGAGGTGGAAGAAGCACTGAGAGAGCCCCCCTTGGAGCTTGATCCTGGCTTCGCCACTTGCTGCGAACAATCCTAAAGATCAACACAGATAGATAGAGGGTATTGTCGGTGAATTGCGCACGGCGGAGGAAGCAGCAGTGTCGTCCCAAAAGAAGAACGGAGGAAGAAGGCATCTATCTATCTATAACAACTATATAATTGGTATCCACTAAAAGTCTCACTCTATTTTTCTCAATCCTCAGCTCGCCACATCATCTGCTGACATCATCCACTCACCTCCCCACCATGGCGCCCCCTTTCCTTCTCCACCCATCACGCCTCTCAGCCCGCCGCCTCCTGTCGCGCCTTGAAGCGCGCCGTCGCCCCCTCGCCTCACCACCACCTCGATTCCCACCGCAGCCCTCTCCCCTCCCCGCCGCCTCGCCTCCCCACCCACCCCCACCTCGCTTCCTCGCCGCCGTCGCCTCCTGTCTGTCTCCATAAAATTGCACCTGACCCGTCCCTCCCCTCCACGCGTGGCTACCCGCCTCAAGCTGCCGGCGGCGCCCATACTCTGCATCCCCTCGAGCCAGATGTGTTCCTCCTCCCTTCGCTCCTCTTGCACACCCAACCCCCCCCCTCTCTCCTAGGCGGCAGCACGTCCACCTCCATCTTCCAACCACGGTGGACTCCAAGGCCAAGGACGCCCCTTTGTTGGCTCCAGCAGACGAATCTCGCGGCGATTCGCTCAGATTTGGTAAGGAATCAGGTTTTTGGCGAGGTCAGAGATGGGTACTTTTGTTGGATTCCATCACGGTATAGTAGAAAGGTGAGATCTTGGGGGCTGATTGGAGGGTTTCTTGCTGCAGGATTTAGGTGGTAGTGGGTTTGTGCCGCTTGGAGAGATGTCGGCAACTGTGGCATGCGTGGAGAGGGCAACAAATGACATGGTGATCGGCCCGAACTGGGCCATCAACATCGAGCTCTGCGACATCATCAACATGAATCCCTGGTCTGACCAAACACTCTCTATTTCTACCCGTCTATGATCTGTTTGTTTTTTTACATATGTCTGGATCGGCATTGCTGTCAAACATTGTGAACATGTGTTGCTAATTTGCCACATATTCATCTTGGGAGATTTGCAATGTGTTGTGCAGATCCATAAAGGTAACACCAACATTTGGACTGAGCCCTGGTTTGATAGTTGGGAGAATATTTACGGCCAATTAAAGTTCCCTCAGATTCATTGTCCGCTTCCAAACTTTGTCTCTGACCTGTGGAATCAGCAGCATTCTGTTTGGAACTCTAATCTGATCAACTCTACCTTTCATCATCAGGTTGCTCAATCCATTGTACAGGTTGCCAAAGTTTCCTCCCACTATTCTGATCAATTGTTCTGGTCCATGGTACCTGCTCCTCTAAAAAAAGGTTACAAATATCTTTCAACTCAAAACTCACATTCCCTCCCAAATCAAAGGCCCTAGACATATTTTCTCTGATGCTCTTCCATTTCGTCTAGGATCTGAAGCACAAAGCTCACCCACCTAGAATCAAAGCCTTTTCTTGGAGGTTAATTAGACATTCTCTAGCTAATACTTGCAAACCCTGTGGCAATGATGAAACTGATTTCCACCTGTTCTTTGAATGTGATTTTGGCATTTTGCTATAGTTGTGTGGTTTTTTGCAGACCCTCCCTTAAGAACTGATCAATTACCACCTGAACTTGATGGCCTGCATACTTTGGCTTCTATTCTCTCAAATAATTACACTGATGATTTGTTACAGAAAGTTTTTACTATGCTATGGTACCTTTGGAAAGCTAGAAATGATTTCAGATTCAATAACAAAAGGTGGTCGGTGAACAGGATAAAGCATCAAGTGCAAGCTGACATATCCACTGCTATTCATTTTTCTACTAACAGGAACATTTCATCACATCATGCTAATTTGATCACAAATGCTAATCAAAGTATTCCCCCTACTGTCTATCCTTTAGCTATGGTGGAGGAACATTGGAATGGGCAGCCTCATGTTGTTGCTTACACAGATGCAGCACTCTCGCCAGATGGGCAAGGTAATGCTTCTCGAATTGCAGGTTTAGGGGTGATTTTGGATCTCAAATCCACAACACATTCTTGCTATTTGCAAGTAAGTGAGTTCTGTCGCTATGGCAGAATTGGCAGCTCTTCCGTCGGCGGCAAAAATTGGTTCTGTTTTGCAGATCCCCTCCATTCAGTTGGCCTCTGATTGTCTTCTGGTGGTTCAACATGTACAAAAGGATGTTAGCATGGCTCTTTGGCGACTAAGGACATACGTTTCAGAGTTCCGGGCTCTTCAATTGTCACTCGCTTTTCAGATGATTAAGATCCCCATGTGCCAAAATAGAGTAGCTCATAAATTGGCTGTTACAGCTAGAATTGGAGCCATTCAAGGCTCATGTACACTCTCTTGTGCTTCTGTAGTTCATCTCAGTGGTCTGTTGGACCTCACTCATGTACTGTGCTCTTGA
This sequence comes from Cenchrus fungigraminus, assembly GCA_036936925.1. Lineage (NCBI taxonomy): Eukaryota > Viridiplantae > Streptophyta > Magnoliopsida > Poales > Poaceae > Cenchrus > Cenchrus fungigraminus. Next base: position 55,891,711 of record CM072769.1, on the reverse strand, counting down.
TTTTCAATAAAAGATTAAAAGTCCATTATATAAAAAAAGGATCTTAATAGCATTTTCTAAGCCATTGATTTGTTGCTGGTGATTTGGTTGTGATTTTGTTCCGTAAGACACCAACTTACCGAGCGGCAACACAATGCTTCTTTGATTGCTTCTATTGTCTTTTGAATATGTTGAATACCACATATTATATTATTATGTTGCCTTTCTAAGTAGCAAGAAGTTACAAATGGAAAACATCGATATGTCCCACACAAAAAGTCTACTGAAAATCACTCTCAAATCCCGCAGCAACACGCGGGGAACACCTAGTTCACTATATAGATAAAATCCAATAAGAGGCATTAACTATATTTCTCTCAACATGCAAGCCATCCATCTCACATGCCACATCATCATCTACTAGATTATCAATTTATGTCTTCCACCGATTTTCTGTGGCTATAGCATCCATACATCTTTGCGAGTACCATGCTCCAAAATTCCAATAATAGAAATACGTGAAAGATCAATCATTTAACAACCATTTTCTCTCAACAAAATGAACATATTTTCATATATATTGTTGTTTATAAAAGAATGTTGCATAACAATTACCATAGCAACATCTTAGTTTATACTTTCAAATTTTTATCTTACAACTTTATTTAAAACTTCCCGCATCAACGCGTGGGGTATCACCTAGTTCAACTATATAGATGGAGTCCACTACAAGTCATAGTTAGATTTCTCTCAAATCTCGACGTGCCACATCATCCGCTTACATCATCTGCATTCAATGCACCACATCAACATACATCCTCCACCAAACCAACAATTAATATCCGCTGCCCACTGGATCGATCATTTTTTAGTCTCCACCGATGCAGATGCAAACAACCGTAGTGGCTTAACATTAACATAGAATCTCCAGTGCAACACATGAAAATCTACCGAAAACTCTCGCAAATCCCGCAGTAACACGCGGGGAATCACCTAGTTGTTTTAGGTTAATTCATGATCGATGTTTTTCACGACCGTCATAGCAGTACAAGTAGCTGCTTGGTACCACACCACAAATCCCATGGAGGCATGGACTATTCCTATTACAAGGCCCAAGGCCTGGTCATGAGAGAAGCTAGTTGCAAAAAATAGATCTATCACTTACTAATGACCTATTGCCTATTCATTGAACAAAACCCACAAAATTAGATTCCTTTGAACTGACCCTTTCTTCGGGATTTTTGCCACATGGTACAAAAATTTACTGCTAACATTAAAATAGAGTTTTCTGAAAGCAATATAGTCATATACTCTACATCCAAAGAAAAAAGAATAGATGTTGTAGATATTTTATCTCTCTTTTTTTAGGGAACAATTGCGATATTTTCTTGTCTCTCTTCTACTATGTAGACTCCAATTTAGTTTCTATATGCTTAATTTGTCAGATTGTATGTTTGAAGATTGGATGTTAAAGACCATTACCAAGAATAAAAACAGATACCACATCTCTTTCAGGGCTTAGCTCTATGGCAACTTCATGATGTGTGATGTTGTAGTTGCACTGGTGGCCATTCTTGGTAGACTGCAAGAAAAAAACGACTTATTAGACATCCCTTCTTAATTATCTGGTGAAAGATCTTCTAACACATCCAATCTAATTGAAAAATTATTTTCGAATTAGAAACACTTTTAATGTAATCCCATCGTATACACGCTTGTATTTTACATAGCCTGTTCCCCTTCTAATGTATCCAAGCTAGCTTGCAGGTCAGCATCTCTTTTTTTAGAAAACACAGGAGAACTGCGCTTCATTGCATTAGAGAGAGAATAGAGACCCCCTGCACTCTTATCTCTCATATGGGGGCCAAATATGAGAGTAGGTTACACAATACCAAGACTAACCTGAAAAGACGAAAATACTTGACCAAACCATAACATTTAAAACTACAGCATAACAGCCAAACCTAGACCGTACCATCTAATTTCTTGGCACCGGCCAAACACCAGAGGTTGTGCTCATCCCTGAGGATCCTCATGATGATGTTGACCGATGGAGATAAGCCTTCAAAGACACAAGAATTTCAGTGTTTCCATATCATTCAGGCCCCTAGAATAATCAAAGAATTAACCCCTTTCATGAATTATTTTTTCACCTTTTTCATAACTCTACGCCACCAATCTGCAAATCTGGACTCCTCTTGTCTAGGAACACAATCTCCCAAGTTCAAGGGGGAAAGCACATTAAACCAAACCTGCTTGGCCACTACATAGGAAACAAGTATATGTTGAACTGTCTCCTCCTCCTAATCACAAAGGGGACAATGTTCTGGGTGAGGTAGTCCTCTTCTTGCCAATCTGTCAGCAATCCGACACCTGTTTCTGATAGCCAACCAAAGAAAAACCTTGCACTTATTTGGGGCCCATGATTTCCATAGTCTTTTCCACGGTTCAAAGGTAACTGAACCATGAAAATAAGCACGATATGTAGATTTTGCTAAATAGGTTCCTCCTGCTTCCAATCTCCAAATATGTTTATCTTCCTGGTCATTCAGAACTATACCCTGGATACAATCCCAAAGTTGCAAGAATTCTCCAATTCCAATCCAGGATAGACTACCTCAAATGGCTGAAACCCAACCATTGTTTGACAACGCTTCAGCCACTGTTTGCTTATTATGAATTTAAGGAGGCACACTAGAGAAAACCAGAGGTGCCGAGTTCTCCACTGAGCAGCCATGTAGCCATTTATCTGTCCAAAACAATGTAGAGTTCCCATTCTCTAGTTCAGTGTGAACTGCGATAGCAAACATGGCCAGGGCATTAGGATGTGCAGGAAGATCTAGATCTGTCCAAGGTCGGTCGGTCCGAGTTTTTTTGTGCCACTGCCACCTAGCTTGGAGAGCCCAAGACATAACCTCTAAATTGGGAATTCCTAAGCCACCAAGGTCCAATGGGCGCATAACCTTCTCCCAAGCTACTAAACAACAACCATTGTTAGCTTGCTCCCTCCCTTTCCAAAGGAAGCCCCTTCTGATTTTATCAATGGCCTTAACGAACCATTTGGGAACGCTGAGAGCAATGACAAAGTATATAGGAATGGCTGAGAGAACAAACCAAACCATGACAGCCCGGCCAGCCCTACTCATCAAATTTGCCTTCCATCCTGGCAATTTATCAGCTACCTTTTCAATCCAAGGCATAAGGTCATTTTTCCTCAATTTCTTGTTAGACAAAGGTAGCCCCAAATAGGTACAAGGAAAATCAGAAATTGTGCGAGGGAGGGTATCACTCACAGTCGATATGGGGATTTCTTCACAGCGGATAGGAATAATGCTGCTCTTATGAAGGTTGGTCTACAACCCAGAGGCCAAACCAAAAATGTTTGGAATTTCCTTTGTGACTTGCAGCTCCTCATCAACAGGTTTTATGAAAAGGGCGACGTCATAAGCATATAGAGATAGCCGCTGTTCAAAAATTCTTGAGGAGAGGGGCTGTAATAGGCCTTCGTCACCGGCCTTGTCGGAGTCCACGCTGATGCTGAATGACATCACCAGGGTCCCCATTAATCAGCACACGTGTGGAGGAGGAAGCCAACAGATTAGAAATCAAATTGCACCATGTCATCCCAAATCCCAAGCGCGATAATACTTTCAATAAAAAAGACCAGGACACAGAGTCAAAGGCTTTAGAAATGTCCAGTTTGAGGAAGAGGCTAGGAACCTTTTGTCTATGTAGAGTCTTCACTGTCTGCTGAACCAAAATGAAATTGTCATGAATGCATCTTCTTCTAATGAAGGCGCTTTGATGCCTTAGTCTCATATTATGCCGAAACATCTCTAACAAAGGATTCACTGATATGATTTCAAAGTCCCCTCTGCTAGAGAATCTCTTTCTCGATGAATGTGAATGAGTCTACGGTCGCCGCGTCTATGAGGCTACAGGCAGAGCATGCCCTCAGCTGAAGCGTTTCAGCCTGCACAGGGACCCCTTTTGCATCATCACAGTAAACTACCTCGAGCAATATGGAGAAGCGCACGGGTTAGAGGCGATGCATGAACTCCGAAGCCTCAGCCTCATCACAAACAAGGAGCTGAAGCCATCCTTGATCGCTGCCCACACCTGGAGACTCTCTTCATCCACGACTGCGACAATATTAGTGTTATTTGCAACTGTGACCTGCGGGTCAAGTGCTCCAGGATCAAGACGGTTACACTTCTTCAGTATGAGTTGGACTCCGATTACAGGGGCTATGAAACCAGATGGATCGTACGACATTGGGAATCAAGGGCAATGCCTCAATGCCAGTAGCCTTGCAGGGTGATATTATATGTTGCTGGCTAACATGGATGTGCCTGAGGGAGGTCAAGAGGTGAAATCTGGTGAAGAAAAAAATTTGACTGCTAGATTTGTATCCGACGGGTTGGAGTGACTGAAATTTCAGTCAAATTTGGTGAATAAATTTGAATGAAAAAACTGTTAATCGGTAATGCATATCGATCACGGGCTGAATTTCTTTCTCTATTTTCTGGAGTCACAGGGATGATCACCCCTATCAATATGCTATTATCGCAACAGGACCAACCCGTTCCACATTGTCTTTTACAACACTCAAGTTCAGCAGCGAGGAGCATCGCTCCATTCAATTAAGCTCATCATGGGCTGAATTTCTCTACTGTATTCCAGGGATTACAAGCAAACATGAAAACATACGAATCATAAAAGGAGATTACAGAAGTTTATAACCATGCCGAGTAATGTACAACGCCCATGCTGGAGGATTTATCATGAACCCTTGTAGTGCACAGACCTGAGTGATGAATCTTGAACTGTAGTGTTATTTTAATTGAACCTTAAACAATTTGCCAATCGAGAACAACTGTGTAGTGTTACAAATTTATAACTAACTAATGTTCCTAATCGACTGGTGGTAACAATTTTCCAATCGAGGCTTATTGCTATGGGCTATGGTAACAATATGCTATGGGCTATGCTCACTACGGGGAAACCGCAAATATGTAGTGAGCCCGATACACTCGGAAAATGCCGGAATGCTCTCGGCAAAGGGCTCACGACAAACAATTTCACGGTAAACAGCTCTTTGCCTTGTGTCGAAGCTCGAGCTCACGACAAAGGTGTGTCGTGAGTACTGTTTGGCTCTCGACAAAGAGTTTTGAAAAAGAATAACAAACGAAAAAATCCCATAGGCTGGGCCCACTACTGGCCGTCGCCACCACCACCGGCTGGGCCTACTGCTGCCCGCCGCCAGCCCGCCACCACCACCGTCCCACTGCTGCAGATCTCCCCGCAAAGGAGGAGGAGGCCGCATCCGGGCCGCCGGACGGCCACGGCCACCTCCACCGCCACCCCGTCGCCTTGGGGAGGAGGTCGTCGCTGTGGTGTAGGCGGTATGGTGGAGAAGGATGTCGCTGTGGGGAGGAGACCCCGCCGCCTTCACCACCACCAGCATGTGGAGGCTCCCCCGCCGCCGCCGCCGTGTCGGAGGGGAGGTAGAGGACACGCTGGAGGGAAGGCAGAGGAGGGACCGGCCGACGCTCCATGCGCCGCCGGATCTGACGAAGAGAAGGGAGGGGCCGCCGCTGGTGGTGCTAGATCTGAAGGAGAGAAGAGAGGTGTTGGTGGTTACTAAGCCTAAACAGTGAAGGTGGGGCTCTTGAGACATACGAGAAGGCTCAGAAGAGCTACTAGAGGACTGAGTGACTAGTATAATGATTGTATTGCCATTTGCTTTAATACATGGGGGGTGGCTCCCCTTTTATAGGCCTCGAGGGCCCCTTCCGGTAGAATGTCTGTTTTGCCCCCGGTACGGTCCCGGTACAGACACGAGACTCTCCCATGCCGCCCCTGAGGGCACCCTGGTCCTTTCCCCCACTACCCGACGACACGCCATGTGCACCTACAGTGCTTGGGGGACCCTCCCTAGCGCGTGCGTCATCCGCACTTCCACAGGTCCCTTGTCCCCCGGAAGTCCTCCATTGTACCCCGTCGGAGCTCTTCCGTCTTGGGCTGGTCCTCCTAGGCTTTCTATCCTGGATCTGGATGCTTCCGAACCGGCCCAGTGGCCTCCCCCTCCGGCAGCCAGCGACCAAGGTGCGACACGCGGTCCTACGTTCCTTTTCGAGTGGGGCCATCAGTCCGCAGGTCGGGGTCCCTTCCCGAATCCCCAACAGGAGGGTCCGCCGCCGTCAGTGGACGCCGCAGCTCCATGCGGGAAGAGGTGGAGCAGGAAGGTGCCATCGAGAGGGAGGGGAGGAGTGGGGACGCTCTGCCGCCGCGCCGCTGGGAGGCGTCGTCCGGAGGAAGGGGGCAAGCCTGTTGAGGGAGGATGCAGCGACCGCCTGGGTTGGAGTGGGGGTGCGGGTGAGTTAGGGTTAGAGAGAGAGAGGAGGGTGTTTTATACGATGGACCGACGGGTTTGATGGGCCGACTGGCCCAATTAGGCTTTGCCGTGAGCCCAGATTTCAGCGCACGGTAAAAAAATCAAAAAATTGAATCAAATGCTTTTAATTTGTTAAATATAGCAAATAAATACAAAATTTAACCAATTTTAACTTAGAAGACCACATGTTGTATGTGGAGACTAGAAAAGTTTTGAATTCAAATTCCAATTTGAACGTCACTTTGGCTACAACCTAACCACTACCTTCTTAACTCTATGAAACTTCTTCGAAGATGTTTCGGTTTGTACACATCGTACATGACAAAATGTGTGAAATCCATTCAATTTTTTTACCACATCCTCTAATGATATCATGAGATATTGACAAATTTCATGATCTTTAGACTTCATTTGCGTTTTTTATAATTTTAAAATCATCTGGGCGCACATCTGTGATCGCGTTTCCAGTACAAGATGTTGGAAAATTCTTTTCGTTTTATGGCTAAGGTCTTAAATTTGCCTAAATAACATGAATCTAATATTTCTACTCATTTTCTTCTATTATTTGAATCACTTGCAGTTCAAATTTTACTTGACTCAAAAAATTGCTTGAAATGCAATTAATTGATTAAATATAGAAAAAATACAAAAATGTACAAAATTTTAACATTGAGTACCACATGTTGTACGAGGAGAGTAGAAAAAGTTTAGGATATATATAGAAGATAATATAGCTATGTGTTGCTTCACAAGTGTCCGTTCTATATTCAATCGAAAAAAAACATGTATTTAAAATGAAAATTTTGAAATACTTCCTTACTAAAAGTTGTAGATATTTTGAAGACGTACAATTGTGATATAATATTTTTCTTCATCAAAAGTTGAATGAAAAAGCTATGAAAACATTTTGAGGCGGGAAGAGAGTTTTTCCGTCGGCTGAAAAAACACACGCAAAATAGCTATTTGCTGTGAGCTGGTCTCCACACTCACGGCACGGCAAATAGCTATTTTGTCGTGAACCGACCTTCAAGATCACAGCAAATAGCCGTGCCGTCAGCAAAATGAGATTTTGCCGTGAGCTTGGCAAACAGCTCACGGCAGAAACCTGAACTCACGGCATACTTCCGGTAGTGGCTGACATCGAAGGCATCCACCTGTGCGTACAAGGAAAGTGGAGAGGTGGGGGAATGTTTGGATTATTGGTAGATAGTCATCCAATTGCCTTGCCTCTCCATCTTCCTCATCAATGCCGGTTGCCGGCTCGCATGCTAACCTCCCCATTGAAAGCTGTTAAATTAGCACATCGATTACGGAAAACCAAAGGTCTCCCTCACCCTGCCTTGCCTCTAAAATCTACCCCTGAAGGCCAAGAAGTGAGAATTCCGTGAATCTGAAAAGCGTCCAGGCCGGGAAGGAGGATGGACCCTAATCGCCGTCGACCAATGTGCAAGCAAGCTCATCAAGCTGCTTCCGTTCGTTTCTCGCTGCAAACTACTCGCGCGCGCTGAGCCCTGTGCTTGATTCCATGGTTTCTGCAGGGACTACAGGCACCCAGCGTGCAGCTTCGCCGGTGTCGTTGGCGCCGGAGAGGGATTGGTCGGAGCTACCCGTGGACGCGCTCTCGTCGGTGTTCGCCAAGCTCGGCGCCGTCGAGATCCTGATGGGCGTGGGCCTCGTTTGCCGCTCGTGGCTCCACGCGGTCGGAATGCCCGAACTGTGGTGCTCCGTCGACATGGCGAGCCACAAGCTGGTGGAAATGATACGCAGTGAAGCCCTGCGCGCCATGGCGAAGGTTGCCGTCGACCGCTCCGGCGGGCAGCTGCAGGTGTTCGTCGGGAAGCGGTTTGTTGATGACGAACTCCTGAAGTACATAGGGGACAGGTAAACGATCGATCTTTTGAGGTAGGTACTCCATTTTTTTCCAATAATATAATTGGCATTCCAAATTAAAATTTGGACGATTGGATTTCACAAGTCTTCAACCCTTCATATTTCAACTGAAATATATACTATGCAATATATATAAAAGTGCTACCTTTGCAGGGCATCCTCACTCAAGACGCTTCGCCTCATCTCCTGCAATGGTGTTTCTAACAGAGGACTCGCCGACGCAACATCAAAATTCCCTCTGCTCGACGAGCTCGAGCTTTCACTCTGCTCAAACGTAGACGAGAGGTTCGTGTTCGAGGCTGTCGGCAGGTCATGCCCAAAGCTCACACGCTGTTAGCACTAATCATGACTTGATAGGAACGTGATGTGTTCACGTACGTGTGTGTCTACGTGCGTGTGTTGAGTGAGTAGTGTACGTGCATGTGTACGTGGTGTCGTGTGGCATCAAGGCCGCCGGCAAGCTGCAGAGAGCTGCGGCTGCGGCCGCCAGGACGTCCACTCATGCTGCGGAAGACGTGGTAGCTAGTGTTGGTTAGAGGAGATGGTGTGCGTGGCGTCGATCCGCATGGGGAATGCCGCGTCGTCCGGGTGAGCTAGCGGCTCCTGTGACGTTGAGCGGGTCTTGTGGATCGTGACGCAACGGCCGGTATGGAGGATAGCTCCTGGTGTGTCCCCGGCCTATAAGAAGCTCTTGTACTCTTCTGTAGCTGCTGCCCGGTTCCATTTGAGAGCCTGAGCGAGTGAGGTGAGGGGGAGCACCGGGAACGCGCGTTCCCGGTCGTTTCCAACACACGCTTCAGACGGAGTGAGAACAGGATCTGCAGACACGGATACAGCGCCAGATACAAGGACAGGGCGGCAATGGGGATCGCAACGACCATGGCCGAGCTGCGGTCGCTTCAGCTCTTCGGCAACAGCCTCACCAACGCCGGTCTCGCGGCCATACTGGACGGTTGCCCTCTGCTGGAGGCCCTCGACGTGCGCCATTGCTACAACGTCAGGATGGACGACGACGACGCGCTGCGAGCGAGGTGCGGTGGGCTCAAGACGCTGCGGCTTCCCGAAGACTCGATCGCCGACGATGATTACAAATTTCAGGATCAGGTTTCTGCCTGCTGTCGGCTTCCTAGCTGGTCGCCGCCGTATGTGATTGATCTCATCAGCGACGACGACGGTGACTTTGGGAATTAGTGTATTGTGTATTCTTATTCCCTCAAGCAAAGCCATGCGGGAAGTGGTACCAGGAACAATGAACCAAGAATAAATTAGAATGTTTGAAGCTCAAATGTGCAATATTTCAAACAATTTCCTGATCCTATTAGGGCGACATTTTCTCTGCCGAGGAGTGTCTACCTATAACAAGTAACAACCATAAATTTTGACAACTTTTGAATAAATTTTCTGCGCTACCGAATCCTGACATTCATGCCACATATTCATTTATTCTAACATCAGTAATGAGATGTTACAGGACTTGATAACGAGCCAGCTTGCCTACACTACTACAGAACAGACCTGATCATGAGCCGCCCGACCCGATAAACCCGACCCAATCCGCCCGAAAAAAACCCGACCCGACTATGTGACGGGTCGGGCACGGGCCAAAATTTTCACTCGAACTAAGAAAATAACCTGACACAACCCGATCTAACCCGGAAATTATAATAAAAACCCGAACCCGACCCGGCCCGACCCAACCATGTCACGGGTCGGGCACGGGCCAAGAATTTTGACCCGACCCGAACCCGACACGACCCGGCCAATGATCAGGTCTGCTATTACCACCAGCCCATCACTAGTGATAGCCTTTTACTGTGGGACCAAACGGTACGGTAGTGGATCGAAACAGGTGATGTCCTCCTTTTCTGCTAGCTCGATCGCTCCTTCGCGTTAAGATAACGAGCTAACTCAACTCTCGACTCCGATCGTTATTTAAAGCTCGAGCTGGCTACCATGGCGGAGCAGGCTGAAGTGTAAGCGTGAGAATGTGTGGTGGTGGTGGTTGTTGTGGGAGGCGGGGAGGGGGGTTCACTTTTCTTCATCCTCCTCCATCTCTATTTGTTCTTTCTCATCTTCATTTTTTGCTCCCTTCCTCTTCTTTTTTTTCTAAAATGTGTTGTTTTTCATTAAGAAGAAGATAAGTTTGATACAGATATTAATGAAAGAACAAAAAGGCAACAACCCGAACTAAACAGTCCAGCAACACAAAACTAACAACTAACGACTACACTATGAACTAGCGGCTAAAACATTGTGACGACCACCCTTCCTCTCCCCTTAATAATCTCCACACCAAAGGTCCATAGCTAGTTAAGCTCTTCTTGTGTGATGCATTAACGTTGGCATGCACGTCCCACCTAATTAAGTGCATATCATATCATATACAACTATATAGGTGGAACTCACTACAAGTCATGGATATATTTCTCTCAACATGCAAGCATTCCATGTCACCATCCACTAGATCATATATTTATGTCTTCAACTGATTTTCTGTAGTTAATATCAAGTATTTGTAAGTAGCATGCCACAAAATTCCCGTAGTAGAGAAAAATGTAGGATTAATAATTTAGAATGGTTCTCTCTTAACAAAATTATCATGCTTTCATGTATAATGTTGTTTACAAAAGAATGTTGTCATGCAATCACTTGGTGTTCCTACTTTCATATTACACCTTAAAATTTTGTTTAAAAAATTCCTATGGCAACGTGCGGAGTATCACCTAGTATAACTATATAGATGGAACCCACTACATATTTCTCTCAAACCTCATTGTGCCATGTCAGCACCCACACATGACACACCATGAAGCAAGCCACATCATCACCTCCTGCTAAAATTCATTAGGCCAATCTCAGTGGCAGTGTCATGGGCACAGTTATCAAGTCTGCCACACCAAATTTTCAGCATGATGACCATGTCACTCTCAATACACAGGTTCATGAGCACAGTTTCAGAGATAGAATGCAGCATTCAAATCTTGCATTTGTCATCACCATGACGCTATGATCTTCTCTCAATAGAGGGTCATGAGTATTAGTAACTGTACCTACCTAGGGTCATCATCATGACCCTGTGATCTTCTCTCTCTTCATTAATTTGGTGTCATGTCATAAAAAAAGCTTACGTGGCAGTCTATTAATTGTTGATAACCTTGCCACGGAGACAAACCTTAATACCCCCACTAAGATGCATTAATTGATATTTCTCCCTCATGTGGTGCACATCATCTTAAATTCTGAATTATTCTAATTGTTTGACCAATTTGATGTACATTTTCAATTCATTAGATGTGTGTCTTATTGGTTTTTCTTATCTATTCAAAAGTAACATAAAAATTTATTATTCTCATCAAGAGATAGCTCATATGGCTCTGCAATTATGCTATTTTTACGAGCAACTAAACAACCACAGTGATTCATAATTCATACAAAAAAATTAAATAACGTAGCAACACATGGAGAATCAACTAGTTTATTGGGTACTTGGGTGCACAAGACCAAAATGCATATGTGACTTTGCATGCCAACCGGGCGGAGCCAACCAACGGAGTCAACGGTGTAAGCTTTAAGCAGCTCGGAATAGCGATTTATCACTGCTTGTTACAGCACGGGAGTCAAAAAAAAATAAATTAGAATTATTTTACTAATCTCATATATACTTGGAGCATTTTCGTAATTTATGGTGGCCCTAAGATATTTCTCCTTTGAGCTTTTCTCTTCCGAGGAGTATATCTATCTAACAACAGAACGGATTTCGTTTCAGTTTTGAATATTTTTTTATATGCAGCTAAGTTTTGATATTTTACGTATTCAGATTTTTATTATAGAGTGAAAACTCAAAATAATCACTCGACTTTCAGCACTCCAAATTTAGACCACATGTCTTTTATCACTCGCTAAATCAGGGCAGTCCCAATGATGTATTGATGATGATTTCTATCTTCATTAAATTACTTTCACATAGGCAAAATGATGACATGGTAATATAGTTAATGAAGAAAGAGAGCACAAATCATAGAAATGGTTTCCTCATGTAGAAACCATGTCTACTCTTCACTCAATACATAAGAAACCATGAAATCACAATTGGGGAGAAATCACTAGTTTCTAAGAGACTCATGTCACATTTCTATTGGAGGAAAAAGATGAGTTGGGAGACATAAAGAGAATGCAATTATTATTCGAAGACACCTCTATTGTGGAAGATAGTTTTTATAGATGATTTCTAATGCTATGGAAACCATGTCAGTGTCTTCCATTAGAACTGCCTTCATAGACTACCCGAAGCGGGGAAGAATAGGATCAAATACAACAATTTATATAAGATCAAATGGAAAATGTAGAAAAAAATGGTGAAAAAGAGCAATCAGTAACATGAACAGAGTGGATTCGAAGGTCATCTCTGGCCAAGTGAGCTTTATGGCCTGGCGGGTTCGATGAGGGCTCTTATCCATCTACCGATCGAAAGGTTAGATAGGTAAGGAATTATAAACCCATAGAGACTCATTATTAAGTTTTTCTTCTTCTTCCGCCTACTCGTCCTCCTTCTTCCACCTATCGCCACCATCGTCGCTTCGATCTCTGCCCCGGCCTGGGGCTACCCTGCCGCCGCGCTGTTCACCCACCCTCCACCACCACTCTGAGCCCACCCTCCCTAACTCGAACCCTTCTCACCAACCCGAAGCCTAACTCCAACACTGTTGTCTCCGCCGGCGTCGACCTCGACGCAAAAAACCAAACCCTAACACTAGCCTCCGCCCACCCGACCCCCACCCCCACCAACCCCGACCACCGCCGACACCCAGCGACAACCTTGCTGTCGATCGCTCCTGCCCACCACCCACCCCACCACCGGTCGCTTCCCCATCCCTCGACGACTCTCTAACCTCGACCTCGAACCCCAGCAGGCGGCGCTCGCAGAGAGACGCGAGATCTCCATGGGTCACACAAATCTCAAACACCACAAGTTTGATACGGGTTTTGAAGATGTATAGGATACTAGGTGATACCCCGCGCGTTGCTGCGAGGATTTTTTTAACAAAATTTTAAGGTGCAATGCGAAATTAGGAACACCAAAGTGATCACATGACAACATTCTTTTCTAAACAATATTACATGAAAGAATGATAATTTTGTTGAGAGAGAATCATTTAAATTATTGATCCTACATTTTTCTCTACTACGGGAATTTTGTGGCATGCTACTCACAAAGACATGATATATATTAACCACAGAAAATCAGTTGAAGACATAAATATATGATCTAGTGGACGGTGACATGGCGTATAAGTTTACGACAGAGCAGTCAAAGAGAGATATAAGTTTACAATGTTAGGCCTGCTTTAGAATGTAGGATTCTCAAAATATAGGAATAAGAAAAATGTAGGATTCAAGTTGGTTGCCAACTACAATCCTATAGGAATTCATAATATCGAAAACTTTCTTATGGAATATAATGATTGGATACAACATAGGAAAAACATAGGAATTTGAGGAGAGAGATAGACATAAAGGAAATTTTCCAAAAGGTTGGACCTCATGTTGGATATCCCCCAAAATTCCTTTGGTTTGAGGCATTGCCTAGGAATTTTATAGGATTCCTCATGTGAGAAAGGTTTCGAGCAATGGGCTTTCAAAAAAGTGTGCTATGCTGTCCTCTCTTCCATTATTGTTGCTGAATATTAAGTTCTCTCACTGTTGAATATTAACTTCATTCACCATTCTCTAGGCATTGCCTCCTAATAACTAAATGTAGTTAGCTGTCTTAAATTTTAGGTAATTTTAATCTAAAATGTATAAACTATCTGAAATGGGGGTCTGCCTAAGGCCAAAGATATTAGTGGTGCCTTACATTCATCACTGTACTGTTCAGTGTTTTTAATAATTTTAGGTCCTAGATATCTGATTGGTTTATCTAGAGCATCATTTTCTTTATTTTTCTATACTAAAACAAATATTTATGAACTAACTATTGTTCATGAGGATGAAGCATTTGAGACACATCTTTCTGATTCTTGAGTCCCCTTTTTTAGTTCTTTACCGTTCAGTTGTGTAAGCTTTCATAATATTAAGCTTCCTTTGCTAACTGATAGGTTCCAGTTAACTATATAATTGGATATTTATCCAATCAGTACTGGATCTTGGCTTACAGTTGAGTTTTGTTCTTGCTTCAGAGACCATTGCATGATTTTGACATAGCCCAGCTAAGAAATCTTTTTTAATGGAGAAATATTAGCCATGCATTTCATTTGGAAAAAAGATTTATCCATATCAAGTTTTTTTTGCTACCATACAAGGGCAGCAAGCTCTCTAATCAACACTACTGGAATGGTGAGTTCAATTTTTTTTTCAATGTAGTCTAGGCCTTTGGGATGGTTTAGTGTTTTGCTAAAGTAATCAGGTTTGTAGCTGCTATGTTCCCAGGGGAGTAAGATCATTTGGGCCAGTTTTCAGGACATCTATATTTTCTTTCAATCGGCCTCACCAAACGAGCTTGCAAAAAAAATTCCCTTACCATATATGTGTGCATCACAAACTCAAATCCCTTTTTGTTTTTTGTTCCTACAGGTTCCAAACCAGTCCTCTGACTACCATTGTTTCATATCCTAATGCAGTTCAGGTTAGCAAGTTCAAAACTCTTATCTGATGATGATTTCATTTTGGGTAATGTAGAGGCTCTGTTTGTTTTCCGGTCAACGATCATTTCATTTTAGTTCTTACTGGCAAAAAAAATATTAGTTTTTCCTTCCTGTCTAATTTGCTTAATTTGAGCTTTGAAAAACATTTTTTTAGAGGAGGAATTAGGATAGAGGAACTGGACAACTGTCTGTTTCATCCTTTTCCTTTTCAAGAAAAAAAAATAGGCATTTGCTCAAGCTAATCATGAAGGGCCCAGGGTTTGGCGAGCTTGCCTTCTAAACTGCCCTGGGAGGAGTTCATCCATTTGCTGTAAGTTTTGTTTGTCTATCTTTACAATATTTTCATGTTGTAAATATCCTCGTAGCATTAGTTAACATGTTGTAGAGAAAATGTTAAATTTATATGATGCATATCTGATTATAATACGAATGGTCCAAACACTATACTCTGTTTGCATTGGCATGAAAATGAAAAAATAAAAATAATTTAGGGGTAATCCACAACCACCGTTTTTGCTTTAAATGGATTGGATTATTGAACAATAGAAGTGTCGTTGGTGCTGACAGATGACTATGGATAATATTCAGTGATTTTTGGAATACTCCAATTGGACATGCTGGTTGATAAAAAAAAGGCTATGGAGCTGCTGTTGTGAGTCATCAAGGATTTCACGAGATGACATGAGATTTTGAAATGAAAATGGTATGCTAGCATTGGAAGTTCCTCAATACTTGTTGAAGAATATGCAATCTTTTTCAATTCTTTTATTCAAGCATATTGTTTAATGGTTGTCATGGGCTAGGATTTTCATTAACTCTTAACTGTTGCAATTTACCCAAAAATGTGACCTAGATATTTTTTTCATTAATTTGAATTTAGCAACTCATGCAAGCTATGTCCATTAATTTGAATCTCCATGTATTGGTTGAGCTATTGGGACTCTAAGACCCTGTTGCAGCAGTCCAAATTTTCTCAACTTACCTTATTACAAGGTAAGAGATTGCTGGAATGTGCTATCATCATTTGTTGTATGGTTCTTATAAGATGTATAGCTTCTACAGCCTGCACCAGGTAGAAGTTCATATTTGCTAATAGGCAAACTCAAAATGTTACTAAACATCAGATCTGGATTTGGTCTTGGTTTTGGTTTTTTAGCCTTTTGGGTGTGAAGCTAGGCTACAGCTTGTTGTTTCTGTTTCAGTTTTGCTAGGAGGGGAGTCCCAGCTTAACTTGATTAAAAGAGGAGTATTTTGTGATGAAAGAAACAAATCAGAGGAGGAACAAGAGAAATTGAACTATTGTGCTTGCCTGAGGTACACATGCTAGATGAATCTGAAACATCAATGAATCACTTCATTTACTAATTTTCATAGGGTACTACTTTTGCATGTAAAGTAGGCCTTCTATCCCTCATATTGATTATGCAAACCTTTTTATTCAGACGTCATACTCTAATGTAGACGTGAAGCTTTGTATTAATCTAAAGTTATGTGACACTTTTAAAGGTACATGCAGTAGACTGGCTGATCCTACATGTATCAAAATGTCATGTAAGGTATTTTTGAATCTGCATGGGGTACAACCTCGTGACTTTTGTCCCCTTGAAACGGTACTCGGTGTAGTTGAATATAGTACTATGTTTGGTTGGTGAAATGTGTGGATTGATAAATACTCTCTCTGTATCGAAATATTTGTCACCATTAACTTTTTTCTACAACTTTGACCATTCGTCTTATTCCAAACATTATGCAAGTATCATCTATTTTGTTTGCTACATGCTTTACTATTATAAGTATTTTAAGCTTGATTTACCCTTTTACATATTTACAACAAATTTTTGAATAAGACGAAATGTTAAAGTTGCAAGAAAAATCAACAACGGCAAATATTTTGATATAGAGGGAGAATTACTAAATGGAAGACATTTAATGTTCGTTCTTATATTTGTTATTGTTCTATAGGAATGGTTGCATGCTTCATATTTTGGCAGGTGCAAGGCATGCTTGGTCCCAACCACGGGAAAAACCACGCCACGGGGTTGTGGAGCCGATTCCGAGCACCACACTCACCCGCGTGGCTGGTGATGGCGAACAACCAAGCAAGTCGTATGTTGTTAATATTGTTTACAGAAAATATTTAAAGGTAGAGAAAATAAGAATAATTAAGTATTACATTTTATTGCTAATTGTATCTGCTCTAATAATGTTTGTTACAAAGGAATGTTTTATTATAAATTGGTGCCTCCATACTTCAATGGTTATTCATGAAGCTTAATTCTCTTATTATTTCTTGAGTCCTGAAAATTATTGTTCACAAGATTTTTTAAATATGTATTTGTCACACATGCTTCTCTTACGTGTACATCTTTACTATAAACTTAAATTGTTGTTTATTTTTATAAAGAGAATGTTTTTTATATGGATGGAATTAGCATGCTGTGTGGAGCTACGTCGGCATGCGATAGACATCGGAGACGCAGGGAGGACGGTGGGGGACTGGGGGCAAACAAGAGCTTAACAGCGAGTGGAAGACTCAATGTAGGATGCGTATGTGAGGACGAATTGTACCAACCTTTTAGCGTCCCCAGTCGAGTAGCTTATGCCAAGCTTGAGGGTCCTGCGACATGGCATGAGGGTCGTACAGTTTGAAAGCTGAGTAATGGTTTATGTGGAAGAATGTAAATAAGTATCATAATTAATTATGATAAAATATTGATATATCAATAATTCATGATACCTTATTTTGTACATATTTTTATACTTATTATTTTGTAAGTAATTTTTTTATCACGCATGTGTCGTGCATGCACTTCCACTATTCACGAAAGAAGGAAAGAATACAACTCCGTGCGGCCAATCATAAATTATATAACGGCAATTATGAGTGAACAATCTTGTCTCCTGGCTAATTTGGCAAGTGCAAACGTGGAGAAGGAAATTGACGTGCTGGACAACAATTACGGGTGGAAAACTGATGTGTTAGGCAACAATTACAGAAAGATTTTTTATTGCCAAATATAACCCTTCTACACAGATATAACCCCACTGCTCTGTTGGAAGGGCAAAAAATTATACATGGCAACTCTATAGCTTGTGTAAACGCCCATAACATCATTAGCTATTCTTTTGTTTGATTGATTGATCTTATACCTTTATTTCAATTAAGAAACATATTGGTCGTGCCATATACAGCTATACTTCTAAGACCCATGCGGATGCCATGGCCCCCTTTATATATAACTCGACCTTTCTACATCGTCAACCAAAGGTCATTTGCACACAAAAAAATACCGATTGAAAGAAAATAGAGTATAAGATGGTTTCATCAGTCTTCTTCGTGACTATGGATGGTGCTCTTTCAACGGTGCATGGTTCCGAGGTCAACTTGCTAGCTGTCGTGACTTCTGTTGGGCCGATGAAGGAAGATTCATATGGAACAAGTGAGATCTGCGTGAAGGACACTAGGTTGGTTTTGATTGCAATTAATTAGCAATCAAATTATGCAATGCCAAAAATAATAGATCGTTTTTTAGTTGCATTAGATTTGTCCGTATTCTCACAAACCACGACTAGATGATCGGTGAAGAATTCCTTGATGTCGAATTGAACAACTACTTTATGATGGCTATAAGAGTTTGTATAAATCGTCATAAAGGTGTGTTAACAAATTGAAAAATTAATCACATTCAGTTGGTGTTATGTACATTTTTAATTAATGACAACTGAAGAATTTTTAGCTTGCTTTGAAGAATTTGAAAACACAACCATCACATTGATTGAAATCGGCACATACCCATGGATATCAAGCCTAGAAGGTGCTTTACAATTTTTTTATGCTTGAAGTGATGCAAATTAT
The DNA here is from genome assembly GCA_036936925.1 of Cenchrus fungigraminus. Classification (NCBI taxonomy): domain Eukaryota; kingdom Viridiplantae; phylum Streptophyta; class Magnoliopsida; order Poales; family Poaceae; genus Cenchrus; species Cenchrus fungigraminus. The sequence continues at coordinate 55,872,948 of CM072769.1, read as the reverse complement.
TATTTCCACAACATCATTGTGCTTAATATGTTTATTATTCTTGTGCAGCTATTAGAACCGAGCTGCATACGAATGTTATGACGCACAACAAAATTAAAGTTGTTGTTGCCACACGTGCCGAGGAGATTAATTAGGTTGAGAAGCTGTTTCAATTTTATATTTTAGTTTATATGTAATAATTTTGGCCACATGTTCATTGGATATTTTTCCAACTTTATCTATCTACTATCTATGGTTTTGTATTCAATTCTTTTTTTATCACGTGCGTGTCGCACGTGCACTTCCACTAGTCTATCTAACAACGGAACAGAATTCGTTTCAGTTTTGAATTTTTTTTATATGCAGCTAAGTTTTGACATTTTACGTATTCAGATTTTTATTATAGAGTGAAAACTCAAAACAATCACTCGACTTTCAGCACTCCTCGAAATTTAGACCACATGTCTTTTCTCACTCGCTAAATCAGGGCAGTTCCAATGATGTATTGATGATGATTTCTATCTTCATTAAATTACTTTCACATAGGAAAAATGACGACATGGTAATATAATTAATGAAGAAAGAGTGCACAAATCATAGAAATAGTTTCCTCATGTAGAAACCATGTCTACTCTTCACTCAATACATAAGAAACCATGAAATCACCATTGGGGAGAAATCACTAGTTTCTAAGAGACTTCTGTCACATTTCTATTGGAGGAAAAAGATGAGTTGGGAGATATAAAGAGAATGCAATTATTATTCGAAGACACCTCCATTGTGGAAGATAGTTTTTATTGATGATTTCTTATGCTATGGAAACCATGTCAGTGTCTTCCATTAGAACTGCCTTCATAGACTACCCGAAGAGGGGAAGAATAGGATCAAATACAACAATTTATATAAGATCAAATGGAAAATGTAGAAAAAAATGGTGAAAAAGAGCAATCAGTAACATGAACAGAGTGGATTCGAAGGTCATCTCTGGCCAAGTGAGCTTTATGACCCGGCGGGTTCGATAAGGGCTCTTATCCATCTACCGATCGAAAGGTTAGATAGGAAAGGAATTATAAACCCATAGAGACTCATTGTTAAGTTTTTTCTTTTTCTTCCGCCTACTCGTCCTCCTTCTTCCACCTATCGCCACCATCGTCGCTTCGATCTCTGCCCCGGTCTGAGGCTACCCTGCCGCCGTGCTGTTCACCCACCCTCCACCGCCACTCTGAGCCCACCCTCCATAACTCGAACCCTTCTCGCCAACCCGAAGCCTAACTCCAACACTGCTGTCTCCGCTGGCGTCGACCTCGACGCAAAAAACCAAACCCTACCTCCGCCCACCCGACCCCCACCCCCACCAACCCCGACCACCGCCGACGCCCAGCGACAACCTTGCTGTCGATCGCTCCTGCCCACCACCGACTCCACCACCAGTCGCTTCCCCACCCCTCGACCCTCTAACCTCGACCTCGAACACAAATCTCAAACACCACAAGTCTGATACGGGTTTTGAAGATGTATAGGATACTAAGTGATACCCCACGTGTTGCTGCGGGGATGTTTTTAACAAAATTTTAAGGTGCAATGTGAAATTAGGAACACCAAAGTGATTACATGACAACATTCTTTTCTAAATAATATTACATGGAAGAATGATAATTTTGTTGAGAGAGAATCATTTAAATTATTGATCCTACATTTTTCTCTACTACGGGAATTTTGTGGCATGCTACTCACAAAGACATGATATATATTAACCACAGAAAATCGATTGAAGACATAAATATATGATCTAGTGGACAGTGACATGACGTATAGTGGATGATGACATATCGTACAGTGGATAGTGATCTGAAATGCTTGCATGTTGAGAGAAATCTATCTCAGAACTTGTAGTGGGTTCCATCTATATAGTTGTATATGATTTGGGTTCTATGGGTTAAAGTTTTGCATGTTAGCTTTATGGGCCTAGGAAGAAGACCGAGATGTTTGGGCCTTGAGGTCCATGGGAACTGTACGATCCAGCCCACGGTCTGGATGCAAACAATTGAATTCCAAACAACTCGTCCGTGCGGCCATTCGGCTACAGCCGGATCTCGTCTTGTTTTATAATCGTGATCCTCCATTTGTTTCCTTGAGATGAATGTGGCTGTGCGTGCCCCCCTTTGAATTTTATTCCACTACATTGGTATTGTTACGCCTGAAATTGCATTTTTATTCTATAAAAGACCCCCCCCCCCCTGCAGATTTTTTTTCTTCCCATCAGATCTTAAAGCGCGTTACATAGGAGTCCCTTTTATTTTTACTTCCAAAATGAGAGGTCTTACCATGACATTTTGCTGCAAATTTGAAGATGGTTGAATGTAAATCATCCGATGATCCCAGATCTTATTCTTATTAAATTGTATGATGTTGTGTTGCAAAAGAGTTTCTAGTATGTTGACGGCACAAGTTCTGATCGAGTCTTTGTATAAAATGTAATGTAGCCCTGCCATGTTTCTATAAATTTCCCCCAAGAAGTGAATTCTGAGAATCTGAAGAGCGACCAAAGAAGGAGGATGGATTCTCACAGAACACGCCGGCGCTGGATCACCTTCGACCAAGGTGCAGGTGCCCCGAGACGAATAAACCTCATCAGGCTTCTGTTCTGTTTCTTTCTGACTGCAGACTACTAACTGCTCGTTTCCATGGTTCATTTCTGTAGGGGCTAGAGGCACCCAGCTTGTGGCTGCACCGCCGCCGTCGGAGAGGGACTGGTCGGAGCTGCCCGTGGATGCCCTCTCATTGGTCTTCGCGAAGCTCGGCACCGTCGAGATCCTGATGGGCGCGGGTCTCGTGTGCCGCTCCTGGCTCGAAGCGGCCGGAATGCCTGAACTGTGGCACTCCGTGGACATGGCGAGCCGCAAGCTGGTGGGAGAGATGGGCTTTAACGCCCTGCGCTCCATGGCGAAGGTGGCCGTCAACCGCTCCGATGGGCTGCTGCAGGTGTTCGTTGGGAAGCGGTTTGTCGACGACGAACTTCTGAACTACATAGGGGACAGGTATGTGTAAATTGTAATTGCAAGTTCAAAACTTCAACTATCATGGTCGATTGCGGCTGCCTGTTTCAAAATTTTAGTGAAATAGTATGCCATAAATAAAAGTGCTATCATTGCAGGGCATCTTTACTCAAAACGCTTCGCCTTATCTCCTGCAATGTCGTCTCTAAGACTCTAACCAAGGACTCACCGAAGCAGCAACAAAGTTCCCTCTGCTCAACGAGCTTGAGCTTTCACTCTGCTCAAACGTATACGAGAGGTTTGTGTTCGAGGCTGTTGGCAGGTCTTGCCCAAAGCTCACACACGTTTCAGACGGAATGAGAACAGGATCTGCAGATACGGACACAACACGAGTTACAACAGGGCGGCAATGGGAATAGCAACAATGGCCGAGCTACGGTCCCTTCAGCTCGTCGGCAATAGCCTCACCAATGCTGGGCTCGCAGCCATTCTGGACGGCTTCCCTCTGCTGGAGGCCCTCGACATACTCACATACGCTATTGCTTCAACATCAGAATGTACAACGCACTGCAAGCAAAGTGCAGTAGACTCAAGACGCTCCGACTGCCCAAAGACTCAATCGACGACTACGAATTTCAGGATCAGCTTCCTAGCTGGTGTCAGCCGGCGCTTCTGATCCTAATGAGCAGCAGCGACGACGACGTTGAAGAATTAGTACTACAGATATGACGACGATGACTATGAAGATTAATTAGTACTAGCAAAATAACAGTGTGTTGCTACGAATCTTTATTACCTACACTACACTCAAGTTGTTATTCATTTGTCTCCTGCATGCCCCCTTCGCTTCATATATATAGTCTAATGGTGCGCCGCCGGATGCTGGGTAGCACTGGGGCCTGTTCCACGGCGGAAGTGAATCAAGTACTGCCGAACGAAGTGACTATGGTTCCTATCTGTCATTTCAATATATCTGTAGAGGGGTTGATCTGAAATGTCTCATGTCCCACAGCTTCAATGGTTTTATCATTGCTGTTATCATGGACGAATGCACATTTCTGCATAGTTTTTATGCTAGTTAGAACTGTACTGTTATTAACACAAATTTATAGTTTTTCACCGACGAAGTGACGATGCCTCATGCCATCATTCTTAGGTACTACTGTGCACAATGGATGTGGAGCCGAGCCTATTTGACTGTGCCCTCTGATAGGGATTGGTCTGAGCTTCCCTAGACGCTCTCTCCACAATATTCATGAAGCTTGGGTTGGGACCATTGATATCCTGATGGGTGCAGGACTTGTGTGCCGCTCCTGGTTGGCAGCTGCAAAGTCCCCTGAACTGTGGCGATTTGTGGACATGATGGGCCACAAGATGGTTAACAATATGGTTAACATTGACGGAGGGACCTTTTGTGCAAAGGCCAAAGTGGCTATAGATCGTTCTGACGGATAAATGGAATCATTCAGGGCTCAGTTGTTTGTTACGAGTGAACTCTTGGATTACATTGAGAGCAGGTATTGTTCTTGTCATGCTAAATTTCAGTTCTTGGAACTTGACATATTTTCTCTGCATGTGTATCAGATTTTTGCTGCTGCATCTGCATGTGATGTATTACTTAGCGTTGCAGTGATGTAATATATTCATCATGTCAGTGTTATGCTTTATCAGGACAATCTTTGCCCTGCCTTCACAAATCATATTTTTCTCTGTACCCCCCGGGACTCGTTACATTTGTCTGCACCACAAATAAGTGTATACTAGGTTCATACCCGTGCGTTGCTATGGACATCCAAATGTCTACAACGCAATACAAAAAAACATATAATAAAAATTATATAGTACGCATTGTATTTCTCAATTTAATACATCATATCCCAAGAATGACTTAAATTGAGTGCACAGTTTGATGTTTGACCAGTAATTTTCCTAAGTGACTATGACAAAAACACCTAAAATGTCACACTCTGTCTATTCTATATTTTTGCATTGCCTAGAACAAGGAAAGCACTTAGCATCCAGATAATCCATCCTGTTGCATCTTCCAAAAAGAGTCCTCAGAACAAGTTGCGTTCTTACTTGATCAACACTTGTCATTGAGAGCCTGCACAAATAAATAGAAAAAAATCTTGATGTTTTCATTTGTGCCACTCAATACAACATTTAAAAAGTATCTATTATCAATTTATAATTCCTGGCTATCCTAGCATGTCTTTTGTTTACAAGAAAATCATAGCTCTGTACAAAAAAATCACAGTAAATACCATAACATAAAATGGATTTTTGTTTACCTGAATGATTGAATTGACACAAACCATGTCGAGTTGAAACACCATACCATGAATAGTATCATAGAACATTTAATTTTACCTAAAGATAAAGTAAGAAACATTTAATGGCATCATTTCTTTTCCAAATACGCACTAATACATAAGATACGCATGAATAATAAATATCATATTACCTTACCTACAATGTCAAAACCTCCTTGTATACAATATTCTTCGTATACGTGCCATTCACCGGTAGTACTCTTTTTTGTTTTTTGACTACCCCATTTTGTTTACCCTTGCCCTTTGCTTTCTTTTTTGCATCTTTCTCTTCCTGCCTTCTAGCTTCTTCCTCCTCTGCCTCTGCATTAGGCGGGAGGGCGAGGATCTTGATGTTGGTTCTGGCTGTGGCTCTAGACATAGCAACATACAACTGACCATGAGAGAACACAGGTGCGGGCAAGTACACTCCTACATTTGGTATTGTTTGACCCTGTGACTTGTTGACCGTCATGGCGAAGCTGAGCCTAATAGAGAACTGCTTCCTCTTGAATTGAAATGGGAACATCTCATCATCAGAGGGGCACAAGGGTATCCGAGGAAGGAAAACCCTCTTCCCGGCATGCTGCCCCAAAACAATTTCAGCATCTATTGAGTTTCTTTGGCACCCTCTAACCACCAGCCTCGTTCCATTGCAGAGTCCGTTTGCAGGGTCTAGATTTCTAAGTAATATTACTGGGCAACCGATCTTGAGCTTCAGGACGTGTGGAGGTAGCCCGTTGGGAGTCAATGTGTTAAGGAACTCCTGAGGATAGTAGTTATGGGGATCATCAACCGCTTCGTCGAAACTATGGTACACAATCTCCCCACCCTGGAACTTGCTGATCATCTTCAAATTAATATCATCCACCCAGTCATTACGTGTTGATAAAATGGCTCTGGAGCTGATGTGATCCTTGTTTGTCATGTTCGCATTGAGATTTGGAAAGATGGTCTCGATCAATGTGTCAAGATCTTTCTCGGAATCCCCAGTGTACGGGACACATATTTCGTCAGGAAGGCATACATCACCTTCTTCATTAACCTCCTCTGTGCCATTACTAATGCGCAATAGATAATCCGCGAACTCACGGTCACTCTCGGCCCTCATGTTGCGCACGAGCTTAAGATGTCGCATGAAGTTCCAAAGATCAGACTTTCGCAAGGATGCACCGACAATTTGAGCCCTGGATCCTTTACGTACAACAGGGAGGACCTGCCTGAAATCTCCACCAAAGACAACTGTCTTCCCACCGAACGGAAGATCCTTCCATCCCATTATATCACGCATGCTATAGTCTAGCGCTTCCACAGCCTGTCTCTTTGTCATAGACGCCTCGTCCCAAATGATGAGAGACGCTTGCTGCTGCAGCTTAGCAGTTCCACACTATTTTGTGAAGCCGCATCCTTCTTTATTGTCGAGCGTTAGGGGAATCTTGAAACGTGAGTGGGCTGTCCTCCCACCAGGCATGATAGATGCTGCGACACCAGATGTAGCGGTAGCAACGGCAAGCTTGTTCTGACTGCGAACAGTTCCGAGAATCGCTCTATACAAAAAAGTCTTTCCTGTGCCACCTGGTCCATCTACAAAGAATAAGCCACCTCGTTTGGAGTCGACTGTGGACATTATCTCTTCATAGGCAGCCCTCTGCTCCTCATTTAGTAGAGAGGATAGCCCCACATCTTATGGATTTGTCTTAATGTTGGCCTCCTCAAATATCTCACGAGGGACCGCGCTAGCGTCATCAAATGCATCATCTATTTCTGGTAGGGGCAATTTGGCTATCTCTTTACCCATAGATTCCAGCATGTTCCTGATGTCAATCAAAACCATCTGTTCCACCCATCTCGGGTTTGGATTGTTGCGCTTGTAGTCTTCTGCCATTGCGTCAAAGTGCTTTGTCCACAAACTGGCCACATCCTTCGGCTCACAGAACACCAGTATTGTAGCGAACAACCTACGCAATGAGGATGGCATCTGGAACATACTATTCTCAGTAAGACAATCATCGAGCATGTGTTGGTATTTCTTAATGTCACCACTATGGCGCTGGGATAGCGTGAGCGTGTAAGAATCACCCGGGTATACTGACGGGTGTGAACGAATTCACAAGCGCACGGATACACCGTTGTAGCACTTCACCTCAGGAGTATTCCCAAGGGTATCGAATCCAAGGAACGGTATGGGGGACTCTACGAGTGACTATCCAAGGGAACACAATCCCTGCTGAGGTAGGTGAGTGATGTGAAGTCTCCTGTAGGTTCTCGATTCTAGAGAGGAACAAGCTCGGATAAGATCTCACTTCGGACACCGCCCCCTCCTGACTATAACAGTTGGTTCACGGCAAAGGGTCGCCTACACGCTGTATCCGAACGTGGGGGATTTCAGAGGGTCCAACGGCTGTCACTACTGCGGCCTACCCCAAGACAAACTGTGGGATACAGGGCATTCGAAGGATAACCAGCAGTCTAGACACCACGTCTACACCGCCGACTACTACTATAGCACGGCTACGTCTGACGTCCCGTAGAAACACTATAGCACTCCGTATAAATACAGAGCGACGAACCCGCGAAGTTGAGCTAGACCTTACTCGTCACTGAATCGATTCGCGCAAGGAGATATGATTTATACCTGGTCTAAATCAGATATGCATGAGCTCACTATATTCTAATAGACAGGCAATCAACAAATGAGATGCAAACTTATGCGATGATAACAGAAGATCTAGGGTCGTGTTCATGAAGAACACGAGCCTCTAACTTATGAACAAACGCAAAAGTATGAATTACTTGTTCGTCAACTAGATCGAGGAGACACGTTCATGAAGAACGTGACCCTCTAAATGATGAACGAACGAAGAACTCAAGAACAACTCATTCATGCATGAGAACCACTTTAGTCTAAATAGGAAATAACGAAATACACACTTTAGTCTAAATGAAGAACAACATCGCTCACGAGGTACAAGGGGACGATGGATGATGAACGGATCATCACCACCTCACCTATACTCATCCACACACTCCTCTCTACCTAGCATCACCTAGTCTAGATCCTCCTCACACACACACTCATGGTGGGATGAGGTTTCACCTCCACCAAGAGAGAATGAGAGAGGGAGAAGAGGTAAAGGTGAGAAATGGCTTCAAGTGTGCTTCACCCTCTTCTTACCCCCCCTCTCCTCCTGTTTATAGGCTTGTGCAACCGGCGTGAGAGCTCCCAAACACCCCGGGGATGGCTTCTAGGACCAATGGGTGAGCTCCACGTGGAAGGCCGGGATGAACCGCCCTTAAGGCGGTTCGGCTGATCCTAGGGGTCGGCCGACCCCTAGGTGGCGCCTTTCGCGCAGTGTTTTCTCCAGGAGGCTGTCATGTGGGTCCTGAGGTCGGTTCCTGGTGTCCACGTGGTTTGGAGGCGGTTTAGGCACTCTGGTGGGCCATAGGATCCATGTGATGTCTGCATGGCGGCTTCTGATTCGCCGAAGCTTCCTTCCTTGGATTGGTGATGTCATGGATCCAGGGGATGCTTGCATGCAGCCTCTCATTGGCTGAGCTTCAACTTGCTAGGATCATGAGGGTGTCTTTTCTCTTCATTTCTTATGCCAAACACCTGCATTCAACTTAGCATAGCCACTGGTGGAATTTGTCAGTTTAAACCCCTATTCTGGTGTGGATGCTTAGTTCTTATGATAAAATGCAGGGATTGACAGCCCTAAATTAGGTACTTAACAGCCGTCAACAGCGTGTTGTCCTCTTCGATCAGACCTGCAGCACAAGCAGCGTCACGGAACGAATGATAATGCACACCATTCACAGTCATAAGATCCCTCCATGACATCGCTCCTGGAACATGGTTTAGGAGGACCCGAAGAAAATAGCATTCGCCCGCTGCCGGATTCGCAGACACGAGTCTCCCGACCTGGTATTTTGAGTTTTTCCTTGGTTGCCAACATTTATCTTTCACGTTCCAGGTATAATACCGTGGAAAGTCATGATACAAGATTCCGCGAGCATCCGGATGATGTTGGTTGTAGGTAAACCATTCCGTGAGCATCGATTCCTCGATACGTGGCTTCTTTAAAACTCGTTCAATCTTGTCCCGGACATGAAATGAAACCATATGCTGGTTGGGGAGATGACATTGCAGCGCCAGCACCGGTGGGTGACACTCGTGTAAGTCAAAACTGTATATCCTCCACATTGCTTCTGGAGGCCCCACCCACCGAGCCTCTTTGTACTCCATAATCTCATCAACGTTCCCGTTGACATCTTTTTTTCCATTTTCCCTAACAGCCACAGATGCTTTGTCATGGCCCTTGTAGATATACTTAAATAGATATTTCACAGACTTAATGCTACTGCATGCCTCAACATTAATGTGGCAGTTGAAAGTACGTATGAGATACGGGTTGTACGGGACAACCCATCGATTGTCCAGCATGTGACCTCGAATCATTTCCTTACAACCATCATCGCGCCGCCTGTACCTTGGGTACAAATCCCTGCCTTGCGATGTTGAATCGCAGAATGGTCGCGGGTAATAGTTCTTGCATGAAGTATGATCCCTTGTGCATGGGCAGCTTGGATTAAGCACCCCGCAGGGTCCGTGCATCATATTCTTTGTGACCATCCTGTAGAGCTCAGGGTATTTCTTCTTGTTGGGTAGCTCTGCAGAGATAATCATGTCGTACTGCTCAGGGCAAGTGATCTTGTACTTCCTCTCCATTATCAGTAGCCAATGTGCATGCGGCAAGCCCCTCTTCTGGAACTCAACGACATATACATAGGCTTTTACCTTCCCAAGTATGTCGTTGTACATCAGCCGCCGCCTTAGCTCCTCCAACTTGGCTCTGAACACTCGAGCCACGAGATTTAGACGGTCCTGTGCGCACTGTCCTGGACATAGCTCGTTTTTTATCTCATCCCAATTTGGATTGCACGTCATGGTGACGAAGATATCCGGTTTTCCATACTTTCGCACCAGAGCCATCGCATCCATGTACTGACGCCTCATATCATAGGGACCACCAATGAACGTCGGTGATAGCACGGTACGCTTCCCAACCTCATTCGCATCTTCCAACCCCGTACGATAGCTATCAACCAAACCCTGGTACAGGTCCGCCCTCACAGTATCCTGATTGTTTCTGATTAAGTCAAGACGCGAGCTTTCAATCTTCACGTAGGTGTCGACGGCAAACTGTTGGAACAGACGCTTGCCATATAGTATTGGATTGAAAATCCAGGTCGCATCTGGAACCTGTAGCAATAATAATCACGCACGGAAACACATTTATTGTTCAAAGAAAATATGTTTACCATTATGTCCTCCCCCAAAATAAGAGATTATACGACAAACCTGGTGTATCTCCTGTCAGATGTTTGGATTCTTTATATTCTTCCATATATCCTCTACTAAGCCAATCACTATGTTCATCTCCCTCCATTGGTATATGATCATCTGCCCACAATATTTATGCGTTGTAGTAATCCATCAATATTAAATAGCGCCCACTTTATTTACACCAACAAAATATGTGATGTGTTTATCTAGTTGCAAACATAGGTAGACAATGCTGGAATCAAGAACAATAAGCAACACATTATTTACCTCCAGCAATACCCTTCTCAATGCAACTGCTACGCATGCCATTGTCGATCGTCTGCGCGTGCTGCACATGGAGCCACTCACTATTATCACCTTCTTCAGTACCTACAAAACCTCATGCTTAAAAATAAAAATTGGTACTTCACACCCCACACGTAATGAGCATCACTTACCAGATGCATGCACATTCTTCTGTTGCCGCCTCTCACGTCTCTTCCTGTTCAGCTCGTCCTTCTTCTCCTCCTTCTTCTCCTGTGACATAGCTGCATACCGTTCTTTCTCCTTCCGTCTCTTACGTTCTTTAGAATCCTCTCTGTCAGGCGCCTCCCCATTTAGGACTCCTGGTGCATGGTTACAAGTGAGTCTGCAATTTACTACACACAAGTGACCTTTAAGGAAAAAGAGTACCTCTGGTACTTGTGTTTGTGACATCCACAAGAGGCGTCCTACTCCTCATCGATCTTGACTGTTGGTCCATAACTTAAATCTGAATGTGTACAACCAAAAAATGCCGATGAATATCTAATCGCAAAACTGACCCACAGAGGTTGTTTCATTGTGAGGAAATAAAAAAAATATTTGCATATTATGGTCTTCAGTTTATATGTAGAAATATTCAGAAAACACTTATTGATTATTGCTTACTTATGTCAGGGGGCAAAACAAAATAAAAAATAAGAAGATGTCTAAAAAATAAAAAATCCACTAAGAAGATGTGATTCTATGTTAAAAGCATGCCATATGCAATGCCTAATGATGGCTTACAAAATTGAGCAATACATAGTTAAGCAATGCTACCAAAACAGTTTCAAATAAGTTTTCTCGTGAAGGACATACCTGGGGTCACACCCAATGGTCTTATTACATTATTTTTATGCTTCAGAGTTGGACCAAAAACTCAATTTATGGGCTTTAATTCCTGCAAAGAAAACCAACAGCCTGTGCCAATTAAAAAAGGGGGAAATGATTAGTGTCCAACCTGTGCTAATTAAAAAAGGAAACAGGGATGGTATTAATATCAACCATTTTCTCAAATTTCCACTCATTCTGCTCGTTATGTCATGCTGAATGTTACATTTTTCTCATTTTCAATCATGTAAAAGTAACCAATCTGTGCTAATTTAAAAAAGGGAAATAGGGTCTATTCCTGATTCAATTTACAACAATATGAAGTTTATTGCCTGATTATTTCTCTTATCCTTATAAGCCTAATTGTTCGCTGCTGGTACATATAATGATTAGCCTATTTAGAAACGCAAAAAATCTAAACCTACAGAAACTGCTATGTTGAATGCCAGTAAAATTGAACATCTACATACATCTTGTACTAAAGCCCTGCAAGGTATGAATACATTTAGAATTCAATTACTAATTATATAGAGGAAAATAAGGTAGGGATGAGTTCTTCCAGTAGTAAACTGGCAGCCTAATCATATGTGTTGTGATGGATGAGGGCATCACAAACCCAGGGTGTATCTCAAGAAATAAACCCGTCGAACTTGAGCTACTTTGCTCATTCTGGTATTCTTCAGAAAACAAACAAACCTAGAGTGTGCGTCACCTGCTGAAATAGTGAAATCCACAGCTCACCATCATGTTTGACCGTGAAACTCATTTGCTTTCAGCTCGCATTCAGAAAAAGAATTGTTTTGTAACAACCTATATATTCCTGTTGTTATAACCTGCAAGCACAATTAAAAATGTGTCAGTATCTTAGTGGAAGGGTTAAAACAATGTTACCGAATAACTATAGAACATGTGAAAAAAATGATTCCGTAAAAGCAAAATCATCGAGTCTTCTTAATTGGCCAAAGCAAACCAGCATACAGAGCGGTGGACGTGCTGATAAGGTATATGAACTCTCATCACTTTGCACTATAAAAAATGTACTACTTACCCACAAAATTAATTTATTACAATGCTTCAAATTGCGATTCTGCTTGATTGCTTCGCATCCTAATTTTTTTCCTTCAAAAGTTAACATTCTGTATGTCTGTTCCAGAGTGATCCTATGTTAGTAGTCTACACTAACATAAAGGGAAAGCTAGAAGAGATTGGTCGTACTGAAGTTATATTAAATTCTCTGGAGCCGTCATGGATCACAAAGCTTACAATGTCCTACCAATTTGAGCTTGTTCAACCACTCATGTAAGTTTCTTATTAAAGATATGTAGATATTATTTGAACTAAGGTCCTGCAGTCCTACTAACTTAGTTTTTCATATCATTATAGATTCAGGATATATGATGTTGACACAAAGTACCATCACACTTCAGTGAAGGTATTACCGTATTAGTATCATGTACCTTTAGTTTGTTATTTAGGGCGTGTTTGGCAGGGCTCCTAACAGCTCCAGATTCAAAAAAACAGCTCCACTACAATTTTTTCTTACCAAACACCTCAGCTCTGAAAACTCCAGATCCACAAAAAACATGAATCTAGCTCCCAACTCCACCAAATTCACGGAGTACCTCAAGGGGTACTCTGCAAACGCTGGTTTCCTAAGAACTCGTGGAGTTAGGTGGAAATTACCCACCTCTGCCACCTATTACACAACTTACCGGTTCGTTTCTTTTTTTTCCCAATACTCCTCCCGTCCGCGTCCTCCCATCAGCCGCCGAGGCCTTCCCGTCCGCCGCCGAGGCGTGGTGCGCGACGGCCCTAGCGAGCATGGTGTCACACAAAAACCCCTGGAGGCTCCTCTGGACGTGGACATCAAGAACGGTGGGCGCGTGGTGGCCGCTGGTGAAGGAGGTCGGGCTCGGCGCCGACCTGGTCCGCATCGACGGCCACTCCATGTGCTCTCCGGGGTTCTCCTGCGACTCGGCGTACAAGGTGACGTACATCGTCTGCGGCAGCGGGCGCGTGCAGGTCGTTGGCACCGACGGCAAGCGCGACCTGGAGACCCAAGTGGCGAGTGGCGGCGGGTCCCTGCTCGAGCCGCCGGCGGATCCGTCGCGAGGGCCGCTCGTGCTCTCAGGTATATGCTGCCGGCAACCGCCGCTCTGCTGAGCTGCACGCGTGCGCGCAAGCCAGCAGCCCTGCTCCGCCGAGCGGCGTGCCTGGCGCTGGTGCCTACTGCCCACGAAGAAGACGATGAAATATGTAAATTAATAGCACTCGGGGCCCACTATTGTCTGCTAAAGATAATCTGATGAAAGGGTGGCCGATAGTGCTATCTACAAGTTGAGCTGGCAGTGCTATAGAGAGCAAATTGACGTTTACCACTACGGTACCACCCCCAAGTAAACTCTCTGCACCTGCATTTCGCTTTTTGTGCCTTCCTCTACTATGCGCATTACATTGTTTTAATGTCTGTGTGAATTCATCATCAATCAGCTAATAATCTTTGTGCAACAGCCCGATCTTCAGCCACCTGGCGTGGAAGACGTCGGTGTGGAAGGCAATCTCTCCCGGGGTGCTGGAGGCTTCGTTCAACACGACGCCGGAGATGGAGAAGCTGTTCCGGTCCAAGAGGCTTGACTCGGAGATCTTCTTGGCCCCCAACTGAGGAGGACGCCAGCAAGCAGTGCCGCCCCCGCCCGATCCACGGTGGTCGTCGTTTAGCTTAGGTCGATTAGTAAAGAGAGAGAGGAGATAGAAAGAAGAGGAAAAAAGAGGATGACATGTGGGTCTGTTTATAATAAGTAAAATTGATTTTTTACAACATGATCTATGTTTCCGGAGCTGGAGCTGTCATCTCTGCCAAACACATCTCTTCAACTCTAAATTGAGAGTTCAGCTCCACGGTGGAGCTGCAAATTGGTGGAGCAGCAGCTCCAGAGTTGGTTTGGTGGAGCCGGAGCTCTGCCAGACACGCCCTTAGTTTTTCTTCTGTGCCTCTACTCAAATTGAATAGACAAATACTTAATTACTAACTGGATGTTGTCTTGAATCAGCCAATAGCTTTTTTACTTTAATTACAATATTCACATTTGCAAATGTATATCACCATTTATTCTACATATTGTACATGAACAGTAAATATTTGCTTCAAAAGATGTACGATTAGGTGGCAGAACAATTCTCTATTAAAAAATAAGTAAAAATAGCCTAGAATAGAAGTTCCCTTCTACCTCGATAACTTGAGTGCATTATTTTGTGAAGAAAGTTTCATCAAGCAATATTTAAGAGGGCTCCTGAGAACAATGTTGATTTGATTTTATATAATAAAATAATTTTCTATATAACCCATAAAATCTGCATTTGTTGATTTATGCAGCTGTTGAAGTTGGATCAACAGGACTTTTTAGGGGAAGCTTGCTGCAACTTATCAGAGGTTGGTAAAACATCAATTGCATTGATGATCGCAAATACCTGAATAATTTTTTGCAGACTTGTTTTATACAAGTTCTATCTAATTATTTGCAAAATAACTAAGGTCTTCTTTTACAGATTGTCACAAAATTTAACCATAGCCTGACATTGAATCTTCGAAGACATTTCAGATCTAACGGTTGTTGGATCATCTCCTTCCTCGGAACAAGAACGACGACCACTGCCTCCAACAACCGCGACAGTTTTACCAGCAGGGAAGAAGAGAGAGAAATCCCTAAAGATCATAACATCAGGCCTTGACGGATAACTGAAAGTAACTTCCTTAAATTCTATGTTTCCACGGACCTCAGCCAACCACTTTCCATCATTATGATCATTGACTATGGAGGGTTTCTGGCGGATGACCTCCAGCAGTTTGTAACCAGGAATCTTCCCTTTGCTGAAGGCTCCAAGGTTTGAGAAAGCCTTTTCTAGCCCTCCTCCCTCGGCCTCTCCCAAATTCAAGTCGCGCGCGCACCACGCACGCACCGACCAGCAACTCCTGAGAGCCAGCAATTGCGAGCCAGCCACCGCCGGTGCCTATGCCGATTCCCGCCAGACGAGCAGGGCACGGCAAAAAGGCGATTCCCGCGCGTTGCTGCCTTGCCGCGCGACGCGACGCTCGTGCACTCGTGCCGAGCCGAGAGGGGCGACCGGCGGCGGGCCTTTTCTCGTTGGCGAACGCGTGCGTGTGTCGTGACGCCTCCGGCAAAAGTCCGGCTCTTGCTGCCTGCTACTACAACGACGGATGTATGCCGGATGGCAGCGGCGGAGCATCGTTGCGGGGGATGGGGGATAGAGAGAGGGGGCGGGCAGGCGCACGTACCGTGGGTGGGGGCTGTAGTCGACGGCGGCGCCTGGCTCGGATTGTTGGACGGCCCGCACAACGACGGCGGCAACTGGTTCCAAATCGACGACGGCGAGACCGGCAGATCGACGCCGGAGTGCTGGATTTTGGGCGAGATCGACGCCGGAGTTCTGGATGGACGGTAGGAGAGGGGCGAGCGAGACGTGCGGGGCGGGGCGAGTCGTGCGGGACGAGTCGTGGGGGGCGCGGAGCGGAAGAGAAAAAAAACCGTGCGGAGGAGGCAGAGCCACGGCAAGGGCAGAGCCACGGGAGCGGAAATTTTACTACCAGGTTTTGTTCTCCTTTTCGTTCTTTTTATGAGTAGTATATAGATATAGATATAGATTTTAGGAGTAGATAGATAGAAGTAGAGATGCTGCTTATAACCCCTGTACTGGCCTACCATGGTTTTTCCATCTAATGTGATTTCCTGAAGGAACCATACTATGTTGAACCAAGATGGCCAGTACTTGCACATTATTTCAGTATGCAACCAACAATTTGCAAGGCTCAGGCTTTTTCCAATTGGCTCAACAAATTTACGGAAGGATAGTTGAGAAAAAAATGTATTTACGGAAGGGTAGTTGAGAAAAAAATTGTATTTATGGATGGGTGTATGGATGACAGTTGTTTACTAGGGATGTTAATGAAACTGTCTTATTTGGTGGGAAGTGGGAAAATTGTTTGTGTGATTACTTGTATTACGAAGATTTATGCAGTAATATTGTATCCTCATCTATTGAAGTTTTGCACATCAGGAAGAATCCACACCTGGTCTCCCCAACTCTTATCATCATTACTCATTAGCACACCTAAATGCATATGCTGCTTGCAAACCCATAAGCCATCCCAGCACATTTTTTTTGGTTAGTCTTCCAGTATTCTTTAACGAACCGTGCTATGTCAAACCAGTTCACCCAGCAATTACACATTTAACATGCAAGCAGAAATTGCATAGGCTCAGGATCGCCCCAGCTGGTTATGTTTTTCAGGAAAAAAAAATGCCCCCAAACTTGCAGTTTTATGGATGGTACATTAACTCGTGGGAATACCACCACATGAAAATGCCTTCTGCGGGGCAAAGTAGTGTTCGGTGTGTTTATTTGTGGCTAGTGTGATGCTTACAACTTGGCTAATCTGCAGTTCTATCATATTGTCCAATTCATTAATCACTTGTCCCCTTTAATTTTGTGCTTCACTCTGCAGGGCCAATTCATTGAAGATCATTCAACTAACCAATTGCTTGTATCTTTGGACCCAAAAATTGAGTTGGTTTGCATCTAAATGGTGTCCCCTTTTGGAGGACATAGAGTTCTCATACGAAAAAAATGCTACCAGAATTTATCAGGCATCTTGGTAGAGTGCACCCAAACCTGAAGCGTCTAAGAATCTCTCTACCATCTACTATGTGGCTAAACGGGTTACATAGGGAATACGACGAATCATGGGAGGCCAGGAAAAACGAAGAGGCATTTGCCAATTCCCAAACGTGCACGAGCTGCAGTTTCTTGAGATGGCAGGCAGAGTGATGCCATCACTCAGGGCTGCTCCAAGATCAAGTGTCTTGTTTCCCAATTCCCAAACGTGCTCAGATTAGAGGACATGGTTTTACCGTACAGTCAAGGTTAACTTCTATAGTTATATGCATGATTAATCTGAGCGCACAGGTTTCTTAAACTGGACCCCCTAATTAATCTGTGACTTTGAATACACTCTCAGTGAGTATGTTATATGTAGTGTCCTAATACAATACCTGAAGTAGATGGGGTGCCATTGCCTATATGGGAGAATGAATATCCATATCCTTGCATGTGAGGATGGCTATATTCTATTGATATTTGTGATGGCACGGAACAAATTTACTTCTTTCTGAGCCGTGTGTGCCTCTGCCATCAGATGATGGAAAAATACCCACCGCATGTGAGAATACATCCATCGATGTGTTTTGTTTGCTCCTGTTAAATTTCTGACCAATTTTATGTACTCTGCTTGAGCCCTGATATTGGTCAATGTTCTGTCACAGTCTACTGGAACTGACGTGATCAACCTCGCTTTGGATTGATCTAATAAACATGTGATTTGAGACTGGTCACTGGTACTGAAAAGTTAATTGCAAAGGATGACTTGAGAATTCCTTTAAAATTCAGCTTCTAAAATTTGTTTGAGTACTTGCAGGGGGTTGCTAGTTCTTCTCATTCTTCTAATTTTAGGACCACCTGATGCTTGTGGTCAGTCTAGCAAATGTATCTGCCGACAAGCCTTCTACTTTGGTGTGCATTTGGCTGGTTTTAGTTGGGACAAAATGGCTTTGTGCTTTGTAGGTCACTAGGTCTTGTTTACGTCGATACAAGTACAAATTCCACCTGACTATATCCTGGTCAACTGCAAGCAAAAATAAAAAAAATAAAAAATAGCAGTATGTTCGCCAGGTTTTCTACTGTCAATTGCAAGGAGGGAAATGGATTGAAGAATACGCCGAAACGATAACAAGGAATAGCAATTCTGAAGAATCAATACAGTACGACCAAAGAGCAACCAGTAGCTTGTAGGCCAATAACGATGGCTGACGCCTAGATACTTAACAAGGCAAATAAGATAAACTAGTACCAAGCAAGGTTCATCACAGCTAAAGTTCACAGCAACAGATCAACTCTGATGATACAAACAAACCGCTCATGGATCAGTATCAAACTATGCCTCCCATAATCCGTCATCGTCCTACTTGGATTTTCACAGGAACATCCACCACAATGTTTCCTCAAAAGATAAGTCCTAGACAGCAACTAGTGTTCATCTGGCTGATTGCATAGTAACAAACCCTCACTTTAGCCCAAACGGGAAGAGCCATGTCGCAAGGACCATCTTGCGCTTCCAGACCATGGGCAGCGGTGAGATCTCGCCTGTTGTCATGTCGTAGACACTGGGCGAAGTGTTCCCTTCATTGACGAACCTGTTGTCCTCGTCGTTCTCAAATACATCATCCAAGAAGAAGATCTGGTCACCCGACATCCCGTACTGAGAAGCGCGGACAACCTTGGAACATGACCGTCCGAGGAAAAGCATCAGGTCATCCCCCAGTGTCGCCACCTTCACCCACCGTGAGTGCTCCCAGTCAGCCTCCAACACCTGAAACTCAATTGTCCGTCCTGTCACGCACGTGCCGCCGACCAATCTGCAGCAAATCTTCCTGCGTATCATCAGCAGCGCACCACATGGTTCGACCAGGTAGAGCTTCTTAGTGTGCATGGTGTTGTCTGGAAACCAAGTTTGGAACGAGGAATCACGATCACCATTGATAACCTGCCCAATTCGAGCGACCTGTGGGTCGCCGGTGCTTGGGTCTTGGCTGATGTTGACAACAAGGAGGCTCTCGTCATCAGCAATAAGTGCGTAGAGCTTCCCCTGATAGAATGCCATGTCTTCGTATGACATACACGCATCATACGCACGTACTGACCACGAGGAAGCCCCTGGCTGGCACATCAGAATCTGGCAGATGGGTCCATCGCCGAACGTTGCACCGGCAAGGTTTGGCGAGCACAGGATCAGCTTGTTGAGTGTGAGCGGACCCTTTGAGTCGTCCTTCAAACTCATCCATGTAATGTAAGGGTGGCCAATGCGTGAAACTGCATTCGATGGATGGAGCCGGATTTGAGACAGAGAAGGCAGCTTCACCGTCGCCCCAGCAAAGGGGTCGACCAAGAAGCAGCCGTCGTCGCGCGGGAAGACGAGCCAGCTGCCACAGGCGGCGGCCTTGAAGTCGGCGCAGCCAAAGCCAGGAAAGCGGAAGGGCTTGCCGTACGGAATGCTGTAGAAGGTGCCGTCAGGCACCGCCAGGATCGGCAGCGGTGGGGCAGGAGCTGCCGCGCCGCGCCGCGCCACTGCGGGCACACGGCGGCGAAGCGGGCGCGGTCCACGTACGCCGGGAGGAGGCGGAGCAAGCGGCCGG
The DNA here is from genome assembly GCA_036936925.1 of Cenchrus fungigraminus. Classification (NCBI taxonomy): domain Eukaryota; kingdom Viridiplantae; phylum Streptophyta; class Magnoliopsida; order Poales; family Poaceae; genus Cenchrus; species Cenchrus fungigraminus. The sequence continues at coordinate 55,852,940 of CM072769.1, read as the reverse complement.
CCAGGTCCAACGGGATGTCCGACCACGATGTCGGCAGCCCGGCGCGCTGCGTCGCCTCTGCCATACGCGCGAATCCTGCGAGGAAGAAGCGAAGACAAGACCGGAACGCTATGCGTCAGTGCTACAAGAACTAAAAAAGAACGCGTCGGGATCCAGGAAACAGTAAGAGGCGCGGCGCAGTTCACGCAGAGGTAGACGCATTGCGTCGAACAGCTCGCGTGCACTGCCAACGAGCCGGCTCCGGAGCACCGCAAGAGTGCATCGATTGCGGGAGAGGGGTGGAGAAGTGGAGGTAGCAACGTACCGTGTTGGGGAGAAATCCGTCCCCGAAGTAGGGTCAACAAATGCAATTAAGAAAGGAACTCAAACTTTCATGCAAGCCAAGACGAGTCTTCGGGCAAGCTAAGAAAGCCTTCCCTCAGACCCCCTTCTTCCTCTTTCATTCCATTCGGGCTCGTTTAAATAAGCCCGTATCATTTACACTTTACACTCTTATCCTCGCCTTTTTTCATCGTGCGAAGGATCTTTGAGGACATTACAGTATTTTCACACCAACACGTCCAACTACTACCCTTACAACTCAACACTTTACACTGTAGCGCCCGTTATGTGGGCCCATACTCCCACTTCCCCCTTCGGGGGGGGGGGGGGGGGACATCACAGCCTTGAGGACCCACACATGCTTCACGCTGTGATTGATGTTGCTACCTTCGCGTACCCGTGGTCCTTCTTCGCCCCTTGGGCGCTCGTGCATTTCTTCTTGGTTCGCTTCGGCTGTCCTCCGAAGGTTCCCTGTGTCTTCGCGTGGTCAGCACCTTCGGCCTCCTGGCCTCCCGGTGCTTTTCAAGGTGCTTTCACTTCGGGCGCTTGAGACCTTCGGCGTCTTACTTCGCCAACTGTCATTGTTCTGACAGGTAGTTGGAGTAGGAACGCCTCGAAGATGTCCAGCTTCGTGCTCTTGAGACATTCGGCGCCCCGTTTCGCCATGCCTCGAAGGTGCCGAACCTGCGCGATCATAAGAAAAACGAAGGACAACCGTCCTCCCTTGACCCGAAAGCCTGCAGATGAAATGGGTAACAACAGGGGGTTAGGTGTGAAATGGATTTTCCCAACATTAGCCCCTCGCCTGCGAAGGTTTGTCTTCCCGACGAGCCGAAGTAGCGAAACACAAACGGGTAGAAACATTTTCGCACCGGAGCGCCTCCCCATTTCGGCTCATCTAGATCCCCTTCTCTTACACGTGTCGGGTTGTTTTGATTCTCCTGGTTTTTCGCGATATGATCTCCCTTCCCGATTTTCCGTTGCTTTCTTCCTATTTTGTCGGGATATACTTCCGTAACTGTTGCTTTGTTTCCTCCTATATTCCCGCGCCACGTACTTCCTAGTTTGTCGCGCCGCTCACGTTATAAAAGGTCACTGCCGCCCCCCGTTGCAGAGCCCCGCCTACTGTCGCTCTCTGCTCGCCTAGCACTTTTCTCTCTACTGGTAACTTCTTGTTAACTTTACTCTAGATCTTCGTTTTTATTTTTGCCCTGCATTTATTTTTGTAACTTCGCGCAATTAGGTTATACTTTTTTATTTTTTCCTTTAGGTTGTTGCCTGTTTCGCTTGTTTCATTCCTTTGTGTGATGGCTCCGAAGTCTGCTGCATCGAAGCCCCCAAAGGCCACTACGAAGGTTTTTGGACGGAGTCGAGTGACTCCGCAGCTTCTTGCTGAGTACGAAAAGCTTGGGTATTTTGAAAGTGGTCAAGCTAGGGCTCCCGGAAACGAAGTAATTCCTACCCGAGAGATGATGAAGTCGTAGTATTCCGCGATCTCTTTGCTGCTGGTCTTCGGTTTCCCCTTGACCCTGTTGTCGTTGCAATTCTTCGCAACTTCGACATGTACGTGCACCACCTTACTCCGAATTCCATCCTTCAGTTGAGCTTGTTTATGTGGGCGTGCAAAACCATGGGTGTCAATCCTACTGCGGCCAACTTCGTTCTTGCTCACACTATCCATCATCAGCCACTGTACATGGAATGCACCGAAGGTGACACATATATCAAGGAAGAGGCCCAATTTGCTTCGCTGAATTTTAGGTACAGATCTGATGTGGATGTCCCTGTTGTGTGCAATAAGAACAAGTGGGAAGATGACTGGAACACCTTCTAGTTCTATCATAAGGTGGATGACACCGCTGCATCACTGGTTAGCAAGGAGATGCAAGATCTTCCGAAGGGTGTTGGCCTGACTCCCGATGATTCTGATCAATCTCGATTGTTTCTGGTTGTTTTTTCGGGAGATTGCAAAAATCATGGGTACTCGCGATCTTGTCGAGGAGTATTGCTGTTGCAAGATTTTTCCGGTGAAGTCTGGATGGTCTGTTGTCGCATGGAGCGACTTTACAAGCCCCATCAAGATTCCGGACTTTACTAAGAGCTTCGGAGTGAAACTCGAAGGTTTGTGTCTTTTTTGATTTGTCATATATTTTTTGCGTTTTATATACTGCGCTTTCTTGTATATTTTTTTTGCTTATTTTTTCATTCATCTCAGATATTGATGTTCTACTAATCAAAGATGCCGCCAATGAAATTCTTGGTCTTGCCAGCCTTAAAGTGGACCATGACATTATGAATCGAATTGGTGGTCGTCGCGACAACCGTGTTTTTCAGTTCTTTGGCATTGCTGCTGGTGATCGTCAAGTTACCATCACTCAGCGCGAAGCTGCTGCCAAGCACGCCGCGAAGAAAGGGTCTGGCAGCGTTGCCGAACCTTCGTCTGTTGCTGCGCCTTCTCGTCCTAGGAAAAGACGTGCGAAGGCCGCAAGCAACTGTCAGCCTAAGCGTCGCCGCAAGCAAAGATCCGCCAGAGACTGTATTTTCTAGTCCCGATGGTAGCGACGGAAACCGAAGCGAAGGTAACAAGAGAAACGAGAATGTGGTTGATCCTGCGTTGTCTGGGCGAAGCACTCGAGCATCTGACATAGAGCATACAGAAGAACAAGTTGATGTGACTTCACTGTCGCCGCGTCAAGATGCTGCTGCCGGTACCATTACTCAACCTTTTGATATTGACATTAGTGATCGTGAACCGGAGAGTGATGAAGAGCTTGCTGCCCCTTCTAAAACAAGTGGTAAAGCACCTGCTGTAGCCGAAGATGCATCTAAAGATCCTGCTCCTTCTAAAGGGCTAGTTCCTTCTTCTTCGCGCAAAGTTATTGCTGCCTTCGCTACTGGTGCCGGCGACAGTGACAGTAGTTTTGACACTGAGTCTGATAGCGGCCGGCGAAGTGGTGGTGTTTTTGTTAGTGCTGATTCTCCCTCAGTTGTTGCGCGCCGTCTCGGGATTTCTCAGAACTCTCGTTTTTTTGGTGATCGTAAGAGGAAGTTACTTCAGTTCTGTAGCGATGATCGCGAATGTGCTTTGCTTCAGGAGGCTGGCCAACCTTTTAGCTTCCCTATCATGGAAGAAGATCTGGGCCGCGAAGGTGCTGATGAAGTTTTAACGCAGGCTCAAGATCTTGCCATGAAAACTTTCGTTGCCTGCCGAGTTGCTCAACGCCGGTTCCGTGAAGACATCCGCCAGTTCGATCTTCGTGACCAGACTACCTCTTCTGCTCTTGAGAAGGAAATTGTTACTGTCAAGAATCTTCAGAAGGACAAGGATAGCCTTGCTGCTGCTTTGGAGGATGAGAAAAAGAAGAGTGTGGCTTTGTCTTCGGAAATAACTTCTCTTTCGGAGAAGAATAGCTCTCTTGAAAACGAAGTTGCTAAATTGAAAGAAGCTATTGAAAGTGAGAAGAAGAAAAGCGAAGGTGTGAAGAGCCTTTACGAAGGTAAGCGGAAGGAGCTCGATGAACTGAAGACTACTCATGCTGCTCTTGCGAAGGAACATGAGGAATACTGTGACGAAGTGCAAAAGCATATTGTTCCTGTTTGCAAGAAGGTTCATGATCTTTTGGTAGACTTCGGCACTGCACCTGGCCCATACAGCATCAAAGATCAATACATCAGTGACATTTTTAAGTGGTTGTCACATGGTGTTTCCTCTCTAGCTTCGGCTGGCCGTTCTTTTGGTGAACTGAGTGCTGGAGTTGCTGCGCGAACCATTTGTCACTCCGTGTATTCTCTCTTGAGCACCCCTGCTGATGGGTCCGAGCCTGCTGTCTCCGAGACTGCTCTTCGCCAGATGCGCGATGGCTCCTTTGCATGGCCTCAAGAAACCAATGTTGATCGGATACCTGCTCTACCGAAGAACATTGCGAAAAACTTTGTTAAAGAGTTTTACTGCAAGTTTGGTTTTGGCTATGCGGTTGCTGAGGCCCGTCGTGTTCTGCGCAAGGTTCATTGCTGTGCTCTTCGCAAAGTTATTATTTGTATTTTTAACGTTCCTGTCTTCTGCCTTCGTTTGCTTTAACGTGCGACTTCTCTTTTCCAGACTAGCCCCAGCCCTGCTGCTTCTAAACAAGCTGGTGTTATCTCCGGCGCCGCGACTGCTCTGCCTTTTCTATACCTTCGGCTGGTGCTGCTTCTCATGGGGCTGATGGCCAAGTCGTTGCTTCTACTGCTCCCTCCTCTTCGGCTGGCGGAATGCAAGGCGCTATTTCTTCTGCTGCGCAAACTACATCAACCGCTCCCCATACAACCGAAGAGGTGTGAAGATTGGGGCTGCAGTGACTAGTGTAGGGCGGGGAGTGTTAGGACATATTTTGCCTGTGTAACTGAACTATTTTGCGAATCTGCGCAGGTGCTGGAGTTGTGCCCTGCGCAGATAGACGAAGATGCCTGCCCACTTGTTATAAACCGTGGCGACTATTTTATGTCTGGTTCCATATGGCGAAAATTTCATTTGAAATTTCCTCACGTGTCCTTCGACGAGTTTTGGTCTTACAAAATGAACCGATATGATGAGCGCAATAACGCGTCTAAGAACTTCTTTGAGCAATACAACCGGAACCGGCTGATTAATGATTCAACTTCGCAACGACTCCTCCATGGAAGTGACTCTTCTGTTGCTGCGCAACCTTCGAATAGTTCCCTGTATGCTGTCGGCTCTTCTGTTGCTGTTCTGAAGGTTGAGATTATTGATCTTACCGAAGACTATATGCACGAATACATCTACAAGCGTTCTAACTGACAAGTTAGAGGACTGCCTTGTGTGTGTTTGGCTATAACTTAGTCATGTTGTTATGTCTGTAACTGCGATATTGTTCAAACACTTTCTTGTTGTAATAAGTTACCATTTCCGCGAAGTCCTTGGTTTTGAAACTTCGGAAAAAAGGGAACTCAAACCGGAAGCACCTCCCCCTAGTTTCCTTTTCCGTGTTTCACAACCTGTATTGGCGAGTTTGATGGAAAAGAATTGTTATTTTTCTCTCACGTGCTGCCTTTGCGCAGTTATGCGTTATATATTGCTATAACGCGACGTTTTTGGTTGCATCGTCAAACAACGTTTTGTTCCTCGAGATGACTCGTCAGTCGAATCTCGCATTTTTCTTCATGCATACGGTGCCGAAGGCTTCTTTCCTTGCTAAAGAAGGAGATGATTTGCGACTGCGCCTTTTAACGAGTCGACTTATCCCTACGGATTTTTCCCAGGGGCTTCGCGCATTGGCCGCCGAAGGCTTTTTGTTGTTTTCGTGCTCGACTTCGATGCGAGCACCCTAAGTGAACCAATTACGTTTTGCGTTTAGCTTCAAACGTAATTGTTCACTTACGTGATATATGTTCTTTGCGACCTGTGCCGAAAGTGACAACTCATTTCATTTGAGTTGTGTCACTTCGGACTTCCTGATGCGCGCCGATGATATTTTTGGGGAGTCCTTGTTATAATTTCCAAGGAGATATTACACATGAAGACCGCCTCATTAAAAACCTCGCATCCCTGTTGTGCCGATGATTACACAACTAGGGACTCTCCCCGCGAGGAAAAGAGTACGGCTTCGAAAACTCAAAATGAAATGTTTGTTACAAAAATGCGAAATGAAAAGAAACTACTAAGAAAAAGAGCTAAGATACAACGAAGCTTGTTCCTCTTTCACAGTCAATACTTTTGCAGCATATCTTCGTTCCACGAGTATGGATCCTCCACTCCTTCTAGATTGGTTAGCCTGAAAGCCCCTGGTCTTGTTTCTGTCGCTATGAAAGGACCGTCCCATTTTTCTTGTAACTTTCCCGTGCCTCGTGTCTTTTTTCTTAAGACCGTATCTCCTGTTTTTATGTTCCTCCTTCGCACCTTCTTGTCCTTCCATCTTCTGGTTTCTTCTTGATAATATTCAATGTTCTGTAATGCTTGGAGCCTAGCCTCTTCGCAGGTGTCCAGTGCTGGTGCCATGTCTTCATTTCCAGGTGTGTCTTCGGTACGAATGGACCCTAGTTTTATCTCCTCTGGTACCATTGCCTCTTCGCCGTATAGCAACTTGAATGGCGTGAATTTTGTGGCTCTTGACTCTATTGTGTTGTGAGACCATATGACTCTTGGTAATTCATCTGCCCACTTGCCCCTTGGTATGCCCGTGATGTTTCTTTTTATGCCTGTGAAGATTATTCCGTTGGCCCTTTCGACGGCTCCGTTGGATTGCGGGTGATATACCGAAGCAGAACACAATTTTGTGCCTAGGTGAAAGCGAAACTTGCGAAAGTCTGTCGAGTCAAATTACTTGCCGTTGTCCACCGTTATCTCGTACGGGACTCCAAATCTGCAGACTACATTTTGCCAAAAGAATTTTGTACTATCCCCAAAGTTATAGTCTGTACAGCCTTCGCCTCAATCCACTTTGAGAAGTACTCTACAGCCACTATTGCATATTTGTAATTTCCCGGAGCCGTTTGCAGAGGCCCCACGATGTCAATTCCCCATCTTGCAAATGGCCATACCGAAGGAAGGAGCTGTATTTCGTAAGGTGAAAACTTGGAGTAGTTTATGTGCTTCTGGCAGTTGTCGCATGTCCTTACAATCTCTTCGGCATCTCTCACTGCTGTTGGCCAATAAAACGCTTCACGAAATGCCTTTGCTACTAGTTTTCTTGTTCCTATGTGGGAAGAGCACATGCCCGCATGTATTTCTCTGAGTAACTCTTTGCCTTCTTCGCGCGATACGCACTTGAGTAATGGTGCGCACACGCCTACCTTGTACAAGTTCTCCCCCCTCAACACGAATGACCTTGCTCTTGCTGCCATTCTCTTCCTGTCAACTTCGTTCTCTGGCTCATAATGCCCCTTTAGATATGCAACTATTTGTGTCCTCCAATCTTCACTGGTAATTGCGCTGACAAGCTTCGGCTCCGATTCCTCGAAGTGTGCAGTCATTTTCCTCAATGTTTCATAGAACACATCAGGTGGTAGTGGTTGTTTTGTGGCTCCTGCTTTTGCTAAAGCATCTGCCTCTTTGTTCTGTTCCCTTGGTATCTTCTTTACTGTGAACCCCAGGAAGTGTTTCTCCATTGCTCTTACTGTTTTCAAATATGAAGACATTTCGTCTTTCTTTGCTCTGTATGCTTTACCTATTTGGTTTGTGATGAGCTCTGAGTCTGTGTTTAGTATCAACCTTCGTGCCCCCACAGCTTTTGCTTTTCGAAGGCCCAATAGCAATCCTTCGTACTCTGCGACATTGTTTGTGTACCCATCAAATTCTAGCCTTACCACGTATCTCATTTTTATTCCCAAAGGAGATGTAAGAATTGCCAAAGCTGCTACACCATCATTACAATACGCCCCATCACAAAATATTTCCCATGATTTTTCTTCATTTGGCGACTTCGCGCCGTCTTCATTTGATTGTGCCCATTCTGCAACGAAATCTGCCGGCACTTGAGACTTTATTGCTGTTCTTGGCGCGAAGGTTATGTCATATTGAGACAGCTCTGCTGCCCATTTGCCAATCCTTCCTGAGGACTCCTTGTTCTCAAACATTTCGCGAAGCGGGAAACTGGTTGGTACTACCACTTTAAAACTTTGGAAGTAATGCTTCAACTTCCTTGCTGCCATTACTACTGCGTATGCCATTTTCTCTAACTCTGAGTACAATTTTTTTGCTCCCTTGAGCACTTCGGAGACGAAGTATATTGGCATTTGTTTCAACTTACTGCCGTTCTGCTTCTCCTCGACCAGTGCTGCACTGACCGCGTGAATTGATGCTGCCACGTACAGCAGCAACTTTGCTTCGGGCCCTGGACTTGCCATTATCGTCAACTTTTCCAAGTATGTGTTTGGAGAGAAAAATAACAAAACATTCTCTCTGCGTGAGAATAATAAAGTGCGGGCGTGCCGGTGTACTAAAGTACACAAAAAGACAAAAATTAGGGAATCACAAACTTTATTCATATTTAATAAAAATACAAATATTTCTAGCTTGCGAAGCACCTCCGATTAAGCTGCTATGGTCATAGTCTTCGGTCTTCACTTCACGTTCTCCATGCATGATGATGGTGATGGTGTAGATGCAGGCGTCGGCATCATTCATGGCCTTGTCGGTATCCATGAGCCGGTGTAGCGTAGCTGGGACATCAGCTTCGCCCGCCCGTGCCGTTTGGCCTCGTCGGTCGCGAACGGCGATGTAGTCGTAGTAGAGGTAGGTTGTCGATGCATAGGTCGGTGTAGCTGGAACTAGAGAGGACGTCACGGCGAAGACGAACGTCACGTAGCGGTGGCCTCCATCTTCTTCGATTGGCTCCTTGTAGAGCACGTGCATATATGCACGTATGTGCATGGCCCTTGAGATCTCTCCTCTTGCTTGCTTCTTGCTCGTCATACACGTGCACATACATGCATGCACACACATATCGTGCATGGCTGCGTTGCTTGCTTCTTACTGCGCATGCCCGCGCAGCAGGGCAGTGATCTTCTTGCTTGCGTCTTGTGAGCGCCGATCTTCTGGCTACTCGAGAGTGCCTGCGGCCATAAGTACAACGGCGTTGGCGCTTCTCTCAGCCTCGGTTCCTGGCGACGTCGTCTGCTGCCGGCATCACGCTCCTGGCAAGACGCCCTCGCCGGCTTCACGTCATCCGAAAAGGATCAGCCGGCCCTGTGAAGACGAGGAGAGGGCTCATGGCGATGCAGCGGATGGCGAAGGCGTCGGTGCTCAACAGACGGAGAGCGGCGACTCCTTCCTTCGCTTGGAAAACACCTGCCGTCGATGGAGGGGAGCTGCGGCTCTCTCGATCTTGCTCCTGGCGGCGTACCTGCAAGGCTGCACCACCAAAGATGAAGACGTGCGCCATCTTGTCCCTGCCGCTCGATGCGCTCGCCAGTTTGCTTGGTGTCGACTTCGGCGTGGTCGTCAACCTTGCCGAGACGACGGCACTTGCCGAGGATGGTCGCCGGGACGTCGTTGGCCTGATGCAAGCTTTGGCCTCCGCCGAGCACTTCACATGATCGAAGTTGTGGTCTTGTTTCCCGGCGGCTGGCGGCAGCTCTGCTAGGCTCCCTGAAGGCTTGAACGTGGAAGAGCTCCTTGATCCGGGCGGCGTCGCGTGGATGTCAATATCCGCCTTTCCTCTGCCGGCTGCCGGCCACCACGGCACGGCGGCGGCCGCCGCCTCTTCTCGCGCCGGGACCTCCTCGAGGGCCAAGATCAGCCCTAATAGAGCACATGCATACACATGCATGTACGGCGCATGCCCTCTTAGGACATCTTGCTTCTTGCTGGCCGTAGAAGTGCACGTGCATGCACAGGCACGGGCGTGCATGGCTGCACGGCCTCATGAGCATCGTCTCGCCTGTGAACCTCGGCTTCGGCTTTCAACCTGTTCGCCGGAATGCTTGCGGCCATCTGCTTCTGAGACGCCGTTCGTCATGATCGTCGTGCTTCCGGCTTCATGGCGCTACTTCCTGTACTTCCCCGGGGTACCTGCGCTGCTAAAGACGAAGAGGAGAGCCATCGCCTTGACGCTTCATACGTGCCCACCTGTTCGTCGGCTTCACGTGACTCCAAGGGGGTCGCCGGCCTTGCTGTGATGAGGACGGCGGAGAGTCGACCAGGTAAACGATCGATGGACAGAAGGGGGCCGCATCTCCTTCCTCCTCCTGGGAGCACCTATGGTCGACGGAGGTTCTCTTAGTAGGCGCGGCCTTCCTTCTTCGGCAGCACCTCAGCAGGGTAGCTCTTCCTCCTAGCGGCGTACCTGCAGCACGGCCTCTCGATCGATCGGAAAGACCTCGCTCGTCGGGAGGACTGCAGCTCTCTCGGTCCTGCTCCTGACGGTACCTCGACCATCCCGGCGGCTCCTGTGATGGCGCCGCGCTGCGGCCGCTGCCACCTCAAGCTTCCTGGCCGGGGCCTCCGTCCGGCTCCCTCGTCAGTCGATCAGGGATGCCGCGCGCGTCCAGCGTCCGCCGCCTAGCTCCCCTTGATGAAGATCCGTCCTCCTCCCTGAAAAAGAAACTTAACATCTGCCCGGAAGTCGGGGACAGCCGCCATCTGCTGGAAATCAGCGCTTCGGTGGTGTCGCAGCCGTGGCCGATGTCGGCACCGAGAGCAGGTGGTCGTCAACAGGCTCTCCGGCTGGCACTTCATCGTGCGTGACGGCTTCAAGGTCGTGGCGACAAACAGCCCTGCTGATGCGGCTCTCCTTCACCTGTGATCCTTCGTGCCATGCGTCATCTTCTCGGAGCTTCCGGCGTCGTGGCGTTCGTGCCATGCGTCATCTTCTCGGAGCTTCCGGCGTCGTGGCGCGGCACCACGGCCGCCGCCGCATCTTCTCCAGCATGCGCCACGCCTCCTCTGGCGGCAAAGCTCTTAACCCTCGCCGTGAGGGAGCAGGGGGCTTTATATCTGCAGGAGCTGCGGTTAGGGCTGGGCACTTTTAACCCGAAAACTGAAAACCGACCCGAACCGAACCCGAGTAACCCGAATTTTCAGTTATTTCGGTTTTCGGTGTTCGGTCCACAAATCCCTGCAATTCGGTCATCGGTCTTTATTTCGGTTCCTGACTGGTGAAACCTAAATAGACCTAAAGAACCGTAATAAAACACAACCCACCCAACCTTCCTCGGCTAGGTGGCTGGCGGCCCAGTAATCTAAACTAGCCCAAAGTGGCCCGTTCCTACTCCCCCGAACCCTAGATGTGTATAGAGTCCAGCCTCCCCCCACTCCATTCTAGCACCTGGCGGCGGCGAGGCAGAGTCGGCGACCTTCCGAAGACGACGTCCGAGCAACGGGACGGAAGGACGCGCTAGACGCGGGGGACGGTGGCGCTTCCTCACTCCTGCAGTCCTTCACCTGCTGCCCTCCACGACGGCTCCAAGCAACGAGTACTCCTGCAAGGTGTCCTCCCTCTGACCTCTCCCTGCTCGCTTTGTTGCTCATCAGTTATGTCTTGGTCATCGATGCGTGGATCTTTATTTCCTTTTCCACTACCACAGTTTATTAATGAAGTATTTGATTTTCCAATTCTCCACTTAGGTAGCATCCAGCAACAACTGCAAGTCTTGCATGCCTGGAGATTGGACTGCGAAGGGCGAAGGCTGCACCTGGTGTTTAGCAGCAATATTAAAATTGTCTGTATTCAGTTTCAGTTTTGAACTTGAGTTGCTCAATGGTGTGCACCATTTGCCTGTATAACAGCTTCTGTTGTTCGCTGCTGTTCGGGTAATACGGGGGACCAAATAGACCGACCCGATTTTTTCGGTCTATTAGGGTTCGGTTCCAAGAATTTTTCTAAGAATTTCGATCCTCAGTTTTGAAAACCCGAAATTACTCAAAACCGAATAGACCGAACCGAGAAAACCGAATAGACCGAATGCCCAGCCTAAGCTGCGGTGCGCAGGCCCAGGAGCCCCGGCGACATCGTGTTTGTTAGCGTAATATCTGCCCGTTGTTAGCTTTACTTGGCAGCTAAGTTGATTAGCTCTTATCCAAAGCCTAGATCATCCTCCGTCCATCTTGATCGCGCGCGCGAGGTTATCACCAGGTGACTTGTTTGGTCCCTGGGTTCTCTCGGAGATATCACGGCGCTCGGCGAGAGCTCTCAGGACTCTCTGCCCAAGGAACCTTCTAGGTCCTTCTAGACAAGATGCTGGCTGCCATGTGGGCTCGGCCGTATTTAGATTCGGTGTCAATCGTTACAAGTTCGAATACATGCAAGTTAGCTCTGACGCTGAGAACATTTATGCATGTACGTGTGCTGGTGTGCACGAGCCTTGTGGTCTCGCGCAGACCTCATGCATGTACGTGCATGCATATCTGGGTCTTTGCAAAGTTCACTTTTCTTCCTTCGTTGGTGGCTATTGCTGAGAAGGGAACCCGTATATCGGCTCACCCGTCGATCCTTCAGTTCTTCGAGCGTACACAAGCATGTACTCGGACATAGTTACCGCGAATACGTACGCCGTATATTGCCGTATACAGCGTCCTGGACGCCTCTTGTTACGGCCGTCGACCATATACGCGCATGGAAACATGCAACCTAGCTTCTTTCTTTTCATGTTTAGAGATAGCACGTATGAGCCTTACTAGCAAATATGCCCGTGCGTTGCAACGGGAGGAGAATTTTTTTATATCGTTTCTTAGTATAAACAAATGATAAAAATCTTACATGATTCTTTGATTTATGTACCACCACGATTATTTCCAAAAATGATTTCGAATTCATGCCTATTGGATGGTATGAACCCACCATATATAGAATCATAATAACTTTTATAGACATACTAATATAAAACAAAACAATAAAAACTGGTGTGTATTCTCAATCTCATATCAAGCTCTCACACTTAAAACATGTTGAGGATGAACTCCTTTCAGTCTGAATCTGATGAATCATACAAAGGATTCACCATGGCGATGCAATTTTTACTCAGAGTATTTCGTCGTATCACACAACGTGCTTTTTTACGATTTCTCTTCACTTGTTTTTGTTCTGCTGTCATGTTTGCATAGAGCAGCCTCTGACGATCACGTATCGCCTGCCTTTGCTTTGGTTTTAAATTTGCATAATGTGCCCTAGCATTTGCACGTTTTGCTTCAATTTGCTCGGACGTGAGGTCCACTATAATTTTCTTTTGCTGATGAGTTTCACGGCGTTTTTTTAGTAATTCATCCTTTTGTTGGTCGCATAGTTGTGCATATCGGTCCCTTTCTCGTTGCCGTTTACGTTCTTTAGGATCCTTGAGTAGTGGTTGGTCACCGGATGTCGTGGATCCACTGTCGTTGCTAATATCGTTGTCATCTGAAGAAATGCATTACACATTTAGTTAGGTAATATTAGATGGAATGAACATTTTATTTATAAACATTAGTTAAGTTGATCATACCTGTGTAGGCACTGCTGCTCAGTTTTCTCAATGGATCGTGATCCTCGGGTGGTTCTAAAGAAGACATCTGCAAGAATATATTCAGTACTTCAAACTGTAGATCAAGACAACATTATCAAGAAAATGCATCCGGATGTAGGAATAAGCTCTAGAAAAGTTTGAAGTCCCACTGATTTTCTCAGCCTCGATATTTTGCTTAGAAAATTAATTTGGTTTACTTCATCAAATTAGAGGAATTTTGCGAAGTTTTCACCCTCTTTTGGGACAAAACTTCTATGCCGCACGGACTCCAGTTTGGTCCCTTCAAGCTACGTGCAACAGAAAAATACTCATAGCAACTACACAAGCCTCATTAGGCCATGCCATGGAACAGGCCAACAAGCCAACACCTAGACAATGTATAGCTTACGTGTGGGAGTGTGTGACCGATGGTCCCGAGACCTACGTACGTAGTATTCTTTATCCTCCGCGCCACTGTTGGCACCTACTCCATCTTAACCAAGGAGACAGACCAGAAAGCCAGACTGCCGCTTAGCTCGTTAAAGTCCTAGCCGGTGCCCCACACGATTACTACGAGAAACAAATTTGGGGTGCAGGAGCTTCTTCACCTCAACGGTGCTAGGCGTTGAGTTGTTGAGGACGGAGATTTATATATGGATTCTATTGGCTATATGAGGGCAGCAATTCAATTGTGCTAAGGACTTGGTTTTATTCCCCGTGCGGGGGAAGCTCCCTGACGCGGTGGCGCGTTTGAGTCCAACTCAAGTCTGCGGAGGAACCGTGAGGCGTTGCGTGTTCGTGTCCAGCTCGGGAGAGTCCATCCAATTTTCAGCTACTCGCCCGTGGACGGACGAAAACCGGGTGGCAGAATTAACGAAGGATTTGTTTCTTGCTTTAATATTAGGTAGAAATTATAAAGCTCTCATGCATACTCAGAGAACTCTACAAAAATACGTCAAACAAATGCCCCCCACCAAGTTGAGATCGGATGCGTAGCTAATCCGGGCTCGGCTTGGTGAAGAAACAATTTTGACATCCACCGGCGCATCAACGAATTAAGTGCAGCCGGGCGCGATCAACTGTTTCTTGATTACGGCCGTGTGGCGTGTGTCACGCCCCTGGCGCCATCACAGCGTACGCACAAGTAGATCACCTGGATGACCAGCGACAGAGCTGTCGGCTTTAACCAGACCGTCCAGACGTGTTGCTCGCAAGTCTCGCTGGACTAAAACCGCGACCCATATATATTACATACGCCCGGCCCCAGCACCGTCACAGCGTACGCGCACACGGGTCGTATACATCGTCGCCATTGCCTGCCGCGATACGTAGATGTATCTCTGGCTTGTTCAAGCGTTCGGCCGGAGAACACACATGGACCACTCCCGCTCAAACAGCTTCTAGTATGCCATGGGTTCATGAGTTTCCATAGCATGTAGAGGCTTTATCATTCTAAACCTCTACATTTTAGCAACTCGGGAGTTGATCCCAGTACTCGTGTTTGCTGATCAAGAGGCACCATATGCATATGTGCACTCTTTCTTTGAAGAGGAGTTCTTTTTTTTAAGGAACAGATAACACACGAGCTCTCAAAAATGTGACGAAGCATCAGTATAATTCTTATATATCTCAATCGATTACATTTACAAACAGCGTGGTTTATTACCACAGCCTCCATGACGCCAACCTTCAAACCTAGTGCCAAGGTGGCACATGACACGGGCATCGAGCTAAGCTCCAAGGGAGAGCAGAGGTCACGGGGTCGCATGTCGGCGCCTCCATGTCCGCTCTACTGATCAAGTCGTTGCTGCACTCGCTGCGGAGTCGGGTGCCGCATACGTGGCTGCAGTCTAGCTGCTGCCCCCTGCGTCACTGCGTGTACCGGGACATAGCTTTGTAGCCACGTCTAGCTAGGCCGCTGCTGAGGCAGTCGGCATGGATGTGGTTACTGTTCCGATCGTGTCATGTCGCGAATGTCCTGCGGCTAACACACCAAAAAAGAGACAGAGGGAGAAGAAAAAAGAAAGATGCAAATAAAACCCAGCTGAGACATAATTTGGTGAGTTGAAAGAGTACTTAGCGAATGTTCGTGCTGACTCCCGGATGTGTGTGTTGGGGCCGTATAGCTGCTGCGGCATTAGCCAACAAACACGTCTTGTTTTCGATCGGTGGTGAAGGGACGTACCACTCGCCGAAGAAATTCTTTATCAATTCAGTCGCGACCACTTAGCTGCTGTGGTGCCAGCCGACCGAACCGAAGGGTTTCACAGCTTGACGCGATCCCGCGTTGGTGCGTCGCACTGCTCCCGTGGAGGTGAAGCGAACGTCCTGCAACACTTGATGAATAATAGGTGTCTTGCGTGCACCTGTTAGAGTAAAGATAACGGCCAAGGGAAAGAGGCAATAAAACAAAGTTTTATGTTGTTTTTTTTTTTTTGAAAAAATGTTGGCTTTCCCACTGATGTTAGCCATATGAGCAGCTTAAGATGAGACTGCCAAAGGACTGAACTGTCGGGATACCGCTGAATGACCATAGCGGCGGCGGATGAACCTTGCCTCCCTAAGTGTAAGTGAGTGCGGACAACATGCTTCCGCGACTCCATCGGGTAGCAACGGGAATTATCTTCCGAGACTCCCTTGCATTGAGTTGAACCACGGCACCGCTCGCACCTCTCGCCACGTGGACGTAGGTATGGCTGAGTCGGTATACAGGGTTTGGGATAACGGCTACGGAAATTGTGCCATTACTTTTGCCGAGGATGGCAAACAGCTACCCTCCGCCTTCTTCTTGAGATTTGACTTGCTTGATACTTGAACTAGGTCATCTTTTTTTTAGACCTCTTGAACTTGAACTTGAGCTTTTTCTTGATCATCTTTCTTTTCTTTTTTTACACCTCTTGAGACTTGAATCTTGCTTCTTCTTGGAATTTGGAGGGTAGCCATTCACCTCTGTGTATCTAGATGGATCCTCGCTGGCATCATCTTTTTTCTAGTCTCTTGTTTTCACCTCCCGAGGATGGCAAGTGGCTGCACACTGAATGAAACCTGTGCCGCACCAGGTAGCTCTTTTCTTGCTCTTCTCCTATAGTCTTCCTCGGGGTGTGCCATCCTGCAACAAGGAGCGCGAGGGGCATGGTCGCCTCGCTGCTTAGGAGTCGTCGAGTGGTCTCCCCGCTGCCCCAGTGGAGCACACTTGGCACGTGTGTTGCGCTGTGCATGAAGGGGTGTCGGCTGAAACTCCACCAGGCATTAATGCCCAAAGCCTTCTAAGCGCAGTCTTGAGGCAATCCTTCTCTTGCACTGCAGCTGAACATGATATGGGGAAAGCCATGTTTGTAGGACTCGTGTAGTCCATAAAAAGTGAATAAAAAAAGGGTAGCCAAGTAGTACAATGGAGAGTGCACACTAGCCACCGAGAGCAAAAAAAATGTTTTATGTGGAGAGAAAAAATGGAGGGATGCAAAGGTGTAACCGGAATACCGTCGGTAGTGAAAATAATGAGGAGGCACATCATTGCCCCCAGTGTTGAAGGATGCGCCGGAATGCCATCAGCGGTGTAGAAGGGCACACCGGAACGTCATCGGCGTGCAGATGATCGAGGGGATGCGGTGTTGCCGCAGTGTCGATGGATGCTCCGGAATGCCGTCGGTGATGTTGAAGGCCGCGCCAGAACGCCATCGGCGGTGTAGAAGGCCACCTCGGAACATCATCGACGGTGCAGATGACTGAGGGGACATGGTGTTGCCGCAGTCTCAAGGGATGCGCCAGAATGCCGTCGTCGATGAGGATGGCCACACCGGACTGTCGTCGGCTGTGAAGTAGGTTGGGAGCACACGGTTGCCCCCAGTGGTGGTCATGTAGAATGTCATGCCAGAACGCTGTCGGCAGTGAAGTAGCTAGGTTGGGGAAGCATGCCGACAACGATGTAGACGACCAAGGAAGTACGGGTCTTGGTGGCTTGGTGCAGACTTGGGATGATGATGGACGGCACATGATAGATGCGCCTCTCGCCGGCTTCGTCCTCCATGTGCTTACCAAGTTGTGGATGGCACCGGATGCTGATGTGGCTCCTCCCTAGGCCGCATGATGAGCACCATTAGGGTTACCAAATGGATTTGGTGTCTCCTCGGTACTTGTCGATCCTGCTTGTTGCCTTTGGGCTCCCACGGCCACTTGTTGAGCTGGCCGGTGTAGACGAGCATCTTGAGATCGCAGCGCGGCCGAATGCACCTTAGCAAGTAGATGTGGGATGGCTGTAGGGAGGGCCTGGTTACTCTGCTCGTGACTCCCAGGCTCCGGCGGCCGCTTGTTAAGCTGATCGATTTCGACGGGCGTCTTGAGCTCGTGGTGCGGTGAGCACGGACGAGTAAACGTAGGCTGGCTAGCCCTACTCATCAAAGCCCTATGGATCGACGGGCCTCCGTGACGTGCTCCGCGTATGCACGTGGTATACACATGCATGCTTGGAGTAGAACATGTGCATGTACTTGCATGCTATGCGTCTTCGTAGATGAATGAGAGCCTCTTAGTAGTGACATCTTGCAGCCAGACTGCCACCTCAGCGTCGTCATTATATCGGTGTCGTTCTCGTCATCATGGCAGCTGAGTGGTGTCGCCGTCGTAGGCAGCACCGTCTTAGTTCTCCCGGCACCGCTCCTTGGCTTCATCTTCGTGAGCTTGCCGTTGACGATGTCAAGCTCTGGACGACGTGGTCGTGCAAGGCCACTGCCATTGCGGCTCAGCATCTGCAAACCACACATCCCCTGGTGCCTCCCTTCTTCTTTATCATCCTCGGTAGCTTGTGCCTCGCGGTGTCGCTGTCACCATCAGCGTCGCGCCTCTGTTGTGAGTAGGCGTCACACTCCTTCACTACCCGTCCAAGACACAGCTGAACCACCGCAGATGGATAGGGGTGCCATGGCTCCCTTCCTGCTTGCTCGACGTGCTCGCCGGTGGCTGCTCTTCAACTCCCGCAGCCTCTGAATGCTAGCGGCAATGGTGGACGAAGGTTGCTTGATGGAGGTTTGGGAGCCACCGGTGGGTCGAGGATCGATCTTCTCTTCCTTCTCGTGTTTTCCGTCACTTTGGCAATGCACAGCTGCCGGTCGGAATGATGCCAACTCCATGCTTGATATCTCCTCCAGCGCCCCTGGTTGAGGCTGCTGTTTTGGTGGATGGCTCTCCCCACCGACAAGAAAAGAGATCATACTGCTTTTCCTTAGCTTCCTAACCCTAGCTCCGGAGCAGTTGCTGACTCCCTGCAACAACAATAATATGGGCGGTGGAGGCTCGAGGCTCTGCCAACTTGATGCGGATGTGGGCCGCAGCGTGCGGCTCCACCCTCCAGGTGCTCCACCCTTCAGCGTGCGGCCGTCGAGGTCGAGGGTAGCCGTCCAGGTTGAGGCAGTCGACGGGTCGCAGAGGTTGAAGTCGTCACGGCCGGCTGTTTGGGTTCGACACGTCCTCTCTAAGAGCGATGGCCTTCGGTGTGCCTGGCAGCAGCGGCCGTGGCGTTGTCTTGTCATCAAGATCAAGGTAGTAGTGGGAGGCTAGCAGATGTCCCGGCAGAGTCGATTATGGCACAACGATCTCCAGGTCTTGGACATCCTTGATTGGCCTTTAGTGGCACATGTACATGTGCATGCACGTATATGCTACACGATCTTTAGGAACACCTCTTCTGGTTGCTTGCTTCTTGGGCATGCACTCACAGGTGCTCGCACAGCTGCACATGAGCGATGATCTTTTCTCGCCTGCCTCTTGTGGATGTCGATCTTCCGGCTGCTCACGTGAGCGCCTGCAGCCATCAGCATGACGTCGACGTCGTCTTCGTGCTCCACGACACCGGCACTTCATCAGCTCTTGGCCCCCTGCGCCACCGAAAATGAAGGGCACAGCCATCGCCTTGCTCGACTCGACGTGCGTCTCCGGCCCTGTTCGCCGGTGAACTTGTTCCTTGGACTTGTACGCCACATAGGAGTATGCACGGCTTGCTCCTTGAGCCTCTTCTTGCTTACCCCTTGAACCTGTACGCCGCACAGGGTGCTCGGCTTGCGTCTTGTCTTGATTGGCCCCTCGCAAGTGCACAAGTATGCACATGCACATAAGCACGCGCATGACCTTGCTTGCATTGTGAACCTGTACGCCGGTCTTCTGCCTGTTCGCCTGAGCGCCCACGGCCATCAACGTGACGTCGGCGGCGCCGGCACTTCCCTCGGCTTCTGGCTTCCCGCAATGTCGTCGACCACTGACGTCACACCTCCGTCGTTATGGCTCGGCTCATTCACTATTCCTTTGCCATGGCCTGCGAGAGGACGGGCGGAAGACGAGGCGAGCGGGCTTCCTGTGCCACCAAAAACGAAAAGCGGAGCCATCACCTTGATGCACGCCTATTCGTCGGCTTCTTGTGGCTCTAGGGATGTCGCGCCACGCTGTGGCCGCCGCCTCCCCTTGCTCCTGCATCTGTGAATACGGAGGGCAAATGCATGCATGGACTTCCTTGCTTGCACTTGATCGCCGGTCATCGTGGTGTTGGCGCCGTCGTCTCCGGCCGCCCGGCGTCATCATCGTCTTGGCACCGTTCTCGCCTCTGTGCGCTGCCTTGTGACCTGTACTACCAAAGATGAATATAGGATGAGGCTTGATGATGAGGACGTCGTTGAGGGTGCATCGTCGTCCTGGTGGGGCGCCTGACGGCTTGAGGATGTTGGGATGGGTCGAGGATGGAACATCTTCTTTCCCTTGGCGACCCCTGTGATAGCGTGGCTTCGCGGCCACGGCCTCCTCTTCATCAACGTGTTGGGCTCTTCATCGGATGACGCGCCATCGTGCTTCAATGGTGGAAGGGCCTCTCCAGCTCCTTGGTCAATGAGAAAAACTCCAGCACCATGGCGCGGCATTGCGGTCGCGGCCTCCTCTAGCCTCGTTGCTTCTGGCAGCTCCTCGGAGAGTGAAAAAGGGTCAGCACGATGAGTGGCGACGGAAATTCGCCGACCGCCCGGGGCGTCTCCCTCCTAGCGGTCATCGTGCTCGCCGGCTTCAACGATGACGGCGGGCGGAGCTTGGGATCGCCGGCCTGCGTAGGCTGCCGGCCTTCATCGTCTCATGGATGCCGGACGGGTTGCCGCTCCCCCTAGTGACTGCTCTCTGCTAGATGAGAGTTGCCCATCAGCCCCCACGTGTACAGTCTGAAAGAAAGACAAAAAAACCTGCTGCCGACCGCAAATGTCAATGCCTCACTATGGCACCGTGGTGCTAGGTATGGGCGCAGATCTCGAACCGAGCGCCCAAGGAAACATGGGCAGCTTAGGTGTGTCAGCTTGACTACTTCCACTTCACGCCGAAGATCATCACGCAAAAGATGTTAATGGGAGAACTTTGAAGACGAATTCGACGAGCACTGCGCAGCAGAGATGGGAGGAGAACCATGTCCCACTGGGCGTGTCAATTTGTTTGGAGAGAAAAATAACAAAACATTCTCTCTGCGTGAGAAAAATAAAGTGCGGGCGTGCCATTACACAAAAAGACAAAAATTAGGGAAACACAAACTTTATTCATATTTAATAAAAATACAAATATTGGTTCCCTAATACACATGTGCGGTCCATAGCCTGCCGTTGGGCAAATCTGACATAGGCGACGTGGTCTTCTGATTCCCGAGGCTTCGTAAAGCTCCTGGTTAATTACCTCCGCAAGTCTAGCTTGCGAAGCACCTCCGATTAAGCTGCTGTGGTCCTAGTCTTCGGTCTTCACTTCACGTTCTCCATGCATGATGATGGTGATGGTGTAGATGCGGGCGTCGGCATCATTCATGGCCTTGTCGGTATCCATAAGCCGATGTAGCGTAGCTGGGACATCAGCTTCGCCCGCCCGTGCCGTTTGGCCTCGTCGGTCGCGAACGGCGATGTAGTCGTAGTAGAGGTAGGTTGTCGATGCATAGGTCGGTGTAGCTGGAACTGGAGAGGACGTCACGGCGAAGACGAACGTCTCGTAGCGGTGGCCTCCGTCTTCTTCGATTGGCTCCTTGTAGAGCACGTGCATATATGCACGTACGTGCATGGCCCCTTGAGATCTCTCCTCTTGCTTGCTTCTTACTCGTCATACACGTGCACATACATGCATGCACACACATATCGTGCATGACTGCGTTGCTTGCTTCTTACTGCGCATGCCCGCGCAGCAGGGCAGTGATCTTCTTGCTTGCGTCTTGTGAGCGCCGTTCTTCTGGCTGCTCGAGAGTGCCTGCGGCCATAAGCACAACGGCGTTGGCGCTTCTCTCAGCCTCGGTTCCTGGCGACGTCGTCTGCTGCCGGCGTCACGCTCCTGGCAAGACGCCCTCGTCGGCTTCACGTCATCCGAAAAGGATCAGCCGGCCCTGTGAAGACGAGGAGAGGGCTTATGGCGATGCAGCGGATGGCGAAGGCGTCAGTGCTCAACGGACGGAGAGCGACGACTCCTTCCTTCGCTTGGAAAACACCTGCCGTCGATGGAGGGGAGCTGCGGCTCTCTCGATCTTGCTCCTGGCGGCGTACCTGCAAGGATGCACCACCAAAGATGAAGACGTGCGCCATCTTGTCCCTGCCGCTCGATGCGCTCGCCAATTTGCTTGGTGTCGACTTCGGCGTGGTCGTCAACCTTGCCGAGACGACGGCACTTGCCGAGGATGGTCGCCGGGACGTCGTTGGCCTGATGCAAGCTTTGGCCTCCGCCGAGCACTTCACATGATCGAAGTTGTGGTCTTGTTTCCCGGCGGCTGGCGGCAGCTCTGCTAGGCTCCCTGAAGGCTTGAACGTGGAAGAGCTCCTTGATCCGGGTGGTGTCGCGTGGATGTCAATATCCGCCTTTCCTCTGCCGGCTGCCGGCCACCACGGAAGTCGGGGACAGCCGCCATCTGCTGGAAATCAGCGCTTCGGTGGTGTCGCAGCCGTGGCCGATGTTGTCGGCACCGAGAGCAGGTGGTCGTCAACAGGCTCTCCGGCCGGCACTTCATCGTGCGTGACGGCTTCAAGGTCGTGGCGAAAAACAGCCCTGCTGATGCGGCTCTCCTTCACCTGTGATCCTTCGTGCCATGCGTCATCTTCTTGGAGCTTCCGGCGTCGTGGCGTTCGTGCCATGCGTCATCTTCTCGGAGCTTCCGGCGTCGTGGCGCGGCACCACGGCCGCCGCCGCATCTTCTCCAGCATGCGCCACGCCTCCTCTGGCGGCAAAGCTCTTAACCCTCGCCGTGAGGGAGCAGGGGGCTTTATATCTGCAGGAGCTGCGGTGCGCAGGCCCAGGAGCCCCGGCGACATCGTGTTTGTTTGCGTAATATCTGCCCGTTGTTAGCTTTACTTGGCAGCTAAGTTGATTAGCTCTTATCCAAAGCCTAGATCATCCTCCGTCCATCTTGATCGCGCGCGCGAGGTTATCACCAGGTGACTTGTTTGGTCCCTGGGTTCTCTCGGAGATATCACGGCGCTCGGCGAGAGCTCTCAGGACTCTCTGCCCAAGGAACCTTCTAGGTCCTTCTAGACAAGATGCTGGCTGCCATGTGGGCTCGGCCGTATTTAGATACGGTGTCAAGCGTTACAAGTTCGAATACATGCAAGTTAGCTCTGACGCTGAGAACATTTATGCGTGTACGTGTGCTGGTGTGCACGAGCCTTGTGGTCTCGCGCAGACCTCATACATGTACGTGCATGCATATCTGGGTCTTTGCAAAGTTCACTTTTCTTCCTTCGTTGGTGGCTATTGCTGAGAAGGGAACCCGTATATCGGCTCACCCGTCGATCCTTCAGTTCTTCGAGCGTACACAAGCATATACTCGGACATAGTTACCGCGAATACGTACACCGTATATTGCCGTATACAGCGTCCTGGACGCCTCTTGTTACGGCCGTCGACCATATACGCGCATGGAAACATGCAACCTAGCTTCTTTCTTTTCATGTTTAGAGATAGCACGTATGAGCCTTATTATAAAGCTCTCATGCATACTCAGAGAACTCTACAAAAATACGTCAAACAATATGCTTTTAGGTCTTCGAAGGCTTCCTGCTTCTTTTCACACCAAATTATGTTTTTCTGCCCCGCCAGTTGCTTAAAAACGGCAAGCTTCGCTCTGCTGATTTGGAGATAAAACGACTTAACGCTGCGAGCCTGCCGGTGAGTTTCTGGACCTCTTTCTTCGTTCTTGGCGGTCTCATATTTCTTATTGCCTCTATTTTTCCTGGGTTTGCTTGTATTCCTGATTTTGACACCATACATCCCAGTAATTTCCCCCTACTGACACCAAAGATGCATTTTTCTGGGTTCAACATGAGTCCCATACTTTCTCATGTTCTGAAAAGTTTCCACCAAGTCTTCGATGTGACTCTCCTTATGCTTGCTGTGCACTACCACATCGTCAACGTACGCGGACACATTTCTTTTCAACTGTGGACCAAGAACTATCTGCACCACTCTGTTAAAAGTTGGGTCTGCATTGCGCAAACCTTCGGGCATTCTTACAAAGTAGTATACCCCGAAGGGCGTTATGAAACTTGTCTTGTCTTCGTCCTCTTTTCGCATCCACACCTGATGATATCCCGAAAAGCAATTAAGAAGTGACATTCTTTCTGATTCTGCTGCTGCGTCCACCAACACATGAATTCTTGGGAGAGGGTAGTCATCTTTTGGGGAAGCCTTATTGAGAGATGTGAAGTCTATGCACATTCTCTGATCTCCATTCTTCTTCGGGACCATAACTATGTTGGACAGCCACGTAGTGAATTGTACTTCGCGTATGACGCCTGCCTCTAGCAACTTCTGTACTTCGCGAAGAGCTGCTTTCTCTTTTTCTGGCGATATCACTCTTAGCTTTTGTCTTCTTGGCGTAACCTTCGGATTTAAGTTCAGGCTATGTTCAATAACATCACGCGGTATGCCCTTGAGATCTTTTTTGCTCCATGTGAAAACATCTTGATTTTCGCTTAAGCAGTTAAGCAAGTCTGCCTCTTCTTCTTCACTGAGGTCCTTTGCAATTATGACTGTTTTGTCATCTGTGCTGCCGTTCAACTTCATTCTTTTAGTATGCTGCATGGGCTTGATTCTATTTTCTTCTTCTTTCCGCTTCTGCTTTATTATCTGCGACTCTTGCATGTCATCTTCGGCTTCTTGATTTCCTTCGTTTATTCTCACTAAGTGCACTGGCTTGCGGTCTACGCCTGTATTGTACTCCCTGTCCCGTGCATCTTCCTGGTCCCCATAGACTGATAACACCCCATTGATTGTTGGAATTTTCATGCATAAAAATGGCATGTGAATTACTGCTGCGAATTTGTTTATGACTCCTCTTCCGGAGATGGCCTTGTAAGAATAAGGAATGTCCACTACATCAAAGTTGACCATTTCTGTTCTCATTAGAGCCCCTTCACCCATCGTAACATTCATTTCGATGGTTCCCAAAGCTTCAACTCGCTTGTTGCTGAAGCCATATAACGGTTTCATAGATGTTTGCAATTGATCATCCCTGAATTCCATTTTCCTGAACAAGTCATAAGTGAGAACATCTGCGGAACTGTCATTGTCTACCAGAATTCCCCCTACGTCATTTCCCAGAATGTATTTTGTGTTCTTCCCCAGTATTGCTCTGATGACCAACAGATCTTCGTGTGGGTATCTCTTTAATTTCAAATCAGCCTCCGTGAATGTGATTGGGATATGCGACCACTTTGTACGAAACACCTTGCCCGAAGATAGGTGGCTGACCTTCCTCCTGTCGTCCTTCCTTTGCCTCTTCGATGGGAACTCAGGGAAACAACATCCCCCTGTTATTGCATTTATGACATTCACCCTCTGGTATCTGTCATCTGGATCGTTGTTTATGACGTTGACTGTTTGATATCTGTCATCTTGTTCTGACCTTCGGGCGTTTTGCTGCTGAGATTGCGTTGGGTTTTCTTTTGGTTGGTAAGGAGCACTTGGCGTTGGGACTTGTGCTGATGTGTATGCTGGGTGAAACTGTGGTGGATATGGGAGGGGTTGGAAATATTGCGGTGGCGGCTGATACATGGGCTGCCAGTTTGACGCTGAGCTGTTTGCTACCGAAGGTACGACAGGCGTCGCTCTGTTGAGGAAACCAACTTGGTTTTGCGCAGCTTTCTTCTTTTCTTCTTCCTCCTTTCTCTTGATTGCTACCCTACATTCATACGTCGAATGACCTTTGTTCCTTCCATGTATGGAGCAAACTGTTTGCGGAGGTGGCGTTGAGTACTTGGCAGACCCCTACTGATTTGACTGCGAAGGTGCCTGATTGTTAGTTGTCCCCTTGGATGATACATTGTTTACACCCCCCTGTTGTAGTTCGAAGTGTTTGCTGTGTTTCTGCTGTTCGTGTTAGACCTTATGTTCCATTCTTCTTTAGCCTTCGCTGCGTTTTTCCTGGCGTGATAATCCTCAATTCTCCTTTGTTTTCCTCGATCGGATAAACAATATGATTGCAAGACTTCGAACAATCTTTTTTCTGACGCTGGTCTTCGCCTATCCAGATACTCCCCACAAGGCCCCACCTTGAGCCCGCCTATAACGGCGTCAATTACACTTGACTCTTCGACATGTGGCACTTTTGCTCTGGCCTTTGTGGATCTTTTTATGTATTCCTGCAATTGCTCCTTTTCTCCCTGTTTGATCTGATGAAGGTCATTGGCTGTGAGTTCTTGTGGCTGAAACCCTTGAAAGTTACTTTCAATTTTCTCCCGAAGTTGACTCCATGAACTTATGCTTCCCTTTGGCAGCGACGCATACCATTGCTGAGCAGAGCCTTTTAATGCCATGATCATGGCCTTCGCTTTCGCATTATCATCACCTCCTCCTGACGAAATTGCCACACTGTACCGAAGTATGAACTGCCGCGGATCTGACTCACCGTCATATTCTGGTAGCGAAGATGGTAGTTTGAATTTGGGCGGCCAATCTGCCTGCTCGAGCTCGAATGTAAGTGGCGTGGATGGCTTGTCCTTGGAAGACTGTGAACCCTTGCTCTTGTGACGTGGTCTACGTTCCACGAACGCCTCTTCGTCGGAATCGAAAATCCATGATTCCTCGGAGTCGTACGAAGACTCCTCCACAATAACTGGTCTGCTTCGCTTTTTTCCCTGAGGAGACGTTGCTTTGTGCTGCTTTTCGGGCCTTGGCTCAGATCTTACTAATTGCTCTTGCAAAGAATTAAGCTGTGCCTGCAAGATTGCCATCTGTTCTTGAAGCTGAACAGTCTTCTGTCTGATTGCTTGTTGCTCTTGCTCCTTGCGAAGTTGCTGGAGGAGAGATTTCTTTTTCTGGATGTCTTTCAGCATCTGTTGGTACTTTAGTTGCTCTTGGCTTGGATCGCCTGCCTGCGGTCCCTTAGCTTTGAGGAATGCCGCTTCTGCCTGAGCCCTTGTCCGGATGTTGGACGAACTTGGCATTTGACTCAGTCTTGCTGCTATGGTCGCCTCTACCCTTCTTAATGACACGATGTCTTCGTCGAGGATCCCCGCATCCAAGAGGTCGACTTCGAAGTTTCCGTCTGCGATGTCTTCCAGTGCCCCATCGTGACCGCCTGGTGCGTGGCTGAGCACTATGTCTCTATCTGCGTTTACATTCGCCCCTTCGTTGACTGGGCCTTCGGACTCTGCTGCCGACGGGTCATCGGTAGCTCTTTGTGGATTGGTATTGGTGTTCCTTGGTGCCCTCTTCGGTGCCATTGAACTGTGGTGGGACGAAACATGGTGGGTGCCAGAAATGTTGGGGAGAAACCCGTCCCCGAAGTAGGGCCAACAAATGCAATTAACAAAGGAACTCAAACTTTCATGCAAGCCAAGACGAGTCTTGGGGCAAGCTAAGAAAGCCTTCCCTCAGACCCCCTCCTTCCTCTTTCATTCCATTCGGGCTCGTTTAAATAGGCCCGTATCATTTACACTTTACACTCTTATCCTCGCCTTTTTTCATCGTGCGAAGGATCTTTGAGGGCATTACAGTATTTTCACACCAACACGTCCAACTACTACCCTTACAACTCAACACTTTACACTGTGGCACCCGTTATGTGGGCCCATACTCCCACTTCCCCCTTCGGGGGGACATCACAGCCTTGAGGACCCACACATGCTTCACGCCGTGATTGATGTCGCTACCTTCGCGTACCCGCGGTCCTTCTTCACCCCTTGGGCGCTCGTGCATTTCTTCTTGGTTCGCTTCGGCCGTCCTCCGAAGGTTCCTTGTGTCTTCGCGCGGTCAGCACCTTCGGCCTCCTGGCCTCCCGGTGCTTTTCAAGGTCCTTTCACTTCGGGCGCTTGAGACCTTCGGCGTCTTACTTCGCCACGCCTCGAAGATGTCCAGCTTCGTGCTCTTGAGACATTCGGCGCCCCGTTTCGCCATGCCTCGAAGGTGCCGAACCTGCGCGATCATAAGAAAAACGAAGGACAACCGTCCTCCCTTGACCCGAAGGCCTGCAGACGAAATGGGTAACAACAGGGGTTTAGGTGCGAAATGGATTTTCCCAACATACCGGCGACGGCGTTGGCGGGCAGCAGGTTGGCGCGGTAACCGCACTGGTGGAGAAGTGAACCCTGCTGCTCGATCTCGTGCTCGGGTAGGGAACCGCCTTGCTCCGACGCCAGTGGCGGGGGGTCCCACCACCGGCGAGCGGCATCCGGGCAGCGCCTGGGGGTTGGAGGCGAGAGGGTTGCAGCTGAGGCCGAGCGGCGGGTGGGGGACCTGGGGGTGGTTGACGATGCCGCGGAAGGGGAAAGGAGGAACTGGGGGAGAGGAGAGGGTGTGGCCGTATGAATGGGGAACGTATGGATAAGGGCTATTTTTTTCATCTTTACTGTTAACACATCTTCAAATGTCACATTTAGAAATGCTTCTACACATTTACCACTACTGAGAGAAATATCCAACATTTTTGCTACTTTGTCCGACATGACACGTCACCTCTGTGTCAGCGTGTCAAGAGTATGTGAAAAGACCATAATATCTTTGCCTTGCTCTTCCAATTTCCCTATCTCATGTTAGTGACGTGTGGCAGGGTCTTCTTCAACCTCCAGTGAGGGGAGGAGCCCGGCATTGCTCCGATTCGCCTGGCTCTGTACCCGCGGTAGAGCTCGTCGTGCCCCACAAGTGCATCCGGGTATCGAGATCCACGCCAACCTCATCCGCGTAGATCCCGAGCAGTTGGAGCTCATCGTGTCCCGCAGGCGGATCCTGAGTTGCTCGCTCTGGCAAATCAGCATGTGGCTGCCATCACCGAGTCATTCCCCAGGTGTGCTCCTCGCGCCCCTCTGTCCTGCTCACCACCACCCCCCGCGAGAGGGAGCTTGTGGCGTCGCTCCTACTCGAATGACGGAGCTCACTATGCCCCACAGTCATCGCTCATGTCGGCGCACCACGGGGGTGAGCTCCACGACTCCACTCCAAGCTCATCCATGCAGATGCAGTGGGAGGTCGAAGAAGACCATGTGCGGTCCCACATGTCAGTGACATGAGAGAGGGAAATGGGTAGAGCAAGTCAAGGATGGTATGGTCTTTTCACGTGTTCTTGACACGCTAGTGCGTAGAGATGTCGTGCCACATTGGACAAAGTGACAAAAATATTAGCTATTTCTCCCGGTAGTAGCAAAAGTGTTGGAGCATTTTTTAATGTGGCGTTTGAAGAAGTGCCAACAGTAAAAATAGAAAAAAGTTAAATAACCTGATGGATAAAGATGTGATAGCTATTTGTAACTAGGCCCCTCGAGGCCTCAAGAAAGAATGGTTTCCTCTTCTTCCCCAAGCGATTTGTTTCCAACCCAACCTATTTAATCTTTTCCAGCCAAAATATTACCAATTTTAGTAATTTGTTACTTCTTTTTTAGGTTGCACATTGGTAGCCGTGGTGTGGATGCATACAATTGTATCACTATATTGCAAAATTACTTAGATATGAAGAGAGATGGAAATAGATACTTCCTCCGTTCATCGTAGACTTTTTACTCTAACTTTGATCATCAATATCTATTGAATAAGTTAGTTAACTAATGTAAAATGTACAGGCAATTGCATAAATGTAGAGACAGAGAGAGGGAGAGGGAAGAGGAACTCACCGTCGAGTCCACCCCTTCGTCGGATCCGACCACCCCTTCGCTAGATCTGTCCGTCCCTTCACTGGATCAGGCTGCCCCTTTGTCGGTTCCGCTGTCGACAGAGCAGAGGGAGGGGCACCATCAATGGAGAAGAGGGAGGGCATCAGCGGCGCGCGAAGAGGAAGGAATCTGTTGCCAGCCCCTTCACCGGATCCGTCGTTCGCCATCACTGTTGTCGCTGTCGCTGCACCTCTCCCCACCGCTGCTCCACTGCCAATGAGGGTGAGCGAAGGCGAAGGGGAAGGGCAGCAAAAGGGTGGAGAGGAGGGAGAAGTCCGGTCAGCGGTGGCGGGAAAGGAAGAGAATTGGAGAGAGAGAGACCGAGAGAATGTGAGGGCGGTACGAGTGGCGGTGGTGCGGGAGGTGTGGGGTGGGGTGGGGCCGGGTTGGGGCCGGACCGGAGGGGGTAGGTGGGACACACAACAAAGAACGTGTGTCCGAAAAGTCACACGACAAATTAAGTTGATAAATTTATAATTGCAGTTGATGAATGAAAATTATCAAACAAATTCAGAAAGTTGTAAAAAATAACACGCAACAATCTCTGTTGTTTATTACCTATGAAAAAGTTTTGAAGAAAAATCATATTAAACTAATCACATACTTCTCAACTCTACGAAATTTCTTCGAAGATGTTTCGGTTTGTAAGCATTGTACGTGACAAAATGTGTGAAACTAACACAATTTTTTACCACGGCCTGCACGTATGATATCATAAGATATTGACAAATCTCTTTCAGACTTCATTTGCGTCTTTTAGAACTTTAAAATCATTCAGACGCATGTTCGTAGTCACGTTTCCTGGACAAGATGTTGCAAATTTCTTTTCATTTCACGAGTAAGGTTTCTTTTCATTTCACGAGTAAGGTTTCAAACCGGGCTAAATAGCATGAATATTATGTTTCCACGTATTTCTTCTATTATTTAAATAATTTGCATTTCAAATTTGACTTGACTCAAAAATTGCTTGAAATGTAATTAATTAGTTTATATCAAACAAATAAAAAAGTACCAAATTTGACATGAAGCACCACATATTTTATGTAGAGAGTAAAAAAAATTTAGAGGTGAGAAAACGAAAAAAAATATTTCTTTACCGATCGAGTGCCAAGAAATAGTAGGTAAACTCACTTCTTTGCCGAGTGAAAAAAAAACACTAAGTATTTTTCGCAAAGCACTCGGTGAAAGGTTGTTTGCCATGATCAAGGTATTGCACTCGGTAAATCTTGAACTCGACAAATATGGATTTCCCGTAGTGGCAGAAATAATGTAGAGTTTTTTTAAGACTGTACGGACATCCAAACATGACATTTGTTTTTGTTTGTGAAGACATAAAATGTACAATATTTACATGCCACTTGAAGGCCAGTACGTGTTCCTCGCGAATCATTTCCACTTATGCCCTTACCAACTCCTTGAGCTTCCCGACAAAGTCAGCCGCGAACTTACTCTGTACGGCGTCGGTAGTAAAGAACTCCCTCCACTTCCGCGCGTCGCCGTCGCCACCCGCCGCCACCGCAGCGGCCACGGCGTCCCTCACGTCCCCACGGCCGAACCACCCGTCCTCACCCCGCCGCGCCACCTCCACCCCGACGCGGAGCTCCCGCGCGAACAGCGCGGCGTTGAAGTACTGGTCGGTCTTCATCGGCAGCAGCACCAGGCGGCACCCGGCGACGAGCCCCTCCACGACGGAGCTGAAGCCGGCGTGGTTCACGAAGCACCCCACGCTCCGGTGCCGCAGGATGTGCTGCTGCTGCACCCACCCGGTGTGCACCACCCCCCTCCCCCTCACCCGCTCCGCGAACCCCGCCGGGACGAGCGCCCCGAGCTCCGCCGCCGTGTCCGCGCCCTTGGGGAAGTTGAGCACGGCGAGGAACGGGCGGCCGGTGGCCTCGAGCCCGAGGAGGAGCTCCGTCGCGGCGGCGGCGGCGAGGAACGTCTCGCTTCCGAACGACGCGAAGATGACGGCGTCGTCCGGGAAAGAGGAGAGCCAGCCGGCCCACCGGTCCTCGAGCTCGCCTTGCGGCGGCTCCGGCACGACGGGCCCGGCGAGGAGCACGGGCCTGCCGTACTGGGAGGACATGTAGTCGATGTAGGGGCCCTCCATCTCCCGGCAGGTTTTCATGACGAAGCCAGCGCTGCCCTTGACTCCGGCGAGCACGCGGTCGTACACGGCCGGCATGCCGTAGAAGCTGGTATAGACGTACGTCAGGTCCGCTCCCTGATGCGCTGGCACGAAGGCGACTGCCGACGCTGCCGGAAATCTGGCCGGAGCCACCGTGAGGTCGAGGGCGGAGGGGCGCTGCCCGTCGGCTAGGCGGGCGGGGACGGTGAGGTAGGCGGAGG
Source organism: Cenchrus fungigraminus (assembly GCA_036936925.1). Lineage (NCBI taxonomy): Eukaryota > Viridiplantae > Streptophyta > Magnoliopsida > Poales > Poaceae > Cenchrus > Cenchrus fungigraminus. The sequence continues at coordinate 55,821,243 of CM072769.1, read as the reverse complement.
AGACGGCGGAGAAGACGAAGAAGTAGAGCACTTTGAAGCCGAGCGGCGCCGCGAGGTCGCAGACCCACGGGGTGGCGAAGTCGATCAGCACGACGTCCGGGCGGAGCCCGGCGAGCACCGCGCGCACCTGGGGCCGCGTGCCGTCGACGGCGAGCTTGAGCAGCTCGGCGCCGTCGGCCGAGAGGTCCGCCGTGCTCGCGGCCCCCACCGGCAAGCCCGGGACGTGGGGCAGGTCCAGGGGCACGACGCGTACAACACCGGCGGCGGCCGACCCCAGCATGGCCTCGACGCGCGGCACGATCGCGGCGGCCGTGAGGAACGTGACGCGAAACCCGGCGGCGTCCTCCTCGCCGCCGGAGACCAGCTTGCGCGCCAGCTGCACGAACGGGCTTATGTGGCCGAAGGCGAGCCAGGGGAACATCACGACGTGGACAGCGCCGCTGCCGGCAGCGTCGTCTTCTCCGCCACCGCCCGCCATGGCACCAGATTGTTGGCTGCCTTTCTAGAAGGCTGTTTGGGTTCTACTGTCGAGTAGATAGATTGCGAGGTCACACTAATAGGTTCAATACATCGGTTGATCGACGAGATTGCCGCCAACTCAAGGACAGGAAGAAGACCTCTTATATATAGCCAGGGGAACATCACGACGTGAACCGCATCGCTGCCACCGTCGTTGCCTTCTCCGCCCCCCGCCATGGCACCAGATTGTTGGCTGCCTTTCTCGGAGGCGCTGGAATAATACGTGGAGTCTTTTACGCACATGTCATTACAAAAGTTGCTGATTACGTACATACCACAAAAAAATTTGTAGACACGCACATGCTATGACCTTAACTTTTGTTTACGTACGTGCCATTCCGTCCAACTTCTGTTAGGATTTAACAGATTGAGAGCCCTGACATGTGGGACCCACATCTGCATTCGACAAGTTTACCCTTCTCACTGCTACCACTGACGCGTGGAGCCCACCTGTCGGGTCGTCTTCAACCTCGGGTCGTCTCCAGAGGTGGGTGCAGGGCGCGTCCGGGCCGGCCGCACGGCAGCACGGGAGCTCCGCGGCCGGCCAGCGCGGCGGCGCGCGGCAGCTCCGCGGCCGGGCCAGCGGGCGGCGTGGGAGCTCCGCGGCCGGCCCTTCACCCCGGTTCTTCGGCGAACTGCTGGGCGGTGACGCGGCGCTACGGGGATTCTACGAAGCGAGCTGGAGAAGGGGCAGTTCCTGTGCCTGGTGTGCGAGGGTCGAAGGTTCCTGCAGCCCACGGTCGAAGGCAATGCGGCACGGTTCCTCTGCAGGCTGCAGCACGCCGGGTCCGTCGCCCGGACCAAGAGGAGGCTGGCGCACCGCGCCTTGGCCGGCTGATCGGATGGAGCGCAAGCCAGGCCGCGCCGCCGCCGGGCTTGGTGTTGGTCCCAAGCTGTGCCAAGCGGAGGAGTACGGGTTATTGCTTCCCTTCCCAAGATTCTACTCTCGTGACGAGGGATAGATTCTGCTGGGTTCTTTGGTTTATCTGCAGATTATCTGATACTCCAAGACAATCTGGTAAGCATTTTCTCGGGGTCCCTCAGGCGGACGAAGCCGGCGACGGCCAACGACGGCGGGAGGATTGCTTCAAATCTGTTAAAAAAATGTTTCCAAGCAAGAAGAAGGATCGTTCCATAGCAATGTTTCTGGTAAAAATGTTCTAGAACCAGAAAATTGTTCTTCACGGTCACAGCAGCACAGGTTGCGAATTGGGAACTTCGACAGTTTGATTCTGAACACGGTGGCTCATGTTCCCCGTCGCTAGCTAAACATGGGAGGTCGTGGCGGCCATTGTCCTCACGAGCAGGAAGGGGAGCGGGTTGCCGATCTAAAGAATCAATGGGCGGTGGAACGTCTGTGAGCACGAACGGGTCGCCGCCGAAGATGGCAGCGCCGGTCTAGCTGCTGCCGGGGCCTGGACCCGACCTGGGACGACAGCGACAGTGGCCGCCTCGACAAGCCCGCGACGCCAGCAGCGCCCGAGGGGAGCGCAGACCGGCATCCTCGCCCGAGGAGGAGGAGAAAGAAGATTGGTGGGGCCCACAGGGGTAAAATAGTCATTTCACTTGTCGGTTTGACACCGTTAGCTTAAAATGTGGACGGAATGGCGCACGCGTAAATAAAAGTTAAGGTCATGGCACACACGTGTCTGCAAACTTTTTTAAGACGTGAGCGTAACTGGCAATTTTTTTAATAGCATGTGCGTAAAAGACTTTAATATGTGAACTTTGCTTCAAATAACCGCGCATGACGTGGGCGAGACTGGTGAATATCCACATCGCGCGTGTTCCTCGTGATGTTGACACGTTACAACTTGTACGTACGCACCCAAAAATTGTTTAGGAGAAATTTAGATTTAGACAAGGACCTGGTGAATTTGAAAACACCAAAATGGGGGCGGCAAAACGCATTATCTTCAAGATCCGGCCCTTTCATCTTCTGAATGCCTTGCAAATTGCAATCTTTTGCTCTGTTTCCATCGGCGGCAGCTTATCCTGTTGATTTTTCTGCTACTCTGCTTAAAACCAAACCAAAGATTAGTCATGGAGCTCAATAAGGATGATCTATGTCCTCAATCAAGTAGATATGAGTCTCAGATGGCAAAAAATAAATTGGAGAATCTGGAGCTCAACTGTGTAAGATAGTTTTACCAACGAGCTTCCTGAGACTTGGATAAATATATACTCCCTCCGTTCTTAAATATATCACACTGTTGATTTTTTATTTCAATTTTGATCATCAATATATATTGAACAAATTAGTTAATTAAAGTAAAATGTATATTATTATATCTATTATCAAATGTACTTTAGATTTAACTTGTTGATTTATCGATTTGCAAAAATATTTGTAAAAAAGACGAATGATCAAACAAACGAAAAAAAGTTAATAATGTCATATTTACAGATTTGCTAGAGCTCCAATGCCTGATTTTTATGTTCCTCTCAGTCACTTTCATGTGAACCATTTGATCTCCAATAGACGGCTGGATGCATCCGGGTACTGTTTCCTCTTTATCGGGCTCGTTTCAAACCCACGCACACGCCCGGACCCGTCAACCCGTTTGTGGGGGAGCCGAAGCCCACTGTGTCCAGCTCTCTCTCTCATTCCCTTTTCTCCCTCCCGGCGGCGAGCGTAGGAGCTTGTATCGGCTTCGGGCTTGGCGAGCGGCCGACTGGCGAGGCAAGCGGGGGCATAGCGGCAGGCTCAATGAGCAGCCGTGCTGGCGGAGGCAGACCAGGCGAGTGGGGATGTAGGCCCGAAGGTGCGGCGGCGGCGGGCCCGACCAGCGGCGATGCTTCGCTCAGCGCGTGGTTCCCCTGGACGAGCTCCTCCGCGGGGCGAGCGTGGGCACCCGCAGCGAACTCCATCGCCAAGAGCAACGACACAGGTCTGAGGTGAGCTCCCTCCGCCGGTGTCCTTTCCATTTTTCCTCCTTTTTTTCTTTTATCTGATTTGTTCTTTTGATAGATCTTTGTGACAAAATTTTTGAGATGCGCGGATGCCTGTCTCCTTCGGCAGCTGCGACAACCATCTATCGATGGATCAGCATCTCCGGCGTCTCAACCATTTCTTTACGAAGATATACAAGCACGGCTCCTGAAGGTAATCCCCCAATTTTTTTTCTTAATCAAATTGATTCGAATCACATATAGGGTTCAGATAGATCCAGTTCAGTAGGGTTCCCTAGTTCACTTTTTGGGTCAATCTATTGTTCTCACTATCAGATCTTGTTCACCAAGGTTTTGGAGATTATGCTTCTTAGATGATCATGTATAGTTGTATACACATATCAAGTTAGCAAAAATGTTCAACCAGTAATGAACAAAGTTATTTTTAGTGCCAGACCCATTTTTGATAGAGTGCAAGATAACTGAATCATGCAGGTTTTCAAAAAAGGTTCAGACAACTCTTATATGCAGTAATTTTTTGAACACTGCTATCACATCAAATAAGTTAAGTTATGTTGGTTTGCTTTTGCTTTTTATAAGGATACAATTCATGTTTTACTATAAGATATCAACACATGCTTGTAAGCTATTTATAACCATTCTAGTTCATGTTTTTTAGACATATTTCTGTTATTTTTTTTAGAGCATGCAACTAACGTTATTTTTTTCTCATTAATTTGCAAGACTATTTTTCAGATTAGAAATGGCTATAGGTCCATATTGACTTTTGATTTAGTTTCAAAGTTTGTCATAGGGCAATGAATCTTTTCGTAAGAATTTTCTTCAAATACTAGTGTTATATGAGGTTATTATTTACCATGCCTCCAGCAACTAGATGATGTTTCAATGTGTTAAAGTCATATTCTTTTTCAAACTCTTTTTATTCAGGCTTTTTTTGCCGAGATATGACCAGCGAGGGTAGTTTATTCTTTGTTGTTGTCAAATTTTGATATTTCTCTATAAGCTACAAACAAAAAAAGATGCGTCAATTTTTTATTTACACTTTGTTAATTTTAATGAATGTACATGTGACGAGCATAATTTCCATTAGACCTGAGGTTTGTTTATTCATGCAAGTTGGATCTATAACACGAACCACTAATGCAAATAGAGATGATCCCTTTCCTTTCCAAAACACTACTATATACACTATTATTTTGGCATTCCCGCCACTCCTGCCTTGTTGAGTTGTGGTAGCTGTGGTGTGGCTGTGCATAAGGCTAGGGTCTTTTTGAGATCCTACAAGGAAAAACCTAGCCAAATTAAAAACACAACTTAGCCGTGGTGTATTCTTTGAAAGCTATATATATCTCAACATGAATTAGGATAGCATGATGGTCCCTTTGAGTTTCTTATCTGTTCCGTTATTGACCCAGTATATTCACCCTACTTTTTAGCATGCTTGTGTTGCTAAAGTTTCTCCTTATGTTGTTTTCCCTAATTTAAGTTGAATTAGAAATTCTTTTGTGTATGATGCATAAGTGTAGTTTATTGCTTGATCCCTAGATTTTGATAAAAGTTCTACAAGTTTCAACTGAATGTTGATATTGCCTATAAATTGACCAAGAATTTCTGAAAATAAAGTTTTATGTACATAACCGGTCCTATCATTTTTTGCAGGTTTATTGATTCCTTGGTGTGCATAGATGCTGATGGGAAGAAGCATGCCCCCAGACTTGCTTTCCTTTCTGAGGAAAATAATGAACAATTCGCTTGATTGCATCATATCGAAGGTCAAGATAGTCCATGTTTATCCAAATGTAAGCTTTCTTGTCCAGAGCTCTTCTATCTTTGTTAGGCCGTAATGTTTCTCCTTAAAATGCTTTCTTTGCCTTAGATGGATCCGAAAGCCAAGGCTCAGCTGATAGAGCATTATGACTTGTAGTATGACATGTCTTACTCTATATCATATTCTGCGTTTGGTAATATCCCATCAGGTAATTGCTCCACATCCTTGTTCTCTTTTTTTGTTGCTTGCATGTATGCAAATTACTTGCTTTGCCAACTTAGTGCTACAATTATACTTGCCAAAATAAGAAATTTCATCTTCACTTTTGTATTAATCATGATTTTTTTTAGGATAATGGTTCATTTAAATTTTGTGTTTAAACACCGACCATCAGATAAGGAGCAGATGGTTTTTTTATTGGCCTATTATCTCTTTCTTCCTGGTGAAATTATCTAATTTCATATTTATATGTATTTCCAGGTTGCCGTTTAAGAATGTGATTTCATTTTGCTCTAATTCCAAATCTGTCGGTTTCAATTCCTTGTGTGAAGCTCCCTTTTGCCTCCTGGATAGGTTTTTCAATTGTTATCAAGAGCAGGTGGTTTAATTTTCATGTTGAAATTGATGGGGAGCTTGCCTGTTGTTTGTGTGAAAATTTCACCACCTCTATTTCAGGTGCTATTTTTGTTCTTGGGCTGAGCATCTTGTGATTTTCCTACTGCCACAGCTTAGTCTACAGTGCTTTTGGTTCTATTCGGTGGCAGCATCTGGCATTTTCTCGATCTCTGCATGCACTTCTACTCCTTAGTTTCCTAGTTGAGCTAATCTTAGTTTCCTGGTTGGTCTAGCTGTGCTTTCTGTTCATAGCAGCAACAACAATTTTATTGATGCAGGTTAGTTTGTTACAGATCAATTCAGTTTGGCATTGTTGGGGAATCGACCTTTTTCCAGTCACCCTCGCTCGTTCGGAGGAAGAATGGTTTTTACGCAAACTCACTTTTACAAGAAAATTAGTTTTTACGAAACTCGAAGATGTAGCGTTTTTTCCTCTGGTCTAGGAGAAACACTGCTTTCACTAACAAAGATTTTTTGTCGAAGAAGAATGGAATTTCCGTTGGTTGTGTTTTCAGGGAGCGAAGTTGATAAACGATGAGGATTCATAAAAACCATGCTTCAAAGTCATGGTTTTCTACGGAAGGCGCCGCGAAGCTCAAGATTGTGCAAGAAAGGGGCAAGTTCAGTTGAAGGATGGCGCCAGTGCATGTGATGAAGGCAAAAGCCCGAGCGAAGTTGATGAAAAGGAAGAGGAAGAAATCCTGAATTAGAAGAAGTGCTTCGATGTTGAATCGGTCAATATCGTCATCAAGAAGATACAAAGAAACGTGAGAAGCTTGACTACGTAAGAAGAAAGAAGCTACTACACGCCAGGGGCAAATTTGTAATATGAGCGAAGTCTCCGCGATTGACAGGGACGAATGTACCCCTCACCCTCCATATATTTGTACAATAGTCAAGGGTAGAAATGGAATGTAAAAGTGACCTCTGGGCACAATAAAAGGAGCCCCATGCCTCCGTGTAAAGGGATCACTTTTTTCAGAGGAGAAGAACTTTTGGCAGGGTCTTTTCACTTTATTTTCTGGGGATTTTCAAATTCCCAACAGGCATGCAGTAAGGTTCTGGTATGCTTGCAGGTTTTGGATATTCAAATACTATTGCCCGATCATTGTTTATTCATTGGATACATGTCATCTGATCACTGTTAGTTCCTTTGTCTTTTACCGACTAGTGCATATAAGACTGTCAGCATTTACTCTAGTCATCTCAGTCCGTGGCAATAACTGAATCTTGTTTGCCCCCTCTCTTTGCTATTGTAACTGAAATTGAATCAGTGCTCAGGATGTGTGTTCAATTTAGTTCACCATTAGGCTTATCATTAGTTTAGCTCCACTTAATTCATGTGAAAAGTTTATTTTCTTTGCAACAGTGAATTAATCATTGCTTGCTTGAGGATGATAATTACTAGATTTATTTCTTGAATTACATGCCAACCATTTTGTCCTTTTGTTCTTCTCAGTTAGTAATTAAATTAATCTTTTTGCAACATAATTAGCTCTACTTTTTGAGCTGATAGCTTATGTTTCCCTTAATACATGTTCACCTTGCACTTGTTCTGTTGTCGTTTATATTCAAATATAATGATAATTGATAAATGTTTTGTTTATGGCCATTCTTAATTTCTGCCTTGTACAGATCTCTTTCAAGTCTTTCCCTCCTATGCTTTTCATCCTACATTTTCTTTATGTGGTCCTTATATACATGCATCTAGGTTTTGTTAGTTTATACAAGACTTGTCTTTAGATGTTAATTAGATTATTACTATATTGTCTAGTAAGGAAAATAATGCCACATTAATTGAACACCATGTAGCAATAATACATACTAAAATACGATACATCATGTATATTATCTGGTAAATATTTTTACCTGTAACTATTTTTTGTGTTTTTTCTCAGGTGTGAAATGCTCTCAGGCAGGGATGTTTTCTTTTCATTGTTGCAACCCAAGAGTCGAGTAGTCAAGGTTGTGGTTTTAATAAGTGTGAGTTCTTTTCTTTTTCCTATTCATGCTTTCAAGGTAACCTTTTTAAAAATTTAGCCTGAATTTCAACTCTAGGATGTTGGTTACAATTTGTTGATATGTAGCACCCATATCATGAAGGTTTATCATGTAAGGTGATATTTTTCCATTTTTCCTTCAGTCACCTATGACCCCATGTTTTTTTCAAACATATTGTAAATGATATTAAGAAAATGATGTGAAATCTCTCTCACGGATGCATATTTTCTTCTTTTTCTTGTAGGTTTTGATCTTTTATTGTTACTTCTTTAATATGTCATCCTCTTCTGATAGGTAAAATCTGAACTGTATCTTTTTTAGCTTTCTCTATTACTCTTCTGTTTTAACTTTCATTTCTCTAGTGATGAAAAGGCCTCATGAACCTATCTTTTTATCCAATCAACTTGTGATCCATTAAGTTTCTATTTGTTTTTTCCATATACATGCAACTTTTCTATTTGTTGTTATTTTACTGAAACTTTGAATTTGCATGCAAATTTACACCCTAAAAGTTCAAGAGTGTGGTATTGTTCATTGAGCACATTGACTTTACCGTTTTTGGATTAGACCTCTGCTTGATATAGGAGGATCTGATCCCTTTTGGTGGGAATTTTTCCACTCATACGAAAATAATCTTTGATGATTTCAATGGCATGCTTTCTCAACATGTGTCCCATGCAGCAATCTTTATTTTGTATACTTGGATCTTGACAACTTTGCAGCATTGTAGTTGCTTGTTGTGGGCCTGTGGCACACAATGTTGGCATTTTCTGCCATTATACATAGTGGATATTAGTTACATGAAAACCCGTAGGGAGAATAGACTCGATGTTACACTTCTTTTTTTGCATGCAACTAATGCGCAGAGTGATTATTTTGTTGTTCATTCCCCATTTTTTTCAAAATGTTTATTTATCTTTCTGATTAGAAGATTCATCCTTTCTGCCATTTTCATGGCTAGCAATAGGCTAGTCATCAAAATCTATAAAAGATGTAGCAGATAGATAGTAATGCCAAGGATAACTCCCATGATCATTTAACTTTCCATCTTGATGATGAGGCACTATTTGGTGCTCTCAAGAAAAAATTGTAAGTATTTTAAAATATTTTCATAAACAACATCCTCTATCTTTTTTAACTGTATACTTTTCACATATGCATGTCTCTTGCCATTTTCTGTGTTTGGTTTATTCACTTGTTGGTGGTGGTGGGGGGGATTCTTATCCTGCACAGACATTTGTCATAATCTTTTAGGGAGGCATATGCATTAGCTTAACTTTTCCCTATCTGCAGGGGGCAATGAGTATTTCTGTTGGGAGGTCAACCTTTTTTAGCTTAAGCATGGAATGTGTGCATAGATGACATATTTTTGGCAAATAGCACTACCTGGCTACATTTTGTGTGCTGCCCGTACAACCAGCACGTGGTTGTGCTAATTTGGACATAGTGCACAGGTGTTTGGGCCCCTCACAAGTGTTTATATCGCTAGGATGTGTGAACATTGAGGAGATGGTGAAGATAACATCCTAGAACTAGCAATGCAAATCTTTTAATAAGAGCCAACCACTGAGGAGATGTGTGAACACTGAGGAGTAGTGAGTGGAACTCTCTTTTGTCATTTATTTGTGCACTTCAATTCCTTGTTTATAAGTGCATCTCCTTTTTGTAACTCTGTTCTTACTTTTCAAATTGATCTTTTTTGTCACCTAGGCGGACCTTCATTCTTGTTCTCACCTCCCTACCACGAAGCGATCTGCGATGATTTTGTGTTGGAAAGTTTGATGCAGTAGAATTGGAATGAAGATAGCAACTCAATGAAACTTTTGGCTTTTTTGTCCATACACACCTCCACTATGCATAAATACTTTTTAGCAAATGTTTATGTTGGCTACATAGTTTGTTTTTCAACACAGTTTTTCTTGCATATATATGTGTGTGCTATATTAATTAGATTTTGTGTTCATTATTTTTTGGCGGGCTAAAAACTTGTTCCTACTACTTGTGTGATCATTTGAGTTTTTTAAGCCCCATTCAAGTTTTTTCTGTAAAAAAATTTAGGCCAAATAAGATAGCCCAAAGTTGAAAAATGCAAAAACAAGAAAAGAAAATGTTGGGGATCAACCAAAAATCATCACCCTCGGAATCTTCCAAGAAGACACGCGTCGTTAGAACTATCAACAAATAGGAAATTCCCTAAAGTTCTGAAGTTCTTCAGATCTGTGAACATATCTAGAATCGCTATCTTTTATGATCATAGAAAGATTTCCAATAAGTAAAATAGTTTGACAAGATGGTTTTTTATACATGAATGTATTGCTCACCCTCGGAATTCCTAAGAAGTCAGGATTCCTTTCTTTCCTGTATATTTTGTGTAACATTCAGTAAACAGGGAATTCCAGGAAATCTTCTCTACCCCGAAGGTGACGAGAAAGAACAACAGAACGGCGCGAAAGGGGAAAAGTCCTTTCCGAGGCTGTTGATTGAGGATTCGTGAAGCTCACAAAGATATCCCGGAAAGCCAATGCTGACTCAGTCAATAACGTACTCAAGAAGACATGAAGAAACGTGAGAAGCTTGGCTACGGAAGAAGAAAGAAGCTGGAATACGCAAGGACATGTTTGTAATTTAGATGATATCTCCATAATTGCCGCGGACAGATGTACCCCCAGCATTTCCATATATATGTAGCATTGTAAGGGGTATATTCGGAATGTAAAGGTGACCCTCGGGCACTATAAAAGGAGCCCCCATGCCTCCGTGTAAAGGGGTCACCTTTTTCAGAAAGAACAGAGCCTTTTGTTAGTTCGATTCTACTTTTTGTCTGGAGATTTAAGAATTTCCAACATTGGCACCCACCGTGTTCTTAGCCGTCAGAAACCCATGATGGCACCACCGAAGAAAGTTAAGAAACCCACCGCACAAGATCCTGAGAGCGAAGACAATCAAGAAAACACAGAGCAAGGTCTTGTCCCTCACCCTAAGACCAACACCACACAAGACCCAGAACAAGTCCAAGGTTTGCAAAGCAACAGAAATGAGAAAGGCAAAGAGCCAGAAGAAATACCGGAAGCCAGCATTGAGCACAATGAACACGAAGCACCAGATGAAGAGCTAGAGGCCGCATTGAAACAAGTCCAAACTCTGAAAAGGCAGAAAGAAAAGCTAGCCATGCAGCTCAAGGCAAAGAAGCAAACCACTGACAAATTGCAGAAACTAGAACAAGCAAAAAAAGAGATAATGCGGCTACAGAAAGAGCTCGACGACTTGGCCGAGACAGAGAACAATTCTTTCCAACGATTCACACCAGATCCAGATTCTACAACCAAAAACCAGACAATCAAGCAAAATTTCATCCTTACAGAAAACCTAGAGCACACAAATAATGGGATTGCCCAGTTCAACGACTTAAACTCTCCACTTTCCATAGGTCTCCAAACAGCTCCATGGCCATCCAAGTACAAGTCAGTCTCGCTTCCAAAGTTCAATGGTTTTGGCAATTCTAAACAATTCCTCATGAGTTATGAAGCTGCAGTAGCTTCGGCAGGAGGAGATGATGTTGCTTTGGCTCATCATTGCATGCGAAGGTCCAGTACTGAATTGGTACTCGCTTTTACCACCCCACTCGGTGTACAGCTGGCTGGACCTAAAAGCCAAATTCCTCCAAGTCTTCCAAGCTTTCCATCATACTACCACAAAAACAGCAGATCTATATTAGTGCAAACAGAGAGATAAAGAACCACTCGCAGAATTCGTAAGAAGATTCATGCAATTGAAGTCTCAAACTCCAGATGCTGATGACAAGGCAACAATCTCTGCTCTCATAAGTGGTTTGACTCCGGGGCAAACAGCCGGTCATTTCTCCAGATTGGATCCTAAATCCATGGATGAGTTATTTGAGGAATTGGAAAAATATTGTAAATCTGATGAAGATCACAGAAGAAGAGTGGCAGAAAGATATCAACAAAGGCAATCCCAGAAAGGCAACAACTGGACGGGACACCAACCCATTATGAATGTGCAAGGCAACACATCAAACAATCCGACTCAAACCCAAGATTATCATAACCAAAACACCCAGCGAGGTGGCCATTCCACAAGAGGAAGATGAAGAAGACGAGGTAGAGCACCTCCGAAGTTACAAAACCATGACAACAGAGATCCACATTTCTAATGCATATACCATGGCAGGGGTCATAGCACCGAGGCATGCCCAGAAACCAAAAAGAATTTCCAAAGAATTCAAGACCAACAGCGCGTAGCCCAGATAACAACCGCGCAACCCAAGCCAGTGCATCATACTTTTTGGCAACACCAACCTTTCCCTCAAACCCAGTCTTTCATCGAACCACAACAAACGACCTGGCAACCTTCGCCACAATTCTATCCACAAACCCAATTTTCGCAGCCGCAACCCTCGTAGTAATTTTTTCACCAATCCTAAATTCCCCAAAGCCAAGATCCACAGCAAGTCTTTCCACAAACTCAAGCCATACAAGTAATTGAACAAGCTCAACCACTCCAAGTGAAAGAAGCTCTACCACCACCACCATCCCAAACCCTAAAGATAGAACAAAGTAACTCCCAAAACAGTTCAAGAGCTCTACCTTCCTTTGGTATGATCATGCTAATAACTGGAGGCTCGTCCATGGAATTTGAGACCAAGAGACAAAGAAATGACTACTATAGACAAGTCAATGTAATTATCGACGATGGTCCAGCAGCAAGGCCAGAATGGGCAAAAGTTCCAATAACTTTCACTGAGGAAAATTTCAAGTTGAAATCAACTTGCCACAATGATGCGATGGTCATCGAGGTCAACATCGCTGGGTGGATTATAGGAAATGTCTTAATAGACAACGGAAGTTCAGCGGACATCATTTTCACCAGTACCTTTCAACGAATGGGCCTTAACCCTCACATGCTAGCACCACCAGAAAAGCCACTAATTGGTTTTGGAGGGAAACCGGTCAGATCCAACGGAAAGATCTCCTTACCAGTATCATTTGGGAATTTGGATAATGCAAGAACAGAGCACATCATGTTCGACATTGTTGACATGTACTATCCACACAATGCCATCTTCGGGAGAGGATTCATCAATAAGTTTGATGCTGTATTCAGACAACTTTTCCTATGTATGAAAATCCCAGCTCCTCATGGCATAATCATAGTTTTCGGTGACCAGAACGAGGCACGAAGAATCGAAGGAGGAAACACACCTGGACAAAAAAATGTTCATCACTTGGCAGATGAAGAAGAAAAGGAACAACCCTACACCGAAACTAAAAGAGACAAGGAAAAGGTTGAAATAAGTGCAGATGGGGAAACAAAGAAAGTATTCTTGGATGGCATGCCAGACAGAGCAGTAACAATCGGGGCAGATCTCAGTCCCCAAGAAGAAGAAGAGCTGATTTATTTCTTGAACCAGAACAAGGATGTCTTCGCCTGGTCAGTGAAGGATCTTCAGGGTGTTGATCGCGATATCATTGATCATAAACTTGACACAGATGACAGAATCCATCCAAAGAAACAAAAACTCAGAAAAATGTCTGAAGAAAAAGTAAAAACTGTTGAGGCAGAGGTTCAAAGGCTACAAGATGCCAAAGTCATCCGAGAAGTAATCTATCCAGTTTGGTTGGCCAACACAGTGCCAGTCAAGAAAAAGAATGGAAGATGGAGAATGTGCGTAGATTTTACAGATTTAAACAAGGCATGTAAGAAAGATTATTACCCGCTAGAAAGGGTAGACAGAGTAGTGGACGACGCTGCAAACAGCGAAATGCTATCACTCCTGGATATGTTTTCCGGATATCACCAAGTCAGGGTGAGAAAAGAAGATGAGGAGAAAACCAGCTTCATAACTCCGTTCGGAACATACTGCTTTGTGAGAATGTCAGAGGGGCTGAAAAACGCAGGATCCACATTCTCAAGAATGATAGCAATTGTGCTACATTACCAACTTCGGAGAAACATCTTAGCATATGTCGATGACATCATAGTTAAAAGCATTAAAAGATGTGATCACATCAGTGATCTAGCAGAAACTTTTACAAACCTAAGAGCAGCAAATCTCAAACTGAATCCAGAGAAGTGTGTGTTTGGCATTCAGAAAGGAAAGGTATTAGGATGTCTTGTATCAACAAAAGGCATCGAAGCCAATCCTGACAAGATCAAAGCAATCATGGATATGCAAGAGCCAACTTCGGTCAAAGATATACAAAAATTGACAGGAAGAGTGCCAGCATTAAACAGATTCATTCCTAGGGCGGCAGAAAGAAGCTTGCCATTTTTCCAACTTCTCCGATGCTCCAAAAACTTTCAGTGGAGCGAAGCTCAGAGTCAAGCATTCAAGGAACTTAAGGAATATTTGACAAAAATGACAAAATTATGCCAACCAGAGCCAAAGTCACCTCTTTTATTATACCTCGCAGCTTCCAACTCAGCCGCAAGCGCTGTCCTCGTTCAGGAGAAAGAAGAAAATGGCAAATTGAGGCAAGTGCCAGTCTACTTTGCCTCCGAAGCTCTCTCAGGATCAAAATTGTTCTACTCAGAACTAGAGAAAATTGCTTACGCAGTTGTCATGGTAGCAAGAAAACTCAGGCACTACTTCGAAGGGCACCAAATCCGTGTTATCACGAATCAGCCACTAAATGATCTTTTCACAAACAAAGATGTGACTGGAAGAATTGCGAAATGGGTAGCAGAATTATCCGGCTACGTAGTAGATTTTGAAAGAAGAAGTGCAATAAAATCACAAGTTCTCGCTGACTTTGTTGTGGACTGGACCTCACCAACAGTAAAAAGCAACAACTGCGAAGAGGTACCATGGGTAATCTATTGTGACGGGGCATGGTGCGGAAAAGGAGTCGGAATTTCGGCAATAGTCACAACACCTTCGGGTATCAAGATAAGATACGCAGCAAGGCTAGATTTCCCAGATGATGCTATTTCCACTAACAACACCACAAAATACGAAGCTCTGCTATTGGCACTTCGAAAAATGAAAGCTCTAGGCCAACAGACATTTATCATCAGATCCAACTCCAAAGTTGTTCAAGAGCATGTCGAAAAAGAGAGCGAAGCAAGAAATCCAGAACTTGTCAAGTATCTGAAAAAAGTCGGAGAAATGGAAAAATACTTCAAAGGCTACACTGTACAACACATTCCAAGGGCTGAAAATGATGAGGCAGACAAGCTAGCGAAAGCCGCAGCTCAAAACTAGCCTTTACCACTGGATGTTTTCTTTGAGATCATTACCTCTCCTTC
This sequence comes from Cenchrus fungigraminus, assembly GCA_036936925.1. Taxonomy (NCBI): domain Eukaryota; kingdom Viridiplantae; phylum Streptophyta; class Magnoliopsida; order Poales; family Poaceae; genus Cenchrus; species Cenchrus fungigraminus. The sequence continues at coordinate 55,806,161 of CM072769.1, read as the reverse complement.
AGTAAAAGAACAACAAGAGAAAATGGTGAATATCATAGAAACATTTGATTGGAGAGCTCAAATCAAGTCATATCTAAGAGAGCATTATGAACCAGCCGACGAAGTTGAACTAAACAGGCTCAAGCAAAGGGCAAGAGGCTATGCCATAGTAGACGGAGAGTTGTACAAATCAGGGGTTTCAGAGCCTTGGCTAAGATGCATCACATCTAACAAGGGAAAAGAACTTCTAGCAGAAATTCATAGCGGATTCTGCGGAGCCCATATTGGCACAAGAGCACTCACAGGAAAAGCAATAAAACAGGGATTCTTCTGGCCGTCAATGCTCATAGATGCCAGGAAGCTAGTCCAAGAGTGCGAAGCATGCCAGAAAAATGTGAAACAGCAGAAAGCACCTTCGCTCCCAATTCAGCTGATTTCACCATCATGGCTGTTGCAAAGATGGGGAATGGACTTGGTAGGACCATTACCAACAGCACAAGGCAATTGCAAATTCCCAGCGGTAGCTATGGATTACTTCACCAAATGGATTGAGGCAAAAGCCCTGGCAAACATCACTTCAGCAACAGTGCAAAAAATTTTCTGGCAAAACATAATCTACAAGTTCGGGGTTCCAAGAGAATTAACAGTAGACAACGGAAAACAGTTTGACTGCTACACCTTCAAAGAATTTTGCAAATCCATAGGCACGCATGTCAAGTTTTCCTCAGTTTATCACCCTCAATCAAACGGTGCAGTAGAAAGAGCAAATGGAATCATCTTCGTAGGTGTCAAAAAATGCCTATTTGATCAAAAGAAGGGCAAGTGGGTAGACAGATTGCCAAGAGTCATCTGGTCCCACAACACAACCACATCAAGAGCTACGGGTTTCTCACCTTTCCATCTTTTGTATGGAACCAAAGCCATGACCCCGAAAGAAATTAAAAATGGAAGCCTGAGAGCTACAAGGAAACACGAAGATTCTGAAGAAACTGAAAAATTAGAGAAAGACTTGATCGAGCTGGTCATCCTCGAAGCCACTCAGAACTTGGAGAAGTACCAGCAAGAAACTAGGAAATGGAAGGATAGAAAGATTGTAAGGAAGGAAATCAAGGTCGGTGACCTAGTAATCAAAAGAAAGAAGGATTGAGAAAATCCGGGCAAATTACAAGAAGCTTGGGAAGGACCGTACATAGTAAAAGAAAGCAATAGGCCGGGTTCTTTCCGCCTAACAGATGAACTAGGAGCGGAGCTACCACACTCGTGGAATGTGGACTGCCTAAAGAGGTACTACTCGTGAAACAGGAGTTTAATTAAAACTTAGGTTAAATTAAGAAAATTGTAAAAAATATCGACCTGTGAATCTATAAACAGCGTCGATGGAAAAAAGAAGTTTACTTTTTCAGCATTTTTTCACTTTACCTAAAGGGACCGTACTCTTTTCGTTGCAAGGGGAACTCCGCTATGGAGGCAAGGGTTTTAATAAGGCGGGTCTCGTGTAAATTTCCTTTCTATCATTAATGAAAGTGAATTTTCCCCTAAATTTCCATCATTCTTTGAAAAGTTTGAAGGCCTGAGGCAACAACAAGTTGCAGCCATTTTCTCAAAAAAAAGAGTGTGATTCACCACGAAAATCACGAAGGCCTGACGCAACAACAAGTTGCGGCCATATTCCCAAAAGAGCGTGATTCACCACGAAAATCACGAAGGCCTGAGGCAACAGCAAGTTGCGGCCATTTCCCAAAAGAGTGTGATTCACCACGAAAATCACGAAAGCCCGAGGTAATAGCAAGTTGCAGCCATATTCCCAAAAGAGCGTGATTCACCACAAAAATCACGAAGGCCCGAAGCAACAAATGGGTTGCGACCATGATCCCAAAAATATGTGATTAGCTAAGGGCAGCAGAAGCTTCGCCTTTACTACAACCTTTATCATCTCTTAACTGTCCCCGAAAGAGTTTGGGCTATATTCCAACTTTCAGGACTTATTTCATTAAAAAGCACCTTTTTATAAAAATCCAAATTCTTTAGAAAAGTTTTCTACCAAGACTTGTCGCTTTACACGTTGAAGGCAACCAAGAGTTGCCATATCAACACTGATTTCAATTAATTAAAAATAAGTCCAAAAAACTCGGAACGAGTTTTATCGACTAATCGTATTCTTATCAACTTTGCTAAAATCTTCAAAACAGTCCACGAAGTTCTGGAATCATCGATGAAATGACTCTTCTTCACGCTAAAAAACGCAAGACAGGGAGGGTGACGTTTTTTGCAAAAACGGTTTTTTCTATTGCTCTTTCATACCGCGAAGAGCATCATTTCATCACAGAAAATTCAAAGTTTTACATCAGTGACAACGAATAAAATTACAAGGGAAGCTCAAGCACATGTCCAGGCTTAGAGCCGCGCTGCTCAGCAATATCACAAACATATGCAAAATCTTCGTCCGCGGCTAAGGGGCTCTGTCTTCACGGAGCGCGCTATGCCTTCATCCAGCTTCGAGATAGCGAAGTCGTCTCGCGAAGAAAAAAACCAACCCAGAGGAAAACTATGCATCGAGAAGTATTCACAACAAAAAATCCAAAAATCCCTGAAGGTACTTTTGGGATAGGCTTCTTTGTACAAACGCCAAGAAACTCCACTGTACATGACACGTTCATGGTATATCCGGATCGGGAGTACATCCTGCGCAGGCCCCCCGTCAAGGACCTGCGCAGGTTAAGCCTTGTTAAGAGTTTTTTTACAAATTCACCTACGATCAGAAGGATCCATCTACCTACTCATATCTTACAAATACTAAAGACTGAGAAATCCTTCAATCCACCTGCACCGCTCCAGCGTCGGGTTCCTGACCAGCTTCGACTTGAGCTTCTTCAGCGACATTCTCTTTCTCAGCTTCTGCTTCCTCCCTAATGGCCTGAAAAAAAGGAACAAAGTATTAGTCACAAAATCAAAATTTACAAAAAGAAAAAAGGGTTCACCAAATAATATCTACCTTAGCCAAATTCAGTTGAGCATTTTTTCGGGCAAGTTCTTGACCGGAGGTGATCCAAAACTTCCTCACAAAATTTTTCTTTATCAAAGTAACATCCTGGCTACTTCGCATAGCCGCGATGCTCAAAGCATCTGGATAAGTAGAGTTGTTCCTCGCAAATTTTTCCAGATCCGCACAGTCTTGTGACTCAAGGAGCTTCAATATTGCCTCAACACTGAAGGTAGCAACATAATTGCTAATTCCAGCAATCACTTCTGGGAGAGAGTTAAACTGCTCCAACATCCACTCCATCACAGCTTCGACGCTATTCGCAGGAGGAAAGACATTAGGTCGAGCACCAAACTCACCAAGGACAGTTTTGTAAGCTTCAAACAACTGTTCGAAGTGTTCCCGGATGAATCTGGAACTCTTTTCCAACAATGTCAGGCTGTCAGAGAGATCTTTCTCAAGTTGCACAATCCTCAAATCCTTATCACTCAATGCTCTACCATGATCAGCGTTCTGCTTCTTCAAGTCGGACATGGCATTTGCGTCTTTTTCAACAGCACCCCTAAGATTCTCAATAACCGGAGAATCATCTTTAGTTTTTTCTTCCAATCTCTTCACCTCAAAAGAAAGCCCACCCACAGTAATTTCCAAATTCTCATTTTTTGTCTTAAGCAACTTGTTTTCCTCCAACAACAAGTTGTAACCTTTGAGAGCTTCAGCAGTAGCATTCTTCACCTCAGAAAGGTCCCTCTCCAAAGTCGCAATACGACCAGATGATTCACAGAGATCTTTGTTGTATTATCAGGCTTTTTCCATAGCCACCTTACCAGCGATCACTGACTTATATCCCAGAGTGGTACTTATCATGGCCAGCTCCTTGGAGGGAAGTATGCGAAGTTTTTCCTCAAAAACTACAAAATTTTCAAAAAAGAAAAGTTTCCTTGTAAAAGAAGGATAAGACAGAAAACAAAGAAAGAATGGACAAAGTTACTCCTTCTCACCTGTAGGATCGAAGAGGTTACCAATGTATTCACCCTTAGGTAAGATCGAGCCAGCAACTTCGCCAGCTCGCTTTTGAGCAACATCAGCCGCTTCCTTCTCAAAAGCTTGCAAGTCATCAGCAAGCGTCGACGGGGCCTTCGCGGCTTCACCGCCTGTTTCACCTGCGTTTTTTATAATCAAATTTCTCGAGCGCCAAAGCATTCTAAAGTTAACCTCATCATCTCTCCCTATCCCCGTCCCACCAACAAAAAGCAGCTTACCCTTCAAATCCGAATCAAAGGCCTCGTTGTAAGCCTTATCTTCTGTAGGGAGCCGTGAACCGCTGGCATATTTATAATACCCCTCCACAAGAGAAGTTTCACCTATGGGATCCCCACTGCGATCAACTGTTTCTTCAAGAGCAGCTTCAAATGCCGGCGAAGCTCTTTCAACAATGGCCTTTCCTGAGACATCATGCGCCAAAACATCCTTAATCATTTCGACATCAAGTAAGCCCTTAGGATCAGCCACCTCCGACACCGAAGGAGTAGCAGTTTTATCTAAAACAAGAAAAACTTTCATCAAATTCAATAGTTTATCAGGAAAATCGACCGAAAGGAAAAGAAAGAATCTGTAAACATACCTGTGTCATCTTCGTCATCTGAAAAGACATCCACCACCCTAGTCTTCTTAGAAGTTTTCTTCTTCAAAGGTTTTTCAAAACCAAGCAAAGTAAGAACCTGCGTTGCAGCGGCTTCGTCACTAAGAAAATCTTTGCCCGGGGCATCCTGCGCTCCAAGCGAAGATGAATCCTTCAACGAAGACGAGGTTCTCAAAACCTTATCTTTGCCACTCAAAACCTTCTTCTTTTTCAGCACTTCAGGTGCCTTCGTCTTCTCAGGTGCGATAACAACAGCACCAATCACCTTCACGTCCTTAACCTTATCAAGCGACACAGAAGAAGTCTTTTCAACATCTTTCTTGTCCTTACCCTTCTTCTGGCGCTTCAAACTGGTGTCAACTTCGTCAGAACCAGTAGCACCCAAAATCTGAAATTTTCCCTTAGGGCCAGCAGGACGAGTCCGCGGAGGCGCAGTACCTGCAAGCTCAGAAAACACTTGGTTAACATGATACTTGTGCTTCACAATCTTCTTATAAGACTCATATTCCTTCAAATCAAAAGGCCCAACAAGATCCATGGCTTTTCTTTCAACTTCGGCCATAAAACTTCAAAAGTCTGACAAGAAGGAAGCACCAACCTAAACCGAGGAAAGGGAACCTAAAAGCTGCACCACAGAACGGAAAGATAGACAATCTCCACCGGAGCCTATCCATGAGAAAGAGGACAAATGTCACCAGCAACATATTCTTCGACAATGTCTCACCCTCCACAAAGGCTACAAGCAAAAGCAAATTTATCTTCGCTCTTCCTAAACTCCACATCCTTAGAATATGGAGGGCTGAAGATAACATCAAGAGGACCGATGTTGCCGGAGAAAACACATTTTGAAAGATTTGGGTCTGAAGCCTTCACCACAGACATATCCACATAAAACCAGTACTTAAGCCATTCCTCGCTCCACTTATTCTTATAGCAGTGAGAAAGCTCAATTCTACAATCCTTCTTGGTCTTACGACGGGTCTTGAACGAACAACAACCATATTGAGCATCAAAGCTCTCATTCCCGATCTTGACAATCTTCTTTGATGGTGAAGCTCAAACAATCTGACAAAGAAGTGAGAATTGATAACCCCATCAAAGGTTTTCTCAATCCAAAAGTACTTCGACAAGGCAACGATCGCGTTAGGAGTGAGTTGATGAAGTTTTACTCCATAACGATCAAGAATCACAGGCAAGTGTTGTCACAAGGAAATCGAAGACCCACAGTAAAGAAAGCCTTAAAAACAACTATCTCATTGGGGGACGGAGTCGGAGTCTCCTCAGGCCCGAGCTCCCTGCCCGCTCCACTAGGAAAATATCCCTCATCTTCATAGAACTTAATTAAATTCTTAGAAACCAAAGAAGCACCGAAGACGGTCGACGGAGGAAAATTCCCAGTCTCTTCCAAATCCTCAAGACAGGTTTCCACTCCAGACAAGTCTTCGTTGTCGCTATCAGAATCCTGAGCTTCTCTGATTTCTCCATCTTCCTCCCGAAGATCAGAATCCCCAGAACCGGAAACTTCAGGATTTTCCAAAGGCTGATCAGGGTCAGCCGCCAGCTCCGCATCGCTCCTCAAAGACATTGTTTGTTTGGTGCGAGCCATGGCAATCTTCAAAAAGAGGCACGAAAATTTCTTCTTATAGAAACGAAGACGGGCAATACGAAAAAATAAATAAAAAAAAAGCAAACGCACCTTCGCAGGATTCACGCGAGTTTCGGTGAACAGGAACAAGGCAGAAACCAGAAAGTTTCAACCACAGCAACCTCAAACTCAACAGCTACAGAAAGCGACTAGGAAAGCAAACGGTGAAAAAATATCATCGCACAGCCCCCTTTTATAGCCGACGAAGGGGTGGGTAAAGAGACGCCTTGATCTTCGCAAGAATTCCAAAGGTCATCCAACCCCCTCGCGATGCGTGTCCCCTCTGCCGATCGAGGGTGACGTTTTTTGGGTGATTCTCCCTTTTATTGTGGAATTAGATCGCCGAAGTCGACCCGTCTCCATGAGGGGCTACTGTTGGGGAATTGACCTTTTTCCAGTCAACCTCGCTTGTTCGAAGGAAGAATGGTTTTTACGCAAACTCACTTTTACAAGAAAACGAGTTTTTACGAAACTCGAAGATGTTCCTTACCTAGCGAAGATCACAAGTCCTCCTCTTTCTACGTTTTCCATATGATGGTGAACTTCGGTTGTTGAGAAAAAGTGTTTTTTTCCTCTGGTCTAGGAAAAACACTGCTTTTACCAACAAAGATTTTTTGTTGAAGAAGAATGGAATTTCTGTTGGTTGTGTTTTCAGGGAGCGAAGTTGATAAACGATGAGGATTCATAAAAACCATGCTTCAAAGTCATGGTTTTCTATGGAAGGCACCGCGAAGCTCAAGATTGTGCAAGAAAGGGGCAAGTTCAGTCGAAGGATGGCGCCAGCACATGTGATGAAGGCAAAAGCCCGAGCGAAGTTGATGAAAAGGAAGAGGAAGAAATCCTGAATTAGAAGAAGTGCTTCGATGTTGAATCGGTCAATATCGTCATCAAGAAGATACAAAGAAACGTGAGAAGCTTGACTACGTAAGAAGAAAGAAGCTACTACACGCCAGGGGCAAATTTGTAATATGAGAGAAGTCTCCGCGATTGACAGGGACGAATGTACCCCTCACCTTCCATATATTTGTACAATAGTCAAGGGTAGAAATGGAATGTAAAAGTGACCTCTGGGCACTATAAAAGGAGCCCCCATGCCTCCGTGTAAAGGGATCACTTTTTTCAGAGGAGAAGAACTTTTGGCCGTGTCTTTTCACTTTATTGTCTAGGGATTTTCAAATTCCCAACAGGCATGCAGTAAGGTTCTGGTATGCTTGCAGGTTTTGGATATTCAAATACCATTGCCCGATCATTGTTTATTCATTGGATACATGTCATCTGATCACTGCTAGTTCCTTTGTCTTTTACCGACTAGTGCTTATAAGATTGTCAGCATTTACTCTAGTCATCTCAGTCCGTGGCAATAACTGAATCTTATTTGCCCCTCTCTTTGCTATTGTAACTGAAATTGAATCAGTGCTCAGGACGTGTGTTCAATTCAGTTCACCATTAAGCTTATCATTAGTTTAGCTCCACTTAATTCATGTGAAAAGTTTGTTTTCTTTGCAACAGTGAATTAATCATTGCTCGCTTGAGGATGATAATTACTATATTTATTTCTTGAATTGCATGCCAACCATTTTGTCCTTTTGTTCTTCTCAGTTAGTAATTAAATTAATCTTTTTGCAATATAATTAGCTCTACTTTTTGAGCTGATAGCTTATGTTTCCCTTAATACATGTTCACCTTGCACTTGCTCTGTTGTCGTTTATATTCAAATATAATGATAATTGATAAATGTTTTGTTTATGGCCATTCTTAATTTCTGCCTTGTACAGATCTCTTTCAAGTCTTTCCCTTCTATGCTTTTCATCCTACATTTTCTTTATGTGGTCCTTATATACATGCATCTAGGTTTTGTTAGTTTATACAAGACTTGTCTTTAGATGTTAATTAGATTATTACTATATTGTCTAGTAAGGAAAATAATGCCACATTAATTGAACACCATGTAGCAATAATACATACTAAAATACGATACATCATGCATATTATCTGGTAAATATTTTTACCTGTAACTGTTTTTTGTGTTTTTTCTCAGGTGTGAAATGCTCTCAGGCAGGGATGTTTTCTTTTCATTGTTGCAACCCAAGAGTCGAGTAGTCAAGGTTGTGGTTTTAATAAGTGTGAGTTCTTTTCTTTTTCCTATTCATGCTTTCAAGGTAACCTTTTTAAAAATTTAGCCTGAATTTCAACTCTAGGATGTTGGTTACAATTTGTTGATATGTAGCACCCATATCACGAAGGTTTATCATGTAAGGTGATATTTTTCCATTTTTCCTTCAGTCACCTATGACCCCATGTTTTTTGCAAACATATTGTAAATGATATTAAGAAAATGATGTGAAATTTCTCTCACGGATGCATATTTTCTTCTTTTTCTTGTAGGTTTTGATCTTTTATTGTTACTTCTTTAATATGTCATCCTCTTCTGATAGGTAAAATCTGAACTGTATCTTTTTTAGCTTTCTCTATTACTCTTCTATTTTAACTTTCATTTCTCTAGTGATGAAAAGGCCTCATGAACCTATCTTTTTATGCAATCAACTTGTGATCCATGAAGTTTCTATTTGTTTTTTCCATATACATGCAACTTTTCTATTTGTTGTTATTTTACTGAAACTTTGAATTTACATGCAAATTTACACCCTAAAAGTTCAAGAGTGTGGTATTGTTCATTGAGCACATTGACTTTACCTTTTTTGGATTAGACCTCTGCTTGATATAGGAGGATCTGATCCCTTTTGGTGGGAATTTTTCCACTCATACGAAAATAATCTTTGATGATTTCAATGGCATGCTTTCTCAACATGTGTCCCATGCAGCAATCTTTATTTTGTATACTTGGATCTTGACAACTTTGCAGCATTGTAGTTGCTTGTTGTGGGCCTGTGGCACACCATGTTGGCATTTTCTGCCAATATACATAGTGGATATTAGTTACATGAAAACCCGTAGGGAGAATAGACTCGATGTTACACTTCTTTTTTTGCATGCAACTAATGCGCATAGTGATTATTTTGTTGTTCATTCCCCATTTTTTTGAAAAATGTTTATTTATCTTTCTGATTAGAAGATTCATCCTTGCTGCCATTTTCATGGCTAGCAATAGGCTAGTCATCAAAATCTATAAAAGATGTAGCAGATAGATAGTAATGCCAAGGATAACTCCCATGATAATTTAACTTTGCATCTTGATGATGAGGCACTATTTGGTGCTCTCAAGAAAAAATTGTAAGTATTTTAAAATATTTTCATAAACAACATCCTCTATCTTTTTTAACTGTATACTTTTCACATATGCTGGTGAAGTGCCATGCCTTTTTTGTAGTAATATTAATGATGTGCTTTCTTATTTCATTAATATCATTTCTCTAGTACTAGACATCATGTCTCTTGCCATTTTCTGTGTTTGGTTTATTCACTTGTTGGTGGTGGTGGGGGGGATTCTTATCCTGCACAGATATTTGTCATAATCTTTTAGGGAGGCATATGCATTGGCTTATCTTTTCCCTATCTGCAGGGGGCAATGAGTATTTCTGTTGGGAGGTCAACCTTTTTTAGCTTAAGCATGGAATGTGTGCATAGATGACATATTTTTGGCAAATAGCAGTACCTGGCTACATTTTGTGTGTTGCCCGTACAACCAGCACGTGGTTGTGCTAATTTGGACATAGTGCACAGATGTTTGGGCCCCTCACAAGTGTTTATATCGCTAGGATGTGTGAACATTGAGGAGATGGTGAAGATAACATCCTAGAACTAGCAATGCAAATCTTTTAATAAGAGCCAACCACTGAGGAGATGTGTGAACACTGAGGAGTAGTGAGTGGAACTCTCTTTTGTCATTTATTTGTGCACTTCAATTCCTTGTTTATAAGTGCATCTCCTTTTTGTAACTCTGTTCTTACTTTTCAAATTGATCTTTTTTGTCACCTAGGCGGACCTTCATTCTGGTTCTCACCTCCCTACCACGAAGCGATCTGTGATGATTTTGTGTTGGAAAGTTTGATGCAGTAGAATTGGAATGAAGATAACAACTCAATGAAACTTTTGGCTTTTTTGTCCACACACACACCTCCACTATGCATAAATACTTTTTAGCAAATGTTTATGTTGGCTACATAGTTTGTTTTTCAACACAGTTTTTCTTGCATATATATGTGTGCTATATTAATTAGATTTTGTGTTCATTATTTTTTGGCCGGCTAAAAACTTGTTCCCACTACTTGTGTGATCATTTGAGTTTTTTTAAGCCCCATTCAAGTTTTTTCTGTAAAAAAATTCAGGCCAAATAAGATAGCCCAAAGTTGAAAAATGCAAAAACAAGAAAAGAAAATGTTGGGGATCAGCCAAAAATCATCACCCTCGGAATCTTCCAAGAAGACACGCATCGTTAGAACTATCAACAAACAGGAAATCCCCTAAAGTTCTGAAGTTCTTCAGATCTGTGAACATATCCAGAATCGCTATTTTTTATGATCAGAGAAAGATTTCCAATAAGTAAAATAGTTTGACAAGATGGTTTTTTATACATGAATGTATTGCTCACCCTCAGAATTCCTAAGAAGTCAGGATTCCTTTCTTTCCTGTATATTTTGTGTAACATTCAGTAAACAGGGAATTACAGGAAATCTTCTCTACTCCGAAGGTGACGAGAAAGAACAACAGAACGGCGCAAAAGGGGAAAAGTCCTTTCCGAGGCTGTTGATTGAGGATTCGTGAAGCTCACAAAGATATCCCGGAAAGCCAATGCTGACTCAGTCAATAGCGTACTCAAGAAGACATGAAGAAACGTGAGAAGCTTGGCTACGGAAGAAGAAAGAAGCTGGAATACGCAAGGGCATGTTTGTAATTTAGGTGATATCTCCGTGATTGCCGCGGACAGCTGTACTCCCAGCATTTCCATATATATGTAGCATTGTAAGGGGTATATTCTGAATGTAAAGGTGACCCTCGGGCACTATAAAAGGAGCCCCCATGCCTCCGTGTAAAGGGGTCACCTTTTTCAGAAAGAACAGAGCCTTTTGTCAGTTCGATTCTACTTTTTGTCTGGAGATTTAAGAATTTTCAACATTGGCGCCCACCGTGTTCTTAGCCGTCAGATACCCACGATGGCACCACCGAAGAAAGTTAAGAAACCCACCGCACAAGATCCAGAGAGCGAAGATAACCAAGAAAGCACAGAGCAAGGCCTCGTCCTTCACCCTAAGGCCAATACCACTCAAGACCCAGAACAACTCCAAGATTTGCAAAGTGACAAAAATGAGAAAGGGAAGGAACCAGAAGGAACTCCGGAAGCCAGCAACGACCACAATGAAAACGAAGCACCAGATAAAGAGCTAGAGGCCGCTTTAAAACAAGTCCAAACTTTGAAAAGGCAGAAAGAAAAGCTGGCCATACAGCTCAAAGCAAAGAAGCAAGCAACTGATAAGCTTCAGAAGCTAGAACAAACAAAAAAAGAGATAATGCAGCTACAAAAAGAGCTGGATGAAATGACCGACACAGAGAACAATTCTTTCAGGAGATTCACACCAGATCCAAACTCCGCAAACAAGAACCAGTCGATCAAAGAAAATCTTATCTTCACAGAAATCCCAGAACCAGCAAGCAACATAATTGCCCAATTCAATGATCTAAACTCTCCACTGTCCGTGGGTCTCCAAACAGCTCCATGGCCATCCAAGTATAAGCCAGTCTCACTTCCAAAATTCAATGGTTTTGGTAATTTCAGACAATTCCTTATGAGTTATGAAGCGGCAGTAGCCTCGGCAGGAGGAGATGATGTTGCCCTGGCAAAATCTTTCATCATTGCATGCGAAGGCCCAGTACTCAATTGGTACTCACTTTTGCCACCCCACTCAATCTACAGCTGGTTGGACCTAAAAGCCAAGTTCCTTCAAGTGTTCCAAGCTTTTCATCATACTACCACGAAAACAGCAGATCTGTACCAGTGCAAACAAAGAGACAAGGAACCACTCCCTGAATTCATAAGAAGGTTCATGCAGTTGAAATCTCAAACTTCGAATGCTGATGATAAAGCAACAATATCTGCTCTCATAAGTGGTCTAACTTTGGGGCAAACAGCCGGTCATTTCTCCAGATTGGATCCTAAATCCATGGACGAGTTGTTCGAAGAATTGGAAAAATATTGCAAATCTGATGAAGATCACAGAAGAAGAGTGGTAGAAAGATATCAGCAAAGACAATCCCAGAAAGGAAATAACTGGATGGGACACCAACCCATCATGAATGTGCAAGGCAATGCACCAAGCAATCCAACTCAAGCTCAGGATTATCACAATCAAAACACTATGCGAGGAGGCCATTCTGGAAGAGGAAGAGGACGAGGTAGAGCACCTTCAAAGCTTCAAAACCATGACAGCAGAGATCCGCACTTTCAGTGCATATATCATGGTAGGGGTCATAGTACTGAAGCATGCCCAGAAACCAAAAAGAATTTCCAGAGAATCCAAGACCAACAGCGCGTAGCTCAGATAACAGCCACGCAACCCAAACCAGTGCAGCAGACTTATTGGCAACACCAATCCTTTCCTCAAACCCAACCCTTCATCCAACCACATCAGACAACTTGGCAACCTTCGCCACAGTTTTACCCACAAACCCAATTCTCACAACCACAACCCACCCAGCAATTCTTTCACCAATCCCAAACTCCACCAAACCAACCTTCACAACAAGTCTTTCCACAAACTCAAGCCATACAAGTCATTGAGCAAGCTCAACCACTCCAAGTGAAGGAAACTCTACCACCACCACAAACTCAAACCCCAAAAATTGAGCCAAGCAATCCCCAAAATAATTCGAGAGCTTTACCCTCCTTCGGAATGATAATGCCAATAACCGGAGGATCATCCATGGAATTCGAAACCAAGAGACAAAGAAATGATTACTACAGACAAGTCAATGTAATCATTGATGATGGCCCAGCGGCAAGACCAGAGTGAGCAAAAGTTCCAATAATCTTCACCGAGGAAGATTTTAAGCTAAAATCAACTTCTCACAATGATGCGATGGTTGTAGAGGTCAATGTTGCTGGATGGATCATAGGAAATGTGCTGATAGACAATGGAAGTTCAGCGGACATCATTTTTAGCAGCACTTTTCAACGAATGGGCCTCGCTCCTCACATGTTAGCACCACCAGAAAAACCACTAGTTGTTTTCGGAGGAAAGCCAATCAGGTCCAATGGAAAGATCTCCTTACCGGTATCCTTCGGGAATTTGGACAATGCAAGAACAGAACACATCATGTTCGATGTTGTTGACATGTACTACCCATACAATGCTATCTTCGGGAGATGGTTCATCAATAAGTTCGATGCAGTATTCAGACAACTCTTCCTATGCATGAAAATCCCAGCTCCTCATGGCGTAATCACAATTTTCGGTGACCAAAACGAAGCAAGAAGAATCGAAGCAGGAAACACTCCTGGGCAAAAGAATGTGCATCATCTGGAAAATAAGGAAGAAAAGGAACAACCCTACACCGAAGCCAAAAGAGACAAGGAAAAAATTGAAATAAGTGCAGACGGGGAGACGAAGAAAGTATTCTTGGATGGCATGCCAGACAGAGCAGTAACAATTGGGGCAGATCTAAGCCCCCAAGAAGAAGAAGAACTAATTTGTTTCCTGAATCAAAACAAGGATGTCTTCGCCTGGTCAGCGAAGGATTTATAGGGTGTTGATCGAGATATCATTGAGCACAAACTTGACACAGATGACAGAATCCATCCAAAGAAGCAAAAACTCAGGAAAATGTCTGAGGAAAAAGTAAAGGTCGTGGAAGCAGAAGTCCAAAGACTACAAGATGCTTAAGTTATCCGAGAAGTAATCTATCCAGTTTGGCTGGCCAACACAGTACCAGTCAAGAAAAAGAATGGAAGATGGAGAATGTGTGTAGATTTCACGGATTTAAACAAGGCATGCAAAAAAGATGACTACCCACTAGAAAGGGTAGACAGAGTAGTGGACGATGCTGCAAACAGCGAAATGTTGTCACTCCTGGATATGTTTTCCGGGTACCATCAAGTCAGGGTGAGAAAAGAAGATGAGGAGAAAACTAGTTTCATAACTCCATTCGGACTGTTTCGTAAGAATGCCAGAGGGGCTGAAGAATACGGGATCCACATTCTCAAGAATGATAGCAATCGTGTTACATTATCAGCTTCGTAGAAACATCTTAGCATATGTCGATGACATCATCGTCAAGAGCATCAGAAGATGTGATCACATCAGAGATTTGGCAGAAACCTTCGCAAATCTAAGGGCAGCAAATCTCAAATTGAACCCAGAGAAATGTGTATTTGGCATTCAGAAGGGAAAGGTTTTGGGATGCCTAGTGTCAACAAAAGGCATCGAAGCCAACCCTGACAAAATCAAAGCAATCATAGAAATGCAGGAGCTAGCCTCGGTCAAGGATATACAAAAATTAACAGGAAGAGTGGCGGCACTAAACAGATTCATTCCCAGGGCAGTAGAGAGAAGTTTACCGTTTTTCCAACTTTTCCGAAGTTCCAAGAACTTCCAATGGAGCGAAGCCCAAAGTCAAGCATTCAAGGATCTCAAGGAATATCTGGCTAATATGACAAAACTATGCCCACCAGAGCCAAAGTCACCTCTCCTTCTATATCTTGCAGCTTCTAATTCAGCTGTAAGTGCAGTCCTCGTTCAAGAGAAAGAAGAAAACGGGAAACTGAGGAAAGTACCAGTCTACTTCGCCTCTGAAGATCTGTCAGGATCAAAATTATTCTATTCAAAACTAGAGAAAATTGCCTATGCAGTTGTCATGGCAGCAAGAAAACTCAAGCATTATTTTGAAGGACACCAAATTCGTGTTATCACGAACCAGCCACTAAACGACCTTTTCACAATCAAAGATGCAACCGGAAGAATTGCAAAATGGGATGCGGAGTTGTCCGGTTATGTAGTTGATTTTGAAAGGAGGAACGCAATAAAATCCCAAGTCCTAGCTGACTTTGTCGTGGACTGGACTTCACCAACCATGGAAAGCAACAACTGCGAACAAGTGCCATGGATAATTTATTGTGACGGAGCATGGTGCGGAAAAGGTGTGGGAATTTCAGCAATAGTCACATCACCCTCGGGTATCAAAATAAGATATGCAGCAAGATTAGACTTCCCAGATGAAGCAGTCTCCACCAACAATACCACATAATACGAAGCCCTGTTGCTGGTACTAAGAAAAATGAAGGCTTTGGGCCAGCAAACATTTGTCATCAAATCAGATTCCAAAGTGATTCAAGAACATGTTGAGAAAGAGAGCGAGGCAAGAAATCTGAAACTTATCAAGTATCTAAAGAAAGTTAGAGAAATGGAAAAATATTTCAAGGGCTACACTGTGCAACACATCCCAAGGGCTGAAAACGGCGAAGCAGACAAGCTAGCAAAAGCAGCAGCTCAGAATCAGCCTCTACTCCCAGATGTTTTCTTCGAAATCATCACTTCTCCTTCAGTACAAGAGCAGGAAGAGAGAACGGTGAATATCATAGAAACTTTCGATTGGAGAGCTCAAATCATGACTTTCTTAAGAGATCATTATGAACCAACAGATGAAACCGAGTTAAACAGACTCAAACAAAGGGCAAGGGGCTATGCCATATTAGACGGGGAGCTGTACAAATCAGGAGTTTCTGAGCCTTGGCTAAGGTGCATCACTTCTGAAAAGGGGAAGGAACTTTTAGCAGAAATTCACAGTGGATTCTGCGGAACCCATATTGGCACAAGGGCACTTGCAGGAAAAGCAATAAAGCAAGGATTCTTCTGGCCATCCATGATTGTCGATGCAAAAAAAACTAGTTCAAGAATGCGAGGCATGTCAAAAAACAGCCAGACATCAGAAAGCACCTTCGTTCCCAATTCAACTCATTTCACCATCATGGCCATTACAAAGATGGGGAATGGATCTAGTAGGACCATTACCCACAGCACAGGGCAATTGCAAATTTGCAGCAGTAGTTGTCGACTACTTCACCAAATGGATTGAGGCAAAGCCATTAGCAAACATCACTACTGCAACCGTTCAGAAATTCTTCTGGCAGAACATAATCTACAGATTTGGAGTTCCAAGAGACTCACTGTAGACAATGAAAAACAATTTGACTGCTACACCTTCAAGGAATTCTGCAGAACTATAGGCACGCATGTCAAGTTTTCTTCAGTCTATCACCCTCAATCAAACGGAGCAGTAGAAAGGGCAAACGGAATCATATTCACAGGTGTCAAGAAGTGCTTGTTTGACCAAAAGAAAGGCAAGTGGGTGGATGAGCTACCAAGAGTCATCTGGTCTCATAATACAACTACCTCAAGAGCCACGGGGTTCACACCTTTTCGCTTACTATATGGTATTGAAGCCATGACACCAGAAGAAATAAAAAACGGAAGTTTGAGAGCCAACAGAAAATCTGAAGATTCTCAGGAAACTGAAAAATTAGAGAAAGATATGATCGAACTCGATATTCTGGAAGCAGCTCAGAACTTGGAAAAGTACCAGCAAGAAACCAGGAAGTGGAAAGACAAGAAAATTGTAAGGAAGGAAATCAGGGTCGGGGACTTGGTCATCAAAAAGAAGAAGGATTGGGAAAATCTAGGGAAGCTGCAAGAAACCTGGGAAGGACCTTACATAGTGAAAGAAAGCAATAGGTCGGGTTCTTTCCGTCTAACTGATTAACTGGGAATGGAGCTACCACATTCATGGAACGTGGAAAGCCTAAAAAGGTACTATCCCTAAGAAGCTTAGCTAGGTCGCAATTTAATTAAGAAAAATTGTAAAAAGCCTCGGCCTGTGGATCTATAAACAGTGTCGAGGGAAAAAAAGAATTTTTACTTTTTTTGCACTTTTACTTTACCTAAAGGGACCGTACTCTTTTCCTTGCGAGGGGAACTCCATCACGGAGGCAAGGTTTTTAATGAGGCGGGTCTCGTGTAAATTTTCTTTCTATCAATTAATGAAAGAAATCCTCCCCTAAATGCATTCTCATTCTTGTCATTTCTATATCTTTATTCTCGCAAAATCCAAGTAAATGAAGGCCGAGGCAATGAGAGGTTGCGGCCATATTCCAAACAAGGTGATTATCCATGAAAATCACGAAGGCCAAGGCAACGAGAAGGTTGCGGCCATATTCCAAACAAGGTGATTATCCATGAAAATCACGAAGGTCGAGGCAACGAGAAGGTTGCGGACATATTCCAAACAAGGTGATTATCCATGAAAATCACGAAGACCGAGGCAACGAGTGGTTGCGACCATATTCCAAACAAGGTGATTATCCATGAAAATCACGATGGCCGAGGCAATGAGCGGTTGCGGCCATATTCCAAACAAGGTGATTATCCATGAAAATCACGAAGGCCGAGGCAACGAGAGGTTGCGGCCATATTCCAAACACTGTGATTATTCACGAAAATCACGAAGGCCAGGGGCAACAGAAGGTTGCGGCCAATTAACAAAAGAGTGTGGCGAAACCGCTATTTCAGTTTTTTCAGAAAGGGTACGGACTATATTCCACCTTTCGCCAAGAATATATCAAGGCACGATGCCAAACAAATAAGAAAGTGTGTTGAACGCAACCAAGAGTTGCCATATCAACACAAATTACAACAAAACGTAAGTCCATAAAACTCTGTACAAAGTTTTATCGACTTATCTTAAATTTACTAATACTCCTGAAGTAACTGTCAAGATTCTTTATCTTCTAATGAAATGACGCACACTCATGCTGCGAAACGCAAGATAGGGAGGGTGACGTTTTTTGCAAAAACTTTTTTTAATTGCTTTTTCGCATAACGAGGAACAACATTTCATTACATCAAGTTCATACAAAAATAAAAGGAACATTACAGGGGAAGTTCTAGCACATGACCAGGCTTTGAGCCTCGCTGTTCAGCAATATCACAAACATACGCAAAGTCGTCATCAGTGGCTAAGGGGCTAAGCGGCTCCGTCTTCACAGAGCACTCAGCATCTTCTTCCAACTTCGAAACAGCAAAGTCATCTCGGGAAGTAAAAAACCAACCCAGAGGGAAGCTATGCATCAAAAAGTATTCGCAGCAAAAGATCCAAAAATCTCTAAAGGAGTTTTCAGGATAAGCTTCTCTATACAGACGCCAAGAGGCGCCGCTGGCCATGACTCGTTCATGGTACATTCGGATAGGAATAACGTCCTGCGCAGGCCCTCCTTCAAGGACCTGCGCCGGAATAGTGTGTTACAAGTTTGTACATACATCTCAAAGTGGTCGAAGTTAGTTCTAAGAGCTTCCCAAATCCTAAACCTGCTCTGTGTTAGCCGGAGCCGCGTCAGGTTCAGCAGTATTTTCACCTATAGCTCCCTCCCCACCAGTTTCTTCAGCAACATCAGCTCTAGGATTCATCTCCAAAGCCACCCGAAGCTCCTCTTGCGCTTCATCTTCCAAAATCTGAAAAAGATAGACAAAACGTTCATAAGCAAAGCATGGCACAAGCAAAGAAAAAGAGCTAAGCCACGTGCAAGTATAGCAAGAAGAAGAAAATACCT
Organism: Cenchrus fungigraminus; assembly: GCA_036936925.1. Classification (NCBI taxonomy): domain Eukaryota; kingdom Viridiplantae; phylum Streptophyta; class Magnoliopsida; order Poales; family Poaceae; genus Cenchrus; species Cenchrus fungigraminus. The sequence goes on along the minus strand of CM072769.1, from coordinate 55,787,365 downwards.
TGGCAAGCTTCGCACGGGCTATTTCCTTGGCAAATTCCTTGCCGCCAGCCATCCAAAACTTCTTAACAAAATTCTTCTTAATATTCTTCACATCCTCATTTGCACGAATCATTGATACGCTAGATGCCGAAGGAAATTCAAGTCCAGAAGAGCAGAACTTTCCAAGATCAGCACAATCCTTAATCTCTAAGAGTTTTAGAAGACTCTCAGAGCAGAACGCAGCGGCAAAGTCACTGGCAGAGCCAATAAGTTCAGGAAGACTTTCAAATTCCTCAACGAGCCAGCCAATGATTGCTTCTGGATCCTCAACATCTGGAAAAGGGCTGGGCCTAGCACCGTACTCACCAAGAGCTTCGCTATATTTTTCAAACAAAAACTCAAAGTTATTTTTAATCTTCTTTTCTCCATCCCTCATAACCTTCAAATGGTCAGCAAGATCTTTTTCCAAAGAAAGAATCCTCAGATCCTTTTCACCATTGGCCTTTGCAAGACTGCATTCTGCTTCATGGCCTCGGCGTTCTTAGTCTTAAGATCCAAAATTCGGTTCGCATCACGCTCAACAGCTCCGCGTAGCTCTTCAAGAATTTTCAAGTTATCAGCATGAGACTGCTGAAGCTTCGCGTGTTCAAGCTCAAGCCCTTTGTAAGCATCAACAGCATGTTTCTTTCCTTCCTTGGCAACATCCACCATTTCTGTCAAAGATTTGTTCAGAACCTCAAGATCCTGAGAAACCTTCTTCGAATCAGCCAAATCTCGCTCAAGATTCAGAATTTTGCCTTGCAATTCCAGAGCATGATTGGAGTCTTCATGGGTTTTTTCAGAAGAAATTTTGCCAGCAATTACAGACTTCAGGCCAAGAGTAGTGCTAATCATTGACAAGTCCCTCGCAGAAAACTTACGCAAAGTATCTTCAAAAACTACGAACGTCAAAAGGTTTAGTCAGCACAAGCCCAATTAAAAAAGAAAGCAAAAAGAAAGCCAAAGTCAATGCACCTGCAGGATCAAAATAGTTTCCGACATCTTCATGCACAGATTTCACCATTGCTTGAGCATCATCCTGCACAGTCTCCATCTGAGAATCCGAGATTTTTTCCAGATCTTGACCAGAGAACAAGGGTTTCTTCAAAGCCTCGCCTCCAGATGAGCTTGCGAAGGCGGCAAGCGATCCTGGAGCACGCCATAGCATATCAAAGCTATAAGGGTCATCATCCCGCACAATCCCAGCACCACCAACAAACAGCAACTTACCCTTCAGGTTTGTCCCGAAAGTCTAATTGTACCCGTAGGTTTCAGCAGAAACACCTTCACTCTCAGGAACATCTTGCCGACCTTGAATAAGAAGCGGAAAGTGAGAAGGAAGACCTCGCTGCACGGTTTTTTCAAGATCAGCCATGAATTTAAGAGAGGTATCACTGTCATTGGTCTTATCCCCCAAAAGAACAATCCCTTTTTCCAAGGATGAGGAAACTTCAGAGATCTTGGACGCATCAAACTTCTCGGCAGCAGCAGGTTCCTTATCTGAAAGAGATTCAATATCAACAAAAGTATTCTTCGAAGAAGGAGAACACATGACACAGCTCGGAACCACCTCACAACAGAACAAGGAATCACCTGAGTTTCGGTTGTCATCGTCCTCCTCATCCGATAAAGCAGACGCCATGCGAGCGCGAGGCTTGGAAGAAATAACCTTCATACTTCCCTTCTTCTTCTTCTTCTTCAAATCAGCCAAAGCAGCCGCGACAGTCTTCTCAGCTTCAGAACTGCGAGGAGGCGAGGAAGAGCTCCCAGAAGCCAGTTTCCTTTTCTTGGACATTTCCAAAGACTTGGTTTTCCCAGGAACTTTACTTGGCCCAGAGGACTTGTCAGAGGCCTTTTCAGAGATTGCCAAAACCTTGGAACTTGTCCTCTTCTAAGACTTTGCGGGAGCACCAACGGCAACCGACCCAGTAACTCCAGGTGCCTGCATCAACTTTTTAGGACCAGGGGGCCTCGGGCGCAAAGCCGGGTCAGCGCCAAGTTCCGAGAAAACACGGTTCACCCGACGCTTATGCTTAACGATATTCTTGAACTGCTTATACTTAGTCAAATAACATTTTCCAACCATATCAACAACCAATTCCTCCACAAGGTAAATAAAATCCTCTAAAGTTTGACCCTCGGAAAGGCGAATATCAAATCTTGGAAAAGGAACCTTGCACGGTGCCCAATCTACAGAAAGATATACAATCTTCTTCGGTTTCCACCCGAAAGACAGCGGCCATACACTAGCAGCAACGTATTCTTCAATCACGTCTCGCCCGCCGAGTATGGTGCAAGCGAAATAAAACATATCTTCACCCTTTTTGAAGTCTTGGGACTTCCTGTTGAAAGAAGCAGTAGATACTGCGATCATTGGCCCGATGGGTGTATAGAAAGGGTTCAGAGGACCAGCAAGACCCATCTCCTTAGACATGTCAACCTTAACATAAAACCAAAACCTTTGCCAATCATCAGCCCACTTGTCATTACTGCAAGGAGCAAGCTGAATCCTTTCAATCTTCTGACTCGCATTCTTTCGCCGAGTATTAAAAGTACTACACCCATAATGAGCCTTGTAGAAGTTATCATCATCAAGTTTGATAATCTTCCGCTGAATATGAAGTTCGAAGAGCCGTGCAAACACATCAGCACTTATATGGCCCTCGAAGGTTTTCTGAATCCAGAAAAATTTCGAAAGTTCCAGAAAAGAGTTAGGTGTAAGCTGATGAATCTTTACTTGAAATCGATCCAAGATCGACGGAAGACGCTCGTCGCACGGAACTCTGAGTCCAGCGGTAAAAAAGTCTCTGAAAACTACCACCTCATCAGGTTGCGGCTGAGGAACCTCTTCATCTGTCGGGGCACGGCCGCAGCTAGAAGGGAAGAAGTTTGCTTCTTCGAAATCCTTGATCAGGGCGGGAGTCACTAAAGATTTCCCAAAAACAAAAGTAGGAGGATACGCCACCTTCAGAGGCATCAATTCCTCCATCTCAACTTCAACCTGAGAGATATCCTCCTCGGTCCCAGAATCTTCACCTGAATTCACTTCTCCTTCTTCAGCAGTTGTATCCTCAGGACTTAGGAATGAGGGGGCGCCACTTGAAGAGGGCACTTCAGAAGACTGTGGAATGTCAGAACCCAAGGCGGCAGCAGCCTGAGCAATTTCCTCTTCCATCATTGGCCTAGCGGTACTCTTCACATGAGCCACCTAGAAGCTAAGAAAGCAGAAAAACAAAGAAATACCAAATAAAAAAATCAATCTTTTCACCAACAAACAGAACAAAGGAAACAAGGAAATAAGGAAGTTACCTTCGGAGAAACAAAGAAGCGGAGCTCAGAAAACAGAACACCAGGGAGTCTTCAAAAATCTGAGAAATGTTCCGAGAAGATTCAAAAGCGGGGAAACGGTGAAACAAAAGTCACCACAGACCCCCTATTTACAGGAACGAAGAGATGCATCGAGAAGGTGTCTCAGGAAATGAATCGACGCCCTATAAAACGTCGACGCGTGTCTCTTTCGACGCCCGAGGGTGACATTTTTAACCAATCCTGAGATTTTATTTCGTGGAAACGAGTCATCGGAGTCAACCCGCTTCCCCGAGGGGCTACTGTTGGGGATCAGCCAAAAATCATCACCCTCGGAATCTTCCAAGAAGACACGCGTCGTTAGAACTATCAACAAACAGGAAATCCCCTAAAATTCCGAAGTTCTTCAGATCTGTGAACATATCTAGAATCGCTATTTTTTATGATCAGAGAAAGATTTCCAATAAGTAAAATAGTTTGACAAGATGGTTTTTTATACATGAATGTATTGCTTACCCTCGGAATTCCTAAGAAGTCAGGATTCCTTTCTTTCCTGTATATTTTGTGTAACATTCAGTAAACAGGGAATTCCAGGAAATCTTCTCTACTCCGAAGGTGACGAGAAAGAACAACAGAACGGTGCGAAAGGGGAAAAGTCCTTTCCGAGGCTGTTGATTGAGGATTCGTGAAGCTCACAAAGATATCCCGGAAAGCCAATGCTGACTCAGTCAATAGCGTACTCAAGTAGACATGAAGAAACGTGAGAAGCTTGGCTACGGAAGAAGAAAGAAGCTGGAATACGCAAGATCATGTTTGTAATTTAGATGATATCTCCGTGATTGCCGCGGACAGATGTACCCCCAGCATTTCCATATATATGTAGCATTGTAAGGGGTATATTTGGAATGTAAAGGTGACCCTCGGGCACTATAAAAGGAGGCCCCATGCCTCCGTGTAAAGGGGTCGCCTTTTTCAGAAAGAACAGAGCCTTTTGTCAGTTCGATTCTACTTTTTGTCTGGAGATTTAAGAATTTCCAACAGAAAACACTGGGTGCACCTGAAACTAACGTTCTTGTTTTTAATTCTTAACGGGTCTACCCGAATATGCTTCTAAAAAAGTGATTGAGATAAAAGTAATTCTCAATCGATTCTAAATAATAGAAACAAAAAGAATAGCTTTTCCTTCACCAACCGCTAGATCTAGCATCCATGGCTCATAAAAAAGTGATTGAGAGATAGATAAATCTCAAGCATTTGAGGAGGAGACACACTCATTTATTTAAGAACGGAGATAGTATTTTTTTATTGCAGCGTGTTCGCAGTGCTGTCATGCATGCCCACCCGAGAAGCACAAAGCCACGCCACCCGCTCGGCCCCGCCAGTCTGAACGTTGCCATGCCGTGCCATCCCGCCCTGCAAAGAGGTCGAGCGCGCTTCGATTCTTCGCCCGGCCGGGCCGCGTTGTGCCGCCGCCGATGACGCCCCGGCCGGTAGCTCCAGCAGCACTGCACGGTTGACCCGTGAGCTAGCGGTGCCACACGACGACCCTCATCTCTGCTGGCGCGTCGCTGTGGACGCTTTGGGCCACGCCGTGCCTGATGCCTCTTCAGCTGGCCGCACTACTCTTCCCGAGCCGATACCTCAGTTCTCTTGCTCTCATCCCAAGGAGCAACATCAAGACATTCATATTAGGGATCGAACTCCTTAGTTTGAGTCGTTCTGTACATTAATCCGATTAGGGATTTTCATCTCTAATACCTTCATTTCTCTATCAATGTTGGTAGTGGGGTTTGGGTTGGAAGGGTAGTGTCTACGAGTAAAATTGTCGCATTGTGTTTTTAGAACTTATTAAACATGAAAAGATGTCTATTTGAAAATACATGGTGAAAAATATTCTTTTATAATTTTATATTATAGCAAAGATGTACTGTGGATGATGTATTTTCAAAAATAATATATTTATTCAGTCCCACCCAATAAAATTATTCAATAATAAAAATCTAACTCATATCATAATTTTTTTCCTCCGCTGGGAGCTTCAATAAAAAAATTTGTAACTTTGTATTTTCTATTAGAATTTATCATAATAACTACTTGTGTGGGGTTGAGATAATATGGATTTCTCTATCACATCTCGCTCTTGTAGCATATATGCTTTGTTCTTCCTATTCCTTGACTTCTCGTGCTTCGCATATCTTTCTTTGATGCCACAGGTTCATGTGACTGAAGTAGCTCGCCGCCCTACAACGTCTCTCCCCATGAGACCCCATGCATACAACGATATGACGCCCGCTTATAAAGCTTGATCACAGAAAAAACTCGACGTATGATTGCATACATGGTAGCGATGTGCTCCACATTGACACGGGCATGCTTAGTAGGACCAGCAAATCCCCACAGTTGAAAGTTGAAACTTATTAATTTGGTTGCAACACTGGACGAAGCAGCTAACTTCTATGCAAGGACCTGTTTGCTTCGGGCCTGAGCTCCGCAGCCAGGAGCGTCTCCCGTTCTCCATCCCATGCCGACGAAATCAGATGCCTGGGGATGCTGCATGCGCCCCCGGCAACTTTGCCAAGACGTTAAGCAACAAGCTCAAGTAGAAAAATAGAGTGAGGACCAGGTGTGTCCGAGAATCAGTGGAGGGTCGCTCCTTAGTGATGAGTGATTGACAACATTGTGTGGACTGATACTTGGGTCAGTGTGCAGGTACAGGTTGCGGCTTGATTCGTGTTAGTGCAGGTGAAGAACAAGCGCGAATGGCCTTAGCCGTGGCGGCCTCCGGGTGATAGAGAGGCAAGTAGGCTTGGTTCGATGGACCCGGTGGCCGATGGGGTCAAGTGCGAGCCATGCGGTGCAGGACGAGCAAGTTGAAGTCATGGACTTGTGCCAGTGCAAGGTGGCGGTTCGAGGCCGAAGCTTGCACGTGGGGTTTGGTGGTTTGCCCACAAAACCATCGGTGGACGGTTTCTTGGTTTGGACCTCAAAACCAAGTCTGGAGGCCCGATGCGACGGAGACGGTGATCCGGGAGCGTCGGGAAGCTTCGAGGCGGGGGGCACGTGGCGTGATCGCGGGACTTGCGTCGAGGCTAACCAAGTCCGCGGTGGAAGCGTGTCCGCTCGATGGGAATATCCGAAGACTTGACCAAAATGCCCCTGAGGGGTGTGTATCTTCATTTTAAGTTGTAGGGGTAGCGTGGTCACTTGCCTCCTCCGATGGACTTCGTATAAATAGCGAAGAGGTGAATGACATCTCTCTCTGGCTCTAGGATTTCCTCCCCTAGTAGATTGCTCTGGACTGCTTCTTTTCCAAGTATTTCCTTAGGGTAGATTTTTGTATAGACTCTGACCTCTAGATGTATGGAAGCATTCGGCGTTGTGATGATTTCCCGCTCCTAGTTCCTTGTGATTTTCGTGTCATTTTCAGAGCTATTTTTGGGTGGTTTTTTTCTTCGCTCGATTCGTTGATTTGAGGGTGTTTTCTCTCGGATTTCTTTGAGGGGATCATGGCTGGATGCCTTGTGCATCTTTGGGTGTGATCTTGAACCCTCAAACACCGGGAAATCCCTTCGATTCACGAGTTCTTGGAAGAACATGGTTTCTTGGTGGTGGTTCATGTGATCCACGATTCTCGGTGATTTAGTGAGTTAGAGGTCGAGATTTTTGGAGCATAGCTTCACCTATGGACGCTTCTCATCTCCCCCAAATCTTGTCTCAAGAGCTCAAGCGGTTTGGGAGATCCGGTGATGGCTTTGGAGGGTTGACCTCGCGCACGCCCTGTTTCTGGTTCTGTTCGTGGATTGCGGACATTCCGCCAGGCCACTGCGGACAGTCCGCGTGTCTAGGGTTCGTCTCAGGTCATCACGTGTTCGTGCGAATTCGTATTTCGATCCTTCGCGTGCTTAGGGTTTTGTCGTAGGAGGTTTTGCGGATAGTCCGCCGGTCAGTGATGGACGGTCTGCGTGAGCGTGTTTGTGTTGTGTTTGCTGGAGTTTTGGACGAACGGTCCGAGGGCTCTTCACGGACGGTCCGCGACACTAGCGGACGGTCCGCGTGCCTAGGTCGGACAGTCTGATTTTTCTGGTGCGTCTCTGGTGGCTCTGCTCGCTTTCTCGGACAGTCCGCGTGGTCCGTCTGGATAGTCCGCCCCAGCCTGGCGGACAGTCCGACCGTACTGCACGGACGGTCCGCACTTAGCCTGTCCAGATTTGGTTATGTGCTTTGGTTCTTACTTAGTCCTTCTGTTCTTTGATTCGAGACTTGTCTCTAGGACTTGTAGGCTTGTGTGTGCCTAGTCTAGAGCTTCTTTGGTGTGTGTGAGTGATCGGAGTGGCAATCGGGGTATAGGCCGAGTTCATCATTCGGGAAGAATTTTTATCGACTCCCATTCACCCCCCCCCTCTCTGGTCACCTATTCGGCCCTTCAATTGGTATCAGAGCCAATTGCGGATCTTCATGATTCTAACCAGTCTAAGATCCAAAGATGGGCGACTATAGTAAGGGGTCGGGTCCTCCGCACTTTGATGTCAAGAATTACCATATGTGGGAGAGGCGCAAGGGTGTGTTTTTGCATGGGAAGAGGACTCTGATCTGGGATGTGACCCAAAATCCTAATTATGTCATTCCCGACAGTTTCCTTCTTCCAGGATCGTGGGACATGTTTGAGGCCAACAACAAGGCCGTTGATTACTTGTTTCGTACTCTCTGTGCCTCGGAGTTTGATCGAGTGTACGGGGAGGATGTGACCGGAAAGATTTGGCTTAAGCTTAAGAATACCCATGTTGGCAATGCTCAGGTGCAAGCTCGTTTGTTTGCCACTCACCGGAGAGAGTACGAGAATTCACCCATCTCCCCGGTGAGTCAACTGATGTGATGTTCCAGCGCTTCACTAGTATTGTGAACAACATGAGGGCCAATGTGACAGTGCTCCCATACACAGATCATGATCAAGCTATCAAGCTTTTGCATGCACTGGATAGATCTGTGTGGAGTGCCAAGGTCGAGGCCATTGAGGAGTCGAGCATGTATGACACCTTGACGTTGGATGAGCTGTTCTCTAAGCTCAGGTCTTCAGAGGTTGATCGTGGCTTGAGAGCCAAGAGCGAGAGCCCCACTGATCCTCATAGTTTGGCTCTTGTCTCAGGATTGAGGACTAATGCTAACCATGCTGCCATGCAGTTTTCTTTGTCTTGTCTTATGTCCATGCCAGATGAGGACTTTGAGGTGCTGAGCGAGGAGGATCTCGCCTAGTTGAGCAAGTGGTTTGGGCGGATGTACGAGAGCCGCAAGAATGCGAGGAGAAGCTCGGGGATGTGCTATCGGTGCGGGAAGCACGGGCACTTCATCGCCGAATGCCCTGAAGCCATGGAGATCAAGAACAACTACAAGGGCAAGCCCAAGCACGACTACAACAAGCACCGCTCCCGGAACGACTACAAGGACAAGCACAAGGACAAGGGCGAGAGAAAGCCAAAGAAGAGCAGCGGGTACAAGAAGAAGACGGCTCAAGCGATGGTTGTCGGAGCGAGCGACATCGACTCCACTTCAAGCGACTCTTCTTCCGGTTCAAGTAGCGATGAAGAGCAAGATCGGCGCAAGAAAAAGCGGCACACAGGCAAGAACTTCACCGGCCTCAGCTTCCTCGCACAAGGTGGCTTTTGCGGCATGGCACACTCCAAGAAGGGTGGGAAGCACAGCTCGGATTCAAACTCCGACTCCGAGGAAGAGGTACGACATATCCCAACTTCTTGCTAGAGGAGAATGCTAGGCTGAATGAGTTGCTTGATAACCGTGATGATGTGCTTAGGAAGACCAACAAGGAGAAGAGAGTTTCTGTCTTTGCTAGGTGATGCTAAGGATAAGATAGTTGAGCTTGAGTCTTTGCTTGTTGATGCTAGAACTGAGATAGATTCCTTGAAAGCTGCTCCTGTTGTTTCTGATGAGATTAATTGTGGTGATTGCAATGTTTTCCTGACTAACTTGACTGCTCTCAAGGAGAAGCATGCCTCAACTCTTGAGGAACTAGATGTGCTTAGGATTGAGCGTGATGAGTTGAAATCTAGACCTGCTTTGTTAGGTGCTTGCACTTCTCGTCCTGTGTTGCATGCTAGGCTAGATGAATCTCATGCTAAGATAGTTTCTCTTGAGGCTGCATTGAAAGCTCCTATTCTTACATCATGCTCTACCTGTGAAATGCATGCTTTGAAAACATGGAACTTGCGCATTATGTTGACTGTTTGCAGGATGAGAATGATGAGTTGAGGAAATTGATGGGTTGGTTGTCTTGGCATGAGCCACAGTTGAGTTTGATGTCGGCTGAGTTTAAGAGGTTTGATGGTCAGGTGTTGGGGGCTAGCAAGAGTGGTGAGAAGAGTGGTGAGGGAGAAGAAAAAGTTGGAGAGATTCCTATTCCACCACACACTACACCCATGAACAAATTTGCACCCAAGCCAAACCACCTCAGAAACTAGCTTGATACAACCCCAGATCCACCAGTGTTCCCCCACAAGATAGAGAACTACCAGAAACCCATCAAGTTTGTGAGCACCCAGGGGAATGTCTTTGGTGAGAAGCCAGGAGAGAAAGCTGTTGAGAAGCCCATAGAGAAACCACAGCCTAAGCCACAGCCGATCCGCTTCCATTGTGAATATTGTGGGAGGGATGGGCATAAGGATGAGTTCTGTTTCAGGAGGAGAAGGGATGAGAGGTTTGCTAGGGAGATGGCAAACAAGGACAGGTACCACCCTTCTCATGCTGTGCCTGAGCCTCGTAGAGGGCCTCTACCTCGAGGTGATGAGTTTGTGTGTACGGTTCCCACTCATGGTGGTGGAGGTGGTTTTCCTTAGAGAGATAGGTGTGTTGGGTTTGGGCATGCTGAGTTTGCTGGATGTGGTCCTGCTCGTGGCCGCTACGAGTTTGGGAGGCACGATCGTAGTTTTGGTTCTCAGAGGGACTACGGGCCATGTTTTCCCCCTTGTGGTGCGTGTTCCCCTCCAGTGAGACGTGATAGGTTCTTCGGTGGTAGGCGTGAGAGGGCTCCGCCTAGAGGTTTTGATAGGATGGATTTTGCTAACCCTTCTTTTGAGCAAATGGCTCGACACTGGTTTGACTCCTTTGGTACTAACCCTAGTGTTGAGTCGCTTGCTCATTCTCGTTCTCGTTTTTGATTTGCAGGTGGGAGGCTCGGAGGACTTTTGGTTGATCAACTCCCGTTGTTCACATCACATGACTGGAGATCGTGGGTGGTTCTCCAGCCTCACCCCGGTGAGTACGAGGGAGTACATCACTTTCGGGGACAATGGGAGAGGACGAGTGCTTGCTGAAGGTATGGTGAAGGTGAGTAGCAAGGTGACCTTGAAGAGTGTGGCTTTGGTCAAGTCACTTGGTTTTAACCTGTTGTCAGTATCCCAGTTGCTTGACGAGGGTTTTGAGGTTCATTTTAAGTTGGGCGCTTCTCATGTGCTTGATTCTCGAAGCGATCTTGTCTGTACGATCGTCCCCGAGGGTCAAATCTTTCGTGCCAATTTTTCCTAGTCTGTTGATCCTCCTCGATGCTTAGTTGCTGGCGTTTCAGCTGAGCTTTGGAAGTGGCATAGGAGGCTAGGACACTTGAGCTTTGAGTTGCTTTCCCGCTTGAGTGACCTAGATCTTGTCCGAGGATTGCCAAAGTTGAAATTCGAGAAGGATTTGGTTTGTGCTCTGTGTCGGCATAGAAAGATGGTTGCCGCTTCTCACGCTCCTCTGACTGCGGTCATGACCGAGCAACCTTGTGAGCTGTTGCACATGGATTTGGTTGGGCCAGCTCGTGTTCGCTTTGTGGGTGGGAAGTGTATGTGTTGGTTGTGGTTGATGATTTCTCGAGGTACTCTTGGGTTTTCTTTTTGGAGGATAAGAGCGAGACATTTGGCTTTGTTCGGGACTTGATCGTGAGGTTGAAGAATGAGAGACATGGAGATGCCATTCGAGCTATACGCAGTGACAATGGCACGGAGTTCAGAAACTCTCATTTTGATGCCTTTTGCAGTGATCTTGCTCTCGATCATCAATACTCTTCTCCATACGTCGCTAGCCAGAATGGCATAGTGGAGAGGAAGAACCGGACCCTTTGTGAGATGGCCAGGATGATGATTGATGAGCATAGGACTCCTAGGTGTTTCTGGGCTGAGGCGGTCAATACCGCTTGCTATGTGTCAAATTGCATTTTCCTTCGTGCTTTCAAGAAGAGGACTTCATATGAGTTGATGCATGGGCGAAAACCCAAGGTGAGTCACTTTAGAGCTTTCGGTTGCAAGTGCTTTATTCTGAAGAAGGGCAAGTTGGATAAGTTTGAGGCTAGATGTTCAGATGGTATTTTCCTCGGTTATGCAATTCACTCTAGAGCATATCGTGTGCTCAATCTTGACACTAACCGAATCATGGAGACTTGCGAGGTAAGCTTCGACGAGACACGGCCATGTAGCTCTTCTGCTTTTGAGTGTGCAGGTGACGAGGAAATTGGTGAGAAGATCTTTGAAGATGAGAAAGATGGAGATGGAGACGAGGATGATGATGGTGGTGAAGCTCCCGCGGCTGATTGTGTACACGCTACTTCCACTACGATGACGACGATCGTGGATGGTCCATCCCCTACACCCACTACGACTGAGGCTGTTCGAGTGGAGGCTGCTGCTGAGGGGGAGATTGTGTCCAGGCGAGAGGCTCCCCGGCGTGTACAGGTGGATCACCCACCGACGACGATCATAGGTGACCTTCATGAACAAACTACATGGTCGAGGTCACCGAATACTTCTCACTTTGCTCACTCTACATTTGTTGCTTCGTTTGAGCCCAAAGATATTCGACACGCTTTGTCTGATGCGAACTGGGTGAATTCCATGCATGAGGAGTTGGAGAATTTTTAGAGAAACCCAGTTTGGGTGTTAGTTGATCCACCACCAAATTGCCGTCCTATAGGTACCAAATGGGTGTGGAAGAACAAGAAAGGTAAGAATGGGATGGTTGTGAGAAACAAGTCGAGGTTGGTGGCTCAGGGGTTCAACCAGAAAGAGGATATAGATTATGAGGAGACATTTGCTCCTGTGGCCTGTGTGGAGGCGATTACGATCCTTCTAGCCTTTGCCAAGGCAAAAGGGTTCAAGTTGTTCCAGATGGACGTGTGTTGGGGACACAAAACCCTCAAACAAAGAAAAGGGAATCCGATAAACAACAGAAGATCAAGATCAGCGCGTTCAATTAAATAGCCTTGAATAAACAACTTTCCTCAATGCATTACTCACTTGACTTTCCAAAATGGCGATCCCTTTACAATGAGGAGGAGGCCTCCTTTTATAGTGCCAAAAGATGAAATTTACATTCCAAGTATACCCTGAAACCCTAACATCTAACAAGAATACTCAGGGGCAGACTTGGTTTTTTACACATGTTGCGGATTTAACGCCGTAATTTGCAGAGCGCAAATCACGCCGAAGACAATGGAGCGGAAAATACGCCACGAAGACCGAAGACGGTTCCGTGTTGAAACAGCTTTTGACCGGGTCTTTGCGCTTGAATCTTTGAGAAGCCCTGGGCTCCGCCATCTTACTCCTCTTGGTGCTTAATTCTCGCTGCAGCTCAGAGCTCCGGCGCATTCCTGAATGGGGAGCAATGAGCCGGCTTGGTTCTGGGTCGAGGCTAGGACCTTCGCCTTGCACTATTCTCGATCGGAGGCTTCGGGTGGTTCCCTTCAATGACACACCTTGTAATAAGGGCAAATCTCATGGTTAGCTGATGGATGAAAAAAGTGCCGGAGCCCTTACGCCTTAGCTATTCCTGAAAGAGAAAGACCATTAGAGTTATGCGCTCGTGGAGTAGATCAACCACCCCGGAGCCCCGGGCTTCACCATCTCCTGTTGGCTCCTAGTGCTCGTGGGTGTGAGACAACCTCTAGTTTCAAGAAAACGCCACCGGAGCCCGTGGCTCTTATTTTTCCTAAAAAGGATCCGAAGCTCAAAAGTTTATTTTAGCCTTGGCAAACCCCCGCTGCCCATAGGTGAGGTTTTCTGCAGCCCCAACAGTAGCCCCTCGAGGAGAAGCATTTGAGCAATGAGATTTAACCTTCTCCTCGACTTTTGCTTTGTGATTTGATGAAGAAAACGTCACCTTTAGCTCCGGAGAGTTTGCTTGTTAGGAGCTTTTTTTTTGGCTTCGCGTGATTTCCTTTTCCCGAAGACTGCAGTGGAACCGCTCCTTCCCGAGGCGTCCGTTCGCATTCCGAGACCGTTACTCCTCTTCTCTCTCCTCGGGCTATATAAAGGGGGGGTGCGGGGTTCCCCTGTTTCTCTTATTCGCGCCGAAGCCAAACCTCCGCCCTGCTTTCTTCTTCTGCTTTAGGATTCGTGCTAGTTGTGCGATTTCGCCCGAGCTTCGTTGCTCGTTTCTTTCGCGGAGCTCAACACTTTTCGCCCACTCTGGCCCGTACGAGACAGACCGCGCGGCTAATGACTGAGGAAGAAATAGCTGCTTCAGCTGCGCCAGCCGTAGTCCTAGAAGAGCCGGCTGGAGATATAGTTGATTACGAGCCGTCGCCTTCGGCTAAGGGGAAGGAAATCGATCCGGGTGAAGATATTTCTAGAGTGGAAGCTTCGCCATCAGAGCTGATGGCTGGGAGGGAGTCTAAAATTCCGTCGTATGTTCTCGGACCTTCGCTCGTGTCTGAGAACCTGATCAAGTACTACAAGGAGAAAGGGTTTTTCCCCGAAGGTGTCGCCCGTCATCCAAAGGGTGAAGCCACTCCGGAGCCTAAAGCTGGCGAAGCAGTGGTTTTTTGTGATTTTTTCAACGCTGGTTTAAGGTTTCCTTGGTCCCGACGCCTGCCAGAGATCCTTGATCGCTATAGCCTGAAGTTGCATCAACTGACGCCGAACGCGTTTGTGCAACTGTCTAAGTTCTTTTTTGCCGTGCGTTCTTGCGACGGCCGGGTGGATACCGAAGCCTTTGTTCGGTTTTATGAGCTCCATTTGCAAAAACAAAATTTCCGGGTGGATGGGGATCCTGCTGTCTACGAAAATCATTTTGGGTGCATTACCTTCACAACCCGGAGCAGGAAAACCAAGAAAGATATAGAGAGAGTAGAACTCAGCCCTGCTCACAAAAACAAGTGGGATGATGATTGGTTGAGCTACTGGTTTTATGTGAAGGTCGACATGCCCCGTGGCTCTGATGGTGTTGCATTTTATCCCTTCGGTATCACAACAATGACTCCTTTGAGTTACGTGACGGGCCCTGACTTCGCGAAGACTAGAGGTTTTAAAGATTGTGAAAAAGCCTTTCTTTTGGCTTCGCAGTTTCTTTCTGGTCGCGATGTCGCCGAGGAGTTTGTTGCTGCCAATATTTGGCCTCTTTCTTCTAGCTGGAACCCTACAGAGATTAAGTGGCTTACGGTTGAATGATTTTCTAAGGCTATTCCCTTCCCTCGCTTCGGTCTGGCGATGCCAGAAGGAAAGAATGCTCACGAATTCGTGAGTGAAGTGGAACGTCGAGTGGTGGATTTGCTTGGCCCTTACACTGAGGCGGAGTACCAGGCTTCGCGACAGTTACCTACCGGAGGCCGTCGCATGAACCGCATCTTCTCTGAGCTTGGCGTTGAAGTGGAGGACCGTGCGAAGCCCAAAGCTTCTTCTAAGCGTGCCCGTGACTCGTCCCATGCCGCACTTGACCCGGCTGACGCAAAGAAGAAAAAATCTGTGACTTCGCCAGAGGCGTCTGACGAAGCTGCTGCTGACCTGCGGAAGCCTGTGGCTCCGCTGTCTTCCTCAAGGACAAGTCAACTTGAGCGTGCTAAGAAAAAGCAAGTTGCGACAAAAGAGAAGGATTCTTCTGCTGAGAAGGTGGCGAAGCTTGGCCTTCGTCATAAGAAAGCTGGGTCAAAATCTAGGCAACCATGTCGCATAGTAAACATCCTTGGTTCTTCTGACACATTGGAGTTTCTTGACTCGGAAGCCGGAGGTGGTGGAAGCAAAGAACGGTCAGCCGCCCCTGAACCTGAGGTTGAAAAGGCTGTCGATCCCAGCCCCAAGGAGATCGTCTCAGACCCCTCCGTCCCGGGGAATGCCGGTGGTATAGACCTGGCTGGTGAAGGTTCGAAACTTCCCGGAGCTGAAGAAATTCAAGACAAGGGAAAAAACCTTTCGCGGCTCTGTGACCACCCCGAAGCCCCGGAGGACGCCAGAGCATCGCCTGAATTTATGCGGTCCTTGGCCGAGACAGTGAGTACATCTGGCACTGTGGAAGGGCATACGGTGGAGATGGTGCTGGCAGAGAAAAGCTCCTTCGACCCCTCAACTTATTCTTACAACAAGGCTGTTGGTATGGGGGGTTTACAAACTTTATTGTCTGTTCGTTTGCCATTTCTTAAAGAGCGTGGAGTTGTAGAATCTCATGTGCTCTGGGAGCTAAAGGATTCTGGTCGGCTTGCAGGGGCAACATCTACTGGCGTCCCGCATGAGGAAGGTGGTGCTCTTGACGGCCGGGCTCTGGAAGAAGGGGAAATTCCCGGAGCTCCGGCTCCTTCTTTGATTGTGAGACAACCAGGCACCAGTTCCACCGTTGAACCTTCGGCACCTTTTGATCCAAAAGGTTAGCTCCTTACCTTTTTGTTTTTTGTTCCTTCATTTTTGCTGGTTGAGCGCTTATATTGAACTGAGTCATGCTATACATTTTCTTTTGTAGCTTATGAGAAGTCTGTTGAAGACATGGAAGCCGGCCGCCTGGCTGGCCTGTCAGCTGAGCTTTGTTATAAAGCGATGATCTCAAGCCAAAAACTTCTTGAGAAGTACCGCTCCCAAGAAAAAGAGTTTCTGGCTACCGAAGCTAACAATGTCGAACTGAGTTGTGAAATTAAGAGGCTGAAAAAGGAAAACGAGATCCTGACCAACCTTCGCACGCTGCAGGATGGAAACATTGAGATCCTGAAAGATAGCATTTAGACCTACCAGACTGCGGTGGAAAAGCTAAATGAAGACGCTGAGAAGCGTGATAAGATGCTTGAGGATTTTAAAAAGATAATTGAAGATGACGATCAGATTATTGAGTCTCTAAAAAAGGAGAAGGAAGCGCAAAAGACTGAGATCGAAGAACTCAAGGAAGAACTTAAAGGGCGCGACAAGTTTATCGAAGAGGCTGAAGAGGTTTTGAAGAAAAACTTCAAAGTTCTGTATGAAAAGTACTATTTTGCTCTTGGTGAATTTGGAGCAGAGCCCCTGCCTTTCCCTGGTGATAAAGATGCTAAGGCTATATTCGACTGGATGGAACAAGAGTTTGATCATCTCCCCGGCGTGATGACCGGTGCAAGCGACTACGCAGCTTCGATGTGCGTGGAAGCCTTGCTTGGGCTGCTAGAGAAAATGGGATGTTCAGACTTTTTGGCCTTGGGAGCTAGGAATTACAAGTTTCCGACAGCGGAAGAACTCGAGTGCGAAGTGGCTTCGAAAAATGTTCGGGTGATTAAGAAGCTTTTCTTAACTTTGTTTTGGGAGGCATCTGGGCAAGAACATGCTAAGGCCGTGGCGCGTCGGCTTCTGGCGGAGGTGAACAGCTGAGTCGACGATTTTTTGCCTAAGTTTTCCTTCCTATTCTATTTGGGGTTACTTATTTCTTGCTTTTGCAGGCTAAGGACAAGGAAGCATCGGGATCGGACTCGAGTGGAGATGACAGCGAAGGCGATGGGTCCCCTGCGAGCGCGGCTCCTGGGGGCTCAGGCTCTGGTGCACCAGACGATGCGGCGAGTGATGTCGCTGAAGATGAAGATGCCGAAGCTTAGAAATTTCTCTGTATTGTTGTCTTCTCTTCTTTTTGTAATGCCCTGCGTGGCAAGTAAACTTTGGGGATAGCAGAACTTATGGTCGATCATGATGATTTTGTAAAGCGCTATTGGCCTCGCTGCCGCTCTTTTTCTCGTTCTTAGGCTTTTGATTGTTGGTCCTATTTGCAGAATGCGTCACCTCCTTTTAGAATTGTTTTCTTCTGTAACTGACTTTGCGCGATAGGGTCGATTTCGATGTTTTTTTGGCTTCGAAAAAAAGAGCAAAAAACTAATTTTGTTTTTGAAGAAAACGTCACCCCCCCTTTTGGTCTTTTTTTCGGAGGCTCTTATCTTGATGAAACACTTGTAAAAACTTTCACCATGGGGAGGGATATGCTTCCAAAAAGAACCCAAAGTCTAGCGAAGCTTGTTCCGAGCTTCGTAGACTTTCTTTTCGGTGGTCGAATATTAGCAATCTGGTTGCTTTTTCGACAGAGATTTTTAGCTTTCATATTTGCACGCAGTCTTGGCAAAGACAACTGATCCTGTTACTTTTTCTTTGCAACTATACGGGGATGATAGGTTTTTTTTCGGAAGAGTCAAAGCCTAGCGAAGCTTACTCGAAGCTTCACAGAGCTTCTTGGATCCCGCAACTTAGTCTGTTGCTGTGGGTTTTTTGGTACTTAGGCATGAATGCTAAGATTTTGATGAGACAACGTGTATAAGCTTGTTGCTTTTCGTTGCTCTTTGGGCAGAAACCCCCTTTGCGATAAGTAAATGACTAGAAATAAGTTGCTGAAAGTAAATAACATAAGAATTTAAGGGGAAAGAAATTTCATTAAGACTGAAATTTAATACATAGACCCGCCTCATTAAAAACCTTGCCTCCTGATTTGGAGTCCCCTTTTTGCAAGGAAAAGAGTACGGATCTTAAAAATGTAAAGTACTGGGAAATATAACGAAGAAAGAAAAGAAAAAAGATGTGAGACGACTAAGCACCGGCTCCGCTTATAAGTTCACAAAGCTGGGGCTTTACATTGCCTTGTTCCTATGGGTAGTACTTGAGGAGGCTGTCTGCGTTCCAAGTGTGTGGTAACGCATTGCCCAACTGGTCTGCCAAATGAAAAGATCCTGGCCTAACACTCTTTGTTACGATGAAAGGACCTTCCCAAGGTTCTTGTAGCTTCCCTGGGTTGTCAAAGTTTTTCTCTTTCTTGATGACCAAGTCCCCCACTTGTATTTCTTTTCTTACTACCTTCTTGTCCCTCCATTTCTTGGTTTCTTGCTGATATTTTTCTAAGTTCTCAGCAGCTTGAAGTATGTCTACTTCGATCAAATCTTTCTCGGCTTCCTCGAAGCCCATGTCTTGCACTTTCAAGACTCGTAAACTTTGGTTCTTGATCTCTTCTGGTGTCATGGCTTCGGAACCAAATAGCAACTTGAAGGGTGAGAAACCTGTAGCTCTTGAGACATTGGTGTTGTGAGACCAAGTTACCTTCGGCAACTCGTCTACCCATTTTCCTTTTCTCTGGTTGAACAAGCATTTCTTTATGCTGGAGAATATTTGGCCATTTGCTCTTTCTACAGCCCTGTTTGATTGTGGGTGATATACAGAAGTGAATTTTAACTTGGTTCCCATGGTGAGGCAGAATTCCCTGAAATCATTGCAATTGAATTGCTTTCCATTATCCACAGTTAGTTCTCTAGGAACCCCGAATCTGCAAATTATACTTTGCCAAAAGAACTTTTGGATGTTGCGGGATGTGATGCTGGCCAGCGGTTTGGCTTCGACCCATTTGGTGAAATAGTCCACGGCGACAGCTGCAAACCTACAGTTTCCTTATGCTGCTGGGAGAGGTCCGACTAGATCCATTCCCCATCTTTGCAATGGCCAGGAAGGCGGTATTAGCTGTGTAGGCATCGATGGGCTTCTCTGATTGTTTGCATTCTTCTGGCAGGCTTCGCATGTTTTTACCAGGTGATGGGCATCATCAATGATGGATGGCCAATAGAAACCTTGTCTTAGTGCTTTTTGAGCCAAAGCTCTAGAGCCTATGTGAGCACCGCAAAACCCCGAATGAATTTCTTTCAATAGTTCTTTTCCTGCATCGAAGCTGATGCATCTCAGGGCTGGAGCCGATATGCCAGATTTGTACAGTTCTCCATCAATTATCTCATAGCCTCGGGCTCTTTGTCTCATGCGATTCAAGGAGACTTCCTCGGTGGGTTCATAGTGACCCCTTTGGAAGGCCAAGATCGGAGCCCTCCAGTCGTACTTCTCTATGACATTGATTGTTTTGGCCTTGGGTTCTTTCACAGCAGGCGTGGTGAGGACCTCATAGAAAACTTCTGGTGGTAAAGTCTGATTTTGTGCAGCAGCTTTTGCTAATGCGTCCGCCTCATTGTTTGAGTTTCTTGGGATGTGCTCAACTGTGAATCCCTTGGAATGCTTTTCCATAGATCTTACCACCGCGAGATATTTGACTAGTTCTGGCTCTCTGGCTTCGCTATCTTTCTCTGCATGCCCCTGAATGACATTGGAGTCTGATCTCACAATAAAGTTTTGTTGGCCTAGAGCTTTCATTTTCCTTAGCGTAAGGAACAAAGCTTAGTACTCAGTTGTGTTGTTGGTTGCTCTCTCATTTTCTAGGAAGTCCAATCTGACTGCGAATCGCATTTTGATTCCTGTTGGAGAGGTTGTAATTGTCGAAGCTCTGGCTCCTTTATGGCAATAAGTCCCGTCGCAGTATGCAATCCATGGTTGATCAATGCCTGCGGAGCTCGAGCTGACCGGGGAAGTCCAATCCACAACAAAATCTGCCAAGACTTGAGATTTGATAGCACTTCTTCTTTCAAAGTCGACTACATGTTCTGATAACTCAAGTGCCCATTTGGAGATTCTCCCCGAAGCTTCTCTATTGTTGAAAAGCTCATGCAGAGGCTGATCTGTCACAACTATAATTCTGTGGGACTCAAAATAATGCCTGAGTTTCCGCGCTGCCATAATGACTGCATACGCGATTTTTTCAAGTTCTGAATAGAACACCTTAGATCCTGTGAGTGTTTCAGAAACAAAGTAAACCGGGATCTGAGTTGGCTTCCCCTCTATTTCTTTTTCTTGTATCAATGCTGCGCAGACTGCGGTTCGCGAAGCCGAGATGTAGAGTAACAAGGGGAAGCCTGGCTCCGGGGGGCACAACTTGGTTAACTTGGTGAGATAGACTTTGAGCTCCGCAAATGCTTTACTCTGATCGGGCCCCCATTCAAACTTCTTCTTGTTTCTGAGAACTTGGAAGAAATGGAGGCTTCGCTCCGCAGCCTTGGATACGAATCTGTTTAACGCCACAATTCTCCCGGTGAGTTTCTGCACATCTTTCAAAGACCTGGGCTCCTCCATTTTTATTATTGCCTGAATTTTGTCAGGATTAGCTTGTATCCCCTTTGTCTCTACCAGGCACCCAAGCACTTTTCCTCGGCGAACTCCGAACACGCACTTCTCAGGGTTCAATCGCAGATTTGCTGCTCTCATGTTCGCGAAAGTTTCTGCCAGGTCAAAGATGTGATCGCCACGCCTGTTGCTTTTGACGACAATATCATCAACGTATGCCAGGAGATTCCTGCGCAGCTGGTCGGGAAACACCGAAGCTGTCATTCTTGTGAATGTTGGTCATGCGTTCTTGAGCCCCTCAGGCATTCGCAAGAAACAGAAGATGCCGAAGGGGGTGATAAAGCTGGTTTTGTCCACGTCCTCTTTTCTGATTCTGACTTGATGGTAGCTCGAAAACATGTCGAGCAATGATAACATCTCACTGTTTGCTGCATCATCCACTATTTTGTCTACTCTTTCTAGCAGGTAATCGTCTTTTGGGCAAGCTTTGTTCAAGTCTGTGAAGTCTATACACATTCTCCACTTTCCATTTTTCTTCTTTACAGGGACTGTGTTTGCGAGCCAGGTTGAATATTTGGCTTCGCGGATTACGTTGGCGTCCAACAGCCTTTGCACCTCGGCTTTCACGGCTTCTTCTTTTTCGTTGGACATTTTGCGGAGCTTCTGCTTTTTGGGCCTGATGTTCTTGTCCATTTCTAGCCTGTGTTCGATGATGTCTCGATCAACTCCTTTCAGGTCTTGGGCTGACCATGCGAACACATCTTGATTTTTGGCCAGAAATGTTAGCAATTCTCGTTCTTCGTCTATGCTAAACTCGGCTCCGATTGTTACAGCTTTATCTGGGACGTGTGCGTCCAGCGGGATCCTTTTTGTTTCGCCGTCGGCGCTGATGTTAACTTTTTCCTTGTCTCTCTTGGGCTCCACGAACTTTTTCCTTCTATCCCTTTCTTCAGCTTCGTCAGCTTCAGCCTGGGTAAGATGGTGGATGCTTCTTTGACCTGGCGATATGCCTTTTTCAATGTCTCTTGCTGTCTGCTGATCCCCAAATATCGTGATGACTCCTTTGAGTGCTGGGATTTTCATACACAAAAACATTTGCCGCACCGCTGCATCGAACTTGTTGATGAAGCCCCTACCTAAGATGGCCAAGTAAGGATAATGCATTTCCACTACATCAAATGTGATCAACTCCGTTCTTGGGTTGTCAAGGTTTCCGAAGGAAACAGGTAATGTGATCTTCCCCAGTGCTCTAACGGGTTTCCCCCCGAAGCCCAGAAGCGGAACATCTGCTTCTTGTAACAAGTGCGGATCTATCTTCATTTCTCTGAAAGTTTTGGCGAAAAGAATGTCTGCGGAGCTGCCATTGTCTATCAGGACTTCCCCAATTTCCCATCCTGTGATAATTGTCTTGATGACCATGGCATCGTTGTGTGCAACTATTTTCAGTTTGAAGTCTTCCTCTGTGAAGGTGATGGGCACATGCGCCCAAGGTGGCTTGACCGGAGGTCCGTCTTGGACTATAGTATGCACCTCTCTGAAGTAATTCCTTCTCATTCTTTTGTTTTCGAATTCGAGGGACGAACCCCCTACAATTGGGAACACATGGTGATAGGAATTTTCCTGGTTCTGAGCTTCTGTTTGGGAGATGGCCATGATAGACCCGAAGGTTGGTAAGGCTTTGGGATCGTTTCTTGGGTTTGGCGGCTCCGCTTTTGGAATTACATTTGGCATGCCGGGTGGCGGAGGTGGGATTTGCTGTATTGGCTGAGAGCTTTGCTGGTTTTGCGGCTGGTATTGTTGTGGTATTGGTGCTTGCCATGTTGGCTGTGGCTAGCTATATGTGCTGGTTTGGAAATAGCTTGGGTTGCCTTAGCTATAGGAGTGGAGCGGAGGTGCGGTGGGATATGGGTTTTGCTGGAAAGGTTGCTGAGGCCAGGTGTGATAGACAGGTTTAGGTGGCGGAGGTTGGTGCTGGGTTTGGGCGGCCCTTTTCTCTTCGGCGATTCTTTCTAATGTTCTTTTGGTTTCGGGACAGTTATCAGTTGAATGGTGAGGTTGTTTTCCGTGGAACGAGCAGTAAAACAGGCGTGGGCGAGAGTTTTGGTTTTGAGGGGACAGTCTGTTGCCCCTCCCTCTTCCTCTGGTTATGACCCCCACGGTTCGGGGCTTGCGGAGCCGGCGGCGGAGGCTAGTTTTGCGGAGGCTGGTTTTGTGGAGGGTTTGGATTTTGGTTTTGGGTGTGAGGCGCGGCTTCGATTGGGAGTACTTGGTTTGGAGGGTATGGAGCTCTATTGTTTTGTACACTTTGGTGAGAGGGAACCCATTCTTGCTCTCTTTGTGCTTGCCTTAGGCGATTTCTTTCGGCCACCTTTCTCCTGTGGTCTTCATCTGATCTGCAGTATTCTTCGAGCTCCGCCAAGAGTGCTTGCATTGTCTTTGGCTTTTTCCTTGAGAGGTGAGATGCTGTTTGCCCTGGGTTTAGCCCCTTGATGCAGGCGGCTATGGCAACCTTTTCTGACACATCAGGAGTTTGGGATTTCAGCTGCAGAAATCTTCTCACATAACTTGCCAATGGTTCCTTGTCCCTTTGGATGCAGTAGAATAGATCCCCTTCATCTGTGGTTGCGGCTTGGAAGCCTTGGAAGTTCTGGATGAGCTTTGTTTTCAGGTCGACCCAGCTGTATACTGAGTGTGGCGGCAGTAGTGAGTACCAGTTCAACGCTGCACCTTCGCATGCTATGATGAACGATTTGGCCAGAACAACTTCGTCACCTCCGGCTGAAGCTACAGTAGCTTCGTAACTCATTATGAATTGCCTTGGGTTTGTTAACCCGTTGTATTTTGGCAGGGAGATTGTTTTGTAGGAGAAAGGCCATGGCGCTGTTTGCAGACCGATGGATAAAGGTGAAGTTGCGTCGACGGTCATGAACATCCCTGTGATGCTGTGGGTTGCGAAGCTGAACATAATGTTTTCATTTTGTGGGGTTGGACCTTCCTCGTAGTTTCGTGTGGGAGTTGGCTGTGTGTGTCGGTGGGATTGCAACTCATCCAGTTCTTGCTGCATTCGAGCCAACTGCAGCTTCGCAGCCTTTATTTTTTTGATTTTTTCGTCGGCTTGTTTTTGGGTTTCGAGTTCCATAGCTACCCTCTCCTTTTCTTTTTTCATGGCTTTGATTTGCCTTAACACTGAGTCCAGCTCTCTTTCAGCTGCGCCCTCTTTATCATTTGTGAGGCTGGTTTCTGGGTCTGAGTCTTGCGTGGCCTTTCCTGCTGCTTTTCTTTTTTCACTGCGGGTTCGTGCGAGGTCCTCGTCCTCCGGCCTGGGCTCCGGAGCGACTATGATTCTCTTTTCCTTGGCAGCCCCCCTGGGCTCTTCTTGGTCACCAGTCTTCTTCTTTGGAGGTGCCATTGTGGGTTCCTTGGTGGCTAAGAACACGGTGGGCGCCTTTGTTGGGGACACAAAACCCTCAAACAAAGAAAAGGGAATCCGACAAACAACAGAAGATCAAGATCAGCGCGTTCAATTAAATAGCCTTGAATAAACAACTTTCCTCAATGCATTACTCACTTGACTTTCCAAAATGGCGATCCATTTACAATGAGGAGGAGGCCTCCTTTTATAGTGCCAAAAGATGAAATTTACATTCCAAGTATACCCCGAAACCCTAACATCTAACAAGAATACTCAGGGGCACATTTGGTTTTTTACACATGTTGCGGATTTAACGCCATAATTTGCGGAGCGCAAATCACACCGAAGACAATGGAGCGGAAAATACGCCGCGAAGACCGGAGACGGTTCCGTGTTGAAACAGCTTTTGACCGGGTCTTTGCGCTTGAATCTTTGAGAAGCCCTGGGCTCCGCCATCTTACTCCTCTTGAAGCTAAATGCTCGCTGCAGCTCAGAGCTCCGGCGCATTCCTGAATGGGGAGCGACGAGCCGGCTGTCGACCGGGCATCCCAGGGCCCACCAACACACTGTGGGCCATACCCGGGAGATGAGTTCCTATACACCTGGACTACTCGACTAGTGGACCACGGTGCTGGTACCGTAGACCACAAGGCAAGGCAAGACGGACAAGGACTTGTACTAAGACTAGGATAGCTTTCCATACCTTGTATAGGCTACAACGGGTCCTACTCGAATAGTACCCTTGTGCCAATCCGACTTGTAACCCTGACTCCCGTGGCATATAAGGCGAGGCAGGGACCCCTCTCAAAACATAAGCAATCAATACAGAGCCACGCAGCATACAGGACGTAGGGTATTACGCACATTGTGGCCCGAACCTGTCTAATTATGTGCCCCGTGTCTCACCATCGTGTACCTGATCTCGGCGAGCCCCACCGCACAATCTACTACTTCGGGAACCCCGTCGTAGGCTCGGTGTCTAAAACACTGACAGCTGGCGCGCCAGGTAGGGGATCTCGTTGTTGATCCACTGGCGAACTCGATGGCTCTCGTCATCATCAAGCCGACCGTCGCTTTCCAGCAAGGCGACACCTTCATTTTCGGTTCCTGGGTTTGCTGTGCTGATGGCGCCGGATTGTTCCTGCGTTTCTTAGCGCCAACTACGGAGTCAAAGCTCAAGTCCTCGACGCTTACGCAAGCTTCGATGGAGGATTTCGTCGAAAATTTCGATCTCTGACACGCACAGAGAACTCAAGTCGGGGTCCGAGTACAACTCGACTTCGCCTCCTATTCAGCTTGAGCCGCTTTCTTCAGCTTCACAGCTTGCGCTCAGCCTGGATAACATTCCAGCACCACCTCTCTTCGGCCATCGCCATGTCAGTGCCACTTACCAAGCCGCATTGGAACGCCTCATGTGCCCTGGCCCGAAGATCGTGCTTGAGTACTTTTTAGATTCGGACGACAACTTCGACTACTCTTCGGATTCCTCTGAGTTCGAGTTCGACTACGGTTCGGATTCTGCTGAAGTACAACAATTGTCCGGCCCTGCTCATGGACTGTTGATCACATCGACACCTGAGGGTAGATTCGTCTACTAGCCTGAGCATGTACCTGCTGATCTTACACTGGATGATCAGGAGCGCTTTATCGCCTATCTCGACAACTTGCCCTTCCAGGAAGGCGTCAAGCTTGTTGATTATGACACTGATACTGAACTCATTCAGAGCACGGGTACCTATTCGTCGCATCGGGAAGTGTTTGTCATCGACGCATCTACTCCGCAAGGGCATCGTTCCAATTATCGTTACCCGGATGATGTATCTGATGATGAACTCTCTGCTAATGCTCCTGCTGATGAAACCGCGGAGGTCAAGGCTGCACGTCGCCAATGCAATGCTAATCGTGCAACTCTTCGTCGGGAACTCGCGGAAGCTCTACCTACCCGTAATCTTCAAGAGGCTCTGGAGACGGTTGCTCCTCGTGAATATCGCACTCCAGAAGAAGCTATCAACGCGATCAATCTACTCGGTCGCTCTATGCCTCGTGACAGGGTAGCTGCTGAAGTCGCGAAGCTGGCTGAACTAGCCTACACTATGCTACGACAGAATACCAGTGCACCTAGTCACCATGGCAGCAGTGGGGGTGCTCATCGTACTACTCCTACTCCTAATCGCACACGTCTGGAAGCTAGCAACAGGGGCAAGGGCGATGATGGCTGTGTCAACAGCAAGTCAGGAGACTCTCTCTACGATGCTCGCACAACAATCAACGCCAGACGCGCTGAGCGTGAGAAGCAAAAAGATAATGACTCTGATTCTTTTCCTGCTTTCTCTGCTCAACTTCAAGATCTGTTTCTTCCGGAGAAGTTCAAGCCTTACGGCATCTCCAAGTATGATGGCAAGCAAGATCCAAGGCAGTAGTTGCGCTGTTATGCTCTGTCCATCTCCAATGCCGGAGGCAATGATGATACTAAATGTATCTATTTCCCCTTTGTTCTCGAGCAAGAGCCCCTCACATGGTTTGAGTCCCTCAAACGTGGCTCCATCGACAACTGGGAACAACTCAAACACCGCTTCACCAGCAACTTCGCGGGTTCTTTGGGCCGTCATGGCACCAGGATGGACCTTGCCCTGATCAAGTAGAAACAAGGCGAGACTCTTCGCGAGTACATGCGCCGCTTTTTTGAGAAAAGGGCTACTGTTGTTGATGTCACTGAAAAAGAAGTCATAGACACCTTTCAAGATGGTTTCTATGATGATAGGCTTTTCCAAGACTTTGGTCGTGCTCGCCCAGCCAACATCACCAAACTCAAGGAGATGATCACTCACTAGGCGGACGAAGAAGACAAAGCTCAGAATCGGTTCAAGCATCTTCGCAATAATCAGAACAACAACAACAACAATGCTGGAGGAAACAATAGTGGCAAGCAACAGCAGGGCAACCGCCAAGGAAATAACTACTCGAGTAATCCCAATCGCAAGCGCAAGCCCGACAAGACTGTTGCTGCCATGGAAACCACCGCCAAGCCTGAAGATGATCCTCACTAGGCAACTTTGACCAAGCAGAAATGCCCATGGCACCCGGAGGGTGATCATACTACAGAGCAGTGTTACCAACTTCGACGTGCATTGAAGAACACACCCGAACCAACGCACCCAAACCCGCGATATCGCAAACACAAGGGGAAGAAGGCTAACATAGACAAAGACACGAGGTTTCAGAACCCCTCCAATATGGTCAATGTCATATTTGGTGGTATTCCAACCAAGCGCATGCAAAAGCTAGCTCTCAGGGAGATTATGTCCATCCAACTAGCAACTCCCACTTACCTCAAGTGGTCTGAAACTCCCATTACCTTCTCAAGGGCGGATCAATGGACTAGTTTCTCTGAGCCAGGATGATATCCTCTCGTTCTGGATCTAGTGGTGGCAGGCTCCAGGCTTACCAAGGTTCTCATTGATGGTGGCAGTGGTCTCAACGTCCTGTTTGCCAAAACTTTGAAGAAGATGGGCCTGGATATCACCAATATGCTTACCAAGACCAACTCACCGTTCTATGGTATCATCCCGGGCAACGTAGCTGTTCCTTTGGGTTCAGTTATACTACCCGTTACCTTTGGGACCAAGGATCACTATCGCACCGAGTACATCAAGTTTGAGGTCGCTGACTTCGAGACTTCTTACCATGCCATCATCGGCAGGCCCGGTCTCGCTAAGTTCATAGCTATCCCACATTATGTGTACTTGGTTCTCAAGATGCCGAGCCCCAAGGGAGTTCTTTCATTGCAAGGGGATCTGAAGCGTTCCTACGACTGCGATACAGAAGTCGTAGAACTCACCTCGACTACTCAAGTACCCAATGCAATGATGGAGGTCTTCACTGCCGCTAAAAAGCTTGCTCCGAGCGAGCTGGAGGTTCCTGAGAAGACTAACAACAACAACAAGCCAGCACCATCTAGTGACGTCCTTCTCAAAGCCATTGACCTTGGTACTAGTGACAGCAGCAAGACGACTATGATCAGTGCACAGCTTGATCCTAAATAGGAAGACGCGCTCATCAACTTCCTTAGGGCTAACCATGATATCTTTGCGTGGAAGCCATCTGACATGCCAGGTGTGCTCAGGAGGTTGATCGAGCACTCACTCAACGTCGATCCTAATGCTACCCCCAAGAGACAACACTTTCATCGCTTTGCTGATGACCGCAGGGCTGCTATCAAGAAAGAACTCGCTAAACTACTCGCGGCTGGCTTCATCAAGGAAGTTTTTCACCCGCAGTGGCTCGCTAACCCTGTGCTAGTCAGAAAGAAGAATTCTAATGACTGGAGGATGTGTGTCGACTACACTAATCTCAACAAGCATTGCCCCAAGGATCCTTTCGGGTTGCCGCGGATTGATCAAGTCATTGACTCTACGGCGGGCTGTGCTCTACTCTGCTTCCTGGATTGCTACTCTGGCTATCATCAAATTGCAATCAAGGAATCTGATCAAGAGAAGACCGCATTCATCACTCTGTTTGGTGCTTATTGTTACACAACAATGTCCTTCGGGTTGAAAAATGCTGGTGCTACATATCAAAGGGCTATCCAAGCGTGCTTCAAGAAGCAGCTTCACAAGAACGTGGAAGCATACGTGGATGACGTCGTTGTCAAGACTAGGAATCCAGACATGCTCATCACGGATCTTGAGGAAACTTTTGCTTCACTGCGCGAATACCAATGGAAGCTCAACCCCAATAAATGCGTCTTTGGCGTATCTTCAGGAAAACTACTCGGGTTCATCATCAGTCATCGTGGCATCGAAGCAAACCCTGAGAAGATTACTGCCATCTCCAATATGCAAGCTTTGACTACTATCAAAGATGTCCAGAAGCTTACTGGTTGCATGGCGTCACTCAATCGCTTCATCTCACGACTTGGAGAATGGGGTCTTCCTTTCTTCAAGTTACTCAAGCGGCAGGAGAAGTTTACATGGACAACTGAAGCTGATCAAGCTCTTTCTCAGCTCAAGGAGTTCTTATCCAAGCCTCCAGTCCTCACAGCTCCTCTGCCTAATGAAGAGCTCTTGCCCTACATTGCTGCGACTACTAATGTCATCAGCACTGCTATTGTCGTTGAGCGGCAGGAAGAAGGCCCTGGCTACCCTGTCCAGAGGCCTGTCTATTTCATCAGTGAAGTTCTTTCAGAATCCAAGGCTCGCTACCCTCTGGTGCAGAAGCTACTCTATGCAGTTCTGATTACTTCACGGAAGCTTCACCACTACTTCGACGAGTATAAGATTTCTGTGGTCACTAGCTACCCGCTTGGCGAGATATTGCACAACCGGGATTCCACAGGAAGGATTTCTAAGTGGGCTGTAGAGCTTGGCGCTCTATTGCTCGAATTCAAGTCTCGCACTGCTATCAAATCTCAGGCCTTAGTTGATTTCACGGCTGAATGGCGGGAAAATCAAGTCCCAACTCCAATTGAGCGTCCAGAACATTGGGTCATGTACTTTGACGGTTCCCTCAAATTGGAAGGCGCTGGTGCCGGGGTACTTCTGATTTCTCCCAAGGGCGAGCAACTCAAATATGTCTTGCAGATCTTCTGGAAGGTCTCAAATAATGAAGCTGAATATGAAGCTCTACTGCATGGTCTTCGCCTTGCAGTTCTCTTGGCATCACACGACTACTTGTTTATGGTGATTCTTTGGTGGTCATCAACCAAGTCAACGATTCATGGGATCGTAATGCTGAAAATATGGATGCGTACTGTCAGGAGGTACGCAAACTTGAGAACAAATTTCATGGTCTCGAGTTCCATCATGTGGTCCGCGACAACAATGTTGCTGTGGATGTCTTGTCGAAGTTGGGATCTACATGAGCTCAAGTGCCAGCTGGAATTTTCGTCCATGAACTCCACAAACCATCAATTCCGGAGCAATCATCTGCACCCACGACTACTTCAGTTCAACGTGATCGAGAAGTGCTTATGATTGATGTGGACTGGAGAACTCCCTTCATCGACTACATTCAACATCAGTTGATTCCATAAGACAAGTCAGAAGCCGAGCGCATCTCACGCCGCGTCAAGGCTTATGCTCTAGTCGGAAATAAACTCTACAAGCGAGGCCCAAGCTCTGATGTACTCATGAAGTGCGTTTCTCGCGAAGAAGGCAAGGAAATCTTTGAGGAGACACACAAAGGAATCTGTGGCAACCACGCTTCTTCCCGCACCTTGGTGGGAAAAGTGTTCAGACGTGCTTTCTACTGGCCTACAGCTCTTGCTGATGCAGAGGAACTAGTCAAGAAGTGCCAGGGATGTCAATTCTTCGCCAAGCAACAACACGTTCCTGCCTACATGCTCATCACGATACCACCAACTTGGCCTTTCGCTTGCTGGGGGCTGGATATGATTGGTCCTCTCCCAAATGCGCCAGGGGGATTCAACAGAGTTCTGGTGGCTATTGACAAGTTTACCAAGTGGATTGAGGTCAAGCCTGTTACCTGCCCCAAGGCTGATCGTGTCCTCGACTTCTTGGATGAAATCGTACATCGCTATGGTTTCCCTAACCGCATCATCACAGACCTGGGTTCGAATTTCAACAATCACCAGTTCTGGGAGTACTGCGAGAACAGTGGAATCAACGTCCGGTATGTCTCCGTTGCTCACCCACGTGCCAATGGCCAAGTGGAACGCGCCAACAGGATGATACTCGATGCTCTCAAGAGGCGACTGTACGATGCTGCAAATACCAAGGGCGGCAAATGGATCAAGGAACTACCCAATGCACTTTGGGGGCTATGCACCCAGCCTACTACTCCCACAGGGCAGTCACCTTACTTCCTGGTCTACGACTCTGAAGCCGTTTTGCCTGCTAATGTCATGTGGCATTCTCCGACGGTTGATCAGTACGAAGAAGGCGTAGCTGAAGAAACAAGACAAACAGATGTCGACAGTCTCGAGGAAGCTCACTGCAACGCACTTGTTCAATCTACTCGATACCTTGAGAGGATTCGCCGCTATCATGACCGCAACGTTAAGGAACGCTCCTTCAACGTTGGTGATTTAGTCCTTCGTCGCATCCAGAATACGGCAGGACTACACAAACTCAACTCGCCATGGGAAGGTCCTTTCTCTGTTGCAAAGGTTACTGGCCTAGGCTCATATCGTCTTCAAACTCTAGAAGGCGAGGAAGTCGACAACTCTTGGAATATCAACCAGCTTTGTCGCTTCTTCCCGTAGGGGGTCTCAACAACCCTCTCCAGACGGCTACGGCTGTAAAACAACTCGTATTGGGTTTCATCAACCCTTTCCAGGCAGCTTCGGTTGCAACCACTCAACAGACAGCTACGGTTGTCACCACTCATAGGGGATCAAGATAATCCTCTCCAGACAGTTTCGACTGTATCTTCTCGTAGCTTTCAGCTGCGAGCACCCGCAGGGGGCTTCATCAACCCTCTCCAGGCAGTCTCATTCTGCGACCTCGTAGGGAGTCATGATAACTCTCTCCAGACGATCCTGTATCGTGTAGGGCAATAAGTGGCACATGCTGTCCATGTTTCTATTTTTCAATAAGAGGTTGCGGCCTAGAGTAACACCCTGCTGGTAGGGTCTCAGTGGAACTCTCATACAAGTTGCTGCTACAGCAAGGATGAGTTCATCACACTATCTCCTACGGTCTTACTCGTTCTTCGGAACATCCTTGTGAGTACTCTCTCACTAGGCTCATAGCCTCAGAGGTACTTAAGACATTGTAAACACTGTACAATGTATTCAGTAATAAAGTTGCTACTCTATACCGACTTATTGCTGTCCTCTACTTGTTCATAACAAAGCCTTCTTTACGCTGCTACAGCTAAGGTGTTCAACTCGTTATGAATAAGTTCTTTTCGAGTACTCTCTCACTAGGCTAGTTAGCCTCAGAGGTACTCAAGACATTGTAAACTCTGTACAATGTGTTTAGTACAAGCCGCTACTCTACATCGACTTGTTACTACTCTTAGCTTAATTCATGACAAAGCCTTCTTTTACGCTGTTACAGCTAAGGTGTTCAACTCGTCATGAATTAGCTAACGTTCTTTGGAACATGTTTACACTTGAGTATTTCTACTCGTGTATCGTATCTCTTTTTTGCAGCCACACACTCAATACCAACTCGAGTACTTGGCCAACACATAAGCATACAAAGGGATCCAGATAATTGATTTCTTCAAAGTTTTCAATTATATTACATAAACACTTGTTCGGGATTACACTTGTTTTTTCCCTAGTGTTTCTACCTACAGGTACATCTAGCGGAGATCAATGAACTTGGAGACTGCTTCCGCGATTGGAGAAGTCTGTTGCATCAGCTCGTTGAGACGATCGTCGGTGCAATCTCCAGATCTGCCGTTCATGATGACCGTGAGGTCCGCCTCGGCATAGAAAGACTTGATGAAGCTCAGGACTTGATTTGGGATCGTGCAGACCAGCCTTTGAGCGTACTCCAGAATCTTCTTCGGCGTGTCTTTCAGCCTCTCCACAAGTGGACGGGGCTGAATTCCAGCGGCTCTGGGCTCGAACAGATTTGCTATTGGCTCGGCCGCCTCTGTCAAGGCCTTCAGCTCTGAGCGTAGGCCCTCAGCTTCTTCAATCTTTTCCTTGAGTGACTGCATGCAACGGAGCAAATCAGTCCAGCCGGCAACGCGGATGTCCATTTCGCGCTCAAGTTCGAAGCACCGCACCTTATAGTCTTCCTTCAGATCCATATGAGCTGCTTCTTCACAGTTGAAGGCTAGCTGCCAGTCCAGCGCCTTGTTCCTGAACTTGTCGACTTCTTCCGTCAGCTCTGCAAAGGATTAAGGCTACTTATCAGATATGGTGCACAAGAGCAAAAGTACTCAATAATAATTTCAGAAGGGAGATTACCTTTATTCTTCAGGCGCAGGGACTTGTTCTTACCAACAACCTCATCCTTCTTCACCGTCAGCTTCTGGATCTCGTTGTGGTACTCAGTGGCGTTGACATCAAGTTTCTCCTGCAGCTTCAGAGACAAGGCTTTTTGCTGCTTCAATTCTTCTCTGAGCTGCGAGACTTCCTCAATGTTAGCCGCGTATTGCTCAAGCAGGCGAGTCTTGTGTTTCGACTGCTTGACTACCTCCTGCAAGGGCAAAAACAACCCATGAGTCGGAGACAAGATATCTGTGACTACAAGTACTTTACAAGAGACTACAGATCTTACTGCAAGGAGCTTTTCTACACCACGGAACATCTCTGCATCAGCATGCAAGTTGTCCTCGTCCAGGCAGGAGTCATCATATGGCATCAAGTTCTCTGCCATGGACTGGGTACTTGTGCTAGCTGCAGAGTACCTTGCAGCGCTGCGCAGAGGAGCCGGGTCTTCGATTTGTGGCTCGTGTGGCACCATGCGATTCTCTGGGCTCTCTTCCAGCGCCAGATATGCATCAACATGATGCACAGGGGCTTCAGCTGCTGGGACTTCTTCGTGGCGCAGCATGGCTTCAGGATCAGCCTCCAAGCCTTCATTCACCACGGCTTCGATATCTTCAGGGTTCTCAGCCCTTGGCTCGGAAGCTGCCTCCACCGATGCCTTAACCACGTCACTCCAAAGGAAGCGCAGTGCTTCAGCCGCATCAGCTTCTGCGGGTACTTCTTGGCGCTCTGGAAGTACATCTTCTGGTTGTTCTTGAGGAGTTTGGTCTCCTTCAGCAGCACTACTTCCAGAGGCGCCCCACTTGACATCAGTGGATTTTCTGCATCAATAAGTTGGTCAGCAAAAGTAGAGTACATAATCATAATAAGTACTCGAGGTACTCGAGTACTTACAGAGCAGCACGAGGTACCGATACTTTCGGCCCCAGCATGTCGAAGAAAGAAGGCGCTACCGGCACCTCTGGTACACTTTCCACCGGCGGCACACTTCCTGGTATCACGGCTTCTTGTTGCTCATGCGCCACCGTCTCCACAGTTGACGCTGGAACCACCTCGGGTTCTGTTATTCTTGGGGGCTACTCGAGGGTACATGAGCTGCACTCTCGATAACCTGCGCAAGTAAAAAATCAAGACATTACAGCAGAGAACAAGTACTCAGTGCAACAGTGATTACTTAAGAGTTCTCCAACACTTACTGTAATGACGGGGAGGCCTGAGATCTTCTTTACGGCTCGCTTCCCCACCGTGGTCCTTTTCTTTCGCGGCGGCAGCGCCACATCATCTGCAAGAGATGATGCCGGCCTCTTCGATGACCCTGCAGCAAGGCCACTGCGGATGGACGCCCCTGAGTACCCATAGCGGCTCTTCACTTCAAAACGCTGTTGAAGTGTTTGGCCGTCTTCATCGCTTGAGGAGGCGTCCTCCACCAAGACTTCTTCTTCCCCTTGAGCAGATTGACTACTCTCGGGGGCTTGAGCCTCCACTCCTGTTGGCTCTCCCTCCGGCGTTTGTAGTGGGTCTTGAGGACGAGGAGGAGGATTCGACACAAATTTCAAGACATCCTCCTGTGACACAAGGCAATTGTTAGCTTCACGACTACTTACAATAAAGTACTCGGAGGCTACTTCTCAGAAACTTACCATGCTCGGAGGATTGTCGGCACTGTATTCGCGGACAGCTGCAGGAATTCCGTGAAGATTCTTGAAGATCTTCTGCAGTCGCTCCATCACAAGATCATCGCTGATCTCTTTAGTAGATATCCTGGAGCCATCATCCGCTCCAGTGTACTCGAACCCAAGATGCTCTCGCTGCATCAAGGGTTGTACCCGTCGCTTCATAAAGCTGAAGGCTACTCGTTCCGCTGTCAAGCCTTGCGCCTTCTTCTGCGCAATCTTTGCCAGCAACTCGGGGATCTGGATGCACTCCTGCATCATAGGTTCATCTTTCCAGAGCCTGTCATAAACTGGCGCGAACATGCTGGGCTTCGGCAGCTGTGGCGGGGTGTTCTCTATGTAGAACCACTTGTTCTTCCAGTCTTGATTTGAATCTATCAAGTCGTACTTGAAGTACAACTCTTGTGCCTTCTGACGCATCTGCACACCGGCTCCACCAACTACAACTGGGAAGTTGGCGTTGGGCTGCGGCTTTAACAGGAAGATCTTCCTGAACAAGGCCCAGTGAGGGCGGATACCGAGGAAGGCTTCACAGAAGTGCACGTACATTGCAATCTGGAAGATGCTGTTGGGATTGAGGTGTACGTGCTCCAACTTGAAGAAGTCGAGGAAGCCGCGGAAGAAATCCGACGACGGCAGCGTCAATCCACGCTCAACGAAGTGCCCGAATATTCGGATTTCATCCGGGCTCTTCTCCATTGGCCACGCATCGCCAGCGGCAGAGCTCCAACCAACAATGGCCTTCTTGCGCAGCAGCCCGCCGGCTTCAAGGGCTTGGATATCTTCCTCCCTCATCTTAGATTTCTTCCAAGAAACAGCCTGGCTTGGGGGCTTGGTGATGACCACTGTCTTGTACTTGGGCTCCGGCAACTCATTTTTGCCGCGGCCGGATTTCCTCTTCTCTCCCTTGGACGGCGAAGGCTTCATCCTTCCTGTCACGAGGGTCTTCTTTCGCATTGACCGGAGGATGGCGAAGAGATGGAGGTGTGCACTCTTGGCACTATGGGCGCTCGAACTCTGCTGCGGCTATGGATGCTAAGGCCTTCTGGATCTAAGGGCGAATGGAAGCAGTGAAACCCTAAGGGAGACCCCTTCGGGTATTTATAAAACCAAAACCCTAAAACGGTTAGGCCTAGTGACCCTTCGAATTCAACATATTGGTTTCACATAGGCGAAATTTTTGGCTAAGTCAGAGGACTAAAATCCAAGACCTACTCGGCTCTATCTCGGGGGCTCGACTACTCGATGGAATTGGATTTCACTCAGTTACAGTTCACTGAATTCAGGCCACTATTCTACAGTCAGATTGGATCCTTTAATTCGAGAAAGTACTCGACTCAAGGCTCGGGGGCTCCGTGCCACGTGCCCTTCAGTTTTTCTCAGGATTTTACGGGATTATTTGACGAAGACTACAGATTGACCCTCAGCTTGAATTGTCAAGTCGAACTAAGGCTCGGGGGCTACATCCATATAGGATGCGATTTTTTGCAAAATCGCATTCCTATATTATTTCTTTGGATTTTCTGCGGATTTTTCGAAGCAAGATCAAAGAGTAGAAGATTGACCCTCAGCTTGTATCCTGGATTCGACCTAAGGCTCGGGGGCTACATTCCATATGGAATGCGATTTCAGTAATCGCATTTCCATATGGATCTTTGATGCAAAGATTTCAAGAACGAAGCGGGTATTATTGAAGACCTTCAAGGGAAGTACTCGGGGGCGCTTGGGAACAACTCGAGAAGACTTCAAGACTACTCGTGGAGTTAGCTGGAGTACCTTCCAGCCTCGTGATGATTCAAGTACTATTGAAGATTGAAGCTTGTAGAACTTGGGGACGCTTGGGAACTACTCGTGGAGATCTTCAAGACTACTTGGAGCATTACACTCGACTACAAAGTACTCGGGGGCTTGTCGACCGGGCATCCCAGGGCCCACCAACACACTGTGGGCCATACCCGGGAGATGAGTTCCTGTACACCTGGACTACTCGACTAGTGGGCCACGGTGCTGGTACTGTGGACCACAAGGCAAGGCAAGACGGACAAGGACTTATACTAAGACTAGGATAGCTTTCCATACCTTAAATAAGCTACTCCGGGTCCTACTCGAATAGTACCCTTGTACCAATCCGACTTGTAACACTGCCTCCCATGGCATATAAGGCGAGGCAGGGACCCCTCTCAAAACATACGCAATCAATACAGAGCCACGCAGCATACAGGACGTAGGGTATTACGCACATTGCGGTCTGAACTTGTCTAATTGTGTCCCCCGTGTCTCACCATCGTGTTCCTGATCTCGGCGAGCCCCACCGCACAATCTACTACTTCGGGAACCCCGTCATAGGCTCGGTGTCTAAAACACTGACACCGGCTTGGTTCTGGGTCGAGGCTGGCACCTTCGCCTCGCACTGTTCTCGATCGGAGGCTTCGGGTGGTTCCCTTCAATGACACACCTTGTAATAATGGCAAATCTCATGGTTAGCTGATGGATGAAAAAAGTGTCCAAGCCCTTACGCCTTAGCTATTCCTGAAAGAGAAAAACCATTAGAGTTATGCGCTCGTGGAGTAGATCAACCGCCCCGGAGCCCCGGGCTTCGCCATCTCCTGTTGGCTCCTGGTGCTCGTGGGCGTGAGACAACCTCTAGTTTCAAGAAAACGCCACCAGAGCCCGTGGCTCTTATTTTTCCTAAAAAGGATCCGAAGCTCAAAAGTTTATTTTGGCCTTGGCAAACCCCCGGTGCCCATAGGTGAGGTTTTCTGCAGCCCCAACAACGTGAAGAGCGCGTTCTTGAATGGGGTGATAGAGGAAGAAGTGTATGTGAGGCAACCCCCAGGGTTTGAGAGTGAGAAATACCCACACCGTGTATACAAACTCTAGAGAACGCTTAATGGGTTGAAACATGCACCGAGGGCTTGGTATGGCAGGTTGAGAGGCTTTTTGCTGAGTAAGGGGTTTGTGATGGGCACAATTGATAAGACCATGTTTCTCCTTAAGTATGGAATGACCTGTTGATTGTTCAGATTTACGTGGATGACATAATCTTTGGTGGCTCTTCTCATGATCTTGTTGCCGGATTTGCAGATGACATGAGCAGGGACTTTGAGATGTCTATGATGGTGTAACATCCCTGATGTTACTTAAGTTAAGTACTTCAATTAGTCATGATAATCAAGAATAATTAGTTCCTAAGCATGTTTAACATGATGGTGATCAATTTTGCAAATAAGACCTTGGTCAAGATCTCAAAATTTGGTCAAACCCTTAAGTACTCCTTAAGGCTGATTTGGTTTTCTTGCGCGTTCTCCAAATTTCACTATAGAAGTTCAAAATCTGCCAATATAAAAGTTTTTTCTTGTTTCCGGGAACACATTTTTCATAATTGGCGGACATTCCAATTTTGAGTGAAAAATTACCAAAAACAGGGTTGAAGCCCTTATGAACAGTAAAATCAGCCGAGAAAAACTGAAACTTCAGCGCGCGTTCTCCGTGAAACGGTTCATCAAACCATATGTTGCCCTTTTTGAAAGTTGTAGTCCTATAGTTCCTCTACAACTTTCGTTTTTGGAGAATTTCAACTTACTTTTAAAAAATTAGAGTTTCGCTGGGTCGAACAGAGCTAAATGAAACGAGATGTGCACAGCCGCCGGCAGCGTCGCGCCCCTGCGCGCGCATGCTGTCATCCGCCGTCCACGTGTCGTTGACGCGTTACCCCAGTGTACGGGCATCTCGTCCCCTCCGCTGTGGACCACACCCGCGCTATGGGCCCTCCGCTCGAGCGGTCGAGCTGTGCACCGTGCCTACGCGCTCACGCGCGGACCGAAGCCACGCGCCGGTTTCGCCGTCGACACCGTACCTCGCGTCGCCTGCCTCCGCACCAGCTGGTCCACCTTGCGAGTAAGACGTCCCCTGGCCGACACCTCCTCGCG
Organism: Cenchrus fungigraminus; assembly: GCA_036936925.1. Lineage (NCBI taxonomy): Eukaryota > Viridiplantae > Streptophyta > Magnoliopsida > Poales > Poaceae > Cenchrus > Cenchrus fungigraminus. Next base: position 55,748,951 of record CM072769.1, on the reverse strand, counting down.
TTCCCTCGTCCCTTTCGCAGCCACGAGCCGAGCACAGCCTGGCCGCAGCTCTGCTCCGCCGACGCCAAGGCCGCGCCGCCGCCGAGCTCGCTGTCTCGCTCCTCCCCGACGAGCTCCCGTCGCACCTACTCCTCCTTACACACCCAAGGACATTCCCAGAACACCGGACTTGACTCGCCGAGCCGCTGCTCCGCTGGCAGTTTAACCGAGGCGGACGCCGAGCCGCCCCATCGCCGCCGGCCATTGCCGGCACCTCCTCCGACCCTTCCAACCACCGGAATGGAACCCTAGTTGAGCAAGGACCCTTCCCCCACCCTTTCCCGGCCAAGCCCGGCCTTCCCCTCGCCGGAATCCGGCCACCTTCACCGCTGGCCACGCGGGGGACCTGATTGTAATCTGTGTTTTCGTTCTAAGGACCTACATGCAAGAACCAGGGACCCTGCTGTAAAAGGGATTAGTAGGGTTTCGGCTGCAACTTAGAAAATTTATTAAAAATCGTAGAAAAATCAGAAAAATGCAAATCCAATTTTGTTGGTTTATTGGTGAATAAGTATGCCTTTTCTAGAAAGGTTGTATAGGGTTTTCTGTGTAGATTTTGAACTAAAAATTCAAACTCAGTTTGAAGTGTTTTTGTTATAATTTAAAATATACTCATGCTATGGAGTTCAATTTTGGATATGTTGCTCTTTATGACATGTTTAGATTGGTGACCAAAATTTACAGGAGTTTGATGTGAAGATATTTAATTATGGTTTATATAAGCTTTATGCTAGTTTAATCTTGATGCTTTTTATAGCCCTTTAAAACAAATTTTCTTTAAATCACCAATGCACCTCAGGACTTTGCTATGATAAGTAGTACCTCTGGTAGAGTGGATGTGATTTTAGGATTTTATTTGATAAAGTTTTTGTATTTAATCTTGTGTAGGATGTTAAATTAATAACTTGACAAATAATTTGAATCTGCAAGCATGCTTTGGCCAGAGGAGTAGTTTTGGTCTAAATGGCTTGTAGGAGAAAGTTTAGACTAAAAATATTAGAAAATCTTTTTGTATGATTTAATTGTGATGTACTAGGCTGAAATTTATCTTTTACATATAAATTAATATATAAATGATCTTAATCTAGATTTTGGTTTGTGAGCTTAAAATAGGCATATATTGCTGTGTGCAAAAGCTTAGGCTCATTTGAAGTGTTTTTGATTTAATATGGATTTATGGTTGTAAGGCTTGTTTTTTTTAATTAAATAAAGAAAGGGCAATTAAGGTGTTAATTGTGAAAACATGTCATGTTTCTGTTTTTGAATTTTCAACACACCCCCCTTGCTGTTTTGTGAAGTTAAATAATTTAATTTGCTTAATTATGTACACAGTCACCATCAAAGTTAATCTTTAATTAACCTCTCACCCCCTCACCTAATGCATATGCATGTATATGTGTAGATTTACCAGACGGTATTTATATGTTCACCCAGGAAGGAGAAAGTGCAGTTGATGAAGGAGTGAACAAGTTGGGTACTCACCAAGACCTGGACCAAAGTCCAGAAGAGCCCAAGGCTGTTGCTAACTTAGAGGAAGGCAAGCCCCGGAGTGCATATAACCTTTTTGATAAATTCACATCTTTACTTTTCGTATTTATGTTTTGTCTTGTGCATTTAAGTTTCAGGAGTTGAATTGAAACCTAGATGCATGATCCTTAGGATTCCTATGCTCTTATACTAGTATGTTAGGTCGCTAGTGCCATGCTTTAAGGACACGGTACAAGTCGAGTAATGACTCATTGCTCACGAGATATAGGATACTTATGTTGGAATCATAAGTTGGTTAAATTGACTCGCTCATGTGGTAAGAGCAATGGGTTCGGTCTCGACCGAGTAGCATGGTGCTGGTCTAAGCTATTGAACGTACCAAGCACTTGTCGGGAATGGGACCGGTAAGCCTAGTACCTAATGAACCAGTGCAGGAATTTTATCGCTACTACTCTTGAGATGCGTCTCCCGGTTCGCTACCGGTAGTGCAAGTGTGAGTCTGGACGTGCCATGAGTGGGCGTACCAGTAAACCTTGTACTTAGGACTGTGGCATCTTTTCCTAATCTGGGGAATGACGGGAACCGCCTGGTCGGGGTAGACCCCGCATTCACTTTTATTTGATTTCTTGGAGTCTACCTTCTTCCATGTGTCTTGGGTTTACCTTGCAAGGATATAAATCGATCGATCGTCGGTCACTCGCCGTTATCTGAGTCGGCTTGACCACTGGCTACCACATATTTATTTATGGAACATTGGATTAATATTGTTGCTTGATTAATGTTGTTTGCACAAACATGCTTGTTTAGATAGGTGCTTACCTAGAATGGTTAACATACTAGAACTTGAGCTAAAATTTGAAATTAAGGATCAACTCTTACTCGCTTGTGGCAAACAAACCCACCAGCCAAAAAGCCTTGCATGTCTAGTTGTACTTCTCTTTTTGTCGGGTCAATCTTGCTGAGTATTAGTATACTCAGCCTTGCTTAATTTGTGGTTTTCAGGTAATCCCATCTGGCCTGGTTCTATTCCAGATGGTTGGGAGCTTGAATGGGAGAATGATGATGATGAGTGATACTCCATGGATGGCCTCCCATGTGTATCTTCCACTTAGTTTTATTTCCGCTGTTTAATCTCTGAAACACTTTACTTTCTTGTATCAAAACCTGGTTTGTAATAATGTAAACCTGTGGTCTTTTATGTAATGTTTAATTTGTACTCTGGTCCCGCCTTCGTGTGGGCTTTGCGCATATCAACGATCCTGTTATAAGTGATTTACCGGGCTTGACCCGGCAGAGGCGACAAAATAACTCCTTGTTATCGCTTATTAGCCAAGTGGACCAGCTTAGGTGATAATACGGATTTATTTTGGGCGGTTCTGTCACAGATGGGCGAGGTGCAATTTTTCCTAGGGCTCCAGATCAAGTAGTGCAATGACGGTACGTTTGTACATCAGGCGAAGTACACCAAGGACATGGTGAAGAAGTTTTGCATGAACGACTCCAAGCCGTTGACTACACCGATGGGTACCACTACGGCTTTGGATGCGGATGAAGATGGCGAACCCGTGGACCAGAAAGAGTACCGGAGCATGATCGGCTCCCTCCTCTACTTGACGGTGACGAGGTCGGACATACAATTCAGTGTGTGTCTGTGCGCTCGTTTTCGGGCTTCACCGAGGACTTCACATCGGCAAGCCGTCAAGAGGATGTCAGGTACTTGAACTACACTCCTGTGTTCGGTCTTTAGTATTCTGCCTCCTCAACTCTCAGACTTCACGGTTACTCTGATGCTAATTTTGCTGGGTGTCGATTAGATCGCAAGTCTACCTCGGGTTGTTGCCAGTTTCTTGATTCTTCTTTGGTCTCTTGGTCGTCTCGCAAGCAATCCAGTGTAGCCCAGTCCACTACCGAAGCCGAGTATGTTGCTGCAGCCAGTTGTTGTTCCCAGCTCCTATGGATGACCTACACTATAAGCGATTTTGGAGAGGAGTGCTCCCAGGTTCCACTCTTTTGTGACAGCACCAGTGCCATAAGTGTAGCCAAAAACCCAGTTCTTCACTCCAAGACTAAACACATCGAAGTGAGATACCACTTTCTGAGGGACAATGTTGAGAAAGGGAACATTTCCTTGTCCTATGTACCTACCCAAGATCAGCTAGCTGACATCTTCACTAAACCACTTGACCAAGTTACCTTCACACGCTTGCGAGGTGAACTTGGAGTGTGTTTCCCTTTTTAGCTGGATCTTGGAGCTTCTCATGTATATATGTGATATATGTATCATTTGTTACATTCCATGCATGCATTTTACTTTTTGTACAAGACATGGTAGGATAGCCATCTTTGGATCATTTGTGGTAAGATGAGCTTCTCTTATATACTTTGATCACTATGATGTGCTATATGTGAGATATGTGTATGCTTTGGGAATGGTGATGTGAATGCTATGCTCTTGATGGTATTGTCATATGTTCATGATGAGATAGCTTCTTTTTGTTGAAAATGCTAAAAATGCTTCACTCATGAGTAGATACTCTTACATGCTTAATTTGTGCTCAAATGCCTATATCATACTTTGTTTGTGCCTGAGTATCATGCTCTTTTTGCTTGGGATCAAAGACCCATTTATCATGGTAAATGTTTAGCCCATATGTTCACTTGTGGAGGAGCATAAGCTTCTTTTTGCCGCAAAGGCATTTCATGTACCATGCTTAAACTTGAAAATGAATTTGGTGTATGAATTGCCTTATGCTTGAAAAATGAGCTCTTAATCATGTCTTTATGCTTTGATGTATATATCGGTGCTAAACCGTTGCATGATGCCTACCATGAGAAGTCTCATTTTAAGAAGTAGACACATGGCTCGGTGGCTTTGACATGACATGTAGTAGCTTATGGGCGTTTGCTATGATCTTGTGATGAGAACTTGTGATCTTGTATGAGCTTTGTATGATCTAGTTCATTTTTTCTCAAATTGCCATGGATAGGGCTTTGCTCATGAGATGAATGTTTCTTTGTGAAAATTGCTTAAAAATGTTTTTGGCCATGTCACATGTTTATATGTCTCTACTTTCTTGATGGCAATACGCTAACTACACCATGTCTATCTTGCTTGCTCTATGTCTCATTTGTAGCATTTGGTTGTGCTCTTTGTATATCTAAGAAGCTTGGTAGATTGTATATGCTTTGACATGCATTTTTCATGACAACCAGGGGGGTGTTTCATGATATCTTGATTCATGCATTGTCAACAAGGGGGAGAAGTTGTATGCATTGGGGAGATTTTGTGAGATTTTGCATGTGAGGAGAAAAATTGAGAAAAGAGGATGCATTTGCTCAGGGGGAGTTTGCATATGTGCAGGGGGAGCTCCTTTGGTTTGCCTGAGTTTTGTGCTTTGTGGTGTGCTCTTTGTGAGCTTTGTTTGTCTCGGCTGTGTTGTGCCGTTGCCCTTGCCTTAGGGGGCCGAGACTTTGGTCTGGCGAGTGATCTTGTTTTTGCTTGTTCCTTGGCTTTGGATCACTTGTTGGAGGTTTGTGTTCGTGGTTGTTTCCTTTTTTCCTTTTTCTCTATGTTGGTTACTATGGGTGTTGTCAATGCACTCATCAAGGGGGAGATTGAGGACCAGGTGTGTCCGAGGACCAGTGGAGGGTCGCTCCTTAGTGATGAGTGATTGACAACGTTGTGCGTACTGATGCTTGGCTCAGTGTGCAGGTACAGGTTGCGGCTTGATTTGTGTTGGTGCAGGTGAAGAACAAGCACGAAAGGCCATAGCCGTGGCGGCCTCCGGGTGATGGAGAGGCAAGTAGGCTTGGTTCGATGGACCCGGTGGTCGATGAGGTCAAGTGTGAGTCGTGTGGTGCAGGACGAGCAAGTTGAAGTCATGGACATGGGCTAGTGCAAGGTGGCGGTTCGAGGCCGAAGCTTGCAAACGGGGTTTGGTGGTTTGCCCACAAAACCATCGGTGGACGGTTTCTTGGTTTGGGCCTCAAAACCAAGTCCGGAGGCCCGATGCGACGGAGCCGGTGATCTGGGAGCGTCGGGAAGCTTCGAGGTGGGGGGCACGTGGCGTGATCGCGGGGCTTGCGTCGAGGCTAAGCAAGTCCGCAATGGAAGCGTGTCCGCTCGATGGGAATATCCGAAGACTTGACCAAAATACCCCTGAGGGGTGTGTATCTTCATTTTAAGTTGTAGGGGTAGCGTGGTCATTTGCCTCCTCCGATGGACTTCGTATAAATAGCAGAGAGGTGGATGGCATCTCTCTCTCTGGCTCTATGGTTTCCTCCCCCGATAGATTGCTCTGGACTGTTTCTTTTCCCAGTATTTCCTTAGGGTAGATTCTTGTATAGACTCTGACCTCTGGATTTATGGAAGCATTCGACATTGTGATGATTTCCCTCTCCTAGTTCCTTGTGATTTTCGTGTCATTTTCGGAGCTATTTTTGGGTGGTTTTGTTCTTCGCTCGATTCGTTGATTTGAGGGTGTTTTCTCTCGGATTTCTTTGAGGGGATCATGGGTGGATGCCTTGTGCATCTTTGGGTGTGATCTTGAACCCTCAAACGTCGGGAAATCCCTTCGATTCGCAAGTTCTTGGAAGAACATGGTTTCTTGGTGGTGGTTCATGTGATCCGCGATTCCCGGTGATTTAGTGAGTTAGAGGTCGAGATTTTTGAGGCATAGCTTCACCTAGTGACGCTTCTCATCTCCCCCAAATCTTGTCTCAAGAGCTCAAGTGGTTTGGGAGATCCGATGATGGCTTTGGACGGTTGACCTCGCGCGCGCCCTGTTTATGGTTCTGTTCGTCGCTTGCAGACAGTCTGCCAGGCCGCCGCGGACAGTCCGCGCGTCTAGGGTTCATCTCAGTCCGTCACATGTTCGTGCGAGTTTGTATTTCGATCCTTCGCGTGCCTAGGGTTTTGTTGCAGGAGGTTTTGCGGACAGTCCGCCGGTCAGTGACGGACGGTCCGCGTGAGCGTGTGTGTTGAGTTTTGCTGGAGTTTTGGACGGACGGTCCGAAGGCTCTTCACGGACGGTCCGCGACACTGGCAGACGGTCCGCGTGCCTAGGTCGGATAGTCTGATTTTTTCGGTGCGTCTCTGGTGGCTCTGCTCGCTTTCTCGGATAGTACGCGTGGTCCGTCCGGACAGTCCGACCGTACTTAGCCTGTCGAGATTTGGCTAGGTGCTTTGGTTCTTGCTTAGTGCTTCCGCTCTTTGATTCGAGGCTTGTCTCTAGGACTTGTAGGCTTGTGTATGCCTAGTCTAGAGCTTCTTTGGTGTGCGTGAGTGATCGGAGTGGCAATCGGGGTATAGGCCGAATTCATCCTTTGGAAAGAATTTTTATCGACTCCCATTCAACCCCCCCCCCCTCTCCGGTCGCCTATTCGGTCCTTCATAGATGTTTGAAACAAACAAGGTCTTGGTGTGTGCCGGTCTACCTGGTAGATAGAAATATATTCAAAATTTATGACACCCTAAAAGTCAAATACAATCCGATCCATAAACACGACTGAATGCATGCGCTTGAACTTGTGCATGGTAGACCCATTGAGGATTACTGAAACTACTCCATGCACTACAAGAAACTATTTATTCTGTGACGAACCAGAGATTAATAGAAAACCATTGTAATGTTGTGTTTGTGATGATTTCAGATAACGTCATGTATTGAGCGTCATAAATTAAATCGATTGATGTTCCTTAATAATCGTCATAGAGCGGCACACTCTAAGACGTTTCAAATTCGTCATAAGCCGCTCTTGGGCCCGAGCAGCTCAGCCCAAGCCAAATATCAATGAAGAAAATAAACATCACAAATGGGTGCCACGTCATTTTGTATTCGTCATGAATGAAGTAGCCATGTCACCAACAAGTGGCATGGACGTTGACATGGCGAGTGATGTGGCGGCTGACATGGCTGCTGACATGGCAATGACACGAGTGCTGATCTGGTAGCTAACGTGGCTGCTGATGTCACTCGCAAATAATTTGTAAACAGGCTCCTTGTTGGGCCTTTATTCGGCCCACTATATTTGAAGTCGACTACATATACGGTATACCTATTTATCAGAATGATCAATTCAGCCTACTCTTGCAGCCTATTTAACATAATGATCATTTCAACGCAACCCCATTTAACAGAATGGTTATTTCAGCCTAATTTTGCAACCATTTAACAGAATGGTCATTTCAGCTCGGAATCAGTACCAAATTTGGCAACCAATTTACCAAAATTAACATCACATTATCAAATTACAATGATGTTTCATGTTTGGTTGCAAAGACAATTGAATTCTACAATATGATTAAAATTAGAACATCACTAGAAACAACCACACTACCAGTTTGGTTGTAGAAAACAAAACAGCAAAACTTCCAGCACAACCAACTAGCAGTCCAGCTCCACAACACTAGCAGGACTTGTGGCACCGCAAAACTGCACCAGAAACATCTCCAGCTAGTAGTTTGGACCAAAAACAATGAACTTCCAGCACCAACAACCTGGTAGCATTTTGGTACTCCCAACACCTGGACGTCCTGCAGTACCCAAAAACCAAGCACCAGAAACAATGTACAGCAATATGTTTTCAATTTACTTAACATAGCTAGAACTTTTCAAACACTTTCAGTTCAGAACGTTCCTCATTTTCTAGATTATATAAAGATAATAATTTATACAGCCAAGTAACACGTGAGTAAATTCTAGGAAATAATAATGGTGTCAAAATGATGGCATCGTAACTAACTGCTGAACATATTAAGTATTTATCATAAATTACCACTCATAAATACCTCTTGATATGAAGCATGTGCAAAGAAAATACTAGAAAATCGAAGCAAACACAAACTATCTGCATCCACACATACAACATATGCAATGAAAGCATCTCAGTATTGTTATCTGGTCACATACTACCTGAATGCACACATACAACACGCTAATGATGTTAAGCACTTTGGCCTATAACATAGGTTCCAACGGGCGCCGCCCTCTTGGCCCAACTGACACCAACACAAAGGCCCATCTTCCAGGCCCTGGTGGACAACCTGAACACGATTGGAGGCCTCCAAGAGATCCTTGTTGGGCCACCTGCTGCAAATGGACCAACCCGCCAGAAAGCACAACAGCAGCTCAACGGGCTTCTGGCCATGAACCATGCAGCACAGGCACTTGGAGTCCCAACTCAGCCATTCCATGTGAGTTCCATTACTAATGCAACATTTTAGTTTAGAAGTAAATAATATAAAACAAATTCAGAAAAAGTATGATAAAAAATAATAAACCAAACAACTATATTTTTTTCATTCCTTAACCAAACTAATACATGAATATCCATGACCACCACTCCAACTTATCTACATTGTCGACATCTAACTCAAATTAGTTCATTCGAGCCATGCTTTGTAATCACTAACAAGTAACAGTGTCATCATTAAAAAAATAGCTAGCATTTAACACACCTTTCCTCTCTATACTCAATTACAAACAAAGATTATTAAACAATATTTTTATTTGTTATATATAACCTTAAGATGAACTAACAGCTTAGGACAAACTCAACCGTAATTTGATTATACAATTTTTGATAATTTTATTGAACCGAACTAGTAGTTTCTTAGAATCATCATATATAAACCACAAATCTTGCACTGCTACAAAAAGAGTTTCTCACTTCTCTCGTAGTGTAAACGTATATACAAAAAAAATTGAGAACACTAAAATCAAACCAAACAGCTACAATTGAGAACAACAGGACATTTATAAGAACTTTACACAACAGCTTCATTGACTACTTGGTCAGTATACTTATTCCAAATGAATCATCCTTCATCTAAAATTATTCCCAACTAAAAACTCATGACTAATCCATTTTGGCAACCAATAAAATTGCAGGACTGTCCAAGGATGTTCTCGCAGTCCTACATGGATGATCTCACTCCAGCGGTGACAATAGTTGGAGCTTCCATGCAGCCAGCCTTAGTGAGGGTGTAATATGTTGAAGGAAGAGCTAGCTCTTTGATGGCTGGAATGATCTGGTCAGGTATGAGAGAATTGTTCGTGGTGATGTTGGGTACTTCATCATTAAGGCTCCCAACACACTGCTCCTGACATTGTACAACCCAATTGGGTAGCACAAGCCGATGGCGGACATGCCAACCGTTTGGAATGAGGACATTGCATATGGCCAGTATGCAGGCGCTGATGAGCCAAGGTATCATCTTGTGTGCCACCGTGTGAACACCCCAACAACTACAAAGGTACTGCTACTTGTCACACTCGCTTACTTATTAGCTATACCACTTCATAACTCACCATGATATCCTAACTCCTACTAAAAATGTTGTGCCTAACAACATGCTTGTGATGCATTATGTGCTCGGTCCAAATGTGCACATGGGCACAAATCTCATGTGTTACCCTCACCAATACTTGGGAGAACTTTAGGGGTTGTTACCCACTGTATGCAGCAAGCTTCACCACCAGCCAAATCAGGGGAAGAAGCTTTGTAAGCACTTACATAATCATTCCATCAAAACCATTGACTTCTTTTTTGTTTCCAATACCATGCTTCATCTAGCCATTCCATGTTAGACCAACAAAAATTCCATGAACATGTTGTACATCTAACTCCATGTGAACTTTGTAAGCACTTATATAACCATTCCATCAAAATAGTTGATTTCTTTTTTTTCCAATACCATGCTTCACCTAGCCATTCCGTGTTAGACCGACAAAAATTCCATGAACATGTCGTACATCTGACTCCATGTGAACATGTTAGATCAACAAAAATTCCATGAACATGTTAGACCAACCTCTAACTCCATGTTAAAAAAAATGCTGACCCTTTTTAGAATAGGCATTGCTAGTCTAGCAGATGTACGACATGTTCGAATTTTTGTTGGTCTAACATGGAATGGCTAGGTGAAGCATGTTATTGGAAATAAAAAAATAAATCAGATAAAGTTCTCCCAAGCATTGGTGGGAGCAAACATGAGATTTGTGTCCATATGCACATTTGGACCGAGCACATAGTGCGTCACAAGCATGTTGTTGGGCATTGCATTTTTAGTAGGAGTTAGGATATCATGTAGTGTTATGAAGGGGTATAGTTAATAAGTAAGTGGGTGTAACAACGTGTAGCAATACCTTCGCAGTTGTTGGGGCATGCACACAACTGCACATGAGATGGTACCTTGGCTCATCAGCATCTCCATACCGGCCATATGGGGCATGCACACAACTGCACAGTAGGAGTTAGGATATCATGTAGCAATGTCCTCATTTGAAACGGTTGGCCTGTCAGCCATCAGCTTTTGATGCAAAGTTGGGTTGTACAATGTCAAGAGGAGTGCGTTGGGAGGTTCAATGATGAAGTACTCAACATCACCATGTACAATTCTCTCAGATCTGACTAGATCATTCTAGCCAGTAGAGTCTAGCTCTTCCTTCAACATATTGCACCCTCACTAAGGCTGGTTTCATGGAAGCTCCAACTATTGGCTCTGCTGGAGTGAGATCATCCATGTAGGATTGCGAGAACATCCTTGGACAGTCTTGCAATTTTGTTGGTTGCCAAAATGGATTAGTCATGAGTTTTTAGTAGGGAATAATTTTAGATGAAGTATGATTGATTTGGAATAAGTATACTGACCAAGTAGTCAATGAAGCCGTTGCGTAAAGTTCTTATAAATGTCCGGTTGTTGAGGAAGTAATATGGTCCTTGATCTGCCTGAACCTGCTAGTGTATTTTTTTTGGTTTGATTTTAATGTTCTCAATTGCTTTTGTATATACCTTTACATTTACACTACGAGAGAAATGAGAAACTCTTTTTGCAGCAGTGTGAGATTTGTGGTATATCTATGATGATTCTAAGAAACTACCAGTTCAGTTCAAAATAAAATTATCAAAAAAATTGTATAATAGAATTTTGGTTAAGTTTGTCCTAAGCTATCAGTTCATCTTAAGGTTATATATGATAAATAAAAATATTAATTTAACAATCTTTATTTTGAAATTGAGTACAGGGAGGAAGGTGTGTCAAATGCTAGCTATTTTTTAATGATGGCACTGCTACTTGTTAGTGATTACAAAGCATGGCTCGAATGAGCTAATTTGAGTTAGATGTTAACAATGTAGTTACGTTTTAGGGGTGGTCATGGATATTCATGTATTAGTTTGGTTATGGAATACAAAAAACATAGTTGTTTGGTTTATTAAATTTTTGTTGTACCATACTTTTTTCCAAATTTGTTTTGTGTTATTTACTTTTGAACTAAAATGTTGTGTTAGTAATAGAACTCACATGGAATGGTTGAGCTGGGACTCCAATTTGTGCTGCATGGTTCATGGCCGGAAGCCCATTGAGCTGCTGTTATGCTTTCTGGTGGGCCGGTCCATTTGCAGCAGGTGGCCCAACAAGGATCTCTAGGAGGCCTCTAATTGTGTTCAGGTTGCCCATCAGGACCTGGAAGATGAGCCTTTTTGTTGGCGTAAGTTAGGCCAAGAGGACGGCGCCTATTGGAACTTGCATTATAGATGAAAGTGCTTAACATCATTAGCGTGTTGTAAGAGCAATCTCACATTTTCTTTGAGTATTTATCGGAAATTACCACTGAAAAATACCTCTTGATATGCAGCAAGTGCAAAGAAAATACTGGGAAAATTGAAGCAAACACATGCTATCTGGATGCACACATACAACATATGCAATGACATCATCTCGGTATTGTTATCAGTTCACATGCTATCTAAATGCACACATACATCATAAGCAAAGCAAGAATCTCTGTAATGTATTCTGAATGCTCACAAGCAATCTGAGTCTGAAAAGGAAAAAGAGTCACCTTTGGTCGCTTGGGTCATGATCCCGTTGCTACCTTTCCCAAGGAGGTATTCGGCCAGATCCTCACACGTAGAGTTTCTGTGGACCAATCGAAAATAAATACACTAAAAAAAAGTACATACTCAGACATCATTAACTAGTGGTAGAAATACACTTGGTTGAGCATCAAATAAAGTAGAACAATAAAGTCATAATGAAATGGATATTTCTACACATAATACTGTTGTCATGCTAAAATTATTTATAGGAAAATAAGTCTAACACAGTAACATTGCATACTTAGCTGAATTTTCAATATAATATTCACAACAGTGACTGAAAGTGACCGAACATTTGCCTACCTAGTACCGCAAAACGATCGCTACGCAAGAGTAAACTCAGTTCACGGTATCCCAACTTCCCCTTCCTCGCGAGCACAGACGGAATCGAAGATTCATTCTGCACACCAATGACACGTGCTCGCTCTGCACCGGGCAGGGCGCCGGTGAGCACGTCCTGCCCGACGTCGCGCTTTGCGTCGACTTGTCTCGTCCAGCGGGTCCGGCCAGCCCTCGTCGAGCCGGACCCAGCCGCTGTCAGACCTCCCTCTACACCGCCACGCCTCACCAGCCGATCTGGGCCCGCTGGCCCATGCCTAGATACGCGCCGGTGCCATGCTCCCGTCGTGCGAGATCCGGCAGCCACAGGGCGATGCGGAGTAAGGGGCTGCACCAGAGGTGCGCGGGCAGAGGTGGGGAGGACCGGAGAGAGAGGAGGAGGAGGAGGAAGGAGGGAGGTTGTTGACACCTAAAATTGGCAGGACTGGGCGAGATAGGTCTGACCGCCCCACCTAGGCGGTCGACCGCCCTGATCAAAATTCTCAAAAGGCAATTTGGACTTCACCATTGGATAGGTCTCGTCGAGTACATCAAAATCCATATATAGAACGTCCAAGTCGGAGTCCGGATGAAAGAGATATAGCCTATGGAAGATCTGCACGTCGGACACGCGGTCAGACCGCGTCCCCGGGGCGGTTAGACCGCCCTGCCCTGTCAAAACCGGTTAGGAGTTGTATTTTAACACGTTTTTGTAATGGTTTCGATTCCTAATGGGGCAAGACCTCCCCTCCCTATAAATATAAAGGGCCACGGCCGATTGAGTATCATCCAATCGATCAAATACATCTACTCTTTAATGTTTTGCCTTTACTTTTATCTCTTTACCCAAGCTCTTCCAACCTCGATCTGTTGTTCTTCCTTCGTCTCCGCGATGACCGAAGGTGTTCTAGGTGACCTGCCGATCCTAGAGCAACCCTACGTGCATCAACTCCGACGGGGTCCCTCCCGAGTCGACGTTTGTAGGCCTACCGCCGGTTTTATCCCGGCACCCCGGTCTAACCGCCCTATACAGGCGGTCTGACCGCCCTACCCGGTCTAACCGCCCCCCACAGGCGGTCTGACCGCCCCGTGCTTGTTGATCCTGTAAAAAGGTGTCAACAGAGGTGTACCCGCCGGAGCTCCTTACCGGCCACCACTGCACCGCTGCAGCTCGTAGCTGGCCGCCGCAACAGCAGCTCCTCCCGCCGTCTGGGAGAGAGAGACCGGGGAGAGGGAGAGGCCGCCGGTGAGGACCGCCACCGGGAGTCCAGGAGGGGCAGCTGGAGGGTGGCCAGCCGGCTGAGAGGGAGTGTGTTGGAACTGATCAAAGATCACCGAGGGCCCTCACGCAGCTCTCACACACTGATGTTTACACACACACGCCTAGCAAGCACTCCTTGCCAGCATCTGTCACTGGATGGAAACACACGCACCTAAAGAACACAAGAAGGGAACACACAAGAATTCTTTCCACGGCACCGCACACACACCAGCACCACATCACTTGTATTCTCTTCAGCACAGCACACACGCAAACGCTGATTACAAGTCTGCTATTTAAACACACGCACACAAGCTAGCTAGTGGTCGCGGCTCAAACGACCTAGTACACGTCTTGCCGTGAGACCCGGGCAACCCACAAGCTAACCACCACTAATACATCTACTCCCTCCGTCCCTAAATGTAAACATTCGTTGACTTTTTCTGTTCGTGTTTGACCGTTCGTCTTATTCAAAAAATTTATGAAAATATAAAAATATTTTCATAAATTTTTTGAATAAGACAGATGGTCAAACGTGATGCACAGAAATCGAAGAATGCTTATAATTAGGAACGGAGGGAGTACATACAAGGAAAGCACACGAACTGGCCGCACAACTCAACCAGCACCCATCTCCCTGGATTACACGCAAGCCACTTCCACCTGCATGTCGCTAACTAACTCAAGCATGCAGATCACCACTCAACACGCCAAGGCCCCTCCTCCACTTGACACACCTGCATGGCACTCTCCAAGCCACGACTCACAATTCACACAAATAGTAAACAACAAGATTACGTCTATCAGAGAGAGGGGCTGAGATCGAGACAGAGAGGGGGATAAGGTGAGGGGTTTTTTTTTGTTTTTCCCTTTTCTTTTCTAATAATTACATTTACTCCTTAGAACTTTTATTTCTTCACGATTTTATCCCTAAAACTTTTATTACCTCACAATTTAATCCCTAAAGAGGTAAAATGAATTTTAATTGAAGATGGTAGTTGGAGGTGGATGGATAAAATATATGGTTGTTCGGTATAGAGTAAATATATAGAGTAACAAGCTAATGTAAAGTAAGGATCTGTTTGGCAAAGATTCACCACCGAAAAACGAGAATCTGAATCTAGGATTCACTGTGGATCAGCTCCACTATGGATTCGAGATCCACCATGAATCTACAAAGGTACTGTTAGGTAAAAGCACCAGCTTGAGATCCACGCAACGGTATTTTCATTAGAATGACCAGAATTGCCCTACTGTACTCTCTACCCACTGCCAAATTGGGCCCATGCGTCAGTTCTTCATCTATCTATCAAGCAGAGCATGCACAATCGCCCAGGGATCTGATGCAACAAGCTTGGCGAGCGAGGGGTGCGTGCAACCATCAGCATCAGGGACGCGGTCTGCATCACGGCTAGCTGCCATGGGGACGGAGCTCCGCTGGCTGGGGGTGGTGCGGGCGGTACCGCGGCTTGCAGCCATGGGGACGGAGCGCCACTGGCCTAGGGTAGCGCGAGACCGGCGAGGACGGCAACGAGGGCATAGGCTATGGAGCGTTGTGGCAGGACGGCTCCTGCACGCAGATTAGGGAGCGTCGACGGCTAGGCGAGGGGCGGCAGAGAAGCTTATAGGGATGGGGCAGACGCGTGGTGGCCGGGGAGAGTGTGGGTCTGGCTGGGCAGTGGCCGGGACGACTCGCCAGTCACGTGGGGCAGGGGCGTCGCAGAGAAGAAGACCGACAAAAAAACAAATCGAACGAATCAATATGTTTGTGTAATCAGTGGCAGTGGTAGGTAATTTTCTCCAACTCCACCAATCTGAGTTTGGTGAACCACCCCCGAGGAGCTCCACCAAAATGGTGAATCTGCCCTCCAGATCCACCATTTTGATGGATCTGAATCTGGTGAATTTGACAAACTTTTTGTGAAGCGGAGCTGAAAATGGTCGATCTAGAGTCGGTGAATCTCTGCCAAATAGACCCTAAAGAATCTTGATAACGGGTGTGTTTAGAAGCCAAAATTTTGGCCAAAAACATCCCACCATCTATCACATCCCATCACATCACATCTCACTATTCATCTGACGCTACAGGGTATTTCGTACCAATTTTGCAAAATTGGTGCAAAACTTTGGCATCTAAACACACCCAATGTGTCTAGAATATTCCATTTAGACAAAAAAAAATGTAGAGCTACATGAGTGCGGATGCTCTGTTTAGGTTTTGCGCGGATGGGGTGGATGCGGTAACAAATTATATATCATGGCTACGCGATCTGAGCCAAGGAATGAGTGATGAGCGACTTGAAATAGTTGGACTCTTCGGGCCGAAACGAACCTCGTTCCATTCTTATATGCTTAACCTTTTTCTTTATCTTTTTCCATTTACTGTATTAACACATAAATAATTATCTTATATGCATCAATATATTTTTATATAGAATATACTACATATAAGTTGTCATGTAGAAATTTCAATAGTTTTCTACCTTGTTTACTATTTTCAACAATATAAATGAATTTCTAAGGATTTATTGAAAATAATTACAATTTGAACTACATATATCTCAAATAATAGTTAAAAATTATAAAAAAATATATTTCAAGTATATCGGTTATATTACAGCTCATATCCTGAACATAGATTACAATTTCAAATGTTTGATATAGATAATTCAAACTTCTACTTGCAACTTTATTATAAATAATGATAATAATACCTAAAACTTCTTCGAAAATTCTAAAATTTGCCATGAAGTAATTTTACTGATGTTTGAGCTTGACATTGAATTTTCGTAAGATTATACAAAAGTTGATGTATACATTATTCACAGAATGGATAGATCATTCACTTGTTTCATACAACTTAAAACAAACATTGAAGTTTACATATCCTAAAGTAATTTCTTGATCCTATAAACTTGAAGACATAGCCTTACATTTACCCTCTTACTAGCATTTGTGGATTTACGCTGTCACTTATTGTGCAAAAAAGTTATTTTTTCTATTTTCTAAAATAACTAATTAATACATCATTGTGAAGTAACTTGCAAAATAATCATCACAGATGGTGCACCGTTCTTTTTTATCATCAAGAGTGGCATGTATACTATGAGAGGATGCGATGGATTTTGTTTTCTTCCTACCTAGCACAAACAACCGCACATTTTATTTTGTTTAAAGTAGGAGACATATTTATTTTGTCAAAAATATGGTTGAGTACGACATTTAAATCTATGATGACTTTAATTTTTAGTCTATGATGGTTACCAAAGTTTGTCACAGAAATCAGGCCTGAATTTGAGCCTGAATGGACCATTTGCATATCTGATGAAAATTTGCAAGTCGTAGATGGTGCACCATTCTTGTCGTTCTTTGAATTCGTCACGAAGAATCCTTCACATATTAAATAGTTTTTTGTAGTGATATTTTTTTTAGAAAAAAATGGTAACGTCTGCTTCAGTTTATATAGATTATTTATTTATTTATCCTATTTTTGAATGCTTGGGCTTGAAGTTGAGGTAAGATCTCAAGTTTCCTCCAATAGATTTTTTATTAATATGTTTTTCTTTTTTTTTTTTGCTTCTTTTTGCTGCACACTACTAGAACACCACCCCCCTCTAGATACGCTGAAGTAGTAACACAGTCTTCAGCGTCTACGTTGACTCGTAAAGATGTTTTTTAACATGATTTTGAGAATGTTTAATAATGTCACGATATTAGACACGCTTACATCGTTAATAATCTTAAAAAGACATTTTTAACACGACATTGCAATCATTTCAAAATGAAACAGAGTTAAACATGCTTGAAAGAGCCACTAAACTCTAGACACATTGTAAAATGTATCTAGGAAATTGTCTATAGTCATGTAAACATGCTTCTTGACATGATTATAAAAAGTTTCAAAACAATACAAATTTAGACATGTTTTCAAACATGTATAGGATATAGAGACGTCATAAAGCATATGAATAACCCTACGTATGCAAGTATTAAAGACATGATACTTTTGAATCACCTAAGGTTTGTAACCAAAACCATATTTGGTGGTAGGAAAAATATAAAAAAGAAAAATGTGCAATGGAGTCAAATTGATTTTGGCCAATAGATTTTATTCAGTACATTCAGAAATAAAATTTGAGCCTTGAATAAGCGAATTTAAAAATTTGTGAAATTAAAAAAAGGTTGCCGCACCATTCCTGTAAATCGATGTAGCTTTGCATGGCTACAGGCTACACTTTTGAGCAAGTCCACGAAGCCATGCTAGAAAGTGTAGAAGAAACTACTGAGTTCAAAATAAATTATAACGTTTTATTAATCTCATATATGGAGCATTTTCGTACATATAGTGGTCAGAACATTTTCTCCTTTGACCTTTTCTCTAACAACGGAACAAGTTTTGTTTTAGTTTTTGTCACACCCTGGAATTTCCAAATTTCAGGATGTGAATAGAGAGAATAATTAAATAACAATTTTCTCGTAATTTTAAAATTTTCTCCACATTTATTTTCTTCACAGGAAATATATAGTATAGGAAAAAGCTTTTTTTTGTTTTTCTAAATTAAATAAAATGATTGTGTGTGTCTTTCATTCACACCAATGCATCCTGGTGTTCATGAGTGCAAAATGTTTTAAAAACACGTCTAGATGTTGATCAAACCCTTCCGAGAATTTTCCGGCTTTTTCTGGAATTTATTCTCACTCTTCTTGAGCTATTTCTATTTATTAGAAGGCTCTAAAATCTTTTTCATGATCTCCAAATATTTTATTTGGATTTTTCATGTCGCAATCTATCTCTGGGAATTTTCCTAGAATTTTTAGGATTTTCTGAGTATTTTTCATACTTTAAATGAATTATCTAGATTTTTCTGGAATTCTTTTTACACTGAAAAGGTATTTCGGGAAAAAAATATATCCTATCTTTTCGGGCCGAGCTCACGGGCCGACCCAGTCCGCCTCGACCCACTTCACCCCGGCCCAGCCGCGGAGCCCGCCGAAGCCCATCCGGGCCCGACCGCCGGAGGCCGTGTCCTGCACGGCCAGGGCGTCCGCCGCCGCCTTGGCGTGCGTGCCTAGCACACCAGGCCACCTTTGCACGCCTATTTAAGGCGAGGCTGAGCCTCTGCCGCGCGCCCGCCGCCCTACGCCGCTTCTGCACAGCGCCACCGCCAAGCCGTCGTGTTCCGCCGCCGGCCATCTTCCGTTGCGCCGCGCCGGGACGCCGCCGGGTGAAGCAGACGCCGCCTCGAGCTCCGTGAGGTCGAGCTGCCCCCTCTGCTGCTTCGCGTCGCCAGAGGACCGTCGGAGTGCCACCGCCACTTGGACCGAGCCGGCCGCTTCCTGAGCTCTGCCGCCGTCGGAATTTCGGTGGCCACTGTCATCCTCCGCCGCCAGTGAGCCATCCCATGCGGTCCTCTCAACCCCCTCCCTCTTTGGCGTCGCCCATCATGACCCCAGGTCGCCGGAGCCCCGGAGATCGTAACTGGTCAGTGCTCCTGTTCGCCATGGACAGGGGAAGAAGACGACCCAAGCCTTTTTGCGAATAACCCCCTGGAGTTTCTTGTAATTCTTAGATCTTTTTCATGTGTCTTGGCAAAACTGCAAGAAACCCCCTGAACAGTTTAGTTTCCCTAGATCCAGTCCACCCTAAAACTTTTGCGTATATACCTTCGGGTTTATATATGAAATTATGTTTATGCCCTCAGTTTTTTGCAGTTATGCCCCTAGAAGTTCTGAAATCTTGCCAGCAATTCCCTAGGGCTTAGTTTATCCATATCTTTCCCGTTTTAGCTCCGTTTTAATCTATTCAAGTTGCGTTAGGTTCATAATAATGTAAAGTACACATTAGTGATGAGTTTTTAATCATGTTTGTTTTTTGAAAAAATATTTAATATTAATTTTGTTTAATGCTTATTAAACATGCCTTTTCTAAATAAAAGCTATATAGTGCTATACACTGTTTTTATTGATCAATGTTAATTTGATTAATGATTACTCCAGATGCTTTTGTAAATAAAAGTTAATTAGATCTTTACCTCATTTTTTCATAAATCAAATGTTAATCTGATTAATATTTAATTAACTTTTCTAATTAAAAGTTGATTAGGCTTTTACATCGGTTATTATAATAAATATTAATTTGATTAATACCAATGCCATGATATTCTCAATAATAATATGATCCACTCGAATCATAAAGTTACGTTTAGAAGATTCATATAGTTTACCTTTTCTGAGTTAAATGTTTAATTGGTATAATCTATATATGAATTTTTATAAAGAAAACTTGACTAGTTTCTTTACTTCGGTCTTTGTAAATAAAAATATAATGCTGCACTTACTCCAATTTATGGTATTTTCTTTATGAAATATCCTTTACATATCGTTTGTTAATTAAAACAAAACCTAGCTCATAGTTTGTTCTCTCATATATGCAAATCGATCGTTAGTTGTTCTTTATCAAGCTCTGTCTCAGTGTGTCTCTGTTGTAGAGCTAATCTTCTTTCAAACTCTAGATCTTTTGATCCTAGTTCATGCTCAAACCTAGTGCCTTTCATAAAGCTAACCAAGCATTTCCTTTTCTCAGCACGGTCTGTGTGCTTCATTGATCCATAGAATCGAGCCTATCTTTTAGTGCGTTCTTTTAAAGCTTTTCTTTTGATTTATGTATTGTTCTTAGTTTGCTTGTTTATCTGCTTTGTATGCTTGTGCCCGTTGATTGATGCGAGTAGATTGAACGTCGTTCGAGAGCAGTGAAGAGCTTGAAGATGAAGACATTATGAGCAACAACATTACACTGGATAAAGGCAAGTGTGTCCTTGTTCTTTTGTCCCAATAACTGTGTTTAATCACATTGCATATGCTTGCATTTAATTTGATGAGTCCTATTAAGGTTTATCCTAGTTTTTAATATCATTCCTTGTCAACCTGGCTTTACCTTTTTGCTGGGTAGCTCTTGCTTAGTTGCTCTACTTGGGTTATGGTGGTTTTAATGAACATTAAAGATGAACTTGCTTTACCTCTAAGTTATATCTCTAGTTAATACAAGACCACAATGATTAATTGGAACATGGAGAATCACCCAGGACAACAGTGCAACCACAAGGACTATATGGCTCTGGTCTTGGCTGAGTAATTAGGGAAGTCTTGTGTGGCTATTACTCGCATGGTAGCTTGGGTACAGAGGAATGCTTTTATGGCTCTTCTATTCCGGATAGGTATTAGAACGGAAGTACTCTATGGCTGACCGTCCGTGAGTAGAAGTGTGGTACGAAAGATAGCTTCTATGGCATATGCTACTATAGACTAATACACATGGAAGGACTCTTTGTAAAGGCCTCGTAGCGTCCCTATGCAATCACACCTCGGTAGTGTGGTATGATGCTTGACTGGCATCGCATGATTGGGTTCAAAGTTCTTCGGGACTTTTACGCGACTTGTGGGTAAAGATGTACAACCTCTGCAGAGTGTTTAAAACTAATCGATTAGCCGTGCTCATGGTCAAGAGCGGTCTGGACCATCACATGATAATTGAACTTAAAGATGAACTTAAATCGTGGTTTATGGTTATGTTAGCCATATGCTTATGGCGTATCTCTTTATGTTAATGTGGGTTGGTATATACTTATATCTTAGTATTCAAGTGCTAATAAAACTTGACCAACTAAAAGTGCTTAATGCAGTCAACCTGTCAGCCTTTCCTTTTCAAGTATTTGCATTCATACTTGCCCCACACTTGCTGAGTACGACATGTGCTCACTCTTGCTATAAACAATGTTGCTCAGAAAGAGGAAGCTGCTATGAAGTCGTTGTGAAGATGTTGCTGGTGCTAGGCGTACGCAACCCCCAGTCGACTGCTTGTGGATGTTTGGTGCCTTCGTTTCCAGTATTTAAGCGTAATACTCTGATAATATCTCTTTTCTTTACGTGATATTGTTTCTATTATTCACTTATGTCAACTATATGCATGAAATTTGATCCTGACATGCATATAGATTTGCACTTGGTTTTCTTTGGAAAGACAGGTGTGACAGTTTTGAATAAATTTTTTTGCACAGCTAATTTTGACATTTTACATATTTCATATTCAGATTTTCATTCGAGAGTCAAAAGAAACCTTAGAAACAATCACTCAAATTTCAGCACACCTCATAATTCATACCGCATGACTTTTATCACTCGTTAAATCATACTATAGAAAAGAATAGAATCTATAAAACATATATAGATGGAACCCGCTAAGAGACATTAACTATATTTCTCTCAGCATGCAAACCATACACCTCAGATGTCACATCATTATCCACTAGATTATCAATTTGTGTTTTTTATCGATTTTCTGTGACTATCAATACGTGAAATTTGAGTTTAGGGTTACGTCATCATCCATACATCTTTGTGAGTATCATGCTTCAAAATTCTAACAATAAAAATATGTGAAAGAGCAATCATTTAATAACCGTTTTTCCTCAACAAAATGAAAATATTTTCATATATAGTATTGTTTGTAAAAGAATATTGAAACACAATAACTTTAGTTTATACTTTTAAATTTTCAACTTACAACTTTGTTTAAAAATTTCTGCAGTAACACGCGATGTATAGAAGACAAAATGGAAAAAAGAAGAGGGACGGTAACATAAACAGGCTGGATTCGAAGTTCAATCTGGCCCAGCCGGATTTCTCAGCATAGAAGGAGGCCACAGAGACAGTGTTTGCGCCTTGAGGTCCATGGAGAGCCGTACGATCCAGCCCAACTTAGGCCACGGCTGCCGGAACCCTACTCACCCGACGTAGCTGCCCTGAGGCCTCCACCGCCGCCGCTGCCACCGCCACGGCCACCGCGGGCGCCGTCGAAGGTAACAATTGCTTCGAATCCTTCTTGGCCATGCCGCAGACAGGCGTCTCGGTTCCGAACCCTACCCCAGCTCGTTCGCTACGATTCTACGAATATCGCAAGCTTCCCTTCTCTAATCTTCGCTTCCTCGTGCTCCTCCATTTGTTACCTTGAGATGAATGTGGCTGTGTCAGTGTGCATCTTGTGAGTTTTATTTTAGTACATTAGTATTAGACAGGAGTCCTTTTTTTAGTTGCAAAATGAGAGGTCTGACCATGAAAATTTTCTGCAAATTTGAAGCTGCTCGAGTGTAAATCATCTGATGATTCCAGATTTTTTACCTATTAAATTATATAATGTTGTATTGCCAAAGAGCTTCTTCTATGTTGACTGTTGACAGCACAAGCTCTGATCGATTCTTTGTAAATGTAATGTAGCACTATCTGCTGTCATTTCAGTATATCAGTAGAGGAGTTGATCTTAAATGTCTCATGTCCCACATCTTCAATGGTTTTATCATTGATATTATCATGGATGAATGCACATTTGTGCATAGTCTTTATGCTAGTTAGAACTGTACTGTTATTCACACAAATTTATAATTATTCACTGACGAAGTGGAGGTGCCCTCATTCTTAGGTACTACTCTGCACAATGGATGTGGAGCTGGGCCTATTGACTACGTCCTCTGTTAGGGATTGGTCTGAGCTTCCACTAGACGCTCTCTCCATAATATTCATAAAGCTTGGGACCATTGAGATCCTGATGGGCGCAGGACTTGTGTGCCACTCCTGGTTGGCAGCTGCAAAGTCACCTGAACTGTGGCGCTGTGTGGACATGACGGGCCACAAGATAGTTTTATCAACATTTTGTGACCCAGAGACATTGTGTGCGATGGCCAAAGTCGCTATAGATCGCTCTGACAGACAAATGGAATCATTCAGGGCTCAGTTGTTTGTTACCAGCGAACTCTTGGATTACATTGAGAGCAGGTATTGTTCTTGACAAGTTGTCATGCTAAATCTCAGTTCTTGGAACTTGACATATTTTCTATGCATGGTGAGAGTATCTTTTTTTTTTTTTTGCTGCTGCACTACTCCTGATTAGTAGTGATTAGTGACTTGTGCTTGATTACTTACATCGTGTCAGTATTATGCTTATTGGAACAATCTTTACCCTGGCTCCACAAGTCACCTTTTTTTCCACTGTAACCCCTGTCATTCATTACATCTGTCTACACCCTAATAAGTCTGTATGCTGCTTATAAGCCATGTAACCCATCCCACCGGTTTTTTCATCTAATGTGATTTTCTGAAGGATCCATACTATATCAAACCAAGTTGGCCACTAATTGCACATTATTTGAGTCTGCAACCAACAAATTGCATGGGCTCAGGCTTTTCCCAATTGGTAGACTTTATAAAAAATAAATTGACAATTTTGTGTATTCTTATGGAAGGGTGTTTAGATGGTATATTTACTAACAGGGATGTTCATCAAAATGTCTTATGCGGGGTGGAAGTGGGAAAAGTGTGTTGTGTGAGTACTTGTAATGTGCAGATTTATGCAGCAATATTGTATCCTTGTCTCTTGACATTTTCCTCATCATGAAGAATCCACATCCGTCCTCCCCTAACTCACATATTTTTTTACTGTAATATGTTTATATGCTGCTTGCAAACCCCTATAAGCCATCTCAGCACATTTTTTCTGTTAGTCTATTGCAGTATTCTTGAAGGAATCCACATCAACTTAGCCACCAATTACAATTTAATATCTAACTAGCAATTGCATGGGCTCAGCGTTTCCCCAGCTGGTTAGATTTTATGGAAAATGTCCCTTGCAGTATGGAAGGGCTTACAGACGGTACATTAACTCATGAGAATATCGACACATGAAAATGCCTTCTGCAGGGCAAAGTGTTAAGTGTGTTTATTTGTGGCTAGTACAATACTCTTATTTTTCCAGGAGAAAATTTATGTGACATTACAATTCTTACAACTTGGTTAGTCTGCAGTTACATCATATTGTTCAATTCACTAATCACCTGTCCCCTTTCGTGTTTCACTCTGTAGGGCGGCCAATTCATTGAAGAGCATACGACTAACCAGTTGCTATTATCTTTGGACCAGCAAATTGAAAAGGTTTGCATCTAACTGTCCCCTTTTGGAGGAGATAGAGTTCTCATACCAAAAAATGCTACCAGAAGTTATCAGGCATCTTGGTAGCGTGCACCCAAAGCTGAAGCGTCTAAGAATCTCTCTACCGTCCATGTTCGTAAACGGGGTACAAGAGGAATACGACGAATCATGGGAAGACGCAAAGAATGAAGAGGCCTTTGCCATAGCAGAGAGCTTGCACGAGCTGCAGTTTCTTCAGATGGCAGGCAGATGCCTGTCCAACGAAGGAGTGTATGCCATCATGAAGGGCTGCCCTCACCTTGAGTGCCTCGACATCACTAAATGCTCTGATGTGGATGTCAATGATGAACTACGTGCTCACTGCGCCAAGATCAAGTGTGTCTTGTTACCCAAAAGATATCGATCTTCACATCCTGGATGTTCATGTCAACTAAGAGGACAAGGCGACGACGGTGGTCCTACTGTACAATCAGGGTGACCTTCTATGCATGACTAATTTGAGCAAGGATTTCTTATAGTGGCACCACTAATTACTGTGACTTTAATTTGAATAGAATATGAGGGAGTATTTTGTATGTAGTGCCCATCTAATACAACACCTGAAGTAGATGGGTGCCATTGCCTATATGCGGAAATATCCTCGCGTGTGAGGATGACAATTGTATTGATACTTGTGATGGCAGGGAGCAAAATTTGCTCCATTTTGAGCCGTGTGCCTCTGCCATAAGATGTATTTAAAATATTCGGCACAGGTGAGAGTGAGAATAAATGCATCGACGTGTTCGCGTTTTGTTTGCTCCCTGTTTCTGACCAATTTGATGTACTCCTGAGCACCTTGGTCAATGATCTATCAGATAGTTGTCAAAAAAAAAAAACTATCTGCTGGAACTAACATGACCAACCTTTCTTTGGATTAATCTAAACTGGTCACTGAGAAAAGCTACTTGCAAAGGATGATTTGAACATTCTTTCGAAATCCAGCTTCCAAAAGGAAAGTTGATACAGTATATGTTAGATGCAGAGGCTGAGAGCATCTCTTTTTTTAAGACGTGCAAAGCATGTTTTTCATTAAGAGAAGGGAGAGTTACAAAACGCCACAAAGGGAGAACCCCCAAAGAGCGAGAAAACAAGAAGATTACACCTGAAAAGATCAGAGAGAAGAACCCACACCACCGACACAAGAAAGACTACCACTAGGACGAAGAGAAGGGTACAACGCAGAGGCCCCCAAGGACAACGAGGCCTGCACCGATGAACACCGAGGAGACCCGCACATCACCGCTTGCCAAACAACTTGCAACAGCGACGACCGAAGTGGAGGTTCCGCAAGACGATGCCTCCAGGAAGGGAGCGACGACGACGCCGTCATTGTCCGCCTACCCGCGAAGGGGCAGGCCAGGTCTTCACCCGGCAACCAAGGCGTGTGGAGGCCGCGACAATGCCCCCAGCAGGGTAAGTCACGGAAGGAGCGCAACCATTGTCGGCCTAGCAGAAGCTAGACAGGGCTTTCGCCCAGGCCTCAGAAGCCATTCCACAAAGCCAGTCACAACAAACAAGGTGAGAGCAAGGCAATGGAGAACGCAGCAGGAAGCCTCGGCGATGGCAGTGGAGAACAGGTGCAGGGAACCGCCGCAACCAAGACAACGGCAACAACGCCCCCGGGACCAAACGGGGCCGCCCGAACAACCTCGCCGCCTAAGCGCCGACTGCACCTGACGTAGGATCCAAGCCGCCAAACCGCAGGCCCCGAGAAGAGGGAGGAGCCGTGGCTGCCGACGGGAGGGAGGGCAGCGGCCACCAGCAGAAGGGGGGGGGGACAACGGCCGCCGGCACGGGGGGAGGGGCCGCGGCTGCCAGCCCAGAGACGGGCGCCGGCAGGGGGGAGCTGACAGCCCGGAAGGGGCCGCGGGCGACGACGAGGAACGAACAACAGGCGCGGTCAACGAGGTCGGCGGAGAGGGGGCGCAGACGGCCGGCGTTGGCGAGGAGGAGCCAAGGCCGCCGTCGAGGAGGCCGGAACGGAGTAGTCACAGGGAGGGGCCTGGCAGCGTCGAGAGGGGCGGTCGCGGTCATGAACGGGCAGCAGGCCGGAGGGGCACCGGCGGAGGAGGAATGGCAGTGCCCTCCGCGGCGCCGGCGGAGGAGGCCCGCGCCAGGAGGGCCCGCGACAGCGGCGCGACGGCCAGGGGGGCCGCGCCGGCATCCACGCTCCCCGCGCCAGATCCACGAGGGGGAGGGCGGGATCCGGGGCGGGGGGGGGGGTGGCGGAGCAGGCTCCAGCGGGCCGTCGGCGGCGCAGGCTGGAGGGGGCCGCCGGCCCGCTGGAGAAGGAGCGGTGCGCGGGTGCGAGCGCATGGGACGGCCTCCGGATGAGCCACGGCGAGAACGCCCGGAGCGAGAAGGAGTACAAGGTCCACCTGGCCGCCGAGAACGCGCGGTCACCTGACGGAGCTGCAGGTGAAGCACCCGTGGGAGCGCGACGCCCGGCTGGCGCACCATGTCCTCCGGGCTCCCAGCTCGGGATGGGCAACCAGGAGATGCGCGCCGCGCAGGAGGCGGCGCGGAGGCTGGAGGCCGGCCTCGACGTGCGCCGCAACTCCGAGTTAGAGATGGCAATGGGTACCCGAAACCCGAGTACCCGACGGGTTTTACCCGATAAAGAGGTGGGTATGGAATCATATTTCTACCCGCGGGTACACAAATGGGCAACATCATGTACCCATCGGGTAAGCGGGTGCGGGTGTGGGTACATACTACCCATACCCGCATACCCATGGGTAAAATATACCCGCATACAATATGTGATAAATGAGCAAAATTGCACATTGTTAGTGAAGGATAACTTAATATATATAACTAACAAGGAAGTTCATGCTTTATTAGACTATTAATTGGTTAAGAATTATCATTTATCCATTTTATTTATTCAAATTCGTTGATGTATGCACTTTATCATGCGTTATGTTCTCAATTATATTAGTTTACAACGGGTATGCTATCGGGTACGGGTTACCCGACGGGTAAAAAAACCCGCGCGGGTGCGGGTATGGGTAAGAACTTGTACCCGCATGCGGGTATGGGTTTTTTATCGGGTAGAGTTAGAGTTGGCGGGTGCGGGTATGGAACGGCACTACCCGACGGGTTTCTACCCGTTGCCATCTCTACTCCGAGTCCACCGCGGCCGCCATCAGCCACATGGTCGTGCAACGCGCCGGCGCCACCAAGACCGCCAAGGACGTGTCCGTCGCCACTGGCTTCTGCTCGCCGAGCAGTCGGCCTCGTCGCCACCAACAGGGACGGTGCCAAGGACGTGTACAAGAAGCTGGAGGAGGCCAAGGCATGCCCCCGGGGGAAGAAGCGCGACGTGCTAGCTGGCAAGATGGGCATGACGGCCGGCGAGAGCACAACACGTACATGCATCATCCCGGACTCGGACTGCACCGCCGCCGGGTATGTCGTTGGGCGTACGGTCACGTCCATGGACCTGTCGGTCGCCCAACTCCTGCCCGTGCGCGCGCTGCCATGCATGCATGGACCTGCGCCGGTGGGGGAGCGCCGGAGCACGGCACGAAAGCGGCGGGCCCCACCCTAGATCTGGATCTAGGGATGGAGGAGGGGGGCCGACAGGGGATAAGGAGAGGGGGGGAGTGGCGCCGGCCGGCCAAGCCCGGAGGAGCGGCGCCAGCGAGGCAAGCCCGACCGCCGAGGAAGGGGTGGTGGCCGACGGCACCGGAGGCGACCTACGGTGGGGTGGGGAGCAGGAGGAAGGGAGGGAGGGGAAGAGGAGAAGGGGGAGAGGGTGGCCGCCGCCGCCGCACGCACGCTGACGGCGACGGCGGCGGCCGACGGAGCCCACGGGAGGGAGGCGGGCGGCGGCACGCGGGGGTGCCCCCGAGTCGCCCTGCGGGGACGACACCGCTGAGAGCATCTCCAAGAGCTCTTGTATTTTGTTAGCTAAATTTAAAGATTTTACTCTCTTGTAAAAAATAGAAAATCCTCTAATTTCATGGTGTAGTCCAACAGACTAGGAAAAGTGGGATAGCTATTTTTAAAACTGGGTCCACGTCATCTAAATCGATCGGAAGTCCATGGTCTCTTCCGATTCCACCGGGCCGATCCTGTTAGCGATGCCCTAGACGTGACTCGTGAGCGCCGCTGCCCCTTGGACGGTGAGCGCCGCCGTCCTTGCCATGAAGGCCACAACCCCTTGTTGGACGCATCTAGTTGGATCAAATTGATTTGAGATCCCGATTTGGTCCCTCGGCACACGGCGGCACCGGGACTGGAAGCAGTCGGGACCGGAAGCAGCCGGCCCGATTTGATCCCTCAGCAGAGCAGGTCTTATGCGATTGGCAGCAATCATCACCTTTTTTAAAAGCTCACCCGCTTTGCTCTCCTCTCCGCATCCCAC
Organism: Cenchrus fungigraminus; assembly: GCA_036936925.1. Classification (NCBI taxonomy): domain Eukaryota; kingdom Viridiplantae; phylum Streptophyta; class Magnoliopsida; order Poales; family Poaceae; genus Cenchrus; species Cenchrus fungigraminus. The sequence continues at coordinate 55,719,576 of CM072769.1, read as the reverse complement.
AGCTGACGTGTCGCGCAGCCGTGAGTTCGGTCATTTTGCAAAAAAGTCCTTCTCTTTCCTACAAATAGCGATTCGGTCCAGCAAGTCCCTACCGCACAGAAACATTGTTCACAATAGTTTCACAGAAACTCTCGAGCTAAAATTATTTTCGACGCAAAGATGAGAAAATTATAGTTTTGCAAATACCCCAGTCAATTTTGCGAATGCCCCCTCCCACCACCCCACCCCCTGGCTAATACCCCCACCTCACTCCCCTTCCTTCCCCCGCCGCCCCCTCTCGCCTGCTCTCCTCCCCGCCGCCTTCCTCTTCCACCCTGCTCTCCGCCGCCGCCCTCTCCCACAGTCCCACCCTGTTCTCCGCCGCTGCCTCTCCTCCCCAACTCCCCCTCCGCCTGCCTCTGTCTCCCTTCCCCGTCATCGCCGCCCGCTCCCGCGGGATCTAAATCCGGCGCAGGGCCCGGCTCGGAGGGGGAGCGGAGAGGGCTAGGCGCTCCTGGCCGGCCACGGCCCGCGGAGGGGCGAGCTGGGGCGGCGCGGGTGAGCGCTCCCGGCCTCCCTTCCCCTCGTTGGCCTCGTCGAGCGCGCCCCCCTCGGTGCGCGTTCGGGTGCAAGAGCGATGGGGATGGCTCCGATTCGGAGCTCGTCCCCCGCAAGGGAGGGGGCGAGGTGGAACATAGCGTGTCGAAGCTCGTCCCCGCCGGCGGCCGCAGGCCCCTTCATGCTCGGCTTCCCTGGTGCTCTGAATCCCTGTTGCACGTCTTCTCTCTCCCCGGCTTCGTCGCCCTACCTCCGTCGCCGCTTGTACGTTCTGTCTCCTGCTCGCCTCCATGGCCGCGCGCAGTGCTGACCCGCCTGGCGGCGAGGGACTTCGCAGGCTCGACGGAACGGGGGAGCCGCGTGAGATCTGACGGCGCGGCGCGTATATTGGGACGAACCTCAGGTGAACTCCTCCGATCCCGCCTCTCCCACCTCGGATGCCCCCATGGGTTGCTAGATGTGTTGCTGGTGTTGGCTTGTGTTGTCTGATGCTAATATTTTGTTAGAGAGCACTATAGGTATCTTAGTCTATAACTAGAAACCAAGCGCGGCGTTGCCGCACGGTTTGCGTGGAGCAAGCCAGCCTTTATGTAAGGACGTAGCAGACATATTAACATGTGTAATTTCAACTGTAGAATATGGATGATTTACCAATTGTAGAATATGGATGAGTTAATATTAACTTGCGACATCTTGCTTCACTGGTGCTATAATATTTAAGAATACAATAGATTGAATATCTCCATGGTTTTCAGAAATGAGAACTTTGGATTCTTGCCAGTAAGCATTTATCAACTACTAAAATTGTCTCTTTTGTGATAACATGGTCCTACAAGTCCTTCCATTCGCAGGGTAATCAATTTGTTTCTAGCTTGATCGTAAATTTATCCCATGAACATATATTTGCTTCTCGGTTCATTAGTGCAGTGTGATACTTAGAGAATTATTGCATATCAAGCTATTTGCATAATCAAAGGGGAAAGTGTCAATCTAGACAGCTTGGTGGGTTCCACGTTGTGGGAACCTGAGTGTGATTAAAATTGACACAATTTGAGTCAGAGCTATTAGGATTTGATGCCCTGTATATCCGATGGCTCTTTACATGTTGAAACTCATGTCATCCTAAATTAGGTAGGGGAAGCCAAATGGTACGTTATGGAGTTTTCCATTCTGATATCTTTTTGAAAGCTTCGTCCTTTCAGCAAAACTTGTTAAATTTGAGATAGAAAATGTATAATTTGCTGGTCATTATAGTGCCACATTTGCCACGAGGAGGACCTGGCCAAGAACCTCGAGAGCCCCTGCGCTTGCAGTGGTAGCCTCAAGGTGTGTGCTCCAAACGAGAATTCTGGTTCCATTACATATTGCTTATGCTGTTTGCCTCTGATTCATGCTATTATTATTCATAGGTAATAAATTCTTAAACTATAATGTGTATGCAGATACAACATGACGACAGACTGATTCTTCCCCGGCCTGCATTGCGGCATCTATATGCGTACAACGGTGGCATGTATGGATGGTTATTGCCCGTCTGCCGAACTGGAGCAGGCTGCTGCAGTAGTGACATTTTCTTTGCGTCGCCGGCTCCAGCTTGCAAGGGTTCAGGTTCAGTTCATTCAGAATAACTGTCAACTTGCTGGGCATCCACCCTCAGAGATTAGCAGTAATAGGCAATAGCAGTGGTAAAAGCAACTTGCTAGGGAGGGAGAGAGAGTGAGAGTCTGAGAGAGGATGTGCTTAATAGTTTGTGATGCTTATGTTTTATTTATTATTGGCAAACTAGCTAACCTTGCTAGAGGATGTGTTTATTAAATCTGAACATTGTCATGCAAACTTTACCTGTCCTGCCTATGGTCCAACACTGCAAATAGCCAATATATATTTATGTTCAGTTAACTGTCTCGATCACTATAGAGTTCATATTCATGTTCGGTTAATTGAATGATATCACTAAAGAATTTCTTTGGTTAGATTGTTAGAGTATGCTGTTGTTCCTCATTGTATAATTGTATTTCTACATCAACTCATTTCTCTTGATTGTGAATAAAATTGGTAGTAGACAACCTACCTGATGAATCTGATTATCAGGTATGTTGATGATTCTGATTATACACTGCAGTTCACAATTTTTTGCACTTGGTTGCCAGATGAACTAAGACAAACTGCTAATGAGCCTCTTCTAATCTGATCTACTAATGCACACGCAGGTAAGGAGGCTAATGAGGTACACTACTAGAGCAGGAGCCGAGGAGCTGAGCAGCAAGAGCTGAGAAAGTTATATAGCAGCATACCTGTGAAAAAAACTGAATGTAATATAGTTGATGTAATGATGTAAATAACATCCAGATTGTTGCCATATGATTTCTCATGACATATAATTGAATGAAATGTTATTTCATTATTTGTGTTAGTTGCATCCCACATATGATGTGTCTGAATGGGTCAACCCGTGCGACCAAATGGGTCATCAAAGCCACATTTTCTCATGACTTATATTTGATTGGGATTGTTGGCACGATAGGGCGCAACGCGCGCCGTCTGTTCTAGTCTGTGGAGGAAAAGTAGAGGTGCGCGCTATCGAAGTGCGGGGGCGGCGAGGAATCGGAGCGCTGGCGCGGGAATTGGAGCGCGACGCGACGCGGGAACAGGGCACGGGCGCAGGAAAGCCGCGATAGCGAGCGCGCGGCGCTAGGCAAATATGACGAGGGAAGGCGGAGGAATAGCGAAACATGATAGAGGATGGTCTTGATGCCGATTCTGTTGGATCGGTTTTTTTACTCAGTCTTCTATATTTTACCGAACTAAGGTAAGATACAATATCTGTTGGAGTTGCTCTTATATGAGCATTCTTTGAGAATGACGCTGATGAACACAGTTGATGTCCAAAATAAGTTGATACTTTTTTTAGGGCGAGTTGATACTATCTAAGAGAAAGCCCAACCGCATGTTAGGCCTCAAGGTCCCTGGCACACCCCCACGTCCCCCACCAACGAAAATCAGAAGCGAAGGTCCGTGGCACACCCCAACGTCCCCCACCAACGAAAATCAGAAGCGAATGGGCTTGTAGTCCAATGGTAGGACGGCCAGTGGGACGCTACCCACCAGGGTTCAAATCCTGGTGCTCGCACCTTTTTCTGGATTTATTCCGGGATTTTTGGCGTTATGCATTAAGTGGTAAGCGACGTTCCCGTCGACGACGAGGCACCAGTGGTGACTTCGAGAATCTCCAGATTTGTCGGTGCTCAATCCTTCGGAGGTGCTCATAGAGATAGGATTTGCGTACGTGTGTTCATAGAGGTGAGTGTGCGTGCGTATTGTGAACGTCTGCGTTGTACTGTGTAATTTAAAAAAACAACGAAAATCAGAAGCCGAAACCGCCGCCTCCGGTCCTCCGGTCCCCAATTTAAGTGCGGCCCCGCCCGCTGCCAACCTCGTCAGCAAACGAAGTTGCCCACGAGCCTCAGCCGCCGCCGTCGCAGCCGCCGCCTGCGAAGGTAACGAAATGAGTATTCTCCCCGTAGCTAGCTAGTTTGTGGTCTTGTTCGTTCGACGCCGTAAGATCTTAATAACCCCCCTCGCTGTAGTTCGCCGATTCATGGGATGGGGAAAATGTTAGAATTTGTGATTGATGATCTGATTTAACACCGGATGGAGTTTTGTGTGCATTTCCGCTCGGTGGCGCTTTAGTATTGTTTTCCTTTCGTTGCCTTGGACTAGATCCTCTCGTACTAGTTCAGTTCGTCGTTGTTCTTGCCTTTTTATGGCTGTAATAAATTTAGTAGCATTTTGGAATACGTTCTCTACTTTAATTTGGATCTTAGTTCGTCTCGATTATCAACCATCCATCAGCAGTATTTTTCTCTCAGAATAAATCAATACTAAACGTCAACCACCAGCCAGACAGTTATATTTTTCTCGCAGAATAAATCAGCACTAGCCACCAGCCAGCCGAACATACTGTACATGGAGATTGTTTCCCTAATTCTTCTCTCCGCGACAATCATCACACATATATGTTTGGAGAATTTTACCTGTATGACATTAAAAAAATTATTCTAGACATGTGTGTTACTAGAAAGTTTGTTCCCACCTTTATGCCATCCACATGAACGTATTTGTCATCCACGCCATTCCGTCCACATTTTCTCCAGAGGACATCAAATAGATATGTGAAATGACCGTTTTAACTCAAGTGGGATCCGTTTGTCAGCCTAAGTGGAGACAGAGACCGAGTAGGAAATGGGGAGACGGATGAGCAGGACGAGGCGTCGCGTGTGCGGCAACTACGGCGGTGAAGGAGGGCCATAGGGTTGATAGTACCACGTCAAGCTCGCCGTCGTGCGACTCAGCAGCCTCTGGCGCGGCGCAGGTGGACTGCCGGCCCCTGGCCTCCGGAGCGGAGTGGGCATCCTCCACCGGCCCCCAGCCTTCGGCGCGGCGCGGGCGTCCGCGGCCAGCCCCTAATCTGTGATGCGCTACAGCTTGGCCGGGCAGCCGCGGACTGTGGTACGGCAGCGTACGGTCACAGTCAGTGGGTGCTACCTGAGACGAAGCCTACGTTGATGTCGTGATTGAGCCGCGGCGTCTCCATGCACTGGTGCTCCAGCAAGCCCTTGTCCACAGACCAGAGCAACATCCACCAGTCGTCCAAATCCGCCTGACCCCCTCCACATTTTCTTAATCATTACCGCACACCTCCCTAGCTACCTCCGCCACCACCCTTGCCTGTTGCCTTGGCCTCCACTGCCATAGATTGAAGTTCCTGCCGCCACCATTAGCCCCAACCCACCTCACCGTCGAGCTCCACCCTACGACCCTTCTATTCTCCAACCAACCGCCAAAATCGATCCGTGGAAGGGGCAGATCTATGTTGGGGCGAGCTGGGGCAGCTACCCCAGCTAAAGTTGGGATTGCACCAGTAACTCCCCTTCTTCTCCGGCGATTTTTTGAGCTCCGGCAGGTGGCAGCAGCCATGACGGCGGTGTTGTTTGCTGGTTCAGACGGAGGGAAGTAGAGGTAGAAGAAAGGGCTAGCACCCAGCGGCCAACTGGGCCTTTGTTACCTCCTTCCGGCCTACTTGCCCAGCATCCTAGAAAAGGCCCAGTGGCCCATCCGCCACACATAGACAGGCCAGCACAACAGCCAGTCCAGCCACCGCACGTGACGACCACGACACGGCGCAAGCGCAACCCTAGGTCCTGTGGGCGGCGACGGCTCCGGGAGTCCGGGCAGTGCCTAGTGACGGCTCAGGGCAGCACACACCGGTGGCTCCGACCTTCGGGCAGGGTGTGGCGGCAGCTCATGGAGGAAGAGGATGGGATTGCGCCGCCGCCAGCCGCTACCGAGGCTGGGCATGGCCGCGGCGGCGAAGCTCTGGTGTTGGCCGCGGAATCGGAGTAGCTCCGACTCTGGCGGAATCAAGGCTGGTGGCAAGGGCGGTTTCGGTGAGAGTTGGCCGAGGGCAAGGGAGTGGCAGGCTAGTGCTCAAAGGCCCCATTGGCAGTAGCAAGAAGACAAAAAATTGTAATTGTTGTGTGCCTGTGATCATTGCTTAATGCATTAATGCCTTAGTTGCGACAACAATGCAAGATTATGTGCTGAAGATTTTAAGATGGGTGATGATTGGCTCAATGACTTGTTATTGTGTTACATTGAGAAAGAGATCTTCAGAGGAGTTTGTATTGATAAAGTTAAGAAGAGGTTTCAAGTCTTAGAACTTTGCTAGTGGTATGTATATTCTTATCATGTTAACTAGCACTTGAGTTGAATCATGTGATCAATTTATTATTACTTGCTATTTGCTAATTGATGTCTTTATCCAATCTACAAGTTCATCTATTTCTTATTTCTATTTTTGTATTTTACCATGTATGGTGCATGTGTGCAAGAACTATTAATTTATTCTTCAACTTGAGGTAATATCTCAACTTTGCATTAAAATTGTGTGATTGCAATATATGGATGCATTAATGCGATCTGAATTACAATGTTCTTGATTTCGGTTTAGTCAGTCATTAGAAGTTCTCCCCAGCTGGATTTTTTCCTGGCTCCGCCACTGATCCGTGGTGAGCTCCTGGTCGTGATGCGCTCGCGGATTCTTAGAGAGAGGGTTGTTTCCACACTCAACTTCGAGCTCGATGTCGATCCTGCGCCTCCTCTTGCCGCGAGATAGGCTAGGGGTTGGAGTTCTAGGGCAAGAAGTAGGGGAGGAGGTGCAAGAGACGTAGGGGAACTCTCCGGGGTAGTCATCAAGGTGGGGGAGGGCACCACCGTGCATCAGTGCTGGTGCTGGCGCGCCATCGCCGCCGTCCATGGTCTGTGCATGCGCACCGGGAACCAGAGGTAGGAGAAAGGGCCTGGGTGCTTGTGTGAGGAGAAAAGAAAGTGTAGGGGGTTTTCTATAAAGTTTTGGGTTTAAGTGCTAAGGTGGAAAAATACTAGGGATCTGGGGACTATAGTGCAGGGGCATTTTGGACATCTCCACTGCGTGGGCCCGCATGTCAGATCAGTTAAATGGTGAATTTCGGACGGAACATGGACGGAATGGCATGAAGGGCAACAAAGTTTAAGTCAGTAGCACATAGGTGTGAACGAACTTTTCAGTGGCACACAGGTCTGGAGCAACTTTTTAATTGCATGCATGTAAAACTCTCATATGTTTGCTTTACTTATAAATCTGTGCTTATTATTTCAGCCTGAATTATTTGAGGCAGCCCTTAGGTTTTTCTCACTGAGTTTGTTCAATCTTATTTTGTGAAAAAAGCTTCTTACTTATGTTGGTGCAATCAATTGTGGTTTTGATGCATTGCATCAAGATTTGATATAAACTGTCTCAAGATTTACGACTTTCCTGGTTATCATAGATGCACTCATGTTCTTTTGTGTACGTCTTCATGCTAGTTTTTATTACAATTTCATTGGATTTTCGCTGATTAAATATACCCTCAATCTTAGGTACTGCTTTTGTACGTACAATGGATCAAGACCCAATCCCCTTGTCAAAGTCACCTGTCAGGGATTGGTCTCAGCTCCCACTAGACCTTCTCTCCTCAATCTTCATGAAGCTAGGTGCCATTGAGATCCTGATGGGCGCAGGTCTTGTGTGCCGCACTGCCGCGCATGGTTGGCGTCTGCAAAGACACCAGAACTTTGGCGCTCTGTGGACATGACACACCACAAATTGGTCTTCTCGAAGAACGTAGATACCATGTACGCCATGGCAAAAGTGGCTATCTATCACTCCGGTGGACGGATGGAGTCATTCTGGGCTCAACAATTGTTACTAGTGAACTCTTGGATTCATTTCCAACAGGTATGCTGGTTCTTGCCATGCTGAATTTCAGTTCTTGCATTGAACTTGTTTTGGAGCTTTAAGCATTTAATTTTGCTGGATTATCAGTTTTTAGTGATGTGATATTACCAGTATATAACCCCATTTGGTAATTGTACCATTAATTTGTGAACATTGATACACCTACTTCTACTAAATATATATAGATGATGCCTATGAATTTCGATTAAGTCATCCAGCTGCACTTCAGCCATTTAATTAGATTGTGGTTTCTTGCATGATTTTCTATTATATTTGTTCAATTCTCCCACTTGTTGAACACTTGCCTCTGACCTGGCATATTGATTTCCAACTACTTAATGGACTTTGGTTCAACCAAATTAATTATTTTTCTATAACATGATTAACAGTAGGCCACAAATTTGTTAAATTCACATAATCATGATATATAGTGTTTATGAATTGGCTGAACTCTGCTGGTATTTGATATTGCCCAGTTCATTCATGTTCCTTTTTTGTTCTTATCCATGCAGGGGCAATTCTTTCAAGAGCATTCGACTCATTGCATGCATATATATTTCGGATATGTCACTAGTCATGGTTGCAAAAAATTGCCCACTTTTGGAGGAGATTGAGTCCTCATGGCGAGCACCCACACCAGAGTTTTACCGACATGTTGGCAATGTGTGCCCCCATCTAAAGTGTCTAAGACTCCATATCGAGAAGTGGTATGATTATGATGAGGTCAAGCATGAGATGGAGGAGGAACGTTGCTACCAATTCGGTTCCGATGCCGAATACGAAGACGAAGATGAAGACGAGGTTGCCTTTGCCATCGCGGAGAGCTTGCACAAGCTCCGGCTTCTTCAGATGGCAGGTAACAGCGTGACAAACAGAGGGCTCTATGCCATCCTTGACGGCTGCCCCCACCTCGAGTGCCTTGACATCTCCAACTGCTTCAATATCCATGTCGACAACAAACTCGGAGCTCGATGCGTTATGATCAAACACGTCTAGTTACCCGGACAGGGACCGCTGAATAGGGTTTGCTGCCTTGATCTTCATGTCGTCGTTAGAGAGCATGAGGGTGAAGACTACAGCAACATTGTGCACGATCTTTCAGAAAATGAGGATATGCATCTGCGCGCTGAGGGGGAGTCGGATGATGGTTCATACAGTGGTAACTACTGGCAGGACTACTCCTCATCACCCCCATCGTCCCCTGATGACTCCTCCAGCCCTAATTTGAGCAAAGTGACCTGTGAGCAAGGTTCTATACTTACATCCATGAGTACTATTCTCTGTGATCATGCCAGTCGGTGTCTATTAAGGAAAACAAAATCTCAGTCAGTGTCTTGTTTGAACTTGTGTCCCCATGTGTTCATTTAAGTTGTGTGTTGGGGATCAAAAATCCCAAACAGATGAAAAGGAGAAGAAAGAAGGAAGAACACACGAGTAAACCAAAGAGACAAGTGAATGCAAGGGGCCAGCGTCCCCCTCCTCCACCCCTTGGGGTCCTATTTATAGAAAGGGGGTAGGTGGCTGTTTTTATTATTTCCATCGGTGGGGTCAAGAATTACATTCATGTCCTCGTTATTTACACTCGAGGTCCCTGACCATACAAATTGAGTCCCCAGACATTACAACCAGGTCCTTGACCCTTACAAATATGCCCTCACATCCTTTTTTGGGCCTCTTTTATACACATGGGGGTCCTTAGCACCCCCAACAGTAGCCCCTCAACTATTTGGTCTTAGCTGGTACAACAAGACCCAATAGTTGCTCCTGTTTAAAAAAGGCCCAATTGCAATTCAAACTCCGGTTATAAAGGAATGTCCTTTACAACTTTCCCGTGTGCACCTCACTAAAAACTCTATCCCAAAAACCCAATGGGAAAAAAGAGCATGGAGAAAAGAGTATGCACATTCTCGGGTTTTCAAGTTCTAACTCCAAACACCAAGCCTCTAAGTGTCTTGAATGATGAGCGTTGATCTGGGATTCATTCTTAAGCTTTGATCAAGAGATATTGCTTCAAAAGTTGATGTAGTCGACGTCGAAGGTAGCTTCAATGTTTTCAAGCCTTTTCTCTCATGAGCACCAGGCAACTAGGATGAATTGGTTCACCAATACACCCCCACCCCTCTTGGCTGGTGTTCATGAGAGAAGCCCCTCAAGCCGATGGAGTGGAAAACTTGAGATTGATGAAAACAATGTCGAGGTTGATGGCCATGTTGAGGATGACAGAGACTCCTGGTGTAAGCTCCTTTAGGCGATATCGAGGTAGATGATGATGCCGAGGTGGACCAATATTTCGGGGGTGAGCCCCTTTAGGTGATGTCGATGCTGATATAGATTCCTGGGGCGAGCCTCTTGAGCTGATGCCGATGTTGATATAGATTCCTTGGACGAGCCCCTTGAGCCGTTGTAGCCGAATATGCAAAATCTGAGGATAGCTCTTAGAACCAAAAGGTTGAATGGTTATGTAAATTAATGAGCAAAAATAACCTTTATAGTGGATCATGTTAGTAAAGAAATGATATTTTCAAACTTTAACTGTATAACAAACACTTTAAAGGATACAACCTATCAATAAAGATGATGTAAATCAATATTTGAAGTACACATATTTAAAATGGCTAATGAGAGAAATTCGACCATGAAAACTGATAACCTCGAGGGCGAAGAACCTACTCTGGTTTTTTTGTTATATTTTATTATTATTTTTCTTTGTATGCACTCAAGGTGGCAAGTGACATGATCATCTTTCCACTCGCCACCATAGCCACACCGTGCAAGGCACCTAACCTTGAATTGCAAAATTCCCTCAATCTCGTGTATGCCCAAGACAGTAAGCCACTAGAGGGCTCACATCAACTTCGATCATCAAGAGAAAGAACATCGATCTACTTTTTGGTGCCCATGTGCATTCGAATTTTGATGGCAAAAAACATTTAATATATTTTTTTGTCAAAGAAAACCAATCAAATCAAACGTGGGTCACGTCCCTGGCCTTCGGCTAAGTTAATTTGATTACATAACTTTCTGATGATGTCACTTAGCTGGGCAGAAATTTTCGGCAAGGAAATCAACCTCGAGGCTGCCTAAGCCTTGACTTGGATTATCGAGATTGATAAGATTAAATATTTTTGTATAAGGAAAAAAGACAAGACCCTTGATGGCCGAAAACTTTTGTTTTTTTAAAGTAAGGCTATAAAAATGGTCCGGCAGTCTCTTTGCCAAAATAAACAAAACTTTGAAGTCCAAAGACTATCTTTTATCTCTTTTGAGGTTCATATAAGATGGAAGTTTTGCAACATGAGACAACTAGCAGCTTTGTGTTTGGATTTTGTCAAGACTTGTGGAAAGAAACAAAAGACAAGTTTTACTAAAAAGGTTAGCTTTGTATAACTTTCTAGACTCTTAGAGTTTTTCTGATAACTGCTTGAAACTCCACATAAACGGTGATGACATCATTTTCGAGGATAGAAATATTTCAATAAACCGGAGATGAGTTTGTACTTTGGACCCAAAAACGGTTAAGTGTTGGATGAGTTTTTGGACAACGGGTTTTCAGTGAAAATACTTTGAAGGTTTTGGATATTGTAACCAAACTTTTAAGAACCTTGGTAGGCAAAGTTTGTAAGAGGGTGTTTTCTAACATTTCTTAAACTTACGCGAACCTTGGAAAAAAAAGGCAAAGTGACATGAAAGTTTGACAGGCAGAGAGAAACCAAAAGAGTAAAGTGACTAGTACTTTTATTATTTAAACCTTGACCTGTACGATGGTAGGTGATATGATTAAAGAATCCTTCCCAAAGAAACAAAACATGACCCTCGGTTGCTGATACTTCCAGGGGATACTAATTGACTTCTATAAAGATACTCTTGATCATACTGCAAAAATAGAGCGGCAGCCCCTAACCTCTAGCACTTAGTCAAAAATTCTAGTTGTTGCGTATAGCTTCGACATTTACCTTGATCCGAAAATACATAGGTAAAAAAGCATAAACATGCAGAGTTGAACTTAATATAGACGAGGAACAAAAAAAAATACACAAAACTATCAGTGAAGCTAAAATGTAAGTAGAATTTTTGCGAAACTAAAGCGGTGTATGTGTAGCTTATCTGGTCCTGTAATAGACAACTTTGATTGGCGTGTTGTAGCATTTGGATATCAACATTTCTTTGCTTAAACGACTCAGTAGTAGTAGCAGCTTCGCTTGTCGAGAGAATTCTGAAACTTGCTCGGAGCTGGCAAATGACGTAGCTCTTCTCATCTCTCTTATTTGTAAAATTACGACACAGAGCCCCCTTGCGAGGAAAAGCATACAGTGCAAAATGCAGAAAAGTAAGACTTTGCCTCTCAACTTTGTATAGTTTCACAATTTGAGAGTCTTTACAACTTTTGCATTTCATCATCTAAGGTACAAAAGTAACGGAGGTCTGTGAGATTCACTAATCTCGAATCCTGCAAGGAAAAAATTCAAGGAACACGAACTTCAAAATTTTTACGCAACAAAAAGAATTTCGACTTTTTTTCAAAAAAAAAAGGCCGCAACTCGTTGTTGCCTCTAGGCCCATAGTTTTAACGATAACCATGTTTTTGAAATATGGCCACAACGACGTCCTGTTGCCTCCTGACTTTGTGGTTTTCTGGATAACCACATTTTTTGATTAAGGCCGCAACATCCTGTTGCCTCTTGGTCTTTTGGTTTTCTGGATAACCACATTTTTGAGATTATGACCGCAACATCCTATTGCCTGCTGGCTTTGTGGTTTTCTGGGTAACCACATTTTTGGGATTATAGCCGCAACATCTTGTTGCCTCCTGACCTTGTGGATTTCTGGGTAACCACATTTTTGGGATTATGGTCGCAACGTCCTGTTGCGTGCTGGTCTTGTGGTTTTCTGGGTAACCACAATTTTTGGGAATATGGCCGCAACTTGCCATTGCATTCTGGCCTTGTGGTTTTCTGGGTAACCACGTTTTTTTGAGAATATGGCCGCAACTTGCCGTTGCATCCTGGCCTCATGATTTTTTGGATAACCACGTTGTTTGGGAATATGGCCGCAACTTGCCATTGCATCCTGGCCTCGTGGTTTTCTGGGTAACCACGTTTTTTGGACACTACAACATATATGGCCTTTTGTAACGTTTCATTTATGTCATAAAAACTGATTTTATTGTCATATTTTGTAATTTGTGACGCTAGCGTGACGAAATTCCTTTCGTCACCTATACCTTGTAATAAAAGGTATTCTGTGACGAAAATGAGTTTTTTTGTCATAAAATTTACGACGATTCTGCTACTGTCGCTAATTTATGACGACTGATTTTCGTCGTTATCAGCTCAAAAAACGTCACAAAACACAATATACACTATGACTAGGATGTGATGGGGCAGCAAGATTGCGACGATTTAGTTTGTCACAAAGTAGTTGGTGGCCCAACAAGGCCCACAAAGTGAATAGCCTGTTTGTGGGCTAAATCCACTTATAAGCCCATTTCATTTTTCAAATTTAATACTTTTTACCAATTTTGAAGCTCATTATTCTTTTTCTTCACTGAAGCCCAACTATATAACGGACTGCAATTACTCAAAGCCCAATTCATTATGCATTGTGAACAGAAACTTTTGAAAACCCAATTCATTATTTATAGCAGACTACAATTATTCAAAGCCCAATCCACTTGAACCATAACCATTATTACTTAGAATTGACCAGACATATACATATGCATCACATGCCAGCCCATGTGCAAATTCAAATCATCACAGCCCATACAAACATTAAGTCCCAACACAACCCATGACAATAATGATATTTCTCATTTCTCAGATTCATCACTTCACCAACAAGTCACACGTTCCAAAATAAGTTACACCAAAGTCAACAGATTCAACACTTCAACGGGTTCTCCAGATAAGTTACAGCAAGGTCACATAGATAATTACAAGTATCACAATCAAGCCCACTAATTCCAGCAAAGATCAGCTCCAGGAAGGTAGTCTCATTCAATAACCAGCAGTTAGCAAAGCAAATGAAAACTAGGTAGCAAGATCATCCGACCGCATGAACCTGTTGGGAGTTCCGGGTAGAAATCACCTGTTCTTTGTTGAGACACAGCAAACGACGAAGAAGAGCATTAGTCTCCTCTCCCTGCTTCTTCAGAATCTCAATCTCTTCAAGCTGCTTCTGCTTTGATGCTTCCGATTCTTGGATCTTCAACTTCACGGCTTCCAATTCGTTAGCCTGTATCTTAATTTGATCTTTGAGTGCAGCAGCACCTTGTTTCTCTGCCTGAACTTCAGCTTCAAGTTCTTGTACTCTCGCACCAACAGTAGGTGAAGTGCTCCTCTTTGGGGCTGATGTTTCAAAGCCAGCATTTTGCAGAAACTTTGTTGATGGCAAGACTTGTGCAACAGCTTCAATAGCAGTCTTTTGAGCTTGCCCTTCCTCTGTAGGCTCAGCCATGATAGCTTCCATGTGATCTTAAGATGATCCAACAAAATTACATTGTGTTAGTATCCAAACCACAAGTTTGCCTAACAGTTTTATAATTCATCAATTCAGCAAAGAAAAAAAAGTTAAGCAAGAGATCCTCTAGTCATTATTTTGTCATCAGCTTGCTATATCATTGCATAAAAGGGAGATTGCTTCAGGTGCATATCATTACATTCAGTCTTCACTAAAGGGTCTAAAATGCAGGAATTTATACTACTATCTTCAGGTGTATAGTTAATACAAATTAGGACATGTTTGGTTCAGTAGCATACATGTTACCCACACTCGAGCAAGATATTTAGCAAATGTAAGAATTGAACTTATAATAGCTTCCTTAACGGGCTCAGTAAGACCGGTCTTCCTGCTACAATGGAAATCCTTGAAAAGATCGATAGCAGTGGGAGGCACATCCTTATATTTGTCTTGCTTCTAAAATAACATGCAAATAATTTGAAGTCAGATGGTGGACAATTATAGATATTAGCAATATCAATGATTTGCTCATGTTACAGATAGTACAGACATGTGCATAAAAGAAAGTACGGTAATGTGCATAATAGTCACTGAAGGACCGAATAGGGCGACCAGAGAGAGGAGGGGAGTGAATGAGAGCCGATAAAAATTCTTCCCGAAGGTCGAACTCGGCCTATACCCTGATTACCGCTCCAAATGCTCGCGCACACAAAGGAAGCTCCAAACAAGGCACACACAAGCCTACCGATCAAGAGACAAGCCTAGGAGCAAAGAGCGGAAGTACCAAAGCAAGAACCGAAAGACTTAACCAAGTCTGCGAAGTCCAGGACGGACCGTCCGCAAGCACCAGGCGGACCGTCCGCGGGACTCAGGCGGACCGTCCGCAAGCCCAGGGCGGACTGTCCGAAATAGCAGACCGAACCACCAGTAGCGCACCCCGAAATTCGGACCGTCCGAGGAAGCCACGCGGACTGTCCGCCAGTGTCGCGGACCGTCCGTGAGGCCTAGGCGGACTGTCCGCCAACCTCGCTGAAAACCCCAGACAAAATCTCAGCCGCGCGGACCGTCCGTGAAGCACTCGCGGACTGTCCGCCAAACCCCGCGCAACAAAACCCTAGGGCCAAAACGGATCGAAACGCGAGCGCGAAGAACACGCGACGAACTCTGATGAACACGCTCCACGCGGACCGTCCGTGACGCTCGAGCGGACCGTCTGCGACATGCGGACAGAGCAGAAACAGCCCGACCCCGCGAGGTCAACTCTCCAAATCCATCACCGGATCTCCCAAACACCAAAAGCTCTTGAGACAAGATTTGGGGGAGATGATAAGCAACACAAGATGAAGCTATGTCCCAAAAATCTCGATCTCTAAGCCACTAAATCGCCGGGAATCGCGGATCACACGAACTCCACCAAGAACACGAACTTCGGCCAAAAACTCACGAATCGAAGGCTCTCCACGGCGTTTGAGGAGTCAAGATTACACACAAAGATGCGCAAGGCATCCACCCATGATCTCCTCAAAGAAATCCGAAGGAAAACGCCCTCAAATCCCCGAATCGAGCGAAGAACGAAAGTCTCCAAAAATAGCCCCGAAAATGACACGAAAATCACAGAGGACTAGGAGATCACTGCAATGCCGAATGCTTCCATACATCCAGAGGTCAGAGTCTATACAAGAATCTAGCCTAAGGAATACAGAGGGAAAAAAAGCAGTTCAGAGAAATCTACCGGGGGAGAAAGCCCTAGAGTCCAAGAGAGAGAGATGCCATCAACCTCTCCGCTACTTATACGAAGTTCATCGAAGGGAGGTAAATGACCACGCTACCCCTACAACTCAAATGAAGATACAACCCCTCAAGGTCATTTTGGTCAAGTCTTCATCAGACGGACACGCTTCCACTGTGGCTTCGCTTCACGTCGACGCAAACCCCGCGATCACGCCACGTGCCCTCCGCCTCGAAGCTTCCTGAAGCTCCCGGATCACCGTCTCTGTCGCCTCGGGCTTCCGGGCTTGGTTTTGAGGCCCAAACCAAGAAACCGTCCATCGATGGTTTTGTGGGCAAACCAACAAACCCCGCGTGGAAGCTTCGGGCTCCATCCGTTCCCTTGCACCGGCCCATGTTCACGAATTCAGCCCGCCAGTCTTGCACCACACGGCTCGCACTTGACCCCATCGGCCACCGGGTCCATCGAACCAAGCCTACTTGCCACTCCATCACCCGGAGGCCGCCACGGCTAAGGCCTTTCGCGCTTGTTCTTCACCTGCACCGACACGAGTCAAGCCGCAACCTGTACCTGCACACTTAGCCAAGCATCAGTCCACACAACGTTGTCAATCACTCATCACTAAGGAGCGACCCTCCACTGGTCCTCGGACACACCTGGTCCTCAATATCCCCCTTGATGAGTGCATTGACAACATCCATAGAAATCACATAGAGAAAAAGAAAAGAAAACAACCACGGACACAAACCTCCAAAGCAAGTGACCCAAAGCCAAAGAACAAGCGAAAACAAGATCACCCGCCAAACCAAGTCTCGGCCCCCTAAGACAAGGGCAACGGCTCGACACAGCCGAGACAAAACAAAGCTCACAAGGAGCACACCACAAAGCACAAAACTCAGGAAAGTCAAAGGAGCTCCCCCTGCACATATGCAAACTCCCCCTGAGCAAATGTAACCTCTTCTTCTCAATTTTTCTCCTCACATGCAACCTCTCACAAATGCATACCAATTTACCACAAAATCTCCCCCTTGCATGTATATCCCAAAGTTCTCCCCCTTGTTGACAATGCATGAATCAAGGTATATGAAACTCTTCCCATTATTTTCATAAAAAATGCATGTCAAAGCATATATACAATCTACCAAGCTTCTCAAATATACAAAGCGCACAACAAAATGCTACACATGAGACATAGAGCAAGCAAAGTAGATATGGTGTAGTTAGCACATTGCCATCAAGAAGGTAGAGACATATAAGCATGTGACATGGCTAAAAGCAATTTTAAGCAAATTTTCACAAGGAAATATTCATCTCATGAGCAAGACTCTCTCTATACCAATTTGAGCATAAATACACTAGATCATCCAAAGTTTATGCAAGATCACAAATTCTCATCACAAGATCATTATAAACGCCCATAAGCTACTCAAGTCATGTTAAAGCCACCGAGCTATTTGTCTACTTCTTAAAATGAGATTTCTCATGGTAGACAACATGCTACGGTTTAGCACCCAAGATATGAATATCAAAACATAAAAACATGATTAGGAGCTCATTTTTCAAGCATAAGACAATTCATACACCAATTTCATTTTCAAGTTTAAACATGGTACATGAAGTGCCTTTGCGGCAAAAAGAAGCTTATGCTCCTTCCCAAGCAAGCAAAAGGGCTAAACATTTACAATGACAAAAAGGTCTTTGACCCCAAGCAAAGAGAGCATGATTCTCAAGCACAAACTAAACATGATATAGGTATTTAAGCACAAATTTAGCATAGACGAGCATCTACTCATGAGAGACATCAATTTTAGTATTTTCATCAAAAGAAAGCTATCTCAACATAAATATATGGCAAACACCATCAAGAGCATAGCATTCACATCCACAATTTACCAAACATGCACATATCTCACAAATAGCACATCGGTGATCAATGTATATAAGAGAAGCTTTTCCGAGCATAAGTGATCCAAAGATGGCTATCCTACCAGGTTTTGTACAGAAAGTAAAATGCATGAATGAAATGCAACAAAATGAACATATGACACATATACATGAGAAGCTCCAAGACCCAGCTAGAAAGGAAAGCAAACTCCAAGTTCACCCCGCAAGCGAGTGAAAGTGACTTGATCAAGCGGTTTGGTGAATATGTCGGCTAGCTGGTCTTGGGTAGGGACATAGGACAAAGATATGTTTCCCTTCTCAACATTGTCCCTCAGAAAGTGGTACCTCATTTCTATGTGTTTCGTTTTGGAGTGGAGAACATGATTTTTGGCTACACTTATGGCACTGGTGCTATCATAGAAAAGTGGAACTTGGGAGCACTCCTCACCAAAATCACTCATGGTGTAAGTCATCCAAAGCAGTTGGGAACAACAACTAGCAGCAGCTACATACTCGACCTCTGTAGTGGACTGGGCTACACTGGATTGCTTGCGAGATGAACAAGAGACCAAAAAAGAACCAAGGAACTTGCAACACCCAGAGGTAGACTTGCAGTCCAATCGACACCCAGCAAAATCAGCATCAGAGTACCCGTGAAGTCTGAGTGTCGAGGAGGCAGAATACCAAAGACCAAACTCAGGAGTGTAGTTCAAGTACCCGAAAATCCGCTTGACGGCCTACCGATGTGAAGTCCTTGGTGAAGCCTGAAAACGAGCGCACAGACACACACTGAATTGTATGTTCGGCCTTGTCGCCGTCAAGTAGAGGAGGGAGCCGATCATGCTCCGGTACTCCTTCTGGTCCACGGGTTCGCCGTCCTCGTCCGCGTCCAAAGCCGTAGTGGTACTCATCGGTGTAGTCAGCGGCTTGGAGTCGTTCATGCCAAACTTCTTCACCATGTCCCTGGTGTACTTCGCCTGATGTACAAACGTTCCGTTCTTGCACTGCTTGATCTGGAGGCCCAAGAAAAACTGCAGCTCGCCCATCATGGACATCTCAAATACCCTGCTCATGTCATCTGCAAATCTGGCAACAAGATCATGAGAAGAGCCACCAAAGATTATGTCATCCACGTATATCTGAACAATCAGAAGGTCATTCCCATGCTTAAGGAGAAATAGGGTATTATCAACTGTGCCCATCACAAACCCCTTACTCAGTAAAAAACCTCTCAACCTGCCATACCAAGCTCTAGGTGTCTGTTTCGACCCATAGAGTGCTCTCTGGAGTTTGTATACACGGTGTGGATATTTTTCACTCTCAAACCCCGGGGGTTGCCTCACATACACTTCTTCCTCTATCACCCCATTCAAGAAAGCACTCTTGACATCTATTTGGTACAACTTGAACCCTTTAGCTACGGCAAAGGCTAGAAGGATCCTAATTGCCTCCAAACGTGCCACAGGAGCAAATGTCTCCTCATAATCTATCCTCCCCTTCTGGTTGAACCCCTGAGCCACCAACCTCGACTTGTTTCTCACAACCATCCCATTCTCACCCTCTTTGTTCTTCCACACCCACTTGGTACCTATGGGACGGCAATTTAGTGGTGGATCGACTAACACCCAGACTTGGTTTCTCTCAAAATTCTCTAACTCCTCATGCATGGAATTCACCCAATTCTCGTCAGACAAAGCGTATCGAATATCTTTGGGCTCAAAAGAAGTGACAAAAGCAGAGTGAGCGAAATGAGAAGTGTTCCTTGACCTCGACCGTGTAGTGCGTTCATGAAGGTCACCAATGATTGTCGTCGGTAGGTGATACACTTGTACATGCAGGGGAGCCTCTCGCCTGGACACAATCTCCCCCTCAGCAGCAGCCTCCACTCGAACAGCCTCAGTCGTAGTGGGAGTAGGGGATGGTCCATCCTCGATCGTTGTCGTAGTAGTGGAAGTAGCGTGTACACGATCAGCCACGGGAGCACCACCAACATCATCGTCGTCGTCTCCATCTCCATCCTTCTCATCCTCAAAGATCCTGGCACCAATTTCCTCGTCACCTGCACACTCAAAAGCAGAAGAGCTACATGGCTGTGTCTCGTCGAAGGTAACCTCGCAAGTCTCCATGATTCGGTTAGTGTCAAGGTTGAGCACACGATATGCTCTAGAATGAATCGTGTAACCAAGGAAAATACCATCCGAACATCTAGACTTAAACTTATCCAACTTGCCCTTCTTCAGAATGAAACACTTGCAACCAAATGCTCTAAAGTGACTCACCTTGGGTTGTCGGCCATGCTTCAGCTCATAAGAGGTCTTCTTCTTGAAAGCACGAAGGAAGATGCGATTAGAGACATAGCAAGCAGTATTGACCGCCTCGGCCCAGAAACGCCTAGGAGTCCTATGCTCACCATCGTCCTGGCCGTCTCACAAAGGGTCCGGTTCTTCCTCTCCACTACGCCATTCTGACAAGCGACGTGTGGAGAAGAATACTGATGACCGAGACCAAGATCACTGCAGAAGGCATCAAAATGAGAGTTCTTAAACTCTGTGCCATTGTCACTGCGTATAGCTCGAATGACATCTCCATGTCTCTCATTCTTCAACCTCAAGATCAAGTCCCGAACAAAGCCAAATGTCTCACTCTTATCCTCCAAAAAGAAAACCCAAGAGTACCTCGAAAAGTCATCAACAACCACAAGAACATACCACTTCCCACCCGCAGAGTGAACACGAGCTGGCCCAACCAAATCCATGTGCAACAGCTCACAAGGTCGCTCGGTCATGACCGCAGTCAGAGGGGCATGAGAAGCAGCAACCATCTTTCCATGCCGACAAGAAGCACAAACCAAATCCTTCTCGAATTTCAACTTAGGCAATCCTCAGACAAGATCAAGACCACTCAAGTGAGAAAGCAACTCAAAGCTCAAGTGTCCCAACCTCCTATGCCATTTCCAAAGCTCAGCCGAAACGCCAGCAACAAAGCATCGAGGAGGACCAACAGACTGGGAAAAATCGGCACGAAAGATTTGACCTCAGGGACGATCGTACAGACAAGATCGCCTCGAGAATCAAGCACACGAGAAGCACCCGACTTAAAATGAACCTCAAAACCTTCGTCGAGTAATTGAGATACTGACAACAGGTTGAAACCAAGTGACTTGACTAGGGCCACACTTCTTAAGGTCACTTTGCTACTCACCTTCACCATACCTTCAGCAAGCACTCGTCCTCTCCCATTGTCCCCGAAAGTGATGTACTCCCTCGTACTCACCGGGGTGAGGCTGGAGAACCACCCACGATCTCCGGTCATGTGTCTTGAGCAACCGGAGTTGATCAACCAAAAGTTCTCCAAGCCTCCCACCTAAAATAAAAAACGAGGACGAGAATGAGCAAGCGACTCAACACTGGGGTTAGTTCCAAAAGAGTCAAACCAGTGTCGAGCCATCTGCTCAAAAGAAGGATTAGCAAAATCCATCCTACCAAAACCTCTAGGCGGAGTCCTCTCACGCCTACCACCAAAGGACCTGTCAAGTCTCACTGGAGGAGTACGCGCACCACGAGGGGGAAAACGTGGCCCGTAGTCCATTTGAGACCCAAAGCTCCGATCGTGCCTCCCAAACTCGTAATGGTCACGAGAAGGAGCACGTCGAGCCAACTCACCACGCCCAAACCCAAAACGTCTATCTCTCTGAGGAAACACACCTCTACCTCCACCGCCACGAGTGGGTACTGTACGCACATACACCTCACCCCTAGGCAGAGGCCCTCTATGAGGCTCAGGCACACCACGAGAAAGGTGGTACCTGTCCTTGTTGCCTAACCATCTCAGAAACAAACTTGACACTACTCCAGATCCACCCATATTCCCTCACCCAACAAATGATTTCCAGAAACCGGTGAAGTTTGTGAGCCCAAAGGGAGGTGAGGAAGGAGAGAAGAAGGGTGAGAAACCGAGTGGGCAGCCCCAACTCAAGCCAAAGCCTAAGCCACAACCCATGAAGTTCCATTGTGGGTATTGTGGGAGAGATGGTCACAAGGATGAGTTTTGCTTCAAGAGGAAGCGTGAGGAGAGAATGGCTAGAGAGTGGGCTAACAAGGACAGGTACCACCCCTCTAATGGTGTACTTGAGCCTCGTATGCAGATGCCCAGGGCCAAAGCGATTGTGAGGACGGTTCCGGCTTGGGGAGACTGGAAGGCAGCAGGTGGTGCTGCTGGCCGAGCTACACCGGTCAGACCGGTGCAGGTCTGGGCAGATAGCGAGTTGGTTTTCGTGCTCGTGAGGATGCTCGGTTTGGTTCTGGTGGTCGTGGTTCTGGTGGTTGGTCTGGAAAGTTTGCAGGTGGTCAGTTTGCTAGGCGTTCTCCACCTCGTGCTCAATACGGGGGTGGGAGGTGTCGTAGCTTTGAGATGGAGAGGAGGAACGATCCACGGTTTTCCTTTCATGGCTTTCGTCCTCCTCCAGCTAGAGAGGGTTGGTTCCCTCGTAGTGGTTACCGTGGTGGTGTTCGTGGTGGTAGCTTTGATAGGCATGATGATTTGGTTTGTGCTAACCCCACTTTGGAGCAAATGGCTCGGCACTGGTTTTACTCTTTTGGTACTAACCCCAGTGCTGAGTCGTTTGTTCACTCACGAGCTCGCTTTTGAATTTCAGGTGGGAGACTTGAGGAACGTTTGGTTGATTGACTCCGGTTGCTCGAGGCATATGACCGGAGACAAGGGGTGGTTCTCAAGTCTCGTCCTGGTGGTGTCCAAGACATACATCACCTTTGGGGACAATGGGCGAGGGCGTGTGCTATCAGAAGGTGAGATCAAGGTAAGTGACAAGGTCACTCTCAGGCGTGTTGCTCTTGTTCAATCGCTGGGGTTCAATTTGCTTTCTGTGTCCCAGTTGTTGGATGAGGGCTTTGAGGTGTTGTTTCGACCTGGTGGTTCTCGGATTTTAGATTCTCGAGGGGACCTTGTTTGCATGGTCGTTCCCAAGGGTCAAGTGTTCCGAGCTGATTTCTCTCAGTCTTCTGGTGTGGAGCATTGCTTTTTGGCTAGTTCTTCGAGTGAGTTGTGGAAGTGGCATAGGAAGTTGGGTCACTTGGGCTTTGACCTTTTGTCTCGCTTGAGTAAACTCAATTTGGTCCGAGGATTACCACGGTTGAGGTTTGAGAAAGAGTTGGTTTGTGCGCCGTGTAGGCATGCCAAGATGGTAGCCTCTTCTCACCCGCCTCTCACCGATGTGATGACTGAGCGTCCATGCGAGCTGCTCCATATGGACCTTGTTGGCCCAGCTCGTGTGCGATCTGCGGGTGAGAAGTGGTATGTCCTTGTTGTGGTGGACGACTACTCTCAGTATGCGTGGGTGTTCTTTCTTGAGGAGAAAGGGGAGACGTTTGGTTTTGTTCGAGATCTTGTCTTGAGGTTAAGAAACGAGAGGCACGGAGATGCCATACGAGCGATCCGCAGTGACAATGGCTCGGAATTCAAAAACTCTCGCTTCGAAACCTTTTGCCATGACTTGGGTCTTGAACACCAGTTTTCGAGTCCGTATACGCCTCCCCAGAATGGCGTTGTGGAAAGGAAAAACAGGACCTTGTGCGAGATGGCTCGGACGATGCTCGACGAGCATAGGACTCCGAGGAGGTTCTGGGCTGAGGCGGTCAATACCGCATGCTATGTGTCGAACTGGATCTACCTCAGGGTTCATAAGAAGAAAACCTGTTACGAGTTGATGCACGGTCGCACACCCAAGGTGAGTCACTTCCATGTCTTTGGTTGTAAATGCTTCATTCTGAAGAAAGGGAAGAAGTTGGACAAGTTCGAGGCTAGGTCTGTTGATGGCATTTTCTTTGGTTATGCATCTCATTCTAGAGCATTTCGTGTGCTCAATCTTGAAACTAACCAAATCGTGGAGACTTGCGAGGTAACCTTCGACGAGACACAGCCACGTAGTCAGCTTGTTTTTGAGTGTGCAGGTGACGACGAACTTGGCGAGGAGATCTTTCAGGAGGAGGAGCATGAACATAGAGATGATGAAGATGGCGGTGTGGTGCCCGCAGCTAAACATGTACCTACTACTTTGACGACGATCGTGAACGGGCCCTCTCCCACACCTACAACGACAAAGCCAGATCAAGGCGAAGCTGCTGTTGAGGGGGAGGTAGCATCAAGGTGAGAACCTCCCCGGCGAGTGCAAGTGGATCACCCAGCTTCGAGAATCATTGGCGAAATGAATGAACGTACTACATGGTCGAGGGTTCGGAACGATTCTTATTTCGCTCATGCTACTTTTGTTGCCACCTTTGAGCCCAAAGACATTGGACACACGCTATCTGATCATAATTGGGTTAATTCGATGCATGAGGAGTTGGAGAATTTTGAGAGGAACCAAGTTTGGGTGTTGGTTGACCCTCCTCCAGGGTGTAAGCCGATTGGGACCAAATGGGTGTGGAAAAATAAAGAGGGAGAGAAAGGAGAAGTGGTGAGGAACAAGTCGAGACTTGTTGCTCAGGGGTACAGTCAGAAAGAGGGGATCGACTACGAGGAGACTTTCGCTCCTGTAGCTCGTTTGGAGGCGATTAGGATCCTTCTAGCCTTTTCCGTGGCTAAAGGGTTCAAGTTGTACCAGATGGATGTGAAGAGTGCTTTCCTGAATGGTGTGTTGGAGGAAGAGGTGTTTGTGAGGCAACCACCGGGGTTTAAGAGTGAGAAGTACCCCCACCAGGTGTACAAGTTGAGGAAGGCGTTGTATGGGTTGAAGCAGGCGCCTAGAGCTTGGTATGGTAGGCTGAGGGGGTTCCTGTTTGAGAGAGGGTTTGAGATGGGAAAGGTCGATCAGACCTTGTTTCTCCTCAGGCAGGGCAAAGATATACTGATTGTGCAGGTATACGTGGATGATATTGTCTTTGGTGGCTCATCTAACTCTCTTGTTGCATGGTTTGCAGAAGACATGAGCAGGGAATTTGAGATGAGCATGATGGACGAGTTGCAGTTCTTCCTCCGGCTACAAATCAAGCAATCAAAAGAAGGAACATTTGTGCACCAAGCTAAGTACACCAAGGACATTGTGAGGAAGTTCAAGATGGAGGACTCCAAGGCCATGGCGACGCCTATGAGTATGACTACAGCCCTTGATGCGGACGAGGAAGGTGAACACGTGGACCAGAAGGAGTACCGGAGCATGATCGGGTCACTCCTCTACTTGACGGCGACGAGGCCGGACATCCAATTCTCGGTATGTCTGTGCGCTTGTTTTCAAGCGTCTCCGAGGACTTCGCATCGGCAAGCAGTCAAGCGCATATTCAGGTATTTGCGACATACTCCCGACTTTGGCCTTTGGTACTCCGCATCTTCTTCTTTGGCTCTTCATGGATTTTCGGACGCGGATTTTGCCAGGTGTCGGTTGGATAGGAAGTCCACTTCTGGGACTTGCCAGTTCTTGGGTTCTTCTTTGGTGTCTTGGTCTTCCCGCAAACAGTCGAGTGTTGCTCAATCCACTACCGAGGCAGAGTATGTGGCCACAGCTAGTTGTTGCTCTCAGCTCCTTTGGATCACATACACCATGAGTGACTTTGGTGAGGAGTATACCCATGTTGCACTTCAATGTGATAGCACCAGTGCCATAAGTGTTGCAAAGATCCCAGTGCTCCATTCCAAAACCAAGCACATAGAAGTGAGGTATCATTTTCTGAGAGACAACGTAGAGAAAGGAAAAATCATTTTGATCCATGTACCCACACATGACCAGCTAGTCGATATTTTCACCAAACCCCTAGATCAAGCAACTTTCACTCGTTTGCGGGGGGAGCTTGGTGTGTGTTTGATTTCTTGAGTTGGTGTGTGGGAGCTCCTTTGTAGCATATGTATAGCTTTCCTTTGTGCATTTCTTGCATTTGGCATGGCATATGTAACATGATGTATAGGCATCTTTGTATCTTAGGTTGCATGCATTTTGTATCATATGCATTGTTTAGGAAAAGCTTCTCCTATATACAGTGTTCACCATGGAATGATATGTATGTCTTTATGAGCTAGTTTGGTAAGCTATGGTTAGTTTGGCTTAGCTCTTGATAATCTTGGTTTATATCCATGGTTGATGGCTATGTTTTCAAAAAGGTCACATGTATGCTCTCTTGTGAGTAAATACCTTTATATGATCTTAACATGTTTTAGTGGCTTGGCTATGCTTAATTTGTGGTTGGATAGCTTATTTTGATCATATGGGGCTAAAGTCTCATTTGCCATCATGAATGTTTAGCCCCCATGCTTGATCTTGTGGAGGGGCATAAGTTCCTTTTTGTCGCAAAGACATTTCATGTACCAATTTCAAATCTGAAAATGAAATGTAAATTGCTTGAAAATGTGCTCCCATGTCATATGTGCTAATTTTAATTTGCTTTGGGTGCTAAACCGTTGCATGATGCCTACCAATGAGAAGTCTCATATATAGAAGTAGGCACATGGCTCGGTGGCTTTGACATGACATGAGGTGCTTGTGGGTGTTTATGATGGTCTTATGCTTATAATGGTTGTCCTAGCATGAAGTTTGTGTGGCTTTGCCATTTTGACATGTTTTGCTCATGTTTAGGACTTTGCTCATGAGAGGGTAAATTTTCGCAAAATTGCTCAATTCTATCTTAGCTTCGCCCAATGGTTGTGAAACTTGGTGATCTTGTAGTTGATGTCATTACGAACCTATAGAGTATCTAACTTGCTCATTTGGACATGTGTAGCATCCTTTGTTGAATTTTGTCTATTTGAGAAGCTCTAGGTTGCATTTTTCGTATTTTTGGCTTGATTCATGCATTGTCAACAAGGGGAAGAAGTTTGAGCATGTTTTGGCTTGCTGCATGCATTTAGAAGGTTTCCAAGTGGTTTCGAGCTAGTTTTGAGCTCGTGTAGTTCCCAGTTCTTACCAGGTGGTCATCGGCCTGACCGGTGAGGTACACCGGTCTGACCGGTGTGAGGTTCAGGTGCTGGGCGATCTAGCACACCGGTCTGACCGGTGTGGTTGACCGGTCTGACCGGTCAGAGCAAAGCTGAAGCAGCTGCTCTGTTTTGCGAGGTGGTTTGCATGCATTCGTCCAGGGGGAGTTGCATTGGTTCAGGGGGAGCTTGCATGTGTGCAGGGGGAGCTCTTTGTGGTTTTCGAGCTTTGGTTTGATGGTTTGTGCTCTTTGCTTGAGTATGCTTTGTCTCGGATGTGTCGAGCCGTTGCCCTTGCCTAAGGGGTCCGAGACTTGTCTTCTTCAAGTGATCTTGCTCTTTGCCTTTCTTTGGCTTTCGATCGCTTGTTGGAGTTTCTTTTAGTCGTTTCTTTTCTTTTTCCTTTCTCTTGGTTACGAAAACGTGTGTGTTGTCAATGCACTCATCAAGGGGGAGATTGAGAGCCAGGTGTGGTTTGAGGACCGGTGGATGGTCGCTTCCTGATGTGATGAGTGATTGACAACGTGGTGTGGACTGATTCTTGGCTAAGTACTACAGGTGCAGGTTGCGGCTTGACTGGTGTTGGTGCAGGTGAAGAACAAGCGTGAAAGGTCGTTGCCGGTGAGGCCTCTAGGTGTGGAGAAGACAAGTAGGCTTGGTTCGAGGGACCCGGTGGCCAGCGGGGTCAAGTGCGGGCCGCATGGTGGTAAGAACGGCAAGATGAAGTCATGGACGGTTTCTGGGTTGAGCCTCAAAACCAAGGTCGAGCCGGGACTACGTGGGAGCCGAGTCATGAGTGGTGATTGGCGGAGGCTACACCGAGTTCGCGGGGTTTCCAGTGGTTCACCAGAAAACTACTGGGTTCCTTGGTTGATCCACAAAGCCAAGACCGAAGAACCGAAGACGGAGGTGCAGCAGCTCCAGACCGGTCTGACCGGTGGGTACCGGTCTGACCGGTGAGGAGCACCGGTCTGACCGGTGTGCGACGACGCAGTCCGGAATCTTCGAAGCGGAGGACACGCGTCGGGATCGCAAGGCTTGCGTCGAGGCTAAGCAAGTTTGCGGTCGCTGGGCATCCGTCCGATGGAGCGAAGACCAAGATTTCCGAATTCGCCCTTGAGGGGCATGTATCCCTAGTTAGCTAGTAAGGGTATTTTCGTCTTTCGGTTGCCTCCATATAACCCAAGTGGTGAGAGGATGGCAGCCATCTCTTGGAACCCTAGCTCATTTGGTTTTCCTATTTTCCTTCCTATTTTCCTTAGGATTTTTCGTAGGACTAGCTTGAGAGCTTCATGGTGAGATCTTGTGAGAGGGAAGGATGATCGGGCGGCAAGCTAGACCTTGTATGAACCTCTTTGGCATGTATAGATGATTCGGCGTGGTTCCTCAAGGCTTGGATGTGTCTTTCCCGTTTCTCCTTTTCTGGTGATTTTCGGAGCCCTTTCTTGGCGATTTTCTTGGAGCGATTTCGAGGCCTTTCTCTTTGGGTTTTGGTGAGGGATGTATGTGTGAACCCTTCGTGGTTCTTTTCCCTTTGATTCCCCACCCAAATCCGTGAGCAAAGGGGCTCGATTTTGGGGTTTTCTTAGCTCTAGGGTTAGAGGCGTTCTTGGTGGGATTTCCTCGATTTCTCTTGTTTTGACAAGTTTTAGTGGACCAAATCTTAGCTATGGAGTGCCCATGAGGTGTTCCTACTATCCCCAAAGTCTTGTGCAAAACCGTGGAGCGATTCGGGAGATCGGGAGTTGGATTTGGGGGAGTTGACCCGCGGGCGCTGTTCATCCCGAGAGCTCAGGTCACACCGGTCTGACCGGTGCCTCTCACCGGTCTGACCGGTGCAGACTCTCTGTTGAGTTTTGCTCGGGTGAACGTCTTGGTGAGTTCCCTGTTGTCCTGTGTTGCTGCTGTTTCGAGTTTGGTCCTGTTTGGAGCTCGGTAGGTCAGTTTGGTGGATTTGGGATTTCCTGGCTTAGACCAGTCTGACCGGCGAGCTACACCGGCCTGACCGGTGTAGAGGCCTTCTGTGGAAGTTCTCAGATTTTGCCAGCAGGGACCGGTCTGACCGGTGCTGCTCACCGGCCTGACCGGTGTAGCCTAGTAGCTACTCGAGTTGGTTTTTCCGCTGCGTTCTCGAGTAGGTGTAGGTGGTTGTTGGTTCCTAGGACCAGTAGCACTTCAGTGGCTGCGTGGTCTTGATCAACTTGGGTAGTTGAGTCGGAGACGTGTTTTGGAAGCCGTGTTCGTCTTGTTGGAGTTCTCATCTCCTTCGAGAAGAATTTTTATCGGCTCCCATGCACTCCCCCCTCTCTGGTTCGCCTAATCGGTCCTTCAGGACGTCTGGGCCCTAGCAGTCCCCAAAAGAAATAACACGTTTTTGGAGGGAGAGCTCCTTCGGAAGTTAGAAAAATTCCTAGAGTTCCGGTAACCCCCAGCAGCACCAGGTGACGTCACATTATTTCAAATCAAGATTTTTGTCAAAATAAAGATAATAATCCTCCTCCGAGGATCATGGGGGACCCGGGATTGTATAAAACATTCTTCTCATGACCTTCGGATGAAATCATTCCGAAGGAATTAGCAACAATAAGGTGATGAGGTGAAAATGATGGTGCCAAAACTCATGTCCAGCACTTTCGGTTTTTTTGGAAAATCTTTTTTTTGTTGTAATCGTACATTATTTTTTTCTTTGTCACGGTCGAAGGTCTCATAGTATAAGAATAGATGTATAACAATCAGTTGGTAAAGCAAAAGTTCATCAACAAATTTGTTAAATGAAAACCCAGCTCGAGGTTACTTATCTGGTTCACTGGTCGAGTTGTTGAGTTGCCAAAGCTTTAAAGCTGCAGAACAAGAGAAAGGAAAGTACTTCATACGTCATCATAGCTTGTTTCCTCTTGACAAAGCAAAAATGATAAACTATTAAAAAGATAGTTAAGATGGAAGTGATCGAGGGTGGTATGATGAAATAATTTGTCTTGGGGAGAAGAAACATGTGCTTCGATTTGGAAAAAAATATCTGTCGGGGTTTGTTACCACCGGCAAGTAAATTTATAAGAACGCGTGTACGGATCCGCATGGTTGCACAAAAGACACTCGGGATTATACTGGTTCGGGCCTCTGGAGAGTAATACCCTACGTCCAGTCTGAAAGGAGGTGTTCTTTATACTCAGGAGTTTGCAGTAGGGGATACAAACAAGTCGGGAGAGGGTTTCGAGCCCAAGTCCCTGGCGTGTAAGTGGTTCTTGTAGCAGAGTTCTGCGTACGTGAGCGTGAGTGCGTCTGTGGGGATGTATGAGATGAGATATCGATACTAAGTGCATGTGGGGGTGGAAACGAACGTGTCTTGCAAGTGCCCCTCTCCTCCCCTTTTATAGTCACAAGGGAGAGGTTCAGGGGGCTACATTGAGGGTGTTAGCTAGACTACAGCGTAGGACGTCCTCCTTCCGCGTCGGACTGTCAGGGTGGAGCGGTAAAGAACTGTTACGGCGCCTCAGGTGATGGTGTAGGTCTTCCTTGAGTCATGCGTCCCAAGTAGTTGTTCCTGGGGCTTCCCGCACCCTTCTCCGAGTAGCTAGTCGGGTACGGGAAGTAGGATTCGTATCCTACTCCTGTCAGCGGAACATGGACTTGTCTTTTCTGGGTACTGTGGAGATGGATTGGTCTATGCCACAACGTTCAAGAGCTAGGGGGTGGCGTATACTGTGCAGTTCGTGGCACAGCGTTTCCCGTGCTGCCCGTGGTACGACGCGCGCTGCCCCGTTCGTGGAGCAGCAGACGGATCCGCCCTCTGACACCAGATCGACCTTGTCAGGGCAGACCGGCACGAAGGGGCCGGCACGTGGCAGGGTGCGGGTTGTCATGCCCG
This sequence comes from Cenchrus fungigraminus, assembly GCA_036936925.1. Lineage (NCBI taxonomy): Eukaryota > Viridiplantae > Streptophyta > Magnoliopsida > Poales > Poaceae > Cenchrus > Cenchrus fungigraminus. The sequence continues at coordinate 55,688,871 of CM072769.1, read as the reverse complement.
GATGTTACGGGATCCGGACGAGGCCCATGTACCCGCAGCCTTGGCAGTGAAGTGTTGAACTAGTCGGAGGCGGTGAAACTACTCGTGCGAGCAGGTGGTCTATGTTGCGCCTTCCGATGCTTAGGGCGTAGCGTGTACTGTGCCGTTCGTCCCTCAGCACTTCTCATGCCGTTCGCAATACGATGGCCACTGTGCCATTCGTGGTAGGTTTAACGGACCGTCCCCTGACACCGAATCAGCCAGGCTCGGGTGGGCCGCTGCGGTGGAGCGGACGCGTGGCGGTACGCGGGGGTACATGCGCGGAGATCCCGGGATCTCGATCAGGAGGGGCCCACGCAACCTTTGCCTTCCGCGTGAAGCCCACGCAGGTCGATGACGGAAACTACTCGTGCGAACGAGTAGTCGGGGACAGGGAGCGGTAACTACTCGTTCGAGCGAGTAGTCGGAGGCGGAGGTGAAGACCCATCGTATGGGCTATGTACTCGGAGGAGAAGGCGCTGGTGGCCGTGGGCCACCTACCTTCCGGCCCATGACGGAAATAGGTCGTACGGACTCTCAGGTACCTGGGGGCTTAATACTTGTCATATTAGCCGTTAAGTACACCGTATGTGGGTCTATACTGCACTTTTTAGAGGTCCTGGTGGGCCCTAGTCCACGGCCTCGTCAGTAGCCCCCGAGCCTGGTGAGGGAGTCAAGGACTCGCTCCCAGGCTTAGTTACCATGGAGGTGAAGAAAACCAATCGTGTTTTCTCCAGCGGGGACGCGCGAGCGGACCCGCGGATAGTAGCCCCCGAGCCCACGGACAAGTCGGAGACTTGTGCGTGGGGTTGAATGTTGAAATCTTGAATTCGGGGAAGTTTGCTGCTTGCTGCGCCTTGCGCATCATGGGATGAATGGCGGAGATCCTGCGCCGGATGTGAGATTCGTGGGCCCTGTTCTGGATGACGTGGCAGCACGGTCGTGGGTGGTTTGACAGTAGCAGGCGCGTCTTTTGAGGGGCGACGCTTCGGTGAGTGGAGGACGTGGCCCGAGGTGGCCCAGGCATTAACTGCTAGGGGGGTAACCATTTCTCTCCTTTTATACCGTGGCCGCCGGCTAAAATCTTTCCCCTTCCTCCTTCTTGCGCACTTCGCCGCCATCGCTTCTGCCTTTGCCTCCGCACCCGCCGTGCGCAAGCCACCGAGCTCTCCTCGCCTCCAATCGCAAACTAGCTCTGTCCGCCGCCGCCGCCATGGCCGCCGCCATGTCGAACTGGGCGTCCTCGACGGCAACCTGGTCCAAGCTCCATCGTCTCGCCGTCGACAGCATGCTGCCACCGCAGACCGAAGCGGAGGAGTGGAAAGTTCCCGGAGCCGAGAGCAGCCCCGAGCCCCCGGAGGGATACGTGGTCTCGTTCGTGATTTTCCACGAGCGCGGCTTCTCCGTTCCGGCGGGGCGGTTCATCCGCGCCGTCCTCGAGGAGTACGACCTCGAGCTCCACAACTTGAATCCGAATGGCGTCCAGCAGATGGCGGCGTTCGAAGCTCTGTGCGAGGGGTATTTGGGACAGGGAGCCCACTGGGACTTGTTCTGATACTTCTACAAGTTCGTCTGCCTGAAGGACGAAGGCACCGCGATGACGATTGGGTGCGCCAAGCTTCGCGGGAAGCAGGGGAGGATGGATGAGTACATTCCTACCTCCTTGACAAGCTCCAACAGCGGGTGGCACCGGGATTGGTTTTACCTCAAGAACGATCTCGAGAATCCGCTACCCAAGTTCACCAACCGCTGGCACGACCATGCGCCGACGAAGTGGAAGTACGGGCCGGAGAAGAAGGACCAACCCCGGTTCCTTTCAGACGACCTCAAGATACTCCGTGACAACGGCATGGACTTCATCACCGTGATTGGCGGCTACCACGCGAGAGGGATCGTCTCGCTCCACCGTCGCGCTCTGCGCCTTTGTCAGATGACAGACGACCGGGCTCCCTTTGTGGGGACGGTGACGGCTGACCCCCTGCCCTCAATGGACGAGGTCCAGCGCCGGGTGTCCCAGGCCACCGGAGTCACTCATTTGTTCTGGCCGCCGCTGAACGCGCTGCAATGCTTCCTTCCCCGACCACCGCGGCCCTGGTATGCCTCTCTCGATTTCTTTTCGACTTGCTTGCTGTGACTGTGGATGATAATTTTCTTGTGTTTGCCCAGATGAGGTCGGTGCGCATCCTCGCCTCGCGTCCTCTGCTGGAAGAGGACCGGGCGCTCACTCGGGAGATCGCTGCGCGGCAGAAGCGACGGGGGAATGCACGAGGGCCCGTTAGCAAAAGGAGATCGACAATCGGTCGAGGAACGACGGCCGTGCTTCGCGCTGGCGTGCCGGGGAGGCCAACGTCTCCGAGAACGAGGACCCCTCGTCACCGCCGCCAAACACGGACGAGGCCGAGTCCGAGTTTGAGTGGACTGACGACGAGGCGGGGCCGACATCGCAGCCACGCGGCGGGTCAGTGCCCGCCTCGACTACGGCTGGTGCCGGCTCGAGCCAGCAGGCGCCGCCCCGTCTTCCTGGGCAGATCGGTCCGGGACAAGCAACCGCACCTCACAGCTGGGCCACCGCGAGAGGAGTTATCCGCGGCGTAGCGACCCCACTCGCCACACGTCGAGACGCAACACCTCGCACCACCATTCTTCACGTCGGAGGTCACATTCGCCCTCGGCACGCTCGTCTCGGGAGCGATGGAGTGCGCCGGGGGTTTCCTCTCCGTCTGCGGCTGTTGGAGGTCGATTTCCGTCAACCTAGCCACATGTTTATCTTCTATGTTGGTATTAATTTGTTATTCACACTAACGATCCTAACCCTCATTATATGTCAAGTTCGCACTCGTGCATGGTTTTTGGAGTTTATTGTTTACACAGGAATCAAGAGCTTATATGAGGACTTCCGGGTAAAGTTCAACAAGGGTTTTACAAGGTGATCACAGACCCCGGGACAAGTCAAGATACATGATGAACATGACTCCAAATGAACCAAGGACTAAAGCGTGAAGTCGAGAAGTGCGGAGGACCCAGACGGAAGATGCAGGAGTTCATTCGCAAAGCCCCCTCATCCAAACCGTGAGGAAAATGACGTCAAGGGCCCACATGCAACTCGGCAAAAACTCAAGAAGTCACGAGAAGCATCCAGAAGAAAGGAGGCACCGAACTGGGCCAAAATGGGCCCAGGCCGGCTGGCCCAGACCGGCCGGCCCAGCCCATTCTGGGCCTGGCTCGGTGCCCCCTGTGACCTAGCTGTTCCTCGGGTTATTTATAGCCCTCGTGCCTCGAGCCATGCATCAAGCAATTCGTCATCCGCCGCCGAGGAGTAGAGAAGAGAGGGACACCCTTCCGGAGAGGAGAGGGTCGAGATGGTTGACTAGGGTTTCCCTAGCCGACGTGGGAACCTTGCATGGAAGACCACGTCGGAGTTCTAGAAGCTAGGAGCAAGATCAAGGTAGGATCTCGGTGGTGATCTTGTCCATGTACTATACTTCATGTTGAATTTGCATGATTGAATCCGATTTCTAGTGATCAAGTGCTTTCTCTTCTACTTTGTCTTCGCTTGGGTTTTCTTATTCTCCAATCTATTCCAGATAGATTGCATAGGATGTTCTTGTAGCCATGGTGGCTAGAGGTGCATGCCTGACCTACCGAGCATTTTCAACATGTTCCTCATGAACGTGCTCTTAGGTTCACCTACACAATAAGCGGGACATCGTGACAGGATGTTGACCACGTGTACGGTAGGTGCCTTTGAGGGTTGGAACGGAAGCCACGATTTAAAGAGGCTTTTAATGAGATTCGTTTGCTTTATTCTTCTTGGTTTTCGAACTTCAACAAAAGACCCGATCCCATCTCTAGACCGATTTTACCTCCTCTTTCTCTTGCTACCTCCGGTGTTTAGTAGATTAGATGTGTTTTCATGGTTCTTCCTTAGATTAGATGCAAAAACCCCTTTCAAGATCAAAGCGTTTTCCGCTTATTAGATTGGATCTTGCGTTACACATTGTTCCACAGATTCGATACCTTGGGTTCACCACTCAAGGGAAGAAGGGTCCCTTGACTACGACGGAGGATTTGTCCGCTTGCAAGTCCAAACGAACTTTGCAACGATAATCAAACGTCAACAAGCCCCTTTTTCTGGCGCCGTTGCTGGGGAACAAGTAATCAAGATTCAATCTAGTATTGCGTTTGTGAATATTTTCAGTTTTTCTCTTGATTTTTCTTTTGCATCTCTTAATTTTGATCATCCTCAATAAAAAAATCAATCTAGGGTTTTGCTAAACCCTAGTTTTCTTTTAGTTTTTGTATATGTTTTGCTAACCCTAATGGGAGATGGACGGCTACATCTCCAACAAAAAAACATATATTTTGTGGATGGTCTAGAAAAATTTTGCAGGCAAAGGTGACGTGCAACACGAAGATCTAAAAGAAGAGGCTGGACATCGTCGGAATCTCCAAGAGAAACTCCACCTCCAAGATCAAAAGGAGATCAACCTCATCCTCCACTCATCCTAGAGATCGTTCCTCAAGACTGTCGGAGTAACAATCGACGTCGGCAAGGGGGAGATCAAGTGATGGCGAGAGGAGTGCATTCAAGTTAACCACAATTCAAGGTATGTAACGTGGTCAATATAAAATACATTCTACCTCATCATTACATCGGAAGAGAGGAGCCAAAGGAGAATGAAGTGGAGACACAAAAGTTGTTGCATCCGTCAAGACCAAGAATCAACACCCGCCTGTGAAGACCAAAAAGATGACTAAGCCGAAGAATAAAACTACACCAAGGCCAAGGATGGTGTAGAAGTGGGGTCCCCAAGATTGCAACGCCCACAAAGAGCGTTGATCCAAAGTGAAGAAGAGAAGAAGTCTAGCTATAGACTATAAACGAAGCGCTTTGCGGGAGGCAACCCGTTCGTCGAGTCAAGAATAAGCTACTGGGAGAACAACCCAGAAGATTTCCGAATTTCAAGTAAGTGAGTCTTAGAATTTTCTACGCAAAACAATTTATTAACTCTTAAGAGGTTGAACAAGTTTCGGAGAACCTTTTGTTTGCTCGGTCATTTTATTTGGATTTTTCGATCTTAAACTAATGACATGAGCCATCCCATTATTTATTTGCCTCTTTTCGAGAAGCTAGAACCAAAAATTCAGATTCTATCCAAGCCTTTCATCCTCTCCATGATGTTAAGGTTGGCTAGTTTCACATGTTAAAAACACACGAGTAGAGCCTTGCTATGTTCCTTAATGGTTTTTAATCTTTGACGCATGGCCGGACTTGTGTGAACCTTGATTTTTGGTTTCTTTCAACTTGAAATCCATCGGTTTCTCTAGAATTAGAATTTTTCTAAGCCCCATTATTTATTTTTATTCAAAATCTTTGTCTCTCTCATGTTTGGCCAAACTTAGAACCTAAACCTATGCCCCCACGGTCAAGTCGGAGGAGCTTGCTATCAATTAATCAAAGCAATCGATCCCGGTGCAACCAAAATAAATTTTACAATTGTTTCGGATGCCTAAAATCTCCTCTAATGATATATTTGGACTCATCGCTAGCGCTGAGTTAATTTTTAAAATTTCAAAATTAGAGGAGTAATTAGCATCTAAACATGATTAAGGGAAGGTTTTTGACCTTGATTAACATATAGTGCCCCATGATGCGTCTTGGGAAAGCATCAATCATTTGGCATCTTGGGCACATGCAAAGGACAAGCATGGGGGAAGCAAGGGCTTTGTTTTGCAGGAAATTAATGGAAGCACATGAGGCAAGGGAGCAAAGAAGTAACACAAAGCAAAATATTGGAGGTGGAACTCTAAATCACGCAAGCAAAAGAGTGGTTGTGAACGTTTGGGTGATGGAATCTCATGGGTCACGTGGTAAGTATTTTATTCGTTTGTTAATTCGTGTTCTTGAGTTCATAGCCCATAAGTTCCAGAAACAACCTAGAAAAAAATTGAGTTCCATGGGGTTGTAGGATCTTGTCATGTAATCGCCGATCCTTTTGTTTTCGATCTATTGTTCATGTTGATGATGCTTTTATGATTAAGGTTAGCTACCTTGCTTTTGGGGTTGCTCCCGTAGATCACGTCAACATATCTTGTCGCATAGATTGGCTTCACCATGATAGGCGGTTGCATGTTCAAGTATTCATAAACCCTTTGGGCAAACATCACTTTTATGTTGTGCACCTCACACTTCACCCTAACAACAATAAACTCCGCCCTCCATATTCTTTCTTTGTGTGTTTTTCCACCAGCAAGAAACCCCTGGGGGAGTTGTTTGTGACTTTGTGCAGAGAGGCCATGAACATCATCCTCGGAAGGAAGACACGATCATCATCATCAGAGTCATCATCAAGCTCTTCGAGGAGGCACTTGGTCTCTGAGTCTCCCCGAAGCATGGAGGAAGACGTGACACCACCGAGGAGTGGCACGGTGCCCCTTGGTGGCATAAGGAGTACATGAAGCTCGTCCATGTGGTACACCAAACCGCAAGGACGCACGGAGGAGCCACTCGTTCCACCACGACGCTCAACTCGTTCATCCACTCCACCACCATACACTCCGAGGCATTTCAATGGATTCATCATGAAGACGGAGAAGGAGGAGGAGAGGCTTGTTCATCTTGAGAGGAGGCTTGCCAAATGTTGACTTCAATGACGCCCTCCAAGCGTAGGATTCTACTCGGATATCAAATCTTGAGCAACCTTGGATGGGTGCAATTCTTTAATGGAGTTGGTGTGACTACTCGCAAGGAGCTTGCCTTGGAAATTCTTATACATTGGCACCGGTCATTAATGAAAGGGTGTCGTGCCTCTCATTCCACCTTGAAGATCAAGAGCAACTAGTTCCTTATGGATATATTGGAGAACTACTCGGTTACAAGAAGGAAGCCCCGGAGCAAGTTGATGTCCAAGAAAATATGTTAGAAGAATTTTTGGGAATGATTTCGAGAGAAGGTAACAAGGAACCCAAAATTTCTTCTTGTCGGGATTTCTTTGGGATCGAGTACATGAAGCAAGGAAAATTTATTAATGGAGATGAGAGGAAAAGGTACAAGTTGACAAAGATTAATGTTCCTCTTCCCAACATGAGGTTGAGATCGAATGAAGACAAAATTGGTTAGAGGAAGGATTTCTTGTACCGGCAAAGAAGATTAAGAACAACGTAAGTCAACGTGTCAATTAAAATTTTAAGACTAATGTTTTGCGGAGATTTGTTTGTTCAAGCAATAGGTATTGGAAGCAATCCTGATGCCCCCGAAATCACAAGATCAAGCTCTCCAACATCTTTGAAGTCTGTTCGCATCAAGTTTTGCACAGCCTCATGGGATATCTTTGGATATTTAGAATCCCCACGAAGTTACGCTTCCAATGAGTCAAGAATCAAATCGATCGGAGGTTCCTACAAGCGGATATGGCCGAATCACCGATGATTTCACGTCCTGAAAATTTCTGGACAGCAAGCAAAGCTGAAGTGAAACAGCCAGAACTCCCTCATTTGGACTCCGATTAAGATGAATGAGTACCCGTTGGAAAGGTAATTTTATAAATTTTTCAATAGAATCATATTTTGGTATGTGTTCTGTTATGTATACAGGAGGAAATCTAAAGAAGAGGCAGCTTCAATATGATGAGAACAAGATGGCGAAGGTGAGGATGACAACAACGAAGAGGAGCTTAGGGAATGCTTCCATTAGACCACTCGTGAAGAAATTCAGAGGCTTGGAACAAAACAAAGACCCCTGGAGCATTGGCAAATGAAGACACGAGTTGGCGGCATCTGACGCAAGGAGATGTTTGAAGAAGACCACAATGGACTACACACATAAGACAACATCCAATGGCGCAGATATTTTTGGACTCTCACATGAAGGATCATGGAACTACATGAAGAAATTTAAGACATGTGTGAAGCCCTGCAAATAAAGGAAAATTATGGGAGAGGGATCATTCTCCGCGGCCCAAGACGAAGGAGAGGCTACACATCAAGATAATGAACAACCACATGGAAGGATTCCGATGCAATAACCATATGGAGGAAGTATGCTAATGCAAGCATGGGGGAGTGGGGCAGCCACACCACCACATATGGTTCCTAACAAAGTTTTCATGGCACCTCATCCAAACCAATGCAAGTCAAACGGAAGAAGGGACCACAAACATTGCCTATCAAATTGGTCGCCTTCACATATCACCGCCGGAATAATTTCGAGGAGGACCGGCGCAACCATGCTACAAGCAAGATCATCAATATCAACCACCGTAAGATGAAGAATGGAGAGGGAGGAAGAAGAAAAATAATAATGATACTTTCAACTTCGGTTCGATTTTCCCTTTTTCCTTTTCTTTATTTTCAGCTTTTATGCCAATTTGTGTGTGCATAGCATTTTCTATTTTTATTTATTTTCAGCATGTGTGTTAGTAGTAGTGTTTGCTTTAAATCAACATGAATAAAGTTTGCCATCATGATTATCACCTTTAGTGAAGATAATAAGTTGATGCCATGTTGATATATGATGAAAGTTCCCACTTTGCTCATCTTTGCGCTTGTTTTATGCATGATTAAGCTAGTGCTCTCTTTTAATATGAATCTGAAATTTAATTAAATGCTAGCCTAATCTTATGTGGAGGTTATGATAACTCAAGTCCCATAGTTCTTTTTTGTTGCTCTCAATTTTGAATGAATCAAAGAATCTTTTTATTCTCAAAAAGTTATGCTAACCTTGTCATGAGTACCGCTTGCATTTTGCTCTACCCATCCAAAGCCCAAACTTACTTGAGTGCAAAAAATTAGTATATACAAGATTTATTTTTGGGTTCATTAATTCAAGGCCTGATTTCTCTGGCCCGAGACTAAGAAGCTGGTCATTCCGTTTTTGCGTATCGTTCTTTATGCTAGCCTCTTCTATCCGTGCATTGTGAGTTTCCACATTGGGAATTTCGCAAACCTCGCCGGATATCCAACCACAAAACCCAAACATATCTTTTTTGTGTTCACCTCCTTGACCACAACCCAATATATGAGTATGGATGAATATTTTGAGGAAGATTACAAGGAAGGTGCTTCAAGTGAGTAAGGGAGACTTCCAAAAAGATCCCTAGGAGATTTTTCGTGTATCTCTCTCTAAGAAAATATGAGAGCTTCAATTCCCACCTAGGCATATTTATCACCTCTTTTGCCCGAGGATGAGCAAACGTCTAAGCATGGGGGGTTGCCAAGGAAGTGCTAGTATAGTCTAGAGTTCAAGGGGAGCAAATAAAAAAAGAAAAAGAGAGAGAGAGAGAAAAAAAAAAGTATGATGAAAGAAAAAAATTATGAAAAAGAAGAAAAAAGTATGATGAGAAAAAGAAAGAAAGAAAGAAAGAAAGAAAGAAAGAAGAAAAAATAATAATAAAGCTCCCCGGTTCTCTAGCTATGTTTAGTGCTTTTTGAGTTTTCAAGAGGATTCAAGATCAAGACCCATACTCAACTTTCCAACCATGTGCAATCCGATAACGAGGACTTCGTTTGTGCTTTGGGATCACTCTTTGCCATTTGCACATGTCCACCTATATCAAAGTGTGTGTATTTTTCTCTCCCTCCTCCTTGATAACATTATTTTTCCAATGACCTTTTTGACGAGTCTTGGTAAGACCATGAGAAGTTAGTCTTGTTTTAATAATATCTCAACTATAATATCTTGGTAGGACTAAACTTTCCTATAGCTCCATATAAAGCTTTCCACCATATACTTTGAGAGAGGAAAGGAGTAGAACAAGTAGGCTTGAGAGACAAGATGAGATGAGAGTACATGAGCAAAGTGCAAGATGGTTATTTTTGATCTTGGTAAAGCAATTTTTCTCTTTATCTCATTCTTTATTTCTCAAAATTTCTGAGATTTGTTTAAAAGTTTGAGAGCATGATCAAGTACTTGTGGAAAGAGGTTGAATGATATCCACCCTCCATAAAGATAAGAGTTAGTACATTATGGAACTTTAACGAATATAAATTTAGAGAGCATTATGTTTTCTCATGTATGATCAAGAGTAGGGTTTGAACATCGAAGGGCAATGCTGATATCCATAGAAGGCTTACTCGAGGATGAGCAAGGTTTAAGCATGGGGGGATGTTGGTGGTCGATTTCCGTCAACCTAGCCACATGTTTACCTTCTTTGTTGGTATTAGTTTGTTATTCACACAAACGATCCTAACCCGCATTATATGTCAAGTTCGCACTCGTGCATGGTTTTTGGAGTTTATTGTTTACACAGGAATCAAGAGCTTAAATGAGGACTTTCGGGTAAAGTTCAACAAGGGTTTTACAAGGTGATCACGGACCCCGGGACAAGTCAAGATACAAGATGAACATGACTCCAAATGAACCAAGGACTAAAGTGTGAAGCTGAGAAGTGTGGAGGACTCAGATGGAAGATGCGGGAGTTCATTCGCAAAGCCCCCTCATCTAAACCGCGAGGAAATTGACGTCAAGGGCCCACATGCAACTCGGCAAAAACTCAAGAAGTCACGAGAAGCATCCAAAAGAAAGGAGGCACCGAACTAGGCCAGAATGGGCCCAGGCCGGCCGGCCGGCCCAGCCCATTCTGGGCCCGGTTCGGCGCGCCCTTTGACCTAGCTATTCCTCGGGTTATTTATAGCCCCCGTGCCTCGAGCCACGCATCAAGCAATTCTTCAGCCGCCGCCGAGGAGCAGAGAAGAGAGGGACACCCTTCCGGAGAGGAGAGGGTCGAGATGGTTGACTAGGGTTTCCCTAGCCGACGTGGGAACCTTGCATGGAAGACCATGTCGGAGTTCTAGAAGCTAGGAGCAAGTTCAAGGTAGGATCCCGGTGGTGATCTTGTCCATGTACTATACTTCATGTTGAATTTTGCATGATTGAATCCGATTTCTAGCGATCAAGTGCTTTCTCTTCTACTTTGTCTTCGCTTGGGTTTTCTTATTCTCCAATCTATTCCGGATAGATTCAATAGGATGTTCTTGTAGCCATGGTGGCTAGAGGTGCATGCCTGACCTACCGAGCGTTTTCAACATGTTCCTCATGAACGTGCTCTTAGGCTCACCTACACAATAAGCAGGACATCGTGACAGGATGTTGACCACGTGTACGGTAGGTGCCTTTGAGGGTTGGAACGGAAGCCACGATTTAAAGAGGCTTTTAATGAGATTCGTTTGCTTTATTCTTCTTTGTTTTGGAACTTCAACAAAAGACCCGATCCAATCTCTAGATCGATTTTACCTCCTCTTTCTCTTGCTACTTCTGGTGTTTAGTAGATTAGATGTGTTTTCATGGTTCTTCCTTAGATTAGCTGCAAAAACCCCTTTCAAGATCAAAGCGTTTTCCGCTTATTAGATTGGATCTTGCGTTACACATTGTTCCACGGATTCGATACCTTGGGTTCACCACTCAAGGGAAGAAGGGTCCCTTGACTACGATGGAGGATTTGTCCGCTTGCAAGTCCAAACGAACTTTGCAACGATAATCAAATGTCAACAGCGGCCCAGAGCGGGGGACCGGCCCCAACCCAGCGATGTATTAGTCAATCGTCGTCGCTGGGAGCGGAGTGGCACCTTCCTCGACCTCTGCTCCGTCCGCGTGAAGCAAGAGAGGGGCGTCTCCCCCGAACCCGACTTTTGGCTCCAAGTAAACTCCGAGTTGCAATCTTAGATCATTGCCCCGCATTCTTGGGAGGCATGCCTTTTGCTTGTTGTCGTTGTGACATCTTTCTCATTTTAGGGCGCCCGACCGCCGTACCCTGAGGCCGGTGCCTATGAAGTCATTGCGCCACCCGGCTCAGGTGGTCGGGGATACACCGCCGTCGGGCGGTCCGTCGCCCTCCCTCCAGTCGGGGGCGGCGGTTGACGAGACAGGAGGGTTCGGGACCCAAGAGATGACAGTCCCGCCACGGGGAGCTGGGAGCCCCGCTCGCAGCGACCTGTCGATGGGGACGATGGGTTTGGGGGGTGAGGCCCCTACAAAAGAAGCGCTCTCGGCCCACGCGGTCGAGTTGGCGAAGTGCCTGTCTAGACCCCTGGAGAAAACTCAGGAAGACCCTGCTCCTGAGGTGCGGGCAGGCGACGCTGAACAACCGGCCCCCGAGTCGTCGATGGGGGTGAGCGACAACACTGCAAACATCGAGCGGCCAACCCCTGAGTCGCTCGAGGGGACGGTCGGTGCCGCGGCGGACTCTGAGACCCCAGCCCCTGAGTTGCTGGCGAGAACGGGAAGTGCTGCAGCGGAGGTGGAGACGGCCACCCTTGACTCCGAGGAGGCCCTTGCTGCGACGGTCGTTGGAGTGACCGAGGAGGCCGTCCCGATTTCGTCGGCTGCCGCGTCTGATGCCGCTCCCCTGCCGAGCCCCGCGGAAGTGGTCGTCATCCCGAAGTCGCCTTCTCCGGTCGCCTCTCCCCTCACGGTGGTGGACGAACAGATGTTACCTCCAACCTCGGAGGTCGGGGAGAGGTCAAGGAGCCCGGGGCCGACCGTGTCGACGGTGGAGGAGGAGACGGAGGCTCCGCCGCTCTGGCTGGTGCTTGTCTCGCGAGTCCAGGCCTCCATTGGTTTGGATGTTGACAACAGCGCAAATCTCCTGGCCCATCGCAACTTGGAGCGAGGCCTGCGCTTGAGTGAACGGGCGCTGTGTCAGTCGGAGCGGGCGATCATGGAGCTGGTCCTACCCGCCTCGAGAGTGAGTCATGGCCCTCGTTATCCACCTTTTCGATTTCCATGCTTATTTTCTCGTCTTCCTTGACCGTGAAGCTCTTGTGTGGTCTAGGAGCTTGTCGGGCGCTGCGACGATAAATCACGGGCCCTCGAGGCACTCCGCGCAGAGAAGACCTAGCTGGAAGCGCAGCTGGCCATGACCTGTCTAGCGGCGGCGGCCAGCGAGGTTGACCGGATAGCTGAGCACGCGACCCTCGAGGTGAGGGCGAAGGCTGCTGAGGACCGCGTGGCCTGCGCCGCCTTGGAGGAGAAACTTGCCGCGGCGGAGCAGGCAGCGGCGGAGCTGCGTTCCAACACCGAGACCGCTGCCCGTGCCACCCGCCAAGAGAAGACAGAGCTCGAAGCCAGGGCGGGCCGGGCTGAGTCCGACCTCCAAGTGGCCCGCGAGAGGGTGACCGTGCTTGAGGCCCAGGTTGGCAGCGTCAGCGCTGAGAAGGGCTGACTAGAAGAAATTGCCAAAAAGCACGAGGAAGAGATCGTTGGTGAGTGCCTTATGACCCGTCATCCTCAAGTTTCTGCTTGCGTGTAGTTGATTGTTTTCGTGATGGTGCCCTGTCTTCTGGAATGGACAGCTCTCCACGTGGCCCGCACCAACTTGGAAAAGAAGGTTGCGGATCAGGAGAGCACCGCAGCCACCCGTCTCGTTGAGAACGAGAAACTGACGGAGCTTGCTCGTGAGTCCACCGAAAGGCTCAATAGTAAGACCGTGTCTTCTTTCTGATTCGCCTTCTTTGATCGAGACATCCTTTGCTAACATTGGTCCCTCTTTTTCTTCAGAGGTCGTGGCAGAGCTCAAGGAGGAACGGAGGTTGCACGGGGCGACCCAGACCAACCTCACGTGGGTGCAGACAATTCATGACAGGATGGCCATGGTCATCACCAAGGCAATGGACGACCTTGGGGTTCCTTCCGGCCTCAACATGAAGGATCACCTGGAACAGGCTGCCACGACAGCTCACCGGCAGTCAATGGATGTGGCTCGCGACATCATCCGCAAGGTGGTGGCCATCTTCTTGTCACATTATCCGGAAATGGACAGGGAGCTGCTGGGCCAAGGATGGTGTCCGGATTATGACAACAACTGGTACGACCGCATCGAGGAAGGCGCTGTTGACTTCACCCAGATTATGATGAAACATGCCCTCCACGACCTGGGCCTGTAGAAAAAACGAAAGTTGCCTCGCGAGGGCTTTTGATCATGCTTGATTTGTAACAAACTTATGGGGCGAGCAATTGCGACAAACTCGTGGGTCCAGTACCCATTTTTATTTCAAGTTAAGCACTTCATTTATTTGTTCATTATCCTTTCCCGAGTAGTTAGGGAACTTTGCGAAACCAAGCGATGTAGCTTAAAGCCTTGCTGGCGGTGTCTTGCTCCGTAGCCGCGGGGACGTAGGAACCTGGCGACTTGACCGGGCTTGGCTTTGAAGCGGCACTACTTGGGCGGGCAGCCCCCGAGTACTTTGAGAAGGATAGTTGTGTGCGTGCGTATGTTTGCAAACAAGAAAACTCTTCGGAGTTCATAGCTTAGACGGTCACCCGGCAACCTTTCTAGGGGGCGAGTGAATGACAACCTGAGGTCGCGAACTTTGCTCGTGGGTCTTTGTACCGTAGCCGCAGGAGCGTAAGTACTCGGGGCCCGAACGAGTGCAGGTTTGTTACCGCTAGAGCCGTCGTTCATCTCCCTCTAAGGAGTGCAGGCGTACCGTAACGATCGTACGAGAAACCGTAGAAGGTTTTTTTGATAGAAAAAAGATTTCGAAACGTGCGGGGGAGGGGTGTTGTGGCCCCGGGTAGCCCTCGAGCCCATGGATAAGTCAGAGACTTGGCCATGGGGTGAGACAAGCATAAAAGACATTTTACTTGAGTAAAAGACGCAAGCTTGAAGAAGATATCATCTCACGAAAAAAGAAAGTAGCTCGGAGCTCTTGCATTATCATAAGATGAAATAAAGGAAATACTTAAGGGTAAAAACGGCGTAGCTGCTCTATGTTCCAGGCGTTGGAGATGACCCTGTCGTCCTCGTACTTGAGCTTGAAAGTTCCCGGACGGAGTACTTGGTCGACGATGAACGGACCCTCCCATGGCGGTGAGAGCTTGTGTTGCCCCTCGTTGCTTTGAACTCGTCGGAGGACGAGGTCGCCGACTTGGAACTCGCGTCCTCGTATATTTCGCTCGTGGTAGCGACGCAGAGCCTGCTGATATTGTGCCGAGTAGAGGAGAGCGACGCTGCGTGCCTCGTCCAGCTGGTCGATGGCATTTTCGAGGGCGACCTGGTTGCCTTCTTCGGTGTAGGCTTGAACCCGTGGGTTGCCGTAGTTGATGTCCGTCGGGAGGATTGCCTCCGACCCGTGGACCACGAAGAAAGGCGTGCAGCCAGTAGCCCGACTAGGCGTGGTGCGTAGGCTCCATAGGACAGATGGGAGCTCTGCGGCCCACATTGCTCGAAACTTCTCGAGGCACTTGAAGATTCGTGGCTTCAGACCTTGCAATATCATGTCGTTGGCCCTCTCCACTTGCCCATTGGTCCTCGGGTGGCTGACAGCGGCCCAGTCCACGCGAATGTTGTTGTCGTCACAGAACTTGAGGAATTTCTTGCTGGTGAACTGGGTACCATTATCGGTGATGATAGAGTTTGGAATCCCGAAGCGGTAGATGATATCGGTGAAGAACGCAACGGCCTCCTCGGAGCGGACATTAGTTATGGGCTTGGCCTCAATGCACTTTGAAAACTTGTCGATGGCGACGAGCACATGGGTGTAGCCTCCGGGTGCCTTTCTGAGTGGTCCGACCATGTCTAACCCCCAGACCGTGAAAGGCCAGGTGATAGGGATGGTTTGTAGCGCTTACGCCGGGAGATGAGTTTGTCGTGCATAGAATTGACAGCCTTCACAGCTACGCACGATCCGAGTTGCGTCGGCAACCACGGTTGGCCAGTAAAAACCTTGTCGGAAAGCCTTCTCGACAATGGTCTTTGGACCGGCGTGATGTCCGCATGTGCCCGCATGAATCTCTTGTAACAGCTCCTTGCCCTGATCGGCCAGGATGCAACGCATGAGTATGCCTTCAGCACCTTTTCGTCGGAGCTCACCGTTGACCAGTTTGTATGACTTGGCTATACGAGCGATCCATCGAGCCGTCTCCTTGTCGGGTGGTAATTTTCCTTCCACCATCCACTCGAGGATCGAGATCCTCCAGTCTGGGTCGTCGAGGTTGGGCTCTCGTACCTCGTCAATCTCCATGACCTCTTGTGTCGGTGGCTCTGGTGACTTGTCCTCCTCGGAGTGGACGGACGGCTTGTACTGGTCGCTGGCGAAGACCCCGTGTGGTACGTGTTTTCGATTTGATGCCGCCTTATTGTACTCACGCAGCACATGATTGAGTTCGAGCCCATGGAACTTGTCCTCCAGCTCGCGCACCGCCCGGCAGTACGTGACCATTTTTGGGCTTAGACAATTCTTCAACTTCATCACCTGCCCCGCGACCAGGTCAGAGTCTCCCCTAATCTTGAGGCACCGGATTCCTAAGTCGAGAGCGATCCGGAGACCGTTGATGAGCGCTTCGTACTCCGCGATGTTGTTGGAGGCTGCGAAATGTAGTCGAACCATGTACTCCATTCGCACGCCCAGAGGCGAGATGAAGACAAGTCCAACCCCGTCTCCTTCCTTCATGAGGGACCCGTCGAAGTACATGAGCCACGTCTCGTGCTCGATGGGAGCAGGGGGTGTTTGGATTTCGGTCCACTCGGCTACGAAGTCGACCAACGCCTGCGACTTGATAGTGGTGCGGGGCGCGTATTCGATGTTCTGCCCCATCAATTCGAGGGCCCACTTAGCAATTCTTCCTTTCACCTCCAGGCTCTGTATGATTTTGCCAAGCAGATATTTGGAGACCACCGTGATGCGGTGTGAGTCGAAATAGTGCCGAAGCTTCCGCTTAGTGATGAGGATAGCATAGATCAACTTCTGGATTTGCGGGTAGCGCGTCTTTGAGTTGGAGAGGACCTCGCTTACAAAGTAGACTGGGCGCTGTACTTTTTGCGTTTTCTCAGGCTCGTCTCGCTCGACCCTCAGCGTGGCGCTCACGACCTGGGTCGTTGCAGTGATGTATAGGAGCATCAGCTCTCCCTCCGTTGGTGCGGTGAGCACTGGTGGGCTCTCAAGTAATTTCTTGAGTGAATCGAGTGCTTCCTACACTTCAGGTGTCCACACGAAACGCTCCGACTTCTTCATGAGCTTGTACAGTGGTAGGCTGCGTTCACCTAGTCGAGCGATGAACCTACTGAGAGCAGTGAGGCATCCGGTGATGCGTTGTACTCCCTTCAAGTTCTTTATGGGCCCCATGCCCGTGATCGCAGAGATCTTCTCGGGGTTTAACTTCACACCGTGCTCCCTCAGCTTTTCGAAGACCGCGGTGAGATCGGGGATCAGGTCACCCACCTTTTTTGACTTGACCATGATATCATCTACATAGGCTTCGATTAACCGTCTGATGAGGTCTCCAAAGACGCGTCGCATGCATCTCTGAAACGTGGCCCCTGCATTCTTCAACCCGAATGGCATGGAAACGTAGTAGTAAGCGCCAAACGGGGTGATGAATGAGGTTGTGAGCTGGTCGATCAGACTCATCGTGATCTGATGGTACCCGGAGTAAGCGTCGAGAAAATAGAGGGTTTCGCACCCGGCCGTTGAATCGACTACTTGATCTATACGCGGTAAAGGAAATGGATCTTTTGGACATGCCTTGTTCAGGCTTGTGTAATCAACGCACATCCTCCATTTTCCATTCTTCTTCTTAACGAGTATAGGGTTTGCTAACCACTTGGGGTGGTACACTTCATGAATGAACCCTACACTAATGAGCTTCTTGATTTCCTCGCCAATGGCCTTGCACTTGTCAGAGTTGAAGCGGCGCAGACGCTGCTTGATCGGCTTCAAGCCGGGCTTAATGTTAAGCTTGTGCTCGGCGACCTCCCTTGGAATCCCCGGCATGTCGGAGGGTTTCCATGCGAACACATCGAGGTTCGCGCGGAGGAAGTCGACAAGCGCACTTTCCTAGTCGGAATCGAGCGCCGTCCCGATACGGATCGTGCGACCGTCCTCAGAGACGGGCACCTTTTTGGCATCCTTGGCGGGCTCGAAAGAGCAGGCGGCTCGCCTGGACGACTCGGGGATATCTTGATCCTCGGAGGGGGGCTCAGCGGCGAGCTTCTCGGACCGGAGTAGTGGTTCAGCGAACTGAAAGCACTCAGCATCGCATTCGTACGCGTGCTGGAATGTTGTACCTGCCGTGATGATGCCTTTTGGTCCGGGCATTTTCAACTTGAGGTACGTGTAGTTGGGGACGGCCATGAACTTCACGTAAGCCGGCCTTCCGAGTATCGCGTGATACGTCCACGGGAACCCTACCACTTCGAAGGTAAGGGTCTCCTTTCGGAAATTGCTCGGAGTGCCGAGCGTGACGGGCAGATCGATCTACCCGAGGGGGACCGCCTCCATCCCGGGTACGACCCTATGGAAAGGTGCCGTCGATGGCCGCAGTCGGGACCGCGGGATCCTCATGTCGTCGAGGGTCGACATGTAGATGACGTTGAGGCCACTGCCTCCGTCCATCAGTACCTTATGCACACGCTTGGTGCCGAACAAGGGTGCCACGACTAGCGGGTAGTTGCCTGGTCGTGGGACGTGGTCGGGATGATCACGATGGTCGAACATGACTGGTGTCTCCGACCACTTCAAGTACGTCGGAGTTGCGTGCTCGGCGTGGTAAACTTCTCGCCGGATCAGCTTCTCCTGGCGTCTAGGTGGTCGCGCCTCTGATCCCCCAAAGATCATCATAATAGCTCTGTCTTCACGGGGGTAGGCACCTTCGTCGTTGCCCTTGTCCTTCCCTCCATCACTGGTCGGAGTGATGTTTCGCTTTTTTAGCGTGCCGGTGAGATAGGATTTCATCAGGTTGCAGTCTTTGAAGGCGAGTTTGACCGGGCCCTCGTGGTTGGGGCACGGGGCCTCCAACAGCTTCTCGAAATGATCCTTCGGTGGGTCACTTCTGGGTCTTGATGTCTTTCGGTCGACAGCGGCCACCAGGGTGTCATCACGGTACCGCTTATCCTTGCTCTTCTTTTTCTTGTTTGTTGGTGCGGACGGACCGTCGTCAGCCTCGACCGGCTCCTTCCCTTTGCTGGTACCGGGGCTAAGCGTCACGGCCACAGCTTCCTCCCTGTTGGCGTGGTCGGTCGCGATGTCGAGCAGCTCTCGAGTAGATCGCGGCTTCCGTCGCCCAATCCGATGGATCAGTGTGGCACACGTGGTGCCATTCTGGAAGGCCGAGACAATATCCGTGTTGGTGGTGCTGGGCAACTCAGTGCATCACTTCGAGAAGCACCGAATGTAGTCGCGCAGGCTTTCACCCTTCATCTGCTTACAGTTGCGCAAGTCCCACGGGTTCCCTGGTCGGGCGTACGTGCCCTAGAAGTTTCCGATGAAGGCGTCGCGCAGCTGTGACCAGCTGTCGATCTTGCCTCGTGGCAAGTGCTTGAGCCACGTGCGAGCTGAGTCCGCGAGGTGTGGCAAAAGATTTTTGATGATGAACAGGTCGTCCCGTGCTCTGCCGGCGTTACACGCTAGCCAGTAGTCTTCTAACCAAACGCTGGGGTTGGTTTCACCATCGTACTTAGGTACGGAGGTCGGAGCTCTGAAACGCGAAGGGAAATGCGTTGCGCACATTCTTTCCAAAGGCCCGAGCCCCCTGGGCATCAGGCGAATTGCTCCGGCTTCGGTCGTCGTTGCTATCATAACAGCCCCCACGCCGCCGGTTGTACTCCTTGTGAGGCTGTTGCTCGTAGTCATCGTCTTGACCTACGTTCACCCTTCGGCGCGCCTTGATGGTATCGCGCGTGTCATGATGGGGACCCAAGTGGCTTTTGACCGGTACGTTGACCTCCTCAGACCGTCGCGGGTGTTGCGACGGTGCTGCAGGTTGCCGTGGCTCAGAGTGCTCGCGACCCTGCGAGCCCCACTGACGAGAGGTGGAGCTCTCCGCCTTCTGCACGGCGGCAGTCTCGAGGAGCATCTTGATCTATTTGTGCATTTCTTTTTCTTGAGGCGTGGCGGGCTCTGGGATCTTTCGGAGAAGAACTGTCGCTGCTGCCAGATTTTGCGACGCCCTTTTGAAGATGGGCGTGCTGTTAATGACATCTCGATCATCGTTGATGATGCGTTGCTGGACGTCCCTCGTGCGTACGCGAGCGGGGATTGGATTCGGGTCCTGCCCGAGTTGTTGGTGGAGCTGGAACCGCTCGTCGTCGAGCTGGCGCTATGCGTCCTCCAGCTCATCTAGTCGGGCCCGTTGTGCGGCACCATTGGGCAGGACCTGCGCCTCGGCCGTGCTATCCGCTGTCGAGCTGTGGGCGGAATGGACCGCCCCCTCTGGAGTGTGGGCCGGTACCGGCGCCACCGGGGCGTTGCCAACGACGAAGCACTCGCGCGAGGGGTCGTAACTTCCGTCGTCGGAGTCGTCAGAGTAGCCGAAGCAGTAGTCTGCCGCCGTTTGGAAACGACGGAGGGCGCCACCGTCCTGAAGCCCTGTGTAGTCCCACTCTGAGCCCAAGACGTCGTACGTGCCGTCGGAGTCGAAGTATTGCTCGTCGGGCGAGGTTGCCGGAAGCCCCATGTTATACCAGAGGCGATGGCTGGGGTAGTTCTCATACGCGGCCAGGTCCGTGCCTGACGAAGAGGAATATGTCGTCGTCGTGTAGCGTGTCCCCTGGGAGAGTGATGGCATCGGCGTGCTCTCTCTGGCGATGCGCTCCGTCGAGTCTGACGGCTGGGAGTCCTCAGTCGCGTCGGTGGTCAGCGGTGCGCCAGCCTCGACCCACGGAGGGGAGCTAGCACGTGCCACCCTGCATCGGTCCGCCTTGGCCTGTCGCGAGCGCTTGCCTGAGCGCCTCTTGCGTCAAGGTGAGCATGGTGTGGCAGTCGGAGTAGGAGCCGGTGCAGGTGCGTTGGTAGTCTCGTCGACGAGGCGCATGAGACAGCCGTCTCTAGTCGCCCAGAAGTTCAGGCTCCCGAAACAGATCTCGATCCCAGCCAGGAGCGGGTCGGATGATCCCATGGGGTAGCTCATCAGCGAAGGCAAACGATGGGAGGGCCGTGCAGACCCTAAAAGGAACGTCGAAAACACACGAAGGCCCCTACCTGGCGCGCCAACTGTCGGGGTTTGTTACCGCCGGCAAGTAAATTTATAAGAACGTGTGTATGGATCCGCACGGTTGCACAAGAGACACTCGGGATTATACTGGTTCGGGCCTCCGGAGAGTAATACCCTACGTCCAGTCTGAGAGGGGGTGTTCTTTATGCTCAGAAGTTTGCAGTAGGGGATACAAACAAGTCGGGAGAGGGTTTTGAGCCCGAGTCCCTGGCGTGTAAGTGGTTCTTGTAGCAGGGTTCTGTGTACGTGAGTGTGAGTGCATCTGTGGGGATGTATGAGATGAGATATCGATACTAAGTGCGTGTGGGGGTGGAAACGAACGTGTCTTGCAAGTGCCCCTCTCCTCCCCTTTTATAGTCACAAGGGAGAGGTTCAGGGGGCTACATTGATGGTGTTAGCTAGACTACAGTGTAGGACGTCCTCCTTCTGCGTCGGACTGTCAGGGTGGAGCGGCAAAGAACTGTTACGGCGCCTCAGGTGACGGTGTAGGTCTTCCTTGAGTCGTGCGTCCCAAGTAGCTGTTCCTGGGGCTTCCCGCACCCTTCTCCGTGTAGCTTGTCGGGTACGGGAAGTAAAATTCGTATCCTACTCCTGTCAGCGGAACAGGGACTTGTCTTTTCCGGGTACTGTGGAGATGGAGTGGTCTATGCCACAACGTTCGAGAGCTAGGGGGTGGCGTATACTATGCAGTTCATGGCACAACAGTTCGTGGCACAGCGTTTCCCATGTCGCCCGTGGTACGACGCGCGCTGCCCCGTTCGTGGAGCAGCAGACGGATCCGCCCTCTGACACCAGATCGACCTAGTCAGGGCAGACCGGCACGGAGGGGCCAACACGTGGCGGGGTGTGGGTTATCACGCCCGGATGTTACAGGATCCAGACGGGGCCCGTGTACCCACAGCCTTGGTAGTGAAGTCTTGAACTAGTCGGAGGCGGTGAAACTACTCGTGCGAGCAGGTGGTCTATGTCGCGCCTTCTGATGCTTAGGGCGTAGCGTGTACTATGCCGTTCGTTCCTCAACACTTCTCATGCCGTTCGCAGTACGATGGCCACTGTGCCGTTCGTGGTAGGTTTGACGGATCCGTCCCCTGACACCGAATCAGCCTGGCCCGGGTGGGCCGCTGCGGTGGAGCGGACGTGTGGCGGTACGCGGGGGTACGTGCGTGGAGATCCTACGATCTCAATCAGGAGGGGCCCATGCACCCTTTGCCTTCTGCATGAAGCCCGCGCAGGTCGATGATGGAAACTACTCGTGCGAACAAGTAGTCAGGGACGGGGAGCGGTAACTACTCGTTCGAGCGAGTAGTCGGAGGCGGAGGTGAAGACCCGTCGTATGGGCCGCCATGTACTCAGAGGAGAAGGCGCTGGTGGCCGTGGGCCACCTACCTTCCGGCCCATGACGGAAACAGGTCGTACGGACTCTCAGGTACCTGGGGGCTTAATACTTGTCGTATTAGCCGTTAACTATGCCGTATGTGGGTCCGTACTGCACTTTTTAGAGGTCCTGGTGGGCCTTGGTCCATGGCCTCGTCAATATCCTTTTATGGTATATCGTGAGCTTTTGTTTTGTGCAAAATCACGGTGGGCGCCACTGTTGGGGATCAGAAATCCCAAACAGATGAAAAGGAGAAGAAATAAGGAAGAACACACGAGTGACAGACATGGGTACCCCTGGGTCCCCACCGACCAGTGTTCCAGAGGTCCCTGACAGGTGGATCGACCTTCCAGAAGCCCCGCCGACCTGTGAGTGGGCCCAGTGACCTTATCCACAACTCCGACGACTCCAGGCGACCTTATCAAGATCCTGGAAGACCCGCAGTACTTGGCGTGCAAGTCAAGACAGTGGGACGCGGCGCGCCGCCGCATGTAGGTCTGAGTATCACGGGATACTCCTTGTAATCCAGAAGGATATCTTCCCAGATTGTAACTGACCCAGATATGGGTCCGCCGACCTTGAATGGAAACCCTAGTCCATCCTCCCCATATAAGGCGGCCTAGGGCTCCATTCAAGGGGACACCTTCATCTCTCTTGCATAATCCACCACCACAACTGGCCATAGGGTTTTACTCTCCGGAGGCCTGAACTAGTCTAAACCCTTGTCTCCTCGTGTTCATCGCCATACTCGCCCCGTTCCGAGTTCACCATGTGGACAACCACCTACACTCTTTGTTTCCGATCCTCTCCTTAACCTGCAAACTGCTTGGGTAGCCCCCTAGCAGATCTGTCCAGGTCTCACCCCCTAACAGTTGGCGCGCCAGGTAGGGGCGATCGGGAATTCGCTGTGCAGCATGGTGGCCCGATCTGGTGTTGTCTTCCCGGCGAGCATG
Organism: Cenchrus fungigraminus; assembly: GCA_036936925.1. NCBI lineage: Eukaryota > Viridiplantae > Streptophyta > Magnoliopsida > Poales > Poaceae > Cenchrus > Cenchrus fungigraminus. The sequence continues at coordinate 55,665,602 of CM072769.1, read as the reverse complement.
GTGGCCATCCTCGCCAACCCTGTGGAGATCTGCTTTGGATCCTTCATGACGACCTCTCCTGTTCTGGTGGCCGTAGCTCCTCCAGCGGCTGCGGGGCAGGTCGCGACGGCGCTCGTCGCCACCCCCGTTTCCGATCTAGTATCGGAGACCCACCCGCCCAGACCCTATGACCTTGTTCAGGGGATGGAGCACGTCATCGGCATGACGAAGGAGACCTTGGAGATCAGCGAGCGAGCTCAACGCTCGACGTAGATGGCGCTATGCCACGACACCTTCCCCTTCGGCCTGCAGTCTTCGCCTGGCCTTCGTCTGAGCCAGCTGTCTAAGTCCCCCCAGATCCAATCTGAGCGGCGACCTTTCGACGACCTAAGGCATGTACATCGCGCATGGCTCGACCCTCTCGACGTGCCTTGCACCTACCACAAGGGTGCGAAGCACACTCTCCGCGGGTGCCACCTGCGGAAGAAGATCGACCAAGAGCACCCCCGCCGTGCTACACGGCCTTCCCAGTCTCCGGACTGTGGCGAGTTCTAGAAGGTCCGGGTCCGCGTCTCCCCCAACAACTCGAATATCATGTTCTGCCAGGTGCTCGTCGTCTCTGAGAACGAGCCACCCCGTCACGGCGCGACGGACTCTGAGGAAGCGGCGCACATCCAGGGCAACGCCCTATGTGCCCAGCGACGTGCAGAAGAACAGCGCCACGCAGTCCCTCCTTGCGCTCGAGACCTACATGCCGAGTTCGAGGGGCGGGGATCCCAACGTTTAACAGCCCCCAAGCCAACCTGGGCACTACCATCACACGACTCCAGCAAGCTCAGCTGACGCCCGAAGCCGAGGAGGCCATCGCGTACCTTCGAGTCACCAATGCCTTGGTGGAGGAAAGGAGCGTGGCCTCTAAGTCCGCCGCATCTTCTTCGACGCACCACTCACGCAGTCGATCCCATCGACCTCAGTGTAGCAACCTCCCTCCCATCCGGGAGGAGGTCGCCCAACACAACCCGGAGCAGCCCAACACCGCCAACGTCGGCGACCTTCGCGTCAACCTCGACGCCAATAGGCGAACCCGCGACGTGTGCGGCTACGTCAACCAGCGCCACCGCGAGTGTGAGGAGCAGGAGCTGCATCGTCGCGCGAAACACGATCGCGAGCACGCCCCCCTGGTGCCGTCCATCGCATCATGGATCGTGAGCAGCACGACCGCCATGACGCCGAGAATCGGCGATGTGCTGCGTATGAGGCCGAGCACGGCAACCCGGCGGTCACCCACGGCAACCGAGATCGGCAACCGCGCTCCCAGGTCGTCGTCCTGGAGCGCAGCGTCCACTCCGCCTCCAGAGACGCTACTCCGGCTGGAGGCACTGGTGACGACCTAGCCGCCACCGCCTTCCCCGCACTGGCTCCTTGACTCAGGTTGGTGGAATACCCCGAGAACTTCAAGCCCAACATAAAGCAGTATGATGGGTGCTCCGACCCGAACATCTGGCTGTCGACCTACTACATCGCCGTCAAGGCGGCTGGTGGCAGCTCCGACCACATGGCGGCCTACTTCCTGCTGGTGATGGGCGAGGCCCCCTCGCTGTTGCTCAACAGCCTCCCGGCAGGCAGCATCAAGTCCTGGGTCGACCTGTCCCAGGCCTTCACCTCCAACTTCCAAGCGACTTATGATCGACCTGGGATTGCCTTCAACCTCGGGAGGGTAGTCATGAAGCCCAAGGAGCGGCTCCGTGACTACAACAATCGGTTCTTTGAGAACCGCAACAAGTGCGTCAGTGTCAAAGACGACCAGATCGTCGAAAGCTACAAGAAGGGCATCAAAGACCGCAAGCTCTTTGAGAAGATCCACGAATCTGGCGCCACCACCGTTAAGGGCCTCATGGACGTCGTCAACAAACTCATGGACACGGAAGAGGCGATGGTGAGCCAGTTCGACGCCGACGCTGTCGGCACATCTGGCGCAGCAGGGGACTCCAATTCCAAGCTGAGCAAGCGACCTTCCGAGGTCCTAGCGGCTGAGGGGCGTCGACCTTCGACATTCAACCATGAGGAGTTCGACGCGACGCTCGACAGTCTCTGCGGGTTCGACGAGGGGCCTAATCATACCCTTCGTGAGTGCTTGCAATTCAAGAAGGCCGTCAGCACACCTGAGGACCCCAAGCGCTCCAGGAAAGACGGTGGTCGCCGTGACAACTGCCGCTACAACAACAACTACCGCCGCGACAACCAGCGGGACCGGCGCGACGATCGCGACAACTGGGATCCCCGCGACGACCAACGTGATGATCGCCGCGACAACTGCCGCAACGAGCGCGACCTGCCGCCTCCACCTCCGGCAGGCTACCCCAATGGGCCCTTCAAGCCTACGACACGCACGATCAACATGATCGTTGGGGGCCTCAAATCCCACATCAGCAGGTGGCACTACCGCAAGGACAAGCACGAGGTCCACCTCGTCCACACTCAGCCAACTGTGCCTCTGTGTTGGTCTGAGCAGGCGATCACATTCTCTAGAGCTGATCACTGGGTCCACATCCCAGATCTTGGGTCCTACCCACTCGTCGTCGAGCCCACCGTGGATGGGGCCCTGCTCTCCCAGACTCTCATTGATGCGGGGAGCGGGCTCAACATCATCTTCGTTGAAACCCTCAAGAAGATGAAGTTCGACTTCGACAAACTCACGGCGTGCGACGAGCCTTTCTACGGCATCGTCCCGGGGAAAGCGGCCTACCCCCTGGGTCGGGTCTCCCTCCCCGTCACCTTCGGTACCGAGGCCAACTTCCGTACGGAGTACCTCAACTTTGAGGTCGCTAACTTCAAGTCCTCCTACCACGCGATCCTAGGTCGCCCCATTGTTGATGGCTGTTAAATATCACTTATGCCGTCAACTTCTGCATAAACACATGAAGTATAAACATCTACACTAGGATAGGGATTCTATCTGACAAATTCCACGAGTGTAGATGAATATTTGAATGCAGGTGTTTCAGCTCATTAAATGAGAGAAAGCACACCCTATGGATCCAAGCAACCCAGCACCAACCAATGAGAGACTGCCACATAGGCTTCGCATGGATCCATGGACCCACCAAGCAAAGAAGCACAACTCCAGCCAATCAGAAGAGAGCACACGGATCAAAGGGCCCACCAGAGGAGGCAAACCGCCTTAGTTTTGCACGTACACCTAGGACAGGACCAAGGGCCCACTAAGAAGCAACCCAGAGAAAGCTGGGGCCATTTGGCGGTGAAAGGGGGTCGGCCGACCCCCTGGGTCGGCCGACCCTGTTCTGTCGCCTTCGAGCCCAGCTTCCACATGTCAACTCCTGGTGATCTCCTAGAGGCAGTTTGGGGCGTTATCCACTCAGTTACCGCCTTAAACCCCCACATCATGCTTGGGCCCACAAGAAGCAAGGAGGAAAGCCACTCTCCCAAGGCAAACCATTCCTCCCAAGTGCTCTTCAAGGGTGCTCACTCCCCCTATAAATAGGAGGGGATGGGGTAGAGAATAGGACACACAACTCCTCTCCTCCTCTCTCATTTTCTCTCTTGAGAGGAGAGGCTCTCCTCTCCTCCTTCTAGAGTGTAAGTGTGGAGTAGTTGGTTAGATCAAAGCTAGGGAGAGAGTGAAAGGGATGTACCTCTATGGATGCTCGTTCTTCAATCAGAGTAAAGTGAGTATTTCTGCATTTTCTATTTAGACCAAAGTGCAAGTGATATGTTCTTGTGTTCTTCACCTGTTCATCATTTAGAGGCACGTGTTCTTCATGAACACACCCCCTCGATCTAGTTGATTAGGTGCACAAGTTTGTATCCCTTTTGTGATTTGTCATTTAGAATAAAGTGGATATGCCTGCAAGCTCTGATTAGAATAAAGTGTGTTCGTGATTCCTTTCTAATAGTTTATGCCTGGTTGCATGTGTAGACTTTTTCCTCTGCTAGTGCGTAGATCCTGGGTTTATGCGTTCGTCTGTTGCAAGTCGTTCATGTACGTTGGAAGCATAGTACCGGGTTGAGTGCTCTCTTGTATGCCTTTGGTATAAGCTAGTAGTACATATAGTGAGTGAGATCAGTTCTCTTCCGTGGTCGTAGTTCTATAAGTACAGAGTGCCGTAGTCCGTTGGCTATGGCAGTAACCACAACGTAGACGTTGTGTCACGCTACCGGTTATCATTCGTTCGGCTTATCCCAAGGTTAGGTAGAGGCAGTACAGGTGGTGGTGACAGCCCATCTGGCCCTCGTTGATCCTTCGCAGCTGGATATAGTCAGAGCTCCATTCCACATAGATCCGCGTGCCGGAGTCGCCTGTTAAGTCAGGGCTATCGGTACCCTAAGCCAAGTTCTATCTAGAGATCGACCTTTAATCTCATCTATAGTGCTATCTTTAGGAATCCTCTCTATCCTTGCCTCTTATCTGGGTGTGTCCTTGGACTAACTAGTACGAAGTTAGTGCACACACGTTCCCTTGGATTCGATACTCTTGGAATACTCTAAGGTGAAAGCTACAACGGTATCCGTGCGCTTGCGGATTTCTTTTGTGTGACGCTAAAATACCCAACACCCATGCTGGCTAGGTTCATGGCCATCCCGCACTACACCTACTTGGTGTTAAAGATGTCTACTCCAAATGGAGTCCTCTCCGTCCTCGGCGACCTCATGATCTCCTTCAAATGCGACTCCGAGGCCCTCGACATCGCCACGACCTCCGCCTGCGTCGACGCCTCTGTAGTCTTGGTCGTTGAGGCCAAGAAAGTCGCCCCGAGCGACCTAGCCATCCCGGAACAGAAGCGCACCGACACCGCCCTGGACACCGCACCTTCCACGAAGAAAGTTTGCCTCGACGAGAAATAGGAACTCGCGCTCACCAGTTTCCTCCGGGATAACGCGAATATATTCGCATGGAGTCCATCGGATATGCCGGGTGTCCCCAGGGAGCTGGATGAGCATTCCTTGGATGTAAGCAAGACGGCCAAGCCTGTCAAGCAGAAGCTTCGCTGCTTTGCGAAAGATCGCAAGGACGTCATTAGGGTAGAAATAATAAAGCTCCTAGCTGCCGGATTTATCCGCGAGTGTGAAAATCTGGTTTGGCTCACCAACCCGGTGCTTGTACCCAAGAAAACTGGTCAATGGAGAATGTGAATCGACTACACCGACCTCAACAAGCACTACCCTAAAGACCCCTTCCCTCTTCTGCGCATCGACCAGGTCGTGGACTCCACGGCCGGAAGCGTCCTCCTATGCTTTCTTGACTGCTACTCAGGGTATCACCAGATAGCCCTGAAGGTCTCCGACCAAGACAAGACAGCATTCATAACGCTGCACGGCATCTATTGCTACACGACCATGACCTTCGGTCTCAAGAACGCCAGGGTGACCTACCAGAAGGCCATCCAGAAGTGCCTGGAGCACCAGATCGGCAAAAACGTAGAAGCCTACGTCGACAACGTGGTCGTCAAGACTACCCAAGAGGACAAGCTCATAGCTGACCTCGCAGAGACCTTCGCCAACCTCCGCCACTATCGCTGGAAGCTAAATCCAGAGAAGTGTGTCTTCAGTGTCCCGTTTGGCAAGCTCCTGGGCTTCATGGTCAGCAATCGGGGCATCGAGGTGAATCCCACCAAGGTGGATGCCATCCGCAAGATGAAGCGACCTACCGGGAAGAAGGACGTCATGAAGCTCACCGGCATGATGGCGGCCCTAGGTCGATTCATCAACAAACTTGGAGAGAAAGGCCTGCCCTTCTTCAAGCTGTTGAAGAAGGCGGACAAGTTCGTCTGGATAGAGGAGGCGGACCAAGCCCTGGAGCAACGCAAGACCTTCCTTACGTCACCCCCGGTGATGGTGCCCCCGGCGCCGAAGGAAACGTTACTGCTCTACATCTCCGGGACCACCCTGGTGGTCAGTTTGGTTCTGGTGGCAGAGCGACCTGAAGAGGGCAAACCCTACCCTGTCCAGCGACCTATCTACTACGTCAGTGAGGTCTTGTCAGACAGCAAGACTAGGTACACCCAACCACAGAAGATGCTCTACGCCCTCCTCGTCACCTCGCGCAAGCTCTGGCATTACTTCCAGTCACACAAGATCAAAGTCATCTCGGCCTTCCCCCTTGGCGAGATCCTACGCAGCCACGACACCACTAGACACATCATCAAGTGGTCCATCGAGCTAGGCGAGGTCGACCTAGAGTTCTGCCCACGGCAAGCCATCAAGTCTCAGGTCATCGCTGACTTCGTTTCGGAGTGAACAGAGATCCAGCAGCCTCCACCATCGGAGCGACCCGAGCATTGGAAGATGTACTTCGACGGTTCCCTGAACCTCGAAGGGGCCGGCACAGGCGTGCTCTTCATCTCCCCCTAAGGCGACCACCTGAAGTACGTCCTACAGATCCGCTACAAAGCGTCCAACAACAGCGCCAAGAATGAAGCCCTCATCCATGGGCTACGCATCACCATCTCCTTGGGGATCAAGTGCCTGATAGCGTACGACGACTCCAAGGTCATCATCGACCAAGTCAGCAAGGACTCCGAAGCCAAGAAGGATACAATGGATGCCTACTGCGCCGAGGTGCGCAAGCTCGAGGGTCACTTCGAGGGGATCGAGTTCCATCACGTCTGTCGCAACAATAACGTCGCGGCTGATGTCCTCTCCAAGCTAGGCTCCAAGCGCGCGCTGGTTCCGACCGGCATCTTCGTTCAAGACCTGCGCAAGCCTACCATCAAGCTCCTCTCCAACCTAGAGTCGCCAGTCGACGACGCGATCCCGACTGGTGGCCGCGACGTTCTCATGACCGAGGCTGAAGACAATTGGCGCCTTGACATCCTCGCCTTCATCCTCGAGCACCGGGTCCATGAGGAGAAGGCAGAGCACGAGAAGATCATGGGGCGTAGCGCCAACTACGTCGTCGTTGGCACAGAGCTCTACCGGAGGTCCGCCTCCAACGGAGTACTGATGAAATGCATCCTGCGATCTGAGGGCCTCAGGCTCTTAAATGAAATTCACGGTCGCGAGTGTGGCAACCACGCCGCTTCTGCTAACCTAATGGGGAAAGCCTTCAGGTCTGGCTTCTATTGACCCACTGCCATGGCCGACACTCAGGACCTTGTCCGGCGATGCAAGGTGTGTCAGTTCTTCGCCAAGCAGCAGCACATGCCGACCCAGGCCCTGCGGACCATCCTTCCATCCTGGCCCTTCGCAGTGTGGGGCCTCGACTCCGTGGGACCTTTTAAGACCGCCCCCAGTGGATCCAAGCACATCATCGTGGCGGTGGATAAGTTCACCAAATGGATCGAGGTCAGGCCCGTATCCAGCGTCACGTCGAAAGAAGCATCCAAGTTCATCGAGGAGATCACCCACCACTTCGGGGTCCCCAACAGGATCGTCACCGACCTTGGCACAACCTTCACAGGGGCTGACTTCTGGGATTTCTGCCAAGATAGCCTGATCGACGTATATTGTTCCTCGGTGGCGCACCCACGGTGCAATGGCCAGGTCGAGCGTGCTAACGGCATGGTATTGCAGGCCTTCAAGGACCGCATCTTCGATGATGAGTCGCCCTATGCAACCAGGTGGCTCGCAGAGCTCCCTCATGTCATCTGGGGTCTCCGGACTCAGGTCAGCTCGGCCACAGGGTACTCTCCATTCTTCCTAGTTTACGTGTCAGAGGCCATCCTCCCCACTGACATCGCCTTCAAGGCCCCTCGCATCCAGCATTTCAACGAGGGAGAAGCGGAGCAGACACGCAGGGTCGACCTCGACAGCCTCGAAGAGCATCGTGTGGCCGCGCTCATGCGCCACACCCGCCACGAGCAGCAACTACATCGCTACCACGACCGCAACGTGCAGGAACGTTCCTTCAACGTTGGCGACCTAGTCCTACGGCGGATTCAGAATACCAAGGACATGCACAAGCTCTCGGCACCTTGGGAAGGCCCCTTCATAGTCAAGGAGGTCATTGGACCGGTGACCTATCACCTCCAGTGGGCTGATGGCCAGGGCATCCCGAACCCCTGGAACATCGAGCACTTACGTCGCTTCTACCCTTAGGAGCCTTGTATCAGAATAAAAAGCTATGTACTCTATCCTCTTGTAATTCATAGTCAATAAATATAAAGATTCCCTTTCAGTAGTTTTTCTGTCGGCCTACTTTTGGGTCTCTCTTTACTTTCTGTTCATCCCTTCCCCTCGACATGCTCGGGGGCTTGGTTTAAAGCCAGACCCAATGCGCTCGGGGGCTTGGTCTTAAGCCAGGCCCGATACGCTTGGGGGCTTGGCTTTGCCAATCTAAGGGTCATATGACCTGAGGGGTTTTACCTTACCACAAAAGTGTTTTCCCTTACCACAGCCTTTATGCTTCTTATGTGTATTCTTAAGTCGTGTGGTTGCAAGGCCTTGGGTCCAAGGCCCCCCTTCGCGCACCGGCTGCACTTAAACCTCCACGCTGAGCCGTGCAGCCGGTAAGCCGTTCCTCCACCGAGTTGGGTTAGCAGAGGGGAAAGGTCTTGCAGCCAAATTACTTTTGAGGTCTCATAACGAGTATCTTCGCCGAATAAGGGATCACGCTGTTTAATTTAAAGTCGACCTTTTCATTCATACAAGTTTATTTACATCGTCAAAAGAGTCCACGACCTATTTACATTAACAGTCTGATACACCCTGAGTTACAATTTCAGAGTTCCAACTTCTTGACGACCTCCTCCGCGGCGGCCTGGACGTCTTCAGAGCCCACTAGCGTCGCCAGGTTGATTTCCTCCACGACCTTCTGTAGGTTGAATGCTGGCTCGTGGAACTTCATCATGGCCAGTGTTGCGGTTGCGGCGAGCTTGCCAGTGTCCAACAGCAAGGTCTTCATTCGACCTTCCGCTTCCTCCAAGCGCCCAACAAGCTCCTTGGGCTCCCCCTCCACCTGAGGGACGTAGACGTCCATCAAATACTCAGCGGCCTCCTTAAGGTCGTCCAGCTCCTTCTTAAGATCTGCAATCATTTCTTGATGGTCAATGAGAGTCTGCATGGCCCGGGAAAGATCGATCTCCAGGTCCCGATGTACACCACACTCATATGCAGCCTTCCGGGAAAAGTAATACTCACTGTCTTGGGCCTCCTTGGTCTTCTCCTTGAGGCTCTTAACTCCTTGAGCACCTTGTTCAAGGCGGCCTCCTTCTTCTTGGCATCTGAAATCAACAAGATCAAGGTCGGCACGCACCGCAAACTCCATAAATCAAGGTCGGGAGCGTATCCAGACGTACCTTCCGTGACGATCTTGAGTTCGTCCTCAGCATCCTTCGCCTTCAACTTGGCGGTTTCAAGCTCCTCCTTCAGAGCGGCCATCGCTCTGTCTTTCAGGGCCATGTCGTCCTTAAGGCGCCGGATCTCCGCCGTGGCTTCAATCTTGTCCTGCAGCACGGCCTCTCGGGCCGCGGTGGCCTCCGCGTGCAGCTTCGCGCCTTCCTTCACCAGGTCCGCCCTAGCCTGCGCTCGCCCGGCGAGCGACTGCATCAACACCATGTCAAAATCCACAAGTTATCAGAACAAGTTGAAGAAACTAGCTCCTGGGCAAAAAGCAAAACTTACAATAAGTATCCTCCCAATTGCTTGCTGCGCCTCCTTGAACTCATCATGGTCCCAGCAGTCAGCAAGGATGTCGTCCTCCCACGGGGTGCCGAAGTAGAGGCACATGTTGTTGTCGTCCTTCTCGCCAGGTCCGCTACCTCCTCCAGCCTCCGCCTCCTGCGTCAGTGGCGGGTCCGACACGAGCGAGTCCTTTTGTTGAAGACTGACGAGGCCATGGACCAGGGCCCACCAAGACCCCTGAAAAATGCAGTACGGACCCACGTACGGCACGCTCCGGCAGCTAGCACAACGAGTGCTACGCGGCCTGAGCACGTGAAGGCCTGTACGACCAGTTTCCGCCATGGGCCAGAAGACAGGCAGCCCGCGGCCGTACTTACCCTCTTCTCCGAGTACATGGTGGTCCGTACGACAAGTTCCCACCTCCACTCCCGACTACTCGCTCGCACGAGTAGTTTCCGCCTCACGGTCGTGGCTACTCGACTCGCACGAGTAGTTTCCGTCACCCACCCGCGCAAGCTTCGCAGGGAAGGCGCAAGGTGCGTGGGCCCACCAGATCGAGATCTGGGAATCTCCGCGCACGCCCCTCCGCGCACCGCCACATGTCCGCCCCGCCGCGGCGGTCCTCCCGGGCCCGGCCGATTCGGTGTCAGGGGACGGATTCGTCAAACCCTGTCATGAACGGCACAGTGACTGTCGTACCGCGGACGGTGTAATGGGCGCTGAACGGCATACGGTACAGTACACACTACGCCAAAAGCATCGGGAGACGCGGCAAAGATCACCTACTCGCACGAGTAGTTCTCCGGCTCCGACTAGTTCAAAACTTGGCCGTCAAGGCCGCAGGTACGCAGGCCCCGTCGGCATCCCGTGATACCCCGGTACACGGTCCGCCACATGTCAGCCGTCCTGCACGGGTCCGCCCTGTCCAGGTCGATCCTGTGTCAGAAGATGGATTCTCCTACCGCTCCTCTGCAGGGGCGATGCACATCGTACCACGGAGGGCACGGGAAGCACTATGCCACCAACGGCACAGTGCAAGCCGTCACCTATCCCTCGATCTCCACAGTGCAGACTACTCCATCAAGAAAAGACAAGCCCCTGATCCACTGACGAGATCAGGGCAAGTGCTCTGCCTCCTGTACCCGACTAACTACTCGGAAGGGGGTGCAGGGGGCCCCGGGACTGCTGCTTGGGACGTACGGGATCTACACCATCACCCAAGGCCCCGAAATAGTGCTTCACCGCTCCTGCTATCTGACAGCTCGATGCAGAGAAGGACGCCTCGCACTGTAGTCCAGCTCAACATACTCGATGTAAACCGCCCTGAGCCTCCCCCTTGCGACTATAAAAGGGAAGGGCAGTGGCGCATACAAGACACGTTCGTTTTCACCCCCACACGCACTTAGCATCGATATCTCATCTCATACAATGCAAGCATTCACACACACTCACACACGTACGCAGATTTCTGCTACTTGAACCACTCGCACACCAGGGACTTGGGCTCTACACCCTCTCCCGACTTGTTTGTACCCCCTACTGCAAACTCCCGAGCATAAGGAACATCTCCTCCCCGACTGGACGTAGGGTATTACTCTCCGGAGGCCCGAACCAGTATAACCCCGAGTGTCTCCTGTGCTACCATGCGGATCAGAACACGCGCTCTTATATAAATTTACTTGCCGGCGGTACCGAACCCCGACAGTTGGCGCGCCAGGTAGGGGCCTTCGCGTGTTTTCGACGTTCTTTTTAGGGTCCGCACAGCCCTCTCATCATCCTCTTCGACGAAAGCCTCCACCGAGCCATTGCTGATGGATTCCCCCGTGGGATCATCAGAGTCGCTTGTGGCTGGGCTTGAGCTCCGGTTCGGAAGCCTGAACTTACGAGCGACCGGAGACGGCTACGACATGCGCCTCGTCAACGAGGTCACCGACGCATCTGCACCAACTCCCGCTCCGACCGCCCTGCCACGCTCACCCCGACGCAAGAGGTGCTCAGGCAAGCGCTCGAAGCGTGCCAAGGCGGAGCGCCGCAGGGCAGCACGTGCCCCCTCCGCGGGTTGAAGCTGGTACGCCGCAGCCCGCCAGCGCAGCAGAGGACTCCCTGCCGTCAGACTCGACGGATCGCATCGCCAGGGAGGGCACCCCGTTACCACCTCTTCATAGAGGAAGGTCCTACGCAATGGCAGCGTGTTCCTCTTCATCGAGCACGGACTGGGCTATGTACGAGAACCACCCTAGCCATCACCTCTGCTGCAACATAGGGCTTGATGCGACCTCGCCCGACGAGCAGTACCTCGTGACCGACGGTACTGATGACATCTCGGGTCTGAAGTGGGATTACTCCAGGCTTCGCGACGCTGACGCCGTCCGTCGTTTCCAAACGGCGGCCGACTATTGTTTCGGCTTCTCCGACGACTCCGACGATGGGGGTTACGACCCCTCACGTGAGTGTTTCGTCATTGGCAACACCCCGGTGGCGCCAGCACCGGCCCACACTCCGGATGGGGCACTTCACTCTGCTCACAGCTCGACGGCGGACAGTGCGACTGAGGCCCAAGTCCCCCCAATGCCGCCGCACAGCGCGCTCGACTGGACGACTTGGAGGACGCCCAGCGCCAACTCGACAATGAGCGGGCCCAGCTTCACCAACAACTCGAGCAGGACCCGAACCCGACTCCCGCTCGCGCACGGGCAAGGGACGTTCAACAGCGCATCATCAACGACGACCGAGATGTCATTGACGGCACGCCCGTCTTCAAAAGGGTATCGCAGAACTTGGCGGCAGCTGCGATCCTTCTTCGGAAGGTACTAGAGCCCGTCACGCCTCAAGAGAAGGAGATGCATAAGCAGATCAAGACACTCCTCGAGACTGCCGCCGTGCAGCAGGCAGAGAGCTCCGCTTCTCGACAGCGGGGCTCGCAAGGTCGCGGGCACTCCGAGCCGCGACAACCCGCGGCACCGTCGCAGCAGCCACGACGATCCGAGGAGGTCAACGTACCAGTCAAGAGCCGACTGGGTCCCCACCGCGACGCACGCGACACCATCACGGTGCGGCGGAGGGTTGACGTGGGTCAGCACGACGACTACGAGGAGCAACCTCATAAGGAGTACAACCGGCGACACGTAGACCGGTACGACAGCGACGAGGACCGGAGCAGGAGCGGTTCGCCCGACGCCCAAGGGCCTCGTGCCTTCGGGAAGAATGTGCGTAGCGCCCACTTCCCTTTGCGCTTCAGGGCTCCGACCTCCATGCCCAAGTACGACGGCGAGACCAACCCCAGCGTCTGGTTGGAGGACTACCGACTGGCATGCAACGCTGGCGGAGCACAGGACGACCTGTTCAACATCAAGAACCTGCCGCTACATCTCGCAGACTCGGCCCGCACGTGGCTCGAGCACTTGCCGCGGGGCAAGATCGACAGCTGGTCGCAACTACGTGACGCCTTCATCGGCAACTTCTAGGGCACTTACGCCCGACCAGGGAACCCCTGGGACCTGCGCAACTGCAAGCAGATGAAGGGCAAAAGCTTGCACGACTACATCCGATGCTTTTCCAAGCGGTGCACCGAGTTGCCCAGCACCACCGACACGGACGTTATCTCGGCCTTCCAGAACGGCACCACGTGTGCCACGCTGATCCATCGGATCGGGCGGCGGGAGCCGTGGTCTACTCAGGAGCTGCTCGACATCGCGACCGACCACGCCAACGGGGAGGAAGCTGTAGCCGCGACGCTCAGCTCGGTCGCAAGCAAAGGGAAGCAGCCAGCCGAAGCTGGCGACAGTTAGTCTGCACCAATCAAGAAGAAGAAAAGCAAAGATAAGAGGTACCGCGAGGATACCTTGGTGGCCGCTGTCGACCGAAAGACAACGAAGCCAAGAGGCAACCCTCCTTCGGGTCACTTCAAGAAGCTGTTGGATGCCTCGTGTCCCAACCACGAGGGCCCGGTCAAACACGCCTTCAAGGATTGCAACCTGATGAAGGCCTACCTCGCCGGCACGCTGAAGAAGTGGAGTGATGCTCCGACCGGCGACGGGGGGAAGGACAAGGGTAATGACGAAGGCGCTTACCGTCGCGAAGACGGAGCCGTGATGATGATCTTCGGAGGTTCGGGGGCGCGGTTGCCCAGGCGTCAGGAGAAGGTGGTCCGCCGCGAAGTCTACCAGCTCGAGCATGCAACTCCGACCTACCTGAAGTGGTCGGAGATGCCGGTCACATTTGACCGGCACTATCATCCCGACCACATACCGCGACTGGGTAGCTACCTACTGGTCGTGTCACCCTTGTTTGGCACCAAGCGTGTGCACAAGGTACTGATGGACGGAGGCAGCAGCCTCAACGTCATCTACATGTTGACCCTGGACGACATGGGGATTCCGCGGTCCCGACTGCGGCCGTCAACGGCGCCTTTCCACGGGGTCGTACCCGGGATGGAGGCGGTCCCACTCGGGCAGATCGATCTGCCCGTCACGTTCGGAACTCCGAGCAACTTCCAGACGGAAACCCTCACCTTCGAGGTGGTGGGATTCCCGGGGACGTATCACGCGATACTCGGAAGGCCAGCTTACGCTAAGTTCATGGTCGTCCCCAACTACACGTACCTCAAGCTGAAAATGCCCGGCCCGAGAGGCATCATCACAGCTGGTACAACTTTCCAGTACGCATATGAATGCGATGCTGAGTGCTTCCAGTTCGCTGAAGCACTGATCCGGTCTGAGAAGCTCGCTGCCGAGCTCCCCTCCGAGGACCAAGAAATCCCCGAGTCGTCCAAGCGTGCGGCCTGCTCTTTCGAGCCCACCAAGGACGCTAAGGAAGTGCCCGTCTCCGACGACGGCCGCACACTCCGTATCGGGACGGTGCTCGGTTCCGACTAGGAAAACGCGCTCGTCGACTCCTCTGTGCGAATCTCGATGTATTCGCATGGAAACCCTCCGACATGCCGCGGATTCCAAGGGAGGTCACCGAGCACAAGCGTAACATTAAGCTCGGCTCGAAGCCGATCAAGCAGCGTCTGCGCCACTTCAACTCCGACAAGTGCAAGGCTATCGGAGAGGAGATCAAGAAGCTTATTAGTGCAGGGTTCATTCGTGAAGTCTACCACCCCGAGTGGTTAGCAAACCCTGTACTCGTTAAGAAGAAGAATGGCAAATGGAGGATGTGCGTTGATTACACAAGCCTGAACAAGGCGTGTCCAAAAGATCCATTTCCTTTACCACGCATAGATCAAGTAGTCGACTCGACGGCTGGGTGCGAAACCCTCTGTTTTCTTGACACTTATTCAGGGTACCATCAGATCGCAATGGATCTGATCGACTAGATCGCTACTTTGTTCATCACCCCGTTTGGTGCGTACTGTTACGTTTCTATGCCTTTCGGGATGAAGAATGCAGGGGCCACCTTCCAGAGATGCATGCGTCGCGTCTTTGGGGATCACATCGGACGGCTGATCGAGGCCTACGCCGATGATATCGTGGTCAAGTCAAAGAAGGTGGGCGACCTGATACCTGACCTTACCGCGGTCTTCGAGAAGCTGAGGGAGCAGTGTGTCTTCGGGGTCCCCAGGGGCATGCTGCTTGGGTTTGTCGTATCAGAACGTGGCATCGAGGCAAACCCCGACAAGATCTCTGCGATCACGAGCATGGGGCCCATCAAGAATCTGAAGGGGGTGCAGCGTGTCACCGGATGCCTCACTGCTGTCAGTAGGTTCATCGCCCGACTAGGAGAATGCAGCCTGCCGCTGTACCAGCTCATGAAGAAGTCAGAGCACTTTCAGCGGATGCCAGAAGCACAGGAAGCACTCGACTCGCTCAAGAAACTACTCGAGAGCCCACCGGTGCTCACCGCGCCGGCTGAGGAAGAGCCGATGCTCCTATACATCGCTGCGACGACCTAGGTCATGAGCGCGGTGCTGGTAGTTGAGCGAGACGAGCCTAGCAAGACGCAGAAAGTTCAGCGCCCCGTCTACTTCGTGAGCGAAGTCCTCTCCGACTCAAAGACACGATACCCACAGATACAGAAGCTGATCTATGCTGTCCTCATCACCAAGCAGAAACTCCAGCTTTATTTCGACTCACATCGCATCATGGTGGTGTCCAAGTACCCGCTTGGCGAAATCATACGGAGCCCAGAGGCGGAAGGCAGAATCGCTAAGTGGGCCCTTGAGCTGATGGGCCAAAATATCGATTATGCGCCCCGCACTGCCATCAAGTCGCAAGCACTGGTTGACTTCGTCGCTGAATGGACGGAGATCCAAACACCTCCTGCTCCCATCGAGCACGAAACGTGGCTCATGTACTTCGACGGATCCCTCATGATGGAAGGAGCCGGGGTCGGACTTGTGTTCATTTCACCTCTGGGCGTGCGAATGGAATACATGGTCCGACTACATTTCGCGGCATCCAACAACGTCGCTGAGAACGAGGCGCTTATCAACGGTCTCCGGATCGCCCTCGAGCTGGGAATTCGACGCCTCGACGTCAGGGGGGACTCCGACCTGGTCGTGGGACAGGTCATGAAGGAGAAAAACTACATAAGTCCGAAGATGGCCGCCTACTGCCGGGCGGTGCACAGACTGGAGGACAAGTTTCATGAACTCGAACTCAATCATGTGCTGCGTGAGTACAACAAGGCGGCTGACACCCTCGCGAAGGCAGCATCGAATCGAAAACCTGTCCCGCACGGACTCTTCGCCAGCGAATAGCATGAGCCGTCTGTTCGTTCCGGGGAGGATGAGACGCCAGAGCCGTCCACACAAGAGGTCATGGAGATCAACAGGGCGCAACCTCGAAGACCCTGACTGGAGGATTCCGATCCTCGAGTGGATGGTGGAAGGAAAATTGCCACCCGACAAGGAGACGGGTCGACACATCGCTCGCACGGCCAAGTCGTATAAACTGGTTGACGGCGAGCTCCGTCGAAAGGGTGCCAAAGGCATATTCATGCGGTGCATCTTGGCTGACCAAGGCAAGGAGCTGTTGCAGGAAATCCACGCGGGCACTTGTGGACATCACGTCGGCCCAAAAACCATTGTCGGAAAGGCTTTCCGACAAGGTTTCTACTGGCCCACCGCGGTTGCCGACGCAACTCGGATCGTGCGCAGTTGCGAAGGCTGCCAGTTCTACGCACGACAAACCCATCTCCCGGCGCAAGCTTTGCAGACCATTCCCATCACCTGGCCACTTGCGGTCTGGGGGCTGGACATGGTCGGGCCACTGAGGAAAGCACCCGGGGGCTACACCCACGTGTTCGTCGCCATCGACAAGTTCTCGAAATGGATCGAGGCCAAGCCCATAACGAATGTCCATTCCGAGGAAGCCGTCGTGTTCTTCACTGACATCATTTACCGGTTCGGGATCCCAAACTCCATCATCACCGATAATGGCACGCAGTTCACTGGCAAGAAATTCCTCAAGTTCTACGACGACAACCACATCTGTGTGGATTGGGCCGCCGTCAGTCATCCAAGGACCAATGGGCAAGTGGAGAGGGCCAATGGCATGATTTTGCAAGGTCTAAAGCCGCGGATATTCAAGCATCTCGAGAAGTTTCGGGCGACGTGGGCCGCGGAGCTCCCGTCAGTCCTATGGAGCCTGCGCACCACTCCGAGTCGGGCTACTGGCTGTACACCTTTCTTTCTCGTCCACGGGTCAGAAGCAATCCTCCCAACGGACATCGACTATGGCAGCCCGCGAGTCCAAGCCTACACTGAAGAGGGCAACCAGACCGCCCTCGAGGACGCTATCGACCAGCTGGAGGAGGCACGCAGCGTCGCCCTCCTCCACTCAGCACAATATCAGCAAGCTCTACGCCGCTACCACGAACGCAACATACAGGAGCGCGAGTTTCAAGTCGGCGACCTCGTCCTCCGACGAGTTCAGAGTAACGAGGGGCGACACAAACTCTCACCTCCATGGGAGGGGCCGTTCATCGTCGACCAAGTACTCCGTCCAGGAACTTTCAAGCTCAAGTACGAGGACGGCAGGGTCATCTCCAACGCCTGGAACATAGAACAGCAACGCCGTTTTTACCCTTAAGTATTTATTTTGTTCTCATTTTATGACGATGCAAGAGCTCTGAGCTTCTTTTCTTTTCATGAAATGATTTCTTTTCGCAAGCTTACATCTTTACTCAAGTGAAATGTCTTTATGCTTGTCTCACCCCATGGCCAAGTCTCCGACTTGTCCATGGGCTCGGGGGCTACCCGGGGGCTACGGCCCCCCTCCCCTGAGCATTGCGAAACCTTTTTTCGATCAAAAACCATCCATGGTTTCTCGTATGATCGACGCGGCACACTCACATTCCTCAAAGGGAGATGAACGATGACTCCAGCGGTCATAAACCTGCGCTCGTCCGGGCCCCGAGTACTTACGCCCCCGCGGCTACGGTACAAAGACCCACGAGTAAAGTTTATAACCTCAAGCCATCGATCACTCGCCCCTACGAAGGGATTCCGAGCAGCCGTTTTGAACTCTCAAGAGTTTTCTCGTTTGCAAAAAACATGTACACGCACCTATCTTTCTCCGAAGTACTCGGGGTCAGCCCGCTCGAATAGTAACGCTTCTAAAACTAAGCTCGGTCGAGTCGCCTAGTTCCTACGCCCCCGCGGCTACGGAGCAAGACACCGTCAGCAAGGTTTTAAGCTACACTACTCGGCGCACAGGTCCTCTAACTACTCGAAATGCTTAAACTTGGAATAAGAACGGGTTCTTAACCCACGAGTTCGCCATGAACATTTGGACCACAAGTTTTTACAGGCATGATTAAAAAGCCTCGGCGAGGCAACCTAGTTTCTCATTACAGGCCCAGGTCATAAAGGGCATGGCTCAGCATAGCTTTGGCGAAGTCGACGGCACCTTCTTCGATGCTGTCGTATTGCTCGTCGGTGTAGCCCGGGCACCACCCCTGGCCAAGCAGCGCCCTGTCCAGGTCCGGGTAGTGCGACAAGAAGATGGCCACCACCTTGCGAACGACGTCGCCAGCCGTGTCCATTACCTGTTGACGAGCTGTCGCAGCGGCCAACTCCAAGAGGTCCTTCAGGTGGCCAGGAGGAACACCGAGTTCCTCGCACATCTTGATGATGGCCGCTCCCGTCCCGTTGCGGATCAACTCCAGCTACTTGATATCGGCCTGAGCCCCCGTGAGTGATTTCCGCTCCTGCTCGAGCTCGGCCACGACCTCTGCAGAAAAGCGAAAAGACCAATATCAGCGAAGAATGAGCCAATCCAAAGAAGGCAAAAGACGAAGAAGACACGACTCTTACTGTTGAGCTTCTCGTTAGCCTCCTTGACCAGCTCCACCAGCTTCTGGTTCTCGACGAGGCGGGTGGTCGCAGTGCTCTCATGATCCGCGACCTGCTTCTACAAGTCGATACGGGCCACGCGGAGAGCTGTACGCCCCAGAAGAAAGATGGCGCCTCGAATCAAGAAACTGCACGGAAGCAGAAAGCAGAGATGACAGGTCATAAGGTACTCACCGATGATCTTGTTCTCGCGTTTTTGCGCAATTTCCTCGAGGCGGACCTTCTCGGCGGTGAGGCTGCCGACTTGGGTCTCGAGCATCGTCGCCTTCTCACGAGCCACCTGGAGGTCAGACTCGGCCCGGCCCGCCCTGGTCTCGAGCTCCGTTTTCTCTTGATGGGCGGTGCGGGCAGCAGCCTCAGCGTTGGAGCACGGCTCTGCTGTAGCCAGCCTCTCCTCCAGGGCGGTTTTCTCCGCCTGCGCTGCGGCCGCGCGATCTTTAGCAGCCCTCGCCCTCGCCTCAAAGGACGCGCGCTCTGTTGAGCTACCGACTTCGCTGTCTGCCGCCGCGAGGCGAGCCGCAGCCAGCTGCGCCTCCAGCTGAATCTTCTCCGCGCGGAGCGCCTCAAAGGCTCGCGCCTTGTCCTCGGAGCGTCCAACGAGCTCCTAAACCATGCATGAGTCGCACGATTGAGAAGAAAAGGAAAAATAAGCATGAGAAGGGAAGAGGAAGGAAAAAGACTCACCCTCGAGGCGGGGATCAGGTCCCTGATTGCCCGCTCCGACTGGTGCAGTGCCATCTCGCTCAGGCGCAGGCTACGCTCTAGGCAGCGGCGTGCCGCCAGCTCTGCGTCGCTGTCGAGGCCCGGGCCTACTGAGGCCGGGACCGGCGACATGGCCACCAGCCAGAGCGGCGGAACTTCTGTGTCCTCCTCTTCTGCCATCGAGGTGGTCGGCCTCAGCACCCTCGAGCTCTCCCCAACATCCGCGGTCGAGGGGGGGCATCTGCTCTTCCGCCGTCCCGACGGGAGAAACGGCCGGAGAAGGTGACGTTGGGATGACGATCACCTCAGCTGGAGCAGCATCCGATGCGGTGACCGACGAGATGGGAACGATCCCCTCAGTCACCACGATCGTCACCACGGCGGAAGCATCCTCGGAGGCGCGGTTGCCCACCTCCACCATCTCAACACTACTCCCCGTTCCCCCGCCGACTCGGGGGCTGGGGTCTCGAAGCCCGCAGCGGCAGCGGTCATCCCCTCCAACGACTCGGGGGCTGGCCGCTCGGCGTCAGCATCATTGCCCGCCCCCGCTGACGACTCGGGGGCTGGCTGTGCATCGTTACCCGCCCCCAACGATGACTCGGGGGCCAGTTGTTCATCATCGCCCGCCTGCGCCTCGGGAGCAGGGTTCTCCTGGTCCTGCTCCTGGGCCCCGGACAGGCACCTTGCCAACTCGGCCGCGTGGGCCGAGAGTGCTTCTTCAGTTGGGGCCTCGCCCCCCAAACCCATCGCACCCATCGACAAGTCGTTGTGAGCCGGGCTCGTAGTTCTCTGAGGGGGGACGGTCACCACCGGGGTCCTCGACCCAATTGCTTCTTCAGCCGGCGCTCCCGACTAAAGGGAGGACGACGGGTCACTCGACGACGGTGCGTCCCCGCCCACCTGAGCAGGGCTGCGCAATGCCTTGACGGGCACCGGCCTCATGGTGCGACGGTCGGGCGCCCTGAATCAAGAAAGGTGTCACGACGACAAACGAAAACACGCTCGCTAGAAGCACAAAGCCAAAATCAGAAAATTGCAACTCGGAAATCACCCCTCTGCTACATGGCGGGGCCGCTTGGAGCCGATCGTGGGTTTGCGCGGGGACGCGGCCCTCTTGCTCCCCGACGACGGAGCAGATGCCGGAAGTGGCGTCGACCCGTCTCTGGCAACGACGACCGACGCAAGCCGCCATTGGGTTGGGAAGGCCTCGCCCTCTGGGCTGCTGGTGACGGGGAGGCCGCCGGCACGCTCCGCGGCTCCCGAGACGGGCGCGCAGAGGGCGAGTAAGACCTCCGGCGTGAGGAATGGCGGCGCGGGTCGTCGCGCCTCGACTCGTGGCAGCCGGAGTCGCCGCACCGCGGAGAGCTCCTGCCCCTCTCGCGGCGATCCCGCCAAAGAGCACGGCTGCTCGTTCCGGGCTGATCAGCCCGGGAAGAGGAGGGAGGCGCCTGCCGGCCTGAACTGGCGTCAGCTGCGGCCGGGGCGGGCATTGATCCACCGCGCGGCTGTGAGGACGGCGCTGTCTCCTCATCAGTCCACTCGAAAGGGGACTCGTCCTCATCCGTGTCCGCCGGCACCGACGAGGGATCCTCTTCATCGGAGACATCCCTCTCCCCGTTACGCCGGCTCGAGGTGCGTTTGTCGTTCCTCTCCCACTTCGCGATCTCCTTCTGTTGGTGGGCCCTCCTGTGTTCCCCCCGCCGCTGCTGCCGTGCGGCGGTGTCGCGGGTGATCGTCTGGTCCTCCTCCAGCAGAGGACGAGAGGTGAGGACGCACACATCCTTCATCTGCGCAAGCACAAGAACGATTACCGCCCGTGACCGCGAAGGACAAATCAAAAGGAAGTCAAGGGAAGACGTACCAGCTCCGCAGTGGCCAGAGAAGGGAGCATCTGCAGCAGGCCCGGTGGCGGCAAGAACATCCAGGTGACCCCGGTGGCCTGGGACACCTGGCGCTGGACCTCGTCCAGCGAAGGCAGCGAGCGAGCAGTCACGGTCCCCTCGAATGGAGTGCGGTCGTCCGTCATCTCCCAGAGGCGCAGCGCGCGGCGACGGAGCGGGACGACCCCCCGGGTGTGGTAGCCACTGATCAGGGTGATGAAGTTCACCCCATTGTCGCGGAGTCTTGTGAGGGCGGCGAGGGCGCTGTCGAGGAACCGGGGACGATCTTTCTTCTCCGGCCCGTAGCTCCACTTCGCCGGCGCCCGATCGTACCACCGGTTGGTAAACTCCGGCAGCGGATTCTCGAGGTCGTTCTTGAGGTAGAACCACCCTCGGTGCCACCCGCTGTTAGAAGTGGTCAGGTAGGTGGGGATGTACTCCTCCATCCTCCCCTGCTTCCCGCGAAGACCGGCGCACCCGATTGCCGCCGCAGAGTTGTGGTCCTTCACGACGACAAACTTGTAGAAGTACCGGAACAAGTCCCAATGGGCTCCCAGTTCCAGGTACCCCTCGCACAGGGCCTCGAACACCGCCATCTGCTGGACGCCGTTCGGGTTGAGGTTTTGAAGCTCCAAGCCGTACTCCTCGAGCACGGCGTGGATGAACCATCCCGCCGGGACGGAGAAGCCTCGCTCGTGGAACAGCACGAATGAGACCACGTACCCCGCCGGGGACTGGGGGTTGCTCTCCAGCTCGGGAACCTTCCACTCCTCCACCGCAGTCAGCGGCGGCAGCATGCCGTCGGAGGCGAGGCGGTCGAGCTCGGACCAGGTCACCGTCGAAGATAACCAGTTCGACATCACATCGGCGGTGGGGGCGACGGTGGACGACCCGGTTTTGCGAGCGAAGGCGGGGCAAGCTTTGTGGTGTGCGCGGCAAGAGCGAAGACGAAGGCAAGAGGACGGCAGCGGTGGAAAACACAAGGAAGCAGAAGGGGGAAAAAACTGGCCGGCGCCTGTGGTATATAAATGGGGGAATGATTACATCTACCCCTGCAGTTAATGCCCGTGTCGCCTCGGGCCACGCCCTCTGACCATCGAAGCGTCGCCCCTCAAAAGGCGCACCCCACTGCCGCACTCCGCCCATAACCGAACCGCCATATCACCCGAGGTGGGACCCGGCGATCTCGCGACCGGCGCAAAATCTCCGCCAGTTGCCCCACGATTCGCGCCACGTGGCAAGCCATCAGTCTCCGACTTGTCCAAGATCTCAACATTTAACCCCACGCACAAGTCTCCGACTTGTCTGTGGGCTCGGGGACTACTACCCGCGGGTCCGCTCGCACGTCCCCACCAGAGAAAATACAACAAAACTTCCTCGTCTCCGTGACAGTTGATCCTGAGAGTGAGTCTCTGACTCCCTCACCAGGCTCGAGGGCTACTGACGAGGCCATGGACCAGGGCCCACCAAGACCCCTGAAAAACGCAATACGGACCCACGTACAGCACGTTCTGGCAGCTAGCACAACGAGTGCTACGCGGCCCGAGCACGTGAAGGCCCGTACGACCAGTTTCCGCCATGGGCCAGAAGACAGGCGGCCCGTGGCCGTTCGTACCCTCTTCTCCGAGTACATGGTGGTCCGTACGACAAGTTCCCGCCTCCACTCCCGACTACTCGCTCGCACGAGTAGTTTCCGCCTCACGGTCGCGGCTACTCGACTCGCACGAGTAGTTTCTGTCACCCACCCGCGCAAGCTTCACAGGGAAGGCGCGAGGCGCATGGGCCCAACAGATCAAGATCCCGGAATCTCCGCGCACGCCCCTCTGCGCACCGCCACATGTCCGCCCCGCCGCGGTGGTCCTCCCGGGCCCGGCCGATTCGGTGTCAGGGGACGAATTCGTCAAACCCTGTCACGAACGGCACAGTGACCATCGTACCGCGGACGGCATAATGGGTGTTGAACGGCGTACGGTACAGTACACACTACGCCCTAAGCATCGGGAGACGCAGCATAGATCACCTACTCGCACGAGTAGTTCTCCGGCTCCGACTAGTTGAAAACTTGGCCGTCAAGGCCGTAGGTACGTAGGCCCCATCGGCATCCCGTGATACACCGGTACACGGCCCGCCACGTGTCAGCCTTCCTGCACGGGTCCGCCCTGTCCAGGTCGATCCTGTGTCAGAAGACGGATTCTCCTGCCGCTCCTCTGCAGGGGCGATGCGCATCGTACCACGGAGGGCACGGGAAGCGTTGTGCCACCAACGGCACAGTGCAAGCCATCACCTATCCCTCGATCTCCACGGTGCAGACTACTCCATCAAGAAAAGACAAGCCCCTGATCCACTGACGAGATCAGGGCAAGTGCTCTGCCTCCTGTACCCGACTAACTACTCGGAAGGAGGTGCAGGGGGCCCCGGGACAGCTGCTTGGGACGTACGGGATCTACACCGTCACCCAAGGCCCCGAAACAGTGCTTCGCCGCTCCTGCTATCTGACAGCCCGATGCAGAGAAGGATGCCTCGCACTGTAGTCCAGCTCAACATACTCGATGTAAACCGCCCTGAGCCTCCCCCTTGCGACTATAAAAGGGAAGGGCAGTGGCGCATACAAGACACGTTCGTTTTCACCCCCACACGCACTTAGCATCGATATCTCATCTCATACAACGCAAGCATTCACACACACTCACACACGTACGCAGATTTCTGCTACTTGAACCACTCGCACACCAGGGACTTAGGTTCTACACTCTCTCCCGACTTGTTTGTACCCCCTACTACAAACTCCTGAGCATAAGGAAGATCTCCTCTCCGACTGGACGTAGGGTATTACTCTCCGGAGGCCCGAACCAGTATAACCCCAAGTGTCTCCTGTGCTACCATGCGGATTAGAACACGCGCTCTTATATAAATTTACTTGTCGGTGGTACCGAACCCCGACAAAGACCTTTGACCTGCTGCGCACTATCAGAGGCGACCTTGGTCGCCACCGATGTCGTCGTCTCCTTGGCCCCAAGGGCCTGGCTTGTGACGTCTCCCGCGGACGTCGCTAGTGACTGCTCCACCGGCATCTTCTCTACCTTGTGCCCAAAGGCCTCCTGGCCTGAGGCATTCTTTCCACTATCCAAAGTAGCAGGGGTCCCCCTGTCAACAAGCAGATTTCGTCAACAGAGATGTACACAAAACACGCAAGGTCAAGCATAAAGGGATCAAGTTCAAAGACGTACATGCCACCAAGCTTCAACCTGAGCTTTATTGGCCTAGGCGGAACCCTCCTCTGCTTCTTCTGCGACCCCTGGTCGCTCGTCCCTTCAGCACTTGGCTTCAGGCGCTCTTCATCAACAACCCCGAGGGGTGTCTCCTTCACCTGCTCGGTCGGTGTGTCGCCCGACCTTGCATCGGCGTCACGCGACCTTGCATCATCTTCTTCACCAGCGCCTGTTCCGACCTCGACGCTAGCTGTCACCGTCTCCGACAATGCGGTGGTATCCTTCCTCTTCCTCTTCTTCTTCTTCTCCGCCACCTGTGTGGCGGCGACTACTTTGGCGGCCTTGGACGCCACCATCTTGCCGGCGACATGCCGTGTGCGCCGGGTTGTTGGCACGGAAGTCCCTGCGGTGGGATCTTCATCATCACTACCTCCCACCGATGAGTCGGGGAGGTAGTCATCGATGTACTGCTGAGGAGGCACCTGGATCTCCTCCGCAGCCCGGACCTTGAAGCTTCATTCACCCTCGTCAGGGAGGGGATCCGGGCTCCAGTACACACCTTCACGACCGTGCATCAGGCGACCTTCGTCACAAGCCAGCAAAAATACACACAAGCAAGTAATCAAGGTCGATCTCGCGACAAGATGACTTACCGCCTCGGTGGGGTGCTTCAGGCACAGTGCCTTGGGGCACGTCCGGTTCTGGATCTGCCCAGCAAACAACTCCTTCACCCGCGCCACCATCTCCTCCTTGGTGGGGTCGGCTTGGCCCCAGTACTCGTAGGCCGGAGACACCCGATCTTGGATCGGCTGCAGGAGCCTCTGGCTGAAGCTGATGGCCACCGCGCCGCCTGTCAGCCCTCCTACCTTCAACTGCGCCAAGTTGTCTAGCAGTGGTTTGATGGCGTCAGCCTCCCGTGACGTCAGCTGATGGTTCCACTTCGGCACCCGAACCGGTGCGAACCCCGACCTTGTCGCCAGTGCCGGCTTCGGGTTGTCGACGTAGAACCACCCTTGCCTCCAGCCTTGGGTGTTGTCCGGCAACACCATCTCGATGTACACCGGCTCCATGTGGCAGCGAATCATGAAGCTGATGCACCCGACGACCTCTGATTTCCCCGTCTTCTTCAGCTCGAAGAAGTACCGCCACAGGCCGAAGTGTGGCGGTATCCCCAAGTACGCCTCGCACAGGTGCACGAAGGAGGAAACGGTGGTGATGGTGTTGGGAACAAGATGTACCAGGTCGATCTGGTAGTAGTGGAGGAGCCCACGGAAGAAGTTGCCCGTGGGGACTCCGAAACCCCGCTCAATGTGCGTGATGAAGGCCACGGTCTCCCCGGTCCCCTCGGTGGGGAAGGCTTCACCGGCAGCCGGCCTCCAGCCCACCTGCTCCTTGGGCTTCAGCAGCCCGTGCTCGACAAGACCTAGGAGCTGCTCCTCGGTCACTCGTCATGCCCTACTTCAAGCCCCCCAAATCTTATTACAACTGATATCTGCTTCGAGGTCTCTTGACCGCTGGACGACCTTCGGGTCTATCATATCGCCTTTACAAGGTCGACAAGGCCCTGCTGCCTGATAGGTCGCCTCAGCCTCCACGGCGGGTTCACACCATGTCTCCTAGGCCCTGCTGCCTGCTAGGTTGCCTCGGCCTACACGGCGGGTTCACACTGACGGCTTCGTGCTTAATGGCTCCACTGCCTGTTGGCGGCCTCCTGGCCATGATTACAGCTCCTCCTCGAGGTCGCTAAGGCTCCGCTGCCTTCTAGGTCGCCTAGACCTACAATTTCCAGGTTGACGACCTGCGTTGTGCCACTGCACAATGGTCGTGTTGATCCAGGTCGATACGGGCTATCTGTCGCTTCATAAGGCCTCCTGAAGGTCGGCGTGCTAAAATAGCCCCGTTGGGACCTTGGTATCCATACCATTGCCACCTGGACGCCTCTAAATCTACTTGAGACACCCCATTTGTCATGCAAATATGTATATACAGCTTCATAAGCTACAAGGACTCTGGCCCTTGGCTAGTTACAAGATACAAAGACATTAATGGCCCTAAGCTACCCTACATAAGGGTTGCGACGTAGTCTACACTAATAAGGCGCGTCACAAGTTTTCTTCTAGCTCCAGGACCTGGTTGAACACCTCTACAGCCACTGTAGAGGCAGCTGCCACACAGCCACCTCTACTTGAGCTCCAACAGGTTTCCTGTGGTACCCAGCATCAAGTCTGAGCTTCACCACAAGATTCCAAATGGAACCAGCATCACCTCGGGCCTCTCCGGGTGGAGCGTCGTGTTCTCCAGCATCACATCAGGCCTCAGCGTGTAAGGCCCAGCGATGCATGTACTACCCCATGCCGCACCTGGATTCCTCGGTGGGCCCGGGGGAAGAGGCTGATCAAGTTCTTCTGCCTTCGCAAGCATTCTTCTAGCTCCAAGCATGAATGGCACTAGCTCTATGCTCTGGTGGACAGACGCAAGTCCATAGGATGAAAAAATTACTACACAGCATTGACATGGCTTCCTCAAGTGGCTTGGGTGCTCTGCTCAATGGTGTAGGTGTCTATTTATACCCGCGGCACTCGGCCTTTGATCTTATCTGCAAGCCTCCTTGCGTGGCATCCTTATCCTCAAGGTCATTGTACCCGCGTGGAGCACGAGGTGACTGTTCACCCGTGAGAGGCATTGGCGCGCCTTTCCCCTACCTGACTGCCTTTGGCACTTTTTGTCTCTTACGGATGGACAGCGGCCTGCATCAAGTGTGAAGGCAGACCCGTGACCATACAGTGTGCTTATGATTCAGGTTGTGTCAGCCTTTGGTATCTGGTGTCTTCTGCAAGATTCCAGAGGTTTTGTCCTATTGGATCGGTTCATCAGAGCACGGTCTTGTTTCCTAAGCAGAAGGCCGTAGGTTCATTCTTTCTTTCTTCTTCTTCGGAGCATCAAACCGGCCATTCTGGTCACTTTACTGCTCGGGGGCTACTACACTAGTGCGTCTTGCGACGCCCTATTTCCCCTAGGTCGCATTGTTGATGGTTCAAAACCGCGTTCAACTTCACCGCAAGTACACGGAGTGACTTGGTGCCTTTTTCACCAAGGGAGGGGACCCCCTAGGTTCTTGTCAATCCACGGAGCAAGGGAATTACTTGCGTTTAACCTAACACTAACTTAGTTGATTAAGGACTTTATGATGTAAAGATTAATCTATAAAGTAAAGACAAACTAACCCTAGATTATGTTAAAGAGAAAGAGAAAGGTGGTTCATGAGTATGAAGAACGTATGCCCATGGAGTCTAGGTACTTGAGATGCAATCACCCAAAACATGATAAACCCCGATCCAATCTATCTAAGGATGTGAACAAAGAATTAGGCGTTTCCCTTCCCTCATACATGTCACTACGCGAAGGTAATCGTCGCTAACCCTAATGAACATGGTATGTTGACGTGATCTACGGGAGCAACCCCGAAGGCAATGGTAGCTAACCTTAATCATTAAGCATCATCAACAAGAAGGTATGATAGATAAAAGATCCAAACGAGAGTGGGTGACTACATGTCAAGATCCATTACAACTCCATGGACAAACGATTACTTTACCCCATCAAGACTCTAGGCATGGCATCGTTGAACATGGTGGATGCCCTCGATGGAGTCTGTCTCTCGGTGTCCTTCAATTCTGACAGCGCCGTGGCAAGGCCTCGGCGTCCTCCTTCCTCGTGGTGGCCTCCGTTGACCTCGGTGATGATCCTCTTGAATCTTCACCCTCTCGATCAACCCTCTTCCTTGTGTTTGATTTCCCGAGGCTTCTCTGATCGTCTTTCGTGAATGGCTCCTCTCCTCAAACAATTAGGGTTCCGCGAACTTATCACCGAAGAAAGGCGGCGGCGAACTGACCCGGAATGGGGGTGGGCCGGCCGGCCCATTCCCGGCCCGGTTCGTCTCCGTCTTTTGCCACGTGTCATTTCTTGCACTATAGGGTTTTTTCCTCCTTCGGATATGGGCTTTGGACGTCATTATCCCTGCAACCAAGTTAAGGGGTCTTCATGCATGATCTTCCGGTCTTTTCATCTTGGTCCTCAGAGATTCTTCATTAAAGCACATTGGTCCTTGCCACCTTTAGAGTCAAGTTCACACACGGTCGGAGCCTCTTGATCATCATGTAAATCGTCCTCCGAACCGAGTGAATCTCTTCTCATTTAGTGCATGAATTCCTGCGTAAACATATACTCCAAACCACACATCCAACGATGAACTTGTTATATCATTAGTATGCCTAGTGGCGGGTTAGTTCCAAAATGAAATCCAAACTATAACATAACAAGTGTTCTTGGTTGATGGAAATCGACCACCAACATCCCCCACGCTTAGATCTTGCGCGTCCTTGAGCGAGTTGCTCAAAAATTGTTCATCCACGAAGTTGAAACATGCTTCGTCAATTCTTTCCTTTCAAGTTAGTCAATCATTCATCTTTAATATAAGAGACATGAAACAAAGATCATAATGTAAACATGGGTGTTTAGAAATTACCAATTCAAGACTTACCCCATAACTCATACCTTTTCACTAGAGATCTTCGACTTCATCCATACTTGCTTTCTCACTTTCATCGGAGGGTTTTTACAGACTTTTAGAAATAAAATTCCTGCACAAAACATTAGACAAATTCCTTCTCCAAGTTCTCACATGTCACTCATTTAAAGTGGCTATCCTAGATAATTTCATAAACTCTCACCTCCCACAAGTCTCTCATTTATGATGTAAGGTGGAGCTATAGGTGTGGCTAGTGAAGCTAGCACAAGTATTATCAAGCTAGGAAAATCCTCTAGTGGTTGTTCACCTTCCAAGCTAATGATCATGAGAATTAAACCATAATGTAGGGGTGTCAAGGATGAGAAGATTTAGAATGGTGGACATGTGCAAAGGAAAAGAATAATGACTTCAAGGCACTAATGATGTCCTCGATGTCAGATTGCACATGGTATGGAATATCAAAGATTCGTTCTCAACATCGTGGCATCCTTCCTTGCACTTCTTTTGATCTTTATTTGACTTGTCATCCTTCACTATACCTCTCTTGCTTTGCCTTGGATTTTCCTTCTTTTCTTTTTCTTCTTTTTTCCTTTTTCTTGTGTGCGCACCACACATATTTATTTATTTTTCTTTTTTCCACATCTTCATCTTCTTCTCTGAGGCTTTTCGCTCATCTTTTGAACATGAATAACAATCTGAATTTTAAATAAAAACATGCCTAAGAATTGAACGAATCTTCAAACATGGGTTGTGTTCAAGGAATAAGATGATAAAAACATGTTTATGGGTTTCGGTATGGAATCCGGTGATGTACGGGGCATTCAATGTGAAATTCCTGTTACCGAATGTATGACGAGGCTAGTAATAAAAGATATACATCAAGAACATGATCATTGCTTGAAATTAGACCTCCCAAGAGAGTAAAATCCTAACCCAAATCATCATGCTAAACAACACTTATGGTGGAGTATATATATATAAAGGCTTTGTATAGGATAGATATTACCTCTCAACTTGGAGAAAGAGATCACTAACCTTCATGGCAAGGTGTTTTTCTTAATTTACAGAAATTAAAGCCTCCAAAGTTAGCATTACTTAAAAGCATGGATGAAGCAAAGTCCTAGATCAAAGTTTGAGTATGGGTGCTTTACAAAAGTAAGTTTCCACTAAACACCACGGTAAACGATTAATCATCAAGTGCATGCTCGAATAACAAAGATAAAGTAAAGACATAACAAGAAAAGAAACAAGAGACTTGCATAAGACACTTTTTATTTCTTTTTCTTGACTCAACGCTAAATTAAGACACTTTCGAGCTAAAAAGATAAAACAAAACTCACACAAGACTCTCACACTTGACTCAAAATTTAAAGACTCGACCTAACACCACTTTAAGTAAAAATTTAAAAAAGGTAGCTAGCTAGCCCCCCCCAACGCTTAGATCTTATGACGTCCTCGTCGTAACTTTACAAAAGGCACAAAGGGGGAGAACATGCTAACTACAACACCTAGTGGTACTTCCCGCATGAGTTGCACCACTCCTTCTTCTTGAAGTTCTTGTTCATCCCGAAGAGCTTCCTTATGTTGCGGTTGAGGTACATGAAGTCGTCTTCCACCATGCGCTCCCAATCTTCAATCCTTTGTTGCATGGCGTTGATGGTGTGGAAACACTCATCAAGGGAAGAGAAGAGCTCCGCAATAGCATTGCGGCAAGCCGCGCAACACATGTTGTGCTCTTCCTCCGGATCATTGTTGTCTCCATCGTCTCCGTCGTCCGGATCGTTGCCGCCATCTGGGTTGCCTCCTTCGCCATGCTCATGATGCTCCTCCGGCTCCTCCTTGGGCACCTCCTCCCAAACATAGAGGTCGTTATTGATGAGGACATCCCTTCCATTGATACAACCATGCCTTGTGCTTCACAAGGACCAATGACTCAAGCCCGTGCACGACAACTCAACTATCAGGTAAAGTCATTCCTCGCTGCTCATACAAACTTATCTCTGGACGGGATGCTACTTAATTATGGTGATGAATGCATTATTCTTAGGAACATGGAACATGCAGAAGAGGAGGGAAACAACCACACCAACCCAGGATGTGCACAAGCTCCCCGTTTGGAGATGAGGACCGTTCCCACTCAAACGTTGTGACCCACCACGTTTTGAGTAGAGCGGACAGAGCGGGAGGGGCGCTCCAACTCAAACGTTGTGATCCACCACATTTTGCGTTGAGCGGACAGCAAGACAACAACATATTGTTTTGGTCATAACTTTTGACTCCGGATGTTGTTTGGGGCGTATGAGTACTCGACGGAAAGCTCTTGAAGTCAACTTTCAGATGGATCAGAAGACATCTTCAGATTCAGATGGAGTCGCCCAGATTTTACAGAGAGATGTCCGGATCTACCAATCAAAGGCTGATAGCCTTGTATCTAGTAAAGCCCATTAGGGGCCCATTCTAATTTAGGGTTTACACCCTCCCACGCCCCTTGGCTGTTATTTTATGTATAAATACCCCTCTAGCCGCCAGAGGAAGTTGGGTTTTGCTTAGTTTCATTCTGTCAAGAACAGGACACCGATTCTTCGGTTGTGGAACCCCATTCGTGAGTTGAATCATTTACTTTCTGTAATTTGGTTGCTTCTCCGTGCACATGCTTGTGTTCTTCGATTTCGCAGGCAAGAGTAAGACTTCTTGGTGAGGTCAATCGAGCTGCAGCTTGGTTGATAACCAGAGGGTTCGTGGTGCTAAGATTGCGGGGTTCATTTCTTTGGATTTGAAGCCGGATCGGTGTGTCTCGAATCCGCCCAAATCGATAGTTATCAAAACCTTTTGGAAGATCGGGAACCCAAGTCCTATCAGTTATCATCTCTTCCACCGGCTGCCCACGAGCTAGGGCTTCGATCACCAGAGTAGTCGCTATCTCCGTAAAACTCCGCTGGCTCGGGGGTCTTCTCTTTGTAATCCTTCCTTTTCTTCCCAAGGAGCCTCTTCGAGCGGCAAGCGGGAGAAGCGGGCTTTTCCTTCTTCTCTTCAACCCATGGATTTGGGCTAGCCATGCGCCTTGTCAGGACACGCCCTCCGCAACGAATCCACGTGGTCCTCTTCACCTCCTCCTTGAGCTTTGGTACTATAGCGCACCGGCAAAGCTCCTCGGTCACCGGAGTTGGAGAAGGGAGGCGTGCTTCTTCTTCCATGGTTGCCTTCACCTCCTCCTTGCCTTTGGTGCTGCTCGGGGATGCCATGGGTGCTTGGGTGCTTTCGTGGAGGTTGGAGATTGCAATTGAGATGCAAACCTCGAGCTCCCCAGGCGTCCTTAAACATCCCTGGAAGGATTCGGCCTAAACCCTCCCTTACTTATTTTGTCGCTCCTAAAAAGGGAAGGCAAGAAAAGGAAATGCACCGAACCGCGTCCCAGATAAAAACGGGACGAAACGGAGGAAGGGGGGGTGGGCCGGTTGGCCTGGGCCGGTCGGCCTGCCCCCTGCTTTGGGCCCCTGCGGCCCAACTTTCGCGGCCCTCCGTGTTTCGTGAATACTAGCCCAGGTGGTGGTAAGGTCCAGCTAAAAATTATGAAAAGGACTCGAAATAAATACAAAAACAAAAACATATTTACAGAAAATTTACCTTGCTTTACGTCTTAGGCTTGATGCTCAGGCTCGTTCTCCATGTGATATATATCAATGTAGTCGATGGGCACGATGTCTTGTTCAAGAAAAACCTTTAACCGTTGACCATTAACCACATATTGATCTCCTTTCACGTCCATGATTGTTACCGCTCCATTTGGTGAGACTGAGTGAACGATGTACGATCCATCCCATTTGCTCTTCAACTTTCCTTTCCTGAATATTTTGAACCTTGAGTTATAGAGGAGAACCTTGTCACCTTCTTTAAATTCCTTTGCTCGAAGCCTTTTATCATACCATCTCTTCATTCTTTCCTTGTAGATGGCTGCACTCTCATAAGCTTTGAGCCTCATCTCTTCTAGTTCACTTATTTGAATCTTCCGTTTGATTCCCGCGGCGTCGAAATCAAGATTCATCTCCTTGATCGCCCAATATGCTTTATGTTCTAACTCCAAAGGTAAATGACACGATTTACCATAAACAAATTGATATGGTGTCATACCTATTGGTGTCTTGTGTGCCGTCCGATATACCCACAATGCTCCATCCAATTTCTTCGACCAATCTTTACCTCCTTTTTCAATGGTCTTGTTAAGAATGCTCTTGAGCTGCCTATTTGAAGTTTCCGCTTGACCATTGGTTTGTGGGTGGTAAGTCGTGGCCACTCTATGCTCGATCCCCAACTGGGACAAGCATTTTCTAAAGCTATTTCCCGTGAAGTGTGTTCCTCCATCACTTATCAATACTCGCGGGACTCCATAGCGTGGGAATATAATATTTTTGATCATGAATATGGATTCTTCCATTGAAGCTCTTCGACAAGGGATAGCCTCCACCCATTTGGATACATAACCAACAATAACTAGAATATGCTCATATCCATTTAACTAGTGAAAGGTCCCATGAAGTCAATCCCCCATATGTCGAATAGATCAATTTGCAAGTTGTAGTTCAAGGGCATAGCATTTCTTTGATTTATATTCCCCGTTCTTTGATATTCCGGACAAGAAGCAACATACCTTTTCGAATCTTCATGCATCTCCGGCCAATAAAATCCACTAGCCCATACCTTTGCTTGAGTACTAAAATGTCCATAGTGTCCTCCATATTCGCCCGAGTGACACTTTCTCAATATTTTGCCTCTTTCATCTCTTGGTATGCACCTTCGTAAGACTCCATCCGCTCCAAGTCTAAAGAGGTAAGGTGCATCCCAATAATATTTTTGGCACTCGGCGATCACTCTCTTTTGAGCGTTCCTATCCAAGTGATCAAGTGGCATTTTTTGTATAGCTCGAATAATGTTGATCATCCAAGTATCTTTGTCAAGGATGTGATAGAGGTGATCATCTCTCATCTTATCTTCAATGGGCTCTTTATCATCCTCACGATTCATCCTTGATAAATGGTTGGCCACAACATTTTCCGACCCCTTTTTATCCCGAATCTCCATATCAAATTCTTGCAAGAGAAGGATCCATCAAATCAACCTTGGCTTAGCATCTTTTTTAGACAAGAAATACTTGATCGCCACATGATCGGTGTAGACAATCACTTTAGAATTCACAATATATGATCTGACTTTTTCAAAGGCAAACACTACCGCGAGCAATTCCTTCTCCGATGTTGCATAATTTAATTGAGCTCCATTGAGGGTTTTGCTAGCATAATAAATAGCGTGTACCTTGCCTTCTTTTCGTTGTCCCAATACCGCTCCAACGGCATAGTCGCTAGCGTCGCACATTATCTCAAAAGGTTGACTCCAATCGGGCGGTTGAATGACGGGTGCGGTTACGAGAGCTCTCTTTAATGTCCGGAATGCCGCCAAGCACTTGTCATTGAAATTGAATGGCACATCTTTTTGGAGAAGATTAGTCAATGGCTTGGTAATCTTTGAGAAATCCTTGATAAATCTTCTATAGAATCCTGCATGGCCCAAGAAACTCCTCAAAGACTTGATATCTGTCGGCGGTGGAAGCTTTTCAACCGTTTCAACCTTAGCCTTGTCCACCTCAATCCCTCTCTCGGATATCACGTGTCCCAACACTATTCCTTGTCTCACCATGAAGTGACACTTTTCCCAATTTAGCACCAAATCAACCTCCGAACACTTAGTGAGAACTTTATCCAAATTTGCCAAGCAATCCGCAAAAGTTTTACCATAGATGGAGAAATCATCCATAAATACCTCAACAATTTCCTCGATGAACTCCGAAAATACCGCCATCATACATCGTTGAAAAGAGGCTGCAGCATTGCATAAACCAAAAGCCATTCTTCTATACACAAATGTTCCATAAGGGCAAGTGAATGTTGTCTTATGTTGATCATCCAGGTGAATAGGTATTTGCATGAACCCCGAGTACCCATCAAGAAAGCAAAATTATGCATGATTTGCTAACCTCTCAAGCATCTCATCGATGAACAGTAGGGGGAAGTGATCCTTCTTCATTGCTTTGTTCAATTTTCGATAGTCAATACACATCTTCCATCCGGTCACAGTTCTTTGCGGTATCAATTCATTCTTCTCATTCTTCACCACGGTTAAACCTTCTTTCTTAGGCACACAATGTACGGGGCTCACCCATTCGCTATGCGGCACCGGGTAGATGATTTCGGCATCCAACAACTTGATAACTTCATTCTTCACCACCTCTCGCATGGCATGGGTTAGCCTCCTTTGATGGTCCACTACGGGCTTGCATTGATCCTCCATAGGTATGCGGTGAGTGCAAAATACTGGGCTAAGTCCTTTAAGGTCATTTATTGAATATCCCATCACTTTCTTGTGCTTCATTAATAAATTCAGCAACATATCATTCTCCTCGGGACTCAATTCATCACTCACAATCATGGGATAAGTCTTGTCCAGGCCCAGAAATTCATATTTCAATCCTTTGGGCAATGACTTAAGATCCACCTCCGGTGCTTATGGTTCCTCATGTACAATTTCTCCAAGGTCTTCAAATTTATCCTCCTCCAAGCTTCCGTCTTGTGGTTCTAGTCCTTTGGTTGCTTCCACTAACTCCTCATCTAGCTCATCATTGGATTCATTCTCCATTGCTCTTTGTAGCGGATCCCTGAAAGTCTCAACAAAATGAAGGCTCCCTACCTCTTCGTCATCAAGAGGTAGGGGTGAGGCAATTCTAGAAGCGGGAAGAAAATTGTATGTGTGATTATCCCCATCAAGATTAATAGTCACTTTTCCTTTTTCGGCATCTAAAACGGCATTAACCAACTTAAGAAAGGGTCTACCAAGAATCACATGATCATTTTTATCATAGTAGACATCAACGATGAAGAAATCGGTTGGAATGCATTTTTCAGAAATTAAAACTTCTAGGTCACGAGCAATTCCTAGAGGTTTAACAATTCTACCATCTCCCATAATTAACTTAGTAGAGGTTGGAACTAGGTCAATGGTGTGATCATGAATTTCATCAAAAATTTTAGAAGACAAGACACTTACTTGTTCTCCAATGTCGCATAACGCCTTGCAATTAATGTTGTTAACCTTGCAATCTATACGCGGCGATGTCTTCTCTTCTTCATCGGATCCTATGGCAAAAATTTCAGCAAGGCGGGCGAATGGTGACGCCTCGGGCTTGATTCCCATGATTCTTTTAGCTTCGTCCACATGGTCCAGATCAACTTCTTCTTCGCTAAAGAGTTTTTGAAGGACCTCCCCGGTTGTCTCTAGGTTGTATGAATGTTCCACTTGTTTTTCCTGCGGGAAGTCTATTTCCAAAGCTTTTGTTTGATTGCGACATGGTCCTGTTGGATTTGGGGTTTTCTTGGTACTTCACAGTTCGTGACAGCGACAGGTCGAACAGTAGTTGACCAGTGGCGGAGCCAGAAAAATAAACTAGCTGGGGCAAGGTCGAAGCTGCTGCCGCGCACTGCCCAGAGCTGCTGCCGCCACCGCTTCCCGAAGCCACCGTCGTCGCTGCCTGGAGCCGCCGCCTGCCGCCGGTTGTGCCCGCTGTGCTACTGCATACTCTCGATTTATAGAGATTAGACCATGAGCGCCATGGGCTACTGCTTGTTGGAATAATCTTGACATGTTTGCGTTCGTCGTGTGTGTGCGTACGTTTAGATTGAGTCTGTTAGCCTATTGGTTGCATCGTGTGTGCGTGCGGTTAGGCTAAGTTTGTTTGTTAGCTTGTGTTGGTTTGATGGAGTTAGACATCAGGCGATGGGCTTGTGCGGCAAGTCCGTTGTGCAGCGAGGACGGAGTCGTTTGGCGTGCGTGTGTGGCACGAGGATTGGGCGAGTCGTGCGCGGAGTTGGAGCTGGCGCATGCGGCGGCGTTCCGGATCGTGCGGATCACAGCTTGAAGACCGGGAGAATGGAGTTCGTGCTCTAGGCGTGTGTGCGTTCCCAGGTCCATAAAAGGCCATTGTACTCTCCGGTGTTGGTGTTCGAGTCCTTTGATGGAATAGGAAGCCAAGATACAGGCCGTTCGGCGGCCGCGGCGTTCGTCGCCGGAAAACACTGTTCTTCTTCCTCCTTGCGTCTGTGCGTGAGCGTGAGTGTTCAAAGGGCTAGTTCCAACACTGCTGGGCTGGCAGCAAGTGGTTAATAAAAGCCCAGTTGAAGGGTTATCTCCTACCTTGGACAGGACAACCAACACCCAGGCAGCCGCCATGGCTCCATTCAGAGTGTCGTCGGAGCTCTGAAATGTCGCCGGAGCTCTGAAATGTCGCCGGAGAAGAAGGGAGTTACTCGAGTAAGCTCAGATCTAGCTGGGGCGGCCGCCCCAACTCGCCCCAACGTAGCTCCGCCACTGAGTATGACCCTGAGGTTTGGGTCGTGAATTTTGATGATTCAATTTAGGCCACTTGTATTCAGCGTGTTTTGCAGCCATGGCCGTTCGATCTGGTTCGAGCATATATTCTTCTTGGTTTATGGAGATCTTCATTGTTCCCTTAGAGGAAAGTTGTAATTTTTTGTGAATGAAGATTGCATGCCCCAAATTTGGTATAAAACTCCCAAAATTTTACTCATGAGACTCACATGCAGCCTCCATGTGTTCCTTGTTTTTTTTTTTAAGAAAACGTGTGTCCTTGTTTACAATTGCTATTTGCTATCAGTTGCTAATCTCCTTTTATTTTCAGATCGAACAGAAGAGTGCTCAATTTCCTTGGCAGCTAGCGGGTGGAAGAAGATTCGGTCGGCTCACCACCATACTAGGTATGGATCATACAGGATCTTACCAGAATCGAACGACAGCTGACATACGCCCTCAGTTCCTAAATATAAACATTTGTTGACTTTTTCTGTTTACGTTTGGCCGTTCGTCTTATTCAAAAAATTATGAAAATATTATTTATTTTGTTATGACATGTTTTATCATCGTGTATATTTTAAGTACATTATGATTATTTTCATATTTTTATAAATTTTTTGAATAAGACGAACTCAAACGTGATGCCCAAAAATGGAGAAATGTTTATATTTAGGGACGGAGGGAATATATTAGTATTATGGTAAAGACTATAATAAGGCCGGCCGTCTTTTTTTTTTGGTCGGAACGGCCGGACTGATCCACCGCCCGTGCAGCGTCGTACAGCCAGGAACGGTAGCCGCGCGCGTCACTCCAATTCCCAACCGGGCCCACTAGTCATGCTAATCGACACAGAACTGTTCAAATATCGGGTCACGCGCCTGTTTATCTCTTTCATCCCCCTCATTTCCACTGGCTTCCTCTCTCTCTCTAGGGTTTGTCTCTGTCCTCCTCCTCCCGGTGATTTCTCCACTGGTCACTGCATCGTCGGATGCATCAATCAGCTGTGGCATGGAACTACAGATCGATGACATTGAAGCACGGAGCGCGCAAATTGGTTGGTTGTTCCTCGAATCC
Organism: Cenchrus fungigraminus; assembly: GCA_036936925.1. Lineage (NCBI taxonomy): Eukaryota > Viridiplantae > Streptophyta > Magnoliopsida > Poales > Poaceae > Cenchrus > Cenchrus fungigraminus. The sequence continues at coordinate 55,626,941 of CM072769.1, read as the reverse complement.
CCATCTATTTTTCACCATTTTCCTCCCGATTTCATTTGATTTTCCTTCGGATTGTGTTTTGCATGGGGATTTTCGCGGCGGGGGTGTAGGGCTCTAGGCCAGCGTGAGTGCAAGCGAGACACGGGATCCACGGATTGGATCGGAGACCGCAAGCCTATCACGCACGGAGGACAGGTTTCGTCCCTTCAATACCCATCGGGTTCTAAATCTCGCCTGATTTTTTCATTCTTCGCATGCTGCGTTTGTAGAGTTTTCTGCTGATTGGAGACTGCAAGCCTATCGTGCACGAAGGTAAGGCTTTGTTCCTTCAAAATCCCTAAGCACATCCTGTATTATGCTGATGTATTTTTTTTCCTACCCAGTTCTGAGCGCTTACTCGACCATTCTGACTGCTGCAGTGGAAGAATACCTGAGAGGAGGGGGTGCTTTTTTAGGGGGCTCATAGAAAGGTATGCATCAACTGTTCTTTCTACTGCTTGTGTCTGATTGGCGATATATATGGTGTGTGCTAGATTTTTTTAATGAAGCATATCAGTTTTGTTGACATTGAACACATGTTATTTTTCTCTGATATATGATTCTTAGCATAGGACCTCGGGAACACATTTACTTGTCGGCAATCATAGATTGTGAACAACACAGGATATGATGAAGCAATTTAGGATCACAGGATGAAGCATTTGTAGACCATTTAATATAGAAAATTAGCATTCTAATAGTATAATTTAGCAACTTTATAAAATCCTTTTTATTTACTATTTTTTATAATTTATAGCATCCCTCTTGGTTAAGCTAATATAGTCATCATAGCATATAGTGTATTATAATTCATTTCTCGTGCAGTAGTAACAATATGTTTTCCTGTAATGTGCACAAAAAACAACTAGAGAGGAGGATCTGAATCCACTGTTGCCATTTTTTCATTGTCTAACTTTTTTCTAAATGGTATGATCATCTTTTATTCAACTAAAATTTTAAGTTGGTTTTCTTGGTTTCTCAATCAGTGGCCTTTTCTTTTTGAGTTTTAACTTTAGTGCTCAGTTTATATTTCTTTTCACTTTGGTTTCTGTAGTGGAGGAAGATCTTTCCTAAGACTAATTGATTGAGACTGTAGTGGAGGAAGAACAGAAGGAAAGGTGTGGGAGGCGCATATAAAAGGTGAGCTACTGTTTTGTTTTCCATCACCGGTATGTATGGGCAGGATTATTTTACTATCTAGAACACAGACTGAAATGTCGATTGATTCACAGGACAATCGTTGTGAGATGCAATTAGTATATATGAAACAATTTTGTTAGACAATCATTGTGAGATGCAAGTAGATTCACCAGACTGGTAAGTACATTTCAGCTTTGATGTTTTACTATATTCTTTTTTTCATGAAGCAATTTAGAACCTATGATGAAGCATTGTAGGACACATAATATAGAGAAATAGCCCCCCATGTTAAGTAAGTTTGTAGTATTTAGTATACCTGGTTAGCAACCACGTTAGCCACCGAAACCAGTAGTTCATGATGCCGTTTATTTTCATGGAATCATTATGTATGTTCTGAATAACATATCCCCTTGTAAGCTGTATTTCTCAATCAAACCAATGCTGCCAGATGTATACACTGCCCTTTTTAGCTCCCCTTAGTTGATCTTGTGAATTAAAACACATTGGTTTTTCACACACCATGAACCATGAATCCATGTTCCAGTACAGAGTTGGACAACTATTTTTTAGTTCCAAGTGTGTAACAAACACTAGAATGATGTTCTCATACAAGTGTATTTTTAGTTTTTTCATTCAGTACATGCATCTGATTTTTTTCACATCATTTTTTTTGTTTGTTTTTGCGTAGCAACTCCCCCGACATCTCTGGCGAAAATCTGACAATTTTCCTATATCAAATCAAGCTGGAAGCAATCAGTTAATACAATGCCTATAGCACCTATGTTATTTCTCTTATCATCATTTCTGAAACATTTCAGTATTTGGGCAATCTTGTGAGCACTCTATTTGTGTCGGTTTTTTAAATCAAGGTCAGAGATATTTGGTTCTATAATTCAGCAATTTAGGTCCTACCCTGAAGCATCGTAGGATATACAATATAGCTATTTAGCAACCATGGATAAGCAGGTTTGGTCGTAAGATTTATAAATTAAGAATTTGTACTCATAAGTTTAGCTTTGTGTAAATGGAGAGGCTTTTAATTTTGCTATAGGAATTACTTATAGCCTAGAACTTTGTTTCCTGTTTACAGCCGCTGATAAATCTATTTTTTTTATGCACTTGTTTTTCCTTTTTACTTTTGGTTCTTCATCCACTTCATTAGTGTTTCTTCAGCTTTTTTTATCCACTTACTACTGATAGGTCTTGGCAAATCCCTTTTTTCCTATCAAAGTATTATCTCTGTAGGCACAACTTCTTTAGTATCAGACGTGACTACAGCTGCAGGAGGATTCTACAGTAGGAAACTCAACAATAGTTTTGGGAAGCAATTATTCTGTCCATACATTTGTTTGCCCTTCCTAATCTCGGTTTTTTTCTTTGCCCCTTCCTAATCTCAGTTTTAGTCAGCAGCTCGTCCTGCTTGTCCAAGATCAGCTTCTCTGCTGAACAGACACCACTGTTTATGTTACAAGTTATCTCAATATTAGAGTCATGTGCCTTTTTTCATTCTAGACCGAACATTTTGCTTCCAAAGTAGTATGATTTTCCATTTACAAATAGTTACGTTCTTCAATAGAACCGCCTTTTAGATATCTGTATCTCTATCTCAATAGTACCACACCTATTTTTTCCTTCTGCGACTAAAATTAATTTTGTAGGCAACCTACATCTTTTTGGTCATGTGATTTAGGAAGGATCTTCTTTTTTAAAAAAATAAATCCGCATTGCCTGAGATGCATCAAACATTATTTCAGTATAAACCATACATGCCACATGCAGTCTTATTGTTATACCTCAAATCCCCCATTTTAGCATTTTGTGATCTATTTTTTTAACACTTTCCCCCATATACAAATTATCTGCCATTTTTGTTCTATGGATCAATATGTGGAATAAGGTGACTTACTCTGAATGAATTGAACAAGAAAATCATCCATTTTAATTTTGTATTTCTTGAATTTTTGATTTGCCAATTTCATGTGTATATTATTACTAGTTTGTTGAGCAATAGTTTAACTGAAAAGATTGAGAAAATAGGTTCCTTAGATTGTGAGAAAACCAGAATTGGGGAACTGCTTAATTGCGAGAAAGCGTTATTGTCGTGTTTCTCACCAACAGATCATATAAATCAGTTGAAAATAGGTACCTTAGTTAGGTAAAGTATTGAATTTCTTAGACTGCAGTTACCTGATTCTCTTTATTGTTTTAGTAGTAATTTTAAGAAAATTATTATTCTTAATTAGGCTATTATCACTAATCCATGGTTCCCTTTCCTCATTTCAGTCCCATAAAACGGTGTTTAGAACCTGGTGTGCCTTTCTTTTCCGCCTGCAAGATTCCTGAATGAATCAGCACTAGAACATGCTTTTCACCTGTAAGGCTTATACCATTGTTTTCTGGGCATGTCTCTTATAGAGTTTGAGTTTTCCATAATGAAACACATTTTCTTTTTTGCCCTCACAGCCACGTGTTCGATAACCTAAAAGTTCGTCAGATTGTCACCGCCGACAATGAGCTCAACATTGTTGTAGTAGCTCCAACCTTTTTGTTTGGTCTGTAGAGTGGAGGCAATCGTGTCTCATAAGCTTGTATGCTGGCAGTTGTGAATCTTTGCTATTGTTCAGAATTTTAGATAGGTGAAATGCCTTACAATATGCTCTAATTTACTTACAATTTGTCAAAGATTTGCTTTTATGAGATCCAAAAATTGCTTTCTTTGTACCTATTGAGTTGAATTACCAGATTGTAGGAACGTCTAGAAGGAATCAAATTTGGTGGTGGAAAACTACGGAGTAGGCCTGATTGGTGCCAGTTGTTTCTCTTTATCTGCGAGCTTTTTTACCAGAAGAGGAAAGATTGCACACGTGTTATGTTTGTTTTCTAAAACCGGAGCGGCCATGCGGTCGGTCTAACGTACGGCCGGCCGTGCCTTAGCCACGTCCTAGTATTATATCTAGGATTTTTTTGTTTGTAGGACACTGAATTTTTGTGACTTGTTCTGTGGAATTTTTTTGTCTGCTAGACACTTGATTTTTGTTTGTACCCCAGACGAAGTTTTTGTTAACTGTGTTCTGCAGACAAACTCACTTCTTGTAATTGTCCTATGAACCAATTGCCCCTACTGGCTTCTAAGCAATCTTTGCACTTCACCTTTTTCAGGTGTTACCAAGATGGCAGGGACTAACACCCAGAATTCTCCTGTACCCTCTACTAGGGACTGGACGTTGGTATCCCTTGATGCCCTCTCATTGATCTTCGCCAAGCTTGATGCCTTCGATATCCTGATGGGTGCAGGCCTTGTGTGCCGCTCGTGGCTCCAAGCCGCTAAGGTGCCTGATCTGTGGCATTCTGTGGACATGGTGCGGAACATGGCCATCAAGGGGAAGTTCAGACGTAAAGAATGAGATGTGATGTACACCATGTCAAAGGCAGCTGTGGATCGCTCGTGTGGGCAGCTAGAGGTGTTTGTGGGGGAGTGGTTTGTTGATGATGACCTCCTCAATTATATTGGGGACAGGTATTACTAACACTTTGGTATTAGATATGTGTTCGCATTTCAGTCCATTTAGGAGTTATTTGTGTTATTTGTGTTCAAGATTCTAGACCCAATTTCAGCACCAGTATTCTTTTTTGTCTTCAAATCTGCTGAGGAAGTTTCTTAGTGTGCAAACTTCATCTACATCTACAGGAGTGGAGCATTGCTAATATCACTAGACTCTCATAAATGCAGGACCTCATGATAACTAATAATGAATCCTAGTTTTTATTGATGGGCTTAAATGTAGAGCATGTATATTTGTGCTATTAGATTTTTCTTCCAAAATTTTCTTTTCTTAGACATGAGTGCTCCTAATTCTGAATTGGAGTTTGTCGCTTGTAACCTCCACAAGTACATAACTGAGGAATATCGGTTGTTCTGCAAAATCTGCAAAGTTTAGTTCTAAGAGCTGTTTTAAAATTTTAACATATATACTTGTTCATATCATGGCATACTTGTACTTTCAGCCTTTCATGTCCATTTCTTAGCTTGATTCTTTATTTCTTTGCTCTCTTTTCTTTCATTGCTCTATGCTTGCAAATCTGTACGTTTGTATACGGTTTTTCCTTATTATTTCCTCTGGTATTGTTATTCAATCAAAGGGTTGTCTGGTTTCTTTCCAGCCACATGTTTACGCCACTGCTATTATTGATGTTGGAAAATCTACCTTACCTTGCTGACTTAAAACATTTGAGTTCTATGATTCCCTTGAACCCTAATGAATTGTTTTATTTTTCTTTTGAGTGGTCAATTTGTTCTATAATTGCTGTTCGAAGATCTACCTTAACTTGTTGCTCTGACTGTGGAGAGTGATGCTTTTGCAGGAGCCCCTCTCTGAAGAGCCTTCAACTAATCTCTTGCCCCGATGTCAGTAACAAAGGATTTGCAGAGGCCATAAAGAAATTCCCTTTCCTTCAGGAGCTTGAGCTCTCAGGTTGTTCGGAAATATGTACAAATGTTGCCTTTGTGACTGTTGGCAAATCATGTCCTCAGCTGAAGCACTTCAAACTAAACAAGCTCGGACTCCTCCATGATGGAGGTAGGCATTGCTCTGACCGTGGAGAAGCCCTGGGGATAGCAACTATGACAGAGCTACGCACGCTTCAACTCTTGGGCCATGAACTCACCAACGCTGGGCTTATAGTCATCTTGGAAAACTGCCCCCACCTGGAGTCCTTGTATATGCGTTGTTGCTTGAATGTTAAAATGGACGACACCCTTCGAGATGCATGCACTGGCATCAAGACACTGTGCATTTCAGGTTCAGACTGGGAATGACTCCTAGACTGAATATTGGATGGACTTTTATGGTCAAATACGAGTCTAATTTTGACAACGATCTGGACTTCCAGAACCAATCATTTCTTGGAAGATGCGGCTGTGAAGATGAACTTGTGAAGAAGCTAACCATTGCTTCTGATGGTGCGATGGAAGTTAGTGCAGTATGTTCTAGAGTCTGTACTTGTGTTTCTCGTGTTCTGACTGTCTAATAAGTGATCCTGTATGGACATATATAAAGCTGATGGTGCGATGGAAGTTATTGTAGTGATGTATGGTCTATAGTCTGTACTTCTGTTTCTCGTTCTCTGACTGTTGATCCTGTATGTTCTATAGTAGTATAGTCTGTCATTCGAGATGCATGTTCTATATAGTCTTTACTTCTGTTTCTGAGTATGTCTGTTGAATTTGCTGGAGATACTTATGTTATTTCCAATTTCAGAACAGATCCCTGGATGGTATACAACTGATTAATCTTGTGAAGAATTTTGTGTGAACTCTAGTTTCAATTTTGTTCAACATACCCGATATTTCAACAAATTGTCTTTGCTGTGGACCTTCAAAATTATTTTTTACCGGATACAGGGTCTGCTCGCTGCGCCCAGACTAGTTGTTTCAAGCAACACCACCTGTATTTTGGGCAAGATAAAACAAAGAACAGTCTTGCATAATCTCTTTGCCCTGCGAATATTTCAGTATAAATCCACATATATGGTTCATCTCTCCTATATTTTTCATTGCAAACTTGCAGGGATGGTAGCCTTCTTGCAATTGCCCGAGGGATATGTGCAATTCCTTTGGACACCTGAAATCAGCATCAAGCTTAGTCATGGGTTTAACTTGTAAGTCAACATTCACTATCTATCAACGTTGCTCACATGTCATGCCTTTTCTCATATCCCCTCTGTTTTTATTTGTACGCCGTACATGCATATCAAAACTCAAGTATTATATTTTTTTATCAATACTTTAACTATCAATTTTTTTAGTTTTATATTATAAACTTTATATGTTAGGTTTTGTATAATCAAAGATACTCTAGAATGATCGAGTTAAAGTGTAATTTGGAAGATCAATACTTTAACTATCAATTTTTTTAGTTTTATATTATAAACTTTATATGTTAGGTTTTGTAAGATACTCTAGAATGATCGAGTTAAAGTGTAATTTGGAAGATCGTGTCAAACCATGTCACGGCTTATATATAAATAAAAATAGAGGAATTAATGCATCAACGCAGCTGCTATCTCCATCGTGCTTAGTTCGGGCAACAATGAGTCTGTTCCGCAGATCTTCTGCTAATTTGTATGACTGATCTCTAAGAGAAAAAAGTGTGTGCTGATTTGTACAGTTGATTTATTCAGAAAATACTATGCAAGAAACATAAAGAAAGAAGCCGAACAGACTCAATAATCATGTTTAAAATATCTAATCTATACTATAAGGATCGAAGACAATTGAAAACTTTTCTCACCCAATTCGGGCCCACTTTACCCCTCACGCCGGACCCACCCGTCAAGTTGCATGATAACCAAATAGGTGAAACAACCATAAAAATCACAATTTGGGGAGCGTTTCTGCCAAAAACATAATGTTTTCCTCACCCACTCCGCATCTACCCACCCACTGTACCCGCGTCGGCCCCACCCGACCGCGCACCCGCACCCCACGCCCCTGCGGCGCTAAAGTGAAAAAAATGATTCGATCTCTTATTTCCTTCCCCCGTGCCCTCCCCATCCCGCGAGGCCACGACACGCCCGCACACGACTCCTCCCGCCGGCCGCCGCCCTACCCTCCACACCTCCTAGGCTCCCACCACCCTCCCAACTGCTGGTCGCCGACCGCCGCGGCCGTACCAAAGCTGGATGTCGGATCCCGCCGGTCTCCCTCTTCAATTTTCCCTGTTTTCTCTCTCCCCGTCCATGGATCCGGCCGCCCTCCCTGTGCCGGCCGCCAGCCTCCCCGCCACGGGCCGTCGAAGGGCAGCTGCCCCACGCTGGTTGGCCACTGTATTGCCCCCATCATCCGCTGTGGTGCGCCCCCACCACTGTCGGCCTTGGCTGCATGGAGCTTGAGCTTCTCCATCGACGGTCGCGGTCGCATCCCCTGCAGCAAGGGATCCAGAAAGGCATGTGCCCCCTACCCCTAAGGCCCTAACCCATGTTCAGCAATCGTCAGCATTGGTGTTCCTAGCGCCGTCAAGAAACCTCACATCGGCAGCGGGCCTATGCCCGGGCGGGTGAGACGCAACGGCAGCAGCAGCCCCATCCATCTCCAGTATTCAGTGGGTCCTCGACTCACTAGTATCGTCATTGCGCCTGCACGTGTTGTCCTCGTCCTCAAGTCGTGGGCTCAGGCAACACGGTTGAGTCGATCATGGGTAGGGTTGTAGGAGTTAGCAAGCATTAAGCTCAATGTGTGTATGTTTTTTTATGCTCCTAATGGAGAAGGTCTGATGATATATATGTCTACAGCTTTCGCTCTTGATTGCCTTTTTCACAGCTTGCTAATATCTAGCTAAATTGCTTGCTTATACTATTGTGATAGCGAACCTTACCTGCAAAGTGCCATGACTGAAAACTGAATACAAATTATCAAGCTGATGCTGTGAAGTTTTGTTTCCCTTGACCACCATGTTTTGTAGGTTACATCAGGTGTAATAATTGTGACGCCCCAGGTTTTCGATTAGTGTTAATTAACGCTCATGACCTTGTCCACCAAGTCAAACACCTTGACTTTGGTCAAACCTTGGTCAACCTGGCTCATCACCTCGAAACCCTAGCCAACATGAACTTTAGTCCCTAAATCACACAAGTGACCCTTGGTCAAACCCCTAGTCAAAAACCCTATTCAAAAACCCTTGACTTCCACACCCTGTTTAGAACTTTTGCCACGTTCTCCAAAATTCATCTAAACACTTCAAAATCGGTCAATACAAAAGTTCTACATCTTTTCATGGGACACAATTTTCATGTTGGGCGGCATTTCAAATTTGGAGTGTAAGATGGCGAAAACCTTGGTCAAAGACAGCAGCCACTGTTTACCGGCGTCAAGAAAACCCTCATGTTGGCATGCTGTTTATGCAAAAATCTGTTGATCAAAACACCTAAGTGCCTTTGTGAAAGTTGTAGAGGGTTAGTAGATCTCCAACTTTGATTTTTACACCTTGGTGCACTTTAGTTCAATGCGCGTCGCGCCCTGTGCATGCGCCGGCGTCGTGGACCCCGCGCCGTGGGCCCCAGGCCCGGACGTCGAGGCCCCACGAGCGCCACGCAGCAGGCCCAGGGAAGATAGGCGGTGCTCCCGGTCACTTCTCCCCTCTCTCCTCGCACGCCACGCGCGTACCGCACCGCGCCGTCCACCATCGTCCAGCCATTCGCGTCGCTGCCGTACTCCGCCCACGTCGCGACCGACTCTCCTCCGTCAACGGGGTCGTGGTCGTCGAGTCGTCATCGTGCCCCTATAAAAGCTCCTGAGCTTCCTCGCAACGCGCGCAACCTGCCGCTCGCTCTGCACGCCGCCGCCGTCCGCCATGGGCGCCCCCACGGCGAGCTCCACCTCCCTCTCCCGAAACCAGCCTCTTAAGCCTGCCTCTACTTCCACAAGCACCCCCTGAAGCTTCTCTGACCGCCACCTTGCCCTGGCCAACCCTCAGCTCGCCGAAATCCAGCCTGCAGCGGTCGCCGCCGCCGGGTGCCGCCGAGCCACCTCGCCGGAGCTTGCTCCGACCCCTCCAAACCTCAGAATCGAACCCCAAGTGGTCAAGGGTCACTTCCCCGCCCTTCCCCGGCTAAGCCCGGCCTCCCCTCGCCAGAATTCTGGCCATCCCCGCCGGCCGGTGTGCCAAGGACCGATTTGCAAGGTCTGATTTCTGCCCAGGGGCTTATCTGTGAACTAGGGACCTGTTCGTGATGATGTTTATCTTAGTTTCCTTTCAACTAGGTACAGCACCTTCCAAAATTCATAGAAAATATCAGCAAAATCAGAAAAAATACAAATGATGACTTTTTAGAATCCTTGTGAGGAGTACTGTATTTCCTAGAAAGCACGTATATGGTTTTTATAAATAGTTTTTGAATAAATTTGAAAAGTCTGTTTGAATTGTTTTGTTGTTGTTTAAATTCCAAATGTGAGTTTGACTTGAAATTTAGATATGTTGTGAACCATGATGTTCATGAGCTCTGGCTAAAGTGTTGCACAAAGTTGCAGAGTAGATTTTGAGCTATGCTTTAATTAGCCTTTATGCTAGTAGTAGCTTCATCTTTTTTCCTAGCACTGTGTAGGATTGATCTACGGCTACTTTTTATACCTTGAGCTGTTTATGATGAGTTGAGCCTCTGGTAATTTTGTGTGCTGGTTTGGACATGTTAAAATAGGTTTTTGATTTATGCATGCTAAGGAAGCGTGTGTATATGTGAAGTTAGGTGTAGAATAAGGTTTTGAATATTGGTGTAGGCCCATGTTTTGGTGATGTTGTCCTCTGGTAAAAATTTGAGATCCTTTGCATGAGTAGTTTTGACTAGATTAAATTGTGTTTTATTTACTAGGCTGGTTTTGTTATTTTTGTTAGATTTAATTTAGATTTTTCCTATGAATGATATTTGGTGTGAGAGCATGTTTTGTGGTCATCTTGTTGTGTGAGAAAATCAGGACCAGAGGAGTTATATTTATTTTCATATGCTTAAGGGTAGTTTGAATAGCTATAAAATGCTTGATATGTGTGTTATATGCATGTTTTGCTCTTGTTGTATTTATTTCAGTAGTTGTTAATTAATTCCAGTGGTTGTGTGAAACTTTATTTACTGTTGTGAAGTGATTTTACTTTGTTTGTATATATGTGTACCTAATCACCGTCAAAAAGAATGTTTAATAAATGGTTGTTTGCATTTTTCCTTTTCTTTGGAAGAGTATGTTGAATATATATTTATCTAGGTGAATGTGACCAACCATGTACTCCATGTTGGTCATGTGTTGTTTTGTAATTAATTAAAATAATTTCACCAATTAATTCTTGCATGTGCATCTCCGTGTAGAACCTTCTGACGGTAGCAGCGAGCTCGTCTCGGAACGAGGTGATGGACCGTTCGAGAGAGAAGTGGACTATGTGGAAGTGCAGCAAGACCCGGACCAAAGTTCAGAAGACTTTCCTACTAACTTTGCTAGTGAAGGCAAGCCCCGGTTTATCATTAACATATGTGTTTCCTTTTTAAGCTTCTGAATTTATCTTTGATTATCTTTGTGCATTTACGTTCAGGAGTTGAATTGAAACCCTAGTTGCATGATCCCTTAAGTACCTATGTTCTTTTACTAGTATGCTAGGTCGCTAGTTGCTATGCACTAAGGACCCGGTACAAGTCGAGTGATGTTCGTCACTCGTGATAATAGGTTCTTATGTTGGAATCATAAGATTTGATAAACTGGATCGCTCACATGGTAAGAGCATGAGATTCTAGGCTCCGGCCCAGTGGTTATGAGATTAAGTGTTTGAACGTACTAAACACTTGTCGGAAATAGGTACAGTAAGCCTAGTACCCGATTGACGCGGCAAGGGAACCTTTCCCTACTACCCTGGGGCACGACGACGTGTCCCCCTACTTGCAACAGTGTGATACTCGTGTGAGTCTGGACGTTCGTGTGGGAGCGATCCAGTAAGCCTTGTATCAAGGGATGTAGGTTCCGCTCCCGAACTGAAGATTGACGGGAATCGCTTGGTGGTGTGTACCCCATTTCGCTTTTATTTGACTTTCTTGGGGTATGCATTCTTCCGTGTGTTTAGGTCCACCTTGCAAGGTTATTAATTGATCGATCGTCGGCCTCTCACCGTTACCCGAGAGTGCTTAATCATCTGGCCATTGTGATCCCTTTATGATGGAATGTTGCTAAACTTGATGTTTGATTAATTGTATTGCACAACTCATGCTTGCAATAGTTGCTTATCTAGTAATGAATTAATCTACTAGAACTTGAGCTAAAATATTGAAAATAAGGATTAACTCCTTAGTAGATTTTTGGCAAAACAAACCCACTAGCCAAAAGGCCTGCATAGTTAGAGGTTAAGTCTTTTATTTTAGACAGGTAAGCCTTGCTGAGTATTAGTATACTTAGCCTTGCTATCAATGTTGTTTTCAGGAGATAATATTTGGCCTGGTGAAATCCCACCCGTCTGGGAACTGGAATGGGTGGATGACGAAGAGTGATGGTGTCATGGGTGGCCTCCCATGATGCCAATGTATCGTTTAGTATTTCCGCTGTCTTTTTAAACTCTGAACTATTTTACTTTTCATGTCAAGAATAATGGTTTGTAATAATTAACCCTACTGGAAAATTTGATTAATTTGTAAGGTACTCTGGACTCTCCTTCGTGGGAGTTTTAATGTATGCGTGTTCGATCCTCTGTGTGTTGTACAAGTGATTTACCGAGCTTTGACCCGGTAACACTGTAACACCCTAATTTTACAAAAATTTTCTTTCATTAAAATTTGATAGAAACAAGGTTTGAGTTTAAGGATAATAAGGTGTATTTAAATTTTTAGGCATTTAAATGTATTTTTAAAAATTAAATAAATAAATATAGGAGTTTATTGTTGCATGTCATGCTGGTGCATTGTTTTTGGTTGGTTGAATTCAAATTTGAATTTGAATTCATGTGTTTCAATCTCTTTTAAAAATTCAAAACCTTTTCCTTTTATCCTTACCCTTTCTCCTCTCTTGGCCCGGTTCAGTGTGAGGCCCACCTAGAAAAAGTCCATCGCCGCCCCCTTTACTCTTTTACTCGGCTCAGCCCTGCATCCCTTGCTTCACGGCCAAGCTCATGTTTCGGCCAGGTTTGGCCTGTGCCCGTTCCCCGTCGCCCGCGACCACTGACGTGTGGGTCCGCCCGGTCATCCCCAACCTCCGCCTCGTCCCCGTCCCGGACTCGACGCCGAGTTCGAGTCCCGGCCGCACCCGTCTCTGCATCGGTGTGACCCGCACGCCAAGGTGCCCCTAGGCCCTTTATAAACCGCCGTCGCCGCAGGTTCGACCTCCAACCCAAGCCCCAGCCGCCTCGAGTTCCAGCCGCGCCGCCGCCGAAACCCTAGGAGCTCCGCTGCTGCTGATCCACCACCTCGCCGCCGTTCTGTCATCGAGAAGGCCGTCGGAAGCACCGCGAAGAGGTACGGAGTCTCCCGAAGTCGCTTGTTCGCGTCCAGATGCCCCGCAGCGCGAGTTTGAGCTCACCGGAGTTTCTTTTTCCGCCGTCGCCGCTTCGCCGTGCTGCGCGCCGTCGTCGTCGCCTGTCCCGCCTCCCCGAGCTCCTAGATCGATCCGCCGCCTCGCCAGCGACCTCCCCGGCCAACCCGCGTCACCAGCCGAGCCCCCTAGCTCTAAACCAAGCGAGCTCGCCGGAGATTTTCCGCAGCACCGCCGCTCGCCGTCGCATAGCGCCGCCGCCTTCGCTTGCACGCATCGCCAGCCGCCGGATCGAGATCCAACGGTCCCGATCTATTCCAGCCGGGGTCAATACCGGTCAACCGGTCAATTCCCCCGCGTGATCGTGTCTTTTTGCAGAAAAGTCCCTGGTCTTTTTAATATCGCAAGCCGGTCCTTCCACCGTATAAAGATCTTTACAGTTTGGTCCTTTTTCTTTTGTTTTAGCCCCCGAGGTTTGTAGATTTAGCGCCCGAGGTCCAGATCTTTAGTTTTTCACCCAAGCCCTTTGGTTTATACGTTTAATTATTTATTAGCCCTCGGTTTCTTGCTGTTAGACCCCTGTAAGTTTAGTTTTCTTACAGATAAGCCCCTGCATCTAGTTTAAGCCATATCTTCTTCGTTTTAGCTCCGTTTTTAGCGTTCTTTATGTCCAAACGATCGTATCGAAGAGTAGGATAGCTTTTTGCCTCTGTTTTGCTCTGATATTACTGTTTGGTTATTGTTTCTTATTTTATTCTATTGTGTGCTTGTATGTACCTTGATGTGATGCGTAGAGAACGTTTGGGCTGAAGGATTTGAAGACCAAGAAGCTGAAGTGTCTAAACAGCAACAGGGATTTGTTGAAGGTAAGTCTTCCTTAATGCATCCCCGTTTACCTATACAACATGCATTTAATTCACTGTATTTACTTTTTGCTTGCATTAATTTGATGGGACCCAATTAAGGACTTGACTAGAATATTTTATCCCTTTACCTTGAACAACTTGGATTTTAATTTATTGTTGGGTAGCTCTCGCTATGCTTAACTTGGTGGATGGTATTAATGAAACATTATGAAACTTGATTTATTTATGTTATACCTTCATTAATACAAGATCACCATGCTTAATTGGAACATGGAGCGACCACCCAGGACAACAGTGCAACCACAAGGCTATATGGCACTGGCTTGGCTAATTAATTAGGGACTCTGGTGTTGGGGTGACCTTACCTGATAAGGGCAAGGGGGAGCGTTAGTTGAGGTATAGACTCACTCTAGTAGGGAGTTGGGCTTTGCTAAGACACGGTACCAACTAGGGGATTTTATACTTTGCGGCGGCTCGGAACCTTCGCGGGTTGCTTCACACTAGGGAAACTTTGTAAAGGCCTCGTAGCGTTCCTATGCAATCACACCTAGGTAGTGTGGTATGATGCTTGGCCGGCATCGCATGGTTGGGTTTAAAGTTCCTAGAACTTTTACACGACTTGTGGGTAAAGATGTGCAACCTCTGCAGAGTGTTTAAAACTAATTGATTAGCAGTGCTCACGGTCAAGAGCGGCCTGGACCCTCACATGATTAATCTATGAAAGACAATGATTAACTTGATGCATATATCTTTATTTATGTTGTTTATTTTCTTATGTTAATTGTGGGTTTGGTATAAACTTACACTTGCTAGTAAATATGCTGCTATTAAAACTTGACCAACTAAAATGCTGAATGCTTAAACTCTTTAGCCTTCCACCAAACAGCCTTGCATGTTGTATTTTGTTTCCGCTTGCTGAGTACGGCATGTGCTCACGCTTGTTTTCATTATTGCAACGACACTACCCGAATGCTGTTCAGACATGGAGAGGTTTGAAGATTTCCCTGGAGACTTCGACGAATACTAGGCGGGCGTGTCGTCAGTCAACTGCCTGTGGTGTTGACCCTTTCCGCTGCATAGCTACTCGTTAATATTAGTTCGTTTATGAGACATTTGGTCTGTAATAAAGTTTAATACTCTCTTTACGTTTTGGCACTGTGTTTTGGTATTCACTGAGTCATTATATGTGTGAACTTTGATCCTGGCGCACATATAATATGAGCATTCGAATTTGCCTTTAAATTCGGGTGTGACAAACACTCAACTTGATGATTCCTTATTATCGTTTAATGACCAAATGTAGTGGTTTAGGCGATAGTACGGAATTATCTCAGATGTGGTTGTCACAATAATGGACCGATTATCTGCTCAGAGTGCTTCTTGTCCTAAGACTTTATAGTATCAGATTTGCAGTAGTGTTATATAATTTATCTTTAACATATAAAACTAAAAGACAAGGCAGGTAGACTCTATATTGCTGATGCCTCATATTGGTGTTTTTGCACCGAGTTGAGAGATCAAATCAATTGTACAGTGTTAATTTTTTTTGTTGTAACATTACTATCAACAGCAGGACACATGCGCCGTTGTTTTGATAATGCATTTAAATTGTTTTTTTATAGGGAGGATTTGATATGATCTGCAGAGGAAGGGACAAAGTTGAAACATCCACACCTGGTATGTCCCTGAGCATGTTTTTTAGAATTTTAGGAACAAAATATTACTAGCTAAATTACTTATAGGGAGAGAGAATAATATAGTTGTTCTTAAAACTGCAGGATGTTCCATAAGCAGAATCTGATTAACTCGCAGTTTGTGGTTTAGTAGAAAAATCACATCTAAAATGTTTGCTTTACATTTACATAATGGCAACTTCATGATTATGATTTTTGCTACAACCTATAGCTTTGGGAAAGCATCCTCTTGCGTCAAATCAGCAAGTTTCTTAGGATACAAAATCTTGATACAAGTATCCAAGGTACCCATTGTTTTGTTTTGCACCTTTGGTTACTGAACTTTCACATTTATTTATCTATACCATAAATTGAGCAAATGAACTATATAACAATAATAGATTATTGTTTGTATAAACCCAGCTAAGAAACCTTTTTGAATGGACAAATATTATTCAACGTTCTTGTGTCTACAGATTCAAACTTGAATAATTTGTCAACCTTAACAAAATTACAGTGTGATCTTCGGTGCAGAACCTGATTATGGAGTTGTTAGCCTCCATCGTGTTGAAATTCTGTGAAAATCTTGAAAGGTCAATGGCCTTAAGGTGAAACCTACTAGGCCAGCGGACTGGTGGCTTTGTGGCATAGGCGGTGATGACAAGTGATGACCGGAGTCAGGTGGCACTCGACATCCAATCTCATGGTTGTAAGGCTGAACAGGTCGGTGTTTATACACATTCAAATCTGCCTTGTTCAATGAAAAATGTATCTCTGTTGGCCTTGTTAGAACAAGGAGATAATAATTTGTTGCTGCTATATATGCCTTTCAAATTGTTGATTGATAGGTTCACATATCAATGTACAAAAGTGGTTTATGTATTTTAGACTCTAGAGGGGTTTTTTACTATCATATTAGCCTTATTCAACTTATTCAATGATCAGTTTATTTTTTCTTGTTTGATCAGAGAACAAAAAATAAATTGTATTAAAATCTACAATACTTTTTTGTACTTCTTAGATAGGTCCAGGATTGTCAAGGCAGTAAAATGCATTTCAAGAACTAAGGTATCTTGTACGTGTCGTAATAGCATCCATTACAATGTAGTGGCACAAATGGAACTGAAGAGAAGATCTTTTTTCAGGTTTGCTCTCTCGGTAGTGCAGCAGGCATGTGATGTTTTCAAGGGTTGGCATGTAACTCTTTAATTTGTTTTTCTTTCGAAGAAGAGGCATTTTTCAAACATACGGAGTTAAGAAAGGTATGTGATAAAATGATATCATGGTTGACTCAGGTCATATAATTGTTACCTTCTTGATAAAATTATAAACTCTTCTGATTTCAACTTCTTTCATGCATCGTGAAAAGGTGTACTGAATTATTTATAGTGCCTCTTGTTTATTTTTTTTCACATGCAAGCGCTACCACCCATTCCTCAGTCCTAGATCGAAGGAAATTACAGGCAGAGGATTATATTTCAAAAACATGCAAATTGAGGATAATAGTGTGTGACCACAAGGGTAGTACAGTTTGACGGCTGAGGAATAAGTATGTGTTATAGATATGTTATTTGGATCATATTTTTCTTTGATAGTTTATTTTTTTAACTAATTTTAAAAACACGTTCCCTAGGCATATGCACTTTACATCATATATAGACTAATTTCAGTTATTAAATTTCACAAGAAGGTTAATAATAGCATCAGATGGCAAATGGGATGCCCAACCAAAGATGAGTGATTTTTGTCGGTTAACATTAGCACTTAGCAGTGTGGTTTGGCTTGTAAATTGTGTTGATCCAGTATGTATTGAAACTTCATGTCTATCATAAAGTGTTTCGTTCGTCTTTATTTGGGATAATATAATATAATTAACTTATGAAACGAGAAAAATTACTCATACAAAGTGTAGATCATGAAGTTATTGTCAAATGATATGAAGCGTAGATGCCTCCATTTTCAAATTGTCATTTTTAGGAAACATTGCTTGTAACATTTTCGATTCAGTGATCTAAAAAGTATTGTTTCAGCAGGGAACAAGGTTCTCTTTTCTCTATGAAATATAAAAATAATGTTTAATATGATTATCTAAAACACGTGCGTGTCGCACGTGCACTTTACTAGTTAAGGTTAAAATGCCCCAACTAACTTGTAAGTATTTTTTGGAAGAAATATGAGAATATTTTATTAGCAGTTCATCAGAAAAATGTTTAAGAGCAACTCCAAAAGTTTGCTATCTTTGTTTGGCATCCATCTAATTTGCAAAAAAATGAAAAATTAGCCTTCAATAGTTTGTCAAAACAACTTGGCATCAATAGCAACTTGGCATCCCTCCCCTCGACGCGCACATATATGGGCGCTCGTATCCGCGGCGCATCAGTTTAACTTTGTTTCTATCTCGGGGTTCCTGATGTAATTTTTCACGAGGTGGAAGGGTATAACATAATTTTGTTTCTCTGTCAGAGTTCTCTCAGAGTTCCTAATGTATGTTATATCTAGATTTGACAAGAGAATTATACCAAATTGTTGGAGATGAACTTTTTTTAGAGCAACTCCAACACTTCCCCATCCCAAGTTGCCATTGCTATTTTTTGGCAAAACAGAAAAAAAACTTCTCCAATAGTTCTCCATCTCAGGTTACCATTTATCTCAAGTTGGAAAAAACAGCCTCCGTGCGCGCAGCTATCCGCGGTGCATCCTTCCATATCAGAAGAGGTGGAAGGGTATAAAAATAATTTTGTTTTTTCTCAGGATTCCTGATTTAAGTTTTCAAGAGGTGGAAGGGTAGAAACATAATTTTTTTTCTCTCTCAGGATTCCTGATGTAAGTTAGATCTAGATTTGGCAAGCGAATTATGCCAAATTGTTAGTGATGAACTCTTTTTTTACTTATCATATCTTTGTAAAAGTTGACAAAACATAAGATTTGTCAAGTAAAATTTGACTTTTTTAAAAGTTGACAAATACTAAGTAAAATTTGACAAACTTTCGAAGATGTTGTAACGCTCAATCCCCGGTCCCGCCCACCAGCGTGCTACAAGAACCTCTACGCGGCCCTACGGCCCTACCTCCCTGGTCCCATCGGATACGCCTCTGTTTCGTCTTCTCCGCCTGGTCCCCTTCCCCTGATTCGGCGGTTGCTCCTCGTGCTCGTCGCGTGTCGCCGCGGCCTCCAAGGTAAACCGGTCGATTACTACCGTTATCCACCGTCATCCTCTAGTGTTTTTTCTCTTCGATCCGTCCGGGGTCTTTGTTGCTGGGTAGCTCTAGCGGCGCATCTCCGTTTCTCGGCGGCAGGGTGTCTTTTTCTTTGTTTTCTTCCCCTCCCTTTTTGGCCGATTTCACGGCCCCTTTTGTTTGAGAATTTGATTGCGACGTTGGGATACCCGGCTGGGGTTTCGCGGCGGCCTATCGGATTGGGGGTTTTTCTTGGTGGTTCCTGATGGTGACAGATTGAACAGGGGTAACCGGGCGCAGCAGCGGTCGTGCTCGTGGTACATTATAAGAAAATTTTATTTACAAATTTTTTTTACATATGAGTGTAATTTTGTGTGATGAATCTAATGAGCATAATTAATTTAATAATTTGATAGATAGTAATCATCCTCTAGAGACCACGGCAGCTACTGCCCCCGCCCCTCGTGTCACCCACCCAGGCGACTCGGGGGGATCCCTCCCGCCACCGCTGGCCCCCCCTCCGAGCAAGCCGGTCGTCTCCGTCGTTGTCGGTGTGCGTGCGGCGGCGGCGGCCCCACCCCTCCCCTCCCTTCTCTCTTCTTCCCCTTCCCCCTCCTTCATCTTCTTCCCCACCTCACACCACACCGTGGTCGCTTCGCTAGATCTCCTCCGCCACACTCTGCCGGCGACCGGGCCCGACGCGCGGCGCCGCCGCCTCCTCCGGGCCACGCCGGCAACGCCTCCCCTCCCTCTCTCTCCCCCCGCCCAGACCCTACCCTTCTGGATTTGGGGCGTCGTTGGCGTGGGAGGGGGAGGACGATGCGCCCTGCCGGCGCGCGCGCGGGCTGCTCTGGCCGCCCTCCTTCGTTGGCTCCGGCGGCCTCCCCTCTGCGGGGCTCGTGGTGCTCGGGGGACCTCGCCGACGCCGCCGCTCCCGCTCAAGCAGCCGGCACCGGCGGCCGCGCGGCCACCGCCGCGGCTCTTCAGCTGGCCGGGCCACCTGCCGCCGCACCTCCCACCAGGCGCAGGCGCGTCGCCCCTCTTCCCGCCAGGCCCCGCGGCCGCGTTCCACCCGTCGACCGGGCGCCTGATGCCCCCGTTCCAGGGCGGCAAGCAGGACGAGGGCCTCCTGTTCCACCCGCCGGACCTGCGCCCCTCCTTCGCCTCCCGTCACCGCCCGTCGCGCCTCGCCGGCGGCCCTCCGGCCTCGCTGTGCCCGCCGCTACCGCCCCTCCCTCCTCCTTTGCGGCTGGTGGCAGCGGCCGGCGCCGGCGCCTTGCCGCCCTCCTCCTCCGGCGGCAGGTCTCGGCGTCGCATGCTGGCGAGCCTCTCGGCCACGCGCGGACGCAACTGGCGCTGGTGGGCCGGGACGCTCCGGCCCGGTGCGCTGTCGACGCCGGCGGCTATGCTCGCTGGTGGGGATCTCGGGGCAGCCAAACCCTAGATCTGGGCTTGGTAGGCCCGGCGACGTCGGCCCCTCTCCTCGTGCAGACGTCACCGGTGTCCCCCGCCGGCCCGGGTTCTGGGCCTGGGCCTTCCTGGGCTTGGGCTGCCGGGCCGACCCTCCTCCCCGGCCCCCGGTGCTGGCACCCCGACGACCCTCCCCGACGGCTTGTCTCTGGCGCCCCGACGGTGACGCACCGCCCTCGGTGTCCGCCCCTCCTCCGCGCTGCCGCCGTAGGTGTCCGCCGCTTCCCTTCGTTTGGGCCCGAGCCGCTGCCGACCCGCTCGCCGCCGACCTCTCCCCACCAACCCACCGCCGCCGGCCGCTGCGGCTGCGAACCGCCACCGGCCGCCGCGGCTGCGAACCACCACCGCCGACGACTCGACAATGACGACGACCCATCCTCCTCTTCGCCGGCTGGGGGCGTGCCACCCCTCCTCGCTGGTGGCCGGGCCCCCTCACCTTCGTCCCCCCTTCGGCCGCGGCGGCGCCTGTCCGACGGCGCCCCTCCTCCCCGTCTCCGGCGCGTCGCCGCTCCTTCGGCGCCCCGCGGCCCACCCCCTTCCTCGCCGCCGCTTGTGCTGCTCCTCCTCCTCCTCGGAAGCCCCGTCGACGACTCTCCACCTCTACGCCCCGGCCCCCAGCCCGCCGGTTCTTCGTCGTCGTCGTCCTGTGTTGCCGCTGACCGGTTCTGTGTGTCGTCTATGTCGTCTGCGTGGGTCGTGGTCTGCCAGCCTGCCCGTGCTTATGTTGGTGTCGCCTCGGTGCTTTGGCTGCTTTCCCATTGGTGTGCCTGCTGCCCAAGCCTTGAAGATCGTCGGCGAAGAGTTGGTCTTGGGGTTCGGCGAAAGCCTTGCACGACCTCGGTCGGTGCCGGCAACGGCTGCAACCTCGGTGTAGCTTCCCTCGCTGGAGGCATTGTCTTTATGCCCCATTTCCATTTGGTTAGCCCGGTGAAAACTGGGTCCGCTCCCCCCTTGAGCGAAACGGACATTGGCGACGTGCTCGTCGCTCCCTCCTTGGTGGCTTCGTCCTGTGCGACATCTTCGTCTGTTCTTCTTAGGCTTGTATTGTAGCCTCCCGGTGATGAGCTAGTGCTCCGAGTGCCCT
Organism: Cenchrus fungigraminus; assembly: GCA_036936925.1. Taxonomy (NCBI): domain Eukaryota; kingdom Viridiplantae; phylum Streptophyta; class Magnoliopsida; order Poales; family Poaceae; genus Cenchrus; species Cenchrus fungigraminus. Next base: position 55,605,528 of record CM072769.1, on the reverse strand, counting down.
CTTGTGCAGGCTAGGCTTCACCTTCCTCTCCTTGTTTCGGTGTGGTTGTGGTGTTGGGTTTCCTCCTCTCCTCTGCCTTCTTCCGGTCGTTTGACCTTGTATTCGGCGCTTTGAGGTTTCTCCTAAAGTTGCTTTGTTGTAACATTCTCCTCTCTTAATGAAAAACGTGCTTTGCACGTCTTAAAAAAGTAATCATCCTCTAATCGTGTGGTCAAAATTCTTATTTGATTCCTTTCGAAAATTTACATAGGGGTGTGGAGATAGTTTTATAAACTGACTTTATTTAATACTCTTAATTAATGATCAAAGTCGCATTTAATACAATTTTTTTTGCTAAACACGTAGCACACAATTCTCGCAATTTTCGCGGCCCCTTTATTGTTTGTTTGGTGTATCGTGGTGTTTCAGTAGTAGGTCTAACCGATTAGTCAAATCAAATATTGAGACATGTGGAAAAGGAGGGATCCCGGAAAAGGATAGAGATGAGGGGGTTGACTTTTTTTTTGACGAGAAACATAATGTATATTAAGCAGTCAAATTACAAAATGAACCTTCAAAGAAGGTCGAATTACAGAAAGGTCCTTGGACCTGAACAACATAGATTCCACCAAGATCCAGCCGGTGAGGAGCACGTCGGCGGAGAGCTGGGATGTCGCCGGCAGCGAGAGCAGCTAGGTGGAGGGACCGCGCCTTGCGTCGGTTGTAGAGGGGACGACCGAGATGTTGAGGTAGTTCACACCGAGCGACCGACAGATGTTGAAGCTTCTCGTCGCCAGTGGCAAATGGATCTCGAAATCGATTCCCCAGTGGTGGCGGGCTCTTCTGGCCTTCTCTCGGTGAGTATGTGTTGAGGCGGCCACAGGTCTGAAGACGTACAGGCTGCTTGGACTTGTTGGTGAAGAGCAACTGCGTGGATGGCGAAACGGTGGTGAGTGGATCTCGGGTTGGAGGCGGGGAGGGCGGCGGAGATGGAGAGGAGACAAGATCCACCGAGCGGAGGAGAAGGGGTAGTTTATTTAGACACACCTCGGTAGGAACGACGACACCGGCGACGAAGAGGACGAGGAAGACCTCGGCAGCAACGACGGAGGCGACGGCGAGCTCCGAGCAGGAAGCCATGGCGGCGAAACTACTAGGAGATATACTACAAAGAGCTACTATACCTAGACTACTACAGCGAGCACAGGGGCTCCCTACCCCTCTCACCTCCGGCGAGCCTGCCGGAGGAGAGGAAGGGAGGGGCCCAAGGAAAGCGGCGGAGGAGCCTAGGCGAGAGGAGAGGGGCAGTCTTCCAGACGAAGGAAGCGGGCGAACCCTTCTCGTCCTAGGGGGGTTGACTTGAGGTGACAAAAAAGTTCAATCATTTTATCATTAATATATAGTATAAGATTTTTTTGAGGTCAAAGCGAAGTGGGGAGAAAATGTTGGGGCTAAGTTTTTGCAAAACAATGATGCGAATGAAATTGGCTCTATGGATTTACGAACTTTTCTGTTGCTGTCATTGATTCGAAAGATTAAGCAAAGGAATCAAGGGAAGTTTTGGGCATGGAATTAAGTTTCTTCTTTTCAGTCCCAAACCATGTCTGGCATTGAAAGGTGGAAGATTGTAAGGATTTGATTGGATATGAGAACTATGGGTGGTGGAGATATTTTCAATTTCCATGATCAAAATTAGTTTGGATATTGGTTTTGTTTCAAAAAAAAAGTTTGGATATGGGTTTCTCCAAAGTTATGGGATACCAACACGAGATCCCGATCAAATGTGGTGGCATGTGGAATGCCACATAAGCAGGAGGGGTGACTCGTCACTGGGAGCTTAGCACCTTAAAATATACACGACGACACTAAAATGCACCTGGGTGCATTTTAGTTCGCGACGGCACAGACCCCCGTACCAATAGCATTCCCTGTCCGTCCCGTCCGCGTCCCGACAAACTGTCCCGAGCACACCTCCCAATAATAACCAAACGCCCCCTCCCCCCACGCGCTTACCTATTCCCCTATCAACCTCTCCCGCAAGCAATCCTGCAAAATCAAGCTTCCTTTCCCGTCTCCGGCTTTCCATCCCCTCGTCGGCGCCTTCCTCCGATCCTCTACCCCCAAATCCATGGCCCTACCATCGCTGCCGCACCTTGAATCGCCTCGACCTTCCTCGCCGGAAACCATGGCCCTGCCGCCGCTGCAGTGCATCAAATCACCTCTTCCAGCAGGGCATCCGGAGGTGCGGAGGCAAGTAGCGCTTGTTGCAACGGGTGCTGCTGGCCCGATATCGTCGTCTCCGCCTCCGGGAGGATCTACAGCAACTCCGCCTGCAGCGCAGCCTCCTGTCACGCCGGTAGCAGGTCCGGGGATCCGCGGCCCATCAAGTGATCCCTTGCATCACACGACGATGGTGACGCCCCGCCTTCAATTCTACCTGGATCGATGGTCACTCCTGATGCAACCCAGTTGTTCCTTCCGGTAAGAACAACTTAGATGGTGTTTTTGCTCCTCGATTGTCACTGAGGTTTGCGGTTTGCAACGTTCGTTGCTTGTTGCTTGCAAACTTGGATGTCTGTTGATTGCACCTCTGTATTTTCGCTCCTCGGTTGCCGCTGCGTGATGTTGTGTTGCGGTTTGCAACGTTCGTTGCCTGTCGGTTGCAACCAGATATGTCTCTTGATTGCAACCTCGGATGCCTCTTGATTGCAACACCTCTGTTTTTTGCTCGCAATGTTAGTTAATGCTCTGTTGCAACCTGTGGTGCCTGTTGGTTGCAACCTGTAGTGCATGTTGGTTGTAACTTGTCTGATTTTGCTCCTTAATTACCACTGCGTGTATGTAGTTGTTCCAGTTGCAACTTTTGCTTGTGGTTGATTGCAACTCGGGGTGTTAGTTGGTTGCAGCTTGTCTGATGCTTGTTGATTGCAACCTCGGGATACCTGTTGACTGCAACTTCTATGTTTTTCTCCGTCAGTTCTGTCGGTTGCAACCTTTAGTGATTCTTGGTTGCAACCTGTAGTGCCTATTGATTGCAACTTGTCTGATTTTGCTCCTCAATTACCGTTGCGTCTGTGTGGTTGTTCCGGTTGCAACTTTTCCTTGTGCTTGGTTGCAACTAGGGGTGTTAGTTGGTTGCAGCTTGTCTGTTGCTTGTTGAATGCAACCACGGGATGCCTGTTGATTGCAACTTCTATGTTTTTCTCCGTCAGTTCTGTCGGTTGCAACCAGTGGTGCTTGTTGGTTGCAACCTATAGTGCGTGTTGATTGCAACTTGTGTTTTTTTCTGCAGGATGAAACCGTGCTTGATGTGTTTGTCCCGCGGATGCATCAAACATTTGGTACATAAGATGAAGCCTACAACTTTTACCTCGATTATGCAAAGATGGCTGGTTTTAGCGTAAGGACGAAAAGAACTAATAAAGAAACCAGTCACTGGGTCTGCAACAGGGAGGGTTTTCTGAAGCCAGGTAAAGAGAATGAGGAGCCTCTGACAAATAAGATATCGAAGAGAATTGGTTGCCTCGCTTATGTTAAGTTGAAGGTGGACAAGAAGCACAATACTTGGTATTTTGATCACGTGGAGCAAGCGCACAATCACCCGCTTCAGCCCACCCCGAGGATGGTGAGATACATGCATGCTCACAAGCAGAGGGAGGCAGCACTGGATGATCTGTTTGTAGTGATGGCAAGGAGTGGTGTTCCAACACAGGCAGCAATGAATGTGATGTCTGAATTATTTGAAGGCCGTCAAAACTGGCCATTCACAGAGAAAGATGTCCAGAACCTGTAGGTCTTTCCACCTAACATAAAAAAATGCACCCAGATACAACCAAAAAATAGCAGTTTTACTATTTTTTTGTGCAGGAAAGCTGAGCAAGCAAGGGAGGAAAGGGATGGGGACATGGAGAAACTGTTCCAATTCTTCAGGGAATGCAAGGAGCACAATGAATACTTTTATTAGGATGTCGATTTCGACCCAAAAACAACAGTGCTCCGGAGCATTTTTTGGTGCCATGCAAGTCAGCGGGCAGAGTACAAGGATTTTGGGGATGTAATAACATTTGACACGACTCATAAAACTAACAGCAAGAACATGCCGTTGGCCATGTTTGTTGGTTGCAGCAACAACTTGAAGAATGTGTCATTTGGGCAAGCTCTTCTTCGTGATGAAACGATTGAGTCATTCAAGTGGCTGTTCGAGACATTCAAAAGCTGCATGGCTGGTAAACAACCTTTTGTGATTCTGACAGGTATGATTGCAACTGATAGTTTAGGTGATGTTTGCAACTACATGTTGGGTTTGTGATTGCAACTACTGTATAACTCAGCCCCAAAATCTGTTAAAAATAAAAATAATGATTGCAACCTGATTGTCTGTTGTGGTTGCAACTTCTGGTATTTGTGTGGTTGCAACTTCTTGATAAGTATAGTAAAAATTGTGTGAAAACAACAATGATTGCAAAAAATTGGTGTGTGATTGCAACCTGGATAGTTTGTGTTGGTTGCAACTGTCTCTTTAAGATGATTGCAACTCTTTATGCTACTTGATTGCAACAACCTGGTCAGTTTTAACAAAAAGAGTATGTGTGATTGAACTCAGACAATGACAAAACACTGTGCACCAGATTGCAACATGCACTGCAACCCAGATGCAACAAACTTCTAGAGTAATTACTACTGGACCAATGCCAACAGTCAATTGAAACAAAATTCTGGATATTTTTGTGTTGGCTGCAACTGTAGCTTTAAGTTGATTGCAACTCTGTACGCTGATTGATTGCAACAACCTGGTCATTTTGTTTTTTCTGTTGATTTTGCATCACACATATGAAGACCCAGCGATGAGAGAAGCATTAAAGATTGTGTTTATCAAGACCCAGCATAGGAATTGTCGATGGCACATAACCAGAATGTGGGATTATGAGCTCGATGAGCTGTACAAATTGCACAAGGATAAAAATCTGAAGGAGAGGCTGGAATCCCTGATAAATTATCCTCTTGGACCCACACAGTTTGAGGTGGAGTGGAATAGACTGGTGGATGAATGTGGCATCGGAGAGCACCCTGCAATTGTTGCATTGTGGCAGAAAAGAGAGAGATGGATATCCACATATTTCAAGGGCATGTACTGTGGGCGGATGACATCCACCCAGAAATCTGAGAGCCATAACAGGGTGCTGAAAGATGACTATGTTAACAATGTAACCAGCCTGCATGTATTTGCAAAAAGAGTGCTCGACTCAATTCAGCACACGGACCACATGGATGCTGGCGAGTCGCACTACTCACAGGTACTCCCTGACATTTGCAACTTGCTTTTATGGTTACAGCCTGTTACTGTTTGTAAAATTGTGCCCTGATTGCAACCTGGCTGTGTTTTAATTGCAACCTAGGTGGTTTGTGATTGCAACTGGGCGTTAGGTGTAGTTGCAGCTACTGTTTTGCTGTCTGATTACAACTACTGTATAAGCAATGACCCAAAATCAATAAAAACAAAAAACAGTGATTGCAACTGTTATTATGGAATGGTTGCAACTTCTGTACTCGCCTGGTTGCAACTGGTAACAATGATTGCAAAACTACTGTGTGTGTGGTTGCAACCTGGTTGGTGTGTGGTTGGCAACCTGGTGTGTGGTTGCGAAAAAACTACTGGGATAACTCTGGTGTGGTGTGAATGCAACTTCTGTTGTGTCTGATTGCAACTGCGACGCTGGGGTGGTTGCACACATATAATGCACAACTATTTTTTTGTGCTCAGGCTAAAGTGGTCAGGGCGTGCAAGTCACGATTTGATGAGCAACTCAGCAGGGTGTACACAAGGGCTGTCTACAATGAGTACAAGCGGGAATACATTAACAGCACAACTTTTGTGATAGAGCCTGACCCAGCTGTGGAATCTGGTTACTTTGTGAAGCATGAGAAGGGCACTGGGGCATTTTGCTGGGCACAACACGCATTCAAGGTGGTGGCTGACAAGAAAGCAGGTGTGTATAAATGCGAGTGCATGCAATGGGAGCATACAGGGTTGTTCTGCATGCACCTAATAAAGGCGTTCACCCACCTCCAAATTCAAAACATACCTGAGAAGTACATTCTGAAGCGATATACACATAGTTCAAGATCTATGGTTCCGTGGGACCGGCACGATGTGCCAGTTGGGGCTAATCCTGACACGGAACAATCAAGGCTGTCGAAGCTCCTGCCTAAACTAATGCGCCTGGGGAGAGCAGGAAGCAAGTCTGATCGCGCCTACATTGAAACTATAAGGCACATCGATATGATAACTCCTGGGATCGAGCTTCTGTGCACAGCGGACAGTGGGACTAATGGAGGGGCCAATAATGAGTTGCATGAAGATGAAGGTGCAGCACAGGCTCGTGATGTTGTTGCTGGTGCGCCAACACAAGAAGTAACTGAAACCAATGTGGGCCAAGTCGTCCTGCACAATGAGCCTGCCCCACCAGAATCAAGCCTCAATCCAACTTCTACAAATTTCCTTGCTGGTATAAAATTGACTGAGCCACCACAGTCGCGCACAAAGGGTAGAAAATCTGCAAGTGCGGCTGAAAAGGGTAAGGAACCTCATAATCCATACAGCACGTACATTGGAAGCCAGGGGAAAAAAGAGTGCCATACCTACCATGTAAAAGGTCACTATAGCACAACATGCCCTCAGAACCCAAACAGAAGCAGAGCAGCTGAGAATAATGCCAAGAAAAGAGGCGCAAAAACTAAAATTGGAGCTCCAAGAAAGAGAGGTCACCCAAGAATAAAAATAGGACTAGATGAGGATCAGGATGAGCAGCAAAGCGAAGAGGATGAGACAGGCCAGTCTGGATGCACTGAAGGCGTGGAGAAGTCTGCAGCATCCCTGGCGCTTGCAAGAATTAGGAGAGCAGCATCTTCCGGTGTTAATTACCGAGATTCCTATGAATCTGAGTGAATCTGCTATGAATCTGAGTGAAGCCAATGTAATTTATCTTTTTATTTATCTTGTTTCATACTCCTGTGTAACTTAAGCACAATAATGAATCTGCTGATGTTAAGTTGGTATGAATCTGGGATGAATGTCCAACTCTAGACATATATTGTCACCATTTTGTATTGATTTCAAACAATTTGCAACTCAAGCTACAGTACAGTTGCAAGTCTGCAGTCACGCTAGTTGCAACTGCTAAAAAGAAGGCAATATGATTGCAAGTATACAGTCGCACTAGTTGCAACTGCCACCAACCCGCCCCCACCCCCAAAACAATAAGATTACAAGGTTGTTGACTAGGTAGTTACAACTCGAAACCCAAATCGAGGCAACTTTTTGCCGCTTCAGTTGCGCTTCTGAGTCGCACTACCCACATGTACTTCTAAGTATTAATTTTTTACTTTCTACAAAAACTGTGCCCTGATGGCAACCGGGTTTGTGTTTCGATTGCAACCTTGGTAGTTTGTGATTGCAATTATTTGGTCAGGTGTTGTTACAGCTACTGTTTTGCTGTGTAATTGCAACAGTTAGTATTGTGTGGTTAGACTGTCCACAGCAGGACACTCATCTACACCCCCATAGCCAAAATGAGGGAAAAAGTAACACTGTAGTGTCTCCAACAGTCCCTTCACCTGCAAACTCATTTTGCGGACAGAGCTCTCCCCACGCTCAAATACAGGTACCTCTCTCCTCTTCCTCATCTTTTTCTATCCTTTTCTTTCCAACTACTTCTCTCATCTCTCTCCTGGCACCACCGGCGGCCATTCCCACGGCCGCGGTAGACGGCGGCGCAAGCCGAGGCGGAGGCAGGGGCCGCGGCGGCCGTCTCCCTACCTGGCGACGCGATGCAAGGCACGCGACAGCCGGATCCGGTGCCGGTCGGTGAGGCTGCGGCTGGGAGGCTTGAACTCCGCGTCGGCCGTCTCCTCGTCTTCCTCGCCTCCCGCCGCCACCTCCTCCTCGCCTCCCACCGCCGCCTCCTACATGGACCTCGAGCAGGGGCTCCTCAATCTGGCGGAGCTCAATCCGGCGCGAGGCGGAGCAGGTCGACGACGAATCGACAGCAGCGGGTGGCGGATCGACGATGGCGGGTGGCGGATCGACGGCGGCGGGTGGCAGATCGACGGCGATGGCCTGACGTCCCCGGATTCGGCGGGATCGATGATGAATCGAGCTCCCTCCTCCCGTGAGGCGGCCATCCTCGCGTTAGGCTCTGACGGCAGCCCCTCTTCCCTCTCCTGAGCGGCCTCCGGGGTGGAACTCGCCGCCGGCTGGTCGCGGCCGTCTCCCTCTCTCCCTCTTCCTCCTGGCGGGAGGCAACTGCCATTGGGAGGATGCGCGACGGGTTGCCTGTTGCTGTTGGAGCACGATCTGTTTTGAGTGTTGAGTTGCTTCTCTCTGTTGTGCTCAAAAGGTCCATTAGGCTATGGAGGTGCGTGCTCTTGCTGTGGACAGTCTTACAACTTCTTTTATCGTGTGGTTGCAACTGGTGAATAACTAGGGGGATTGTGTCTAAGCAACAATGATTGCTAAACTACTATGTGTGTGGTTGCAACCTGGTTGGTGTGTGGTTTGCAACCTGCTTAGCGTGTGGTTTGCAACTCTGAGGATTGCAACTGCACAACCACAACCCTACGATTGCAAGTTTAATGGCTTAGCAGTTGCAACTCGTAAGGCACCTCGATTGCAACTATTTGTCCGCTTCAGTTGCGCTTCTGATTGGTTTTATTAACTTTGTATCGGAATAATCGCAACTCCAATAGAGTTCTAGTTGCAGCTAGACAAAAACACCAGTTTGCAACATTGTAGTTCTCCAGATTGCAAGTTTTCATACTGCTAATTGCAACCCGGGAATTCAGTAGCTCAAACTAAGTTCCAATTGCAACTGCCTGAGCGCTCAAATTGCAACTCAGCATCCACTCCGATTACAACTCAGCATAAAAAAATGTGTACATACGAATTGCAACTCCGTAAAAAGAAAATAGGCACCAGTTGCAACTCGAAACAAAAATCAATTCCACCGAACTGGGCAAAAACACACCGATTGCAACTCAACAAATACTTCGGTTGCACATCAGAAAACGATTCGGTTGCAACTCGACCAAATATTTCTTAGACTGACTACAGACAGTTGCATTCTGCATCAAACAGTACAGTGTGCACAAAAACAAACAAATACTACAAGTTCAATACTTCCAACATAACACATCACTAAAAAGAAGTTTTCTGGATGAAACTAATTGTTTGACTAACTACTGTCCACATTAAATGGCAACGGGCGTCCACCAATCCTAAACTTGTCCAGTGATTCAGGAAGTTCAACTTGGTTCAGAGGGTGGAAGACTAGATAGTGCATCAGCTCGCATCTGTATATCAGGCTCTTGAACTACAACAGCATAAAAATACAAAAAAAAATAATGGTCATTGGGCTGTATTGTGATGAACACACAGAACTTTAAAAAAGGAATAATCGATTGACAGCATGCCTCACCGGATTGATTTCTGTGGTTAGCGTGTCCCTGTCGTAAGACTCCATGTACTTCCAGATAAAGAACATGCAATCAGATGGCCCAGCTTGCTTTGGTAAGTCAATGAAAGGCTTCCTCCAGCCGCTGACTCTGGGTAACTTCAAATTGGAAACCTTCTAGAAGCATGCATCTATGATTGGGATCTTTACGAAAACAGCCTTGTGCCGTTCTTCCTGATCAGTACATTTGATGAAGTATTCGTTAGAGTCCAGCACATCAATACGATTGTGGATGAAATTGAAGCAATACACAAAGAAATGCTCTCCATCTTGGATAGGAACAAAAATCTGGTACAAGGCAGGAGTGGATCTGATTAGTAAAAAAATGGACAAACATCTGCTGAAAATGACAGTTTGCAAAAGGAAAAAGGTGCAGACGATTTACAAAATGTGATTGCAAAAAAAACTACTGGATCATAGTATATATGTGTGGTTGCAACCTAGTTAGTGTGTGGGTTCCAGCTGCTGGTTAGCTATGATTGCAACAGATTTGATATGTGATTAGGTCTGACTGAAAAACTACTAAATAACACTATATATGTCTGATTGCAACCTTGCTAAATGTATGGTTGCAACCACATATTAGATGTGATTGCAACTTGATTATTGATAAAAGCACAGTTGCAACTGTGCTCTGAATTGCATAATAAAAATATCATTCAAAAATTGCAATGTGGAGGACAGTAACAGTTGCAGAGACAATTAACTAGCAGTTGCAACAAGGAAAAACATAGTGGGCTAGGGAAAAGGGCCTGCTAACCAGTTTTGCTTTCGACAAGTCACAATGCTGGCACTCGGACCTCAGATGTTTCCATGCTTCTGTGAAAGCTTGTGTCTCAAACTTATCAGGGTTCAGTACATTATTGCAGGTTGAAACATTGAACTGCAGTGAAAAAAAGAAAAGGAGGTTACACAAAACAGAACTGCAAAAAAAGAAAAAACATGGTGTTGGGGCAGGCATAGAAACTTACATAGAACCATGTCATCAGGAACACCCTGTATCCGCATGAATCAAGCTTGTGCACGATATCATCGTGTCTCATGCAGTGCACAAAAAAGTTTATGATGCCAGACTCTCCTAATGTGTCATTGGAAAAGGTGTTCAAAAGCTCCTCTCCAGTGAAATCTGCAAGTAGGACAAACTGCATTAATGTTCTCCTGCACCAAAAAATAAAAAGGTTAGCTGTGATTGCAAAAAAAAAAGAGTTGCAACTGCTTGTTAGATATGAGGTTGCAACTGCTTGTTAGCTGTTGTTGACGGTTGAAAAGTACTACTTTTACACCGTCAATATCTGCATAATATAATGGTAAAAGGATCATCAACACTAGAATAGGGCTTGATACTGATGATTTCCACAAGTGTTGGTGTTTCTAGCTTTTGTTGCAAGATGCACCGAAATACGTGCCAAATGGTACAATTGAGAGCAAGTAGTCCAATGGCTATTAAAGGATGTCATCATAAACATCCTCAAATGGCAATTTGGACTGCACCATTGCGACGGTCTCGTCGAGACAATCGAAATGGATATATCATTTGTCTACTTCGGAGTTCGGATGAGAAAGATATGCACAAGACAAGATATCTTGTGAGCTCGGTGGGACCCACACCAGGCCACGTGGCGACATGTGCCACACTGGATGCCATGTGTCCATGACACCTCATCAATCCATGTGAAGCGACTCCTAACGAATCAGACACTACCACGTGTGCAGCACAAGGATCCAAGGGCCCACCAGAGACCCAAACCACCTCAAAACTCGGCATGCATCTAGAACCATCATAAGGGCCCACATATCAGTCACCCAGAGAAAGCACGGGGCAAAAGGAGGTGGGCCAGGGTTGGCCGAACCCGGGTTCAGCCGCTCCCATCTTGCCTCCGTTCGCCGTCTGCTTCCACGTGTTGCTTCCTGGTTGATCCCTTGCAACATTCCGGGGTGGATCGGTGACATGGCGCTTGTTGATTGGCCGGTTCAAGGTCAGTTTGGTTCCTTTCCCTGGAAGCTAGAGAAGAGTGCATCGCAAGATTCCTCGCCACGTGTCACTCTCCTATTGGTGGCGCCCAAGGATGGCTGCACATTTTGGAGAGCATTTGGCCTCTTAGCAAGCCACCCCCTCCTCTATAAATAGGAGGAGAGGGGCCCTCATTTGGAACACACACTTCTCCTCCTCCTCTTCATTTTGGCTTGGAGCCTCTCTCTTTAGGAGATGAGAGCTCTTCGTATAGGATTAGTGCTAGGAAGTGAGGTAGGAGGCTTGAGGACATGTCATGTTCTTCATGACATCTTCCTCAAGAACGATCCTCAGCAGTGCCCTTTGTTCTTCAACTAGACTAAAGTGAGTATTTCGATATTTCCTATTTAGACTAAAGTCGTATGCATGCTTAGTTATTTTGTTCTTGTGTTCTTTGTTTGTTCTTGGTTTATAGGCTTGTGTTCTTCGAACACAACCCTTTCGATCCAGTAGGCCTAGATCATAAGTTTGCATCTAGTTTACCAGCTTGTCTATTAGAGTAAAGTGAAGCTCCTGCATGTTCCTAGTTAGATCAAAGTGCATTCGTGATCTTGCATGAGTGATAGAGCATACCTTGAGCTAGTGCCAGTATCTCCCTCACGGATTCGTAGTAATAGTAAGTGATGTAGACGTGGTGTCTGGACCATAAGCTATCCTTAGAAGACCACGTACGATCGTAGCGTAGAGGTAGGCCACAGTGGTGACAGCCTGTTGGACCCTTTGTCAACCCTCTACGTTGTGTACCGAGTTGGGCTCGCTCCAGCACATTAGACTAGGATGTGCCTGGTGCCCGAAGTGAGTGTTATACCTGAGAGACCGTAACTAGACTCTGCGCTCGGTCGAGGCAGATCCTTTCTACCTATCCTATCAATCAGTGTTGTGTCCGTGGATCATCTATACTAGAGTAGGAGATAGTGCACATCGTTCCTTAGATTCGATACCCTTGGAATACTCTCCTTCCTTGGGGAAGTGCTACAGCGGTATTTCCGTGCGCTTGCGGTATACCCGGTTGTTCTTATACGCTCCCTCTAGGTGCGCAACCAGTAGTGACGTTAAGAAATGCCAACAGCTGTGATTGCAACAGAGATGATGTGTGGTTGCAATTGCTTGTTAACTGTGATTCCAACTGATGGGTGTGTGTGACTGCAATAGAGATGATGTGTGGTTGCAACTATTTGTTTGTTGTGATTGCAAATACTACTGGTTTAGCTGTGATTTCAAAAAAAATGAATAACATTGTATGTCTGTGATTACAACCTGGTTAGTGTGTGGTTGCAACTGTTTGTTACATGTGATATGTGTGATTGTAATCTGCTTGTTATCAACTATTGCAACATAGTTGATGTGTGGTTACAACTTCTGCTTAGCTGTGATTGCAACCTGATTATTGAGAGAATGACAGTTGCAACTCTGCTCTGATTTATATGGTGCAAATTGCAACTGTAGCAAATAACAAATTGCAGATCTAATTAACTACCAGTTGCAAAGTAGGAAAGCAAAAAAAACATACCTTCGAAGCTCAGGGTCACCAGCAATCTTTCTCCTGAGATATACAGCCTTGGCGAGGGGTATCTCAGGCCGCTTGTTCGTGATCTTTAATGGAGAAATGTACTCCCTAGGCCTCCTCAGCACTCTGTCGCCTAGGCGCTGGAATATAATCCTTTGAACCTCATTGAAATCAACAAGGTCTTGTGAATCTTCTTCTTGCGACAGCCGGACTGGTTGGCTCAACCAGTTGATGTCGTCATCAGAATCAGTAGGGAAGTTGACATCATCAGGTGATGAGCTGGATTGTGCCTGACATTCAATGTTGTCAATATCAAAGTCGGCCTCCTTGCGAAGCATATCCAACATCTCCTCGTAACCTTTTCGCTTCTTGATAAAAGTTTTTGACAGCTGCATCTGCAGGGCCTTGTTTGCCTTGGCAACGTGGACCGGCTTGGCCAGGGAAGCCTTATTGACCTCCAGCTGTTTTTGCGCTGCTTCCTGCATCTTCATCACCTTTGCTTCAAACTTCTTCTTCTCTACTTAAGCTGCAGCAGCTTTCTTCTTCTCGGCTTCAGATGCAGCTTGAACACCCTTTTGCTTATCAGCTGCAACCTTTTTCTTTCCCTCGGCTGCAGCCTTCCTCTTCTCAATTGCTGCAGCTTCAGCCTTCTTTCTCTCCTCCTCTTCTGCTGCCTTCCTCCTCCTCTCCTCCTCCTCTGATGCCTTCATCCGCTCCTCCTCTGCTGCCTTCCTCCTCTTGTCCTCCTCCTCTACTGCCTTCCTCTTCCTCTCCTCCTCCTCTGCCTTCCTCCTCTCCTTCTCTTCTGCCTTCCTCTTCCTCTCCTCCTCTACCGCCTTCCTCTTCTCATCCTCCTCTGCCTTCCTCTTCCTCTCCTCCTCTGCCGCCTTCCTCCTCTCCTCCTCCTCTGCCGCCTTCGTCTTCTCATCCTCCTCTGCCTTCCTCTTCTGCTCCTCCTCTGCCCTCCTCTTCACCTCCTCCTCAGCCTTCCTCTTATCCTCCTCCACCTTCCTCTTCTGCTCCTCCTCTGCCCTCTTCTTCACCTCCTCCTCTGCCTTCCACTTCTGCTCCTCCTCTGCCATCCTCTTCTCCTCCTCCTCCTCAACCTTCCTCTTCTCCTCCTCCGCCTTCCTCTTTTCCTCCTCCTCCACTGCCTTCCTATTCTCCTCCTCCTCTGCCTTCCTCCTAGCATCTTCCTCAGACTTCCTCCTCTCCTCCTCCTCCGCCTTCCTTTTCGCATCCTCCTCCTCCTTTGTCTTTGCCTCTTCTTCAACCTTCCTCTTCATCTCCTCCTCTGCTTTCTTCCTCTCGGCCTTATCATTCCTCCTTTCATACGTTATAGGACCCTGTATTATGACAGTGAATCAGGTATGTTTTAGAAAAAAAAGAAAAACACAAATTGCAACTGTAACTGCATCTAAATTGCAAACTTGGAACTGTATTGTTACAACCTTCTGGCCAGGGCCCTGCTGCTGCTGCTGCGTTCCAGCATCAGAAGCCTTCCTCTTGCCAACAACACATCGTGGTGCACGTGTCTGCTGGGCTTCAGGGGGGACTAAGAAAATGGAGAACAGGGGGGAAATCAGAACATGAAAAGCTGATAGTAATGCAAAAGAAAAACACCAGTAAACTAACCTCGCCATCACTATTGGTAGATTGCTGTGGGGAATCCATCATTCCAATTATGTCTTCAACGCTAGCGTGTACTCCACGTAGATCAGGTGGAGCTGCACTCCAGCAAAGAAAATGGGAATAGTCAAAAATCATCGAAAACCGTTATTTAGCGTGAAGAGAAATACGTTGGTACACTTACTCCTAGTCGAACTTTGCTCATCCATATTAATGTTCTGACCGCGCGGTGGTGTTCTCAGAAAAACATCAAGATCATCATCATCATGACCTGTCTCGTCATCCCTAGTCCCCATTTCATCGTCCTCTTGGTGCATCTGGACTTCGATGGGGATGGGGCTCCCTACATTTTGTTCGGCATGAATGGGGCTACCTACATTTTCTTCATCACCCCCAGCTTGCTCTTCCTCCTGGTTACCTCCTAGTTGGTCTTCTTGTTCATTCAAACTACCTGCAACACCTCCTGTTCCTGCAAAAAAATGTAATATTATCAGTATTTGTCTGTCTGACAAATTGCAACTTCTGTGGCAGGTGATTGCAACAATAATATCATGTTGCATGCAACAAAACAAATACCTGCAGCTGCTCCAGCATCGTTCTTGTACTTCCTCCTGCGCTCTTTGGCAGCTTCCTTCTCAACGACGGCATCAGCAATAAGCTTCTGGATGCCGCTGAAGCACTCGTGGTGAGCTTTTGCCATAAGCTCACGCGACATTGTAGAGTACTTGACAGCCTCTTGTGTGTATGCCTGGGCCTTGCTGGTGCTTTCATCGAAAACTTTCAGGATGTTGAGCGCAGCAGACTTCCTGCTCCTTCCAACCAGATCACTGAGGCTCTGGCCGAACGAAGAACTCAGGCTCGGGTACTGGTAGAAAACAGGGACCTGGATGTCAAAAGCAGCGCGGCCGCCGGGATCATGGGATGTGTCGGGCGCACCAGCGGATGTGCCGACGGCGGCAGGTGCTGCTGCTGCTGGGACAGATGAAGCTGCTCCTGGGGCAGCTACTACTGGTACTGGGGGGCTAGTACTGCTAGAGCAGATGGCCCGACGCCGTAGCACATGTCCACGCTGCTTCTCAACTGCAGAAAAAGCAACAAAAATGTTGGATGATAAAATAAAATAACAAATTGCAAAAATTGTGCGTTAGCGTTTGCAACAGTTACAAAATGTGGTTTGCAAAAACTTACCTTGAGGTGTCCGTACTCAATGGTGCCAGCAGGCACATCACCCCTGAGATCCGACAAAGCTATCACCTCAATGATCTTTGAGTCCAAGAAAGCACATCGAGGGATGGAGAACGGGCTTATGTCAAGATCATGCTGCAGGTTGTCGACATATAACATCTGTGACATAAAAATTATAACATCTGTCAAAATCAGTTACAACAAACAAAAAGAATAACAATAACATCTGTCAAAACACATGTTAAAAAGATAATGAATGATGGTTAGCTTTGATTACAACTATTGGATGTGTGTGATTGCAACACATGTGATGTGTGGTTGCAACTGCTTGTTGGCTGTGATTGCAAAAACTACTGCACAACAAATATATGTGTGTGGTTGCAACTCCTTGTTATCTATGATTACAAATTGTGTCAAGGCCAGTTGCAACAAACAAAAAGAATAACAATCACAGGACCAGATGTTACAAAAATGAATGATGGTTAGCTGTGATTGCAATAATTGGATGTGTGTGATTGCAACAGAGATGTTGTGTGGTTAAAACTGCTTGTTATCTGTGATATATGTGTGGTTGCAACTACTTGTTACCTATGATTGCAACATGGTTGATGTGTGGTTGCAACTGCTACTTAGCTGTTATTGCACCCTAATTATTGAAAAAAGATAGCAAATTGCAACATGTGCCAAGTAATGGTTGCAACAGTAAATACAAACAATTACTACTAAGAACAGGGGCTTACAGCTAGGAAGATGCTGCATCCGCTGATGGGTGCTTTAATGCCCTTCTCAGCAAAATCCTTCTTGTACAGCCGAGCAGCTACGCTCAGCCTGTCAACCACTGCCTTGCACCAGTTTTTGTTTGCCATGTTCTCCATGTCCTCCGTGTACCTTACATCGTCAATCCTCAGATGACTGGCGGTGTTGGAGAAAAGCAAACACTGGAATGTGGCCATGAAAAATGCTCTCAGCCCAAGCTCCCCAGTGAGAGTGTCGTCCGTCAATTTGGAAATGATGACAAAAACACTGATGTCGGATCTGGGTCTGTAAGCATCGCCACAGATTTGAACTCCAATAACATTCAGTAAGCTGCGAGCTTCTGCATCAGGCATGGAGGGCGGGTCACTGCCAGCATTTGGTAACATGAAAGAACACCAGACGCTGTGCTCAGTCACATGAATCTTTTTCCCGCCCCCGATCTCTAGATACATCGTCTCTGGGTTCAGCTTCCGCATCAGCCAGCTGAGCAATCTTCTGGACAAGAAATTGGGCTTGAAACTGAGCAGGCTGCCGAAACCCTTGGCAACGATATCAGCTTTCATGCCGTCGGACAGGGCACCCAGAAGCTTGAGGAACATTGACGGTGAGCACCACACAGCAGCGTTCCTGGTTTTGTCGTTATCATCATCACCAGTAGCAATGTCCGCATCCCCAACATCGCCGCCAGCCGGAGCACCAACAACATTTTCATCAGGGCGGAAATCTGGATCTTGGTCCTGGTCATCATTATCACTTCCTCCAGCTTGAGACGTGGCACCAAGCGTTCTCAACCTTAACCTCTTCCTCTTCTCTTTCAATTCATTTCTGTCAACTTCTTTACGCTTACTCTGCACACGGGCTGAGCGGCGACTACTGTCACCACCTTGCCCGCCTGTGACATTCTGTTCTTGATCCATTATAAGAAAAGAACTAAAAAATAGGGATAAAAAAATATAAGAACACAATGATATGATGCAGGTCTCACAAAACACAAAAAATGCTAATCATCACGCGCTACACACCAAAAACAAGAACAGTATATGAGATTGAATTCAGATAATAATAAAAAAACACAGTACACCAGATTGCAACATGCACTACAACCCAGTTGCAACAGAAAATTGCTACAATAATTACTACTGGACCACTACCAGCACTGAGTTTTAAGAGTGTGAAAATTGAATTCAAATAATGAAAAAAGAAAACACATTGCACCAGATTGCAACAAGTACTGCTACCCATTTGCAACAAGCTTCTATAATAATTACTACTGGACCAATGCCAACAATACAACATACACTACAAAATAGTTACAAACAAAACTGCTAAACAATTACTACTGGACCAGTTTCAATAATCAGTTTTAACCCAATAACCAAACAATTTCTGAAGGTTAAACTAGGATAAGTGAAAGTTAAAATATACAGTTGCAACATGGCTGGTAAGACAGTTGCAACTTGTGTCATGGACCAATTGCAACAACAACTCTGAATGGAAAAACATAATTATAACTCTGTGCACATCTGCGTTACAAAAGTGGAGCACAAAACAGATCTGCCATGCGTTTGCAACACTGTACACATCTAGGTTGCAACTGAGAGCAACGAAATCAAACACACAATGCTGATCATAACTACAACCAATAGAGAATTGCAACCGCGAAAATCACAGGACCGCGGGGTAACTGATGCACACCATTTGGATTGGGGGCGGAAATACCTAGAAAATCACGGGCGCGAACGCAAACGAGGAACCACCGACGACGATGACGCAGCACAGCCGCGCGGATCTTCTGAGGATGCCTTCGCGAACCTACAAACACACACACGGATGCGGTTGAGGAAAAAACAACGGCGATTCGAAACCCTAGCGCGCAAAAATCGGACCAGCAACTAGAATGCGAGGGGGGTTGATGCCATGGGTGATGCAGATACCTCGAACGAATGCGGTTGGGGAGACGACCGAATAAACTTCAAATCCTCGCCGGCGAGACGCAGCGCTCGATGATCCTCCCCGTGAAGCTTCCGAGGTTGCACCGATACGCGAAGCTTCCAACGCGCGCGGAGCTTCCGAGGATGAACCAGCGTCCACCGCGTGCAGAGAGATTCCCGCGGCAGCAAGAGGCGTCGGAGCCGTGCGTGGAGACCCCCGGCGTGCCGGAATCAGAAGCGGTGGAGAGAGGAGAGCGGAGAGAGGCGAGCGGAGTGGTGGCGTGTGAGAGGGAGAAACTGAAATGATTTGGTGGTAACGGGAGGGAGGAGTGGAGTTAATGCGGGGGGTGGTTTTGCGCCCGGATTTGGTGGAACAGTGCGCAAGGGCGCGCGGGGGAACGGTTGCTGGGTCGGGGGCGCGTGGGTCGTGCGCACCGCCGACGGTTACTGGGTTGGTTTGGGCCGCACCTGGTCCGTCAGTTCGGCCTGAGTGCATTCTCTACATAGAATGCACCCAGTTGCATTATATATATATAGTATTTATATTCTATACTCTGGGTATGAATATTCCATACCCGAGCCCGAGTCGAACCCCGTGCTGCGTCGTCCATCCGGTTTTTTCCATCGATTCTCTTTTGTTTTTTCCCCGGTCGATTTACCTCCAGAGAAAAAAAAAGATTGTGGTCCACGTCTTCCGTCCGTTCAGTTCCGGACCTCCAGGCTCCCCGGTTTCGTTGCTGCCGCAGATTTCCTCTCTGACCCCCTCTCCCCCGATCTGCCTGGTGGTGCTCTCTCGCCACTGGCCCAAGCTGCTTCCACTGCCCGATTCCACGCAAGTATCCGTCGGCGGCGAGGATCTCCACCCCGCGTCGCGTCCGACCCGAAGCACCATCAGGTGGCACGCTCCATGACTAGTGGTGGACTGCGGGAGCTTCTTCTGGCGGGGGCGCCATGGATCCACGGTAAAGCCTCCACCTACAACGCTGTTTTACCCTCCTGCTTGCGCACAGTGACCTCCGCTGCCCCTTCCCAACAGTCCGGCAAGGCTTCTCGAGCGAACGGCCGAGGCCGGGGCCAGCGATAGTTCAGATCCCGGCAATAGGGCAATCGAGGGACCTTAACCTGCTCTGAGCACAAGAAACCCATAGTTCAGATCTCGTGATGGGTTGTCAATCAATTCAGCTAAGCCTAACTATCTAGTTATTATTCGCACAAGAAACCCATTTGATTCGCGAAAAATCCCCACTTCGTTCGCCGCCCTTAGCTTCCTCTGCATATCCATTGTTTTTTGCAGGAGACACACAAATCCTTCCGCCAGGGAGGCGTGGACGTCGTAGTCCCATACATCCCCTTGTTCAGCTCGTGCCATCCATCGATTGGTTGGCAAGAGCATCGCAGATTCGCGGTTGCCACATTTCTTGGTGCTCATGTGAGCGGAATGTCCCCTTTCAGGCCAACAGTCATAAACTTAAGAGGTGAGCAGCGGCAAAAAGAACCGTCACTCATTCAATTCCATAGATTAGGAGCTGATTCCCCTGGATTATTATTAGGCAAAATTAGATCCAGGACACTACTAAAATGTGGCATTTGGCACAACACACCAAACTTTCTTGTCTTTGGTCAAACACACTAAAATTCTATGGTATTTAGATGTTGGATACTATAACACATATAACATATCCTCATCAAATATGTATCAATACATTTATAAAAGACATGTATACCCTTGTCTCTTCAAATGAATTACATTTCAGATAGATAAAAGGGCATGATAACAGCATGTTCTCTATCATGTTCTTCACAGATTCAGCAAGCTAGCAAAAGGAAATCACAGACGGCGGCGGCGGCGGCGGCGGCCGCTGCCTTCTTCCAGGACGCCGTGCGCAGCATCTGGCGCATGCCGTCGGCGACGCGCCCCGCGGGCCCGCCGCTCTTGAGCATGCGGCAGATGACCATGTGCGCGCGCACGGCCTCCTCAACGTCGCCGGCGTCGGCGCCCGCGCACTTGCCGGCCTCGTACTTGACGGCCTCCGAGCACAGCCCGCACAGCTACCTGCCCCCGAAGACGGCGCCCGCGCACGCGCACTTGCCGGCCTCGTACTTGACGGCCTCCGAGCACAGCCCGCACAGCTACCTGCCCCCGAAGTAGGCCCGCACGCCGCCGATGTACTCGCCCATGCACTCCTCCAGCCCGCAGCACTCGCAAGTGACCGCCTCCACCTCCATGGCTACACACCTCGATTCACCGATGATTCAACAGCAACTGCCTCGAACAAATTCAGGTTTCTTGATCTGTTCCTGCGCTGTAAGAGCTTTTGGATTGGGTGCAGGTCGATGTTCTTGCTTGAGGAGTGGAGCTATGCGTTGCCTTGCGCCGCCGCCATGACAGGCCGCCGAGGTCCCGAGGAGGAAAGGAACACGCCCGGCCAGCCTTGGGGCGCAGCCGTGCGCCTGGAGGAGGGCGGGGCAGCAGCAGCAGACGACCGCCGGCCGGACGAGGGAGCCGGCGAGCGTGTCGCAGGAGCGGCGCAGCCGTGGAGGACGAGAAACTTCGATCCATTTTCGCCATCCCGTGCGGCAGCAGGAAAGAAGATAATAGACAGTGGTAATTTTGTCTTTTCACGTGTCTTTCTATTAAAAACGAATATAATATAAGGTGTAGTGTCCAGCACCTAATTACCCTAGAGTATTGGTGTGTTTGAGCAAAGACAAGAAAGTTTAGTGTGTTGTACCAAAGATCATCATTTCTTAGTGTCCCGCACCTAATTTTGCCTTATTATTATTGCTCCGATGTACATCCATTTTGTTTAGCACTTCTGCATTTTCGAGGAATACAGAATTCTTGTAGTAGCTATATCATCTCAATTTTGATTTTACCCCAGAATTTGTGTTAAATAAATACTTAAATGTTATAATTTCAATGTCCCTCATTTGAGTTTCTTAATGTGCAGCAGCTCTGATTATGATCCATCAAGGTGGAACTTGCTTCAGATCGGACAGTATTCAGCCCCTCAAATCAGTAAATCTTTCAAGTAATCCATTCAATAATGGCTAATCCTCTCTTCCATTTATCTATATTAATTTATATTTTGGTTAAGATTACAACAACGTGGTGGAAGGTCTTAGCTTTTACTGGTACTAAAGCTATATTAATAAAGATATTAGCCATGCCATTAGTTTTAGTGCAATCGAGCCAGCCCATGCCGTTTTCTCGTCTTCCACGTGATGTCCTCCCCCGCTCGAGCCCATCTCCGCCTCAGACTGCCTCCGGGGTCTCTGCTGCCCCCCTAGCCCATCCGTCGCGAGCTAGTCTGGCTGGAGGACCTGCATGTATTTTTTTTCCTTTATCTCAATCAATTATGTATGCAAGAATTTACTGTATGATAGTCATGGAAATATGTGGATGCACCTGATCTGTTGTTCTGATGAATAAATTTTATTACGATTGTTTTGTGTCTGATGTTCAATGCATCTCCCGGTGTTCTGCTCACTATGCAGAACTGACTCTGACGAGCTCCCAGTATGGATTTGTTGTGTTGGGGTGTAGATGTGGAAGGATCTGGCGGACGTAGCAGGGTTCTGTCACAAAGAACATCCCTGGAGCGAGAGGTTAAAAGGGGTGTCATGGGGTAGGCCGGCAGGGGCAGGCATGAGCATGAAGCTATCTTTTCAAATGATGAGGTACGAGCTCCTGTTCCAGCCATCAAATTGGCAGCTGCTTTGTGCATGTAGTTAAGTCTGTATTTTAGTCAGTATTGTTGTTACATGTTAATTGATGAGATGGTGAGTTCCCTCGTGTAATCGATAGTGAATCGATTGCCTTGGAGGTGGGAATGTTTGTTGCAGCCAATTGAGTTGCTATTAGCTTTTCCGCAGCTCCTCGTAGCAGCATTGAGCAGAGTTGTAAGCTTCTATATTCAGCGTGCAACAGAGTTGTAACTTCTGAATTGGATAATTGCAAGTGTTAGAAATGTGTTGTCCTTACCGTCAGTAGGAGCTACTCTGTTATTAATGCTCCGCGATATGGATTTAATTGTTCAAAGATACAACCAGCAGATCTTATATGCTCATAGATCTTGTAGTTCACAAAACTCATCTTTGTTTGCTAAGAAGCTACTCTTACCCAGTAAGTTCAGATGCACAATTGCTATAATTTGTGATCTATAATGATCTGTAGGCTTTTGATCTTTATTGCAGATTTACAAAGACATCTCATTTGCTTTGCATTCAACTACATTTGCAGGACTGCAGTAGCTGGGTCAAGCTGCTGACAAAGCCATATGGTGACAAGACCATATGATGCATCTAATGCCAGTGGTTAGTGTGGTTGCAGCAGCTTACCATGACGGACATTCTGTAAGCCATCGTATTGAACAAAATCTTTCTTTTTTTTCAGATGGTTGCAAAGTATGAGGCCAATACAAAAGATAAGCTAGAATGTGTAGATTTCCAATTAATTCTTGGAAGCGTGTGAGTATTAGATTCAGAATACTATTCTATTAGGAATTTAGGATGTTACATCCGCCATACTTACCAGTCAAAATAGATTTTTCCACTCATATCAATGTCAAGTTCATTCAGCAAATGAAATTCGTTGCCTGTTGTGATGCACTTTGTGGCCCAAAGCCGGAGGTCCTGGGTTTAAACTAACATCTTTGCAGAATTTTAATATAATTTTGCAAGGGTAAACCCACCTTGTGTGGGAGTTTTTGCACTGGGTACGCCCTTTTGTGATGCACTTCCATGGTTGATTTGAGCTAGAAGTGCTAATCTTTTTTTTCCAGAAAACAGCATATGGCTTTCAGTATTTTTTCTAATGAGTACAACTGAACCCTTCGTTGTGTTCCTGACATCGCTACTCGAAATTTGTGTTCATAATTCCTTAGCTACCTCTGGTATCTTGGTATAAGGTTGTTACTAAATACTATCTAAATTCATAGTCTAATCACAAACAATGTCATTTAAACTCCAATTTTTTTTGGTTACTTGCAAAAGTATACAAGTAATCTCAATAATGATTCATTACTGTGGCTTCATCTCAAATCTTGAGCATATGTGAGTTCACTATCATAACAATAGTAGTATTCAATTTCATTGTTCAACGGTTCCTATATTACTGAATGGGTAGCAAATGAATAATTTATTTTAATAACCCTGTACCTATGGTATCTTTGCTCATTTTTCTGCGAAAAGCACATGCACGGGTGATTGTATCACATCATTTGCTTTATTACCTAGTACAGTCAACATGAGCTTATAACTTTGTATCCACAAGAATGCCACTAATTTCCTAGTGCTATACGACATGGTAGCATATTTTCAGCTTGTCTTCTGCTGATGCTTCAGATAATCATTGCCAACACTGTTTTTTTCTTGTCAATCAAATTATATTTGTTATGAATCAGAAGGTAGCAATGCATCCTCAGCTGATCATGGCAGTAACTTTGTCAGTCGTGTTTGGAGTATTATTTATGATCTTGCTTTCCATTTACCCACGTCCATTCAAAGGCGAATGTTTTCACGAGTCTTATTTACATGATTATTGTCGCCATAGAGTTTTGGATTATTTTCATGAGTTTCCTTTTATTTTCATATAATTTTTCTAGTGTCTGCAGCATATACAAGGAAGTAACAGTGATGGTTGATAGTGATACAAGTCAGTCCTGCGAAGTGATAATGACATAGATCAGCAGAACCGGAGGGCCATGCTTGACGCTGGTTGCTGAGACAAATGAAGTAGCGAAGTGTACAAAATAGTCAATGAAAAAGCAAAATATACTAGTCTTGTAAATGTGGTCTTTTAGACAGTTTGTACATGGTTAATGCAATATAAGTTTGTAGTCAAGTTTTGTGATTAAATTCGAGTTGGTTCACTAGTCATAAAATCATTATTTTTGTTTTTGCAATTTTTTATATCTAATTCGTGGCATCATCAATTGCTTGGCTGGTCATAAACACCCCAGGATTTTAAGTAAAATACTTTACTTTTATCCAAACAACAACGTGGAGCAAAAACAAAAATACCTGAATGATCTCTGTTGCGGGTAGAAAGGAAAAATACCAGCAGCGGGAAGGAAAAAAACCGGTAAAAAAAGGAGAGGCTGAGAGGTGCTCTGTAGACTCCGGTCCAGGGTCGACCGTCTCCTGCCCATGAAACCAGACGGGAAGTGGGAACGGACTCGGGAACAAAGGCGGTTCGGAGTTTGGGACGGACGGACGCGAGACTAGACCAGCAGCGCCCTCGGTAGCGCGGGGGCTCGCGCGTCGGACGGACGGATGGGCTCGGGTATGGAATAATATTCCATACTCCGTAGGGTGAGTATATATATATATATATATATAGATATAGATATAGAGGGTGAGTATACTCTGTAGTCGGTCACAAAATACCTTATTCTGTGGCTAGGCCATCGGACGGTCCAGGTTGGTCTGATCACTAGTTCCCGCTTTTTCTTCGCGGCTTCGATCGTCGTCGTTACGAGCCGAGCGAGGTTCCCGGCTGGCTTACCAGCGACAGCGGGCCGGGCGGTCATTACGACTTTACGACCCAGAGTGTGGTAATTATTATACGACATGACTGGCTGACCGTCCAGGAGCATTGCCGCTGTATTCAACGCGTCATGATTACGCCTGGGTATGGTTACTTGCATTGCGTTCGAACATCTTGCCATATATAGTCGTAATTTTCCACAAACAAAATCCCAGCACCCAGTTTGTTGCGATTCTTGTTCCCTGGGGATCAGCAGATTGGCCGGGCGCAGTTTAACCTGCATCTACAAGCCCTGCGACACCATCATCAGGTAGCGTAATTGCCTCAGGCTCGCAGGTTCATAACTCCGGCAGCTTATACATGGATGTTGGAACGCCGGCAGCGTTCTCCAATCATCAACACTGTCGGCGACGCCGATGAAATCGACATCCCTGTTCTTGCACCAGCAGTAATTCATTGGAAGTGACTCCACACCAAGCATTGCTTCTGGTATATCTCGGTGTTTGGCTTGTCCAACTTCGTTTTTTTGTCCGACTTTTGTCTAGCTTGCGAGGAGTCATTTTCACAATCATTTACGAGAAACTGAAGTAGCACTTGTACTAACTCAGATGTACGAGAAGCTAAACAAGATGTGCTGTGATACATTGTAATAGCTTCTTTTTTAGTTTGCGCATACAGTGATGAAAGTTAGATAATTTTTCTTCAATAGTATCTCCTTGTTACTATAACTCAGTATGGTCATCAATATGCTTTGAGGAAACGTTTACTAAAAAAAGAGGACGGCAGAGCATAAGCAGGCAGACTCCTAAATGTTGCAAAAATGCATACTATTGTGATCTATTTAAAAATGATGATGATAATCAGGTACAGTAATTCAAGTCTGTATTTATGCCTACTGCCAATATTGAGTAACCGTCATTGGACCCTTGGAGTTGGAGGGGCCACCAGTTCACACTGATTTGTATAGACACAAATAAATATTTACCATAAGGATAAATTAACGAAAATGATCTCCCAATTTATTAGATTCCGATATAACAGAATGTATGGACTTGGATGCCACAATGGAAAAAAGGATATAAAAGGGTGCAAAATGAGCTTCAGAATAGGAATCGGATCAAGTCTTTTACACAACATTTGACTGCCGAAACCAAACAAATCAAAGGTACTACAAATAAGACCATGGGTCTTTGCATTTCTTTTGACACCGAACATCAGATTAAGACCATAAAAGTCAGTGTTTTAAATTTGTTGTGTTAAGAACAGCTCGGATGACATAAACTGAGAGTCTAAGCCACATTTTACTGCATGCATTCAGTCACCATTCTCACTTTGATTTGTTTGGGCTTCTCAGATAGCTCTGCAAACAGCATCTCTTGTGCAAGCCTCATCATGTCCGGAGCATTTCTTCTACAAGCCTTCTGAAGAGCCTCTTGACCTATATCGACATAGTTAAAAAACTAGTAAATTATATGGTTAATTTACCACTATGCAGTGTCAGGGAAGATCTAGTAAATTACAAGTACTATGAAGCATGGTAATTTACTATAAGAGCGATCAATCACCCAAAACTATATTTGGACATAAAACCTTTGCGGCCTGGTACCTAATGTAGTAAACCTGCCTGTATGTGAAATAGATGGAATCAAACAAAGGTATCTGAAAACGTGGGTGCTATGCAAAGTGCAGCTATCTAAATTAAAACGAATCAAACCATATGCTTAAATGAATGATAACAAATACTACTGATCCAATTATGGTAATAAACTAATAACATACAGACCAATGATTGATAAACATTGTTTTTGCCTACTGAACACAACGACAAGAGCTGGGTTACTAATTTATCCCAAATGCAGTAACAAAAAATGTATTATGAAGTTACTATAAAATTATGCCCAACTTATAGAATCCAATAAACTAGAATGGTGTAATCCATTATTATGGTATTTACCAGAATGGCATGATCAGGTTACTATAGAGCAGGGGTGGCATGCCCTCACTCAAATTCTATAAATCAAGCTAATTGACAAAATTTCACTATAGAAAATGTTCATAAATTTCTGTATTCTCAAGGTGTGCCCTCACTCAAATTGTGCTCTAGGTCCGCCCCTGCAATAGAGTAATGACAAATTAACTAGAAAGCAATATACCAGAATTACGAGAATAATACCTTCAGAAATGTATCAGATGTCAGAGAGAAGTATACTCATATACAGAGATGTACTATAAGATGGTGTGACACAAACAGAGGTTTAGCATGGTACAAAGAGGGAGTGGCAGTGAGAATGACAGTATTCCATCGTACATGTGTCTCATGATGCATATTGGACAAATAAAAACACCAAAAACAATCAAATTAATTTGGCTGCAAAAGCATCACAAAATCTGAAAATTAACGAATTTAAGGCTCTTCAACAGAAGCAGAGAAATACAGATCTTGATGCCTCGCTGGCAGCATCTATAACACATTCACACGCAAGATCAAGGACCTGCAAAAAAAAGTTTTTTCTCTGCTGTGAGGTCCAATAACTCAATAAGCATGTCACTAATCGCTTTTCTTGCTCCTGTTGCTAACCGGGAGATGCCCTGCCTGCGCTAACCGGGAGATGCTCTGCCTGCGCGTCTACAGATTTGCTGGAGCATTTATGAAAACACAGAGCGGGCATCAGCATCGCCCTTAGTTAATCTGAAAAACTTACATTCACAACACGCAGCAATCGAAAACAAGCCAGCCATGGATGGGTAAACAATCGAGTACAAGCTAGCAGCTCACTGTGGCAACCGGGAAGCACTGGCTCTCGCGTGGAGAGAGGGAGGAAGTCACCGAGGTGCCGCAGGACATGCCGTCGCGTCGCCTTCACGGTCAGCATCCGCCGGGGCGCCGCTACTCTCACCGACGGGGGCCTTCCTCCAGTGTCTCTCTACCCGCCCCCAAGATCTGCATCTCGAGCGGCCACCCGAGTTTGACGAGCTCCAGGAGGCTGTAGGGTATGTGCGGCAGCGGCAAATGCCGTCCATGGGGGATTGGACACGGGTTTCTGTGGGAAAAAGGAAAACGGGCGTAATTAGCGGCGGCACTCCGCTCGCGACGGCGTAGGATAGCATCGAAGCCGAGCCGAAAGGGTTGGGTGAGCCGAGCGCCGAGCGAGGCGGACCGAGTCGGAGGGGGCGCGTCGCAATGGACGCACGGATAAGACCCGGCCACAGAATTAGTTATTCTGTACCCGACTACAGTATATATATATATATATATGGGGTAATATTTGTTGTATACCATCTAATTTACAAGTGGTAAATGATGATGTAGTATGACTTGCATTGTCATGTAGATTTGCAAGAATGGTCAAATTGTCATGAGCGCTTTAGATGAGGAAAAAAAAGGGTTTCTACAAAGACATGAGTTAGAAGCTGGAAGCATAGTCAAATTTTACAGGATCTTGTGCAATTTACCCATAGAAGAATGTTATATATGAATCATCTCTGGTATTTTACGGGAACGTATCAGGTGGAAACCAACCCCTCCGTGCAAACTATGGAAACTTCAATCTGAACCACACGATGTTGATCCAAAGGAAGGCTCATGAGAGGTGGGAGGGGTGATTTGCATAAGTGCATTTGCAAATCATCCCTCCCACCTCTCATGAGTTTTGCACATCACCCCTCCCACCTCCCATGAGTCCTCCTTTGGATCAACATCGTGTGGTTCAAATTGAAGTTTCCATAGTTTGCACGGAGGGGTTGGTTTCCACCTGATATGTTCCCATCTTATCTTGCGTAATTTATCAGCTATGTGTGTTACTGAGCTCGTGGTACTGAGGATATCGGTTGTTCTCCACTGAGTATCATTTAACAATTGTGCCACAAAACCATTTAGCCTGATGTAGAAAATGTGGCCGTAGTTGTTCTGTACTTCTGCCATTTAACAAGTTTGCTTGAGTTATTTTGCACGAAGAAAGTGGAAAGTCTGGGATGTCTTTCTTCTTTGATAAATGATTGTGTCAGTATGTTTCCTTGTTGGTTATTAATTTTTCATTTCAGGAAATTTATTAATGCTGATACTGTGAATGAAAAATGGGATTTAACTGCTTCCAGTTCCAGAGTTAATTTCTACTCATTCCATGTTATGCTTGCAGAATCATAGTCCTGCTTAACTATTGAAATGAACGTGCAATTTTCTGTGAATGACAGGGATCTTCTGAAGTGGAACATGAACATGGAGGGCCAATCCTCAAAGACTATGGTGAATGATGGTGTGACAGGTGTTGATATCCCTGCAGCATTGGCAGCTGTAGCCCCATCATTCACCACCTGCCAATCACGGGGATGCTCCAGTCAATCCTCCAGTCAAGCCCGCAGCAGGTACACCACTCCTCCAGTGTCACAGGATGCTCCAGTCAATCCAGTCTTCCAGCCTCAGAACCACCAGAACCAGGTTGCGTCCAAGCAAACTCAGCAGCCCCGTGATGGGCACCAGCAGCAACAGCTCGAGGCCTTCTGGTCTGACCAGCTGGCCGAGATCAACCAGACAACTGATTTCAAGGCCTTCCCCTGGCGAGGATCAAGAAGATCATGAAAGATGGTTCTGGTGTCCCGAGCAGCGACGGAGGCAGGGGGGGCAAGGGAGGCTCGAGCCGCCCCCCCCCCCCGCTCGCCCGCACGTAGAACCTCTGGAGTCCCTTCTCAAATTTTTTACTCATGTACTTTGGTATATTGGGATAACTAGTCAACATTTTCGCCTAAGCTCAAACTCCAAAGCCCAACAAATGAAAAATCCTATGCGGCTATGAGCTATCCAGTTCCTGTCCGTCGTCGGCCCGTCGCCTGCCCGTCACTGCCTCCTCGCGACCTCGCGCCGTCTCCCGTCGCCCCAACCCAAATCCTTTCTCCGACTCTCCCGGTATCCTACCGTCTCCGCGACTCCGCCTCTCCGGTCGGCCGGTCCCTGCTAATTCTCACTCCCTCCCGTCTCCCAGACGCAGCTCCGTGCCCAGGCGGGCGGCGGGGCAGGTGCCGGCCGGCGGGAAGCCCGCACGGCGCACGCCGCAGGCCGCGGCTGTGCAAAGCTCGAGGGCGAGCCGCGAGCGCCGAGCGGCACGGCGTTAGGCGGCCACGAGCTCACGAGCAGCAGGCAGCACCGCAGCTGATTTTTTTTCAGCCCCTCCTAAAATTTTTCCCGGCTCCGTCCCTGGTCCCGAGGATCGCTGGTGAGGCACCGGTGCTGTTCGAGAAGGCTTGTGAGATGTTCATCCAGGAACTAACGCTGCGGGCGTGGCTTCATGCCGAGGAGGACAAAAGGAGGACGCTGCAGAAGAGCGATGTCACCGCAGCTCTAGCTGGGACCGAGGTCTTTGATTTCTTGGTTGATGGCAGGCCATCAGACAAACCCAAGGATGACAAACCCAAGCAGCAGGGTGAAGCAACAACAGCAGGATGAGGATGACGATCCGTATCGTGACTACTACTGGGATGATTACTCGCCCCCTTGGTTCCCTGATGAGTCTCACAGCCCTGACTTGCGCAATGTGACCTGTGATGACCCGAGATACTATACTTACATCCATGACTACTATTCTCTGTGAAGAGAACAGTGTCCTGCTTGAACTTGTGTGGAACGTGGTGCGTTGTTTAGGCTGCTCTCATAGTATTTTGGAGTTTGAACGTGTGATCTGTGCTTTTATATATGAACCCTGCAGGAAAACTTTTAGTGTACTATTGGCAAAGCTTGTGTAGCTTAACGGCCTAATAGTGTTGTGTCATGGCGTTTTGGCCTTGTGGTTTGTACTGGCCTAATAGGTTAGTGTTTGTACATCAGTCATCAGGGTCTGGTAATGCAGCTTCATGTACAATACTCTGGGTAATGTACTGGTAATGAAAAAAGGTGCTAGCTTGGATATTAGTGTCGATCCACAATTTGGTGTGTTTTTTTCAGAAAATAATTTGGTGCTTCAATATGGGTTTTATATTTTATACAAAGTAACGAAATTGTGTCTATCCGCAACACATTCATATGGATAGTCCAATTTACGTTCATCATATGAAGGAAATTTGTCAGGTATTAGGTCATTCTCAGTACAAGTTTCGTTACATAGGTAACCGTGCTGGTAGAGTTTTATAGTGATAAAACTCTCCTTACATCTCATGAAACTTCATCTTATCATTTTTTCTCATTGCCACATCAGCAAAAATTAATATATGAAATTCTCTCATGGAACTTTTTTTAGGGCAACTACGGCAGGTAAGAAGCCGGTCCGAACAATATATTGATCAATATGCAAGTTGGAGCATATAAGAATTGTGAGGGGGGGGGGGTTAGGGAGCTAGGCTCACCCTGTTCGCTTGGCTTATCAGCCATCAGCCAGCAGTACTTTTCTCTCAGAACAAATCAGCCACCAGCAACCAGCCAGCAGTACTTTTCTCTCAAAACAAATCAGCACCAGCCACCAGCCGCCAGCCAAACGAACAGGCCGGCTATCAACTATGTGCTATTACATAACAAGTTACTCCACAGCATGAGACGATTACGGTGAACTTCATCTCTCAGTCGGTGTACCCAGAGGCGCAGGTCGTCGTCGGTGTTGTGTAAGGTGACCAGAGGGGGGTGAGGTTGCCATGGAAGACAACCGCATTGCGCCCGTTCTAGATGTTCCAGATAATGGCGATGAGGATGGTGGAGCATAGCTTGGCTGGGAGATCTTCCGGGAGCTGAGGCATGGTCTAGAGGTCACGGCAATCCATGGCAATCCAACAAGTGAGGAGCGCACGGCCAGCCAAAGACTTGAGCTGCACGAGGGCAGCATAGAAGCATGTGTTCCTGGTCTTCAACCTCGCCGCAGTACGCGCAGAACGACGATTCGATAATGTTGCGGTGGTGCAGCAGCGCTGCAGTGGGGAGGCGCCGGTGATGCAGGAGCCAGAGGAAGTGACGGCAGCGCGGAATCGCAGCGTTGCGCCAGATGCAGTCAGCGAGAGGATTCGGCGGGAGCTGCGACATATGGTAGTGGTAGAACGCCGACAAAGAGAAGGGGATCGTGGACTGGTCGATGCCACGATGATCAGGAACAGTCGGGCGTAGCGACACTTGCTGCAGAGCATCATGAAGAATGTTCAGTTCCACCGAAGTGGCCGACGAGAGGCGCAGGTGGAGGTGGAGGTCCCATGCTGCGCCATCAAAGGAGTCAGCAACCGAGGCATTGGCCCGGGTGTAGTGAGAGAGGAGCGCTGGGAAAAGCTCCACCAGTGGCCGCGGGCCAAGCCAGTGATCAAACCAAAACGACGTATACTCGCTGCTACCCAGGTGTACCTTGGTCGAGGAGCGGAATTTCGGTAGGAGTTGTAGGAGAGCTGACCAGACAGGGGTGTCAAGACAATGGCTGTCACCCAGATTGCACGATGACGTGGTCCCATAGCACTTGTGAAATCACCTCTGCCAATTGGTCGTCGTTGGGGGCTGCAGCAGCTTGGCGAGGAACTTGGACATGAGGCAGCGGTTTTGCAAGGCCAAGTCCTTGACGCCCAGGCCCCCTTGCGGCTTGTCGGTGCATACGAGCTCCCAAGCGGCCTTGCACTGGCCTCCATTGCAGGTGGATTCCCCAGTCTAGATGAAGGCACGCCGGCGAACATCAATGGGTTCAATGGTTCCTTTCAGTAGGAGCGAAGAGCACATAGCATAAACGGCCCTTGCACCTAGGACTGCATTGTCCAGGATGGTGCGGCCACTCGGTGTGAGTACTTTCCCACAACAGCCAGGAATGTAGTTTTCGACTGCAGAGACGAGCGGCTACCATGCCGTCAAACGTAGCTTGTGAACGGCCAAGAGGAGGCCCAAGTATGTTTGCGGAAAGGTGGACATAGGGCAGCCCAGGGATGCTGCCATGAGTGGAACCGCGATAGGCACGAAGGTGCTCTTATCATATATAGTTGATGTGCAATCCCGTGAAGCTGGAGAAGGAATTCAAGATGGCGTAAATGAAGTTCTCAGCAATCCAGTGGCGTAAATGAAGTTCTCAGCAATGCAGCGCCCATTCAAGGCATCCATGATTGCAGTCTGGTGGTCATGCTTTTCGTGCAGAGCTTGGTGACACAAATCTAGAGAGAGATCGGCCGATAATCTTTCGGGGGCGCAATGATCTTTCTTGGGTAGCAGCACAAGGAAAGCTTTGTTGATCCGGTCAAGATGAGCGGAGCAATTGTGGAAGTTGGTCAGAAGGAGCAGCAGATCGTCCTGTACACAGTCCCAGTTTGCTTTGAAGAACAGTAGCGTGAATCCATCAGGGCCATGTGTTGCGGTCAATTAAACAAGATACCATATGGTTTAGAAATTTTAGTTTCCATGTCACTAGTAGGAGATTGCCCGTCCGCAGCGAAGTGCGTGCATATATATGTGTCTGCTTTGTACTGTAATCCGGAAAAGAAAAGAAAAAAAATTTAAACATTCTATAACAAAAATTAAAATATAATTAAAAAATGAAAAAAGGGAGCGGTCAACGGTAGAACCAACCCTTCGTTCGGGACGTCGTTCCTAGCATCGGCCATCGGGTCCATCGCGTCCACACAAGAGAAACAGTCGCGCAGCCACTCCAAAGTCCAAACCCTCCCTGACGAATTGAAGCCGTCTCCGAAGACGGCGACGACGACGCGGCGGCGAAGGTACCAAGGTTAGTGATCCCCTCATTTCACCACCGAAGGGCGTTGTCCCCGTAGTTAATTAGTTGCAGTCGAGTTAGTCCATGGACGATGGCTACCAGATCGCCGCAATTTTCTGCGGTGGGGCACTGATTCTTGGGAATTGGGGGGGGGGGGGGGGGGATTTGTGAGCTTCTGTCGTATTTGGTAGATAGTGTTCTCTATCTCTGCAAATCTTTCAAGGCAGCAGTCTGCAGATGTTTTTCTTTCCTATCGTACTTGTTATTATGATTTTTTTGGCATTTACAGCGACTGATCATACCATCAAAGTAACTTATAAATCTTCAGAATAAACTATCTTAAGATCCTCTGTTCCCTTGCTTAGTTACATATATGTTCTTCAAATGTGAAAGAATTCTTATGATGGATTGCACAAGCTGTGACTGATGCTTCCAAACATGGTGTTGTGTATACTGCTGCTTCCATCCTTTCAGCAAAGTAATCCATGACTGATCTAAAATTTTCCTCAGTTATCGCCGAAGCACTTAGTTTTTCACTGACGTCTGACGATGCCCTCATTCTTAGGTTCTGCTTCGTATGATGGATGTCGACAGGAGCCCCTTTCCCGAGTCACCTGACAGGGATTGGTCTGAACTTCCATTCGACGCTCTCGCGGCAATCTTCATGAAGCTTGGATCCATCGAGATCCTGATGGGTCCAGATCTTGTGTGCCGCTCATGGCTGGCAGCTGCAAAGGCGCCTGAACTATGGCGTTACGTTGACATGACACGTCACGAGGTGGTTTTCTCAAAGGGTGCAGACATCCTGTGTTTGATGGCGAAGGTGATGATAGATCGTTCTGATGGACTGATGGAATCATTCTGGGCTCTGAAGTTCGTTACTTGTGAACTCTTGGATTACATGGTGGGCAGGTAGTTCTTTCCTTCTTGCCCTTCCAAGTTTCAGTTCTTTGATTTAAGAACTTGAGCTTTAGGACATTTAAGCATTTTATTACTCTGCCTATGTCAGGCTATCAGTTTTTCACTTGTGTATTTCTTTTAGCTTTCTTACCATTGAGTAGTTTAATTACTTGGTTGCACAGTATCAAGATGACTCAATCAATCATCTAATGTGATATGTTCATCATGCCAATGTTCTGCACTAGGAGAAAATCCACAGCTGGCTGAACTTGC
The DNA here is from genome assembly GCA_036936925.1 of Cenchrus fungigraminus. Taxonomy (NCBI): domain Eukaryota; kingdom Viridiplantae; phylum Streptophyta; class Magnoliopsida; order Poales; family Poaceae; genus Cenchrus; species Cenchrus fungigraminus. The sequence goes on along the minus strand of CM072769.1, from coordinate 55,570,713 downwards.
ATTGTGTCCTCTTCCAAAAAAATATGTGTTACTGTTTATCCTGCTATTTAGAAAAGTGCCAGGTTTCTCAAAAAAAAAAAAGTGTCAGGTTCATTTGATCTCGTAATAACCACTTTTGTGATTATCTTTGCAGGGCTAATTCATTAAAAAGCATTCGACTGATCGGATGCCCAGACTTTTGGGATGTATCTTTCGCTAGATTGGCATCTAAATGTCCACTCCTAGAGGAGATAAAGTGCTCATATCAAAGACTGCCAGCAAACCTTTTCAGGTACGTTGGAACTATGTGCCTGCATCTCAAGTGCCTGAGAATACATAGACAATGGTCTGATTCTGATCCGTTGAGGCGTGCGATAGAGATGGAAAATCAGGGCTTTGAGCAAGAAGGTAACAGGATCCGCGGGGAATCTCATGAATCATGGGAGGCAAGGCAGAATGAGAACGCCTTGGCCATTGCAGGAACCATGCACAAGCTGCGGCTTCTCCAGATGGGAGGCAACTGCCTGACTGACAAAGGCGTCTATGCCATCCTGAAGGGCTGCCCTCGTCTCAAGTTCTTTGATATCTCCAAATGTTACAATGTTAGAGCTGAACTCCGTACTCGCTGCACCAAGATCAAACATGTCTGGTTGCCTGGACAACGGCCTATTGTTCTCCGCCCTGATTATCGTGTGACTGGGGCGAACCAAGGCAACAATAATGAGCTTATGCTGCATGCTCTCTGGGAAGCTGAAGTTCAAACTCTTCGTGGAGAGGCGGCAATGGATGATGATGCCTGTGATGACAGCTACTGGGAAGACTACTGGTCCCCTCCGTTTATGTGCCCCAAGTTGAACAATGTGACACCAAGATCTTACTAACAACACCCGTAATTCTCTGATCATTTCATCTCTGAATGCTACAATGTTGGGTTACAGCCTCCGTGCTTGCTGCACTAAGATTAAACATGTCTGGTAGCCTGGATAATGGCCTACTGTCCTCTGCTTTGGTTGTTGTTTAACTGAAGAGAATAAAGGCAATGATGATGAGCTTATGCTTCATGATCTTTGGGAAGCTGAGGTTTAACCTCTACCATGGATGGAGAGGTGGTGATGGATTAAGACCTGTGGTGACAGCTAACAATCGGTCCCATCTCCGTATCTGTGCCCAGAGTCATGCAACCTGTCCTGTGATGAATTCGTTTCAATTTCAATTCCTATACTGAACAATGAGAAGGGGTTTGCTGAAGTCACCTAAGTCGCTGCTGTAGTCTTGAAGTTTGCAATTGTAAGTCTGGGCTACGTGCTATCCTGTAGGAGCACTTCTGGTGTGGCTTATTGGCCAGCATTCAATTAAAAAGTGCAGCAGCATTGTATTTGCCATTCTAGTCGTTTCATGACTGAATCATCTTTCCCACATTTTGTCATGGTATCCGGTGCAATAGGCAGATAACTGGTTTGTATCTGCGGATTTGCAAGTGGAGAGCATTACGTTTCTTCAAAAATCTCTGAATTTTTTGCCCTACTTATGTTTTGCTATGTCCTCAATGTAAAAAAAAAAAACTCGACCTGGTGGGTGGGGGTGGGGGGGGGGGTAAGACCACCCCCACAACATCATATTAAGAAGACCTCTCACATATGTCGAGAAAACCCCAACCCCCCATTGCCTGTGAGATAGGTTGAGCCTTGCCATATGCTTTGGTGCAGGACAGACAAGGGATTTTTTTAACCCTTACCTGAAATTTGCTCCCAAGAGGAGTGGAACCCAGGACCTAGGGAGTGCCACCCACTCCATCTAACCAATTCAACTAAGAGGTTAGGCTGCTCAATGTACACTCATGAGACAACTTTTACAACCAATTTCTACTCTGGCATTGTGCCTGTCATCACGCAATCAGCAGAAGATGAATCATTTCATCGAGGTCCGACAATTTTACAGTTGAGAGAAATAGGGGGAAAAGAGAGGCAAGCTCCTGTCTCAAACCTCATGAAATTCATTAGACAAAATTACAAACCTTTCAGCAACAAAAACATGATTACACTTTCTGCTTCCTGATGGCATGTTTAACCAATATCACATTTTCTGCTTCACCAATTCACTTTGTTCTTCTCATGAACTTTTGAGTAAGATCTTTGAGTGCTTGCCTCGAGTTAAGCACGACTTGGTCTTCACTCTCAGGAAGATCATTGATAGCGTCTGCTGCCAGTTTTGCATGTTCAGCAGCAAGTAACCTTGTCCTCTCGATTCCCTGACTTTTCGAAAGGTATTCGAGGACCTGAAAGTGTAAATTGAGCAGTTGAGACTAATACTATGCACTAGACAAGTTATGAGCATATTACTGGAAACAAAGAATTCAATACAAACCGTCTTAACATTTATAGGGTCATCGAATCCCTGTTCAACAATCTCACGCAGTTCAGGGAACTCTTCCATCGCAAATAGTATGGGAGCTGTCACAATTCCCTGTCCATATAGGGCATATATAATTCCTTACATGTTACTGACATCTGAAAATGTAAATATTATTGAGGAAATAATGAGTGAATAACTGTATTACTTGATGGATATCAGACAAGGAGGCTTTGCCTAGTGAAGCTGATGTGCCTGTGAAATCGAGGATGTCATCGATCAACTGATATGCTATGCCCTGGCAGAGGGACTGCAGGTCATTTCAACAGTTCATGGCTAGCAAAAATAGCAACAGCTTCTGGGTAAGGAAAAATACAACACACCAACTGTCTGCCATACTGATAAGCAAGAGCTTGTACTTCTGTTGTTTGCCCAGCAAGGACAGCAATAGCCTTGCAGCTGTTTGAAATCAATGCAGCTGTCTTGTAGTATGTCTTCTGCAAATAATATTCCATGCTGTACAAGCATCCATGAACAGGTGTCACGTAAAGTAAAATATTAGAAGGTGTTGGGCTGTCAGTTTGTCACATAGTTGATTGTTATGCCTTGATGAACCCATCTAGCATTCTTTTCTTTTCTTGAGGTTATCCATTTCAAAGTTTTTTGTAGATGGGTTAGCACCAGTGATCCATTTAATTGTGATGGGTGTAACATAAGTAGTGAACATTTTTCTTGGGCTTTGATTATAGTTGATGAAAAGTAATATCAGTGCATATCCACGATAAACAGCTACTTGCACACATATAACAACAAAACAAAGAAGAGTTAAAGAATCAACTCAGCAAAACAGTATATTCTACGGCACTATTCTGATACCTCCACACTAGCACCTCGCATCACCTCAACCTTAAATATTAAAGTTTATGGGTACGATCTCTCATTACAAAAATAGATCAATGCAAGAAAATAAGAAAATGAATTGGATATCTACCTGCAGTGCTGTGCTGGAGTTATTGACATCTGCATAAGCTCACCAGTTACAAGATTACTTACAGCAGTTGCTAGTAATGATACAACCTGCAGCATCAGAAATGACTTTGTTATCTTGATGTTATGGACATGTAAAAGATACAGACTGTAAAGGAAATAATAAATTCTGATGTTGAAAGAAATGGATAAAGACGCAGAGTGTCATGGCAGGTCTCATGCTAAAAATAAACTGATTTTTTTACAGCCTATTTTATCCTAGATAGCAACATTAAATTGAACAAGATGAAGGAGGATAATATAATTTGTTGGCCTTTACAAAGGAGAAACGTCACACCTCAATGTTATCAAGAGACACAGCAGCAGAAAATGCCCTGGAAAGTAGAAAATCACCAGCCAACACTGCAAGCTGCAAGGTACCATCAGCTTTACTAACTTTTTTGAAGGTATTGTGCATATGATACAAGATATACCTTGACTTGCATTTTGTAGAGTTTACAGCATGGCTTGGTGTTGATTCATATTATTTCTTTTAGAAGAACATGGTCCGTGCTTAAGAGATGAGATGTGGTGAATTACAAGATACAATCATTGTGATTATTCATTTTCAGAGGCAGGAAATAGATAATTGGGTTTGCTTGCACAATAAATAAGAAATTGTTTATACTTTGGTCTAAGAACTACAAAATGGCTAAAAGAAAATTACTTCAATGGACCTACGGAACAGCAACTAATTGATTTCCACATGACTATCTGTACATATTTAACAAGAGATCCTCAAAATGAGATCCTTCGGATTTTCTTTTGTTCACTATTTTTATGATCAGAATAATTACTAAACTTTTGCCAGTTTTAAAAATAGAAGTACCATTATAGAAAAAATATATGACATTACCTTATTTCCCACTGTGAAGTTCAATGAGTCCATGCCACGCCTAGTATTAGCATTGTCCAAAACATCATCATGAATAAGGCTTGATATCTAAGATGCAAGGGTGAAGACAAGGCATTGAAATCATGAAGGTTTTCGAGAGTCAAATGAAATAAGATGCCTGGGATGTGTACATGAATCATTTCAGTTATCTCAGCAACACACATATGCCTTGCACGAGACTTATTCTCTAAGCCATCAGTCATGTCCATGCTCACAGCTGAAGCCATCAATAACAGAACCTGAAACATCAATGATCGGGAACTTACAATGATGAAACTCAACGAGAAGATTATATATACTTGTATGTACCAAAAAAACGTATGGTATCTATGGTATAATGATAAGATATCCAAGAACACATTGTGAAGTATGGTCTTACAGTAGGACAAGTTCTTTTCCCTTCAGCTCCAGCTCTGAAGAAGTATCCAGCTGCTGATGTCAGTTCAGGCACCTGTGGAGATAATAACACATATATTGAGTTTCATGCGCCAAATAGCTCACCAAAAGCTTAAATGATTGGGAAAAGGTGGGTATAGTATTTCATGATACAGAAAAAAAAGGTGGAAGTATCATTATATAGTGTAATTCAAATGAAGATTGCAGTTAAATTATGTACCTCAGCAACCACCATTGAACGCAATCGATCTGTCACTTCAGAGACTTCATCTTTAATCAGCGCAAATGGGTCTAGCTGCTCCTACTACACAGAAAATGGAATGGTTTCATTAGGAAACCAGAATTCCAGCACATGTACAGTAATTGCCTTTTTTGGCTCCCAAACTTTACATGGTTAAGAATCCAGTGACAATAACAATCCAGTTGCTTAATAGGGTCACCACCCTCTGATTCATGCTTAAGTAGAATAAAATAATACATGTAGCATCATGAGAAAGGAGTCTGTATGATCATATCTACCTTGGCTGTTAGCCCTGCTTTTCTGGAAGAATGATCAATTGTGCTGTGAGAATAACATGAACTCCAGGTAAATCTGTCCCAATAGCACATACTCTGTGAAGCAAGGAGCCAAGAAGGTGGTGTCAAAGCATTATATAGTATAGTGAATTTAGGATACTGGAAACATTTACTTGCGTGCATACATGCGGATTAATTTTGAATGGCAGTAGAAATGCACTTTAAACGCAACCAAACTTATGTGTGACTGCGGGATGTTAGTGCAGCATGTGGGTATGGAATTCCACTTTTCGGGTAGCTGCGTTCTTATAACAAGTGGGCATGGATTTCAGTTTTCCACTTCTCTGGTAGCTGATACATGTCAAAGCAACGAATATGTTTAGAGGCCTAAGTCTGTCAGTATGCATTCAAGCCTGAAAGAAACAGTCATAATTGTTACAGGGAGGAAGTCAACACACTACTTTGATGATAATCCAACAGCTAAACCGCATACACTGACAAATCAATGAAATAGAATGAACCAAGAATTCATAACGAAATACATTAAGCTCCTCATCATGCTAAAATGCTAATATCAAGATGAACCAGATAAACTAACCAATTCATGTTGCCAATCCGATTCGAAACTATGGAACATCAGCTGTGAGGCCCCCATGGCCCCATTTGCCACAAGCATTGCTGCAATGGCCATAAGTTTCTTTGCCACTGGAGTACTCGTACAGTTTCGCTCAACCTAAAGCTGCGGTGTACTATTCAATTGAGGACACAATGCAACTATGTAAGGTGGAGATGCAAAATTTGTTTCCATTAGCATTTTAGCAAGTATTCTCCCACGAAACCGCGGAAGTGGCGGAGCTAGGGGGTATGCCAGGTATGCACCGGGATACCCTGCAATCCGGCCAATGCAAGTATATATACGTATTTTATAAAGAAAACATATGAATGTGCTGCTGCTGCACAACTGATTAACTGAAGCTGAGCTGTGTTACTTAGTGGTTAGTGCATATATACCAAATTATAATGTTAATTTTGCTATTATTACCAAATTGGTAATGGATTTACCGGATTGTATATGAATTTTTTTGGGTGGCATACCCTAAGCTAAAATCCTAGATTCGCCATTGCCACGGATCCAGATTTCTTCTCCTCTCAGTTTCCGGAAAGCAGCGCATCGAAGTGACAGAGAAAACCTTTGCCAAATCATGGAGGGGGCAAAGAAAAAGTATGCCCCAATGAAAGAACACAGATGCGGTGAATATAAAAATGTCACCTTTGGGATTCGAGGAGCGGAGGAAGTGGTGGAGGCTGAGCGCAGGAGCCCAGCGAGAAGAAGGCGTCCCGGCAGCGTCATGGCCAGCCGCAATCGCCGGGGAGGCCGCCGGACTGCCCGAGCCCTGGCCGCCGCTGCCAGCGAGATGTGTTGACCAGAGCCTCAGCGCCTCAGCCTCTCAGCAGTTCCGGACGAAATGCCCCTACCACTTTTTTTTTTAACAAGTCTAATTTTGATCATCCAACTATCGCTGAAGTTTAGTTTTCACCATCAAATCGTAATTTCCTTAAAAAAACAATCGAATCATAAAATTAGAAATTGTTGGTCACTCAACTCTTAAAACCGTTTATATTTGGCCATCCGGCGTTCGTGACGTGGACGTCATGTGGCGGTGGGGCCCACCTGTCAGTTCTTCTCTTTCCTCTCTCTTTCTTCTCCCTATCCCTCTATCTCCTACGCCGGCGGCCGGTCATCCCACGCGCCGCCGGCCACCATGCGCCTCCGCCCAATGTGGCCCTCCCACCCATGCGCCTCTCCTACACCAGTCGTCGCCACCACTGACGTATGTGTCCCCCTGTCCGACAGATTCTAGATTGCGCATGCCGCTCGATTCTGGTGGACTGGCGTTCAATCGCTGGCATTCTGGCGAGTTAGGGTCCATTGGGTGGTGTAGGAGATAGATGAGGTAGAGAATTTAGTGCAGATGTAGTTACTGACGGGGGACGTGCTCAACAATGATCGGAATCAAAGACGGTGGCGGTGGCGGTGATGGCGGCCAAATTAGAATCCATGGGGCGACGCTCGAGTGGATTACAAGTGATGAGAACCGGCGGAATACGTGCGACTCGACTACGGTGTCCTCATGGTGGTGCGCATTCTTGCTGGCGTCGACTGAGGCGGGTGAATCGGCTTGGTAAATCTTGTTAGCAGCGGTAGCGGTGGCGGTGGCTCTCTCTCTTCGTGGGGGGCTCAGGTGGCGGCTGACAAGAGGGGCTAGGAAGGGCCAAGGGGCGGCTACCATGGGTGGACGAGGTTGGCTGAAGGCCGTTGAGGAGGCCGGTGGAGGCATGCGCGCGGAGAGGCCGGCGGCTGGTGGTGACGGAGGGAGGAGAGAAGGGATAGGGAGAAGAAAGAGAAGAGCTGACAGGTGGGCCCCACTACCACATGGCGTCCACGTCAGTAAAACCACCCACCAAAACCACTGAATGGCCAAATATGAACGGTTTGAAGAGTTGAATGGTCAAAGATTTCTGGTTTTGCGGTTCGATGGTCAAAACCAAACTTTGACGATACTTGGATGGTCAAAAATGGACTTCTTCCTTTTTTAAAAGAAAAGGTTCAACTTTTGCCTCAGTTTGTTTTTAGCCATCGAACTTCAAAACCGAGTATCTTTGACCATACAACTCTTAAAATCATTCATAATTGGCCATCGAACGGTTTTGATGGGTGGTTTTAATTTTTTTATGTACAATTTAGTCCTTAGAACTTGAAATGATCATTACTTTTTGCTCGTACATCCAATTTAAGTGATTCTTATGATCGCACATTCATAACGGTGAGCTTTATATTTTAGAATGTTCTTTATACTACTTTATCACTATTTGTTATATTATTCTAATGTTACTGTGTAAAAACAACAATATAAGCAAAGTAAAACAAAAGATGACAAAATAATATGAGCAGCATATTAAAGGGTAAAGCTCATCGTTATGAACGCATGACCACAAGAATCACTTAAATCGGAGATACGAGAAAAAAATGATAATCATTTTAAGTTTTAAGAACTATTTTTAATTATTTTATTTACAATTTAGTCCTTTGATCTTAAAATGATTACTATTTTTTTCTTATATCTCCAATTTAAGTGATTCTTGTGGTCATACATTCATAATAATGAGTTTTATCTTTTAAAATATGTTCATATTATTTCAACTGTTTGTTTTACTTTTCTTATATTGTTGTTTTTACACAACAACATAAGAATAATATAATAAATAGTGATAAAATAGTATAAAGAACATTTTAGAAGATAAAGCTCACTGTTATGAACTCGTGACCACAAGAATCACATAAATCAGAGGTACGGGCAAAAAATAATAATCATTTTAAGATCTAAGGACTAAATTGTAAATAAAAAAAGTTAAAACCATTTATCAAAATCGCTCGATGGCCAATTGTGAACGGTTTTAAGAGTTGAATGGTTAAAGATACCCGGTTTTAGAGTTCAATGGCTAAAATTAAACTGAGACAAGAGTTGGATGATCAAAAATAGACTTTTTCCTTTCTTAAAAAAACTTATTTTCCAACTTTTATTCCCTTTCTTTGAAAAAAACCTTATTTAACGACACTCAGAAATCTCACACAGAACAATAATTAAGAATTGATTAAATTATATACTTCCCTTTTCAATTAACTGATTATACTAAAGCAGGGACCAAACAAATCGAGAGGGAAAAGGCATATGAAAAAGCACACGAACTTTGTTTTTCACTGCATCACAATTGTGCAAATGTGAGAAAATCGAGAAATTTTCAGTCATTATCAGCTACAGAGAGGAGTATATAACGTCACAAAAGGAGCATTATCCACATAATTTTCTCTGAAATGGTGATGAATATTACATGGTGCACGACCACCCACATAAAATCATCATGGAATTTTTTTAAAAATCTCATAGAAAAAATAACAAACCACCGAAAGATGCATTACATTTTGCTAAATGAGATCAGCTGGCGAGAACACAAGTGACACCATAAAAGAAAATTAAGAATGAGTGATGTGCTATACTTTGTACAAGTTCCTAGTTTACAACATAGCACCTCTAATTGTAAATCAATAGAACAGACTATTGAGATGTAACTTTGCAACCTTCTTGCTATGGCTTTCCCCGTCGATATAGGACTTTCATGTTTCTGTCATACTTGTGCTCGGATATGAATAGTAACTCCAAATATGTCATGTGTCCCCTAGAGCCTCCCATTTCCAGTCTTTCCTCATTTCCCTTATCCATCCACGTTAGATGATTTAGAAGTTCGATGTAGCTGCGATACTGCTAACCGACTTTCCTTTTCTTTCTGAATCCAATCCACTATCGTCCCTTGCAGCTGGACAGGCGCATGTGCAACCCACAGGTTGAGGAATTGAAAGATCGCATTTGTCTGTCTCCCTATCTCTCGGTCATGACATAGCAACATCTTTCCTTCCCTAGGTCCCTGAAAACTTCTCCATGGCCGCATGCTTGTTCTCTGTGAGCTCATGCTTTCCTTCTCAATCATAATGTATGCAGCACCATGTTTTAATTTCCAAAGCATCTGGTAGATTGTCGCTTCATCATTCTTGCAGAAGTAATCTATTGCCTTTGGCAGCATGATCTCTTCAAGTTTCCCCAAGGTGAAGTCCATATGCAAGGAATGCTGCTCCTGACTGTAGATTGCTGGTATTGCAGGACTCCTATCTACAAGTAGAATGTCTTCTAAATGCCCATGGGGCGCCAAGAGGACTCCAAATTTCAGATATGGAGAATCTTGTACAGAATTATTGGTTTGGAACAATGAGGACCTATGTTGGATGCACTCTGAGAGCGAGACATGGCACTGCAGATGTACTTGAATAACTGGTTCCAGAAAGGCATCTAGTAATCTTGACCTGTTTAACTCTGTACCATGATAGAGCTTGTGCTGAACATTCTGCTTGCAACAAAACGGGTTTGGGCGAAACCAATCAGAGCCAAAGTTGTGAAGATTGTCCCAATGTTCTGTTATGGAATAACTAGGGATAAGCCCGAAGAACCTATTCGTCGCCCTCCCTAGGAGGCTCTGACTACTTTTAGGGTTCTTCTTACTTGACTCAACTGATACAATAGGGTCTCTTTATATAGAGATCCCCGACTTGACTCTTAAGAAATAACCATCTAATCTTATCTCTATCCTTATCGTAACAAACCAACTAACCCTATCTCTAACTCGCGGGTACTGTTCACGCTACAGTACCCGCCCAACTGACCATAACATGTTCTTTGTGGCGTGTATCAACATCTGGCACCCATGAGAAGTCTTCTGTAGGTAGTTGCATAAGTTCATTCCTAATGGTTTGAACTGTAGGCTTGAAAATAGGGGCATACAACTGTAGGCACTTAATTGCAGTTCCTACTATGTCTGTACTCTCCGAAAGCTGTATCATTAAAGAAAGGAAAAAGTCATCATCTGAAACATTACCGTCTGTCCGAATGAAGATGAGTCTAGCCTCTATTCCATGATCTGAAGTAATATAGGTCACCAACTGTAGAAACAAAGGGCAGTTGTTTGGTCGAATGATTCTGTGCTGCAGTTTTTTGCCTGCAAGAAGGTGTCTGATAAGAGGGTCAAAGGGCATGCGACAACGTGGCGTGCCACCAAGCTCTACTAATCTCAGAAACTCACTAGCCCCATCCGCAAACCACTCAAATCTTCGAGCAATGGAACTGTTCGACTCATCTTTGTTGGGGCTGATGATGGAGGAGACAAAGGACTTAGTAGTATGTGCTATACGAACAGGAAATGAGGAATTTATCACCCTCTTTTCTGTCTCTACGTCTTCTAGGATCCTCTGTTTGCATTTATGCAGCGTGTCATCACACTCTTGGGCAGCACGTTTCAGCTTCCTGCGCCAACGCAGCAAGGACGCATCAGTGATCTGCCACTTCCCTGACATCTCAAGAGCAGCCTCCAGCCTGATGTGTGCCATCTCTAGCCTCTCCAAGTTTCTGTTCGCATTCGATTCCTCTTTATCCTCATAATTTTGAACCAGATTAGATAGGATTTGGCTAACTGTCTCGTGGATAACTGCAGAACTGACGATCTCCGCCATCAGCGTTCAAGGATCTGTAGTATCCCTTCCCTGTTCAGGAAATTCAACACAAAACAGCATACATCAGACATGAAAATATATGAACTTTGGTTCACAAGCAATGATTTAGCTTAGCAGCTGTAAAGAGCCTACCTTTGACTGAATCACATGGGCAGCTATCCTCTGTATGTTGGGTTATCTCGAGGGTAAAATCATAGGGGCATGGTGAGAACTTAAAAGACCAAAGGCTTCGACCGGGAAAGCGAGGTACGCAAGCCAATGATGAGGGATGTGGAGGGTCTGGTCTCTACGACTCTACCACGGAGGAATTATTTGACTCTACCACGGAGGAATTATTTGACTTTAGTCGATGGTAAAAGCCTCCGCATGGTTACATGTTTATTACAACATAATATGCTAAAAAGCACTGTGTGGAGAAAGTAGGAGATTGACCCCTTGCAGTTTTGACATTCTGCCCATTTCAATATATCATAGACAAAGATTAACCCACTTTGTCATTTGCTGGGAGTGACAAAACTACGAAAGGTCAATGTTTGCCGTCCCAGTATTACCATTTTCTCCTTCCAAGCTGGTGTTCAAAATCCAATCAAAATCGGTGTGACTGCATGTGTGATAACTTAAAGTGAGACGCAACTAGAGAATATTTTGAAATGTCTTGGTCTTGCAGATAAAACAATACAAGAACTTTTTTTTTTTGATACTTGAACAATACAAGAACTTGAAATTCCTTTCTACTGGTCTTGGTCAGCAGTGGACTTGGAACTTTGAAAACCTTGGCGCTTGTCAGTGGCAATTTCTAGTATATGATAATGATATGAAGCCAATGTTGAAGTGTTTGCAAGGGCCTTAAGCAATCGGCGCCAGGGTTGATCAATCCATTTGCCGCGGCCGGCGGCGAGCGGGCGGAAAGAGGTCGGCCACGGCAAACAAGGGGTAATGGGTGGATCCGTGGGGAGACGCACCTGATTCAGCGGCGCCTTTCCTCATCTCCTCCGCCGCTGTGGCGGCGCCCAAGCACCGCGGTGTCGCTGCGAGACCTTCCGCTTCGCTGGCTCCGCGCCGTTGCGGATCTCGCCGTTGCCGCCCGTCGTCTCTCTTTCCGCCGCCGCCAACCCGTTGCTCCCCTCCACCAGCTCCCCCGCAGACGAGCTCCCCATATCCCAGGAAGATTCCGCCACGTACCGGTCTGCTCCACTTGCTCCTGCTCCGCTGGCCTGAGTTCCCGGAGCTCGGCCATGGCCGGCAGCAATCCGAGAAGAGCAGAGGCGGCTCTGTCATTCATTTTTTTTAAGAATTACACAGACGCTCACAACACGCACGCACACTCACTTCTATGAACGCACGTACGCAAACCCTACTCCTACGAGCACCTCCGAAGAATTGAGCACCGGGAAATCTGAAGATTCTCGAAGTCACTACTAACGTCTCGTCGTCGACGGGAATGTCACTTACTACTTAATACATAACGTCGAAAATCTCGAAATAAATTCAGAAAAAAGTGCAATCATCAGGATTTGAACCTGTGGTTTCTTAGGGGATGTTTGGTTGCTAGCCACAAGTTGCCACGCCAAACCTTAAGTCCGCCACGTTAATTTAGGTAGTTGTTTGCTTTGTAATACAGCTGTGGCACGCCATCGTCACGAAATCAGCCCGCCTCGTATTTTCGCCGTGAAAGTGTGGCGGGCGTTTTTGCCGCCGCGAGACCCGTGGGGCGCCAAAGGCCCACTTAGCCACCCAACGTATCTCCCCGCGTCCCTATCCCTATCCGCTCCGCAGCACAAGTTCCTCGCTCGCTCCGCAGGACTCGTTCCGCGCGCCGCCCCCTCCGACCCGCGCCTTGGGGCCACGCCGCCGCGCGCTCGGGTTGCCGCGCCGCCGCGCGCCCGCGGGTGGCCGGACCACCACGTCGATATGCACCATCTGCCTCTCCGCTGCCTTCTTCCCTCTCGTCGTCGTTGTCGCTGAGCACGGGCTGCCTCTCCTTCCGCGCAGGTGATGTCCACCTTCACAGGTTCTCCCACCTCTGTCTTTTCTCCTTCCCGTGGCCATGTCTGTTGACCTGTGGAACGAAACAGTGAACCAGGTGAAGGTCCATCCATCTCGTGGTGTTGGGTCATGCGTGGCAATTAGTCCCTGCAACTAAAGAAGATTCAAGCACGGCCACCTCCTGCAGCCAAAGAAAGTAAATCCATTTTCCCTCTTTTGTGTTGATTTTTTTATTGAGAAATAAATTCATACTGAGATCCTGTGAATCCATCTGCTACATAATTCTTTTCTTGACAAAATGAGCTTGTAACTTCTATCTTTCAAAGTATTCAAACTGTATGCTTCAGTCTTTCTAGTTTATCACTAATTTTACCTTTTTCGAACATATATTTTAGATGGGTCAAAGAAAATTGTACTTGCAGTATTACTTGGACTACTGCCATTATATGTGGAGAAGAAGATTAATTGCTGGAATTCTTGTGTGTTTGGCCATGCATCTGTATAGGATTAAATCAAGAAAAAGAAGAAGGGCTATAACTTATGCTCCGATGATAGATAGAGATGTTGAAAGATTGTCACGTCTAAATCGTTTGTATCATGGTACAGAGGCTCATTGCATAAGTGAGTTGCGTATGAGGAAAGATGTCTTCCATAGACTATGTGGTGAACTTAGATCACGTGCCTTGCTAGAGGAGACTTTTCATGTCACAATAGAGGAACAAGTTGCCATGTTTATTCATTGTGTTGGGCAACATTGGTCAAACAGGTCAATTGGTTTTGAGTTTATGAGGTCAAGTGAAACTGTTAGTAGGTCAAGTGAAACTGTTAGTAGGTATTTCCATCATGTTTTAGATGCCCTTTGTACCCTTACTCGTGATCTCATATGCATCAGATCTGTTGACACACATTCAAAGATAACAAGTGCACCGGGCAGATTTCACCCTTACTTTGAGGGATGCATAGGAGCCTTGGATGGTACACATATACCAGCATGTGTACCTTTCCATATGCAAGATAGATTCAGGGGTAGAAAGTCAATTACCACCCAAAATGTGCTAGCAGCAGTTGATTTTGACCTCAGATTCATATATGTTCTTGCCGGATGGGAGGGCTCAGCCCATGATTCTTATGTTCTTCAAGATGCTCTCTCACGTCCTAATGGGCTTAACATACCAGAAGGTAGGAATACGACACTATGTCCTAACAATTTCAATCCAAACTTCACCTATATTCTATGCTAATTAATCTGTAAAAAACAATGATGTAGGTAAATATTTTCTAGCTGATGGATATGCAGCAAGGCCTGGTGTATTACCCCCATACCGTGGTACCCGATATCATCTAAAAGAGTTTAGAGGGAAGGGGGCCAGGGAGCCTAAGACCCCCAAGGAATTATTCAATCTTCGCCATTCCTCACTTAGAACTACTGTTGAAAGAGCATTTGGTACCCTCAAGAATCGTTTCAAAATCTTCAAAACTCAACCATTCTTCCCTTTGAAAACACAAGTCAAAATTGTGATGGCTTGTTGTGCACTTCATAATTGGATCTTAGAGGATGGTCCTGATGACTATGTTTATGATGATGCTACTTGGTACTCAACCCTGCCTAGAAGTGTAAGAAATCGTACTGATATGCACCAGGAAAATGTGGCGTGGGCTAAGAAAAGAGATGGGATGGCTCAAAGGATGTGGGAAGATAAAGTAGGCGCATCTCTAGATTAGGTTCAAGAAATTATGTAACCAATGTTGCTGCTATCTTTGCATCTTTCTTGTAATCTTCTTGTTGATTTACTTCTATGTATGGAACATATCCTTGTTGTATGATTTTAATTAATCTGTACCTTTCCTTGCTCCTTGTTGTATGATTTTAATTAATCTGTACCTTTCCTTGCTGGTTGCTGATTTACATCATATAATTTAATTTATTATCTTTACATTTTGTATGGGAAACAGCCATGGCCAAGGGAAAAGGTAAGCCTGATGTTGTTGCATCCTCTCGTGAGAGGTCCTTGAACTGACATGAGGATCAGACGAAGTTCATGCTAGAGTGGTGCATGGAGTATTTGAAAAAACAACATGCAGGGTTTAAGTTCAAGAAGGCACATCTCATGTTGTGTGCCAATGAATTAAACAAGAAGTTTGCTATGGGGGTGACAGTTGATCAAGTAGACCGTCACTACAGGTACCACAAAGAAAATTGAAAGTACATTGCACAAGCATTGAACAACAGTGGCAATACATTTGATGAAGCCAGATGCATGGTGAATATTTCAGAATCTGAAAAAGCAACTTTATGTGTAAGTTGTTTGTATTCTCTCATTATTGTATCTGAAATCAATTCACTTGTTCGCATGAATATGAATTCAATTTACTTTCGACCTGAATGCAGGATAGAGCAAGACGCCTGCTTAGCAAGCCCATCAAGTTCTTCTACGAGATGAGAGAGCTATTCATAGGATCCAATGCTGATGGATCTTTGGCTATGGATCAGAACACATGCATGAATGTTGATGATGGCTCTGATAGTGATGAATCAAGAGAACTATTTGACCTCAATTGCTACACACATCCTGAAGATGCAATAGGTGAGGATTCAGACACTTTGCCAACTCCAACTAGGCATGTATCAGGCGAAGATAACACATCATTCAGCACTCATCAAGCTACCAGGAAGCATCCAAGAGCCAAGAACTCACCTTCTAAGAGGCCAAAACACAAGACCCGTTTTGCAGATTGCACTGATGAAGTAACTGCTACAATGAAATCACTTAGGGAAACACTTGCTGCCACTGCCCCTCCCCAAATGCCACAACTTACCGATCCTCATGCAGTGTTATGGCAGAGATTAGAGGCAATCCCAATGACATCAGATCAGAGGGTTCTTATTGGTGAACATTTGTCTACTAAATAGAATAAAGGTAAGCGTGGCTGGTTGAGTAATGCAAGTGATGATACTCTACGTGCCTGGGTATTCAAGTTCTTTTGTGAGAAAGATGGCATTAATCTGTGAAGCTTAGCTTGTGAGGGTGGCTGTTCATATTTTGTGATGTGCCCAGGAATTTGGTTGGGTGCTTATTTTGGTTGTGGTGATGACAGATGGCTTAGGATGTCAACTAGACTGTTCAAATGGATGTGTTCATTTTGGTTGTGTCGTACTAATCCATGCCTGGCTGCTTTGCTGATTTTGTAATTAATATTGTAATTTAGACCCTTAAACCTTCTAGAATGTGAAGGCAAACAATATTAAGCTTCTCGTGTATTGCATTGAGAAGGCAAAAATTATATGGACTTTGTTGGTTATTGGTCTGAAATATGATAGTTTCCTTGTGAATGGTCATGGAGGATTTTGACTAACATGTGGCTGCAATCCAAACATCTACCACAACTTTTTGCCTAACATTGGTAACAATGAACCAAACAATAGCCACAATATTTTTGCTATATCTTAGTTGTCAACCAAACATCATAACTTTGCCACAGAATGTGGCTAGCCACAAGTGTGGCTGATACCTAAACTTAGTTGTGGCTACTTGTGGCTAGCAACCAAACATCCCCTTACTCTCACCCGTGTGTCTCCTCAGCCATAAGCACAGGTCAGAGAGCCGTGAACTCCTGTGCATCTGTTATTAACTAGGGGCCTGATTGGTTGGGTTTCAATTTATGCCCAACCAAAATTATGACATACTTAAAAATTTTGGTTATCTCAATTGGTTCATTTCTATAACTTGTCATGCCAATATTTGTAGCTAAAATTAGGATAAGTCACTAGAAACTTCTTCAACTTCAAAGGAGTGGAAAGTATTGGTTGCAATACATTGCCACCAAACCAAGTGGATACCAAATTTTTTTGCCCTCACTTTGGCATGGCCTGGTTTTGGCAAGCCTTAATTTTGACATGCCCTGATTTTGGCTTGGCAAGAATTGGAATCAAACCAATCAAGCTCAAGAAACCCAAGCGCGGCAAGCCGCACTCTCGTCGGATTCTAGCCAGTATCATATACTATCATATACAACTATATAGATGGAACCCACTAAGAGGCATTAACTATATTTCTCTTAACATGCAAGCCATCCACCTCACATGTCACATCATCATCCACTAGATCATCAATTTATGTCTTTCACTGATTTTCTGTGACTATAGCATCTATACATCTTTGCGAGTATCATACTCCAAAATTCCAACAATCGAAATACGTGAAAGATCAATTATTTAACAACAATTTTCTCTCAACAAAATAAACATATTTTCATATATAATGTCATTTGTAAAAGAATGTTGCATAGCAATCATCTTAGTTTATACTTCTCAAATTTTCATCTTACAACTTTATTTAAAAATTCCCGCAGCAGTATCACCAAGTTATCATGGTAGAGATGATTTTTTAGCATAAAGTTATGTGAGTGTTTTCTCATAGCCATATACAATATTTAAATAGCATTATCTTCTTGGCAAAATGAGATTCAAGATTGGAAAATTGTCAATTCTCAGGTTTCTCATTCTTTCCTTAGGCTTGGGCGCTTGGCTTAGGTACTGAAAATGAATTCTGAAGTAAAACCCAATCCTTGATAGAGTTTGATACAACAACAATTCTTATCCATAGTCATAATCGATGTCACATGTTATGTGAATGTTAATGAACCTCCGTATATACCAAAGTATAATAACAATGGACAAGTCTCTCTTAGGTCTTGTTTAGTAGGGTGAAAAGAGGTGCGCAGAGAGAATAAATGAACTGGCACGGTCCTCTAGGTGAGAATTTTGGTGGGAACTAGACCTTAGTACTACTCGGTCACTATTCTCATCCACAGCCATAATCGAGGTCACATGTCTCATGAACCTTTGTATATATCGAAGTATAATAACAGTGGAGAGGAGTCACCCTCACCCTGAATGTAGTGAGCACTACGTTATAGGATCTCTTTCCAATATCATCACTACATAGCTGCATTTGTAGTACTAATTCCTCAATAACAACCAAAATTAGAGAGTTTTGAAATAGATTTTATCATTAATTCACGTTTAATACTTTTAATTAGTGTCTAAAAATTGTAGTTCGAGAAATTTTTGCGAAGTAAACATGAATTGTGAATGTCACTTGTGAGTCAACCTACAGCACAATACATGTGAGGTTGGGCCAATAATGTCAGTGGCGCCAACAAGAAAGAAAACAAGTTGATTGTTAAAAAATGATATCTTAGTGTTCAAGGTATAAGTGAATTATCCACACTCCCCTATCAGTTTAAGTTTTTAGTTAAATTGGTCGGTGCATGTAACTTAATGTGCTATAAGAGATAGAGATCTCGAGTTCAAATCCTCGCTTTACTCTTTCGATGTCTATAGTGAGTTAATGGCACCTAGAAATCTCACATGAAACCAACAAATTTAAGGCAGGGGCGGAGCCAGCCGGACAAGTCACCGATGTCATTCCCACAAAATATTGATGCCATCTACACTTATGAACAGAGCCCAACAGTGATTTGCCACTGATGTTCAAGAAACCATCGATGTCACATGACATCAATGAAAAGTCCTGGCTCCGCCACTGATTTAAGGAGAAAATATTAAAATCCTACATTTGCTTTTTCAAATAATAGCTATATTAAAGTTGTGGGATCCACCCTTTTATATACTTTAAATAAGTATATCCGGGTGCCCGATTGCCAATAGTATCATTCTCTGGATCGGCTGATGGTACCGACACTTCACAAGAAGTATCAGATCTATATATCGTAAGGCAAACAAGACAATATTTTAAAGGAGTTTGAGGGTAAGAGAAGAATTCTACCAAAAGTGAAACCTCAAACTTGCAGCGGAGATCTACGTAGCAGAACCATAACCTCAGGCAGCTTGTCCGAAAACGGGTCGGGTAGACCCTCCCCTTGACAAAGCTCGTCCTCTCTTTCTTCTGAATAGAAGTGTCAGGGGGTGAGACCTAGACAGATCCGCTAGGGGGTTACCCTAGAGGTTTGCAGATTAATGGAGAAGATCAGGATCTAAGAGCGTAGGTGGTTATGCACGTGATGCACACGGAAATCTCGACAAGACACGAGGAACACGGCGATTTATACTGGTTCGGGCCTCCGGAGAGTAAAACCCTACGTCCAGTTTGGTGGTGGAATTATGCCAGAGAGATCTGCCCCCGAGGAGGGCGCCCCAGGCCGCCTTATATTGGCCGACGACCTTAGGCTACAAGTCGGTTTCCATCTATCCTAGTCGGTTACAACAGGGAAAGCTTATCCGAGCTAGACTGTCTTGTCTTGTACACCAAGTATCTTACGTTCTTGGGCCCGCATGTCAGGTCGGCGGGTCGTCTGGTAGGTCGGACCCACCTGTCGGGGACGGCTGAGACCCTGGTCGGTGGGGACCCATGGGTACCCATGTCTCTCAAGCCCCGATCGACGTGTAGGCGTAGCGGCCGAGGTGAGGTTGTGTCGAAGAGTAGTGAAAGTGCAGCACCGTCGAGGTCGTGAAGGGTGCACGGGGATCCAAAAAAGAAAAACCCCTCCGATGCGCGCACGAAGTTGAACGTCGGGCTTCTGGGTCGAAGGACCATAAGTTCGAAGTGAAGACGAGGCGTAGATTTTGAAGAACCGCAGACCTGACCTGGATCAGGTGTGATGAAGTAACTGCCGCGACCTTCGGAAAGGTCGCCATGCCTACCAAGGGTAGGTCGAGCGGAGATGTGATGGAAGCAGGCTTCCATTAGGTCGAGGCGACCTGAAGAAAATAGGGCGTCGAAAGACGCACTAGTGTAGTAGCCCCCGAGCAGTAAAGCGACCAGTATGGCCGGTTTGATGCTCTGAAGAAGAAGAAAGAAATAGCCGAACCTACGACCTTCTGTTGAAGAAACAGATGCTCTTGTGATATCAATCCAATAGGACAAAAGCTCCGAAATCTTGCAGAAGTCATCAGGCGCTAGGGCTGACACAGCCTGAATCACGGGGTAACTGTACGGTCACGGACCGGCTCCCAGGCGAAGCACAAGTCGCTGTCAACCGCAAAAGACAAAAACGCTCCAGAATCTTGCAGTCAGGTAGGGGAAAGGCGCACCGACTGTCAGACCTGCAGCGAGGTCTGGCGACCTGAAGTAGTCAACGACAGAGACGCCGGGAGATCTAGCGACCTGAAGTGGATGACGACGGAGACGCCGGGAGGTCTGGCGACCTGAAGTGGGCGACGATGGAGACACCGGGAGGTCTGGCGACCCGAAGAGGATGACGACGGAGACGCCGGGAGGTCTAGCGACCTGAAGTAGGCGACGACGGAGACGCCGGGAGGTCTGGCGACCCGAAGAGGATGACGCTGGTGACGCCGGGAGGTCTAGCGACCTGAAGAGGGTTACGACGGAGATGCCAGGAGGTCTGGCGACCTGAAGAGAACGACGACGGCGACGCCGGGAGGTCTAGCGACCTGAAGAGAGCGACGACGGTGACGCCGGGAGGTCTAGCGACCTGAAGAGGGCGACGACGAAGATGCCGGGAGGTCTAGCGACCTGAAGAGGGCGACGACGGCGATGCCGAGAGGTCTAGCGACCTGAAGAGGGCGACGACGACCAAGGGCCAAGGTCCTTATAGCTATTGAAGCCTTTTATATACACACGTGTATGACAAATGGTGTGTCCGAGGAGATGTAGAGGCGCCCGGGCGGCAATGGTATGGCTACCAAGGTCCCAGCTGGGCTGTATTAGCACGCCGACCTCCAGGAGGCCTCAAGAAACGACAAATGGTCCATGGCGACCTGGATCGTCACGGCCGTTGTGCGATGGCACAACGCAGGTAGTCAGCCTGAAAAATCTAGGTCTACGCGACCTAGGTGGCAGTAGGGCCTTAGCGACCTCAGGGAGGGGCTACATGACGAGGAGGTCGCCAACGGGCAGTAGAGCCATTAAGCACGAGGCCGTTGGTGTGATATTTTATCACTGTGGGTCGTTGCGACCTAGGAGGCAGTGGGGCCTTAACCACCTCAAGGAGGAGCTACATGGCCAGGTGGCTGCCAACAAACAGTAGAGCCGTTAAGCACGGGGTCGTTGGTGTGATATTTTATCACTGTGGGTCGTGGCGTCCTGGGAGGCAGCGGGGCCTTAGCCACCTCAAGGAGGAGCTAGTTGGCCCGGAGGCCGCCAACGGGCAGTGGAGCTATTAAGCACGGAGCCGTCGGTGTGATATTTTTTCACTATGGGTCGTGGTGACCTGGGAGGCAGCGGGGCTTTAGCCACCTCAAGGAGGAGCTACTTGGCCTGGAGGCCGCTAACGGGCAGTGGAGCCATTAAGCACGGAGCCGTCGATGTGATATTTTATCACTATGGGTCGTGACGACCTGGGAGGCAGCGAGGCCTTATCGACCTCGTGGAGGCGATGCGATAGACCCGGAGGTCGTTACTCGGTCAGGAGACCTTGAAGCAGATATCCATCGTAATATGGCAGGAGAGCCTTGGACCCAAGGTCTCGCAACCACACGACTTAAGGATGCGCATAATGAGTAAAAGACATTTAAAGGAAGAATGAACATAAGTAAATTAAACCCCTCAGGTCTAACGACCCTTAGATTGGCAAAGCCAAGCCTCCCGAGCGTATCGAGGTCGACTATACCAAGCCCCCGAGCATGTCGAAGGGGGAGGGAAAATAAAGCAGAAAAAAAGTATGTAAAGCAGGTCGGCGAAAGTCACGGAGACTATCGATGAAACATACGGAAACCGTAAAAATATTAATTGCAAATAACACTTAGCTTGCGGGTAG
Source organism: Cenchrus fungigraminus (assembly GCA_036936925.1). NCBI lineage: Eukaryota > Viridiplantae > Streptophyta > Magnoliopsida > Poales > Poaceae > Cenchrus > Cenchrus fungigraminus. The sequence goes on along the minus strand of CM072769.1, from coordinate 55,548,712 downwards.
TCGAGGTTGACGGGGTCGTCGTAGTCGGCGGCCGCGAGCTGAAGCCATGCTGAGATCGGAACGTCGACGAGGTCGGCAATGCACCGTTGGAGGTCGGCGGTCCCGTGCGTGTCGATGCAACAGGTCGCCGGAGCGAACTGAAGTCACGCTGAGTTGTCGAGGTAGTCACCGGCGCGAGCTGGGCTCGTGCCGATCGAGCTCAAGGTACCGAAGAGGTCAACAGCAAGGTCGAGGTGGCTGGCGTCGTTGCAAGTCGGCGGCGCTGGTCTTCCTGGGCAGCAGCGTAGTCGAGCCGTGAGTCGTCGTTCCCGAATCTGCGGTCGAGCGTGCAGGCACGCAGGAGCTTTGAGCTTGGTGTTTTGGCGAGTCGCATGGCGCATCATCATGACCGGCCGTATTTTGTCGAGGTAGGCGAACATCAGCCTTGATACTCCAGATCCATCACGTGATTGACACCGGCGGCAGGGAATATCATGTATGCATCAACATCGCCTCCCTGGTCGCGTATATCCATCTAGTAGATGGATTTTTTTTGTCGCACCTGACAGACACGGAGTCGACGCTGTCTTGTTGTTGACATAGTTGACTATGTCGGTGAAAAGCCGCTAGAAGTGTCCGGCGTCACGGCAGGTCGCCGAGTCGAGACGCTCGCCGCCAGGTCGTGGCCAGCCGGCCGCCTGCTGAGCCGGTTCGCCTGCGCATGCAGCATGTGCAACATGATCCAGGTTGCATACGAATTTACACCGTGATGATTGCAGCTCGGTGAAGTGACCACATGGATGTCCACGCAAGCATCACGTAATAGATTAGAATAATCATTGCAAAAGAAGATATTGTATCTATACTATAAGGAGCGAAGACAATTGAAAACTTTTCTCACCCAAATCGGGTCCACCGTACCCCTCACGTCGGACCCATCCGTCATATGTTTTTGGGAGTGGATAGGGTGGAAGGACTATGAAGCATCATAAAATCGCAATTTGGAGAGCGTTTCTACCAAAAAGTTAATTCTTTTCTCACCCAACGTGACCTTACCCACCTCGCATACCTACATCGGGCCCACGCTTCTCATACCCACGTAGGGCTGTCAACGAGCCGAGCTCGAGCGAACTTGCCACCTCAAGCTCGAGCTTGGTAGAAGGCCGAGCCGAGTTCGAGCCGAGCCTAAAATTCCTTCGAGCTTGTAGACAGGCTCAAGCTCGGCTCGTGAGAAGCTCGCGAATGCTCGAGCTCGGCTCGCGGAAGCTCGTTTACAAAACAAACTAAAATAGCATGCATGTCCAACATGTGGAAGTGTGCTGTGCGCATGCATGTTGCTTGGCGCTTTTATTTTGGCTGATGAGAAACTCGCTGTCACTGGTGCACCTGCGCAGATGGACGTGGCGACGTGGAGTGGGCAGGTACGGTACCTGCTGGCTGCTGCCATCCTGCTCTGCACGCGTACGGGTCGTCACGGACAGGCAAGTAGAGGCGGCGTCCCTAGGCAGCAGCGAATCATTGGCCTTTGGGGTCCATGGTTGGGAAGCCGCAGGAGCGAAATATAGAGGTGGTAAGTGGAGGTTTGCGCAGGCTATCAAATCAAATGCAAGTCTTATCGATTAGCTCGGGATCGGCTCGTGAAGCTCGCGAGCTTGGAATCAAGCTCGAGCTCGGCTTGATTTAAAAACGAGCCGATCTCGAATCGAGTTTTTAGCGAGTCGAGTTTGAGTAGCTCACGAGCCTCAAGCTTTTTTGACAGCCCTATACCCACGGCTGTCAACGAGCCGAGCTCGAGTGAGCCTGCCACCTCAAGCTCAAGTTCGATAAGGTCACAAGTCGAGCTCGATCCGAGCCTGAGAACTGACCGAGCTTAAAGATAGGCTCGAGCTCGACTCGAATAGGCTCGTCTGCACAAATTTCAGAGCTTGCTTTGATCAGACGAGGGCGAGTGGATAGCTGGGGCAAAGAAAAGCAGGGACCTGGTCTGCTGGATCTGCAGAGACGCAGTTAAGGTCTTGGGGAATGGAAAGAGTAGCTACTGACTTCATGGGAGCTTGGGATAGTGGGGCATGTGAGGTTGACAGACTTCTGCTCTGCTGTTTTTAACTCAAATACAGTGAAAATTAATGAAGCAGATAGGTTTGACATGATGTGCGATAGGAATACCGAGCCTTATCGAATAGCTCGAGCTCGGTTCGTTGGAGCTCGCGAGCTTCATCTCAGGCTCGAGCTCCGTTTGATTGTTATTCCAGCCAAGCTCGAATCGAGTTTTTAACGAGTCGAGTTCGAGTAGCTCACGAGCCTCGAACTTTTTTGACGGTCCTACCTGTCGTAGCCATCAAAAATTTTGTTAACAAGAAACACGGCACAAGTCGTTGATTGTGCGGACTATTTGCTCACGTTAATAAATTCTCACGCATGAACGTCTGGACATCGTGTCCTATTTCCTCATGTTGAATATAAAAACTACATGTAAAACTAACAAAAAAAAACTTTCTCTAAATTTCCAATGCCGGCGGATACAAATTATGTCACCGAACCATCCAAGCCACAAGCCGGCCGCGGGCAGCACATGAACCCTGAGCGTGAACTACAATTATCGGAAAACTACAATTAATTATTTAATTTGTTCTATCACTCGAACATAAGAATGAACGGATAAATTATTGACAATGTGATGCTATCGTTTTCTGTTAGAGTATTTCATGCGTTCAGTAATTAATAATAAATAAAAGTGTAGAACAAGAATATTTTCTAAAACTAATTGAATAATTAAATTTGTTGAACTTCAATGTAGTACTAATATTTTTTAAAATATGTGCGTGACGAGCGCACCTGTCATCTATTTGAGAAGTGAATACGATGGAAGGCCTGTATAAATCGCAATACGAAGAGTGATTCTGCCAAGATCATAATGTTTTTGTTACCGACGGTCGGCTTACCCACCACCCGCGTAGCCGCGTCCGAACCACCCGCACCTCGCGTGTTGCGACCCCGCGTTAGATCCACACGCACCCCGTGCCGCCGCGCAACAGCCCCCGCCTTCACCCTGTGCGATGCGGTTCAGCGGGGTTGCACGGGCGTGTGAACAAGCGGTGGTAGCAGCAGCGAGGCCAGGTAGAGTAGGATGGGCCGGCTCGGGAGGAGGGGCCGGGCTGAGGGCTTTCCGACACTGGATTTGGCGCCGTTGCAGCTCCTCGCGCCAGAGTTGCCGCCGTAGGAGCTCCTCGTCACGGCCGCCACAGCTCCAAGGCCCGACGTTTGGCTCTGCGTCACTCGAGGTGTAGAGAAAGAGAGAGGGTGAGGAGAGAGAGGACGGCCAGAGAAGGCGAGTAGAGGGAGGGCCGCCAACCCTTTCCGCCTTGCCTCGCTGAGGGAGAGAGCTGGGAGGACTAGAGGAGATAGGCGAGTGGAGAGGAAATGGATGGCCGTGGGGAGAGAGGCTGGGTGGGGAGAGAAATAGGAAAAGGAAAAAGACGAAAAGGAAAAAGGGGAAATAGGAAAAGGAAAAAGAAAAGGAGTGGGGAAGTGAAATGTGTTTGTTAAAATAGGAGAGGAGATAGTATAGAGTAGGAAATATAAAGGATGTATGGGAACTCACGTGTCTCTTATATCTATACTATAAAGATCGAGTGATTTTGAAAATTTTTCTCACCTAGATCGGGGTCACCTTACCCCTCACGCCGAACCCACCTGTCAGGTCAGATTTCAGGTACGTTGGTTGTTTTTGTCCTTTGCGATCAGGTACGTTGGTTGTTTGGGCGTTGTTACTGCTCTGAATTGATCATTTTTGTTGAAGACATAATGAGTTCAAAATCGAGCATGATTGTTTTATGGTATTGAAGTTCAATTAGACTATGAATATCAAACTTTAATTAATAATGTGTGTTCAATACAACTTCATGAGTGATATGAATGTAAAACACATGTTCAATTTTGTTCTAAAACACGTGCGTGCCTAAGGAGCGAAGACAATTGTAAACTTTTCTCACCCAAATCAGGTTCACCGTACTCCTCACGTCGGACCCACCCGTCGTATGTTTTTAGGAGTGGATAGGGTGGAAGGACTATGTAAGGACAAAAAATCGCAATTTGGAGAGCGTTTCTGCCAAAAACGAATTGTTTTTCTCACCCACCCACGCGTACCCACGTCGGGCCCACGCCCACCCAGGCGGGACGGGCGGGACGGTACTGTGCGCGAGGGAACGGAGCTGTACGTGCGCGAGGGAACGGAGCTGTACGTGCGCGAGGGAACGGAGCCGGGACGGTCACTTTCTCGTCGGTTGTAGCAGTACTATACCGTATGCGTGTTGTAGTACTATACGTAGTGGCATGGCAACAACCGAATTATAGGCTGTGCGGCACTGCATGCAGCATGCATCAGCTACAGGAAACGATAATTCTGGCCGGCTGCTGGCTGATGCATGCTTCGCTTGAGCTGGCAGGTAGGTCGTGTGTAGTGTGTACACAGTACACTCTATCCTTACATCCATCTATCCACTGGCGACCAGCCGGTCTAATCAACGTACGGGCCGGTTTGTCATAGTGCTTTTCCCCTTGTTTAGCATCTTTTTACCCATCTGTTATATCAATCTTTGGACACTAATTAGGAGTATTAAATGTTGATTAATGACAAAACGCATTGCACAACCTTTACTTTAATTTTCGAGACGAATCTAACGAGCCTAATTATGTTATGATTAGACAACATCATGCTACAGTTGTAAATAGTCTACGTTTATTACCTTAGTAGACCTTGAAAGAGACTTCCAAATTTTTGACTCCCGAACTAAACAGGGCTTTATATAAATTTAACTAGGCTCTTGGAGTTGCTCTTACACTGGTAGGAGAAGCTATTTCGCCAAATATTTTTCCAACTACACAAGCCACATATAGAAAAGGCAGCTTCACTAACACAACCGGAGCCGTTCAGCCACAACCACAGTTGTGTAAAATGCACGCTTTGTCCACCGACACAGAGGAAAAGTAGAGAATAAATTTAAAAAATTAAAGAGGAGAAAAAGTTAATGTTAAAATAAATTATTCGCTAACCTATAATTAGAGTGATTGTGTTTGAATAACCATTCTAAATGTTTGTTTAATGAAAAAATGTGTTTGTTAAAATGAAATAATAGGGACTTAACATAACAAATGTCAAGTATACCGAATAAATTTATTCACTTGCAGCTTAAGATGTAAACACATCTTAACATATTCAATAAGACATACATGAATCATTCGGGTCCGCTTTACCTCTCACGCCGGACCCACCCGTCATCTAATTGTTGGACCGAAAAGGTGAAACAACTATAAAAATCGCAATTTGGGAAGCGTTTCTGCCAAAAATTAAATTATTTTCTCACCCACGCTTCTCTTACCCACCGATCGTACCCATCAAAAACTGTGTTATTAGCAAGCTAAAGAATCGGAGTATGGGACGTAGACGTGGACGACGTCGGTCTCTCACAACGTACCAGTCTTGATGACTGCATGGACTTTTTTTATCTATCACACGCATGCACGTCTGGACTGGTTTCCTATTTGCTCACATTCATATACACGGAGCTCTCATTAATATTTGAGTATACATCTGCGTCGCTTACCCTAAGCGGGAAATCACTAACCCAAACCACCTCTGGTGATGACTCTGTAAGACTCGCACATACCATAGCATATTAGCCTCTGTAGTTGTGTCAATTAATTATACATGCTTTATCAAATTATGGAGCACACGTCCGCCAAATAAATTGTAGAGCACACCACCATTAGGTGGTAGAAGAAATTATCCACAACGGCGCCACTCTTGGCACCACTCTTGGCACTGCTGCCGTCGACGGCGTCGCGGTGGTAGGTGCAGAGAGGGACAATGCCGCTGCTAGCAAGAAAACGAGGAGGGGCGAAAGAGGAGGGGTGCCAATGACTGAAGAGGTGTCCGAGGAAGACCGAGTTGACGGGAAAGAAAAAGAAAATGAAATTAGTACGACATACACAACCCATGACATCTGGTCGTGAAAAATTTGAAATCATAGGAGGTAAATGTAGTGGTGAGGGTGTTGTACGGTATGTTCTATCTATGCTATATATAAAATATTTCTTATTAGATTTTTCATACAAATTTTATTTCTTATTTTCTATAATATGTGCGTGTCGCACGTGCACCTTACTAGTTACGGAAAGGAAAAAATAGAATAAGGAAAATAATATTCCCTATATGCGCGAGCTTCTTGTAGATTGATTTTCTCCTTGCCACACGTGATTGACATGGAGTCTCGGTCTACTAGATTCCCGTGGAGCAGTGTGTCCCCCGTTTTTGGAAGACGTCGTGTCGCATCTAGACCCGGAGGCCAGCATGCAGTAGATTAATCTCGTCGCGTTGCATCTACGCCCGGAGGCCAGCATGCAGCAGAGAAGCAGCGAAGCACCGTGTTTCACCGGATTATGACGAGGTCGTTGTCGTCGCCTCGTCGGTACAAGCTGAAACCGTGCTGAGCCGTCGAGGTAACCGGTGACACGACCTGGGGTCGTGCCGAGCTTGAGATGTTGAAAAGGTCTGCAGCGTACTGCGGCAGGTTAGGCTGACCTCGCCGGTCCGTCTTGTCGATGCCGCCTCCAAGCGCCATGACCATCATTGCCGGTGTGGTTAGCTTCGAGAAATAGGCCCCGTAGACAGGTCATGGTGGTGTGGTCTTTTGTAGATTGATTTTTCCGTACAGCACGCTGATGCAGATGCAGATCGATCAGGCCAGCGTGTAGTCTTGCCGTTCTTCACGTGCATGTGGTGGACACGTACTCGCCGCCAACCTTGCTGTTTGCATCGATGTAGATGGATTTTTGCCGGCCGCATGGAGCGGAGATGGAGTCTGCGCCGTGGTCGTGCTGATGACGCTGGTGGGGTAGGACGCAAGAGTGCGCCAGCGACATGCATCCTGCTCGAAGGTCGACACCTAGTGCGGGGACAACGGCACAAGGGCCCGCGCCGTCACGCGGATCGACGAGATCGCAAACGATCGACTCAAATCCGTCGACTTGAAAAATCAACTCAGCGACGCCTACGTCAATGACGAGGCCGGCATAGGGCATGGGCGGGGGGACGCTGAAAAAATTTTGGAGCGCCGTCTGCAGAACGAAGACGTCGACCTCACGATTAGATCGGAGGGCGGCGGCGAGAAGGTCGCTGTCGAAAGAGTTCTTCGTGCCGTCGCCGAAGATGACGCTGGGTCCGGCCACCATGCTGCACAGCGAGCTCCCGATCACCCCTACCTGGCGCGCCAACTGTCAGGGGGTGAGACCTGAACAGATCCGCTAGGGGGTTACCCTAGAGGTTTGCAGGTTAATGGAGAAGATCGGGATCTAAGAGCGTAGATGGTTATGCACGGGATGTACACAGAAATCTCGGCGAGACACGAGGAACACGGCGATTTATACTGGTTCGGGCCTCCGGAGAGTAAAACCATACGTCCAGTTTGGTGGTGGAATTATGCCAGAGAGATCTGCTCCCGAGGAGGACGCCCTAGGCCGCCTTATATTGGCCGATGACCTTGGGCTACAAGTCGGTTTCCATCTATCCTAGTCGGTTACAACAGGGAAAGCTTATCCGAGCTGGACTGTCTTGTCTTGTACACTAAGTATCTTTACGTTCTTGGGCCCGCATGTCAGGTCGGCGGGTCGTCTGGTAGGTCGGACCCACCTGTCGGGGACGGCTGAGACCCTGGTCGGTGGGGACCCATGGGTACCCATGTCTCTCAAGAAGGGACAGGGAAGCAAGAGTGAGCACCTAAAATAGGTACTTAGCAAATCCCAACGTATAGGAAATCAACCTATGTCTATATGCGAGATTGCCGATGGAAAGGAAACAGATCATGATTATTATGGAGGTAAATAAATGCAAGTGAAGTAAATTCTGAAGAAAACAGAAAGTAGAGCAAGTATAATTAATAAATAAGTAGATTGGTCCTGGAGGGGGAACATGTAGCCTCCCCTACCAGTCCCCAAGTTTTATTAAACTCAGCGACCCTCGGGGTCCACTAAGCCGGCATCCGCCGTACCACTTTCTAAGGGCCACAGCCCTGTCTCACCATATCCATTTCCACCCAAAATGTATCTAATCGACGGGAGCTTTTACCAAGAGTGCTCATAATCGATAGCCACGGCTATTCGAATAGATCAAACTCTGTACAGAGGTGTACACTGTACCCATACGTCTGACCAACCCATACCAAGGCCTTTAGCGGTACTGGCCACATGAACCATACCCACCGACGTCCCCGTGTGGATTACATTATCATCCACCCGTGGACAACATTCCCTAGCTCCATCCACGTCTACACTGGGGCCTAAGTAGGGATCATTCCACCACCACCCGCTTCGCGGGTCCACGTCCCGGGACAAAAGCATATGCAATAAAGTGTGGCACACATACCACCACGTCACCAAGACGCCAAGACCTTCCCGATGACCCGTACCGGCTAGACCTGGGACTATGCGAAGGTCTTGCTTCAGCGCATTCGTTGCCCACCACGGCCCTTGGGATGGTTTACTAGGTTCAATAGTGGGGTGCGATCCAAGGCCGCACATGAACAGGCATTCCCGACAGGCTATGCCTTTTTGGCTACGTATGGTCGTACTGAACACTGGAAAGACTTTCCCGAGAACCGATCCTTATACGACCAGAGTAAGCATGAACAGGATCCTCCTCTGAGGCTGCCCTCATACTCCCATGTCCATCCTTAAGGAGTCTAACTCTCTTAAGTGGGTTCATTTTATTATCCCCAATCTATCTCTCCTTATCAATTGAGATCCTTTCATGAATAATTGTGAATAAGTAAACTGGGATGATGCTCAATCATCAACTGAATCGAGATCGGGACCATCAAATCCTTAAAGCAGAATGCATGTCAATTTATTATCTGGGTTCATTTTAATTAAAAACAGTGGATAAGGTATGATCAAGGGGGTGTTGATGGGACTTGCCTTAATCCAAAGGGGGAGAAAAACTATAGAATTTGCCTTGAGCTTCCTTGTCTTGATCTCGATGGTCTTCTAGAGCTTGGCTTGATCTTCCGATGTTTCACACTCGATCTATAGAAACACAGTTATACGCATAAATATAAATCAATCGTAACTATCATCAAACATATGTTAGAGAGATGAGATCGTGATCTAAGAATCTAGAGTGAAACCTTAAGATCGAAAGTGATGAACGTGTTAACAAACGATCGAACCGGTCACATGAAATATGGACCCGTCGATAAAGAAAAAGACGTTTAAAAGAAACTAGGGCTAAAAATGGGAGATTTCATGTGCCTAAGATATGCTTTGGCTTCTGTAGACTTCTAATATTTTTAGGAATTTTGGTGGAATTTTTGGAGTCAAGGATATGAAAAAGCGGATTTTTGGGTACACTAAAGGGGCTTTTCTATAGGTTGAAAAAGAACAAAACGAAATCTAATATCTAGAAATGTGCCAAAATGAATTGGATAGCATTTCTAGGGTTTTTGGGGCCTCTAAGATTTATGGTGAATTTTTGGGATTTTTTTGAGAATTTTTAAGATAGCAAACTAAGACTTGGTGTGCACTAGCTCGGGTGGACTTAGCAAAAAGCACAACGCTAAGTGGCTGACAGGTGGGGCCGGGGCTGACACGTCGCTGGGTGCTGATGCGGCCGACGTGGCACGCACGTGGTGGCCACGTGCTGCGTCGAGCGCCGGCGTGGCGCACGCGTGGCACAACCGTGCCTGTGGTCTACGTGGACCGGGTGCACGTGAGGGAGGGACAAAGGAGGCGGACAGTGGGGTGACGCCATCTCGGCTGGGCCCACACGGCAGCGAAAGAGGGCGGAACGGTGTCAGACGACGACGGGCGGTGCCGCCCAAGATGGACGCGAACGCGGCGGCGGTGCAGAGGAGTTCGTCAGAGTGCTCGCCGCCGGCCTCTAGGAGGGGTTTCCGGCGACGGCAAGTGACTCTACGGCTTCGGGTGGACACGGTGGAGCCAGGAGGGGTGAAGTGGTGGCTGGAAGGGGCTCGGCGGCGCGACGCGAGTTCGCCGGAGTAGCGGCGACGCACGGCCGTGCACGGAAATCGCCCTGGAGGGCGTTTTGTGCCAAAAGAGCGCGTGTGTGTGCATGCGTGTGCCTAGTGAGGGAAGAAGGACGGCTAGCAGGGCCTGTGGTGGCCGGAGCATGGCCAGAGGCTCGCCGGTGCGGCGGCGGCGCGGCCTACATGCGGTGGCGGTGCTAGGAAGGGAGAGGGTGAGGAGGAACAGCGTGGGCAGTATGACAGCCATACCTGGAGGAGTTCAACACGGCGGCGTGCTCAGTTCCGGCAGCATAATAGCTGGAATTGAGTGGATCGGCGATGGCGGGCGGCGGAGGGGGGCGGCGGAGGGGAAAGTGCAGTGGCCGGGCTACCTAAGGCTCTACAGCGGGATCTAGCTATGGCGGAGCAAAGTCTTGGTGACCAGGAGCTCGTCAGAGTTCCCCTTGGCCTTGGCCAGGGCTAACTCCGACGAGGGAGCGGCGGTGTGGTGTTCCTACCGGCGGAGCAGGGCTTCGCCACGGATGGAGAGGAGGGGCTGTGGTGCAGTGTGTCTGGGTGTGAGGAGCTCGGTGAGGCTCTCGGTCCTATTTATAGGCCGGGAAGAGGAGAGGAGATTGGCTGAGATGCGGCGGCAACCATGGCGACGTCACTGGCGCTCGGTGGATAAGGCTGCAGATAGGGGGAAGTGGCAGGGATACAGGCGGAGTAGGTGCACGCGGTGTAGGCGACTGCCGTGCGCGTGCCAGGCGACTCACGCTGCTGCAGGAGAGGAAGCAGCCCGCGGTGGAGCTCTGCGGCGCGATGCAGCGTTGCGCCGGGGCAACATGTACGGCGCAAGGGGCTAGGGCTAGGGAGGGCGAGCTAGGGTGGATATGTGGGCGCGGCAGCTTCGGGTGGTGCAGGCGGTTGCAGTGCTCGCCTCAGCGACGATCTCTGAGTAGCGGAGGGCGAGATCGAGTGGCGGTGCTAGCGGCGGCGCTCTGGAGCTCGTTCATGGCGGTCGATCATGGCGCGGTGCATGTGAGTGGATGAGGGGTCGTGGAGGTGTTCAAGCGGCATTGGGGAGTTGACTTGGGGCTGGGGGTTGCAGCGCGCGTCTCGGCTGGATAAGAGAGGCACCGGGGGAGGATATCAGGCGAGGGGCGCGGCCGCCGTGGAGTTCTGGGCGTTGTACGGCGTTGTGGCGGGGTGCGGCGCAGAGGCTCGGCGTGCTCCTCTTGTGGTCAAAAGCTGCAGCGGGGCACCGGGTGAGTGCGGCACGCGTGCAAGAAGGGCGGCGGAAGAGGGGGAAAAGGCGGGGTGCAAGAGGGAAGGCGGCAGCATCGTGGCGTGTCAGGGAACAGGAGGCAAAGGGGGATGGGGAGGAGGAAGACGGCGACATCGGCATGACGTTAGCCTGGTAGGGGTGCACTGGGCCGCGGATGGGCCGAGCAGGCCGTGTGCAAAAAGAATGGAGGGTGTTGGGCTGCGTAGGGTGGAGGAGTAGGAGGGGGTGGGATGGACTTCGTCGACGGGTTAAGTGAGGTTTGGCCCATTTATGGTTTGAACTCCTTTTCTATTTATTTGGATTTAGATTTGAATTCAAATTTGAATTTGGATTTCAAATTTGAATGGACCAAGAGGTGTAGGTGCTCTAGAAAATCCTTAGGAAAAGTTTAGAGAAGAATTTTGGGGTGAGAAAAGATGTTAGCCACTCAAATGCATATGAAACCTAGGGTTTAATTTAAAGGATGCATTTGTAAATAAAGAAAAATGCAGGGGCTTTTGTGTGAATTTGCTATATGTTTTAGAAAAAAAATTTAGGGGCTATTTTTAAAGGTTTTGAAAAAATCGGGATGTGACAAATCTACCCCACTTAAAATGAATCTCGTCCCCGAGATTCGTAGGGGATTCGTCGGGTTAAGGTTTCCTAGGGTTTTGGCTTTTCACCTCTGTGTCTTGACTTGCTTCATCTGGTGTCTCTGTTTCCTCTTCCGGTGACACTGTCCATTCCGTCTTGTTTCACGGACTCCATATGGTCTTCTCGAGGCTATAGTGGCTACCTTCTATCTCTGACATGTCTACTGCTCAATGTCCATTCTCTGACAGGTGAAGTTTGGCCTCGGGGCCAATTATCGATGTCTGTTGTCTTCAAGGACGTTTCTTGTGGTGAAAGAAGTTCTGATGTAACAGCTGTTCCTTGAATACTTTCCGAGTACGATACTTTGAGTTGTTCACGGGATTTAGGAGAAATTCTTTTAAAGGTCCCCCAGGAATTATTATATTTCCCGAAAGATCTTTTCTTGTGATTTCCTCTTGCATGTACCATTTCTTGTGAAGGGTACACTCAAGTTAAACCTGAGGGTAACTTTTCTGGCTTTCTGTCTGTAGTGGGTTTAGGTCGGCTAATTATCTTGGTGACTCTGACGAGTTTGTCTGACAATAACAACATCTGACATTACTCCGGCTTAGTACTCTTCTGGTGGGGATCAAGTATCTCTGGGTTTAATGTCGATGGAGTGATTTAACGATTACTTTCCACTTCCTGATATGAATTTTGCCGGTATCGGTGTATATGGTCATGCTACGTATGTGTACGTTAGCATGTTCATATGTGACAGTTTCTCATCATTCCTGCCTTTACTCAAGAAAATTTCGTCACTCTACTGTAGAAGTATATATATGTTTCCATATCATTCATTCGATTCCTAGGGCAATCATTCTCCTAAATATACAATTTCTGTATACCTTTCTCATGTTCACATTTCCACTAACTCACTCTAACGGTCAAGACTAGTCTTCTGTCTTCTGGCTTCTTGACTATAGCTTCTACCCCACTTAAAATAAGATTTTAAGTGCTAGGTTTTCAACTCTGACGTTGTTGCTCTCCTCGTGGTGACTTCAATACTGATGCTCTTGCGTACAGAAGGTGTTTTTCCGGAGTGTCTTCATGAAAATACTTGAATACTGGGAGTGGTCTTCGTCGTTCCCATTGATCTTTAGTTCTTCAAGAATGGTAGACTCTGGTTTTGGTTGGCTTCTACTCACAATTGGACGTTGATTTGGTTGTTGTTCGGTTTCTGATATCGGATGTGTTCTAACTTTGGTCTATTGTACTGGCATTTTCCTTGGAATTTCTTCTTGTTTCGAACCTTCGGCTGACCATGGCTGTTCTGGCTTGTACTAGTATCCTCGAATCTTGATCATCTTCCACTGACTTCCTTTTGCTGAGTGACTGGTGAGTTCTGAAAGGTGTTATGGTGTCGTTGAGGGGTTGTTCTTCATTAACTTGTCTAGATTTCTGACTGATAATACTTGGTGGCCTTTTATGTTCAAGGGATGAACATGAGAGGTTTCTTGATAATGGTTACGTTGACTTTTCTTGAAATTTCGACTCTGACACTTCTCCTGTATCTTTTGATGGTGATGTTGATGTTTCTGCTGACTTGACGGAGTGTTGTTTTTGTCTTCAACATTAACCTGATTTTGGTTGACTTTCTATTCTGACGGTAGATATATAGTGTTATCCGGGTGATAGGTCTGAGATCCTTCTCTTTTCCTTTTAGATACCCTGATTATGTCTAGTAAATGCCGTCTTGATTTGTGCCTTTCCTGTAAGAATCCCACTGATTTTCACCTACTTGACTATTATAGGATTTGTATGTAATAATTCAAAATTCTAACTATGACTTTAGGCCTTGCTTCTGGGTGATGAGTATCTTCTTTTCTGAAATCTCTTGTTATATCCTTTTTTCCTTGCATTGCCTCAACTAATGCTGACATATTTCTTCAAAATACCGTAGTGTCCTTCCTCTAGAGCAAGGTGTCCTTTTCCTCCTACTTGGTGTATAATTTGAATTTCCTTCTCAAAGACGATCTTTGGCTTCATTAGCAATGAATATGGAAATCCCTAGCAATTCTGTAATGGATACTGAAATCCCTTAATAACTGTCTTGGATAATTCCTGATACTGAGGGGCTTCAATCCTCCGACTTGATCCTATCTTGCAGAATCCCACTATCGTTGTTGGTCGAATCCGGTTTCTCTGACTCTGGCTGGTATGAATAAACTTCCTTATCCTCTGGCTTAGACTCCCAAATTCCTCTGCTTCTAATGAACTCCTTGACTAAATTCCGGCAGCATTCCGTCTTGTCTCTGGCAACATTCTGTCTGAACTCCGGTAGCATTCTGGGTTGACTGAAATCCGGCAGCATTCCGTCTTGACATTGTCCTCTAAGAATCTTGAGGTGTCGGTGCCAGGGTTTTGGGTCTAAGGGTAGGGGTATGTCCAGGATTATTTCCTAAGAGTCCGGCTAGAAGGGGATGAGTATGTGTTCTATTTGAAGAGGATGAGTATATGGAGAGCTTATAATGTTATGATGCTCAAACAATATACTTTATTTATATCCAGGGAAGGGCTCACTGTCCCTCGTAGCAACACACAAGAAAAATACATAGATACATTGCTATACTTGGCCTATACTTTATTTATACTAATCTACAAACTAGGCCTTATAGGTATTTACTCTTCTTCTTCACTGATCCCAGTTTCCTTTTTCAGCAAAGTCTTGCCAAAAGTCTACTCCTTTGAGAGTGTCTCTTGTTCGGGCTTCATCGATATCTAGAGGTGTAGCTGATCTTCCCCAAGTTGCGACGAACTCTTCTATGTCCCTTTCAAAGTCTATGCTGGTCAGTGATGAGGGTATTGGGTATTGTTGGGGTTCAGCTAGTGGCTTGGTTTTATCTATGTCCTGAATTTCTTCTGGGATAGAGTTTGGGTTGGTGGGGTTCGGGAGAATCCCTTTCTGTGGATTGATCCCGTTTCCTGGGAAGTTTCCTGGTGGACTTCTGGCTATTATGGGTAAGGCGAGAGTTGTTGGGGCTTGAGGGTATGCTCTTTGTGGGGCTAGTGGCTTTGGCTTATTGAACGGGGTTCCTTCTAGACTTGTCCTTGCACACTTCTGGGTAAGGTACTGCAGGTCTTGTTCCATCTCTTCGGTTGCATCTTTTGAACATTCCGGGGCTTCTCGTTCACATTTCTCTCATGACGGGGGTACTTGTCCCAAGGCTTCTGCTAAGCGGGTTCTCATTCCTGCTATGCATTCTTCATTCCTCTTAGCATGATATGTAGCACTTCGGTGGTTGAGCCTTTGCAATTCATAACTTGTCCAGGGCTAGGAGGTAGTTCAGGGTTGTGGACAAGGTGAGCTGGTTGACTCTGACTAGCTTGGTGATCAGGTCTTTGACACGACAATTCCATGCTATCCTTTCGGGTCCTCCTATGGGCAGGTATCGCAGGGAGGTCTTAGCGGTGGCTTTCACGGCATCATGACATAGGTTAACCAGGGCTTTTCTTCATACTTCTTGGATTGTGTCTTCAAATCGAGTGCCTAAGGTACTGGCTGGTGTTGACGGCTGTTAAGTACCTACTTTAGCCATCAATATACTCATGAATAAAGGAGCATAAGGCATTTCTTACACGTATTTAGTTAAGAATAATGTAGTTCCACTTGTCCTTGGAGATTATTTGATTGCAGAAAAATAAGCAGGAAAAGAGTGACAAACTCACCTTCTATGGTCCATGCCACATCACCTCATCCTAGGTGGGCTGCCAACAAGGATGCCATGCATGCACACCTACCAACAAGGGAGCCATGCATGCATGCCATGCAAGCAATCCAAGTGAAGCAACCCCCGACGAATCAAAGCGTGACACGTGGATGTCACATGGATCCATGGGCCCACAAAGGCATGCAAATCGTGCCAAAATAGGGTGGACGCCGGGAACCGACCTAAGGACCCACAGGACAGCCACCAGGAGAAAGCACAAGCCAGGGGGGCCCACCAGGGGGTCGGCCGACCCCACAGGTTGGCCGAACCGACCCTGGCTCGGCCTGTCCTGTGCTTCCACGTGGTGCTTCCCTATTGGTCCTATGCGCCATTCCCGGGGTGTTTGCATCCATTCCTCGCCGGTGCCCGGGCCTATAAATAGAAGGAGAGGGGGCTCACTTATGAGACATCCACACTTGCAACACCTCTCTCACTTTTAGTCTCAAGGCTAGGAGGTAGGCTAGAGTAGTTCTAATTCAGGTTCCAAGTCTACTTTGGGATCTAGGTATGAGTTCTCTTGTATCTTATTTCATTTGTATGACTTTGATCTACTTTAGTTATTCAGCTATTTCATATAAAGTTGTGTTAGCATACATGAGTGATTTGTTCATGTGTTCTTCACCTGTTTATCATTTAGAGGCTCCTGTTCTTGATGAATAAGGCCTTTCGATCCACTTGATGGGTGACTTTCACATGTTTCTGGTGTTTGTTCATAAGTTAGAGGCTCGTGTTCTTCGCGAACACAATTGTTTGATCCAGTTGAACAGACATAGGAAAACATGAATCCGTTTGTGTACATAACCTGGTTTGATCCAATTAGATGACATGACTGCGTTGTTTGAAGTCTGTGCTTAAACTACGGTACTCGGTGTAATTGGCTGGTTTGTCTGGTGGCTTGACCTAGGTCACAATAGCCCGGGCCGGTCAAGTCCGGCTAACAACGTAAGCGTGGTGCTTGGGTTGCGTAGCTACCTTACTTATGAGCTTATCCCACGGTTTGTCTTGGGGTAGGCCGCGGTAGTGACAGCCGTTGGTCCCTCTGAAATCCCCCACATTCGGATAAGCTGTAGGAGTCTAAAATCGAACAACTGGAGTTGTGCAGAAGCAACGCGGGAGGTTAGCTCCCCGTGGTACCTGGGTGCTTAAGTCAATGTTCTTCAACGCTAGTGTATCTAACTTGTTCCTACCAGCTTTATGTGTATAGTACATAAGAACCTAGAACTAACTCGTATGTTGCCTCCTATGCCTAGGACCCCTTAGAGAGAGAGAGAGTGAGTGTGTGTGTGATCACACTACCCCTATTATCATATTTTACCCCTGCACTTGAGTGTCTGATTTATTTCTATCTATGATCTATACTCATTGCAATAGTGTTGAGCTTGTCAATCCGCCAATGCCTTCCTTGGATTCGATACCCTTCGGAATACTCCTTTGGGGAAATGCTACAATGGTACTTCCGTGCGCTTGCGGACTCGTGTAACATTAAGAATTACCAACCAGCATTTCTGGCGCTGTTACCAGGATGGGTTCCAAACCCGTTCTTAGGTGATTGCGTTAAGAAATGTCAACAAGCATTTCTGGCGCTGTTGTCGGGGAAGACTTAAGGATGACATATCAACACTTTGCATATGTTTATAATCATGACAGGAATAAAACAGTTCTCAATGCAGGCTAACTTGGATTGTCTTCTTTGTCTATTGATGATGAAGACAGGTAGTGCATGACTGGTTTCGACTTACCGCCAAATTTTACTGAAGATCCTGAGTCACTCGTAAGGAAGGCACGAACTCATTTCGGCTCTCCTTTGCGTGAACATTTGGAAGTCGATCCAGCTTCCTTTGTGCCATCTGCATCAACTTCCATGGCCAACCCTGTCGAGAAGACTCTCCGCGAGTACTCCGCTCCCTCTGCTGACCAGGTGCCGACAGGCCCTGTGATCAACACCGGGAATGGAAAATTTGAGATCAACACTGGCTTAATCACGATGGTACAGGCTAGCCCATTCTGTGGCAAGCCTAATGAAGATGCGAGTGCCCACCTGCAGCAGTTCCTGGAACTGTGCAGTACCTTCACTATACGAGGAGTGGAGGAAGATGATATTCGTCTGCGACTGTTTCCCTTCTCACTCTTGGGAAAGGCGAAGCAGTGGTTCTATGCTAACCGTGCAGAAATTAACACTTGGGCAAAGTGCTCCGTAGCATTCCTCGCGAAATACTTTCCGTTGGGCAAAACCAATGTCCTTCGGGGGTGAATTTCAAATTTCCAGCAAGCAGCAAATGAGACTATCCCAGAAGCTTGGGAGAGACTCCAGGAGTACATCCTGGCATGTCCTCATCATGGGATGGACAACTGGCTTATTCTTCAGAGTTTCTATAATGGGCTGACTCCGACAGCCCGAGGCCATATTGATGCTGCAGCTGGAGGGGCCTTCTTCTCTCTTACTATTACTGAAGCTACTACACTGATTGAGAAGATGGTTACCAATCAAGGGTGGAGTGATGATCGACTCCAGCCACATCAAAGGGGTACACATACCGTCAAGGAAGCGGATATGTTGCACCAAGGTGGACCTAATGATGAAGAGAATGGATGATCTAGCCAATGAGAAGGCCGCCATGGCCACCACTACTCAAGCTATGGATGCTCGCATGACTTGCGAAGTCTGTGGTAATACTGGGCATTCAGGGAATTACTACCCTGCTACTCAGGAGGATGTGATGTACATGAATGACAACAACAACAGTTATCGTCCACAAGGAGGTCAAACGTGGAATCAATCATGCCCTTATTATCAGTGAGGTAATCAAGGTAATTCTTTCAACCCAAACCAACCTTCCTTGAAAGATCTAGTCTTTGGGCAAGCTAAGATTAATGAAGGTTTTAATAAGAAAACAGCTGCCTATGATAAGGCTTTTGAGAGCCTTAATGTTAGAATTGATAGTCTTTCTTCTGCTCTTAAAAACTAGTTGAGCTTTAATAAGATGATAGAAACCCAATTAGCTCAATTCGCTGCTTTGGTTCCCTCTGCTGAAGACGGGAAGATTCCGGGGCAACCCGTATCTTCCTGCGAAAATGTTTGTGTAGTGTCTACCAGATGGGGTAAGCCATCTGGGTGGTCACAAGCCACTGACTATGCAGGGAAGCCTATACAGTAGATATTTGACCCATGGGAATCTTCAACAATCACACACAAGAAAGATCCTGGTTATCCGGCTATCACCTGCAAGATATATTACCAGAAGATTAAGCATGCTCTCTGTGACCTTGGTGCAAGTGTTAATCTCATGTCCAAGGCCATGTTTGAACAATTGGGATATCCAGCTCTAAGTCCAACTGTGACGACTGTCCAACTCGCTGATGCATCGATCCTATATCCAGAGGGGATAGTAGAGAACTTATTGGTATTCGTCCAAGGTTCATGCATCTTCGCAGACTTCGTGGTCCTTGATATGCAAGACGATGAGGGAATGCCCCTCATTCTTGGGAGACCATTCCTAAGTGACGCCAATGCAAAGATCAATGTCGGAGCCGAAATGATCTGATTCCGCATTGGGAAGAGGAACTTGATGTTCCGATTTCAGGCAACAGAAGAGAAATGCTATACACTGCAAGGCAAAAATGAGCAATCAGGGGTATGGACGGAGCCACAGCCCCAGCGACTTCCCACCACTCCAACAAAGCCTAAGAAAACAAGAAAGGTGTGGCGGGAAATACAGAGGTCATCTCCATCTATTTCTCGAGAATGGGGTGATGAGTGGAATTGATCGCCGAGAAAAGTCTGTGACGCCCCAGGTTTTTAATTAGCATCATTAGTGCTAATGGCCGAATCAACCGAGTCAAACACTGTTGACATTGGTCAAACCTTGGTCAACCTGGGTCATCACCTTGAAAACCTCACCAACACTCACCCATTAGCATCTTAAGCAAGTCTAATGCACTCTCCCTGGTCAAAACCCTAGCTAAGGGGGACAAACCCTTTGATGTCGTTGTGTCATTCTGGAACTTTGGCCACGTTCTCCAAGTTTTGCCTAAACACCTAAAAATCTACCAATACAAAAGTTGTGCAGAATCACCAGGGACACAATTCATCTTCAGGGTGGCATTGCTAATTTTGAGTGGAAAAGGTGCAAAATTGCCAAGCAAACTCAGGATCACTGTTCACCGAGACATGAAAAATCCTCAGATTGGCATTCTAATTTCTCTTTCAATTTGAATCCTTTTCACAATCGGTTTCAACCATCTTGTAGAGGGTTAACTCATCTTTAAATGACCTATCTACGGTTTGATGGGATTACATTAAAAATTTTGTGCATTGCACGGCCCAACAGGGGCACATGCAAGAGCATCGGGGCCGGGAACGCCACGGCGCGACGTCATGCGCGCGCGCGCATCCACGCGTCGCCGCCGCACCGCCGCCGTGCGCCGCCGTACTACGGCCGGGCCTCGAAGTCTGGGTGTGCGCTCGGCGTGCGTCAGCCTCGCACGCACCTCTAGGAGCCGCCTCGGCCGGAGGACCCGCGCGCCACGCACGCTGATGCCGCCGCTGTACCGGGCCTTAAACGAGCCGGGGATGCTTATCCACGAAGCGAGATGCCCTGCGCGTGCGCGTCGGCTATAAAAGGGCGCCTCCTCTTCTCCCGCGCGTGAGCAGCGCCGCCCGCCGATCCGCCATTGCCGCCGCCGCCGCGAGCTCGCACCCCCGCAAGCTCCCGTCGCCGGCCAACCCATCATAGCCCTTCCCTAGGTCCCCCTCGAGCTCCCACGGCAGTGTGTTGATCCTCCCCAGCGCTAGCCTCGCCGGAGACCGAGCCGCAGCGGGTGCACTGCCGCGACCTCGCCGCCGCCGCTCGCCGGAGTCGCCCCCGTCCGCACCTCCGCCACCAATCAGCCTGTGGTGAGCCCAATCACACTCCAGGGCCACGTGTTGACCTCCCCCGGCCCTGCCTCGCCACCGGCGAGCTTCCCTCCGTCGGCAAGGGCACGGTTGTAAATCACAAGGGCATGGTTGTGAACCCAGGGACCCGGTTGCAGTAGAAAGAATCTTAGTTTTCTTGCAAGTCAGTCCAGTGCAATAGAAAAAGCCTAGAAATTCACAAAAAATTCAGAAAAATGCAAACCCCATTTTTGTTGGTCTAAGTGAGAGTAGATCTACAACTTCTACAAAGCATGACCATAGTTTTGACTTATAGATTTTGAATGAAAATTCAAATTTAGTTTGACACCTTTTTGCTATAATTCAAAATCTAGAAAGGCTATGGAGCTGAATTTTGGATATGTCGCTATACTTGCCATGATTAGACTCTGGACCAAAAATTACACAAAGTTGTTGAACAAATCTTTTATTATGAATTACTTGTATTTATGCTATTTCTGCTTTACTGATTTTTGTAGCAAAATATGAATTGATTTTTGTGCTCAACTTGTGGCTATATTCATGTTATGCCAAGAAGTAACTTTCCTGAATTTATCATGAAATTATCTCTGTTAGAAATATTTAATCTTGTTTTATGCTTAGATTTACATTTAAATGCTTAGTCCAAGATTCAAATATGTTGGTGATGCACATGCTGGTGTTCTAATCTTGTTTTAGGCCAGAGTAGCTGTAGGGTTGATTTTGGATGCAGGAGCTTTTTATTTATTTATTTATGCATTTCCTTTAATTCAAATAGCTAGGAAATGTCACCTTTGCATATATAGGTTTTGTAGCTCTTTTAATGTCCAAATTTGATCCAGTGGATGTTTAGTAGTGATTAGGCCAGCAAGGACCAACTGTCCTTGTTTGTATGTTTTGTTTGTGCCCTTGAAAGTTAGGGTGCACATGAGCTTGTTAGTGGGAAGTAATTAAGAAAATAGATCCTCTAACCTTGTGACCTTGTAACTTGTTACCTAGCTTAATTTTAGGGTCTTTTAATTCACCCTTGCTGTTTGAGAACTTAAATTGAAACTATTTACATAGATGTGCACAATTGCTATTAAAAGATTGAATAATAAATCTCACATGAAATAACAATCATGAAAGTAAACATTAATGAATTGTTGGTCAAAGATTAAACCCTTGTCCATAATAACCTTAATAAACATGATTTAATAATTAATTGTTTGTTAAGGTGAATGTGGCCAACAAGAGTTGGATGAAATAATTCATCTATCACTCCACCTGAACCCTGCATTGCATTCCGTGTAGAACTCCCTGACGGTAACTACGCGCTCGTGCCGGAAGCCGAGGAAGGAGGAGCTGACGCGGAGCTGCAGTACGTGGAGGTGATCGACGACACCGAGGACCCTCAGGCTAACCCTGCTGACGAAGGCAAGCCCCGGTGCATTAACCAAGTGTTTTTGAAACTTTATGCAACTATCTATGGATGATTGTGCATTTACGTTCAGGAGTTGAAATGAAACCCTAGATGCATGATTCCTAGGTACCTATGTCCTTACTAGTATGATAGGTCGGTAGTTGATATGCTATAGGACCGTTACAAGTCGAGTGATGCTTGTCACTCGCGAGAATAGGTTCTTATGTTGGAATCATAAGATCTCCTTAAATGGATTGCTCATGTGGTAAGAGCATGGGATGTGGGCTCCGGTCCAATGGCTTTCGTGGGTTAAGTGTTTGAACGTACTAAGCACTTATCGGAAATGGGTACGGTAAGCCTAGTACCTTAACGAGACGGTAAGGGATTTTACTGTGACTAATCTTGGGATGTGTCCCCCGGCTAGCTACCGGTGGTGCATGTGCGATGCTGGGTGCCTTGCGGGGTATACCAGATAGCCGGTACCGAAGATTGTGGCCTTTTATCCCGAACCGAGGACTTTTGGGAACCGCCTGGTGGTTGTCCTCACGGGGGCACCCTACCATGTGTTTAGGTCTACCTTGCAAGGTTTAAATCAATCGATTGTCGGCCTCTCACCGTTATCTGAGACTACTTACTCCACTGGCCATGAGATCCCTAATGATGGAAGTTGATGAATATTTATGCTTGATTAATTGTTTGCACAACTTATGCTTGCACTAGCTTGCTAATTTAGAAAGGAATAATCAACTAGAACTTGTGCTAAAATATTGAAAGTAAGGACATACTCTTTGTTGCTTTTCAGCAAAAGAAACCCATTGGCCAAAAAGCCTTTCATGTCTAGAGTTGGTGATGTAGTTGTCACCGACGGGTAAGTCTTGCTGAGTATTAGTATACTCAGCCTTGCTATAATCTGTTGTTCCAGGTAATGCCTTTGTTGATGTGTGGCCTGGAGAGATCCCGCCCGGCTGGGAGCTGGAGTGGGTTGAAGACGATGAATGAAGGCATCATGGCAGGCCTCCCGTGATGTTTCCTCGTGCCATTTAGTTTAATTCCGCTGTTTTCAAAACTCTGAACTTCGTTATCATGTCAAAAACTTCGGTTTATAATAATTAAGCCCTTCAGGGTAAATTTGGATGTTAATCACATGTTGTTCTCTGGACTCGCCTTCGTGTGAGTTTTAATGCATATATGTCGATCCTTGTTGCTTTGTAAGTGATTTACCGGGCGTTAACCCGGCAACTAACGACAGGATGATACTTTATTATTGCTTAATGACCAAAGTGGATTGGTTTAGGCGATAGTACGGTATTTTCCCGGGCGGGTTGTCACAGCTGGTATCAGAGCAATTATATGCACCAGAGATTAATTAATAACCTTAATCACTGGTTTTTGAATAAAATTTGCCAAGATTGTTTGGATTTGCAAAATACGTTGGTCCGTTAAGGATGGTTATAGACCGAGAGGCCCTAGAGGGAATTTTGGGTTCTTTCAGGTGGCTTATTAATCTATGGTTTATTTTGCTAACTCCCAGCACATTTATTTCCTGTCAGAACTTACTTTCTGTACAACCATACTAGTTCATCACATTTTGCTATACGTGGTGGTACCACAGGAAAGTCCTGTGAGGGATGGATGGGACCTATTCAAATGGGCACCCACGTCGCGTCTGCGTCTCATCACGTTTTGCTATACGTGGTGGTACCGCATGGAAGTCATGTGAGGGATGGATGGGACCTATTCCAAAGGGAACCCACCGTCACGTCTGTGTCTCGCCACGTTTTGCCATACGTGGACGTTCCGCATTTTGTATATGCGAGGCAAGGATCCGCTTCATTCCAAAAGGAGCGTATCTGAGGTTGGACGTTGTCCATGCAGCGGCTTGACGCATGGATACCGTTTCTATAAGTGAACGGTACTGTATGTGGACGCTTCTGTGACGTGCTGGCATGGAAGGTTCTTTTCTGCAGGTACATAACAGCGCTTCGTTAGACGCTAAGTGAGTACCGTGTAGCTCTCGACTAGTTATTATAGGGAGAGACGAATAAAAGCCTTGCCACCGGCGCTGACTTCGAATTTTTGGCTTGATTGCCGTGTGAGGTCGAATAGGACGTCTTGCATGCATACTAAAAGTCGAAACATTAAAAATGGACCTAAAACAGAACTTATATGCTCTCTAAGGAAGATTTGCTAGTGTGTGGTTTCTGTGAACTAGATTACCTCTCATGCATAGGTGTTGTGCTGTCCAAATTCTTGTAAGATTGTTCGCTATGTTTTTGCACCATGCTCTAGGAGTAATTAGACCAGTTAATCTATACCAAAGTTGCTCCATATCTAACCTAGTTCCTGCTTGCAAAAGTTCACGGTCATAGCTTCTGAACATCTCGAGTTGTGCTCAGTTTAGTGAACCTCTGCCTTGCTGTTTTTCCGGAAACCAATCAAAAACTTTGCTTAGTCGAAGCACCTTCCTAACCTTTCTAGATCAACCTTGATTACCAATTATGTGCCTCAAAATCTTGTTGAGTTGCGGCACAAATTTGGAAATTCTTGGGGATCTGGTTTTTAAGTTATGAATTTTTGTTCACGACTGCCAGAACTTTAAGTCATCATGTATGTCTGCTCGTTTCGAGTTCTAACATATGATTGTACATTGTACACGTGACTACCCCAGTTTTTGCCCGGCATGAGGAAATAACTTTTTCTGTCCTGCCATGTCAATTGGGTGATGTCTTGATCTTAGAGTCAATCTTCAGGTATCATCTCCGCCTGTTAACCGTTTATCTCCATCGATATGTATCCCTCCCAAACCCCCTTGAATTTATACATGTTGGAGCACTGAGCGATTCTTGAATTGATATCCTTGTCATGATCACTTCGATCTCTCAATCATGAGCTTATTCCTCATGGTCTTGCTCACAACATTTCGAATTAAAAAAAATGTCACTTTGCGGAGCATGCATTTGCATAGCACGTGCATTTGGGAACCTTGGGTGAACTAACGTGCATACGCATGGAAGATTTCAATACTCCTACTCTATCCTTTAGGGTTGGTGACGTTGTTGTTCCATAACCTAAGGTGCCGCGACGGAACCTAGGGCATCATGTGCGCTGCAGCCACATGATTTCCACTAGGAGCACGCTAGGTATCTTGGTTGTGAGAAGGCGACTCGCCACGCATACTCCTTCCCAACCGTTGTTTGCCATCTCGATCACTAACTCATTTTGTGGGTAACCGAGGCATGCTAACATGCATCATGAGCACCATACCGCATGAGCATATGCATCGTGTCTTCAGGAGCACGTGCATCACGCAAACTTTTAAAAGATCATTGCACCATAATGTAACGAGTCGGTACCACCCAATTTCATAGGTTAAATAGCATGTGAGCAAGATCGTTCGGAAGTTCCTATACCAATTTATCTCTCTATACTTTCCGCTTGCACCCGCAAGTAAACTCCATGCAAAAGCTCTCCATGACTTGTCACCTTGGACTACTCTTGGACCAACCTTGAATCGATGATGGTTATGCTCTTCGACCTAAAATCATCTCGTGGATTGCTCCCCAAGGTAGGTCGGAAATCTTGGGAAACCGGCCGCCCTTACCTTGTCCTTGGATTTTTGAATCTCGGGACGAGATTCTTTTTAAGGGGGGTAGGCTGTGACGCCCCAGGTTTTTAATTAGCATCATTAGTGCTAATGGCCGAATCAACCGAGTCAAACACTGTTGACATTGGTCAAACCTTGGTCAACCTGGGTCATCACCTTGGAAACCTCACCAACACTCACCCATTAGCATCTTAAGCAAGTCTAATGCACTCTCCCTGGTCAAAACCCTAGCTAAGGGGGACAAACCCTTTGATGTCGTTGTGTCATTCTGGAACTTTGGCCACGTTCTCCAAGTTTTGCCTAAACACCTAAAAATCTACCAATACAAAAGTTGTGCAGAATCACCAGGGACACAATTCATCTTCAGGGTGGCATTGCTAATTTTGAGTGGAAAAGGTGCAAAATTACCAAGCAAACTCAGGATCACTGTTCACCGAGACATGAAAAATCCTCAGATTGGC
The DNA here is from genome assembly GCA_036936925.1 of Cenchrus fungigraminus. Taxonomy (NCBI): domain Eukaryota; kingdom Viridiplantae; phylum Streptophyta; class Magnoliopsida; order Poales; family Poaceae; genus Cenchrus; species Cenchrus fungigraminus. The sequence goes on along the minus strand of CM072769.1, from coordinate 55,522,749 downwards.
ATTCAAATTTCTCTTTCAATTTGAATCCTTTTCACAATCGGTTTCAGCCATCTTGTAGAGGGTTAACTCATCTTTAAATGACCTATCTACGGTTTGATGGGATTACATTGAAAATTTTGTGCATTGCATGGCCCAACAGGGGCACATGCAAGAGCATCGGGGCCGGGAATGCCACGGCGCGACGTCATGCGCGTGCGCGCGTCCACGCGTCGCCGCCGTGCGCCGCCATACTACGGCCGGGCCTCGAAGTCTGGGTGTGCGCTCGGCGTGCGTCAGCCTCGCACGCACCTCCAGGAGCCGCCTCGGCCGGAGGACCCGCGCGCCACGCGGCGTGCACGCGCTTGCCGCGGCACCATCCTTGCCCGCCGCGCACGCACGCTGATGCCGCCGCCGTACCGGGCCTTAAACACGCTGGGGATGCTTAGCCACGAAGCGAGATGCCCTGCGCGCGCGTCAGCTATAAAAGGGCACCACCTCTTCTCCCGCGCGGGAGCAGCGCCGCCCGTCGATCCGCCATTGTCGCCGCCGCCGCAAGCTCGCACCCCCGCAAGCTCCCGTCGCCGGCCAACCCATCATAGCCCTTCCCTAGGTCCCCCTCGAGCTCCCACGGCCGCGTGTTGATCCTCCCCAGCGCTAGCCTCGCCGGAGACCGAGCCGCAGCGGGGGCGCTGCCGCAACCTCGCCACCGCCGCTCGCCGGAGTCGCCCCCGGCCGCACCTCCGCCACCAATCAGCCTGTGGTGAGCCCAATCACACTCCAGGGCCACGTGTTGACCTCCCCCGGCCCTGCCTCACCGCCGGCGAGCTTCCCTCCGCCGGCAGGGGCACGGTTGTAAATCGCAAGGGCATGGTTGTGAACCCAGGGACCCGGTTGCAGTAGAAAGAATCTTAGTTTTCTTGCAAGTGAGTCCAGTGCCTTAGAAAAAGCCTAGAAATTCACAGAAAATTCAGAAAAATGCAAACCCTATTTTTGTTGGTCTCAGTGAGAGTAGATCTACAACTTCTACAAAGCATGACCATAGTTTTGACTTATAGATTTTGAATGAAAATTCAAATTCAGTTTGAAACCTTTTTGCTATAATTCAAAATATATAAAGGCTATGGAGCTGAATTTTGGATATGTCGCTAGACTTGTCATGATTAGACTCTAGACCAAAAATTACACAAAGTTGTTGAACAGATCTTTTATTATGAATTACTTGTATTTATGCTATTTCTGCTTTACTGATTTTTGTAGCAAAATATGAATTGATTTTTGTGCTCAACTTGTGGCTATGTTCATGTTATGCCTAGAAGTAACTTTCCTGAATTTATCATGAAATTATCTCTATTAGAAATATTTAATCTTGTTTTATGCTTAGATTTACATTTAAATGCTTAGTCCAAGATTCAAATATGTTGGTGATGCACATGCTGGTGTTCTAATCTTGTTTTAGGCCAGAGTAGCCGTAGGGTTGATTTTGGATGCAGGAGCTTTTTATTTATTTATTTATGCATTTCCTTTAATTCAAATAGCTAGGAAATGTCACCTTTGCATATATAGGTTTTGTAGCTCTTTTAATGTCCAAATTTGATCCAGTGGATGTTTAGTAGTGATTAGGCCAGCAAGGACCCCCTGTCCTTGTTTGTATGTTTTGTTTGTGCCCTTGAAAGTTAGGGTGCACATGAGCTTGTTAGTGGGAAGTAATTAAGAAAATAGATCCTCTAACCTTGTGACCTTGTAACTTGTTACCAAGCTTAATTTTAGGGTCTTTTAATTCACCCTTGCTGTTTGAGAACTTAAATTGAAATTATTTACATAGATGTGCACAATTGCTATTAAAAGATTGAATAATAAATCTCACATGAAATAACAATCATGAAAGTAAACATTAGTGAATTGTTGGTCAAAGATTAAACCCTTGTCCATAATAACCTTAATAAACATGATTTAATAATTAATTGTTTGTTAAGGTGAATGTGGCCAACAAGAGTTGGATGAAATAATTCATCTATCACTCCACCTGAACCCTGCATTGCAATCCGTGTAGAACTCCCTGACGGTAACTACGCGCTCGTGCCGGAAGCCGAGGAAGGAGGAGCTGACACGGAGCTGCAGTACATGGAGGTGATCGATGACACCGAGGACCCTCAGGCTAACCCTGCTGACGAAGGCAAGCCCCAGTGCATTAACCAAGTGTTTTTGAAACTTTATGCAACTATCTATGGATGATTGTGCATTTACGTTCAGGAGTTGAAATGAAACCCTAGATACATGATTCCTAGGTACCTATGTCCTTACTAGTATGATAGGTCGGTAGCTGCTATGCTATAGGACCGTTACAAGTCGAGTGATGCTTGTCACTCGCGAGAATAGGTTCTTATGTTGGAATCATAAGATCTCCTTAAATGGATTGCTCATGTGGTAAGAGCATGGGATGTGGGCTCCGGTCCAATGGCTTTCGTGGGTTAAGTGTTTGAACGTACTAAGCACTTGTCAGAAATGGGTACAGTAAGCCTAGTACCTTAACGAGACGGTAAGGGATTTTACTGTGACTAATCTTGGGATGTGTCCCCCGGCTAGCTACCGGTGGTGCATGTGCGATGCTGGGTGCCTTGCGGGGTATACCAGATAGCCGGTACTGAAGACTGTGGCCTTTTATCCTGAACCGAGGACTTTTGGGAACCGCCTGGTGGTTGTCCTCGCGGGGGCACCCTACCGTGTGTTTAGGTCTACCTTGCAAGGTTTAAATCAATCGATTGTCGGCCTCTCACTGTTATCTGAGACTACTTACTCCACTGGCCATGAGATCCCTAATGATGGAAGTTGATGAATATTTATGCTTGATTAATTGTTTGCACAACTTATGCTTGCACTAGCTCGCCGTCACTCTCTTTCCAAGGGATGACGTTCGACCCGTGCGCACAGACGAGATGAGGATATTATATGTCGCAGTTAGATGGATCAAAATCTCCCAGTGCAAGCTATGATTTGGCAGTGGTTGACAAATTTTAGGATGACGGGTTCTATTGAGTGTACGTCTCTGATCACACGTATCATTTCGAGTCTTGGGATTACACAAGGGGCTAATGTTCCCTACATTGATTCTCCCCGGGCTGTGATAGATGAGGCGTATCTGATTCAAGGACATACTCTTAAAAAGGGCCCGGATGATTCCTTGGTTTTCTTCTACCCTGGCCATGCAAACCAGATTCGGTTACCTAACCCGGATTTCCGTTTGTACGGCCAAGGGCCACTGACCGTTCCTCTTGAGGAACCTCGTCGTTCTAGTGTTTCTGGAGACAGGGTCACTAGGAGTGCATTGAGGAGGGCAGCGACAGCACAGCAACCGCCACAACATCCGCCGCCACAGCCGTCACCACAGCCGTCGCCTCAGCCACAGCCTCAGCCTACCCCACCATTGTCTGGCGCATGGGCCTCGGCCGGGTACATGTCTGGAGTTACACCCGGATATGCCCCCAGTTGGGACCAACCCATGAGTCAGCCGGGTGCGAGTGGCTCGACCTGGGCTAGTGCGGGGAGTGGCGAGTGGGTTAGGCCCGCCGGTGCTACCTACGGGGACTCGTCCTCATCATCTGGGTTGCGCTCGTCATCTTGTGGGGCCACCCTCACTCAGCAGATGAGCGAGCTCAACATCCGTGTCGGTACCATGGAGGAGGGCTGAGTCCACTCGAGACTGGCAGCGTATGACTGGCGAGAGACTTCACACCATGGAGCAGAGATAGCTGCGACAGCTGGAGGAGCAGAGGGCTTACTACGCGTGGATGGGATACCACCCTCCGCAACAGTGAGCCTGAAGCTAGCTTGGGGGAGGACCCCCATTCTGAGGTAACTTGTATCTTCTATTGTTTTCAGAACCCCATATGCTAAAAACACATAAAAATCTGAAAAGTTAAAAAGACCAAAAATATTTATTCACTTTCTTAAATTAGTTTGTTTTCATATGCGCGGTAAGAGTGTTCTTATTCTCCATGGTTGAAATGATGAATAGTTGCTATGTTTATTCCTCTTGTATGCCTTGTTTACAACTTAGTACCCTATCCAAGTTTTGAGTTTGTTAGCTAGTACGGTCGAACCTGAGCTTGAAATTTGTGGGTAGCAAAAAGCATGATCTTTGCCTAAGTTGTTGCGAGGTATAATATGGTATAATAGAGTTGCTATGAGCTAGTACTAAGTGATGTTTGATATCCGGAGTTTTCTTTTGAAAAATGTTAAAATGATAAGTTCCTCAATGATAAGAAATTCCTATCCAAGGCCATATGTAGATCTTAGCTTCTGTTAACCTCCACATATGCTACCTGATTTCTTCATTGCGTCTTGTCGAATTGTTGTGACCCTCAGCGAGTAAACTTGTCATTACTCCTATGATCAAGATCACGTACACACCACCACATGTGAAACTTCTACACTGAAAGTTAGCAACCATCATTTCATCCATCCCCCATCCATTCCACAAAATAGAGCTTCGCGCATGTTCCATGATTACTCTCCCTCCAAAAATATTCAGCAAGGACTATGGGCTATGTTAAAAAAAACATGCTCAAGGGCATGCATAAAAAAAAGAGAGAGAAAGAGAAAGAATAAAGAGACATAGCCCAAGTCTCAAGAATTTCGAAAAGGGGGAGAGTAAAATCATACAAATAGGAGTTCATTATTCATCCACCATACACACACTTTTGCACATCTTGATCAGGGTGTATGACTTGTTCACCCAAGGATCCGGTTTTCGACTCGGCAATACATGAGAAACAGGTATGCCACATGTTTTCCCTACCTACAGCTCCATATATCAGCCTATTAGAAGTAGGTAGTGAAAGAAGGCAAAACCATGCCTTGGTGAGGAATCATACACATTGAGCGATCCGAGAGTACCATTTGAGGAACTTTGATTTCTTTTTGAAAAAACCTGCAAAACCTCCGGATTGATAACTGATCAAAGTACATGTGATTGGTAATCTTTATACAACCATTCTATCTTTCAACTGCCCAAGGTAGGTGAAGCTACACGCCCCATATCAATCGAGTGTAAGGTAAGATCAATGTCAACTTCTTCAATCCTTGATAGAGTACCTAGTTGTATCTTGTTATACATTAGGAATACAACATCGTAGCAACTCCTGATCAACCAAACTAAGTCCTTAATCTCTTGCTCGGGACGAGCAAGAGGCTAGCTTGGGGAGTTGTTGACGGTTGTTAAGTACCTACTGTAGCCGTCAATATACTCATGAATAAAGGAGCATAAGGCATTTCTTACACGTATTTAGTTAAGAATAATGTAGTTCCACTTGACCTTGGAGATTATTTGATTGCAGGAAAATAAGCAGGAAAAGAGTGACAAACTCACCTTTTATGGTCCATGCCACATCACCTCATCCTAGGTGGACTGCCAACAAGGATGCCATGCATGCACACCTGCCAACAAGGGAGCCATGCATGCATGCCATGCAAGTAGGGATGAAAACGGATCGGATACGGACGGATGCTGCGGATACAGATACAGATACAGATAGTTTTTCTTTCTCGGACTGAATTCTCGGATCGAATACGGATACAGACAGTATATTTTTTGTCGAATAGTGATATTCATCATATCTGGATCATAGAAATTCAACTTTGAATTTCCGGATACTAATGCGATACGGATAGTTACGGATATTAAATGTCCGGATTCGAATACGGTCTTACCATTTGAGTGTCTGAACCTTACGGTCGGTCGGTCAGACGGATAATATCCGTACCACTTTCATCTCTACATGCAAGCAATCCAAGTGAAGCAACCCCCGACGAATCAGAGCGTGACACATAGATAGGGATGGCAACGGGTAAAATCCGCGCAAATACTACCTACACAAATCCGCGTCCGCATGCTGGACTCCGCGCCCGCGCACGCTATCCGCTACGGGCACGTAGCCACGCCCGCGCCCGCTATCCGCGGATAGCTCATGCCCGCGGGTATGCCCGCATGCCCGCGTCCTGTACTCCTGTTTGTGTACCTTCGGCAGCCGGCAGGAGAGGGCGGCGATGCTAGACTGCTGGAGTTCGTGGGGGAGAGCTGGACGGCGGCATGGTGCAAGAGGGCGCCGGGCTGGACGGAGCAGGAGGGCCGAACGGTCGCACGGCGCAGGACGGCACCAGGCTGGACACAACGCAGGAGGGCTGGATCGCTGGATGACGCAGGAGGGTTGGACGGCAGCATGGCGCAGGAGGGCTAGACGATGCAGGACGGCAGGGTCTCTCGGGCAGTTCGACGGCGGTCACGGGCGGCGGGCCAGTGACGGCGGTCTGGATCTCGAATTGATTCGTCGGGGAGTCGGGGTCACGGACGGGAGCGCGGAGCGTTGCGTCGTAGGCCGTAGCGGCCTAGTCGCCTAGAGGGGTGGCGGCCGAGTGGGAGGAATGGGGAGGATTGACCGGGGGATGAGAAACCCTATCGTATTATATATACTTGTAACTACTAGGGTCCACATGTCAGCAGTTTTAACGGGTTTAGTGGATTTGCGGGCGTGGATAGCATTTTTTCAAATCCGTTAGCAGAGTATCCGCGGGTTTGGGGTCGTGCCCGCGCCCGCGGGCACAGACCTAGATCCTCATCTGCACCCATCGGGTTTGGTATCCGCGGGTACGCGGATATTTCGTGCCCGTTGACACCCCTACACGGGGACGTCACATGGATCCATGGGCCCACAAAGACATGCAAATCGCGCCAAAACAGGGTGGACACCGGGAACCGACCTAAGGACCCACATGACATTCACCAGGAGAAAGCACAAGCCAGGGGGGCCCACTAGGGGGTCGGCCGACCCCACAGGTCGGCCGAACCGACCCTGGCTCGGCCTATCCTGTGCTTCCACGTGGTGCTTCCCTATTGGTCCTAGGCACCATTCCCGGGGTGTTTGCATCCATTCCTCGTCGGTGCCCGGGCCTATAAATAGAAGGAGAGGGGGCTCACTTATGAGACATCCACACTTGCAATACCTCTCTCACTTTTAGTCTCAAGGCTAGGAGGTAGGCTAGAGTAGTTCTAATTCAGGTTCCAAGTCTACTTTGGGATCTAGGTATGAGTTCTCTTGTATCTTATTTCATTTGTATGACTTTGATCTACTTCAGTTATTCAGCTATTTCATATAAAGTTGTGTTAGCATACATGAGTGATTTGTTCATGTGTTCTTCACCTGTTCATCATTTAGAGGCTCCTGTTCTTGATGAACAAGGCCTTTCGATCCACTTGACGGGTGACTTTCACATGTTTCTGGTGTTTGTTCATAAGTTAGTGGCTCGTGTTCTTCGCGGACACGACCCTTTGATCCAGTTGAACAGACATAGGAAAACACGAATCCATTTGTGTACATGACCTGGTTTGATCTAATTAGATGACATGACTGCGTTGTATGAAGTATGTGCTTAAGCTACGGTACTCGGTGTGTAATTGGCTGGTTTGTCTGGTGGCTTGACCTGGGTCACAATAGCCCGGGCCGGTCAAGTCCGGCTAACAACGTAAGCGTGGTGCTTGAGTTGCGTAGCTACCTTACTTATGAGCTTATCCCACGGTTTGTCTTAAGGTAGGACGCGGTAGTGACAGCCGTTGGTCCCTCTAAAATCCCCCACGTTCAGATAAGTTGTAGGAGTCTAAAATCTAACAACCGGAGTTGTGCAGAAGCAACGCGGGAGGTTAGCTCCCCGTGGTACCTGGGTGCTTAAGTCAATGTTCTTCAACGCTAGTGTATCTAACTTGTTCCTACCAGCTTTATGTGTATAGTACATAAGAACCTAGAACTAACTCGTATGTTGCCTCCTATGCCTAGGACCCCTTAAAGAGAGTAAGTGTGTGTGTGATCACACTAGCCCTATTATCATATTTTACCCCTGCACTTGAGTGTCTGATTTATTTCCGTCTATGATCTATACTCATTGCAATAGTGTTTAGCTTGTCAATCCGCCAATGACTTCCTTAGGTTCGATACCCTTTGGAATACTCCTTTGGGGAAATGTTACAATGGTACTTCCCTGCGCTTGCGGACTCCTGTAACGTTAAGAATTACCAACCAGCATTTCTGGCGCTGTTACCAGGATGGGTTCCAAACTCGTTCTTAGGTGATTGCGTTGAGAAATGTCTACAGCTGGTCATGTCTTCCAATTGGCATATGGTAGAGAGGGACCCATGAATCAGGTCACTTCACATCGCTCTGAGCCATTGAGTGTATTCTTTGCCCTTATATAATGGACGTTGAGTGTATCCTAACTCTATGAGTGCATTCCATAGAATCTGAGGAAATTCGGTATTCTTGGCACAATCTGAGTATATCCATCCAGCTTCATTAATCCAGCTGGTTCCTTCCATTGCTTGAGTTTCTGAACAGAGTTTCTTCGGTGAGTACTTGTTACCTCTTGTCTTTCGGAAGGGGGTAAGAAAATGGATCTAACTAAGTGATTTTTAGGGTTTAAGGCTATCTAAGTGTGTCTACATACATATTGTCGGGGACAGCCACGGGGGTCCCCTAATGATGGGGGAAATCACCCCTTTTTCGAAAAATAACGAAAGCAAACGAGCAAACCACACCACGCACGACAGCGGCCCAGGGCAGGGCCCACGGCCCAAAAAGCCACACCGGCCCAACGAACAGTCGACCCCCGGCGCTCCTCGAGCAAACCTCCGACCCGCTCGAGGGCTGGGCGCTGCGTCGCGAATCTTCCGCCTCGCTCGAGGGCCTGACGCCCCCTCGGGCGAGTGTCCGCCTCGCTCGAGGGCTTAATCCCCCTCGAGCGTGTTTACGCCTCGCTCGAGGCCTCCTCTGATCCGCGACACCGTGCCTGCTCCCACGACCGGAGCATTAAATGCTCTGGCGCGTCGTGGGAGCCCGGGTCAAAGGCAAATCCACGCCACGCCGGCCCTCTGACACCGCCTGGGAATCAGATCCCGGCGCTGTTCGGCCAACCCGCACTGTGCAGCCATCCCCGGCGCTGTGCGGGTGCCGCGCGGGATGGCCAGTGTCATTCCGAGATACTGTGCCGCCTACTCCCGTACCTCCTCCACGTCGCGCCCCTCGAAAGAGGACGGCGGCACCCTCGAGAGGGGTACGGCCCCCAATTCCCCGCCCGCCTGGGGCAACGCCGTGGCGCAAGGCCGGCGAAGCGCGTCACCTCCGTCACCTCCCAGTGCTGTGCAGCCATCCCCAGCGCTGTGCAGCCATCCCCAGCGCTGTGCAGCCATCCCCGGCGCTGTGGAGCCCTGTTACGATGGGACGCCACCACGCCGGCCCCTGTACGGCATGGGCGCTCCCGCCATCGAGACCCTCGAAAGAGCATGGATAATCCTCGAAGGGTGTACGGGCAGCGACTTGGTGCGCACACCGACCGGCGCCGCCGTACGAGCGACGTGCGCCGCGTCCCCTCCGCTAGCTGCGGCGCCGCCCGGCCATCTTGGGCGCTGTGCGACTCGCCCAGAGTCCGTGCGATCAGCACCAGCGCTGTGCGGACATCCCTGACCCTGTGGCACCATCCCGAGCGCTATGCTGCCATCCCCCGGTGCTGTGCGGCCATGCTTCGATGGGATGCCGCCACGCCGGGCCCTGTACAGCACCGGGCGCCCCCGTCAGCAAGACCCTCGAACAGGTGCACAAACGGCAGTTGGACGCGCACGCTGAGCAAGCTACCCTCGAAGCTATTCCCCGACCATCGGATAGCCACCACGACACCGGCAAGTGTTGAGACGCCAGGACACCATCAAATCGCGAACACTGTGCACCAGTACCACGATACTGTGTAAAACCCCGTGCGGCACATTTGTAAGCCGCCTCCCCTTGGTCTATAAAAGGAGGAGGCGGTCACCCGGCCGCCGGGGGGGGAGGACGACATCATCGCTTCACACTCACTCTCACTCGCATTCTCGTTCCCATCGATATTGGCATTTTGCCTCAATCATTTAGCAGGGACTTGGAGGCCTCTCCTCCTCTCCCGCCTTGCTTGTAGCCCCCCTCTACAGGCACCACCGGTGCGAGTCAATACAGCGCGCACGCGCCAATCTGCTGGACGTACGACCCCACGGTCGGAACCAGGATAAACTCGTGTCCCCTGTGTTGTCATTTGCACCGACCATCGAGAAGCTGATCACAGCGTAACTTACTAGTTAGTGTCGGGACTAATCCTAACAACGACAGTTGGCGCGCCAGGTAGGGGACCCTCGCGCTGTGATCGACCCCTCACCAGCATTCTCGATGGTGATTCGTACCGAGATGACGTCCCAGAGGTACGCCATGGGCAGCTCGGACCCTCTCCCTGCTGGATTCGAAATCCGGTTTGGGAGCCTGAACTTTCAGGCCACAGGGAACGGCTACCTCATGCGCCTCACCAACTTCGACGAACTTCACCCGTGGCGGTCGACTGGGCCGGGCCCAATGCCCGTCACGCCTGCTACTGACGCTAAGCCACCCACCCGGGTGGCTGCCGCGAGCGCCTCGACATCCCGGCGCCGCAAACGCCCAGGTCAGCGCTCGCGCCAGGCGCGCACGGAGCGACGCCGGGCAACACGCGAGGCGGCCCGGAACGACGCGCCCCCGCCGAGCGACACGGCGGCGCACCCTGCGGGGGAGCACGCGGCCGCGGGGCCGCAGTTTCCCCACGGGATGCGCAACCCTGCTGCGGCGTACGCCTCATCCGTCAGCACCGACATGGCCGCGTACGAGGATCTCCCGGGCCATCACTTGCTGTCAGTCCGGAACCTCATCGCCACCACCAACGACGAGTCGTACCACGACTCGCCCAGCGAACTGCCGCCCTCAACCTCGCATGGCTACGCAGAGTGGGACTTCTCCGGCGTACCGGACCCTGTGTGGTCTTCCGGTGGTTCCTTGACGCCGCGGACTACTGGTTCGGTTGCTCCGACGACTCCAGCGAAGGGAGCTATGATCCCTCGCGCGAGTGCTTCATTGTCGCCGCCAACGAGCAAGCTGACGGCACCGTAGAGGCATACGTAGATGACATTGTCGTCAAAACCAAGAAGGCGGACGACCTGGTTATTGATTTACGCGTTGCGTTCGATTGCCTACGGGCAAACGGGGTGAAACTCAACCCCGAGAAGTGTGTCTTCGGGGTGCCGCGTGGCATGCTGCTGGGATACATTGTTTCCCAGCGGGGAATCGAGCCCAACCCCGAGAAGGTTTCCGCCCTCGACCGAATGGGCCCGATTCGAGACCTAAAAGGGGTGCAGAAGGTGTTGGGCTGCCTGGCTACCTTGAGCCGTTTCATCTCCCGGCTTGGCGAGAAGGGACTGCCCCTCTACCGACTCCTGAAGAAGCACGAACGCTTCTCTTGGACGGTTGAGGCCCAGGAGGCACTCGACAAGCTCAAGGCGACGCTCGCACACGCACCAATCCTCACGCCGCCTCAAGGAGGCGAGCCTCTGTACCTCTACGTCGCGGCAACCACCCAGGTGGTCAGCGCGGTCATCGTCGTAGAGCGAGCAGAGGAAGGGCACGCCCTACCAGTTCAAAGACCGGTGTACTATATCAGCGAAGTGCTATCCGAGACCAAGGCGCGGTATCCCCAGATCCAGAAGTTGCTCTACGCAGTGGTGCTCGCGCGGCGCAAGCTGCGGCACTACTTCGAAGCCCATCCGGTCACGGCGGTCTCATCATTCCCGTTGGGAGAGATCATCCGTAACCCGGACGCTGTGGGCAGGGTCGCAAAATGGTCCGTAGAGCTCATGGGCGAGACGCTCACCTACGCGCCGCGCAAGGCAATCAAGTCTCAGATCCTCGCGGATTTCGTCGCCGAGTGGACGGACACACAGCTGCCCCCATTGCAGATCCAGGCCGAATGCTGGACCCTCTATTTCGACAGGTCGGTGATGAAAACCGGAGCGGGCACGGGCCTGCTCTTCATCTCGCCCCTCGGGGAACACATGAGGTATGCAGTGCGCTTGCATTTCCCCGCATCAAACAACATGGCGGAGTACGAGGCCCTCCTCTGTGGCCTCCGAATCGCCATCGAGACCGGCATCAAGCGCCTCGACATCAAGGGAGACTCGCAGCTCGTAATCGATCAGGTCATGAAGAATGCGAGCTGCCACGACGAGAAGATGGAGGCTTATTGCAACGCCGTACGCGCCCTCGAGGACAAGTTCTATGGCATCGAGCTCAATCACATCCCCCGCAAGTACAATGAGGAGGCGGACGAGCTCGCTAAGATCACGTCGGGGCGAATCACTGTTCCCCCGAACGTTTTCGCGCGAGATATCGCCAAACCATCCGTCGACCTCAGTCCAGCCCCCTCGAATCAGGAGGAACCCTCGGGGGCTCCCTCGAGTCCAGCGGGTGCGGAACCCATGGACGAGGACCCCTCGAACGAGGCGTTCGTACTCTCCCTACTCGAGGGGTACGGTGCGGACGAAGCCGAGGCCATGGAAATCGAGCCGACCCCCCGAGCGGAGGATTGGCGAGCCAAGTACCTCACCTGGATCGATCGAGGGGAACTCCCCTCAGATCGAACCGAAGCTAGGCGCATCGCCAGGAAAGCCAAGTCGTTCGCCGTGATTGATGGCGAGCTGTACAAGCGCGCCGCGTTCGGCATCCTGCAGCGGTGCATTCCCATTCCCCACGGCCGGGAACTCATCCGTGACATCCACGCAGGCGTGTGCGGCCATCACGCGGCACTGCGCACCCTCGTGGGCAACGCGTTCCGTCAGGGCTTCTACTGGCCCACAGCGATTGCCGACGCCAGCGAGGTCGTGCGCTCCTGCGAGGGGTGCCAGTTCTACGCGCGTAGGACCCTTCTCCCTGCTCACACCCTACAGACCATACCCGTCACATGGCCCTTTGCCGTGTGGGGATTAGACATTGTCGGGCCCCTGCGAAAGGCGCCCGGGGGCTATACCCGCCTGCTGGTTGCCGTGGACAAGTTCTCCAAATGGATCGAGGCACGCCCGATCACCAACCTCAGATCGGAGCAAGCCGTAACATTCTTCACCGATATCATCCACAGGTTCAGAGTGCCGAACTCCATCATCACTGACAATGGCTCCCAATTCACCGGCAGGAAATTCCTGGAGTTCTGCGACAACCACCACATCCGCGTGGACTGGGCGGCTGTCGCACACCCACAGACTAACGGCCAGGTGGAACGTGCCAATGGCATGATTTTACAAGGCCTCAAGCCCAGGATCTTCGACAGACTGAACAAGTCCGGCCGGAAATGGCTTCAGGAGCTCCCAGCGGTCATTTGGAGCCTCAGGACCACTCCGAGCAGAGCCACGGGATTCACGCCGTTTTTCCTAGTCTATGGTGCAGAGGTCGTTCTCCCCGCGGACTTGGAATACGGATCGCCCAAGATTAAGGGCTACGATAAAGGTTCGAACCAGCGAGCTCGCGAAGACTCGCTGGATCAAATAGACGAAGCCCGTGACGTGGCCATGATGCAATCGGCAAGATACCAGCAGGCGCTAAGGCGATATCAAGCTCAGAAAGTCCGGCGCCGAGACCTCAACGAGGGCGACCTAGTGCTAAGGCTGCGTCAGGACAACCGAGGCCGCCACAAGCTGTCACCACCATGGGAGGGGCCCTACATCGTCGCCAAGGTGCTCAAGCCCGGCACGTACAAGCTGGCGAACGAGCAAGGCGAAGTCTTCACCAACGCTTGGAACATCCAACAGCTACGTCGCTTCTACCCTTAGAAAGGATTTCCAAGTCTTTTTGCGCATATCCGACGCCCCAGTCGGCTGTACAAATGTAAAGTTTTCTTTGCGATAAACTCAAGGGCGACTCGGTTTTCCCCCCGAAAACCAAGTCCCCCTCGGGGGCTACTACGGGGGGAACCCCCCCTAAAACGGTCCCATTTTTTCACAATTTTCGCAAAAAATCTTTACTTCAAAAGCGCCAAGTACGTCTTGACCTGGGAATTTGAGCGAAATGATGCAGGACGCGAATAACCAAAGGGCGAAGACGGGTGAGTCGGGGATAGCCTACGCCTCGCGGTAGGATACGGCCCTTCCCCCTCACCACTTTGCCTAAGCGCTACTCGTGAAAACGAACGATTCCAGCTGAAATTCGCCTAAACGACAGGAAGAGACGGAACGGCGCAATCACAAAAAACGAAATAGCACTTAAGCTTACAAGTACTTTAAGCAAATTGTGTTTATTACATAAAGCCACGAGGCTCGATTCCTAACTACAATCTAAGGGCCTGAGTGCCCAGCTGCTTTCAGGGCTCGAGGGGCCCGGCGGGAGGAGCTTCCGGGAAGAGGATTTCTGCGAAGTCGTCGGTGAGGATGTCGGCGGCAGAAGCAGCAAGCGCGTCCAGGCGGCTCGCCTCGGCCTCAGCACCTTCATCGTCAAGGTCGTCAGCGACAATGTAGCCCGTAGCCAGCGCCGCAAGGTTAACCCGGTAGTGCGACTGCACCACGCCAAGGGTCTTCTGGATCCCCAGGCGGAGCGCACCTCGCATACGCCGGGCGACGTGGCCGCCTAAGGCTCGGAGGCGACTTGCCACCGTGCTCCTGGCTTGTCCGTTGCCCTCGTCGATACTCTGGCATGCCTCGAGGGCTGCCTCCTGCAGGACCCCCAACTCCTGCTGGGAGGAATTGTAAGCCGCCTGGAGCACCTCCGCCTGCGTCGCTGATGTCCCGAGAGCAGCCCGTAAGCCTGAAAAAAACGGAAGACGAATAAGTTGAGAGCGGATCTCGACGAACCCAAGCAACAAACGAAGAATCCGAGAGAGGCGACTTACCCCCGACCTGCTTCTTCTCTGTATCGAGGGCCGCGCGCACGGTCTCAGCCGCCTGCTGCAGCTTGAGGATAGTGGCGTCCTTCTCCTCGCTAGCCTGCCGCAGCTCCTCGAACGACACGGCCTCCTGGACCAACTCCCCTTTGAGCCGCGTGACCTCTGAATCCTGGAGCTGGAGCGCGGCTCGAACCTCCCCCAGCGTGGTGCGCTCCCGCTGGAGCTGGCCTTGTGCTTCCTCACGAGCCGAGCGCTCGCGCTGGAGGGCGGCCTGAGCCTCCGCGAGGGCGGACCGCTCTTGCTGGAGCTGGCCCTCTGCCTGCTGACGCGCGCTCCGCTCTTGACGAAGCTGATCCTCCACCGCGGCAAGCGACGTGACCTTCTCCTGCAGATCAGCGCTCAACTTTTCGGCCTCCTGGGCCTTCTGCTCGGCTTGAGCCTGCCAGGATCTCGCCCCCTCGAGGGTGGTGCGGTCTTGCTGGAGCTGGGTCTGCGCCTCGACGAGGGCAGTCTCTTTCTGCGCCAGTAAGGTCTGCGCCTCGGCCAGGGCAGCGCGCGCCTTCTGCAGCTCGCCGTTGGCTGTCGTCAGCACCCCCTCCTTCTCTAGGAGCACGGCCTTCACTCTGTCGACCGCGGTGGCGCCCTCCGCGGTCAGAGCACGCTGGTCCAGGAGCGCGTCCTGCACGGCCATTAGCCGGTACTCCAGCCAGCCGTTGTCCGTCTGCAGGGCCTCCACCAGGGCGTCCAAGGCCTCGTACTGCCCCCGGTACCAGTCAAGGCTCGAGCTCAACTGGGAGAGGCGGCTGTACTTCTCGCGCGCCTGGCCCTGCAGCTCCTGCGAGCATCAACCGAAGGGCGGAGAGAGGAATCAGAACGTGAAACACTCGAACGGGAAACAAACGAGAAAATGAACTCCAACCAAGCAAAGACGCTCACCTCGAAGAGCTGGAACGACCGGCCCTCGTGGAGACGGAGCGCCTCGGCCAGCGCAGCGTTGAGGGAGGCGCCGTGCTCGCGGAACTCCTGCCACAACGCCTGCTCGGCCTGGGCCTCGTCGATCAAGGTACGCGGCACCCCGGGGGGACGCAACCCCTGTTCCGACTGCGACGCGGCGGTGTTAGATGCTGGCGGCGCGGCACGAGACGTCGACGCCTCGGCGTCATGCGCCGGTCGCTGCGACATCACGCAGCCATCAGCCCGCATCACCAGCACCTCAGTCGTAGGCCCGGGGGCTGGCCCGGACGACCTTCTCGACCGGCCCCTCGTAGGGGCACCACCATCAGGGGCCCCGGCCGTCTTGCGGCCCCTGATGGACCGGCTCTCCGAATGAGCCAGCCCGCGCCCTTGGTGAGGGTCGCGGAGCACCAGCGCCTGCTGCGGTGTCGCGGCCGCCACCGCCACCTCCTGCTGCGACCCCGCGGCCGCGGTCGGGGTGCGTGATGGATCGCCCGCCGTTGCCATGCTCACCACCGCCCGTGGCACCCTCTCCGAGCGCCGCCCAGTTGTCAAAGACGTCCTCAATTTGAGCGCCTTGGTGGGCGCGAGATCGGGGACGGCCAGCGACGCCCTGACGACGAAATGAAAAGGGGGGATGAGCGGCTGTTTCTCGAAATCGAGGGCATGTGGAAAACGTTGCTACTTACCTCAAACTGGAGAAGCCCCGCTTCCTCTTCCTCGAGGACTGGGGGGCACCTCCACTGCGCTCATCGGCGCCTCCACGGTGCCCGCTGGCACCTCCACCGACGACTCGGTGACGGGCGGCACCGTGCCCGCCTCGAGGGTCGATTCCGCGGCCGCCCCCTCGACCCGCGGGGACGGGGGCGCCGCGGGTTCCCACCTACTAGAGATGGGCCGCTCCCCGTCGCTCTCCTCCTCGTCCGAGGACGAGTTCTCCAGCACCGGTGGGGGAGAGAGACCTTGCTGCTCACGCAGCCGGTATTCCTCGTTGTACTGATCAAGGCGCTCCTGCCGCCTGATCCTTCTCTCCTTCGCGAGGGCCGCCCGGTCCCGCTCCCGCTGCTGCGTGGCGCGACCGGCGGCCTGAGACCGAGGCGTTGGCGGGTCCGATCGGGAGGCCTGGACGGTCACCAGCTGTGGGCAGGAATTGTCAGGATGAAGAAAAAACGCGAAACAAGAATCAAAGAAGAAAAAACGGTCCTCACCGGCTCGGCGTCGGGGAGCATCGCGAACGACCAAAGGTCGTCGTCGGTATGCGGCACCACCTTGAGGTTGATTGTGCGCCTCGCCCGCGTGGCCGCATACCCCTTGGGGAGAGGCTCCTGCAGCAGCTGTGAGCGCGCCAGCGACGTGGGGTTGGCCGCATCACTCATCTCGAAGATGCAGAGCTCCCTCTCCATGAGGGGAATGACCCACCGGTGGTGGAAGTTGGCGATGATCGAAGCCACCCCCAGCCCGGCGTCCGCCAGCTGGCGCAGGGCGGAGGTGAGGGACTCCAACCTTCGTTGCCGCGACGGGGGCGACACGCCGTGAAACCAGGCGTCGGACTTCCCCATCAGCACCTTCCCGGTGTACGGTGGAAGGCCAACGCCGTCGTTGCGGAGGTAGAACCACCCCTTCTCCCAGTCCGCGTTGTTGGAGGTCATGGTGCACAGCGGGTATAGCTCCTTGCGCGTGTCCCGCAGTGCGAGTGTAAGGCCGCCGGCGCGAACCGCCCGGCACGTCCCCTTCTCGGCCGTAGCAAGGGTGTGGAGCTCGCCGCGAAAGAGGTGGACCCAGAGGTCCCAGTTCGCCGGGATCCCCAGAAATCCCTCGCAGACGGCGACGAAGGCAGCCGCCTGCGAGATGGCGTTGGGGGCGAAGTTGTGCAGCTCCACCCCGTAGTGGTGGCACTGCCCCCGCATAAACCGGCTCGCCGGGGCGGCGAAGCCGCGCTCGTGGAGACGGGCAAAGCTGACAACGTAGTCATGCGGAGGGTTGGGCTCCCTATCCGACGTCGGCGGGACCATCCACGCCGGGTATGGGCCGTCGCCGGCCGGCATCAACTGCCCACCGTTCACCAGCTCGTTCAGCGCCAGCGGCGTCACCGTCGACCGGGGCCACGGGAAAGGCTCCACCACTCGAACCGGAGGGGCCATGGAGGACGAGAGCGAGAAGCAAGGGTGGCGACGGAAGCGCAAAGAACGCGAGCAGATCCGAAGCGGCGGAGCGCACGGCCGAGAGGAAGACGAGCTGCGTGCGGGGCTGGATGCGAATGGCAAGGTAAGGGACCTCGCCCCTACCTCCCCCCGCGATTTATAGAATCTAGGGGAGCAACGCCCCCGAAAACTCCGCACACAGCGCCGATTAATGCGAACGGCGCCCCGCGTCGCTGACGTGCGGGGCCCGCCGCGCCGAAACGGTCGTACGAACGCGCGCCCGCTATCACTACGACACAATAACCGAAGGGGCGCGGCGTCCCGTCCCGTCCGCCCCCCACGTCGCCCACGAAGACTACGGTGCGCCGCCTGAAAAGGCGCGCCCGCTTCGCACGATCGGCGCCCACGATCTGCGCCCATTAAATGGCTGGGTTTCCTTCCCGAGCAAGGATGACCCACTCACGAGACTAGAGCTAAGAGCTCGAGGACCAACCCCTCGCGGGTGCGATCGATGCCCCGATCTAAAAAGGATAGAGCCACGGCCCACCGAACGAACTCGAGGGCCGAGCCCCTCGAATGCTGCGTTTACTGATCAGCGGTTCCAAGACCTGCCCGTCGAGGGTGGGCGCTGCAGATGCCCCTCGAGCGGGGATTTACTGATTAGCGGTCCCAAAACTGCCCGTCGAGGGTAGGCGCCGCAGATGCCCCTCGAGCGGGGATTTACTGATCAGTGGCTCAAGGGTCGGCTCGACCACAGCCCAGCAGGCTCCACAGATCAAGCCAAGACGGGGGCATTTTAGTGCCACCCCGCAAAGGCCTTACTAATCAGAGGTTCGAAGCCTGACCCTCGAAGGGTTCGAACAGGCGCCTCAGATTGACAGAGTCAGGGACGACCAGGGCGCGCGCATTCGAGCCTGACCCCGAGCTCGCAAGCTCGGGGGCTCCCCATAGTTCGTGTTCAAGGCCAACGAGGGCAGCTAGTCGAGGGATCCCACCGAGGGAGAGCTTCCGCGCCCTCGGTCCCAATCGAACGGGACCGAGCCCTGCCTAGCACACCCGCGTGAGGGCTCTTATGCATGTGTCTCCGGACCACGAGCCGACCCTTATCGAACGGGGCACGGACGTCCACTTGAACTACCCGCTAACAGCTCGACGAGGAACCCATGATTCGCGACCCGTTCGATGGGAGTCATGAGCACCTCACCCCTCCGCCCCGCGAAGGGGCGGCGAAAGGGCGCACAGACAAGTCGGAGAGCTCGCCCCGATCGCCTTGAGTGGGCCCAGGCTTGGGGGCTCGACGCACGGCTACACCTCCTGGACGTACCCGAACGCAAGCAAATACCGGTACACGCGCATGGCACCGCCGAGGCCGGCTGAAATAACGCCGAGGCCGGCTGAAATAAACACCTCGCGCACCGGCCGCACGCTGCGAAAAAACCTTGCAGGAATGCACACACTCCTCCAAGGCTTCGGGGGCTACACCCGCGGGTGCGCTAGCGCGCCCCCACAGAACATCACAACGCCCAGGTGGGAAGAAAGTCCCATCAGAAAGCACCAGCCTTTGCAAGTTCCTGCGGATACTGTTGCAAAGGCTCAAGGGCTACTGTCGGGGACAGCCACGGGGGTCCCCTAATGATGGGGGAAATCACCCCTTTTTCGAAAAATAACGAAAGCAAACGAGCAAACCACACCACGCACGACAGCGGCCCAGGGCAGGGCCCACGGCCCAAAAAGCCTCACCGGCCCAACGAACAGTCGACCCCCGGCGCTCCTCGAGCAAACCTCCGACCCGCTCGAGGGCCGGGCGCTGCGTCGCGAATCTTCCGCCTCGCTCGAGGGCCTGACGCCCCCTCGGGCGAGTGTCCGCCTCGCTCGAGGGCTTAATCCCCCTCGAGCGTGTTTACGCCTCGCTCGAGGCCTCCTCTGATCCGCGACACCGTGTGTGCTCCCACGACCGGAGCATTAAATGCTCTGGCGCGTCGCGGGAGCCCGGGTCAAAGGCAAATCCACGCCACGCCGGCCCTCTGACACCGCATGGGAATCAGATCCCGGCGCTGTTCGGCCAACCCGCACTGTGCAGCCATCCCCGGCGATGTGCGGGTGCCGCGCGGGATGGCCGGTGTCATTCCGAGATACTGTGCTGCCTACTCCCGTACCTCCTCCACGTCGCGCCCCTCGAAAGAGGATGGCGGCACCCTCGAGAGGGGTACGGCCCCCAATTCCCCGCCCGCCTGGGGCGATGCCGTGGCGCAAGGCCGGCGAGGCGCGTCACCTCCGTCACCTCCCAGCGCTGTGCAGCCATCCCCAGCGCTGTGCAGACATCCCCGACGCTGTGGAGCCCTGTTACGATGGGACGCCACCACGCCGGCCCCTGTACGGCATGGGCGCTCCCGCCATCGAGACCCTCGAAAGAGCATGGATAATCCTCGAAGGGTGTACGGGCAGCGACTTGGTGCGCACACCGACCGGCGCCGCCGTACGAGCGACGTGCGCCGCGTCCCCTCCGCTAGCTGCGGCGCCGCCCAGCCATCCCGGGTGCTGTGCGACTCGCCCAGAGTCCGTGCGATCAGCACCAGCGCTGTGCGGACATCCCTGACCCTGTGGCACCATCCCGGGCGCTATGCTGCCATCCCCCGGTGCTGTGCAGCCATGCTTCGATGGGATACCGCCACGCCGGGCCCTGTACAGCACCGGGCGCCCCCGTCAGCAAGACCCTCGAACGGGTGCACAAACGGCAGTTGGACGCGTACGCCGAGCAAGCTACCCTCGAAGCTATTCCCCGACCATCGGATAGCCACCACGACACCGGCAAGTGTTGAGACGCCAGGACACCATCAAATCGCGAACACTGTGCACCAGTACCACGATACTGTGTAAAACCCCGTGCGGCACATTTGTAAGCCGCCTCCCCTTGGTCTATAAAAGGAGGAGGCGGTCACCCGGCCGCCGGGGGGGGAGGACGACATCATCGCTTCACACTCACTCTCACTCGCATTCTCGTTCCCATCGATATTGTCATTTTGCCTCAATCATTTAGCAGGGACTTGGAGGCCTCTCCTCCTCTCCCGCCTTGCTTGTAGCCCCCCTCTACAGGCACCACCGGTGCGAGTCAATACAGCGCGCACGCGCCAATCTGCTGGACGTACGACCCCACGGTCGGAACCAGGATAAACTCGTGTCCCCTGTGTTGTCATTTGCACCGACCATCGAGAAGCTGATCACAGCGTAACTTACTAGTTAGTGTCGGGACTAATCCTAACACCGACACATATATAGCTCTGATACCACCCTGTGGGATCCACCCTTTTATATACTTTAAATAAGTATATCCAGGTGCCCGGTTGCCAATAGTACCATTCCCTAGATCGGCTGATGGTACCGGCACTTCACAAGAAGTATCAGATCCATATATCGTAAGGCAAACAAGACATTTTTTAAAGGAGTTTGAGGGTAAGAGAAGAATTCTACCAAAAGTGAAACCTCAAACTTGCAACAGAGATCTACGTAGCAGAACCATAACCTCAGGCAGCTTGTCCAGAAACGGGTCGGGTAGACCCTCCCCTATGACGAAGCTCGTCCTCTCTTTCTTCTGAATAGAAGGGACAGGGAAGCAAGAGTGAGCACCTAAAACATGTACTCAGCAAATCCCAACGTATAGGAAATTAATCTATGTCTATATGCGAGATTGCCGATGGAAAGGAAAGAGGTCTTGATTATTATGGAGGTAAATAAATGCAAGTGAAGTAAATTCTGAAGAAAACAGAAAGTAGAGCAAGTATAATTAATAAGTAGATTGGTCTTGGAGGGGGAATACGTAGCCTCCCCTACCAGTCCCCAAGGTTTATTAAACTCAGCGACCATCGGGGTCCACTGAGTCGGCATCCGCCGTACCACTTTCTAAGGACCACAGCCCTGTCTCACCATATCCATTCCCACCCAAAATGTATCTAATCAACGGGAGCTTTTACCAAGAGTGCTCATAACCGAGAGCCACGGCTATTCGAATCCGTGGAACAGTGTGTAACGCAAGACTCAATCTAATAACCGAGAAACACTTGCATCTTGAAGAAGTTTCGAATGCATCTAATCTACTAAGATCATTAGAGGTAGCAAGAAAAAGCATTGAGGTACCGATCTAGAGGGATCTAGATCGTGTTTATGTCGTAATTCCGAGCAAGATAGAAGAGAGAGTAAAACGAATCTCATTGAAAGCGTCTTTAAACCTTGACCTTCGGTCAAACCCCCTAAGTCGTCCTGCCGTACTTGGTGTCAACATCCTGTCATGATGTTCCCCTTTCTTCGTGGTCGAATCTTAGAGCACACTCGCAAGGAGTGGGTTGAACTACTTGGTAGATCGGGTATGCACCTCTAGCCACCGCGGCTACAAGAACATCCCATGTAATCTATCTCGAGAATAGATTAAGGAAGAAAACACCCAAGCAAGAACAAGAATCATAAACAAAGGTGCTCGATCGCTAGGAATCGGATCCATTAAAACTCCATCAAAAGTGTATACATGAATAAGATCCAACCGGGATCCTACCTTGATCTTGATTCACGCCTCCGGAACTCCGACGTGGTCTTCCTTGCAAGGTTCCCACGCCGGCTAGGTAAACCCTAGACGACTAACACGACCCTCCTCTCTAGGGTGGTGTCCCTCAAGCTCCTCTGCTCCTCGGTGGCGAATGACGAATGGCTTGATAGTTGCAACTTTGCACGGGGACTATAAATAGCCCGAGGATCATCGTCAAAGGGGGCGGTGAACCGACACAAAATGGGGCCAGGCCGGCCGGCCCAGGGCCTTTTCGGCCCGGTTCGCCCCCGATTTTCTTCCCGAAGCTTCTCGCGACTTCCTGAGTTTTTGCCGAGTTGCATGTGGGTCCTTGACATCATTTTCCTCGCGGTTTAGATAAGGGTGCTTTGCGTATGAACTCCCGCATCTTCCGTATAGGTCCTCTACACTTCTCGGCTTCACGCTTTAGTCCTTGGTTCATTTGGAGTCATGTTCATCTTGTATCTTGACTTGTCCCGGGGTCTATGATCTTCTCGTAAAACCCTTGATGAACCTTACCCGGAAGTCCTCATTTAGGTTCTTGATTCCTGTGTAAACAATAAACTCCAAAAACCATGCGCGAGTGCGAACTTAACATATAATGGGGGTTAGGATCGTTAGTGTGAATATCAAATTAATACCAACATTGAAGGTAAACTCATGGCTAGGTTGACGGAAATCGACTGCCAATAGATTACATTGCCATCCACCCGTGGACAACATTCCCTAGCTCCATCCACGTCTACACTAGGGCCTAAGTAGGGGTCATTCCACCACCACCCACTTCGCGGGTCCACATCCCGAGACAAAAGCATATGTAATAAAGTGTGGCATATGTAATAAAGTGTGGCACACGTACCACCGCGTCACCAAGACGCCAAGACTTTCCCGATGACCCGTACCGGCCAGACCTGGGACTATGCGAAGGTCTTGCTCCAGCGTATTCGTTGCCCACTTCGGCCCTTGGGATGGTTTACTAGGTTCAGTAGTGGGGTGCGATCCAAGGCCGCACATGAACAGGTATTCTCGACAGGCTATGCCTTTTTGGCTACGTATGGTCGTACTAAACACTGGAAAGACTTCCCCAAGAACCGATCCTTATACGACCGGAGTAAGCATGGACAGGATCCGCCTCTGAGGTTGCCCCCGTACTCCCATGTCCATCCTTAAGGAGTCTAACTCTCTTAAGTGGGTTCATTTTATTATCCCCAATCTATCTCCCTATCAATTGAGATCCTTTCATGAATAATTGTGAATAAGTAAACTGGGATGATGCTCGATCATCGACTGAATCGAGATCGGGACCATCGAATCCTTAAAGCAGAATGCATGTCAATTTATTATCTAGGTTCATTTTAATTAAAAACAGTGGATAAGGTATGATCAAGGGGGTGTTGATGGGACTTGCCTTAATCCAAAGAGGGAGAAAAACTATAGAATTTGCCTTGAGCTTCCTTGTCTTGATCTCGATGGTCTTCTGGAGCTTGGCTTGATCTTCTGATGTTTCACACTCGATCTATAGTAACGCAGTTATACGCATAAATATAAATCAATCATCAATCATAACAATCATCAAACATATGTTAGAGAGATGAGATCGTGATCTAAGAATCTAGAGTGAAACCTTAAGATCGAAAGTGATGAACGTGTTAAGAGACGATCGAACCGGTCACATGAAATATGGACCTGTCGATAAAGAAAAAGATGTTTAAAAGAAACTAGGGCTAAAAATGGGAGATTTCATGCGCCTAAGATATGCTTTGGCTTCTATATACTTCTAATATTTTTAGGAATTTTGGTGGAATTTTTGGAATCAAGGATATGAAAAAGCGGATTTTTAGGTACACTAAAGGGGCTTTTCTATAGGTTGAAAAAGAACAAAAAGAAATCTAATATCTAGAAATGTGCCAAAATGAATTGGACAGCATTTCTAGGGGTTTTGGGGCCTCTAAGATTTATGGTGAATTTTTGGGATTTTTTTGGGAATTTCTAAGATAGCAAACTAAGACTTGGTGTGCACTAGCTCGGGTGGACTTAGCAAAAAGCACAGCGCTGAGTGGCTGACAGATGGGGCTGAGGCTGACGCCGACGTGGCACGCACGTGGCGGCCAGGTGGTGCGCCGAGCGCCCGCGTGGCGCAACCGTGCTTGTGGTCCATGTGGACCGGGTGCGCGTATGGGAGGGACTACAGAGGAGGCGGACGGCGGGGTGACGTCTTCTCGGCCGGGCCCACATGGCAGCGAGAGAGGACCGAATGGCGTCAGACGACGACAGGCGGCGCCACCCAAGATGGACGCGAACGCGGCGGTGGTGCAGAGGAGTTCGCCGGAGTGCTCGCCGCCAGCCGCTAGGAGGGGTTTCCGGCGACGGCAAGCGACTCTACGGCTTCGGGTGGACACGACGGAGCCAGGATGGGTGAAGTGGTGGCTGGAAGGGGCTCGGCGGCGCGGCGCGAGTTCACCGGAGTAGCGGCGGCGCACGGCCGTGCACGGAAATCGCCATGGAGGGTGTTTCGTGCCAAAAGAGTGTGTGTGTGTGTGTGTGCGCGCATGCGTGTGCCTAGTGAGGGGAGAGGGACGGCTAGCGGGGCCTGTGGTGGCCGGAGCACGGCCGGAGGCTCGCCGGTGCGGCGGCGGCGCGGCCTACATGCGGCGGCGGTGCTAGGAAGGGAGAGGGTGAGGAGGAATGGCGCGGGCAGTATGACGGCCGTACCTTGGAGGAGTTCAACACGACGGCGTGCTCAGTTCCGACAGCATAACGGTTGGAATTGAGTTCACCGGCGATGGCGGACGGCGGAGGGGAAAGTGCGGTGGCCAGGATACCTAAAGCTCTACGGCGGGATCTAGCTGCGGCAGAGCAAAGCCTTGGTGGCCAGGAGTTCGTCGGAGTTCCCCTTGGCCTTGGCCAGGGCTAACTCCGGCGAGGTACCTTATTTTTTTACCCCAGACTCTCATTCATCTGTTTTTTTATTCATAGACAACAATCAACTCTATCTTCTGCCTCTGTGCTTCTCTTTCGTTCGCACTCTCCATCGAGCAGGACAGGACGCGCGGGGCAGGCCGCGGCCAGCACGCGCTCAGCAACGCGAGGGTCCGTTGCTGCCGCCGGTCCTCATCGTCGCGAGGGGCGGGCCGCTGCAGCGCCGGTCCTCCTCGTGTTGAGGGGCGGGCCGCTGCCGCGCCGGTCATCATCGGCGCGAGGGGAGAGGCGGGACACAGCCGTTGTCGATCCCTGTCGGCACGAACGGCCGCATGCCGAGGCCGGGCTGCTGCCGCCGCGGATCTCCATCGGAGCAAGGGGCAGGGCAGGCCGCGCCGGCCCCTGGTGGTGTGAGGGGCCGCCGCCGACGGTCCCCATGGGCGCGGCCGCAGGATGGGTCTCCGCCAGCCCCCATGGGTGCGGCCGCAGGACGGGTCACCGCCGGCCCTCATGGGCGCGTCTGCGGGGCGGATCTCCGCCGGCCCCGATGAGCGCGGCCGCGGGACGGGTCGTCGCCGTTGGCCGCCACGAGCGTGGCCGCAGGGCAGATCTCCACCAGCCGCGCGGGGGAGTGGAGCGGCCGTCGGCTCCCATGGCGCGGCCACGGGGATTGGGGAGCCCGCCGTCTGGTCAGCAACGGCCGTCCGCTCCCATGGCGCGGCCGCGCGGATGAGGAGCCTGCCGCCAGCCACCAGTGGTGCCAAGACGGGGAGCGACTGCTAGCTCCCATGGGCGCACGGACGGGGCGAGGGAACGTCCGTGAATGCGCGGGAGCTCCGGTGGTTCGCCTCTGCCGGATGAGAGTTTGGGTGAGGTCGTGAGGAGCTCCCACAAGTGAGAGTCGAGAGGTGAAAATGGGAGAGCCTCATCCATCAGGGGTTGATGAGAGATGGGTTGAAGAGCTTTTTTTTTTCAACCCTCATAGATGAGGTATGGGTACGAGTGAGAGGCTGATTGGAGTTGCGATGAGAGCTTTTCCAAACTGAAAGCTAGCCAATGCCAATAGAAAACATGGAATCGAATGAAGCTGCCTCGATAGCCAATGCCAATAGAATAAAATATTCACGTGCGGAGATTAATGGAACCAGAGTACCGGACTACCGGAGACACGAGGAGAATAGTGACAGGGAGTCTGTTATACTTGTGCTTAGCTACGAATAGTAAATACAAATATTTGATGTGTTCCCTAGAGCATCTATTTCCGGTTTTCCACTTCTCTAGTAGCTAATACATGTCAAAGCAACGAATATGTTTAGGGGCCTAAAGTCTGTCAGTATTCATTCAAGCCTGAAAGAAATAGTCTTTCCTGTTTTTTTTGAACGAACCGCACAATATAGGACGTGTTTCATTGATATAGAAGAAAAAAATACAAGACTATGATCCTGGGAGATCATAGACAGGAAAAAAGAAGAAAGAAAAAACAAACTCACCCGGTTGGATTGGGACGTCAACACGGATTACCGCTCAGCTATACTCACGGGCCGGTCGGAGTGGGTCATCAACACGACCAAGCACTACTCACAAAACGACGACCGAAGAGAGGAACATCGACCGCGACCTCCACCCGCAACCGCACTCATGCTTGTATCGAAACCGCTGAAGTGGTCCACCACTGACAGGAAGACAGAGGGGTAGACACCATCGCACCGAGAGGGTCGCTGCCCCGCAGGACCCACCGCCGCAGTGCTACTGCACCCCAGCCCACTGCCCGACGGCGTGAAGAAACACCGAGTCCGAAGGCCAACTCTCGCGTGCGCGGGGATCTCCAACCCGCCACTCAGCATGCCTCTCTCTCTCGTGCACGGGGACCTCCAACCCGCCGCACGGCTCCAAGCTCCGGACTCGTTCCAAGGATTGCCGTCATGGTAGAAGAAGTGCCCCACCCCCGGGACCCGAATCAAGCCGCCAGACCACCACTGAGGTTCGATATCGTCGCGTTGCTTTCCCCTCGCACCAGTCGCCGCCCTCGAGCTAGAAGACCGAAGATGTCGCCCGCGCCGTCTTCTGACGTTGTACCGCACCGGGAGTGCTCAGCCGTGCTGAGAACCCCGCCGCGATCCGCTGCAGGCCAAGTCCTCACTGGTTGACGTTGCCGCAAGCGCCGTCCTTCAACGTTGTCCCGCACCGTACTAGAGATTGCCGAGCAAACCCAGACGGCGTGGAACGCTGCGAGCAGCCGAACGACGACCGCAAGAAGACCCCTCAGTCACCAACAGGAGGGCAGACGTCATGGCGAGAGGTAGGCAACCCCCTTATCTGCTTGCCCTACAACAGATTCGTCACCCCCGACCGAGGTGGCCACAAGCAGAAGGCCGCCAAGCCGCCGATCAAACGATGTCTTTAGAGACGACGCCTCCAAGGAGGTCACGACGCCCACAGGCGGTCCAGCTCCTGGACGAGCGACGCCCTCAACAGGGAGAGCGACGCCCGAAGGCGCCGCCGCCATTCCGCCAGGAAAATCTAGCGAGGCCTTTCGCCCAAAGCATCAACCCTGCTGCACGCGTTCGACGCGGCAAGTCGGCACCACCGCCACGGTCGCCCAAACCGAGAGACGCGTCTGCCGTAGTCCCGCACATCTGGTCGCCGTCGAAAACCCTCCTCAACCGTCGTCAACCGTCGTGCCGCCCATGCCGGGCCGGCAAGCTCGCCGACCACCGGCCGTCGCCGCGCCACGAACACCCGCGGCCTCCACACAGCCTCCACCAAGGCAGCCGCAGCTGCACCGCCTGCAGTCCGCCGCCGACGCGAAGACGCACGCCGTACTGCCCACAGCCCGCCGCCGACGCTACGGGCGCACGCCACCACAGCGCCGCGCCACACGCGTCGCGACCGGCCGCCGCCGCGCCACCATGGCGCCGCGCCGGGGACAGTGCCGCACCTCCACGGTGCCGCACCGACCACCAGGGGCAAGGATGGCGCTGGCCCCGCGCCCAAGCGCCGACGTCGTCACGGCCGCGCGGGCCACAAGCCGGCGCCACGGACGGACGAGGCCGAGCGCCGGAGCCCACAGCCGCACCTCAGCCGTCGCCGCCACTCCATGGCCGTACGACCGCCGTTGACCTCCGCCGCTGCAGCACCGCGCCTGCTCGCCGTAGATCCGGCACGGGGGCGGCCAGCTCCGGTCGTGGGACGGCCGGATCCGTGGCCCCGCGCCGCCGCGGCCGCCAACGCCGGCGGACCTCAACGCGTCGAATCGCCGCCCAGGAGACGCCCGCGTCGCCAGGCTGCAGATCCGCCGCCGCCCGCGTGTGGTGGCCCGAGGTGGCCCCTCCCAGCTCCCGCCAGGAGAGGAGGAGGGTGAAGTTGCCCCGCCGCCGCCGTCCTTGTAGGCCGCTCGGGCATCCGGCTGCCGACTCCGGCGGCGGCGCGGCGGTGCTGCGCCGGTGGGAGGGTGCGGCGGGGGTGGCGCCTTGTTTCCGCCCGTGCCGCTCACGCGGGAGCGACGCGGGGGCCTCTGTCCAAGTTAGAATGTAATGACTCACACTATTAGTCTTTCCTGTAATCTGCATAATTATTACAGGGAGGAAATCAACACGCTGCTTTGGTGATAATCCAACAGCTAAACTGCATACGCTGACAAATCAAAGAAATGGAGTGAACTAACCAATAATTCATAACGAAATACATTAAGCTCCTCATCATGCTAAAATGCTAATGTCAAGATGAACCAGATAAACTAACAAATACGCGTTGCCGATCCAATTCCAAAGTATGGAACATCAGCTGTCAGGCCCCCATTTGCCACAAGCATTGCTGCGGTGTACATTTCAGTCAAGGACAGAATGCAGCTATGCAAGGTGGTGATGCAAAAATGACTTCCATTAGCATTTTAGCAAGTATTATCTCCCACGAAACCGCGGATCCAGATTTGTTCTCCCCCTCAGTTACCGGACAGCAGCACGTCGAAGTGAGCGGAGGAAGTGGTGGAGGCTGAGCGCAGGAGCCCAGCAAGAAGAAGGCGTCCCGGCAGCGCCACGGCCAGCCCTAAAATTTTTGCAATTTGACTCTTTTTTTGTAAGAATTTTACATACAGACCCCTGACGGAAAGAATCTCAGAAATGGACTCAAAGCTCGGTGCCAGGCTTCTTGGCGATGTATGTACATAGCACGGAACCACAGGTCTTGGCGCCGTACTGTGCCACGTCAGTTCCACCGTGGCACGGGGAAAATCTGGTAAAAAGGAACGGCGCCAATAGCCACGGCGTCATGCCATGTGAATACGGTGCTAAATGTCGTGGCGGCGTCCTGTGTATGAACGACGCTAACGGGCGTGGCGTCGTGCTTCGGCACTTAAGCACCCGCGGGCTTCTTCTTCCTCCTCCACCCGTTCTTCCTAACCCTAGCCCGCCGCCGCACCCCGTCGCCACCCCCGTCCGGCGACCCGGCCCCGCCCCGTTGCCGCCCCCCAGACCCAGCCCGCCGCCCGGCGCCGAGCCGTCCAGACGCCTAGGCGGCCGAGAGGAGCCCCACTGCCCCCGTCCGGCGCCCGCCTGCCGCCGGCCAGATCCGGCCGGCGACGGCCTCCTCACGGTCGGCGCGGCCGTCCCCTCCGTCGTGGGTGAAGGTGAGACCTCTACTCTCTTATTTATTTTTGATTTAGTTGGATTGCTAGTTAGTATTTCAAGGTAACCTAGATGAACCTAGATGAGACCTTAGAATAATGGTATGATTTAGTTGGATTGGTAGTTAGTATTTGAAGAGAACCTAGATGAAATTCTAGAAAAATGCTATGTCAATTTGTAGATGTCAATTTCGTTATGCACATGTGGAATGATTTTTTTGTTTATGTTTGATAGATTGATAAGCTAGTGACATTTCGTCATGGTGGTAATGTTAGAAGGAATGACAGTGGAGATGTTGAATTTGAGGGAATGCTGGAGGTTTCAATACTTTTCAATGCTCGGCCGTCTTATGGTTCCCTTGTCACTAGATTGAAAGAGAGGCTTCAGTGGGCAGATGAGGGGTGGATATTGTTATGCAAGGGGGTGGATATTGTTATGCAAAGAGCGGGTGTCGTGCCTACTTAGCACGACGCCAAGCCTTTTGGCGTCGTCACTCAGTTCCAGCAGCAACATTTTCCCCAGCACGGCGCGAATGACCTCGGCGTCGTGCCTACTTTGCACAGCGCCAAGCCTTTTGGCGTCGTTGTTCCGGCAACCCGGCAGCAGTATTCCCCACCGCGGTGCCAATGACCTCGGCACCGTGCCGGCGCAGCATGACGCCAAGCCTTTTTGCGTCTTGACTCCAAACTTGGCCAAATCCCAAACCAGAAGTTCATAAGACTTTCACAAGTTCATATCACACACATACGAGTTCACAAATACCAGAAGTTCAACTTTCACAAGTTCATATCACATATTTGAAGATCACATTCGTTTCTTCACCATTCACACATAATAGTTAATACAAGTAGCACTCTAAATTAAACAGTTCATACAAATACAAACACACACATAAAAACTTCGTTAACACAACAAAGAAAAAACAAATTGTTCAGTGGTACACATGGCGTGGCTAACAGTGACCACATGAGGTCCGAGCTTCATCCTTCCACAATCCTCTTACCTTTCTTGTCAGCCTGAGCTTGTCTTGACGCTTCATCCATTCCTCTGGCCAACATAGCCTCCACAGCTTTGTTCTGCATTTCTTCCAATTCACATTTCTTCTTACCGGTTCTTCTCTCTCGGGGCCAATAACCCATTTTCCTTGCTGCTTCTCTTTGTTCCTCTTTCTGACACCTCAAGTAACTCCTCAACACATCAAGATGTTTTCCTTTTAACCTTCGCAAGGTAATCTCATGATCCACTTTAGCCTGTCCAAGAAATTCTCGAGTCACATCTCCGAGTTCCCTGTTCACATCAACAAATTTGTCATAAGTCTACATAATGTCTTCAAAATTATTTACCATTACTAAAAAACCCACCATATCATCTCCAACCATGTGCCCGCAATAATAACATATGCCCAGCTCAGACGGGACTAGACCATAGTTCGCGGCTACGCCGCATCGACAATTTCTATCTGGAGCAACCAACTCAACCTCCTCTTGTTTGCCCTTCTTATTTGTACTCTCAGGCCAATATGACTTAGGACCATAATCATATTCCTTGAAGTCACAAAGCGGGTACCCACCCTGCACCAGACACATCTCCAAATTAGCACTTCTAAATAACAATCCGTACCACAAATTTAAGCCAGCAACAACTCTTTTACTAACCTTTGTTAGATTTCGGCACT
The DNA here is from genome assembly GCA_036936925.1 of Cenchrus fungigraminus. Lineage (NCBI taxonomy): Eukaryota > Viridiplantae > Streptophyta > Magnoliopsida > Poales > Poaceae > Cenchrus > Cenchrus fungigraminus. Next base: position 55,491,177 of record CM072769.1, on the reverse strand, counting down.
CAAAATCAGGGGTGTAAGGGGCCCCTGCCACCATCCGATGAATCTGGGCAGGCACACCACAATTGCACAAAGGTGGGTTAGCCATACGCGTGGTGATTGCTATTTTCTTCTCTTCATTTGTCATTGATGGTGGGATTGGTGGAGGAGGCACCCAATTCTTGAACTTGTCGTACGGTTGTTTACCCCATTGACTAAACAACAAGAATCTTGGGTCAACCATATCAAGGCCATCAATCCACTGAAAAAAATAGCACATCTCCGATGCCTGTACCAAAATAAACATTTCTATTCATCATTCAAGCATTCAAACAAAGAAATATTGTAAATCAAGCAAAAAAATACAAAATCTACTTACATGATAATCACCACACAAGTAGTATGCCCGAACCACCGTGTCAGGGTGCATGGATTGAGTTACCTTGGCCGTCTTCCCATAGTCACAGTTAGGGACAGAGACTCCAGGTTGTACAGGTGCATCCTTGCAGGATACATCAGGATAGAGCTCCTTGGGCCGGTCTTTCCACTTCTTCTCACGCCACAATTCATCCATGTTCTGCAATTTATCCATTAATAAATGATTACCCTGCACCCTTGATAATTATGCTGTTGTAATAATATGAATACTACATATATAAGGCCGGACATATAACCTTAGGTAAATAACTACTCTAAATATAAATAAAATCTATTGATGCAACTAATTTTCACGAAATTGGCATTTTCTAACTATATCTTACTACTCCTCATCGATTTGGCATCTACAAATTCAAAATTTCATTGAGATTCACCAATATGTAACTACATTACATATATCCTCCTATCAATCACTAATTTCATAGATCGAGACCCATATCATTCATCTAGAGTTTTTTCAAATACTATCTACGAAGCCAACCAAATCAAAGAAAAAATGGAGAGGGGAGAGGGGTAACCTTGCACAGTGGAGGGGCGGGCCGCACCGGCCGTGGGGAGGATGCCGGCGGCGGATCTGGCCGCTGGCCGTCGGGGCGGACGGAGCCCCTGCTCTTCGGGTGGAGGAGGAAGAAGAGGTCCGCACAGGATTAAGTGCTGAAGCACAGCGCCACGCCCTTTAGCGTCGTGCGTACACAGGACGACGCCAAGGCCTTTAGCGCCGTACGTACATGGAACGGCGCCGTGTCTATTGGCGTTGTCCATTTTTACCAGATTTCCCCCTTGCCACGGTGGACCTAACGTGGCACAATACGGCGCCAAGACCTATGGCGCCGTGCCATGTACCTAGGGCGCCAAGGGGGCTGGAGCCGAGCTTTGGGTCCATTTCTGGGATTCTTTCTACCAGGGGTTCATATGTAAAATTCTTACCCAAAAAGGGCCAAATTGCAAAAATTTTACTGGCCAGCCGCAATCGTTGGGGAGGCCACCTGAGTCCTGACTGCGAGGTGTGTTGACCAGAGCGTCAGAGGTCTTTTTACGGTACACAATACCACTCAGCGGTAGTACGGTGGTATTATCATTTTTTCGGTTTTTTGTTACGGGTAAAATGGTAATTTGCTCGATGTATATTATATGAAAAAATTTTCCTCCTCCCTCCATTCACTCCGTCACCCGTGACGCACATTTCATTTCATATATTACAACAATATCACTTTACATTTCCAATAATAATCGTATACTACCCATACCACCTATGAATATCACCCATACCACACAAAAAACCGGTGGTTCATAATTAATTTCAACCGTCGGATCCTTGCACGTAGATCTTTTTCTATTACATACGAGTCCTTTTCAACCGGTGGTACAGAGTGGTATTGTGTACCGTGAAAAACCTCGCAATACCACCGTGTACCACCGGTTGAAAAGACTCCAAACAAATCGAGAGGGAAAAGGCATCTGAAAAAAGCACACGGAAATCCATGGCCAGCAGTGAAGCTCGGCAGGGAGAGCGACCGTTACTTTGTACTACATCAGTATTCATGCTGAACTCTTCGTGTCTTGGCATGATTTTTTGCTGATTCTAAAATACAAGTTGGCAGTTGTTTCTAGCTCAGACTAGTTGATAAATATACAGAGCCACCAGGGATTTGAACATGCTGGTACTTCAGTGCACATAGCCATCTTGTTTCTAAAGCTGATTATAAATGAGATCAGCTGGAGAGAAACAAGCGACACCATACCAAAGCTAAAAATGAGTGATGTTATGTACTTGTGCAAGTTCCTAATTTACAATATAGTACCTCTAATTGTAAATCAACAGAACAGACTATTGAGATGTAACTTTGCAACCTTCTTGCTATGGCTTTGCCCGTCGATAGACTTTTATGTTTCTGTCCAATTTGTGCTCAGATATGAATAGCAACTCCAAATATTTTTTTATCAACAACTCCAAATATTTGATGTGTTCAGTAGAGCATCCCATTTCCAGTCTTGTATTCCTTATTTCCCTTATCCATCCATAGCGGTGCTGCTAACCGACTTTCCTTTTCTTTCTGAATCCAATCCACTATCGTCCCTCGCAGCTGGACAGGCGCATGTGCAACCCACAGGTTGAGGAATTGAAAGATCACATTTGTCCGTCTCCCTATCTCTTGGTCATGACATAGCAACATCTTTTCTTCCCTAGGTCCCTGAAAACTTCTCCATGGCCACATGTTTGTACTCTGTGAGCTCATGCTTGCCTTCTCAATAATAATGTATGCAGCACCATGTTTTAATTTCCAAAGCATTTGGTAGACTGTTGCTTCGTCATTCTTGCAGAAATAATCTACTGCCTTTGGCAGCATAATCTCTTTAAGTTGCCCCAAGGTGAAGTCCCTATGCAAGGAATTCTGCTCCTCACTGTAGATTGCTGGTATCGCAGGACTCCTATCTACAAGTAGGATGTCTTCTAAATGCCCATGGGGCGCCAAGAGGACTCCAACTTTCAGATATGGAGAATCTTGTACAGAATTTTTGGTTTCGGACAATAAGGACCTATGATGGATGCACTCTGAGAAAGAGACATGGCACTGCAGATGTACTTCAATAACTGGTTCCAGAAAGGCATCTAGTAATCTTGACTTGTTTAACTCTGTACCATGATAGAGCTTGTGCTGAACATTCTGCTTGCAACATAATGGGTTTGGGCGAAACCAATCAGTGCCAAAGTTGTGAAGATTGTCCCAATGTTCTTTGTGGTGTGTATCAACATCTGGCACCCATGAGAAGTCTTTTGTAGATAGTTGCATAAGTTCTTTCCTAATGGTTTCAACTGTAGATTTGAAAATAGGGGCATACAGTTCTAGGCACTAAATTGCAGTTCCTACTATGTCTGTACTCTCCGAAAGCTGTATCATTAAAGAAAGGAAAAAGTCATCCTCTGAAACATTACCATTTGTCCGAATGAAGATGAGTTTAGCCTCCATTCTATGATCTGAAGTAATATAGGGCAGCAACTGTAGAAACAAAGGGCACTTGTTTGCTCGAATGATTATGTGCTGTAGTTTCTTGCCTGCAAGAAGGTGCCTGATAAGAGGGTCAAAGGGCATGTGACAACGTGGCGTACCACCAAGCTCTACTAATCTCAGAAACTCGCTAGCCCCATCTGCAAACCACTCAAATCTTCGAGCAATGGAACTGTTCGACTCGTCTTTGTTGGGGCTGATGATGGAGAAGACAAAGGACTTAGTAGTATGTGCTATACGAACAGGAAATGAGGAATTTCTCACCCTCTTTTTTGTCTCTACATCTTCCAGGATCCTCTGTTTGCATTTATGCAGCGTGTCATCGCACTCTTGGGCAGCACGCTTCAACTTCCTGCGCCAACGCAGCAAGGACGCATCAGTGATCTGCCACTTCTCTGACATCTCAAGAGCAGCCTCCAGCCTGGTGTGTGCCATCTCTAGCCTCTCCAAATTTCTGTTTGCATTCGATTCCTCTTTATCCTCATAATTTTGAACCAGAGTGGATAGGATCTGGCTAACCGTCTCGTGGACAACTGCAGAACTGACGATCTCCGCCATCAGGGTACAGGAATCTGTAGTATCCCTTCCCTATTCAGAAAAATTCAACACAAAACAGCATACATCAGAGACGAAAATATATGAACTTTGGTTCAGCTTAGCAGCTGTAAAGAACCTACCTTTGACCGAATCACATGGGCAGCTATCCTCTGTATGTAGGGATATCTCGAGGGTAAAATCATACAGTGAGGAGCATGATGAGAACTTCAAAGAGAAATCAGTGATACAAAAGCCTTCGACGGGGAAAGTGAGGTATACAAGCCAATGATGAGGGATGTGGAGGGTCTGGTCTCTACCAAGGGAAAAAGTAGGCAAGTCCCTCAGCAGGAATTATTTGACTCTAGTCAACGATGAGAACCTCCACTTGGTTACATGTTTATAACAACATAATATGCCAAAAAGCACTGGGTGAAGAAAGTAGGAGAGGTGCTTTCAAGCTGGTGTGGAAAATCGGATCAAAATCGGTGTGAATGCATGTGTGATAACTTCAAGTGAGACGCAACTTGAGAATATTTTGAAATGTCTTGGTCTTGCAGATAAAACAATACAAAAACTTGAAATTCCTTTCTACGAGTTTTGGTCAGCAGTGGACAAGCAACTTGGGAAAACTTTGGGCGCCTGTCAGTGGCAATTTCTAGCATATGAATCCAATATTGAAGTCTTTGCAAGGGGCCCTTAAGCTGGCGGCGCCAGGATTGACGAATCCATTTGCGGTGGCCGGCGGCGAGCGGGTGAAAAGAGGTCGGCCACGATCGACAAGCGGGAATGGGTGGATCCGGCGGGAGACGCACCTGATTCAGCGGCGCCTTTCCTCATCTCCTCCGCCGCCGGTTCCCTCTGGTTGCCGCGCGCCCCAGCACCGCGGCGAGTCCTAGGCTCTCCTCGGCCGAGCGCGTGGCCTTCCGCTTCGCTGGCTCCGCGCCGTTGGCGCCCGTCGTCTTTCCGCCGCCGCCAACCCGGTGCTCCCCTCCACGAGCTCCCCCGCAGACGAAATCCCCATCTCCCAGGCAGATTCCGCCACGTCCCGGTCTGCTCCCCTTGCTCCTGCTCGGCTGGCCTGAGCAGCTGAGCTCTAGCTCCAGGAGCTCGGCCATGGATTCCTCTGACCCGTGTCTCTCTTGGGCTTTAGGCCCATGGATTCCCTTGAAAAGCCCACTTAACAATGTGGCTGGACATCAAATCTCAGCCCATGGCTACAGGTTAGAGAGAGAGCCGTGAAATCCTATCCATCTATTAAAATTCGTGCTACATGGTAAGGGTGTGTTGGGTAGGACTCCGCTGTGGCTATAACAGCTCCGGTTTTGGCTGTGCTGGTGGAGCGGATTATGCGGAGGAGCTAAATCCGTTTTAGAAAAATGTTTGTCATAACAATTTCTCCTAACTGTGTAACATGAATAAAGAGAATGAAATGTCTATAATGCTCTTTCTTTTTTATTTTCTTCTTTCTTTCTTCCTATTTTTCTTTTTCTTTTCTTTTTCTCTTCTCATTTTTTCTTCTTTATTTCTCATCTCCATTCCCTTATCTTATCTCCATTCTCCACCGCGACCTTTCTTATCCATTCGCACCCGTGAATCCGTGATCCGTCGCCCCACCCCCGGCGGTCGGCGCACCTCCCCTCGCCGCCTGCGCCCTCCCCCGCCGCCTCCAACCTTCCCCGGTGGCGCCATCTCCCGCCCGCTAGCCACCCTCGTGCCGCCCATCGAGCTCCCCGGCCGGGGCCTCACCGTCGGCCATGGAGACGCGACCAGTGCGGAGCTTCCCCGTCGGAAATGGAGCTCCGTCGTCGATCTCCAGCTCGCCGGTATCCAGCTCCCCACCTCCTCCCACCGCCACCGCGGTCCCGCCGGTCTCCAGCTCCGCCGGCAGCGGCCTCCTCCACGGCGCCGCCCCTGCTACCACGTCGGCAGTCCTCTGCCCCTCCGACCTCGCCCACCGCGGTCCTCTGCCCAGCCGGCCGCCCATGGGCCCCTCCCCCGAGGGCAAAGGAAGGAAAAAGGTTGGCGGAGCTGCATGTGGAGCAGGCGAAGCTCATTTTTTCCGCTTCGCCTCCTCCTTTCGGCTCTAGTCAGCGGATATCACGGGCGGCTCCTCCGACGAATCCATTTTTTTGACCATTTGGCAGGGCTTCACCGGAAGCCGCTCGTGGAGCGGCAGCAGAAGCCCTGCCAAACGCACCTTAAATACAAATTGGACAGCATCTCCAAAAGTTTCCTAAAAATACTATGTTTACCAACTCCTAAAAAGGTACTAGGTGATACCCTGCGTGTTGACGCGGGAATTTGTAAATAAAATTTTAAGGTAAAATGTGAAAGTAGGAATACCAAAACGATTACATAGCGATATTCATATGTAAACAATATTATATATGAAAGTATGTTAATTTTGTTGTGAGAGAATGTAACACCCTAATTTTACAAAAAAAATTGTTTTCAATAAAATTTGTTAGAAACAATGTTTGAATATTAAGAATTTTAAGGTGTGTTTGAATTTTTAGGCATTTAAATATATTTTTGAAAATTAAATAAATAAATATAGGAGTTTATTGTTGCATTTCATGCTGGTGCATTATTTATGTTTGGTTGAATTCAAATTTGAATTTGAATTCTATGTTTGAAACCCCTTTTCCAAAATTCAAAAGCCTTTTCTTTTTATTCCTAAACCCTTCCACCTATCTGGCCCAGTTTTTGTTCCGGCCCAAGGCTGAGAAGTCCGCTCGCGCCCCTCTTTTTCCTTCCGCCGTCCGTTGTGCGTCTCAGCCCAGCAAGTTTCGGCCCAGCCGGCCCGCGAAGGCGTCTCCCCTTTCTCTCCCACTCACGGCCGCTGACCGGTGGGGCCGGCATGTCATCCCCGACCTCCCGTCCGAGCAGGACTCCAGCCGGAGTCCAACGCCACCGCGTCTCGCAGCCGCACGTGTCCCCGCCCCGGACTCTTAGGCCGCACGCCCAGGGCACAGGTGCCGGCCTATAAAGGCGCCGCCACCCCCGTGCCTCGAACCCTAGCCGCCGCAAGCTTAGCACCGCGCCGCCGAAACCCTAGGTTGCGTCGCCGCCGTTGAGTTGCTGCTCCGCCGTCTCCCCGTCGCCAAGGAGTTGCTCCGGAGGTCCGCGCGAGGGTGAGGAGGCCCGGTGTGCCACTTGTTTTCGTGCCGGTGCTGTGAAGCGTCCGCGAGGGCTCGCCGGAGTTGGCGCCGCGCCGCCGTCCGCCATTCTCTTTCACGTGCCGCCGTCGTCGCTTGAGTGCTCGTGCAAGTGCCGTAGATCGGTCCAGTGCATCGCGTGCTACGCCCCAGGCCTTTCCGCGCTGCTTCCCGAGCCTCCTAGCTCGAAATCGCACCACACCGGCGAGGATTCCGGCCGTGCGCCGCCGCTCGCCGCCTCTGCGCCGCCGCACCACGCCCGCACGTGTCCGTGGCCGTCCGATCTGGAGCCGAGGGTCCAGATCGATCTGACCGAAGTCAGCGTAACGGTCAACTGGTCTTTCTCCCCCGCGCCCCTGCCGTTTTGCAAAAATACCCCTGCACTTTCTAAAATCATAAGACCGTCCTTACACCTTATAGAACCCTTATGTTTTAGCCCCTGTTTTCTTACAGTTAGGCCCCTGGAACCCTAGATTCTTCACAGTTATGCCCTTGCACCCTCATTTAGCCATATCTTTTCCGTTTTAGCTCCGTTTTTCGCGTTCTTTATGTCCAAACGATCGTATCGAAGAGTAGAATAGCTTTTTGCCCCTATTTTGCTTTGATCATACTGATTGGTGATTGTTTCTTATTTTATTCTATTATTTTCTTGTATGTACTTGATGTGATGCGTAGAGAACGTTTGGGCTGAAGGATTTGAAAACCAAGAAGCTCAAGTGTCTGAACAGCAACAGGGATCTGTTGAAGGCAAGTCTTCCTTGATGCATACCCGTTTACCTATACAATATGCATTTAATTCACTGTTCTTACTTTTGCTTGCATTAAATTGATGGGACCCTATTAAGGATTTGACTAGATTATTTTATCCCTTTACCTTGATCAAACTGGGTTTACTTATTTGTTGGGTAGTTCTCGCTATGCTTCACTTGGTTACATGGTGGTAGTAATGAAACTTATTTAATCTTGATTTATTTATGTTATACCTTCATTAATACAAGACCATATGTTAATTGGAACATGGAGAACCACCCAGGACAACAGTGCAACCACAAGAGCTAAATGGCTCTAGCCTTGGCTAATTAATTAGTGACCCTGGTTAGGAGTGGCTTTACTTGATAAGGACAAGAGGCGGCGGTACTGTGGGGTATGGACTCGCTCTAGCGGGGAGTTGGGCTTTGCTAAGACACGGTACCCGCTAGGGGACTTTATACCTTGCTAACTAATCCGGTAACCTTGTGGGTTGCAACTTCCTAGGGAAACTTTGTAAAGGCCTCGTAGCGTCCCTATGCAATCACACCTAGGTAGTGTGGTATGATGCTTAGCCGGCATCGCATGGTTGGGTTTAAAGTTCTTAGAACTTTTACGCGACTTGTGGTGAAAGTGTACAACCTTTGCAGAGTGTAAAACTAATTGATTAGCCGTGCTCATGGTCAAGAGCGGCCTGGACCCTCACATGATTAATCTATGGAAGTCAATGATTAATTTGATGCATCTATCTTTATTTATGTTGTTAATTCTCTTATGTTCATTGTGGGATTAGTATGAACTTACACTTGTTAGTATTTTTGCTGCTAATAAAACCTGACCAACTAAAATGCTGAATGCTTAAACCCATCAGCTTCCACTATAAAGCCTTGCATGTTATATTATGTTTCCGCTTGCTGAGTATGGCATGTGCTCACGCTTGTTTTCATTATTGCAACGACACTACCCGGATGTTGTTCAGACTTGGAGAGGTTTGAAGATTTCCCTGGAGATTTCGACGAATTCTAGGCGGGCGTGCCACCAGTTAGCTGCCTGTGGTGTTGACCCTATCCGCTGCGTTGCTACTCATTAATATTAGTTCGTTTATGAGACATTTTGGTCTGTAATAAAGTTTAATACTCTCTTTATGTTTTGGCATTGTGTTTTGGTATTCACTGAGTCGTTATATGTGTGAACTTTGATCATGGCACACATATAATATGAGCATTCGAGTTTGCCTTTAAATTCGGGTGTGACAAAGTGGTACCAGAGCTGTGTTGACTGTAGGACATTAGCCTAGTTAGTAATGGTCGAAATAAAGGATTATAATCTTTTAGAAGCCACCTTCTTTATGCTTGCTTTAAAACTGTTCTATAATACTCATCCTTGATTTCCATCTCATCCTTAGCTAACATTTGGGTTCTCTGCCTTACCGTTGCTATCTTTCTCATTCTTGCATTTGGTCTTACTCGTCACCTGACTCCTTTGTCTCTAGATGGTTCGTCGCCTGAAGACCGCCCGTAAGAGCTCAGTTCCTCAGTATAGATTGCAAGAAGACTATTACCACTACCAACCTGATAGACACACAGAGGAGGTAGTTCCGGAAGAAGAGGAAGAGGAGCAGACACATGAGGATGATCTTGGTCATCACCCAGACCCAGTGGAGGAGCAGGAAGGACAAGCAGAAGTAGGAGAGCCAGCTGAAGTAGTCTGGACAGTGAGCTCGTACAAGAAGGATGGGAGAGCCATTTCAATGGCTGACAATCTAAGGAGGATAGTGTATCATTTGGGCTATGGTGAAGATCCAATCTACCAATGTGAGATGTGGACCCATCCTTGGTTTGAGCCTCACTGGGAGGTAACATTAATCGTTTATAAAAGGGTTCAACACTATGGACCTATGGAGATATCCAGGCACAACGATGTTGCTACCAGAGATACTATGGAAGCTGGGATTGCCGAAGCTGCTAGGAGAGCACTCTATGTTCTCTCTCACAGGGAGTGTTTTGAGTTGATACACACTCGCAGTTTGTACACTCTTTACAGAGTTAGTGGTGAAGCCAAGACCTATACCGCATCAGCTAATGGTCACAGTCCCACCTTGGACAATCTCCGCGAATTATTGGCCGCTGTCAACACCGCTTTGGATAACACCAACAATATGCTTGCCACAGCTCAACGGAGGATCTATACAGTGGAGGTACAGAAGCGTCTGCTAGAAGCTACTCTGACAGGGAAGGAACCCCCTGTGATCCAAGACGGTGGAATAGAAGCTCATCACTCTCCAGCACCAAAGAGACCCCGCTACAACTCCCCAGACGCCCGCACTGAAGAGCTTCCTTAGGATCTAGGAGTTTTTAAGCTTAAGATCTTTGTAATCGTTAGTTTCTAAACGATCGTTTAAATGTGATTAGTATAGTGGTGTGTTTGGATGCTTGATCTTGTGTTAATGTTTGAGTTGGAATTTTGTTTGAGTGCAATGTGTTGTGGAGTGATGACCACAATGACATTGGTTCTTTAGTAAAGTGTTAGTTGGGTATATCTCTGTCTTAATCCATATCTTTCTTATCCTAATCTCTTAATCTCTATGCTCTACCCCTAATACAATCTAGTAGTTCTCAATCTGCTCACGCAGTTTTCTGAGTCAGCAGTATTGTTCTATTTTTATCTCGAGCTACAAAACTCTGAATACAGTAAATATAATTGGAAAAGTTTAGAAATTATATGAAGGTTCATCTGTAAAAATTTCAGAAATTTAGGAGTTATACACAGAGAGTTATGTACGAAACATTGGATCTATCAGAATCTGTAAATTCAGCTGACCCAGACGTCTTGTTCATTTCATAACTAAAGTTACAGACCTTGGATTGAGGTGATTCCAGTTGGAATAGTTCCGTAATTTCATTATACCCCTCTGGTTAAAATTTCATAATTTTTGGATTCCCATACTGAGAGTTATATCTGATTGTTTGGAGACAACAGAATCTGTCCAGAATTAAAAGTCTTTGATGCCTTGTCTTTTAGAGTTTTACTCTTAGTGCAATCATCTAGATCAATATTCCTAACACTCAGATGGGGACAACCAGGTCAGGATCAGGAGTTGATCAACCGGCAGTGGTTCGTCCAGGGAGAGACAACAGATCTAGCAGCGTACCTCGACAACCACAAATGGATCCAGTTATGCGTCAGTTTCTGCAAGCCCAGACTCAACTACTGTAGAATTTGACCAACACTGTGGCCAACATGCAGGCTCCAGGAAACAACCACCACAGCAGCAAGCTCTAGTGAACAAGCATCGGGTGTTTATGAGCCACCAGCCACCCAGTTTCTCACATACAGCAGATCCATTAGAAGCTGAAGACTGGCTGAAAACCATTGAGAAGATGCTCACAACAGCTCAGTGTGATGATAGAGAGAAGGTCATATACGCTACAGGGAGACTACAAGGATCTGCATCGGCATGGTGGGATGCTTTTGTCGCTGCTCATGCCAATCAGAATGCCATCACCTGGCAAGAGTTTACCACCAACTTCAGGAGCCATCACATTCCTACTGGTTTGATGAAGTTGAAGAAGAAAGAGTTTCTTGCTCTTAAGCAAGAAGGGATGTCCGTGGCAGAGTTCAGGGATAGGTTCACGGAGCTGTCACGCTATGCCCCTGAAGATGTTGATACCGACAGGAAGAAGCAGGAGTTGTTCCTGGAAGGACTAGCTGGACCACTTCAGTACCAGCTTATGTCCCATACTTTCCCGACCCTTCAAGAGCTTATTGATAGGGCCATAGGCTTGGAGGCCAAGCGCAGGGAATTGAGTGATCAGAAGAGGAAGGCTACTAGCTCTGGACAGTTTGGGAGCAACACTCGTTCTCGCTATAATCCACAGCAGGGAGCACCACTCCGCTATGGAGGTCCAAGTGGTAGTCCTGGACAGAATCAGTTCCGGCGCAATACACAACCGTTCCCGCACCCTATTCAGCAGTTACAGCAATCCACTCCACATACTCCACGTTTCAATGATCAGCAGCCTAGTCAGAACACCTCTGCAGGAACCCCAGTGGGACCTAATGCACCCAACGCGTCCGTTGGTAACACTTGCTTTAAGTGTGGAGAGGCTGGGCACTTCGCCAACAATTGTCCTCAGAGAAGCATCCAGAATATTCCAGTGCAGAGTCAGCAGATGAGGAATGGGAGCCAGACCCCACAGAGCGCCAAGGGACGACAGAGCCACATGCGGGGGAAGCTGAACCACATGAATGCTGAGATCACTCAGGGAGTATCCAATCAGCTTGGTATGTTCATCAACAGCTCAATTCCTTTATCTTTTCCCTTGGACTTGGAACCCAGCATTCCCAATCTTTCTTAATCCATCCGAATCTCGAGGATGAGATTCTTTTAAGGGGGTAGGATTTGTAACACCCTAATTTTACAAAAAAATTGTTTTCAATAAAATTTGTTAGAAACAATGTTTGAATATTAAGAATTTTAATGTGTGTTTGAATTTTTAGGCATTTAAATATATTTTTGAAAATTAAATAAATAAATATAGGAGTTTATTGTTGCATTTCATGCTGGTGCATTATTTATGTTTGGTTGAATTCAAATTTGAATTTGAATTCTATGTTTGAAACCTCTTTTCCAAAATTCAAAAGCCTTTTCTTTTTATTCCTAAACCCTTCCACCTATCTGGCCCAGTTTTTGTTCCGGCCCAAGGCTGAGAAGTCCGCTCGTGCCCCTCTTTTTCCTTCCGCCGTCCGTTGTGCGTCTCAGCCCAGCAAGTTTCGGCCCAGCCGGCCCGCGAAGGCGTCTCCCCTTTCTCTCCCTCTCACGGCCGCTGACCGGTGGGGCCGGGATGTCATCCCCGACCTCCCGTCCGAGCAGGACTCCAGCCGGAGTCCAACGCCACTGCGTCTCGCAGCCGCACGTGTCCCCGCCCCGGACTCTTAGGCCGCACGCCCAGGGCACAGGTGCCGACCTATAAAGGCGCCGCCACCCCCGTGCCTCGAACCCTAGCCGCCGCAAGCTTAGCACCGCGCCGCCGAAACCCTAGGTTGCGCCGCCGCCGTCGAGTTGCTGCTCCGCCGTCTCCCCGTCGCCAAGGAGTTGCTCCGGAGGTCCGCGTGGAGGTGAGGAGGCCCGATGTGCCACTTGTTTTCGTGCCGGTGCTGTGAAGCGTCCGCGAGGGCTCGCCGGAGTTGGTGCCGCGCCGCCGTCCGCCATTCTCTTTCACGTGCCGCCGTCATCGCTTGAGTGCCCGTGCCAGTGCCGTAGATCGGTCCAGTGCATCGCGTGCTACGCCCCAGGCCTTTCCGCGCTACTTCCCGAGCCTCCTAGCTCGAAATCGCACCACACCGGTGAGGATTCCGGCCGTGCGCCGCCGCTCGCCGCCTCTGCGCCGCCGCACCACGCCCGCACTTGTCCGTGGCCGTCCGATCTGGAGCCGAGGGTCCAGATCGATCTGACCGAAGTCAGCGTAACGGTCAACTGGTCTTTCTCCCCTGCGCCCCTGCCGTTTTGCAAAAATACCCCTGCACTTTCTAAAATCACAAGCCAGTCCTTCCACCTTATAGAACCCTTATGTTTTAGCCCCTGTTTTCTTACAGTTAGGCCCCTGGAACCCTAGATTCTTCACAGTTATGCCCTTGCACCTTCGTTTAGCCATATCTTTTCGGTTTTAGCTTCGTTTTTCGCGTTCTTTATGTCCAAACGATTGTATCGAAGAGTAGAATAGCTTTTTGCCCCTGTTTTGCTTTGATCATACTAATTGGTGATTTTTTCTTATTTTATTCTATTATTTGCTTGTATGTACTTGATGTGATGCGTAGAGAACGCTTGGGCTGTAGGATTTGAAGACCAAGAAGCTCAAGTGTCTGAACAGCAACAGGGATCTATTGAAGGCAAGTCTTCCTTGATGCATACCCGTTCACCTATACAACATGCATTTAATTCACTGTTCTTACTTTTGCTTGCATTAAATTGATGGGACCCTATTAAGGATTTGACTAGATTATTTTATCCCTTTACCTTGATCAAACTGGGTTTACTTTTTTGTGGGTAGTTCTCGCTATGCTTCACTTGGTTACATGGTGGTAGTAATGAAACTTATTTAATCTTGATTTATTTATGTTATACCTTCATTAATACAAGACCATATGTTAATTGGAACATGGAGAATGTTGGCATTTCATAACGTCGATCACTTAAGAACAGATCTGGGATCCATCCTTAGCGTCAGTGTTAGAAATGCCTTTAGGCAGCTCTCAATGTCACAACTAATGGCACCGGGTTAGTGTGAACATCGAGACTTGGCATAGGTTAATCTAAACGATCATGAACGAATCCGTAAGCGCACAGATAAACCATTGTAGTATTTCCCCAAGGAAGGAGATTATTCCAAGGGTATCGTATCCGTGGAAGGCAATGGCGGATATCTTAGACTTATGCTTTTGCTCTGAATGTAAACCAAGAGATAGATATAGGGAACAACACACTCAAAACAGGGGTAAGATAAAAGATATAAGGGTAGTGCGACACACACACTCAGATCTACCTCTACTCTAGCACACTACGGCTTAGGGGGAACATACGAGTTAGCTCTAGGTTCTAATGTACTAAACATACAAAGCTAGAAGATACGAGAGATGGGCATGAGTATTGCATGAGAGAGATAAGGTTCAGCACCCAAGTACAAACGGGGAGCTAGCCCGCGACGACCAACACTCTGCGAAACTAGACTTTAGACTCCTACAGCAGGTACCTCAGCGCGGAGGTTGCCCAAGGATCCAACAGGGCTGTCACCACCTGAGGACCGACCTCTATCGTTACGGGGGGTATGCTCATAACTATCGTAGCCAGACAACCTAGGCACCATGCCTACGTTGCTGCTAGACTCCACCCGGCCCGGGCTATTGTGACCTAGGGTGAGAGCCACCAGAAGACTGGTCAACTAGACCGAGTACCGTAGCTTGAACACAGACCTCATGCAACACTCTCATGTCATCTAACAAGATCAACTAAGGCTAGACATACAAACAGATATGAACTCTCTTATGTCTAATCAATAGGATTAAAGGGTCGTGTTCGTGAAGAACACGAGCCTCTAACTTATGAACAAACACATAAGGAAGGAGTTTGTCACCCTTCAAGTGGATCAAAAGGTAGTATTCACGAAGAACACGAGCCTCTAAATGATGAACAGAGGATGAACTCAAGAACATATCAAGAATATGATCTACCATGACTTTATATGAAATAGCTGAATAACTGAAGTAGATCAAAGTCATACAAAGAAATAAAGATAAAAGAGAACTCATACCTAGACTTCCAAGAGGACTTGGAACCTGAATAAGAGCTACTCTAGCCTACCCCCTAGCCTTGGAAACTAAAAGTGAGAGGAGAATGAGAGAGTGGTGTGTGAGAAATGGGAGCCCCTCCCCTTCTATTTATAGGCAAGGACAAGGCTTGCTCGGACGCCCAAATGACTCCTAAACACACGGGAGTGAGGCAATGGACCAATGAGCAACCAACACGTGGAGGGCCAGGATCAGGGGACCCTAAGGGGTCGATCCTAGGATCGGCCGGCCCCCTAGGGTGGCCCCCTGGCCTATGTTTCCTCTGGGTAGCTGCCCTGTGGGCCCTTTGATCCATCCCCGGTGCATGGCTTGATTTGGTATCCGAGGTGGGCCCTTTGATCCATGTGAAGTACATGTGGCGTCCTCTGATTCGTCGGTGAGTGCCTCCCCTGGATCGATGACGTGGATTGCCATGTTTCCCTTGGTGGCAGCCACCTCCTCAGCTGAGCTGGCATGGTTTCTTCATAAAAGGTGAGTTTTCATCTCTTTTAAGAGGTAAATCACCTACATACAAATAATCTCCAAGGACAAGTGGAACTACATTATTCAAACCAAAATGCTAGTAAATAATGCATATGCCTCCATTTATATGAGAATAATGAGAGTTGGAAATGGTGAATTTCAACCGTCAACAGAGAACCACCCAGGACAACAGTGCAACCACAAGAGCTAAATGGCTCTGGCCTTGGCTAATTAATTAGTGACCCTGGTTAGGAGTGGCTTTACCTGATAAGGACAAGGGGCGGCGGTACTGTGGGGTATGGACTCGCTCTAGCAGGGAGTTGGGCTTTGCTAAGACACGGTACCCGCTAGGGGACTTTATACCTTGCTAACTGATCCGGTAACCTTTTGGGTTGCAACTTCCTGGGGAAACTTTGTAAAGGCCTCGTAGCGTCCCTATGCAATCACACCTAGGTAGTGTGGTATGATGCTTGGCCGGCATCGCATGGTTGGGTTTAAAATTCCTAGAACTTTTACGCGACTTGTGGTGAAAGTGTACAACCTCTGCAGAGTGTAAAACTAATCTATTAGCCGTGCTCACGGTAAAGAGCGGCCGGGACCCTCACATGATTATTCTATGGAAGTCAATGATTAATTTGATGCATCTATCTTTATTTATGTTGTTAATTCTCTTATGTTAATTGTGGGATTGGTATAAACTTACACTTGTTAGTATTTTTGCTGCTAATAAAACCTGACCAACTAAAATGCTGAATGCTTAAACCCATCAGACTCCACTATAAAGCCTTGCATGTTATATTATGTTTCCGCTTGCTGAGTATGGCATTGTGTTCTGGTATTCGCTGAGTCGTTATATGTGTGAACTTTGATCCTGGCACATATATAATATGAGCATTCGAGTTTGCCTTTAAATTCGGGTGTGACAGAGAACCATTTTTAAATGATTGATCCTACATGTATTTTAACTGCGAGAAATTTATGGCCTACTACTCGCAAATGCAATATACTATTAGTCACATAAAATCGACGAAGACATAAATATATGGTTTGGTGGATGTTGATATGGCTTGGTGGATGTTGACATGACTTATAGTGGATAGTGACATGACGTGTAGTGAGTTATGACGTTGTGCGTTGAGAGGGAAGAGAAATCGTTAGTGGTTACCAATTATATAGTTTATATAGACTAGGTGATGCCCCACGCGTTGCTGCGGGAATTTCAACAAAATTTGAAGATACAATTTAAAAATAGAAACACTAAAATGATTGCATCGCAATAATTTTTTTTCATACAACAATGTAAATGAAAGCACATTCATTGTATTGAGAGAACTACTTAGAAATTTGTAGCATGGTATAGGTAAATACTAACACAATACATAGGTGCAGAAAATCGGTAGACGGTATAAATTCATGATTCTAGTGGATGGTGACGTGGACAGCTTGCATGTTGGGAGAAGATTTAGTGGATGGTGACGTGAACATCTTGCATGTTGAGAGAAGTCTATCCATGACTTGTAGTGAGTCTCATTTATATAGTTGTTATAGATAGATAGATTAGAAGGAAAAAAAACTCATCTCCAATAATACCCAATATTCCACTCTGGATAAAAAAAATCAAATTTTAGTTTCACTTCTGATTTTTTTTTTGTGCGTCAGTTTTTTTCCCCGGCGAAGTCTTCGACCCTGCCGCCGCTCCTCCTTTCTACCTCGTCCCCTAGCGTCAGGCCTCCTCCCAGCAGACTGTACTGCTGCTTCTGGTGCTTGCGTGATCTTGATTTACAGTTAGCATCTCCCAGCAACACTAGTTAGCATCTCCTCCCAGCCACAGGTCGGCAGCAGCATCTTCCAGGATGATTCATCCCAGCAGGCCGGCACCACCTCCATGACTGCTGAGAAATCTCTGCTGCAAATAGAATTGCAACATGCGGCACAGTACGTAGCATGCAGCTGCCATCAACACTCAGCGATAATTTAACACAGGTACAATAATCGACTCATTTAATCATGAACAGCTCCCTCTGCTCGTGGAGCAACGAGTTGTCGGCGCCCTTGCCGGCGGATTCGGCGGCGAGGTCGGACGCCTTGGTCGGCCACCGGCAAGCCCATGCCCTTTTCTTGGCATACTGCCTCAGGTTGAGCTTCACGCACACAGCGAGCGCCGGCCGCCATCCAGATCGGCAAACCACACCAAAGCCGGATGATCGGGAGTTCCGGAGGCCATGGCAACAAACGGTATAATCGGAGTGCGCACCTCACGTTAAGTCCGCGGCGGCGATCTGGCGAGCAATGGAAGAGCGGCGAGAGGCGATGGAGGGAGGACGCGAAGGAGGCAACTCGCGGGAAAAAAAAGGCGCGCCAAGAAGGACCACGCACGGGGAAGGATTTTCCGCGTGAGACTGACCGCAACACTGTTATGTGTTTGGCATGGCTCCGCCTGTAGGTGTGGTAGTTCCGGCTGTGGTTGTGATGGTGGAGCGGATTCTGTGGAGGAGCTGATTTCGTTTTAGAGAAATGTTTGGCAAAACAGTTTCTACTGCCTTTGTAAAGTTGATAAGAGAGTGAAATGTCCATAATGTCCTTCCTTTTTTTATTTCTTTCTTTTATTTCTTTCTATTTTTTCTTCTTATTTTCCTTTTATTTTTCCTTCTTTTTTTTTCTTTTTTTATATCTTCACTCCCTACCCTTATCTCCACTGCACGACGCAAGCCTTATCTCCAGCTCCCCTGCGTCAGGCCGTCAGCACAAGCTCACCCCGCCCGATGCACAGGACGTCGGCCTCCACGCCTCGCTCGCCACCACCCAGCTCCCTCACCGGTGCGCTCACCCGCGCTGATACGCCGGCCGTCCAACTCCACGCCGCGCTCGCCGGCCGGCCTCCACATCGCGCTCGTCGTCGTGCAGCTCCACGCCGTGCTCGCCGCCGTCGGGGGCCGCCCTCCACCTGCTCTTCCCGCGCTGCGGCAGGAGCCCGCGAGGAGCTCCCCCGCCAGCTATGGAGGCGGCCGCGCGGAGCTCCTTGTCGGCCATGGAAGCGGCCCGGGTGGAGCTCGCCGGCTTGCTCTCCACCTGCCCTCCCCGCGCCGCTTGGGCTCCCACGCCGGCGGCCTCCTGCCTGCCCAAGTCCGGGTCGGCCTTGCCTCCGGCCTCGCCCGCCGCAGTTCGGGACTTGGGGGTTGGACTGGTGAGGAATAGGGGCAGCGGCAATTTGGGTGTAATTTCCATGAAGTTCATGGTCAATTTGGTACGCTGGGGGGCATGCACAGGATGGAGCCGGAGGGAAGCTACATTTTTTTGGCTCTGGTGCCCCTTTTTGGCTCCAGAGAGCACGACATCTGTCGAGAACGGCCATTAGGGGTCCCCTAACTAGGGGGATAATCACCCTCATTGAACGAAAACCACCCATGGGCTACTCCCCAAAACCCAACAGTCGCGGGACGCCAAGGGCCCACGGCCTGCTACGGCCCAGCGGCGGCCTTCCCCGGGAAGGCCCCCTTGACCGCCTCGCTCGAGGGCCTCGGTCCCTCGAGCGGAATTCCGTCTCGCTCGAGGGCTCCAGTCCTTCGAGCGGATTTCCGCCTCGCTCGAGGACCCCGAACCCTCGAGCGGGTTTCCGCCTCGCTCGAGGGGTTCGGCCCCCCTCGAGCGAGCGACCGTCTCCATTCCGCCCGACAGCGGCATTTAATGCCCGGCCCACGACGGGATGCCAAAGTCAAAAGTGAACCTCCCCCCACACCGCGCATCTGACGCGCTCAGAGCGCCTGACACCGCCATAGTGCGGCCTAACCCGTCACTGTGCAGCCATCCCTGGCCCTGTGCGGGCGTCGCGCGGCCCTGTGCAGACAGGCAGGCGTCATTGCACAGCACTGTGCTACCTGCTCCCGTCCTCCCTATGCGGCGAGACCCTCGAACGGGCATGGGGGCACCCTCGAAGGGTGTACGGGCGGTGAGCGGACGTGCGCCTTGACTGACGCCGTCGTACGAGCGGCGTGCGCCACGTCCCCTCCGCCAACTCCGGCGCCGCACGGCCATCCCGGGCGCTGTGCGGCCATCCCCGGCACTGTGTCGCCACTCCTACCACTGTGCGACTGGCCGTTCAGCACTGTGCGGACAGGCCGGTGATGGGCCGCAGCCCTGCACCACCAACTCCGGTCCTTCCCCCGGCAGTCAGGCCCTCGATTCAGCAGGGGCAGCCCCTCGAAGTCAAAGCAGGGCGGGCCACAGTGACCACCACGCCGCCTGCAGAAGCCGGAGGGCGCTACCAACTCGCGCCTGGGACCACGACGTGCGGGGACAAGACCACCGGTGCCATACCTGTTAGTACGCGGCCACTGTGCCGGCTGCTGTGCAGCATTCCCGTAACTGCTCTCCCTTGGCCTATAAAAGGGAGATGCAGACACCCCGCAAGGGGACGACATCCCATTCGCCATACACACCCGCTTACAACACTTCATCCCGTTTCCTGATATTGGCACTTGCCTCAATCATCCAAGTAGGGACTTGGGGAATCTCCTCCTCTCCCGTCTTGCTTGTAGCCCCCCTCTACAGGCACCATCGGTGCAAGCTAATATAGTACGCAAGCACACCCTGCTGGACGTTCGGCCACGTGGCCGGAACCAGGATAAATCCGTGTCTCCTTAGCTTAGCACCGCCCATCGAGGAGCAGATCTCAGTGCAAATCACAAGTTGGTGTCGGTGCAAATCCGGACACCGACAGTTGGCGCGCCAGGTAGGGGGAGCGCTGAGATCGTCCACCCGTCTTCTCGATGGTGATCATCACCGAGCGCACGTCGGAGAGGCCCGCCTGGGGTCAATCCGATTCGTTCCCGGCCGGGTACGAGATCTGGTTCGGGAGCATCCAATACCAGGCCACTGGCAACGGCTACCACATGCGTATCCTCAACAGGGACGCGCTCAAGGCGGCGCCGCTCGGAACGGCGGCTGCCCCAATGCCTGCGGTGTTCCCACCACCGCCCCGATGCCGCAAGCGTTCGGGAAAGCACTCACGACGAGCGCGCACAGCGCGACGCCAAGCGGCGGGCGCGGGCTCCCCCTAAGGGGTCGAAGCCGGCGAGTTCCCACCTGCCGCCGCAGGACGGGGCGACGCGCCTCCACCAGCAGACTCCACGGCACATCCTGCGGGAGGGGCCGCGGCTGCGCAGCCGCAGTTCCCCCACGGGATGCGCAGCGCCTCCATGGCGTACTCTTCGTCGGCCGGCACCAACCTGGCTACGTACGAGGATCTTCCGGACCACCACTTCATGTCCATCCGGAACCTCGTTGCCACCTCACCCGGCGAGTCCTACCGCGACTCCGACAGCGAGGAATGCGATGTGGGCGCGGGGCGCCGGAGTGGGACTACTCCGGGCTTCGGAACCCCGACGCCCTCAGGCGGTTTCGGGCCGCGGCAGACTACTGCCTCACCTACTCCGACGACTCTAGCGAGAGGGATTATGATCCCACCCGCGAGTGCTTCGTCGTCGTCCTCAGCGAAGGCGAAGACGCAGGGGGCGGAGCGGGCGACGCAGCGGTCCGTAACAATGTAGTGGTAGCCCCACCGGTGGGGACGCCACCACCACCGCCGCCTGACGCGGCGCGTGCCGCGCAGATGGCCCAGCTCCGCGAGCTGGAAGCAAAGCTGAACGCAGAACGCGAGCAGCTGCGACAGCTGAAAGCCACGCTGGAAAGAGACAGGGCCAGCCCCTCGACACAGGGGGCGTGCGCTGCAGGTCGCGTGGCCCGCGAGGGCATCAACACCGATGCCAACATGGACAAGGTGCCAAACTTGGCGAGGGCCAGTCAGAAGCTCGTAGCTGCTGCGACCTTGATTCGGGCCATGCCCGAGCCATCGACGCCACAGGGACGCAACCTGCGCCGCGAGGCGCAGGCCCTCATCGAGCAAGCTGCGGTGCAACAAGCCGAGAGCTCCGCCTCCCGCATGCGCCACCACTCCAGTGTCAAAACTGGCGGAGGTGGCCGGGATCCGGAGGCGTCGGTCCACACTCCGCACCGAGCACCCACCGTCCACGAAGGCAACCAACGGACCCCCGTCAAGGACAGGATTCGGGACACGTGTGGTGCGGCCAACGACGGCGACGCCCGCAACATTCTGAACAAGAAGAAGCAGGACACCGCTGGGTCCCACGGCTACAACCCCCGGCGTGGGGGGCGGTACGACAGTCGGGAGGACAAGAGTCCGTCGCCGGAGCCGCCGGGCACGCGTTTGTTCGGTCGCGCGATCCGCATGGCCTCAATCCCCCCGCGCTTCCGCCAGCTGACGACCGTGAACAAGTACTCAGGGGAGGCGGACCCCCGGGTGTGGCTCAACGACTACCGCCTGGCATGCCAGCTTGGCGGCGCCATCGACAACGCCATGATCAACCGCAACTTGCCGCTGCACCTGGCAGATTCCGCGCGGACGTGGCTCGAGCACTTACCCGCGAACCAGATCCACGACTGGGACGACCTGGTCAGGACGTTCGTGGGTAACTTCCAGGGCACGTATGTGCGCCCCGGGAACTCCCGGGACCTCAGAGGCTGCTCCCAGAAGGCCGGTGAGTCCTTAAGGGATTTCATCTGCCGCTTCTTCAAGTGCTGCACCGAGCTTCCGAGCGTCGGTGAGTCCGAGGTCGTGCACGCCTTCCTGGAGGGCACGACTTGCCGAGACCTCGTGCGCGAGTTGGGGTGGAACCCTCCCACCAGCGTCAATGAGCTGTTCGACATTGCCACCAGCTACGCTTCCAGAGAGGAGGCGGTGTGACAGAACCGCCCAAAATAATTTCGTATTATCGCCTAAGCCGGTCCACATGGCCATTAAGCAATAATAAAGAATTATTTTGTCGCCTCTGCCGGGTCATGCCCGGTAAATCACTTATACAGGATCGAGTTATGCGCTAAGCCCAACACGAAGGCGGGACCAGAGTACAACATTACATTACATAAAAGGTCCATAAGTACTTAATATTACAAACCAGGATTTTCAGTACATAAAAGTAAACATGGTTCAGAGTTTAAACAGCGGAAATTAAACTAAATGCATGATACACACAGGAGGCCATCCATGCATATCACTCCTCATCATCGTTCTCCCATTCAAGTTCCCAACCATCTGGAATAGAACCAGGCCAGATGGGATTACCTGAAAACAACAACAAAAGCAAGGCTGAGTATACTAATACTCAGCAAGACTGACCCGTCAAAATAAAAGACACAGTTAGACATGCAAGGCTTTTTGGCTGGTGGGTTTGTTTTGCCAAAAGCAACTAAGAGTTGCTCCTTACTTTCAAATTTTAGCTCAAGTTCTAGTATGTTAACCATTCTAGGTAAGCACCTAGCTAAGCAAGCATGGTTGTACAAACAAGATTAATCATCCAACAATATTAATCCGAAATGTTTCATAAATAAACATGGGGTAGCCAGTGGTCAAGCCGACTCAGATAACGGCGAGTGACCGACGATCGATCGATTTATATCCTTGCAAGGTAAACCCAAGATACACGGAAGAAGGTAGACCAAGTGCAGTGTCTACCCGAACCAGGCGGTTCCCGTCATTCCCCAGATTAGGAAAAGATGATACAGTCCTAAGTACAAGGTTTACTGGTACGCCCAAACATGGCACGTCCAGAATCACACTTGCACTACCGGTAGCGAACCGGGAGACGCATCTCAAGATTAGTAGCAATAAAATTCCCGCACTGGTTCATTAGGTACTAGGCTTACTGGTCCCATTCCCGATAAGCATTTGGTACGTTCAATAGCTTAGACCAGCACCATGCTACTCGGTCGAGACTGAACCCATTGCTCTTACCACATGAGCGAGTCAATTTATCCAACTTATGATTCCAACATAAGCGTCCTATATCTCGCGAGCAATGAGTCATTACTCGACTTGTACCGTGTCCTTAAAGCATGGCACTAGCATTCCTAACATACTAGTAAAAGAGCATAGGAGTCCTAAGGATCATGCATCTAGGTTTCAAATTAATTCCTGAAACTTAAATGCACAAATCATAACATAAATACGAAAAGTAAAGGTATGAGTTTAGAAAAAGGGTTAGATGTATCCGGGGCTTGCCTTCTTCTATGTTAGCACTAGCCTTGGGCTCTTCTGGACTTTGGTCCTGGTCTTGCTGCACACTAAGCTGGTTCACTTCACCATCAACTGCCCCTTCACCCTCCTAGGTCAGCGTGTATGTACCGCTCGGTAAATCTACACGTACACATGCATATGCATTAGATTATGGTGAGGGTGTGAGAACTACCACCAACCCAACTCTTGTTGGCCATATTCAACTAAACATTATTAATTTCTCACAAAATTTATTAGGGTGGTGTGATGATGAACTAAACACTAGTTTGATGGTGATTGTGTACATACTTAAGCAAACTAAAGTATTTATCTTCACAAAACGGCAAGGGAGTGTGATTAAAATTTTTTAAAAAAACAGAAACATGACATGTTTTCACAATTTAACACCTTAATTGCCTTTCTTTATTTAATAAATAAAACAAGCCTTACAACTATAAATCCATATTAAATCAAAAACACATCGAATAAGTCTAAGCTTTTGCACACCTCATCATATACCCATTCTAAGCTCACACACCAAAATTTAGATTAAGAACACTTATAAATTAATTTATACGAAAAAGACAAATTTTAGCCTAGTAAAACACTATTAATTCATATAAAAAGATTTACTAATCTTTTTGATCTCAACTTTCTCCTACCCATTCTCTAGGTCAAAACTAAGTTTCTGGCCAAAGCTCAAGTATAGATCTTATTTAAATATTGAGTTATTAATTTATCACCCTACACAAGATTAAATCCAAAACATAAACCAAAGCAAATCCTAAAATCATATCCATTATACTAGAGGTACTATTCATCAATACAAAGCCCTAGGGTGCACTGGTGTTTAAAGAAAAGTTTACTAAAGGGGCTATAAAAAGCATCAAGCTTAATCTAGTATAAAGCTTACATAAATCATAATTAAAGATCTACACAGCAAACTCATGCCAACTTTGGTCACAAATCTAGAAATACCATAAACAACAACATATCCAACATTCAAGTCCATAGCATGTGTATATTTTAAACTACACTAAAAATACATCAAACTGAGTTTGAATTTTTAATTCAAAAACTACACAGAAAAACCCTATATAGCCTTTCTAGAAAATGTAGAGTTCTACACCAGGAAACCAGGAAAATTGGATTTGCATTTTTATGATTTTTCTACGATTTTTAATGGATTTTTGAAGTTGCTGCTAGAGCCCTAATCTACATTTACAGCCAGGCCCTCGAAAGAAATTTCAGATATTACAGATAAGCCCCTGCTTCGCGAAAAACACCCTGAACTAAACTCCAGGCTTGCAATGTAGTCCTCGCCGGCGGGGAGGAGCTCGGCGGCGGCTAGCTGCCGGAATCGGTCGGGGAGCGGCGTCTAAACTCAATTCTCACCTGTAGAGGATGGTTTGTGGTGGTGACCGGGCCTGAGATGGCCTTGCCGGGCGCCGGCGGCGAGGGGCTCGGCGTGAGCCCGCTGCAACCGCTGCAGGCCGGCGACGGCGTGACCTGGCGGCCTGGCAGCGACGCGGCGGGTTGAGGAGGTCCAGGGGGAGATGCAAGCGGGAACGGCGACTCGGACAGAGGAGAAACTAGGCGGCGGCCATGGAGGTGTGGCCGGTGGAGCTCTGCTTCGGAGCAGGCACGGGGGAGCGCTGCAATGGCAGGCAGGCGGGCACAACGAGGTGGGCGAGGATGACGAGATGAACGACGCGGCACCCTCGATTCGCTCCCTTTTATCTGCATCACGGGCCGAAGGACAGGGGGGCAGTCGCCTGTGCGTGCGCGCCTGGGCGCTGTGGTGCCGCGGCGCGTGGCAGCGCATGCGCGTGTGCACTCGTGCGCTCGGCGTACGGCCGGGCATGGGCGGAGGATTCCACGGGCGAGCGCAGGTCCACAGCGAAGGTGCCGAGAGTCCGTACGCCGGAGGACGTCGCGTGCGACACGTGGACGGGCGAGATCGGCTGCGCGCACCCGCGCTCTGGACGATGCAGCGTCGACATCGACGCCCGTTTCTATTCCAACAGCCCACGTTCAAAATTGCATAACTCCCAAAAGTGACAACTAAGTCAAAAATCTTCAAAAATAAAAGTTGTAGAGGAGCCATAGACCTACAACTTTCACAAAGGGTGACGTATGTTTTGATCAACAGATTTGTGGGAAACTTGTGATGAAAAAGCAGGAAATCTCGGCCCCGTAACACTGTGCGCAGGAACTTCATCTCGAATTTAAGCGGCTTTGCACTCAAAATTGGAATGTCCGCCAATTATGAAAAATGTGTTTCCGGAAATAAGGAAAAACTTTTATATTGGCGGATTTTGAACTTCTATAGTGAATTTTGGAGAACGCGTGAGAAAACCGAATCAACCTTTTGGAGCTCTAGGGGTTTGACCATGATTTGAGAGTTTGACCAAGGGTTTAAGTGCAAAAGTGTGCACAATCAAGCAAAACATGCTTAGGGACTAATTAACCTTGATTATCATGAGTTATTGAAGTACTTAACTGAAGTAACATCAGGGATGTTACAGGCGGTGGGGGCGATCTTCGACGGCAAGAAGGGCAAGCGAGCCGAGGATGCGCCCGCGGAGGGCAGCAAGCCCAAGGAGGCCTCGAATAAGCAGAAGCAAGGCAAGAAGGGCAAGAAGCCCATGGAGCAGGGCGAGGGCTCCGAGGAAGTCAACGCGGTCGATGCCGCCAACAAGGGGGCTCGAGGCCCCCCTCGAGGCGGAGTGTTCGACGACATACTGAAGAAGCCCTGCCCGTACCACAAGAACCCTGTCGCCCACACCCTCGAGCAGTGCGACATGATCAGGAAGTACTACAACCGAGTCACCACGAAGGAGGACAACGCCAAGAAGGATGCAAGCGATGGGGGCAAGGACGGCTTCCCAGAGGTGGAGAACGTGTTCTTCATCTTCGGGGGGCCCACCGTCGATATGACGTCGTGGCAGCGCAGGTGTGAACGTCGAGAGGTCTACTCCGTTCACCCGGCCGTGCCGTCGTACCTCGATTGGTCGGAGGAGATGATCTCCTTTGGCCGCGAAGACCACTCGGATCATATCCCCAATCCGGGGCAGTATCCGCTTGTTGTCGATCCCATCATCGGCAACACGCGGTTCTCCAAGGTATTGATGGACGGAGGCAGCATCCTCAACATCATGTACTCCTCCACCCTGGAGCTCATGGGTATTAGGTTGGACAAGCTGCGGCCCAGCAAGTTGCCGTTTCACGGCGTTGCGCCGGGCAAGCGAGTCCAGCCCCTCGGGCAGATCGACCTGCCTGTCTGCTTCGGCACACCAAGCAACTTCCGCAAGGAGGTCCTCACCTTCGAGGTGGTAGGGTTTCGGGGAGCGTACCACGCCATCCTTGGCCGGCCCTGCTACGCTAAGTTCATGGCAGTCCCGAACTACACCTACCTGAAGCTCAAGATGCCGAGGCCCAAAGGTGTCATCACGGTGGGCCCGTCGTTCGAGCACGCGTTCGAGTGCGACGTCGAGTGTGTTGAGCGCGCCGAAGCGCTTGCGCATGACGAGGCTCTCGTGGCGGACTTGGAGAAGCTGGCAAACGAGGCCCTCGACTCCACCAACAAGCACGCCGGCAGCTTCGAGGCCGCAGAGCACACCAAGGCTGTACCCCTCGACCCCAGTGCCCCCGAGGGTAAGGTGCTGAGGGTCAGCTCCACCCTCGACCCGAAATAGGAAGTGGTGCTCGTTGACTTTCTCCGCGCCAACGCTGACATCTCTACGTGGAGTCCCGCGGACATGCCGGGCATTCCAAGGGAGGTCGCCGAGCACTCACTTGATATCCTGCCCGACTCCAAGCCGGTGTCTCAGCGTCTCCGACGATTTGACGAAGAGAAGCGCTGGGCGATCGGAGAAGAGCTGCGCAAGCTCTTGGAGGCTGGGTTCATCAAGGAGGTATTTCATCCCATGTGGCTAGCTAATCCCGTACTAGTTAAGAAAAATAATTGGAAGTGGCGGATGTGCATAGATTACATCGGTTTAAATAAAGCATGTCCCAAAGTTCCTTTTCCTTTGCCACGGATTGATCAAATAGTTGATTCCACCGCGGAGTGTGAGTTGCTATGCTTCCTTGATGCGTATTCCGGTTACCACCAAATCAAGATGAAGGAGTCCGACCAGCTCACGACCTCCTTTATCACGCCATTTGGTATGTGTTTGCTATGTGACAATGCCATTTGGCCTCCAAAACGCCGGGGTGACATACCAGCGATGTATGCTCCACGTCTTCGGGGATCACATCGGGCGGACCGTTGAGGCCTATGTCGACGATATCGTACTAAAATCCAGGAAGGCGGACGACCTGGTGAACGATTTGCGCATTACGTTCGATTGCCTCCGGGCAAACGGGGTTAAGTTAAACCCTGAGAAATGCGTCTTCAGGGTGCCGCGTGGCATGCTCTTGGGTTACATTGTCTCCCAGCGAGGCATAGAGCCCAACCCAGAGAAAGTGTCGACCCTAGAGCGGATGGGGCCGATATGCGATCTGAAGGGGGTACAGAGGGTTCTAGGCTGCCTCGCGGCTTTGAGTCGCTTCATCTCACGCCTCGGTGAGAAGGGCTTACCCCTGTACCGACTTCTGCGAAAGAGCGAGCGTTTCTCCTGGACCGCCGAGGCCCAGGAGGGCCTCGACAAACTAAAAGCAACACCCGCCCACACTCCTATATTGACGCCACCTCAGGAAGGCGAACCCCTTTACCTCTACGTCGCTGCCACGACCCAAGTGGTCAGCGTGGTCATCGTTGTAGAGAGAACGAAGGAGGGTCACGTCCTGCCTATCCAGAGGCCGGTCTACTACATTAGCGAAGTGTTGTCAGAAACCAAGACGCGATACCCTCAGATCCAGAAGCTGCTCTACGCGGTGGTGCTCGCGCGGTGCAAGCTGCGGCACTACTTCGAGGCCCATCCCGTCACCGTGGTATCTTCTTTCCCTTTAGGAGAGATTGTCCACAATCAGGATGTCTCGGGTAGGATAGCTAAATGGTCCGTGGAGCTCATGGGTGAAGCCCTCACCTACACCCCACGAAAGGCGATAAAATCGCAGACCTTGGCTGACTTCGTAGCAGAATCGACCGACGTTCAGCTACCCACTCCTCAGATCCAAGCTGAGTGTTGGACCATGTACTTCGATGGTTCAGTGATGAAAACGAGCGCAGGCGTGGGCCTGCTCTTTGTTTCACCCCTTGGAGAGCACATGCGGTACCTGGTATGCTTGCACTTCCCCATGTCGAACAACATGGCAGAGTACGAGGCCCTCCTCAGCGGCCTGCGCATCGCCATCGAGCTCGGCATCAAGCGCCTTGATATACGGGGGGACTCTCAACTAGTCATTGACCAGGTGATGAAGGACGCGAGCTACCACGACGAGAAGAAGAAGGCATATTGCGCCGCGGTGCGCAAACTCGAGGATAAGTTCTTTGGCTTCGAGCTCAATCACATCGCGCGCAAGTACAATGAGGAAGCGGACGAGCTGACCAAAATCGCTTCGGGGAGGATCACCGTTCCCCTGAACATTTTCACCCGTGACCTCACAAAGCCCTCCGTCAACCTCGACAAACCTGCTGGAGTCTCTGGCAAAGCATCGGGGACTGGCCCCTCGAAGGCCGTGGGCACCGAGCCCATGGACGAGGACCCCTCGAACGGGGAACTCGAGGCCTCGGACCTCGAAGGGTCCCAGGCGGACGAGGCCGAGGCGATGGAGATCGACGAGCTTCCGCCCCCTCCGCGGGACTGGCGCGACGAGTACCTCGCCTAGCTCGACCGAGGGTAGTTACCCCCGGATCGAACCGAGGCGAGACGAATCACCAGGAAGGCCAAGTCTTTCGTCGTCATTGGTGGCGAGCTATACAAGCGCAGCGTCTCGGGGATCATGCAGCGGTGCATTTCCATCCCTGAGGGCCGGGAGTTGATTCAAGACGTCCACGCAGGCGAGTGCGACCACCACACCGCTCCGTGCACCCTCGTGGGCAAGGCGTTCCGCCAGCGCTTCTACTGGCTGACGGCGGTCGCCGACACCAACGAGGTCGTACGCACCTGCGAAGGGTGCCAATACTACACGCGCAAGACCCACCTCCCGGCTCACGTGCTGCAAACCATTCCCATCACATGGCCTTTTGCCGTGTGGGGACTGGACATGGTCGGGCCCTTGCGAAAGGCGCCCGGGGGCTTCACCCACATACTGGTGGCCATTGACAAGTTCTCAAAGTGGATCGAGGTCTGACCCATCAGCAGCCTCAGGTCCGAGCAGGCCGTACTGTTCTTCACGGACATCGTGCACCGTTTCGGGGTACCCAACTGCATCATAACAGACAACGGCACTCAATTCACCAGCAAGAAGTTCCTAGAATTCTGCGACAGCTACCACATCCGCGTGGATTGGTTGGTCGTGGCACACCCACAGACTAATGGCCAAGTAGAGCGTACCAATGGCATGATCTTGCAAGGCCTAAAGCCAAGGATCTTCAACAAGCTCAACCAGTTTGGCCGGAAGTGGATTCAAGAGCTGCCGTCGGTCGTCTGGAGCCTCAGGAATACCCCGAGCAGAGCCACGGGCCTCACCCCGTTCTTCTTGGTCTATGGCACAGAGGTTGTCCTCCTCACGGATTTGGATTACGGGTCCCCGAGGGTAAAAGCCTACCAGGAGGGGCAGAACCAGCAAGATCGCGAAGACGCGCTGGACTGCATCGACGAGGCCCGCGACGTGGCGGTACTGCACTCCGAGAAGTACCAACAATCCCTACGGTGTTACCAAGTGCACAAGGTCCGGCCTCGAGACCTCAACAAGGGAGACTTGGTACTCTGACTGCGACAGAAGAACGAGGGCCACCACAAGCTCACGCCGTCGTGGGAAGGGCCGTACATCATCGCCAAGGTCCTCATGCCCGGCACGTACAAGCTCGCGAACGAGAAGGGTGAAATCTTCACCAACACTTGGAACATCCAACAGCTACGTCGCTTCTACCCTTAAGTTCCAAGTCACTTTGCACATATTTGGCACCCAAGCCAGTTGCATATGCATTAAGGTTGTGAATAAAGACAAGGGAGACTCGGCTTTCTTCTGAAAACCAAGTCCCCCTCGGGGGCTATTATGGAACGGTCCCATTTTTTCGCAAAAAACCTTTATCTGAACGGTCCCATTTTTTCGAAAAAAACTTTATTAAAAAATGCTAAGCGTGTCACGCCTCAGACGCTTAAGCAAAACAGAAGCAGGGCGCGAGTAACTAAGAGGATAAAGCCGGATGAGTGCGGGACCGCCTACGCCACCAGCAGGATACAGCTTCTCTCTCTCACCGCTCTACCCTTAGGATACTCGTGAGAGCGATCGATCCCGACCAAAGTTTGCCTAAGATACGAGGAAGGCGCGATGGCATACATAAAAACAAGTCACACACAAGTCTACAAACTTAACAAGTGATTTGTTCATTTACAAGAGCCACCTGGCTCAAATTCCAACCGCGACCTAAGGGCTTCCATGCCCGGCTACTTTCAGGGCTCGAGGGGGCCTGCAGGGGCAGCGTTCGGGAAGAGGTCTTCCTTGAACATGTCGGCGAGATTGGCGGCGGCGTCGGCAGCAGCAGCATCAGCTTGGTCCATAGCGTCCTGCGCTCCATCATCGTTGAGGCCGTCCGCAACGACGTACCCTGTGGCCAGCGCTGCATGATCGATAATGTAGTGCGTCGACACCACGCCAAGGGTCTTCTGAACGCCAAGACGGAGAGCGCCCTTCACGTGCTCGACGACGCGGCCGCTCAGAGCCCAAAGGCGACTCGCCAGCGAGCTCCCCGACGAGCCGGCACCCTCCTCGATGTCCCGGCATGCTTCAAGGGCCGCCTGCTCCAAAGTCTCAAACTCCTGCTGGGATGAAGTGTAGGCTACCTGGAGCACTTCCGCCTGCGTCGCAGACTCCCCCAGAGCTTTCCGCAGTCCTGGGGCAAGAAAAGGTGAGTCGAGAGCGGATCTCGACAAGCCTGAACAACAAATAAAGACTCAGGGGCTGCGACTTACCCTCGACCTGCTTCTTCTCCGTCTCGAGCTCTGTACGCGCGGCCCCAGCTTCTTGCCGCAGCTGCAGGATGGAGGCGTCCTTCTCCCCGGCGGCGGTCCTCACGGCCTCGACGATGACGCCCTCCTAAACCAGGGCCCCAGTGAGCCACTCGGTTTCCGCCTCCCGAAGCTGGAGCGTAGTCCTGGCCCCCTCGAGGGCGGTGCGCTCCTACTGGAGCTGGGACTGCGCCTCCTCTCGCGCTGTACGCTCACGCTGAAGCGCGGACCTGGCATCCTCAAGCGCTGCGCGCTCTTGTTGGAGCTGGGTCTGCGCCTCCTCGCGTGCGGTGCGCTCCTGCTGGAGCTGACCCTGCACCCCGGTGAGCGCCTCGGCCTTCTCCTGCAGAGCAGCGCCCAGCTTCTCGACCTCCTGGGTCTTCTGCTCGGCCTGGGTCTGCCAGGACCTCACTCCCTCAAGGGTTGCGCGGTCCTGCTGGAGTTGGGCTTGCGCCTCGGTGAGGGCCGTCTCCTTCTGCGTCAGCGCGGCCTGGATCTCTGCATGTGCCACGCGCACCTTCCGCAGCTCCTCGTTCGCCGCCGCCAGCACCTCCTCCTTCCCTTGGAGCGCGACCTTCATCTCCTCAGCCTCCTTGGCCTTCTGCGCCGCCACGGACCGCTGGTCGTTATGTGCCTCCTCCGCGCGGATGAGGTTGTACTCGAGCCAGCCGTTGTCCGTCCGCAGGGCCTCCACCATCGCGTCCAGGGCATCGTACTGCGTCCGATACAAGTCGAGGTCGGAGCTCAGCTCGGTGATGCGGGCGAACCTCTTGCCCGCCTGGCTCTGCAGCTCCTACAGATGGGGAAGGGAGAAAGGAGAAAAAAATCAAACGAAAAGCACATAAACAAGGGAAAAAGAAACGAAAAGCACTTGAGCAAGCACGCTTACCCGAAAGACCTGGAGCGACCTACCCTCGTGGAGTTGGAGGGCGTCGGCCAGAGCGGCCTGCAGGGAGGCACCAAGGCCACCGAACTCCCGCCACAGTGCCCTCTCCGACCTCGCCTCTTCCACCAGGCTCGGTGGAACTCCGGGAAGACGGAGCCTCTGCTCCCACTACGGCGCGCGGGAACCGAACGTTGGGGGCGGGACGCCGGACGTCGACGCCCCGGCACCGGCTGCCGGCACCTGTGGCATCACGCAACCATCGGACCGCACCACCAGCACCTCGGGCACGGGCCTGCTCTCGCCCCCGCTGGGTCCCACGGCACCTCCGCCGCCACCACCCGACCCCCAGCAGGGGTCGGATCACCATCAGCAGGAGCCCCGGCCGCGCCGCGGCCCTCTGCTCCCCGACCCGCGGCGCGGGCCTGCTCTCGCCCCCACTGGGTCCCACGGGTCACCACCGCACGAAGGGCTTCCGCCGCCTCCTCCTCTCGCCGTTGTGGCCCTGTGGCCGCAGCCTCAACTCGCAACGCCTCGCCCGTCGCCACCGTACCCGCCGTCGTCTGCGACGTCCTCGATGAGCGAGGCCTTGTCGCACGGGGCGTGTCTTGCGTTCCCACCTTGAGCGCCTTGACAGGCGCAAGGCCGGGGATAGCGAGCGCCGACCTGGTGACAGAATGAAGGAAAGATCGGCAAACCAATTCATGATATCAAGAACACGGAGAGCAGAAGGTGACTCACCTTATGCCGGAGATGCACCGCTTGCGCTTCCTCGAGGGCTCTGGGGCGCCACTCCAGACCCAGTCGGCACCCCCGACGGCGTCCCCTTGTCGAGGGGCACCGTATCCGCCCCAAGGGCGGGCTCCGTGAGGACCTCCTCGTCCAAAGGCGACAAGGGCGGCGCGGCCTCCCACCTGTCGGAGATGGTCCGCTCCCCCTCGCTCTCCTCCTCGTCCGAAGACGTGTTCACCGGCTCCGGCGGGGGGAGAGACCCTGCTGCTCCCGCACTAGGTACTCCTCATTGTACCTGTTGAGGCGCTCCTGCCTCCTCGTCTTCTTCGCCTTCGCCTAGTCCGCCAGGTCCTTCTGCCTTTGCTGCCTGGAGCGGTTGGCAGCGTGCGACCTGGGCGTCGGCGGATCTGAGGTAGGGACGTTGACGTGCACCCCCTGTCACCAACAATCACTGTCAGATCGAGCACGGG
This sequence comes from Cenchrus fungigraminus, assembly GCA_036936925.1. NCBI lineage: Eukaryota > Viridiplantae > Streptophyta > Magnoliopsida > Poales > Poaceae > Cenchrus > Cenchrus fungigraminus. The sequence goes on along the minus strand of CM072769.1, from coordinate 55,457,294 downwards.
GATGAAACGAGCGAAACAAGGAACCGAGGCTCACCAGATCGGCGTCCGGGAGCATCGCGAACGACCACAGGTCGTCGTCATTATGCGGCACCACCTTGAGGTTCACCGCGCGCCTTGCCCTCGCGGTCGCGTACGCCTGGGGGAGCGGCTCCTCCACCAACCGCGAGCGTGCCAGGGCCGCGGGATCGATGTCACTCCTCATCTCGAAGATGGGGAGTTCCCTCTCCATGAGAGGGATCACCCGCCGGAGGTGGAAGTTGGTGATGACGGCCGCCACGGTCAGCCCGGCGTCAGCCAACTAGCGCAGGGCGTCGGTGAGGGGCTCGAGCTTCTTCTGCTTCGACGCGGGCGACACCCCGTGCGCCCACGAAATCGGCCTCTCCATCAGCACCTTCCCGGTGTACGGTGGAAGCCCGGCGCCGTCGTTGCGCAGGTAGAACCACCCCTTCTCCCAGTCGGAGTTGTTCGTCGTCATCGTGCAGAGCAGGTACAGCTCCTTCCGGGAGTCGCGCACTGCAAACGTGAGACCGCCGGCGCGAACGGCCCGGCGTCTTCCTCTCCTCAGCGGCGAGCGTATGGAGCTCGCCACGGAAGAGGTGAATCCACAACTCCCAGTGCGCCGGGATTCCTAGAAATCCCTCGCAGATGGCGACGAAGGAAGCCGCCTACGAGATGGCGTTAGGGGCGAAGTTGTGGAGCTCCACCCCGTAGTGGTAGCACAACCCCCGCATGAACTTGCTCGCGGGGGCGTTGAATCCGCGCTCGCGCAGCCGCATGAAGCTCACGACGTAACCTGGCGGCGGAGATGGCTCCCGGTGCACCACTGGCGGAATGATCCACGCCGGGTTCGCCTCATCACCAGCCGGCGCCAGCTGACCGCCGGCGACCAGCCCCTCCATGGACTGCCGATCCACCGACGACCGGGGCCACGGGTGTGCTTCCAACACTCTGACCGCAGACATGGTGGGAGCGGCGGGAGACGGAGCGGAGCGATGGAGCGTGAGCAGATCCGAGTAGCGGGGCGCGCGGCAATGGGGAAGGCGAAGAGGAAGAGGCGGTTGCGAAATGGCTAAGGTAAGGAGCTCCTCCCCCCCCGCATCCCCTGCTTTTATAGAGTAGGAAGGGGCAGAGCGCCCGGAGGCGCGGCGGACAGCGGCAGTTAATGCGGTGGGTGCCGCTCGTCACTGACGGCTAGGCCCCACTGCCCCGAAGCCGCCGCACGCGCGCGCGTGCGCCATAATTACCGCGCGGTAATCCAAGGGACGCCGCGTCCCGTCTTATCGCCGTCACACGTCACCCACGTCGCTTTGCCTGAAAAGGCGCGCCCGCCTCGCCTACCCCGCGCCACGTCAACCACGATCGGGTAGGCGCGGCACCCAACCGCCCTGCGGACGAATTTCAAACACCAGGGGATTCCTTCTCGTATAAGAAAAGCCCCGGGTAACCTCGAGCCTGGGGTTCGAGGCCCGATCTCTTGAAGGGATACGACAGGCACCCCGACCCGAAACGGTTAAGGTCGCAAGGCCACGGTCTATCAACGTACCCTCGAAGACGAACTCGAGGAAGCCCAGGGCTCAGGCCCACAAGGCTCTACTGATCAGCGGCTCGTGGCTCGGCCCGCTGAGGGTACGACGGGCGCCGTAGATGCCCCTCGACTTGGGGGTGTACTGATCAGTGGTTCGAAGCTCAGCTCGATGGCGAATCGACGAGCGCCACAGATCTGCCAAGACGGGAGCGCCCGGGCCCCCCCGCAAACGCCCTACTAATCAGAGGTACGGGGCCTGACCCTCGACGGGTTCGAACATGCACCTCAGATTGACAGAGTCAGGAACGATCGGGGCGCGCGCGATCGAGCCTATCCCCGAACGCGAAGTTCGGGGGCGCCCCACATATCATGTTCAAGGCCGAGACAAAGGCAGCCAATCGAGGGATCCCATCGAGGGAGTGCTTCCGCGCCCTCGGCCCCAATCGAACGGGATCGAGCCCTGCTTGGCAAACCTTCGCAAGCGCTTACATGGACGTGTCTCCGGACCACGAGCCGACCCCTATCGAACGGGGCACGGACGCCCACTTGAACTATCCGCTAATAGCTCACCGAGGCAACCGTCGCTCGCCGCCCGCTCGAGGGTAGCGCGGATTGCCTCACCCCTCTACCCTGCGGAAGGGCAGCGAGGGTCATAATAACAAGCCGAGAGCTTTTTACCCGATCGCCCCTGATTGGGCCAGGGCTCGGGGGCTCCTCGCACCACGACCACCCCAACGATCATTGCAAAGGTTAAGCCCCGCAAAAACGGTCAGCCTACCTGAAAACGTCTTGGGTCAGCACGATGCCTCCCCGCCTGCGTAGATTGTCGATGCCGGCTGAAAGACCGCCGAGGCCGGCTGAAACAAACGCAAGGCGAGCCACGTCACCCTACGTATTGAACCCCTGCACGAGTGCACGCACTCCTGCAGGGCTTCGGGGGCTTACACCCGCGGGTGCGCTAGCGGACCCCCACAGGAAAACATGCGTGATCAAAGGGGACGAGACTCGCACATAGCGCCCGAGGTCGGTATCCTTTGCTGGAACGATCCTCTTTCCCGCAAAAGCTCAGGGGCTACTGTCGGGGACGACCATTAGGGGTCCCCTAACTAGGGGGATAATCACCCTCGTTGAACGAAAACCACCCATGGACTACTCCCCAAAACCCAACAGTCGCGGGACGCCAAGGACCCATAGCCTGCTACGGCCCAGCGGCGGCCTTCCCCAGGAAGGCCCCCTTGACCGCCTCGCTCAAGGGCCTCGGTCCCTCAAGCGGAATTCCGTCTCACTCGAGGGCTCCGGTCCCTCGAGCGGATTTCCGCCTCGCTCGAGGGCCCCGGACCCTCGAGCGAGTTTGCGCCTCGCTCGAGGGGTTCGGTCCCCCTCGAGCGAGCGACCGTCTCTACTCCGCCCGACAGCGGTATTTAATGCCCGGCCCACGGCGGGACGCCAAAGTCAAAAGTGAACTTCCCCCCACACCGCGCATCTGACGCGCTTAGAGCGCCAGACACTGCCATAGTGCGGCCTAACCCGTCACTGTGCAGCCATCCCTGGCCCTGTGCGGGCGTCGCGCGGCCCTGTGCAGACAGGCAGGCGTCATTGCACAGCACTGTGCTACCTGCTCCTGTCCTCCCTCTGCGGCGAGACCCTCGAACGGGCATGGGGGCACCCTCGAAGGGTGTACGGGCGGTGAGCGGACGTGCGCCTTGACTGACGCCGCCACACGAGCGGCGTGCGCCACGTCCCCTCCGCCAACTCCGGCGCCGCACGGCCATCCCGGGCGCTGTGCGGCCATCCCCGGCACTGTGTCGCCACTCCTGCCACTGTGCGACAGGCCGTTCAGCACTGTGCGGACAGGCCGGTGACGCGTCGCAGCCCTGCACCACCAACTCCGGTCCTTCCCCCCGCGGTCAGGCCCTCGATTCAGCAGGGGCAGCCCCTCGAAGTTAAAGCAGGGCGGGCCACAGTGACCACCACGCCGCCCGCAGAAGCCGGAGGGCACTACCAACTCGCGCCTGGGACCACGACGTGCGGGTACAAGACCGCCGGCGCCATACCTGTTAGTACGCGGCCACTGTGTCGGCTGCTGTGCAGCATTCCCGTAACTGCTCTCCCTTGGCCTATAAAAGGGAGATGCAGACGCCCCGCAAGGGGACGACATCACATTCGCCATACACACCCGCTTACAACACTTCATCCCGTTTCCTGATATTGGCACTTGCCTCAATCATTCTAGTAGGGACTTGGGGGAATCTCCTCCTCTCCCGCCTTGCTTGTAGCCCCCCTCTACAGGCACCATCGGTGCAAGCTAATATAGTGCGCAAGCACACCCTGCTGGACGTACAGCCGCGTGTCCGGAACCAGGATAAATCCTGTGTCTCCTTAGCTTAGCACCGCCCATCGAGAAGCTAATCTCAGTGCAAATCACTAGTTGGTGCCGGTGCAAATCCGGACACCGACAACATCTGGGCGGGTCCCATGGGGGAGCTGTTTTGGCAACCCCTTTGGCAGGGATTCAGCAGAATGTGCTGGCGGAGCCAGAGCAGAATCCCTGCCAGAGGCACCCTAAAACTCACCTCCTAAAAGGTTATTTGGAGGGTCTTCTGAAAAATTTGATCTTCTAAATCTTATTTCACTGCAATGGTACCCTCAATGTTTCCTCCTCAAAGAGAATATTCTGATTTCAGATTCTTTTATCCGTTTCTTCTCCCAACCATCCCCGCACCAGCACCGCCGCACCCTCTCGCGACGCCGGGTCCCTCCTTCGCCGGTGCTCCTCCCCCGGCGGCTCTCCTCTCACTGGTGCAGGAACAGGAGGCCTCCGCGGGCGCTGCTGCCGGTCATGTGTGGGCGCAGGGGACCTCCTGGCCGTCGCCGGCCATGCGCGGGCCCCTACCGCGCCGGTTGCGGGCGCCACCTTTTTCCTGCTGTGCCGCAGCGGTGGGCGGCGGCACATCGGCGGCGCAGGAGGATGCGAGGCCAACGGCGGTGGAGGCGGATCTGAGGTGGCCGTTCCCGAGCCGGCGGAGGCGGGACCGTACATCGTGCTGCAGACATGGAAGCCGATGTCGGCAGGCCATCTTCTCCGACTGTAGCCAAAGGAGCTTGGGCGAGCGGGCCTATTGCGCTTGAGGATGCGAAGGTCGTGGACGACCGGCGTGCATCGAGGATTCGAGGGGCCGGCGGAGCTCAGGGATGGCTCGGACGGAGCGATCCCACTGGCTTGGCGCGAGCGGGTCGTGCGAGTGGCCACCGGTGCAGGGGTGGAGTGCAGCGGCGCCGCGAGAGGAGGCGGGAGCGGCCGCGGGGATTGGCGCTCGGGGACGCTGGGCTGCGGTGAAGGGGGGCTGGAGATTTGAACGATGGAAGAGACGCTTGGAAATTTGGAGGGTTGGTTACAGGGTACCGCTGCAGCTCAATTTAGACTCAAATCCTGTATTTTTAGGGATTCAGGAGCCTTTTCAGGGTACCGCTGCGGACAGCCTAACGGGGTGTTCTGCAAAGTTACACGGAATGGAGGAGGATTTCCAGATTTCCTAACTATTAAGAGCATGGATTAGGAATTGTTAGAGAGGTTTTACCCATTTTGCTAAAAATTACTGTATGAATTAGGAAAAGAAATAGGGAATTCTTAGAGATGCTCTTTCCCATACGGTAAATAAAACGAGCGGAGAGACTCGCTATTTTCTGTTAGAGTCCGATTGCAATATCTAAACTATTTCCAATCCTGATATAAATCTATAAATAAATAGTTAAGTCTACCTAAATACTCTGCTTTATACCAATGTCCTGCTTTGCTTGGCCGGTGATCACCAACTCCATGGCCGCCGCCGCCATGTTCTCGAAGCTGTCGGACAGGTTGAGCAAGTACGTCTGCGGAATCTCGCCTCCGACGACGAGGGACGAGGAGAGGTACAGAGCAGGGCTGCGTGCCCTCTTCTTGCTCCCGTCCCCGGAGAGACCACCGTGCAGATCGCCGTCGTCGTCGCCGTCCGCAGACGACGCGCTGCTGGAGGACGATGACGACGGCGATGAGATGGCGACGGAGGAGGGCGATGACGGCGAGGAGGAGATGGCGTCCATGCTCCCGTGCCTCGCGTTCCCGTCGGAGCACGGGTACAGGGTCTTCTCCCTCGCCGAGATGCGATTGCTCGACGCCAACGCTGACGCGCTGCCGGCGATGCCTCCGGTGCTCGGGCGGCGGCTCGTCCCGTCCCCGTACGGCGGGACGGTGCTCGCCACGGACGTGTGCTACAGGCACCCGTGCCACCTCGTCAACCCCTTCACCGGCGAGCGCGCGCCGCTGCCGGACCTGCCCGTCCCGTTGTCGGAGAGCGAGCCGGTGGACTACCACCCCGACGACTTCCCGCGGCCGCGCCGCGCCAGGCCCACCGACGACGGCCTCGCGTGGGACTGGTCCCCGCGCGGCGTCATGGTGGCGCGCGGCGACACGGCCTTCTTCTGTGCGCACGGCGGCGCCGCCGCCGCGTGGGCGCCGGTGCACCAGGCGGCGCGCGGCTCACCCATGACCGTCAACTACCGCGCCGGCCGCTTCTTCCTCCTCGAGCTGCGGTCGCTGGTGACCACGGTGATCGACGCCGCCACGCTGCGCGCCCGCGCCGAGATCCCGGCTCCCGCGGGCCTGCGCGACGTCGACGCAGCGTACCTTGCGCCCACCGACGGCGGCGGTGCGGTCCTCCTCGTGCACCGCTCTAGGGAGGACGGCCGCGGCGTGCTGTTCACCGAGGCGTACCGCACGCGGGGGAGGAGCTCGCCGCGGTGGACGCGGGTGCGCAACATCGGCGACCGCGCGGTGTTCGTCGACGGCGCGCACGCGTTCACCGTCGCCGCCGGGCCGGCGGGGGCGCTGGCGAACCGCGTGTACGTGGCGCTCGCCAACAGGGTGGAGCGGCCGTGCGGGCGCGTCGCCGTCTACGTCGGCTGCTCCGACCTGGCGAGGCCCGAGTTGATGGAGCGGATGAGGCTCGACGTCGGCGAGGTTGAGGTGATGTGGGGCCAGCCCCACTGGATCATACGCAGAGATGGATCGGCCGGTCGGCATGCATGACCATGCATCAGTTAGGGTTTTAGGGAGTTTTTTTAGTTAAGATTCTTTGTTGGGAATCATCTTAGAGACCTGAATCAACTCCTCAAAGTGCTCGCATAATTCAAATACATATATCATTAATGCTAAGGTCAGTCTCAATGCAGATTTCATCAGCAATTAATTCGGTGCCACATAGACAAATCTGCTGACATGGCATCGAGTTAATGAAGAGGGAGAAAATAAGAGTGTCGTGTAGATGAAACGGAAGAGCTCCGGTTACCCAGACCTCGGTAACCGGACGACACTGCATTGAGGCCCCTTCGTTTCATGAGGTGAGCGCGGCGGAGATCTCGTGCGCTGCCTTCCCTCCCGCGCCGTCATCCTCACTGCGCGCCCTCCCGCCCCGCACCTCCTCTCGCTTCCAATCTCGCCTCCCTCCCCTTTCCAATCTTGAAGCCGGCGGCTCCTCTCTCGCCCCCTCCGATGGCTGCCACAGAGAGGAAGAGCGCCCCCAAGAAGCGAACGGCGGCGCCACCACCAACTGTTGTGCTGTCCCCGCTGCCGCCACCAGCTGCTGCGCCTCCAAAAGCAGGTGCTGCGCCTCCCCAAAGTTACTGTGGTGTCGGTGTCGTGGTCTGCGCGATGGAGTTCCAGCGGTCTTTGACCCTTTAGCTCCGTGGAAGGTTCACATCTGATTGATTGTAGAAAGGGGTAGCTCATTCTTGTTCGTGTATGGTTGATTTAATTCCAGCCGGCCAGGTGCTGTACCTCTTGATTGAGTGCTGAATAAAAATTAGAAATATTTGTGTCTGCGTATGTTCAATTTTGTTAAAAATTACTTGAGCAAGAGCGCAAGAACGAATGAGAAAAAGCTACAGGCACAACTTGATATATCAAGGATTAATCTGAATGTTGTGGATGGGCAACAGAAAGTAAAATTGCGACAAGTGTATAATTCTCGCTGATTGAGGATACAAGTAAAATATGACTGATGAAGAAAAGGCTGCGAAGACATTGCAATGGATGCAGAAGAAGATAATGGCTTGCAGGTTAATTAGAAATATTTCAAAATTCTCTACAGATGAGGTGTGTGTGCGCACTCTAAAAATGCTCTACAGAATACAGCATGCATGTTGATATTTTTATATTTTTCAGGTGGTGGGATGATGGAAGAAGGCTCATTGTGCACTGGATAACTGGAAGGCGGTGGATCTGCAGGCTGATGTCCTTTACAACTTTTTGTCTGAATGTGATCTAGTTTATGTGAACTAGTTAACTTGCTGTGTGTAACCGATCTTGTTCGTCTTAATGTTTTGAATATGATCCGGTTAATTTGCGGTGTTAAACCGATCCTATTGCCCAGAATGTGAACTTCTTAAAAAAAAGATACATAGTTGCAATGGCACAATTGATCACAACACAATCCTCAACTTAAATGCTGCATATGCCTATGAAATTGTGCATTGAAACTATGCACTGAGAGTTACAATTTCATCACTTCCAAAAGCTGATGTGGCTGCGTTGGTAACTGTGTCCGTGGAACTTGCATTGAGACTAGCCTAAGAATCAGACGTCTGGTTCGAGATATGTTTCAAACTTTCAGATTTTTATATTGTAATTATTATTTTCACATATTTCATAGTGAATGTTGCATGAAACAACTACCACAGTCAAACGACTTTAGTTTTTTTATAATTTTTGAATGTTGCACCTATAGACTTTTTATGTTGCAGATATACTCCCTCCGTTCTCAAATATATGACGTTTAGGACAAGAAAATTAGTTCATTTTGAACTAATTTACTTGTCCTAAACATCATATATTTAAGAACAGAGGGAGTATGTTTTATTTCGATGTTGCAACTAAACGTCCGATGGGAAAGTTCTTATAAGATGTCTGGCACTAGCAACGTCCTACCTATATATGACCTTTGTATAATGCAACGATATAGGTACTGTTAGCTCATTGCAAAGATATACAATGTTGGTGATTTGGGATTGTGGTATAGTGATAGGTACTGTTAGCTCATTGCCTCGTTGACCTTCTAGAAACAGAAGAAAATCTCCTTGTATCAGGGGTGTATCCAAGGTAAGTACAAGGGATGTTCGTTTAGTCATTTCCCGCTTCTTCATACTTTCTCCTCCTTTTCTTCTTCCTCCTCATGTATAGCTAAAAGGCTCCATGCGACTAGTTAAAGGCACCAGCTGTGGTTATATATGTTAATTTTTTTTCTCTAATACACATGAGAGATGTGCATCTTTGTATTAAGAAGAAGAGAACAAAGTTTTACAACAGCATGGGGCAGGTTCATGCCGCGCATTAGTCGCATAGGCGCATAATGAGAACAGCCAATCTCTATACCCTACTACTCTCCTTTTAATCTCTGCAACTGATGGGCTCCCGCTGTGACCATAGCTCAACTTCCTCTTTGATGCTCTGTAGGAGCTGTTACACCGTTCAGTGTCGGACGTCAAAGAGGCGGGTGTTGCGTTCGTTCCACAAGCACTAAATAATGAGCATGAAAAGCGTGTCTAGGCCCCGTCTGAGCGCCCTTGGTTGTAGTCGTGACACCACCACTCCTGCAATGAGCAAGGTTGGATAGTGACGGTGCATGCTCTACCGAGCCAGGAGAGGGCGCCCCACTAGATTTCTTTGGAGTATGAACAGCTGACGAGAATGTGTGGTCTCCGATTTCTTGCTCTTGGTCGCACAGCCAGCAGACATCATGCGCTTCCAGATTATGTCGTCGTCGTCGATCCGCTGTCCACAGCCTGCCTTTTGTTGCAAGCCAAGTGAAGAACTTCACCCTTGGTGGCGCCCAATTTTTCCAGATACAATTGGTTCCTTGAAGCTTGATGCTTCCTTCCTGCAATTTCTAGTATGCAGATGTAGCAGAGTAACAACCATCTGGTGACCAGTGCCACTGGTACCTGTCCTCCCGATCTTGGTCAAGCGCCACCGTAGAGAGGCGGTGCCAGAGATGGACATATTCCACTAGAGTTTGGATGGAGAGCCCTCCTCTAATATCTGTTACCCAAGTCCGATCGTGCAGACCATGTGCCACTGTTCTTCCTTGCAATCACTTTGGAATCTTAGCAATCAGAGTTGGTGCAAGATGTTCCACGTTCTACCCGTCAATCCATTTGTCGGTCCAGAACAATGCCCGGTGCCCATTACCGATCTGCACGAATACAGAAGCATCAAAGAAGGCATGTACCTCCGGCTCAACCTTAATGTGTAGTTCAGACCATGCTCTGTCATTTTCTGTTCTTTGCAACCACAGCCAACGGGTTCTGAGAGCAAAACCTGCAAGTTTCAAGTCTAGCACCCCTAGTCCGCCCCAGTTTGTCCGACGTCAACAGTGGGCCAGGCCACCGCGTTTTTCCCGTTTATATATGTTAATAGTGATATTTTCACCCATTGATGTTGGTACCTAGAGCCATCAACCGGTTAGTGTCACTTATCAGTTTTGGTGACACAACTATATTTTTTAGTTGTGAATCCATTGAATCAGTCATGTTGCTAAGAACGCGACCGTTCTCTAGCTAGCAAAGACGGGTGAAGTAGTGCCAATTGTGATACTCGATTCTCCGGTAATGATCTTGGAGCACCATGTGCAATATAAAAATGGCTACGTGGTATTTCATCGCCATTTACAAGTTCAGCCTCTATGAGAGAAGTGGGAAACCAATTAATTTTCCAAGTTCAAATTAATTAGTACATTTTTTAATTTAAATTCACCCACCATGACAGAATTTAATTCTTGTACGGACGAATTAGGCTAATACAGTATTTCCCCGCCCACGCAACGCGCTGACATTTAACTAGTTACAATCAATTCTGTGTCAAAAAAATTATGTATCAACAATGAGATCAATGGTGAAAGTCCAGTTCTAACGAAACGAAACAAGACTTGTAGTTTCAAACGAAGGGAATCATAGCAAATACCGATCGAGTGAGTGCTTCTCGCGCTCGGTCACCCCTAGTATTTGATAGTTCGGTAAGTGTTCAAGACACTTGTCAACTATCGAGTGTCTTGAGTGTTTTTCTATGATCCTAGGTGTTTCCAACACTAGAGCTAGCGTTTCGCATATACTACGTATTCTGCTATCGACAACATGTCTCATCTCCATTCAAACTGTATCGTTTCCTTAATAATCTTCTCCTTCTGTGAGTTCAGATGGCGAATGAGTCATCGGCTCCGCATCGTTTAGCTTACCACGGTGTGGCGCACAACGGTGGATTGGAGAGCGACGAGAAATGCATCCACGGAGCAGCAAGAAACACGGTGAGTTGCGTCCTAGGTGCCATGCAACGGTGGGGAAAAAAGGAGGGGGGTCTGTGGTGCCTTGATGTGAGGTGTGCAACTAGGGGGGATATATTGTATGCCAAATATTTTGGGCCATGCACCCCCTATATAACGGGTTATTTTTTGTTTTTTTCAGTAATCATTCCAAATATTTGATTGCTAACAGTTTTGGTTTTTTTTCTCGTCTCAAAAATACACCTAGAGTACGAGAGGCCTCGACCCACACTAATCCGACTGGAACACTTATTCGAAAAAATAGTACAGTAAAAAATGGATGCTAATCTATGCAAGTCTCAGGTATTTGAAGTGTCATTTTCATTTAACAATGTTGTAGTCTTTGCTTGCCAATTTTTTCTCTAAGTAATCCCGGGCCTTGGATGATCTTTTGATGAATGATTAGTTTAATCAATTAGTGTTCTGGTCAGCTAGGTAGCTCATATGGTGTCTTAGTGATATGTTATTATTTTTTCATGAATGCATGTGGTTACATAGGTTGATAGATCCATTGAAGACCTGAAGTAGATTAGCTGTGATATTTCACCAAGGAGGAGGGGGGCCTGGAGATTCTAATACTTGAGGGAGCTTCAAAGGCAGGAGAGATTAAAAAAAGTCCACTGTGCTCTAAAGAATTGGGTAGTAATTGAACTTGAATCATTGAATTATTTATCATCTCCATTTCCATTTTAGTTTAGACATATCATAGTTAGTTTGAATGTCTCACATCTTAAGTTTTAGTTTCGTGTGGCAATGCAGTGGAGCAGAGCCATAGCAAGCAAGGGTATGGCGAGAAGGTTTGTCTGACTCGCATTGATAGTAAATTGAGTTTGTCTGTTAATTTTTCTCATCATTATTATTACGATTAGGTGATATAAAATAGGAATGTGCTCGATACTTCTTGGAATTAGATGTCTTGCCAGAGACGGATCTAGCGGTGGGACTGGGAGGCTCGAGCCCCCTGGCTCCTCCCTGTGTCTCACTATATATTTTCTCCTAGGTATGCTTCACATTCATGCTACATATGCTTTTTGTGCCGTATAAATAGTTTCCTACAAGTTTTTTCTTGAATGTGCTTCTTTCATCTCATGGTAGTGTTGCCATTTGTTCTTGTCAAGGGGGAACTGATCAATTAGGATCATATATAATTGTCGGGAGGTGGTTCTTATTATAAGTTAGTGCACACAACTATTGTTAAATAAACAACATATATGGTGTCATTTTATTCTTGACCTTGATACAAACTGCACTGAAATACACTACTTTACTCCTTTACTAACTCGAGAACAACTTGAAATTATTTTGAATTCTTTTGGGGTTTCATGTTTATTCTTGAAGATATTTGTAAAAAATATGTGAATAACTTTTGTTCCCATTTTATTTTTCGAACTGTTTGGTACAAGTAGTTCTCAGATAATTGACTCAGATGCCATGGTAAGGACCATTAAAATTTTTAGCAGCCTCAATTCAGTTTCACAAATTTTTGTTGTTTGGTCCTTCTTTCATGTGGGGCAGTGACCGAATAACTTCAGTTTTGAAATCCTCATGTGTATGCTCCCCACCTTATTTCTTATCGTACACATTTTGAGGGCAAATACATTGCTACACCTCAATAGTTTTAGAATAAATAGGCCTAGAGCCATTTATTACAATAATGAAAGAATTAAAACCTATTTATTTAATGCTAGGGAAAAGTGAGATATACCAAATGGGTATTTGAGGAGTCTCCCATCCAACTTATGAGGTAGTCTTTCGGTACACCTCTTGTGAAGTTGAATAAAGGAGATAGGCGTGCCACACGCGCGCGCGCTCGCTCGTCGGGCCGAGGCCGTGGACGTGACGAGTGTGCGGTGCGGTGCGGACGGACGGACGTGATGTGTTACGGGACGGGAGCATCTTTTTGCTGTTGGCTGTTGGAAAGGAATAATGGCGCCTTAACTGCGACCGTTACTGAGTCTTAACCATGGCGCCTTAACCGCGACCGTTACTACCCGAGGCGCCTTAATCGCGACGTCCAGGTTCATCCCCCCGACGCCTGCCCGCTTATATAAGACGCCCCTCCTCCTCCTGCTCGGATTACCAATTCACACCAAGGTACTCCTGTTCAGGAGACCTCTCCCTCTGTTTGCTGCTTCTTTTGCATTCCTATCGCCTGCACCGCACGCACGGTACCGGCGAGAGCAGAGCCTCCGGAACCTCGTCCTGCTGCTGAGATCCTGCTCGGGATAGGCGGGCGATAAGGTTTTTAGGGAGCGTCTTCACGCGACTGCTCACTCCCGTAAGACTACTTCCTCTACATCGACTCCGAACGACTACTTCCTCTACAGCCGGGTCTTCACTGCGATCATCTTCCTGCACCGAATCCGTACGGCTACAACGACTGAGGTCACTCTACGATCAGTATGACTGATCCGAGTGATATTGGAACTTCGGGTGACCCCGTCACCTGACCTTCCACGGGGTACATTCTTAAACTGGTATTCATGCTTATTAGTTGTATAATCATGAATAAGTTTATGTTTAATTGTTGTTTAAACATGAACATTTGCACATAGATTGTTTCACTCACCGTAATATTAAAATGTCTATTTAACTATGGAATTAAAGTATACCGAAATATTACCAATCATCTAACAAAATAGCAAAACATAGCGGGCGTGTAAAAGTCGTACCCGTGCTCATGAACGTGCGAACCCACATGTGTCATGTTTATTTGGCGCATATCATCGTCGACATTTGAACAATCTATATGTTCTATGACGTGAACCATGTGATGCATTGAATATTGGTATTGCCATATTGATGCATGATAGTTTAAGTTCTATACTTGAAACTTTGAGTTGCCATCAAATGCCGCGAGAATCTGCTCGAGCTACTTGCCGGAGGTCGATTCGGGGCGTCGGGCGCTCTGTCAATTTGTAAAATTGGTTATGCTTCTGTTGACATCAAAGAAGATATGTCGTCCATGCTATTATATTAATATTTTATATTGCATTTACAAGTATGGCATCTTCATATACTCAATATGAGGTCCGTGCGAAAATGGATATAGATAAATGATTGCAGTTGTCTGTGACGAGGATTAATTTCCATTGAAATGAGATTGTTCCCCTTAAGTCTAGAAAATGATGATCCATAGAATTTCTCATCTGTTCGGCTAACCAGTGTTTGTGAGGGAAAAAAAGATGGCTCTCAAAAAGGGGGGAAAATAGAAAAGTACACCACACCTAAATGTGCGGATAAAAGCCAATAGGCCATAGCCACTTTATAATTCGGGGGCAGGCAGGCAGATTTGAGGAGTGTCAAATGGACATTTTTCAAAATTATAAAGCTCCTTTTTTGAAAATTAAAATTATAAAGCTCTCGCGTTTCACCTGTGCCGGAATTTATATATATATATATATTTTTCTCTACTTTGCAAAAATAAATGACTCCCCAAAAATTTAACAGATCTATACTACTGCCGCCGTACCCTACGGCGGTAGGAACGCCGTGTGGCACGGCGGCAGCTGCCGTGGCCCACTAGCAAGAGCACCTACCGCCGTACCACATGGCGGTAGGACTAATCGCCGTGTGGCACGGCGGTTGGTGCCTACCGCCCGGCGGCAGCAGTGCCTCCAGCAATCGTCGTAGGCCACGGCGGTAGGTAGGGACCTACCGCCGTGCCCTACGGCGGTAGTTTTTTTTTGGCTGGTACGTTTCATTTTTTTAACTATTGATACTTAACGACGAACCATTGATACTTAACGACGAATCACATAAACAAATAATGGCATGTACGACGCAAATACCCTAACTTTGTGCCGCTGCTAGTCCTAACGTGCCTTAGGAAATTTAGATAAATGATTACAACATTTGTAGTCTAGTTGTACGAGTAGTACCCGGAGAACCCGGACATCATAGACCCGCCGGAGTGTTGGGAGGGCATGTAGTACCCGTACCCTGGCGGGGGTGGAGTTGCTGGTGGAGTGTTGTCCTTCTTCTCGTGGCATGGACAGCAACAAAACTCGTCCTCACAGCCGGTGTTCGTCTTCACCACCATTAGTCCGGTCACCGGTCCGTCGTCGTCGTTGGTAGATGTCGGATCTGGAGAAGCCAATGCCGACGCGAGCTCTTGCCTTAGGTTGAAGATGACAACATCCTCGAGGTAGTCGATGTACTGTTGATACGGGTGAATAGCTGGGGGATCCACCCATTGCACGAAACTACAGTTATCTGGTTGATCGGAGTACTGCATAAATCGAGATTACATTAGTAAACCATAAAATGATGAAGGACAAAGGTCACGTAGTTTCACTTACCCATGCTCGTGAGCAATGCCAGAAGCGTCGACCAGAGTTGTTCCATCCCTGGTAAACTTGCATCACACAGAACTCACCGTGTGCACACCTTGGCCAGTTCACCGTTTGATTTGGTGCGTACTTTCTAACATCACACATGGATTTGAAATCTCTCTTATCTAAGATTGAAAAATTGTTGTTAAACTCTGGATCTTACCGGCTCCATAGTGCTTGACCGAGGGAGCCATCATCATCCCCAGTCCAGGAACTCATTGGCGCTTGTTGTGTTGAGAAGTGGCACTGGAGAAGAGTGCTCACATATATGTAGGCAATGAAGCAGACTGGACGGTGGACCATTCGATCCGGGGCAAGAAAAACGGGCAGTGACTCGGAGGAAACACACCCTAGTACTAGGTTCACTATTTGGTGCAGTGACTCACAGAAAACGCACCCTATGTGTTCACTGTTTGACGCAGTGACTCACAGGAAATGGGCAGCTCTAATGCATCTGAAATCAAGTTCTTAATGATACAAGCCGACTCTAGAGGATGATGAAATGAAATCATAATTTTTTAGAGATACAGTACCACTCGGCGTCTAGTACTCTACGTCTACTTGGTACAACGGGGGTATTTCCCCTTCCTCATGGCATCCGGTCCAGCTTCCTTAGCCTAGTGAGCTCTCTCCCTCTTCCTCTCTCTATCTGCTTCACAGGCCGCGGCCGCTTCACGTTCTTTCATCTCCCGGCGAATGCGAAATTCCTCCTGCTGCTCCTTACATTTTTCTTCTTGTTTTTCTGCCTCAACCATCCTTTGCCACCCCTCACGTGCTGAACGACCCATCGCCTCGACGTAACACTTGTCTTGTTCGGACTGCTCACAATCTAGCCACTGCATAAAATCACAGAGAGGAGGTGGAGTCTTTTTTTCAAAGACAAGTTAGCACATAATAAAATAGCAATGATATATTATTTATTTAGTAATGCAGTTTGTTCTTACTTTTGGTCTAACATTGCGACATGGTGGGAGGGGGTCATGCTCGTAGTTCACGCACATGAAGAACCTCATCCCGTAGACGTAGCCGGGAACGTTGCACTTGACAAGCTTACAGTTGTCACCACAGTAACACATAGGAGTGTGGATCCCCTTTGGCACCACAGTCTTGTCCTTCCTACTGGTGAGCAACTCCAAGTTCAACTCAAGACCCGAGGAAGCCATTGCAAACCTACAAAAAAGATGAGAAATATGATAATTCATTACATGTTTCATTTGTAATTAGAGAACAATACATAACAGGATATGATAATAAATTTGTAGGCAACAAGAAAACAACAAGCAAATGAAAAGGTAGTTCAATTATTACAACACGATAACATGCATAAGTTCTGACGGTGTTGCAAAATAAATGGTTCAAATATTACAAGATCTTGCCAAATTAAATGGTTCAAATATTACAAGACGATAACATGCATAAGTATTTCAAATATTACAACACGGTAGCACAAATAAGTACGATCACTGCATTCCTTCGGTGTAGCGATGGGAACGACGTCTACGTCCACTAGCTGAAGGTGCTGGAGAAGTGGCAGTGGAAAAGTAAGATGCTTCGGTGTATTTCTTGTAGGAGTGTCCTGGATTGTTGCACTTAGAGCATATCTGCACCGCAGGACCAGCTTCAGTCTCATCCATGTTGTTCCTAATCCTCTTCTTCTTGCGTCGACCAACACCTTGGCACATGGTTGGATCTGGATTTGGTAAGTACAACGTATTGTCTTTGGGATCTTGAGTGAAAGTACCAAGATGCAGGTAGCCCTCAATAGTGTGGTTCCAAGTGTCTAGAATGGTTTGCTTCAAAAAGTATTTAGGCACGTACCGACCCCAATGGTTATTCTTTGTTGCATGGCATGCAGCGATCATATGTGAGCAGGGGAGGTGTAGCAGCCGCGGCTTCTGGCAAGAGCATGATCATGAATGATTCCCAATAACTGTTTGTTGTATTGTTATTTCACCATTCACTTTTTGTGATTTGGACTGGCAACTTATCTGGTACTTCCACTGAACTTTCTCGCCAGGATCACGACGTAGAGGTTGTGGGTAAGCTCTGTGAGCAAGAGCACCCTTCTGTTTTTTGTCCAAGTACTCAGTCATCCATGTTGAATACACCTTTTGACGGTCTTGCATAGCTGCATGTGCTGCAGTAGCACACTCAAAAAAGTACTTCAGTGTGCGGTACAAGAAGAACCCAATGATACCAACAAGAGGGAGAGCTCTGGCACCACGCAAAACCGCGTTGCAGACCTCAGCAAAATTTGTTGTCATTATCCCATGCCTCACACCTCCCTTATCAAACAGGAGACACTATTTCTTCTTAGGCTCATTCTGAATCCACTGGCTAAAGGTCTTCACAGCACGTCCCCTTCTCCTTCTGACATTTGGAGCATCTAGCCCCACATCACCCAGAGATACTGGCTCTTCCCCGCGTTCAGTACTTATTGGCCTCTTAGCTATCTCTTCTGATGCTTTCTTCGTCAGATCATCTAGTTTTTTCCAGAGCTCGTTGAACTTTTTCTCCTGATTCGTCGAATATAACCGCTTGAACAATGTTGTAAGTTCTTTGTTCTTGAACTGGCTATGAAAGTTTGCTCCCATATGCCTCATGCACCACCTGCTATGCACATCTGGCCATTGTGCTGCTCTGTGACGTTCTTCACTACCTTCTTTGATGTCATTAATCACCTGCAAAATACCTTTGTGTCTATCGTGTATCACATACACGTTTGACACATCTCCCACCACCATCTGCTTCAATCTCTCCAGAAACCAATACCAGCAGTCACCATTCTCTCCCTCTGCAAAAGCAATTGCCAATGGCAACAACTGATTGTTGCCATCTGCAGCCACAGCTGTAAAGATTGTGCCTTTGTATTTTCCTGTTAGGAATGTGCCATCTATGCAAATGACTGGTCAACACTGTTTGAATGCAGCAATAGTGGGACCCAATGCTAAGAATGCCCGCTGCAAGACTTGCTTCCCTGGCCTTGATACAAGATTATAAGTCTTGATATCATAATAACTAACAGGATTTAGCGTGACAATTGTGTTCAGCAATCGAGGCAGATTGTCGTAGGATGTTTCGTAAGTACCCCACCTCAACTCAATTACCTTCTTCTTCGCCATTATGCCTTATCATAACTTATCAAGTACCTAAATTTCTCCTCAATTGCCAAGATAATGGACTTGGGCTCATAAGCATGATTTTCCACAATCTTAGCAAACATCTGGCTAGCCACAAAACCGGCCGACAAATTACGATGGCTTGCATCTAGCTGGTCAAGTACACAAGTGTGATCCACAACAGACCTGACCTCCCAGTAATTTTTCCACTTGCCCTTAGAAGCATACACTCGAAAAGAACAGTTGGGCTTCACACATTGTACATCATATATGTGTGGAGAACTCTTCACTACCCTGAACTCTCTCTGCTGAGTAAGGGTGGCCCACCTCTTCACTGCATCCTTCACCTCGACTGCACTCTTATACATGGCGCCAACACAAACCTGATTCTCTCTATACTCTCAGGACACATTTTCACCAGGATTGACAGATAGTTGTGAGAAATTATAGCGGTCCCAGTCCCTTGGCACTAGCGGGTCATCCTCATCATCTGAGGAGTCCCTCTTGCAACCCACGTTCATCGTCACCGGCCTCCATTTCGTACTGCCTCAGTACTTCTTCATTAACTCCCCCCTCGTCAATTTCACCACGGGCCTTAAAGGGTGTGTGACCATCTCCTACTTCTGCCTCAGTGGCAGCACCATCTCCTTCTTCTGCCTCAGTGGCAGCACCATCTCCTTCTTCTGCCTCAGTTGCAGGACCATCTCCTGCTTCTAGTTCAGCCTCACCCTGATGAGCACCACTACCCTCCTCATGCACTTGACTACTAGACCAGCCTTGTGAACAGTTTGGATAAACAAAATCACAGGCAAACCAATTTGACATGCAGTTTTGATATAACTCCTCCAATGTTCAGTGCCTTGAAGTGGCATAAGCTCCCAATATACTGCCTCACTCCTGTTGATTAGAGCCATAATGGACAAGTCATGTTGCTCTATATCTACATGGAATGCCTTATAAAAAAAGTTGGTTATGGCCCCCCAAGTTCTTTCTGCTGCTCTTCTAATCACATGGTCAACCGAATCAAATTCTGACAAGTCAACTCCATTTTCACCATATCTAATCTGGCCATTACCGAAATACAACTTGACAGTAACTGCATCCGACATGTCTGACAGAATGAAAAAAAGTAATCGCTATTAACAAATGGATCTCTAACTACAAAATATATCTACTCAGAGCTACACTATAACTATAATTTTACTAATCGATCTACACTAAAAGTATAATTTTACTAAGCAGATCTACACTAGAATTATAATTTTACTAATCGATCTACACTAAAACTATAATTTTACTAAGCAGATCTACACTAAAACTATAATTTTACTTAGCAGATCTACACTTAAACAGTATTTCAAAATATGAATTATCAGAGTTCAAAATATTAATTACCAGAGTATTTAGCTCTAACGAGACGAAAACCGACAGAGCTTCGCACCTTCGCCACCTCCTCCTCACTCCCTTCTCTTCTCCCACACCACCTCTCTTTCTTTTTTTCCGAATTATTATGACATTTTCGGCTGAATTTCGACCTTATATAGGATGCAGATCCAAGTGCCGTGGGGCACGGCAGTTGCAGGCCTGCAGCCGCTGTGCCATACGGCGCTAGGACCTGCCGCCGTACCCCACAGCGGTAGGGACATACCGCCGTGTGGTACGGCAGTATATCCATCGGACAGTTGGGGCCTGCGTCTGGCCGTTCCACCGTGTGGGGCAGGCGACTGCCGCCGTGGGTACGTCGGCAGTAGTTAGAACTGATAAATTTTTGGGAGGCTCTTATTTTTGCAAAATAGAGAAAAAATATATATAAAAAAATTCCCTGTGCCGCATGCTAAGAAAGCTGCACGCTAAATAAATAGGCCCACCGTAGTCTAGAAAAACCCTAAATTGGCCCATGGAAAGCCCATTAAAGCGGAACCACGCCGCCTATAAAACATCCTCGGTCGCCTCCTCTCCGAAGCACCTCCCCCCCTTCCCTTAAACCCTAGCAGCCACTAGGGTTTCTCCGCCCCCAACCAGCCGCCTCCTCCGATGGGCAAGTCCAGCAAGAAGTCGGCGGCGGCGGCCGTAGCTGCGGCGCCCGCAGCGGTACCCAAGGGGAAGAAGCGGGATGCGGAGGACGAGATCAAGGCGGTGAGCGCCAAGAAGCAGAAGGCGGCGCCGCCGGCGAAGGCCGTCCCTGTTCCCAAGGAGGACGCCAAGAAGGCCAAGAAGCAGCCGCCGCCCAAGAAGGCTGAGAGCAGCAGCAGCGGCTCGTCGGAGGAGGAATCTGAGTCCGAAGAGGAGGTATGCTGCGACACGTGCTCTTGTTTGTTTTCTCGGAGGTATTGGGGGTTTTCGATTGGGAACTGCCCTGTGTTGGAAAGCTTTTGGGGATACGTGAAATAGATGTTTATACAGTGTAATCCATGCTGAATATTAGTATGATTTGAAAGCTGGTAGCTTTTTACTGATTAGTGAACCTCCCATCATATTTGAGCTTAATCCTGTATTTACATACGGAGTAACATTTGTCCTTACAGGTTAAGGTCGAAACAAAAAAGACCCTTCCTGCCAAGACTGTTAAACATGAGTCTAGTGATGATGACAGCAGCGATGAGACCTCTGGATCTGATGTGGTAAATCATTGCCGAATGTGATATCAAATTTACCAGTGAACAAATTGCTAGTTGTGTATTTTCAAGGATGTAGAGATGCTAACTCATCTTGTTTTGATTCATAAGGAACCTGCAAAGAAGCCTGCTGCTAAACCTGCTGCTGCAGTTGCCAAAAATGGTTCAAAGAAAGCCAAGCAAGAGAGCAGCAGTGATGAGAGTTCTGATGATGAGTCGAGTGACGACGATGATGTGAGTATAATGTTCCTATTCCTGTTTTGTTTGTTGTGTTCACAGTTAATTTCATTGTACCACCATGACAGTTTAAGGATTGCGCCATGACTATTTTTTCCAGTTCAAATCTATTTGCAATGTATCCTGTGGAGTCAATTGTTTATGCCGAAGTAGCTATATTTTGTACAATGAATAGCAATGCTGATTTACACAGATTTGCCTTGATATTCTTCCTGGCTTGTCTCATAATTATTACATTATGTTACGTGCCTTGGATTGCTCCTGTTTTAGGCTTTTTATTGGGCCTTGTCAAATAGTATTACATTTTTAGCTTGTTCATTTGGTAGTGTTATTGATTTTCTCATGTCAATTTCTCAGAAACCTATTCCCACGAAACCATCTGTAACTGATGCTCAAAAGAAAAAGGAGTCTGAAAGTTCAGACAGTGACTCCGAAGAGGACTCAGATGACGTGAGTGCGTTAGATTGTTCATGCTGCTTAATTTGTTAAAGCCTGTTCTTACCCTTTCACATAGTTACCTTATTATTCTGTTAAGCACTATTTGAGTTGACTCATAATACCTATTCAGGAAGCACCTGCCAAGCCTAAGGCTCCTGCAGCTGCTACTAAAAAGGAAGATTCCAGTGAAACTGAGTCCGAGAGTGATTCTGAGGACGAGGTACGCATGAAACTGTTTGCTGGAAACATGTCCATGTATATTACGTCATTTTGTCACCTTATTTCACAATTCCTCAGGATAAAAGCAAAACTGTAAAAGTAGCTGAGCCTGCAAAGAGAGCTGCTTCTAAAATGAAGGATGGATCAAGTGATGACTCAGACGGTGATGATAGTGATGAAGAGCCTCCACAAAAGAAGCAGAAGGTTCCACAAGGGCACCAAGTTTTCATTTTTCTTAGCATATTATTATTATTATGTCTCCCGTGTTAATAATTTTTTAATTTTGTTCTTAGGACACAGCAGCAAAGAAAGAAGCCAGCAGCGAGGATGAGAGTGACAGTGATGGAAGTGAAGATGAGAGTGATGAAGACAGCGAAGAGGATGAAGAGCCTGCTAAAACTCCAAAGAAGGTATTTTTTCCCTTTGATATCACACCAATTATTGTACCCTTGGTTTATATGTTTCAGTATATTATTTTTTGCTTGTGTTATGACATCTTTTGTTTCAATGGAAACTCCAGGAAGCACCTGCGCCCACCTCTGAAAAGAAAACTGCTACTAAAGAAGTATGGATCTTCAACTCTTGAATCTTTATTCTTGTGTTGATGTTTCATAGATGCAGCATTTACAATTTTTTGATACTTTGCAGCCTAAAACGCCTATGAACACCCAAAGTCAAGGAACTGGACCAAAGACACTTTTTATGGCAAACACCCCCTTTAGAGCTGAACTTCAGGATGTGTAAGTTTGTCTGCACATTATGGTAGGTCTTTTCAGTGTAGCAGGTGAATGTTCTGATAATATTTTTGTTTGCAGGAAAGAATTTTTTGAGGCAGCTGGTGAGGTTGTTGATGTTCGTTTTCCTGTATATGAGGATGGCAGTCGTAAAGGTTTTTGCTATGTTGAATTTGTTTCTGCTGAAGCTGCCAAGAAGGTAAGTTTGTTTTTTGTATTTCTGGTATTTTGTCATTTTTATATTGTATAGAAAGCTAAGCATAGTTTTATATTTATATTTTTAGTTTTGTATTTTTTATATTTCTGCTTAAATTCTGTTTGCAACTGCTGCCAGTGCCAACACTGCAATTAACCAAGACTATCTGCAATTGTTTGTCTGCTTGCAGGCTCATGAAGAGATGAATGGGCAAGAGATGCAGGGTCGTGCTGTAAGACTTGACTTTGCTCAGGAAAGAAATGCATACACTCCTCGCAGTGGGTAAGATGAATTTAATATCTTTTCTAAGTAGCATGATCGTGTGGTATCTAGAACATTGTAGTTAACCATTTCATTATTCTGGTAACCGGAACAGCAACGATGGTGGATCTTTCCAGAAGACACCTAGGGGTGACAGTACCTCTGTATTTATAAGGGGTTTTGATAAATCTCTTGAAGAGGGCAAGGTAATTCTTTATGATTTGATTATAACTATTTTATTTATCTTGCATTTGTCTTGTCATTATGTCTGAAACTCTTAAATTCCAGATCCGAAGCTCTCTTGAACAACATTTTGGTGAGTGTGGTGAGATAACAAGGGTCTCAATTCCAACGGATTATGAGACTGGTGCAGTCAAAGGGTGGGTATACTAAGAAAAAAGTTCACTGCTCATTATTCTTCTGGTGTAATGTCCCTGTAACAACTCGTAGATTAAAGGGCAGTCTAATGTGTGTTTGTTACATTCTTGACTCTGCAGAATAGCATACTTGGACTTCAATAACCAGGATGCAGTGACGAAAGCCCTTGAGCTCAGCGGCACCGACCTTGGTGGCTACGAGCTGTTTGTTGATGCAGCCAAACCGAAAGGTGACGGACAGCGTGGTGGTGGCAGATCGGGAGGCAGATCTGGTGGCAGATTTGGTGACCGGTCTGGTGGCAGGCGTGGTGGTGGCGGCAGATTCGGCGACCGGTCTGGTGGCAGGGATGGTGGTAGATTTGGCCGAGGCGGTGGTGGTAGGGGCGGTAGCCGTGGTGGTGGCCGTGGCTTTGGTAGGCAGAGTTTTGCACCATCAGGTAAAAACTATTTCTATTTCATGCCCTTTGAGCAGCGTCTTGCTCTAATGCTGGGATGATTTGCAATAACAAACTGTTTGTTGTGCAGGAAAGAAGACCACCTTTGGTGATGATTAAGCATCCTTCATCGAACATGATGCAAGATTTGCTGATGCTCTAGTGAAATTTTGAGCAATATTTTGTTTACCTTCAATTATGTAGTAGTTGTGCCAGTGCTGGGATGATGTTGGTTCCTGTATGTTGTTTTTGACTGAAGTTAAGAGGGATATGTTTGGGTATATGTGTGCTGTTATCTGCTGTTATCGTATTGGCATGGTTTTTGCACTCTGAATGGTTGCGTTTTCTTTGCTTTGAAATGGTAGGTTGTTCGGTATTTGTTTTCCATGTCGATTGCATGGTTCAAATCTCTCGTTGATGGATTCGTAAATCTCTAAATCTCCCCTTTCATAGGGACTTATAAACTAAATCTTCTGAGTTGAAGTATAGTTTGCAGAATTTTCTATTTGCAAATCAGTCGCCTGGCAACAATTCAATAGTTCTAAGAGCAGACTGTCCTCGTCAAATGAGAATGGAACCTTCACACGATGCGGTGGTCATTTTGAGTCTGTTTTTCAACTTCAGATTGATCGTTCTTTTAAGCTTCAAGCGTAAACTGAAACGTAGCGTTGGGCTGCTGATCTGTTCAATTTAAGTTTGACTTTAGTTTGAATTTAGAGCAAGTTTCCATCGTTTTTTCTTTTTTTATAAAAAACTGAACGTATATCTAAATACAACAGCAGGAAGTGGCTCTGAGGTCTTTTTTCTTCCTGTAGCAACGAACATCAGTTTAAAATACAGCTCCTTTCTCACGGTTCGGAGTTGTTCTTAACCTGTGAAAGATCAGATTGAGTTATTTTTTTTAAAAAAAAGGAGTGTAGTGTATCTATAGCAACGCAGCCAAGAAATGGACTTGCAAAAATGGATTGTGCACTGCGCTGAACATGACACAGCACCACAAACCAGATATACTAGAAACAACACGCGGCGTTGCCGCGCTTGGGTCTTTGCTAGGCTAGTGGGCAGCTGATCCACAATCTCTGAAGATCTGTAAAATTGCTAGTACAATTGAAAATAAATATACTCAGATTTTCTACAATATATGTCATCTTCGTTCTGTAGTTATATCTTCTCAACAGCGATTGGTTTAAGCGGTAGGTTGCAATATAAAGTAGATAACAAAGTAAGTCTGGAACATATGCATTGAAAATGTTATATTCTCCAGCGTAAAGATAAGGTTTGATATCAGTGAAAAAAAGATAAAATGCATTTTATTGTTTTCATAGAAATAGCAAAAAAGAATAAACAGGTACTTAAACATGTTTTAATGCTGGATTTCAAATGTCATTATCATTAATATACCAGCGTACTGAGGAATTTTCTATCATCTTTATGTTTTTTTCATTAATGTTCCTAAAAAAATTATATGATGTTTGTGGCCAACCTGAAGAACACTGTCACCATCAAACTCAGGAGGCCTTATCCTTGAGATGGCTCAACTGTATTTATATTGTAGTCCATGAATTGCATATAAAGGGTATATTTTTTTGGGGATAGAACATACTTGAGATCCTGAAATTTTGGTACTTATTGGTAAATTATGCACATACCTAGGAAGTGATAAATCCTTAATGGTTAATCTGAATGTATAAGGAAAAGATATATTCTGAGTACTTGTTTCAGCCAGCTTCTTCTGTTCAATTTAACTATGGATGGATGTTGGATAATATTGTAATCAGGTTTGGCTCTCTCGAGTTTGTGGCAAGAATGCAGTTTCAATTGTAACAAAATAGCAGCTTTGATCTTGTTTTACAATCTGTAACTTGTACGTTTGGATGTTACATTCCTTAGATAAACAAATAGTCTGAAATAAGACCAATGAACCATATACAGACCAATACCTGTCACGTTTTGAGCTAAATAGCACACAACAATGGAGGGTCAATTGAATCAGAAAATGTATGTTTGTAGAAGTTGCACTACTCCTGGATTTTATATGCGTGCAACCACTTGTTTCAGAGTTTCAATAAACCGGTGAATGACATGCTTCCATCAAGATATAAACTGCACAAATCCGAGAGCAGCAAAGTTCAGTCATGGCTTGGCTTAAAGATTATGGCTCTGCACTACATAACTTCGTAGCTTCATGCTGAATAAAAGTGCATTTCGATATTTGAGTAAATAAAAGAATCTGTGTGCCACATAATTGATATATTGCAAGTACAATGCTAAATTGACAAATGAGTTTAGTTTAATGGCGTCCAAGTATTGATTTCGTCGGTTTACAGAGAAGTACTGCATCTATACTCATCGATGGACCTGTTTTGTGATTCTGTGCTCCCACCGATGGGAGGTGCGGATGACACTGGACCCAAACAAACGTGGTTTGCTATTTTGACACTGAACCTACAAATCATAGACACAGATGGACTTATTTGTCATCCACAAAGATTGTCAAAATAGCAAATCACGTTTGGAGGGAGTCCTATAATCACAATTTTTTCGATGACACATATCGAGCAGCCATGTTTTGGGCGCCAGCAACGACGCCACGCCGACCTCGCGGTTGCGTTGAACTTGCGTAGCAGCGACATGGCTACTGCTTGCTCGATGCAGGTGAAGGCGGTTGTTGTGGAGGTAGTCATTCGGGGCTGTACGAGAGGTCAGTGGTGAAGGACTGCCGAAGCGGCCAGCCCCGCCTACTGGTACCTACCCGAGCGTCCTCTGCCCATGACGCCATCCCTTTCGCGACCACCGCCACCGTCCCGCTGCCCGCTACTGCAAGCACGGCCCCCATGGCTCCATCGACGACACCATCACTGTGGCGTGAGGATGAAACGGAGGCACGGGAAAGTTCAGGGCCCGGGCGGGGCAGCACGCGCAACAAGGCTTGGCATGGGGCGACGGAGCGGCCTGTCGCTGCAGGAGGCGAGGTCCGTGTCGCGAGGGCCGCAGGCGCCCCCCATCCGGCGACGGGGCAGCGTCTTTGCCTGGCCGCTTTTACCACCGCCTGCCCATCGAGGCGTGTGGAACCGGTGAGGAACGGGATGGCGCACGACGGTGGAGGGCTGGGCGGTGCTTGGGAAGAGAGGGTGGAGCGGCAGGCGCACAAGGGGAAGGAGGAGCGATGGCCGGCGCGGGGAGCAAGGAAGGGGTCACCTCCTGGCGGGCGGCGCGAGAAGGGAGGGATGCGCCGGCGGCCGCCAGCGGGAGGAGGCAGAGGCCGGTGGAGAGAAATCAGCCGATGAGCGGTGTGCGGTAGGGAGGATAGGAGGGGCAGCGGGACATGGCCGGGTTCCCGACTTTTCGCGAGGGCACGGTTGGAGACCCGACTTGACCCGCGATCGAACGACTGACATCGTGAGCTGGAAAAAATAGGGTGCGCGCGGCGCGCACCCCGCGCGGCGTGCGCGCCCCTATCTGCTCTGTCGCTGCTTGTGGGCCTGCTCCTCCCGTAATCTGTGCGCCTGCCCTCCCGTGATTTGTGCGTATGCCCCTCCTGTAGGCCTGCTCTTCCTCGTGAGCACTCGCCGCGGCGTCCGATCCCGGACGGAGGGCGACGCGGGGGGCGCGCACGCCACGCGCAGTGCGCACGGCGCGCACAGGATTATCTTTCCGTGAGCTGGGCCGATCCAACGGCTCGCGGGCTAACAGGTGACGTGGACCCGTTAGCCACTCGCGATACTCGCCAGGTTTCGTTAGGAAGAGATTCCGTTAATTCACATTCTTTTTCCCTCAGGTCGGATCATATTTACATCAGCTAAAAAGTGAGAATCTAGTTATCACTCAATTATACACCACCGGTCCACCGCAATGCATTTCTCATTGACACTTGCATGTGGCCATCAGACTAAAGTATGCTAACAGATAAAAAAAATGACAGTCAATTAAAGACATTGTGCGTATCTTTCTTTTGAAGTACTAATACAACAGCAAGGCATACATTGTGCGTATCTTTCTTTTCAAGCACCAACACAACAGCAAGAAGATCAAATTAAGTCAACACAACAGCAAGACGATCAAATTAAGGCAATCTTTTGTTTCCTGGTGTGGTTTTGGTGTCAATCAGCATTGATGAAACAATAGACTGCAGGAACAGAAACATACGAAAGAAAGCTATAAAACTCAAGATGAAATGCCAATGCATTGCTACCTTTCCTCTTTGTTCCGGATTTATATTCCCCACTTTACAGTAGTAGTAAACTAGTAGTCTTCCAATCTACCCAAACATCTAAGCTATCCACTACCCAAGTAATACCAACAACCTCTAGGCACACAAACACACCTCAGACCATCTCATGACTCATGAGCTGAGGGCCATCCATTTTGCTATACCATTCCTCAAAATACCTCACCAAAAAATAACCTCAAGTCACCTACTCAAATCGCTAATCCTACAGTCAGGAAGCACCACCTAGTCCGGAGAGCGAGCATCGTCCCCGTCAGAATCAGAGTCAGAGTCAGAATCTGCAAGGAATTTTAATGAATTAGACCAGCTACTCATCATCGAATCAACAAATGTGGGTGATACTAGTCATTTGCCCTGCCATACATACCACTGGATGAAGATGATCCACTTCCAGACCCACTTGAGCTACTAGCCACCAGGGCATCCTTCTCGATTTCTACCGACTGGTACTTCACCGTTGGCATCTCATCACCAATATCCACATACTCATCAACCATGTCAGCCTCTGTTGCCCTCTTCTCCAGCATGTCAGCCTCCTGTTAGCAACAAAAAACAGTGTCAGCTGCACAATACATCCAGAACAAAAATGAGCCACATTGTTTCTGCAAGCCATACCGAGTCTCCAATTTCAACCACCATGGGTGGGTTGACATCCACCTGCACCATGTCATCCTCATCTGGAACAATCGTCACATCAATGGCATCCCCATTCATCACGGCAGCATCACCATTCATCACAGAATTCCGCTGGCTCTTCTTTAGGGCCTTCCTCCAATTGACCACAAATCGATCAAGCTCCCACAGGGTCTCGATATCCAGCTCATCAAAATCAAGCTCCACAACCTCCCCTGTCAATGCCGGATCATTGTTCCGCTTCTGCACAATCTGCAGCACATTCAGCATCTTCTCCTCCGGCAGGTTCTCAATCTCCACCCTCAGCTTCTGCTTCTCCTCCTCATCCATCTCCCTCTTGTTGGGCTCCCTCGCCTTGGGCTTGGGCCTCCTCCCGCCACCAATCCTCGGGGGCGCCTGCACCAGCACAGAAATCGGCAGCTGCTGCGGCGGCTGGGGCAAATCCGGCAGCAGCATTGGCGGCTCGGTTGGCGGGCGCTGCTGGTCGAACCACGAGACGGCCTCCTTGTACAGCCCCTCGAACGTGGCGAGGAGGCTGCCGGCGAACCTGTGCACGTGATGGTCGGGCGGGTTGTAGCGCAGCGCGTTGTTGAAGGTGAGCCGGACGTCGTCGGCGAATGCCTCGTGCGAGGGGTACCGGCCCGCGACGAGGTTCTGCTTGACGGTGCCGAGATCCATGGGGCTCCTGATGATGGCGCGGTAGTCGTGCAGCTTGAGGCCCTCGACGTCGACGGGGGAGTTGAACCACACGCTGTTCTTGGACTTGCGCAGCCGCATCAGGATCTCCGCGCACCGCTTCAGCATCGCCTCCACCAGCACGGGCGGCGGCGGGGGCGGGGACGCGCGGCGCGCGCGGGGTGGCCCCGGGTCGGGCTCCGCGGCGGCGGCCCGGCGGCGGCGCTGCTGGCCGTCCTGCCACGTGTCGATGCGGGAGAGGAGGGCGCGGACGCGGCCGAGCTCGCCGGCGAGCCGCGCGCGGAGCTGCCGCGCCTCGGCGGGGGTCATTTCCGACGGCCTGAACTTGACGTGCCCCGAGGACGACGGCTCCGGCTCCGGGACGGCCCGAGGGGGCGGCGGCGGCGTCGGCCCGCCAGGGATCGGGTTGTTGTTCCCCGGGCCCGGGCGGTGGCGCTGCCTAGGGTTAGGGTTGGACGACGGCTTGGGCATGAGGGGGACGCGGGCGGCGCCGCCCCAGTGGCGGTGATGGTGCGGGTGCGGGTGCGCGTGGTGTACCTCATTCCGGCCGGCGAGCACCGCGGAGGTCATCGCCGGCTGCGGCGGGCGATCTCACTCCCCCCGGCGGCGCATCGGTCGCTTCGCTTGCGGGCCTGGGCTTCACGGGCTTTTCGGGTGGGTCAGGGCGGGGCCCGCTTGCGAGAGGGTGGGTTTGAGGTGATGAGAGGAGAAGGGGAGCGGGGTGCCTTTAATAGCAGCGCGGGGGGTGCCCGGGCAGCGGCGGGCAGGATCTGACCCGTCGGTTTGCGGGCACGGCAGGATCGGACGGTCAGGACTCGCTGGAAGCCTGACCGCGGGCAGCGGGTCACGGAGGGCGGGGATGCCCGAGCGCGCCACGTGGCGGGTATCTGAGGGTTGGGGCGTGGGTGTTGCTAGGGGGACGCTGGCAGTTTGTGTGGTGGTTGGGAATGGGGCCTGCGACGTGTGGGGTAGGGTGACGTGGGCGTCGTGGGACCCAGTTGGCAGTGGGAGGAAACGGTATGGTGGGGTGAGTACGCCGGGTGCGCGTGGAAGTTTTGTTGGGGGTGAGTATCTCGCGCGAGTCTGGGCCGCACGAATTGTGTGCGTCTCACGAGCGGTCTGCGATCCGTGTGGTGCAATTTTTCGGAAACGACCCTGACGTTTCAGAATGTTTTCGAGAGCAGTGAGACATGGTTCGTGACGTAGGACTGTCCCGTCAGGTTTGGTGCAAAGTTGTCCTGTTTAGTTCCAAAAATTTTCCCAATTACCCGTCACATCAATCTTCCAACACTGATTAGGAGTATTAAATGTGGATTAATGACAAAATTCATTCCATAACGCCTATCTAATTTTTCGATACGAATCTAACGAGCTTAATTATGTCATGATTAGACAATGTTGTGCTACAGTAAACAATCTCTAATGATGAATTAATTAGGCTTAATGGATTCGTCTCGCGATTTCCCGTTCATTCGTGTAATTAGTTTTGTAATTAGTCTACATTTTTTATCTTTAATAGACCTTCGAAGGGGCTGCCAAAATTTTTTTGCCAAAAATTTTGGCAACTAAATAGGCTCTGCCGAAGTGCCAGGTCTGTCATGTCAGGTATTACTGTATTAAATTTTTATCTGGTCAAATTCACCACCTTGATCATTCGGAAAAAAAATATAACTGGGCTCAATTGTTAAAACAATACCACCTTGTTCATTGCTTAATTATTAAATGGATGTCTTACCGTATTTTAATTTCTGCCTTCGTGGATGATTACATGCTATTCCTTCTTTATAAGCATTCGTTGCACAAATAATGTGAAAATTAGAATTTGATGCATGGCCCTGCCGAAAACAAATTTTCTAGATGGTTAAATGTTTTAGACAATAAAAAAAATAGTTTCGGACTTTGAACAATTCGAACTATTACATGGTCCTCAATATTACTATATATTACTAATCTATCCTTAGTGTTAGTTGGCACTAAATGTTGTATTGTATCGTTGTTTCGCACCAAGTATGGACGCATTCATGTTCATTAGCTTAATTAGTTGGCAAGGATACTGCCAGATTTATTGTACTTATTATGAAACACTAATTATGACGTTTGCTATAAGAAGAATGGTTTTACTTCAAGTAATTTAGTCCCTTTTATTTTACAAAGACAATGTTATAAAATGGTAGTAGTGAAAGCTACCTCTTATTGCGATGGTGGATATGTGAGGAAATAACTCCACTATCCGGTTTTAAATCCCGCGATTTACACACAATTTGTTATTATTAGTAATAAGTAAATTACACTCATCATACAAAACATGTCATGTGAGTGCAAATTAATCCAACAACTTGTAGAATGTTCAATCTAATACAATAACTTATCATGTGAGTGTAGATTATGTGGGTGTAGATTGATCCAACAACTTGAAAAAAATGCTCAATCTAGCACAATAACTTGATAGCTAGGTGAAGATTGATAAAAAAAATGCAAAATACTCAATTTAGTGCAGTAACTTGTTATTGTACTAAATTGAGCATTTTACAAGTTATTGGACCAAATTGCAACTACCTGACAAGTTATTGTATTATATTAAGCATTTTACAAGTTGATGAACCAATCTCTATCCACTTGACAAATTATTGTATGATGGGTACAATTTACTTTTTTTTGTAAATTAGTTGTGGAATGTACAATGGAGAGACAGTGGGTGAGTGAGTGTGAGGTGTATGTATTTTGTCATGGGTATGCATGAATAGTCTTGTATTAACAAACACTAAAATAGAACGAAAAAAGTCCAAATTACTACCCTCAAGTATAATCAAAGTTTGGATAACCCCATTTCACCCCTAAACTATAGTATTTGGTTCAATTTACCCCTTAACACAATTTGCTTTTTTATTTCTCCACGCATAAGTGGACTTTTAAGTTCAAATTTTGCAAGATGATAGCAAACAACATAAGGCATGTTAAAAAAATATATCATGAATTTTTCATCACTACTTTGATAGGTAGAATATTTAATTATAAAATTTATCATTGAGATGCAAAATTATATAGAAACTAATGATGAAAAAATCATAAAATATCTTTCTAATATAGATTATGATGTCTACTACCATCTTGCAAAATCTTAAATTAAAATCCAACTTTTATATGGAGAAACAAAAATGACAAATTGCATTATGGGGTATGTTTGAACCAAGTAGCTAACTTTCGTGGGTAAATTGAACCAAAACATAGTTTAGAGGGTTATCTGGACTTTCGCTATACTTGAGAGTAGTAATTTGGACTTTTTCCAAAATAAAATTGTACCATTTACCTTTTTTATCTAGGGTGTATTGGGATAAAAAAGCCTAAATTAATGATAATGCTTGACTATTAATATTGGGCGCATGTGGGTACGTGTATGTAAACTTGTACTACTTTGAAAAAAATATTGGTAAGGACAATAATCACTTTGTAACTTGCTAAAATTTAGATAGGATCCTGGCGTACTCCTTTGTTCTCCCTTCGGCCCCGTTTGAATTACCTTTTGGAGTCTCAAAAGTTAGGTTTTAGGATAATTACCGGAAGCTAGATTTTGAGTAGAGGCTAAAGAACTTGTTTGGATCCCTAGATTTTAACAACTACTTTATCCGTTCCAAATTGTAGCTTATTTCATCTTTCTTGGAGTGTCGAATAATTTTATCTTTGACCAAAATTTTAAAAAGGATCACAAAAGTTTATGGCACTGGATAGATATACTATGAAAATATATTTAATGAAGAATATAATAGTACTTAAATGGTATAATGAATACTAGTACTTCATTATTTAACTTTGATCAAACTTGAGACATTTTTACTTTCCAAAAACAATTAGAATGGCTTATACAATTTGAAAAGGAGGGAGTAGATTTCTATCGTCTCCCTCACATGACCATAGAAATCTAGCAAAAGCTAGTTAATTTCAAATTAGGGATCTTGAGAATCTAACTTTTGGATTTCAAAATCTGAGGCCGAAATCCAGTATGTTTGGATCCTGCTCGGATTCTAGAAGCTATAGATTGTGAGGATTGTCGGAATCCGATGAAATCCTAATTAATGGGTCCTCATTTATTCATGCCTACCTTTGAGAGAATGTCACGCGATATTTGTCTATTTTTCTGTTGATAATATCAAGTGTAACTATTGCAATATTCAAACCACAATCTCGAATTAAATGCTTTGGAAGAAGAGAAATGGTTACATCATACTCCTATACAATTTTTACTTGTACTATAATAACTTGTGCGCATGGCCTACTACGGAGAACGGACAAACGTTTGCAGAACGGGAGGAGTAAACAGTCTTATTTGGAAATAGCCTACTCCGCCGAGGACCTCAACCACAAAACGAGCCCAACTTCCCGTCCAGGCGTCCACGGCGCTCGCTCGCTCTATCTCGCGCGAGTTGTATTCTTTTTCTTCGTTCAAATTTATACCTGAGCATTTTTTGCCTGACCCGGGCCCAGCCCGCGTCAGGCCCGTCCACGGACTTTATTGGACGGGCGTGGGCAGAGATTTTGAAGCCCGCGAAATTTTTTTTTGGCCCGAGCCCAGCCCGAAATGCTGTTTTTAGTTACTTTACACTATAAAATGCGCGGGCGGCCCGCCCAAGCCCGAGCCCGGCCCGAAAACTGAGGCCCGACACGTCCCATGGGACGTCATGGGTAGGATTTTCTCGGCCCGAAAAACCTGAGGTTTTTTTCGGCCCGGCCCGAACCCGGCCCGACCCGTGGAATGCTCAGGTCTATTCAAATTATTAAAGAAAGAAACCGGAGCTGGGGAGACCGGAGACTCTGGCGAGCGAGCGAGCGTGGGGCCCAGCGCGACGCCAGCTGGGAGACGGCAGCACGCGCCTGTGTGTGTGGCGCAAAAGCGACCGAGAAACGGACCCACCCCCACAGCACACCGGTGGGCCCGAGCCTTTTTTTTACAAGAAGCACTTATATTATATTAAAGCAGCACTTTTACAACCAAGCCCTTAACAAAAGAGCCTATTACATCAAGGTTCCTGAGGGACACAAAAACAAAACTGCCATCGAATAGCAGATCGCCGGCGGACGGCTGCAGGGGCGTCGCAGACGCATGGACCCTGAGGTGCGGAGGGGCCTCGCCGAGCGTAGGCTTGAATAGGATGTGGACGACGCCAAGGAGAAGCATCGCCGGCGAACCAAGGATGAAGTCGAAACTGTCGCCGTCGGATAAATGTTCATCTTCCACAAATCCAGGGGGAGGTTCACTGCCGAGTCGATGACGTAGTATCTTGAGCAAACTTGATGTCGAATGAAGCTGTGCTGCATGGTGGGGGTTGGCGGCGAAGGTGGAGGCGGGTGCTGGCAGCAATCGATGCGTTCGACGACGAAACCGCCGGAACAACCATCGAGCCCGAAGAGGATCCCTGCACTGAGAAAGGAGATTCCAGAGATGACAAGAACAGAGGTGGGATGCATCAAACGCGTTCAACAACGGCAATCGTTGGAACAACCATCGGAATACCACCACTCGATCATTACCAGTACTCCAAAGGCTTGGACAAAGACATAGACAAGCACCCGATGCGTTCAACGACGAAGTCCGCCGGAACAACCATCGAAACAGAGCTTCCAAATCCACATCAATCATAGCACATCAGCCAGGGAAATCACCCAACAGGGGCAACAGCAGGCAGCAGATGCGTCCGGGTTGAGGTGGGGGAAAGGAGTCAGATCCACCCCACCAGGGAGCGGATCGAGAGTTTTAGTCCCCAAAATAGCCATATCACCGGGCGGATCAGAGCCACCAGCAAGACAGCTCAAGCTTCTCAGAAAGGGGAAGGACGGGTGGAAAGAAGCTTGAGCAGTGGGCCCGGGCCTTGGCTCTCCGAGGAAGCAAGACCGAGGTGCCAAGCGTGTAGCCCGCGCGGACGTGGAAATAGACTTTTCCCCTCTCTCCCTCGGTCTCTCCCTCCCGCGCGCGCGGGAGCGGGGCGCCCCCTCCTCCCCCTCTTCTCCCGCCATATTCTCTTCCCGTGCTTTCGCTTTTTCCTTTTCTTTCTTTTTTCTTTTTCTTCCGCACGGCAAGGCAGCCAGCCCAGCTCTGCATGTGATGTGGTCAGAGCAGTCCCAATGGGATATTAATTATAGTTTCTATCTTCATTAAATGAGATGTCACCTCAGCAAAATGATGACATGACAGGTTGATTAACGAGAAAAGAGAAGCAAAATCGAGGAAACCGTTTCTTCACTGAGAAACGACATCTTCCCACGGATCGATGCATGTAGAAACGCACAAATTCCCGTTGGGGAGAAACGACCGCAATCCAAAGCCATCCACCGGATCCGGTGTACTCGAGCAGACGGCCAGATCCCCCGACCCCGACCTTCACCTGCACCCCTGACGGGTGAGTTCAGGCCGCCGCAGCTGGCGAGCTCCGACAGCCACGGCCTGCAAGCCCAGGCCGCCGCGCCCGCTTCTACTCCCGACCTCCGGCGCTCGCGCAAGTGCTCTCGCCGGCCGCCCCGCTCGTCGAATCGGAAGCACCGGCGACAGGCAGTCGGGGAGCCCGTGCGCAGCTGCACTCGGCGACAGGTAGGAACTCACCGCGGCCCACACGCCGTCGCTACCGGCGACGGGCAGCAGCTCGCGTGCCGCCGCTCCCAACGATGGGCAGAAGCTCTTGTAGGACGCCTGCGCGCTGCCGCTCCCCGCGACGGGCT
The DNA here is from genome assembly GCA_036936925.1 of Cenchrus fungigraminus. Lineage (NCBI taxonomy): Eukaryota > Viridiplantae > Streptophyta > Magnoliopsida > Poales > Poaceae > Cenchrus > Cenchrus fungigraminus. The sequence goes on along the minus strand of CM072769.1, from coordinate 55,421,196 downwards.
GCAGCTCCCTGCGGCCCACACGTCGCCGCTGCGGCGATGGACAGCACCTCCTTCAGGACGCCCTTGCGTCGCTGCTCTAGGCGACCTGCAGCAGCTCGCCGCAGCCCGTGCGTCGTCGCTCTCGGTGACCGGGAGCGGCTCCTGGAGGAGCCTGCACGCTGCCTGTGCCGCTCCCGTCGATGGGCAACAGCCAACAGTTCATTGGGAGAAAAGAAGAAAGAGATAAGATTGTGCCTACACGTGAAGAAGAAAGAAAAGAAAAGGCACTCGAATGAGTGGACGACAGCGACATGGATGGATGGATTGGGCTAAACACACAGAACCGCAGAGAATCCGAAAAAGAGAGAGAAGAACAAGATGGATGATTGAGCAAATTTTTTTGTCTGAAAGTTTTTACACAGGTTCCGCAAGGGAGTTGCGGGATCGGCACTTGGCGGTGGCCTGGGAGCCTGACGCGTGGGGCCCCGCTAGCTCCCCGTTTGCAGCTAGCATCTGGCCTCTGTGTGGTGGCTCATCGTGTCGGTGGCTGCCTGACCCGCCCTGCGTGACGGCTTTGAATGCGTGCTTCCCGTGATCCACAGTCGATCTCAAACTTGTACATAGATCGCGAATCTTTTTTTCCCTTTTCGCAACCTGTTTTTAGTCTTGCTAGTTTACGCATGTAATTTTTTTAAATGGAGAAAGGGTTGGTAAAGCGTATTTTGCAAAGAAAAACATAAGGAATAATCCAAGAAATGGAGTAGGAACGTATGAAAGAGAGCACATACCTATTATATATACACATGCCGTGAAAAAAAAATACCGCAATCTACACTCTTTTGGAAACACAATGACAGAAAAAATTTAAATTATGTGGGAACTTAGATAAAAACCATAAGGAGCTTAATAAATAAATGGAACTGAAACGCGCGCGAGATGCATAGCTTCATTTTCTTATCTCCGATCATCCTTCTCCTCGTCACAATCTATTCTTTCCAGTGGTGAATCTATATAGTCCCTGGGGGTGCAAATGCAAACCACCCCCCCCCCCCAAATAAAAAACAGTGTTAAAATCCAACTTTTCACCATATAAAAATTAAAATTTACACACCTACAAGGTAAATGCACCTCCCTTCCGATTCACTCTAGCTTCGCCACTGATTCTTTCTAGTGCCTAACATGCATGTTACCAAATTTGTCTGCTTATATATAATCTGCCTGCTAACACACTCTTATATATAGCCCCTAGCAGTGAAAATTGAAAACACATGAGTTCACACTTTCTCACTGAGCGACTCTATAGGTATGGTGACTAGTATTTCCTACTCCCTCTGTGTCGAAATATTTGTAACTTGACCATTCATCTTATTCAAAGAAATTATTGCAAACAGATAAAAAAAGCAAGTCAAGCTTAAAAATACCTACAATAGTAAAGCATGTAGTAGCTAGATAAAGTAGATGAATGGTAAAAAAGTTACAACAAATATTTCGATATAGAGGGAGTACAGTTTTGTTGCTAGCTGACAATCTTTATATGATAAAAGTTGCACTTCTGAGTAGTTGAGGTATTATGAAATGCACTTTCTTTAATTTGTAGCAAAATGGTATGTGCACCTAGATCACTAGATCATCGTTTCAAACCCAGTTTCGAAAAAGTCCTTACCCGAAGAACTTGATCGAAGAGGTACAAGAAAACGCGTCCACCACAAATAAATAAATTTGGAACTCCTCCAATCTAGATTCTAGAGATAAGGCAAACGGAAGTGCAGTAGTAATATGGTAGGTTTGTTGGAAAAAAAAATGCAACACTTTCGGTCGCTCTAATAGCTTCTATAATTAGGCTATTTATAACTCCTATAAAGCTTGAGCACGAACAAGACAGTACCAGACTACTACTACCACTCCTATATAGGAGTAACAAAAAGCTTTGTACCAAGTCCTTTTGCATTACCAAACAGTAGTGTCCCAAAAAATGTCAAAAAGGCATGCACTCTGCAAAAAGCACACAAAAAAACTTTTCTTCAGCGTCAGCATAATTGCCGCGCAAGTTCTTTCCATGACATTTTGGGGTGCCATCAGGCATGCCACAATAATTAGGTGCTTTGCAAATGCAATTCATGATGACCCATAATCCTGCCAAAAGATTCACATTTTAGAAACAGCATACACGAGAGAACCTCCCACTCGGGTCGTCCCCGCCTCGGGCGACTTGGGCAGCGGCGCCTGCACCCGGCGAGCGCCTCCTCCTCCGGCTTCCCCTCCGCCGCCTGAGGGGCCGACCAGGAACCCACGCGGGCCCCAAGGACGACCGCGGCGGCGAGGCTTTCTCTCGGCGACAGCGCTATTCCGGGGCGGCGGAGTGGCGCGGTGCGACCTCGTCGGCCTCGGCGACGACGGCGGCGAGGCGGCAAATCCGGGGTCCCCATGGCCAGATCCGACTTTCCTCGGGCTGGATCTACGACGTGCGGCTATGGGGGCTCCGAGGGCGGCGTCGGCGGGGTTGCGGCGGCGCTGGCTGCGGGGGGCGCAGATTCTGCGTCCCCAGGCCCGGACCCGGAGGCGGCGACTTCCGGAGCAGGGCTGCGGTGCGCGGGTCGGCGACGGCTGCGGCGCGGCGTCAACGATCAGGCAGCGGCGGTGGCTTCGCGCAGAGGTTGCGCCCGAGCTGCGACGGTGCGCACGCCGGCGGGGGCCTGGCTGCGGTGGCAGCTTGACCGAGCTGCGACCGCGGATAGCCGACCGTAGGCGAGGTGACGACGCCATGGTGGCGCCTCGCGCCCCTCGGAGGGCAGACCGGCACCATGGTGGCGCGGCTCTGTCTCCAGCGGCGCCCTGGTGGTGCGGCGGTTGCCTGCCCTGTTGTGCGAGGCGCGGCATCACGGTGGTCGGTGGTGCACGCCTTCTTCTGCGACAGGTGCGGGCGGCGGAAGGACTGCGGCGGCTGCTGGCCGTGTGACTTCGGTCGCGGTGGTGGCCGCGGGTGACAGCCACGGTGGCGCCGGGTGCGGCACTGCGCCGGCGCTTCGGCGGCGGGTTGTGCGGTGCTGCAACAGTGACGTCCCTCGGTCGGGACTTCCGCAGTGGTGGTGCTAGTTTGCCGCGGCGAACACTTGCAGTGGGTGGTCCATGCTCTGGGTGAAAGCCCTCGCCAGATTCCTTCTGGTGGAATGGCGGCAGCACCTTCGGGTGTCACTCTCCCTGTTGAGGGTGACATTTTGGAGCCGCTATCCTGCTGCACGACGTCTCTGGGTGAAAACCTGGTCCAGCTCCTGGATGAGCGACGACAGCGCCTGTGGGCATCGCAACCTTCTTGGAGGTGTCGTCTCTAGAGACACCGTTCGTTCGACGGCATGGTCGGCCTGCTGCTTGTGGTTGCTTCAGCTGGTGGTGACAACTCTGTCGTAAGGCATGCAGAAAGGGGGTTGCCTACCTCTCGCCAAGACGTCTGCTCTCCTGTTGGTGGCTGGAGGTCTTCACTCGGCTGTTTTTCGGCTGCTCGCAGCGTTCTGCGGCGCCTGGCGTTGCTTGGCAATCTCTAGTGCGGTGCGAGACATCGTTGAAGGACGGCGTTTGCGGCAACGGCAACCAGTGAGGACGTGGCCCGCAGCGGATCGCGGCAGGGTTTTCAGCACGGTTGAACTCACCCGGTGCGGTACAACGTCGGAAGACGGTGCGAGCGACATCTTCAGTCTTCTAGCTCGATGGTGGCGACTTGTGCGAGGGGGAAAGCAACGTGATGATTTCGAACCACGGTGGTGGTCTGGCGGCTTCATATGGGTCCCGGGGGGCGGGACGCCTCTTCTTACTACCTTGTCGGCAATTCCTGAAACGAATCCGGAGTGTGGAGTCGCGCGGCAGGTTTGGAGGTCCCCGCGCACGAGAGAGAGGCGTGCTGAGTGGCGGGTTGGAGGTCCCCGCGCACGCGAGAGAGACATCCAACGGCAGAAGCGGCGAGGCTCCCGCGTGTTGGGTTGTTTCATACTCGGTGTTCTTCATGTCGTTGGGCGGTCGGTTTGGGTGCAACAGCACTGCGGCGGTGGAACCTGCTCAGCAGTGACCCTCTCAGTGTGATGGTGTATGCCCCTCTGCTCCTATATTAGTGGTGGGTCACTTCAGCGGTTTCGATACACGCAAGAGTGCGGTCTGTAGGTGGAAACTGCGGTTGCGTTTTGTCTCCTCTGTCGTCGTTTGTGAGTAGATTTTGGTCGTGTTGATGTCTCATTCCAATCGGTCACTTGTGACAGAATCACCCAAAATAATTCCGGATTATCACCTAAGCCGGTCCACTTGGCTCATAAGCGATAACCAAGAGTTATTTTGTCGCCTCTGCCGGGTCATGCCCGGTAAATCACTACAACAGGATTGGTGATATGCGTTAAGCCCATGTTGACACATTTTATCTTACGTATTTATAAGTCAACTAAACATGAGAAAAGGGCATAATTGATAATATCAATATAGAATAGGGTGTCACTAACAGTTTTCCTGGAGTTTTAGAGAATTCTATATCTTGCAGGGACTAATCAAAATAATAGGAAAAGGAACAAGTCTAGAAGGCTCCGGAACACTCCCGAACTGACGTGACTTAATCTCCAAGGAAAGAAGCATCTAGAAGGGACGAGAAGACACCACACGAAGGCAGGACCCACATGGGTCCCACCACAGGCCGACCGGCCCTGTGGTGGGGCCAATCGGCCTGGGCCCACGTCCTCTCAGGCCCCGCTTCCAGTATGCTCCAGAAGGTTCCTCCACCGACCCATAAAACCATATCTTGGCCGTTGATCAAGGTCGGTTTGATCCGATGGTGCTATGAAGAGTTGTAATCCTAATACGGATCGATGACGTGGCGATTCCTTGGCTGCTACTCCACCTCGGGCTATATAAGCAGCCCAGGGGCGCCCCCAGGAGGCCATCATCTCCTCATTAGCTATCTACAGAGCAAAAGCTAGGGTTTCAATTAGAAGAGAGATCCCTCAAGTTGTCTAGTTCATCTAGTTGTAATCAAGATCAGGGAGAGAGCTGAAGAGCCGGACCTGTCGGATCTTCTTCAACTTTGTAATCTTGCAGCAACTAGTTCGTCTTCAGCAATCTCCAGGTTCTTCATTTATTATTTCTAAGCATTTATTAATTTCAGTTCTTGCCTTACAATATTTACTGGATCTCTGCTTGTATTGAGTGCTCTAGTCGTCAGTACTAGATTAGAGCAGTAATCTTTAGTGTAGACGTGCAGCCTGTTCGTTTGGCTGGTGGCTGGTGGCTGGTGCTGATTTGTTCTGAGAGAAAAGTACTGCTGGCTGGTTGCTGGTGGCTGGTTTGTTCTGAGAGAAAAGTACTGCTGGCTGGTGGCTGATAAGCCAAACGAACAGGGCGGTGGTGTCTAGACTAGGGTTTACCTGAGGTTGCGCCTAATCCTACGGTTAGTTGTGGTAGCCCCAGGGGTGACAGCCCTGTTTGGCCTGTGTATGCCATGACGTTTGGGTTGGTGTTTTCGTAGAGCTTTTGGCAGCCTTCTTCCAACTACTTTCTTCCCAGTCTTTTTCGAGAGTTGGAACGGACCTGTTGCTCCGAAGTAGATAAAGTATAGTGAGCCTTTAATTAGATAAAACCACTTAGAAAAAAAATCAACATCTCTTTACCCATCTTATCTATCTTCCCTTGGACGATTCTAATCCTTCTAGTACATTTCACGTTCCCCGTGGAAATCGATACTCTGGAATACTTCCGGGTGAAAGCTACATCGGTATTCGTGCGCTTGCGGATTTCTCTGTTTGCGTTAATTTATACCAACAAGCTTTTCTGGCGCCGTTGCCGGGGAACGGTAGCTGTGCTGGTTTAGAACCAAGTTTGTCCTTTTACCCTTTTTACCCTTTCCACATGGACTTCACTCCAATCTATAAATTCTTTGCTCCAAAGGGCGACTTGTTGGAGCCTCCACCATCATCACACCCCATTCTTACAGATGGCTATGAGCTTCGCCCTGCTCTTATAGCCATGGTTCGGGAGCAACCCTTCTCTGGGTTAGCAGATGAAGATCCGTACACCCACCTTAGGGAATTCGAGCACTTGTGTTCCTGCCGCAATATTGCTGGCATGAAACAAGAGACCATTAAATGGAAATTATTTCCGTTCTCCCTTGAGGGGAGAGCGAAAAAGTGGTATGCTCATTCTGTAAGAAACGTAAATGGAAACTGGGATGAACTTCGAGACAAGTTTTGTCTTGCATTCTTCCCTCTTTATAAAATTGCTGACCTTAGAATTGAAGTGCTTACATTCAGACAAAAAGAGAAGGAGACTCTAGGAGCAGCCTGGGCTAGATTCATAAGCCTTACCAATTCTGGTCCAAACCTTTCCTTGCCTGACCATGTCCTGTACTATCACTTTTACCTCGGTCTTAACAAGGAAGCTGCTCTACATCTCGACATCACTTCAGGAGGTTCTTTCTCACATAAAATTGTTAGTGAGGGAAAAGCCATTCTTGAGAAAATCCTTGAAAATACCCCCTACACTGGCATTTTTGATGAGCCACCCGAAGAAGAAGAAACCGAGCCAAGCCCCGAACAACAAGAAGAGACACACGCAGCCGAATCTAAAATTCCTATACAACCTGCTAATGATTTGGTTGCCATAGAACCTTCCACTATGGGAACACAACACACTCTAGACAACACTCTAGAGAGTGATGAATCCCATCCTTGCACATTTTTCTCTGAAATCGAGGTAGATCTTTTTGAAGATTTTGGCAATGCCTCAAAATTTCCAATGCAAGTAAAACCTCTGGTGCACTCTGCACCATTTGAGGATGGTCCAAACAATGATCCATTCTTAATGGATCACATTAAAGGACTATCATCCATCATGAGCCATGAGTGGTTGGTAGAAATGGAGCTGTCCACTGAGGTAGCCTGAATCATTTCCCCTTTGGAGACTATTTCTTGCAAAATTAAAGGGACCACCATAGAGGCTCATTATAGTCCGACTGTTGGGATGAACATCATTTCATGGTCTTTAGCTCAACAACTTTGCCCTAATGAGTCTTTGATCCCATCTCACAAGCTTCTAAAAATTCCTTCTGGAGTTATTCTTGAAAGCTGTGGGGTCATAAGGACTATTATGTTACGCATAAGAGGATCCGAGTATTTTCTAGATTTTCACATCTATGACATCTCGGACATGTCTATCTTGATTGCTGTACCTTTTGGGACGCTAATTCAAGAACGACCAAATCAGGGTCTTTTGAATCTAAAGCTAGGAAATTCTCCTATCGCCATCTCTCTTGCACGATCACATAATGCGATAGCAGAACCCAAGCCCAAGAAAAACCCTATTGAGGATGTCATCTCTAGAAAACATGGTCGAACCAGTTTTTGATATTGAACACTTCATTGAAGAAGAGGAAGAACTGGCAGAGCCTTTTGAACTAGATCTAACGGAGGTGCCACCACGACCCTCAATTGAGCTAAAACCACTTCCTCCTGGTCTGAAATATGTCTTTCTCCATAATAACCAAGAAACTCCAGCCATTATCAGTGACAAGCTTTCCCAAGAAGAAACCATTAAGATTGTCACCGTCCTAGAAAGACATAGATCAACCATAGGCTACTCACTCGAAGACCTCATAGGGATTAGTCCCGCTCTCTGCATGCATCGTATTCCTATCGATCCCGATGCACAACCCTCGAGGGAACCACAACAGAGGCTTAACAATGCCATGCGAGAGGTTGTTATGAAAGAGGTTCTTAAGCTTTTTCACGCCGGGAATATTTATCCTGTGCCACATAGTGAGTGGGTTAGTCCTATCCAAGTTGTGCCAAAGAAAGGAGGAATAACAGTTGTTAGAAATGAGAAAAATGAACTCATTCCTCAGCGCACTATCACTGGGTGGCGGATGTGTGTTGACTACCGAAAACTTAACAAGGCCACAAAGAAAGATCACTTTCCGTTACCCTTCATCGATGAGATGTTGGAACGGCTTGCAAAACACTCTTTCTTTTGTTTCCTTGATGGGTATTCTGGATATCACCAAATCCCAATCCACCTTGATGACCAAAATAAGACAACTTTCACATGCCCGTATGGAACTTACGCATACCGACGAATGTCGTTCGGATTGTGCAATGCTCCAGCTTCTTTCCAATGGTGCATGATGTCTATTTTCTCTGAAATGATTGAAAAGATTATGGAGGTATTCATGGATGACTTCACCGTCTATGGCAAAACCTTCGATGATTGCTTGAAGAATTTGGACAAGGTTTTACAGAGATGTGAGGAAAAGCACTTAGTCCTAAATTGGGGAAAATGCCATTTTATGGTTTGAGAAGGAATAGTGCTAGGACATAAGGTGTCCGAATATGGGATAGAAGTGGATAGAGCAAAGATAGAAGTTATTGAACAACTTCCACCTCCCACAAATGTGAAAGGAGTCCGAAGCTTTTTAGGCCACGCAGGGTTCTATAGGCGATTCATCAAAAACTTTTCTCAAATTACTAGACCCCTGACTAACCTCTTAGCCAAAGATGCACCTTTTGTCTTCAACAATGAGTGCTATGAATCCTTTCAAATCCTCAAAAATGCACTCATCTCAGCTCCAATCATCCAACCACCTGATTGGATGCTACCTTTTGAGATCATGTGTGATGCTAGCGATTTTGCTGTGGGAGCCGTTCTTGGCCAAACTAAGAACAAAAAGCACCATGCTATATATTATGCTAGCAAAACCTTATCTGGACCACAACTCAATTACACTACCACTGAAAAAGAGTTGTTGGCTGTTGTCTATGCTATAGACAAGTTTAGATCTTACTTAGTGGGGGCGAAGGTTATTATTTACACGGATCATGCAGCTCTTAAATACCTCCTCACAAAGAAAGATGCTAAGCCTCGGTTGATCCGATGGATTCTTTTGCTTCAAGAGTTTGACATAGAAATAAGAGACAAGAAAGGAGTAGAGAACTCGGTAGCTGACCATTTGTCTAGGCTTCCGTATAAGGAAACATATGAGATGCCTATTAATGACTATATGAGGGACGACACGCTCCTCAAGATCACACACTCCGACCCTTGGTACGCGAATATTGTGAATTATTTGGTTTCAGGTTATGTAGCACCAGGGGAGGATAAGAGGAAACTCAAATATGATGCTCGTTGCCATTTATGGGATGATCCATATCTTTATTGAGTATGTACTGATGGACTGCTACGGAGATGTGTCCCAATAGAAGAAGGGTTGAAGATTATAGACAGATGTCATGCATCACCTTACAGAGGACATTATGGAGCATACCGTACACATGCTAAGATCTGGCAAAGCGGATTCTACTGGCCAACAATGTATCAAGATACAAAGGAGTATGTGAGAAGATGCGCTAGATGCCAGAGGCATGGAAATATTAATACTCGGGATGCAATGCCACTCCAGAACAACCTCCAAATAGAGTTGTTTGATGTCTGGGGAATTGACTACATGGGACCATTTCCAAGGTCTGGAGATGCTGAATACATCTTGGTGGCAGTTGACTATGTGTCCAAGTGGGTAGAAGCACTGCCATGCCGAGCCAATGATTCAAAGCACGCCAAGAAGATGTTTCATGAAGTAATATTCCCAAGATTTGGCACACCTCGACTGGTCATAAGTGATGGAGGATCACATTTCATTGACAAGTCCTTCAGAAAGTTTTTGGCGGAATATGGAGTAAAACACAACATTGCAACTCCCTACCATCCTCAAACAAGTGGTCAAGCGGAGACATCAAATAAGCAAATCAAGAATATTCTACAAAAGACTGTAGATGAAATGGGAAAGAAATGGAAATACCTTCTCCATGATGCACTATGGGCATATCGAACTGCATACAAAACACCCATAGGTATGTCACCTTATCAGCTTGTATATGGAAAAACATGCCACTTGCCTGTTGAATTGGAATTCAAAGCTCATTGGGCGATCAAGTGATGGAATATGGACCTCCATATAGCTGGAAAGAACCGCCAGATGCAAATATCAGAGCTAGAGGAATGGAGAGAAAAAGCTTATCACAGTTCCAAGATTTATAAAGAAAGAACAAAAAGGTGGCATGACAAGAGAATCAAGCATAAGGAGTTCAAAGTTGGAGATAAAGTTCTACTATTCAACTCAAGAGTGAAGCTCTTCGGTCATGGAAAACTTAGAAGCAAATGGGAAGGGCCATTCGAAGTACTTGAAGTTGCACCACATGGCGCTATCACACTTCAGGATGATACAGGTAACACATTTAAGGTAAATGGCCAACGTTTGAAAGTTTTTCTAGAACCTGAAAACTTAGAAGAAATTGACTTAATTGAATTTTTGCAATTCAATGATCCTATCTAAAAGAGTAACTCCTAGAAACTTTAGGCGACAAAAGCTTGAGTGGCCATCCACTAATGCTTAACCTATTCCACAAGTTTTGTTGTCTATTTGAGTTTAGCGGGATTCAAGAGAGAGAGACATGATAGGATGACACCATCGACGCTGTCTACCTCAACTTCCACAACCCGACTTCAAGATCCAGCTTGGGGGAGAGCACCCCCAGTTACCACGATAAGTATCACTGTCCTATGTTTTTAGAGTTAATAAGTATTAATTAAAAGTCTTAGTGTGTTAAAGTCTGAATAAATGCTAGAATCTACTAGTTGGATTTTCGCTTTATGCTAGTATCACTGATGATTTATGCTTGGAAATAATGAATAGTTGCTCCGCCATAATTCCTCTTAAATACTTAGTTTTCAGACTTAGATTCTCCTAAAGCTTTAAATGCTTAAATTGCTCTAAACTCAAAACCTGTGGGAAGCACGTGCTTAATCTAAGTCTAGGCTTCAGAGGATAAGGTTCATGAAAAGTTGAGCTGCTATTTATCATATTCCTAGAGACACTTGATTCCTGGTTTTATTCTTTGAAAATCATAAAAGGTTTACATGATGAGTTCCTGTATTTATGACCCTTGAGAGCTTGTCATACACATCAAGATTATCCCACTCCACCAAATACGCTGCTTCTGACCCGGAAGTACGCATCCCCATACTCCATCAAGCCACAAGTCATGTTACAAAATAGCTCATGCAAATCTTGGATATGTCTCTCTCAATGTTGTGTGTCAAAAAGATTCTGGGGCTACATTCGAAAAAAAGAAAAAAAAGAGAAAAAGAAAGTATATGAAAGTAAAAGTGAGACGAGAGAGGGAGAGAAAAGGACATGTGTCATACTAGGTGAGAAGGGCCTACCTCCCTGAAAAAAATATAAATAAATTTAGAGATGAATAATGGACACGTGTCCGAGGGCGAGTAGAGCCCACATCTCTAAGGAGAGAGAAAAATGGACAAAAGTCTGGGGCGAGTAGAGCCCACCTCTCCAAGAATGGACAGCCCAGATCTTAACAATTTTAGAAAGAGAGATGTAGTCCAAGAGCTTGAGAAAAGAAAAGAAAAAGGCTAAAGGCTTACCACCTTTCACCCTCATCCATCCACCACTATCATCCCACCGTACTTATCTTACCACGTGTGACTCCACTACTTATACCATCTACTTGAGAGGGTCATACACAGGATCTCTGAGTTTTATTTAAAAATTTTGCAAAACCCCAGGATGATAGTTGATCAAAGAACTTGAGACATAGTGCTTGACTTGATTGTTCTGTCTTTTGATTGCTTAAGATTTATGTAAAACCTACAAGCCATGGTTAAAGGTAAGAGAGAGCAATCTTGTTAGAGGAGGATCTATTTGAAGACCACAATATCTTTTGAGGTGTAAAAGCGTAGTAGCAACTCCTGATCATACTTCAGCATAGCTTTGCTAGGGACTAGCAAAGCGTAAGCTTGGGGGAGTTTGTTGACACATTTTATCTTACGTATTTATAAGTCAACTAAACATGAGAAAATGGCATAATTGATAATATCAACATAGAATAGGGTGTCACTAATAGTTTTCCTGGAGTTTTGGAGAATTCTATATCTTGCAGGGACTAATCAGAATAATAGGAAAAGGAACAAGTCTAGAAGGCTCTGGAACACCCCCGAACTGACGTGACTTAATCTCCAAGGAAAGAAGCATCTAGAAGGGACGAGAAGACACCACGCGAAGGCAGGACCCACATGGGGCCCACCACAGGCCGACCGGCCCTGTGGTGGGGCCGATCGGCCTGGGCCCACGTCCTCTCAGGCCTCGCTTCCAGTATGCTCCAGAAGGTTCCTCCACCGACCCATAAAACCATATCTTGGCCATTGATCAAGGTCGGTTTGATCCGATGGTGCTATGAAGAGTTGTAATCCTAATACGGATCGATGATGTGGCGATTCCTTGGCTGCTACTCCACCTCGGGCTATATAAGCAGCCCAGGGGCGCCCCCAGAAGGCCATCATCTCCTCATTAGCTATCTACATAGCAAAAGCTAGGGTTTCAATTAGAAGAGAGATCCCTCTAGTGGTCTAGTTCATCTAGTTCATCTAGTTGTAATCAAGATCAGGGAGAGAGAGGAGGGAGCTGAAGAGCCGGACCTGTCAGATCTTCTTCAACTTTGTAATCTTGCAGCAACTAGTTCGTCTTCAGCAATCTCCAGGTTCTTCATTTATTATTTCTAAGCATTTATTAATTTCAGTTCTTGCCTTACAATATTTACTGGATCTCTGCTTGTATTAAGTGCTCTAGTCGTCAGTACTAGATTAGAGCAGTAATATTTAGTGTAGACGTGGTGTCTAGACTAGGGTTTACCTGAGATTGCGCCCAATCCTACGGTTAGTTGTGGTAGCCCCAGGGGTGACAGCCCTGTTTGGCCTGTGTATGCCATGACGTTTGGGTTGGTGTTTTCGTAGAGCTTTTGGCAGCCTTCTTCCAACTACTTTCTTCCCAATCTTTTTCGAGAGTTGGAACAGACCTGTTGCTCCGAAGTAGATAAAGTATAGTGAGCCTTTATTAATTCTCACAAAAAGTATGGGTGTGGTGTGATGATGAACTAATTACTTCTTTGATGGTGATTGTGTGCACATCTAAGCAATTTAACTTAGTAAACTTCACCAAACAGTATGAGGTGTGTTAAAATATTATAACTAGGAACTAAACATAAAAACCTTAAATAAACTCAAATAATAAATATAAACCTATTTATTCAATTCCTAGCTAGCCATTCATCAAAAATTCATATTAATTGAAAATCACTCCAACTGTTCTGAAATTTTTCGCACAGCAGCATATGACTAATTCAAGCTTAAATACCAAAATTTAGTTCCTGATTACTTATAAATTAATTTACATAAAAAAGACAAATTTCAGCCTAACTTAACTTCATTAAATCCTACAAAAAGATTTACTAATCTTTTTAACCTAAAATTTTTCCTACAGGCCATTTATGTCAAAACTAAGCTCCTGATAAACACACACAAATAGATCTAACATATTTTTCAAGTTATTCATTTAACATCCTTCACAAGAGTAAATCCAAAACATCATTCAAACAAGTTCCTAAAATCATCATTATTTTTCCAGAGATACTAATCATCATGACAAAAACCTAGGGTGCATTGGTGCTTAAAGACCTAGGGCGCATTGATGCATTGGATGACAAAAACCTAGGGTGCATTGGTGCTTAAAGAAAAGGTTTCTTGACGGGACTATAAAAAGCATCAAGCTTAACCTAGCATAAAGATTCCAAAAATCATAACTATAAATCTACACATCAAACATGTGTAAAACTTGGTCACAGATCTAAACATGGCATGAAGAATAACATATCCAAATTTCATCTCCATTGCATGAGTACATTTTGAACTACAATAAAAATACCTCAAACTGAGTTTGAATTTTCATTTTAAAACTATACAGAAAAACCCTATACACCTTTTCTAGAAAAGGTAGATCTCATCACAAGGAAACCAGCAAAATTGGATTTGATTTTTTTGATTTTTTTACGATTTTATAGGGATTTTACAAGATTCAGCCTGGACACCCTAGATCTGAAAATCGGTTTCTTACAAACAGGTCCCTGGGTTTTGCGTTCTAGCCCCTAAAAAGATCTCAGACCTTGCAATGTAGTCCCTAGTCGCGGCAAGCGACGGGGATCGCCGGAATCCGGCTAGGGGAAGGCCGTGCTTGGCCGGGAAAGGGTGGGGGAGTGGTCCTTGCTCACATAGGGTTCCATTCCTCTGGTTGGAAGGGTCGGAGGAGGTGCCGGCGGCGGTGCTTGGCGGCGCCGTGGAGCTGTGGCCGCCGGAGCTCCGTCTCCGGCGAACAGAATGTCGTGGAAGACAGGTTGAAGGGCCGGGGAGGTTCGGTGGAGTCAATGTGCGGCTATGGTGTCCTCCGACGGCCAGGAGGTGGTTTGGAAAGGAGATCTCGCTGTGAAGCTAGGGCGGACGGCAATGGCGGCCACGGAGTCCGCCTGCGGCTCTGTTTTGGGCGGCGAGGCAGCGCGAAACGGGGAGGAGTAGTCGAGGGAGTCTCCCGGCCAGCTAGGCGGCCACTTGGCACGCTCGCGAGCCTCGCCTGGCGGGTGGGCAGTACCGCGATGCGGCGCGTGGCGTTGCGGCCGATGCGATTCGCGCCTAGGCGCGGCGTACGGCTCGTGGGCCATGCGGAGTCCCCACGGCCGGGCGTGGTCCACCGCGGAGACCTCAAGGCGTCTGTACACCGAAGGACGCGGGTGGTGACGCGTGGAAGCTCGGGTCGCGACGCTCGTGGCCCAGAGCGCGTGGATGCCGGCACGGAGCGCCATTTTAATTTATTTGCCCCTTTTCAACCGAGCATAACTTGGTATTTTTGAACTAAAGTAAAAATTCGCCAAAAATGAAAGTTGTAGAGCAATCATAGGGCTACAACTTTTACAAAGGGCGACCTATGTTTTGGTGAATAGATTGACAGGAAAAAACGTGGTGAAGTTGCAGTTTTTCCACGGCTGGAATTACTGTTCACAGGGACTTTATCTCGATTTTTAGTTAATTTGCACTCAAAATTCGAACTTCCGACCAATATGAAAAATGTGTTCCCAGAAACAAGGAAAAACTTTTATATTGACAGAATTTGAAGTTCTATAGTGAAATTTGGAGAACGCGCAAGAAAATCAAATCAGCCTTTTGGAGCTCTAGGGGTTTGACCAAAATTTTGAGATTTTGACCAAGGTCTTATTTGCAAAATTGATCACCATCATGTTAAACATGCTTAGGAACTAACTATTATTGATTATCATGACTAATTGAAGTACTTAACTTAAGTAACATCAGGGATGTTACATCACTGAGTATCGTCGAGCGGTAACCCGTGTTGATGTCCCAATCCAACCGGACGAGTTTATTTTTTTATTTCTTTTCTTTTTTCTGCCTATGATATTTCAAGATCATAGTCTGTATTTCTTCTTCTGTATCAATGAAACACGTCCGGCCAAACTACCTCTCCACTCTCATGGACGTACGGTCTTCGCTGAACCACAGCAGGAAATGCTTTGCACCACATTCAACAACCATTTTAGCTTCATTCAACAAATGTTCAAAACAGAGTTTCCGTGAAACGTCGACGGTACCGGTCCCCTTCTCAAAATTCGATACCAGCTACAAATAAATGAAAAAAAAGAGAGCTAGAGTTTCGGTCGGTTGAAAGTTCATTTTTAAACCACTTCCATTCCGAAAAAAAAATCAAATTTTGATTCAATAATTCCAGGAGAAAACTTACAAGTAAATGCAGGGTATTACCAGTAGTAACCTGGCTTTTACTTGATCCCCGGCAGAGAAATACAAATTGGCAAATGAAACCCTGTTTGGGAAGCTTCAGAAGTACATTTCATGGCAATGGACTCTTCTCCATGGCTGCTGGCAGGGCCAGCAGCTGCTTTGCCCCATTTGAGCAGGCACTGGTTGTTACCGGCACATCAAGATTCAATTCAAAGACACTGGGAATGTGTCCATGACGTGTCCCTTCTGCCATCCTCTGGATTGCTTTGCTCTGGAGGAGGACGACGACGGGATGGGCGATCATGACACGTCAAGGACATGAACATGTGCCTGCTGGGCCTTAGGCCTTGTAGAGATACTGTCCATAAAAGCAGCCGTGCTCTACACTCGAGGCCTACAAATTTTAGGCACTTGATCAAATCTGTTGCTAAGGGCTTGTTTCTGCATGTTTTTGTTTGGTGATGCCAAATATTGAGAAGGTGGAACTGTACAAGATGTTGTTTCAAACAAGTTTCGCACCTGCAGACATCGAGTTAGCAGCAGAATTAACAGTGAATGGTTAGTGCCCATTTCAGATTCAGAAACATGCACATGAACCCCCCTCATCTCTTTCCAAGATTCATATGCAATTGGGAAGGAACAGTAACTGGTGCCGTTTCAGATTCAGAGCCAGGTAGTAGCAATTGCTGATGCCCTCATGACTGGTATCTGTCTTGGGGGAGCCAAAAGGAATACTTGTCATGCTTTTGTTTCTTTGCTGAACATGGTTATTACCAGCAAAAAGGGGGAGCCCCAACATTTATTCAATTGCTTCAGGGTTTTGAGAAGGGAAAGGGCAACATTTATCAGCAGAAAGAAACGTCCTGACCTGATAGACATGCTCATGTTGGCAAAGTTACTATTTGCACATAAAACAATCAGACTGTGACAGTGATACTGATACCAACCAGCTACTCCATTCTGATGCGCCGCCTAACAGTTGGTGCCAAGTGCCTCCTTCCAAGAGCAACAAAAAAGCTAATCCCTAGATGCAAACCTTATAGCCTGCAACCATTATGCTATTGTAATAAAGACATGGAGATGAGGATGCCTGCAAGGAAGCTTGCAGGGATGGAGAAATCATGACGCCTGCACACTGAATCTCATGAACCTACGCTCATTTATCAGTTCATGTGGGAGCAAGAACTATAGATACTTATTCTGTAACTGAAAGGAATTTCTCTTGAATGGGTTTGCATGCAGAATCTCTGGATGCTTACACACTGCCCATGGGCCTTGGAAGCACGTGATGCGTCTGGCACGGGAAGAGGCCCATGGGCCATTTTCAGCCTCGCTCGCTGGAGATGGAATTGGAGATGAAATAAAATCCAGCATGTTCTGATCCAACCTGCCCTATAACCTTCTTTTAACATCCCACTGCACTTTGTTTTTTGAGTAACAGAAGTACAACTCCCCACCCTCTTATACATCTATGGGATGTAAAGATGATGAAAATGGGATTTAGGCTATTGCTAACTCTTCTTTTGATACATGGACAATCATAGGGGTATGAAGAAATTGGTTAACCTGAATTAATCGCTTCAACTCAGTAATCGAAAGTTTCAGGGCAGTTAATTATTGCACAAAAGCCAAAGCGAAGTCACCGACCACTTGTATCAATGTGGGTTTTCCCGCATCAACTTTAGGGTACTCCCAATGGTACATTAATGGGTAGTTTCTACCTCTATTAAATAACTTGTCAATTAATTAAAATGGTGATGTGGCAGCCTATTTAATGAGAAAAGAGATGGAGAATCATAGAAATGGTTTCTTCGTGAAGAAACCAAGTCTTCTCTTGAACCAATGCACCAAAAAACCATGAAATTACTATTGGAAGAAACTACTAATTTCTAGAGGACTCATGGCACTTTCTCATTGGAGGAAGAAGTTAGAGTTGAAAGAGAGAAAGAGAAAATAATTATTACTCGAAGACACTACCACTGTGTAAGATAGTTTTTATAAATGATTTCTTGTGCTATGTAAACCATGTTAGTTTCTTTCATTGGGACTGCCCTTATTAGTTAACAGAAGGCTTTTTAAAAAGTTAACCACTTAGGGCAGTCCCAATAGTCCACGTAGGATGGAGTCAATCCCTAATAAATGAGGTGACACATCAGCAAATTGGTGACATAACAACATAGTTAATGAAGAAAGTGGAGGAAAACACAAGATCTGATTTCTTCCTCAAGACTCGGCCTTCTCACGTGAATCAAGACCGCAAGATCCAGCAAAATCGCCATTGGGAAGACTTGACTGGAGTCCTGCGGGTATGCTCCTCCCCTCCATTGGTAAGAGATAAGGAAGAGAGAAAAGCGACATTTATTAGGTGAAGACACCAACTGTTGGGAAGATGTAGATCTATAGATGAATTTTGATGATGTGGCTCTCTTGGACTTCGCACATAATTTCTACCATAGAGACTGCCCTTATGCGGCGTGAGCTGGTGAACAATTCATGCAAGAAAATAAAAAACTTTCCTTTCAACGATGAGGCTTAATAGAAAATATTTCAGTAGTTTTGGACTTCGATTCAGTGTTTTTTTTAATCTTCTCTTCTCATTGATGGGTACAAACAAAAATCACCTTATTAGTAGCTTCATCAACAACGAAGAGGTCAATTTTTTTCAAGGTCACGACACTTGCGCCCCAACATAAACTTCAATGGTTGGCAGTTGGCAGATGGATACAGATAAATTAGACTATGGGTTAATTGTAATGTGTCCATGCTCAAAGTTAACCATACACAGTGAGCATCCATGTCCATGTTAGAAAAATATTTTCCTTTTACTGATGAAGCTTAAGGAAAATTCCAAGGTTGTCTTAAACTACATACTAATTGGACGATTGTCAGCTGTGTTAGAAATTTGCTAAAACATGAATCAATTATTGTTGTTGTGCCTGAACCATGATCTCTATTTCACCCTTTGTTTACCCTTAACACTTCGTGTGTGTGTGTGGGTGTGTGTGTTTCGCCTTTCATGATTTCCTGTGGGTTTAATCTCTAGCCTACCCAACTTGCTTGGGACAAAAGGCTTTGTTGTTGTTGTTGTTGTATGAATCAATTATTTCAGTTCTAGCTAGCAATTTCAGGTTTGGGATGATGCAGTATCACTAGGGCATTTGCACGAAGCACCCATGCAAAAAATCCTGATTACAAGTACCATTTACATACAGTGATCTGCTGAACAATTCATGTAAGGATCTTACACTGATGAAGTTCAGGAAATATCTGGTATTTATAAACATAACAAAGGCCGCTAATTTTTCCAAAGAAGTTTCAGGCTTGGATTCATTGTTTTTTAAAGTCTCTTCACACTGAACGGTAGAAACCAAAAACCACCTTATTTTCGTAGCTTTTAACAACAACAACAACAAAGAGATGAACATTTTATTGGAGGTCACAGCACTAGTGACCCAACATGCATGAGCAACTGTCTCTCATCGTACTACACAGAGAAAATAGTGCCCATTAAAAGGTAAAACGGAAAGGATGCCATATGCTCAGATTAAAAAGGAGAGCATGCAAGACTATCCAGCACCAGCTCCAAGCAGCCTCATCTCTCCTAACAAACTTAGGCTTTGATCTTCAAGCACTCGGTTTTCACCATGGGGGCAAGGAAGGCCAGCTTGTCGGCGCAGTACATCGGGGTGTCGATGACCTCCTTGGTGCGGATTGCATTGTGAGAAAGTGCTCTTGGTGATTCCAAGGCTTCCCTTTCATCCTCCATAATTGTGTCAAGGATCTTTGGGAACCTAGCACGACGCCTGATGATCGATGGCAGCTTCGATGGCGCAACCTCCATGGCAAATCGGTCGGCGAATTGATCCATGTGGATATGCTATGGTGATGCGAGATGGCCTAAGAATGTAGGGAGAGCTGAGAGAGGAGCTTGGGTTGAAGGATAGAAAGAGTGTGTTCAAGGGGGCATTTGTCTATTGCTTAATGTTGCTTCTCTTCTTGGTGCCTGCTGGCTCCCAAGAGGTTATATGGAGGTTGAAGAATAGGAAGAATAATGTGTTCAGGGGGCATCAGGCTAGGCTATTGCTTATTGCTTGCTTTGTGCTGATGCCTGGCTCCCAAAGGTAGCCTTTTGGGGGTTTATATAGCCCATTCTCCATGGACATTTTGCAAGCAGTCACTGCACATGAACATTGACGTGGTCCTTATGAGAGGAAATAGGACACTAATTTCTAAAGGCGGTTTTCGCGGAGAATGAATGAGTTTAAAGCGAATGTTGGAAGCAGACAATGACCATCAATCAGAAGATGGCCATACATGTCAACAGAAAATTCAGGGGTTATGTAATCATATGGAGCTGTAACCGTGCACGCTGATATTATGTGAGGATAAGACACTAACCGTGCAAACGAGGAAAAGATGGACTCACACCTTTTTAGTGTCCCTTTCAAGAAACACAGAAATATTTTCGAAGAGAACATGAATTATTTTATGTTATCTAGCAAAAAAAAAAAAACAGTTTGGGTTTTCAATAATATCATAATTGAGCTTCTAAGTAATAATACAAATACACTGTCACATTAATATCGAGACCTATCCAGTACGAGCGAGTTTATTTTCAGAAGTATAGATTTTTTTTTACTCATTTCTTTAAAGATCTACGGGAGCCTTTCCCCAAAATTGCACAAATCGTGCTTTGATGATTATTTTTCACAAAAGAAATGTTCAAGACCCCTTTTCATGTTTACGTATAACACATCACAGTATTTCATATTTAAAAAACCATGGAATACAGTATTAACTATTTAGCACTCTTAGCAAACTAGCATTCATTTGCCTGTCCAAAGTGGAAGAGTACACAACTAGCTAATCTACAAAACCAATCTTCTAAAGTATCTAAAAAAATTTCCTCAAAATTAAGAACCATTTCATGCACAAAACCTGCTTGCAGTAACTGAAATATATGACAGAGCAATATGATCATGGGCAATGTACAAAAAGTGATTGATACCAAACTAATTAAGGCCCCAGGATCCGACCTCCTGCACTCGCCTTGATTTTTATGAACGGACGATTTTCCGCAGCAATTGCAGATGATGACAGGCTTAATTTAATTCTCGATGAGGTACCTGGCAATTGCATACACGGAAGTGCACAGGGCCTCTCTGTAGGTGGTTGCCAATGGTTACCTGGCGGCGAGGGCAGCCGCACCACGACGCCGCGATGGTAGGCCGTTGCTTTCTTGCGGCTTTTGGCAGTGAATGTCCCGGATCATGACAGGTCGCGAGGTGACCTCTATGATCTGGTCCGTTGGCGCCGGATGCCGCCACGTCCATTGTTCGGGTTCTGTTTGGAACGTAGGAATTTCGTTGTGTTATGTCATGGTGTCAGATCATCATGTTTGGAATGCAGGAATTTCTTTGAAAAACGGTCGACCCGGCGCAAGCCGGCACGGAATGAAAAAAAATCACGAGCTACCAATGTCACTGCTAATCTCCAACCTTTTGGGTAAACATTTGCTTAATTGACGGCGCGCGATAATCACAAAGAAAAAAGAAGAAGAAGAGGAAGCCATTTGACCTCAGATAGATGGTACAGCGACGCCCTGAATGCCAAATCGCCAACAGCACGGGTGGCAGCGACGTGCCGCCATTGATGGCGCGAGCGAGCACCCACCGGCGGCCGGCATCACTCGCCGGCCAGTCGCTGCGAGGCCAACACAAGCTCGACAGCAAGACACCCCGGCCCGGCAGCTATGGTCCAAAGGCCACCTCTGCTAATCTGCTATGATACATGCTAATAAAAACATTACACAAGATGTAAACCAACTTCTCAAGATAACTCTGCATGT
This sequence comes from Cenchrus fungigraminus, assembly GCA_036936925.1. NCBI lineage: Eukaryota > Viridiplantae > Streptophyta > Magnoliopsida > Poales > Poaceae > Cenchrus > Cenchrus fungigraminus. The sequence goes on along the minus strand of CM072769.1, from coordinate 55,399,706 downwards.
GCTATTTTTTTTGGCATTCAAACCAAATTTCAATCTGACATATGGCCAAAATTCAGATAGTTCGACTGCAAGCAACACAAAACGATATCTGCAGCTGTAGTTGGTACGATGGTACCGCTACAGCACCGGCTTTTCTGTGCCACCGGCAGTGGCACCAGAAGCAAGATTTTGATCTGAAAGCATTGGGATGATGGGTCACTCTTGCCTCAACCAGGATCCAACTATCCAAGAGCCACAAACCGCATGTTGCTGTCAGGCAGATCAGCAAGATCTAGCACGAGATCCACACAGCAGGTTATCTGAGGATCAGAGAGGAGAGCTTCCACAGAAATCTGACTTAGAGATTTGTTCCTGATAGCATAAGGATGAAGAACATAGAGTATCCATATAGTATTTAAACAGGAATGCACGAAGAATTAACACAGACTTTTCATCACAGATGAAAAAAATAAATAAATTGAGTTACGGCCAAACCATGCTAATAGATCTGACTAGTGTTACTAGAACATAGAATATCCATATTTCTGTTGGTGAGGAAAACAGAAATCGGGAATGTGCTCCAGATTGGGCAGCAGAAAACTGTCAACAAATAACTTCAAAAAAAAAAAACTGTCAACAAATAATTTTTTTCCTTTAGATCCTGAATTCCTGATATTTCTTTTTACCATGACTAACAGAATCGCCGTACAAAATACGCAATGAATAGTTTTCACAACAGTGTATCTCAATTTCAGGAACAGTAGAGCAAAATCTAGAAGATATCACTATATCATGATGTTAATATTTGGTCACCATGCAGTTCAGACGTGTGGAACAACCGATAGCCATAATTCTATTTTATGAATAAATGCTATAATGCTATAAGGAAGCTAGTCTGCCAACCTATGTCCTATATATTGTAACAAATTAACAGTCTCAGTGACAGCAAGTCCTCTGTTAAAGAAAAAGGGTTTTACCTAGAGGTATAAAAAAAACTGTCATTCTCAAGGGCAACCGAAAGAGGGAAACAAAAGAATGCTCACCTAAAACTTTAAAATGAGTCAATGATGATTAGATTGTTTTAATCAGATTTGACTTGCTCAAAGTATGAAACATTCTACTTTATGTTCATTGGTGCACCTGAATTGCCAACAAAAAAAATGTCGTGCTTTAGAAAATCCACCCAATGTCCTATAGTTTGCCAGAAGCCAAGAAAGTTTCAATTTAGACAAATTGTAAGGACTTATTGAAAATTCGTTTATACCAGTTATGGCAAAGAATCAGATATGCAGGCTGACCCAAGTCACGTATAAGTCTCATACCACATCCAAATACCATTGATGCGTCCTATTCCTAAATAAAATGCTGCATTCTCAACAAATGAAATGATTGGAAAAGAAGCTAGAGTAAAAGGTTAGAAATTTTTCTCCCATATGATAAGAATAAATGAAACTTCAGATGTCCAGTGTATCAGTTACTGACACTGTAACACATCAAGGATGGACTTAGTCACAAGGTGTTACTGTCAACATCCAATTTGGAAAGATTCTTTGCATTCTGCTGGCACAAATTGGTCCTTGATGTATAACAGTGGATGTGTTTATGTTTATCTCATCTTTCAAAGTTCTAGTATGAAGTTATATTCCTAAATGGCATCCAATCTATGTATCAAAAACACATACATAATCGAGTACTGATTCATTGCGTGCAACCAAAGTAGCAATAATAAGTTTAGAAACAAGTATGAACAATCAAGAAGTTTTTTGTACACTCAATTGCTGCAGTGTTAGAATATAAACTGCTGCAACTTTACACGGAAGGTGGGAGTGGAACTGACTGGTTTGGGGTCATTGTTCTTTGTTCTGTAGCTGCTGCAGCTGTAATCAATCAGAAATACAGGCACAACTTACCTGATAAACCATCAGCACAACAGGGATCCATTGCTGCCCTTCCCCCTTAACTCATTTCCTCGAAAGGCTAGACAGAAAAATCATTCAGGGTTTGAGACAAGCTCTGTTAACATTTCAAGTTAGTCCCTTTGTATATGAAATTCCATCATGTGATCACGAGTTCTGTGGAAAAAATATACACCAAAATTTATGACATCAACTTGCCAAATTTAGTTCCCTCTTATCTTTGAAAGAAACAAAATTAAACTCTTCATCATCCTCTTCCTCATAATCATCATCGTCGTCATCGTCATCCTCTTCATCAAAAGCATAGTTACTAGCCCTGATCCTACCATTTACATGGTTTTTTGCATGTGTGTCATCTAACAAATGCTGATTTCCAGAATCATTCTGTGTAATTTCATGCTCACCAGCACCATCCACCTCTTCGTTATCAGGTTTCACTTCCAGCTGCATTGCACCATTACCTACCAATTCATTAGCTTCTTGTTGTTCTTCTGGTGCTTTGGCAAGGGAAAGTAGGATATTTTTTGCTTTCTGGTCTGGTGGGTATCCACGAGCTTCCATTTCTTTGAACCAAATGACCGCATTTCCAAAATCTGAGTTCCTGCCATGTACATCCATGATAGTAGTGTAGATGGTCTGGTTGGGTTCAACACCCTGGATCCTCATTCTCTCATACACCCGCATTACTTTCTCAACATTATTTAACTTTGAGTAGCCTTTCATCAGAGTTCCATAAACCACAACATTGGGCTTCAAACCATCATCTTTAATTCTACGAAAGAATTTCTCAGCTCCATTCATGTCAGACGCATTTACATAAGCTAAGACCATAGTTGTATAAGAGCAAAGATCAGGCTCAACCCTGCAACAGAAAATGGTGTATAATGTGAGAAATCAACAGTTCAATTTATTGCTGAAAGGTAGATACAGTGATGTGGGTTGTACCTGTGTCTTCTCATTGCCTTGAAAACTGTATTAGCCTCGTCTACCAATCCAGATATTGCAAATGCATCAAGCAAAATATTATATGATTTGCGTGTCGGTCTGCAAAATAGCATACTTCAGATGTCAGAATACTACTCACAAGGACATTCCAATCTCAACTAGCTATTCTCCACTGAGAATTTGTTTAGCCCAATGCATAGTTTTCAGCTAAATTCATGGGACAGATCGACTTGAATTCGTGAAAGGAAGTCACCACTTTGTCTTCCTGTCATTTTAAAGTATGACCGCGCTTAACCACACCGCTCAAAACAGTATCAACACTGACAGTCATACACGGGCATGGATCAACTCTTCAATGCACATAAGACTTGAATACATATTAAACTAGTAAGAGCAATTTTCCATAAAAATAGTGGTAAAGTTTTAACTATATCAGAATTTTGGGTTCTATACCTCATGGCCCTGTTTAGTTCCCCAAAATTTCACTAACTACCCGTCACATCAATCTCCGGATACTAATTAGGAGTATTAAATGTAGATTAATGACAAAACCCATTCCACAACCCCTACCTTAATTTTCGATACGAATCTAACGAGTCTAATTATGTCATGATTAGACAACGTCATGCTACAGTAACCAATCACTAATGACTGATTAATTAGGCTTAATGGATTCATCTCGCGATTTTCAGTCCATTCGTGTAATTGGTTTTGTAACTAGTCTACGTTTAATACTTCTAATAGACTTTGTAAGAGGACCCAAAATTTTCACCTATGAAACTAAACGGGGCCTAAAAACTCTGAAGTCTCTCAGGTTTTTCACTAACCAGGGCTACAAGTCCTTAATGAGGAAGATCCCTGAATAACCTTACAGTACTTGCACTACCAAAACTATGTCCACGATTTCTCAAGTAGCCCAGCACGATGATCATAGCTCAAACTGTGTTGAGGCAATAAAAATAGTGGTAGAGAAGGACCTGACTCCAGCATCAAGCATCTCTTCAAAAACCACCAATGCTTCTTCTTCCCTCCTGGCTTTCCCATAAGCTTTGATGAGCAGGGAATAGCTCACAACATCTGGTTTCAGCCCAGCTCTTTGCATCTAGAATGTATGGCATTTATTAGGGAAGAACACACTAATATACCCTATATATCTTAACTCCATAGTATCACACATTCACGAGTGAACACTGATTTTCTGATTGAGCAATTAAATGGGAAAATACCTGATCATAAATACTTGAAACTTCCTTGTAATCTGTTTCAAATGACATCAAACTATTGAAAGTGACTGTAGATAGTGGCATTCCTCTCTCAGACATCTGCGCAAATAGCTTACGAGCTTGGGCATAATCACCAGATTTCCTGTACATGTAGATCATCATATGGAACATCTTCTGGTCTGGCTTAAAAGAAGCTCTTTTTTCATTAAGAAGGTCCTCAAATATAGCTTCAGCTTCCTTATATTTGTCACCCTGCCAGCAATTACCAATAAATTTGTTACAGACAAAAGTAGAGTTCAGGGAATCACGAACCATCATAACTAGTTTTCTGAAGGGATTAATGACAGGAAAATTGCAAATAGTAGTTACAAATTCCACACTGCAAGTTAAATAGCATCCCAGTCTCTTCTCTTGTTTCAGATTCACATTAGGTGAGGGGAGTACATCTATGGCTTGAAGATCAGGTGGCAAGAGTGCCTCCCTTAGCTCTCCCCTACCTAAGAGGAACCCTGTTTAGGTTAATTTCTTGAGTTGGTGGTAGGGTTACTATCTGCAATGGTGCTAGGTGAGCTCCGCAGTGAGGCGATTCCTGATAATCTAATGTTATTAAGGTGCAATTTGGGTGGTTTGGGGTTTCAATTGTGTATGTTTAAATTTCAATTGTGCAGCCTATGTGTCCCGTCCAAGGTGAGCTTGTTATGAAAGATGTGGGGTGCTAAACACAACTCCATGATGACTGTTCAGACATTGTTATTATAAAAAGGACCCACAAGCTTGTAAACATTTACAGTGGAAAGTTCATCCAGATTGCGAATATTGTAAATGTATAGTATAAAAAACGGAATCAAAGTAGCAGTATGGTGTATTCTAATTGGAATTGACGGTCGGACCAGTTTTCATCCATTTTTAGTGGCTAAATCATTAGAGTACAGTGTATGGATAGTATACCACAGCTAAATACTGACCTCAACTAAAGATTTCAAAATGATTTGATATGTCACAGGTGATGGTTCAGGGCCTGACGTCTGCATCCTACGGAATACTGCTTCAGCTTTACGGTACTGCTTGCCTCTGCCATAGGCCTCCATTAGACCAGTCTGTGATATCACGCTGGGCCGGTAACCTTTCTTGTTCATGTACTTTAGAACTCTTTCTGCCCTGCTAAAATCTCCCAGCTTTCCATAAGCTGTCACAAGCATCAAGAAGTCCATCTCAGTGAAGTCCCACCAATGCTGTGTTCTGAGCCATTCGAGAATCTGAAAAAAAAAGGGTATAGAAATTAAATAGTTTAGAATGCTGAAAGAGGATTGTTTTGATATCAAAGAGTTGTATGAAGCTGTTTAGTGACCAAGCCAGTTTCTACATGGATCATCTGGTGCAAGTGAATGTACCTCGCTGACAATATTCCATTTTTTCAATTGTTTGAACCGCACCAGAGTCCCAAGAATAACATCTCTTGGAAGTGGCTCTTTCCCGCTTCGCTGAGTCTTCAGAATGGACACAGCTGAACCTTTCTCCTCTATCTCCCTCATCATTCTCCTCCAATTCTTCTGCTCAGTCTCATCAGCAGCATCCTTGAAAACTTCCTCTTTCCTTTTCCTTTGCATAAACTTTCTGGTTACCAACATCCCATGGCAAACTACCTCACACCTGCGATTTTTGACCTTCACATTGCAGATTGGTAAACCAGAGGATACTTTTGCTTTGCTGAAATAGTCAAACATGTTCCAGACAGAGTTAATCAAGGGGGAAAACATTGTCACTGGAAAAAGAAAAATGTAACACATTCAAATGCATGCTAACTTATTGATTATACAGAAATTACATGAAAAAATTGTTTTCCTTTTATACGGAAGTAGAGTAGTAGACATAACATGAAACTGACAGTTCACTGTGAACACTGAATTGCAAGCAAGAAATGACTTTCACAGGCACATACAAGTACATACAAAACAAAAGAACAAGAAATGAAGTAGAATTCCCTAAGCATGTTAATTGGCAACCTGGATGCAAGACCTTCGCAAATCACATGGTCACCAAACTGCAGATAATTTAGCTCATCATGATTGATGGATGAGGAAGAGAAGTCAATTCCCTATCCTTTGACCTACTGGTTGCTATGACCTGAGCACATATGTACCCAGAAAGTGGCACTTTCACGTAGACAAGCATCACACTAACAGAAGATCAATAACTACTGCAAATAATCAACCCATAATCAAATGTCTCGAAGCATAGAGTACAGGAGTACACACACCCCCTATTCACACAAAACACAGATTTCACAACAGAAATTTAGGTTTTAGATGAAAGATGTACTGGCAATGCCGTAAAGCAACATTTCCTCTCTTTTGACACCATAAAGCTAGAGGCGCATCCGGACTGAACACTTTAGGCCTAACAGCGACACCAGTCCAAATGCTTCGTAACCATTCATCACACAGGCAAAAGGAAGTAGCCCATCGAGGAAAACACCATCCCAAGATCACATTTTTACACTGTGAAATTCAATTCACGCGCACCCTCTGCGCATGCCGCCCAACACCAGCCGAATAACGCGCAGGCAGCCCCGAATTGGCGACCTCTATGGCTGGCTCTGCAATTTCCCCATGACTACCTACCCGCTGGCTGTATGCACACCGACTGGCGAGAAGCTTAAATTAGCAAGGGCTAGGCTCGTTTCCCCACGGCGAACTACAGAATGGAACAGCAAACCACGCCGCGAATTGTATCCAAGAACCGCCACCAGGCCCCGGGGCTTCTTGGCAGGAAATTGCTGGGAGGAATCTGACTTCTGAGCCACCAAAGAAGGGGAAAAGGAAGGAAGGGGGCGGTACGCACCAGAGGCTGGAGGGGAATGAGAGCGGGGACTGCGACCCAATCGCCGCCGCCTCCATTGGAGCGGGACAGGAGAGTGATGGCGGCAGCCTTATCGGCTACAGCGAGTACTGGGAGCGAGCTGCGGAGAACCTCTCCTTCCTCGCACGCTTAAACCCCGCCTCTCCCCATTTGCGCTTGGATGACGACTGACGAAGGAAGGAAGCAGCAGGATCTTTTCAGGGAGAGAGAAAGAGGATAAGGATGGGCCGGGACAGGTGGGTCCATCTCTATTTCAGCCCGTTTATGGATTAGGCCCATGAGGCCCAGGTCCAGTCCGGGTTGGTTTTTTCTTTCTCTACGCCCTCTTTTTTTTTAGCACATTCTCTCTACGCCCTCCTGCCTGAATGAGAGAATAGTAGATGCAAGAAACTGAGGGGGAAAAGTCTTCTTGACGTCCCTCAAATATTGTCAAAGTTTGACTATCATCCCTCATCTGCAAAACCAGATATCTTTCATCCCTCATCTATATAATCTGTTTACATTGGGTCCTTCGACTGTTTTACCGTGGTCCACATGTGTAAATATTTACAAATAGCCCTATAAACTTCTTTTCTCTCGCAGAAAGGTCCCTCACCTTCTTCTACCTCGCCTTGCCACGCTGCGCTGTTACCTGCAAGCACCGCCGTCTCCCCCGTGCCCGATTCAACGGAGTCGCTAGCAATCAACCGATGCCATGACTTCTACCTTGTGCTTCGCCACGACACGGCCAAGCCATGCCCGAGCCTGTGATGGCGGGCGGAGCAGACCAGCATGCCAGTTGCCGGTGCGGGAGATGCAGTCCGACGCGGCGCGGGCCCAGCGCTGCCCGCTAACCCGAACCAGAGCGGGGCGCAAGCTGCAACGTGGCTAGCGCGACCAGCGGCCGGTGCGCCTCGGGCGACGCGGCCCCACACGCCGTAGCCACGGTGTTGCCCGCCCGCCCGCGAGGTCCGACCCGGGCCAGCGTCAGCGCTGCTTGGACGACACGGCCCCGACACTGCCCACCGACACGACCCAGCGGCCGGAGCGACTCAGGCGACGCGACCCTGCACGGCGCGGCGACGCGGCGCTACTGCTCAGCCAGGCAGGACGGATTGATGAGCTAGTCAGGGGCATTCATGGAGGAGAAAGAGGGAGAAAGAAGGAACGAGAGAACGGGAGAGAAGAAAGCCACCACCACATGTGTATGACATGTGGGACCTAGCTCCCAAACCACTGTCAAAACCGTGGAGGGACTATAAATGAACGGATTAGATAGTTGAGGGTTGTCAAACAGCTAGTTTTGCCGATGGAGGATGAAAATCAAACTTCGACGCTAGTTGAGGGATGTCGAAAGGACTTTTTCCAAACTGAGGCCTGAGCACGTACAGTACGTCAGGATAAGCTCGGCCGCGACTCCAACAAGGCCGGGGTGGCTCAAAAGAATAGGTGGGCCCAGCGCAAGTATTTATTTCAATTTTTTTACACGTAAAAAGGTATCTTGGTCGGTCCGGGCCTGAGCCCTGCAGCTCAACAGCCCAAAATTTCTGGCCCGATTGTGGGAGTGATTGTTTGGCCCCATAAGTTTTCAGCTTTTTTTTCATTTGGCCCACGATGTGCTTCGGTCTGCCTACCTACCTTAGCGTGCAAACGATGTCCAGCTCATCCAAGCTTCCGAAGTGAGACGGAAGACCTAGGAAACTAGGGTTTGGAAGACTCTGCCGGCGACTCTCGTTGGCGGAGGGTTCTCTAACGCTTCAACCTCGGCGCGGCCTCCCGTTCGTGACCGAGGGCAGAACCGGCATGGCGGCGGAATCATCGACGACAAGGAAGAAGGATGTTGACGTGGAGGAGCTGCTCAAGAAGCTCCAATTGAGCGACGCAGAACGTGCTGGTGTCGTTCTTGCGAAGGAGGACAGGGAGAATCTACCGGCAATTAAGTGGATGGCGGCGGCCATGTTACTCACGACGAAGGGTTTCAGCGAAGCCTCGCTGATGTTCACGATGAAATCTGCGTGGAACCCTGCACGTGATATCTCTTTCCGTTCAATTGGGAAGAATCTGTTCGTGGTGCAAGCTTTTTGCCTGGGAGACTAGAAGAAAATCATGGAGGAAGGACCTTGGATTTTCCGAGGGTGTGCTTTGATGCTAGAGGAGTTTGATGGTGCCACTACGATTCCTACTGTGTTACCACACAAAGTCCCTGCTTGGGTGCAGATTCATAAGCTCCCGCTTTGTATAGATCAGAGGCAATCTTGAAGTTGCTTGCAGGAAGGATCGGTGAGGAAGTCATGGTGGACATGTGTGTTGTCCCCACGGGAGATGGGGATTTTTCAGGGTTTGAGTCAACCTTGAAGCCAATAATCCTTTGGTGAGATTTGTAACGTTGACGCCTGAGGGGCGGGCTAACATTATCATCCAAGTAAAGTATGAGAAATTGCCTATTTTTTGTGCTCACTGTGGACTAATGGGGCATGGCCACCTGGAGTGTGGCTCAGGAGAATACACTGAGGACGAGCTGCAGTTTGGAGCTTGGATGGTGGCTGATGAGGAGACATGGCGCTCGGGAACGCCAAGGTTTCGCAATAGTCTGAATGGAGCTCATGATCACCCACAAGCTAACCGAGCTGGGAATTCTGCGACTCGCAGCCGTGGTGGTCGTGCTGGTCCGGGCGGGCATGCACGTGATGGTGTCTGGAGAAGAAAGGCTAAGGAGAGCGAGACGATGATTTCGAAGAAGCGGGACTCAAGGGAGGTTGGGCTTGATGGTGGCAATCTTGATGAGATGCAAGGCACAGCTAGCAGCCCGCTCAAAGCAATAGCGGAGGATGCCAAATCCGAGAAAGGTGAACAAAGTGCAAGGAAGCAACTGGATATGTCCGATGTGACGGAGAAGGTACCCCCACCTCCTCCGGTGTATATCTCGCCCAGGGAGAAGAAGAAGGTGAGGTCCAGCTCAACACCTAAAACTACAAATATGGCGGGCTCCGGTGAGGAGCACCGCCGGGGTCAATGAGTTGCTTGAGTTGGAATTGTCGCGGCCTGGGCAACGCTGCGACAATCAAGGAGCTTCGCGAGCTAGCGAAGAAGGTTGCCCCTACCGTGTTGTGCGTGCAAGAAACTCAAATCCATAAATCACGGGTCGATGGTTTGAAAGGTACTCTAGGTTTTGATAATTCCTTCGCTGTAAGCAGCAATGGTCGTAGTGGTGGAATTGGAATTTTTTGGAATAATAAAACTAGAGTTGAGATTTTGCCTTACTCCCAGTATCATATTGATGTGATCATTCAGGAGGAAAATCGAGAGCCATGGCGGCTCACGTGTGTGTATGGGGAGGCACAAACGCCTGAACGCCATAAAACTTGGGAGCTGCTCAAGTTTATTAAAGCTTCCTCCCCACTGCCATGGATGTGTATCGGAGATTTTAATGAAGTTTTACATCACTCGGAACACGTTGGAGTGCAAGAGAGGAGTTATGCTCAAATCGAGGGGTTCCGGGAGATGGTTGATGTGTGTGGGCTTTACGACTTGGGTTATACAGGTCGGAGCTGGACTTTTGAGAAGAAGGTGGCCGGGGGCGAGTTTTGTCGAGTTCGACTGGATCGCGCCCTAGCCACGGTGGATTGGCATTCTCGTTTTCCCTTAGTGTAAGTGCAATCAAGCCCTAAGTGGGTTTTGGTGATGTTGACCACCCAATTAAAGGTCTAATGAGCTTCTAAGTGTATGTTTCAGGCTAATGGTTTGTGTAAGGTGCAAAGAGACAAAAAGATACCCCTAATTCAAAAAGAGAAGGCTTGCCCTTGTCCAAGGATGTTAGTTTAATTTATTTTCTTTTTGAAATTGAGTATATGACAAGCCATACTATCAAGAGGGATACTAATAGTGGTTTTGGGATAGATCCAAGTGCATTAAGTTCTTTACAAACCTATAAAACATCCCAGCCACAAATGACCTATCAGCAGCAGCTTTGTTTCTCTGTCACCGAAACCTCCGAGTTTTTCCCGGAAGTTCCGGACTGTCTTGTGACTGCTAGCTGAAGACGCTCAGACCTCGGAAGTTCCCGGATTTTTCCGGAGGTTCCGGGATTTCAGAAAGAGCCGTTACAGTTTCAGATCTATGGGTATTTATACCCCTTTGACCCCCAACGGTTCTCTTCTTCCTTCCTGCGCCGTAACAGTATCATTTGCCCCCCCTTCTCACTCCTAGCATTCACTCCCACCTACTTGAATCCAAAATCCATCCTAAGCATTCAAGTCTTGGTTGATTCCTTGTGAGAAGAAGCAAATCCCTTTACTCTCTTGAAGATTTAGTGCACTTGGTGAAACCCTAGGCTACTTGGTGGATCTATTACTCTTGGAGTTCTACTCCTAGATGGCTAGAGGTTACTTGGGAGCTTCCTAGCTTTGTGTGGCTGCCCCAAGTGGTTTGTATTACCCTTTGTGACTAGTGGAGCACTCCATCTATTACCTTGGTGATAGGTGTGAGAGAGGAGTAGATCTAGAGAGATCCCAAAGCCTTTGTGGCTTACCTCAACAACGTGGATGTAGGCTAACCTTTGTGGTGAGCTGAACCACAGGTTAAATCTGTGTCCCTTGTGCTTTGCTCTCTTTACATTCTTTGCATGCTTGTTCTTGTTTACTCTCAACTAGATCTATTAGGGTTTGCTCTAGATCTACAAGTTCCTATTGCCCTAAGGTTGTTTGGTAGCTTATGCTTCAAATTCATAGCTTCAAATATCTGCATCTAACCTATGTTACCAGCCTTTAGCTCTCTAACTCGTGCAGGCTTGAAAAATCAAAAGCTCCAAGAAAATTCACTGTCTGTGAATTTTCCTGGAGGTTCCGGATTTTTCCCGGAGGTTCCGGGTTTTGACAGAATTTAGCAGAAAACTTTGAATTTGTTTTGCAGACCTATTCACCCCCCTCTAGGCCACTTGCATTGATCCTTTCAATTGGTATCAGAGCTAGGATCCTCAGTTTGCACTTAACCGTGTGAGGAAATGGCAAGTGGAAATGAGAAGCCCGAAGGGGACAAAGAAAAAGAAGTTGGTGAACCCACCAACAAGGAAGGAGCCGTAGCAGCTGAAGCTTCGGGAGTAGATGGTGACTCATCATCTGCTCATGAGAACCTTGAAAAGCTCAAGAAGGCTATGAAGGAAGACAGCAAGAGAGAAAAAGAAAAGAAGAAGAAAAAGGAAGAGAAGGAGGAAAAGAAGAAGAAGAAGAAGAAGAAGAAGAAGAAAGATCCATCACCTCCACTCTCATCATCATCCTCTTCAGCACCCTCATCCTCATCAAGTGAGAATAGAGATGATGATGATGAGTACTATGGTGCAAGGATGCCCAAGAGAACACTCAAGCCGAAGACCAAGCCCAAGAAGAGCTATGGGAGCGTATCCTTTAACTATGATTGCTTGACCACCTCTAAAGATAACATGTGTATTCCCGTTGGCAAATTGCCTCAATTTGATGGTACTAACTTTGCCAAATGGAAGCATCTAATGAAGGTCTACCTTACGGGCTTGCACTTGGATTTGTGGAACATTGTGTGTGTAGGTTTTGAAGACCCTGAAGATAAAGAGAAGCTTACATCACAAGATTGCCGCAACATAACAAGGAATGCCCAAGCCACCATCATCCTCCTTAGTGCTTTGAATGGACAAGAGTACAATAGGGTGAATGGCTTGGAGATTGCCAAGGAAATATGGGACACTCTTCATATTGCACATGAAGGAGTTGATAAAGTGAAGAAATCCAAGATAAGCATCATGATGTCCGAGCTCAATAGATTCTCTATATTGGAAGGTGAAGGGCCTCAAGATATGTTTGATAGGTTGATGGTCATAGTTGGCAAGATTAGAGGCTTGGGTGGTGATGAATTGGATGACCACTATGTTGTGAAGGTGATGTTGGAGGCCTTTGCTCCTAGAAACCCCACTCTAGTCATCTTGATTAGAGAGAAGAAAAGATTTGAAGAGTTCTCTCCAAATGATGTTCTTAGAAAAATTCTTACACATGAGCTCATGGACATAGAGATACAACATAGAAAGAAGATTGGAGAGCTAGAGTCCAAGATGAACAACATGAAGGTCAAAGATATGGCTCTCCAAGCTAGCAAGTCAAGCAAGCCCTCTACTTCATCAAGGCCGTCCAAGTCAAAGTCAAAGAAAGTTGAAGTAGAGAGCTCATCAAGTGAGTCAAGTGAAGACGAAGATGAAAGTGCTCAAGTTGAGATTGGTGATATAGCCTTATTCATGAGAAGATACAAGAAGGGCTTAAAGAAGCAAGGCTACAAGTTCTCCAAGAGAAAGTATCCCAATCACAAGAAAAGAACTTGCTACAATTGTGGAAGTACGGAGCATTTCATTGCGGATTGTCCCAATGAGAAGAAGGATGGCAACCATGACAAGAGTAAGGACAAGTACAAGAAAGATCACAAGCCATATCACAAGAAGAAGAGCTATGGTGGAGAAGCCTACATTGGACATGAATGGAACTCCGGTGATGAGAGCTCTAGTGATGAAGAGGAGAAGAAGAAGGTTGCAACCGTGGCTATCAAGAACCCCTCCTCTACATCAAAGCTCTTCAACAACCTAAGTGATGATGAAGAAAGCACCACCATTTATTGTCTAATGGCTAAAGGAGAAAAGGTAGAATCCTCCTCTAAGCCCTCTCTTCCATCTAGTGATAACTCGGACATTGAATCTAGTGATGAATCTAGTGATGAAGAAATAGAACAACTAGTTGGCAAAATTGACAAATAATCTAAAGACTTCATGGTTAAGCTAGTTGTTGAACTAGAAAAACACCAAGGTCTTCTTGCTTCGGAGAGGAGTGAGGTTGAGGCTCTAAGATTGGAAGTTGATTATAACTTAGCCATCATCACTACTCTTAGGGAAGAACTTGCTGCCTCTCAAGCTCAAAATAATTCTCTTAAAACTAGGAATGAAGAGCTTGAGGAGCAATATAGTCTCCTTTGGAGTAGTACCTCACACCCCTCCAAAGCAAAGGGTGAATCTAGTTCTTCAACTAGCAAGGGCTGTGATAAATGTCATAATATCGATATTGAATCTTATGCTACTAACCTTGCTAATATGGATGCTATGAAGAAAGAAATTGCTAGGCTCAACTCAATCATAGCTAATGGATGCATGAAGGATGAAAGTAAGAAAAAGTTTGATGTCAAATATGAGAAGATGCTGTACAAGAACTCAAGACATGGATTTGGGTATACTGAGAACAGCAAGACATCTAAAAGGAAGATCATCAATGGGAAGGAATGCCTCAACTTCAACAGCAAGTGCTTCCTGTTCTCCGAGAGTCCGGAGGTTCCGGCGACCATGCCCGGAGGTTCCGGAGTCTGGAAGGCCAAAGCTGCACAGAATGCAGTTCCCGGAGGTTCCGAGAAAAATCTCAGAGGTTCCGGGGTCTGCAAGGACAGAAGCAAGAATAAGGCTAAGTCTCAGCCCAAGCATGTTCCCAAAGCATCTAACACTCTCTTGCAGGTCAAGAGCAATCCTCTCCTACCTATAAGGAACAAGTTTGCACACAAGACCAAGGCTCATGCATCCATTGAAGCCCAACCTAGCTATGTGTTGAGACGCAACAACCTTGGTAAAGTTGTTGCCACGTATGTTGGAAATGAGTCCAACATATATGTGAAAAGGTCGTTTTGAGTTCCTAAGATTTTGGTTGCTAACGTGGAAGGCCCCAAGTCAAATTGGGGACCTAAAAGAAGGAACTAAATTGTTTTGTAGGCATACTCCTCCGGTGGATCAAGTTGGGTGCTTGATAGTGGATGCACACATCATATGACCGGAGAAAGGAGTATGTTCTCCACATATCTCCACCTAGAAGGACCAAGAGAAAGAATTGCTTATGGTGGGGATGCTAGTGGAGAAGTCATTGGAGTTGGTGATATTCCTATATCTTCTAAATATTCAATTACTAATGTGCTTCATGTTGATCTGTTAGGTTACAATCTTCTATCCGTTTCACAACTTAGTGAGATTGGATTTGACTGTAACTTTTCGGATAAGGGTGTGTCCATCATAAAGAGGGAGGATTGCTCTATTTTCCTTACGGGTCGCTTGAAGGGAAGGCTTTACTTAGTTGATCTCAACAAAAGTAAAGTCGTCCCTAAGACTTGTTTGGTGGCAAAATCTAGCATGGGTTGGTTATGGCATCACCGACTAGCTCATGTTGGCATGAGGAACTTGGCCAAATTTTTGAAAGATGAACACATCCTTGGACTAACTAATGTTCATTTTGAGAAAGATATGATATGTCAAGCATGCCAAGCCGGGAAACAAGTAGGTGCACCTCACCCACCAAATAGCATCCTCACTACTACAAGCCTGTTGGAGCTCATTCATATGGATCTATTTGGACCGGTGGCCTATATAAGCATTGGTGGTAATAAATATGGCTTGGTTATTCCTGATGATTATTCTCGCTTCACGTGGATGTTCTTTGTGTTTGAAAAGAGTGAAGTTCAAGGGAAGGTGAGGACCTTCATAAGAAGAGCACAAAGGGAATTCGGATTGCCCGTCAAGAAAGTGAGAAGTGATAATGGCTCCGAATTTCGCAACACCAACATTGAATAATTTCTTGACGAAGAGGGCATTAAGCATGAATTTTCAGCTCCTTATACCCCTCAACAAAATGGGGTGGTTGAGAGGAAAAATCGCACACTTATTGAGATGGCAAGAACCATGTTGGATGAGTACAAGACACAAGATATATTTTGGGCCGAAGCAATCAACACGGCTTGCCATGCCATCAACCGCCTCTATCTTCACAAGTTTCACAAGAAGACTTCCTATGAGCTTATCAACGGTAAAAAGCCCAAGGTGTCCTACTTTAGAGTGTTTGGGTGCAAATGTTTCATTCTAAACAAGAAGCCCCGGAGCTCTAAGTTTGCACCAAAGGTTGAAGAAGGTTTTCTTCTTGGTTATGGTCCTAATGAGCACGCCTACCGTGTCTTCAATCCAACCACCGGAAGGATTGATGTCACGGTGGACATTACCTTTGATGAATCTAATGGCTCTCAAGTGGAGCAAGTTGATATGAATGTTGTAGGAAAAGAGAAGCCACCTTGTGAAGTAATCAAGCAATTGGCCACAGGTGATGTTAGACCAGTTGAAGCACAAGATGAAGATGAAGAAATTGCACAAGCTTCAACATCGTTCGAAGGGCCAGATGCTCCTGGTTCTGTAGAGGTGCAGACCTCGGAGGTTCCGGGGAATCACCCGGAGGTTCCAGGAACTGGCACTGGAACTCAACCTCCGGGAACTACTCCGGAGGTTCCGGAGTCTGGGAACTCAGCACCCCAGAACCTTGAGAACTAGGCCACCTTTCAGCAAGGAGATGGTCATGAAGCTAATTCAGAGACTCAAGCTGATGGTGATGATGAAGACCAACCTCTACACCAACCTCTTGGACCATCACATCCTCGTGTACATCAAGTTGTGCAACGGGACCATCCCGTTGACAATATCCTTGGGAGCATAAAGAGAGGGATAACAACACGATCTCGTCTTAAAATTTTTTGTGCATTTTACTCGTTTATTTCCTCTCTTGAACCTATCAAGGTAGAGCAAGCTCTTGAGGATCCGGATTGGGTGATGGCTATGCAAGAGGAGTTGAACAACTTTGAAAGAAATCAAGTGTGGGAGTTGGTGGAAAGACCCAAGACAAACATCATAGGCACTAAATGGGTCTTCCGAAATAAGCAAGATGAGTTTGGTATTGTTATTAGGAACAAAGCAAGGTTGGTTGCTCAAGGGTACACTCAAGTTGAAGGACTTGACTTTGGAGAAACATATGCACCGGTAGCAAGACTTGAAGCAATTTGGTTTCTTCTTGCTTTTGCTGCCCATCATGACTTCAAGTTGTACCAAATGGATGTCAAGAGTGCATTTCTCAATGGTCCACTCTCCGAAGAAGTCTATGTGGAGCAACCACCCGGTTTTGAAGATCCCAAGCGTCCTAATCATGTCTACAAACTCCATAAGGCGCTCTATGGGCTTAAGCAAGCACCAAGAGCATGGTATGAATGCCTTAAGGATTTCTTGCTCAAGCAAGGCTTTGAGATAGGCAAGGCCGATGCTACCCTCTTCACTAGAAAAGTTGATGGTCATATCTTTGTTTGCCAAATATATGTCGATGACATAATATTTGGTAGTACTAATGAAACTTTTTGTGAAGAATTTAGTAGGGTTATGACAAAGAGGTTTGAGATGTCCATGATGGGTGAGCTCAAGTACTTCCTTGGATTTCAAATCAAACAAGCAAAGGAAGGGATGTTCATATGTCAAACAAAGTATACAAAAGATATGCTCAAGAAGTTTGATATGGACAGGGCTAAGCCCATCAAGACCCCAATGCCTACCAATGGACACTTAGATCTTGATGAAGAAGGGAAATCCATGGATCAAAAGGTATATCGTTCTATGATCGGCTCTCTTCTTTACCTATGTGCATCTAGGCCGGATATTATGCTTAGTGTGTGCATATGTGCTAGATATCAAGCTAACCCGAAAGAGTGTCATCTTATGGCCGTAAAGAGAATCTTGAGATATCTAGTTCATACCCCTAACCTTGGCTTGTGGTATCCTAAGGGCTCCACTTTCGATCTACTTGGCTATTCGGATTCCGATTATGTCGGTTGCAAAGTAGATAGAAAGAGTACATCGGGGACATGCCAATTCCTTGGTAGGTCTCTAGTGTCTTGGAGTTCTAAAAAGCAAAACTCAGTAGCCCTTTCCACCGCCGAGGCCGAGTATGTTGCAGCCGGCGCTTGTTGTGCTCAACTACTTTGGATGAAGCAAACCTTAAAAGATTACGGATGTCATTTTAGCTATATCCCACTTTTGTGTGACAATAAAAGTGCCATAAAGCTTGCAAATAACCCTGTAAGCTACTCTCGTACAAAACACAGACATCTGTCATCACTTCTTGAGAGACCACGAAACCAAAGGAGATATCGCACTAAGTCATGTAAGCACTGAAAAGCAACTAGCCGATATCTTCACCAAACCTCTCGATGAGTCAAGGTTTTGCAGTTTGAGGAATGAGCTAAATATTCTTGATTCTCGTTGCGTGGTTTGATATATAGCACATCTTGATTGATAAATTGCCTTGCTGAAAATCTTTTGAAAAAAAAATTCTTAATATATGTGTTTCAAAACTTATTTTATATCCCAAACATGTTCCAAAAGGCTATAGCTGTGTGTTGATTATTTGTTTTCTAGCCTGTTGGGACAAGGAGTCCATGATCTAAGAGAAAGTTGAATCAAAAGTGCCAAATCTCTTCAAAACAGCAAGCTCACTGTCTCTGGTTGCAGTCTCCGGAGGTTCCGGAAAATTCCCGGAGGTTCCGGATCCAAATCTTGTTCAGTCAGGCTTCAGTTAGTATTCAGTTTTAAGTCCGGAGGTTCCGGAAAATTTCCGGAGGTTCCGCATTTGTGCAGTTGGCGGTCAACACAAGTCAGAAAGGAATCTAAGAGGGAATATTCTTAGGACCTTATCTCTTACCCCCTGGGGTAACTCCCTTTCTACCCTAACGCTTTCTCACCGCGTCAGATCCACTTTTCACCGCTCGACCCCACTCGCCTCCCTCCCGCACGCCTCGCCCGCATCCTCCACTGCCGTGCGCTGCCGCCGTCGCCATTGCCGCCGATGAGGACACTCGTCAAGTTCCGCGGGGTGGTGCGCTTTCTCTGTCCATGCCGAAGATCGAAGAAAGGGGGAGCCGCCCGTGCATCAAGATCCACTCCGACAGTTGCCGTCGCTCGTGAACAAGATCTCGTCCACCTCATCTCTGTTTCGAAGGATTTCTTGCTCTGTGAAGAAGGAGATCTAGCCATTGCACACCGGATTCAATCTGGTAGGCTAACTCTAGCACCACTAGGTCACTTCGTGACCTAGAGAGGGCCTCTGGGCTACGTCCTCGGTGTAAAAACTTCACAAGCATCTCCTTCCTCTCCCTGTTTCTAAGGTACTTCAAACCCTAATCCTAATCTGCCTTGTTCATCCTCTTTTCTCGCCCATAATTAGGTTTCTAGTGTAGAATTGATCCTAGATACTCTCTGATGATTAGATGTTTAGGCACTCGATGTTGAGAATTCAATTGAAAATTGAATCAGAAGCAGTTTGGCTCTGTCACTGAAGAACCCGGAGGTTCCGGGGTCTGCAGCAACAGAGATCCTGATTCTGATTCAAAGTTCAATTGAACTCTTGTACATTCAGTTGCTGATCCAGTCTTTCATCACATCCTTATCTTTCTACACATCTCCTTATCTAGATGACTGGGGATTCTTCAAGGAGGAGGGACAAAAGGCCCCTGCAGTTTGAAGATTCAGAGGGTGAAGAAGCCTACAACATTGCAGTTAGAACAGTGGCACCTAGGAAAGCTACACCAAAGAGGGGCAGAGGTTCAGGCAGCATGACAGGTGGCAGAGGGTCTGGGTCTGCTACACATGTGGCAGACAATGGGGGGACAGAAGAGAAGACCATCCCCATTGAAGTGACAGAGGCTGTTAAGCCTGGTGAGCTGGATACATCTTATCTAGTTCATGTGGAAGTCATGCCTAAGAAGAGACCACCAACCAAGTATGACACCACAATGACCTTGGAGTACCAGAATTATGAAGGGGCAACTCATCCAGTTAGGAAGGCAAGGCTGGTGAATCCATATCTGTTGCCCAAGGTTGCTGCCATAGGCAAGAGGTTCTGGTCTGTGTTCCACTTCAACTATTATGGGTCTGTTTTGTTCAGCAAGCCAAAGATCAGAAAGATGCAGTGGGTTGACTGGCAACACTTTAAGGAAATTGATAAGCCAGAAGTGCAAGAGGTTCTTGAAATAGTGGACAAGTACAACATCAAAGAGCTGATGGGGTTCAAGTATGACTGGAATGCAGAGATTATAGCACAATTTCATTCCACTTTCTTTCATGATGATATCAAGGACACCATACATTGGATGACCCAAGGGGTGCACTACAAGCTGGACTTTGTGACCTTTGCAAGGCTGCTGGGGTTCAACAAGGAGGATAGGGACAGAGACATGATCAACTTTGAGAGTCATTTGAAGCCAAATCAGATTGCAGATGCCTACTATGTGCATGAGCTGGCAACAGGGTCCACTGTTGGACTTAAGCCAGTTTATTATGTGATAAATAACATGCTCAGGCAGACTATCTACCCCAAGGCAGGGAGTGACTCCACCTCCCTCAGGAGCCTTGCTACAAATCTGATATTCAGGATGCTGCCTCAAGCCATCCCATTCTCTGTCAGTAAGTTCATTTGGCTGGATTTGATTTTGAGCATGGAAAATGGAGTTGACAACTTTCCCTATGCCCCCTATGTGATGTACATCATTGAAGTTGTCACAAGCAAGATATTTAAGAAGGATTGTGAGCACTGTTCTTATCAAGTCAAGCAATGGAAGCACCAGAAGACAGATGCTGCAGTCAGACAGGTCCTTGGGACTGATGGAGGCTCCCCTTTCACTCCTAGAGTCACACCTGCAGCTACACCTGGAGCTACACCAGCAGCTCATGATCAGGAGGATGGACCTAGCAACACCAAGGAAAAGGGATCAGAACTTGAGAAGATGAAGAAGATCCTCAAATATAGCCTCATGCCCAGTACCTACTCAGCCAACTAAGTTTTTGAAGCTAGGAAGGACATCAACAGGCTGCTAGTTCGTAATGGGTTGGCTGCTGACCTACCTGTTCCTCCTCCAGATTTTTATGTGGATATCTCTAGTGATGAGGATGACTTCTACACTCAGCCTAGGACTCCTAGGACCTACTCTCAAGCCAATCCAAATCAGCCTAGTGATGACCAATCTGAGGGAGCTAAGTCTGACAGTGAAGATGACCAAGAGACACTGGCTGCCAAGATGAAGAAGATGAAGCCCCAACTGAAGAAGAAGATCAGCTCCAAAATCCCTGCCAAGAAGAACTACAAGGCTGCATCTAGAAGAGGCAAGAAGCCTCCATCTGATGAAGAGCCTGAGTCCTCTGAGGGTACTTGGGATGCTGAAGAGTGAATTCCTCTCCTTCTTCTTCTCTTCTTTTTGTTAACATGTTGACAAAGGGGGAGAAGAGGAAAGATTGAGATGACTGGGGGCTGACTTTTGACTTTTGTGAGGTTGAGAGATGTTGCTGAGAGATGCTGCTGCTCTGCTTTTACTTATATTTGATCAGCTGAACTCATTTGGTCTGTAATATTGGTACTCATGTGCTTGCCTCTGTTGGCAAGTGGTGGATGTGGTCATGGACAACATTTGTGGGACGTGAAAACTTTTAAAAATGTGGTACTGTGATGTAATAGGCTAGAAGTACTTTGTGTTGCTTATCTTAATCTAGTCCTATTCTGTTGGTTTATATTGTTGCCTGTGTTGATTGGTGATTGTTAGAACTGCTGTGGAACCAGAACTCGGAGGTTCCGGGATTTTCCCGGAGGTTCCGGGCTCTGGTACCAGAACTCGGAGGTTCCGGATTTTTCTCGGAAGTTCCGAGGACTGGTCACAGCCAGTTCCTTGGTTGAATATAAACTGTCATATGCATCTCTTATGTCTGTAACACTGTTCTTTGCACCCCACGATGACCAGAATATAATGCAGTTGTTTCACATGCTCATAATGTATGCTTACATGTCTTGAAAGACATTTCCACTCTATTCTCATTGAGAAAGGCATACATTAAGGGGGAGCTTTGTATTCATGTCATCAAAAGCTCAATCTTTTAATTAAATGTATGCTTTAATTAGGTTGCCAACATTTACCAAAAAGGGGGAGATTGTAAGTGCAATCAAGCCCTAAGTGGGTTTTGGTGATGTTGACCACCCAATTAAAGGTCTAATGAGCTTCTAAGTGTATGTTTCAGGCTAATGGTTTGTGTAAGGTGCAAAGAGACAAAAGGAGACCCCTAATTCAAAAAGAGAAGGCTTGCCCTTGTCCAAGGATGTTAGTTTAATTTATTTTCTTTTTGAAATTGAGTATAGGACAAGCCTTACTATCAAGAGGGATACTAATAGTGGTTTTGGGATAGATCCAAGTGCATTAAGTTCTTTACAAACCTATGAAACATCCCAGCCACAAATGACCTATCAGCAACAGCTTTGTTTCTCTGTCACCGGAACCTCCGAGTTTTTCCCGGAAGTTCCGGACTGTCTTGTGACTGCTAGCTGAAGACGCTCAGACCTCGGAAGTTCTGAGATTTTTCCCGAGGTTCCGGGATTTCAGAAAGAGCCGTTACAGTTTCAGATTTGTGGGTATTTATACCCTTTTGACCCCCAACGGTTCTCTTCTTCCTTCCTGCGCCGTAACAGTATCATTTTCCCCCCTTCTCACTCCTAGCATTCACTCCCACCTACTTGAATCCAAAATCCATCCTAAGCATTCAAGTCTTGGTTGATTCCTTGTGAGAAGAAGCAAATCCCTTTACTCTCTTGAAGATTTAGTGCACTTGGTAAAACCCTAGGCTACTTGGTGGATCTATTACTCTTGGAGTTCTACTCCTAGATGGCTAGAGGTTACTTGGGAGCTTCCTAGCTTTGTGTGGCTGCCCCAAGTGGTTTGTATTACCCTTTGTGACTAGTGGAGCACTCCATCTATTACCTTGGTGATAGGTGTGAGAGAGGAGTGGATCTAGAGAGATCCCAAAGCCTTTGTGGCTTACCTCAACAACGTGGATGTAGGCTAACCTTTGTGGTGAGCTGAACCACAGGTTAAATCTGTGTCCCTTGTGCTTTGCTCTCTTTACATTCTTTGCATGCTTGTTCTTGTTTGCTCTCAACTAGATCTATTAGAGTTTGCTCTAGATCTACAAGTTCTTGTTGCCCTAAGGTTGTTTGGTAGCTTATGCTTCAAATTCATAGCTTCAAATATCTGCATCTAGCCTGTGTTACCAGCCTTTAGCTCTCTAACTCGTGCAGGCTTGAAAAATCAGAAGCTCCAGGAAAATTCACTGTCTGTGAATTTTCCCAGAGGTTCCGGATTTTTCCCGGAGGTTCCGG
This sequence comes from Cenchrus fungigraminus, assembly GCA_036936925.1. Taxonomy (NCBI): domain Eukaryota; kingdom Viridiplantae; phylum Streptophyta; class Magnoliopsida; order Poales; family Poaceae; genus Cenchrus; species Cenchrus fungigraminus. Next base: position 55,376,777 of record CM072769.1, on the reverse strand, counting down.
GCTTTGACAGAATTTGGCAGAAAACTTTGAATTTATTTTGCAGGCCTATTCACCCCCCTCTAGGCCACTTGCATTGATCCTTTCACTTAGCATCGGTAACACATATGACGGCAGCGGCGTCTGACCATGGGCCAATTCCTCTTACTTGGGAGAGGCAAGAGCGTCACACACGGGCTAGAAAGAAGGGAAAATTCAGATGCGAGCTTATGTGGGAGGAACATGAGGAATTTATGCCGATGCTAAAGCAGGCTTGGCAGGGTAAACCAAAGGCCACTAACCTGAAGGACTTGGAATAGAAACTTACTAGTGTGGCTGGGAACATCGGGCAATGGAGTATCCACTCCTTTGGCCACGTGAGACAAGAACTCAAGGAGCTTAACAAACGACTTGAGATGTTGCAGTCTGATCCGCACCAAACAGCGCCAACTCATGAAGAAATTAAAGTTGCGGACAGAATTGTTGAACTGAATCATCGGGAAGAAATCATGTGGAGGCAAAGATCAAGAATAATGTGGCTGATGGCCGGTGACCGCAATACCCGTTTTTTTCATCTCCGGGCAAGTCAACAGCGACGTAAAAATAAAATCACCAAGCTTCGTAAGCATAATGGTGAGATAACTGAGAATGAAATTGAGATGGGGCACTTGGTTACGGAGTTCTACAAGGAGTTGTACCATTCAGAGGGAATAGAGAATTTGGATGCAGTCCTCGATCATGTACCACAGAAGGTAACGATGCAAATGAATGATCAGCTTGTGTTGGCCTTCTCTGAGGAAGAAATAAGGATTGCTCTTTTTCAAATGTTCCCAACTAAGGCGCCAGGGTCGGATGGTTTTCCAGCTCACTTCTTTCAACGACACTTGGAGTTGTGCCATGATGAGGTAACGTCGGTGGTTTTGCGTGTACTGAGAGGGGAAGATGATCCAGTTTTAATTAATAATACTTGCATTGTTCTTATACCCAAGGTTACTAACCCAGAAGAACTTGGGCAGTTTCGACCTATCAGTTTGTGTAACGTCATCTACAAGATAGCATCAAAAGTGGTGGCGAACAGGCTGAGGAAAATATTACCAGAGATAATCTTTGAGGAGCAGTCAGCGTTTGTCCCGGGGCGTCTAATTACTGACAACATCATCACAGCTTATGAGTGTTTCCACTTCATGAAGCGGAAGTGGGCTCGTGATCTGAGGTGTTGCGCACTGAAATTGGACATGAAAAAGGCCTATGACCGCATAGAGTGGGACTATTTGCGAGCTATTATGCTCAAGTTAGGCTTTCGAAGATTGTGGGTTGACATGATTATGAGGCTGGTTACCTCGGTGACCTTCTCAGTTCTTTTCAATGGTGAACGGCTTGAGAGCTTCAAGCCCACGAGAGGAATTCGACAGGGCGATCCAATTTCTCCATATCTCTTCTTGTTAGCAACAGAGGGCCTTTCGTGCCAGTTAAAAGACAAAGTTCAATCATCTAACCTCAGTGGCATTATGGTGGCATCATCAGCTCCGGTGGTCAGTCACCTACTCTTTGCAGATGACAGCCTGTTATTTTTCAAGGCGAGTAGGGAGAATGCGGAGATTGTCAAGGATGTACTACAAGATTACTGCAAAGCCTCAGGGTAGTAGGTGAATAGAGATAAATCATCAATACATTTTGCTAAAGGGTGTTGGCAAAATACTCGTGATGAAATAATGAACCTGTTGGAGGTTCATAATGTCGCTCTTAGTGAAAAATATTTGGGTATGCCGACTGATGTAGGGACCTCTACTAAGGGGGCATTCAAGTACCTCAAGGATCGGGTATGGAAGAGGGTCCAAGGATGGATGGAACAATCCTTATCTGCAGGAGGAAAAGAGGTGTTGATCAAGTCGGTTGCACAGGCTATACCGACCTATTCGATGGCTTGCTTTCGTCTGCCGCGAGGATTATGCCAGCATATTGATGGGCTGCTCAGAAGCTTCTGGTGGGGAAGTAAGGAGGGCAAGAGGAAGACATGCTGGGTCGCATGGGAGGAGATGACAAAACCAAAATATTTCGGAGGAATGGGCTTTCGTGAAACAGAGCTTTTCAACCATGCTCTCTTGGCAAAGTAAGCATGGCGCCTGCTGACTGAACCTGGTACTCTCAGTGCTCGGATCTTGAAGGCTGTTTATTTCCCGAATAATATGTTCTTGGATGCTCAAGTGGGCAATTCACCATCTAGGGTGTGGCGTGCAATTATGGATGGAAAAAACATTCTGGAACAAGGGATTATAAGGCGTATTGGCACTGGTGAAAGCACTAGTATTTGGCACATGAATTGGTTACCTAGAGATGGACTTCTTCGACTGGTAAATTACAGTCAGGAAGCTCAACTTTTATCCCTTCTTAGTGATTTGATTGACCATACGACATGCTCATGGAGAACTGATATATTGGAGGAGGCTTTTGCACTAATGGACAAAGAGGTGATCCTAAGCATCCCTTTGTGCAGTCGACAGCAGCCTGATTTTTGGGCGTGGCATTACGAGAAATCTAGGATTTTCTCGGTTCGCTCGGCATACCACATGCTTGTGCCCAATTGCTATAAGCGATCGGCCTGGCTGGAGCACAGTGCGGGAAGATCAAACACAAAGGCTAAGGAGAAGGAGTGGTCGACCATCTGGAAGGTCAAGGTGCCATCTAAAGTACGTGTCTTTTTGTGGAGATTAGCAAAACACTCTATACCAATGAAGGATGTGCTCCATCATAGACACATGTCTACGCACAACACTTGCAGTATTTGTGGTATGGAAGACTCTTGGAGGCACTCACTTTTGGACTGCAACATGTCTTGATGTGTGTGGGCACTGGAGGAGGAGGATTTGGTTGAGCATCTCTGTCAGTTTCAAGAACAAGATGCACGCGGCTGGTTAGCGGCGATTTTTAAGACGTTGCCGCATAAGGAAGTGATGAGAGTGGTGGAAACTCTGTGGACAATATGGTATGCGAGAAGGAAGGTAATACATGAGCAATCTTTCCAGAGCCCGCTATCGACTCACAGTTTCATCGAAAATTTCATATCTGACTTGGACATGGGCATACCGGCACCAAAAGATAGAAGAGGAGGAGGTCCGCAAACAGTGAAACCTCGATGGATCCCCCCACTAGTGGGACGTATGAAAGTCAATGTTGATGCTACCCTGTCCAAGAACTCAAGTACTGGCGCGGCCGCCGCAGTAGCCAGGGACGAGAATGGGATGTTTCTTGGAGCATCGGCCGTTGTGTTCTCTAGTGTGTCGAACGCAGAACAGTTAGAAGCGTTGGCATGTCGTGAGGCTCTAGCGCTTGCAACTGATCTCGATCTACGACGACTCAAATTGGCTAGCGACTGCCTGAACGTTGTTAAAAATATTCATGGAGCAGGGATGGGACCATATGGGCAAATCATCAAGGAGATCAAGGCAAGAATGGAAGATTTACCTCGGTTGACATTGTACACGAGGGTCGAGAGTCGAATGTCGATGCTCATACCTTAGCCTGTCATTGTATTTATGAGTCTGTAGGCCGTCTATGGCTTCTAAGCCCGCCTGATGGCATTTGTAACTCCTTCCCTATGAGAAATCAATAAAACGGTGGGAGTTGATCTCAAAAACCTACCTTAGCGTGCAGTGCTTTACCTCTAGATGTCTAGGTAACTGTTGCGCCTCAACACATTTCGAGGAGAATCATAGCTTTGGATTCGAGTGACATTTCACCCCTATCCCAACTCATCTGTTGATTCTTCAACATCAGTCGGTTCGGACCTCTGCTTAGTTTCATCCAAGCTACATCCTGATCATGGATAGATCACCCAAGTTCAGATCCATAAGCAGTGACAATCGCAAAAATAAATTGAATGAAATTCGTGAATTTACAACGAGCTTGGTTGTGACCCATAGATAGAAATCTAAAAATATCTTTTTTAGACCAAAATTTATATCTTCAAGACCATTGAAAAAGGGCAATGAACGAGAAAGAAATCGCCCACATATAATCAAACTATCATATGCCCTAGAAGTAATATGAGGTGCTCCGAAATGGTTGAAGCAATTGAATAGAAGGATCACTATGACTATAGCCCTGATTGAAAAAGATACCGCGAGAACGATCTTTTTTCTCAAAAAAAAACTAGTCTGAAGTGCTTCTAGATGGAAAGAAACATGGAGAGATCATCAATTTTAATGTTGTTATTTGTTATCTCACGTACTCCTACATATCATTTTTTTTAAATGCTACCTTAAGTATATACACAATATAAAAGCGATTCTTCACCCCATTTCGTAATAGTTACTTTTTTTTTTGAGAATTACACAGTACAACGCAGACGCTCACAACACGCACGCACACTCACCATTATGAACACACGTACGCAAACCCTACCCCTATGAGCACCTCCGAAGGACTGAGCACCGGCTGATCTGGAGATTCCTGAAGTCACCACTGGCACCTCGTCATCGACGGGAATGTCGCTTACCACTTAAAGCATAACGCCGGAAAATCCCGGAAGAAATCCAGGAAAAGGTGCGAGCACCAGGATTTGAACCCTGGTGGGTAACGTCCCACCGGACCGTCCTACCATTAGACTACAAGTCCATTCGCGTAATAGTTACCTTTTTCCAAAAACATGATGCACATTTTATCTGAGGTCACCAAAATGGCTGCAAATAATGATTTGATCATTGGTAGACATTTTTTCTAATAAAATTCGGTGAAAGGGTATTTTTAAAAAAAATTGTTGTCGATATGATTGGGTGGTAGGGTTACCCATCTTTTGTCTTAAAAACGATGGAATATTATTCTAAATGTGGATGACATTTTTTTTATCTCGTGAACAGGATCGAGCTACGAATATCCGGTGAACTTTTTTTTTTTTTTGCTGCAAGCGTGGCACACTTTTCTCCGCTACATGTACACAACCACATGTGGTAGTCCCCTCGGTTGCGCGGGAAAGTGCAGAATATTGTCATCGAAGCCGATTCACATCAGCTGCACAGTGACTATAGAGTAATCTGACATGTGGGACCCGCATCAAAGATCATGTTGTTTCTATTTCTCCCTTTTTTTTAATACCAAAAGTGGATCATGCGGTCCTACCACTTGTTTCCACGTTTCATTTGAGGTTGCTAGAGTGACGTGTAGCAGCAATCATTAGCACTATACCACTAGCAGAAGTAGGTGAGACCTGTGAACAAGAACAGCACAGCGGGGCTGCTGATGCAGGGCCTTGATATTGAGCAAGTTCATTGAACCTGGACTCGTTTCAAAGTTAGACACTTAGACCTTCTTGAAGAGTTTCCTAGTCCAAAAGATGCTTAACCTTTTATTACCTGCTCTCATGTTATGCGTATTCTTGAAGGAACATATCGTTTGTATTTACAACAATTCATCGATCTGCTATAGTTTGGGGGCATCGTATGTAAAAGCCTGTTTTTTCTTTTGTTCAAATTTGAAAAACCTCGTATGAAAAGCCTGTGACTGTGACACTATGCGGCTGATTCAATGCTCTGAAATGCGTAGGATTGTTAAATGTGAATTAATGATAAAACCTATTTCATAACTCTTCTAATTTTTCGAGACGAATCTAACAAGACTATTTGTATCATGATTAGGCAACGTCGTGCTACAGTAAACAATCTTTAATAATTGATTAATTAGTTTTAATGGATTCATCTCACGATTTTCTGTCCATCAGTGTAATTAGTTTTTTAATTAATCTACGTTTAATACTCTAATAAATCTTAAAAGAGAATTCCAAAAAATTCTAACGAACTGAACAGGTCCTAAAAGGATGTATCGACAGGGCAGTGTTCTAATTCCAGCTTGTATGTTTCCTTACGAACCAAAATTTATGGTAACATGTGAGTCGATCAGAACCTGACAGTGTGCTGACTCGATTTTTCATATCCTGGCGGGTTGCACTCGCCGTACTCCATTTGCATATCTTAAAAGAGAATATTTTGTCTGTTCATCAAGATTCTCTAGTACAGTACCACTTTTTCCGCACCTATCATCTCCTATATCTCGTACTTCATACCAACCAACACCTGCGCCCCCGCGCGTCATACCTTTTTTCTCCCTACCCCTCTCTCTCCATCCACTCTCTCCTTCCCCACCTACCGCATCCGCCTTCCCCTCCATTCTCTGCTCTCCTCCGACTGCGCCCAGCCTACTCCCTCCCTCCGCTGGCGCGCTGCCCCCTCCCTCTGCCGGCTCAGCTACGGCGCGCCGCCCCCTCCCCTGCTCGCGGCGGAGCTCCATGGCTGGCCCCATCAACGGTGGAGAGGGCCTCGCGGCCAACCCGAGCGACACTCCCACCTCCTTTCCTCGCCCATCCCATCCTCTCTCCCACCGGCGACAGCCTCCCCGAGCCCGCCGGCGGTGACAGACAAGGGCGGAGTAGGAGCGGCGGCTCGGTAGCGACGGCGAGCTGCTCGAGCTCCGACAGCGGAGCCCCTTCCTCCCCTCTCCTCGAGTGCGTCGGCGAGATCTCGAGCCAGGCGCTGACGAAGAGCGGGGGCCCGAGGACGGTGCCAGGCAGAGGACCTTGTCAGCGCCGCAGCAGCTCCGCCTCCCTTGGCTCCTCCGGTGGCGCGGAGCCTGGCGCAGCTAGAGCAGACGTGCCCTCTGCTTCCTCGGCTCCTTCGCCGGTGTCGTCGTGCAGCACGCTACGGGGACGGCGCTGCACTACGTCCTATGCTCCTAGCCCTGCCTCGTCCTGGAGCATGGAACAGAGGAGGGAGGAGCAGGGTCCTCCCTTTGCACCGGCCGCTGCTCGCCCTCTCTCTCCCCCCTGTGCTGGCCGCTGCGGTTCCGGGGGTCAGAGGAATCGGGCGGAGATGGGGTGGAAGTAGAGATGGCAATGGGTACCCGAAACCCGAGTACCCGATGGGTTTTACCCGATACGAAGACGGGTATGGAATCATATTTCTACACGCGGGTACATAAATGGGCAACATCATGTACCCATCGGGTAAGTGGGTGCGGGTACATACTACCCATACCCACATACCCGCGGGTAAAATATACCCGTCTACAATTTGTGATAAACTTATAAAATTGCACACTGTTAGTGAAGGATAATTTAATATTGATAACTAACAAAAAATTTCATGCTTTATTAGACTATTAATGGGTTATGAATTGTCATTTATCTTTTTTTATTTATTCAAATTTGATGGTATATGCATTTTATCATGTGTTATGTTCTCAATTATATTAGTTTACAATGGGTATGCTACCGGGTACGGGTTACCCGACGGTTAAAAAAACCCCGCGCGGGTGCGGGTATGGGTAAGAACTTGTACCCGCATGCGGGTATGAGTTTTTTAGCGGATAGAGTTAGAGTTGACGGGTGCGAGTATGAAATGGCACTACCCGACAGTTTTCTACCCGTTGCCATCTCTAGGTGGAAGCGGTGAATTTGGTCGGCGAGCTCAAGCTCGGTCCATGGAGGTCCGGCAGCGGTGGTGAATCGATCTCGGGCTCTCCGGCCACAGTCCCATCTTCCTCTCTGCTGCTCCTGGCGTCATCTCTCCCTTCCTCTCCTCGCTGCGAACGGAGCTGACGGCGGATCGAGCGGCCCTCGATGACCTCGAGCTCGGGCGGCCATGTTTGGGGCTCCCTTGACAACCTCGAGCTCGAGCAGCCATGGATGGGGCTCCCTTGACGGTCGGTCTCTCTCTCTCGGAACAGGGGCGGCCGGCCACGACATCTCATCGGCGGCGGCTTCCCAGCGGTAGTGCGGCGAGGGGAGGAGGCGCCCTTCCTCCGGCAGCTTCCCTGTGGTGGCGGATGGATCCGAGCACGGGCGGGAGGCTGGGGTGGTTGGGAGCTGTCCGACGTGGAGACTGGGCGTGGTCCCGAGCGTGTCGTAGCGCTTCCGGGGAGGACGCCAGGAATGGCGTCCCCGCGCCCCTACGACACCACGCGAGTAGTGTTTTCTTTTCGAGCCTACTCGGCGGCGGCTTCGCCTACTCACCTCGGCCGGTATGCCCATTCGCCCGCCAGCAGCGCCCCCAAGCGAAGCACGCGCGAGTCGTCGGTGTCCGCTGACAGCACCGTGGAAGCCGCCTCCGCCCACCTGCATGCGCTGAGCTGAGCCACGACCCCGCCGCCGGTCTTCTTCGCCGCTTCATCCTCCACACCGTTTCTGCTGCCCGCGAGGCCGTTGGTAGCTGCCGTCGCCACAGTACGTCCACGAAAGCTGCTTCCCCGTGAGGCCGTGATGTCCTGCTTGGATGGCCTGCTTGTTTTTTTACCTTGAGGCTACAATCACACCTTGCTGCCAAAATCGAGCTTCTCAAGATGTCTGTTGTTACCCAAATTAGTAGATTACAAGGACAGCCTGGTTCAGGCGGTCGAACATCCACCAGCCCCTCCCGTATCCCAGTATTCTTTCTACGATGCCCCTCCCGTATCAAGATGTGTACGTCTTCTAGACAGAGAGAGAAAGGTAGATTTGTACTTGTACGGTTGTACCGAACTAAACAACACGGAGCATGAGGCAAAGTACTCCTTCTACGATGCCCCTCCCGTATCACAGTATTACTCACCGCTGCCGGACGCCACAACCGCCGAGACTCGAGATATTCGGCACCAGCCGCGTCCATGGACCATGGCCACCTCTGTGCCGCTGAACTGGTGCTGTCCGCTTTGTTGCTGCTTGCCGTAGTTCCGGATGAGACAATGAGGAGCAGGCATGCTGGGCAGTGGGCACTGGTGAGGGCGGCAAGCCGGCAACGTCTTCCCTTGCAGCAGGACAGGGGGAGGAGGAGAAAGACCACCCACTTACAAACAGGACCCAGCTGTCATCTTCTCCATATGAACATTTTAGTCCAACTTAGCATGCCAACGTGGCAAAACCACATCACAAAACCACCTCAAGGGGTCCTTTAAACGGTTTTGCAAAGATGAGGGGGTTAAAAATCCAATTTGGTAGGGTGAGGGGGTGATGTAATCCACTACCCATACATCAGGGGGTTAAATAGACTTTTTCCTATTGAAAAGGGTAAAAATGTTTAAAAACCAGAGCCTGCTGCTGCTGCTAGAGTGAACCCACAGATTTCTGAGAGTTTTACCTGTATGTCATTGGAAAAGTTGCTCTAGATCTGTGTGCCACTGAAAAGTTTGTCCGCACCTGTATGCCACTGATTTGAACTTTTGAGACCCGTATGCCATTCCGTCCATTTTTGCTCCTAAGAGTGTCAAATGAACATGTGAAATGACTATTTTAGCCTTGTAGTGGGTCCATTTGTCAGCCACCTTCTCCTTATCCTCTTACTTCTTGCCGCCGCACGTCAACCCCCTCACGGTCTCATCACCTCCTTCGCCTCGCCACCGCCGCGTCGCTCACCCTGGCCGCCGCGGCTGCGCGTGGGGTCCAGCTGTCCCCGACGCCGTAACGCACAGTCGAGGCACGAGCTCGCCGTGCACGCAGCCATCTGAACTCCGACGGCGGCGCAGCACACAGTGGCGGCGCGAGGAACGAAGCGAGGGCTCCTGCTGCGGGACGACCTGGCGTCGTCGTCATAGCTGCCGACGCGGCGCTGCTTGGAGATCGCGTCGTCGTCGCGGTGGTCATACGAGTACGGCCTGCGCCGCGACCTGTGGGAGGACGCCGTGCCGCTCGCCGGCCGGGAGGGACCGCGCGGCGCCGAGTTCTCGGGCGACGAGAGCCGCGCCGCATCACCGAATGGCTCGCCAAGCTGAGCAAGCAAATCTCAGCGAGCGCCCAGCTGAATTAAATCTCAAGTCCAAATCTCAGCGAGCGCCCAGCTGAATTAAATCTCAAGTCCCTTTGTGCTTGTCATCGATCTCAGCTCGCTCGGTTCAGACTTCAATTCATGCTTATTAGCTCCTCCATTGCAGATTTGCAATGGCGTCCCGTAACGTGTTCGTGGCTCCCCTCCTGGCGCTGCTCTTCTTGCACAGCGCTCTAACGGCTGCAGCCACGAGCAATCGCACCTCCTCGGCTGGCGACGCCGCGTCCGTAGCAAGGGTAGGTCGGTCCCTGGCGTCGCCGCCGTCCCAGGACGGCCGCGGCTGCGGTGTCTTCAGCCTCGACCGATACGGTGCCTACCGCGACGGGATGCACGAGGACACGGCCGGACTGGGAGCGCCTGGGGGTGCATTCGCGTTGGACGATGGCCGCGGCGGCGACAGGAAGGCCAAACGGAGGCAGTGGCGGAGGCGAGGCAGGTCCTCGCCGTGGTCGACAGGGTGGTCGTAGACTCTTAGTCGTCTTCGTCGTCGATAGAAGACATTGGGGCCTCTAGGTCCGACACCGGTGATGGCGGATGCAAAGGATCCCGCGGCGATGGCTCCAGCTCCGGCGGCGACTGCCCGCGGTCGGAGTCTGGCGAGCTGTGCGGTGGGCGAGTGCGGACACGGCGAGCACGGCCGGCCTCTACCAGGCTGTTGTGCCGCGCCGACCGCCGGCCTGTGCATCTGGCCTGTTCGAGGGAAGGAGAATAGGAGGAAGAAAGCAAGAGAAAGGAGAGAGAGAGGGGTATTCTAGACCTTTTTGTTGACCGGGTCCATACGTCAGAACTGGCTAACGGTGGTATTGTGACGGAAGTTGGACGGAATGGCATACGGGTCTCAAAAGTTCAAATCAGTAGTATACAGGTGCGAACAAATTTTTCAATGGCACACAAGTCTAGAACAACTTTTTTAATGACATACAGGTAAAACTCTCGAGATTTCTGGCATGTCTGCGTATGTAGGCGCAGTGCTCCGGCCTGCGGCACACAGTATAAAGATCCTTCGTCCCCTCCTGTTTCGAGCAAGGGACATGGGCGGCCTGTTCGTTTGGCTGGCGGCTGATGGCTGGTGCTGATTTGTTCTGAGAGAAAAGTACTGCTGACTGGTTGCTGGTGGCTGGTTTGTTCTGAGAGAAAAGTACTGCTGGCTGATGGCTGATAAGCCAAGCGAACAGGGCAGGGAACTCTTGTGATATGGGTTGCTTGTGCGTGGTTGCTTCTGTTGCAGCTCGCCGGAGCGTCCTACAACCACAGGGAGCTTGAGACGACGGAGGCGGCGGACACGGTGAACGTGCCGCCGTCGTCGGCCCCCCTCCTGAGAACAGGGTCCCCCTTGCAGCTCCCCAAGACCTGGATCAGTGGTAACGTAAACCTTCTGTCCTGACGACCTTGAATTTGAGAGCGTGCAGGTTTTGAATTTTTCCAGCCGACGACTGCATATAATAGGGCACTCTGCTCGCTCAAGGAGAGGCCCGATAGAAGTTTCCGGTTAGAATCACACTAGAGCTAAATCACATTCGCACAGATCGATTAACCAACCAGCCAAATTTTTTTTAGAGTGATGGTAATAACTCACCGCTCAGTCATTCTTGTCAAATCAAAAATCACCATCTGCATGCTTAACGGCTCAACACAGCAACTCAACTCTGTGTCTACAACTTTTTTACTACGAAAAATTAGTATGTTATTAGTAGTAGAGTTTAGTAGAGTTGAGAATCAGCCAACGCTATGAATTGTACTTTAGAAAAATTATTTAGTTTATTTGAACTAAATATTTTTAAAAAAATGTTATATATTTAAGAACAGAGGTAGTACCATTGTACCATGCTCCGGGCTGTACACTGTAATCTGGCAGCAACCAACATGAACCAAAGAAGTTTCAGAACTTGTTTTTCCTCTAGTCCAAAGTGAGGTGATAATTCTGGTAATTGGACTACTTTCTCTCTTAAAATAAAGATGCGCAAGACTTGAATCTTTACAACGTTTTTTTTTCCGCAAACGTGGCACACTTTTCTCCGCTATATCATCATTGAAGCTGACTCACATCGGCTGGCCAGTGACTAGAGAGAAATTTATCAACTGGCATGTAGGACCAGCATCAAAGATTATGTTGTTTTTGTTTCCCTCATTTTTTTATTATACCAAAAGTGGATCGTTTTCATATAATTGATGTCTTGTTTATTAGATGCGCAAATTTGCGTGAATGAATATTGCATTAAGAGCAAGTTTAATAACCTTAGCTATAAGACCAACCAAGTCACCAATAGCCTAGCAAAAAAGTAAGGGCGCGTTTAGTTCCCCTAAATTTCACTGACTACCCGTCATATCAAACTTCAGACATTAATTAGGAGTATTAAATGTAGATTAACGACAAAACTCATTCCACAACCTCTACCTTAATTTTTGAGACGAATCTAATAAGCCTAATTATGTCATGATTAGACAATGTCATACTAAGTAAACAATCTCTAATGACGGATTAATTAGACTTAATGGATTCGTCTCGGAATTTCCCGTCCATTCATGTAATTGGTTTTATAATTAGTCGATGTTTACTACCTCTAATAGAGCTGAAAAGACACCCAAAAATTTTGACTCCAAAATTTCAGGGAACTAAACGCGTCCTAAGAGCAAGTATTATAACAGGCTACAAGCCGGCGGAGTCCAACGTGAAGCAAGAAAGAGAATACGGGCGGGCGTCTCACTCCGCGCCCGCTCCACGCCAGCGTGGACACGGGAGAGTGGCTCCTATTCGCTGAAAGCACTGCACTGCATTTAATTCTCGCAGGACTCACCACCAAAACACAGCACCCCATCGCGGCTTGCACCGGCTGCCGGCGAAATCATAGTACTTGCTCTAAAGTGTACAACAATCTAGTCTCCTCTTCAATCTCAAATATTATTTTTTATTATATATGGGACCCACCATTTTTCTCTCCTGCTCTAGCGCTGGGCATCAGAACTGTGCTAGCTGTCAAAAACTGTGCAAGGGGTCGTTCTTTTGGTTGAAAAGGAATAGTGAAGTTGCAAATGAATAGTGCTGGAGTAATGTTTTTTTAAGAAGATGTGATGGATGTGACGGGTAAATAGTGCTTTTCATTGTTCATTTCTAAGAAAAAACAGGACGATCGGTGCTACAACTTGCGACAAGCAGCTTGTCGCTGCTCCTTTCTCTCCCCTCCACCAAGCCAAACTGGGTCCTGTTTAGTTCCTCAAAAGTCTCTAAAATTTTCGTATTGCAGACCGTGTCACTTCTCACAGAACACACTTCCCAATGCAAAAATTTCACTATTTTTACCAAAATTTTACGAAACTAAATGGTGCCTCAGGCGCGTGCTCTAAGGTGTAAAAAGTACACATTAGAGCGCGTGCTGTGAGAGATGTGACTCGATACAATGTTTAGTTGATTGAAACTTTAGTGAAATAGGTGAAATCTTTTGCATTAGCTTACATGCACAGAGAGAACAAATGAACTAACACGGTCCTCTATGTGAGAATTTTAGTGAAACATTTGGGAACTAAACACGACCGAATAGTTTGATGTGATGGGTTTGCAGTGCAAATTTGCGTATCCAAACAAGACCTGAGTTGCTACAATGATGTGTAGCAGCAATCATTAGCACTCTACCACTAGCTTTTTTATGGTATGTTTAGAAGACTAACTTCTCCAAAATTCACTATGCAAAAAGAAGATTCCTCATCACATCAAACATCACATCAAAAATACCGGCACATGCATGGAGTACTAAATGTAGATGAAATCAAAAACTAATTACACAGTTTGGATGTACTTTGCGAGACGAATCTTTTGAGCTTAGTTAGGCTATGGTAGGACAATATTTACCACAAACAAATGAAAAGTGATACAGTGCTTTTCAGTTCGGAACAGTGCTTTTCAGCCCAAAATCCGTGTAAAATCCAGAATTTTGCATCCCAATTCAGGAAACTAAACACACCCTGTGTTAAAGCACTGGCACTAGTCGGTGAGGCCTGTGAACAAGATCAGCACAACACAGCAGGCTGCATGGCCTTGATATTGAGCAAGTTCATTGAATCTGGACTCGTTTCAAAATTAGAACTCTTGAAGAGATTCCTAATACAAAAGATGTTTAATGTTTAGTTACATTTCAAATTGTAAGTCTTTTTAATTTTTTAAGTTCATAGATATGCATCTAGATATGGTGTATGCTTAAGTGCATAATAATATTTATAAATTTAGAAAAATCAAAACTACATATAATTTAGATTCATAGATATTATAATGCATTTAGACATATACTATATCTAAGCGTATAGTAAAAACTATGCACCTATAAAACCAAAATAATCTACAATTTAGAACAGATAAAGTATCTGAGTGTATAACAGAATTTATAAATTTAGAAAATTCAAAACGATTTACAATTCGGGATGAAGGGATCGGAGTACGTTTTTTTTTGAAAGGGTCATATCGTTTATATTATACAACAATTCATCCATTGGCTATATAGTTTTTTTTCTATAAGTTTTGAGGTCCTCTTTGCTGTACTTCTACTATAGGGAAACGAGTTGAAGAACGTGCTATAAGTTACTAATCAGAAACATAGTGTAAGGATTTACATAATCAATTTTCATCTCCTATCCTCTGAATTTAAGATAAGCTTATATCTGAACTTTGGGAAGTTGTGAAATAACACATTTCAAGACAATGATCTACTCCATGAATTAGATTACAATTCCTTCAAAATAAAGAGATCCACGTAGCCTTACAATAATTTGTACCACGTCTTGACAGGAGTGGTCCGATCCGCAGACTGCATGGCAGTGCTCTTATTTCACTGACCTGTATGTTTCGTCACCTACCAAAATTCATAGTCTCCATGTGAGTCATTCAGAGTATCTGACGAATCGGTAGTGCTCTAATATCTGACAGTGTGTTGACTCGTTTTTGCAGATCCTAGAGACAGAATAGAAGAAAGTCAAAATTATTTTCCAAGAAAAAATAATAGAAAATTAAGAATTATGTACTATGTAAGAAGTGTCACTGGAATTTTCCGAAACACAATAAAAGAAATGTATCTAAAAAATAAAACAACTAGTAATTTGGATGGAGGAAGTATATATCAAGGTTTACCGAGACTCTGCACACCATGGCACAATGCTGAGTACTTTGACGCCTTTGATCTATTTGTTTGGACAGAGCCATGTTGCAAATTAGATATTTCTTTTTACATAGTCAAGGCTTCCCGTTTTCAAGATGAGATGTACAAAAGTGAGTTTTTAAAAATAATTTTCCAAAAAAAGTAGTAAGAAGAAAGGAACCGGGTTCTCCTTCGACCGTTACGGTCCGTTTTCATACCTTCATTGCTGCACACTCTAAAACATATGTTTTATGGTACACAATACGACCCAACGGTAGTACGGTCGTATTATCAGTTTATTCGGTTGTTTCCCTATGAGTAAAATGGTAATTTGGTAAATATATATTATTTAGAAAAAAATTCCCCGCTGCCCCTTATACTATCTAAAACATTCATATATTTCATTTCCTATATTACAACAATACTATTTTACATTTTTAATAATACATTTATACTACCCATACAACCTTTGAATATTACCGTACGACAACTAAAAAAACCAGACATATAGAATTAATCTCAACCGTCGGCGAAAGGGCTTGTAGCCTAGTGGTTACGGTAGCCCCGGTAGCACCTCAGGTCCTGGGTTCGACTCCTCATGGGAGCTTGACTCCTCGTGGGAGCGAATTTCTCAGGATTTAACGGCGTTTGTACTTTCTTCGGTAGGCGACGTTTCTGTCGACAGTGAGACGTCTGTGGTGACTTCATCAATCTTGAGGATTTGCCGGCTCAGTCTTCGAAGATGCTCCTAGAGGTAGGGTTTGCGCGTGTGTGTTCATAGTTATGGATGTGTGCGTTGTGAGTGTCTCCGATGTACTGTGTAATTCAAAAAAAAACCTCAACTGTTAGATTCTTACGACTTCTTTTTCAATCGGTAGTCGTATTGTTATCGTAAAAAACCTCCTCTGAAAAGGCCTCTGTCGTATATAGGTGCGGTGCCTGCAACACTGCTGGTTTAGAAGCTCACTGCTGCGCCTGTGCTTGCTCTTTATCGAAATCGAGTTGGAATCCAACCCAAGGTGATCAGCCATCTCCAAACCCTCATCATCTCACCTTGCGCGCTCATGAATCATGATTCCGCGGTTCTTGGCGGCCGGATCAGGCGGTTGGCCCTGCAGATTTTCGCATTTCATTTTCCCCCTTGATTTCTTAGGGCTCTTGCACATTGCACTGCAGGATTTGGATCATCTCCTTTCACCTAAAGATTGCTTACGATCTCTGCCACAATTTATGAACAAATAACACAACTGTCTCCATAACCTTTTTCCACATCTCTGTTCTTACCAAATCTATGACTTTCTGTATCAGGGATGGCAACCGGGAGCGAAGCCGCGAAGAAGCCAGCTGATGAGACTGTGCTTGAGTGGAACAAGCAGGACAGCAAGAGGATGCTTCACGCTGTTTACCGTGTCGGGGATCTGGACCGCACAATCAAGTATATGTTTCTGTATTTGAAGCAACATTTGCAACATCTAGAGTAGGGATGAAAGTGGTACGACTATTTCCCGACCGACCGACCAACCGAAGGGGTTTTTGAGCAATCTGATAGTAAAATGGAGTATTCGAAAATTTTACTCGGATACCAATACGGATACCGGATACTGTTTCGGATACCGGATACGGATATGTACGGTATCAGTCGGATACAACCGAAGTATCCGAGATACTATCCGAATGGCCAGGACGCCTGCCGTCCCGCACGGCCGCACGCCCGCACCCCTCGCTGGTCGCTGCCTTGCTCCTTTTGTCAGCACTCAGCACGGCCCCTCGGCCGCACCTCCGGTCTCCGGAGCCGCTCACGGCCTCGCCGCTCGACTGTTCAGCCCTCCGCCCGTGCGCAAAGATCGTATATTCAAACCACCAACAACCACCACAGACGAAAATACGCAATCGATCCAAATCCAATCGGCCTCCATGTACAACACGACGGACAAAAATATGCAATCGATCCAAATCCAATCGGCCTCCATGTACAACACGAGAAGTAAAAAGCAACAAACAAAATTCAATCGATGTACAGATAGAGATGCCTCGAGCTGAGGAGGTCCTCAGCCGGACATCTTCGGCCTAGCTCTCGAGCTGAGGAACAAGCGGCGGGCACCACCGCCTAGCGTCGCAACACAGCAGCACGTGGGGGCTTCAGCTTCCAGGGAGGGGCTGCCGGCTCGCCGCCGCTGTTGCGCTCGTTGCTTCAGTGGAGGAGGACAGCGGACGAGTGGGAGGTAGGAGCCGGAGAGCAGCGGGGCGGGGTCCGGCCGCCGCCGTCATGCCGCGAGCTCGCTGCCGTATGCGTGCGGGTTGCGGCGGCCGGATGGGGTGGCTGGGGATGCTCTGCTTATATACATAGGGTTAGAGGATGTTGGCTGGGCTGAATTTATTGTTGGGCCTCAATACATAGTAATCTCCAAATCAGATGTATACAAGAGACATCACCGTTTAATGTTTTTTCTTTTCTTTTTCTATTTTAAAACACCCTTTGAAGAAACTTGCAAAACAATATATTGTGTATATCTCGATATATTTTTAAAAATCAATATACTACATGTAAGTTGTCCCATATGAGTATCACTAACTTTTGAATTGGTCTGCTATTTTCTCTAGTTTAAATGAATTTCTACATGCTTATCAAAAGTAATTCCAAATTCAACTATGTGTACCTCAAATAAGAGTCAGAAAAATTCATAAAAATTATATTTGGCTCATATGTTCCATTGTAATCCATATATCAAAGATACATGGAAAATTAAATTATCTTCTAGGGTTAATTCAAACTCCTATGTCCAAATTACCCCATAATAATTATAATAATATCTAAATTTGGTCAGAAAATTTTATAGTTTGACGCAACAACATATTTTTGTTCTATAAGCTTCCCATAAAAATTTCAAAAGATTTTAACGAAGTGGCACCATATCTTGTACACACATAGATACATCTCTCATATAGTTTCATATACCTCAACTCAAACTTCAAGATTTGAACAGCTCATAATATTTTTAAACTCATATGCACCTCAATTTTGGAGACAACGATATGTTGATATATTAGAAAATATGAACTTACATTACCAATTATTATAAAAAACATGTTTTTATATTCTCTTCTTCGGCGGAAGAAAACAAATCATATGTAAAAGTTCCAAGAAATATCAATTAACATAGAAACAAATAGCATTAAATGAAAAGTCGTAATTTTAGAGAAAATTAGGAAAAAAAATTATCGAATTTTGACTTCGTATGAGGGATAAATATTATTTCCATTTTTTAATTTAGGATTAAAAAGAGAAAGATACATGATACATGTGTTCTTCGTGGGGGGATGTACACACAAAAAACGACAATAAAAAAATATAATACCAGTTCAAAACATAAACAACACTTTAGCTCAGTGGTAAGGCGTGAGAAGTTGACCCCATAGACCTTGGTTCGACTCCCACCGCCACCATTTTGGCAGAGTTACCATTTTTGCAGAATTTATTCTCCTGCTGACATATGGGTCCAAATGACGTGGTGGTGCGCTTGCGGCCTGTTGTGACAGGGCCAGTTTTTTTTTTTAAAAAAAAGTGAATTGCTGGCACACGGGAGGAACTGGGCCAGGAGAGTGTTGGACCTGAGCCACAATGATTTTTGGGAGAATAATATATATATGTTGAGATTTTCACATTCAATAAAAATCTAAATTGTGGTGCATTGAATAGTTTCTTGTAGTGTATTGATTTATTTCATACAAATTAACATGTATAATATTTAAATGTTGTAATGTGGATTTTACTTAATATCCGAGAAAATATTCGTAATCGACACTATTCGTATTCGGCTTATCACGTATTCGATCTGCATCCGTAAGTCGAGACTATTTGTTCTCTATTTGTATTCGTATCTGTATCTGACACTATCTGTGTTCGAATCCGAGTCCGAGAAAATATAACTATTTGTACCATTCGTATTCGATCCGTTTTCATCCCCTAATATAGAGACTTGTGATTGTGATAGGTACTACACGGAATGCTTTGGGATGAAGCTTCTGAGGAAAAGAGACGTGCCTGAGGAGAAGTACACCAACGCCTTCCTTGGGTTTGGACCAGAGGACACCAACTTTGCACTTGAATTGACATACAGTAATATAATATGTTCACTGAACTTCCAAATTTTTATTTGTGGCACATTACTTCATGTTCGCATAATGCTTCTCTTTTCATATGAACTGATCAACTCTGGTTCAACAGACTATGGTATCGACAAGTATGACATTGGAGAGGGCTTTGGGCATTTCGGTATCGCTAATGAGGATGTAAGCATTGTCAATCTGCAATGCGTACTGTCAGCTAGCGCTGCAGAATTATGCTTACATGATATGATTTATGCAAATGCAGGTGTACAAGTTGGCTGAGGATATTAAATCCAAGGGTGGCAACATCACTCATGAACCTGGTCCTGTGAAGGGAGGATCCACTGTAATTGCCTTTGCACAAGACCCTGATGGTTACCGTTTTGCGCTTATTCAGAGGGCTGAGACACCTGAGCCACTTTGCCAAGTCATGCTTCGTGTCGGTGACCTTGAGCGATCTATCAAGTTCTATGAGAAGTTGCGGTCGTTCCTCCGGACGGGCCTCCCCCTGCCTCTGGCGGCCCCTCTGGCGTGCCTGCTGCCGCACCGGGCCCTTCTCAGGGGCCCTTCGACGGTGCTGCGGGGGGTGGCTCTGCTGGCCCCCAGCCTGGGGCGGGGCCGCGCGTCGGCGGGTCGACGTCAGGCCGCCCGGCTGGCGCGGGCGGTGCCCGGCCGATCTTCGGCGCGCCGGTCGCTCCCTCGCCTGCGCCCGTACGCCCGGCCTCCTTCCCGACTTGGGGCTTGCAGGGCATCCACACCCCTGCGCTGCTCCCGGTTCGGAAGGCTTCCGCCTGGCCCTCCGCGGCAGCCGCCCCTTTCGTCCCCTCCACTTTTGCTCGCTCTTCGGTGGGGGATGCGGCCGGTGGGTCGTCCTTCGGCCTGGCTGCAGAGGTCGGCCGGGGGTCGTCTGCTTCCTGGCCTGGCGTCCGGGGGCCCCCTGAGCCGGAGTTGGACGCGGTCGTTGGGGTGGGGTTCGCCCACCTCGCGGGTCGATCCGATGTGTGATGAGGTAGCCGCCTGTCTGCGGCCGGTTGCCTTGGTCGCTTCACAGCGCTCACCGGCTGCTGCGCTGAGGGGCGCGGTCGCTGCAGTGCGTTCCCCGGCTTCGGTTCCTCTGCGTGCGGTTTTTGCGCCCCTCTCTGCCGCTCTCTCGGACTCCCCTGGCCAGCTTGAGGATGGGCGGTCTGAGGTGCCCGTCCCCCCTCCTGAGCTGGTGTCCGCTGCCGTGGAGGAGGGGGTGGAGGCGGTGTACTCCCCTCGGCCGGTCGCTCCTGCCGCTGCTTCTCCGCCCGTGCGGGGGGCGCCCGACGCGGAGGGCACTCGGCTTGCCGCCGG
Organism: Cenchrus fungigraminus; assembly: GCA_036936925.1. Classification (NCBI taxonomy): domain Eukaryota; kingdom Viridiplantae; phylum Streptophyta; class Magnoliopsida; order Poales; family Poaceae; genus Cenchrus; species Cenchrus fungigraminus. The sequence continues at coordinate 55,356,457 of CM072769.1, read as the reverse complement.
GGTGGAGCTAGTGCGCTCTACCCAGGCAGGCGTGCCTTCTGGTCCGGCCTCGCCGGTTGCGGTCGCTCCTTCTCCGGCCGCTCAGGCCGTGCCCGAGGTTGGGGCGGGCACCGGTCTGGAGGAGATGGTCGCGGACTTTTGTGCCTCGGTTCTTCGACAGCACTCGGCCGACCGCCAGCCGGTGCTTCCGAGGCCGAGGGGTCGTCGGGCGAGGACGCCGCCTGCTGGTCCGCCGCGCCGTAGCTGTAGGATTGCGGCCCTCTCCAAGACTCGGGGGCCCAACCCTGTCACGGCTGGGCAGAACGTCATCATGCGCCGCCTTGGTCTGGTCGCAGAGGGCCAGGCGCCTGACACGGCTGCCTTCACAGAGTGCGTCCGTCTGTTCGCGGTTGGCCTCTCGGATGAGCACTGCAGGGCCATTCAGGCTTTGTTCGGGGACAGATGGGGCGCTGATTTCCACACCTGCATTGTCGAGGACGACGAGTTTCTGGCCGCGGTTAGGGAGCTGTTCCCGGAGGAGCAGGGGGCTGCGGGGGGGGGGGGTTGGACTGTTAGGTGGAGGTTTTCCTGGTTTTTCTTGTTTTGGTCGCACAGTGGTTGTAATGAATGAACACATAGCTTGTTGGAATGTTAGGGGTTTAAACCGGCGCGCCCGGCGGTCAGCAGTCCGTGAGTTAGCTCAGTCGGAGAGGGTCTCTTTGCTTTGTCTGCAGGAGACGAAGCTTGATGTATTGAACACCTCTTTGTTGGTCGATATGTTAGGCTTGGATTTCGATTATTTTGATCTCCCGACGGTTGGTGCTCGTGGGGGCATTTTAGTCGCTTGGGACAAGAATGTTTGGGAGGTCTCTTGCCCCGGTACGGGGTGCACTCTCTCTCGGTTCGGGTCGCTTCCCAGGGTTCGCAATCCCCCCCTTGGTCGCTTACAACGGTCTATGGTCCGCAACACGATGCGGACAAGGTCGCCTTCCTGCAGGAGATCCGTGATTTACGGGCCTCCATCGTCGGTCCTTGGGTCCTGTGTGGGGGTTTTAATTTGATCTACCAGGCCCAGGACAAAAACAACGATCGGCTCTCTAGGAGGATGATGGGCAGGTTTAGGCGGTTTCTCAATGACTTAGAGCTGGAGGAGCTCCACCTGCATGGTCGCTTGTTCACTTGGAGTAATGAGAGGTCACACCCCACCCTGGAGCGCATTGACAGGGTGTTTGTCTCTTCTTGCTGGAGTGCCACCTTCCCGAGGGCGGCGTTGCAGGCGTTGTCATCGCGGTGCTCAGACCACGCTCCGCTTCTGCTACTCTTGGACGACGGCTTCCATCCGAAGCGTCGCTTCCGCTTCCAGGCTTTCTGGCCGCAGTTCGAGGGCTACCTCCAGGCGGTCGAGTCGGCGTGGAACGGCCCTCGACCTAACGCGGACGCCCTACGCACGGTCGACCATTTGCTGTGCGTGACCGCTAAGGCCCTGCAGCAGTGGGGTGCTAAGGCGGTGGGGAACATTAAAACCCAGATAGCGGTCGCCAAGGAGGTTATCTTTCGTTTGGAGGCGGCCCAGGATACGCGGTCGCTGTCAGTGGAGGAGGCTAGCCTGAGGCGGTTCTTGAAGATCCGCTATCTTGGTCTCACTTCACTGGAACGCACGATGGCTCGCCAACGTTTCAGTATGCGTTGGCTCCATGAGGGGGACGCCAACACTAGATTTTTCCACCTTCACGCCAACCACCGTAGACGGCGGAATCATATCGCTGTTCTCCAGGTCGACGGGGCAACCTTGGTGGCCGAGGAGGAGAAAGCTGAGGCTGCCTTTAACTATTTCTCCGGTATCTTGGGAACTGCTCATGACAGGGAGGGTCGTCTGGACTTCGAGGCTTTGGGGATTCATCGGAGGGATTTGTCCTCACTGGGGCGCCCGTTCACTGAGGAGGAGATTTGGGCGGTCGTTAGGGAGCTGCCACTCGATAAAGCGCCTGGACCTGATGGGTTTACCGGTTGCTTTTATCGCTCTGCCTGGTCGATTATCAAGCGGGATATCATCCGAGCTTTTGATGCCCTCTCCTCGATGGACTGTCGTAGTTTTCACCACCTTAATGACGCCCTTCTCATTCTTTTGCCCAAGACGTCCGATCCCTTGTCCCTAAGTGATTATCGCCCCATTAGCCTCATCCATAGCTTTAGAAAGATTTTCTCCAAAGCGCTTGCTAACCGTTTTGCCCCGGCTCTACCACTTCTGGTATCTCCGAACCAGAGTGCGTTTATCAAAGGTTGCCAGATTCAGGATAACTTCAGGTGTGTCTTGGGGACAGTGAAAGCTTTGGCTGCCAAGAGAGACCCACGAGTTATGCTGAAGATTGATCTAGCGAAGGCTTTTGACTCGGTCGGGTGGGTGTTTCTCTTGGACCTTTTGTCGGCTATCGGCTGTCCGAGGACCTAGACTAACTGGATTTCTACCATCCTTTCCACGGCCAGCACGAAGGTTCTCCTCAATGGCTTGCCTGGTCGTAGGATTTGCCACGGTCGGGGTCTTCGGCAGGGGGACCCGCTGTCCCCCATGCTCTTTGTGTTGGTAATGGAGTGCTTCAGCGCGCTTGTCTCGACAGCTGAGGCCCGGGGGTTGTTCTTGCCCTTGGGACCGTCGGCGGTTAAGCATCGCATTTTGCTCTATGCGGATGATGTGGTCGTTTTTGTTTCGCCGGTCGAGATGGACCTCCTTCTTATCAAGGCCATCTTGGACATGTTCTTTAAGGCCACTGGCCTGGTCGCGAACTTTCTTAAGAGCCAGGCGTTCCCCATCCGTTGCGATCCCCAGCACACGGAGCTGATCGCCGGACTGCTAGGTTGTGCGGTCGCCTCTTTCCCTTGCACATACCTGGGGGTCCCTCTCTCACCGGGAAGGCTACCGAGGGCGGCAATGCAGCCGCTAGTCGATAAGGTCACTAACAGGATCCCAGCTTGGAAAGGAAGGTTGCTCAACAGGAGCGGTAGGTTGGTTCTGGTGCAATCTACCCTTTGCGCCATCCCGGTGCATATCTCGATGGCCCTAAAGGTCGCTCCTTGGGCGGTGAAGACTATCAACACCCTGATTAGGGGTTTCCTCTGGTGTGGGGCCGAGGTGGCTGCAGGGGGTAAGTGTGCGGTCGCCTGGGTCAACATGTGTTGTCCCAAGGAGTTAGGGGGTCTCGGCATCCCCAACCTTCAACTCATGGGTATGGCGCTCCGGATGCGGTGGTTGTGGTTCGCTAGGACGGACCCGTAACGTTCTTGGTCGGGTCTCAAGTTTGGGAATGAGACGCAGGCGGAGAGCTTTTTCGCTGCTTCCATCTCGGTCGCGGTTGGAGATGGAAGGAGAGCCCTGTTGTGGTCGGACAGTTGGATCCAGGGCAGCTCCATCCGGTCGATTGCCCCTAATCTCTGGGGGTGGTATCTCCGAGAGCCCGACGTACCCGCACTGTGAGGGATGGTATCCTAGACCAAGCTTGGGTGCGGGATATCACCGGGGCCACCACGGTCCAAGTGATTGTTCAGTACGTCAGGATCTGGGACCGTCTTCTTGGCTTCACGCTCACCGACACTCCGGATCGCTTCATCTGGAGGTGGACTGCCTCCGGTGAGTTCTCTTCGGCCTCGGCTTACCGAGCGCTCTTCGTTGGTAGGTCGCCCATCCTGGGAGCTTCGCAGTTATGGAAGACTCAGGCGCCGGGGAGGGTACGCTTCTTCGGCTGGCTCGTCTTGCATGGTCGCTGTTGGACGTCTGATAGACTACGGCGTCACGGGCTGAGTGACAGCAGCGTCTGCGCTCTCTGTGCTCAGGAGGCCGAGACACTGGATCACTTGCTCTTGGGTTGCGTCCATAGTCGGGAGACTTGGTTCCGGGTGCTTCGTTTCTTCCGGTTGGCGGACTTGGCTCCCTTGGTGGAGGAGCCGGTCGTGGTCTGGTGGTTGCGGTCGTGAAAGGTGGTCGCCAAGCCTTCCCGCAAGGGTTTCGATACCCTTGTTTGGTTGGTCGCCTGGTCGCTTTGGAAGGAGAGGAACCGACGCGTCCACGAGCGGGCGGCCTTGCAGCCGGTGGCACTTGCAGGAGATATTTTGGAGGAAGCACGTCTTTGGGCTAGAGCCGGCTTCGTGGCGATCGCCGTCTTCTTAGGCTTCCGTCGCCGGGCTGTGGCGTCGTGATTGTTCCTTGCTGTTGTTTCGTTTCGTCTCGTTCTCGTTGTCACTTTGTTGTCGCTTGTGCCTTAGGGCGAGCCTTGTGTACCGTTACTTTGTCCGAACTTCTCTCCTCTTAATGAAAAACGTACTATGCACGTCTTAAAAAAAATTCTTCTTGTATTCCAGAAGTTAGCAATGCTAAATATTTTCTTCTTTATGTCTCTTGGGCAGCAGTCCCATGCTCATACATGATGTATTATTTCTTGTCATGCAGGCAATTGGGATGAAGCTCCTAAGAAAGAAGGATGTGCCTGATTATAATGTACCTTCACTTATTTGGGGTTGAAAGGATGTTTTCTATATTTCGTAATGCTGAGAGAAATGCCATGAAAATTGTGTTCATTCAGTTCTAGACTGAATATATGTATTTGGCCTTGTACAGCATACCATTGCAAAGTTGGGCTACGCGGATGAGGACAAGACAACTGCTCTGGAGCTGATATACAACTATGGTGTCACAGAATATAGCAAGGGCAATGCATATGCTCAGGTACGTTTGAAATCTTTTTATCTGCAGTATTTATCTAATGAGATCTTGGCATTTTTTTGATCCTCCTTATGTACAAGGGCAGGTTGCTATTGGCACCAATGATGTGTACAAGAGTGCAGAGGCTGTTGATCTTGCGACCAAGGAACTAGGGGGCAAGATTTTGCGGCAACCAGGGCCACTACCTGGGATCAACACAAAGATTACCTCTTTTGTTGACCCAGATGCCTGTTCGTTTGGCTTATCAGCCAGCAGTACTTTTATCTCAGAACAAACCAGCCATCAGCAACCAGCCAGCAGTACTTTTCTCTCAGAACAAATCAGCACCAGCCACCAGCCACCAGCCAAACGAACAGGCTGATAATCAGTAAATGACTTACTGCTTTCTTCAAATTTTTATCAATAAGTTTTTTGGCAGAAACTAGACACACTTTTTTTAAGACGTGCTTAGCACGTTTTTCATTAAGAAGAAGAGAGGTTTGATACAAACTAGACACTTTGTAGTTGCAAAGCTTAAATTCAATGCATATGTGAATTCAGCCATCACTTTGTGAAACCGAATTCTACATTTGGCAAAATGTGGCAGAAGCGGTAGGACCTTAATGTGAAATTGATGCCTTACCTGTACCCATGAATGTAGTAATTATCTCATCAAAATTTAGGGTCTGTTTAGTTCCCAAAAATTTTCCCAACTACCGGTCACATCAATTTTCCGACACTGATTAGGAGTATTAAATGTGAATTAATGACAAAACCTATTCCATAACCCCTACCTAATTTTTCGATACGAATCTAACGAGCCTAATTATGCCATGATTAGACAACATCATGCTACAGTAAACAAACTCTAATGATGGATTAATTAGGCTTAATGGATTCGTCTCGCGATTTCCCGTCCATTCGTGTAATTAGTTTTGTAATTAGTCTACATTTTTTTACCTCTAATAGACCTTCGAAGGGGCTGCCAAAATTTTTTGCCAAAAATTTTTGGCAACTAAACAGGCTCTTGCAATCTGATTATTTGTTTGGTAAGAGATAATTTTAATCTGAATGACTGAGAAATGGCAGTTTTTTGACCAAATGAACCACCACTAGTAGGTAAACCAACAGTCAAATCAATTTATGCATGTAAAGTGATAATGGGCATGAATCTGCTTGTAGAAAGCAGCAATAAACAATTGTTTAAAGGAACGCCTAATGCTCAAAAGTTTCATGATCATATTACTGCTATTCAGATCATTGGATCTGGATCACGCACAAAACGGTTCAAATAGTGAGACATACCTTTGACTTAGTTTCTAAATCTTACTTTTGAAAGGAAGTTGTAGACCAGAAAATGTGACATTTTACCCTTGACATTATAGGTTCTGGTTGACCACGCCGACTTCCTCAAGGAACTCTAGTGAGGACGGGACACCCAGGTGCCATGCTAGGATGTAGCAGTGCTTGTCCACGATGTAATAAAACGGCTGTTGGTGGTTCAATTTGCCATTGCTCCAACGAACTGAAAATAAAATTGCTGCAGGGCTGTGCTTTTGCTAGTGATCTGTTCTGGTTTCTTGCTGCTGTGTGTTTGTGGTGAATTTGCTTTGATGGGCGTCACAATACGCTTTTTCTGATCTCATTCTTGTTCATACATATTCTCTTTAGCTAAAAAAAAGTCATTTTACTTTTGTTTTTAGTCAAATCATCTTTGATTTTTAGTAAAAGTTATAAAAATGCACAAGTGTTTGTAACACCAAATAGATTATTTTCTCTGCTCACTTCGCCACCATATTTTGACGGGGAGTTATTGGAAGACTATGCAAGCTGGATAATTTGCTATCTTTTTTTTAGAATGGCTAATTTGGTGTCTTTTTTTTTTGACAACAACCAACACACACACACACACACACACACACACACACACACACACACACACACACACACACACACACACACACACACACACACACACACACACACACACACACACACACACACACACACACACACACACACACATATATATATATATTAAAAAGCAGCCAAGTTACAAATCAGTCCTCGAAAGAAGATCGAATTACAAGTAGGTCCATAGACCAGAAGACCACAAACACAACTAAGCCTAAGACGACAACGAACTCGCCGGCGGAGGTCGCAGAGGCGCCGGAGGCGCGTACACCGGGATAGAGGCCGCTCAGAATAGCGGTTGAAGCAGGCTCGATGGAGCTGATTGAGCACACACCAGGCAGCCTTGAGATATGGTATGAAGCCGACTCTGGAGAATGAAGAAACTCCAAATCGAAGCTCAGGAGGAGACAATGTCGTCGCAGCCAAGCTTGATGACTTCGTGGCACTTGTAGGGAAGATCCGTAACATCGGGGGCTGCTTGGACCATGGTAGAGGCGAAGCGGAGGCGTAGAGACTGAGACCAGATCTCATCGAAGCGTTCAACAACTTCCTGCACAACAAAGCCCAAGCAGAGGCACAAGAAGCAGAACAACCATCGAGGAGGCGATTGTCCGGCTGAAACAGCACAACTTCATGGGCGCCCGTTGATGCGTTCAAAGACAATGAGTAAATCGTATAGAGGACTCGTCGGAACAACCACAAACAGGCTGGATCCAGGGCACAGAAGGGCATCGGAGCGTTCAACGATGGCACGCATCGGAACAACCCCCGACTCACTGACTCAGAAACCAAGCCAGGCGGATGAAGGGGAGGAAAGCGGATCTCGGGGGTGATAGGGTGGGAGAAAGAGAAACCGGGAGTCGTCCATGCGTTCAACGACGAACTTCGTCGGAACAACCATGGAGATGCAGAACCGGCATCCAGACAAGTGGAGGGGAAGGGCATGGAAGCGCAGATCTGCATAGACGGCGAGGCGAGGAAAAGCATGGCGATGCAGATTTGGGGCGAGCTGGGCAAGGCGAGGGAGGCGGAGAGATCCACAAGACGAGAGGGAGGAGAGAAATTATTTAGACTTACCTCGACCGGGGCTCCATCGACGATGACGGTGGTGGCTATAGTAGCCGCCACGACGACGGCGAAGGAGAACACGGCCAGGGGAGCAACCATGCTCCTACTACTAAAAAAGCAAAAAAAGAAAAAAAGGGGGGGGACCCCTTACCCTACCCGCTGCGGCGCGAGCGTCGGAGCAGGAGGGAAGGGGTCAGCGGAGGCTTTGGTCGGCGGCAGGTGCGGCGGGATGTGGAGGGAGACGGCGGCGGAATCTACGGAGGAGGAGGAAGGAAGGTGGAAGAAGGTACTACAGGGAGCGGTACTACACGCGAGACTTCGCGAGAGCGGACTTCTGGTGCAAATGCCCTTTAATTTGATGTCTTTGATATTTTATCATCACAAACCTATATATTGCAAACCGTAAATCAGATTTTTTTAGTACCTACAACTCACCTAGCTGAAACAGAGAACAGAGTATCTCTTGACACAAATTTTCTGAGCCGTTGGTAAAAAATCTGTAGCTCGAATCCTCCTCCTCTCTCTCTCTACCTTATGTCCTCCTTCCTCTCCTCCCCTGATACCTTCTTCTTCCCCGACACTTCCTCCCGCGTCCGCCGCCCGGTGCCCAACCCTTCCCTACCTTGCTGACCCGGGCGGGGTAGGGTCTGTCGGACCACCCATGCTGTTCACCTCTTCATCTTGCGCCACCATCAGCACCCCAGCCTCGGCACCGCTCAACTGATGTCCTCTGTCGCTCGCCCGGCGACACCGCCACCATGCCACGCGACCCCACCCTCTATGGTCAGTGGTGGAGCAGCCACCACCCCCGACAACTCTCGAATCTAACCTTGAAACTCTAACCCCGAACCCCAAACCTCGTCAGAGTAGGAGAAGAAAGTGAGATGGGAATGAAGGAAAAATTCAGTGAGAAGGGACTTTGTTTCACTCAAACGAGATTTAACTTTTTCTTTTTTTAAAGTGAAAGTAATCTCTTGTTGCAAATCACATAAACATGACACCCAATTCGCACGCTTTTCAAAATTTGACACCCTTATCACAATGACATGTGGGATCACTCTGAGTCAGTGACATGTGGGTCGGGGTGTCAAATTTTGAAAGTCTTGCAAATTGAGTGTCATGTTCTGAAATTTCTATGTGCTAGCCGTAGCGGCCGATGATGATGTTGAGTTGTGAAGTTTGCGAGAATTGAGTGGTGCACAATGTTTAGAATATTGGTTTGATGTTTGAGATGTGGGTCGGGGTGTCAAATTTTGAAAGTCTTGCGAATTGAGTGTCATGTTCTGAAATTTCTATGTGCTAGCCGTAGCGGCCGATGATGATGTTGAGTTGTGAAGTTTGCGAGAATTGAGTGGTGCACAATGTTTAGAATATTGGTTTGATGTTTGAGATATGTTGAGTGGTGCAATGTGTTTGTTGAGATGCTTGGTATTGGATTGTTTTTTTATTTTGTTGTGTTGCTCAAGTTTAACTTTTTTTTAAATATAAATCGGCAGTTCTCGTGCATGCATGGTACATATTTTTAGAAAAAAAACTATAGCCTACTACTCCATTTGTTTATGAAAATGTAATTTGTTTTGTTCCAACAACTACTCCATTTCTTCTGGAAGAAAGAAACACCGACTCCGTTAAGTAAAGGGAAAAAGGAATCATCCATTCAAGGAAAAGCAGATGCTTTATAAAAAAAAGGAAAAGCAAACAACTTTTCTAATTTAAATTTTGTTCCGCCGTTTTAAAAGTGAGTCGATCAGTACTCCCTCCGTCTCAAAATAGATGCAATTTTAGGACCGGGTACGCAAACTAATGTAGAGTGTAAAATGATTAAACTACTTTTTTTATGAGAAAGATCTAGATACGAACTTGTCTTTTGTGTGAGAACCTTATAGTTATCTTGTCTTTTATATTTGGTTGGTCAAAGTTGCATTCTTTGTGGGTTAAAATTCAAATCTTAGAATCATATTTATTATGGGATAGAGGAAGTAGTATTTTTTAAGCTGTTAGCGCCCGGACGTCCGTTCCGGGTGCTAGCATCGGACACTTTTCCGATCACATGATTCGAATCAGGAAAGTATCAGCCGTCAGATCATGTTGCGAAGCATGTTGATATTGTGAAGCATGTTGCGAACAATTCTGTCATATTGCGAAGCATGTTGCGACCAATATTCAAACTCGGCGCCCTCTCTCTCCTCCCCCGACACAGTGTACATGTTGCGAGCGATGTTGCGAGCTTGTGGCGAGCATGTTGCGACCAACATCCAAACATCAACGTGTTGGGGCCATGTTGTGAGTTATGTTACTTGCAACATCCAACATCCGACACAATACCCCAACGACCCATGTTGTGTGTAACATCCAACATCAGGAGCCTTCCTCCCTCCTCCCCTTCTCGACATAACACCCAACATCACATGTCTGCAACATCAAAACTCAACATCCGCAATATTTAAAATTAATATTTGCAACATCCAACATCAGGGGCTTTCCTCCCCCCCTTCTCGACACAACACCCAACATCACATGTCTCCAACATGAAAATTCAAACATTCGTAACATCGAAAAATAATGTTTACAACATCAAAAATATGTTAAAAATATTGATAATCATCCAACGACGTGTTGATTGGAACATTCAAATGTCTCGTTAAAAAATATAACATTCAAATAAAGCACTTGCAACATGCGCATTAAACATTTACAACATCACACATCATGATTCTCTTTGCAACATCATTACAAATATCCATGCGAAACATTTGCAACATTCACATGAAGCATCCGAAACAATGAAACTTGCAACATGCAACAAACATATATTACACGGGTACGCGAGGAGATGCAAAACCACAGGCCCGCCCCTCTCGTGTGCCGCCGGCGACCTCCTTCGCTCGGCCGCGGGGAGCGGCGGCCTGCGCCGCCGGTGAGCTCCTGCGCTCGGCCGCGGGGAGCTCCGCTCTGGCCGTCGGCGAGCTCCGTGCGGAGACGGCCGCGCGCACGCTCGGCCGCGGGAAGCGGTGGTCCGCGCCGCCGGGGAGCTCCCGCTCCCGACCGCAGGGGGCTCCACCCTGGCCGCGCGGAGGTGGAGAGGCGGCTGTAGAGGGCTCCGTCCTGGCCGCGCGGAGGCGGATAGGCGGCCGCGGGGCGCAGCAGCCCGCGCGCCGGCGAGCTCCACGGGGAGCGACGCGTCCGCGCCCAGCCGAGCTCCGCCGCCCCTGACCGCAGGGAGCGTGAGCCTGCGCCGGGCCGTGCCGTCGTCGAGCTTGACCGCCGGATCCCCGCGCCCGCGATGTTTAGGTCCCCCGCGCGCACCCGCGGCGGTCGGGGTCGATCTCCGCCGCGCCCGCCCACGGCGGCGGCAGGAGCTCCGCCTTGTCCGCTCCGCACGCACCGCCCGGCGCAGCTCGCTCTGTCTGCTCCGCGCGCAGCTCCGGCGCCATGGACTCCTCCCTGGTGAGATGCACGAGGAGTGAGGAGGGAGAGGGGAGTCACGGGGAAAATGAGAGGAGAGAGAAAACGAGTGGATGAGGACGGGTGGAACGAGTGGATGGGAAGCTCGTGACGGCGTCTGATATATTTGCTCCCTCGGGACGTCCTAGCTATAGCATTAGTGATGCAACATGTCAAAAACACGGATGCAACATGGTCACAACGATTGCAACATGAATGACAAACAATTGCAACATGAAGTCGACCAATTGCAACATTATCCGTCAGATCAAAACACTATAGCCGTCAGATCTAAGCAATGTAGAAAAAAATCTCATTGCAACATCAAGTCATGTAGAGTGCAACATAAAGACGAATTTCGTAACATTCAAAAACAACTCGTCCGACGCATCGGACGTCAGGACCGTAGCATTATTATTTTAAAAAAAAAACTTAAAAAAGCCTCGAGAACCTTCTCGCACGCTGCACACTCTGCACTCCTCCTGTGGACTGTTGCCTGTATATACGTGCGGCGCCTTCAGCCCTCTCCTCGCAAAGTGGAGTGGAAGAAGCCAACGCAATCGGTTGGGTTGAGAGGTCACTGCTACGCCTGCGCCTGCGCGTGCTCCTCGATCGATTCGAGTCAGGACCGGTCCGAATCCCATCCGAGGTGAGCAGGATCCATCTCAATCCCCATCATCCCCTCTCCCCTGACCCCTCGCGTGCTCATGATTCCGCGGTGGCGCGGTTCCTGGATTCCGGATCAGGTGGCACTGCACAATTTACGTATCCTTTTCTTGATTCGTTCGGGTTCTTGCTCTGTTGGAGTTGGATCATCATCTCCTTCAGCCTAAATATTGTTCCTTTCCCCCACGAAAAAGATGGAGATAGTCTTGGGGAAGTTCGATTTAAGTGCTCCCTTCTCCCGAATGCTGAAACGGAAAGGGAATTTGAGGTTGAGGGGACCCTATATAGGTTCTATATGCTCCGCGAGAAAATTGCAGGGATTTAGGTTCGGTTCTTGTTCTTTACTTCTTTTCTTGCTTGGGCTTTTGGGGGGTTAGTTGCATCACCAAAGCTGTACAAGGGGAAGACTTGGATCTCTGTGTATCTGATTTGGGCATTTGGTTGACCAGTGACTTCTGTTAGTAATAACTTTCTGAGAGACAAAATATTTGATTTGGTTTGGGATTGTAATCGAAAGAGATGAAAACAAAAGGAGATGTATCATGTATCACCTTAAGTTCTGTCATTTTAGCACTGTTTTTTTTTTGTGAGAGATTGAAAGTTACAGGCTTGCAGCAGAGATCAATATTTATGATAAATATACTCCTATGTTTTGAAAAGAAAAAGCACTGACTAACTGGATGTCCCTGTACCGATAAGCTTCTGAACCACTATGATTTTCTGCCAGAATTCTGAACAAATGCCACCACTGTTGTAATTGTAATCTGGAGCCTGGACTCCTCATGCTTGGTTCTTTGTTTTGCTCAATATACCGTTTCCCTCTTGTTCTTATCAAAGGTGTGACTTCCTGTACCAGGGATGGCGACTGGGAGCGAAGCCGCGAAGCCAGCTGAGGCTGTGCTTGAGTGGAACAAACAGGACAACAAGAGGATGCTTCATGCTGTTTACCGTGTTGGGGATCTGGACTGCACAATCAAGTATGTTGCTGTATTTTAAGCAACATTTTCGACATCTACAGCTAGTATCATGCTTTTGATGCCGTCTTGTCATTCTGGTAGGTACTACACAGAATGCTTTGGGATGAAGCTGCTAAGGAAAAGAGATGTGCCTGATGAGAAGTACACCAACGCCTTCCTTGGCTTTGGACCAGAGGACACCAACTTTGCGCTTGAATTGACTTACAGTATGTTCATCGACCTGCCATTTTCTTGTGGCACAGTTGTTTCAATATTCTACTTCATATTTGGATAATATGTCTGGCAACCTGATAAGAAACTTAGCAATGTATATGCTTCTCTCTTCATATGAACTGATCAACTCATTTCCTTGGAAAACATTTTCATTTTCTTCGACATCGTATTGTGCTAACAAGTTCACTGCTGTCCAACAGACTACGGTGTTGACAAGTATGACATCGGAGAGGGCTTTGGGCATTTTGCTATCGCTAATGAGGATGTAAGTATTGCTATTTGCAATGCCTACTGTCAGCGTTGCAGAAATTATGCTTATATGATATCATGCATGCCATGCAGGTGTACAAGTTGGTTGAGAATATTAAATCGAAGGGTGGCAAGATTACTCGTGAACCTGGTCCTGTCAAGGGTGGATCCACTGTTATTGCCTTTGCACAAGACCCTGATGGTTATCTGTTCGAGCTTATTCAGAGGGCTGAGACACCTGAGCCTCTTTGCCAAGTCATGCTTCGTGTTGGTGACCTTGAGCGTTCTATCAAGTTCTATGAGAAGGTATTTTCTTTCCTTATGTAAGGGTAGGCTGTTCCAGAGGTCCCATGCTCATACATGATGTATTGTTGTCATGCAGGCCCTTGGGATGAAGCTCCTAAGAAAGAAGGATGTGCCTGATTATAAGGTACCGTCACTTATTTGGGGTTGAAAGAATGCTTGCTAGATTACCTAATGCTGAGTGAAATGCCATGGAAATTGTGGCGTTCTTCAATTTTAGACTGAATATATCTTTGTCCTTGTACAGTATACCATTGCCATGTTGGGCTATGCTGATGAGGACAAGACAACTGTTCTGGAGCTGACGTACAATTATGGTCGCACAGAATATAGCAAGGGCAATGCATATGCCCAGGTACGTATGAAATCTGATGGATAATTATGTAAGCTTGTTTTTGCACATCATCTACATCTGGAGTAGCTAGTGCTCTCCACTTCTTTTGGCCATGCTCAGCTTCTCAAACATGACAGCAGCAGGTAGTAGCCAGGAAGTAGCAGTAGGTAGTGGGAGTATGTTGCAATAGTAGTGCTATATAGAAGTATGGTCAAGCTAGTAGTTTTTAGTGGCATCATGTACTTTACTTTGACTTGTGCCTCTCTTTGATATATGGAAGAGATAGGAGCAGCTGCAGCTTAGTTCAGCAGCACCAACACAGAGTGCTCTGTTCTCCCTTCTTGGTGTGAGTGTGTGCGCGTGCGTGCTTGAGGTGTTGCCCGCGGTGGTTGCCAGCCTAGCCAATAAAATCTTTTATCTGCAGTATTTCTCTAATGAGATCTTGCCATTTCTTGATGATCCTCCTTATGTAAGCACAGGTTGCTATTGGCACCAACGATGTGTACAAGAGTGCCGAGGCTGTTGATCTTGCGACCAAAGAACTAGGGGGCAAGATTTTGCGGCAGCCAGGACCACTACCGGGGATCAATACAAAGATCGCCTCTTTTGTTGACCCAGATGGCTGGAAAGTGGTATGTTTTCTATTGTGCTTTACTTAACAAGTCTATATGGGCAGTAAATTTTTGTCCAACTTGTGATTTCAAGCTTAAATATGATGCATGTGTGAAGCCAAGCCATTACTTATGAAACAGAATCCTGTTTAATGAGTATACCTTGGGAGACTAATACAGCAAAAGAATAGGCATCTTTGGCAAAAATGTGGCAAAATCTTAAATGCAAAATTAATGCCATTCCTGCAGTAGAATCTTAAATGCAAAATTGATGTCATTCCTATATTCATGATGGTAGTCATTATCTCATCAAATTTTTCATGCATTCTGATTAATTTTTAGTGGTTCTTTTATGGTGCTACTCTTACCTCTTGAGAGGTAGGACATAATTTTAATCTAAATGGTTGCTTGAGAAAAGGCATTTTTGACCAAATGAAAGTCATTAGTAAGCAAGTGAACAGTCAAATCAATTATGTGTATAAAGTGATAAACAATTGTTTAAAGGATGTACGATGTTCAAACGATACATGACCATATCATAACTATTCAGATAGTTGAATCTGGATTATGCACAGATTGGTTCAACTATATCCCAAAAGAAATGCTTATGACCCTTACTCTCTCCCTATTTTCTTTTTGTTGAGTTTGAGCAACGTGTTCTGTTTCTGAAATTTTCTTTTGGAAGAAAGCAGCTGTCCAGAAAATGTGACATTTTATCCTTGACATTATAGGTTCTGGTTGACAACGAGGACCTCCTCAAGGAACTCCAGTGAAGACCAGGTGGCAGACGCCCAGGTGCCATGCTAGATGCAATGCTCATCCGCGATGTAATAAAATGGCAGTTGGTGGTTGGGTTTGTTCCTGCCCCGATGAACCAAAAATAAAACTGCTGCAGAGTTGTGCTTTTGCTAGCGAGGATTGGGGTTGGCTATGTGGTTGTGCCTGTTACTAGTATGCAATTGCTACCTGTAGCAACCTGCCTATTGCACTGGATATGTTCGCGTGGTTGAATGGTGTTGGTTCACTTTGATGTTATGTTTGCCTGCTGGTGTTTTGTCATGAATTTGCTTTCATAGGCGCCAGGATACACTGTTGCTGATCTTGCATCAGATCTTAAATGAGTCTTCAGTGGTAATCGATGCAGCTTTGCGTGTGCCATCTGATCATGTTAACTTTTTGATGCCGCTCTGATTGTATGGATTTTCCGATGTTGCCTGATGAACATATCTACATCACCAGTTTATATATACTGAACGAGGTGATTTCAAAGCCCTGAATGCTAATTCAGATATCATGAATGGTTATTTGGGTACTCGTCTGATTGGAAGCTAAGGGTGTAGGTGTTTAATGCACCCATTCAGATATCACGAACTGGCTTAACACGATCATGATAACCCTTAGTGATTCTCTCTGCTGGAACTCATGGTGTGTTATGGAATAATTCTTGGGCTAGAACACGGCAGCAGGTAGATAAACACCCCGTTCGCCCTCCCTTGGAGGCTCTGAACTCTTGGGAATTATCTTTCTGCTTACCCTCAACTGATACAATAGGGTCTCCTTTTATAGAGATCCCTGACTTGACCGTTAAGTAAATATCCTAACAAACCAATCTAACTTATCCCTATCTTAACACTAATCCTATCCCTACTCGCGGGTACTGTTCACGCTACAGTACCCGTGGGCTTTGGCCCAGTCAACTGGCCATAACATGGTGAGCCTCTTCTTTCCCTTTTCCCTCAATCATTGTTCTTCAACACGATCTGATCCGCAAATACAAATGGCACCACCTGATTCACAGGCCAAAATCATCTCGATGCATTGTGGTAAATTTTGTCGTTTCAAGATGATTCCCTGATGACACTCCCAAAATGACTCGTCCAATCCTTGCACCAGCACATTTACCTTGTATTAGTTCTCTCCAAATTGTTCTCCACTGATGGATGAATCATGTGCTCATTCCTGGAAATTGCCTTGACAAGTCCTTCAGGTTATTCAACACCATTTCTTTCATCAACCAAACAATATGCGGCATCTTCAGATGGGTAGCAAGTGTGTCATTTGGCTGCTGTTTCTGTTGAAATTGCCCTAAACTATGTGTAACCGGTAATGGTATTCTGTTTTCCATTTGCCACCGTATTTGTTCCTGGATTATTGTTAAATCATCAGATTCTGTTCGAATCTCCTCTCAATATGTTATCATTAATTAATAGCCACAAATCTTTTGGCAAAAAAAAAAAAAGAGACATATCCCTGAAGGTCAGTACTGAAAATGCATTCCTTGGCCTAACAGCTCGATCTGAGTTGCATGGCCAAGACCAGGAGCTTAATATAGTTTCACATTCACTACTGCTGACATGTGACATTCTGTAACCCTTAAAAAAACCACCTCTTTATTTACACATGGATGCAATCATGCAAGCTCTTCTGGTGTAACATATAGTAAATATGCTCCAAATATCACCTGACCTTTGATGAGTGTTACTGTTTCCAAACACTTCTCACGGGTGGTTAATAGGACAGACAAGTATGCCATCAGCAAAAGGTTAACTGGCTCCTTCACTAGAATTATGATATAATCGTGTTAAAAGTTTAACACTGAATGTCTGAATTTGAAGGCATAGTAGGAACATAAAACTACTAGTTACCATAACTCCTGGCAGGATTTACTTTTGCCTGAAGATTGAAGGTCACTTTCTGTAAAAGCACTGCAAGTTTTCAGAGTAACCTGATGCAGCTGAGCTCACGGTTGCCCCTCACACCGCAGGTTCTGTTGGATCACGTTGATTCCCTGGCAAAAGCCGAGGTGACGGTTGACGACAACGCCTCAGCATCCCTCTATCAGCCGGTATCTGGCAGCTTGTCCAGTTCATGCACAAAGTTGGATGCAGATGCTGCCGTCCCCGTTGGCGCGTTGCTGTTCGTCCTCGGAGCCAACAGCTTGATCCCCCGGCCCTCAGAACGCGTTGTCGGATGCCTGACGACCATCAGAAGTCTTATCATTCAGGCATGATTGAGCTGATACAGAGGAATTTCACAAGCAGATTGATTCTCTCTTCAGAGCTGTGTGTGTGTGGTTTCTCAGGACGAGTCTCCTCTGCAGTAGCTGCAGTTTCTCATACCTGATGCAGAATTGCAGAGAAGGGATCATTTGCACATGAGCTCCCATCTCACGGATGCTCACTGTGGGATCTTCAGAAGGAACAGTTGCGCGATCACGTTGTCGGTAGTGTTGATAGCACTGCCTCTTTCCTTATGAGTGATCTCTGAAAGGCTGGAATGGAAACAAGAGATGTGTTACTGCTGTGCAAAGTGCTTTTAATCATGTTATTAACTGTTAAGCTGTTGTTGGCTTTTGCTTGGCTGCAGTTTTTCCTGCAAGATTCTGCATCATTCCATGGCCACCAAAGGGCCAGTGTGCCTGTACTTTCCTGACAGATACTCTTGACCATGGCATCTCCCCTGGTGCCCCCAAAAGGAAATATTCACACAGGGAGGGTGCAGTAAAAATTGTACCGAGGCATTTGAGTGATGATAAGTGCTTCATCATGAACCAAGGATTGCATTGGGCACCATTGCAACAGAAGAAAAAAAAGTAAAAGAAAGAAATAATGCAGCTGGATCTTGCATAGTGCTACATTTTTCAGAAACTAGGAAAAAAGAATAGTTCATTCCAATTCTCCAATAAAATAAACTACACAGGAACATGCACAATGTGCAAATAAACAGCATCAACAATTAACTTCAAGATAGTTATAAAAAAATTACTGCAAGGTGACTCGGCACGGAGGCGTCACAAACTCACAATCATGCATGGATCAGGACATTTGCATTGATCATTATTACAATGAAATAGAGATGGAGGTCAGGAAAAAGGAGGGACATCCATATGAAAGGCTTGTCACAATTTGTCCTTTTGGATGCTCTCCCTGTGAGTAGCTCCAATTGCACACACACAAGAGGCTCTGCAATCGCCCCCGCACGAACGCATACAATCAGTTTTCAGACAATGCATCGTGGCCATTCATTTTCTTGTACCAAAAAAGTCCCCTGATTTGATCCGGTGAGCTGCGTGTATGGA
This sequence comes from Cenchrus fungigraminus, assembly GCA_036936925.1. NCBI lineage: Eukaryota > Viridiplantae > Streptophyta > Magnoliopsida > Poales > Poaceae > Cenchrus > Cenchrus fungigraminus. Next base: position 55,337,931 of record CM072769.1, on the reverse strand, counting down.
GCGGCTCATCACGAGCTACCTTCTCTGTAGCGAGGAAAAGGTTCACAGATCTTGATGGCTTGGATTCCTTTGAGGCATGCATTCTCTTAGCTGTCCCTGCTTCACCTGAATAGGGGACTCCATTGCACATCTCTTGCAAGCAACCTTTTTGTAATTGGATGAACTAGACAAGTGGCACAGCAATTTTACCATAATTCTCGGAGATTTAGAATGCAAGTAACAACTTAGATAAATGACTGGGTAGCATTCAGATTTTTTTTAAAAAATATGTTCAGATTAAAATATAATGAGGTATACTATTAAAAAAACGTGTGTCATGTGTTTTCTTGTTGATCCTACATCGTAACAGAGAATTAGAAAAAAAAAACAAAGTTCCAACACTAGCAGTCGGAAACTGGTGAATTGCGGCGGCGGTGCAGTTGTGAAACTGTACCATGATATGCAGAATTGCAGATTCGATCATACACAATAAGCAGATAGGTGAACCATTCGATCAGTCCAGGAAGAGAAGGAAAGAAAGAAAATTTCATAAATATGCATGGTTGTGCCACTCATGACATAAGAATAGATGAGTAATACTCCATCTGTTCCAAATTGTAGGTCGTTTTAGTTTTTTTAGGTACATAATTTTTGCTATGCACGTGGATATATACAAAAGTCCAGAATCTAGATGCATACAAACATAGATATATAACACATCTAAGTAATAAGATTGTAAGGAGAGCGAATGAGTGAGTGCAGAACCTCATGCACACGCTAGCCTGCATTTGTCTGAAAGAGGTACTAGTGTTGTTAGTCATAAATCTGGGCCACGTACTTATAATCAACGTACAAATCAAAGCGAAATGCAACAGACACACGAGGAATGCGTGAATCCATTCCACGACGTGATATTGGCACGGCTCAATCAGAGAGCAGAGCCCCCCAGCCTCCGGAGGTGGCGCGGGCTCTCGAATTGAACCGCGCCAATACCCCGTCGCCGCGCGCGCCGCCGCCGCGCACCCACCTCGATTGGCATGCATCAATGGAGCTTTCGCATGGCGCCGGAGGAGGAGGATAATAGATGGATTGAGCTAGCTTCTCTGATCGGCGTCAGGATCGGAGGAGGAAGAAGCAGCAGCTGTTGATGGAAGATGAGTGTGAGTGCATTGATGAAGCAGCTAGCGACCGGACGGTGGGGGTATTTATTGGCAACATTCAAAGAGGAGAGGGAGGGGGTGAGAGTACAAGATGCCTCGAACGGCATGAGAGAAAGAGAAGGGGATGCATAGCATGTACACCTAGGGTGTGTTTAGTTTGGATGCAAAATTCTGGATTTTGCACGGATTTTGAGCTGAAAAGTACTGTTCCGAACTGAAAAACACTGTAGCACTTTTCGTTTGTTTGTGGTAAATATTGTCCTACCATAGCCTAACTAGGCTCAAAAGATTCGTCTCGCAAAGTACATCCAAACTGTGTAATTAGTTTTTGATTTCATCTACATTTAGTACTCCATGCATGTGTCGGCATTTTTGATGTGATGTTTGATGTGATGAGGAATCTTCTTTTTGCATAGTGAATTTTGGGAGAAATTGGACTTCTAAACACATCCCTAGTTTCCTACATGAGAGGAATCTCGTGTAGCATGAGATGTTTGAATGCACTCTGCAGTCATAGCATGGTATGTTTTTTGAGGTTGTTCGGCGAGTAGAATGAATAGTACTTGGCTGGTAGATTGAATAGCCGGCCTGTTCGTCTGGCTGACGGCAGGTGGCTGGTGCTGATTTGTTCTGAGAGAAAAGTACCGCTGGCTGGTAGCTGGTGACTGATTTGTTCTGAGAGAAAAATACTGCTGGCTGATGGCTGATAAGCCAGACGAACAGAACGAGCATTGTGTGAGAGAAGATAAACCGAGATAAGTCAAATCAAGATAAGCCGAACATGCTTGCCGCTTCTCGAATGAATCTCCCCTAGGTGGCAACAAATCCTCCGCGGAGGGTCTGAGCCGCCACTGCTGCCGTGTGGGCCCGATGCCGATCGGGCCCACACGGCAGTGACTAGTGGACAGGAAGCTCATCCCTGTGTCGTCACCTTAATTAAGGGATTAATATTACTGAGTCTATTACACGTGGGCCAGGGTGGCAAACTAACGAGAAATGGTTGTGAGAGATCGCGCGGTGCTACTAAGATTGTCAACGCATTGCCATGAAGAAGCCGACGGCAACAATGAATGGTAGGGGCAGCGGCGGGAGGGGCAAAAAAGCTGCCGCTGTCAACGGTGATGGAAAGTGGTGGCTGACTGGCTGGAGCCAAGCAAGAAATGAGGCGGTGAGCGTGCGGAGGTGCGGGGCGGGTTGGATTTTTTTTTATAATTTTTTTAATTATTTTGCAAAAATATACGACGATTTCAAAATTGTACAGTTTTGACAACCATTCGCCGTGGCCCACGGCGGCCGTCGTGGCCCACGGCGGTTCGGCAGTCGCCGTGGGCTACGGCGGTGGCAGACGGCGGTTGCAGTGCCCCCACGGCGGCACGAAGCCGCCTTGCAACCGCCGTGGGCCACGGCGGTTGCATGTGGCCAACCGCCGTGGGCCACGACTGTTAGTTTTTTTTAATTAACGAGAGAAAACACACATTTGCAATGGCATGTACGGTGCTAGTACCCTAACGAAGCACTTTACGTATAGATAACATGCCTTAGGGAATTTAGAAATTTCATTGCAACATTCCTAATGAATCTAGTTGTACGAGAACTGCCCAGAGAGCATAGAGCCGCCGGAGTGTTGCGACGGCATGTAGTACCCCGGTGGGGGTGGAGGTGGTGAAGGTAGAGGGGACCATTCTTTCTTGTGGCATTCACAAGTGCAGGTCGAAAATTTGCAGCACCGGTCTTCTCCTGCGCTAGACGATGGATCTGGAGAAGCCAATGCCTCCGACAGCTCCCGCTTCAGGTTGTAGATGACGACGTCCTCGAGGTAGTCGATGTACTGTTGATAGGGATCAATAGCTGGTGGATCCACCCATTGCGAGAAACCGCAGTTCTCAGCTTTGGTGGAGTACTGCAAAAGGCAAGAAAACGTTACCAAACGAAAGAAAGATGATGAGGAAATTTGTGGACATTGCTTACCCATGCATATGGGCAGTGCCAGAAGTGACGACCGGAGTAGTTCCATCCCTGGTACACTTGCATCACGCAGAACACACCATGTGAACACCTAGGCCACAACACCGTTTCCTTCGGTGCGTAGCTTCTAACATCACGCATCGATCTGAAGTCACTCTTGCCTTTCAGCGGGAAATTGGCTTCGAAATCTTCTGATTGCTGATGCCACAACTCAGGACCGAAACCGTGTCCATCCCCACTCCACGAAGCCATTGTTGAGTGCTGTGAGAAGAAGGCAATGGAGTGAATGGTGGTATATATAGAAGGTGACTGCCTGGGTGGTGGGCCCTTCGATCCATGGGAAGGGAAACGAAGCAGTGACTCGGAGAAAACACACCCTAGTACTAGGGCACTGTCGCTTTGTGGGCCAGACGATCCGTGGGAGGGGAACGCGTCAGTGACTCAGAGGAAACACAACGACTCTGCATATTACAGTCACTGTAACGAAACACACGTAACAGATAAAACACACTCTAATGATGTTCGATTAAAGTTCTTAACGATACAAACCGAGGACCCTAGTTGACGATGTCATGAAATCCGACGTTATTTGATACAGTCCGGCTAATACTCTAGGTCTACTGAGTACAACGGGGGTATTTCCCCTTCCTGATGGCATCCAGCCCAGCTGCCTTGGCCCGGCGAGCCCTCTCCCTCTTCCTCTCTCTGTCGGCTTCACGGGCGTGGGTCGCTTCACGTTCTCTCATCTCCTGACGATGGCGCATTTCCTTCTGCTCCTCCTTCTTTTTTTCCTCTCTCTTTTCCCACTCAACCATGCACAACCACCTCTCCCTTGCATCACGGGCTTCTCCCTCGACGTAGCTCTTGTCGAAGTCGGACTGCTCGGTATCTAGCCACTGCATGAAATCACAAAGAGGAGGTGGAGTCTTTTTCCAAAGACATGTTAGCAAATATTAAATCACAAATGACAAATGAATAATTGAGAAATGTAGTAAGTCTTTACTTTGGCTCTAAGGTTACGGTCGAATGACTGGATCGGGTCGTGCGCATAGTTAGCGCACATGAAGAACCTCATCCCGTAGGCGTACCCCAGAACCTTGCACCTAACAAGCTTGCAATTATCACCGCAGAAGCACATAGGAGTGTCGATCCCCTGTGGCACCTCGACATTGTCCTTCCTCTTCGTGAGGAAGTCCAAGTCCAACTCAGGACCTGAGAAGGCCATTGCAAACCTGCAAAACAAGATTAGAACAATCAGAGGCCAAAAATAATACGACTGAAATCGGCATAAATTATTAAAAAGGAATAGAACAATCACCAGCAAAATAATACAAATAGAAGTTCAATTATTACAATACAGTACCATGCATAAGTTCATACAACAAATATAATTCAAATATTACAAATTCCGAAATTAAATGCCCTAACATTACAAGCAATTGTGATCATCTGAATCCTGCGTTGGTCCTACGCCCACGTCCGCGTCCGGATGGGGGTTGGGATGGTCCTGAAGTTGCTGATGAGCCCACACTGGCCCTAGGTGGTTCGTTGCAAGCATAACTTGTGGCTGTGCACCTCTTATATGTGTGACCCGTGTTGAGGCACTTGTAGCACATCACTACTGCAGCTCCAGCTTCTGCTTCATCCATGTTGTTCTTAATCCTCTTCTTCTTCCGTCTTCCAACGCCTTGGCACAACTGAGGATCTGGATTTGGTATGTGCACAGCATTTTCTTTGGGGTTCTCAGTAAAAGAACCCTGCACGAGGTAACCCTGAATTGTTTGGTTCCAAATGTTCCGAACAGTTTGCTTGCTGTAGTACCATAGCACGTACAGATCTATAAACTACAACTACAGATCTATAAATTAAACTACAACTACATATCTACAGAAATCTACAGTACACCGAAATAGAAATTACTGGAATTAGTGAAATCAGTGAAATACCTGCAATGAAGCGAAGAAGTAGCAGAGCTTTACTGCTCCGCACCCTCCACCTCCCCTCTTCTCCTCCTCAACCCTAACCCTACAAACAGGACATTTTTAATACTACAGATCTAAAGAAACGCATCACTAAATACGGTTTCTAAGTAGCTGCTAAAAGAGTTTAAATCGACGAAATACTTACAATGAAGCGAAGAATCGGCAGAGCTTCACTACTCCACCCCCTCACTCTCCTCCCCTCTCCTTCCCAACCCTCTCTTTCTTTTTTTTCGAATTTTTATGACATTTCCGGGCTAATTTTCGGCTTATATAGAGGTAGTAAACCTGTCGCCGTACGTCACGGCGGCTGCACGGGCCTTACCGCCGTGGGCTACGGCGGTTGGCCTTGCCGCCGTAGCGCACGGCGGTTTGTCGTCAACCGCCGTGGCCCACAGCGGCTGACCTCCACGCCCGTTGGGGCCCACGGGCGACTGCCGAACCGCAGTGGGCCACGACGGTTAGACCTGAAACCGCCGTGGGCCACGGCGGCCGCCGTGGGTCACGGCGAATGGTTGTCAAAACTGTAAAATTTTGAAACCGTCGTATATTTTTGCAAAATGATTAAAATATATATATATAAAAAAAAATTTCGGCGGGTTGGTTGGAAATCAACGTGAGATTTAAGAGGAAGGAGAGAAAGAGAGGGGAAGTTGATCCGAGCCATCGAGTTTAAATCAAATGGTCGAGAAATTCAAGTGAAAAAGTTGTTTAATTTACTTGAGTGAGGGATTGACAATCCCATATACTACTTGGAGGAGATAAATTCACGGCCGGACCTTTAACTTGGCACGAGGTGTCATCTAGATCCCTAAACTCCCAAAACGCACACCTAGCTCTCTGAACTTGCTAATCGGTTCACGTGAGGTCCAAAACTCAATCAGTTGTGTTAAACTGCATACGTGGCATGATGATTGAGCGCTGACGTGGACCAGACATGTGGGTCCACCTACCTCCTCCTCCCTCTTTTTCTCTCTCCATCTCTCCGTCGTCTTGATCTCTCAAGCGGCACGTCAGGAATGGAGACGGCAGGGGCGACGGCGGTTCTTCAGTGGAGGAGGGGATCCGCGCACCGGCACCGCCCAGCGGCTCCTCCGCGCAACGCCTACCATCCAGCACAACAAAGCTCGCGGCGCAAGCAGCGTGTCAGGTTGGTCGAGCACCGAGCATCGAGCTCCGAGAAGCGCTGCGCCTCAAGGCAGCTTGCATGTGCTCAGCAGTCACGGTAGTAGATTTATTGCCTGCGTGAGAAATTGAAGAATGAAGTATGCAGGTGATGCCCAGCTCGAGCTGACGACGGCAGTGAGCACGGCTAGCCGGCTGCGCCTTGCTTGAGCGGACAAGGTCGATGCGGGCAGATTGTGGCGGTGGTCATGCCTTGCTCTAGCGGATAGGGGCCCAAGATTGCAGCCAACTGGAGCGGACAACAGCGGCTTTTGTGCCCAGGAGGAGCCGGTGCTGCGGGCCAGCGCAAGCAGAAATCAAACGGTGGACGCGACCTGGTGCGAATGGACGGTGGCGGTGGCCGGGACAGGTGCGAGCGGACGGCGAGCGCAAGCGGTGGCGGACGTCGGGGAGCGGTGGCATCTGCGTGCAGCCCCGCGGGGCTCAAGCGCCTCCTCGCCGACGGGAGATCGAGACGATAGAGAGAAAGAAAAAAAAAAGTAGAAGGTAGTGGACCTGACATGCGGGGTCTCACATACTAGGTCCACCTCAGCTCCCAATCATCATGCTACATATGCAATTTAACACAGCTAATTGAGTTTTGGATCTCACATGAACCAATTAGCAAGTTCCGAGAGCTAGATGTGCGTTTTGGAAGTTTAGTGACCCAAATGACACCCCGCGCCAAGTTAGAGGTCCGGATGTGAATTTATCTCCTACTTGGAGTGTTATGTGGAGTGTTTTCTTTTCGTGATCATACATTACTTCAGGAAAACAGTTATGCGAACGTACTTTGCTTTCAGCGATGCGGCAAATTTTACAGTTCGAGCGTACTTCTCTTTCGGTGCCTAGGCTAGGATTTGTTTTGCTATTCATACTCTTGTACTGATTCGATGCACAAATGCATGCCACAGCACCTCGCATACTGGCCACTGCAGGGGGATTCGCCCTGTTCGTTTGGCTTATCAGCCACCAGTACTTTTCTCTCAGAATAAATCAGCCACTAGCTACTAGTCAGCAGTACTTTTCTCTCAGAACAAATCAACGTCAGCCATCAGCCAAGGTTGCCTGAAGAGCCCACGTTCGCCGACGTGCGGTACAGTTCCACTACCACTGCCACCGCCGGCGGCATGGTGGTCTGCATGCCGGTGCTCTTCACCGGCTGTCACTGTAGTCGGGCACACGGCGCCGGTGGTCTCGTCGGCAGCGTGGCCATTGGCCAGTCAGTCTATGAACAGATGCAACAGCAACTAGCTCATAAAAACGGTGGGATAACCCGACACGCATGGGGTATACTTCCGAGAGAGCAGTAACATCAGGGAGAAACACTTTGACTTGATTATAAGAGTTTCTGAAGCATAGGAGACACCAGTGTAACCGGAGAGGGCTACATAAATGTGCTGAGCATTTCACGCTTCAAAGTACTTTTTAGACTCTAATACTGATTAACAGTTCAGTGGAACGCAGCTTTTGAGCTGCGTGCGACAAAGGCGGACCAGATTATGTACACAGGTTCTTGAGATATATTTACAGGACGCAGTTGCAAGGATGCGATTCCAGGCGCTTAGAACAGCCCGAAGGTGTTCTCGCCGCTGTAGGTCATGTAGAGGAAGCCGTCAGCATCCTTGTTCTCCTCGTAGATGGCAGACATCAGAGCAGCTGCAGGACCAAAGTGGCAACCATGTTTAGGGGCACGGTTGTTTTCTAACAATGATGATGCGTGTGCAAAAGGAAACATTGGCGTGTACCTGTTGGTGGGAGGGTGTTCTTTACAAAGATGAAGATGGCCTTCTCAGCGCTGAGCTTGATCCGCTTCCGTACCACATAGACAAACTGTCCAACTGTGAGGTCGGCAGGAACAAGGTACCTGTATGCAGACGGGTATCAGGAACCATACACCTTGATGATATAAGAAAAGTACGTTACAGTTGGTCTTGGCTTGTACTGATAAACTAGGCTTTATTCTGAATTAATTAGTGTTGCAAGGTGATACAAGCAAAGAATATGCTAATGGAGTAAGCAATCAATTTCGTGATGACAACACGCACAAGAAATAAATGCTTGATTACGACGTTTAGTCTCTGGAACTTATTAGAGATAAACAACTTCAAGGCACGGTTGGCACAGGGGGAGTAATACCCACGGCAAAGGCAACCAGCAGTTTCGCACTATCAAGAGCTTGACAAAATCAATGACGAAAATTTCTATACTTTCAGAAGCACAGGAAAATGAAAACTCTAGCATCAGGAAAACTATCCGAACAATTAGAAAAACAATGGAATTATCCTAAAAATGGGTAAGAAGCGACTGACTTTTTCTTGTCAATGTCTGGGATGTCGCTTCTCTCGGCCTTCTCAACAATGACCTGAATCACAAGAAAGACGCCTTTAATAAGAACGATACGATCATGAAAAAGCAGCAGAATACATGAATAAGAACAGATGCTTACAGGGATTCTATCGGGGTACTTCTCCCTGATGCGGTTGGCCTCAGCCTTCCTCCTCTCTGCGACAAATGGCAAATGTACAATGAGAATTCAGTTATTCTAAAACAAGCGGACACAGTTCTTTATAAACAACAAGCTGAAAATACAGAAGACTCAACACACGACAGGCACGCAGTAGATAGAAACCAGGTAATTCAACAAGCATAACATTGCAGTCTCTCCACACGCCCTGTAGAATTTAAAGGTGGAGCGATGCTATAGAACTATAGGTGCAACAGATTGTTAACACAGGGTATAGGAGAGGCATTTCATGTAAACAGAGGCACGAATCGGACCCAGAAAATACTGCAGAGCTATAGGAACCAGAGGCTAAGAACTCATGTACACCTCCAGAAAGCTTACCATCAATATACAACCGATTGCAGAGAAAAGGCATTTTACTAGTTGCTAGAGCTTTTATCAATTCAGCTTGGGGTAAAAATGTCAATCCAAGGTGGTAGAAGCCACAGATTTGAAGTCAAACTGTAGGCAGGCAACTAATCGTCTCCCAATTTTACTAGGAACCAAACCACCAATGCCATCTCCAGCCGCCCTACAGACTAGGTGCAAAGCTGCGGACCCAACCGATCCATAGCAGGCACACAAGCAAGCCCATGCTCGGGGGTCTACGGAACCAGCAAAAGGCAGCCATCTACTCACAGCACCAAGCAACCGCGACCGCATCGAACGAAACCGCAACCCCCCCCCCCCCCCCCCCGACGCACGAAGCTACGGTTCTAAACTCGACGGATCGATCGTCGCTGCCGCGGGGCAGCCCGCGAGCGCGAGACCCACGGGGCTCCGCCCCAACCGGAACCTCCGCGGAACCACCCCGAGTTGAGAGAGACTACCGAGGGGCGTGTGCGGATGGGGGAGGGAAGGGGTGTACGGACGGACCGAGGGTGTGCTCCAGCTTGAACGAGCTCCTGGCCATCGCGCCTGCTCTTCCTCCTCGAGCAAACCTGGGAGGAGAGAGACGAATCGTGTCAGGAAAAGCCGCGGGTGACCGGACCCCCGGATCGAATCGACCGGCGGCGGCGGCGGTGGTGGTGGGTACTCACCGGAACGGACGGAGCGGCGGCCGCGGATTGGATGGGATCGGTCGTCGGCGGCGGAGGTGGGGAAATGGGGGCGAGGAGAGGTGGTGGTGGGGGAGACCGGAGTGGGGGGATTGGGGTGGTTAAATGCTACGCGCACGCAAGCCGCAAGCGATGGCGTGCGCCGGTTTTCCCTCCTTTTCCACGGGGGAGAGATGAGAGAGTGGAATTGGAATGGATCGGATAAGTCCGTCCCTCTTCTCTGGCCTAAGTGGCCTTTGCTTTGCTTTTGCTTGCGTGTCCCGAGGAAGATGTTAACCTCCGGGGCCTTCCGTGTCACCATCGCCCACCAGGTGGGTTGGGTCTTGTGCTCGCATTCGATTTCTTGTCGAAATTTTGGTTTGGATTTTAAAAGGGTTATTTGGATTGGTACCATTACAATTTTTTAAAGTTGGAGATATATCATTACAATTCGTCTATTCGGAATCATACCATTACAATTCTTACTTTGTTGGAAATATACCACTACTTACCCTTTTCACATGTTTCTCAAAACATTTGGACCAAATTACCCCCTATCATCTTCTTCTTCCTCAAGCGATGGGCTCCTGCTCCTGCACCCCCTGCTCATGCTGCCACAGGCGATGCGGCGCGACGGCCTCGAGCTCCGCACACGGATTCCTAGGTCTCGGCGCTGGTCGCCGCTCTCCCCGAGCCGGCAAGCCCTACCGCCTCCCCGAGCCGGCAAGCCCCACCGCTCCTCCCCACGCCCCTCCTCCAGCGGATCGAGGAGCTGCAGCCGGTGCGGCGCGAGGAGCAGCTGCGGCACGGCGGCGCGACACGGAGGAGCAGCTGCGGCACGGTGGCGCGAGGCGAGGCGGGAGTGCGGAGACTACAGCCGGCGCGGCGCGGAGGAGTAGCTGCGACCGACAGAGCTCGTGGCAGCGGAGGAAAAGCAGGCGTGCGGTACGCGCGCCACCGTCCTGGTCAGAGCATGGCTGCTGCTCCCCTCCTCCGGTCGCCTGCTCCCTCGCTTCCCTCCTCCGACGTCCCCCTCTCCGCCGGTGGTGGGCGCAGATGCCGGGGAGGCGCGCAACGCCGCCCTCCCGTCGTTCCGTCCCAGCGACGGCGGGGAGGGGGCGTGGCGGCTGCGGCGGAGGAGGGGCGTGGTGCCTCCCTCCTGGCCTGCCCCTCCCTCTCCGACTGTTCGTCGAGCTCCTCCGGGGTCCGGGCTGCCATGGTTGTGGGAGGAGCAGGGATCGGCCGACGCTTGGAGCAGGAAATAGCGGTAGGAAATAGCGCCTGGAGCAGGAAATAGCGCTCGGATGCGATGTCGGGCTGCCGCTGCCAGATCCCGACGGCCGGCTCCATCTCTGCTGAGCAGAGAGGCTCGGTCGGCTCTCCATCTCCGGTGAGCAGGGGCGAGGCCGTGAGGAAGAGGAGGATAGGGGTAATTTGGTCTAAATTTTTTGAGAAACATGTCGAAAGGGTAAGTAGTGGTATATTTCAGACAAAGTGAAAATTGCAATGGTATGGTTCCGAATAGACGAATTGTAATGGTATATCTCCAACTTTGGAAAATTGTAATGGTACCGATCCAAATAACCCATTTTAAAATGGTGGTCCTGATGTAGGAGGCAGTTTGTTTAGTGTATTGACCAGGACTAACAAGAGAACCAACAAGTTGTGAGTATTTTTAATCACGTCATTTTAATCTTATATACTACCTCCGTTCTTAAATATGTGACACCGTTGACTTTTTTCGTTTGTTTGACTATTCGTCTTTTCTCCAAATATTTTAGCTAATCGATAAGCCAACAAGTTAAATCTAAAATGCATTGGATAATAGATATAATGATATACATTTTACTTTAGTTAACTAATTTGTTCAATATATATTAGTGGTCAAAGTTGAAGTAAAAAGTCAATGGTGTCATATATTTAAGAACGGAGGGAGTAGTACAAAACGCGTCTCCTAAATTAACAAGATTCATCCTATATTTTAAGTGAAAGAAGTACTTGGTGACTTCGAAAATCTCCAGATCTGCCGGTACTTAACCTTTCGGAGGTAAGATTTGTGTACGTGTGTTCATAAGGGTGAGTGTGCGTGCGTATTGTAAACGTCTGCGTTGTACTGTGTAATTCTAAAAAAAAAGTACTTATCATCGATTTTTCTCCATATTATAAATCTTTAGACTTTTTTCCTTGCTGTACTTCTAAATACACATGGTGCCTAATGAAAACAGGAAACCACCAAAACCTCGTATTTTATATTTTGGAAACCCAAACCCCATTTCCAAGATGGAATCCAGTTTCTTTCCAATGAATTCCGACGAAACCCTTCTACGGCAGATGATTACACGGCACAGTGGCATCAAGACAAGTTGCATGCCACTTCTACAATACAAGTCTACAAAGAAGAAAGAGACCGATTGCGACTTCCTACCAAACGGAGGTGGGCTTCCAGTTCCAGGATATCCTTCGGTCTGGAACCGCGACGCGTGTAGCTCCAACTCGGAACACACAGAAAAAAAGGGGCCAACCATTCTGCCGGATAACACTGGAGATATACGAACCTGGACAACACTTCGATCAATGTCGCTGTGCAACGCACACTCAAAAGCCAGTAGTGGCTGGTGTATGGCGAAACCAGCAGATTAACAGCGCAAGGCAAGACATACGAAGCCAGATATCTTGGGTTCGCGGCGATCATACTACTTCAATCAGTACTCATAAGGTCTCTGACATCCACCAACATTTCAGAGTGTTCCAACGCTTCCAGATGAAGTCCACAGCACGGTTACAGCCTACACACAAGTTACCCTACCATAGGAATTACCATGAGTCAAGTCTGTTCTCCCAGGCGACCTGCTACACTGATTGCGGCACACAACCAACCACCTAGGATGCCGTCCCCTTGCCCTCAGCGCGCTTCATACTGAACGACTGCAAGAAAAAATTAGAGCAATATTGATCAGGATTCAGTTTAAACTGCGGAAATAATAGGAAAAAATATTGGAATCAAGTAACATGCATGCTATACAATTTTGAGCGACAGCCAAAATAAAGGCGCAACTAAACAGGACAATGGATGTTGCTTTAACTCAGTTAAAAGTTGTAAGATCTTATTTTTGGATTTGGTTTGGCTACCAAAGTTAGTGCTAAGTGGTTCTGGTGGTGTACACAGAAAGGGGACAAAGGGTGGCTGGGTGGGTTCTATATGCCCTGAACTGAGCTTGTCAAACAATGAATGAAACAAGATGTCAAGCTGATTGCCACTTTTTCTACCTCAACTTTGTCAGCAAACATCAAACTAACTCACTGAAGCCTATGGTAGAACCTAAAGTTCTGCTCCTCAATACCACCATCACATCAACCTCAACCACCTCTAATGCCTACCACCTCCCTCCTCGATACAATGCATACCCACCAAAACTACCATCACTTTTTTTCCTTTAAGAATAGGGCAACACACCTTCCATTACAACATAATCCGCTTCAATACAATGTCCAGTGGGAAAACCTTTATTGAGAAAAAGTCACTTGTTCCGGTTTATGACCATTTACATAGAAAAAAAAACAAGTTTACCAAAAAAAAAAACTCATTTGCATCAGCATGAAAGAACCACCACCTAGGCACCTACAATACCTTATGGGAGTGTTATAACCAGACTCAAGAAAGGAAGCATGCACTCTAAATCTCTAATAATCTGATTACACAAAATAAAGTACATATGTAAGAGCATATAAACCAGTCTAATTGCCAGTCAAGCACGAATTATTAATTGAATTATGGTTAATGAATATTCTAAAAACAAACTGCTTTGACACTTTTACACTCTTGGATGTACAAGCATCATGATGGGCAGCTAATGAAAAAAACATAAGTAGGGCATGGTAACTACATACTCAATGGCAAAAATACACTACTAGCAAAAATACATCTAAGGTATAGATGTCCAAACGGGCCGCCCGGCCCGACCCGCGCCCGGGCCCGACGAAGCCCGGTCACCTTCGTGCCGGGCTAGGCCCGGCACTACGGTGCACCGTGCCGTGCCGTGCACGCCCACGGGCCGCGTCGACGGCCCAGGCACGGGCCGTTTTCGTGCCGGGCTGGCCCGGTTTGGCCCGTGAAGAGCATCGGGCTCGTGCCGGCCGACGCCTGCTGCGGCGCTCCGTCAACCAGCTCGCCGTGAGGGGCTGCCGCCTGCGGGGGCACCTCACGTCTTCACCAAAGGCCGCCATGCCATGCCCTGTGCCCTTGTCCGCGTCGCGGTCGTCGATTCGCGTGCGGAGTCGCAGAGGAAGGGGAGGAGGGAGCTTCGCCGTCGCCGTAGATCCATGCGAGACGCGGGGAGGACGAAGAGGAGCAAGCTGCCATAGATCCGAGGGAGCCGCGCCTTCTCTGCTTCTCACCCCTCGCTATGGCCGCCACCGAGCTCAGGAACGGTAGAGGCGTGGAGCTGTCGTCGTCGCCGCCGCCGGGTTGTGTGGTTGTGTGGAGGCGGCTCGGTGGGGTGGAGTGGCGCGCGGTGGAGGAGAGGAGAGGGGAAGGCGGAGCGCGAGTTGCGCGCCGGCGCCGGCGGGCAGCGGTGGACGGCCGAGGAGCTCGACGTCCGACGCGACGGTCAGCAGCTCGGTGGGGATTGGGGAACGAGAGGTAAGGGAAGGGGTTGAGATTTGAGAAAAGGGAGGGACAGGGACTTAGGGTTAGCATTTTACGGGCCTTAGCAGACCCGTTGCTGGTTTTCGTGCGGGGCCGGGCGGCCTGCCATGCTGAGGTAGCGGCCCACACCCGGCCTGAGGCACCGTGCCGAGCCAGCCCGGGCCCGATAATTCCGTGTCGTGCCCGTGCTCGTGTCGGGCTAAAAATACGTGCTTCGTGACGGGCTGTCGGGCCTCGTGCTTTTTGGACATCTATAATCTAAGGGAGTAAGGGACTAAAGGCCTAAGGGGTGTAATTTTTATCTTGGACGACAAGGACCCTGGGCCCTCAACATAAAGAAACTCAGAGCTCTAAACATAAGAATAGATTTACTTCAAAGACCAAATAATTACTGAAAATGAAAGAAAAAGGTAATTTAAACTTGCAGGTTCCAATCTTTCCATGGAATGTCTACCCTGAGAATTTAAATCTATAGAAACTTTGAAGAGTTTAATGGTTAGGCTATCAACAAATACAGTGCATGCAGCGATACTACCAAAAGTAATGGAAGACACTTTTATCCACACATAATCTTCAGCAAAGCTAGATACACCATTTAAACAGGTTCGGAAAACAAAATGTTCAATTAATTGTGGACTAGAAAACTGGGTCTGCTAAGAATTAGAAACAATGATGAAACAAAAAGGTGTTTTCCCATTACTTCAAGTATTACTTCAAGTATTCCAGGTCAAATATCCGATGCCTACGTTGTACAAAATTGTATAAAATATAGAGATACAGTGTGGGTTGGGGCTATAGCATCAGTCAGGATGGGTAAGTGGGTAACCGCAGTATAACTCCATGCTAATGTTGTTGAACTACTTAAAAGTGGTCTGTAAAAATATATAATAACTTAATGCCCAACACTTATGATGACAGGCCTACATGAGATTTTCCATGGCTCACCAGCTAACCCAAAAAAATGTAAACCATACACGTTTATGCTATACCCTGGAACCATAACAACAGCACAAGCCTGTTATCAGAAGACGTATAAGATGTGTCCCGTTATATATGTACCAATCAGCAACTAGAATAGAATCTAAGCGGTCATTGGTGAAAGCATAAGCAATCACTTGAGACACAGACAACCTTGGAATTTTACAAGAAGGTTCATATTTCCATGGAATGTCTCCCCTGAGAATTTATACAACCTTTAAATAGTTCCATGATTAGGCTCGGTTCAATCAACAAATAGACAGTGCATACAGCGATATTAATACTACCAAAAGGAACATAAGACACTTTATACACACATAATCTCCAGCAAAGCCAGCTACACCTTTTGTACAGGTTTTAAGAAATGGTCAATTAATTGTGGTGTAGCAAGCTCATTCTGTTTATAAAAAGTTAAAAACAGTGATATACAAACAAGTATTTTTCTCAGCATTTTAAGTAAATTTCTGAAAGAAGTCATTCCAGGTTAAACATACTATATCTACATTGTACAAAATACAGGGACGCATGGGGGAAATATCTAGCAATGGTTAGATGGGTACGGGTAACCGCAGGACTACTCCATGACAATGTGCTTGAACTACTTGAAAGTGACCTGTAATAAAGGTATAATAAATTAAAACCCACCCCTTCTGAAAGACTGAACAGGCTGTCAGGCCTATATGAGTTTTTCCATGGCTTACCAGCCATATTTCCACAAGCACATGGCACACGTTTATGCTATACCCAGGAAAAAACATAACAGCACAAGTATGTCATCAGAAGCCATATAGGATGTGCTGTTATATATGTATCAATCAGCAACTAGAGTAGAATTTAGACATTGGTGAAAGCACAAGCAATCACTTCAGAGTTCAGCCACAGCCGCAGCCACATGAGAATTCAAGAGAGGAGTAAAAGTGGCCATACTTCGGCGGGTCCGCTTCTTGTAGAGGATGCGGTAGCCACAGTCACGGCACTGGATCACATCTCCCGGCTTCAGCGTGTTCTCGGATCCACAATCTGAAATAAAAGCAATCACTACTCCAGTTCAGAAAATGAAAAAGGAATTAAATACTTCTATCCAGCAAATAGCAAACCGTGGGGAAACTACTGGAGATGAAACCAGACATTCATCGGTAAAACATGTTGGAGTCACTAAAACATGTAATTTCGATCCGTGTTTCAGCCACCAAAGGTTCTAATTTCCCAGATTGGAGACCCCTTAGAGCAACTCCAAGAGAATGTGAATTTCACCCCAATACCTTGTTTTGGGAGGAATCCGGAAAAAAGTCACTCCAACAGAACCCTAAAACACACCCTAATCTATTCGCGTCCCCAAACCGGCCGTCCTCGCTGCGAAAATATACGGGGCTCCCTTTCTCCCCCAATCCACCTTCGCGCCCTCAATTCCCGCACTTGCGGTCGGTTCCCGCGGCAAAATTTGCACCCCCGCGCCACCTCGTTGAATCAGGGTGTTCTGCGTGTTTGTGTCGTTGGCGGCAGCAGCAGGGAAGGCGGTGTCGGGTTGCTCCCACGGGGCGTGGTGGCCGTCGGCGACCAGCAAGCTGAAGTCCCCGGCGGGTTGCAGTCTTGCAGATGAGCAGCGGCGACGACCTCCCCAGCGGTGGGCGCTGTCCCGATCCGTTCATCAGGACGGCAACGGAGGAAATGGGGGCGGAGAGAGAAAGGGAAAGCTGTGCTGCAGCTGTTCGCTTGAATGTTGACACAAATAGCAGGAGGTGGGTTCTTTATAAAAAAAAATAGCAGGAGGCGTGTTAGATGATCCAAATATGATGTGGCCAGTTTTGAAATATGGGGTTTAGTTTTTGGAGAACTGATGTGTGATGTAACAATTATGGGGAGAATAATCTTTTGGGGAGCTGCTAAAACATAGTTTTGGGAAGATTTTTTTAACATTCTCTTGGAGATGCTCTTGGCTGGAGAAGCTGCTAATACATCTCTACGGATTCAAAATTCCAGAAACAATTTCGGTCCTCTTCTACGACGTCTACGAATGTAATCTTAGAGAACCCGAATAATTATTTTTCCAGGTGAGAAACAAAGAAGTCAGGTTGCTTCCCTTCTATTTTTCTGCACCTTGCTAAGCTACACGCACAAAAATCAGTCGCGGCGAGCTGTCCCGGCAACGAACAATCGACCCGGCCGGGAACCGCGGCGACAAATCGAGACCGAGACGGAGATAAGGATGAAGGATCACCTCCGCAGAGGTAGCTGACGGGTTCCGGCTGCTGAGGGTCCATCCGGCAAGCCGCGAGCTAGGGTTTCTCTCTTCCTCTTTGCGGGGGGAGAACGGAGCAAAGCACGGAGCAGATCGGGGAGAGATGCAGAAAGAGAGACTAGAGAAGAGAGGAGTACAGGCTTTAACTGGGCCTTCAGACCGACGTATTTTTCTGTCTGCGAATGATGGGTCGAGAACTTGTGTTGGGCCGCAGGCCCAACTTATGCAAATCATATCCATCCATCTTCCGTCCGATGCGTCTGGGATTCAAGTTAATCCGCTCGCACCACCGCGCCGCCGCGGCGACCCGATCGATGCACGCCGTCCTGACCCGCGCCTGCCATCGCGGCCAGTGCGGGTTCGCCGGCTGCACAGTCTTTAGTGCGCCGTCGTCGGCAACCGGAGCCGGAGAAGAATACGTGATCGGCGATGAATTTTTAATGCGTGATCAGCAATAAATTTTCTAAAAAATGATGATTTTTTTAAAATATAAAAATCTTTAATAAAAATATTGGCAATTTTTTGTAAAAACATTTTTTTCAAAAAAATGTTGATTAACATTTTCTTGAATGTTGAGGTTCAACGTTTGGAAAAATGTTGAAGATCAATTTTATTTGAGAAAAATATTGATCAACATTTTTTATCTAAATAATTTTCAGTTTAAATGTTAAATGGGACATCATCTGTTAGTCTTGGTGGCTTTGGAACGAAACCAACGTGCGAAGTTTTTGCTGGACTTTATAGTTGGATCGCTTAACTATCTAGAACTCTGAGGTGGACTACGATACTAACAAGATAGTGGGTCTAACAATTGTGCACTGCCTCCTCAACTACTACTAGTGCACACAAGCAAAACTAAGCAGGAGAGTCACGTATGTTCAGCGTTGCAGCGAGAGTCCGTAATTCCCGGAGATCGTGAAAGGGCGACTCAGATGACGATCATCTTCCCGACGGAAAATTATGGGGTGGGCGCGGTGCGCACAGGGCGCTGGGTGCGCGCCCCCGCGCGAACCCACTCGATGCCCATCGGACGGGTGCCCCTCGCGAGGCGCTCCTGCGACCCCGCGGCTCGGCTCCTGGGAGTCTGGGACTCGCGTCCGTCCCACGCACGGCTCCCTGGACTGGCTCCACGTCCGCACGGGTCCTAGGCTTCGCGACGTAGCCCGGCTCTGCGACCTAGGTTTCCTGGAGCCCGTCGTTGATTCGTATTCCTGTCGAAACGTGGCCCCCGCCGCACTACGGCCCACAGCGCCGGATCAGGTCCTTCGACGGTCATGGCGGAAGGGGAAGAAGGGCTACGCGGCGACGGTCACACCGCGGACAGGGCAGAAGGCGGCGGCGGCCACGTCGCGGACGGGGCAGAAGGTGGCGTGGCCGTGACATCCTTGGGCGATCGCGAGCAAACTGTTCCGTCGTCGTCGGTCCTCAGGTAACTGATGCGCTTCTGTTGTCAAATTGGTCATCAAGGGTTTATCTCATCATTGCTTCCTGATGTAGATTACATACCCTAAATCAATTTATGTTAAGATCTTGTTTCTTAGTATATCTCATGATTGCTTCCTGATGTAGATTACATGCTCCTTCTGTGAATGATGATGTTGCTTCCGATCATGAAGAAGATCAGGAACAACAAGAAACACATGATGGGTCAGTGGAGACTGAAGTACCTATTGAGGTAAAAAAAATAAAAGTGACAATTTTGGCAGACTATATTTAATGTTTTTTGTTATAGTGCAACTTCAATTGACAGTTATTTGTACAGCTTATGGTTGATAAATATGCTGAGATGGCACCTAAAATTGGAATGACTTTTGATTGTGAGAAAAAAGCTTATGAGGTGTACAATACTTATGCTGGACTTGTTGGCTTCAGTATTAGAAAGAGCAGGTTGAAGCGCCGCAAAGATGATAGTTTATGTCAGAAATATTTTGTTGCAGTGGCGAAGGACGTCGGAAAAATGAGGCATCACAAAAAGATATTACAAGGACCGGTTGTGGTGCTCATGTTCATTTTAGTATCAGCAAGAAGAATGTATGGACTGTGCAAAAGGTCGTAGTAGAGCACAATCATTATCTTGCCAGTCCAAATAAGACACATAAGTTGAGGTCCTAACGAGAGATTATAGAGGCAGATAGAAAATTAATTAGGCAGGCACGACGGTCTGGAATGAAGCCATCCCAAGTTTACAATTTCGTGAAGGAGCACTATGGAGGGGAAGATAAAGTACCATTTACTAAGATGGATTGCTATAATGAGATTGGTCGCGAGCACAGACAGTACTTAGAAGCTAATGATGCGCAAACACTATCTGAATATCTGAGAAATAAACAAGCCCAGGACCCTACATTTTTTTATGCAGTTGAGGTGGACAGGAAAACTGGTGAGATAGCAAATTTCTTTTGGGCAAATGGACAGTCTATCATGGATTATAAATGTTTTGGTGATGCTGTGTCCTTTGACACCACATTTCAAACAAATAAGTTTGAAATGCCTTTTGCTCCGATTCTTGGCACCAACCATCACAAGCAAACAATAATTTTTGGGTGTGCACTTATGTTTAATGAGACTATTCCATCATTTGTTTGGCTCTTTGAGTCCTTTCTTAAAGCAATGTCTGGCAAGCACCCAAGCACAATTTTCACAGATTAAGACGCGGCAATGGCAACAGCAATTGCTCATGTATTTCCGAACACAGCCCACCGCCTATGTTTGTGGCATATTGGCCAAAATGCTGTCAAGCATCTTAGTCCTATAATTAAAGAGGCCGAGGATGAGGCAGAGGACAAGCCAGGTAGTAAGTTTTGGGCAGCTTTCAAAAGTTGTATCTACGAAGACAGAGCAGAGAGTTACTTCACAGAGAAATGGGATGAATTGTTGGCTAAATACAACCTTAAGAAAAACTCATGGATGTCAAATCTATTTGCTTTGAGGGCAAAGTGGGCTTCGGTATACCGTGACTCATTCACAGCGGACATGCACTCGACCCAAAGGAGCGAAGGTATGAAAAATGTCTTCAAGAAAAGATTTCGTAGGAAACTCGGTCTTTCAGAACTGCTTGTAGAATGTGAAAATGTTATAGTTGATCTAAGGTCAAATGAGAAGGATGCTGATTTTGAGTCACGTCGGAAGATCCCAGTTTGCTACATTCGAAATCTGCCAATGTTGAAAACTGCAGCTGAAACATATACAAGGAGAATGTATTCAGAGTTTGAGGAAGAGTTCAAAAGGGTTAATTGGAAATATGTCATTACAATTTTCAAGGATTGGAGATCTGCCATTAAAAATCACCTAATTGGAAATTTGCCATTGCAGTTCAACCACACGCCGAAATTTGTCATTGCAATTCAGAGTGATATTGGAAACTTGCCATTGCAATTTGGAGCGATATTGGAAATTTGCCATTCAATTTTGACATCTTGTTGAACTGCAATGGCATATATCCAATTAGGTGATTTTCAATGGCAGATCTCCAATCCATGAAAGTTGTAATGCCATATTTCCAATTAACCCTTTAAAAAACAATTTACATTGACTTGTGAATTGTTGGAAACTAATGGGACAAACTCAACATTCTTTGTTAAGTATATGCAATCTGAACGTGGAGCAACAGTAGTATTGAACACTGAAGATTCAACTATTACATGCTCTTGTCGGATGTTTGAATGCATAGGTATGTTAAGTATTACATTTCAGGATGTTTAAAATGCATTTTGTATCCTGAAATATTGTTTGACTAAATTGAGAATTATATGTTTCAGGTTTATTATGCAAACATGCTCTTAGAGTCTACAATATGAATGGAGTATATAATTTGCCATCACAATATATACTGTCTAGATGGACAAAATATGCTAAAAGTAGATTTTATATTGAACAAAACAAGGATCAGAGGAGGGAGATTTGAATGCACAGGCAACACTTATATCTCGACAGGCCACATATCTTGCATTGAAGTGTTCATCAACAAAAGAACTACTTGATAAAATCCAGAAAGCCATGCATGACTTGAACTTGGAGGCAGATACTTATCTAAGTGAGAGGCTTGAAAAATCCAATGAGATTTCCCCTGCTCCAAATGAATGTGTCCTAGATCCACTAAATGGTGTAATATCATTCAGAATCCCTCCAGTCATAAAAGGTTCAAAGGAGACACGTTTTAAAAATGTTCTTGAGAAGAACCCAGGGAAGAAAAGGAAGAAGGCTGCCCAGAAGAAAGGTAGTGACCTGTCTGATAGCTTTTGTTCTAGTGTAAAATTTATTCTAAATATTTGTTCATCATATTTATTGCATTCCAGGTGACAATATGGAACAAGTTGATATCCAAACAAGAGACGAACGCATTGAGACAAACCAAATAATTGTAAGACATTACCTATTTTCACAATTTATTCCATTACAAACATGATTTATGAACACTTTCTTGTCGTATATACAGGATTTTAATGTCGGGCCATCTTCAACCATGAATGCTCCTTTCATCCAAGGTGGATATACTAATGTCACAATGCCCCAGTTCAGTTCATTTGCAAATTCGTACGCAATGGCTCCTCCATACATACCACGAGGGTACACAAGTCTCTTAATGGGAGTTGATCAAGCTGCTACAACGCAAGATGCTGTTAGGAAGTTACATTTTGATGAATCTACGTAGACATGTTCTCATGATATGAATCATATTATTTTGTAAACATGAATTTATTTTGCTGTTACCAGAGCAAACATTAATTTATGATGGCTGTCATTTATGTTTGAAACAACATCAGTTAGCTGTTTTTGAAATTTATTTCTAAGCAACTTTACATCTAAACTTTGGCTCCACATTAGCAAAACGGAATCTATGAGCATTGGTGAACCTGTACTCTCCTTTGTTGACCTAAATTTTGGAGTTAAGTAATTTTAAGAGAACTCCCAAAATTGATTTCAGCACTAGACAGTCTGGGCGCCGTACTTAGAAAATTTGAAGTCTGGGCTGCTTGTACTTATTTTGTGACAAATTTATTTTGTAAGACAACATGTTTTGTTGATGGTAAATAAGGTTTGGAAGTCATAGTTTAACATGGTTGAATTGGTTGGAATAGTAAAATATGTTTACTAATTTTAATCGAAGCCTAAAGTTCGAACCTTGTCACTGACGAAATTGTATGTTTACAGGAGCCGAGCAAACGAGCCAAACGAAGCTAAGGGGGGCTTCCGGGAGCCGGGATGCGAGTCACAAGAGCCGAGCCGCGGGGTCGCGGGAGTGCCTCGCGCGGGGCTTCCGTCCGATGGGCATCGAGCAGCACGCGCGAGGGCGCGCACCGAGCGCCCCGTGCGCACCGCGCCCACCCCACAATTTCCCTTCCCAACCCTGATCTGGACCGCTTCTCCGGCGGTCTAAGTCACTGCAATCGCCGGCGGCCACCAGGTCCCCGGTGCCCACGCCCCGTCCACCGGCTCCTAGCCGGCGATGGCCACCGCAAATCGCCGGTTAGCCGTTCCGGCGCCGCCAAACACATATTTTCCCGCTAGGGGTGCGCCGCTTAGGAACCCTAGGGTCGGGACTATTTTGGTGTGTTGGCCTGCAATCTGCTCGCAACACATCCCTTTTCCTTCCGATCGGGAGTCATGGCCTCGACAGGAAGTGGCACACAAGGAAGCCCGGATGACGGTGTCGCGGATCTACTAAAAAACCTAAACCTCACCACGGAGGAGGTAGCAGTGGTAGTACTCAGCGACGACGAGGAGGAGAGTGCAAACCCTAAAGTGGAATGGGCACTGCTTGGCAAAGTCCTTTCACCAACGATGGTGCACGCTCCGACAATCCAAGGGGTGATGAAGTCGGCTTGGGGCAACCTTGACGGCATGAAGATCAGGATGATCGGCAAGAAGGGTGAAAACCTCTTCGTGGCTGAATTCAATTTCAAGCAGGACATGGAGAGAGCTCTTGGGGGTTCCCCATGGCTGGTTGGGAAACACGGTGTAATTCTGCGCGAGTATGATGGAAGTCTTAAACCCTCGGAGATCCGTTTTGATCGCATGGAGATCTGGGTGAGGATCACCTATCTTCCGTTGGGCTGGATGAATAAGCGCAGAGGTGAAAGTGCCATGGCCCTGATTGGCACTGTAACGAAGATGGACGTGGACAAGGAGGGTAAGGCTAGCGGCCCCTACCTCTGTGGCCGTGTAGCCATTGAAATCACAAAACCCATCCGCAGAGGCGTCATGCTGAAGACGAAGAAGGATGTTGCGGCTGAATGGTTTGATGTTGAGTACGAGAAGCTTCCCTTCTTCTGCTCGTCACGTGGCATTATGGGGCACTCGCACCTTGAGTGTGATAAACCCCTCGTGCGCAATGCAGAGGGGAAGCTGCCATATGAAGCAAAACTTAGAGTTCATGATCCAAAAAAGAAGTGGGTTCAGAGCTTCTCGGATGCTGTGGCTGAAACCTTTGGGAGTGCTTCCTCTGGTAACTCAAAGCAACCCCGGGGGACAGCAAGTCGATCAGGTGATCAACGTTTTGCCGGTCGAGTGGAGATCCAGGAAAGGGATGAGGAAGGAGAGGTCACTTCCCCTCTGAAGCAACCTGAGGTGCGTGGCAAGGAGAGGGAGGAGCCACCACTGGTAAATGTCAGTGCAAACCGACAGCTGTTCTAGGCAAGAAAAGAGAACACCAACCGGCCACCTAGGAAGAGAAAGTCTAAGACTTCAACTTCACAGACGCCAGACCTTAACTTGCTGATGGTAACCTCTATGGTTGTTGTTCCAACAGGGCTGGTTTCTTCTAGGGTGAATCAGCTTAGTGGAGTTGGGGAGAGCTCAGAGAATGCTCCCACTGCTGCTTCGGATGAGTTGACGAAGAAGCAGAAGAGAACAAATACTCAGACAACTGCAGGATCGGCGGCGGCTGCGAGTGGCAGGCCCCGCCGGGCATAATGAGTATCCTATGCCTGAACTGCCGGGACTGTGGGAGGCCCGAGGCAGTTCGATATATCCGCAACATTGTGGATATGCATAATCCCATGGTGCTCTTTTTGTCAGAGACGAAGATGAGTGCCAATCGGTCCCAAGAGTTGAAAAGAAGACTTGGTTTCCCCAATGCTTTTGGGGTGAACTCTGATGGCTTGACTGGTGGCCTTGTAATGATGTGGAAGAGTGAGTTTGTCCTGAAACTTAAAACTTACTCCAAATATCACATTGATATGGTGGTGACAGAGGATAATTCAGCCGGAAAGAGGTGGAGGTTCACTGGTTTCTATGGTGACTCGAAAAGGTCCCAGCGAAAGGAATCATGACGCATGCTTCGCTTCCTCCGGAATGAGTCTGATCTCCCGTGGCTATGCACGGGGGATTTTAACGAAATCCTTTTTGATCATGAACAATTTGGTGGCAATGATCGGGGGGAGTGGATGATGGAGGGGTTTAGGGAGGTAGTCCAATATGTGATTTTACTGACCTGGGTTTCTCTGGCACCCCTTACACCTGGGACAATAGAAGGGATGATGGGAAAAATATTAAGGTTCGTCTGGATCGGGCTCTGGCTAACGAAAAGCTGCTTGACATGTTTGGCGATTCCTCGGTGACACATGTGCAAACCACAGAGAGTGATCACTGTGCTATCAAGGTTGAGCTTAAGAGCTTCGGCAGTCTGCAAGGCTGGCCTCGTGGACGCCCGTTCAGGTATGAAAATATGTGGTGTCGACATCCGGCATATGAGGATACAATAGCAGCAGCTTGGGGAGGAGGCTGTCAATCTCTCTCGGATGTGCATGCGAATCTTGGTGGTCTGAAGGCTGCGCTGCAGCACTGGGACAGACATGAATTTGGTTCGGTCCGCAATGAGCTGAGGCATCTGAGGAATCGACTAGAAGGGATTCGCCACCAGTCGATCAGAAGAGGCCCCACGAGAGAAGAACGTGATGTTGCTTGCTGCATTGCAGAACTTCTCGCTCGTGAGGAAGCTATGGTGAAGCAACGCTCAAGGGTAGAATGGCTACATGAAGGAGATCACAATACCGGGTTAGAAAAACAGTGTTCCCAGACAAATAAAATTCTCTCACTAAAGCGGCCGGATGGCTCCATTGTTTTTCAACAGGAGGAGCTAGAAGCCTTGGCTGCTGAGTTCTATCAGCATCTGTTCCGTGCTCAAGAGAACACAAACCTGGACGAGGTAATTTGCTTTGTTCCAAGGAAAGTTACTGATGCTATGAATGATTTCCTTTGTGCCTCCTTCACTGCTGAGGAGGTGGAAAAAGCTATGTTCTCCATGAAACCAAAAAAGTTGCCAGGGCCAGATGGCTTCACGGCAGGCTTTTATCAGAAACATTGGGGTATGGTGAAAGAAGATGTTTGCAAGGCAGTGCTTGAGTTCCTCAATGGCGGGACATGCCTGAGATTGTCAATAGTACGGTCCTTGTACTTATACCGAAGATCAAAAACCCTCAAGAGCTCACACAATTCAGACCAATTGCGCTTTGCAATGTGCTGTACAAAATTTGTTCCAAGGTGATCTCTGTAACACCCCGTGTTTTTAATCAAGTGTCACTAGGTGCTAATTACAACCTTAATCACCTTATGATCATTAGTGCTTAAGACCCTAAGCACCTTAGAGGTCAAAACCCTAGTCAAATCCCTTAAGACATGAACCCTAGCTAGAACTTTTGGCACGTTCTCCAAATTTTACCAAAACACTTCAAATTCGGCCAATACCAAAGTTGTCCAGTTTTTCAAGGCCTACAACTTTGATGTTGAGTGGCATTTGAAATTCGAAGTGCAAACATGTGTAAAAGCTTGGTCAACGTTGTGGAACCCTGTTCATCGGCATTGAGAAAACAGTCGTTTTCAAGAGCTGTTTATGCTCGATCCCTTGAACAAAACACCCAACGGCCTTTGTAAAAGTTGTAGGGTGATACTTGATCTACAACTTTGTCAATTAGCACTTGGTTCATTTCTGTATCGAAAACACGAGTTTAGGCTGGTCAAACAAGTGAACTTCGAAACAATTTGACGCCGGAACACCGCCGCACGACGCCATCGCGCGCGCACGCCGCTTCGGGCGCCGCCGAGTGACCGGGCGCAAACACCGAGGCACGCGGGGACCCACCGGTCTATCGGTGTCGCTGCACAGCATTGGGCGCGCGAGTCGGTGACAGGCCTAGGCCGCTAGGCCGGTGGCACGCGCCGCGCTGCCAGCCGCCAGAGCGCGTACGCCGAGGCCGCCATTGGCCGGCCGCGCCTGCGCACGTCGCCACCGCTTTCCCGACAATGTTGTCGTCACTGTGCTGCACTGTGTACACATCATGACCCTCTCTCCACGCCACGACCGCCTATATAGAGCCCCAGCTCCTCCTCCGCCCCGCCAGAGCTCTCCGCCGACGCCATTACCGCCGCTGTGACGAGCTCACCCCTCCTCTAGTTCCCGCAGTCGTCCGAGCCCTCCAAGCTTCTCTCTAGAGTCTGAGAGACCCTCCCCGCACACACATTCATCAGCCCCACTCCTCACCTCGCCAGAATTCGAGCCGAGGCGGCCGCGCCACCACGGTCTCGCCGCCGCCGCTCGCCGGAGTCATCCCCAGCCACACCGCCGCCACCGATCGACTCCTGGTGAGCTCAATCATCCATCCCCCTCATTTGTTTACATCCTCCAGCCGTAGCTCGCCACCGGCGAGCTCGCTCCGCCACGGGAGGGCATAGTTGTGAAGCCAAGTTTTGTGTAGGGTCCTCTGTGTAAGAGCTAGGGACCAATCCGTAAGGATTTAAATCTTTCCAAGGGTCACAGCGAAAGAAGATTCTTCATCTTTTACTCTTGAGTCCTGAGAACTGTAAAAATCATAGAAAATCACAAAAAAATCCTATAAATGCAAAACCAATTTTGTTGGTTTCCTTATGACCAGACCTACATCTTTTACAAAACCTATATATACTTTTGAGGTATAGTTTTTGAATGAAAATTCAAACTCAGTTTGGATAGGTATGTTCATAACTTGAGTTGTACACATGAGCTAGGTTGATCTTTGGATATGTTGGTAGTCAGTACTAGTATAGGCTATACCTAAGTTTTTGCACAAAGTTACTGAGTGGATCTTTAATTATGATTTATTTTGCTTTATGGCTAGATCTGTGTTTTTATTTTGTACAGGTTCTTGTATATGCCTTTTGGATATCCCCTTGTTATGCTAATATGTGTTGCTTGTAATTTTATCATGAGTTTAGGAGCTATCTATCTATCTGTTTCTGAATGATGCTTGTTTAGGGAATTAAATTTATAGCTCAGTTTCCCTTTCTCCAGTGATGCTTATCTTTGGCCTAGATGAGATGCATGTCATGTTTAAGCTATGATAGAAAGTTGGGCTATAGTTGAGCCATATATCTCTCTGAATAAATACTTTGTGAATAAGTAGGCTGAAAATGGTTATTTTTGTGTAGCATGAATGAAATAGGTTCTGAAGCCAATTTTTGGTGTGTAACCTAATTTTAGTCTATAGTAGCTCTGTGTAAAATTTGAGCACCAGTGCATGAATAGTTTTCTCTATATTTAATATTCTTGCTTTTGCTATGAATAACTTGTCGTATTTTTCATGCTCAGTATATAGCTTTGGTTGCTATGAAATTTTACCAGTGTCTCTGTTATAGTCCCTTGTGCCCACACAAAAAGTTTCGCTGTACGATGTTGCATGGTCTAATCGGAATAGATTTTGGAAGAAACTAAGTATATTAAAAAGTGAAATAAAGAAATCTCCTTTTTGAGCTTATGAGTGTTATTACCTTTGGAAAATGTTTCTAATGAATCTTCAAACCTAACTTGATCTTTTGTGTGGTAATTCTAAGTTAAGTGAATAAATATGCACACAATCATTATTAAAATAATAAAAATTAAATAAAGGGTTCAATAATTAATCTTAAGGAAGAGTATGCTGGATATATTCTTGTCTAGGTAAATGTGCTCAACATGCCACCCTAGACTTAATACATGTTGTTTGGTTTACACCATCATCAACCTTTAACTCCTGCATTGCATTCCTCCATATAGAAGTTCCTGACGGTAGCTACACGCTTGTGCCGGCTGACGAGAACGAGGGAGCAGGAGGAGACGTACACTTTGTGACAGTTGATCAAGACCCGGACCAAAGTCTGGAAGATTATTTGACTGCTGGAGCTGCCGAAGGCAAGCCCCAGTTTAACATATACCTATGTGTTTCCTTTTAAAATTTCTGAATTCATGCTTGATTATGTATGTGCATTTACGTTCAGGAGTTGAATGGAAACCCTAGATGCATGATCCATAAGTACCTATGATCTGTTACTAGTATGCTAGGTCGATAGTTGTTATGCACTAAGGACCCGATACAAGTAGAGTGATGTATTTCGCTCGCGAGAATAGGTTCTTATGTTGGAATCATAAGACTTGTTAAATTGAATTGCTCACGTGGTAAGAGCATGGGATTCGAGCTCCGGTCCAATGGTTAAGAGATTAAGTATTTGAAAGTACTAAACATTTGTCAGACATGGGTACGGTAAACCTAGTACCTGAATGACGCGACGCGGGAACTTTAGGCTACTACTCTTGGGCTGCTGCCCCAGTCTTGCAAACTGTGGTGCATGGTGACGCTGGATGCTAGTGTGAGGCATGCCGGCTAGCTATGTACTGTGGCATCAGTTCCCAATCCGAAGAATGACGGGAACCGTTTGGTTGAAATCACTCTTTGTGAGGGTTTTCTCCCGTATGTTTAGGTTCACCTTGCAAGGTTATTAATCGATCGATCGTCGACCTCTCACCGTTATCCGAGAATAGCTTAACCCTCTAACCATGATAATCCCTCTATGATGAAATATTGATAAACTTGATGTTTGATTAATTGTTTGCACAAGTATGTTTGAATTAGTTGCTTACCTAGTAATAATTGAAGTACTAGAATTCGAGCTAAAATATTGAAAGTAAGGATTAACTCCTTAGTTGTTTTTTTGGCAAAACCAACCCCACAGCCAAAGGCCATGCATGATTAGAAGGTTAAGTCTTTATTTTAGACGGGTAACCCTTGCTGAGTATTAGTATACTCAGCTTTGCTATAAATGTTGTTTCAGGTGATAATGTTTGGCCTGGTGAAATCCCACCCGGCTGGGAGCTGGAATGGGTGGATGACGAGGAGTAATGGCATTAGGGATGGCCTCCCTTAATGCCAAGTTATCGATTAGTGATTTATATTTCCGTTGTTTCAAAACTCGGAACAATTTACCTTTGATGCAAGGATAATGTTTCTAGTAATTAACCCTACGGGGAATTTGATTAAATTGTAAGGTACTCTGGACTCTCCTTCGTGGGAGTTTTAATGTATGTGTTTCGATCCTCTGTGTGGTTTACAAGTGATTTACCGGGCTAAGACCCGGCAACACTCGACGGAATAATTCTTTATTATCGCTTAATGACCAAAGTGGACCGGTCTAAGTGATAGTAGGGACTTATCTCGGATGGGGTTGTCACAATCTCTAATCGTTTAAGGGGGGTTTTGGATGATATTATCTCGGAGGAGCAGTCAGCCTTTGTCCCGGGAAGACTTATTACGGATAATGTGCTGGTGGCATATGAATTGAGAGACATGGGTACCCATGGGTCCCCACCGACCAGGGTCTCAGCCGTCCCCGACAGGTGGGTCCGACCTACCAGACGACCCGCCGACCTGACATGCGGGCCCAAAGACGTAAAGATACTTGGAGTACAAGACAAGACAGTCCAGCTCGGATAAGCTTTCCCTGTTGTAACCAACTAGGATAGATGGAAACCGACTTGTAGCCCAAGGTCGTCGGCCAATATAAGGCGACCTGGGGCGCCCTCCTCGGGGGCAGATCTCTCTGGCATAATTCCACCACCAAACTGGACGTAGGGTTTTACTCTCCGGAGGCCCGAACCAGTATAAATCGTCGTGTTCCTCGTGTCTCGCCGAGATTTCCGTGTGCATCCCGTGC
The DNA here is from genome assembly GCA_036936925.1 of Cenchrus fungigraminus. Lineage (NCBI taxonomy): Eukaryota > Viridiplantae > Streptophyta > Magnoliopsida > Poales > Poaceae > Cenchrus > Cenchrus fungigraminus. Next base: position 55,307,343 of record CM072769.1, on the reverse strand, counting down.
ATAACCACCTACGCTCTTAGATCCCGATCTCCTCCATTAACCTGCAAACCTCTAGGGCAGCCCCCTAGCGGATCTGTCCAGGTCTCACCCCCTGACAGTTAGCGCGCCAGGTAGGGGTGATCGGGAGCTCGCTGTGTAGCATGGTGGCCGGACCCAGTGTCATTTTCGGCGACTGCGCGAAGAACTCCCTCGACGGCGACCTCCTCGCCACCGCCCTCCGATCTAATCGTGAGGTCGACGTCTTCGTTCTGCGGATGGCGCACCAGAAATTTTTTCGCGACCCACCCGCCCATGCCCTTCGATCTCATCACAGCTCGGCGGATCCGGCGAAATCAGGATCAACAGCGGCCTTTAGCGTCAGCGTCGAGTACGTGTCCATCACATGCGTGTGACGAGCGGCTAGCAAAATCCATCTACTACCGACGACCACTACACGTGAAGTACTGGGAGTCCGTCCCGGCCAGGTTACACGAGCGCACGTTCCATGCAGTTGGATCCCGCATCCCTGCCTCCTCGCGTGGACTTCACGACCCTGTACGTGCACACGACCAAGGCGTATCAATCTACGAGACGTACTCTCCGTGGCAGGGGAGTTTCCTTCTATCTCTCTTTCTTTATCATATCCAATCTCCTTTCTTTATTTGGCCGGAATGTTTATTCTAATCTGTTACGTGATGCTTGCGTGAACATTCATGTGGTCACCTCGCCGAGCTGCAATCATCACGGTGTAAATTCGCAAGCAACCTAGATCAAAACACATGCATACATCAGCACGACTACAGGGAAGATTCTTTTGGTTTCTTTATTATTTTCTGATCTAATCTGTGCCTTCAAAATTTTCTTCCATTGGATTACACTAATCTAGATTGTTTTTTCGAAACATGAGAGGCATATTGAGTCGTGCATGTGGCCGACGTGCCCGGGCTTCCTGACGACGGGTCGTGCTACCTAGTGAAGCCGTACCGGCGACGATGATCATGGCGCTTGGCAGCACTAACGAGATGGTAGACCTCATTAGCCCGACCTGCTGTCGTGCGGCACCGTCGACATCCAACGGCTTAGCGTCGTCCTCGTTGCGACTTCACGTCGCGTTGTCAGCTACCTCGATGGCTCGCCACGGCTCCGATTCATCACCGACCTCTTCGATGTCTCGACAGTTAGGCACGTCTCGAGCTCGGCACGACGACAACGTTTCGACCTCGACCTTGCTGCTAACCTTTTTGGTACCTTGAGCTCGATCGGCACGAGTCCAGCTCGCGCCGACGGCTGCTTCGACAACTCGGCGTGACTTAAGCTCGCTCTGGCGACCTGTTGCATCAACGCGCACGGGATTGCTGACCTCCAACGGTGTATCGCCGACCTCGTCGACATTCCGATCTCGGCACGGCTTCAACTCGCGGTAGCCGACCACGTCGACCTCGGCCACGGCGACGCACAAGCTAAGTGTTATTTTTTATTAAATATTTTACGGCTTCAGTTTCTTTCACCGATCTGCTTTACATGCTTTTTTCTGCTTTATTTTCCCTCCCCCTTCGACACGCTCGGGGTCTTGGTATAGCCGACCTCGATACGCTCGGGGGCTTGGCTTTGCCAATCTAAAGGTCGCTAGACCTGAGGGACTTAATTAACTGCTGTGTGTTCTTCCTTTAAATGTCTTTTACTTATTATGCGCATTCTTAAGTCATGTGGTTGCGAGACCTTGGGTCCAAGGCCCCCCTCCGCGCGCCGGCTGCACCTAAGCCTCCACGCTGAGCTGTGTAGTCGGTAAGCCGTTCCTCCACTGAGTTGGGTTAGCGGAGGGGACACGTTTTGCAGCTTCATAGTATTTGAGTTCGCATAATTTGTGCTTGGCACGATAAAGGGAATGCTTTCTCAAACAAAACACATTGCAAGCATATCTTAGGCCCAGGCCAAATTTTCATCACATTTGTGCAGATTAAAACACCGTCTTTGCATCTACTTTGTTTCACAGGTTCAGCTCCTTGTCCAGCTTCTGGAGTACCTCTGACCCTCTGGACGTGTCTCCTGTTGCCTAGCGGACCTCTCTGGCTCGCGGCGGGAGGCGACTCGGTGCTTCCACGACTCATCCAGCTTCCACACTCGGGGGCTCGTCGCCCTCTCGAGGTCGCCAGACCTCCCGACGGCTCCGTCGTCGTCTTCTTCAAGGTCGCGAGACCTCCCGGCGGCTCCGTCGTCATCTTCTTCAAGGTCGCCAGACCTCCCGGCAGCTCCGTTGTCGTCTTCTTCAAGGTCCTCGGCGACCCAATGGATTTATCACCTAACGGCTCTCCCGGTGGTTCTGTCACAAGCAGTAACGGCTCGCGCCGTGCTAGAATTTATGCCTGTTGGCTCTCTGCTCAACGGCCTGGCGTCCATAGACTCGTTATGCCCTACTTCAAGCCCACATACTACGACGGATATCTGCTTCAAGGTCTCCTGACCGAGTAACGACCTCCGGGTCTATCGTATCGCCTCCACGAGGTCAATAAGGTCCCGCTGCCTCCTAGGTCGCAACGATCCACAGTGATAAAATATCACACCAACGGCCCCGTGCTTAATGGCTCTACTACCAGTTGGCAGCCTCCTGGCCATGTAGCTTCTCCTTGAGGTGGCTAAGGCTCTGCCGCCTCCTGGGTCGCAACGACCCACAGTGATAAAATATCACACCAACGGCCCCGTGCTTAATGGCTCTACTGCCTGTTGGAGACCTCCTGGTCATGTAGCCCCTCCCTGAGGTCGCTAAGGCCCTGCTGCCTTCAAGGTCGCGTAGACCTAGATTTTTCAGGCTGACTACCTGTGTTGTGCCATCGCACAACGGTCATGACGATCCAGGTCGCCACGGACCATTCGTCGTTTCTTGAGGCCTCCTGGAGGTCGGCGTGCTAATACAGCCTAGCTGGGACCTTGGTAGCCATACCATTACCGCCCGGGCACCTCTACATCTACTCGGACACACCATTTGTCATACAAGTGTGTATATAAAAGGCTTCAATAGCTGTAAGGACCTTGGCCCTTGGCCGTCATCGTCCTCTTCAGGTCGCTAGACCTCCCGGCGTCGCCGTCGTCGTCCTTTTCAGGTCGTCAGACCTCCCGGCGTCTCCGTCGTCGCCCACTTCAGGTCGCCAGACCTCCCGGCGTTTCCGTCATCGTCCTCTTCAGGTCGCTAGACCTCCCGGCGTCTCCGTCGTCGCCCACTTCAGGTCGCTAGACCTCCCGGCGTCTTCGTCATCGTCCTCTTCAGGTCGCTAGACCTCCCGGCGTCGCCGTCGTCGTCCTTTTCAGGTCGCCAGACCTCCCGACGTCTCCGTCGTCACCCACTTCAGGTCGCCAGACCTCCCGGCGTCGTCGTCGTCATCCTCTTCAGGTCGCCAGACCTCCCGGTGTCTCTGTCGTCGCCCTCTTCAGGTCGCTAGACCTCCCGACGTCACCGTCGTCGTCTACTTCAGGTCGCCAGACCTCACTGCAGCTCTGACAGTCGGCGCGCATTTCCCCTACCTGACTGCACTCTGGATCGTTTTTGTCTCTTATGGGTGATAGCGACCTGTGCTTTGCTTGGGAGCCGGTCCGTGACCGTACAATGCACCCATGACTCAGGTCATGTCAGTCCTGGCTTCTGACGACTTTTTCAAGATTCTGGAGCTTTTGTCTTTTTGGATTGGTCTCACAGAGCACAATTCTGTTCCCTGAGCAGAAGGCTGTAGATTCGGACATTTATTTCTTCTTCTTCGGAGCATCAAACCGGCCATTCTGGTCACTTTACTGCTCGGGGGCTACTAAACTAGTGCGTCTTGCGACGCCCTATTTTCCCTAGGTTGCCTCGACCTAATGGAAGCCCACCTCCACTGCTTCTCCGCTCGACCTACCTGCGGTGGGCATGGCGACCTCTCCGAAGTTCGCGGTAGTTACTCTGTTATACCTGACCCAGGTCAGGTCGGCGGTTCTTCAAGATCGACGTCTTGTCTTCACTTCGACCTTCTGGTCCTTCGTTTCAGGAGCTCGACGTTCAACTTCGTGCGCGTATCGGAGGGGTTTTTCTTTTTTGGATCCCCGTGCACCCTTCACGACCTCGATGATGCCGCGCCTTCGCTACTCTTCGACACAACTTCGCCTCGGCCGCTACGCCTACACGTCGATCGGGGGCTTGAGAGACATGGGTACCCATGGGTCCCCACCGACCAGGGTCTCAGCCGTCCCCGACAGGTGGGTCCGACCAACCATACGACCTCCCGACCTAACATGCGGGCCCAAGGACGTAAAGATACTTGGAGTACAAGACAAGACAGTCCAACTCGGATAAGCTTTCCCTGGGGCGCCCTCCTCGGGGGCAGATCTCTCTGGCATAATTCTACCACCAAACTAGACGTAGGGTTTTACTCTCCGGAGGCCCGAACCAGTATAAATCGCCGTGTTCCTCATGTCTCGCCGAGATTTCCGTGTGCATCCCGTGCATAACCACCTACACTCTTAGATCCCGATCTCCTCCATTAACCTGCAAACCTCTAGGGCAGCCCCCTAGCAGATCTGTCCAGGTCTCACCCCCTGACATGAATCGATTCATTATCTCAAGAACAAGAAGGGAAAGATAGGTGCATGTGCTGTTAAGCTTGACATGGCCAAGGCCTACGACCGTGTCGAGTGTTAGTGTTTTAGACACCGAGCCTACGACGGGGTACCCGAAGTAATAGATTGTGCGGTGGGGCTCGCCGAGATCAGGAACACGATGGTGAGACATGGGGCACACAATTTAGACAGGTTCGGGCCGCAATGTGCGTAATACCCTATGTCCTGTATGCTGCGTGGCTCTGTATTGATTGCGTATGTTTTGAGAGGGGTCCCTGCCTCGCCTTATATGCCACGGGAGGCAGGGTTACAAGTCGGATTGGTACAAGGGTACTATTCGAGTAGGACCCGGAGTAGCATATACTAGGTATGGAAAGTTATCCTAGTCTTAGTACAAGTCCTTGTCCGCCTTGCCTTGCCTTGTGGTCCACGGTACCAGCCCCGTGGCCCACTAGTCGAGTAGTCCAGGTGTACAGGAACTCATCTCCCGGGTATGGCCCACAGTGTGTTGGTGGGCCCAGGGATGCCCGGTCGACAAGCCCCCGAGTACTTTGTAGTCGAGTGTAATGCTCCAAGTAGTCTTGAAGATCTCCACGAGTAGTTCCCAAGCGTCCCCGAGTTCTACAAGCTTCAATCTTCAATAGTACTTGAATCATCATGAGGCTGGAAGGTACTCCAGCTAACTCCACGAGTAGTCTTGAAGTCTTCTCGAGTTGTTCCCAAGCGTCCCCGAGTACTTCCCTTGAAGGTCTTCAATAATACCCGCTTCGTTCTTGAAATCTTTGCATCAAAGATCCATATGGAAATGCGATTACTGAAATCGCATTCCATATGGAATGTAGCCCCCGAGCCTTAGGTCGAAACCAGGATTCAAGCTGAGGGTCAATCTTGAACTCTTTGATCTTGCTCCGAAAAATCCATAGACAATCCGAAGAAATAATATAGGAATGCGATTTGTAAAAAATCGCATCCTATATGGATGTAGCCCCCGAGCCTTAGTTCGAATTGACAATTCAAGATGAGGGTCAATCAGTAGCCTTCGTCAAATAATCCCACAAAATCTTGAGAAAAACTGAAGGACACATGGCACGGAGCCCCCGAGCCTTGAGTCGAGTTCTTTCTCGAATTGAAGGATCCAATCTGACTGTAGAATAGTGGTCTGAATTTAGTGAACTGTAGCTGAGTGAAATCCAATTCCATCGAGTAGTCGAGCCCCCGAGATAGAGCCGAGCAGGTCTTGGATTTTAGTCCTCTGACTTAGCCAAAAATTTCGCCTGTGTGAAACCAATCTGTTGAATTCGAAGGGTCACCAGGCCTAACCGTTTCAGGGTTTTGGTTTTATAAATACCCGAAGGGGTCTCCCTTAGGGTTTCACTGCTTCCATTCGCCCTTAGATCCAGAAGGCCTTAGCATCCATAGCCGCCGCAGAGTTCGAGCGCCCATAGTGCCAAGAGTGCACACCTCCATCTCTTCGCCGTCCTCCGGTCAATGCGAAAGAAGACCCTCGTGACAGGAAGGATGAAGCCTGCACCGTCCAAGGGACAGAAAAGGAAATCCGGCCGAGGCAAAAAAGAGTTGCCGGAGCCCAAGTACAAGACAGTAGTCATCACCAAGCCCTCGAGCCAGGCTGTTTCTTGGAAGAAATCCAAGATGAGGGAGGAAGATATCCAAGCCCTTGAAGCCGACAGGTTGCTGCGTGAGAAAGCGATTGCCGGTTGGAGTTCTGCCGTCGGTGATGCGTGGCCGATGGAGAAGAGCCCGGATGAAATCCCAATGTTCGGGCACTTTGTCGAGCGTGGGTTGACGCTGTCGTCGTCGGATTTCTTTCGCGGCTTCCTCGACTTCTTCAAGTTGGAGCACGTACACCTCAACCCCAACAGCATCTTCCAGATTGCAGTGTACATGCACTTCTGCGAAGCCTTCCTCAGAATCCGCCCTCACTGGGCCTTGTTCAGGAAGATCTTCCGTTTGAAGCCGCAGCCCAACGCCAACTTCCCAGTTGTAGTTGGTGGAGCCGGTGTGCAGATGCGCCAGAAGGCGTCGGAGTTGTACTTCAAGTACGACTTGATTGACTCAAATCAGGACTGGAAGAACAAGTGGTTCTACATAGAGAACGCCCCGCCTCAGCTACCGAAGCCGAGCATGTTCGCGCCAGTGTACGACAGGCTCTGGAAGGATGAACCTACGATGTAGCAGTGCATCCAGATCCCTGAATTGCTGGCGAAGATTGCGCAGAAGAAGGCGCAGGGCTTGATAGCTGAACGAGTAGCCTTTAGCTTCATGAAGCGACAGGTACAACCCTTGATGCAGCGAGAGCATCTTGGGTTCAAGTACACTGGAGCGGATGACGGCTCTAGGATATCTGCTGAAGAGATCAGCGATGATCTTGTGATGGAGCAGCTGCAGAAGATCTTCAAGAATCTTCACGGAATTCCTGCAGCTGTCCGCGAATACAGTGCCGACAATCCTCCGCGCATGGTAAGTTTCTGAGAAGTAGCCTCCGAGTACTTTATTGTAAGTAGTCGTGTAGCTAACAATTGCCTTGTGTCGCAGGAGGATGTCTTGAAATTTGTGTCGAATCCTCTGTCGGTGTTTTAACCCGGCAACCTACCAAGGGGAGTACCCGAGGTAGACGTTTGTGGCCTCGCCAAGATCGGGAACTCGAAGGAGAGACACGCGGCACACAATTTAGACAGGTTCGGGCCGCTAGGTGCGTAATACCCTACGTCCTGTATGCTGCGTAGCTCTGGATTGATTGGGTGTGTTTACAAGATGATGCGGATGAGGAGATAGGGGTCCCTGCCTCGCCTTATATAGTCCGGGAGGTAGGGCTACAAGTCGGTTTGCCAGAGGAGTACTAGTCGTGTACGGCTAGGAGTACTCTACATGGATCCGGACATGTCTAGCTTCCTAACCGAGTACTAATCCTCTGTAAGCCTTGCGCTCCACGCTAGCAGGTGCCGTGTAGCCCAAGTCGGGTAGTCCCAGGGGCCCACGGAGTAGTCGGTCCCAGTACCCACCTATGTAGTGGGCCCAGAGATGTCCGTACGACAAGCCCCCGAGTACTTTGTAGTCGAGCAGGATGTCTTCGAGTAATCTTGACGGCCTTGGCGAGTAGTCCTTGAGCGTCCCCAAATTCCACAAGCCGAAAGTCCTCAAGAATGCTTGAATCATCCCGAGGCTGGAAGGTACTCCAGCTAATCTTTGAGTAGTCTTGAAGTCTTCTCGAGTAGTTCCCAAGCATCCCTGAGTGCTTCTCTCGAAGGTCTTCAATAGTACTCGTGTTGTCTTGATGAAGAACCATATGGAAAATGCAATTCGGAGAATTGCATTCCATATGGAATGTAGCCTCCGAGCCTTAGGTCGAATCGCAGATTCAAGCTGAGGGTCAATCTGAAGTTCTGCTAATCTTATCCTGAAAAATCCGGAGAAAAAACCGAAGGACACGTGGCACGGAGCCCCCGAGCCTTGAGTCGAGTACTTTCTCTCAAATTGAAGGATCATCTTGACTGTAGAATGTGTCCTGAGTGGGATCTGGATCTGATGTAGCCAACTGCATCCGTCGGACATAGTCGAGCCCCCGAGACTGAGAGCGTCGAGTACTGGAATGTGAAAGGTCAGGCTGCCGCCACTGAGTCACCCGTCTGGCGCTTATCTGCCTGTCTGGAACTGAGCCACCCGGCGGCTTATAAATAGCCGGTGAAACCCTTAGGGTTTGTTTTACTCCCAACGACAACATTCCCACAGATTAGATCTGAGAGACTGCCCCCTCTGCTCCTCTGCTGCCACCGCCACCGCGAGCGTAGATTAGATCTACTTGCGCCCACTGAAGGACCGGAACGACGAACCAGAGAGGGGGGGTGTGAATGGGAGCCGATAAAAATTCTACTCAAGAATTCGGCCTATGAACCCAAAATCACTCGGACACCTCCACAAGCTTCTCTTGCCAAATCCACGTAGCCACTGGAGTGCTACTGGACCTAGGAACAAGACTCCACCAAGCAACACTCGAAAACACGCAGCGGAAAACAACTCGAGCACCTGCTGCCAGAGTAAAACCGGTCAGACCGGTTTTGCAAGGGGAGAAAACGACTAAGTCACCCGAAACCGGTCAGACCTCTTTGCCAAACCGGTCAGACCGGTTTTGCCAAACTTAGCCAAAATCCAACACACCAAAACCGGTCAGACCTCTTTCCCAAACCGGTCACACCGGTTTCGCCCAGGGAGCTCAAACTCAAAATCCCAAAACTAGAGCAAACGAACTCGAAACTCAATGAAACTTGGACTAAAGCTTCTTCCACCAAAAGAAGACTTGTTCCCAGAAGATCTCCTCCAAAACACACCTTTGACCAAACCGGTCAGACCGGTTTGGCAAACCGGTCAGACCGGTTTTGCCCAGAAATCCCCCAAAGATCAACAAGGCCAAAAACCAAGCAAAAAAACTCCAAACGCGACAAAACTTGGACCAGAGGACTTCTTAGACAGAGAACAACACGCCTACCAAAAATCTTCCTGAACGGCCACTGTGACCAAAACCGGTCAGACTGGTTTCCCAAACCGGTCAGACCGGTTTCGCCCAGACAGACGGGAAAAACGCAGCCCGCGGAAACCACCTCTTCTTCCAACCAATCGATCTCCCGATTCACCCAACGGATTGCAACCAAACTTCGGGGGAAGGTGGATTACCTCTTGGGCAACCTCTATCTCAAGGGATCCATCCCGAAATGCATCCAAAAGGGAGGAATCGAAAGTCAACCACCAAGAACACCTTTTCCCGAGTTCATCCAAAAACCACCAAATCGAAGGCCTTTTCATGGGTTTGGAGGGGCAAGATCACCAAGAAAAGAGGCACCACATCCTCATGTGTGATTCCCACTACAAATCCCGCAAAGAAACTCCTCCAAAATCTCCTCACGAAAATCCCAAGAAAAGGGCTCCGAAAATACCTCCGAAAATGGCATAAAAGAAAAAGCCACGGGAATAAAGGATTTGGCACAAGATTAAGATGGAGAAATCACTATGAATTATGTAGCCATATCCGGTTATAAGCCACTCCCAAGAATCACAAATCTTGGATGGCAAAAAGCTCAAACAAAGAGCCACTCTCTCCTCTCTACCTCTCACCAAGAGCACTCCAAGAAGAAGGAGCACACCCACCTAACCTAGCCAAAAGAGATGGCTGCCCAACCAGCCACTCCTCCTACATATAGAGCCCTCCGGACAAAAGACCGAAGTGCCCCTACACTAGGAGTTACAACACAAGCCCATGCAAGGGCGTTTTGGTCAACACATGATTAACACCATCGGACGGATGCCCGGCGACCGCACTTCGCTTAGCCTCGACGCAAGCCTTGCGATCCCGACTCGTGTCCTCTGCTTCGAAGCTTCTGGCGCCCTGCGACCCCAAACCGGTCGGACCGGTTTCACCAACCGGTCAGACCGATTTCGGTCTGTCAGCCACACGGAGTCTTCGGCCTTGGCTTTCTGGCTCAGCCAAGTAACCCAGTGGTTTTGTGGTGAACCACTGGAAACCCCGCGGACTTGATGTGGCCTCCGCCAATCACCACTCATGACTCGGCTCCCACGAAGTCCCGGCTCGACCTTGGTTTTGAGGCTCAACCAAGAAACCGTCCACCGACTTCATCCTGCTGTTCTTGCCACCATGCGGCCCGCACTTGACCCCGCTGACCACCGGGTCCCTCGAACCAAGCCTACTTGTCTTCTCCACACCTGGAGGCCTCACCGGCGACGACCTTTCGCGCTTGTTCTTCACCTACACCAACACCAGTCAAGCCGCAACCTGCACCTGCAATACTTAGCCAGGAATCAGTCCACACAACGTTGTCAATCACTCATCACACCAGAAAGCGACCATCCACCGGTCCTCGAACCACACATGGTCCTCACCCGCCGCCGCAGTCCGCCCACCTCCGTATCCCCCGAGCGAATGCGAGTGAAGACACCCGTAACTTGGAGGATGAAGGCTTCCCCGGCGAAAAGCTCGAAGATCGGCGCGTCAAAGAAAAGGAGCCGCGATGAGGCCGGAGATGCCGGCCAGTCGTCGTCGTCGTCGCCTGCCTCCCCTCGCCCCAATCCGGTAAATGAGTGGAAGAAGGCAAAGTTGAAGACCAAGGACCTCCTCACCTTGGTCAACAGCGGATTCCTCCATGAGAAGGGGATAGATTTTTGGCGCACCGCCACTGGAGACCCGTACCCGATGGAGAAGAATCCGGCCGAGATCCCGATGTTCGCGCGGTTCGTGGAGTGTGGACTCGCGCTGCCGGCCAACGACTTCTTCAAGGGGATGCTCAGGTACTACGGTATCGAGTACCTCAACCTCAACCCCAATGGAATCTTCCACACTTCCATCTTTGTGCATTTCTGCGAAGCTTTTGTGGGGATTAAGCCCCACTGGATTTTGTTCCGGAAATTCTTCCGGGTGAAGCCGCAACCGAGCACTGATGACCCACGAGTAGTCGGAGGCACCAGGATTCAGATGCGTGAAGACGCCGCGGGCCAGTACCTGCCGTACAAGCTCATCGATTCCAACCAGGACTGGAAGGCGAGGTGGTTTTATATCACCAACCACCACCCCGAGCTGCCGAAGCCGAGCGGGCGTCAACCGAAGCATGAGCCGTGGTGGAACACGGAGCCCACCATGTAGGAGGGTATTCAACTACCCCCGCTGCTGAACAAGATCAAGGCCTTGCGGGAAGCCAGACTGAGGGCCGAACATGTGGCCTTCAGTTTCATGAAGAGGAAGGTGCAGCCACTGATGGCGCGAGACACCCTCGGGTACCAGTACACCAGCGACGAAGATACGTCCCGGATGTCCGACGAAGAAATTGACGATGATGTCATCATCGAGAGACTAGGCAAGATCTTCAAGGATTTGCCCCCGTACACACCGTGCCCGGTGCCAGAGTACTCCACGGCACGGCCGCCAAACCAGGTCAGTAGTCGTGACATAAGCCCCCGAGTACTAATTGGCTTGAAGTAGTCGTCTCATGCCTGCTTGATGTTGTAGGATGATGTGCAGAAGTACGTTTCCACCCCACCCTCCCCTCCGCGACTTGAGGGACAAGCGCAGGGGAAGGGGGAAACCAAAGCGAAGGAGCGTCGCGAAGTCGGTGAAGGCGACGATGCTGTCGTTATTGAAGATAGCTCTGATGACGAGGATGAAAAGACGCTGCAACAGCGGTTCTAGCTTCGCTCAAGGTTCAGCCGAGCTGGGATGCCGAACATCCCGATCATCTAGAAGCCATCTAGCCTAGAGGCTAGCTTGCTGGCACCGCCTAGGAAGCCGCGCAATGTGGCGCGGAAACGCGCCGTGAAGAAATTGAACTTGTCAGAGGCCGCCAGGCCGGAGGTGAGTAGCACGACTAGTGTAGTCGAGTACTGCCGATAAGTAGTCTGTTGCTGACAATATGACTTGTATTGCTGCAGGACATCCCCTCCTCGGATCCCGTTGATCAGGGTGATGAGGATGTCTGGGAGACAGTGGGGGCGGTAGCTGAAAGGAGCATTAGCCCGCCTCCGGCTACTGAAGATGTCGTGCCAGAGGGGGCGCAACAGCAGGCTGGCTCCGTGGAGCCACAGGCGTCAGCTGAAGAAGCCCAAGACCCACATCCGGCTGCGTCTGTGGAGCAGCCAGAGGAGACCCCTGTGGAGGCCGGAGCTACAAGCGAAGCTGGCATAGTTGATATCGCTAGTATACTAGGCGCTCCGACCGTGACCGTGGTGTGGTCAACTCTGTAAGTTCTCTGAACTCTCGAGTAGTCGTGTAGTCGACAAGCTTTATGTGGTTGACTGAACACTTCGTGATGCAGAAAATCCACGGACTTGTTGTGAGATGGTGGGGAGGCCAGCACTCCAGCCGATGGAGAAGACCGTTCGGCAGAGGTGCGCGAACCCACGCCACCACCTCAAGCTGGAGCCGTAGTGGAGCCGATGCTTAAAGAGGCTACTCTGGTTGAAGGTACACATCCGGCCACTGCGAGTAGTAATTATGAAGAGTAGTCGTAGCCGTTGTCTGACTTGTTGAATTGATCCTGACAGGAGCACAAGCCGAGGGAGCTACGATCCCTGAGGCGGAAGCCATGGAGACGGCTGCTGTGGAGACGGAGTCCACGGAGCCGGTTGTTGAGGCGGCGACAAAAACAGCCCCCGAGCTGGGGACTACGGTAGCCCCCGAGCCGAGCGCGGAAGAGCGGGTTGATCTGCACCCCGAGGCGAGTACTGACGTCGTCGTCCGCGAGGCGATGATAGAAGAGGCTGCGCCGCTTCGCTCGCCGCCCATGCCAGAGACAGGATCTTCAAGCCGCGGAGGTCTTGAGTTGCTGGACGATGATCTCATTGACCCGGCCTTTGTGTCGCTGGGCATTGAGTCGTGGCGCCGGATAGAGAACTGGATCAAGGTATGCTGCGAATACCTTGAGTTCACTTGCCTTCTGAATATTGAGTACTGATAGGCTGCTGTGTCTTGCGCAGGGCTTGGTGGAGAGATCCCGTCAGAAGACCGATCTTCTGAAGGGGTATGGTGACACGGTCCTCCGCGCCGAAGCCTTGGAGAAGGAGCTGGACAAGTCGAAGAAGCATTCAGCGCTGCTCCAATCCAAACTTGACAGCGCCTTTGCCCAGTACCACAACGAAGTACAGGAGATGTAGGCGAAGAGGGATGAACTGATCCGGAATAACAAGTCGTTGCGCCAGAAGAACAAAGGTGTGTCTTCCACCAAGGTCGCTGAGTACTTATTGTAGTACTTGTGAGTAGTCTATCATTGTGACGAGTTGTCTGCAGATCTTGAGGCAAAGGTCGACCAGCTGAAGGCATCTGAGATGGACCTCAAGAACGTCGTGTACCGCGAAACCGACAAGAGAGAGGTACTTGAACATGAGTACGCTCAGTTGCGCCATGAGTGTATCAAACACATGGAGCTTCGTGAAGCCTCAGACCATGACCTTGTCAATTGTTATAAATCTCTGCAGAAACTTAATGTAGACTGTGAGAAGCTTCGAGGTCAGCTGAAGGAACTCGAAGAAGCCGCGCTGCCCATCGCGAGGCTGCTGGTGCCACATCCGGGCGGACCCAAGATAGCCCCTCTAGTAGACAGGTTGAAGGAAGGCCCCGTGCGCTTGGCGACATACGTCAAACATCTGGCGAAATCTATCTCGAACCAGGTGCTGGCATACATGAAGTCGTACTTCTCAAAGGCACCGGTGGATGTGGTAGCTGGTGGTCTTGCGGCGAACTATTCTGATGAGCAGAACAAGACTCTCCTGGAAGAGATGGCGCCTATCGCGGAGCAGGTGGCGGAGAAGCTGAATCTCCAATAGATGTACCTGTAGAGGTAGCTTAGAGTAGTTGACGTAAGACAAACAAAGTAGTTAGAGACTTGTTTGAAATATCAATGAAGTTCGCCCACTGCTTGTATTGTAATGAGTACTCGTTGCCGCCACTTGCAGCGAAGTGTGCGGAGTACCAGGCTGTGGGAGATATGGTGAGTAGTAGTACTCGGTACATTCTGCCTAGTTAGAAGGCACAGTAAACAAGTTGAGTAGAATCAAGCTTTATTACTGATGAAGAAGTACATCTGGATGGTCAGAGCCGTTTACAGATGAGTAGTCGCCAGGACCCGTAGGCCGCCTACGGCTAAGTGGTGCTAGGGCCCTTGAGCCGCTTACAGCTGAAGATCCATTAGTAGCCGTATATGCTAGATCTAGGGTACATGGTCTGTAGACCGCCGCCAGAGTCCTTCTGCTCTGAGCAGCCCAAAATCCGTTAGTAGTCGTTGACGCTGGATTTTGGAGAAGAGTAGTCTGTAGACTAGTGCTAAGATCGAGAGGCCGCTTACAGCGGAGAGTCCATGAGTAGCCGTGTAGACTTGGACCCGTAAATGAGTAGTCGAGCGACTACACGTAGAAGCGACACAGCTGGTCGACGTTCCACGAGTTGTTGATGTCGTCGCCTTCAAGTGTTTGGAGGCGATATGAGCCAGGTCTGATCACCTTGGAGACTGAGAAAGGACCTTCCCATGGCGAGCTGAGCTTGTGTAGTCCGTCCGTGTTCTGGATACGACGGAGGACTAGATCGCCGACGTTGAAGGAGCGTTCCTTGACGTTGTGATCATGATAGCGACGGATACCCTCTAGGTACCTTGCTGACTGGACGAGAGCAGCACAGCGGGCTTCTTCGAGGCTGTTGATATCAACCCATCTGCTATCTTCTGAGATGCCTTTGTCGTATTGTTCTACTGCTGGGGATTCCCACATCACGTCGGCGGGTAGAATAGCTTCGGAGCCGTAGACCAGGAAGTAGGGCGACTGCCCTGTTGGCTTGGTAGGTTGAGTACGAAGCCCCCAGAGTGCGTTGCGTAGTTCCTTGATCCACTTGCCTCCTTTGGTGTTAGCTGCGTCGTGCAATCGCTTCTTGAGGGCGTCGAGTACCATCCCGTTGGTGCGCTCGACTTGTCCGTTGGCGCGCGGGTGGGCGACTAAGACGTACCGAACATCGATCCCGCTGTTCTCGCAGTACTCCCAGAACTGGTGATTGTTGAAGTTGGAACCCAAGTCTGTGATGATGCGATGGGGTAGCCCGTAGCAATGCATGAGTTCATCTAAGAAGTCGAGTACTCTATCGTCCTTTGGGCAAGTGACCGGCTTGACCTCGATCCATTTAGTGAACTTGTCGATGGCCACCAAGACTCTGTTGAATCCTCCTGGCGCAGTTGGCAGAGGCCCAATCATGTCGACCCCCAGCAGGCAAAGGGCCAGGTTGGTGGTATGGTAACTAGCTTGTAGGCCGGGACGTGTTGCTGCTTGGTGAAGAATTGATATCCTTGGCACTTTCTAACGAGTTCTTCAGCGTTGGCTAGAGCTGTGGGCCAGTAGAAGGCTCGTCGGAAGGCTTTGCTCACCAGCGTGCGAGAAGACGCGTGGTTGCCGCAGACGCCCTTGTGGATCTCCTCCAAAATGTCCTTGCCTTCATCCCGGGGTATGCACTTCATGAGTACTCCAGAAGTGGCACCCCGCCTGTAGAGCTTGTCTCCGACGAGTACGTAGGCCTTGGCTCGGCGGACGAGTTGTTCGGCCATGTTCTTGTCGGAGGGAACCTTCTGCTCGCGGATGTAGTCGATGAAGGGTTGTCTCCAGTCCACGTTGATCATTAGGACCTCCTGACTAGGCTGCGGTGGCACAGGGTCAGTGGTCGTTGGCACCGACTCCGGGATGGATGGCGCGTGAAGCTCGTGGACGAAGACTCCGACGGGTACTTGTGCGCGAGTTGAACCAAGCTTCGACAGGACATCCGCTGCAACGTTGTTGTCGCGGACGACATGGTGGAACTCGAGACCATATAACTTGTTCTCGAGCTTGAGGACTTCCAGATAGTAGGCGTCCATGTTCTCCTTGTTACGATCCAAAGACTTATTGACTTGGTTGATGACCACTGCGGAGTCGCCGTAGACTAGTAGCCGCTTGATGCCCAATGAGATTGCGAGGCGGAGCCCGTGCAGTAGGGCCTCGTACTCGGCTTCATTGTTTGAGACCTTCCAGAAGATCTGCATGACGTACTTGAGTTGTTCGCCCTTTGGAGAAATCAGGAGTACCCCTGCACCCGCGCCCTCGAGTTTGAGTGAGCCGTCGAAGTACATCACCCAATGCTCTGGTCACTCTGTTGGAGTTGGTAGCTGATTCTCCCGCCACTCTGCCATGAAGTCGACTAGGTCCTGGGACTTGATAGCTGTGCGTGGCCTGAAGTCGATGTTGAGGGCGCCAAGTTCGACCGCCCATTTAGAGATTCTTCCAGTAGCATCTTGGTTGCGAAGTATGTCACCGAGCGGGTAGTCGGTGATGACGACGACCGAGTACTCCTGGAAGTAGTGTCATAGCTTCTGCGAGGTGATGAGTACTGCGTAGAGTAGTTTCTAGACCGGCTGGTACCATGCCTTGGATTCTGACAGAACCTCACTGACGAAGTAGACTGGTCGCTGGACTGGGTAGGCATGGCCTTCTTCCTACCGCTCGACTACGATGGCAGTACTGACCACATGAGAAGTCGCAGCGAGGTAGAGCAGTAGCTGTTCCTTTTTGTGAGGAGCCGTGAGGACCGGTGGCTTCGACAAGAAGTCTTTAAGCTGCGCCAGAGCTTGATCAGCCTCCGCGGTCCACACAAACTTCTCTTGGTGCTTGAGTAGCTTGAAGAAGGGTAGTCCCCGTTCTCCGAGCTTCGAGATGAATCTGTTCAAGGCCGCCATACACCCGGTCAGCTTCTGGACATCCTTGATGCAGGTTGGAGCTTTCATATTGGTGATGGCAGAGATCTTCTCGGGGTTGGCTTCGATGCCGCGATGGCTGATGATGAAGCCGAGTAGTTTCCCAGATGGTACGCCGAAGACGCACTTGTTGAGGTTGAGCTTCCACTGG
The DNA here is from genome assembly GCA_036936925.1 of Cenchrus fungigraminus. NCBI lineage: Eukaryota > Viridiplantae > Streptophyta > Magnoliopsida > Poales > Poaceae > Cenchrus > Cenchrus fungigraminus. The sequence continues at coordinate 55,290,360 of CM072769.1, read as the reverse complement.
TACTCTCGCAAGGATGCGAAGGTCTCTTCAAGGTCGGCGATGAGCGTGTCGGAGTTCCTGGTCTTGACGACCACGTCATCCACATAGGCTTCGATGTTCTTGTTGAGCTGCTTCTTGAAGCAGGCCTGGATAGCTCGCTGGTAGGTGGCGCCGGCGTTCTTCAACCCGAACGACATTATTGTGTAGCAGTAGGCGCCGAACGGGGTGATGAACACGGTCTTCTCCTGGTCTTCTTCCTTGATAGCAATCTGGTGGTAGCCGGAGTAGCAGTCGAGGAAGCAGAGCAGGTCACAGCCCGCCGTGGAGTCGATGACTTGATCAATCCGCGGCAACCCGAAGGGGTCCTTGGGGCAGTGTTTGTTGAGGTCGATGTAGTCGACGCACATTCTCCACTCGTTCGTGTTCTTCTTGCGGACGAGGACGGGGTTGGTGAGCCACTCAGGATGGAAGACTTCACGAATGAAGCTGGCCGCGAGTAGTTTGGCGAGTTCCTTCTTGATGGCGTCCCGTCGATCATCAGCGAAGCGGCGGAGATGTTGTCGCTTGGGTGTAGCTTTAGGGTCAACGTTGAGTGAATGCTCGATCAGCCTCCTGGGCACCCCTGGCATGTCCGCTGGCTTTCATGCGAAGATGTCTCGGTTATCCCGAAGGAAGCTGACGAGCGCGTGTTCCTATTTCGGGTCGAGCCCCACGCCGATCATGGTAGTCTTGCTGCTGTCACCCGTCCCGAGGTCGATGGCTTTCACCTGCACTTCCTCTGTCGGTTGAGGCTTGTTCGCGGTGTCGGTCTTCTCGAGTATCTCGAGTTCAGTTGGGGCAAGCTTCTTGGAGGCAGCAAAGATCTCCATCATTGCATTGGGTACTTGATTAGTGGCTACGAGTTCCACGGCTTCTGTGTCGCAGTCGTAAGAGGCCTTTAAGTCCCCTTGCAGTGCGAGTACTCCAGCAGGACTTGGCATTTTGAGTACCAAGTAGGTGTAGTGAGGGACCGCCATGAACTTGGCGATCGCTGGTCTGCCGAGAATGGCATGGTAGGAGGTTTCGAAGTCCGCAACCTCGAACTTATGTACTCAGTGCGGTAGTTCTCCCTCGTCTCCCCGAAGGTAACTGGCAGGACCACTGAGCCAAGTGGAATAGCCGCGTTACCCGGGACGATGCCGTAAAAAGGCGACCCGCTCATGGTAAGCATGTCAGTGATGTCGAGCTTCATCTTCTTCAAGGTCTTGGTGAAGAGGACATTGAGTCCGTTCCCGCCGTCGATGAGTACCTTGTTGAGTTTGGAGCCCGCGACTACTGGTTTCAAGACCAGTGGGAAACGTCCTGGCTCAAAGAAGCTTGTCCATTGATCCGCGCGGGAGAAGGTGATGGGTACCTCCGACCACCTTAGAGGTGTCGGTACCGCTGGTTCAATGCTCAAGACTTCCCGTAGAGTGAGCTTTTGGGACCGCTTGGTGGGTAGTCCGCCGAACAGGACATTCACCATCTTGTCAAGTTCCTAGAAGTCGCCATTGCCTTCGTCGACTTTTTTCTTGCCCTTCTTGTCGTGAGGAGGCCGTGGCTCAGGAATATCCTTGAGTGCTCGCAGGAGTTGGTAGCACTGATCGGTGGTGTGATTGCCATCCAGATGCCACGGGCACTTCTCTTTGAGCAAGTCTTTGAAGCCGCCGGAGGTCTTTTTGGAGTTGTCCTTCGCAGGGCGCTGTATAGCCGCGACTGTGTTGTCTGGCTTGCGCTTGCGGTTAGGACCCGAGTAGTTGTTGCGACCCCCTTGGTCCTTGTTGGTGTTGTTGCCGCCCGTGTTGTTCTTGTTCTTGCTGCGAATGGAGTCGTACTTGGCGTTCGCCTTGTCCTCTTCGTCGGCCCATGAGGTGATCATGTCCTTGAGCTTGGTGATGGAACTCGGGCGGCGGTGACCGAAGTCTTCGAAGGTGCGACGGTGGTAGAGCCTGTCTTGGAAGAGGTCGATGACTTCTTTGTCGGTGACGTCGACTACGGTCGCGCGCTTATCGAAAAAGCATCGCATGTACTGGCGGAGCATCTCACCTTGTTCCTGTTTGACTATTACCAGATCCATGCGGGTACCCGAGCGCCCCATGGCGCCCGCGAAGTTGCTGGTGAACTGAGCCTTCAGCTGGTCCCACTGGTCGATCGAGTTCTTGTCGAGTGACTCGAGCCAAGTGAGTGGAGCCTGATCCAGATAGAAGGGGAAGTAGAGGCACTTCGTGTCATTGTTGCCACCAGCGTTTTCAATAGACAGGGCATAGCACCTGAGCCACTGAACTGGGTCTTGCTTCGCGTCGTACTTGGTGATTCCGAGAGGCTTGAATTTCTCGGGGAGAAGCAAATCGCGAAGTCGTGCAGAGTAGGCGGGGAAGCCGTCGCTGTCGCTGACTTCAGTAGCTTTCTTGGCGCGGTGGATCTCGTTGATCTTGTGGCGGGCGTCGTAGCCACTGTGAGTATAGCTGGTGGCGTGGCTGTTCGCGTGGCCTCAGCCTCCACGGTCGCCGCCGCCACCTGTTCTTCTGCCACCGCCATGGGAGGAACTGCAGCCACTGCTGCCCCCGCCGCCACCGCCCCCACCGCTGTGGCCACCATGCGAGGGTCCTCCCACAGAGGCTCTAGAGCGGTTGGGTGTTGGTTGGTGTTCGCCACGGACACAGTTGCGTCTGCTATCTGCTGGGGGTGCGGCTGCGACTAGTGGCTTCGTGGTTTCCAGTGGGAGTAACTCTGTTGTTGACCCGCATGAAGTTGGCATCCTCAGCAAGCTTGGTGATGACATCACATGCGCGATGCCCCTGGGCCTGCCGTGCTATCATGGTGATAGACATAAGGCATTGCTCAAGGGTAGTGTGCACCCGGTTGGCGACTTGATCCAGAGCCTCATTGAGGTTCCGGATGGGGAGAGCTTCCCGGAGGCGTCGGCGTCGATCAGCCCGCTTCCTATTGCGGTCGCGCCGAGCATTCTTGTCTTCGGTAGTCTCATTGGGGGGTGCGTTGGCTGATTCTTCATCGTCCGAAATGTCGTCGAGGTACCGATCGGGCCGGCTTCCTGAGGTTCCAGTTTCCTCGGCCGCCATGAAGACTTCACGGTCAGGAGTGCAGAGGCCGGAGTCGGTAGTCGCCACCTCGATGGGGGTGTGCTCGTCTTCGTTTGGAGCCAGCGGGGTCCCCTCCTGGAAGGGGGGTGTCTCGAGGTAGGCGACGCAGCGTGAGTTGTCGTCAGTCAGGTCTGCGGGCTTGCAGTTGGGCCAGTAGACGAATCTGCCGGCGGGAGTAGATGTAATGACCAAGCCAGCGGCAGGGCCTGACAGTGGCTCCTCGGTTGCGTTGAGCTCGGACTCGGACTCGATTGGGTCCGAGCCGAAATCGAACTCGTAGGAGGAGTCCGAGTTGTAGCCGGGTATGGCGTTGGAGTCCGAGGAGTACTCGGAGACAATCTCCTTGCCGGCCCGACGTGCGGCGAGGGCTTCCGCGTGGGCCCTGCTAGAGTTGCAGAAGCCGTACGGGAAGTGCTCGTGGAGGAGGACTGTTTCACACGATGGCTCAGGAGCCGGCTCGCATGATTCGATCCATGGCGACGTCGAGTTCGAGTTGGAGTCGGATCCAATCTCGAAGTCGGCGACTTGGTTGCAGAGTGAAAATTCGCCGAATTTTTCGACGAGTGGACCCGTGATGGCTTCGGGAAGCGTCACGAGTCTGGTCTCCGGGTCTGGGGTCATGGTGAGGTAGCGCTGGAACGATCCAGTGCCATCAGCGGTGCAGACCCAGGCGCCGAAGACGAAGGTGTCACCACGGTTGAAAGCGGCGGTTGGCTTGATGACGATTGAATCCGTCGAGTTCGCCATGAGATCTTCAGCGAGATCCCCTACCTGGCGCGCCAGCTGTCGGTGTTTTAACCCGGCAACCTACCAAGGGGAGTACCCGAGGTAGACGTTTGTCGCCTCGCCGAGATCGGGAACTCGAAGGAGAGACACGCGGCACACAATTTAGTGTCCGTGCCGCTAGGTGCGTAATACCCTACGTCCTGTATGCTGCGTAGCTCTGGATTGATTGGGTGTGTTTACAAGATGATGCGGATGAAGAGATAGGGGTCCCTACCTCGCCTTATATAGTCTGGGAGGCAGGGCTACAAGTCGGTTTGCCAGAGGAGTACTAGTCGTGTACGGCTAGGAGTACTCTACATGGATCCGGACATGTATAGCTTCCTAACCGAGTACTAATCCTCTGTAAGCCTTGCGCTCCACGCCAGCAGGTGCCGTGTAGCCCAAGTCGGGTAGTCCCAGGAGCCCACGGAGTAGTCGGTCCTAGTACCCACCTGTGTAGTGGGCCCAGGGATGTCCGTACGACATCCTCCTCCTCGTCCTCAAGACCCACTACAAACGCCGGAGGGAGAGCCAACAGGAGTGTTTGCTCAAGCCCCCGAGAGTAGTCAATCTGCTCAAGGGGAAGAAGAAGTCTTGGTGGAGGACGCCTCCTCAAGTGATGAAGACAGCCAAACACTTCAACAGTATTTTGAAGTGAAGAGCCGCTATGGGTACTCAGGGGCGTCCATCCGCAGTGGCCTTGCCGCAGGGTCATCGAAGAGGCCAGCATCATCTCTTGCAGATGATGTGACACTGCCGTCGCGGAAGAAAAGGACCACGGTGGGGAAGCGAGCCGTAAAGAAGATCTCAGGCCTCCCCGTCATTACAGTAAGTGTTGGAGAACTCTTAAGTAGTCACTGTTGCATTGAGTACTTGTTCTCTGCTGTAATGCCTTGATTTTTGACTTGTGCAGGTTATCGAGAGTGCATCTAATGTACCCTCGAGTAGCCCCCCAAGAATAATAGAACCTGAGGTGGTTCCATCGTCAACCGTGGAGACGGTGGCACATGAGCAACAAGAAGCCGCGGTACCAGAAAGTGTGCCGCCGGTGGAAAGTGTACCAGAGGTGCCGGCAGCGCCTTCTTTCTTCGACATGCTGGGGCCGAAAGTATCGGTACCTCGTGCTGCTCTGTAAGTACCCAAGTACTCGAGTACTTTTGCTGACCAACTTGTTGATGCAGAAAATCCACTGATGTCAAGTGGGGCGCCTCTGGAAGTGGTGCTGCTGAAGGAGACCAGCCTCCTCAAGAGCAACCAGAAGATGTTCTTCCAGAGCGCCAAGAAGTACCCGCAGAGGCTGATGCGGCTGAAGCACTACGCTTCCTTTGGAGTGACGTGGTTAAGGCAGCGGTGGAGGCAGCTTCCAAGCTAAGGGCTGAAAATCCTGAAGATATCGAAGCCGTGGTGAATGAAGGCTTGGAGGCTGATCCGGAAGCCATGCTGCGCCACGAAGAAACCTCAGCAGCTGAAGCCCCCGTGCATCATGTTGATGCACATCTGGCGCTGGAAGAGAGCCTAGAGAATCGCATGGTGCCACACGAGCCACAAATCGAAGACCCGGCTCCTCTGCGCGGCGCTGCAAGGTACTCTGCAGCTAGCATAAGTACCCAGTCCATGGCAGAGAACTTGATGCCATATGATGACTCCTACCTAGACGAGGACAACTTGCATGCTCATGCAGAGATGTTCTGTGGTGTAGAAAAGCTCCTTGCAGTAAGTTGTGTAGTCTCTTGTAAAGTACTTATAGTCACAGATATCTTGTCTCTGACTCATGGGTTGTTTTTGCCCTTGCAGGAGGTAGTCAAGCAGTCGAAACGCAAGACTCGCCTCTTGAGCAACAAGCGGCTGACATTGAGGAAGTCTCGCAGCTCAGAGAAGAATTGAAGCAGCAAAAAACCTTGTCTCTGAAGCTGCAGGAGAAACTTGATGTCAACACCGCTGAGTACCACAACGAGATCTTGAAGCTGACGGCGAAGAAGGATGAGGTTGTTGGTAAGAACAAGTCCCTGTGCCTGAAGAATAAAGGTAATCTCCCTTCTGAAATCATTATTGAGTACTTTTGCTCTTGTGCACCATATCTGATAAGTAGCCTTAATCCTTTGCAGAGCTGACGGAAGAAGTCGACAAGTTCAAGAACAAGGCGCTGGACTGGCAGCTAGCCTTCAATCGTGAAGAAGCAGCTCATATGGATCTGAAGGAAGACTATAAGGTGCGGTGCTTCGAACTTGAGCGTGAAATGGACATCCGTGTTGCCAGCTGGACTGATTTGCTCCGTTGCATGCAGTCACTCAAGGAAAAGATTGAAGAAGCTGAGGGCCTACGCTCAGAGCTGAAGGCCTTGATAGAGGCAGCCGAGCCAGTAGCAAATCTGTTCGAGCCCAGAGTCGCTGGAATTCAGCCCCGTCCACTTGTGGAGAGGCTGAAAGACACGCTGAAGAAGATTCTGGAGTACGCTCAAAGGCTGTCCTGCACGATCCCAAATCAAGTCTTGAGCTTCATCAAGTCTTTCTATGCCGAGGCGGACCTCACGGTCATCATGAACGGCAGATCTGGAGATTGCACCGACGATCGTCTCAACGAGCTGATGCAACAGACTTCTCCAATCGCGGAAGCAGTCTCCAAGTTCATTGATCTCCGCTAGATGTACCTGTAGGTAGAAACACTAGGGGAAAAACAAGTGTAATCCCGAACAAGTGTTTATGTAATATAATTGAAAACTTTGAAGAAATCAATTATCTGGATCCCTTTGTATGCTTATGTGTTGGCCAAGTACTCGAGTTGGTATTGAGTGTGTGGCTGCAAAAAAGAGATACGATACACGAGCAGAAATACTCAAGTGTAAACATGTTTCGAAGAACGTTAGCTAATTCATGATGAGTTGAACACCTTAGCTGTAGCAGCGTAAAAGAAGGCTTTGTCGTGAATTAAGCTAAGAGTAGTAACAAGTCGATGTAGAGTAGCGGCTTGTACTAAACACATTGTACAGAGTTTACAATGTCTTGAGTACCTCTGAGGCTAACTAGCCTAGTGAGAGAGTACTCGAAAAGAACTTATTCATAACAAGTTGAACACCTTAGCTGTAGCAGCGAGTAGAGGACAGTAATAAGTCGGTATAGAGTAGCAACTTTATTACTGAATACATTGTACAGTGTTTACAATGTCTTAAGTACCTCTGAGGCTATGAGCCTAGTGAGAGAGTACTCACAAGGATGTTCCGAAGAACGAGTAAGACCATAGGAGACAGTGTGATGAACTCATCCTTGCTGTAGCAGCAACTTGTATGAGAGTTCCACTGAGACCCTACCAGCAGGGTGTTACTCTAGGCCACAGCCTCTTATTGAAAAATAGGAACATGGACAGCATGTGCCACTTATTGCCCTACACGATACAGGATTGTCTGGAGAGAGTTGTCATGACTACCTACGAGGTCGCAGAATGAGACTGCCTGGAGAGGGTTGATGAAGCCCCCTGCGGGTGCTCGCAGCTGAAAGCTACGAGAAGATACAGTCGAAACTGTCTGGAGAGGATTATCTTGATCCCCTACGAGTGGTGACAACCGTAGCTGTCTGTTGAGTGGTTGCAACCGAAGCTGCCTGGAAAGGGTTGATGAAACCCAATACGAGTTGTTTTACAGCCGTAGCCGTCTGGAGAGGGTTGTTGAGACCCCCTACGGGTAGAACCGACAAAGCTGGTCGATATTCCAAGAGTTGTCGACTTCCTCACCTTCTAGAGTTTGAAGACGATATGAGCCTGGGCCAGTAACCTTTGCAACAGAGAAAGGACCTTCCCATGGCGAGTTGAGTTTGTGTAGTCCTGCCGTATTCTGGATGCGACAAAGGACTAAATCACCAATGTTGAAGGAGCGTTCCTTAACGTTGCGGTCATGATAGTGGCGAATCCTCTCAAGGTATCGAGCAAATTGAACAAGTATGTTGCAGCGAGCTTCCTCGAGACTGTCGACATCTGTTTGTCTTGTTTCTTCAGCTACGCCTTCTTCGTACTGATCAACCGTCGGAGAACGTCACATGACATCAGCAGGCAAAACGGCTTCAGAGCCGTAGACCAGGAAGTAAGGTGACTACCCTGTGGGAGTAGTAGGCTAAGTGCGTAGCCCCCAAAGTGCATTGGGTAGTTCCTTGATCCATTTGCCGCCCTTGGTATTTGCAGCATCGTACAGTCGCTTCTTGAGAGCATCGAGTATCATCCCGTTGGCGCGTTCCACTTGGCCATTGGCACGTGGGTGAGCAACAGAGATGTACCGGACGTCGATTCCACTGTTCTCGCAGTACTCCCAGAACTGGTGATTGTTGAAATTCGAACCCAGGTCTGTGATGATGCGGTTAGGGAAACCATAGCGATGCACGATTTCATCCAAGAAGTCGAGGACATGATCAGCCTTGGGGCAGGTAACAGGCTTGACCTCAATCCACTTGGTAAACTTGTCAATAGCCACCAGAACTCTGTTGAATCCCTCTGGCGCATTTGGGAGAGGACCAATCATATCCAGCCCCCAGCAAGCGAAATGCCAAGTTGGTGGTATCGTGATGAGCTTGTAGGCAGGAACGTGTTGTTGCTTGGCGAAGAATTGGCATCCCTGGCACTTCTTGACTAGTTCCTCTGCATCAGCAAGAGCTGTAGGCCAGTAGAAAGCACGTCTGAACACTTTTCCCACCAAGGTGCGGGAAGAAGCGTGGTTGCCACAGATTCCTTTGTGTGTCTCCTCCAAGATTTCCTTGCCTTCTTCACGAGAAACGCACTTCATGAGTACATCAGAGCTTGCACCTCGCTTGTAGAGTTGATTTCCGACTAGAGCATAAGCCTTGACGCGACGTGAGATGCGCTCAGCTTCTGACTTGTCTTCTGGAATCAACTGATGTTGAATGTAGTCGATGAAGGGAATTCTCCAGTCCACATCAATCATAAGCACTTCTCGATCAGGTTGAACTGAAGTAGTCGTGGGTGCAGATGATTGCTCCGGAATTGATGGCTTGTGGAGTTCATGGACGAAGATCCCAGCTGGCACTTGAGCTCGTGTAGATCCCAGCTTCGACAAGACATCCACAGCAACATTGTTGTCGCAGACCACGTGATGCAACTCGAGACCATGAAATTTGTTCTCAAGTTTGCGTACCTCCTGACAGTACGCATCCATATTCTCAGCATTACGATCCCATGAATCGTTGACTTGATTGATGACCACCAAAGAATCACCATAAACAAGTAGTCGTGTGATGCCAAGAGAGACTGCAAGGCGAAGACCATACAGTAGAGCTTCATATTCAGCTTTATTGTTTGATACCTTCCAAAAGATCTGCAAAACATATTTGAGTTGCTCGCCCTTGGGAGAAATCAGAAGTACCCCGGCACCAGCGCCTTCCAATTTGAGGGAACCGTCAAAGTACATGACCCAATGTTCTGGACGCTCAATTGGAGTTGGGACTTGATTTTCTCGCCACTCAGCTATGAAATCAACCAAGGCCCGAGACTTAATAGCAGTGCGAGACTTGAACTCGAGCGATAGAGCACCAAGCTCTACAGCTCATTTAGAAATCCTTCCCGTGGAATCCCAGTTGTGCAATATCTCGCCAAGCGGGTAGCTAGTGATCACAGAAATTTTGTATTCGTCGAAGTAGTGGTGGAGCTTTCGTGAAGTAATCAGAACTACATAGAGTAGCTTCTGCACCGGAGGGTAGCGAGCCTTGGATTCTGAAAGAACTTCACTGACGAAATAGACAAGCCTCTGGACAGGGTAGCCATGGCCTTCTTCCTGCCGCTCAACGACAATAGCAGTGCTGACGACATTAGTAGTCGCAGCAATGTAGAGCAAGAGCTCTTCATTAGGCAGAGGAGCTGTGAGGACTGGAGGCTTGGATAAGAACTCCTTGAGCTGAGAAAGAGCTTGATCATCTTCAGTTGTCCATGTAAACTTCTCCTGCCGCTTGAGTAACTTGAAGAAAGGAAGACCCCATTCTCCAAGTCGTGAGATAAAGCGATTGAGTGATGCCATGCAACCAGTAAGCTTCTGGACATCTTTGATAGTAGTCGGAGCTTGCATGTTGGAGATGGCAGTAATCTTCTCAGGGTTTGCTTCGATGCCACGATGGCTGATGATTAACCCGAGTAGTTTTCCTGAAGATACGCAAAGACGCACTTATTGGGGTTGAGCTTCCATTAGTACTCGCGCAGTGAAGCGAAAGTTTCCTCAAGATCCGTGATGAGCATGTCTGGATCCCTAGTCTTGACAATGATGTCATCCACGTATGCTTCCACGTTCTTGTGAAGCTGCTTCTTGAAGCACGCTTGGATAGCCCTTTGATATGTAGCACCAGTATTTTTCAACCCGAAGGACATTGTTGTGTAACAATAAGCACCAAACGGAGTGATGAATGCGGTCTTCTCTTGATCAGATTCTTTGATTGCAATTTGATGATAGCCAGAGTAGCAATCCAGGAAGCAGAGTAGAGCACAGCCCGCCGTAGAGTCAATGACTTGATCAATCTGCGGCAACCCGAAAGGATCCTTGGGGCAATGCTTGTTGAGATCAGTGTAGTCGACACACATCCTCCAGTCATTAGAATTCTTCTTTCTGACGAGCACAGGGTTAGCGAGCCACTGCGGGTAAAAAACTTCCTTGATGAAGCCATCCGCGAGTAGTTTAGCGAGCTCTTTCTTGATAGCAACCCTGCGGTCATCAGCAAAGCGCCGAAGGTGTTGTCTCTTGGGGGTAGCATTAGGATCGACGTTGAGTGAGTGCTCAATCAACCTCCTGGGCACACCTGGCATGTCAGATGGCTTCCATGCAAAGATATCACGGTTAGCCCGAAGGAAGTTGACGAGCGCGTCTTCCTATTTAGGGTCAAGCTGTGCACTAATCATGGTCGTCTTGCTGTTGTCACCAGTACCAAGGTCAATGGCTTTGAGAAGGACGTCACCAGATGGTGCAGGCTTGTTGTTATTGTCAGTCTTCTCAGGAACCTCCAGCTCGCTCGAAGCAAGCTTTTTAGCGGTAGTGAAGACCTCCATCATTGCATTGGGTACTTGAGTAGTCAAGGCGAGTTCTACGGCTTCTGTATCACAGTCGTAGGAACGCTTCAGATCCCCTTGCAATGAAAGAACTCCCTTGGGGCTCGGCATCTTGAGAACCAAGTACACATAATGTGGGATAGCCATGAACTTAGCGAGACCGGGCCTGCCGATGATGTACTCGGTGCGATAGTGATCCTTGGTCCCAAAGGTAACGGGTAGTACAACTGAACCCAAAGGAACAGCTGCGTTGCCCGGGATGATACCATAGAACGGTGAGTTGGTCTTGGTAAGCATATTGGTGATATCCAGGCCCATCTTCTTCAAAGTTTTGGCAAACAAGACGTTGAGACCGTTGCCACCATCAATGAGAACCTTGGTAAGCCTGGAGCCTGCTACCACGGGATCCAGAACGAGAGGATATCGTCCTGGCTCAGAGAAACTAGTCCATTGATCCGCCCTTGAAAAGGTAATGGGGGTTTCAGACCACTTGAGATAAGTGGGAGCTGCTGGTTGAATGGACATAATCTCCCTGAGAGCTAGTTTTTGCATGCGCTTGGTTGGAATACCACCAAATGTGACATTGACAGTATTGGAGGGGTTCTGAAACCCCGTGTCTTTGTCTGTGTTAGCCTTCTTCCCCTTGTGTTTGCGATATCGCGGGTTTGGGTGCGTTGGTTCGGGTGTGTTCTTCAACGCACGTCGAAGTTGGTAACACTGCTCTGTAGTATGATCACCCTCCGGGTGCCATGGGCATTTCTGCTTGGTCAAAGTTGCCCAGTGAGGATCATCTTCAGGCTTGGCGGTGGTTTCCATGGCAGCAACAGTGTTGTCGGGCTTGCGCTTGCGATTGGGATTACTCGAGTAGTTATTCCCTTGGCGGTTGCCCTGCTGTTGCTTGCCACTATTGTTTCCTCCAGCATTATTGTTGTTGTTGTTCTGATTGTTGCGAAGATGCTTGAACCGATTCCGAGCTTTGTCTTCCTCGTCCGCCCAGTGAGTGATCATCTCCTTGAGTTTGGTGATGTTGACTGGGCGAGCACGACCAAAGTCTTGGAAAAGCCTATCATCATAGAAACCATCTTGAAAGGTGTCTATGACTTCTTTTTCAGTGACATCAACAACAGTAGCCCTTTCCTCAAAAAAGCGGCGCATGTACTCGCGAAGAGTCTCACCTTGTTTCTGCTTGATTAGGGCAAGGTCCATCCTGGTGCCATGACGGCCCAAAGAACCCGCGAAGTTGCTGGTGAAATGATGTTTGAGTTATTCCCAGTTGTCGATGAAGCCACGTTTGAGGGACTCAAACCATGTGAGGGGCTCTTGCTTGAGAACAAAGGGGAAATAGATACATTTAGTATCATCATTGCCTCCGGCATTGGAGATGGACAGAGCATAACAGCGCAACCACTGCCTTGGATCTTGCTTGCCATCATACTTGGAGATGCCGTAAGGCTTGAACTTCTCCGGAAGAAACAGAACTTGAAGTCGAGCAGAGAAAGCAGGAAAAGAATCAGAGTCATTATCTTTTTGCTTCTCACGCTCAGCGCGTCTGGCGTTGATTGTTGTGCGAGCATCGTAGCAGGAGTCTCCTGACTTGCTGTTGACACTGCCATCATCACCCATGCCCCTGTTGCTAGCTTCCGGATGTGTGCGATTAGGAGTAGGAGTAGTACAATGAGCACCCCCACTGCTGCCATGGTGACTAGGTGCACTGGTATTCTGTCGTAGCATAGTGTAGGCTAGTTCAGCCAGCTTCACGACTTCAGCAGCTGCCCTGTCACGAGGCATAGAGCGACCGAGTAGATTGATCGCGTTGATAGCTTCTTCTGGAGTGCGATATTCACGAGTAGCAACCGCCTCCAGAGCCTCTTGAAGATTACGGGTAGGTAGAGCTTTCACGAGTTCCTGACGAAGAGTTGCACAATCAGCATTGCGTTGGCGACGTGCAGCCATGACCTCCGCGGTTTCATCAGTAGGAGCATTAGTAGAGAGTTCATCATCAGATACATCATCCGGATAACGATAATTGGAACGATGCCCTTGCGGAGTAGATGCGTCGACAACAAACACTTCTCGATGCGACGAATAGGTACCCGTGCTCTGAATAAGTTCAGTACCAGTGTCATAATCAACAAGGTTGACACCTTCCTGGAAGGGCAAGTTGTCGAGACAGGCGATAAGGCGCTCCTGATCATCCAGTGTAAGATCAGCAGGTACATGCTCAGGCCAGTAAACGAATCTACCCTCAGGTGTCGATGTGATCACCAGTCCATGATCATTCAGCAGAATCCGAACTGTAGTCGAACTCGAACTCAGAGGAATCCGAAGAGTAGTCGAAGTTGTCGTCCGAATCTGAAAAGTACTCGAGCACGATCTTCGGGCCAGGGCACATGAGGTGCTTCAGTGCAGCTTGGTAAGCGGCACTGACATGGCGATGACCGAAGAGAGGTGATGCTGGAATGTTATCTAGGCTGAGCGCAAGCTGTGAAGCTGAAGAGGGCAACCCAGGCTGGATAAGAGGCGAAGTCGAGTTGTACTCGGACTCCGACTCGAGTTCTCTGAGCGGGTCAGAGATCGAAATTTCACCAAAATTTTTGACGAAATTTTCCATCGAACCTTGCGTAAGCGTCGAGGACTTGAGCTTTGACTCCGGAGTTGGCGCTAAGAAGCGCAGGAACGATCCGGCGCCGTCAGCAACACAAACCCAGGAGCCAAAGACGAAAGTGTCACCTTGCTGGAAAGCGACGATCGACTTGATGGTGACGAGAGCCATTGAGTTCGCCAGTGGATCAACGACGAGATCCCCTACCTGGCGCGCCAGCTGTCAGTGTTTTAGACACCAAGCCTACGACGGGGTACCCGAAGTAGTAGATTGTGCGGTGGGGCTCGCCGAGATCAGGAACACGATGGTGAGACACGGGGCACACAATTTAGACAGGTTCGGGCCGCAATGTGCGTAATACCCTACGTCCTGTATGCTGCGTGGCTCTCTATTGATTGCGTATGTTTTGAGAGGGGTCCCTGCCTCGCCTTATATGCCACGGGAGGCAGGGTTACAGGTCGGATTGGTACAAGGGTACTATTCGAGTAGGACCCAGAGTAGCCTATACTAGGTATGGAAAGCTATCCTAGTCTTAGTACAAGTCCTTGTCCGCCTTGCCTTACCTTGTGGTCCACGGTACCAGCACCGTGGCCCACTAGTCGAGTAGTCCAGGTGTACAGGAACTCATCTCCCGGGTATGGCCCACAGTGTGTTGGTGGGCCCAGGGATGCCCGGTCGACATCGAGTGGCAGTATCTTCGTGCCATCATGCTTCAGCTCGGCTTCAGAGAGGGGTGGATATCCTTGATTATGAAATGTGTTGAATCTGTAACTTTCTCAGTGAGGGTGAACGGGCATTTCTTGGAGGCCTTCAAACCATCACGAGGAATTAGACAAGGTGACCCGATTTCCCCTTATTTATTTCTCCTTTGTGCTGAAGGTTTGTCTAGTATGCTCAAATATACAGGCCCTCAATTTCTTGCCAAAGGAGTGTGAGTGGGAGTCCATGCTCTGTGGATTTCTCATCTGCTTTTCGCTGGCGACTGCCTTCTCTTCACCCAAGCTAGTGAAAGAGGGGGCCTAAGGCTGATGGAAATTCTACACTCCTATCAGCAAGGATCGGGTCAGATGGTCAACATGGCAAAATCAGCAATCTTTTTCAGTGCCAATTGTGATGACCAGATGAAGGAAGAAATGAAAGCGTTGACAGGAATCCAAACTGAAGCGCTATGTGAAAAATACCTGGGGCTTCCGACTGCGGTTGGCCGTAGCACAAAGGAAGCTTTTGAGCATATTCCTAGCAAGATCAGTGGACTAATGGGAGGTTGGGGGGGATTGTTGAGCGGTGCTGGTCGCGAGACCCTGATCAAGTCAGTGGCAGAGGCAATCCCCACGTACTCCATGAGCTGCTTCCTGCTTTCACCAGCAACGTGTAAGAAAATCACTTCAGCCACGTCGAACTTCTGGTGGAGTAGCAAATCTGATCGCAGGGGTTTACACTGGCGACAATGGTCGGAGCTTACCCTCCCCAAATGCCACGGAGGAATGGGATTCAAGGACCTCAGGCTGTTCAATTTAGCCATGCTAGGCAAGTAAGGTTGGAGATTGTTGATTAACCCGGACTCTCTTTGTGCAAGAGTTTTGAAAGGGAAATATTTTGCCCAGGGGGACTTTTTGACAGCGAGAAACAAGAAGAACTCGTCACATACGTGGAGAGCAATTCTAGCGGGTCGGAAAGTTCTTGAGGCGGGTCTGATCCACTGCATTGGGGATGGGAGTTCCACGGATGTGTGGTCTGATCGCTGGATTCCTGAAGCCATTGGCCGAAAGCCCCTATGCCAAAGGGATGGTGCAACAGCAAAACTGGTCAGCGACCTCATGAAGCCTAGTGACCAAGCTTGGAGCGAGCAAGCGCTGGAACAGAACCTTCTTCCCTTCGATGCCCAGGCAGTTCGTCACATCCCCTTGGGCAGAAGTCGAGAGGATATTTGGGCATGGGAAGGCGAGCGCCATGGGCATTACACAGTGCGGTCAGCCTATCGTATCCTAGCTGAAAGAGAGGCACAGGAGAGGGACTTCCACTCTGGAAGACTTGCTTACTCGGCAGGCAACAACAACCCTATATGGCGGAAGATTTGGTCTACGAAAGTTCCCCCAAAGGTTCGGGTCTTCTGGTGGCGTGTCTCTCATGATTTCATCCCTTGCATGGCTAATCTTTGCCATAGACACATTGAGCAATTAGCAGCTTGTGCTTCTTGTGGTGCGGATGAGGAAAGTACATTCCATGCTTTGGTAGAGTGCACCTTTGCACGAGGTTTCTGGGCTTTACTGAAGGAAAGAACGGGCATCAAGTTACCCACTTTGTGCCCACGCACATGGACTGAAGACACCCTCAATGACTCCTTCTGCCCTGAATCTGATCAGTGTGTCATATTGTGTGGCATGTGGTCACTTTGGAACAACCGAAATGACAAAAAGCACGAAAAAGCGATAATTCATCCAGTTCATGCGATAGACTGGGCTTTGGACGTGTGTTTTCAACTGTTGGTGGACCGATCATCAAGTGCTGGTGATAATGTGGGCAGCAAGGCTGAAACTTGGAAGAAACCTCCAGCTGGCCACATCAAAGTTAATACTGACGGGGCTTTCAATGTTTCTGATTTAACCGGTGCAACTGGAGCTGTCATCTGCAGAGAGGATGGTTCCTTTGTTCAAGCATCGTCCCGACGCCTCAATTCAGTTGCCTCTGCCCTCTTTGCAGAAGCGGAAGCACCCCGAGATGGAGTCAGGCTAGTTCCTCATGACTCTCAGGAGCTAGTGTCCTTGTGGCAATCAAGAAAGGAAGGAAGATCAGAGGTGGCAACAATCATCCATGACGTGCAGGACATCTCTTCGGCCTTCTCCTCCTTTACAGTTAGCCATGTTCGTCGATCAGCAAATGCTACTGCTCATACCTGTGCTAGTAATCCTCCTGTTAGCTCAGCGTCAGTTTGGGTGTCCCAACCCCCTAGCTTCTTAGGGCAGTCACAATGGTCCACGTAGGATGGAGCCATCCCTAATAAATGAGGTGACACATCAGCAAATTGGTGACATAGTAGCATAGTTAATGAAGAAAGAGGAGGAAAACACAAGACCTGGTTTCTTCCTCTAGACTTGGCTTCCTCACGCGAATCATGGCCGCAAGACCCAGCAAAATTGCCTTTGGGAAGACCTGATTAGAGTCTTGCGGGTTTGCTCCTTCCCTCCATTAGTAAGAGATAAGGGAGAGAGAAAAACGACATTTATTAGGTGATTATGTGAAGACACCAACTGTTGGGAAGAGATTGATCTATAGATTAATTTTGATGATGTGGCTCTCTTGGACTTCACATATGGTTTCTACCATAGGGACCACCCTTATAGGCATGCCTGCTAAATGACTGTAATAACATTGTTTAAGTCAATGAAGAAGCTACGTTTAAAAAAAAAACTAAGCATGAGCTCTGCTTTCTTTTTTCGTTCACTAGGGGCTAGAGCCCTACGGGGGAGGGGGCCTGGGCCCCCCTCAGTACTCCTAGTGCGTACCACCCTGCGACCAGCAGGCAACGTATGCATGCTCAACAGTACAGATGAGACGAATGCATCTTGTTCTGATAGTCTGTTCTGACAAAAGTATTCCGAACCGCCGCCTGTTTGGACATGTAAAATTTTTGGATCTTCTTTCAAAGTTTATTAGGAGTATTAAATATAGATTAATTATAAAAATAATTATACGAATAGATCGGAAATTACGAGACGAAATTATTAAGTCTAAATAATCTGTCATTAGAGAATAGTACTGTAGCACGATGTTATCTAATCATAACATAATTAGGCTCGTTAGATTCGTCTCGAAAATGAAGATACGGGTTGTGGAATAAGTTTTGTCATTAATTCACATTTGATACTCATAATTAGTGTGCGAAGATTGATACGACGGGTAGTTAGTGAAATTTTGAGAAACTAAACAGGTAGGATGAAAATGTGATATACGTTGTAACTCCATACAGAAGAGCGAGCGAGCAAACTAAGCAGAGCTAAAGTGAACCTTACACCTCATGAAACTTGTACTCTACAACTACAATGCTAGCCTAAGAGTAATCCTAATGGAAGAAACTAACACGGTTTTCATAGCATAAGAAATTATCTATAAAAACTATTTTTCACATTGGTAGTGTCTTCGAGTAATAATTGTTTTCTCTTTCTCTCTCTCATTTACCAATGGAGAGCGTTGCATTAACTCTATAGAAACTAGTAGTTTCCTCCCAATAGCAAATTCATGATTTCTTATGCATTGGGTCATGAGTAGACATAGTTTCTATATGACTCACAATGCAGACTCTACCATAGAGTCTAAGCCTATTTATTATCTTCATATTTATTATATTTTGCTGATGTGGTGCTTACATGACAGTATATTTATGGAAGAGGGGTAGAAAACTCAAGACTCCAAGTCTTATTTAGACTCCAACTCTCAAAGTTTATGATACATTCGAGATAATAAATAGTATTACGGCAGTCCCAATGGGCATTGATGATAGTTTCTATCTCTCTTAAATGCTCTTGACAACTCAGAAATTTGATGATGTGGCAGCCGAATTATCGAGGAGAGAGAGTAGAGAGAGAAGAAACTGTTTCCTTGTCAAGGAACGACGTCCTCACGTGCACCGACGCAGCAGGAAACGAGAGAAACACCATTGGGAAGAAACCACTGTTTCCATCGCGCATCATGCGGATCGAGTGCGCTCCCGCCCCGCGCTGCTGCTCCCGTGACGCCGCTGGCTCGCCGTGCCAGCATCGCCGCAGGCTCGAGCACTGCCGTCAAGGCGCGGCTTCACCTCCTGGCGCCGGAGAACCCGCTCCCGGCGGCGTACGACGACTCGTGGACGGCGATCAAGTGGGTGCTGGCGAGCCCGACCGGGTCAGACCTGGCTGTACACTCGCTGGAGCCGTCATTGGTCGCTCGTCCGCGCCGTTGCGTGAGTCCGCCGGAGCAGCCGTTGTGTGCGTCCGCCGGAGCAGCCGTTGCGTGCGTCCATCGGAGCAGGACGGCCATGGAGGGTGACCTGCTTCGATCTCCCCGGATACTCCACGCTATCAAGAGCCCTATAGGAGAATGGAAAGCTCTCGAGATGGAGAACGCGGTGGTGTGACATGCATAGTCCGATTCATGAATTTGGAGATAAGATTTGAGAGAGGAAGAAGATGATTTATTCCTCTGTTCTTTCTGTTGTGAGCAAAGAACGTGAGGGGAGAGAGAAGGAACAGAGGAGGGTGCGGCGGACCTGTCTGGTCTTTGTAGATGAGGGGCGATAGCGCTGCAGAGTGCAGACACACGGGAGACTGCAGGCTGCTTGCCGCCTTGCCGCAGCTGATTTTGCTCAATTGTCAATAGATGTTGATGCTCATTAAATGTTATTATGCATAGAAAGTACTACAAGAAACTATGCATTAGAGACATAGAGTCTAAATTAAATTTATCTTTCTTGGATACTGTGTTAGAAATTAACTATTGGGACTGCTCTTAGATTTTATGTAGAGTCTACATTAAGAGTGTCTTGAGAAAACCATTTCTATGATGAGCTGTCACATCACCATTTTACTTACTTAATAATTTATTTAATAGAGATAGAAATTATTATTAATACTTCATTAGAAATGCCCTAACGCAGTAGCGCGCGCGGATCCATGATTTTCAGCTTGGGTATTCCCGATAGTAAAAGATGCAGACACAAATAATTATGGAGCAGTATAAATCGCTGCACAAATGGCTTACACTACAGACATGACCGAATAAACACCACTGATACAGAGCAGATCGATGGTTTTTTGAAAAGTGACAACTTAAATTATTAGAACGTGAAATTTTGAAAAAAAAATGTAGCGCGGCATGCCCTGCAGCGGCATGCCCTGAACGTGAAATTTGGAGAAAAAAAAGAAATTAATTTTTTTATATGGGTGGACCGAAAAGTCGAAACAGTTTTAGACCGAGGGGTTCCATATATGTAAGACTAGCAGAAATGCCCGTGCGTTGCTACGGGTCTCACTCTCAAGTCAATCTGCTACTGGAGTACCCATAAAAAAACAAAAAGTCTCCAACGGCTTATTTTCCTCATCTCCCCAACCATTTGTTATTGGTGAGCTCGATGGCATTTTCCTCATCTCCCCAACCATTTGTTATTAGTGAGCTCGATGGCGATGGGCGGTGAACTATGAAATATTAACCATTATTGAAAAACTCAGCACTCGTCCTAAAGTTTAGTACCAATTTGTTTTTAACCCAATACTAATGTTTAGTACTTCCCCAAATTCTCTGACCCTCTTTAGTACTGGGTGGAGATTTACCTGTGCTAAAGAGAGTACCGAATCGGTTGGCAAGCCTGCCGGTGTGCGGAGCTGCCGGTCACAAGTTCGATCCCCAGGATCGACACGTGCATGCCTCACGGGGGATTTATTCCCCAACAGACACGAATGCGTGGTGGCAGAGCGACCGTTATGGCCCTCTTAGTAGTCTACTGTTGTAAAAAAATTCTCTCGTCTGTCTCATGCCAAAGCACATGTCTAAGACCAGCCTAATCTTACGTGAGGTGCAGTGTTGTCCCATGTCAAATCATAGGTCTAAGGCCAGCTTAATCTTACGTGAGGTGCAGTGCCGCTGTGTATGAGTGGGGTAGGAGTGGTCTCACCCTCGGCTTCTTTCTTAATACAATGCTCGTGGGGTGGTCTTACCCCCGCATGTCGAGTTGTTTTTAAAGGGAGTACCAAAACTGAAGGTGGATCCCTAACATTGATTCTTGGCGTTGCCTAATGCATGGCCAAGGGGTACCAAGTCCTTGTTATTCTGACGATACATATCATTTGCATAAATTACATGACTGGATATACTTACTTGCATAAAAGAAATAATTTCAAAAGTTTTTGATATCTCATGATGACTATATGTGCAATTCCGTAATATTTTTTATCATGCACGCATAGCCTGTTTGGCCTACAAGCGAAGGTGCTTTGTGTACATTATTGAATACCACATGTGCTAGAAAGTACGACCATAGATAAGAACATTACCTAATATTGACCGCTGATTTAAAGGGCTAAGTAAAATATAGATGTATAGAAAAAAAATATATGAAATCATATGGTCTTAGTGCTGCGTTTGCTAACATTCATGCATGTTGGGTGTTGGCCCATTCGAATCTTCTTAACAGCATTATTTTGCTATTTTAGCGGCTCATAGTTCTTTTCCAAAAAAACAAGGCTAGCCAGCCCATAGTCCTTTTCCCCACATGGACCGAGAGGGCCAGCCCGCATCAACAGCTACATCTGTCCGATCCGTCCAAGCGTTCGCTTCTTTTTTTTTCCTCGGTATCAAATCGCTTCGATTAAGTCCGGTTTTCACCGTGACGGATTAGGAGGACGACGTACGAAGTTATTGGGCAGAAGCAATCCTTGCTTTAATATATATATATATATATATATATATATATATATATATATATATGATATTTATATTATGTACCCTGGGTATGGAATACACTATTCCATACCCGAGCTAGCCAACGCGCCACCCTGCCACCCGACGCACCCGCCCGCTCCTCGTTTTTTTTCGGCTTATTTTTCTCTCCGGTTTTTTTCCCCTCACCCCCACGTTCCTGTAGGTAGTTCTTTGCGCCGCCCGGTCGCTGCTAGTCGCCGACCCCCCCCCCCCCACCTCCTCCACCGCCGACCCCCACCCCCTCCACCGCCGTCCCCCAACCCTCCACCGCCAGCCCCGCTCCCCTGCGACCCCTCGCCGCCGCCCACCCGGCCGCATCCGACCCCGACCCAGCGCCGCCGTTCCCCTTCACATCCGGCTGCTCGTTCCCCAATTTTTCCCCTGCTCCAGTTACCCAGCTCTGGCCCGGCAGTCCATCCCGTCGCCGCCGCCTCGTCTTCTCGCCCGCCGCCGCTTCACCCTGCTTGGATCCGGGGACATACACGCGGTTCCTCCTCACCTGCATCCGCCTCCTCCAGATCGAGTTTCTGGACTTCTCATCCCCGCCGGCCAGTGCATCCTCCAGCTGAGGTCAGGATTCCAACGTTCATCCACCTCCTCGCCATCGAGCTCCGGCCCCTCCACCTCCACTCCACCGGCACCTGATCACAAGGTTCTCACCATCGCAGATTTGATTAGCAGTGGGTCGTTTGGATGTTTTCTATTCCTTGTGCAACCTATTACATCCTAAGTTGTTCTCCTCTTTTCCAACAGGTTTTAGTTGTGAGATGAGTGCAGACTAGATACCTTTAAATTTCTTGCAAGTATTGCATCTGTTATTGTTTATGCGATTGCGATATTCAGTCCTATGTGCTTCAACCAGAGCAAAGTGAGTTTCTGTTGGAAAAGCTCACCCATTTAGTTCTTTGTGCATTTGTCTACTGGGTAAATATATGTAGCTCTTCCTCATAGTGTTTTTATGCACACATAGTTTTCTCCTTAATTAAACTTAGGGTTTAGTTGCTGTGAAGTAGTTTCATTCATGTGCCACAGGGCCTAGTGCTAGTTAATTTATATTCTCAATGTTAAATAGTTTCAAAAGCATCTTGGCAAGAATCTGTTTGAGCCCCCCTCTTTAGTGCCATTGAATTTTAACGTAGTATTAGTGCCATACCATATATATGTCACAAATTTGGCTAAAACTTCCATATTTTCATTCAACTACAACGGAAAACAATGCAATGGGTGCTCCAAGGGGGGCTATGATCCAAGGTCTTAGGAAATTGGCCGGCAGCAGCCTCCTTGCAGCCATGAGCCGGTTATGGTGCTCCTTGCTACAGAGCAGGGACTGAGCATTTTATTTTCTGTATATACAAAACAAGGGCTATGTACAGTTTGCATAGTACACGTTCAATGGTCATGAAAACATATCCGCATTTCTGGATTTGTAGTCACATGTACAGATGTACACAGTCACATGTACATAGTCATGTTAAAAGCTCCTAAATTCTGTATTGGTTCTAAGTTCATTTATTGGCTGGTAATTCTCAAATCCAATTATGATGTGACTTTCATTATTAGATAATAGTACAGTGTTCTACTGACTGTTTCATCTACTTTTTCCTTTTTTGTATAGAAATTGGTTCTCACTATTATGTGGCTTTGTGAAACTTCCTTGCACATCTATGTTATAGTTAAAATGAGTTAATTTCAGTGCTTATCGAATTCAATGCGAATATAACTATATTGTTTAAGGCAACTAAACATGTGGTCACAAGTGATACTTTGTTTTGCCCATATCAACGCGCACGCATGATCCCAGCTGGCATTCAAAAATTAAACTTTTGATTGTCGGCTTGTATACATAATTTCATAAACATCTCCCATTGTAATTTTCTTTATTATAATAATGTTTCATAGTAGGTTTGTTAAGCACAGATTCAGTGTAATCTGCATTCATCTCTACTGCTTTGTTTCCTGCAGACGCACATTTGTATATTGCTGCTGCCCCCCGACTCACCTTCCTGCTTTCCAGTGCATTACCAGCCATCCTTTGATTTCCATGTCAGTTGTTTCATCCTTTTGTGGCCGTAGGTTCATCTGCTGTTAATTCAGCATTCCTACTCACTAATGGAGTCTTCTGGTGAGGCATTTTATACATGTTACATTATAGTTTCCTTTCCATAGTTGGTGGATCATTCCGAGTAACATTTTTATTTATTGTATGTGTAGATCCAACGCCCTCCCATTCAGATGGTGTTCCTCGATCTTCAGCACCCCAGTGCTCATCTTCCAGGTTGCGTGCAGCAACATTCTTTTACTATTTAATAAGTTCTTTGTTGTGGATTCATACCTGTGTTTTAATGTGCCAGTGAGAACACCATTTGAGAAATAGTTGTTTAATTTAGCCGTTTAACTTTTCATATTCCCTTTATTTCCGTGGTCTCTTTTAATTTCTTGGTTTATTTTTCTAACTAGTCTTTATGTCAGGATGGAAACTTGTCAGCGGTTGGTGGATAGGATGCCTAGCAATCCCAGGACAATGGCATTCATTAGCACACAAGAGAGGTATTCACATGTTTTGCTTAGCATCTCGATTGTTTTTCCACAGTGCATTATCCCGGTCCTTCATCTTTGGTCAATCTCCTCCTTTTCTTTGAAGGTTCGAGGTTCCTCTACGCCCCGAGTTGTGGTCTGATTTTGCAGCTGGTGCTGTCCCTGCATCGGACTTACAGCAGCGCAACAATCCCCCCGCTCGCCAGTTTCCTGAAAGATGATCAGTGTGCACTCAGTTTCCTGGACATGGTGCTACAAAGCCAACAAATGACGCAAGACCCCTATCTAGCCTCCCACACTCGACACGCACACTAAAGCTTTGAGGTCGTTGCTACGGACTCGCAAGGTGAGGATTATTACCTTTCCTAGTTCTATGGTTTCAACTTTTTTACAGGATTTCATTGTGAAACTGATCAACTAAGGTCTGAATATGGATGGAGTGATGTACTATTTTGCTGCTTTGTTCATGTGTGATTACTAGTACTGAGAGAACATTGGTAGTGCTATGATTTGCATATGCCACACTATCTTGATCTGGTATTGACCACCTGAACTGTTGGTATTTATTAACGCAAACAGAAAAATCCGCAACCGCACGGATACTGATGTAGCCTTCACCCGGGAGTATTCCAGAGTATCGATTTCCACGGGGAACGTGAAGTGTACTAGAAAGAGTTTAGAACGTCCTACGAAAAGTTTGATGATGTTGGGAGAGAGAGAGATTGTTTCTAAAGCCTCTAATCGATCTAAAAATCTGAGATACTCTTGGGTTTATTTATATTGGGACATCAGAACACTAGCCGCGGAAAGGGATGAGAAGGGGGCTAGGAAGCTCCAACTACGGTCCTACAAACACCAATCCAGACGTGGTGGAATACGTCGGCCGTCAGGGCTGTCACCACCTGGGGCTACCACTAACTATCCGTGGGATTGGGTGCAATTCCAGGTAACCACTAGACTAAGCACCACGCCTAATCTAAAGATTACTACTCTAGCGTTGCAAAGACTAGAGCACTTGATGCAAGCGGGAATCTAATAAATAAACTTAAAGTAAATACTGAATGAAAATAAATAAATAAATAGAGAACTTAGAATTAATAAATAAAGAACCTGGAGATTGCTGAAGAACGAACTAGTTGTTGTAGATGTACAATGTTGATGAAGATCCGACAGGTCCGGATCTCCAGCTTTCTCCTCACCTCTCTCCTTGATCTTACAACTAGATGAACTAGAAGAACTAGATCTAGAACTAGAACTAGAACTAGTTGAACTAGACAACTAGAGGGATCTCTCTCTTCTAATATGAAACCCTAACTTTTGCTCTATAGATAGCTAATGAGAAGATGATTGAACCAGGGGGTCTGGGGTCTGTTTATATAGTCCTGAGGAGGTGCCTCGCCACCATACGATCCAACCGACCTTGATCTACGGCCAAGATGTGGTTTTATAAGTCGGTGGAGGAACCTTCTGGAACATACCAGAAGCGGGGCCCGTTTGGCAGCAGGGCCAGACCGATCGGCCCTGTAAGGAGGCCGGTCGGTCTCCCACTGTGGAGCTTCAGGCCCATCTTTAGTGGGTGCGTGCGCGTCGTCGTGCCGTTTCCGAAAAACTATAATTTGCGTCAAACGGAGTCCGGATGATGAAGTTATGCCCGTTTTACCGAACCCCGCTCTGCGACGAATATCTTCTGATTCTGGACTCCGAATATGGCAAATGATATATCCGTTTCGATCATCTCGACGAGCTCTTCGCAATGTTGTACTTTGATTCTTCCTTTGAAGTACTTTTAGGTTGCTCTTTTGTAGGAGTTGGATCGGAGTACGATTGGGACACGTCTTTGGAGTCGTATGTCTCGCTAATTCTGCTGTTTTCCTGTTTAGTCCCTGCAAATCACAACTTCACCAAAACTCATGGAAATATGTTAGTGTAAACCCTAACAAGGTGATCTAATTAATTTTTAGTCCTTTTCCATGTTTAGTTGACAATCAAGTCAAGCAGTATATATCAAATTCTTTGATCAACTATCATCCTGGGATTTTTGCAAAATAAAACTCAGAGATCCTGTGCATGACCCTCTCAAGTATGGAGTCACACTTGGCAAGATCTGTATGGCGGGATGATAGTGCGGATGAGGGTGAAAGGTGGTAAGCCTTTAGCTTTTTTCTCGTATCTTTTTCTTCTCATGCATCTTGGACTATATCTCTCTTTCTAAGACTTTTGAGATCTGGGCTTTCCATTCTCGGAGAGGTGGGCTCTACTCGCCCCGGACTTTTGTCCATTTTTCTCTCTCCTTAGAGATGTGGGTTCTACTCGCCCTCGGACACGCGTCCATTTTTCATCTCTAAATTTATTTATTTATTTATTTATTTTTTTCAGGGAGGTAGGCCCTACTCGCCTAGTATGACACTTATCCTTTTCTCTCCCTCTCTCGTCTCACTTTTTCCTCTCTTTTTTTTCTTTTTCTTTCTCTTTTTTTTCGAATGTAGCCCCAGAATCTTTTTGACATTGAGAGAGATATATCCTAGAGTTGCATGAGCTATAAGGCTTGATGGAAAATGCGTACTTCCATGTCAGAAGCAGCATAAATGGTGGAGTGGGATGATCTTGATGTGTATGACAAACTCTTGAGGGTCATAAATACAGGAACTCATCATGTAGCATTTCATGATTTTCGAAAGATAAAACCAGGAATCAAGTATCTCTAGGAAAATGATAAACAACAGCTCAACTCTTCATGAATCTTTATCCTTCAATGCTAAGACTCAGATTAAGCATGTGCTTCCCACAGGTGTTGGGTTTAGAGCCAATTAAGTATTTAGAGCCTCAGGAGAATCTAAGTCCGAAATGTAAGTACTTTTAAGAGGAATTATGGCAGAGTAACTATTCATCATTTCCAAGCATATATCATCGAGATCAATCAAAGCCATCTAGCAGAAACATACTCTCTTTTATTTATTTTGACTCTAACAGACAAGGACTGTAATTAAGACTCACTATATCTAGCAAAGCAAAAATATATATAAAACTAGCTAATAAGACAAAAAGAATAAGAATACTTACCTGGATAAATGGGGGATGCCCTCCCCCAAGCTGAATGTTGACATAGTCGATTGGTAATGGTGAAGTAAGGTAGACAGTAGTGGTGGTGTTGACCTTCCTTGATGGGGCATTGATGATGATGACGGTTAAGATTGTGCTCTATCAAGTGGTCGTACGCCTCCAAACTATCGTGTCTTACTCCTTCTTATGCTCCAAATCCTGCTAAACTCAAATAGACAACAAAACTTGTGGAACAGGTTAAGCGTTAGCGGTTGGCCACTTAAGCCTTTGTTGCCTAGAGTTTTTTTTGCTAGCTCTTTTTAGAGTAGATCATTGACTTGAAAGAATTCAATCAAGTCAATTTCTTCTAACTTTTCCGGTTCTAGAAAGACTTTCAACTGATGACCATTTACCATGAATGTGTTACCTGAATCATCTTGGATGGTGATGGCTCCATGTGTTGAAGTGTCGACGACATTATATGGTCCATCCCACTTACTTCGCAACTTACCATGTCCAAAGAGCTTAACCCTTGAATTGAATAGTAGGACTTTGTCTCCGGGCTTAAACTCCTTGTGCTTAATTCTCTTATCATGCCATCTTTTTGTTCTCTCTTTGTAAATCTTAGAGTTGTGATACATTTTTTCTCTCCATTCCTCTAGCTCAGAGAGTTGCATTAGACGATTCTTACCAGCTAGGTGGAGGTCCATGTTCCATTTCTTGATTGCCCAATGAGCTTTAAACTCTAATTCAACAGGCAAGTGGCATGTTTTCCCATATACAAGTTGATAAGGTGACATGCCTATTGGTGTTTTGAATGCAGTTCGGTAAGCCCAAAGTGCATCTGGAAGCTTGTCCTTCCATCCCTTCCCCATTTCATCTACGGTCTTTTGCAGAATATTCTTGATTTGTTTATTAGATGTTTCCGCTTGACCGCTAGTTTGGGGATGATAAGGAGTAGTGATGTTGTGACGAATTCCATGATCTGCTAAGTACTTTCGGAAGCTTTTATCGATGAAGTGAGGACCTCCATCGCTTATGACCATCCGTGGTGTACCAAAACGAGGAAAATTGATTTCATGGAACATTTTTTTGGCATGTTTGGAATCATTTGTTCGACATGGTAGTGCTTCTACCCATTTGGACACATAGTCTATAGCTACCAAGATGTATTCACAATTCCCAGAATTAGGAAATGGCCCCATAAAATCAACCCCCCAAGCATCAAAAAGTTCAATTTGGAGATTGTTCATGAGAGGCATAGCATCTCGTGTATTAATGTTTCCATGTTTTTGGCAACGGTGGCATCTCCTGACAAACTCCTTTGTATCTGCATACATCGTTGGCCAGAAAAAGCCACTCTGCCATATCTTGGCATGTGTCCGGAATGAGCCATAATGTCCTCCATATGGTGAAGCATGACATCTTTCCATAATTTGAATTGCCTCAGCCTTAGGGACACATCTTCTCAACAATCCATCGGCGCAAACTTGAAAAAGGTATGGCTCATCCCATAGGTGCAAACGACTCTCATGGATTAACTTTCTTTTGTCTGCACCAGGTGGGACATAGCCCGTGACTATAAAGTTCACGATGTCTGCATACCATGGATCGGAGTGTGTTATCTTGAGCAGGGTGTCATCCCTTAGGTAGTCATTTATGGGTAGATCGTGTTTTTCCTTATGTTGTAGCCTAGACAAGTGGTCGGCTACTGAATTCTCTACTCCCTTTTTATCTTAATTTCAATATCAAACTCTTGGAGTAGAAGAATCCATCGAATTAGCCTAGGCTTAGCATCTTTCTTAGTGAGGAGGTACTTAAGAGCAGCATGATTGGTATAAACAATTACCTTTGCCCCCACTAAGTAAGATCTAAACTTGTCTATAGCAAAGACAACAGCCAATAGCTCTTTTTCAGTTGTGGCATAATTGAGCTGTGGTCCAGACAAGGTTTTGCTAGCATAGGATATGGCATAATGCTTCTTATCCTTGGTTTGGCCTAAAACAGCACCAACCGCAAAGTCGCTAGCATCACACATGATCTCAAAAGGAATATTCCAATCAGGTGGTTGAATGATTGGAGCTGAAATGAGTGCCTTCTTAAGGATTTGAAAAGATTCATGGCACTCATCAGTAAAGATGAAAGGTGCATCTTTAGCTAAGAGACTAGTCAGGGGTCTAGCGATTTGAGAGAAGTCTTTAATAAAGCGCCTATAGAACCCTGCATGTCCCAGAAAGCTACGGATTTCTTTCACATTCGTGGGAGGTGGAAGTTGTTCAATAACTTCAATCTTTGCTCTATCCACTTCTATACCACATTCGGACACCTTGTGTCCTAGCACTATTCCTTCCCGAACCATAAAATGACATTTCTCCCAGTTCAGGACTAAGGAATTTTCTTCACACCGTTGTAAGACTTTATCTAAATTCTCCAAACAATCGTCGAAGGTTTTTCCATAGGCGGTGAAATCATCCATGAATACCTCCACGATTTTCTCGATCATATCAGAGAAAATAGACATCATGCACCGTTGGAAGGAAGCCGGAGCATTGCATAACCCGAACGACATTCGTCGGTATGTGTAAGTTCCATACGGGCATGTAAAAGTGGTCTTACTTTGGTCATCAGGGTGGATTGGGATTTGATGATACCCAGAATAACCATCAAGGAAACAAAAGAAAGAGTGCTTTGCAAGCCGTTCCAACATTTCATCAATGAAGGGTAACGGGAAGTGATCTTTCTTTGTAGCCTTATTGAGTTTTCTATAATCAATGCACATACGCCACCCAGTGATAACTCGTTGAGGGATGAGTTCGTTCTTCTCATTCCTAACAACCGTCATTCCTCCCTTCTTTGGCACTACTTGGACAGGACTAACCCACTCGCTATGTGGCACAGGGTAAATAATCCCAGCGTGTAGGAGCTTAAGGACCTCTTTCTTGACAACGTCTCACATAGCGTTGTTAAGTCTGTGCTGTGGCTCCCTTGAAGGTGTGCCATTAGGATCGATAGGGATGCGGTGAGTGCAGAGAGCAGGACTAATGCCCTTGAGGTCTTCGAGTGAGTAGCCTATGGCTGATCTATGTCTTTCAAGAACAGTGATGAGTTTTTGTGTTTCTTCTTTTGAAAGTTTGTCACTGATGATTACTAGGGTTTGTCGATTATTGTGTAGGAAGACATATTTCAAACCAGGAGGAAGAGGTTTCAACTCTATTGAAGGAGGTGGAGGTTTCTCATTTTGGTCTAGCTCAATGGGTTCTGGAAACTCGTCCTCTTCTTCAATGAAGTGTTCGACGTCGAAGGATGGTTGGGCCATTTCTTCTAAAGACGCCATTAAGGCCTCCTCAATAAGGTCTTGCTTAGGTTTGGGTTCCACTATTGTGTTTGTAGATCGGGCAAGAGGAATAGTCATAGTGGAATTCCCAACATTGAAGTCTAAATGACCTCATAGTGGTTTTTCCTGTAGAAGCCTCATGATTGGTCTGCCAATCAAGAGAGGAATCTCTGAGATGTCATAAATATGAAAATCTAGATATATCTTAGAGTTGTTGATTCTAACAGGAACTATCCTTAAAACTCCATGGCTTTCAAGAATAAATCCTGTTGGACCATGTAAAAGTTTTTGAGATGGAGTTAAGGACGTGTCGGGATAAAGAGTATCGGCTAACTCCTTTGAAATTATGTTTATCCCGACTGAAGGATTGTAGTGGACTTCTCTAGCAGACCCTCTAATTTGGCATAAGAGAATGGTTGAAGGGGAGGTGATTCGAGCTACCTCAAGTGATAACTCCGCTTCGGTCAACCATTCATAACTCATAATTGCAGAAAGACTTTTGATATGTTCTATGCTAACCGTTTCTTCCTGCGGATCAGATGGAGTGGTCTTTTCTAGAGGTCTCGCTTGAATAGGAAAATTTGAGGTGTTTCCATAATCTTCAAAGATATCTTCCTCAAATGCAAAGGGAAGCTCTAGAGGAGATGGTTCATCATCCTCTAGTTGGGTTTGCGTTCCCTTTTCGAGAGGTTCCTCAACAACCAAATTACTAGATGAGTCAATTGGAATTTCTAATTCGGTTGCATGTTCCTCCTCTAATGGCTCGAGGCTTGGCTCGACTTCTTCTTCGGGGAATTCATCGTAGATGCCAGTGTATGGGGTGTTTTCAAGAATTTTGTCAAGGATAACTTTTCCCTCACTAACGGTCATATGTGAAAATGATCCTCCAGAAGATGTATCGAGGAATAGGGCAGCTTCTTTGCTAAGGCCATAATGGAAGTGTTGTAAAAGGACTTGGTCAGGCAAAGACAAATCTGGGCCAGATGAGATTAAATTTGAAAATCTTGCCCAAGCTGCTCCTACGGTTTCTTTCTCTTTTTGTTTAAAATTCAGAATTTCAAGACGAAGAGTGATAATTTGAGAAGTAGGGAAGAAAGCAAGACAAAATTTGTCTCGAAGTTCCTCCCAATTTCCATTCACACTTCTAGAATTATGAGCATACCATTGTTTCGCTCTCTCAGAAAGAGAGAACGAAAATAGTTTCCATTTTAGGGTCTCATGTTTCATGCCAGGAATATTCAAGCATGAACACAATTGCTCAAATTCTCGAAGGTGGACATATGGATTTTCGCCTTCTTTTCCCGAGAAAGTTTGTTCCCGAACCATTGCTATAAAAGCAGGGCGAATCTCGTAGCCATCTGTAAGAATAGGATGTGATGATTTTGGTGGCTCTAGTAGTTCGCCCTTTGGAGCGGAAAGTTTATAAATAGGAGTGGAATCCATGATGGTGGTATGAGAAAGGTGGTAAAAAGAAAAAGGATAAACGGACGAACTTGATTCTAAACTAGCACATCTACCGTCCCCGGCAACGGCGCTAGAAAGCTTGTTGGTATTTATTAACGCAAACAGAAAAATCCGCAAGCGCACGGATACCGATGTAGCCTTCACCCGGGAGTATTCCAGAGTATTGATTTCCACGGGGAACGTGAAGTGTACTAGAAAGAGTTTAGAACGTCCTACGAAAAGTTTGATGATGTTGGGAGAGAGAGAGATTGTTTCTAAAGCCTCTAATCGATCTAAAAATCTGAGATACTCTTGGGTTTATTTATATTGGGACATCAGAACACTAGCCGCGGAAAGGGATGAGAAGGGGGCTAGGAAGCTCCAACTACGGTCCTACAAACACCAATCCGAACGTGGTGGAATACGTCGGCCGTCAGGGCTGTCACCACCTGGGGCTACCACTAACTATCCGTGGGATTGAGTGCAATTCCAGGTAACCACTAGACTAAGCACCACGCCTAATCTAAAGATTACTACTCTAGCGTTGCAAAGACTAGAGCACTTGATGCAAGCGGGAATCTAATAAATAAACTTAAAGTAAATACTGAATGAAAATAAATAAATAGAGAACTTAGAATTAATAAATAAAGAACCTGGAGATTGCTGAAGAACGAACTAGTTGCTGTAGATGTACAATGTTGATGAAGATCCGACAGGTCCGGATCTCCAGCTTTCTCCTCACTTCTCTCCTTGATCTTACAACTAGATGAACTAGAAGAACTAGATCTAGAACTAGAACTAGAACTAGTTGAACTAGACAACTAGAGGGATCTCTCTCTTCTAATATGAAACCCTAACTTTTGCTCTATAGATAGATAATGAGAAGATGATTGAACCAGGGGGTCTGGGGTCTGTTTATATAGTCCTGAGGAGGTGCCTCGCCACCATACGATCCAACCGACCTTCATCTATGGCCAAGATGTGGTTTTATAGGTCGGTGGAGGAACCTTCTGGAACATACCAGAAGCGGGGCCCGTTTGGCAGCAGGGCCAGACCGATCGGCCCTGTAAGGAGGCCGGTCGGTCTCCCACTGTGGAGCTTCAGGCCCATCTTTAGTGGGTGCGTGCGCGCCGTCGTGCCGTTTCCGAAAAACTATAATTTGCGTCAAACGGAGTCCGGATGATGAAGTTATGCCTGTTTTACCGAACCCCGCTCTGCGACGAATATCTTCTGATTCTGGACTCCGAATATGGCAAATGATATATCCGTTTCGATCATCTCGACGAGCTCTTCGCAATGTTGTACTTTGATTCTTCCTTTGAAGTACTTCTAGGTTGCTCTTTTGTAGGAGTTGGATCGGAGTACGATTGGGACACGTCTTTGGAGTCGTATGTCTCGCTAATTCTGCTGTTTTCCTGTTTAGTCCCTGCAAATCACAACTTCACCAAAACTCATGGAAATATGTTAGTGTAAACTCTAACAAGGTGATCTAATTAATTTTTAGTCCTTTTCCATGTTTAGTTGACATATAAAAGTATACGTTAACAGGCGTCAACAAGAACCAGCTGGGAATATGACTATAATTTAGTTTCAGCTGGTTAATCTTTGCTTAGGTTATGTACATTTCTGCATTCTATGGTGATAGCTTGTATCTCTCTGCCATTTTGTCATTAACTAATTGTTAACCTGAACCCTGCTTTCAGAAACTGACTATAAAAATTACTCAACCTTTTAACTTGGATACTCAAGAGTGTTGAAGCTTATTGTATCTTAAAAAATATGATCGTGGCTGACATGTGTCGTTTAAAGGAACTCAAATTTAGCAACCCCATGATGCATCTCTGAAATAGAGATTCATATTCAGCCAATATAAATTTTGCTTGGTTCTACGTTTTTGCCACTTGGACAAGACACCATGCTATTTGTGACAAAGTATAGTTCCTGAACACCATTGTATGTCATTTATATTTAGCTAACACTTATTCGCTGGTTTCTTTGTACTGATTCTCCTCCTGGCAAATGTAGCACTCACGAACATTTAATAGAGAATCTGCTAATATGTTGTTTAAATAGATCAAACCAATGCATAATTGATCTAAAAGGATTTAAGTTACCTTGCTGAGGTTCTTATTGTTCAACTCACAATTCTGTATCAGATGTCTTCATATTCTAAAATAGGGAATACAAAATTTTGTGCCAGAGTCAGCTTCCTTGTACCTTCATTTTTTTGTTGGGGTGATAGAAGTATTGGCGTAATTATTCTACATTACGGGTATGAGATTGTATCCTTTTAGTTCTGTGGCATGTGTCATCTACAGCTGTTGATATTATCAAATTCTTAATTAGGAGTGCTAATTAGAAAATACATTGATAGAGGCTGTCAATAGCTTCTTTTAGGTGTCCAATCATATGTCTGACACATGTATTTTTCATTCCAGTAGTCATAATATGCATTTAAGAATTATCTACTTTGTCCAACCCAACATATCATTCCTTTGAGCAATAAGTCTTTCTTCAGAATGGTTTTGGGCATTCACTCCCTACTGTATTAAACGTCCAAGATTATTCATGTTCCTCACCATAAAGCGGATGCTTTATGCTTGTGGTTCTGTTTTGGATCCATTCAATTAATCATGCATAATTATTATCTATATGTTTTTGGTTAATTAATCAGGTACATAATTTACCTTAAAGCTTCAGCTTCATCAGTTATATAACAGCGATATAAAAATTACCATATCATGGATTTTTTTAGTTCAGTCAAAATATTTTTTTGTTAAGATCAACAGGCTACAAATCAAGATTAAACCTGCTAGTTCGGTTACCATGAATTCTTGAAATCATATCGGTAATGAAGATGGTGCTTTGTACCTGGACCCAAGGTTCTTTTGCCATACGGAAAGAAGTACAACTTTGTATCCTCACCTGTTCAAATTATGTTGATTTTAGTCGTTTTACACCGGTTGACATGGCATCTGTGACTACATGTACAATGCTTGTGATGTCCCTGGTTCAAGTATAATAGATGCCACGGCTATATAAAAATTTGTTATATGCACGTTCTGAATTCTGTTAGATTTTCTGCAAGCTTTTGTGCACGGTTGAATATAGATGCTATCATCAGTGATCTTGGAGATGGTTATACAATTTTTTTCATTGTACTACAGGTTTAGTTTCATGACTGGAGCTTTCTGCACCTGTGCAAAATATCACGTTGAACTCATCACTGTCTCCATCATATGCACAAGCTGCAGAGTCGGTGCCAGTTCAACAGGGGGAACCATGCAGTCATCAAATGCTTTCTAAAGAACGACCTGTTAAACAGAGTGTTTTGGCAATTAGGCAACAGATTAACATGTGGTTTGTATTTTCTGAACTTGCCCTTGCGCGTAGTCAGGTGTACAGCAGCTGTGGCTTGTATTTTCTGAACTTGCTCTTGTGCGTAGTGCGGTGTACAGCAGCTGGGAATTTTTTTCCTTGGGAACCATGTCAAGTTTTGTTGATTCCCCTCCATGTGTTCTTCTGTTAACATGGGTATTCACCTCAAGTTTTCCTGTAATTAGTACATTGCAAAATGCACCAATTGCTGAAATTCTATTCCCCGAACACATCGTTGTATTTAATTTTCAAAATAAAATCATTCCTAGAAACTAGAATGCATTTTCCTCATGAGACAGTACAGAAAAACACAAATGGTTCATGATTCAAGTATTTCATTTACGACATCAGTTGAATACTACGTACAAAAGACAAATGGTTCATGATTCAAGTATTTTATTCACAAACGAA
This sequence comes from Cenchrus fungigraminus, assembly GCA_036936925.1. Taxonomy (NCBI): domain Eukaryota; kingdom Viridiplantae; phylum Streptophyta; class Magnoliopsida; order Poales; family Poaceae; genus Cenchrus; species Cenchrus fungigraminus. The sequence goes on along the minus strand of CM072769.1, from coordinate 55,255,283 downwards.
AATGGTACATTTCTGTTGGAGTGTAAGTGCGATACTAGTGCCTTGCCACGTTTTTTTATGGCCTGGTGCCACGTTCGGTATCAGTCCACCAGTCACGCGGATTCCACAGAAGCAAAACCGGACGTGGGAAAAAAACTGACTTTTCTGCGGGGACGACCGAGAAAAACCGGACGTGGAAAAAAAAGCCGAGAAAACCAGCGCGGGTCGCGCAGGGACCGGACGTGGAAGGCAGCGGGACTCCGAGAAAATCGGTGGGCGCGCGCCGCGCGGGTGGGGAGCGGGGTCGCGTCGAAGGCTGGCTCGGGTATGGAATAATATTCCATACCCTGGGTATGGAATAGCGCTAGCCTATATATATATATATATATATATATATATATAAGATTTGTAAAACAAAATTTCTCACACCAACATATAAAGGGTGAGGAAAACTTGGGCCGTCACATGTGATGTGTACATGTAACCGAATATGTAACCGAACAGTATGTAGTACTACATACTTCCTCTGTTTCATAGAAAATGCAATCCTAACTTTTGAAAAAAATCTCACAAAGAGTGCAATCTAAAAAAATAGATCTAATTAGTTGTCTAATTAAACAACCAGATCTGATATGTATGTCAAAACTTACTGTATTTGGCTAACTAAATGAGGGTATTAATATCTTTTCATTGCACCACTAATTTATCTTAATTTTTTTAATTTACACTCTTTATGGGACGGAGAGAGAACCGAGTGTGTGTGTTGGATCACATGCGGTTGCGGAGACATGCACGGTGATGGAGTGCAGTACATATATACACTTTTGACTTTTCCCTAGGGTTACTTGTGGTTGGTTGAAGATGAACTCGGCTCTACGATCCATGATTTGCTTTTGAGATTTTTCTCAAAATGGCTAAGGGTCTTTTTTTTAGATTTGCAAATGGTTTATCCACCTATTTTTGGTGGAGCTCTACCAAAGAGCAACTTTAAAACCACTTCACCACCGAAGTCAGAGAGAAACCACAAAACCGCCACTACTAGGGAACGAGGCTTTTGTCCCAAGCAATTTTCACATCAGTACCAGTTTTTTGCGCTAGGTACTAATGTGAACATGAACCGGTACTAATGTATGAGTGAGAAGGGAGAGCCTCGCCGCGCCCTCGTGAGAGCACATTAGTACTAGGTGGAAATTAGTCCCGGTACTAATGTGGCCAGGTAGGAACTATTAGTACCGGGTAGGAACTAGCCCCGGTATCAATGTGAACACATTAATACCCGAGCAAAAAGAACTCCGGCACTAATGCACACGCCCCCACGACGCCGTCCGCGCGTGCCTCGGCCCGACCCCCTCCCCACCCTTTTCATCTTCCCCCACACTTAGAAAAAAATCCACCACTCATTCTTCCCCCTTCATCTCCTTGCCTTATCTCCAGCACCTCACCTAAACTCTCTCTCTCCTGCAGGCCGGCGGGCACACACGACGCGGGAGGGCGCGGGACGCGGCCGTCTAGGCCGGTGGCCACGGCACGGGAGGGCGCGCGGCCAACGGGATCCGTGCGCGGCCGTCCAGGCCGGCAGCCACGGTGCTGGAGGGCGTGGGGCCGGCGGATTCGCGGCCGTCCAGGCCGACGGCCACGGCTTGGGGCCGGCGGATCCACGGCCGTCCAGGCCAGCGGCCACGACACGGGAGGGTGCGGGGCCAGCGGAATCCGCGACCGTCCAGGTCGGCGGCCACGGCGCGGACCGGGAGGGAGCGGGGTCGGCGGGATCCGCGCGCTACCGTTCAGGCCGGCGGCCACGGCGCGGGAGGACGCAGGGCACGCGGGTGCCGGTGCGCAGGACCGCTGACAGATTTTTTTTTGGTTTTGTTCATCTCTTTGTGATATCGGTGTTCATCTTCTTCCCTCTTTCCTCACTTCTCTTTGCATAGAGATCTGTGATTGGGAATATATGATTGTAGATGTATGTGACTGTGAATATATGATTGAGAATATGCATGACGAGGCCATGGACCAGGGTCCACCAGGACCTCTAAAAAAACACAGTACGGACCAGCACATAGCGTAATTAGCGGCTAATACGGCGAGTATTAAGCCCCCGAGTACCTGGAAGTCCGTACGACTTGTTTCCGTCATGGGCCGGAAGACAGATGGCACTGACAGGATCCAATATTATGGGTACCCAAAGACGGTAAATATGAGAGAATCTCACAGCCACGATGGTCCCTGGAGTATTTTTTGTGGTTTTCTGGATTTATTTTTATGAAGGAAAACAGCCACAAATCAAGTGGTGTTCCAGGGATTATTTCCGTGAGGGAAAACGGCCATAAATCAAGGCCACGACCTCACGTGCACACCAGACATGCAACTTCCGACCAGCTGGATGTCCTCCCGAGTAGTTTTTAGGCTCTGCTCTGCCCATGCATGTACCAGGCACCAGAGGCGTGCCAGAGGCACTTATTGCCCTGGCCACTTGCATGAAGAAGCATGGCACCGGGACCCGGACAAGCAACCACACACAACAACAGTGACAAACAGGAAACAAGGATGGCGGGGCCCGCAGCATGGGAAAAAGCACCTCCCTGTACTCCTTTTGACCATGTACTCCACCTCTCTCACCGTTTGCTTAGCTTGTAAGTTTTCTCTTTCTCTCTCTCTTTGTTTGCTTGGCTGGTAAGTTTCCCTTGATCTATAAAAAGGAAAGCAGCCCTTGGCAAGCAGAGAGAGAGGACCCCTTTTCTACTTCTTCCTTCTCCTCTCCAGAGGAGTTCTCTCTCTGTTCTTCTTCTTCCTCCAGCCAGACTTGGCTCCCACACACGTACGCAGACTCCTGCTACATGAACCACGTACACACATCACAGAGACTTGGGATCGAGCTCCCTCTCTCGCTCATTTGTATCCCCCTACTACAAATCAGTACAAATAACACAAGCAGCTCGAACTGGACGTAGGGTGTTACTCTCCGGAGGCCCGAACCAGTATAAATCCTTGTGTCCATTTCGCACACCATCCGAGGCCCGACACGCAGTCTTATAAATTTATTTGCCGGCGGTAACAAACCCCGACAATGCATGTGTGATTGTGAATGTGTGATTGAGAGGGAAAAAGAAAAGAAAAAAAGAAAAAAAGGAGGAACAGACTGGGGCGGACGGCGGAACGACGGGATGGACGGCGTGTGGGATAGCATTAGTACCGGGTATATAACCCGGTACTAATGCCTCTACCCCTTCAGTACCTGAATAACAATACCGGTTCCAAAACCGGTACTAAAGAGGGTTAACAACCAGTACAAAAGACGCTTTCCCTAGTAGTGCGCTTACACTAGGCGAAGTCCGACACTACCAATCCAAATGGCAAACTGGAGAACAGCTTCGGCCACGAAGCCCCGCAAAACCCGTCCGAAGAGGAAACTGAAAAATGGGCTCTCTACGGCTTCTCTCTTATCATCCAGTGGGCCCATGGATGGCACTAGGGCACTAGGCAACACAAACAGAGAATCGGCGGGCGGCGGCCAATGCAGGGGGCACAAAGAAGGACGATGGTACGGAGTGGAAGTAGTGGTCGGGATGCGGGGGAGGACAGCGACCGGCGCTATGTTCGTTTGGCTTATCAGCCACCAACCAGCAGTACTATTCTCTCAGAACAAATCAGCCACCAGCTACCAGCCAGCAGTACTTTTCTCTCAGAACAAATCAGCGCCAGCCATCAGCCACCAGCCAGCTGAACAGGCCGCGGGCGCATCCGCGAGGGGGAGGACAACATCTAGGTGCAGCCGTGTGGGGGAGGAAGGCGGCCCAGGGAAGGCCGGAAGGACGCCTGCTGGGGGTGAGGGTGCGGACTGCAGAGACGCGGGTCGGCGCCTGGCGCAGAGTCAGCAACCACACTGGAAAGGGTGTCGGTGCAGGGGAGGCAAGGCCGGCCCTGACTTTTCGGTGGCTCGGTGCTGAAAAAAATAGAGGCCTACATTCACCATAAAAATACAAGATAATATTGAAAGAATCATTGTCATATTAATGACTCTAGCACAGTCACACTAATAAGTATAAAATACACAAGAAAATGTCTCTAGATCATTTAAAGCAATTTTTTCTAGGAAATGTCTCTAGGAATATTTGTAGGCCCCTAACTTTTGGAGGTCCAGTGCGGTCGCCCCTCCGGCACTGGCCGAAGGCCGCCCTTGAGGGGAGGCGGGATGCTGCGGGAATCATATATATCTTCTGGAAGATAGTTTTGATTGAAACTATAAACCCAACAACAGCCCACCAAGGCCCAACAATAACCAAACCCTACCATCTCTTTACCTCTCTCCCTGTGTTCGTGCCTCCCATGCTCGCCGCCGCACCCCATCCCTGCACCGTCGCCGCCTAACGAAGCCCTAGACCAGGGCCCACCACGACCACCAAAAAACGCAGTACGGACTAACACACAACGTACTTAGCGGCTAGTACAACGAGTACTACGCCTCCGAGTACCTGTCAGCCCGTACGACTAGTTTCCGTCATGGGCCGGGAGCTAGGCGGCCCGTGCGCACCACTACCTCCTCCTCCGAGTACATGACGACCTATCCGACAGGATCCAAGCGCCCGGAGGCCCACACGACAAGTCTCCGGTCACATGGCGGTTCGCACGACAAGTTTCTGTCTCCCCCTCCGACTACTCGTTCGCACGAGTAGTTTCCGTCCCCGACAAGTTCAGGCTTCGCGTCGAAGGCAATGGCGACGTGGGCCCCCGCCGATATCTCGGGATATCCACGCGTGCTCACCCACACGCCGCCACGTGCCGACCCCTCCGCGTGTGAATGGGGAAGATAGAGACCGGAGAGATTGGATAAGATAGAGAGAGATGGTAGATATGAAGGGAGAAAATGATGGGAAAGAAAAAAGGAAAAATAGAATAGAAAAAAGGAAAGAATACGACAATATTTCACATTTCTATCCATTTTAGACAGGAAGGGAGAAACTATTTTGCCAATTTTTTTCTAACCGGACAAGTCGCCAAAAAAAACTCGTTTCACTATAGAAGCCACAACTACAATTGTTTCAACCACAACCCTACGAAACAAGCTCTAAAGAGGGAGAAGCAAAAAAGTGGTTTGTCCTACTTCTTCACCCTCTCTAAGTAGTAATTGACTATAAAATTATACGTATTGTGTTGAAAAGTCATTTTATCATATTTTTTTCAAAACAGCTTCAACTTCACCGGAGAACCGAACTGTTTCAGCCGCAGCCTACCAAGGGAGCCCTAAAGATACACAATGTTCACGTGCACTCCAACTCTCCAAGAGAAGGAAGAAGTCGGAACAACTGGTCGTGGTCTGAACACTATGCCAAAATCGATTTGTGCTGGCACTGTGGCACATGGCAATTGACACCCGCCAGCACAAATGGGGTTCCATTTGTGCTAGCGGGTGCCTTATGCCGACTGCCAGCACTGTGTCTTTGCAAAAGCAACAATCCCTTTTTAAATCAGTAAAAAGTTATCAAATTTGTGAACTACAAAGTTTCATAACTTCTCAAGATGTACAACTTTTATTTGAGTTGTTTTTTCATTTGACAAAGTGGTAGTAATTTTGTTCACATAACATATCTCTCTAATATAGTTTCATGAAACTATATGAGAGATGTATATGATTTGTGAAGAATGTTACTACCACTATACCGGATGACCAAATGACCAAAATAAAAGTTGTTGATCTTCAGAAGTTATAGAACTTTGTAGTTGAACCATTTTTAATTTGAATTACTTTCATCAATGAAAAGTATGTCTGAAATTTCCCGAATTTGAAAATTTGAATTTTTAAACGACCTTGAATGGAGAAACATTCTAAATAAAAGTTGTACATCTTGAGAAGTTATGAAACTTTGCTTTACAACTTTCTTATCTGAAATCATATTGTCAACGAAAAACTAAGTTTGAATCTCTCAAATTTGAAATTCAAATTATGTAAACGACCTCGAATAGAGAAACTTCCAAAATGAAAGTTGTAGGTCTCGGAAAGTTATGAAACTTTGTAGTTGACAAGTTTTTAATTTGAATCTGTTTAGAGCCTAAAAATGATTTACACTCGGTGTAGTATAATATAAGTAGAATGAAAACTGGATATGGATGCATATGAGTGCAAGGGTGGAGGTTGCGGGTTCGAGTCTTGTCGACTACGTAGCGGCGTGACTTTACGCGAAAAATGGTGCGACTTGCGATTTGATGACGGGGACGGGTGGGTGGCTGGCCGGTGCTAAAAAAGGTTTTTTTGCTATTTATTTTGAGCTTTTTTGGCGCTGGCCCGAAAATCTCAGTGCTGGCGGGTGCTTAAGTCCCCCGCCAGCACTGAGGTCTCCATGCTGGCGGGCGGACACCTGCCAACACAGAGACGATTTGTGCTGGCACAAGGTCGCTGACGAGCGCTCCACCCGTCAACAAAGACCCATTTTAGCCGCCAACACAAATCGTTTGTGGCCTAGTGGAATGGGCTATCTCTAGCTGCTCTCTACATCACTACATGCATCAAAAACTACTATAATGCTAGCTGATGCTGCCCTCCAACAACCTGTGTCCAAAGGTGAAATGGAAGAAGTTCCAGCGGTGGGGCGAGCGGGGCTCGAGCCCCCCAACCGCTGGAAATCTAATGGAGCCCCCCCCCTCACCCCAAGCCTCCCCTACAAATTTGAGGAAGAAGAATAAGGGGAGAAGAGGCTAGAGGAAGAAGAAGGAGAAAGCTTGACGATCAATGTGTTTGGTTGCTATCGTATATTTCATTTATATGAAATGATTCAAAATAACTTAATATTTTGTTTGGTTGGTCGGTTGAATTTTACCATCTCATTCAAATTACAATGAAGCTATTTTACTTATTACTAATAAAAGTGAACTATATAGTACAAGTAAATTAGTTGGAATGACCTCACCATTCAATATCATCCATGCATACCTGGCATCATGTGATGCATGCAACCAAACAAAGAAGGAGATGGGGATAGAGCGATAGAAGTATGGAAATAGGATAAGGTAGCGGCGAGACGAGCCGTTTAAATAGGTGTCAAGTGGATAAATAGAGAGGGAGGGCAGAGCTCTTTTTTTTTTTTTTTGCATCTTTTCATCAAAGAGTTGAATTCCAATTCCGAGTTGTTTGCTTAGCTGCTTATGGTATTACCAGAACTACTAAATTGGGTGTTCCAAAGAAGGAGATGCTGGAGTTGAGATTTTTGTGCTGCAGTCAGCAAGACAAATGCCAATGCTTTTTTTTGCTTTTTTATTAAGAGGAAGGTCAATGCTCGATTTTATAATGGAGTTAAATTATCTTGCTCCGTTTCCAAAATTTGGGGTTATTCGATGGTTGTAGTAATAGGATTCTTGTGTGGCTGTAGCAATACAGGTCACCTAAGATGAAAAAATTGTATATTTTGCGAATTCTTTCCCATGTGTTGGCATTTATTTTTAGGCTCTTTTATGGTACTATCTCTTTTAAAGTAAGACCAACAATAGATCCTGACCTATTATTGGTTATGGTGTTCCTATTATATAAAAAATTGTTCATTCCAGATTTATCCTTAAAAAATGAGCACATTCTAAATATTCGACGAGAGCATGCATGAAAAACCCTGGCCATTATTTTTTAAAAAAAGGGGGAGAATTATGTTAAAGGTCAATAACGTTCCAGGCTCTTCCCACTTATTTGACAACAAAGGTCAATAAAGTACCTTCAAAAACATCAAGTTAATTAATGCGTTTATGACATACTTTTTGTTATGTGTATTGAGTTTTTAGTAGTGTACGTGTTGCCGATACACATGTTAACGCTGCTCTCTCTTGCAAGTGACAGCAGTTTAAAGTGGATATCTGAAGCATCAAACGAAAACCTGCCTTATTAGCACGTGCCATGCATGCATCCAGCTCAATGTCATTACCAAATGCCAAGCGCTTGTGCCCATGAGAGAGAGACTACTTTCACATGCCATGTTTTCTAGAGGAAAAAAAAAGAGTGATGTGCCGCATTTCTCTAATCACGGCTTTCTCGCTCAGAGATCACGATCGTCAGAGATCATGCCATATTTCACACACCTAATTCATTCATTTGGGCTACGTGTGATTAACCTATACTGAATAAGGAAACGAGATAAGATCTCTGAGAAATATACATGTCGTCGTAAAAAATCAATGCAATCAACTAGTTGCACATCTAAATATACTTGCAACTAGATGTGTGAGATTAAGATGAGAGAGAGACGAAATGAGTCGTGACTCGTGAGGGAGATCGGAGGAGTACCTTGATCTGCTGGTCATTTGTTGCTACGCGGACGCCGGCAGCACGCAGCTCGAGCATCGCCGGCTCGCGCGCGCGGGGAGGGGTTAATAACTGGCGTGCGGCGGCGCACCGTCGAGGAAGACCGACGAGGCTATAGACGAACAGACGACGGACGACGCAGGAGGCCAGGCCACGGCCGGCGTGGGCTGTGATGGGCTCCCATCGGCCTCAAACTAGCCAAGGTTAGATTTGCGGCCCACCAACTTCGGAGCAAAAGTAACGGATACGGCCCAGGTGTGTGTGGACGATGGGCGATTTCCTTGTGTAATTGGAGGGATATAATTTTTGCATTTTGGGCCTTTTTTAGTTAGAATTCTACATATGGACCCCTGGGGGAAAGAATTTCAAAAATGGACCCATAGCACGACGCCAAAAGTCACGACGCCGTTGTATAACAGCACGGCGCCATGCCCTTTGGCGCCGTGCTGTTATACAACGGCGCCGTGTCTTTTGGCGCCGTGCTATTTTTTTAAGTGTTTTCGGATGATGGTGGCGTCGACGTGTCATAGAACGGTGCCACAAGCCACGGCGCCATTGTAGAGCATCACGGCGCCATGCCCCTTGGCGCCGTGCTGTTCTACAACGGCGTCGTGGCTTGTGGCGCCGTGCTATGGGTCCATTTTTGGGATTCTTTCCCACATGGGTCCAAATGTAGAATTCTTACTCAAAAGGGACCAAAATGCAAAAATTATACCCGCCCCGCCCCGCGGCGGCGGCTGCGCGAGGAGACGGGCGGCGGCGAGGAGAGCCGGGCGCTGCCGCGGTGGTGAGCGTGTACGCGGAGGCGCTTCGGGAGCTCCACCCTGTTCGTCTGGCTTATCAGCCACCAGCCAGCAGTACTTTTCTCTCAGAAAAAACCAGCCACCAGTAACCAGTCAGCAGTACTTTTCTCTCAGAAAAAACTAGCACCAGCCACCAGCAACCAGCCAAGCGAACAGGCCGCTCACCTTCAACTGGAAGCTGCGGTCATCGCCGAGGTGCCACCTGACCAGATGTTACCATCTTTGTATGCGCTACATACTACCAGTAGTAGTAGGTAGTGTTGTGAAGAACGTAGGTTGTGAATATGTAGACCATTTTGATTTATGCAAGGTTGCAGAAGGTACTTGTTGCCTTGTTGGTGCATACTGTAGGGTTAATCACATTCTTCTTCAGTAATTAAGGAAAATGCCAACGTGTCCATGTTTCTAAAATTTCTGGCAGAAATAGGGAAGAGTACCGTCCCATTTGTTGTTACTAGTTAGTGTGATGGAATCAGGAATAAAGGTTTGGCAAGACACATGAGACGCAGGGTCAATAGTCAATACTGAAACATACACCAATAGAAGTTAACATTGACAAGGTAGTAAGCTGCTAAGGAATACCCCTGCAGTCATAACGTTTAGTTTTTCACCGCACACAAATTGAACATCATTTCAAACCCACGATTTGAAAAATTCATATTCAGACAGAAATTATGATCGAAATGCATAAAACATGGAGCATCCGGCACTCCCATTCCAGCCATCATTGACGCTGTAATTTGTGTATGCATTGACTCCGCACACTCTCTATGTTTCTTATGTCCATAATTATTGCTCCATCTTCGCTTGTGCTTCCTCTCCAAAGACTATCAACTTCCCCGAATCCCCTCTTTGGTCTCACCTTGCATTCTTCATTTTCCACCTTGCCCCTGCTCCATCGCCTTGGCCTCCATCCACCTTAATCACTTCTCGTGTTTCCTCTCAGCCTGGATCTTCTTCTTTGTTGCGATCATGCCGTATGGTTGGGTTGTTCTCTTCACAGTTTGGACGCCGAACGGTAGAGCTCAATGTAGTCCAGCGCAGGCCTGTTCCACGACCAGTCCTGCTCCATGACCCTCTTGCAGAGGGAGTGGAACCAGTCCCGTGCGTCGAACCAAGAAGAGATTGCCCTGAAAATGGAACACCAGGAAGGAGCGATGGGTAAGAATTTACTGAGTTCACTGAAACTAGGCACCGCAGTGAGATTGTGCTTGCCTGTTCAGGGCATAGTCAACACCATTGCTGTCAGCTCCGTCAAAGCTGAACCCGTTTGGTTCAAGGCCTCGAGCCCGAGCCCTGTCCTTGTCATTGTCCACGTCAAAGACAGTGTCGTATAGCCCTGAGAAACAAGAAAGATCAGGTCCTGTGCTCACTTCAACCCACTGTGTGCAGGGTGCAGAGAAAAGTTTGATGGAAATGGGGATTGGTTAAGAGGTGCATAACATACCTCCAGTTTTCCGGACAATGGGGATGGCTCCGTACCGCATGGCGACCAGCTGAGTTAAGCCACAAGGCTCAAATATGGATGGAACAAGAATGAAATCAGAGCCAGCGTATATCTGGAGGGCATGACCATGGAATCATGTTAGACAGGATTTAAAATATGCTTTGATGAGGCATTTTTCATGTCGGCGGTCGCTCATCAGCTCACCAGATGTGAAAGAGGCTCGTCGTAGGTTAAACACAGCCTTGCTCGACCATGGTTTTGGTTCTGGAGATCATGTGCCAAGTTGGTAAAATCACCTTGGATTCGATGATCTGGGGCCGAACCAAGCAAAACCACCTGGAAAGCAAGCATATCATCAGTTTCAGTCTTAAGAGATGTCAGGAAGAAACAATTGTGTTACAAGAAAGGTTCAATCTGATATGCAAAGGGGGCAGGTGGACCTGTCCATTCCATTCAAGTGTTCGTTGAATCGCATGCTTGATGAGGTGGATTCCCTTCTGGGCTGTCAGGCGACTAATGATTCCAACAATGGGCACATCATTTTGCTGTAACCCAAACTTCTGCTGCAAGGCCCTTTTTGCAGCGCGCTTGCCTTCGACAACATTCTCGGAAGTGTAGTGGACCTGAAATTGATTGAAATAAACAATTAAGCAGGAAGCATATATCTACCACACTCATGCGTGCTAGCATTTTTCTAACAATAATCAGTAACAGCCAAAGCTTGGAATGGATGCAGATTAACAAAAAAAAATCACATGCACATTAGTTAAAATGTGAATGAATTAAGATCTTTGTTTCAGTTTAGTTCAAGAAGAAATGGAATAAATAGCTTACAATAAAAAAACAAAATGTATATGGATGAAGTGTACCGGAATAAAGCCGTCACTGTATGGATCCCAGATATCTTGATCAATTCCATTGAGGATGCCATAGAATTTTCCAAGATGAGGAGCGATGGCACCATGACCTGACACTTCCCTTGAATATGTATTAGAGACCTGCAAAGAATGGAAAATGTGACTAGATATCATATCAAAAGAAAATAATTCTACGGTGCATGGTATGATATTTTGTGTAGAATTCAACACAATATTGAAATCTGTAAGACTGTATAACTCACAGTGGTGGCTTTATCACAATATTTCATTGCTTTGCCTATATGATGTGCTCCAAATTCAAGATTGTGGATCGTAAATACAACCCGTGCATTTGCCAAACGGGTCTGCGCATAGTTTTCCTTGTATAGCCAGGCAGTAGGAGCACTTGACCAATCATGGCAATGTATTATATTCTGAAAGGAGAATAAAATGTCAGTGGTTTTAGATGAGAAGTTAAAAGAAATAGATAAATAAGTCAGCTTCTCTGAAAGTCAGAATACACAGGAAATTAAAGATTTAGAAAGGAAAGCTTAATCAAGCAAATTAAGGAACATAAAAATTGAATGACTATACAAACTTTTTGAAGACAATGAACTGCAAGTTTTCCTAACTCTTGACAAAACACTATAACCCCAAATGTGTAAATAACACTTACCGGAGAGGAACCCCTCTGGAGAAGAAATTCAAGAGCAGAATGACAGAAGAAGCCAAATCGACGGTCATCATTCCTTCCATATACACATCCGACTCCAAACATCCTAAAAAAAAGTAAATGCTAATTATTGCCTTCTGAGCCTCTTGCAAGAAAATCCCGGGAACAACGAAGCAAATCAGATAAATATATCATTAAAATGGTTTACACACGTGACAAAAAATCACACTATTTAGATTATAGGAAAAAATAAAAAGAAGCTTGTAACCCAAATTCAAATATTCTAGAACAGGTTGGCCAGAAGATTACTGAGTCTTGCTTCCGAACATTATAGATCATGGAACTGCCAATTTAGTGTACAAAATGAACGATTGCTTTTATTATTTTGTTTTTACTAGTTTACTGATGGTCTACCCCAAAAGTGATAATGGAACTCCAATGCAACATACTCCCTCCATCCCGTGAAAAGTGCAATTCTAGCTATGAACCTAGACTAGTACATAGCTAGAATTGCATTCTTCTTGCAATGCAGTATCACTGTTGCAATTCTAGCTGCTCCCAACCAGCATTTCCCTGTGACGACCAATGATTCCAACTAAGTAGTACATCTACTCTTGCTGAAATAATATAGATTACATAATTTTACCAAAAAAATGCATTTGTTGATCAAAACTTAGCAAAAACTCCAAAAGAGATTACAGAGCCAATCTACAGCCAACAAAATGATCCATCGCCTGCTAGGATTACTGATTTAAATAAAATGCCTAGATTCTCCATGTTGTTAGTAATTATATGAACAGTTAGATTAGGTTTATCAAAAGCACATTACCAACTCTATGTCACCACTTACAAACCAGTATAAGGCTCCAGCACAGTGAGCTTTGTGAAAGAAAAGAAAGTGACAATAACGCTTGTATGTCTGAAGAATAAGATGCTACATACCCATTTTGAGGTTCCAAGAAGTAAACACAGAGATCTTCGACAAGTCCACGCCATACTTTTATTTCAGAACCTTCCCAAGAAAACTTTTGATCTATATGTAAATTCTTAACCTGCATTGAAATAGACGCATATTAATTGTTAAGAGAACTATATGACATGCCCAATTTATGTCTCGTAGGTTTTTCTTATCATTGGGTAAGTTCTGTTTGCCTCTGCCATTTTTGCATATAATTCAGTAGTCTACCACGGAATTAAAATGTATTTGCAAACTAACAAGGAATTCTAGTGATACATTAAGTTGCATATTGATGATTCTAAGGCATTCTGCACAAATAAAAGCGGGACAGCAACATGAGGAATGAGTGCTTGAACTAAAAGTAAGCATATACATAAAGCACAGTAGGCTTAGACGTGCCTAAGATAGAGATGCCAACTTCAGTTCTAACTATAAAGTCACTACTCTTGTTACAACACAGAAGAAGTAAAGCACTTTTAACTTACTTTGCTTAGATCCAAGCAATCATGCTTTGGAAGAATCACCTCGACATTGTGTCCTAAATCTTGAACAGCACGTGAAAGACTCGTAACAACATCACCGAGACCTCCAACCTGCAGTAGCATTGATTAGACAGTGTACTGTTAATGTAATGCAACACTAAAAACTCGACCTGCGAGGGGCAAGCCGCCCCCCGAGCATTCTGATAAGAAGAAGATCTTCTCACGCAGGCCGAGAAAACCCCCGAACCCCTACCCCACCTTTACACGGAGGCACCGTAACCCTGTGAGCACGGGCCGGGACCTACTACTACGTGCTTTGGGAATTGGTGGTAGGCGAGGGGATTTTTTTCCTCTAGCCCGAAAATCCGCTCCCACCGGGAGTCGAACTCGGGACCTAGAGGGGTGCCTTGCACTCCTCTAACCAGTCGGCCAGAGGAGGCTTGGCATGTAATGCAACACTAATAAGAGAAAAAAAATGCAACACTAATAAGAGAAAAAGGTGATGACATCTCATGTTTTGCTAATCATAGGAATTTAACTTAGAAATATGGATTACCTTAGCAATTGGAGCCATCTCAACAGCAATGTGGACTACATGCATAGGAGGTTCCTTTGCAATCGAACCAAAAACAGGAATATGATAGTCTAACCCATTCCTGTTGTCAAAAATTCCACCTTCTTCTGACTCCGAGAAAACAAAGTCCATTATGTAGGCGTCATGCGGAACGTTAACTGGAAAAAGGAGCACCCTTTTCAGAAATAATAAAAGTAAAGGGAATATGTATTTATGTGCAACATCAAATGATTCCAAGAGAACTCAAGGAGAAGTAATATCCCACTGCATGAATATCAAAACAGTGGCCCTGTTTGGATGCACTAGCTTAGCTAGAGTTAGAGTTAGAAATTAACTCTAGCTCTAACTCAAAACTAACTCTAGCCAAAGAGATGTTTGGATGGAAGGGTTAGAATGATATTAAATGTACTTTTTCAATTATTATAGGTGTGGGTGGAGGGAAATAAAAAAGTCACTTTTTGGTGGACCCAACATGAACTAGCTCCAATAAGCACCTCTTGGGTGGGATAGTTTTTTGGGGTGGATTAGATGCAAACTAACCCAATCTAGCCCTCATGTTTGGATACTTTTAGGCTAGTTGGTGCTAAACTAGCTCTAGCCCATGGATCCAAACAGGGCCAGTAGTGTTACAAAAACTGGATACACAGCACCAGGCACGAGTCAGCATGAGGTTGACCTAGTCTGGTTGAAAGGTTGCCACATTTTTTCAAGGCTTGACTGGCTGTCCTGTGGACAAGCAGCACTAACACTTCTGGTTGCATTATCTAAGTTACAGCCTTTTTCAAAACCCCAGTAAAAATCTTTACAGCGCATCTTCTACAATAGTTTATCTGTTCCAAATTTTTGTTCAGGATAAAAAAAAAATCTACAGGTCAACACTAGAAGTACTTTACTTACTTGATCAGTGCTCTAGCAGACTAGCAGTAGTGACCATACTAATGCCATAAAAATTAACCACTTGAAAAGGTATGGACACTAGGATCGATAATGTAGTAAGTTCGAACCTGTTGCTTTTAAGTGTGAACCATGTTCTGCTTTTACCATCTTCTGGGGTGGCAACACACCACCTGGATGCATCCAACGGTTAAAAGAACATCGAAACCAAACCTCTGGCTTTCCCTTTAACACTGTATTAGAAGGATTGTAAAGCACATCAACAGTGGTTCCAGCACGTATTTCAAGTGGTTCAGTATAAACAATGTGTTTTTGAGAAACTAGAAACATTCTCATAGTCTTCTCCTTCATCTCAGCTTTCATTTGTGCCCTTCTCTCAGCCTGTGCAAGTAAAAGGAAGCAAGAGTCAACTAAAAGATTCATTAACATATGTCACTGAATATCATGAATTCAGACTATCCTGCAGAGAAAACTGCTCCTTTTTTATAACAGTCAAAGCTCTGAAGACATGCTGCTTCTTGGTTAGACAATCCTGGGTTACTGGTTAAACCAGTTAGCAACTACATTGCAAGTTCAAAGTTATGAATGTTCAAATCGGAGTTAACTATGTTTTTTTTAAAGACTAGTCACTGTGGATCAATTGTTTAAAACAATAGTTAGAATGTGAAAAACTCTCAAGCAGAAATGAAAGTTGTTTATTGCCCAAACATGACTCGTTATGGGCAAGTTCAGTGATGAATGTGTAAGTTGAATTAAGATTTAGAGTGGGCTAAGCACTTAGCTACAACAAGTGAACATCAGCAGAAACATCTATTGGTCCAAACAGAAACACCAGAAGTGCAAAAGGTCTGTTGCAACTGACCTTAATTTTGATAGCCTCCTCCCTTTCTCTCCTCTCGTGTTGAATCCTTGTATAAATCCTCTCTTCTTCTTCCACCCAATATCCTTCCTCAGTGATGATGCTATTGGGTAGGATAGCATGGAAATCTTGTCTGCCATTGTTATCATAATTCCTTGCATTCCCTGGCGGCCCATCAGCAAAAACGCAGTCCAATACGTATGCTCTTTGAGGTAAGACAACTGTACAAGAAAGACCAGGTGTTATCTCTGTGGTTAATGGAGTATATAGACAATCTTAAAGAACCAATATCAATAGGTGACTGCAAAGCTTATGGGGCTTCAAGTTAGTAGGCTTTTCTTTTTCTTCATGGGACTATTAAAATACAGAAAGCCATGTTTTATTTAAATGGGTATCCTTCTAACATTAGAGTAAGATGGTCTAAAATACCAAGTTCAGATAACTATGAGATGCCATACCATCTGCATACCACCAATCACCATCTTTGTCATCAATATGAACAAGTCTTTCAGAAAAAGATAGTCCATCAATCCAATTGTTGTAGCCCCCATGCATCCAAATATCAGTACTGTTAACAAGTGATCTCGAGTGTCTGTTGTAATACAATCTGACAGTAGCGCCTTGCATAGTTGTGATAGGTTCTATGTACCACAAATTATCATCTGAAGCTTTGACTGAATCCAATACATTCTGCAATTTAATCTTCTGTGTCTGTACCTCAGCCTTCGCTTGTGCCCTGTCAGCTTCATTTGCAGCCATTTCTACCTTTAATCGCAGCTGCTCTTCCGTCTGGCTCTTCCTTTCAGCTTCTCTCTCAAGTTCTCTTTGCTTTTCTTCAACCAAGAAATCTACAAACGAGTGTTCATCCATGGTGCTTTCTATTGGTATCACAAAATCTTTTCTGCCATTATTTTCATATTTTGTACGACCATTAAAGAACACAAAATCTAATCTGTATGCCTCCTTGGGAATGTACAGTTTGCAGGACCACCATTCCCCTCCCAGTTCGCTCTTGTGCAATTTTTCGGTGAAAAACTTCCACTTCCACCCATTGAATCCTCCTTTGATGAGTACGTCAGGCTCATTGGCTAAAGCTGATAGATCACGATTGAAATAGAGATCAATAGTTGAATCAGCTTTTACTATCTCGGGGAAAACAAAAAGCATGTTTCCCAGCGAATGATTTTTTTCAGCAAGTTCTTGAAGCAACCTCTGTAGTGTTTGTGGATCCAAGTAATCCTGTGGTGATTCTTGGATATCTTGTTCGGCAGACGCAAAAGATGACTCCTCAACTTCATACTGTTCTTCATCCTCAGTTATTTCCACTTCATCTTCAGACCATGAACTCTCTTCTTCGGAAAGTTGATGCAGAAACCTGTCCTCTTCCGTTTCCATCTCATCCTCAACCTCTGGAATGACTTCCTCAGTAACAATCCATTGTTCTTCCTCCATGCTTATACTTATCTGCTCTTCAATCATTGCAAGGTGTTCCTCATTGATTTTATTGCTAGTTATCGTCTCTGATTCTTCGTCAGAGAAATCCTCCTTGTGTTTCTGTAACAAGTCATCAGCATCAGACTTTGCATGAAGCATATCCCCATCAGTTTCTTGAGGTGTGTAATCTCCCTCCTTAGCTTCTACTACCTCCGTACGAAATGCATCATGGCTCGCAGGAAAATCAAGGTTCTTTGTTTGAGACTCTTTGGAGGTGCCAACAATTGATAGTTCCTGTTTATGAAAGCCAACTATGGATTGTTCTTCTTTAGGGATATGAACAACTGATTGTTCTGCTTTACTGTAACCAGCAATGGATTTGATTTGATCAGACACGCCAACGATCGACTGATCTGGCTTACTATAGCCAACAACAGATTGTATTTTCTCAGGCACAGCAGCAATTGATTCATCTTTTCCATGAGAAGCAACAATAGTTTGATCTGGTTTTCTGTAAATAACAATGGATTGGATTTGCCCAGGCACACCAACAATTGATTTGTCTTGCTCCTGGACGCTGACAAGTGGCGTGGGCTCAGGCTTCAAACTTTCATGTGTTTCGCTAATGGCCTTGTCCTCTGTGGATGTTGACGGCAGTGTTGGATATTGCTCATTCTCTAAGGTTTCATCTGAAGACTCCACAGCCATAAATATGTCTTTTTGAGCTTTAGATTCATCATTTGGATCAAGTTCCCAAACTGCAGCGCTGCCCAATTCAGTTCCTGGGAGATCTACTGCAAATTCATCTTCTTCGACCGCAGCTTCATCTACTGCTTCCAATTCCCCTAATGACATAATAGTCAATGCATTCCTTGACAATTCGACCTCAACCATGTCCAGTGCAGCTTCTTCTGCCACACCCACTTCCTCATATGCTGAACTACTCGAAGCATTTTCTGGCAAATCCACTTCAGCAGTTTCTAAATCTTCTGCATCAAAAGTTAACAGACTATTGTATATACCATCATCTTCATCGCTATCATGGTGTTCGCTCTTCTTGGTGCTCGATTCAGCAGGGAGTCTTGGAACATAGCCGCTAAAAGCGGTGAGTTTTACCTTAGGGTACACCATCTTCCTTGATTTCCTATTATGACAATCTGCATAAAGTAATTTAAGAAAGGCATGATGTCAGCAGAACCAAAAAAACCAATAAGATATGCGAAACTATTGGCCAGACCTGAACTTGCTACTGTGCGCCAAATAATCCTGCTTCTGGCAAATCCGCCAGGCCTCAAGAAAAGCTGCAAAAACCATAGGAGTGACAAAAATCACCATGGGATTATTTGTACCGCTGAATGCCAAATATTTACTGTTACAAAATCTAGGACATGGTAGTGAAATCCCCCCCCTCCCCAAATGCTCAAAGCATTTCCTGAACAAAACTAAATCTATGTCACCCCAAATACCATTTTGTTCCTTACAGTAAACAAAATGGTAAATCATGTCACCTTCAAACACAATTCATTTAGGATCACTTAAACGAGCAAAATTTCCCCCCAAAAAAAAAGGGATCAATCCACCTTGATCCCCCAAACAGAATGACCCCAAGAAACAGCGGGATCAAAATCCGCAAGAAATCGAACCCGGTCAATAAACACAGAGAGATCAAGGGATCAAACAACAAAACAGGGACACGGTCTTGTTCAACACGCACCAAAAGGATCACACCCCCGCAACCAATGCATGCACAAATCAAGAGATTCAGACGGCGTAAGTGTGAATAATCCTTACCTGAGCGGAGCCGCCAGCCGAGGCGGTTGGCCGGACCACCAGCGCTGGTCGACCCCGAGAGCAGAGAGGGCTCCTCTGGGGCGGGAGAGCCATCTCCATTGCCGAACCAAAACCTCCTAAACCCCGCAAGAACTACCAGTCCACCACCGAGGGACGGTGTCTCCCAAACCTTCTCAATGCCCTCCCCTCTCTCTTCTCTCGCACACGAGGTAGGAACGGACTGAAACAACACCGCAAGGAACGAAGAGGCTTCTCGCCCCGATCTCACCTTTTAAATCAAACTGAATTTGTTCCTTTCTTCTCACCTTGTTTTATTCTAGCTGTGGAGGTGCTGTCCTGCATGAAAATTAGGCGTGTCAGCTTGTGGGTCCGAATGGTTTTGTTGCGCCGCTGTGGGCCACCTGCATGCTCGCCTGAATTCATGCATGCAGGAGACGTGCACACCGTCGTGTATGTGTAGGGTGTGGGGGTGATGTGCCATGCATGCATGAGTGCCAAACTGCCAATATAATGTTGCTTTGTGGTCGGTATATTCCCGAATAATGGTCCACATAAGCCGTGCAGACACGTTTTACTTTGATGTGGTTGGGTTCGGTCCTCGTGAGCATTTTACGTGTGACACGCCGGCTCTTGCTTGACGTGTCACCAGTGAAGGCAAAAACATTCTGGTGCACAACGTACGTGCAAGTGCAAGGTGCGTCGCTCTGTTCTCAATTGGCGTCGCATGGTATCTGCAGCTAGCTCAGAGAGTTCCCAAACATTATATTCCAAATGCACGCACCGTACCGTACGTGTGCAACCTTTTTTTTTTCTTTACGTTTGTTGCCTCTTGATGCATGTGTGTGATTGGGTGGGTTTTCCATGTTTGCCAGGATGTCTCTTAACTACTCCCTCTATCCTTAAATATATGACGTTTAAGACAAGAAATTTAGTTCAATTTAAGGACGGAGGGAGTAGTATCGTCGACGAAGTACCGCATGTTGAAACGTTCTCGAATGTTCCACACGTGATGTGAGCTTTCAATTTTTCACGCTTTATTAGCTTGCCTTACTTACTTTACAGCTGTCTCATGTTGTGAGCTTTCAATTTTTCACGCTTTATTAGCTTGCCTTACTTACTTTACAGCTCTGTCTCATGTGCTCCAAGTCAGCATATGTGCAATTGGGCCTCCTTCAGTCCCTTGATAGTAGTTGGGTCTTCTAGGTGCTGCCCCGAGCAAGGCTACGAACCCAAGAAGGAAAAACCATCGGTCCTGTTTGTTTGAGCTTCCTGGCAGCTTCTCAGCGTGAAAAGTCATAAACTTAAATAAACAACAAACTTCTCGTGCAGTTTTAAATAAGGCGGAAGCTCGAAAAAGCTGAGTTTATATGAAAAACTAAGAAGCTCAGTTTTCTGAGCTTTTCATAGCTTTTTGAGCTCAGAAAGCTAATGCATCTTCTAAAAGTTAGTGTTGGCTTTTCAGAATAAAAAAGTCAGCAAGAACTTTTCAAAAAAGCTAAGAAGTTGCAGCTCAAACAAACAAGTCCTAGTTTGGTTATTGAGAACTCATAACCGAATTTATGTGGGAAAACTACTGTTTCGGTCTTAGATATTTCGGTTCGGTTTTCGATATAAAATAAATTACTATAGTAGATTCGAATAATTACATGTACCGTTTGGAGTTGTTATTATTCTGTTTTGCTAATATTCAAACTGATTTGGCAAATGTAATATTTGTTCTTAATTTCACTGATTATTGAAATCTCTTGGGAAAAAAATGCTAATTTTTTAAAACACACGCTAAGTTTATTATTGTTTTAAAAACATGTGTATCGCACGTGCACTTCCCCTAGTGTATCATAATCATTATCGCCCACATTTCTATCGCGGAATCGTTGGAAGGAGAGACTGGAGCGACAATTATCTCGCTCGTTGTGCTGAGCGACGAGCAGGGGCGACCATCACCTATGTGACCTGGACCCTCAGAGTGCGTAATGAAAGAGGCAATGATGCCGTTGGCAATTTGGCATCGCGCACGTTCCCACTGCACCCGGCCACCCGCCCGAGAAAAGGCGAGGCAAAGCCAAGCCAAGCCAAGCCAACAACCGGAGGCAGGCAGGC
Source organism: Cenchrus fungigraminus (assembly GCA_036936925.1). Taxonomy (NCBI): domain Eukaryota; kingdom Viridiplantae; phylum Streptophyta; class Magnoliopsida; order Poales; family Poaceae; genus Cenchrus; species Cenchrus fungigraminus. The sequence goes on along the minus strand of CM072769.1, from coordinate 55,234,154 downwards.
AGGCAGCTGCCATGCTGCCACGCAGGCCGCGTGCGCGTCGCATCTCACCACCACCACCTGCCGCCACCGCCGCCGATCCGCTCGCGCACGGCGCACGCACCTGCTCCCTTTCCGTTGGGCGCCCCACGCCACGCCGAGTCCGAGCCATGCATGCTTCCACTTCCACCCAGCGGGGGGTTTCTTCCACGGCAGGACCTCTCCCCGGCCGTCGCGTTGCGTCGCCGCCGCATGGGCAGGCCAGGCGGTAGCAGTGAGCCGCACGGCTCCGGCTGCTGTGTTTTTCGTTCAGTTCCGTGATTCCATCCCCGCGCGCGGCATCGATCCGGCCGGCTTGCGGATCGGATCACGCGCCTAGAACCAACCTACTGCCCCATCATCAGCCAGCGAATTAGCGATCGATCGACGTTTATCCGCGAACGTGACGGTCGCGATCCCGGTGCCCGACTCCATCGATCACACGCGGTAGGGAGGGAGTCTAGCTCCGTGTGGTGGCGTAACGGAACTGTGCGCGTGCATGCGAACTTTCATCTGGCCGGGTGTGCACAAGTATCGTTGGTTAAAAGTTGTAAAGTCGTAAAAAATATTAGATATAAACTGTAAAATGGTTAAAAAAATTAATGTGAAGAGAACATTTATTTCACACGTGTAAGCGAAGACACTCCCTTTCTCTATCGTCTACATCTAAAATCATTGCTTCCACCTGTTGTAAAACAACCGGACTCCGTACGGATAAAAATGAGGGACTGGAAGTCCTAGTATTTGTCCGGTTGCTTGTGGGTTCTTACCAAAACTCTAGGCTTAGTTCGGAGTATATATACAGAGGAGCACCTCTATTGTATGACATCGATATTCAGATAAAAAAGAAAAGTTCCACCTATATTGTCTCTTGTCTACTTTGTACTTATTCTTGTGCTTGTCATGAGAGACGCGAGAGGGAGAAGATCCAACCGTTGACGACGTGTTTCACAACACGTTATCAGCATGACCGCTCTTCGTCGACTACGCCGGAGGAGTCGCCATCAAGCTCGACGCCGGCTATCTTGCCATCGTTCTCGTTGTCGACTACTTCGATGACGTTGACTACATCTACGTCGTTAGCGAACGGATCTGCACCAACTCGCCTTCAAGCAGGCATGTCTACGACCATGCCTAATGCGCTACGCGGTATGTATCTACTGATAACTGCCCTACGCGATAAGTGGAGTAGATCAATTGGCATCATAGATGCAAGGTATGAATAATTGTTGAAATTATTAGTAGATCATAATTATGTGTCCAACCTTCAAGTTGGACGGTTTAATCTACTAAACCTAATCTACCAAGCAGTAGATGACTTATTGATCTGTATGATCGACGTGACCATGTTGTTGACCTGAACGTCACAACCTATGATTAATTGATTATAACAAATTTGTACCACAAGCGAATCTACGGCATGGACACAATAACAATTTGCAAGCTGGAGGACCAAAGCGTATCATGCAAACGCAAATTCACAACGAGCACCATCGCCTGTAGCGACGCGCTGCTGTGAACAGCATAGTCACAGCTAAAACAACTTCCAATCGAGTTCAAGTACGACTAGAAGTCGAACTCACCTACAGCCGCGTACTGCTCTCATTGCCGCTGCATGCGAATTGCCACGGTTGCTCGCTCGAACGCGGGCACCATCCGCTTGTCTGGCCACATGCATCATCTGCCAAATCCGCAACTCATATTCGCCTGAAGCTGTTTCATGCTTACCGACGAATTTGGCCCGTATGCGAGCTCACCCGAACTCACAGTCCGGTCCGAGCCTGAAGCTGTGCCGCTGCCCGAAGCCGTACACTGACGAAATTGAATCCTGCTCAAATCCTAGCTACGCTCGAACGCAAGCTAGGACCATACGCCGGTCCTGCCTGACTGCCTGTAGCAGAGCCGAGCCTCCACGCCGACGCTACCAGCAGTTACATGGCCTCCACTTGCAGCCGAGTCGAGCTTCCACCGGCGCCTTCATTGTCGCAACCGCATCATCTGTGACACCAGCAGGCCCACTCTCGACACTGTATGCCGAGAATAGAGGGAAAGTCAGCCTGTAGCCTCCGTTGCCGTCCGGAATCTTGCCTGAAGAAGATGCAGTTTCGATATTGTAGAGAAAAAAGAAGGCACGTGGGCTGCCTGTTTAGGGTCAGCAGGATTAAATAAATTAGAGCGCGGTTTTCATATTTGTAGGTAAATCTTGAATTTCAGAAAAATTCAATTACGGTATTAAAACTTGCAGTTTTAATCCCTGTTTTATGAAAATTTGTTATTTGCACAGCACCATGGTTTTATGCATATGAGCTCTCTAAATTTTTGAAACCCCCTTGACGCTCATATTTCAACTTTTTCTAGCATGTTTAATGGATATATAATTCTGAAAATTGAACCATTAATCCCTAAAGTGGCTATAAAAATTACCTATAATCATAGAAAATGATTTTAGGTTCTTGACCTCTCTCAATCTTGAAGAACCTTAGACATAATACCCATGAGAGTGTCATATTTTTTTAGCAAATGTGTGAATGGGTAAATATTTTTGCTAGAAATATTCTGAGAAATTATTTAAATGATCTATTGAATGGATTAACCAACATTAATTAATTCTGCACTTGTTTTTATGCATGTAAACACATGAAGTGTGCTTGTAGCAAATGCATGAATAACGTAGGATGTGACATGAAGTTCATTATTTCTTGAAGAAATATAATATTAGTTTTAAGCCTAGCACCATGTAATTTCTAGAAGAAATGCTATATAACTATGAAAGTTATTTTAGCCAACTTCCCAACATGGCATTATGATTTACAATAGTAGTAAATTCTTAAGAAGTATGTCAACTATTTGAGTTCATATATACATAACATGAAGTTATGCAGAAATAATATGTTTTCATGAAGAATCATATTGTTTTGCTACGTAGGCATTTCTGCAATTCATGAAGAATACATATAAACTCAATATAGAAAATTTATATGCAATCAGAAGTTGTATAAACCACAAAAGTGTGAGGGAAATATTATATATTCCAGAGTAATGTTGGGCTCAGGGGGAGATGCATTGAGCTTTGAAGTCTCTTACTCACCCAAAACCATAAATTAATATATATTCCTACATAAGTTGCATTATTAAGTTATATTCATGAAAAATTTGGTTTTAAAGAATAAGCACTTACCTTTTGCTTTAAGACCGAAAGTTTAGCATTAGTTTATGAATCTTTCCCAGATTAGAAAGGCAAATTGAATTAATTGGTGTTTCTTACCTCTGAATAGGTTTTTCTCACCTTATCTTATGCCCACTTGCTTGTAGCAATTTTTACCCGCAGTAATTATTTTAATCTCATGGAATATATAAAAGAATTACAAACTGAATATTGTAAATAATTGCTTTAAATTGCCTATTTGATAATCTTTTGAAAGTATTTTGTCCACTAAAGTCTCGAGTAACCATGATGGTTATAGTTATTGTGCATTGCTACCATGCAGGTATAATAGAAACTGAATTTCTATGAAACACATTAACTAGTAGCATACATGATTTTTAATTGAACTCGGAAGATTCAATGTAGCTGTGAAATTGTGTATTACTCAACCATGTACTTAATACATGAGCCCTATAATAACTTGAAGTTTATTCTACCCAAACCACATTGATGTACACTGAATAGTACATCTACATGGATTTTATACCACATCCTATTTGAACTAGTAGTATAATTTATGAAATATTTGAAGTAATTCATAGATCATGCTTGGAGCATATATATGATCACATAATATAGCAATTATGGTATGAAAAGGGGAAGAAATTGGGGCTAGAGACATGAAGAATGAGGATAAAATTGAAAATTCTAATAGGTATTTTCCTAATCCTGTAAGATTGTTGGTTCAGAGCCTCATCCTATTAGATTGATGGACAATCCACACGCAAGTTGGCCCGTAGCCATAGTCACTGTAATGACTACGCATGTAGCTCTGTGTAGCTTTATAATCCTAATATTACTATGTCACTTAGAATGACAAAGTTAGTAATTATATTATTCCACACTAATGTGATGACATGCACGTCACCACATTAATCAGAAGTCTTTTCATGGACATCACATCAATATTTCGCTTAAACGTTGGCTTGCAGCCATTATGTTTTCCTATCATTACACTACTCTGCATGTTGTGCTCATTCAAAACTTTTCCTGTCGAGAAGTAGTTCCCATTATGATAGGATGGTCAAGAAGACATCATATCAGTCTATCGACCGGCTAGCATGCTGAGAAATCAGTATATTATATGTACATATGTGCAAAATGACTAGTAGTCATTAACTGATCTTTAGTTATGAAGGCTAAGATCAGGGGGAGCAAATTGATCTAGAATAGATCTGATAGGAAATTTATCCAATTAGAAATTGGTTTGCCTGATTAGAATGGGCTTGCGAAAAAATGATAAAAAGAAATGGACATGTTAGTCCATAGTGGAAATAATTTTGAATTAGGGATTCAAAAGCAAATGGAGAAATCCTGAATGTAAAAGCAATTAATTTTTCCAGAAGATTTTCCATGTAGATTATATTTTGCATAATTTTTTAAACTTGAAGTTTAATTATCAAATTTACTTGAAGTAAATGGTATGAGTATTTAGATGAAAATTTTGGGCTAAATAAATAAAGAAGCTAGATAAACATAATAGTTCTGTAAACTTAATGAAATTTAGCTCACTGCATAACAAATAACCCCTAAAACTTCAAAAACAAAGTGTGTGTAATTTTATTTCACCATATTAGCATACAAATGAGCATCAACTTGAAGGTGAAGAAATATGGAACTGAATTTCCATTACATTAAGCTCATGGGGATATCATTAGAAGTATGCTAATTATGAAGATCTAATACTGGCATTAGGGGGAGAGAAAGCCCATATGAAAATGCCTTGTATTGAATGAAATAATAATCTTCATAATATTCCTAGAAGCTTGAAGCGGGAATAAAATACGCATTCAGTCATCCTCGCACGAAGCGAAGTATAATGCCAGTGAATTAAAATGTGAGGAAGCCTATGAATGGCACCACCTGACGTGGAAAATACACTTGAAGTGAAATTTCATGAAGGATTTTATCCCAGTGAGAATGTGCACATAATGAATACTCACATATGGGAATATGGAATGAGGAGATACAACCTGAAGTTATTAACCAGAATTAAGTTTACTTGTAGTAAACAGAATGCTATGTGTGGTATATCCCGGGTATTTAATAATATACTCACCATGGCAAATGACTTGATCATTAATTTAAAATCTACGGGGACGCCTGTTGGTTTTGGATTAAATGAACTTGTCAAACAATTTATTGAAATCTCCGTAGAATTCTGGACCATTATGGTCGAATGCCTCACAAACTAAGAAATGGTCATCTTGAAGATGAATGCCTAACACTATAAAGCGCGCTCATTATTTTGTGTTGGGATAGCAGATACTAGTTGACTATATCATAATCCTGTCCTGAAGATATGGGAGAGAAAAGAATGAATGTCGACAACATATTACCTCTATTATTGCAAATATTTCTCTAACAGAAATATGGATCCATAAATAAAGTTCATGGTAGAGTCAGTGGCGGAGCCACCCTATCGGCGGGGTGGGGCGGCCGCCCCAGCTAGAATCGTGCTTGCTCAAGACTCCCCTCTTCTTCTCTGTCAATCCCCGCTTCTCTTCCCTCCGTTCATCTGCGGTCTGGCCGTCTGGGTGCCACCATTGCTGTAGAGACGAAGAACCCAATGAGTAGAGAGTCACACACGGACACACAGCTGGGCCTATTGTGGCCTAGGGTGCAGCTCAAAGTTCCCAGCAGCCCATGGGTAAAGCCCGTATAGCCATATGGCCACACGTACTTATTTGCATTAGGACTTCAGCTGAGTATTGTTTTGTTAGTCACTTTATTATTACTTACAAGTCACTCGTTGTAATCTATCTACATGTTTATCCTTTTTCATTTTTTTCTATTTTGCATTGTATAGTGCAAGAACTATTAATTTATTTTCAAATTGAAGGCAACATCTTGAGACTTACCTTGTGTCACTCGTTCACTTTTCTTTTCTATAACTTAGGCTATTGCAATAGGTGACTGTGGTATGAATTGACACAGTTCTGCACCCTTTTGATTTTGGTTCCTCTCTAGATTAGAATTCGCCCCAGCTATATATTTTTTCTGGCTCCGCCACTGGGTAGAGTTGCATGAAGCAATAATGTTGGGTCAAATTGAAGAATGCAATTGAGGTTGAACCATGTAGAAATATTTGAAACTAGAAGTTCAAATTGGATGAATCATTATTAAAATAATGACATGGTGAAATACAATGGTTCATAAGTCTTTCAAAAGGCTAGTAAACTCCCATTATGTATGAATCAATATTCTGCTACTTATCTGGCATATAGAAATAATACACCGAAATATATATTATGCAGTTAATTGATGGATTTCAAAAATCCATAAGAGATTATCCTTGAAGGATTCATCATTCCTCGAAGGAACAAAAGATGAAAATAATAGAAAGTAAATCTCATACTAAGTAACAAATGTCTAAGGTTGACAATATTCCTGAATGAATATTAATAGTCTCTAGAAGAGCAATTCCTCGAAGGATATGAAGTCATAAAGTGACTTATTATGAATAACACATTCAAATAAAAGAGTTTATTGAAGAGCTCAAATTAACAAGTAAATCACTTCTCTCTTGCATGAGAGAATTTCTCAGAGAAGAGAAATACTATTCTCGAAGAATTAGAAAATTCTTGAAGGATATAGTCAATAAAGGACTAATCAGTTAATTTTCGAGTGAACACCAATAATCCTGAAGATATAAATGAAAATTCATACAGACCCAAATGATTGAATTAAGAATGAGGTGAGAATTCGTATGGTCATGAATGAGCCATACAAGCACCAGTAACTGCATACGCAATCAACCAACATTGATAGTATGTATCCTCACATACCATAGAAGGTATATTGGTGATTGGCAATTTGAATTATCCCCTCAAATGCCAACTGAAGACTGATTATCTACAATGGAAGTGTGGAACAAATCAACTTTAGAAGATCTACCGAATAGATCATTGGTATTAACTTAGAATCCACTTAGGCTATTAATCAAACATTGAAGTTTGAACTATAATATCTAGAAGATATAAAATTTAGCAAATTATTACCCCCATTCCTCTGAAAGGATAAAATTTTCTTTTGTGTTGCACAGTTAAATAAAGTGGTTACTAATGCTTGAAGCATTGCTCCTAATATAATCTAGAAGAATTATAAATTAAGTCTTTGAAGGACTAATGCACATTTATGAAGAATGTGACTCAAACATTTTGAACACTGAAGTTCAGAGGATGTTATTATGAGGGGGAGCATATGTTTAATCATATTTAGATCTGAAATCTTTAAGTTGTACCTAGAAGGAATCAACTTGATGATTAATTATTAAATTTAACATTAAGGTATACCACTCGTTTACTTAGATCATGTAGATCTTTGTAGATCTTTGTTGCAAGAATCATGAAGTTCATGCATAAATCTTGAAGATTGATTACTATTCATGAAGAATAATGATTATATAATATTGTATAACCAAGAAGGTTTTATGTTGTACTCTTTTTCCCTTTGTGAGTGTTCACTTAAAGGTTTCTCACATAAGGTTTTTGACGAGGCAACATGTGCAATACAAAATGCGGTTGATATGTACTCTTTTCTCCAAGAACTGTTTTTTCCCACTGGGTTTTCGGATGGAGTTTTTGATGAGGCATATGCATTCGCGGTAATCGCCCAAGGGGGAGTGTTGTAAAATAACCGGACTCCGTATGGATAGAAAGGAGGGACCGGAAGTCCTAGTCCTTGTCCGGTTGCTTGTGGGTTCTTACCAAAACTCTAGACTTAGTTCGGAGTATATATACGGAGGAGCACCTCTATTGTATGACATCGATATTCAGATAAAAAAAAAAGCTCCACCTATATTGTCTCTTGTCTACTTTGTACTTATTCTTGTGCTTGTCATGAGAGACGCGAGAGGGAGAAGATCCAACCGTTGACGACGTGTTTCACAACACCACCTACCACCCTATGTTTCACAAAAATTCACCACACACTACTAGGGAAAGAGGCTTTCGTCGCAGGGCATTTTTGACATTATTACTGTTTTTTTGGCACCCGGTACTAATGTATGGATGGGAAAGGAGAGCCCCGGCACGCCCTCGTGAAGGCACATTAGTACCGGGTGGGGACTAGCCCCGGTAGTAATGTGCGCACATTAATACCGGAGCTAGTTCCTACCCGGTACTAATGTGGCCAGACCACATTAGTACCGGGTAGGAACTAGCTCCGGTATTAATGTGGGCACATTAGTACCGGGGCTAGTCCCTACCCGATACTAATATTGATCCACGCCTAGATCCGTGAACTCCTCTGTCAAAAAAAAAACTGGGAACCGGCCTCCACCACACGTACGCTTCTTCTTATCCGTTCATCTCCCTCTTGTGCTTATCCTCATCTCTCTTTCTTCCTTATCCTCTCATCTCCCATTCTTGCCTCTGCCTGCAGGAGGCGCGCGGCGCACGCGGCGGCCGGCAGCGCGCGGAGGTGTGCGGCCCGCGTCGACGTGCTGTGGCCGGTGGCCCGTGGCGCAAGAGGCGAACGGGGCCGGCCGGATGCTGCCGGGATGTGCAGTAGTGTTGCTCTTGGTTCTTGTGATGATTTTTGTGATAAATGTGTTCTTGTGATGATTTTTTGTGATCTTTTTGTATCAAATGGATGTTGTAACATGTGAATCTTATGCGAATGATTCAATTAATGTTGTAATGTGATGATTTATTATTGAATCGATCTATGTATGTGAATATTGTGCGATTGATTGAAGAAGAACATAATGAAATAAAGGAAAAGAGAAGAAAAAAGGAAAAGGAAAAGGAAAAGGAAAAGAAAAAGAAAAAGAAAAAAAGAGGGGGTGGACGAAAGGAGGGGAATCGACCCCCCTCGACCTCCTCTCCATTTGCCCCCTCTCCCCGGTCGTCATAGTTCCCGGAGGCGCTGGCGAGCGCTAGCCGCCGGCCAGGCCGCCCCTGTGTCCGCTCCTCTGTTTTGCTCGTAGGGAAATAAGGGTGGTTTTTGCCGCGGAAGCCAACTACCTCTTCGATGAGGGGAGGGATACACCATCACTGCTGGATGATCCATTTTTTAGAGTAATTTTCTTCTCTCTCTTTCTCTCGTACCGGTATTTTGCAGATGAGGGTGCGGCTTGTTGCTAGAGTCATTCTTAGAGCCCGTTCAGATTATTACAAATGGATAATGAAGTTGCAAATAAATAGTGCTGGAATAGTATTTTTTACGAGAGAAGATGTGATGCATATGGGTAAATAGTACTCTTTTCACTCTCTCTCCAACGAAGAAAACTGGATCTTATAAAAAAATCATTCCATATCAACAAAAATACCCCTTCATTTAAAGAGTCTTTTGCGTACATGCCATTAAAAAAGTTGCTAGTTACACACATGCCACAAAAAAGTTTCCAAACACCTGTGTGCCATGAACTCAACTTTTGTTTACACGTGTGCCATTCCGTCCAACTTCTGTTAGAACTTAACGGTTCCACCGATCTGACAAGTGGAACCCACGTATGGAAATGACTATTTTACCCTTAGCCATTCACATATCTCTCCCGTGCTCCTCTTGTCTCTATCCCGTCCTCCTCCGTCTCGAACCCTAGCCGGCGCCGCCACCGGGAGTCGCCGCCGCCGGCCAGATCCGGCCGGTCCCTCTTGCTGGCGCGCCCGCGCGGCTAGGGGCGAGCGCAGGGGCCTGGCGCGCGGCATGGCGGCGGGGGCGAAGGGCGCCGCGGCCGGCGGCAAGAAGAAGGGTGTCGTCACCTTCACGATCGACTGCACCAAGCCCGTGGAGGACAAGATCATGGAGATCGCCACGCTCGAGTAGTTTCTGCAGGAGGACATCAAGGTCGCCGGCGGCAAGGCTGGCAACCTCGGCGAGGGCGTCACCGTTTCCCACGACAAGAACAAGGTCACCGTCACCTCCGAGGGGCCTTTCTCCAAGAGGTATACACCCACGAAGCTTGCTCGTTCTTCCATCCAGATCCACGCGCTCATAGTTCCGGGTACTGATTTCAGGACATACTATAGATGTATAGAGCTGTATTCGTTCCTATCTGTGCGATAAGGGATGAGTTTGTCATGACTGGCATTCTGTTTCTTTTTTGCTCTGCAGCTATTAATCATCTAGTGAATATGTTGTGGAGAAAACCTGCTGCATAAACTTGTTGCGAGAGGAGACAATTACTAGGACACTAACATTAGAGGGCTTGTTTAACTTATTAGCTCATGACCTTCTAACATGTAACAACCCAGAAAATTTGAAGTATGAAAATGTGTGAAAATTTGAACTTTTGTTTATTTGATGAAGTGTCACCCTAATTTAAAACCCTTTCTAGCCTCTCACCTAAATTCTATATAAATAAAACCAAAATATAAAAATATAAATTCAAAATATGGTAAAAGTAAGTGATTTGGATTTTATGGATTTTAACTGGATTTATTTGAGTGTGTTTTGAATTTGAATAAATTCAAATTCAAATATAAAGTTTAAACTATATCCAAATTATATTCAAAAACCCTTATACTAATCTGGGCCAGCTAACAGTCTCTATAGTCTGCTCGTGCACCTCCATCTCTTAGCCCATGAGCACCTAAACACCCTGACTCACCACGCGGCCCACCTAAGCGGCCCAGCTCAGCCCGCGGAGCTCCCCGCCGTCCTTGTCTCACAGACAGGTGGGACCGTACCCGGCGCCCTGCTCATCTTCCACTCTTGGCCGTTTGACCCGCCGCGCCGCACCGCGCGCCCGTGCGCCAGACCGCACCGCCCCGCCGAGCTGGCGCGCACATCAAGGCCGCACGCACGACCAGTTGGCCCATGCCCTAACCCTCAGCTATTTGATTCATTGCCCTTGCGCAAACGCACACGCCAAGCAACACGCCGCTCCCGCGCGCTGCGCCTTCGCCGCCAAGGCAAAGGGGAGGGAGCAGGCGAGCCCCACACGGTTCCCTGGTCCCCTTGGCCGCGCACGCACTCAAAACCCCCAAGGCCAAGCCCCAATTGGCCTCCTCACCATTTGGGGGAAACTATTCCCCATTCTCTGTTCCATCGCCGCAAGAAGGGAGAAGGGGGAAAAGAGGGAGAAGGGAGGAGGGAGAAGAAGGGGGAGGCGCGTCGCCGCCGCGCCGTCCCGCTGAAGCCGGAGCCCCCAAGACCGGCGCTGCCCGTGAAGAGGAAGAGCCCGTCCGCGTCGAGCCACCGCCGGAGCAGAGCAAGACCGCCGCCGTGAACATCATCGCCGCTACACCAACGCGCTCGTCACAGCCACGTCTTCACCTCCGCCTCAACGTGAGCCTCTCCATGTCCTTGCTCTTCCCTTCGCCTTGGTTTGCCTGTGATGTCTCGCCGGCCTTCGAGCCGAGCTTCGCTGCGCGTTCGCCGCCGCGGCGTACCCCAACGCCGCGCCGGCCATCGCCACCCTTTCCGCTGTGCTGTCGCACATCCGTGTCCGGCCTTCGTGCCGTGGTTATCTTTGCAGGTGCCTCGCCGCTGTGCCGCTTCGCAGTGCCGAGCGTCGCGGCTCTGGAACACCAGATGTCCGCGCGCCGACCGGGCGTGACGCGATAGGGAGTAGCCTTGCGTGCCCACGCACTTGCCAGGCTGAGCGCGCTCATGCGCTAAGCCGCAGTAGTCGCGCGCGCTTGCTTTCTTGTTTGGCCGTGCATACGTCGCCGTGCGCCGCTAACGCGCTGCATGCCGCGTTGCGCCTCGCCGCGCCGCCACTGCGCGCTGAGCCGGCCCTAGGGGTCCCCGCCGGGAACCCGGCCACGCTGTGAAGCTGTGGTGCTAGCGCCGCACCACTTCCGCTTGGAAACCGCCAACGCTGCCGCCGCTGCTTGCCACGCGCCGCGTCGTCACCACCGCGCACCGCGCCGTGCCGAGCTTCTCGCCGTGTCGCACCGCGCGTCGCCCACACGTGCTCAATCCCAGGGCCATTGTCAGGGGGTGAGACCTGGACAAATCTACTAGGGGGTTACCCTAGAGGTTTGCAGGTTATTGGAGAGGATCGGGACCTAAGAGCGTAGGTGGTAGTCCACGTGGTGAACTCGGAACTAGGCGAGTATGGCGGCGAGAACAGGGAGACAAGGGGGTTTATACTGGTTCAGGCCTCCGGAGAGGAAAACCCTACGTCCAGTTGTGGTGGATTATGCGAGGATGAGTTTAGATGCCCTTTGCATGGAGCCCTAGGCCGCCTTATATGGGGAGGACGGGCTAGGGCTTTCCTTGCAAGGTCGGTTGACCCGTGTCGGGGTCGGTTACAACTGTGGGAAGCTTATCTCCCGGATTACAAGGAGTATCCTGTGATACTCGGAGTCTACAGGCGACGGCGCGCTATGTCGTGGTGTCTTGGCTTGCACGCCAAGCCTCGCGGGTCTTCCGGGATCTTGATCAGGTCGCCCGCAGCCGTCGGTGTTGAGGATAAGGTCGCTGGGCCCACTTGGCAGGTCGGCAGGTCTTCTGGAAGGTCGGGTCCACTTGTCAGGGGCCCCTAGGACCCTAGACGGTGGGGACCCATGGGTACCCATGTCTCTCAAGCCCCCGATCGACGTGTAGGCGTAGTGGCCGAGGCGGAGGTTGTGTCGAATAGTAGCGAAGGCGCGGCACCGTCGAGGTCGTGAAGGGTGCACGGGGATCAAAAAGAAAAACCCCTCCGATGCGCGCACGAAGTTGAACGTCGGGCTTCTGGGTCGAAGGACCATAAGGTCGAAGTGAAGACGAGGCGTAGATCTTGTGGAACCGCCGACCTGACCTGAATCAGGTGCAATGTAGTAACTGTCACGACCTTCAGAAAGGTCGCCATGCCTACCAGGGGTAGGTCGAGCGGAGATGTGATGGAAGCAGGCTTCCATTAGGTCGAGGTGACCTGAAGAAAATAGGGCGTCGAAAGACGCACTAGTGTAGTAGCCCCCGTGCAGTAAAGTAACCAGAATTGCCAGTTTGATGCTTCGAAGAAGAAGAAGAAAGAAATAGTCGAACCTACGACCTTCTGCTCAGGAAACAGGTGCTCTTGTGATGTCAATTCAATAGGACAAAAGCTCCAGAATCTTGCAGAGGTCATCAGGCGCCAAGGCTGATACAGTCGGAGTCACAAGTGCACTGTACGGTCACAGGCCGACTTCCGAACGAAGCTCAGGTCGCTATCACCCGAAAGAGACAAAAACGCCCAGCGAATCGTCAGGTAGGGGGACAGGCGCGCCAATGCCTCCCACGGGCGAACAGTGACCTCGTGTCCCACGAGGGTACATCGATCTGAAGGATGAGGACGCCACACAAGCTGGCTTGCGGATAAGACCAAGCGGCAGGTGCTGGAGGTATAAATAGGTACTCATTCCTTGAAGCAAACCGCGCAATCTTGAAGGGAGAACCAAGATGATCTAGTGTAGTAATATTTCCATGCTAGGGATTTATGTCCGCCCACCAGAGCACAGAGTCGATGCAGATCAGACTTGAAGCCAGAAGAATGCTTGCGAAGCTCGAAGAACTCTATCGGCCTCTTCTCCCGGTCCCGCTGAGGAACCCAGGCGGAGTATGAAGTAGCAGATGCATCGTGGGCCCTGACACTCTTAGGCCGGATGTGATGCTGGTGAATACAATGCCCCACCCAGCAAGGCTGGTGTTGAATCTCGTCCCACTTGGAATCTTGTGGTTAAGCTCAGACTTAATGCTGGGTACCATAGGAAACCTGCTGGAGCTCAAGTAGAGGTGGCTGTGTGGCAGCTGCCTTGAGAGTGGCTATAGAGGTCTTCAAGTAGGTCCTAAAGCTAGAAGAAAGCTTGCGACGCACCTTATTACTGTAGATTGTGTCATAAGCACTTTGGAAGGTAATTCAGGACCTTAAATATCTTTGTATCTTGTAATTGGCCAAGGGACAAACTCCTTGTAGCTTATGAAGCTGTAAATATGCATTTAAATGTCATCTTTGTGAATAGTTGGAGGGGCGCCTGGCGACAATGGTATGGATACCAAGGTCCCAGCGGGGCTGTGATAGCACGCCGACCTTCGGGAGGCCTTTAGTAGAGACGGGGAGCCGTGTCGACCTGAATCGACACGACCGTTGTGCAGTGACACAACGCAAGTAATCAACCTGAAAAATCTAGGTCCGAATGACCTAGAAGGTAGCAGGGCCTTAGCGACCTTAGGGAGGTGCTACTTGACCAAGAGGTCGCCAACGGGCAGTGGAGCCATTAAGCACGGGGCCGTTGGTATAAACCATCCATAAGGGCTAAGGCAATCCAGTAGGTAGCAGGACCTAGGAGCTAGGGGTGTGAACCCGCTAGTGAAAGCTGAAGCGACCTACCAAGCGGTAGTGCCCAGTCGTCCTTTGTAAAGGTGATGTCATGGACCCGGAGGTCGCTAGAGGTCAAGAGACCTTGAAGAAAATGCTGATATGGGGGCTTGGAGTAGGGCATAACGAGTCCATGGACGCCAGGCCACTGACAAGAGAACCGACGAGCATGGATTCCCTCACGGTGCAAGTCGTTACTACCGGTGACCGTTAGGCCAAAAAGAGCCGTTAGGCGATGTATCCGTTGGGTCGCCGGGAATATCGCCGGACCCGAAGAGATGTTTGGTGCACCGAAGCCCACCGCACTGATGCGGCCCAGTTATAAAAGGCCGAGTGAGGGGTCGGGGACCCCACTCGCTTCCATTTTCCCGCGATACTTAGGGTTTCTGAGCTGCCGCCAAGAACTTTCCGCGCAGATTCGCCGGCGCCGCCGTGCTTAGATCCACCGTGCCGCACACCGCCGTATGCGCAAGAAATCCTTGGTAGTATTTAGAGCTAGATCCACCGGCTTTGACGAAGAAGAGATGGCCCCAGAGATTGCGCCGATCCCGGAGAGCGTGTGGGAGCCCTCAACGGTGACGGAGGCGCAGCTCCAAGGTCTGGTGGAGCGCGGGCTGCTGAAGCCTCGCAAGCAGGTGGGTTGGAGGCCCGCCGCCGGCGAAGCCTTTCCCTCCGAGGGGACCGGGGAGACGGTCGCCTTCGTCACGCACGTGGAGCGCGGGTTCGGAGTTCCGGCGGGCGACTTCTTCCGCGGGCTGCTCCACTTCTACAGGATCGACCTGATACATCTCGTCCCCAATGCCATTATGACCATTTCCTCGTTCATCCACTTGTGCGAGGCCTACATGGGGATACCGCCGCACTTCGACCTGTGGCGGTACTTCTTCGAGTTGAAGAAGACGGGGAAGAAGGGCGTCGTTGGGTCCATGGGCTTCATGCTGCGTCGCCACATGAACACGGTGTACATCGACATGGAGCTGCCGGACAACACCCAGGGCTGGAGGCGACGGTGGTTCTACATCGACAACCCGAAGCCAGCGCTGGTGACCAGGTCGGGGCTCGCGCCAGTCCCGGTGCTGGAGTGGAGCAACTAGCTGACGTCGCGGGAGACGGACGCCATCCAGCCACTGCTGGAGGACCTCGCGACGCTGAAGGCTGGGGGGCTGACGGGCGGTGCTGTGGCCATCAGCTTCAGCCGAAGGCTGCTGCAACCGATCCAAGATCGAGTACATCTGGCCTACGAGTACTGGGGCCAGGCCGACCCAACCCGCGTAGCGCATCGCAAGGTCTCCAAGCAGGAGATGGTGGCACGGGTGAGGGAGCTATTCAGTGGGGTGATCCGGAACCGGACGTGCCCCAAGGCGTTTTCCCTCAAGCGGCCCACCGAAGCGGTAAGTCGCCTGATCGACCTTGTTTCCTTTGTTTGAGTTGTTTTTCCCTGATTTAAGATGAAGGTCACCTGATGCAGCGTCGGGAGGGTGTGTTCTGGTGCCCGACTCCCCTCGCGGACGAGGGTGAGCGGAGCTTCAAGGTCCGGGCGGCGGAGGACATCAGGGCTCCGCCGCAGGAGTACGTCGACAACTACCTCTCCGAATCATCGGTGGGAGGTAGTGATGATGAAGACCCCGCCGCGGCCAGTTCCGCACCAGTCACCCGTGGCTCGCGGCGGGTCACCGGCAAGATGCCGGCACACAAGGCCGCCAAGATTGTATCCGCCACTATCAAGGCGGAGAAGAAGAAGAAGAAAAGAAAGAGGAAGGACACCACGGCGTCGTCAGAGACGGCGACGATCAGCCTTGAGGTCATCGTCGATGAAGATGATGACGCGAGGTCGTGTGACGTCGGCACGGGGGCGGGCGACACAACGGCCGCTGGAGAAGATGAAACCCCGCCTGGGGTTATGGATGAGCAGCGCCCAAAGCCAAGTGCGGAAGGAGTGAGCGACCAGGGGTCACAAAAGAAACCGAGGCGGGTGCCGCCTAGGCCACTGCAACTTCGGTTGAAATCTAGCGGTGGGTACGTCGTGAACTTGATTTTGTGCTTACTTGACCTTCATAGTTTGTTGAATACGTCATGATGACAAACTCTGTTAATTGGACAGGGGAGCTCCTGCTGCATCGGGCGGCAACAAGAACGCTTCAGGCCAAGAGGCCTTTGGGTTGAAGCTCGGGAAGACGTCGGTTGGTCAATCACCGGCGACCTCGGGCGGAGATGTCACCAGCCAGGTCCATGAGACCGTGGGGGGGCATCATCGGCAGCGACCAAAGTTGCTGCTGATGACGCTCAACAAGGGGAGGGCCTTCGACAGGAGGACCGACCCGAATCGGGGCTACCGCAGTCGCAGGAGGCGGAGGCCGAAGGAAGAGGCAAGCTCGACGACCTGAACCGGTGCCTTTATGCCGGTACCCCGTGGGAAGATGATATCCTTGCGGACGGACGGGACCTTGAAGACTTCAAGGCGGCGCAGACGATGATCAAGGCAGCGGCGCAGACGATCGGGAGGACACTCATGGTGAGTCCCTGTTGCTTTTAAGGATAGGTCTCCCATTCGCTTGGATGACTTTATTTGATGACCTTTGTGGTATACTGATGCAGTCTCTCACCGAGCGGGCACAAGGCAGGGCAGACCTGCTGAAGGAGGGCGCGAAGCTTCACGCGGAGCTGTCTACGACCTGGGAGGCTGTGCTGCAGGCCAAGATTGAGGCCGTAGAAGAAATAAAGCGCCTTAAGGACGATGTTGTCTTGAAGGATAAGGCGATGGCAGCCTTGAAGCAGGAGCTCGAATCCGCCAAGCTGAAGGCAAAGGAGGCGGAGGACGAGTTGAAGGTCGCCGCGACAGGTACGTCTGGGAGTGCCCTTAGACCTTGGGTTTGAAGGTACATCGGGATGACCCAATCCTGACCTTGCTGATCGCAGAGGCCAAGAAGAGGGAGTCTGCCTTGAGGAAAGACCTCAAGGAGTCGAAGGATCAGGTGAAGATTCTCAAGGAGAAGCACAAGGAGGTCGTCGCCAGTGAGTATTACTACACCCGAAAGGCTGCATATGAATTTGGTGTTCGCAGGGATCTGGAGATCGACCTAAGCCGGGCAATGCAAACCCTTATTGATCATCAAGAGATGACTGCAGATCTTCAGAAGGAGTCGGACGACCTCAAGGAGGCCGCCGAGTACCTTGTGGACGTGTACGTCCCCAAGGTCGAAGGCGGGCCGCAGGAGCTCGTCACGCGGCTGGAGGAAGCAGAGGGTCGCATGAAGACCCTGCTGGTGGACAGCGGCAAGCTCACCGCTGCTACCGCATTGGCCACGATGAGGCACCATGTGCCGTCCTTCGACCTTGAGAAGGTCAGGGAAGAGCTCGACCTGGCCCCACTGGTGGGTCTTGAAGATATCCAGGCCGCCGCGGAGGAGATTGTAAAGAAAATAGACTTGTAAAGTGTAACTTAGGAAGTAGGAAACTGTTAGCGCCAATGGGTCGTGGACCCTTTTGATGTAAGATAAACCTTGCAGGAATGAAAATGGCATGCTTAAATTAACTGATGCGGTCCCTTATTTGACTTATATACTCTTTATAAGAACGCAAAAGTAATGGAGCTGCACGAACCCTTTCCCCTGCTAACCCAACTCAGTGGAGGAACGGCTTACCGACTACACAGCTCAGCACGGAGGGTTATATGCAGTCGGCGCGCGGAGGAGGGTCCTGGACCCAGGGTCGAGTAGCCACATGACCTAGGAATACTTATAAAGTGCACAAGAAGTTGTGGTAAGGGAACACTATTGAAAAGAAAGGTAGAAATCCCCCAGGTCGAACAACCCTTAGGTTGGCAAATCCAAGCCCCCGAGCGTGAAGGACCGGGTTTGACACCAAGCCCCTGAGCACGAGGGGTCCAGTATTAAACCAAGCCCCCGAGCATGTCGAGAGGGAGGGGTGAACAGAGAATAAAGAAGAGACCCATAAAAGTAGGTCGAAAGGAAATCTTTATATATATATTGAATTACAAAGGATAGAGTACATAGCTTTTATTGCGATACAAGGCTCATAAGGATAGAAGCGACGTAAGTGCTCGATGTTCCAGGGGTTCGGGACGCCCTGGCCATCGGCCCATTGGAGGCGATAGGTCGCTGGTCCAATGACCTCCTTAACTATGAAGGGGCCTTCCCAAGGTGCAGAGAGCTTATGCATGTCCTTGGTGCTCTGGATTCGCCGTAGAACTAGGTCGCCAACGTTGAAGGAACGTTCCCGCACGTTGTGGTCGTGATAGCGACGTAGCTGCTGCTCGTGGCGAGTGTGGCACATGAGCACAACCACACGATGTTCCTCAACGCTGTCGAGGTCGAGCCTGCGCGTTTGCTCCACTTCTCCTTCATCGAAGTGCTGGATGCGGGGAGCTCCGAAGGCAACGTCGGTGGGGAGGATGGCCTCTGACCCGTAGACCAAGAAGAAGGGCGAGTACCCTGTAGCTTAGCTGACCTGGGTCCTGAGACCCCAGAGGACGTGAGGTAGCTCTGGAGCCACCTGGTTGCGTAGGGCGATGAGCCGTCGAAGATGCGGTCCTTGATGGCCTGTAAGACCATGCCGTTGGCTCGCTCGACCTGGCCGTTGCACCGTGGGTGCACCACCGAATAGTAGTATATGTCGATTAGGTTGTCTTGGCAGAAGTCCCAGAAGTCAGCTCCTGTGAAGGCTTTGCCAAGATCCGTGACGATCCTATTGGGCACCCCGAAACGATGGGTGATTTCTTCGATGAACTTGGCCGCCTCTTTCGAGGTGACACTGGATACGGGATGGACCTCGATCCATTTGGTGAACTTATCCACCGCCACGATGATGTGCTTGTAGCCGCCAGGGGCGGTCTTGAAAGGTCCCACGGAGTCTAGACCCCACACCGCGAAGGGCCAGGATGGAAGGATGGTCCTTAGGGCCTGGGCCGGGACGTGCTACTGCTTGGCGAAGAACTGGCAGCCTTTGCACCAACGTACGAGTTCCTGGGCATCAGCCATGGCTGCGGGCCAGTAAAAGCCGGACCTGAAGACCTTGCCCACCAGGTTGGCAGAGGCAGTGTGATTGCCGCACTCACCGCCGTGGATCTCATCCAAGAGCCTGAGGCCCTCGGATCGTAGGATGCACTTCATCAAAACCCCTGAGGAGGCGGACCTCCGGTAGAGTTTGTTGCCGATGACGACGTAGTTGGCGCTACGCCTCGTGATCTTGTCGGACTGGAAGTAATGCCGGAGCTTGCGGGAGGTGACGAGTAGTGCATAGAGCATCTTCTGAGGTTGGCTATATAGGACCTCGCTGACGTAGTAGATAGGTCGCTGGACCGGGTAAGGTCGGCCCTCTTTAGGTCGCTCAGCCACCAGAACCGAACTGACCACCAGGGTGGTCGCCGAGATGTAGAGCAGTAGTGGCTCCTCAGGCGCCGGGGGCACCATCACCGGGGGTGACGTGAGGAAGGTCTTAAGTTGCTCCAGAGGTTGGTCGGCGTCTTCGGTCCAGACGAACTTGTCCGCCGTTTTTAGCAACTTGAAGAAGGGCAGACCTTTCTCTCCAAGTTTGCTAATGAATCGACCTAGGGCCGCCATCATGCCGGTGAGCTTCATGACGTCCTTCCTCCCTGTAGGTCATTTCATCCTGAGAATGGCATCCACCTTGGTGGGATTGGCCTCGATGCCTCGGTTGTTGACCATGAAGCCCAGGAGCTTGCCTGACGGGACGCCGAAGACGCACTTCTCTGGATTGAGTTTCCAGCGATAGACGCGGAGGTTGGCGAAGGTCTTCGCGAGGTCAGCTATAAACTTATCCTCATGGGTGGTCTTGACGACCATGTCGTCGACGTAAGCCTCTACGTTCTGGCCGATCTGGCTCGCGAGGCACTTCTGGATGGCCTTCTGGTAGGTGGCGCCGGCATTCTTGAGGCCAAAGGTCATGGCTGTGTAGCAGTAGATGCCATGAGGCATTATGAACGCCGTCTTGTCTTGGTCAGAGACCTTCAGGGCTATCTGGTGATACCCTGAGTAGCAGTCGAGAAAGCATAGGAGGATGCTTCCGGCCGTGGAGTCCACGACCTGGTCGATGCGCGGAAGAGGGAAGGGGTCTTTAGGGCAGTGCCTGTTGAGATCGGTGTAGTCGATACACATTCTCCATTGACCGGTTTTCTTGGGTACAAGGACCGGGTTGGCGAGCCAAACCGGGTTTTTACACTCACAGATGAATCCGGCAGCTAGGAGCTTTATTAATTCTATCCTAATGACGTCCTTGCGATCTTTCACAAAGCGGCGAAGCTTCTGCTTGACAGGCTTGGCCATCTTGCTTACATCCAAGGAGTGCTCAGCCAGCTTCCTGGGGACACCCGGCATATCCGATGGACTCCATGCGAATATGTCAGCGTTATCCCGGAGGAAACTGGTGAGCGCGAGTTCCTATTTGGGGTCGAGCCCGTCGCCGATCACCACCGTCTTCTCTGCGTCGGGAAGGCTGAGGCAGACCTTCTTCATGGAGGGGACAACGTCCAGGGCGGTGTCGGTGCGCTTCTGTTCCGGGACAGGTAGGTCGACCGGGTCGACTTATTTGGCCTCAGCGACCAGGACCGCGGAGGCGTCGGCGGCGGCGGAGGTCGCGGCGAGGTCGAGGGCCTCCGTCACTTGAAGGAGATAATGAGGTCCCACTTAACGGAGAGGACCCCATTTGGAGCCGTCATCTTCAACACCAAGTAGGTGTAGTGCGGGATGGCCATGAATCTGGCCAGCATCGGGCAACCTAGGATCGCATGGTAGGAGGACTTGAAGTTGGCGACCTCGAAGCTGAGGTACTCCGTGCAGAAGTTTGCCTCCGTACCAAAGGTGACAGGGAGGGAGACTCGACCCAGAGGGTAGGCCGCCTTCCCAGGGACGATGCCGTAGAAGGGCTCATCGCATGTCGTGATCTTGTCGAAGTCAAAGCCCATCTTCTTGAGAGTCTCAACGAAGATGATGTTGAGCTCGCTCCCACCGTCGATCAGGGTCTGGGAGGGCAAGGCCCCATCCACCGTAGGCTCGACGATGAGCGGGTAGGACCCAGGATCTGGGATGTGCACCCAGTGATTAGCTCTGGAGAACGTGATCGCCTACTCAGACCAACGCAGAGGCGTGGTTGGCTGAGTGTGGACGAGGTGGACGTCGCGCTTGTCCTTCTTGTAGCGCCTCTTGCTGGCGCTAGACTTGATGCCACCAACGATCATGTTGATCGCGCGGGTTGCAGCCTGGAAAGGCCTGTTGGGGTTGCCCGTTGATGGTGGAGGAGGCAGGTTGGTCTCGTCGCGGGGAGGCACCGCGGGTTGGTCGCTGCGAGGTGGGTCGCGGTGATCTTCATATCGCTCATCGCGTCGGTCGTCGCGTCGATCTCACCGATCGTCGCGGCGGTAGTTGCTGTTGTAGGGCCGGTTGTCGCGACGCCCGTCGTATTCCTGGGTCGCTTGGGGTCCGCGGGGGCGCTGAAGGCCCTCTTGAACTGGGAGCACTCGCGGAGAGTGTGGGTAGCCCCCTCGTGGAACCCGCAAATGCTGTCGAGCGCCAGGTCGAACTCCTCCTGGTTGAAGGTCGAACCTCGGCGCCTTTCGACCGCTAGGACCTCGGAAGGTCGCTTGCGAAGCTTGTCAGCTGCGGTGCCGGATGTGCCAGGGGCGTCAACATCGAACTGGTTCTGGAGGGCTTCTTCTGTGTCCATTAGCTTGTTGACGACGTGCATGAGCTCCTTGACATTGGTGGCACCAGACTCATGGATCTTCTCAAAGACCTTGCGGTCCTTGATGCCCTTCTTGTAGCTATCGACGATCTGATCGTCCCTGACACCGATGCACTCATTCCGGTTCTCGAAGAACCGGTGGTTGTAGTCTCGGAGCCTCTCCTTTGGCTTCTGCACGACCCGCCCAAGGTTGAAGGCGTTTCCCGAGCGATCGTAGGTCGCCTGGAAGTTGGAGGTGAAGGCCTGGGACAGGTCGGCCCAGGTCTTGATGCTGCCAGGCTCGAGGTTGTTGAGCCATAGCGAGGGAGCCTTGCCCATGACCAGCGGGAAGTAAGCTGCCATGTGGTCGAAGTTGCCACCGGCCGCCTTGACGGTGACGTAGTAGGTCGACAGCCAGATGTTGGGATCTAAGCGCCCATCATACAGCTTGATGTTGGGCTTGAAGTTGTCGGGGTACTCCACCGTACTGAAACGGGAAGCCAGCGTTGGGAAGGCGGTGACGGCAAGGTCGTCACTAGTGCCTCTGGCCAGCACAGCCGCCCTAGGGGCGGAGTGGACACTGCGCTCGGGGACGACGACCTGGGAGTGTGGCTGCCGGTCCCGGTTGCGTTGGAGGATGCCTGGGTCGCCGTGCTCGGCGTCGTAGAGGGCGCGCCGCTTGATCTCGATGTCGTGGCGGTCCCGCAGCTCATGCTCCATAATGCGATAGACGGCGCTAGGTGTGCCGTACTCGTGATCGTACTCCAAGCGATGTCAGAGTTCGCGCTCCTCGCGCTCCCGATGGCGCTGGTCGACGACGTCGCGCATGTCGCGGGTGTGTCTGTTGGCGTCGAGGTTGACACGAAGGTCGCCGGCAGCAGGCTGCCGGGCGGGTTGCTCAGGGCTGTGCTGAGCGACCTCCTCCCGGATGGGGGAGAGATGGCTACGCGAGGGTCGATGAGATCGACTGCGCGAGTGGAGGGTAGACGAAGACGCGGTGGACTTAGAGGCCGCGCTCTTCTCCTACACCAAGGCGTTGGCGACCCGGAGGTACGCAAGGGCCTGCTCGGCTTCAGGCGTGAGTTGAGCCTGCTGGAGCCAGGTGATGGCCGCGCCCAGGTTGGTCTGGGGACTGTTGAAGGTCGGGATCCTGGCTTCCTCGAACTCCAGGCGCAGGTCCCGAGCGCATGGTAGGACCGCGCGCTACTGCTCTTCCGCACGTCGCTGAGCGCGCCGGGCATTGGCTTGGGTGCGGGCCGCTTCCTCAGAGTTGGTCCGCCCACACAGGGTGGTTCGTTCTCAGAAACCACGAGCACTTGGCGGAAGAGGATGTCCGAGTCATTGGGGGAGACTCGCACATGGACCTTCTGGAACTCCCCACAGTCCAGGGACTGGGTAGGTCGTTTAGCTCGGCGAGGGAGCTCTTGGTCGATCTTCTTCCGCAGACGGCACCCACGGAGGGTGTGCTTCGCACCCTTGTGATAGGTGCAGGGCACGTCAAGAGGGTCGCGCTGAGCGCGAGATGCCGGCCTTGGGTCGCCGCCCAGATTGGATATGGGAAGGTGCAAGTAGCTGGCTGAGACGAAGGCCGGGTGCAGACTTTAGGCCGAAGGGGAACGTGTCGTGGCGTAGCGCTATCTGCGCCGAGCGCTGAGCTCGTTCGCAGATCTCCAGGGAGTCCCTCATCGAGCCGATGACGTTCTCCATCCCCCGGACAAGATCGCAGGGTTTGGGTGGGTGGGTCTCCGATACCAGATCGGGAACAGGGACGGCGACAGGCGCCGTGACGACTTGCTCCGAGGTCGCTGATGGAGTCGCGGCTGCCGGAGTAGGAGAGGTCGACGTGAAAGATCCAAAGCAGATCTCCACGGGGTTGGCGAGGAAGTCCGCCATGCTCGCCGGGAAGACACGCCAGATTGGGCCACCATGCTGCACAGCGAGTTCCCGATCGCCCCTACCTGGCGCGCCAACTGTCAGGGGGTGAGACCTGGACAGATCCGCTAGAGGGTTGCCCTAGAGGTTTGCAGGTTATTGGAGAGGATCGGGACCTAAGAGCGTAGGTGGTAGTCCACGTGGTGGACTCGGAACTAGGCGAGTATGGCGGCGAGAACAGGGAGACAAGGGGGTTTATACTGGTTCAGGCCTCCAGAGAGTAAAACCCTACGTTCAGTTGTGGTGGATTATGCGAGGATGAGTTCAGATGCCCTTTGCATGGAGCCCTAGGCCGCCTTATATGGGGAGGATGGGCTAGGGATTTCCTTGCAAGGTCGGTTGACCCGTGTCGGGGTCGGTTACAACTGTGGGAAGCTTATCTCCCGGATTACTAGGAGTATCCTATGATACTCGGAGTCTACAGGCGGCGGCGCGCTACGTCGTGGTGTCTTGGCTTGCACGCCAAGCCTCGCGGGTCTTCCGGGATCTTGATCAGGTCGCCCGCAGCCGTCGGTGTTGAGGATAAGGTCACCGGGCCCACTTGACTGGTCGGCGGGTCTTCTGGAAGGTCGGGTCCACTTGTCAGGGCCCCTAGGACCCTGGCCGGTGGGGACCCATGGGTACCCATGTCTCTCAACCGTGACCGCGCCAAACTTACCACGAGAACCTAGAGCACCCTCCATATGCTTGCACGAGCACTAGGACCATCACCGCCGCAGATCGTCGCTCGCCGTCGCTGCCGGACTCGCACCGGGGCGCGCCGTTGCGTGCGCGCGAGGTGGAGGGGCACCCGTGCGCCCCAGAAGTCTCCAGGGATCTCCACCGGACTTCTCCGGTGGAAGTCTGAAGGGGTAATGGGCCGGCTAGCCCACTAAGGCCCAGCTCGGCCCCTTTTCCATTTATTCAGTGAACCCCGATTTTAACTCAGGGACCTCTTCTGGACTTCATTTGGCCCAATGGGTTGAGACCAATGGGCCGAATCCGGCCCACTAACACTTTCGGCCCAATAAGGGTCCACTAACCTGTGACGCTGATGTCACGATGATGTCATGCTGACGTCATCACCTATCTTCAAAATAAAAATCCTTTCTGATATATAAATGAATTTGAAAATTAATTTATATATCCTTAAACCTTTGAAAATTCATAACTAATTATTTATAACTCTGAAAAATATGAAACCAGTTTCATTATTTTTCTAAAAATGAGACGGTGTTGTTTGTAGCTAGTTTGAATCTTTTTGGATCTTTTAAGATTGGGTTTCTTTGGATTTATGCATAGATGTTTGCCGGTAATTTAGCGTCTCGTATCTCGTGCTGCACAGACCCGAGCTACGAACCGGAGGAGGCCTACATCCCCGACTTCAACCCAGATCAGGACTACGGACGCCTGCCAGGTGTCATGTCAGTCCCAACCATATAGATCCTATGCATGCTTTAGTTGCTAGTGCTTAATTACTATTTATGCATGCTTGAAAATTGCATAGACAATTGTTAGCCATGCCTTGGAACTGTTTAATCCTGTCCTTGATATACCTACCTTTGGAACAAGCTACAGACCCCTAGCTAGTTCCTGGCTCTATACATTCATATATTTTACCCTTAGTTATGGATGGATCTCAGGTTGGACCGAGGTTGGGATATCTCGGTATTCTGGCGTGTGTTTTGGGTGAGTGTGTATCCTTGACGTGTTACCGCGGAAGCGAGCCGCTTTGGTTACTTGTGAACGCCTGTCTAGGGGAGATGCGACCTGGCCTCCCGCCCTAGCGGCGTGTCGGACGGTGGGAGTTGGTGAGTGCTCGCTCTTGCAATTAAGGACCGATCGACAGTTTAACCATGAGCTTTGGGCTATATTCGTGCAAACCGTTCGCCTTGTTATGGGCGGGGTTCGGTCCGAGAACTAGTATGTGGATGGCATCCAGCCTGTAGGCGGATCGGTGTGATCGGGTGAGGGGGACGGGTTATACCCCCTGAGTAGACGTCGCCTCGGCTCCTCCAGGGAAGGTTTCACAGCTTCGAGGCTCTGCTGGCAAGTTTCGTGCCCCAGTCAGGACGAGTCAGGCTCGGAGAGGCAGGAGAGTGCCGTCCACTGCTAGGTCTCCGGCCGTTAGGTAGAGAGGTAGATCGGGGGCACCCGATTCTGCTCTACTCGGCGGGTCCAGTTGTACAACCTCTGCAGAGTGTTAAACCTATAGCTATAGTCCGTGTCCACTGGTATGGACAGCCCACAGTTCTGTTACTATGGCTAGTCTCTTCTTGTGCTGCTTTCTCTCCCCTGTGTGTGTGAGCCCGGCTTCATGCCGTTGAGACGTGGGGATAGGAGTTGGTGACTCCACATCGCAGATGAGAGTGGGATGCTGTGTCTCGGTTGTGATCCAGTGCTTGGTGTTCTTTCCTTGTTTAGGGAGATGACCCTGGAGGCGTTGTCCTCGGAGGTGTGGATCTCCTCGGAGATGGTGACCTCTCGGCTTTTCTGCAATCCTTGAAGTTGCTACTGCTGCTTGCATAACCTTCTACAGCCACAAATAGAATTACTCATGCATACTAGAATTATTCTCTTTTGCTTATGCTCTTTGTTGGCATGCTGACATGACCTACTCGCTTATCGAGTAGATTACGGGTTTTTAGACCAGGAGCCGGTCTACGACTTTGAGCACGATGGATGGGAGGACTGAGGCTCGTCCTACACTCGAGCTTGCCTTTGGGAGATGGAGTCTTCTTCGCTACATGAGAGCCGCTGCGTAGATGTTTACTCTGTTTGATTCAGTCCTGTTGAACTTGTACCCGGCATGTGCCGTAATGTTGTACCCAGATGCTTAATTAATATATTATTATGTGGATCTTCGTATATTGCCTTCTGTTGAACGGTTTTCTTTACTTTCTGAGATAGGGATATGCACGTGATAGCCTCCTGGGACTATCACCGAGGTGCAGGGATCGGGTTCCCTTCTTCGGAAACCCGGTTTGTTTCTGTTGGTATCAGAGTCGTGCTTGACCGTAGGACGAGCCTAGGAACGGACGATAGTATAGGGAAGCCGAACACCTTGTGCTTTATATACAACCCGTGAAATTTTATATAAACACCTTGATCTTTATTACTTCTACCTTGATTAACTTTACTAACTCTTACTAACTTCCCTAGCGACGTGCAGATGGACCAGCTGACGTGGATCCCCCTCAAGACCGACGGCTAGGGAGCCGGAGGGTTCTGTAAGATCCTCAAGAACTGTTTGGAGACAGCTGGAGTGGAGACAAGTGAGGTGTTCTACGAGGGACGCACCACTGCAGCCGTTGACCAGTCACCGACCGAGCTAACCCTGAAGATACCAGAGTTCAAGGAAGTCAAGGTCTCGTGTTTTGACAACTCCACACTGGAGGCTCACCAGTGTTGTGCCAGGCTCGTGCTGAAGAGAGTGTGTCAGCAGTTGGAGCAGAGGTTGAAGGATACACCTTTCGGAGTCCTAGCGACAGCAGTGTACGACCCCAGCAGGTGGCACAAGGACGAGACAGCTTACACCGAGGAGAACACAGAGGGCAAGGATGAGAAGGAGCAGATGGCCAGCAGGTTCATTCAAGCTCAAGACCAGACACTCTACTGGGCCGATTCAGATATAGTGTTTCTGACGCGTAAGTGTGACGACACTTTGGGACGGAACGCCCAGCTGGAGAGGGAGAACAGCCACCTGGAGTTCTTTCTCAATGAGGCACACAGGAGGAACATACAGATCACTGAGTGGGGACTCACCGCTGCCAGAGCAAGTACAAAGAGGGATGCACTTGAGATCGCCACCTTGAAAGCAAGATTGGAGGAGACACAGACTGCACTGAGGGAGTCGGAGGCAGCAGCCAGAGAGGAGAGGTTGAGACTGCGAGAGAAGGAGTACTTGGTTAAGTCACTAGGAGCCGCATGCACAGACTACCAGTTGAGACTGTGGGGACTTGAGGAGAGACTGACACAGAACTACAACCACTTGTGGCACTTGGGAGGCAGAGTGTACGAGGCATAGGACACAGCTAGCCGGACCAGCTCAGCGTGGAGGGACTCGGACCAGAGGCGGGTGACAGAGCTCAGAGAGGTTGCAGAGTTGGTACCACCGCAGAAGAGGCTTAAGCTGAGGACTGAGACGTTCGAGCTACCACTTACCTAGCTTCCAGCACAGCCACCCTACCCGAGAGGTACTACCGACACACCAGAGATGAACAGAGCCTTGGAGAGCTTGGCAAACTACTTCAACCTACCAGAGATTGAGATTCCAGACTACCCAGGAGTGAACGACCCACCGTTCTACTCAGTTCCACCCAGTCCGAAGACAGTGTCACCACCGTACTCACCAGCTACAGTTCAGAGGTAGGCACCTTGAGGGGATGATCCCGTAATCAGCTAGAGCAGAGTTCTTCATGTTGATCATGTTTAGTTGACCACCCTATATCTATCGCGTAGTAGTTCTCATGCTTCTATGTAATCTCGAAGGTTGTGGAGTAGGCCTCGAGATACACACCTTTTGTATGGTGATCTTGCATGAGTGATTGAAGTTATCGATCTTTCGCCGGTTTTCATGCTTCTTATATGCTTCTGTGAAATTGTTTGTTGTTAGCTAGATACTTCTTATATGTTTAAGTACCTTAAAGTTAATTTCTGACAACTCGTTTCTTACGATCTCAAATTCTTGGAACAGATGTCGGGGGTAAGGAGGTTGGGACGGCTCCTACGCTGTTTCAAGGAGGCTGCCAGAGAGGACGCCGAGCAGGAGGACGTCCCTCTCCCCGCAGGAGGTCGAGGTCGTGGCCGCCATGGAGGTCGTGCCCCACGTGGCGGACGCCGTGGTGGACACCGCAGCGGGCGAGGTGGTCGAGGAGGCCGTGTGCCAGTTAACCCTGACCCAAAGGAGGAGGAGCCCGAGGAGGAGGCTGAGCCTGAGCCAGAGCAGGAACCGGAGTAGCCGGCACTGCCCAACCTTGCAGCAGTGATGGCACTTCAGACCCAGCTGATGCAGACGATCGCCAATGCCATGGTTCAGAACAACAACAACCGGAGGAACGACAGGAACCAACCGGAGAGCTTGCAGAAGAGAGTGGAGGGTTTCTCCAAGCTGCGCCCACCGACCTTTGACAACTCAGCAGACCCACTTGTGGCCGACAACTGGTTGAGGGAGATCGAGAAGAAGCTAGAGCTCACGGACCTTTCAAAGGAGGAGTGTGTGTCGGTTGCAGCGCACCAGCTGGTCGGCACCGCAGGAGCTTGGTAGGACAGCTACTGTGACTCGCACGCGGACCCGACCCACATCACGTGGGAGGAGTTTGTGGAGGCTTTCAGGGAGTTCCACATCCCGGAGGCGGTGATGGACAGGAAGGCAGACGAGTTCAGGCACCTGAAGATGGGATGCAGGAGTACACCAACCGCTTCCAGGAGCTGATGCGGTGCGCGCCACACGACTCCAACACCGAGAAGAAGAAGATGTACTGGTACCGTAAGGGACTCCACAGAGGGATGGCACACCACCTGGCTGCTCACGACTGTGCTACACTTCACGCCCTGGTGGGCAAGGCGTTAGTCGTGGAAAAGTCGAGGTTGGACTACGTGGAGGTCCGTGGAGAGAAGAGGCAGCGTGCAGACCGTGCAGGGCACCAGGGCTCACACCAGCGACAGAGGTCAGCTCCACCACTGTACCCACCGCAGAGGCAGCGCCCGTACCCGCAGCAGCAGCAGACTCAGTACTCTCAACAGGGTAGAGGACCCACCGGAGGTAGTGGAGGTTCAGGACAGTGGAAGCCCAGGTCGCAGCAACCGCCAGCCTATGACAGCTCTCAGATCACCTGCTACTACTGCCGTCAGCTAGGCCGCAAGTCCACCGTGTGTCCCTAGAAGCTTCAGCAGGGAGGACAGAGCAGGAACACTCAGTACCAGACTCCAGCAAAGCCACTAGCTCCAGGAGGACAGCCCACGCAGAACCAGCAGAAGAGTGCACCACCGCCCACTCGAGGCAGACTGAACCACCTGACCGCGGAGGAGGCAG
This sequence comes from Cenchrus fungigraminus, assembly GCA_036936925.1. NCBI lineage: Eukaryota > Viridiplantae > Streptophyta > Magnoliopsida > Poales > Poaceae > Cenchrus > Cenchrus fungigraminus. The sequence continues at coordinate 55,204,061 of CM072769.1, read as the reverse complement.
CCGTAGCACCAGACGTGGCTCTCGGTGAGTTTTTATTTGATTCAGTTATGGCTACCGTTCTGTTTGACACCGGTGTTCAGTTTTCATACATTTCTACCAAGTTCATAAAAGAAAGGTCATTACCAACTAAGCCCAGACCATGGCCTATAGTTACTAGTTCTCCGCTAGGAGAGAAGCGGAGTACGCTGGAGTGTAGAGGAATGAACATGGTGTTCGAGAAGCAGTTGTTTGTGGCAGACTTGACAGTCTTGGAGTCGACCGGGATCGATGTAATACTTGGGATGGAATGGTTAGCCCAGCACAAAGAATTGATGAACTGCAACCCAGTGTACGTGCAGTTGGAGCACCCCAACGGAGCCAGAGTGTGGATCAAGCCACAGGGCCAGAGGTCGACGCCGATGTTGTGCAACATGAAAGGAAAGAGTTTGGAGGAGATTCCGGTGGTGAGGGAGTACCCCGACGTGTTTCCTGAGGAGTTGACCGAGTTACCACCAGATAGGGACATTGAGTTTGTGATTGAGCTAATGCCAGGCGCTGGACCAGTGGCCAAGAGCCCGTACAGGATATCTGCGGATGAACTCGATGAGCTGAAGAAGCAACTCAAGAAACTGCAAGAGCAAGGGTTTATTCGGCCGAGTGCCTCACCTTGGGGTTCGCCAGTTCTGTTTGTGGACAAGAAGGATGGCACCAACAGGATGTGTGTGGACTACCGGACTCTCAACTCGATGACAATCAAGAACAGGTATCCTTTGCCCAGGATCGACGACTTGCTAGACAGGCTGCGGAAGGCCAAGTTCTTTTCCAAGATTGACTTGAGGTCAGGGTACTACCAGATGAAAATTCGAGACCAGGATATCCCGAAGACAGCTTTCACGACTTGGTACGGCCTGTACGAGTTTGTAGTGGTTTCTTTCGGGCTGACCAACGCCCCGACCTACTTCATGAACATGATGAACAAGGTCTTCATGGAAGAGCTGGACAAGTTTGTGGTGGTGTTCATCGATGACATACTGATCTTCTCATAGACAGCAGAAGAACACGAGGAGCACCTTCGGATTGTGATGGAGAGGCTAAGACAACAAAAGTTGTACACTAAGTTCAGCAAGTGTGAGTTCTGGATGGAGGAAGTTGCTTTCTTGGGTCACGTGTTGTTAGCTGAGGGAATTGCAGCTGACCCTTCGAAAGTGGAAGCAGTTACTAAGTGGGAGCAGCCGCTCGCCGTGACAGATATCAGAAGCTTTCTCGGGTTGGCAGGTTACTACAGGAGGTTCATAGAAAACATCTCCAAGATAGCAAAGCCAATGACAGAGCTATTGAAGAACGACAAGAAGTTTGTGTGGTCAGAGGCTTGTGAGAGGAGTTTCCAGGAGTTAAAGAAGAGGCTCACGACAGCTCCGATTCTTACCCTGCCAGATATCAAGAAGGATTTCGTGGTGTACTGTGATGCCTCGAAGCAAGGATTGGGATGTGTGTTGATGCAAGAGGGCAAAGTTGTTGCTTATGCGTCGAGGCAGCTCAAGAAGCACGAAGAGAACTACCCTACTCACGACTTGGAGCTAGCAGCAGTCGTTCATGCTCTGAAGATTTGGAGGCACTACTTGATCAGCAACAAGTGTGAGCTATACACCGATCACAAGAGTCTGAAGTACTTCTTTACTCAGTCGGAGCTGAACATGAGGCAGAGGAGGTGATTAGAGCTGATCAAGAAATACGATCTGGAGATTCACTACCACCCAGGCAAGGCAAACGTTATGGCTGTAAGTGCAATCAAGCCCTATGAGGGTTTTGGTGATGTTGACCACACAATTAAAGAGCTAATGAGCCTTTGAGTTTATTGTGCAGTACAAGAATGTTTTACAGGTGCAAAAGAAAGAAAGGAGACCCCTCAATTACATGAAGAAGGATACCTATGCTCTTTGGAGAAGTTTATTTATTTTATCTTTTGAATTTGAGTATAGGACAATCCGTACTATCAAGAGGGATACTAATGGTGAGTTAGGGTGGATTCAAGTGCTCATAGAACATCTATCCTAATCCTAACCCATTCCTTGAGGAGAGAGACCTGCTGCTGTTTTGCCCCTGTTGTTTCCTGGTTCGGAGGTTCCGAGTTTATTCTCGGAGGTTCCGACCGTGCGGGCTTCAGTCAGCAGAGGTTTCAGGGTTCGGAAGTTCCGAGATTTTTCTCGGAGGTTCCGGACTTTGAATTTTTGACTGTTACCGTTCTGGATCTGGGGGTATTTATACCCCTTGGTCCCCCAACGGTCACTTCTTCTTTCTCCCCGAACTGAAACAGATTCAAGCTTCATTCTCTCACCTTGCATTGACTCCAAACCTACTCTCTTCCAAATCCTTGCCTTAGCATTGATTGAGAGTGGGGATTCAAGTGAGATTGTGAGCAAAACCTTCCATTCCTAGTTCTTGAGCACTTGGAGAAGTCCTAGCAAGCTTGGTGGATCTATTACTCTTGGAGCCTTGCTCCTAGACGGATAGAGGTTCTTGGATGCTCTCCAACCCGATTTGTGGAAGCTCCAAGGTGTTTGTATTACCCTTTGTGAATCTAGTGGAAAGTCTCCACCTATTACCCAAAGTGATAGGTGTGAGAGAGGAGTTGACCTTTGTGGTCCTTAGCCTTTGTGGCTTCCTCAACAACGTGGACGTAGGCAAGCCTTTGTGGCGAGCTGAACCACGGGATAAATCCTTGTCTCGTGCGTGCTGTGATTTATATTCTTGCTTGTCCATGTTCATGCTTGTTCTTGACTAGATCTATTAGGGTTTGTCTCCGATCTACTTTGTGGTAGCTTCCTAGCTTGTTCTTTGCTTAGAAATCTTCTTGCTAGGTCCTAAGTACCTCCTAGAATTTGGTAGATCTGTTTTTCATCAAGTAATCCGCAGCTTGTTTCATTTTAGCTCTGTTCTGACAGTTCTCGGAAGTTCTGAGTTTATTCTCGGAGGCTGCCTCGTTCGGAGGTTCCGAGAATAATCTCGGAAGTTCCGGACCCTGACAGTTTTTCTGCAGAAAAAGTTTAAATTTGTGTGCAGGCCTATTCACCCCCCTCTAGGCCATATTGCCTCGATCCTTTCAATTGGTATCAGAGCGGGTTATCCTTGCAAACACTTAACCGTGTGAGGATATGGCAAGTGAAGATGACAAGCAAGAGGAGGAGGAATTTGAAGATTTGCCAAGTGAAGTTGAAGGTGATGCCTCGGAGGTAGGCAACACCTCAGCCCAAGAGAAGTTTGACAAGCTCAAGAAGGCAGTCAAAGAAAGCTCCAAGAACAATGGCAAGAAAAGCAAGAAAGAGGACAAGAAGAAAGAGAAAGAAGAAGAAAAGAAGAAAGAGGACAGCAAGCAAGAAAAGAAGAAGAAAAGGAAGAAAGAAGAAAAGAAGAGAAGAAAGAGAACACCTTCACCATCTCCATCACCATCTTCATCATCCTCATCATCATCTTCATCTAGTGAGAATGGAGATGGGGATGACGAGTACTACGGCACAAGAATTCCCAAAAGAACACTCAAGCCCAAGCCCAAGGCCAAGTCAAAGAATGAGTATAAAAGAGTATCCTTTAACTATGATTCTTTGGAGACTAAATCTAAGGATGATATCACTATACCCGTTGGCAAGTTGCCCCAATTTGATGGGACCAACTTTGCTAAATGGAAGCACATGATGAAAGCTTACCTAACCGGTTTAAGTTTGGAGTTGTGGAATATTGTGTGTGTAGGTTTCGATGATCCCGAAGACTTTGAAAACCTCACACCACGTGATCGTCGCAACATTAGGAGAAATGCTCAAGCTACAAGCATACTCCTTAGTGCCTTGAATGCCCAAGAGTACAATCGTGTTAGTGGACTAGAGATTACCAAAGAGATTTGGGACATCCTCCACATTGCTCATGAGGGTGTTGACAAGGTCAAGAAATCCAAGATCAACATATTGATGGCCGAACTTAATAGATTCACTATCTTTGATGGAGAAGGGCCACAAGAGATGTTTGATAGGTTGATGGTCATAGTTGGGAAGATAAGAGGTTTAGGTGGTGATGAGTTGGATGACCACTTTGTTGTGAAGGTGATGTTGGAGGCCTTTGCTCCAAGAAATCCTACTCTAGTCACCTTGATTAGAGAGAAGAAGAGATTTGAGGAGTTCTCTCCAAATGATGTTCTTGGGAGAATTCTTACTCATGAGCTCATGGACAAGGAAATCCAACATAGAAAGAAGATTGGTGAGCTAGAAGCTAAGTTGAACAACTTGAAGGTCAAAGAGGTTGCTCTCCACTCCCACAAGTCAAGCAAGCCCACTACTTCATCCAAGCACTCTACTTCATCCAAGCCCTCCAAGTCAAAATCAAAGAAAGTGGAAGTAGAGAGCTCTACAAGTGACTCAAGTGAAGATGAAGATGAAAGCTCTCATGTTGAGATTGGGGACATGGCTTTGTTCATGAAGACATACAAAAGAGGCTTGAAGAAACAAGGTTACAAATTTGCTAAGAGAAGGTTCCCCAACAAGAAAAAGAGAACTTGCTACAATTGTGGAAGCACCGAGCACTTCATAGCGGATTGCCCAAATGAGAAGAGAGAAAACAAGAATGACAAAGGCAAGGGAAGCTACAAGAAAGATCAAAAACCACATCACAAGAGAAGAAACTATGGTGGAGAAGCTCATATTCGTCATGAATGGAATTCTGGAGATGAGAGCTCTAGTGAAGGAGAAGGGAAGAAGGTTGCAACCGTGGCTATCAAGAAGCTTCCCTCCACTTCAAGGTTGTTCAACAACTTGACCGATGATGAAGAGAGCTCATCCATTCATTGCTTCATGGCCAAGGGTGAGAAGGTAAAAACTCGCTCAAAACCCTCTCCTCCACCTAGTGATGAGTCGGAAATGGACTCTAGTGATGAATCTAGTGATGAGGAAGCAAACCAACTTGTTAGTAAGATGGATGAGCAATCTAGAGATTTTATGGCTAGGTTGATAGTGGAACTAGAGGAAAAACAAGACATTCTTACATCCGAAAGAAGTGAGCTTGAGGCTTTGCGTTTGGAAGTGAGCCAAGCGGAGAGCGTCATAGCTACTCTCAAGGAAGACCTTGCTGCCTTCCAAGCTCAATGTGATTCTCTCAAGTCGAGGAATGAAGAGCTTGAGGAGCAATATAGTCTCCTTTGGAGTAGCACCTCACATCCTTCGAAGGTAAAGGGTGACTCTAGTGCTTCTACTAGCAAGGGCTGTGATAAATGCTTCAATGTTGATCTTGAATCCTATACTACTAATCTTGCTAACATGGAAGCTATGAAAAAGGAAATTGCTAGGTTAAACTCAATCATAGCTAGAGGATGCATGAGTGACGAGAACAAGAAGAGAAAGTTCTCCAAGAGAAAGATGTTGGAGAAAAGTAAGAAACCAGGTTTTGGCTATGTTGAAGGTGGCAAGACCAATGAAAGAAAGATCATCAAGGAAAAAGAGTGCCTAGAATTCAAGAGTACTGGGTTTCTGTTTACCCAGACCCCGGAGGTTCCGAGCTCAAAGCCCGGAGGTTCCGGAGTCTGGAAGCCTCGAGCCACACAGACAGCAGAACTCGGAGGTTCCGAGAAAATTCTCGGAGGTTCCGGGGTCTGCAAAGACAGAACCAAGAAGAAAGGCAAGACTCAACCTCAGCAAGCTTCCAAGGCATCTAACACTCGTTTGCAGGTTCAGAACCATCCAATTATGCCTAGAAGGAACTTGTCCCTCAACAAGAACAAGGCTCATGCATCTAGAGACATACCCCCTAGCTATGTGTTGAGACGCAACAATCGTGGTAAAGTTGTTGCCACATATGTTGGAAATGAGTCTAACATATATGTGAAAAGATCACTATGGGTTCCTAAAATTTTGGTTGCTAACGTTGAAGGCCCCAAGTCAAATTAGGGACCTAAAAGAAGGAACTAAATTGTTTTGTAGGCATACTCCTCTGGTGGATCAAGTTGGGTGCTTGATAGCGGATGTACACATCATATGACCGGAGAAAAGAGTATGTTCTCATCCTACCTCCATTTGGAAGGACCAAGAGAAACTATTGCTTATGGAGGGGATACAAAAGGAGAAGTCATCGGTGTAGGTGATATCCCTATCTCTCAAAAATACTCAATTACAAATGTTCTTCATGTTGATCTGTTGGGTTACAATCTATTATCCGTTTCACAACTTAGCGAGATCGGTTTTGATTGTCACTTTTCGGATAAAGGTGTGTCCATCATAAGAAGGGAGGATTCCTCTATTGTCCTTACGGGTCGCTTGAGGGGGAGGCTTTACCTAGTTGATCTCAACAAAAGTAAGGTTTCTCCCAAGACTTGTTTAGTGGCAAAATCTAGCATGGGTTGGCTATGGCATCGCCGACTAGCCCATGTTGGCATGAGGAACTTGGCCAAACTTTTGAAAGATGAACACATCCTTGGACTAACAAATGTGCATTTTGAGAAAGATAGGATATGTAAAGCATGCCAAGCCGGAAAGCAAGTAGGAGCACCTCACCCACCAAATAGCATTCTCACTACATCAAGCCCGTTGGAGCTCATTCACATGGATCTATTTGGACCGGTGGCCTACATAAGTATTGGCGGTAACAAATATGGCTTGGTTATTGTTGATGATTATTCTCGCTTCACGTGGGTGTTCTTTGTGTTTGACAAAAGTGAAGTACAAGGGAAGGTGAAGACCTTTATAAGAAGAGCACAAAGGGAGTTCGAGCTACCCATCAAGAAAGTAAGAAGTGATAATGGCTCGGAATTCCGGAACACCAATGTTGAAGAATTTCTTGATGAAGAGGGCATCAAGCATGAATTTTCAGCTCCTTATACCCCTCAACAAAATGGGGTGGTTGAGAGGAAGAACCGGACTCTTATTGAGATGGCAAGAACCATGTTGGACGAGTACAAGACTCAAGACATCTTTTGGGCCGAAGCTATCAACACGGCTTGCCATGCTATCAACCGCCTCTATCTTCACAAGTTTCACAAGAAGACCTCCTATGAGCTTATCACCGGTAAAAAGCCTAAGGTGTCTTACTTTAGAGTGTTTGGGTGCAAATGTTTCATTCTAAACAAGAGGTCCCGAACTTCTAAGTTTGCACCAAAGGTTGACGAAGGATTTCTTCTTGGTTATGGTCCAAATGAGCATGCTTACCGAGTCTTCAATCTAACCACCGGGAGGATTGAAGTCACGGTAGATTTGACTTTTGATGAATCTAATGGCTCTCAAGTGGAGCAAGTTGACTTAAATGTTGTAGGTAATGAGAAGCCATCTTGTGAAGCAATCAAGCAATTGGCCATTGGTGATGTTAGACCAGTTGAAGGACAAGAAGAAGATGAGCTACAACAACAAGCTTCAACACCACTCGAAGGGCCTGACCTCACTGGCTCTGCAGAGGTACAGAACCCGGAGGTTCTGAAGAATTCACCGGAGGTTCCGAACACTGCTGCCAGATCGGAGGTTCCGAGAAATGTCTCGGAAGTTCCGGAACCTGGGAGTTCAGCACCAGAAGACACTGCAGGCCAGAATTTTTCTCAGCTTGGAAATGATCATGAAGCTAACCTAGTACCTCAAGCTGATGATGATGAGCAAGAACAACCCCTACACCAACCTCTTGGACCATCACATCCCCGTGTACATCAAGTTATACAACGGGATCATCCCGTTGACAATATCCTTGGGAGCATAAGGAGAGGGGTAACAACACGATCTCGTCTTAAGAATTTTTGCGCATTTTACTCGTTTGTTTCCTCTCTTGAACCTATCAAGGTAGAGCAAGCTCTTGAGGATCCGGATTGGGTGGTGGCTATGCAAGAGGAGTTGAACAACTTTGAAAGAAATCAAGTGTGGGAGTTGGTGGAAAGACCAAAGACGAACATCATTGGCACCAAATGGGTCTTTAGAAACAAGCAAGATGAGTTTGGCATTGTGATTAGGAACAAAGCAAGATTGGTCGCTCAAGGGTACACTCAAGTTGAAGGACTAGACTTCGGAGAAACATATGCACCGGTGGCAAGACTTGAAGCAATACGGTTTCTACTCGCTTTCGCTGCCCATCATGACTTCAAGCTATATCAAATGGATGTCAAGAGTGCATTTCTCAATGGACCACTCTCCGAAGAAGTCTATGTTGAGCAACCACCGGGTTTTGAAGATCTTAAGCGTCCTAATCATGTCTACAAACTCCGTAAGGCGCTCTATGGGCTCAAGCAAGCACCAAGAGCATGGTATGAATGTCTTAAGGATTTCTTGCTCAAGCAAGGCTTTGAGATAGGCAAAGCTGATGCTACTCTCTTTACTAGAAAAGTTGATGGTCATATCTTTGTGTGCCAAATATATGTCGATGACATAATATTTGGTAGTACTAATGAAACTTTTTGTGAAGAGTTTAGTAGGGTGATGACAAAGAGGTTTGAAATGTCCATGATGGGTGAGCTCAAGTTCTTTCTTGGATTTCAAATCAAACAAGCAAAGGAAGGGACGTTCATATGTCAAACCAAGTACACAAGGGATATGCTTAAGAAGTTTGACATGGACAAGGTAAAGCCCATCAAGACTCCAATGCCTACCAATGGACACATGGACCTCAATGAAGAAGGGAAATCCGTGGACCAAAAGGTATATCGCTCCATGATCGGTTCTCTTCTTTACTTAGGTGCATCTAGGCCGGATATTATGCTTAGTGTGTGCATGTGTGCTAGATTTCAAGCTAACCCGAAAGAGTGCCATCTCATGGCCGTAAAGAGAATCTTGAGATATCTAGTGCATACCCCTAACCTTGGCTTGTGGTATCCTAAGGGCTCCACTTTCGATCTACTTGGCTATTCGGATTCCGATTATGCCGGTTGCAAGGTAGATAGAAAGAGTACATCGGGGACTTGCCAATTCCTTGGTAGGTCTCTAGTGTCTTGGAGTTCTAAAAAGCAAAACTCAGTAGCCCTTTCCACCGCCGAGGCCGAGTATGTTGCAGCCGGCGCTTGTTGTGCTCAACTACTTTGGATGAAGCAAACCTTAAAAGATTACGGATGTCACTTTACCCATATCCCACTTTTGTGTGACAATGAAAGTGCCATAAAGCTTGCAAACAACCCCGTAAGCCATTCTCGCACAAAACATATAGACATCCGTCATCACTTCTTGAGAGACCACGAAGCCAAAGGAGATATCGCTCTAAGTCATGTGAGCACCGACAAACAACTAGCCGATATCTTCACTAAACCTCTCGATGAGTCAAGGTTTTGTAGTTTGAGGAATGAGCTAAATATTCTTGATTCTCGTTGCGTGGCTTGACCTCTAGCATGCCTTGGTTGTTTGCTCCATATTGTTGACATTCTCTGAAAATTTTGTTTGAAAAAGCTTTTGTGAAAATTTTATTTTAAAAAGTGCTTCAAAATCTATTTTCATATCCCTAACTTGTCTCAAGTGGCTATAGTTGTGTGTGTGATTGCTTGTTTTCTAGCCACTTGAGTCAAGGATACCATGACCTAAGGATCTCAGTTGATAAAAGGTTCAAAATCTCAAAAGGAGTGAAAGTTAACTGTCTCTGGAATTCAAGTTTCGGAAGCTCCGAGAAAATCTTTGGAGGTTCCGAGCCTCGGAAGCTCTGAGAAAATTTTCGGAACTTCCAATCTTTATAAAACTCAGCATTCAGTTCGTCAGAAGTACAGTTAGAGGGAATCAAGCATATTCTAGGGAATATTCTTTTACCTTAGGGTTAACCCATCCTTTCCCTTATCACCGCGCGGTTAATCTCAGATTCACTTTTTACCGCGACCCTCTCTCTCTTTCTCTCTCTCGACGGCGCCCGCACAGTTCTCCACTCTCCACCGCCGCGTCGCCGCCGCCGTACTTCCTCGCCGCCGGTGACCGTGATCCTCGTGCGTCCCGCGTGCGAGGCTGCGCATCTCTCCTAGTCGGCAGGCCACGGAAGCAGAAGATGGAGGGGGAGCCGCTCGGGGTCTGACCTAGATCCGGTGCTGTTCCACTGAAGATTGAAGGAGGAAGACGTCTTGATCTTCATCAACTCTCTCCTTCCTCGCCGATTCTTTTGTGCAAGCAGAGGGGACAACATTGCACCGCCTGGACCCGATCCAGCGAGTTGCTCCTCCTCAGCGCCACCAGACCACTTCGTGATCTGGAGGGGACCTCTGGTCTATGTTCCCTGGCGTCAAAAGCTTCACAATCACATCGGCTTTCATCTCCTTCCCTTTGATTCAAGGTAACCCTAACCTTAATTTCCAGATCTGTCGGTTATCTTAGGGTTCTAGGTCTTGTAGTATACAGATGCTATCCTGTGCCTTGTTTTGGATGATGTGATGCGTGTGTTAATTGGATTCAGTTGAAAATTGAATCAAAGTGCAGAATGCAGTAAGGTTCAAAGAGTCTCGGAGGTTCCGAGAAAATTCTCGGAGGTTCCGAACTCTGTAACCAACTGTAGGTTGATTTTGATTCAAAGTTCCACTGAGTTCCAATCCACGTGCAGCACCTCATCCTATCTCTATCTTAGTTCAATTCCATCTAGTTTGCTTCCATTGGTTAAGTTTCAGTTGAAGGTTGAATCAACAAACTATCCTCTGTCAGTGCCCAAACCTCAGAGGTTCTGAGAAAATCCTTGGAGGTTCCGAAGTCTGTACTGACAAAAGACAGTCTGTGATTCAAAATTCCACTGAATCTTAATCAATTGAACTTCATTTTCTATCTGTGATCCTCAGTCTTTATCTATCATGATCTATTCCTTATCTGTTGCCTACACCCTTTCTGGCAGATGTCTGGAACCCCTGGTGACAAGACCTATGCCAAGAGGCAGAGGCAGCCATTTGAGAGTCCTGCTGGAGAGAGGGCTTTCAAGATAGCAGCAAGGGAAGCTACAGCTGGCAGTGGCAGCAGAGGAAAAGCTACACCCAGAAGAGGCAAAGGGGGCAGCCTGTCATGGGGAAGGGGATCTGGATCTGCAGCACATGTTGAAGATAATGGGGGAATGGAAGGGAAAACCATTCCCATTGAGCTTGAAGATGACATGTTGCTTGGGGAGATAGACTCAACTTACTTGAAGTATCACAAGGTGCTGCTCAAGAGACACCCTCCTACCAAATATGATAACTCTGCGTACATTGAGCACACCAACTATGATGGGGCAGGATACCTAGTCAAGAAGGCCAGAGAGGAGAACCCATATGAGAACCCCAAGATGGCTGCCATAGACTATAGGTTCTGGTCAGTCTTCCACTTCAAGTTCTATGAGACAGTGCTGAACACCAAGATGAAGCTGATCAAGATGAAGTGGATTGATTTCACTCATTTGGAGGCAGCAGAATAGGCAGAGAAGTCAGATGTGCTTGATCTGGTAGATAAGTACAAGATGAGGGACATAATGAGCTTCAAGTATGACTGGAACATTGAGGTGCTGGCTCAGTTTCATGCCACCTTCTTTTATGACGACAGCCAGGAGACTATACACTGGATGACAGAGGGGGTACACTACAAAGTGGACTTCACCACCTTTGCAAGGCTCTTTGGTTTCAGCAAGGATGATAGGGAGGCTGAGGTGATTCATTTTGAGCAGCATATGAATCACAAAAGGATTGCCTCAGCTTATGAGTATGATGAGCTTGCAGATGGGTCCACTACTGCTCTAAAATCTATGTACTATGTGCTCAACAACATGTTCAGAGAGACAATTTACCCTAAAGGAGGAAGTGACTCAACCAGTCTCAGAAGGTTTGCTCCAAATCTGATTGCTAGGTTGCTGCCTGGGGCAAAGCCCTTCTCAGTCAGCAAGTTCATCTGGTTCAACCTTGTGGAAGTGACTGAGAGTGGCAAGTGTAATCTGCCTTATGCTCCCTACATCATGTACTTGATTGAGATGGTTTCAGGAATCAGTTTCAAGAAGGATGTGGAGCATGCATCATATCAAGTCAAGCAGTGGCAGCATCAGAAGAAGCCACAAGTGGTTGAGGAGTACATCTTGAAGAAAGCAGGGTCTGAGCAGCAAGAGGGTGAAGAGGGACCTAGCAGGGCACCTATGCCTGCTGGTCTGCACAAGTTGAGGGGCATGGTGAGGGACACCTGGAGGTTTTGCAACTGGACAGCAACTCAGATGCATGAGCTCAGGGAAGACATGAACAGGTTGCTAAAGCATCAGGGGCTGTCCTTCAATGCCATGCTCCCTCCTCCACCTATCTTCCCAGATTTTCCAGAATACACCACTAGTGAAGATGAGGGTGAGAAGGACACTGACAGTCCACTGGCTGGGAGAAATGTGCCTGCTGCCCAATCTGAAGAAGAAGAAGACATTGAGCCACTAAGTGCCAAGATGGCCAGACTGAAGAAAGAAGCTGCTGGGAAGAAAGCCATGGGATCTTCCTCTGCTGGCAGAGCAAGAAGGAAGGCAACTGCTGGAAGACCTGTCAGAAGGCCTGTTGATATCTCTTCTGGTTCTGGTTCTGACTTTGGGTCTGACAGTACTGTTCCTGAAGCTGAGGTGGAAGACTCTGACTTCAGTGATGAGGAGTGATTCCCTGCAAGTCCTACTTTAACTTCCTCTCTTCTTTTCTTCCCTTTTTGTTAACTGTTGACAAAGGGGGAGAAGCATGAAGATTGAGATGATCTGTGGTAGCTGGCTGGCTAACAAATTCTTTTGTTCTTTTGGTGAGATGAGAGTGCTAACTATTCTCTCATGAACTCCTGGTGGTCATTTGTTGATGAACTTCTGTAAACGTTTTAAGCTTGCCTCTGTTGGCAAGCATGGTCTGGTCATGGTCAAACTGTGGGATGTGAAAACTTTAAAACTTTTGTGTGATGTGTGTAATAGGGCTAGATGTGCTGGTTGTTTCCATATTTATCTAGCTGCTATTTCTGTTATGTTGATGCATTGCCTGTGTATGCTGAATGTTGGAGTGTCCGTTGCAGACCTCGGAGGTTCTGAGAATTTTTCCGGAGGCTCAAACTCCTGGAGGTTCCTAAAACTTTCTCGGAGGTTCCGAACTCTGTCAACAGATAACTCTCTGAGTGTATTAACATGTCATATGCATCACGCCCTATCTGTTACACTTCTTTTGCACCCCTCGATGATTTGAGTACAACATATCCTGTCACTTTACTCACAATGTATGCAATTCATATGTCATATGAGACATATCACTCTATTCAAAAGGGACATGCATACATTGAGGGGGAGACTTGTATTCAAATCATCAAAAGCTCAATCTTTCAAATTAAATTGTAAACTTTAATTGGGTTGTCAACATTTACCAAAAAGGGGGAGATTGTAAGTGCAATCAAGCCCTATGAGGGTTTTGGTGATGTTGACCACACAATTAAAGAGCTAATGAGCCTTTGAGTTTATTGTGCAGTACAAGAATGTTTTACAGATGCAAAAGAAAGAAAGGAGACCCCTCAATTACATGAAGAAGGATACCTATGCTCTTTGGAGAAGTTTATTTATTTTATCTTTTGAATTTGAGTATAGGACAATCCGTACTATCAAGAGGGATACTAATGGTGAGTTAGGGTGGATTCAAGTGCTCATAGAACATCTATCCTAATCCTAACCCATTCCTTGACGAGAGAGACCTGCTGCTGTTTTGCCCCTGTTGTTTCCTAGTTTGGAGGTTCCGAGTTTATTCTCGGAGGTTCCGACCGTGCGGGCTTCAGTCAGCAGAGGTTTCAGGGTTCGGAAGTTTCGAGATTTTTCTCGGAGGTTCCGGACTTTGAATTTTTGACCGTTACCATTCTGGATCTGGGGGTATTTATACCCCTTGGTCCCCCAACGGTCACTTCTTCTTTCTCCCCGAACTGAAACAAATTCAAGCTTCATTCTCTCACCTTGCATTAACTCCAAACCTACTCTCTTCCAAATCCTTGCCTTAGCATTGATTGAGAGTGGGGATTCAAGTGAGATTGTGAGCAAAACCTTCCATTCCTAGTTCTTGAGCACTTGGAGAAGTCCTAGCAAGCTTGGTGGATCTATTACTCTTGGAGCCTTACTCCTAGACGGATAGAGGTTCTTGGAAGCTCTCCAACCCGATTTGTGGAAGCTCCAAGGTGTTTGTATTACCCTTTGTGAATCTAGTGGAAAGTCTCCACCTATTACCCAAAGTGATAGGTGTGAGAGAGGAGTTGACCTTTGTGGTCCTTAGCCTTTGTGGCTTCCTCAACAACGTGGACGTAGGCAAGCCTTTGTGGCGAGCTGAACCACGGGATAAATCCTTGTCTCGTGCGTGCTGTGATTTATATTCTTGCTTGTCCATGTTCATGCTTGTTCTTGACTAGATCTATTAGGGTTTGTCTCCGATCTACTTTGTGGTAGCTTCCTAGCTTGTTCTTTACTTAGAAATCTTCTTGCTAGGTCCTAAGTACCTCCTAGAATTTGGTAGATCTGTTTTTCATCAAGTAATCCGCAGCTTGTTTCATTTTAGCTCTGTTCTGACAATTCTCGGAAGTTCTGAGTTTATTCTCGGAGGCTGCCTCGTTCGGAGGTTCCGAGAATAATCTCGGAAGTTCTGGACCCTGACAGTTTTTCTGCAGAAAAAGTTTAAATTTGTGTGCAGGCCTATTCACCCCCCCTCTAAGCCATATTGCCTCGATCCTTTCAATGGCAGATGCACTGAGCAGAAAGTCCTATTGCAACAACTTGATGGTGAGGCAGGAGCAACGAGCGCTTCACAACGAGCTAGAGCAGTTTCAGCTTGAGATTGAGGAGCAGGGACAACTCAACGAACTTCAAGTGACCTACGACCTGGAAGGAAGGATTCAGGAGGCACAGAAAGCTTGCAAAGAGGTTGGAGCTATTCGAGAGCTGATGTTGGAAGGCAAAGTTGAGGACTACCGGATCGATGAACAAGGAACCGTGTGGTTGAAGGATCGGATCTGTGTCCGGTAGGACAAGGAACTTCGAGAGCAAATTCTGAGAGAAGCTCATGATTCAAGGTACTCCATTCACCCAGGCAGCACAAAGATGTACCAAGACTTGAAGCAGAGGTTCTGGTGGAAGGATATGAAGAAGGACATAACTTACCATGTGGCCTGTTGTGACACTTGCAGCAGAGTGAAGATTGAGCACCTGAAGCTGGCAGGGCTGTTGAAACCGTTGGAAATCCCTCAGTGGAAGTGGGACGACATTTACAAGGACTTTGTAGTGGGATTGCCCCGTTCACCTAGGGGACACGACTCGGTGTGGGTCATCGTGGACCGCTTGACCAAGGTGTCACACTTTGTGCCAGTGAAAGCAACAGACACAACTGATCAGTTGGCAAACCTGTACGTGGATCACATACTCAGACTACACGGAGCCCCGAGGAGCATAGTGTCAGACAGAGGGCCCCAGTTCGTGGCAAGGTTCTGGAAGAGCTTCCATGCAAGGATGGGAATCACACTCAGCTACAGCATAGCTTACCACCCTTAGACCGATGGACAGACCGAGAGAGTCAACCAGACCTTGGAAGATATGCTCAGAGCTTGTGCCCTCACCTACGACACCGATTGGGAAAGCAATTTGTCCTACGCAGAATTCTCGTACAACAACAGCTACCAGGCAAGTCTTCAAATGTTACCTTTTGAGGCCCTTTACGGGAGGAAGTGCAGAACACCCCTGTTGTGGTCAGAAGTTGGAGAGAGGATGATCTTTGGGCCGGATATCCTCAAGGAGGCTGAGGAGAAAGTGGAGAAGATCCGGGAGAACTTAAGGATTGCCCAGAGTAGGCAGAAGAGTTACGCAGATCGTCACCGGAGAGACTTGTCGTTCAACAGAGGAGATTTCGTCTACTTGAAAGTGTCACCCACGAGAGGAACTAAGAGGTTTGCTGTGAAAGGAAAGCTTGCCCCGAGGTATGTGGGACCTTACCAGATCACCGGGAGAGTTGGGAAGCTCGCCTGTAGACTAGCCTTACCAGAGGAGTTGTCAGCTGTGCACCCCGTGTTCCACGTGTCACAGTTGAAGAAGAGTGAGAAGGAGGTGGAAGCAAAGCAAGTTCCGATTGAGATACTCGACCTGCAGAACACCCTGGAGTATGCAGAGTACCCAGTGAAGATCTTGGACAGGGCAACAAAGGAAACCGGGAGGACCACCATTCCTTACTGCAAGGTGCCACACGGAGCGAGAAGCAACCTGGGAGAAGGAAGCCGACCTCAGGAGAGAGAATTTCCTCACTTGTTCGAGGGAGAGGATGGAGCTTAATTCTCGAGGACGAGATTCCCGGTGGTGTGGGAGAATGTAACAACCCAGAAAATTTGAAGTATGAAAATGTGTGAAAATTTGAACTTTTGTTTATTTGATGAAGTGTCACCATAATTTAAAACCCTTTCTAGCCTCTCACCTAAATTCTATATAAATAAAATCGAAACATAAAAATATAAATTCAAAATATGGTAAAAGTAAGTGATTTGGATTTTTAACTGGATTTATTTGAGTGTGTTTTGAATTTGAATAAATTCAAATTCAAATATAAAGTTTAAACTATATCCAAACTATATTCAAAAACCCTTATACTAATCTGGGCCAGCTAATAGTCTCTATAGTCTGCTCGTGCACCTCCATCTCTTAGCCCATGAGCACCTAAACACCCTGACTCACCACGCGGCCCACCTAAGTGGCGCAGCTCAGCCCGCGGAGCTCCCTGCCGTCCTTGTCTCACAGACAGGTGGGACCGCAGCCGGCGCCCTGCTCATCTTCCACCCTTGGCCGTTTGACCAGGCGCACCGCCCCGCCCCGCCGCGCCGCACCGCGCGCCCGTGCGCCAGACCGCACCGACCCGCCGAGCTGGCGCGCACGCTAAGGCCGCATGCACGACCAGTTGGCCCACGCCCTGACCCTCAGCTATTTGCTTCTTTGCCCTTGCGCAAACGCACACGCCAAGCAACCCGCCACTCCAGCGCGTTGCGCCTTCGCCGGCAAGGCAAAGGGGAGGGAGCAGCCGAGCCCCACACGGTTCCCTGGTCCCCTTGGCCGCGCACGCACTCAAAAACCCCAAGGCCAAGCCCCAATTGGCCTTCTCGCCATTTGGGGGAAACTATTCCCCATTCTCTGTTCCATCGCCGCAAGAAGGGAGAAGGGGGAAAAGAGGGAGAAGGGAGGAGGAAGAAGAAGGGGAGGTGCGTCGCCGCCGCGCCGTCTCGCTGAAGCCGGAGCCCCCAAGACCGGCGCCGCCCGTGAAGAGGAAGAGCCCGTCCGCGTCGAGCCACCGCCGGAGCAGAGCAAGACCGCCGCCGTGAACATCGCCGTCGCTACACCAACGCGCTCGTCACGGCCACGTCTTCACCTCCGCCTCAACGTGAGCCTCTCCACGTCCTTGCTCTTCCCTTCGCCTTGGTTTGCCTGTGATGTCTCGCCGGCCTTCGAGCCGAGCTTCGCCGCACGTACACCGCCGCGGCGCACCCCAACGTCGCGCCGGCCATCGCCACCCTTTCCGCTGTGCTGTCACGCATCCGTGTCCGGCCTTCGTGTCGTGGTTATCTTTGCAGGTGCCTCGCCGCTGTGCCGCTTCGCCGCGTCGAGCGCCGCGGCTCTGGAACACCAGATGCCCACACGCCGACCGGGCGTGACGCGACAGGGAGTAGCCCTGCGCGCCCACGCACTTGCCAGGCCGAGCGCGCTCACACGCTAAGCCGCAGTAGCCGCGCGCGCTTGCTTTCTTGTTTGGCCGTGCATACGTCGCCGTGCGCCGCCGCCGCACTTCACGCCGAGTTGCGCCTCGCCGCGCCGCCGCCGCGCGCTGAGCCGGCCCTAGGGGTCCCCGCCGGGAACCCGGCTGCGCTGTGAAGCTGTGGTGCTAGCGCCGCTCTGCCGCACCACTTCCGCTTGGAAACTGCCAACGCTGCCGCCGCTGCTTGCCGCGCGCCGTGTCGTCACCACCGCGCCGTGCCGAGCTTCTCGCCGTCGCACCGCGCGTCGCCCACACGTGCTCAATCCCAGGGCCGTGACCGCGCCAAACTTACCACGAGAACCTAGAGCACCCCCCATATGCTTGCACGAGCACTAGGACCATCACCGCTGCAAATCGCCGCTCGCCGTCGCCGTCGGACTCGCGCCGGGGCGCGCCGATGCGTGCGCGCGAGGCGGAGGGGCACCCGTGCGCCCCAGAAGTCCCCAGGGATCTCCACCGGACTTTTCCGGTGGAAGTCTGAAGGGGAAATGGGCCGACTAGCCCACTAAGGCCCAACTCGGCCCCTTTTCCATTTATTCAGTGAACCCCGATTTTAACTCAGGGACCTCTTCTGGACTTTGCCCATTTGGCCCAATGGGTTGAGACAATTGGGCCGAATCCGGCCCACTAACACTTTCGGCCCAATAAGGGCCCACTAACCTGTGACGCAGACGTCATGCTGACGTCATCACCTATCTTCAAAAAAAAATCCTTTCTGATATATAAATGAATTTGAAAATTAATTTATATATCCTTAAACCTTTGAAAATTCATAACTAGTTATTTATAACTCCGAAAAATATGAAACCAGTTTCATTATTTTTCTAAAAATGAGACGGTGCTGTTTGTAGCTAGTTTGAATCTTTTCGAATCTTTTAAGATTGGGTTTCTTTGAATTTATGCATAGATGTTTGCTGGTAATTTAGCGTCTCGTATCTCGTGCTGCACAGACCCGAGCTACGAACCGGAGGAGGCCTACGACCCCGACTTCAACCCAGATCAGGACTACGGACGCCAGCCAGGTGTCATGTCACTCCCAACCATATAGATCCTATGCATGCTTTAGTTGCTAGTGCTTAATTACTATTTATGCATGTTTGAAAATTGCATAGACAATTGTTAGCCATGCCTTGGAACTGTTTAATCCTGTCCTTGATATACCTACCTTTGGAACTAGCTACAGACCCCTAGCTAGTTCCTGGCTCTATACATCCATATATTTTACCCTTAGTTATGGATGGATCTCATGTTGGACCAAGGTTGGGATATCTCGGTATTCTGGCGTGTGTTTTGGGTGAGTGTGTATCCTTGACGTGTTACCGCGGAAGCGAGCCGCTTTGGTTACTTGTGAACGCCTGTCTAGGGGAGATGCAACCTGGCCTCCCGCCCTAGCGGCGTGTCGGACGGTGGGAGTTGGTGAGTGCTCGCTCTTGCAATTAAGGACCGATCGACAGTTTAACCATGAGCTTTGGGCTATTTTCGCTCAAACCGTTCACCTTGTTATGGGCGGGGTTCGGTCCGAGAACTAGTATGTGGATGGCATCCAGCCTGTAGGCGGATCGGTGTGATCGTGTGAGGGGGACGGGTTATACCACCCGAGTAGACGTCGCCCCGGCTCCTCCGGGGAAGGTTTCACAGCTTCGAGGCCCTGCTGGCAAGTTTCGCGCCCCAGTCAGGACGAGTCAGGCTCGGAGAGGCAGGAGAGTGCCGTCCACTGCTAGGTCTCCGGCCGTTAGGTAGAGAGGTGGATCGGGGGCACCCGATTCTGCTCTACTCGGCGGGTCCAGTTGTACAACCTCTGCAGAGTGTTAAACCTATAGCTATAGTCCGTGTCCACTGGTATGGACAACCCACGGTTCTGTTACTCTGGCTAGTCTCTTCTTGTGCTGCTTTCTCTCCCCTGTGTGTGTGAGCCCGGCTTCATGCCGTTGAGACGTGGGGATAGGAGTTGGTGACCCCACGTCGCAGATGAGAGTGGGATGCTGTGTATCGGTTGTGATCCAGTGCTTGGTGTTCTTTCCTTGTTTGGGGAGATGACCCCGGAGGCGTTGTCCTCGGAGGTGTGGATCTCCTCAAAGATGGTGACCTCTCGGCTTTTCTGCAATCCTTGAAGTTGCTACTGCTGCTTGCATAACCTTCTACAGCCACAAATAGAATTACTCATGCATACTAGAATTATTCTCTTTTGCTTATGCTCTTTGTTGGGAAGCTGACATGACCTACTCGCTTATCGAGTAGATGACGGGTTTTCAAACCAGGAGCCGGTCTACGACTTTGAGCACAATGGATGGGAGGACTGAGGCTCGTCCTACACTCGAGCTTGCCTTTGGGAGATGGAGTCTTCTTCGCTACACGAGAGCCGCTGCGTAGATGTTTACTCTATTTGATTCAGTCCTGTTGGACTTGTACCTGGCATGTGCCGTAATGCTGTACCCAGATGCTTAATTAATATATTATTATGTGGATCTTCGTATATTGCTTTCTGTTGAACGGTTTTCTTTACTTTCTGAGACAGGGATATGCACGTGATAGCCTCCTGGGACTATCACCGAGGTGCAGGGATCGGGTTCCCTTCTTCGGAAACCCGGTTCTTTTCATAACACATGTGGATTGGAATGGAAAATGAACTAATTTGCCCCTAGCCATTTACATGTGTATCCCTTTTTCATGGTTCTTAGTGTCCGTAAGGTTGTCGTAATGTTTACTGTTTGTGTTCTATTCTATTCTCTTTCACTTAAAAAATAGTTTTGCAAGTGTCCATATCTAGAGGATTCAAATGTCTTTATGATGTTGTCCTGTTACAGGAAGTGGAGGCATGGACAATATATTTAGCCCCAGGAGGCTGAGCAGGCAGAACAGTTTTGGTGGTATAGGCACTCCTAGGACTCCAACTATGCAAGCGATTGCAGATGCTATGGGATCGAAAAACACACTAGAAGCAACCATTTCTTCATTGCAAGTCGAAATTTCTGAATCCAAGGCTAAATGTGCGGCACTGATTTCCCAACCATGCAACACCGAAGGTCAGAACCGCACCGAGGATATCAGGAAACTGAACGCAAAGCTCAAGAGCATGCAATCGTTGGTGACACGGTTGAGAACTCTGATCTGAGTTTGTACATAGGTTTTTGTGTACAGTACACAAGGTTGTTCTGTCCAAATCTTGGAAGTGGCCAATGCTGCAGTTCCTGGTGGCTGATTCAGTTATTCTTTTTGTGTACATTTATATATGTTTCTTGGGGTGAGGGTGTATAAAGGTAGAGGGGGTGGACTAATGAGTTGATAGGCAGCTGGAAGGAAATTTTGTAGGAAACTGAAAGGATGCTTTGTAGCACTGCATCATGATCAAATGGGTCATTAGGAGTGCATCACTTATGATTTGTATTGTTGTATGTATAATATAATGTGCAGAGAGCTTTTGGCGCATTAACGTTTTGTTTGTACTGTCGAATTTTGTAGATTCATCCAAATGACTGTGATATGAACTTGTTACTATGCAATGGTTATGCCCTTGTTTTTTTCCATGTGATATGTACTTATCCGATTGTATGGTCATGCACCCCTTTTAAAAAAATCATTCCGATTTTTCCTTATTTTTTGCAACCTTTTTTTATTTTTGCACATTATTCCAAAATTTTCCCCACATTTTTCTCGATTTTCCAGATTTTTTAATCATTTTAATTTATTTTCACTTTTTCTGATTTTCCCTTTAAAAAACTATTTTCCCATATTTTCTGTTTTTACAAATTTTAAAAATTATTTTTATTTTTCCTGAATTTTAATGCTATTTCAATTTTTTTCACTTTTCTGATTTTTTAAACCCATTATTGCACACAAGGGCAAAGTTGTCTTTACACACCCTCTAACACCTCTGTTAACTCTCCATCCATCCAAAATGACACACGCGTAAATGAACTTCGAGTGCATGACACACAGGTGTCTGGGAACTTTTTCATAGCATGTAGGTAACTGACAACTTCATAATATCATGTACGTAAAAGACTCTCATTTAAACCCTCTTTGGTTCACACCATGTGGCAGCATGTAACAAGTAGAAATAACGCGCACCACAGTCGAGCACTGGCCTTTCCACCCCCAACCGCGCGGCCGCAGCGCAGCGAAATGGCCAGCGAAACCCCCAGCCGGCCGCCCGGCCCACTTGCCAGCGACCCACCCCGCCCGGCCGCGTGGCCGCCACGCCCCTCGCCCCCAGCGGCCAGCGGCCAGATTTCAAAATAACTAACCAGGGTTACCCCCGACCGGACCCTGTGGTCAGTTCCTGTCCTGCGATATTCCCAGCCCAAACGGCCAGAGAGATAATCCCGTCGCCTCCGGCCGCCACCACCAACCCCGCCTGCGCCGCGCTCCGTGCTCCGCCTCCGGGTTTATTGATCTAGCTAGCCCACCACCCACTTGCCTCCATGTATAAAGCCGCCTCCGCCCGCTTCCTCCTCAGATCCCTCCCCACCTCCACCGCGCCCGCCTCCGTGCCCGGCAAGTCCCGCCTCGCCGCCTCCGCCGCCGCACGCCTCGCCCTCCCGCGTCCCCGCGTCGCCGGGCACGCTCGCACCGCCGCGGCCGCCGCCGCCTGGAGGTGGTCCGGCACCGGGCCGCGCTGCTTCGCCGGCGCCCGGGCGCAGATCGGGTCCACCGTGCCCGCCGTCGAGCGGCTCCAGCGCAGGATGGCCACCCAAGGTGCATCGTCCGCCTTATGGATACGGGTCGTGTGCTTGTCACGGGCGGGGGTGCGATCTGGGTGACGCGGACGCGGTTGGCCCCTGCCTCGTTGCGCCCGCCGTTTACTTGCTGTTGTGCTCCAGTTTGAAATTCGGAGGGTTTTGGGCTGGAATTTTGTGTCGATCGATGCAGCCGGCGACGTGTCACCGCGGAGCTCCGGATTAGAGTTCGGAGATGCGGCGCTCACTTCGCTTCGCGTCGTGTCTCGGTTTTGTTTTGTGGGGGCTGCCACCTTTCCTCATCACCCTCTTTTCACAAATCCTGTATGCCTAAACTTGCATATGCCCATTAATATATCGTTCAGGCCGGCTTCTTGCCTGCCGTAGTTGTCCTCAAAAAAGTAGATGATCAATCGAGTGAAGCGCGATGTGATGGGTAGATGCGTTCGAGGGAATGGATAGCGGATCCGGTGGCGGCCAGCTGGCTCATTTTCGTTTCCGCGCCGATTCGTCCGGTATGTGTTTGCAGGTGTTATCCGAAGAGATCGTGTTGGGATCGGTGGCGAATAGATTCCTCCTTTCACCTTTTGTTTTGCCTTGAGATTCGAGATGGATATTCTGCTACTTTCTTTTCGTTGTTGCTTTCACTTGGGTTTGTTAGAAGTACGCAGAATCACCGCGCTATCTGTGCGGCTGTGCCATATCATCTGACAGTTTGCACTCAGCTTAGTTTGCTTCTATGTCGTAGTGCAAAGCTGGAACAGAGCTGGAGCTCAGGGGGTGATGGTTTGTAATTTGTTAGTGTGATTTTTTCTGGCTACTACTAATTCGTTTGGTGGGTACTGATTTGATCAGAGGAGGAGCTGGTAGTTGGGCAGTGATTTCATGCTTGTTTTGTTTCCCTTGTGGTTGTGGCTTGATTGCTTCTGTCTGGAACACCTTATATGAATCAATTGACTCTTTCATTGGTGTTTCCTAGGATTGACGTACTATAAGGAGGGATAACATTCATGTGACTGTCTATTAGTTGGGATTTGTATAACATGATGACTGAATTGATGTCATTATTGTCTGTCTGTTTTGACTTTAGTATATATCCAATAAATAGTTAAAAGTCTTGTTTGTGGATTATGATCATGTGTCTTTATTATTTAAGTAGCCACTAGTCTCATTTGCATATGTTAAGAATTTCTATATCTGGTTATTTTTAATGAACCACCAACTTGATGACTGATTCAGTTGACTTTGAATCTGTTTCTATACACACAGTATCTCACTTCACTGTTAAGTGCATCAGCCATCAGGGGAAATGAAACTTAATAGTTTATGGCATGAGTAATTTATCATTGAACATGCACTATTAGCAATTTGTTTATGCACTATTAATCATGTTGCTTTACATTGCTTCAGCAACTGAACATGCCTTCAAGAATATTCTGACCAGCCTCCCTAAGCTTGGAGGTGGTGAATACGGAAAGTTCTACAGTCTTCCTGCGCTAAATGATCCAAGGATTGGTAATTTCTCTGCTTACACTTTAATACATGTTTGTTTCTGTTAGAGTATAAGTGAATTGCCATCTTTCCCTATCAGCTTAAGCCTTTGGGTTGAACTGGTTGGTGCATGCAACTCAATATGGTATCAAAGCCAGAGGTCTCGAGTTCGAATCCTGGCGGACGCGTTAATTAAAATAATTACAGCCCCACTCCAATATCCACGTATGCGGCCTGGGGGAGCCTACACGTGAGGGGGAGTGTTAGAGTATAAGTGAATTGCCCACCTTTCCCTATCAGCTTAAGCCTTTGGGTTGAACTGGTTGGTGCATGCAACTCAATAGTTTCCCTTTATTTTGGTTGCTGCCAATTTACATACTTAATTTTGCTGTGCATGTTGAGTGTGATTTTAGCAACCTAAACTGTGGAAAGTTATAGTACATGCTTAATATTGTTCGAGTCCATCACTTCCAGTCAACCTGAGGGTTTATTTGCCAGATTCTTTTTCTTTCTATTACTCAGTGATCCAGATTATTAGAAATGTAATAGCAACACAATTTTGTGCTCCTTGAGAAATCATGTTTCCACATTAAATTTGAACTTGCAAACGTTTTACATGAGAACACATCAAATTGGCAACTCCCTAGTCATATTGTTTGTATTTCTATCAATGCAAAGGTTTGTAACTGTGCTATTAAATAATAAATTTTCTATTGCTGTTACTGAATGCATA
Source organism: Cenchrus fungigraminus (assembly GCA_036936925.1). Lineage (NCBI taxonomy): Eukaryota > Viridiplantae > Streptophyta > Magnoliopsida > Poales > Poaceae > Cenchrus > Cenchrus fungigraminus. Next base: position 55,179,520 of record CM072769.1, on the reverse strand, counting down.
TCATGTCTTTTATTTTTATTTACTGAATACAAGTTTCTTTTTTGTGATCTATCAGATAAACTGCCGTACTCCATCCGTATTCTTCTCGAGTCGGCTATCCGCAACTGTGATAACTTCCAAGTTACCTCGAATGACGTTGAGAAAATCATCGATTGGGAAAACACATCTCCAAAGCTGGCTGAGATACCATTTAAGCCAGCACGTGTTCTTCTTCAGGTTTTCATTGGCAACATCACAAATTATCTCCTCTATTTCTCAATGCCCTTTGCTCACCATTGACATAATAATTTCCTTAGGACTTCACTGGAGTTCCAGCTGTTGTTGATCTTGCAGCTATGCGTGATGCAATGGCCAAGCTGGGAAGTGATGCCAACAAGATCAACCCATTGGTATGTAAATCTTCTCTCATTGCTATCTGAAAACCAAATGACATAACTTGGTATGTTTTCTGATGTGGGCATTTTCATTTTGAATGCAGGTCCCAGTGGATCTTGTTATTGATCACTCAGTGCAGGTAGATGTAGCAAGGTCGCCAAATGCTGTACAATCAAACATGGAACTGGAATTTAGCCGCAACAAAGAAAGATTTGGTTTCCTTAAATGGGGCTCTACTGCTTTCCAAAATATGCTGGTTGTCCCCCCTGGTTCTGGTATCGTGCACCAGGTAAATGTCTGGACTTATGGAAAATTGCTGCATTCTACTATGTCTTCCGACTTCTGAGGCTCCCAACTTTTTTCATTCATATAAAAATTTCAGGTCAATCTTGAGTACCTTGGCCGAGTTGTTTTCAACACAGATGGCATGCTCTACCCTGACAGCGTAGTTGGCACTGATTCACACACCACTATGATTGATGGTTTGGGTGTTGCTGGCTGGGGGGTTGGGGGTATTGAAGCTGAGGCTACAATGCTTGGCCAGGTAAATCTCAAGCGGTGCCTGTTCTCCTTTAATGATAGGTCGGCAATTGTTAGCATTTGTGCTTCAGGGAAAAAGCACTTTGATCTTTCCCCTTCACCCCAATTTATATTGACATTTCATTAAATCAGTTTATCTTGTAAGATGTTCTTTCTGGAACTTTTGAATGATTTAATTGTTTGTCTTTTTTGTTTGTTGATTGTACTTGTGGTTTAGTTAACAACCTTAATTTCATAACTGTTGAGTATATATTATTTTAGTAGGTTTTGATCTAACTCCAGTTGACCTGTTTGTTGTTTCCTTACACAGCCAATGAGCATGGTTTTGCCTGGTGTGGTTGGCTTCAAGTTGACTGGAAAGTTACGTAGTGGTGTCACAGCTACAGACCTTGTTCTCACAGTGACACAAATGCTAAGGAAACATGGAGTTGTTGGCAAATTTGTTGAATTCTATGGTAAGCACTTCATGATAGTAGATGGAATGTGCTGTGCATTTTAATTATACATCATTGACACATTTTCCTTCCTCTTTTCTGTCCAGGTGAAGGCATGGGTAAACTATCTTTAGCTGACAGGGCCACAATTGCAAACATGTCGCCAGAATATGGAGCTACCATGGGCTTCTTTCCTGTAGACCACGTGACATTGGATTACCTTAAACTGACAGGCCGTAGCGATGAAACTGTATGTTTGCTATCCATAAACTCTTTTATTTGTTACCTTTGCTTTGGTATTTTAATGTCAAACATAATCATGAACTATTTGTCAATGCCCAACATATTTAGGCATTATCCCCATTTGGTGTTGCATAGTTTCTTTATTAATCCTCATGGGGATGTGGATCCAAGTTTCTCTAATCTCTAGTTGGCTTTGTCAGTAGGAATTGTTCCAACAAACTTCAACTGATAGGCAGTTGCTTCCCCCAAAACATTATGTCATGTTGCCATCCATACTATTGTTTCGTTTCAGTGGCCTCTTAATTTCATTTGTAAAACTTTATTGTTTTTCCTGCATGCACTCCATTTTGTAATCCAAATCTTCCATGTTCATTTAGGTATCAATGATTGAAGCATATCTGCGAGCCAATAAGATGTTTGTGGACTACAATGAGGTAACCCTCTTTTCTCACAACAGCACTTGAGTCTCGGCTATTATTTGTTGTGCAAAATATAAATACGTTTGCATTATAATGGCAGCCTCAAACAGAACGAATTTACTCATCTTATCTTGAGCTGGACCTTGATGAGGTGGAGCCTAGCATATCTGGCCCAAAGAGGTATGGTCTTGATTCTGTCTTGATTGGACAATAGTACTGCAGTTTTTTAATTTTAGTCCAGTTCTGCTTATTAGGAAGTAATACTGGGTCTTACTGCGTTTCATAATTTGTAGGCCTCATGACCGTGTCCCATTGAAGGATATGAAATCAGATTGGCATGCTTGCCTGGACAACAAAGTTGGGTTCAAGGTAACTGCTTGGTTTTCTACCATATGTTATGCATAATAGTGTTTCATCTGACATTACTAATCAAGCAAATGTATGTACAAAATTCTAGGGTTTTGCAGTGCCTAAGGAGCAGCAGGATAAAGTTGTCAAATTTGACTTTAATGGGCAGCCAGCGGAACTCAAGCATGGTAGTGTTGTTATAGCAGCAATAACTAGCTGCACCAACACCTCAAATCCTAGTGTTATGCTTGGTGCTGGCCTTGTAGCCAAGAAAGCCTGTGACTTGGGTCTCGAGGTTTGCTATTTTGTAATTTAATCACATGCTGTTATACTTGATATTTCACTGCATTCTGCTGATGTGAAATGGCCTTTTTCCTTAGGTGAAACCATGGGTGAAAACTAGCCTTGCCCCTGGATCAGGAGTTGTCACGAAGTACTTGCTTCAGAGGTATCTTATCATGGTTTAATAAAGAATAGTGAAGCATAGATTTTGGGTGCATATCAAATTGCATATTTGAGTGGAATCTTGTGATTTCTTCTTACAGTGGTCTTCAAGAATACTTAAACCAGCAAGGATTCCATATCGTTGGTTATGGATGTACCACTTGCATTGGAAACTCTGGTGATCTTCATGAGTCTGTATCAGCGGCTATTTCAGAAAATGGTAATTTAAAGTTTGTGAACATTTCCTATTTAGTTGCGGGGAATGTCAGCGCGATTTGGATGATTGACTTATGCTTACCGTTTTTCATAGATGTTGTCGCTGCTGCTGTTTTGTCGGGCAACCGGAACTTTGAGGGTCGTGTGCACCCTCTGACTCGGGCTAACTACCTTGCTTCGCCACCTCTTGTTGTTGCTTATGCACTTGCTGGCACTGTAAGTTCTTGTTTTTTCACATTAGTGGTTACCATCACATAAACTATATCTGTGCTTTTAGTTGCAGGGCATTGATTAACATTGGAAGATGTAATTTTCAGGTTGACATCGATTTTGAGAAAGAGCCCATTGGAATTGGAAAAGATGGCAAGGAGGTCTACTTCAGGGATATATGGCCCTCAACTGAAGAAGTTGCACAGGTATATACTGTACTGAATTCAGAATTTCATAGTTGGCTTTGGCTTCAGTTATTTGTACAGAGTTGTTGCTATTGTATCTATAGTTCCATACTTATGTTGGATATATTTGTACCTCTTATTTTGTGGCAATAATAATTGTTATTAAAATGATTCCCAACAGGTTGTCCAATCCAGCGTGCTGCCTGACATGTTCAAGGGCACCTACGAGGCTATCACAAAAGGCAACCCGATGTGGAACCAGCTTACTGTCCCAGAAGCATCACTCTATTCATGGGATCCGAAATCCACTTACATTCATGATCCCCCGTACTTTAAGGACATGACCATGTCCCCACCTGGTCCCCATGCAGTGAAGGACGCCTACTGCTTATTGAACTTCGGGGACAGCATTACAACAGATCACATTTCACCTGCAGGAAGCATACACAAAGACAGTCCTGCTGCCAAGTATTTGATGGAGCGTGGTGTGGACAGGAAGGACTTCAACTCATATGGTAGCCGTCGTGGTAACGATGAAATAATGGCAAGAGGAACATTTGCAAACATTAGGATTGTGAACAAGTTTTTGAATGGAGAAGTTGGACCCAAGACCATTCACATTCCTACCGGGGAGAAGCTTTCTGTTTTTGATGCAGCCATGGTATCTTAGATGAAACTAGTGTGAAATCTATCTCGTCATTTCTCTTCATATTATCTCCTAATGGCCATGCTTTTTTTTTCTTGCAGAGATACAAATCTGAGGGCCATGCCACCATAATTCTTGCTGGTGCTGAGTACGGAAGCGGCAGTTCTCGTGATTGGGCTGCCAAGGGACCGATGCTCCTGGTCAGTTTCTTTAGTCAGATCTCATTCTTTTGTCCTCATTTGATTTATGTCTGGGGAACCATAGTATTGACAGATCTGGTATTTGTTTTCATCAGGGAGTTAAAGCTGTGATTTCAAAGAGCTTTGAGCGTATCCACAGAAGCAATTTGGTGGGAATGGGAATCATTCCTCTCTGCTTCAAAGCTGGTGAGGATGCTGATTCGCTTGGCCTTACTGGACACGAGCGGTACAGCATCGACCTCCCTACCAACCTCAGTGAGATCCGCCCTGGCCAGGATGTGACCGTTAGGACCGACAACGGGAAATCCTTCACTTGCACCCTTCGCTTTGACACTGAGGTATTCAGAAGACATCTTTTTATCTTTCCACCAGACATGCTATTTTGTATCGTGTCATTGAACTATATCTTAGTTCTCAATTGGTTTGCATGGTACTCAATCGCATTCTTGGTTGTGTTGCAGGTGGAGCTGGCATACTTCAACCATGGAGGCATCCTCCCCTACGTCATCCGCAACTTGGCACAGAACTAAGGCATATCACACCGTTTCACCCGCGACAACGGACGGCAGGCTTGTCTTCCCCAGGGTGTACAGCCTAATGTAGAGAGTTCGCGATGGATTGTGGATCTCGGGGCCTTTGTTGATTTGGTCCTACAAATAAACTGTGAAATAAAAGCCGCAGGGGGTGGGGTGGGTACCAGCAGCGGGTGCCAGCGCTGACTGAGCAACTGTTTTGCCTGCTGTTTGGTTGTGATGATGAATCGTGCTGTGGAACGGGCTGTCCTGAATTCCTGTTTCATAGACGTGTAGGGTGCGGTGTAAATGATTTTGGTACTAGTACTTATGCTGAGCTACATTGATTATGCTCTATAGTCTACCGCAAATGTTCTTTGAATCTTAATTTTTACTGTTGGTCCAGATTTGTGTAGGTAATGGTATGTTACTATGTATGGTCCCTTATCCAGGTAGTCTTTTTGGACAACGCGGTTCCGTCTGTGCTTTGACGAGGGTGCTGAGAATTTGATTGTATCCCGAGCCAGGACTACACTAAACCCAGTCTACAGTTGGACTCAGGACGAATGCACCTCTCACCTCTAACAGGTCCTCACACAAATGCCCTTCACAGCTTCACTAGCCCTGTATGCATGAACGAGAGACTGGAGGAGGCCAAAATAATGAGATGCAAAGCGCAATGGTGGATGGTGGATCTCTCTGACCATCGGAGATATTGCTTGGTGCTTGTTTCCTCGTCTTGACTACACGCATATCCAAATGCTCCTTGAACTGTTCTATGCAGGTCATCATCCATCTTCTTACTTTGACTTAGCTTTCACTCACCTATCTTATCACAATAGTTTGTTGCGATGGTGTCGAGCGATGTGAAGGAAGATACTATACTAGGTCAAAGGCAATACACATCTTACGCTATCCATTTCGTTACATCAGAGAAGTTGACATATTCTAACATCTTTTTTTTTTGTCCAAATCAGACACATCTTTTCTTGCTGACCAAAAGTTCTTCGGTCTGAAACGCGCGACGGGGTTCGGTCACCCTTTTCTTGCCGTCGCCTTAAAAACCCTTGTTCTCCACTTTAACTGGAGCAAAACTCCAATCCGAGACACAATACAACGCAGACGTTCACAACATACACGCACACTCACCGAACACACATTCGCAAATCCTACTCCCCAAAAGTCGATTCGGTCAGTCTTTGAGTTGGGCCCAATTGACGTCAACATTTTCATATAAATTGGGCCCTAGATGTTTTTGGTGTTCTTGTCCATTGTTTTTTATTTGTAAGCAGGCCGAGTCATATTGTTTCAGGCCTGGCCCAATAAGTCGGGGTTCGCCAGCCCGACGACCTTGTTGGACCCGGCACACCCGCCACCGCGGCCACCACCGTCTTGTCCGAATTTTTTATATATTTTTTTTCTATCTCTATTTTGCAAAAATAAATGGTCCCCCTGAAATTTTGCAGAACTGTACATCTGCCGCCGTGGTTCACGGCGTCAGGGACATAACGCCGTGGCCCATGGCGGTAGGAGCCGCCAGAAGTGGGCCCGTAGGACATACCGCCGCGGGCCACGACGTTAGGTCCCTACCGCCGTGCGGCACGGCGGTAGGAGCTTAGCGCCAGGCGGCAGCGTGGCCCCCAGGTAGCGCCGCAGGCCACGGCGGTATGTATGGACCTACCGCCGTGCGCTGCGGCGGTAGGATTTTTTTATTTTTTATTTTTTGTAAATTTCAATTTTTGAAGCATCGATAACGACGAACCATTAATACTTAACGGCGAATTTAGATAAACGATTACAACATTTGCAATGGCACGTGCGACACAAGTACCCTAACTTTGTGCCGCTGCTAGTCCTAACGTGCCTTAGGGAATTTAGATAAACGATTACAACATTTGTAGTCTAGTTGTACGAATAGTACCCAGAGAACCCGGACATCATAGACCCGCCGGAGTGCTGGGAGGGCATGTAGTACCCCAACGGGGGTGGAGTTGGATCAGACGGTGGCGGGGGTGGAGTTGCTGGAGGAGTGTTGTCCTTCTTCTCGTGGCACGGACAACAGCAGAACTCGTCCTCACACCCGGTGTTCGTCTTCACCACCATTGGTCTGGTCACCGGTCCGTCGTCATCGTTGGTAGATGTCAGATCTGGAGAAGCCAATGCCGACGCGAGTTCTTGCCTCAGGTTGAAGATGACAACATCCTCGAGGTAGTTGATGTACTGTTGATACGGGTCAATAGCTGGGGGATCCACCCATTGCACGAAACTACAGTTATCTGGTTGTTCGGAGTACTGCAGAAACCGTGATTACATTAGTAAATCATACAATGATGAAGGACAGAGGGCAAGGAGTTTTGCTTACCCATGCTCGTGAGCAATGCCAGAAGTGTCGACCAGAGTTGTCCCATCCCTGATAAATCTGCATCACACAGAACTCACCGTGTGCACACCTTGGCCAGTTCACCGTTTGATTTGGTGCGTACTTTCTAACATCACGCATGGATTTGAAATCTCTCTTGTCTAAGACTGAAAAATTGCTGTTGAACTCTGGATCTTGCTGGCTCCACAGTGCTGGACCGAGGGAGTCATCATCATCATCCCCAGTCCAGGAACTTATTGGTGCTTGTTGTGTTGTGAAGTGAGACTGGAGAAGAGTGCTCACATATATGTAGGCAATAAAGCAGACTGGACGGTGGGCCATTCGATCCGGGGCAAGAAAACAGGCAGTGACTCAGAGGAAACACACCCTAGTACTAGGTACACTGTTTGGTGCAGTGACTCACAGAAAACACACCCTATGTGTTCACTGTTTGGTGCAGTTCACAGAAAATATACCCTAGTACGAGTTTTACTGTTCGCATCTGAAATGCATCTGAAATCAAGTTCTTAAAGATACAACCCGACTCTAGAGAATGATGAAATGAAATCATAATTTTTTATGGATACAGTAGCACTCGGCGTCGAGTACTCCACGTCTACTGGGTACAACGGGGGTATTTCCCCTTCCTCATAGCATCCGGCCCAGCTTCCTTAGCCCGGCGAGCTCTCTCCCTCTTCCTCTCTCTATCTGCTTCACGGGCCGCGGTCGCTTCACGTTCTTTGATCTCCCGGCGAATGCGAATTTCCTTCTGCTGCTCCTTACGTTTTTCTTCTTGTTTTTCTGCCTCAACCATCCTTTGCCACCTCTCACGTGTTGAACGACCCGTCTCCTCGACGTAACGTTTGTCTTGTTCGGACTGCTCACAATCTAGCCACTGCATAAAATCACAGAGAGGAGGTGGAGTCTTTTCTGAAAGACAAGTTAGCACATAATAAAATAGCAATGACATATTATTTATTTAGTAATGCAGTTTGGTCTTACTTTTGGTCTAACATTGCGACATGGTGGGATGGGGTCATGCTCGTAGTTCACGCACATGAAAAACCTCATCCCGTAGCAATACCCGAGAACATTGCACTTGACAAGCTTACAGTTGTCACCGCAGTAGCACATAGGAGTGTGGATCCCCTTTGGCACCGCAACCTTGTCCTTCCTACTGGTGAGCAACTCCAAATCCAACTCAGGACCCGAGGAAGCCATTGAAAGCCTACAAAAAAGATGAGAAATATGATAATTCATTACATGTTTCATTTGAAATTAGAGAACAATACATAACAGGATATGATAATAAATTTGACGGCAAGAATAAAACAACAAGCAAATGAAAAGGTAGTTCAATTATTACAACACGATAACATGCATAAGTTCAAATATTACAAGACCTTGCCAGATAAAATGGTTCAAATATTACAAGACGATAACATGCATAAGTATTTTAAATATTACAACACGGTAGCATAAACAAGTACGGTCACTGTATTCTTTCGTTGTAGCGACTGGAACGACGTCCACGTGCACTAGCTGAAGGTGGTGTAGAAGTGGCAGTGGAAAAGTAAGATGCTTCGGTGCATTTCTTGTAGGAGTGTCCTGGATTGTTGCACTTAGAGCATATCTGCACCCGAGGTCCAGCTTCAGCCTCATCCATGTTGTTCCTAATCCTCTTCTTCTTGCGTCGACCGACACCCTGGCACATGGTTGGATCTGGATTTGGTATGTACAACGTACTATCTTTGGGGTCTTGAGTGAAAGTTCCAAGATGCAGGTAACCTCAATAGTGTGGTTCCAAGTGTCTAGAATGGTTTGCTTCAGAAAGTATTTAGGCACGTAGCGACCCCAATGTTTATTCTTTGTTGCAAGGCATGCAGCGATCACATGTGAGCAGGGCTAGTGTAGCAGCAGTGGCTTCTGGCTAGAGCATGAGCATGTCTGATTCTCAATAACTATTTTTTTATTGTTATTTCACCATTTGCTTTTTGTGATTTGGACTGGCAACTTATCTGATATTTTCACTGCACTTCCTCGCCAGGATCACGACGTAGAGGTTGTGGGTAAGCTCTGTGAGCAAGAGCAGCCTTTTGTTTTTTAGTCAAGTACTCAGTCATCCATGTTGAATACACCTTCTAACAATCCTGCATAGCTGCATGTGCTGCAGTAGCACGGTCAAGAAAGTACTTTATTGTGCGGTACAAGAAGAACTCAATGATACCAACAAGAGGGAGAGCTCTGGCACCACGCAAAACAGCGTTGTAGACCTCAGCAAAATTTGTTGTCATTATCCCATGCCTCACACCTCCCTTATCAAACAGGAGACACCATTTCTCCTTAGGCTCATTCTGAATCCACTAGCTGAAGGTCTTCACAGCACGTCTCCTTCTCCTTCTGACATTTGGAGCATCTAGCCCCACGTCCTACAGAGAAACTAGCTCTTCCCCGGGTTCAGTACTTATTGGCTTCTTAGCTATCTCTTCTGATGCTTTCTTCGTCAGATCATCTAATTTTTGCCATAAGTCGTAGAACTTTTTCTCCTGATTGGTCGAACATAAGCGCTTGAACAATTGTGTAAGTTCTTTGTTCTTGAACTGGCTATGAAAGTTTGCTCCCATATGCCTCATGCACCACCTGCTATGCACATCTGGCCATTGTGCTGCTCTGTTACGCTCTTCACTACCTTCTTTGATGTCATTAATGGCCTGCAAAATACCTTTGTGTCTATCGTGTATCACACACACGTCTGACACATCTCCCACCACCATCTGCAATCTCTCCAGAAACCAATACCAACTGTCACCATTCTCTCCCTCTGCAAAAGCAATTACCAATGGCAACAACTGATTGTTGCCATCTGCAGCCACAGCTGTAAGGATTGTGCCCTTGTATTTTCCTGTTAGGAATGTGCCATCTATGCAAATAACTGGTCGACACTGTTTGAATGCAGCAATAGTGGGACCCAATGCTAAGAATGCCCGCTGCAAGACTTGCTTCCCTGACCTTGATACAAGATTATAAGTCTTGATATCATAATAACTACCAGGATTTAGCGTGGCAATTGTGTTCAGCAATCGAGGCAGATTGTCGTAGGATGCTTCGTAAGTTCCCCACCTCATCTCCATTACCTTCTTCTTTGCCATGTATGCTTTGCCATAACTTATCTGGTACCTAAATTTCTCCTCAATTGCCAAGATAATGGACTTAGGTTCATAAGCAGGATTTTCCACAATCTTAACAAACATCTGGCTGGCCACAAAACCGGATGACAAATTATGATGACTTACATCCAGCTGCTCAAGTACACAAGTGTGATCCACAACAGATCTGATCTCCCAGTAATTTTTCCACTTGCCCTTGGAAGCATACACTCGAAAAGGACAGTTGGGCTTCATACATTGTACATAATATATATGTGGAGAACTCTTCACTACCCTGAACTCTCTCTGCAGAGTAAGGGTAGCCCACCTCTTCACTGCATCCTTCACCTCTACTGTACTCTTATACATGGCGCCAACAGAAACCCTATTTTCTCTATACTCCCAGGACACATTCTCATCAGGATTGACAGATAGCTGTGAGAAATTGTAACTGTCCCAGTCCCTTGGAACTAGCGGGTCATCCTCATCATCTGAGGAGTCCTCTTCCAACCCACGTTCATCCTCATCAGCCCCCATTTCGTACCGCCTGAGTACTTCTTCATTAACTTCCCCCTCGTCAATTTCACCACGAGCCTCAAAGGGTGTGTCACCATCTCCTTCTTCTTCCTCAGTGGAAGCACCATCTCCTTGTGGCTCAGTTGCAGGACCATCTCCTGCTTGTACTTCAGCCTCACCCTGGTGAGCATCACTACCCTCCTCATGCACTTGACTACTAGACCCAGCCTTAGGAACAACTTGGATAAACAACATCACAAGCAAACCAATTTCACATGCTGTTTTGATATAACTCCTCCAATGTTCAGTGTCTTGAAGTGGCATAAGCTCCCAATATAATGACTCACTCCTGTTGATTAGAGCCATAATGGACAAGTCATGTTGCTCTGCATCTACATGGAATGCCTTATAAAAAAAGTCGGTAATGGACCCCTAAGTTCTTGAGGCTGCTCTTCTAATCACATGGTCAACCGAATCAAATTCTGACAAGTCAACTCCATGTTCACCATATCTAATCTGCCCATTACCGAAATACAACTTGACACTGACATCATCCGACATGTCTGACAGCATGAAAAAAAACGCTATTAACAAGTGGATCTGCAACTACAAAATATATCTACTCAGAGCTACACTAAAACTATAATTTTACTAAGCAGATCTACACTAAAACTATATATTTACTAAGCAGATCTACACTAAAACTATATTTTTACTATTAACACAGTTCAAACTATTAAGTACCAGAGTATTACCTCTAACGAGACGAAAAACCGGCAGAGCTTCGCACCTTCACCACCTCCTCCTCACTCCCTTCTCCTCTTCCCCCTCTCTTTCTTCTTTTTCGAATTATTATGATATTTTCGGCTGAATATCGGCCTTATATAGGCAGCAGATCCTAGCGTCGTGGGGCACGGCGTCAGCAGGCCTGCGGCGCCGTGGCCCACGGCACTAGGACCTGCCGCCGTAGCCCACGGCGTTATGTCCCTAACGCCGTGGGTTACGACGTTATGTCCGTCGCACGCTACCAGCCCACTTCTGGCGGCTCCTATCGCCGTGGGTCACGGCGTTATGTCCCTGACGCCGTGGGTCACGACGGCAGATGTATAGTTGTGCAAAATTTCGGGCGGATCATTTATTTTTGCAAAATAGAGATAGAAAAAATATATATATATAAAAAATTCGTCTTGTCCTCTCTCTTTCTCCCACCTCTCGCTCGCCCCCGTCGTCTCTCTGTCCCCGAGTCCCAAAGCGAAGAACAACAATCGGCGTCGTCGTCGGCGGCGATGGTGTGCGCCAAGTGTAAGATCTCCCTCCCTACTCGCGGCCCTAGATGCTTCTCCTACCGAATTTGGCCGATTCGTCTTTACCCTAGAGGTTCCGTTAGATGCTTCTCCTACCGAAATTTGGCCGATTCGTCTTTACCCTAGAGGTTCCGTGCTGGGATCTGTTCTCTTTGTTTCCTCTGTTCTACCCTAAGAAGGGTTGGTTGGATTTGGGATGCAGGCGAGAAGAAGCTCGGGAAGGTGATCGTGCCGGACAAGTGGAAGGAGGGCGCCAGCAACACCAACGAGAGCGGCGGTCGCAAGATCAACGAGAACAAGCTCCTCTCCAAGAAGAACAGGTCTACCTGCCTACCTTCCTTCCTTCCCCAATCCCCCACCGATCCATCTCCTCTGTTACTAGTTCTTTTTCGGTCAAGGTTGAGCTGACGCCTGTTTCTTGGGCTCCCAATTTCGTTTACTTGGGGTATCTCGAACAGATCAGGTAGGGGCTGTAGTTTCTTTAAGGAAAAGAGGCAAATCACCAGAGTTATTTTCTCTAGTAGTCACATCACATGAAAGATATACAGTAACCTATCACTTAAACAAATTGTTTGTTGGTTGGACTTGATTACTTGAGCTTCGAGGCACCTAACGAAATTAATTTTAGAAAATTGTGGCACACCTCATTCCCTCCTAACTGAATTATACTGATAAATTGATGATATGTCAGTAGTACAAGCTATTGTTCTTCACAGTTTGGGACAAGGGTCCGACTGCATGATGAGCTACAATGGTGGTACCACAGTAGCCTAATGCCTTGAAAAGTGCATGTCTCTTACTCTCTTCATACCTTAGTACAAGATGGCCTTTCTTAACTGAATAGATAGTGAATTATTTGTTTAAAGTGTCACAAATCTGGATCACAACATGATACATATACCATAAGTATAATTCTATAAATGATAAAACTATTTATTGGTTATTTGGTGTTATCAGAGAAACGGTTACACCGAGGGTTATTTGGGTGAACACATAGGAAATTTAAGGAAGACATCAGCTGTCAAATTAGTGAAACCTTTCATCACTTGTTGTGGAAATTGATGGGGGAAGAGTAGAAAGGGCTAGGGGAAGGAATAAGAGTTTTGATTCTGTAAGGGACGAAAAGTTTAAAACAGTTGCTAATTATGGTTTCTCATATGGATACGGAGCTTTAAGGTACCTAAGATTTAAGATTTTCAGTTTTTATTTGGGCTTCTTTAACTCAAAGTTTATATCATGGTTTGATTCTTATGTTAAAGGAAAGAAGTTCTTGAATTTCCATGGTAATATTGTATACTGCCATTGGTTGGTCTATATTCTGTGTTTGCTCAGGAGTCAAGCTCTGTTGCTGTAAGATTATGTATAATGCGTGGGTTATATTGCTTGAGCTCCATGCACTGATTATATAGGAGTACATGGCTTAGAGGGCAAGTAGCCTCTCCTAGAGATAAGGAAGGTTATCCCAGGATTACAATCAATCCTAAACTAATCATATCCAGAGTTGCCTAATATACTAACAGTTCTTCTAAGTCTGCAGCTTAAAACTTTTCTGTATCCATGGATTATTTTCTCTTTGGATAGTTTTCAGAACAAGCCATCAGTATTTCTTGTTTCTATTGAAATCACATCATGTTCTTTTTGTTCAAATCATATCTGTTGAAGGCATTATTTTGTGATTGTTGTTTAACTGTATATGCACTTCTGCTTAATCACAGGTGGACTCCCTATGGAAACACCAAATGCATAATATGCAAGCAGCAGGTGCACCAGGATGGAAAATATTGCCACACCTGTGCTTATTCGAAAGGTGGGAACTCCATTAGCTTCACGTGATAATATCTGAAATAATTCAATTCATGATTCTGATCATAATGCTGACTTTTCTTTCAGGAGTGTGTGCAATGTGCGGGAAGCAAGTGCTGGACACGAAGCTCTACAAGCAAAGCAATGTGTGATCCTAGCTGTACTAAACTGCTAATAACTTGTATGAAACCTTGTACTTGCAATCTAGCTGCCGAAAAATAGTGATGTGTGCTATAACAGAAAAAAGTATGTACTTGACTGACAATTCTGGAACATGAAACGTTTCCAAAATTAAAGCTCCAGTAACTCGAGTTTGTGTCACCTTATAAGTCTGTTGTGGCTGCTTGCAAGCGGAAGCAATTTGTGCTGTGGTTTAGATTTCGCAATTGGAACTATGCATTTTTCCTTGCGTCAAAATCCAGATGACCTCCATAGCAGGAGTGTGTGTAAAGGTTTCCGTTCTCAATATCCTGCTTTTTAAAATGCAACCACAGAGGTGCTACAATTCTTCACGAAAAATAATACAATTTGTCTGAACAGTGCTTTTTTTTGCTTCTACATTACTGGTACAGTTTGTCTGAACAATGCTTCTTGTTTACCGCTACATTACGTGTAAAGACGTCACTATAACCTGTCAAATGTACTGCCACAATTAGACAGATGCATCAACTATGGCCAGGTCAGCCTACAAGGCTACATCTAGCTATATAGTTCTATGAAGAAGCACAGGAGACTAAGTTACATTCTACAATGCACAAAAGAAATGAAGTAAAAATCCAATGCTTGAAATTTTATTTCTGGACTTGAACTGCGGTTCTAACTTAGGTTTTCTGGTTGAGCACATGACGGAGCTGAATCTTCTGGCTTTCCATCCGGGCTTCTAGAAGCTTCGCCTTGAGGCTCTGTCTCTGAACCAGCTCCATGCAACCTCTGAAACCACGGTTGAGCTGGCTGTTCATCGAGTCTGGTGAGCTCCACTGTGCTGTACTTGGGGTGCTGTCTCCAATATCCAAATCCAAGCCTTTGGCAGTTGAGAACACACCATTGGGAAGACTTGCACTCGATGATCTCCCATTTGTCATCTCTGCAGCATCTTTAGTGCGGAATTCACAGTGTTTCAGAGGGGATGACTTCCAGAGCTTCGATATGGCGGACTCTTTCTTCTTGGGCTGTTTCATGTCTGTCAGGTACATGTTGCTCAAGTCATCGCACAGCCTGTTGGTCTGCCCACCCTCGGAGTCGTTTCCACTCGTCCATGAAATTCTGTCAAAGATCTTGTTGACTGAAGGTTCGCTTCCATACGGCGAGTGGCTTGAGCCCTGCATCTCTTCATGGCTCATGGTCTCCCAGCTGCTGCCATCTTCCGTCTCACTCTCATCAGAATGGCTTCTATCTGGGAACAATTTGGCTCGATTTTCCAGAAATATATCAGCCGTCGGGTTAGCTTCTTGGATTTCTGAGTCACAAATAGCATAGCTTTGCTTTGGGCAAGGTTCAGTCTCCTTTGTCTCAGTTTCATCACTTGGGCGCAGCTCTTCAAAGATGGACAATATATCTTCTGATGCTCGTGGTGGCTCATATGTGAATCCAACCTCTTCGTCTCTGACCGCGTCAATGGCCTGCACAATATTGCATGCCGTTTCAACAACTGTGCTGTCTTCTTTGGAAGAGCTGAAAGTGGAAACGAAAGCCTCTACATCCTCTTGCAGTTTGCTCAACTGTTCATATTTGGCCTCCAGAGTGAGTTTGGCATCAACAAGTTTCATCTGCACTCGCTCCTCACGCCACACCTCAGCCATCTGTAGCAATTTCCTGTCCTCATCCAGCTCACCCCTCAGTTTAACAGAATCCTGCTTCAAGGCTTCAATCTCTGACTTGTATTCCTCTATCTCCCTCACCAGTTTGTTGCACACCTCCTCTGTGAGTTCCCGTGTCTTCTGCTCGTTGTCATACTCCTGCAGTAGCTGCTTCGCTGCCATTTTGACCTCTTTCAGCTCATCAACAAGTTTGAAGTTAATAGTCTCCAACTGCCTCCGGTTCTTTTTCTCATGCTCCAGGTCTGCCTTCATATCTTCAAGAATGGCTCGAGCCTTCTTGTGCTCTCTATTCCGCCAAGCTGCTTTCTCCTCAGTGAGTTTCTTGAACAAGTGATCAAGTTGCTTCTTTGCTGAAACCCGCTCGGCTTCTAGCTTGCTCACCCTACCCCTCGCCTGCTGAAGCTCCATCTCAAGGCTAGCAACATAACTTCCCCCATGCTGTTCCTCAACGAGATTCAGTTGGCTGGCAATCACATAAGCACCATCTGGTTCAATGCTCTTTATGCTTACAGGCTCCCATTTTGTCGCATCCTCCACGCCAGAGGCAAGCCGGAGATGTACCTGCACAGTTAAATCCACTGAATTAGCTCACAGCATAGAGCGGAAACAGCAAATTTAGGTGCAAGTGACTTCTAGCTTTACCTTGTGGAGCTCTCCACTATGCGGCTCCAGAACAGAGTTGGGACTTGAAATGTCATCTTTCATATGACGGTGGTGACTGAGAGGATCCTTCCTCAGAAGCTGAGCTTGTAGATGTCTCGGTATATGCTGTCATAGAAGTAAGTGAAACAAACAAGTGAATACGTAAGAGCAACTGCTTGTCACAAAAGCAGAAGAATAATAAGCATCGATAATCTCTTCCCAGCAGCAAGAAATTACTAAATGGTTAAAAATTCAGACAGCTCTCCCATATTTACCACACATTCTAGAAGTTACAGCCTACAGTTACTTATTCATGATAACAAGGAAAATCTCTGAAAGCCAAAGGGGACGGGACATGAAGAACAAAGATGAATTGTCTGCATGAGTGCACATATAAATCCGGGGACACACTGCTCAGTAAATCATTTAGATCCCATCACCAAATATGACAAATGACAGTGAAGAGTTGAACGAATAGCATACCATCCTCCGAAACCAGGATGTATTGCTCATCGAATGAACGGTAGCCGCATCTCAATTCAGCAAGGTTTAACTCACTCAAGTGGAAACAAAACTGAATACCAAGTTTCCACCGAACATTACACGGCAAACGTTAGCAGGAGTGACTCCAGTAAATACTAAATAGCCACCCACACACCACAAGCAGGCAGAGGTAGCCGGAGGAGACAAGCGGGTTACTCCAACATCAAGAACCCTAGCAAGGTACAGCCGTGCCCTGCGTAATTGCACGGCTCGCCGACGATTGAATGGGGCCGGAGCAGATCACATGAGGAGGATTGAGAGTTGTGGGTGCGTCACAAGGAACGCGCCCATGGCCTGACCCCATAAATGCCGCTTATATAAACTAAAAGAAAATGAAACACTGGGTGAGAGGGGCGCCGCCATTAATGGGGGATCTGGGCTTCGATCCGGCAGCGCCGTGCGACGCCGCCCCGCAACGGCTAGTAACTGCTTGCCGCCACGAGCTGGAACGGAGTGCCGGTAGGTAGGGGTGGTACGAGGGGTAGGCGAGTACGGCGGGGAGAGCGTCGGCGTCCGGCCGTCCCGGATTCGCCTCCCCGTACACCGAATCCGGCAGCACTCGAGCGGAAGCAGCTGATTGGAGCTAAAAATTCGAACTGTTTCTTTTTCTTCTTTAAACGCGGGAGCGCGGGTTGGGGATGATGTTTACCTCGAGCCCGACACGGGCGGCGTCGCGCTGGCCGGTGGTGGGTGCCTCCTCGGGTGGCCGCAGCCGCCACACCGCCGCGGCGAGCCGCCTGACGGAGGAGGAAGGGTCCCCGCGGGGCTTCTCCGCGCTGGCATTGCCCTCTCCGGTCCCCCACCGGTGCTGCGGGGTTGCGGGCCCGGCGCCGCGGCGGGCAGCGGCACCGGCGGAGGGGGTGGCGGCGGCGGGCTTCGTGACCTTGAGCGGGCGGCGTCGATGGAGGCGGCGGGGCAGCGGGGGCGGAGCGGAGGAGGTTGCGGCGGGGCGGGAGGGAGGCGGCATTGGCGGGGGTAGGGTTCCGGCGGCGGCTGGAAGGGAAGGGGCGGGGGTGGAGGCCGGAGGGGGGGTGCAAGAGAGTGAGAGACGTTGGAGGGGAGAGCAAGAAGACTAGAAGAGGGTTGGAAGCGACAAGGGGAGAGAATTAAGGGGCGTGGAAGGAAAGAGGTCGTTTTTTCGGGGGGCCTGTAAGGAAGTTGGCATTAATGAGCAGCACGTGTTGTGGTAAATGATTTTGATTGCAAGTACGAATGTTTGGAGAAATGGTTTCAACTAGAGTAAAATAGTATATTTACTCTATTTTTAAATAAAAATCTAAATTTTTTAATGTTGCAAAACACTATTTTTTGTTGTTCCAAAATATTTCGTAATTTGAGGTGAGAAATGTACCAGATTCTTCCCATGTTACATATGCTATTTACTATATTTCAATGAACTAGCAAATTGCCCGTGCGTTGCTACGGTGTAATATTAATATCATCTTATAAATTCCTTATTGTTTTATTTGTGTTATTATATTTTCTTAAACATACATTTGCTAGGTAAAACTATTATTTTTCTTAACACATTTCGTTCAACTCAAATACTCATTATTTCTTTTTATTAAGCAAGACTGATAGGGATAAAATAATAAGTACAACCGTATTATACAATACAACGCGACCATAATATCTAATTATAGGCATCACGTGATCCCTATTGATCTCTATCCGTCTTGCTGCTTGTGCCCACTAATAATGCATGTGCTATACTCATTATTTCTCTAATTATAATATCTAACCCAAATCAGTAGTAACTACATTTCAACACGTGATCTAGTATGCAAGCACCTGACTATAGCGCATGCATTAGTAGGCGCAAGCAGCAAGTAGCGTGTGGTCAAACCACACCGACAAATCAGCGTGAAATGTTTGAACCATGCATAACTTTTCTAGGATGCACAAAAAAAAACACACCTATAGCCCTGGTGACGCTCCCAGGGGAAGCACTGGCAACTCCTCACCTCGTACCACGGACGCGCCCTCTCTGTTTGCACCTTGCCGCTGCCTAAGGCCCTGTTTGGAACTGAGGCTGTTCGGCTGGTAGATTAAATAGTGTTCGGCTGGTAAATTGAATAGTGTTGTGTGAGAGGAAATAAGTCGAAATAAGCTGAAATAAGCCGAGAAATGACCAGCCGAACAGTCTCTTAAGTGGTAAGCGGCCCTTCCGTCGCTTCTCGCATTTTTGCTCGCTCCCGTTCATTTTTCCGCTTATCACGTGAAGTGCGGCTGCCGAACGCGTGTTGGTCGCAGACCGTTCGGCGGGATTGTTTCGCTTATTTCGCTGAAACGCGCCGCAGACGCCGTCCCAAACAGGGCCTAAGAGGGTGGCCGAAAGCCTGGCGATCACAAGGACGGCGGCGGCTAGGAGCTTTGCATCTTAATCTAAAAAATGTATAACTTTTCTACAGTGCACGTTGAATCATAACACATGTCCTTTTCTTTTGAGCTGGGCGGCTTAGGGACGCTCGGTTTTACATGTGTTACCCGTTTTAGTGGATACTATGCAAATTGTGACCATCTTCTAGTATGAGAACGTCTTGATGACTCTTGAATGAGGTCAAACTATTTTTTTAGCCCTCCATTATTTATGCATACGATTAAAATAATGTGCTAAGTGTGTAATAAAGATATGAATCACCACATCTCGGATCCAAGCTTCCTGGGCATCTCTATGCGTTTGTGGTGAATTGTCCATGTAATTTATATCAGGATTGAAGGGTATTTAGTTAAGTTTGAATTCTTGAATTTTAAATCAAATTATAAACTTTTTTCTAACCTCCTTTATCAATCTAGGCCGGAATCTTTTTGGCCCATTTTATTTTTGCATGAGCCCAGTCCGGCCGGGCACTTCCTTGGATCACATTTGGTCCAGAACGATCTGCGTGCCCAGATACATACACTATTTGGCCCAAGCACATCCGAGCCTCTCAGCTGCCACGGCCTGTTTCGTTTTTTCAGTCCGATATTTTTCAGGTCGTAGGCTGTTTTCGTCCGGTTTTCACACGTAATGTTTTTCATGTGACTTTCACCGATACTGATTAGGAGATGACGACGGACCAAAAAAAAAAAAAGCAAAAGCAATCTTTGCTTTAATATTATATTATATATATATATTAGGTAGAGATTGTTCTCGCGTGTTGCACAGTAGTTCATGTTTCAGTCATATATAACATCATAAAATTTGACAGATTTTATACTCATAATCTATCAACAGATTTTATACTTGAATAAGACAACTATTAGTATCCTGTAATATGTGTTTAGAAAATATGCATTATGATACAAAAAAAAGTTGTCACTTGAGTTATATCCAGACTTTTTAAGTGCTTTTCTAAGAATACCAACTAGAAACCCAGGCGCGACATTTGCCGCGTCCTACTTGAGTTAGGCCAGTTTGCCACCTTCAGATGGAAGGTACAAGCGTATCATGCTTATTACTTTATTAGCTACAATGTTCCGATGGATATCTAGTTGCCAATGCAACGGTTGGAGTATACAAGAGTTTCAGATAAAGATGTATGGTGTACTACTTTAACGTTAACATACCACTTTTGACAAATACTACCTCCGTCCCAAAATAGTTGCAATTCTAGGATTGGACACCAAAACCAAAGAGCTTGTGAAATTACAAAAATACCCTTACAAATATCGGCAACAATGAGTTTGCTAGCTGGTCTAGGTTAATTTTTTTTGTTTCGTTCTCAAGTGCTGACGCCCGGAACCATCTAGCTGCTCCACGAACCAGTGTACGTGGCGGTCACCACATTGAAATTGCTACTGTCACACCCGGCTGCTACTGATTTTTTTAACAATCTATGTATTTGTGGGTCTAACATCTAGTTGAAGTTGCATTTTTTTTGGACAAAATTCAAACCCTAGAGTTGCATCTATTTCGGGGACGGAGGGAGTACAGCTCTAATATTTCATCCCTGCTAAAATAAATTACACAATTGAAGAGGTTGCTTCATAGAAAATTTTTCATTGAAGAGGTTCAACCTTTCATCGTTGCTTCCACCCACTGCTGCACGGTCCGTGCCTCCCTGCAAAGGATGAAAACAGTCGGAAAACGATAAAAAATATTCGGTATCACTTCCTAACTATATTTTTATACTAAAAAATGCAAAGTAAATGATACACCCGAAAACGAACGTTTGGATAGGAAAAATGTCGATACTGATTGATAACAGTAACTCAAATCGAAAATCATGCAAGCATGAATATGCAAACATAGTAGTGAAATAATTGTATAAACGTATAGAGAGCTGTTATAATATAAGCCACTGTAAAAAAAATTCCAAATATCTTATGTACAAGTGAAAAGCTGGTAGCACCTGAGATGTTCTCTCTAGGAGTATCACGTAGTAAAGGACTTCTTTGCCTGACTAAGGGACCTTTCTATACTTTCTATGTCTACTAAGGGCTATGCTGTATAATAGCAAGGATATTTCTCTTCTTCTCTTCCGTTGACTCGTTTCTTCTCATGTTCCTCGTTTCTCTATCTGATCCAACAAGGCATCGTATACAGGCATCCAGCGATAGGTAGTTCGGCGCGGGGCTGCAGGTGACTGCTTGGTGTGGGCTGCTGAAGGCAGCGGCTGCTGGCTGAAGGCAGCGGGTCAGCACATTGCGGCTCTTCCTGCGGCGGTCGGTGCGAGGGAGTGATTGGCGACGCTGCGCGGGCAACTCCGCCAGCCAGCGAGACAGTTGACGCAGGCAGGTGACTCGCCGGTTAGGGAACATCGGCAGCGACGGCCGAGCGGATCGAAGGCACACGACTGTTGGGGAGCTGGCGGATTAGCGGCGGCGGCCACGCGATTTCATTTCGAAACCGCCTCAGCCGCTGGAGGTCGCCACGCCGCGATGCGCCACCTTCGTTCGGTGAGGCGGGACTCCCTGCGCGCGCGGCGGTGAAGGACGATTGCGCCGCCCACACCGCATAAATCTACACGGCGCGCGAAACATCGAGAAGATGGAGTGACGGCGGTCCGCGCCCAGGCTCTTGTTTTGGTCATAGATCTGTGATCCAACGGTGGAGCTTTGCAGGCGACGTGGCCCAATACCGTGCCCGAGCTTGGACCCGGAATTCGGTATTTAGAGATTAGACTAGTAAAGTGCACGTGCGACAGGCACGTGGTATAAGAAAAGTTTGAAGTTTTTTTTGAAACCATCAACTTATCATTCTTACATTTAAAATGTTATAATTATTAAAAAACTAAAATACACTATAATTATTTTTATCTATACATCATAATGTGCATGAAAACCTAAATTACTAAAAAAAACTGCATGAACAAAAAGTAAATAATGGTCTGAATTTTGAAGCCTCCAACTCCCACAGAGACAATAGATATTTTTCCTATAATAAAATACCCAAGAGTAACTCTAAAACTCTAGCCACACACAAAATCATTTGATTTAAGAATGGTTTTAATTCTTAGATGTAATTGTACATACATGAAAGTCTAGATACAGATATTTACATATAAAAACAGTCATACAGTTACAGACAAATAAGGTCAAGCACCTGCATAAGAGTGATCACGCATCAAGCAGCTTATAATCTAAGATTACATGACAGGTTGGATTGCAAACTACTTTGGCAACCATAGCCAATTAACCTTCTCATAAAACTTGTGGGGGCTCCACCTGGTTGAAGCTTTTGAACAGCTTGGGTTATACAAAGAAAAAGGTTAAAACTAAACAAGAAATACGTACCAGATGAATAATGCAGATCGTAAATCAAATATGGGCAACACCCCCATATGTTTGTAACATAGAACAAAACAAAGTGAAGCATTCTGCAGTATACCATGGAGCTCCTTTGTTTGGAGATCGGGACTTGACCAGCGGCCTTTCCTGTTTGTTTGGAGATTGGGACTTGACCGGCGGCCTTTCCTGGCCTTGGAGCTACATCTGATGATAGTACAGTTAAAGGAGTTTCTGAGGCATTGGGTTCCAGGGCCTTGATGATGCAGCTACTTCCAAGTAAGCTGAAAAGAACTGTCATGCCTGAGCATAATTGTCATATAATCTGCACACAGGAGCAAACAAATTGAATACTAATTAAGAACAAAATTAAAATAGGAAATTAGATTAAGATTTTATGCACCACCATAAGAGATAAGATTACATATAGCAAATTGTTGGGATTTGTGGACTCTGAAAGCATCTGCATGAAGTGGTGTTCAGGAACCAACTCCTCTCGTATGAAATCTAAAAGAAAAATAAGCAACGCTTTAGTTCTCACAAATCAAGTATGACCAAACAAGTTGTTGCTGAGAATGATGCCAATTATTAGGTGTGCAGCACATAAGAATCAGATTAAAGAAAAAAATCAAACTACAGAATAACTTAAACTGGTACAGTTCTAAACTGTAACATCACAAAATTCTGAATATTTCTTTTAAGCACCAGATTAGTAGTAAGCATCATTTTGTAGTTTTGCTAATTGAGAGCAAGAATGTTGCAAGGTAATCAAACTTCTTGATTTCAGCCCTATGTTTGTTGCAAGGCGTACTTGTACTATCGATCTTTGATCAGGTACCTTGACAAAGCATCAATAGTGCAAGTACGCCGTCAAATCAAAAGACTCCCTCATCGCCGCCACCATCCGTGCTCTGCTGCTGCGACACTCGGGCATGCGGCTAGCCCAACGCCGCCATCGCGCCGGAGCCGTTCCCGTGCTCACCGTCTGCGTAGGCCGCGATATGCTACACGAACGTCGCCGTGTTCGGCTCCCCGAAGAATACCACCGCACCGGACAGCAGCTGCTCCTGCAGCATCTGCCTGTACGGGTGGCCTTGCCCCAGCGACGACATGCCGAGCTCTGTCTCAGTGTACTCCGCCACGGGGTCCTGCTGCGTCGCGGCCGAGGCGGCCTGCAGAAGGAGCGTCATCTCCTGCTCTCCGGCGAGGTCTGCTGCGGCGACCAACTGCTGTACCTGCATGATCTGCTGGCCGAGCCAAAGGGTGATGTCGAGCTCCGCCGGGTGGTGCCTTTGCCGCATGCCCGCGGCCAGTTGCCCCGCAAGCTCCGCGGCGGCGGCGGCGGTGTGCTGCATGGCAATGTCCTGCTCTCCGGCGATGTCCCCTACCGCGGCGGCGGCCACCCCCTGCGCCTCCGTTATCTGTTGTCTGCCGGTGCATGTCCTGGTGAACGTACACCAGTGTAACGCTGAGCTCCGTGTCGTCGTCCTACCGCGCCGCGAGGCTGCCGTACCGAGAAGCGCCCGCGGCAAGCCGCGAGCAGTGGCAGCATCATGTCCTGCTCCGCTATCTGTAGACGAGGCAGCTGCTGGAACCCCGGCGACCCGGCGACCAGGGCCTTCCCCGACGACATTGTCGCCTCCCTCACTGCCTCTGCTACGGCCATCGACGACTGCTTGTCCTCCATTACCTTCTGGTGGAGCTGCCCGTGCCCCGGCCGCGGGGACGCCCTCCGTCCCAGCGTACGCCACGGTGAGGTCAGAGGTGGCGGTGCTGATATGCGGCTGCGACCGTTGGTGTCAACAACTCAACATCTCCGGCTCCCTCGCGGCCACAACCGCGGGCACCAGCTCCTCCGTCTCGGCCATATGCGGGCGACGCTGAATTCTAGAATTTCGGATGCGGCGGGAGAAGCGGGGCGGCGGGCAGACGACGGATCGGCACGACGCGGGGAACCCGCACAGGTACGGAGACCGTCCGGGATACGCCTGGATATATTTGGACGAGGGTGCTGCGTGGGTGGGCACGATGCGGGTATGCGGGGCTGGGTAAGATGACTCCGGGTAACAAAATCTTTTCGTTTTTGGCCGAAACGCTCTCCAAATTACGATTTTATGGGTCTTTCACCCTATCCACTCTTCCAAATATATGACGGACGGGTCCGGTGTGAGGAGTAAGGCGGACCCGAATTGAGTGAAAAATGTTTTTCAAATTATTCGATCTTTATAGTATAGATTAGCCTTAATTTTTTTAAAAGTAAAGGATTACCAATGATATATAATGTTCAAACAAAAATGACCATAACTGTTGCGAATCCAGTAGAAGTCAGCGCAGCTCCACTACCATTACCGGCCATTGTATTTCATTTTTAAACTTGGAAAAACATAGCACGTACCGCCATTGAAATATTTATTCCCGTACACCGTCTTTTATTTTAACTTTTAACCCTCGGATTGGTCCACTTGAAAGCATACTTACAGCAGTAGTGGTCTCTTAATATTTTTGTTCACGTCCGCAAGTTGATATATGAACTGATATTAATTTGCACCGCACAAAATTTATTTATTCACGTGCACAAAATTACTGTGGGGGGTTTTGTATGCCTTCTAACAAAATTACCACGTCCAATTGAAGGGAATAGTTACAGCAGCAGTGGTCCATTAATATTTTTGTTCACGTGCACAAGCTCATGCATCAACTGATATGAATTTGCACCACACAAAATTGATTTATTCCCCTGTTTGCTTGTTTACACATGCAGATAAGTTTTGGTATTGACAGACCTCATCAAGTTTGAGGTTTGGAGAATCTGAAAAAAAAGAGAGATCAGTTCATAACTTCATATGCACCTATCTAGGGGTATTACTGAACAATTGGAACTTGGAACATGCAGGAATACTGAAAGATGCCAGTGGCTCAGGTGGTTGTTCAGACATCACTGGTATCTACAGTCCATCCAGTATCCAGGGAGGGCCTGCCAGGGACATCCCGTGTTGCAAGAGGGAGCATTGGTCCAAAGAGTCCTAACTGCAGTTTCATCCTTATTTAGGGGCTCAAATGTAATTTTGGAAGCTTCTGCAGCATAACTATACCTCATTATAATGTAAAAGGGACCGGCCCCTTCTAGGGTCATATTTCCTTGACACGAAGGCACTTGTTCAGAACAACTTGTCAATAGAATCCTACTCCTTCCGTCCCAGAAAGAGTGTCGTCCGGAAAGCGTGTTTGTGAGACAAACACGGTTTTCTAGTGACACTCTTTCTGAGACGGAGGGAGTACTTCCTTAGGCCTTGTTTAGTTCGTGGAAAGATTTTGGAAATTAGGCTCAAAGACGGAGGGAGTACTTTCTGAGACGGAGATTGATTACTGTAGCACAAAGTTGTCTAATCATGTCATAATTAGGCTCATTAGATTCGTCTCGAAAATTAAGGTAGGGGTCGTGGAATGAGTTTTCTCATTAATTCACATTTAATACTCCTAATTAGTGTCCGAAGATTGATGTGACGGGTAGTTGGTGAAAAAATCTGGAACTAAACAGGGCCTTATGTAATAAAAAAAAGAATGGTACCTCCTTTCAAGAAGATAAGATTCATCATTCAGCATTATGTAACTGGATGGAATCTTGTTGAAGATCACACACAGTATACTATGGCCCTGATGTTCCTGCATTATTTATCCAGGTTTTGCGCATACATACAGCTCTGACTGGGGCACATCTGGTCTACACAAAGAACAGCGTCAGCAGCTCATGGGCTGTTAGATTGTCAAATTAGGTGCAAATTGAGTGCTGAAATAGTGCACTGGATGACGTGCTGTGAGAAAAACTAAGCCGGTGCCCGGTGGGGTTAAGATCTTCTCATGGTTTTTATTAAGAGAAGGGAATTTAAAGTCCGGTTTAGAAAATTTCCGAACCCGGCTTTACCGGTGAGGGATTTAAATTAGTTTCGTAAATTCGCTTCAACGAGGAATCGAAACGCTGAAATAGTGCATTGGATCACGTGTTGTGAGAAAAACTAAACCGGTGAGGTTAAGATCGTCCCACGGTTTTCATTAAGAGAAGGGAAACTAAAGCCCGGCTTTGAAAATCTCCGAACCATCGTCCCACGGTTTTCATTAAGAGAAGGGAACCTCGGTTTTCATTAAGAGAAGGGAACCTAAAGCTCAACTTAGAAAATCTCCGAACCCCGGCTTTACCGGCGAGGGGATTCTTTTAAATTAGTCCCGTAAATTCGCTCTAACGATGAATCGAACCCGGCGAGGAGATTCTTTTAAATCAGTCCCGTAAATTCGCTCTAACGAGGAATCGAACCCGGGTCTCATGGTTGCGACTATATCTCAGATCCCTCTAACCAACTAAGCTAGAGGACCTTTGGTATCGCGTGCTGTGAGAGAACATGTGAATTAATGAATAGGGAATTGGAAGGTCGAATTGCGGAATTGGTTCATCTGCCTCAGGACTTGGCTCAGGATCAGGGACTGCCACCACTGACGACCCTGAAGATTCTGTAGCCCATGGAGAGCCGTGACTGGTGAGCCGATAGCGAGCACATGGAGATGGAAGGCCTCGGAGATTAGACTGACTTCAGCAAAGATATGCATCTGCAACTGCAAATGACCCATATATGCAGCAAAGGGAGAGAAGACTCCTTCGCTCAAAAAAAACAAAGCGTTCCAGCGGTAGGCGGATCCCGTCGCGCATCCGCCGGCAGCCGTTGCCTCCCGCGCGGAAGAGGAAGCAGAGAGGGGTACCGCCGCCCGGAAGTGGAAGCAGAGAGGGGGCCCGCCGCCCGGAAGTGGAAGTGCTGCGGCGATGACTCCCTCCAGGAGCTCCCGCTGCTCGCCGCGTCCATGGAGACCGCGTTCCCTCGCCGAGCGGTCGCTGCGTGGAATCACCGGATCCGGGGCGGCGGAGGGGAGAGGGAGGTCGCCGCCGGCCGGATCTGCGCCTCCGTGGCCACCGCGGTCCCTGCGGGCGGAGGAAGAGACGGAGGGCGCCGGGTGGAGGCGGAGTAGGAGGCGAGGCGCGAGGGTGGAGCAGGAGGAGCGGCGTCTCCGTGGCCACCGTGGCAGCAGCTCACCCGCCACCGTAGCTCGCCCGCCGTTGGGGCCCGCCACCGTCGAGGCCCGCCTCCGCCGCGGCCCCTGCTCCTCCTCGAGCCGGCCGTGGAGCTTCTTCGCGCTGTGCTCCGCCGCGGCACCTGCTCCTCCTCGAGCCGGAGATGGGAGAGGGCGCGGGGACGGACGGAGGGAGGCGAGGCAGGGGTTTCGGAGAGGGATGCGAGTTGCGAGGGGAGAGGCAGCGTGGGGACGGACGGAGAGAGGCGAGGCAGTTGCACCTGTAGCGGATGCGGTGACGAGAGGGAAGTCCCAGGAATGCGCGTGGGGGGGGTGCAATCGCAAAATGCAGATGCAGCTGGAGGCACTACAGTGCCGTTTTCCCCCTCATTTTGGGGATGCAGCTGCTGCTGGAGTCAGTCTTAGCAGATAGAGAGTTGTTACCAAGCAGACTTCGTAGTACGGCGTGTCATCTTGAAAACGAATTGCAATTCTAATCTAGATGATTGGAAATAAAGCGTGCAACCTTAAAGAATTCTAAAAAAAAAGGAAATTCCAAAACATGTCTTGTGAAAAATTAAAGAAAAGGCATCCCATAGGACTTCTCAATGACAACAGAAACATCTTTCAGTTCATCCACAGATCCTAGTACTTGCAGGGGGATGTGATCAGGGGTTTAAATTTCATTTTTGGTAGTTTTTCAGTCCCGCTGGAATGACCAAAATTCATGAAATTTCAGGCAAAAAATGAGTTAAAAAGTTCGATATTTCGATGAGTAGAGCGATATTTCGGGTGAACACTGATTCCATTCATGAACAAAAAGACCCTTTTTTTTTGTTGCAAAATTCACGAATATTCGGATGAATTTTTGATCCCTGGCTGTGATATAAATGTGAAACGAAAGTAATTTGTAGTATGCCACTTAAAGATGTAACTAAAACGGAACCCCCTTCTAGCATCTTTGTTTTCCTCGGTGTGAGGTTTAGAGTCTAAGAGCTCTGTTTTCGTGTAACCTTTGGCCGTATATATCCACTTGTGGATATAGAGGCTGCATTTTAATCTTTATTCTAGCGTCTTTGTGATCATCGACTGGGTACAGTACAGTACACAAGCATCAAAATGTTGAGCCGAAGAATTGCATGATCCCATGACCTTTTTGTAAAATTAAGGATTATTCCCCAAATGCGGAATCCAACATAAGGTTGTGTTGAATACTCAAGTTCAGCTGTGGAATTCAACATGGACATACATAACGAGATCAATAGATAGATAAAAAGAGAAAAATTCTTAAGCATAGTCAGAGGAGAGATGAAAGAATTTTCGATTGTTTAATACTATTGAACCCTCAATTCTTTTCCTGAACAAGAATATACTTTTAACAGTACTCTTACCTTCAGTAAATTTGCATGTATTCTAGGAGCAGGATTCATAAATTTCATCAAAAAATGAAACATGTACAAAATAACTCTCAGCAAAAAAAAGAAGGAAATTTTGCTACAGGACACTGCTCATTTTTGATATTGCTGTGGGACATTGTAAAAAAAAAAAGCTACAAGACATTAGGCGGTGGCCTACAACAAAGAAACTAGTATGTTACAGCAAAGAAAATATATTTCAGTGTCCTACAACTAATTTTTACAAAGGTGCAGTGTCCTGTAGCAAACTTTCCAAAAAATTATAATATTCCAACTCAGAAACAAATGTGTAACACCGTTTTGATGTTTCGTATATCTTTGCACATTCCTTCTTTAACTCCACCTTGCAGTCGCAAACCCGCAATTCACTCAAGGAACGAGGGAGGCCACTTTCAGGTACTGACTTAAGGCTGGGACGTGATGACTTGATCTACATGTTGAAAGGATGCAGAGCGTCTGGCAGAGACAGGAGATTTTGAGAACAATTTATCCTATTAAAGATATATGACAAAAGCTGGTCTTTTAAAGAAAAGATGCCCAGAGATGACAAAAAATCCACAACTTATTGATAGGAAAGGAGATAAATCAGCTTTGCAGGTAGGGATTGCATACTCTCACAACCACTGATGTGATGCTCTTCCAGGGAAGCTGGCAGCACTAGCTCTTCCAGTATAACTCCTGGAGGGAGGTAAGTAGTGGCAAAGTTCCAATCTGTACCTCCATTGTTGAGTTATCATCGTCATCATCATTGGAACACAAAACAACCTAAACGCTGGGTTGGAGATATTTTCAGATGCAATTTGTCATTAGGGAGAGAAGGTCCTTGTTGGGTTATCACTTCGCATGGAGGATGATTTGGAGCCTATGAACTCAAAGAAAACAGCCCACAAGCTCAGTGTGTACCATTGATTTAATTGGTGCTTGAATCAGGTTGAGATCACCCTCACTCCAGGAGGGAATGGAATGCACAAGAAACTCTGGACTCACTTCTCCTAAGTTCTGGACGTCATTTTGGGAGTGTGGAAAATCAGAAAACACCCAACACAACCAAGAGATGAGGAAGAAATACAAACAAATCTGTCTAGATTTGGTGGCTCCTGGCAGATATGCCTCATGGCTGTGGTCGGAGGTCCAATCGTTGACTCAGAGTATTTCAATCTGGTTCGTTGGTTTGAGGTTTGGTCAAGCAAAACATCAGATTTGAGAGGTGTTTTGTCAGTTCGGGTGACTACAGTTTCAACACCGAGGAGTTTCGATAGATGATGATCAGTTTGGATGGTGAAACAATGTCTGATTGAATTGAAACTTTGTCATTGGTTTGGGGACTCATGGAATTATATACATTCCTACCAAACTTTTTGCACAATGGACCTGTAGTTTGAGGGGTATGAACTGATTACTGAAGAGGACAAAATCTGTGTATTCCCTATTTGACAATTGTCATACCTCTTGTGGTTGTAGTTGCAAATGCCAAGTTGCATTATGGTGAATGTATTGCTACTGGTGTAATTCTTTAGAGGTCCTAGAGAAGACTCCTTATAAATATTTGTTGATTATATAGTGGAAGCTTAAAGTGGAACGATTGGTCTCATGGGTTTTTTAGTTTTTTACTCCTCACCTTTAGGAGGTTCCCCCGCATAAGTTGATGTGCCTTTGTGCATGTGATTGCTATTATTTTGTTGAATATATGTTGGTAGATATTCTTCTTATTTTTCATCACAAGATGAGGGATTAATCAGTATATTGCTGCTGTCATTTATCAAACACCTCTTGCATAGCATTACACCAAGCATTCCAAAAGCCAGGACTGCCGTTGACTTCTAGAGATCTTAGGTTGATGCATATTTGTAAGCCTCTTACATAAGACAATGCCCCAAGGCGATGGATTCATATCTCTTCCCATGCTATGCACGAATGCAGATCGATTGATTCTACATAAGATAATTCTTTAGGGAAGTGGCTATCATATCTCTTGTGCCAAGAGTTCTGTTTGCTCCCCCGCCCCTTTCCTACACTTTTAGCAAAATATATACTCTTAGCCAATCTGTGCAATTTTTAGTCCTTTTCAGAGCCAAATGCATAAGCTCTAAAGCATCCACAAAAAATCTTCATTAAGTCTTAAGACCATCCAATCACTACTAGAGAAACAACCTTTAGTCACCTTTAGTCCTGGGGAGGATTTCACATTAGTACCGGTTTTTTAAGAACCGGTACTAATGTGCACATTAGTACCGGCTGGGAAGCACCCCCTGACGTGCCCCCAGAGACACACATTAGTACCGGGCAGTGTGGTGGCCCGGTACTAATGTGGCAGCCGCACATTAGTACCGGGCCTCAACACAAGCCGGTACTAATGTTCCGCGCATAAAAAGTCAGCTTCTTCTTCCAGCCCGAGCCACTCCACTCTTCAACTCGAGCTCCAACTCCTCCATGGCGCCCTAGGAGAGTTTTTGCCCGATTTGCGACGATTTCACACATTGAAGTGGTCTAGAGGTTAGTTACTTCCTCCTCCCTTGATTCATGCTTATTTTGTTGAGTTTTATTGGTTGAAATATGCGTATTTTTGCACTTCTAATGAGCTAGGAATGTAGATTTTTTCTATTTATATGCACTTTTGTATACGCTCTAATAGAGTTAATTGCAAAGGATGTGCCATGTTAGTTGCATGAGATGTTGTATGTGATAATTTAATTTTTTAATAATAATTATTTATTTGAGCATATGTCATAATTTAATATATTAATAGTTTTTGAATTACTAGAAAGGTTAGGAAAGTTAGAATTGATTTTAGAATTACTAGACATAGTTTTAGAATTACTGTAAATGTTAGAATTTTTAGGATTGGTTAAATAATTTATTGTCATTAGTATAGATTGAGCATATGTCATAATTTAATATATAAATAGTTTTTTGAATTACTGGAAAGGCTAGGAAAACTAGAATTGATTTTAGAATTACTAGACATAGTTTTAGAATTACTATAAATGCTAGAATATTTAGGATTGGTTAAATAATTTATTGTCGTATAGATGTCTATTACTGCTGGAGAGAATGGGGATGATGGTAGTGGTGATCGTCATTCTTCACACAGCCAGGGGAAAACCAAAGTAGGACCTCCTGATAAACAGAAGAAAATGAGCACGTTGGAGAGAGGAATGCTTCGTTATTTGCAAGGAAAACATATAGGGTGTGATTGGCAGCCTGGCTAACTCTAGCCTGGTTAGAATCTGAAGCCAGGCTAGCTTAAGCATGGCTAAGTCAATGCAATTCGCTTGTGTTTGGTTGGGTGGCTAGAGATAGTCTGACTTGCTATGCTCGTGTTTGGTAAGTTGCACAAGGTGATAAGATGACCATGTATTTCCTAGAGGTGAACTTACCACATCGTCTTCTCCATTGCACCCCATCCCCTCCGACCCAGACGGTCGAGTGAGCAGGCCACCTCTCCCGTCTCGCGACTCGCGAGGCGAGCCCCTCCGCCTGCGCCGCCGTCGGTGGGATCTCCCTGCCCCGGTCACGAGTTCCCCTTCCGAGGCCAGATCCAGAATCCTCTCCTCGCGCCCACCTCAACCGTCCTAGCCTCGTCTCCTCCCGCTGCCCGTGCAGGGAGATCGGGTTAGCCTCGCCGGACCCCCACCCCTTCTTTCCTGTCGCCGCCATGCCGCACCGCCGCGCCGCAAGGGAGGAGCAGCAGCACGCCACCGAGCTTCCACCCGCTTCCGTCCCCACCTCCCCTCGCGTGGGTACCGTCACCTGCCGGCCTCACCTACCGCCGCGCATGCGCAAGGGAGGGAGGGATCCGGTGCCACGGCTACATGCTCTGCTGCTGTGGGAGGGAGGAAGCCCCGCCGGCAGAGCTCGACGACGCGTGGAGGCGACGGAGCTCGACGACGCGTGGAGGCCGGCAGAGCTCGACGGCGCGTGGAGGCGGCGGAGCTCGACGGCGCGTGGAGGCGGCGGAGCTCGACAGCGCGTGGAGGCCGGTGGAGCTCGACGGTGCGTGGAGCCGGCGACGAGGGCGGTGGGGTCAACGCGGAAGCGGTGGTGGAGACGGCAGGGGAAGCGCAAGGGGGTGAAGCCACTCACGAAGGTGGCTTTGGCAAGCCTGCATAACCGGGAAAGCTCCTGGGCTGCGTTTCCACGGATGCAGGCTGGCGCCCTCCTTTTGCACTTGGGAAGCCTGCATAAGGCCCTATGCAGCCTGCCAAACATTGGTGGGCTGCATTCCATAAGCCTAGATAGGCCTTATGCAGGCTGCCAATCACCCTCATAGATGCTGTTGCAGCGGGGCAAGAACCTCCTTTTGGTGGCATTTATGCTCCACCAGCAGACCCGGGTGTTGGAGATCCACCGAGTAATACTAAACCACAGGGCAAATCTAAGAAAGCTAAACCTTCGTCGTCACATCACAAGGATGGCTAAAGTTTCTCGTATTGTATCATGTATTAGTAGTGTTTCATAAGTCGTACTTTAAATTTGTGTAAGACCTTCACTTAAGTTTGTTGTATTGTATCGTGTGGATTGGGTATGAACACATTAAATTTGTGTAAGATCTCTATTTAAGTTTGTCATATTGTATCGTGTGGATTGGAAATGAACACTTTAAATTTGTGTATGACCTTTTGTTTCGAAACACTTAAAGATTGTTTAGTGGTGCTTTATAGATGAATCGGCAATGGATGTACCCCGACAAGAGAATCTCCAGTGAATACATTAATGGGGTGCGTGGATTTCTAGATGTTGCGGAAGCAAACAAGCAGCCGTCTCGTTTCATTATTTATCCATGCAAAATGTGCAAAAATCAGAAGGATTACTCATCGATAAAGAGTCTTCACGATCACCTATACAAATGGGGATTCATGCCAAATTATTTTGTTTGGACAAAGCATGGGGAAAGGGGGGTTATAATGGAAGACGATGAAGAGGAAGATGATCGTATTCCAGATTGGACTCAAGAAGGTGCCTTTGCAGATGATCTAATGGGAGAGGAGTACACGGGAGATACTCAAGAAGCTCCAATTGCAGATGATCCTCTCGACGATCTAGGTGAGGTGTTGCGCGATGCAAAGGAAGAATGCGAAAAGGTGAAGGAGTCAAAGAAGTTTGAACGTATGTTGGAAGATCAAAAGAAACCATTGTTCTCAGGTTGCAAAGAGGGGCAGAAGAAGTTAGGTGCCACTTTGGAAATGCTACAATGGAAGGCTAAGCATGGAGTTTCCGACTAGGGCTTCGATGAGTTAATGATGATCGTCAAGGACATGCTTCCAAAGGTGAACGAATTGCCGGAGTCCACGTACGAAGCTAAAAAGGTTGTTTGTCCTCTGGGTTTGGAGGTTCAAAAGATACATGCATGCCCTAATGACTGTATCCTCTACCGAGGTGACGAATATGAGAAATTGGAGGCTTATCCTGTGTGCGGAGCGCAGTGTTATAAGATCCCACATGATGAGGCAGATGAAGTTGAGGGGGGCGGAAGAAGAAGAAAATTCCTGCTAAGGTAATGTGGTATTTTCCAGTGATACCACGGCTGAAGCATTTATTCAGGTGCAAGACCAATGCAAAGTTGATGCATTGACACGAAGAACGCAAAGCAGATGACCATATCAGGCACCCCGCTGATGGGTCGTAGTGGAGATTACTTAACAGAGAATTTCAGGAATTTGCAGAGGATCCAAGGAACATTCAGTTTGGTTTAAGTACGGATGGATTCAATCCATTCGGTGAGTTTAGTAGCGGTCGTAGCACTTGGCCTGTGATCTTATGTATGTTCAATCTTCCTGGCTGGATGTGCATGAAGCAGAAGTTCATTATGATGCCAATAATCATCCAAGGCCCAAAGCAGCCAGGTAATGACATTGATGTGTATCTAAGACCGTTGATTGAGGATCTTAAAACATTATGGAAGAAAGAAGGCATACCCGTGTGGGATGAGAACAAACAGGAGACCTTCAATCTACGAGCATTGCTGTTCATCACCATCAATGATTGGCCGTCACTTGGTAATCTATCATGACAAACAAATAAGGGATTCCGAGCATGGACGCACTGTCTAGATGATACTTGCAGCGTGTATCTAAAACACAGTAAAAAGGTTATGTATTTGGGCCATTGTCATTTTCTTCCTCCTAAGCACCTGTTAAGAGATGAAGGAAAGCACTTTGAAGGTGTCAGGGAAAAATGTAAGAAGCCCATTCACCATGATGGAAAAGTTGTGTTTTCTATGGTGAAAGATTTGAAGGTGGTTTTTGGCAAGGGTTCCGGCAGCAAACATGTTCCAAACGACGCCGATGGACATGCACCGATGTGGAAGAAGAAGTAAATATTTTGGGAGCTACCTTATTGGGAAGTCCTTGAGATTCGCAATGCAATTGATGTGATGCATGTGATGAAGAATTTTTTGCGTTGAACTTACTTGGCCACCTAGGTGTATATGGAAAGACAAAAGATACAATTGAAGCACGTAGGGACCTGAAAGCTATGAACCAACGAAAAGGCCTACATCCCGAAAAGAGAGACAAAGGAAATTACTTGGCTCCTGCTAGTTACACCCTAAGCAAGGAAGAGAAGCAGAGAATGTTCGATTGCTTGAATAGTATGAAGGTCCCGAAAAGAGAGACAAAGGAAATTACTTGGCTCCTGCTAGTTACACCCTCAACCAGATTTCTTAGAAGGCCATCCGTCGAGAAACTCTAGTGAAGATGCAGAAGGATGTCGTGCAATGCCTCGTCAGCTTTGAGATGATCTTTCCACCTTCATTCTTTAATATCATGACCCACCTTTTGGTCCATCTAGTTGAAGAGGTTTTTTATCCTCGGGCCTGTATATTTGCACAACATGTTCCGTTTTGAGTGGTTGATGTCTTAATATAAGAAGTATGTTCGCAATCGTGCCCGTCCTGAAGGAAGCATCGCAAAGGGATATGCTACGGAGGAGGTCATTGAGTTTTGTGTCGACTTTATGGATGACATGTGTCCGATTGGACAACCTGTATCGCGCCATGAGGGGAGACTTAGAGGAAAGGGCACAATAGGGAAAAAATGTTGGATGGACATGGATGCAATGTTATATGATCAAGCACATTACACTGTCCCGCATCAATCATGACATGTGGCTCCATACTTGGAAGAGCATAAGTCCATTCTTCATGCTGCAAATGAAGGGAAGTCTGAAGCCTGGATTACATGACACCACATTGATAACTTCGCATCTTGGTTGTGGAAAAAAGTGAGGCGATAAAACTATTGATGAGATACTGCAATGATTGGCTAGGAGGCCATCTATCGCGGTAGATACATTCCAAGGATACGAGATAAACGGCTACACATTCTACACGAGACCCAAGACAAGAAGAGCATGAATCAAAACAGTGGTGTTCGTATGGATGCAGTCGACGATGAAGGGAACGTAGAAACATACTATGGTGTCATTGAAGAGATATGGGAATTAGACTACGGAGCTTTAAAAATCCCTTGTCGGTGTCCGGATTAGCACCGGCACCAACTAGTGATTTGCACTGCGATCGGCTCCTCGATGGTCGACGCTGGCTAAGGTGACACGGATGTTTATCCTGGTTCCGACCTCGCGGCCGTACGTCCAGCAGATGTGCTTTTGCACTTGTATTAGCTAGCACCGGCGGTGCCTGTAGAGGGGGGCTACAAGCACGGTGGGAGAGGAGGAAATTCCCCCTGGTCCCGTCTAAGTGATTGAGGCAAATGCCAATATCTGGAGTGTGGTGGCGAGGTGTGAGTGTGTAGTGTCTTTTTCTCGTCCTCCCCGCGCAGGGGGCTCTGCTTCTCCCTTTTATAGGCTAAGGGAGGGCAGTTATAGGATGTTGCACAGCAGCCGGTACAGTGGTTACGTACTAATAGGCATGGCGCCGTCGGTCTTGTCCCGCGCGTCATGGTTCCTGGCGAGAGTTGGTGGCGCCCTCCGGCTTCCGCGGGTGGCGTGACGGTCACTGTGACCTATCCTGCTTTGACTTCGAGGGGCGGCCCTGCTGGATCGAGGGCCTATCCGCTGGAGGAAGGACTGGAGTTGGTGGCGCGGGACGACGGCGCGTCACCGGCTTGTCCGCACAGTGCCGTGTGTGCCGTCACACAGTGGCCGGGATGGTCGCACATCGCCTGGGATGGCCATGCGGCGCCGGAGTTGGCGGAGGGGGACATGGTGCACGTGGTCCGTACGGCGACGTCAGTCGGGGCGCGCGCCCGTCCGTCGTCCGTACACCCTTCGATGGTGCCCCCATGCCCGTTCGAGGGTCTTGCTGTAGGGGAGGACGGGGGCAGGTGGTACAGTGTCAAGGAATGACCCCTGCCTGTTCGCACAGGACCGTGCGGCGCCCGCACAGTGCCGGGGATGGCTACACAGTGGCGGGTTAGGCCGCACTGTGGCGGTGTCAGGCGCTCTGACTGTGTCAGGTGCGCGGCGTGGGGGAAGGTTCCCTCTTGACTTCGGCGTCCCGCCGTGGGGCCGAGAATTAAATGCCGCTATCGAGCGGAGCGGGGGTGGTTGCCCGGTCGAGGGGGTCTGAGTCCCTTGAGCGGAACGGAGATCGGCTCGAGGGGCCGGAACCCTCGAGCAAGGCGGAAACTCGCTCGAGGGGCCGGAGCCCTCGAACGAGGCGGAGATCCGCGTGAGGGGTCTTTGCCCTCGAGCGAGGCGGCCAAGTGGGCCTCCCAGGCCGCTGCTGGGCCGTGGTGGGCTGCGGGCCTGTGCTGTCCTATAGCTAAGGATAAAGGGTCCTTGGACGGTTTTGCGTTTAACGAGGGTGATTATCCCCTTAGTTAGGGGACCCCTAATGACCGTCCCCGACAGTAGCCCCCGAGCCTTTGCTGGAACGGGGACCGTCCCGGCAAAGGATTCCGCTCTCGGGTGCTGTGCGCGAGTCTCGTCCCGTTTGATCATTCACGTTTTCCTGTGGGGGCGCGCTAGCGCACCCGCGGGTGTAAGCCCCCGAAGCCCTGCAGGAGTGTGTGCACTCGTGCAGGGGTTAAATACGTAAGGCAATGTGGCTCGCCTTGCATTTGTTTCAGCCGGCCTCGGCGGTGCCTCAGCCGGCATCGGCGATCTACGCAGGAGGGGAGGCATCGTGTTGACCCAAGACGTTTCGGGTAGGCCAGCCGTTTTTTCGGGGACGCGACTTTAGGCAAGTTGGTGCGGCGATCGTTGGGGTGGTCGTGGTGCGAGGAGCCCCCGAGCCCTGGCCCATTCAGGGGCGATCGGGTAAAGACTCTCGGCTTTGTTATTACGACCCTCGTTGCCCTTCCGCATGGTAGAGGGGTGAGGCAAACCGTGCTACCCTCGAGTGGGCAGCGAGCACAGTTGCCTCGGCGAGCTATTAACGGATAGTTCAAGTGGGCGTCCGTGCCCCGTTCGATAGGGGTCGGCTCGTGGTCCGGAGACACGTCCATGTAAGCGCTTGCAGAGGTTTGCCAAGCAGGGCTCGGTCACGTTCGATAGGGGCCGTAGGCGCGGAAGCACTCCCTCGATGGGATCCCTCGATTGCCTGCCTCTGTCTTGGCCTCGAACACGATGTGTAGGGCACCCCCGAACTTCGCGTTCGGGGACAGGCTCGATTGCGCGCGCCCCGATCGTTCCTGACTCTGTTAATCTGAGGCGCCTGTTCGAACCCGTCGAGGGTCAGGCTTCGTACCTCTGATTAGTAGGGCATTTGCGGGGGTGCGCCGGGCGCTCCCGTCTTGGTGGACCTGTGGCGCTCGCCGATCTGTTATCGAGTCGAGCTTCGAACCACTGATCAGTAAACCCCCAAGCCGAGGGGCATCTGCGGCGCCCATCGTACCCTCAGCGGGCTGGGCCTCGAGCCGCTGATCAGTAGAGCCTTGCGGGCCCGAGCCCCGGGTTTCTTCGAGTTCGTTCTCGAGGGTGTGTTGATAGGCCATGGCCTCGTGGCCTCGACCTGTTTGGGATTGGGGCACCAGCCGTATCCCCTCGAGGGGTCGACCCTCGAACACCCGGCTCGAGATTACTGGGGGTTATCCTTATGCGAGAAGGAACCCCTAGTGTTCGAAATGCGTCCGTGGGACGGTTAGCCGCCGCGCTCCTTCAGCCGTGGCTGACGTGGCGCGGGGCGTGCGGAGTGGGCGCGCCTTTTCAGGCGACGCGACGCTGTCGACGTGTGAGGGCGATGGGACGGGACGTTGCGTCCCTTGGGTTATCATGCGGTAATCATGGCGCTTGTGTGCGCGCGGTAGTTTCGGTGTGGTGGGGTCCCGCCGTCAGTGACGGGGGGCGCCAGCCGCATTAACTGTCGCTGCATGCTGCTTTCCGGGGACTCCGCCCCTTCCGATTCTTTAAATGCGGGGGGCGCAGGAGGGGAACTCCTTACCTCTGCCATTCGCACCCATTCCTCGCACTTCGTCCTCCTCAGCGCTACGCGTCTTGCTGCTCCGGATCTGCCCGCGCCCTTCCGCTCCCGCAGTCGCTCGCGCTCCTCCGCCTTCCCCGCCATGTCTTTGGTTCGAGTGCTGGATGCGTTCCCGTGGCCTCGGTCAACGGTGGATCAGCGGTCACTGGAGGCGCTGGTGCTCGGCGGTCAGCTGGCGCTGGCTGGCGACGGCCCGAACCCGGCGTGGATGATCCCGCCGTCGTCGGACCGAGAACCCCTCCGCCGGGTTACATCGTCAGCTTCCTACGGCTGCTTGAGCGCGACTTCAACGCCCCTGCGAGCAAGTTGATGTGGGGGCTGTGGCACTACTACGGGGTGGAGCTCCACAACTTCGCTCCCAATGCCATCTCACAAGCAGCCTCCTTCGTCGCCGTCTGTGAGGGATTCTTGGGAATCCCGGCGCAGTGGGACCTGTGGGTCCACCTCTTTCGCGGCGAGCTCCACACACTCATCACAGGAGAGAGGAAGACACACTAAGCAGTCCGCGTCGGCGGTCTCACGCTCTCGGTGCGCGACTCCCGGAGGGAGTTGTACCTGCCGTGCACGATGACGTCGAACAACTCCGATTGGGAGAAGGGGTGGTTTTACCTCCGCAATGACGGCGCCGGCCTTCCGCCATACACCGGGAAGGTGCTGAAGGAGAGGCCAACCTCGTGGGCGTACGGGGTGTCGCCCCCGTCGAGGCAGAGGAGGCTCGAGCCTCTCACCAATGCCATAAGCCAGTTGGCGAACGCCGGGCTGACGGTGGCGTCCGTCATCGCCAATTTCCATCACCGGCGGGTGATTCCCCTCATGGAGAGGGAGCTCCTCATCTTTGAGATGAGTGACGAAGCCAACCCCATTGCCTTGGCACGCTCGCGGTTGCTGGAGGAGCCACTCGCCCGGGCGTATGCAACCACGCGGGCGAGGCGCGCAGTGAACCCCAAGGTGGTGCGGAATAGTGATGACGACCTGTGGTCGTTCGCGATGCTCCCGGGCACCGACCAAGTGAGTGTCGTCCCTTCACCTTTTGCTCTCTTTATCTCCGTGTTTGGCCTAACGGTGGCTGCTGGCGGCAGGGGGTGGGCGTCAATGTCCCCACGTCGGATCCGCCGACGCCTCGGTCGCAGGCCAATAACCGCGCTGGGCAGCAGAGGGAGCAGGACCGGGCAGCTCGGGCGAAGGAGAAGAGGATCAGGAGGTAGGAGCGCCTCGATAGGTACAACATGGATTACTTGTTGCGGGAGCAGCAGGGCCTCTCCCCTCCGCCAGAGCTAGTAAACTCGTCTTCGGACGAGGAGGAGAGCGAGGGGGAGCAGACCACCTCCGATAGGTGGGAACCCGTGCCGCCCCTGTCACCGGGGGTCGAGGAGGTCGCCGCGGAGCCGACCCCGGAGGCGGGCACGGTGCCGCCTATCGGAGGGTCGCCGCCAAGGACGTCGGCAGGCTCTGGGGAGGCGCCCCCAGAGCCCTCGAAGAAGCGCAAACGGGGTTTCTCCAACTTAAGGTGCGTTGTGTTCCTCCCTCCGTGTTCTTGATATCATGATCCGGTCACCCACCTTTCCTCCCTCCCGTTGTTAGGACGTCGCCCACTACCCTCGGCCTCGCGCCTGTTAAGGCGCTCAAGCTGGGGACGCCGCGAGTGACGAGGCCCCGCTCGGAGAGGACGCCATGGGCGGCGGCGGGCACGGCGGCGACGGGCGAAGTGTCGCGTGCCACGACCGCGGCCACGAGGCCACTGCAGCGAGAGGAAGTGGCGGTGGAGGAAGTGACGGTGACCCGTGATGCTCAGCAAGGGTGAGAGTGGGCTCGCACGGCGAGTCGGGGGGTCGAGGGCCGCGGGGCGGCCGAGGCTCCTGCTGATGGTCATTCTGCCCCCAGAGGGGGTCGGGCGGGGGCAGTGGTCAAATCAGCCCCTGGGCCCGCGCTCGGGGTACTGGTGGTGCGGCCCGATGGCTGCGTGATGTCGCAGCAGCCGGCGTCCGATGCCGGGGCGTCGACGTCCGGCGTCGCGGTCCCGGCGCCCGGTACCGACGTGCCACAGTGGGAGCAAAGGCTCCGTCTCCCCGTGGTGCCGCGGAGTCTGCTGGAGGAGGCGAGGTCTGAGAGGGCGCTGTGGCAGGAGTTCTGTGCCAACAGCGCCTCTCTTGACGCCGCTCTAGTCGAAGCGCTCCGGCTCCATGGAGGCAGGTCGTTCCAGATCTTCCAGGAAAGGACCCCCGTTTGACCGTCGTTTGCTCCCCTGCTTTCCTTGTTTGAGTGTTTCTCATTTGATTCCCACCCCCTGCTTTCCCATTACTACCCGCAGGAGCTGCAGCGCCAGGTGGGCGAGAGATTCGCTCTCATTGCCGAGCTGAGCTCCAACCTCGACTGGTACCGGGCACAATATGAGGCTCTGGACGCCATGGTGGAGGCCCTGCGGGAGGACAATGGTTGGCTGGAGTACAACCTCATGGGCATGGAGGATGCTCACACCGACCAGCGCACCTTGGCGGCACAAAAGACCAAGGAGGCCGAGGAGATGAAGGCCGCGCTCCAGGTGAAGGAGGAGGCGCTGGCGACGGCGAGCGGCGAGCTGCAGAAGGCGCGTGATGCCCTTGCTGAGGTTCAGGCCGCGCTGGCGCAGAAGGGGATGGCCCTTGACGAGGCACATGCCCAACTCCTGTAGGATCGTACGACCCTCGAGGGGGCGCGGTCCTGGTAGACCCAGGCAGAGCAGAAGACCCAGGAGGTTGAGAAACTGGGTGCTGCCCTGTAGGAAATGGTCGTGGCACTCTCCGGGGTGGAGGGCCAACTCCAGCAGGAACGTAGCGCGCGTGCGCAAGTGGAGACCCAGCTCTAGCAGGAGCGAGCCGCGCTTGAGGATGCTCGGTCCGCCCTCCAGCATGAACGCTCGACACGGGAGGAGGCGCAGTCCCAGCTCCACCAGGAGCGTACCGCGCTGGCGGAGGCTAGGGCCACGCTTCAACTTCGAGAGGCGGAGACCGAGCGGCTCACCGGGGAGTTGGTCCAGGAGGGCGTCACCGTCGAGGCCCTGAGAACCGCCGGCGCGGAGAAGGATGCTTCGGTTCTGTAGCTGCAGCAGGAGGCCGAAGCCACTCGTGCGGAGCTCAAGAAGGAGAGGAAGCAGGTTGAAGGTGAGTTGCAGCCCCCGGGTCCTTCGTTTGTTGGTCAGGTTCGTCGAGATTCGCTCTCGGCTCACCCTTTCTTCTTTTAGGACTGCGGAAAGCTCTGGGGGAGTCGGTGACGCAGGTGGAAGTGCTCCAGGCGGCCTACACCTCGTCCCAGCAAGAATTGGGGCTTCTAGAGCAGGCGGCCCTTGAAGCGTGCCAGAGCATCGACGAGGGCACCAGTCTGTCGGGGAGCTCGGTGGCGAGCCGCCTTCAGGCTCTGGGCGGTCGCGTCACCGAGCGCATGAAAGGCACCCTCCGCCTCGGCATCCAGAAGACCCTCAGCGTGGTGACGACGCATTACATCATCGACCTTGCGGCGCTGGCCATGGGATACGTCGTTGCGGACGATCTTGATGATGATGGGGCGCAGGACGCCGTGAACCAGATCGATGTTGCTGCCGCGGATGCCGCCGCGGACCATGCCGACGCGTTTGAGGAGGATCTCTTCCCGAATGCTCCCCCCGGGGGTCCCCTTGAGCCCTGAAAGTAGTTGGGCGCCGAGGCCCTTAGGTCGCAGTCAGGATTTGAGCCAGGTGGCTCTTGTAACAAAACTGTCCACTTTTGAAGTTTGTAACTTAAGCATGAATTGTTTTATTTATGCCGTTGTGTCCTTTCCCGTCGGCTGGGCAAATTTCAGCTGGGATCGATCGTTTTCACGAGCAGCTTGTAGGCGAAGTGGTGAGGAGGAGAGGCCGTATCCTGCTGGAGGCGTGGGCCGTCCCTGGCTCGCCCGTCTTTACCTTTTAGCTACTCGCGCCCTGCTTCTTTCTGTCTAAGCTCCCGGGGCATGACATACTTAGCACTTTTGGAAAAAAAGGTTTTTGTGAAAAAATGGGACCGCTTAGGGGGGGTGCCCCCCGTAGTAGCCCCCGAGGGGGAATTGGCTTTCGGGGGAAAGCCGAGTCTCCCTTGTCTTTATTCACAACCTTAATGTATATATAACCGACTGGGGTGCCGGATATGCACAAATCGACTTGGAATTTTTAAGGGTAAAAGCGACGTAGCTGTAGGATGTTCCAAGCGTTGGCGAAGACTTCACCTTTCTCGTTTGCGAGCTTATACGTGCCGGGCTTGAGGACCTCGGCAACGATGTATGGCCCTTCCCACGGCGGCGTGAGCTTGTGGCGTCCTTCGTTCTTCTGTCAGAGTCGAAGCACCAGGTCTCCCTTGTTGAGGTCTCGGGGCCAGACCTTGCTCGCTTGGCAGCGCCGCAAGGATTGCTGGTACTTCTCAGAGTGTAGGACCGCCGTGTTTTGGGCCTCGTCGATGCAGTCCAGTGCGTCTTCGCGATCTTGCTGGTTCTGCCCCTCCTGGTATGCCCCGACCCTCGGGGATCCGTAGTCCAAGTCCGTGGGGAGCACGGCTTCCGCGCCGTAGACCAGGAAGAACGGAGTGAGACCCGTGGCCCTACTTGGGGTGTTCCTGAGGCTCCAGACAACTGACGGCAACTCCTGAATCCATTTCCGGCCAAATTGGTTGAGCTTGTTGAAGATTCTTGGCTTCAAGCCTTGTAAAATCATGTCGTTGGCACGCTCTACTTGTCCATTAGTCTGTGGGTGTGCCACAGCAGACCAATCCACGCGGATGTGGTAGCTGTCGCAGAACTCCAAGAATTTCTTGCCGGTGAATTGAGTGCCATTGTCCGTTATGATGGAGTTGGGTACCCCAAAGCGGTGTACGATGTCCGTGAAGAAAAGCACCGCCTGCTCGGACCTGAGGCTGCAGATGGGGCGGACTTCGATCCACTTCGAGAATTTATCGATGGCTAC
The DNA here is from genome assembly GCA_036936925.1 of Cenchrus fungigraminus. NCBI lineage: Eukaryota > Viridiplantae > Streptophyta > Magnoliopsida > Poales > Poaceae > Cenchrus > Cenchrus fungigraminus. The sequence goes on along the minus strand of CM072769.1, from coordinate 55,135,116 downwards.
GAGTATGTGGGTGAAGCCCCCGGGCGCCTTCCGCAAGGGCCCGACCATATCTAGCCCCCACACAGTGAAGGGCCATGTGATGGGGATGGTTTGCAGCGCGTGGGCCGGGAGATGAGTCTTTCGCGCGTAGTACTGGCACCCTTCGTAGGTGCGCACCACCTCGTTGGCGTCGGCGACCGCCGTCGACCAGTAGAAGCGCTGGTGGAACGCCTTACCTACGAGGGTGCGCGAAGCGGTGTGGTGACCGCATTCGCCCGCGTGAACGTCCTGGATCAGCTCCCGTCCTTCAGGAATGGAAATGCAACGCTGCTGCGCTTGTACAGCTCGCCATTGATGACGACGAAGGACTTGGCCTTCCTGGTGACACGCCTTGCCTCGGTTCGTTCCGGAGGGAGCTCCCCCCGATCCAACCAGGCAAGGTACTCGTCGCACCAGTCCCGTGGAGGGGGTGGAAGGTCGTCAATCTCCATCGCCTCGGCCTCGTCTGCCTGGGACCCCTCGAGGTCCGAGGCCTCGAGTTCCCCGTTCGTGGGGTCCTCGTCTATGGGGTCGGTGTCTGTGTGCCTCGAGGGGTCAGCCCCCGAGGCATTCCTAGAAGCAGTAGCGGGTTTGTCGAGGTTGACGGAGGGCTTGGCGAGGTCGCAGGCGAAAATGTTCGGGGGAACGGTGATTCGCCCCGAAGCGATCTTGGCCAGCTCGTCCGCTTCCTCGTTGTACTTGCGCGCGATGTGGTTGAGCTCGAATCCGAAGAACTTGTCCTCGAGTTTGCGTACCTCGGCGCAGTATGCCTCCATCTTCTCATCGTGGCAGCTCGCGTTCTTCATCACTTGGTCGATGACCAGCTGAAAATCTCCCCGAATGTCAAGGCGCTTGATGCCGAGCTCTATGGCGATGCGGAGGCCGCCTAAGAGGGCCTCGTACTCCGCCATATTGTTCGACGTGAGGAAGTGCAAACGCACCAAATACCGCATGTGCTCCCCAAGGGGTGAAACGAAGAGCAGGCCCGCGCCCGCGCCCGTTTTCATGACTGATCCATCGAAGTACATGGTCCAGCATTCAGCTTGAATCTGAGGAGTAGGCAGCTGAATGTCGGTCCACTCGGCCACGAAGTCCGCCAAGACCTGCGACTTGATCGCCTTTCGTGGTGCGTAGGTGAGTGCCTCACCCATGAGCTCCACGGACCACTTTGCTATCCTACCCGAGACGTCCTGGTTGTGGATGATCTCCCCCAAGGGGAAAGAGGACACCACAGTGACAGGATGAGCCTCGAAGTAGTGCCGCAGCTTGTGCCACGCGAGCACCACCGCGTAGAGCAGCTTCTGGATCTGGGGGTATCGTGTCTTGGTGTCCGACAACACCTCGCTGATGTAATAGACCGGCCTCTGAACCGGTAGGGCATGGCCTTCCTCCATTCTCTCTACCACGATGACCGCGCTGACCACTTGGGTCGTGGCGGTGACGTAGAGATATAGAGGCTCGCCTTCCTGAGGTGGAGTCAATATCGGAGCGTGGGCGAGCTTCGCCTTTAGCTTGTCGAGGGCCTCCTGGGCCTCGACGGTCCAAGAGAAACGCTCGCTTTTTCGAAGAAGTCGGTACAGGGGTAAGCCCTTCTCACCAAGATGTGAGATGAAGCGACTCAGGGCTGCCAGGTAGCCCAGGACCCATTGCACTCTCTTCAGGTCGCGTATCGGTCCCATCCGCTCGAGGGCCGACACCTTCTCCGGGTTGGGCTCTATGCCCCGCTGGGAGACAATGTAACCCAAAAGCATGCCACGCGGCACCCCGAAGACGCATTTTTCGGGATTTAACTTAACCCTGTTTGCCCGAAGGCACTCGAATGCAATGCGCAAATCGTTCACCAGGTCGCCCGCCTTCCTGGATTTAACTACGATATCGTCGACGTATGCCTCAACAGTCCGCCCGATGTGATCGCCGAAGACGTGGAGCATACATCGCTGGTATGTCGCCCCGGCGTTTCGGAGACCGAACGGCATCGTCACATAGCAAAACATCCCAAACGGTGTGATGAAGGAGGTGGCGAGCTGGTCGGACTCCTTCATCTTGATCTGGTGGTAACCGGAGTACGCATCAAGGAAACATAGCAACTCGCACCCCGCGGTGGAGTCAACTATTTGATCGATCCGTGGCAAAGGAAAAGGAACTTTGGGACATGCTTTATTCAAACCGGTATAGTCAATGCACATCCACCACTTCCCATTCTTTTTCTTAACTAGTACAGGATTAGCTAGCCACACTGGATGAAACACTTCCTTGATGAACCCGGCCTCCAGGAGCTTTCACAGCTCCTCTCCGATCGCCCGGCGCTTCTCCTCGTCAAATCATCGCAGACGCTGAGAGGCCGGCTTGGAGTCGGGCAGGATATCAATTGAGTGCTCGGCGACTTCCCTCGGAATGCCCGGCATGTCCGCGGGACTCCACGCAAAGATGTTAGCGTTGGCGCGGAGAAAGTCGACGAGCACCACTTCCTATTTCGGGTCGAGGGAGGAGCTGACCCTCAGCATCTTGCCCTCGGGGGTGCTGGGGTCGAGGGGCACGGCCTTGGTGTGCTCCACAGCCTCGAAGCTTCCGACGTGCTTGTTGGGGGAGCCGAGGGCCTCGTTGGCCAGCTTCTTCTAGTCCGCCATGAGGGCCTCGTCCTGCGTGAGCGCTTCAGCGCGCTCACCACATTCGCCGTCACACTTGAACGCGTGTTCGAATGAAGGTCCCACCGTGATGATACCTTTGGGCCCCGGCATCTTGAGCTTCAGGTATGTGTAGTTCGGGATCGCCATGAACTTGGCGTAACAGGGCCGACCAAGGATGGCGTGGTATGCCCCCCGAAACCCCACCACCTCGAAGGTGAGGACCTCCTTGCGGAAGTTGCTCGGAGTGCCGAAGCAGACGGGCAGGTCGATCCGCCCGAGAGGCTGGACTCACTTGCCCGGCGCAACGCCGTGAAACGGCGACTCGCTGGGCCGCAGCTTGTCCAGGCCGATTCCCTTGAGCTCCAAGGTGGAGGAGTACATGATGTTGAGGCTGCTGCCTCCGTCCATCAACACCTTGGAAAATCGTGTGTTGCCGATGATGGGGTCAACAACAAGCGGGTACTGCCCCGGATTGGGGATGTGGTCCAGGTGATCTTCTCGGCCGAAGGAGATCGTCTCCTCCGACCAGTCGAGGTACGATGGTACGGCCGAGTGAACGGAGTAGACCTCTCGATGTTCACGCCTGCGCTGCCGTGACGTCGTATCGACGGTGGGCCCCCCGAAGATGAAGAACACGTTTTCCACCTCCGGGAAGCCGTCCTTGCCCCCGTTGCCCGCATCCTTCTTGACGTTGTCCTCCTTCGCGGCGACGCGGCTGTAGTACTTTTTGAGCATGTCGCACTGCTCGAGGGTATGAGCGACTGGGGTCTTGTGGTACGGGCAGGGCTTTTTCAGCATGTCGTCAAACACTCCACCTCGAGGGGGGCCTCGAGCTCCCTTGTTGGCGGCGTCGACTGCATTGAGCTCCTCGGGGCCCTCGTCTTGTTCCATGGCCTTCTTGCCTATGTTCTTCTTGCCCTTCTTGCCCTGCTTCTGCTTCTTCGACGACTCTTTGGGCTTGCTGCCCTCCGCGGGTGCCTCCTCGGCCCGCTTGCCCTTCTTGCCGTCGAAGATCGCCCCTACTGCCTCCTCGCCGGAAGCGTAGCTGGTGGCGATGTCGAACAGCTCGTTGACGCTGGTGGGAGGGTTCCACCCCAACTCGCGCACGAGGTCCCGGCAAGTCGTGCCCTCCAAGAAGGCATGCACGACCTCGGACTCACCGACGCTCGGAAGCTCGGTGCAGCGCTTGGAGAAGCGACAGATGAAGTCCCTCAAGGACTCGCCGGCCTTCTGGGAGCATCCTCGAAGGTCCCAGGAATTCCCGAGGCGCACATATGTGCCCTGGAAGTTGCCCACGAACGTCCTAACCAGGTTGTCCCAGTTGTGGATCTGGTTCGTGGGCAGGTGCTCGAGCCAGGTCCGCGCGGAGTCTGCCAGGAGCAGCGGCAAGTTGCGAATGATCATGGCATCGTCGGTGGCGCCGCCTAGCTGACATGCCAGGAGGTAGTCATTGAGCCACACACGGGGGTCCGTCTCCCCCGAGTACTTGCTCACGGTCGTCGACTGGCGGAAGCGCGAGGGAATCGAGGCCGTGCGGATTGCTCGGCCGAACACACGCGTGCCGGCGGCTCCGGCGACGGGCTCTTGTCCTCCCGGCTGTCGTATCGCCCACCACGCCGTGGGTTGTAGCCGTGCGACGGTGTGGCGTCCTGCCTCTTCTTGTTCAGGATGTTGCGGGCGTCGCCGTCGTTGAGCGCGCCGCACGTATCCCGAATCCGATCCTTGGCAGGGGTCCTCTGGTTGCATTCGTGGACGGTTGGCGCCCGGTGCGGAGTGTGGACCGATACCTCCTGGTCCGTCCGCCCCCACCAGCCCTCGTGGCAGATTGATGGCGTATGCCGGACGAGGAGCTTTCGGCTTGCTGCACCACTGCCTGCTCGATGAGGGTCTGCGCCTCGCGGCGCAGGTTGCGTCCCTCTGGCGTCGATGGCTCGGGCATGGCCCGAATCAAAGTCACCGTGGCCACGAGCTTCTGGCTGGCCCTTGCTAGGTTCGGCATCTCGTCCACATCGGCGTCGGCATTGGTGCGCTCGCGGGCCATGCGACCCGCAGCGTGCGCCCCCTGGGTCGAGGGGCCGGCCCTGTCCCTCTCGAGCGTGACCTTCAGCTGTCGCAGCTGCTCGCGCTCTGCGTTCAGCTTGGCCTCCAGCTCGCGGAGCTGGGCTATTTGCGCGGCACGCGCAGCGTCGTACGGCGGTGGCGTCGCCCCCACCGGCGGGGTAACTGCCACACTATCGCGGACCGCAGCATCGCCTGCTCTGCCTACCTCGCCTTCGCCCTCGTTGATGACGACGACAAAGCATTCACGGGTGGGATCGTAATCCCCCTCACTAGAGTCGTCAGAGTAGGTGAGGCAGTAGGTCACTGCAGACTGGAACCGCCTAAAAGCGTCGGGGTCCCGCAGCCCGGAGTAGTCCCACTGCAGCGCCCTACGCCCGTACCCGTACTCCTCACCGTCGGTGTCGCGGTAGGACTCGTCAGGGGAGGTGATGACCAGGTTCCGGATGGACATGTAGTGGTGGTCCGGAAGATCCTCGTACGCAGCCAGGTCAGTGCTGGTCGATGAAGAGTACGCCGTGGTGGCGTTGCACATCCCGTGGGGGAATCGTGGCTGCGCGACCACGGCTCTTCCCGCGGGGCGCGCTACTGAGTTCGCCGGTGCGGGGGTGTTGCCTTGCTCCGCTTCAGCGCGGGGGAGCCCGCCAGCTTCAACCCCCTGGGGGGAGCCAGCGCTCGCCACTTGGCGCCACGCCGTGCGCGCTTGCTGTGAGCGCTTCCCCGAGCGCTTGCGGCGTCGGGGTTGTGGCGGGAACACCGCTGGCATTGGGGCCGCCGACGTCCCTGGCGGTGCCGCCCTGAGCGCATCCCTGTTGAGGATACGCATGTGGTAGCCGTTACTGGTCGCCTGGTAGTGGATGCTCCCAAACCAGATCTCGAACCCGGCTGGGAACGAGTCGGATCTGCCCCAGGCGGCCTCTCCGACGTCCGCTCGGTGACAGTCACCATCGAGGAGGCGGGTTAGTTGACCACAGTGCACAGTCCCCTACCTGGCGCGCCAACTGTCGGTGTCCGGATTAGCACCGGCACCAACTAGTGATTTGCACTGCGATCGGCTCCTCGATGGTCGGCGCTAGCTAAGGTGACACAGATGTTTATCCTGGTTTTGACCTCGTGGCCGTACATCCAGCAGATGTGCTTTCGCACTTGTATTAGCTAGCACCAGCGGTGCCTGTAGAGGGGGGCTACAAGCACGGTGGGAGAGGAGGAAATTCCCCCTGGTCCCATCTAAGTGATTGAGGCAAATGCCAATATCTGGAGCGTGGTGGCGAGGTGTGAGTGTGTAGTGTCTTTTTCTCGTCCTCCCCATGCAGGGGGCTCTGCTTCTCCCTTTTATAGGCTAAGGGAGGGTAGTTACAGGATGCTGCACAGCAGCCGGTACAGTGGTTACGTACTAATAGGCATGGCGCCGTCGGTCTTGTCCCACGCGTCATGGTTCCTGGAGAGAGTTGCTGGCGCCCTCCGGCTTCCGTGGGCGGCGTGACGGTCACTGTGACTTGTCCTGCTTTGACTTCGAGGGGCGGCCCTGCTGGATCGAGGGCCTATCCGCCGGAGGAAGGACTGGAGTTGGTGGCACGGGACGACGGCGCGTCACCGGCTTGTCCGCACAGTGCAGTGTGTGCCGTCACACAGTGGCCGGGATGGTCGCACAGTGCCCGGGATGGCCATGCGACGCCGGAGTTGGCGGAGGGGACATGGCGCACGTCGTCCGTACGGCGACGTCAGTCAGGGCGCGCGCCCGTCCGCTGTCCGTACACCCTTCGAGGGTGCCCCCATGCCCGTTCGAGGGTCTTGCTGTAGGGGAGGACGGGGACAGGTGGTACAGTGTCAAGGAATGACCCCTGCCTGTTCGCACAGGACCGTGCGGCTCCCGCACAGTGCTGGGGATGGCTACACAGTGGCGGGTTAGGCCGCACTGTGGCGGTGGCAGGCGCTCTGACTGTGTCAGGTGCGCGGCGTGGGGGAAGGTTCCCTCTTGACTTCGGCGTCCCGCCGTGGGGCCGGGAATTAAATGCCGCTATCGAGCGTAGCGGGGGTGGTTGCCCGGTCGAGGGGGTCTGAGTCCCTTGAGCGGAACGGAGATCGGCTCATGGGGCCGGAAACCTCGAGCGAGGCGGAAACTCGCTCGAGGGGCCGGAGCCCTCGAACGAGGCGGAGATCCGCGTGAGGGGTCTGTGCCCTTGAGCGAGGCGGCCAAGTGGGCCTCCCAGGCCGCTGCTGGGCCGTGGTGGGCTGCGGGCCTGTGCTGTCCTATAGCTAAGGATAAAGGGTCGTTGGACGGTTTTGCGTTTAACGAGGGTGATTATCCCCTTAGTTAGGGGACCCCTAATGACCGTCCCCGACATCCCTCTTCTCAAGTGCTAGTGGGTAAAAACTACCAGAGGAGGTTTAACAACAGATAATTTTGGGATGACAATTGTGGATCTCAACAAGATTGGATACAAAGATGAACCATTCGTCCCAGTCAATGATGTGACTCAAGTTTTGTATGTGAAAGACATGTCAAGCAAACCACTGATAAAGAAGGGTGCCGATAAGTCGATTGCTGACGAGCCGAAGCGTCACATAGTGAAGGACCGAATAGGCGACCGGAGGAGGGGGGGAGTGAATGGGAGCCGATAAAAATTCTTCTCCAAAGAGAGAACTCGGCCTATACCCCGATTGCCACTCGAATCACTCACACACCCAAAAGCGGCTCTAAACTAGGCACACACAAGCCTATAAGTCCTAGAGACAACCCACGAATCAAGAAGCGGAAGCACAAGACAAGAATCAAGCCACTCGAGCAAAGCTACAGACACCCAGGCGGACTGTCCGGCTGGTACGGGCGGACCGTCCGCAAGGCCTGGGCGGACTGTCCGCACGGATGGGTCAGACTGTTCGAAAAATCCAACCGAGCCACCAGAGACGCACCTTGAAAAATCGGACTGTCTGCGAGGGAGCCGCGGACTGTCCGCCACAACACGGACCGTCCGACACTCAAGTACGGACCGTCCGCAAACCTCTTGCGACCAAAAACTCCTGAACCAACGGATCGAAACAGAGGCACGCAAGAACTCGCGAAGAACGCGATGAACATGCAATGAACACTGTCCTCATGGACCGTCCGCCACGTGCCTGCGGACTGTCCGCCCTGTACTCAGAAACAGGAACGCGACCCCCGCGAAAACACCTCCAACTTCCGATCGACGGATCTCCCAAACTACTACACAGATTGATCCCAAATTTTGGGTAGATGAGAAGCGTCTCTAGGAGAAGCTATGCCCAAAATCTTGGAGCCCCAAACCTATCCAATCAACTGGAATCGCAAATCTCGTGCGCTCAAAGCACCAACTCGAGTTCATCCAAACCTCACCAAATCGAGCCTAATTCCCGGCGTTAGAGGGGTCTAGATCATCAAGGCACTCACCCATGATCCCCTCAAATAAATCCGAGACAAAATGATCTAGAAATGATGGATTGAGCCAAGCACGAAAATAGCACAAAAAGAGCTCCGAAAATGCAACAAAAAGGAACTCAGGAATAGAACAATTGGCACAAGATTAAGAGGAAGAATTCACTATGAAGCTCTTGTCCAATCGGTTACAAGTCACTCCAAGAATTGCAAATCTTGGATGGCAAAAAGCTCCAAACATAGAGCCACTCACTCCTCTCACCTTCTCTCCCAAGAGCACCCCAAAATAAAAGAGCACTCCCACCAGTAGCCAAAGAGTTGGCTGAAAATTCAGCCCCCTCCTCCTATATATAGGCCCTCCGGAAAGGACCGAAGTGCCCCTACACTAGGAGATACAATACAAGCCCTCACAGGGGCATTTTGGTCAACACATGAAGTTCACCATCGGACGGGTGCGCATCCATCAGGCCTTCACGTCCTCCCGACGCAAGCACCTCGATCATGCCGCGTGTCGCCTGCCTCGAAGCTTCTCGATGCTCCCGGATCCCCATCTCCGTCGTGTTGGGCCTTCAGACTTGGTTTTGAGGCCCAAACCAAGAAACCTTCCTCCGATGGTTTTGTGGCCAAACCACCAAACCCCGCGTACACGGCCCGGCCTCACCACGCCAAGCGTCGAGCCCGTCAAGCCTTTCACCTCCGGCGCCCGAACGGTCTACTCGGTCTTGCCTTGTTCCTTGACTTGGCCGCCACCGATGCACTGGCTCCATGTCCACGACTTCGTCTTGCTCTTCTTGCACCATGCGGTCCGCACTTGATCCCGTCGGCCACCGGGTCCCTCGAACCAAGCCTACTTGTCTCTCCATCACCCTGGAGGCCACCTTGGCATAGACCTTTCGCGCTTGTTCTTCACTTGCACCAACGCAAACCAAGCCGCAACCAACACCTGCAATACTAGGCCAAGAGTCAGTCCACACAACATTGTCAACCACTCCTCACGAGTGCATTGACAACACACCACATAAAGATATGAATAAAAGACACACAACCGACAACACAAACCGATGAAACACACTCAACACAAAGCCTCAAAACATCCGGTCAATCGCTCATCATATACAAACCAAGGCACATATCAACTTGGTTTCTCACATAGTTCTACAAGGAAAAAGAAAAATAGTTGGAGTTGAGGACAAGACTGACATTTCAGAAGATTATGACCAATTCGATGATCTTCCTCCTTTTTCAGTCGAGGTTGACCCAAGCATCCTGTTAGCACAAGAGGACACTCCATATTTACGCCATGATCACAAGCAGGGGACGTTCATGAAGAGGAAGGTTATTAACGTTCCGTTAGATAATAATGATGATTTATAATAAGTTTTATTAACTTATGGTAATGTAACAAAGTATTGTAATATTTAGTTTTGACTCAGTAACAAGAACTTGTGTTTTATCGGTGAAAATATTAATTATTTTAGTTTTTTATTCATCATTTAGTATTAAATAAATAATTTAACATAAAAATATACAGAATTAAGACTAAATCGAGGTAAACATATTAATAACACGACATTTACTAGACATATATAATTTTGCATGGCAAAAAAGTATTTTTGTTCGATTTTAAAATTCAACATGAATTTTTGACCAAAATAGCCACACTACTAAGTTTAATTACCAAATTTGACAAGTTTAAGATCTAACTTCACATTCTATAGTATATACCTAGATTAAGCACAATAGAATCTATTTTTTCATTTCACCGTGTCAAATATGATTTATAATAAATTTAACAGAGTTTTTCAAAAGATTTGGGAATTAAAAGAAAACAAAAGGAAAAAGCACATTAGTACCGGGTATAGATAGGACCCGGTACTAATGTGCTTTTCATTTTGGCGCGGAACGGAAAGCCACATTAGTACCGGGTCTCATTAGTACCAGTGCCAGATGAGGCCCGGTACTAATGTGCACATTAGTACCGGTGCCAGTTGAGCCCTGGTACTAATGTGCGTGGGGTATACAAGGCCGCCCCCTCTTCCCCTCCCCTGCCCCCAACACTTAGGTAAAATTCCCCTCCCCTCCGCCGGCTGGCCGCCGCCTCATCTCCGTCACCGACGTCCGCATCACCCGGCCTTGTTTCCGTCGCCGTCCCAGCACCACCCTACCGCGCGTCGTCCCCGCGCCACCGTAACCCTCCTCGATCGGTGTCGTCCTCTGCACCGCCGCCGTACGTGTCCCTCCGCGCCGCGTCCCTTCGAGTCGGCACCGATGCCGCCTCTCCCACGTGCTGCCGTCGTGCCCCTCGCGTCGGCCCGGCCGCCGTCATCCCCGCGCCCCTTGTCGTCCCCGGACACCGTCCCCGCGCCCCAGCACTGCCGTCAACCCTCTGCGCCGGCGCCGTCCTCGATCCGCGCCACCGGCCCCGCGTCCTCCGCGCTGCCGTCCCCGCGTCCCCGCCCCCCGGCCAGCACCGCGCCGGCGTCAGCCCGGGCACCGCCTCGTCGCTCACCCCGGCCGGGTGGGTTGGCAATGCTGACGTTAGCCCATTGTGGCTGACGTCAGCATTTGTTTTTTAATTTTTATTTTATTATTGGATGTGTATTTAATTTAGATTTGATTTAGATAATTTAGATGAAATGTGTATTTATTGAGATTGAAATATGTATTTATAGATGAAATGTGTATTTATTTATATTTGAGTTTAGATATTTAGATGAAATATATCTATTTAGATTTGAATTTAGATATTTAGATGAAATGTATTTATTTAGATTTGAATTTAGATATTTAGATGAAATGTATTTATTTAGATTTGAAATTAGATATTTAGATGAAATGTATTAATTTAGATTTGAATTTAGAAATTTAGATGAAATATGTTTATTTAGATTTGAATTTAGATATTTTGTCGCTCACTCGCACGACTCTCGCCCGACACTTAGCTAGGCTCGCCCAACACGCTCGCTCCCGCCCGACACGCACGCTCTCGACTCCCGCCCGACATGCTCGCCCCCGCTCGACACGCACGCTCCCGACTCTCGCCCGACACGCTCGCTCCCGCCCGACACGCACGATACCGCTCGACACGCACGCTCTCGACTCCCGCCCGACACGCTCGCCCCCGCTCGACACGCACGCTCCCGACTCCCGCCTGACACGCTCGCTCCCGCTCTACACGCTCGCTCCCGCTCTACACGCTCGACATAGTCAGAAATTCATTTATGTACCTAGAAATTCATTTATATACTTATAAATTCATTTATGTACCCAAAAATTTATTTATGTACCCAGAAATTCATTTATCTACCCAAAAATTCATTTATGTACCCAGAAATTTATTTATGTACCCAAAAATTCATTTATGTACTTATAAATTTATGTACAATTGTTTTAGTTACGATGGTTCGATCAGAGAGGGACCAAGAAGAGGAGGAAATGATCTTAAATATAATTTGTCAAAATGCGCCTGAGCAGCCTCAAAACGAAGATGTACTCAATAGGGAGGCTGACAGCTTCTTCAACATGGCTGGTGATGGGCAAGAACATGTAGAATAGTAACTAATTGCCTAGGAAAGCTACGATGTGCAAGAACAAGAGGTATAATGATGGTCGTCAAGATTTGCATCCTGACTTTTCTTCATGAGTTCTCATATATTAATAATAGTTTTTCCATTCTCCAGGTTCCTTCATCTTCGAGCAGCAAGAAGCGTCAAGGGAAACGCAGGCCAAAGAAGCCACTAGAGGGTCGTTTCATCATAACAGCAATCGATGATGCTGGGAGACCCGTGGCTCCGGAAGATATTGTGACCAAATTGGTGAACCACATCGGATCTATTGTCAGGGATCACATCCCAATAAGTATTCTGTATTGGAAAGCTGCTGATGCCCCTCCAGCTTCGGTACCTGAAGTAGTAGAAGGTGAAGATGTGAATGATGAACAGGCACCGGTGGTGCGGGAAGATGTGGTCGCAGACACAGACAAGGACATGCTTTGGAAACAAGTGTTAGCTCACTTTGCATTCCCGGACTTGAATGAAGACCAGCTGGCAAGCGTGCGTTATTAGGCGATGCAAAAGGGTGCAAATGCCTTTCAGTCGTACAAGAAGCGTCTGACCAGAGACTACATCAAGAAGGGGCTTACATCAGATTTCTAGCAGAAGGGATTGGGGAAGTTAAGAGATCACTGGGATGCATTTGTGCGGCACAAGGAATCGGCAGACGCCATCAAGATGATTGAAACCAACACCATCAATGCACGCAAGAAGAAAGAATTTCATACGCTCGGGCCCGGAGGTTACAAGAAGGCCATTCCCAAATCGGATCAGGAGGAACAAGAACTAGTAGCTAGAGGAATCATACCCGCAACTCTAGATTGGGCCGAGCGGGCAAAGCATTATTATTTTGCACATGGTGGCAGGCTCAATCCGGAAGGTGGATCTTTGGTACCGGGCGACCAATTAAGAGAGACAGCTGCAAGGCTTGTTGAGTTAATAAGGCTTGCGGCGGAAGGAACTTTCGTGCCTGATCGAGAGAATGACGAGCTTACTATGGCATTAGGTACAAGAGAACACCCTGGACGTTGCAGAGGCAAAGGTGTCATTCAATGGAAATATGCATTTCAGGAGCACATTGATTCCTACAAAAGTCGCCAAAGAACTAAGGAAAAACATGAACGGCATATACGAGAGCTGCAAGAGCGCATCTTTATGAATGAGAAAAAATGGAAGACATCATCGACCAGCGTGTGGCAGTTGCTCTTAGCAAGCAATCAACTGAGCAAGCACCTGCAGCTTCAGGAGCCCATCCAACAGGCGTAGAAGTAGTGTCGCTTCCACGGAAGCAACTCCAACTGCCACAGAAGCAGCTGCCCTATTAGAACAACGCCACTACCCTGTGGATGACATGACTGTGAGGTCCACATGTGACATTCTGTTTCAAGTCAGAAACAAGAAGATTGTGGTGGCGTACGGTGTGGCTGAGGTACCGCAAGCAGGGGACATGTTTTTGAATGTAGATTATTCCAGTCACGGATGCGCCAAAGTCTTTCTGGAATGAATGGTTGATATCTGGGATGACCTCGACCTGGAGTTCCCGGGAGATGACGAGGAAAATACTCTAGGGGAAGCAGCGCACTCTTGGATTTTGTGGCCCAAGGATCTCATAAAGATAATGGAACGGACCATGGAAACATCTCCTGCACCTGACGAGCTAGAAGGGAACGCAACCGCGGTCCAAGATCAGCTACCGCCTTCACCAGCTAGAAGGGAACACAGCAGCAGTCCAGAACATGCTGCAACTGACAGGGGCAATCCAGAACATGCTACTTCTCCTCCTCCTTCTCCTCCAAAGAAGCAGGGTTCCAAACGAGGACATCCTTCTCCTCCTCCAAAGATTACGGGTTCCAGACAAGGACATCCTCCTCCTCATCCTCCAAAGAAGCAGAGGATACCCAAGGAGAAGCCACCTCCACCGAAATTATCTTACGAGAAGATGCAAGAGGAACTAGATGCGTCAGTGCAGGAGGAGCTGGATGGACAAATATTCAAAAATAAGAAGCCTGCACCTGAGAAACCATTTGACATGTACAAATTTCATCGCTTCACGAAAAAATAGAGGAAGAAAAAAGGAAAAAGCCAGAGCGACCTACGTTGTCTGACTATGATCGCATGGCGCTCAAATTCCAGAAAGCTAATAAGGCGCAGATAGTTTGGAAAACTGTTCCACAACTAGGGACCCAATCAAAGCAATATGTCCCGGACCTAAAGGTGCTCTCAGATGCGGAGCGTGGATTGCTTGAATTTCGTTTGGACGCAAAACTGACACCTGCTCAAATTCTAGGCACTGCTGAAATTGAAAAGCACCCAGGGTCAGGTAGACGTGATTATGTGCCTGGGATGCCGCTTGTCTGGGAGCGATTGTTGCAGGACCTTCTAACTAGGATGTATGCTCTGCAGAAATGGCACATGCAAACGACGGGACAGAGGGTTGAATATCTCAAAGTTAAAATTGAAGACCATCATTTTTTCTGAGGTCGCACCACTTTCAATATTCCCATGAAGGAGTTCTGGTTCCTATTCAATATGGATGCAGTGGACGTCTCCTTCGTCACTTGCTGGGTTCTGTAAGTATTTGTTGTACCATAATCTTAGAATCACCGCTCTAGCCATTTTCTACCGTACCTGAACTTCTTTTTTTGTATCATGCAGCATGGAGATGCAAGCTTGCCAGAGGCTTGGAATGCACGACATCAGCTTCATGGATCCTACCATGCTAAACGAGACGCTTGTCCGTGATTTCCTTGCGCCTACAGTGGAGAACTTATACACATTTCTGGACAGGCAACACTTCAAGGACTGCATACTTATTCCTTACAACTGCCAGTGAGCAACATTTTTCTCAACTCTTTATATTTATCAAAATACATTCAATATTTCAATTAACTGATTCTTCCCTAAAATGTATTGACAGCTTCCACTGGATTCTCATTATTATTATACCTGATTTAAGTCTTGCCCACGTCTTTGACTTTATTGGCGGATATAGTCAATGGTACGAACCTCTCGTAGAATTGTTGAACGCTGCATGGGATATGATCCATGTAAAGTGGGGGGGGGGCTTGAAAGAGAAACTTCAATTCTACCCTGATTTCCCGGTACGTGTTTTCTTCGCTGATCTCATGTCACATTTTTCAATACAAGTTAACAAATATATCTTAACTTTTATTTTTACATATGTGCAGTGCATGAAACAGCCACATGGTACCAATCTATGCGGATTCTATGTATGTGACTTTATCCATCACTTTGAAAGTGGTAGCTTCGGCTCCTTCAGTGATAAGGTGTGTACACAAAAATGCAGACAAACATATCCCTAGTTCTTATTGTTCATATACTTTTTTCTAACAATTAATAACTTCTTTTGTAGATTGCTAACATCAAGGAAGGATTACTCGAGACGCAAAGAATCCGGTTAATTCAAGAACAACTCTGCGGATTTATTCTAGACGAGGTGATTAATCCTGCAGGAGAGTTTTGTGCCGGTGACTCAATGGTAACAGTGAGCAAAGAAGATACTGCTAATGAAGCTTAGCAAAGCACCGACAAGAACAAAGACGTCGATAAAGAAGGATCTTCTTCTAAGGACAAGAACAAGGACACCCAGAAAGAAGAAACTTCTTCTAAGGACAAGAACAAGGAGGTCAAGAAAGAAGTAGCTTCTGGTAAGGAAAAGAAAAAAGAAGACAAGAAAGTAGGAACTTCTTCTAGGGTCACTACCAGAGCACATCAACGATGAGGAGGATCTTGATTCGTGTAACATCAAAGCGATTAAGACTTTACTCTTCTAACATTTGATTCCGTGTATATCTTTTTCGTATGTATATATATATGCACAAACGATTTTATAACGCTGCGTATTAGTTTAGTATACGTGAACCAAACAAATATGTCTAAATATGTTCAAATATGAAACAAACTAAAATGAAAAGAAAAAAGGAAAATTAAGAAAAATACATTAGTATGTACCGGGTGGGGACATCACCTGGTATTAATGTGGAGGCCGCCACGTCGCCGTAGGAAGGCCACATTAGTACCGGGTCCTATCCCCACCTGGTACTAATGTCACATTAGTACCAGGTTGGCTGAACCAGTACTAATGTGGCCTCCACATTAGTACCTGCCGGCCAGTACCAGTTGGACAACCAGTACTAATGGGGGTTGTCAGCCGGTACTAAAAGCCGTTTTTCTAGTAGTGAATGCAATCAGATCCAATGTGCAAACATCCTTGGTGACAGAAACATCCCTTGTTGGTCACTATTTAAGATCACATTGATGCTCCCTAGCTTGTAAGATCCCAAAGGGAGCCCGAAGCATGCTCCATTCATTTCTGTCCTTGATGTCCCATCTATCTTCTAAAACTAGCAAGACTCTGCAGCCCTTCAGTTCATATTTAAGCATCTCCTAAAGAAGAGTCATATCTACGCTGCCTTCCTCATAAGTCATAATCATGACAAATATATATGGTATATATGAGCATGGGCATTCGTTTAGAACGAACCGATCAGTTCAGTTCCTCAGTTATTAGCAAAATTCGCACTATGTGAAAAATAGACATTGGTAACGGGCGCGGATGACCATTGGTAACGAGCAAAGCACCCGTTACCGATCAAGCGTTACAAATAAGCCAACAAAGGTATCGGGCCGATGCCCGTTACTGAGGACACGTAATTGTAACGGGCGTCGAACAAAGACCGTTACCACAACTACTTACCGGTCACCTGAAATGGTTGTTTCTCCGGGCCCACCGGAGCCTTTGGTAACGAGTGCAGACACTAAGCCTGTTACTCATAACACGTATTAGTAACGGTTGTCTAACAAAGACCGTTACCGAAACTAGTTACCAGTCACCTAAAATGTCTGTTTCTCTGGGCCCATATGGACCTTTGGTAACGGGCACAGAAATCGAGCCTGTTACATGAACTCAACATCGAAGACGCGGAAAGTACTTCCATGACGCGTCTCCTCCATCTTGACGAAAGGAGACGCATCGTGTAAGTGTGCGTCTCCTCTGTCTTGATGAAAGGAGACGGGTCTTGTCAGTGCGCGTCTCCTCTGTCTCGACAAAAGGAGATGCCTGCTGTGAACCCGCGTCTCCCTCTGTCTCGACCAAAGGAGACGTATCTTGTCAGTACGCGTCTCCCTCTGTCTCGACCAAAGGAGACGCGTACTGTGTACGTGCGTATCCTCTGTCTGGACCAAAGGAGATGCCTACTGTGTACGTGCGTCTCCTCTAATCAACCAAAGGAGACGCGTACTGTGAACTTGCGTCTCCTCTGTCTCGACTAAAGACGCGTTGTCTACTTTCACAAAAATTAGGTCCAGCATCCACATTCACAAAACTCCACAAACTGAATAGAAATCCACAAAATTCACATGCATAATCTGACAAAATTCAGGCATTCAACATCCTCATCTAACAAGTAAGGTTCGCAACAATATCACTAGCTTAACCATGAGGATTGGTATCAAATACAATACGAGCCATCAAAGCATCATTAATGTGAAATTTTCCTGAGGATGTGATCACCTGGTCCATGAGGAATGAGGCAGTTCTTTCCCTAATGTGGAGCAGCTTGTCTTTGTGGAGCTGACAAGTAGGTACGTGAAATACCTGGATATAACAATGTCAGCAGTCAGCACACAGGTGGTTACCAAACATGTGCAGTGCTAATAAGCAAGAACTGTGCTCAGTTGCAGGTGTTACAAATGCAGATCCCAAGAAAGTACCTCAGGGTCCTTCAATTTATCTTTTACTGTAAGCATGTGATAGGCACAATAGAAGCCGCAGACTCTGGATTGGTAAGGTTGTTGGTGGCACTGTGATAAATATACAAAGACAAACAGTGGTGAGAAGAAATAAACTCAAGCTTTAGTACTAGCTTCCACAGGCAGGAAATACTAAGTAATACGTACATCAAAAGCCTTCTCATGTTTCAAGGCGCGGCGGGGCAACTTGTTGTCATCGCAGTAACTATTCCAAGCACTACAACAAAACATGCAACAATGGTTAGGGCACTGTTGGGTATTTTAGCGACACACGAAATAAATCCGCAAGCGCACGGATACCATTGTAGCTTTCACCTCAGAGTATTCCAAGGGTATCGAATCCAAGGGAACGTATGTGCACTAACTTCGTGCTAGTCGGTCCAAGGAAACACCCAGATAAGAGGCAAGGATAGAGAGGATTCCTAAAGGGAAAAAGTCTACATCACCCCCTCAACTATGAGGGGTAGACTACATAACCCCCCAACATATGAAACGGTCTATATCACCCCCTGAACTTTTCAAAACAAGTCAAATTACACCCTAGAGCAATTTTGAAAAATCATAGTAAATCACAGAAAATTCATTAAATGAAAAATCTAATTGTGTTGGACTCCAAATGAGTAGATCTACACAATGAACATATAATATGATATGCTTCAGAACATTTTTTTACAGCTATGAAGAAAATCATAGATCTAAAGTTACAACAAAAAAATTAAACTAAAGCATACCATATTATATGTTCACTGTGTAGATCTACTCATTTGGAGTCCAACACAATTGAATTTTTCATTTTATGAATTTTCTGTGATTTATTATGATTTTTCGAAATTGCTCTAGAGGGTAATTTGACCTGTTTTGAAAAGTTCAGGGGGTGATATAGACCGTTTCATAGGTTGGGGGGTTATGTAGTCTACCCCTCATAGTTGAGGGGGTGATGCAGACTTTTTCCATTCCCCTAAAGATAGCACTATAGACGAGATTAAAGGTCGATCTCTAGATAGAACTTGGCTTAGGGTACCGCTAGCCCTGACTTGACAGGCGACTCTGGTACGCGGATCTATGTGGAACGAAGCTCTGACTATATCCAGCTGTGGAGGATCAACGAGGGCCAGATGGGCTATCACCATTACCTGGACTGCCTCTACCTAACCTTGGGATAAGCCGAACAAATGATAATCGATAGCGTGACACAACATCTACGCTGTGGTTACTGTCGTAGCCAACGGACTACGGCACTCTGTACTTATAGAACTACGACCACGAAAGAGAACTGGTCTCACTCACTATAGGTACTACTAGCTTATACTAAAGGCATACAGGAGAACACTCGACCTCGTACTACGCTTCCAACGTATACGAATGACTTGTAGTAGACGAACGCATAAACCCAGGATCTACGCACTAGCAGAGGAAAAAGTCTACTCATGCAACCAGGCATAAACTATTAGAAAGGAATCACGAACACACTTTATTCTAATCAGAGCATGCAAGCATTTCCACTTTATTCTAATAGACTAGTCATACAAACGAGATACAAACTTGTGCACCTAATCAACTAGATCGAGGGGGTGTGTTCGTGAAGAACACGTGCCTCTAAATGATGAATAGGCGAAGAACACAAGAACATATCACTCAAGTATGAATCACACTTTAGTCTAAATAGAAAATGCAGAAATACTTACTTTACTCTAATTGAAGAACGAAACATCCGTAGAGCTACAAATCACTCTCTCACTCTCCTATTCTCTAATCTACCAAGGAGAGGCCTCTCCTTTGAAGGGAAGCTCTCATCCTTGGGTGAAGTGGTGTGTCTCTTTCTTTACCCCCTCCCTCTCTATTTATAGGCAAGGGAAGAGTGCTTCTCCCCCTCATTCCTCTGCTCCCTATGCGCCATCTGGCAAGGAATCTTGCGCTGCACTGTTCCTGGAGGTGGTGGAGGTGAAAGCCAGTGGAAAACCGGATCCAAGGGGCAAGAACCGGGGCTGAACCGCTGTCTAGGTGCCTGAACCGGGCGAACTGGGGGCAAAACTGGTGTAAAAGGGCAGCGGACCGGGCGAACCGGGGAACCGACGTCGTGCAGCCTCTCCGCGGCCGCCACACGTCCCGAGCCGCGGTCCGCTCGGTCGCGTCCCGCGCACGCCCGCTCGGCTGCCGCCGGCGCCAACCCTGTGGCGCCGCCGGCGCCAACCCTGTGGCGCCACGTGGCAGGCAGAGGGGGGTTCCCGCGCGCCTACGCGCGTGCGACGCCGGGCCGCAGCGTCGGCTGCCACCCAATAGGGCGCCGCCACGTGTCACCATCTGGTGCTTCGCCCGCGATTTGTTGTACGGTGAAGGTGGTGTGGGTCCCATGATGACGTCAGCTAATTTGTCTTTTGTGTAACTTCCTCGCATGAACTCAAAAGTAGGCAAATGATATATCCATTTCGATCGTCTCAACAAGCCCGTTGCAATGGTGCAGACCAATTTGTCATTTGAGGTTGTTTATGATGATGCCATATCTATGCCATTGGTTTACTTGCTCCCAGTTGTATCATTCGATGTGCATTTTGATGTGTCCTGCAACAAAAGCTAGAAACACCAACACTTGTGGAATTTGTAAGTATAAACCCCTATTCTAGTGTTGATGATCACTTTCCATTTATTTTATGCAGGAGTTGATGGCATAAAAGTGGTACTTAACAGCCGTGGACAGGCACCATTAATAAACTCTGCAGAATTTGTTGAGGAAGTTTGTAGGTTAAGAAAGAAAGAACTTACTCATTAATAGCTTGTACCAACTTGGAGAAATTAGTTTCTAGGATCCTATATGAATCAAGATACAAGACCCTGTTCTACTTTGGAAGGATTGCCACTGCAATCCAGTGGTGCCCAGTGTTATAGCAGGAAATGATGACTCTCTTTTTAGCATATGACTGGTAGGCACAATTCGTATAGGACACAAAAAAATCTAAGTTATTTTGTATATTTGACTTGCTAAAGCATTCAGGATCAAGGAAGGTAACGGGTTCCTTCTTCTGCCGTACTTGTAAAGCCATATTCCTAATATTAAGAAAAAACAAAGTGTAAGGAGGCAAAAGACATAGTAAAGAGGAACTAAGGTAGAAAGCACATTTAGATAGAAAATGATAAGTGAGAAGCAGATTAAATTTTCAAGCAACTTACAGGATGAAACAGCGGAGAAGTTGAAGGACCGATTAGGCGAACCAGAGAGGGGGGAGTGAATGGGAGCCGATAAAAATTCTTCTCGAAGGAGATGAGGACTCCAACAAGACGAACACGGCTTCCAAAACACGTCTCCGACTCAACTACCCAAGTTGGCCAAGTCCACGCAGCCACTGGAGTGCTACTGGTCCTAGGAACCAACAACCACCTTCACGGACTCGAGAACGCAGCGGAACACCAACTCGAGTACCACTGACCTACACCGGTCAGGCCGGTGAGCAGCACCGGTCAGACCGGTCCCTGCTGGTAAAACCTGAGAACTTCCACAGAAGGCCCCTACACCGGTCAGGCCGGTGTAGCTCACCGGTCAGACCGGTTCAAGCCAGGAAACCCCAAATCCACCAAACAGGCCTACCGAACTCCAAACTGACCCAAACTCGAAACAGCAGCAACACGGGACTACAACGAACTCACCAGAATGTTCACCCGAGACAAAACCCACAAGGCCTTGCACCGATCAGACCGGTGAGCAGCACCGATCAGACCGGTCAGGCTGGGTCGCTCGGGGATGAACAGCACCCGCGGGTCAACTCCCCCAAATCCAACTCCTGATCTCCCGAATCGCTCCACGGATTTGTGCAAGACTTTGGGGATAGTAGGAACACCTCATGAGTACTCCATAGCCAAGATTTGGTCCACCAAAACTTGCTAAATCAAGAGGAATTGAAGAAATCCCACCAAGAACGCCTCTAACCCTAGAGCCACAAAAACCCCAAAATCGAGCCCCTTTGCTCACGGATTTGGGAGGGGAATCAAAGGGAAAAGAACCACGAAGGGTTCATTAATACATCCCCCACCAAATCCCTAAGAGAAAGGCCTCGAAATCGCTCCAAGAAAATCGCCAAGAAAGGGTTCCGAAAATCACCAAAAAGGAGAAACGGGAAAGACACATCCAAGCCTTGAGGAACCACGCCGAATCATCTATATATACCAAAGAGGTTCATACAAGGTCTAGCTTGCCACCCGATCATCCTTCTCTCTCACAAGATCTCACCATGAAGCTCTCAAGCTAGTCCTAAGAAAATCCTAAGGAAAATAGGAAGAGAAAATAGGAAAGCAAATGAGCTAGGGTTCCAAGAGATGGCTGCCATCCTCTCACCCCTTGGGTTATATGGAGGCAACCGAAAGACTAAAATACCCTTACTAGCTAACTAGGGATACATGCCCCTCAATGGCGAAATCGGAAATCTTTGTCTTCGCACCATCGGACGGATGCCCAGCGACCGCAAACTTGCTTAGCCTCGACGCAAGCCTTGCGATCCCAACGCGTGTCCTCCGCTTCGAAGATTCCGGACTGCGTCGTCGCACACCGGTCAGACCGGTGCTCCTCACCGGTCAGACCGGTACCCACCGGTCAGACCGGTTCGACCCACCGGTCAGACCGGTCTGGAGCTGCTGCACCTCCGTCTTCGGTTCTTCGGTCTTGGCTTTGTGGATCAACCAAGGAACCCAGTGGTTTTCTGGTGAACCACCGGAAACCCCGCGAACTCGGTGTAGCCTCCGCCAATCACCACTCATGACTCGGTCCCACGTAGTCCCGGCTCGACCTTGGTTTTGAGGCTAAACCAAGAAACCGTCCATGACTTCATCTTGCCGTTCTTGCCACCATGCGGCCCGCACTTGACCCCGCTGGCCACCGGGTCCCTCGAACCAAGCCTACTTATCTTCTCCACACCTGGAGGCCTCCCCGGCAACGACCTTTCGCGCTTGTTCTTCACCTGCACCAGTCAAGTCGCAACCTGCACCTGCAATACTTAGCCAAGAATCAGTCCACACCACGTTGTCAATCTCTCATCACACCAGGAAGCGACCATCCACCGGTCCTCGAACCACACCTGGCTCTCAATCTCCCCCTTGATGAGTGCATTAACAACACACACGTTTTGGTAACCAAGAGAAAAGAAAAAGAAAAGAAATGACTAAAAGAAACTCCAACAAGCGATCGAAAGCCAAAGAAAAGGCAAAGAGCAAGATCACTTGAAGAAGACAAGTCTCGGACCCCTTAGGCAAGGGCAACGGCTCGACACATCCGAGACAAAAGCATGCTCAAGCAAAGAGCACAAACCATCAATCCAAAGCTCAAAGACCACAAAGAGCTCCCACTGCACACGTGCAAGCTCCCCTGAACCAATGCAACTCCCCCTGGACGAATGCATGCAAACCACCTCGCAAACAGAGCAGCTGCTTCAGCTTTGCTCTGACCGGTCAGACGGGTCACCCTCACCGGTCAGACCAGTGGACAAGATCGTCCAGCACCTGGGAACTACACCGGTCAGACCGGTGTACCTCACCGGTCAGGCCGATGCCACCTGGGAAACTGCCTGAGCTCAAAAATAGCTCGAAACCACTTGGAAACCTTCTAAATGCATGCAGCAAGCCAAAACATGCTCAAACTTCTCCCCCTTGTTGACAATGCATGAATCAAGCCAAAAATGCAAAAAATGCAACCTAGAGCTTCTCAAATAGACAAAATTCAACATAGGATGCTACACATGTCCAAATGAGCAAGTTAGATACTCTATAGCTTTGTAATGACATCAACTTCATGATCACCAAGTTTCACAACCATTGGACGAAGCTAAGATAGAATTGAGCAATTTTGCGAAAAATCACCCTCTCATGAGCAAAGTCCTAAACATGAGCAAAACATGTCAAAATGGCAAAGCCACACAAACTTCATGCTAGGACAACCATTCTAAGCATAAGACCATCATAAACACCCACAAGCACCTCATGTCATGTCAAAGCCACTGAGCCATGTGCCTACTTCTATATATGAGACTTCTCATTGGTAGGCATCATGCAACGGTTTAGCACCCAAAGCAAATTAAAATTAGCACATATGACATGGGAGTACATTTTCCAAGCAATTTACATTTCATTTTCAGATTTGAAAATGGTACATGAAATGTCTTTGCGACAAAAAGGAACTTATGCTCCTCCACAAGATCAAGCATGGGGGCTAAACATTCATGATGGCAAATGAGCCTTTGGCCCCATATGATCAAAATAAGCTATCCAACCACAAATTAAGCATAGCCAAGCCACAAGAACATGTCAAGATCATGTAAAGGCATTTACTCACAAGAGAGCATACATATGAGAGTTTTGAAAAACATAGCCATTAACCATGGATATAAATCAAGATCATCAAGAGCTAAGCCAAACTAACCATAGCTTATCAAGCTAGCTCACAAAGACATATATATCATTCCATGGTGAACAAAGTATATAGGAGAAGCCTTTCCTAAACAATGCATATGATACAAAATGCATGCAACCTAAGATACAAAGATGCCTATACATCATGTTACATATGCCATGCCAAAAGCAAGAAATGCACAAAGGAAAGCTATACATATGCTACAAAAGAGCTCCCACACACCAACTCAAGAAATCAAACACACACCAAGCTCCCCCCGCAAATGAGTGAAAGTTGCTGGATCTAGGAGTTTGGTGAAAATATCGGCTAGTTGGTCATGTGTGGGTACATGGATCAAAGCTATCTTCCCTTTCTCTACGTTGTCTCTCAAGAAATGATACCTCACTTCTATGTGCTTGGTTTTGGAATGGAGCACTGGGTTCTTTGCAACGCTTATGGCACTGGTGCTATCACATTGAAGTGGGACATGGGTATACTCCTCACCAAAGTCACTCATGGTGTATGTGATCCAAAGGAGCTGAGAGCAACAACTAGCTGCGGCCACATACTCTGCCTCGGTAGTGGATTGAGCAACACTCGACTGTTTGCGGGAAGACCAAGACACCAAAGAAGAACCCAAGAACTGGCAAGTCCCAGAAGTGGACTTCCTATCCAACCGACACCCGGCAAAATCCGCGTCCGAAAATCCATGAAGAGCCAAAGAAGAAGACGCGGAGTACCAAAGGCCAAAGTCGGGAGTATGTCGCAAATACCTGAATATGCGCTTGACTGCTTGCCGATGTGAAGTCCTCGGAGACGCTTGAAAACGAGCGCACAGACATACCGAGAACTGGATGTCCGGCCTCGTCGCCGTCAAGTAGAGGAGTGACCCGATCATGCTTCGGTACTCCTTCTGGTCCACGTGTTCACCTTCCTCGTCCGCATCAAGAGCTGTAGTCGTACTCATAGGCGTCGCCATGGCCTTGGAGTCCTCCATCTTGAACTTCCTCACAATGTCCTTGGTGTACTTAGCTTGGTGCACAAATGTTCCTTCCTTTGATTGCTTGATTTGTAGCCCGAGGAAGAACTGCAACTCGCCCATCATGCTCATCTCAAATTCCCTGCTCATGTCTTCTGCAAACCTTGCAACAAGAGAGTTAGACGAGCCACCAAAGACAATATCATCCACGTATACCTGCACAATCAGGATATCTTTGCCCTGCCTGAGGAGAAACAAGGTCTGATCGACCTTTCCCATCTCAAACCCTCTCTCAAACAGGAACCCCCTCAGCCTACCATACCAAGCTCTAGGCGCCTGCTTCAACCCATACAGCGCCTTCCTCAACTTGTACACCCGGTGGGGGTACTTCTCACTCTCAAACCCCGGTGGTTGCCTCACAAACACCTCTTCCTCCAACACACTGTTCAGGAAAGCACTCTTCACATCCATCTGGTACAACTTGAACCCTTTAGCCACGGAAAAGGCTAGAAGGATCCTGATCGCCTCCAAACGAGCTACAGGAGCGAAAGTCTCCTCGTAGTCGATCCCCTCTTTCTGACTGTACCCCTGAGCAACAAGTCTCGACTTGTTCCTCACCACTTCTCCTTTCTCTCCCTCTTTATTTTTGCACACCCATTTTGTCCCAATCGGCTTACACCCTGGGGGAGGGTCAACCAACACCCAAACTTGGTTCCTCTCAAAATTCTCTAACTTCTCATGCATCGAATTAACCCAATTATGATCAGATAACGCGTGTCCAATGTCTTTGGGCTCAAAGGTGGCAACAAAAGCAGCATGAGCGAAATGAGAATTGTTCCGAACCCTCGACCGTGTAGTGCGTTCATTCATGTCGCTGATGATTCTCGAAGCTGGGTGATCCACTTGCACTCGCCGGGGAGGTTCTCGCCTTGATGCTACCTCCCCCTCAACAGCAGCTTCGCCTTGATCTAGGTTTGTCGTTGTAGGTGTGGGAGAGGGCCCGTTCACGATCGTCGTCGAAGAAGTAGGTACATGTTCACTTGCGGGCACTACACCGCCATCTTCATCATCTCCATGTTCATGCTCCTCCTCCTGAAAGATCTCCTCGCCAAGTTCGTCGTCACCTGCACACTCAAAAACAAGCTGACTACGTGGCTGTGTCTCGTCGAAGGTTACCTCGCAAGTCTCCACGATTTGGTTAGTTTCAAGATTGAGCACGCGAAATGCTCTAGAATGAGATGCATAACCAAAGAAAATGCCATCGACAGACCTAGCCTCGAACTTGTCCAACTTCTTCCCTTTCTTCAGAATGAAGCATTTACAACCAAAGACATGGAAGTGACTCACCTTGGGTGTGCGACCGTGCATCAACTCGTAACAGGTTTTCTTCTTGTGAACCCTGAGGTAGATCCTGTTCGACACATAGCACGCGGTATTGACCGCCTCAGCCCAGAACCTTCTCGGAGTCCTATGCTCGTCGAGCATCGTCCGAGCCATCTCGCACAAGGTTCTGTTTTTCCTTTCCACCACGCCATTCTGGGGAGGCGTATACGGACTCGAAAACTGGTGTTCAAGACCCAAGTCATGGCAAAAGGTTTCGAAGCGAGAGTTTTTGAATTTCGAGCCATTGTCACTGCGGATCGCTCGTATGGCATCTCCGTGCCTCTCGTTTCTTAACCTCAAGACAAGATCTCGAACAAAACCAAACGTCTCTCCTTTCTCCTCAAGAAAGAACACCCACACATACCGAGAGTAGTCGTCCACCACAACAAGGACATACCACTTCCCTCCCGCAGATCGCACACGAGTTGGGCCAACAAGGTCCATATGGAGCAGCTCGCATGGACGCTCAGTCATCACATCGGTGAGAGGCGGGTGAGAAGAGGCTACCATCTTGGCATGCCTACACGACGCACAAACCAACTCTTTCTCAAACCTCAACCGTGGTAACCCTCAGACCAAATTGAGTTTACTCAAGCGAGACAAAAGGTCAAAGCTCAAGTGACCCAACTTCCTATGCCACTTCGACAACTCACTCGAAGAACCAGCCAAAAAGCAACGCTCCACACCAGAAGACTGAGAGAAATCAGCTCGGAACACCTGACCCTCGGGAACGACCATGCAAACAAGGTCCCCTCGAGAATCTAAAATCCGAGAACCACCAGGCCGAAACGACACCTCAAAGCCCTCATCCAACAACTGAGACACAGAAAGCAAATTGAACCCCAGCGATTGAACAAGAGCGACACGCCTGAGAGTGACCTTGTCACTTACCTTGATCTCACCTTCTGATAGCACACGCCCTCGCCCATTGTCCCCAAAGGTGATGTATGTCTTGGACACCACCGGGACGAGACTTGAGAACCACCCCTTGTCTCCGGTCATATGCCTCGAGCAACCGGAGTCAATCAACCAAACGTTCCTCAAGTCTCCCACCTGAAATTCAAAAGCGAGCACGTGAGTGAACAAATGACTCAGCACTGGGGTTAGTACCAAAAGAGTAAAACCAGTGCCGAGCCATTTGCTCCAAAGTGGGGTTAGCACAAACCAAATCATCACGCCTATCAAAGCTACCACCACGAACACCACCACGGTAACCACTACGAGGGAACCAACCCTCTCTAGCTGGAGGAGGACGAAAGCCACGAAAGGAAAACCGTGGATCAGACCTCCTCTCTATCTCAAAGCTATGACTCCTCCCGCGCCCGTATTGAGCACGAGGTGGAGAACGCCTAGCAAACTGACCACCTGCAAACTTTCCAGACCAACCACCAGAACCACGACCACCAGAACCAAACCGAGCATCCTCACGAGCACGAAACCCAACTCGCTGTCTGCCCAGACCTGCACCGGTCTGACCGGTGTAGCTCGGCCAGCAGCACCACCTGTTGCCTTCCGGTCTCCCCAAGCCGGAACCGTCCTCACAATCGCCTTGGCCCTGGGCATCTGCATACGAGGCTCAGGTACACCATTAGAGGGGTGGTACCTGTCCTTGTTAGCCCACTCTCTAGCCATTCTCTCCTCACGCTTCCTCTTGAAGCAAAACTCATCCTTGTGACCATCTCTCCCACAATACCCACAATGGAACTTTATGGGCTGTGGCTTAGGCTTTGGCTTGGGTTGAGGCTGCCCACTCGGTTTCTCACCCTTCTTTTCTCCTTCCTCACCTCCCTTTGGGCTCACAAACTTCACCGGTTTTTGGAAATCATTTGTTGGGTGAGGGAATATGGGTGGATCTGGAGTAGTGTCAAGTTTGTTTCTGAGATGGTTAGGCTTGGGCTCAAACTTGTTCTTGTATCTGTTTGGTGGTGGGATAGGAATCTCTCCAACTCTCTCAACTCCCTCACCACTGTTCTCTCCAAGCTTGTCAGCCCCAAGTGCCTGACCATCATAGCGTTTGAAAGTCGCTATCATGATACCAAGCTGAGGCTCCTGACCCGACAACCAGCTCATACATTTTCTCAGCTCATCATTCTCATCCTGCAAGCGATCAACATAATGCGCAAGCTCCAAATTCTTAACCGCATGCAATTCACAAGTAGAACAAGAAGTGGGAATAGGCTCTTTCAACTTAGCCTCAAGCGAAACAGTGTAAGCATGCATCTCATCAATCTTTCCATGCAAAACAGGGCAAGAAGTGCAAGCACCTAGCAAAGCAGGTCTAGACTTAAGCTCAGCCACTTCAACCCTAAGCATATCTAGTTCATCACAAGTAGACGCATGCTTATCCTTAAGAGCAGTAAGATCAGCTAGGTACACAGAGCAATCACAGCAATCAATCTCATCAGAAACCACAGGAGAAGCCTTAAGCGAATCAATCTCAAGCTTAGCATCTAGGTTCTGGGTTTCTAGCTCAGCCACACGGTTCCTAGCATCTTCTAGTGAGGCCCTAAGCTCTTTCCTCATCTTCTTGGCCTCTCTAAGCATGTGATCGCGATTATCAAGCAAGTCAACCAACTCATCATTCTCCTTGCGCAAAGAGGAGAGCCATGCCGCAGAAGCCATCTCCCGCGAAGCAGCTCAACTGAAGGACCGATTAGGCGAACCAGAGAGGGGGGAGTGAATGGGAGCCGATAAAAATTCTTCTCGAAGGAGATGAGAACTCCAACAAGACGAACACGGCTTCCAACTCACGTCTCCGACCCAACTACCCAAGTTGGTCAAGACCACGCAGCCACTGGAGTGCTACTGGTCCTAGGAACCAACACTCAACCTTCCTAGCCAAAACTCACCAAAACACACAGCGGAAACTTGCACGGCTTGCTGCCTGTGCTACACCGGTCAGACCGATGGCCTGCGCCGGTCAGACCGGTGACACCGGTCAGACCGGTGGACAGAGCCGGTCAGGCCGGTGGCTACAGCAGCCGCACAGCAAACGTTCCAGGAAGCCTCAGTGAATCCTCTAGGCCCTGGAACAAAAACCACCACGAAACACAACCTGTGAGGAAGAAGAACCCCTCACAAATCCTAGCAAAACAACTCCAAACACTCCAAGAACTGAACAGCAGGACCACGGGACAAAACCACACGGACAAGGCTGTTCCCCGAGACAAAAACCCACAAAGGGCTAGCACCGGTCAGACCGGTCAAGAGAACCGGTCAGACCGGTCGTGCCTGGGCAGCTCGGGATGAACAGCGCCCGCGAGTCAACTCCTCCAAATCCAACTCCCGATCTCCCGATTCGCTCCACGGTTTTGCACAAGACTTTGAGGATAGTAGGAACACCTCATGGGTACTCCATAGCCAAGATTTGGTCCACCAAAACTTGTCAAATCAAGAGGAATCGAAGAAATCCCACCAAGAACGCCTCTAACCCTAGAGCCACGAAAACCCCAAAATCGAGCCCCTTTGCTCACGGATTTGGAAGGGGAATCAAAGGGAAAAGAACCACGAAGGGTTCATGCATACATCCCCCACCAAATCCCAAAGAGAAAGGCCTCGAAATCGCTCCAAGAAAATCGCCAAGAAAGGGCTCCGAAAATCACCAAAAAGGAGAAACGGGAAAGACACATCCAAGCCTTGAGGAACCACGCCGAATCATCTATACATACCAAAGAGGTTCATACAAGGTCTAGCTTGCCGCCCGATCATCCTTCCCTCTCACAAGATCTCACCATGAAGCTCTCAAGCTAGTCCTACGAAAATCCTAAGAAAATAGGAAGGAAAATAGGAAAACCAAATGAGCTAGGGTTTCAAGAGATGGCTGCCATCCTCTCACCACTTGGGTTATATGGAGGCAACCGAAAGACTAAAATACCCTTACTAGCTAACTAGGGATACATGCCCCTCGAGGGCGAAATTGGAAGTCTTTGTCTTCGCACCATCGGACGGATGCCCAGCAACCGCAAACTTGCTTAGCCTCGACGCAAGCCTTGCGATCCCGACGCGTGTCCTCCGCTTCGAAGATTCCGGACTGCGTCGTCGCACACCGGTCAGACCGGTGCTCCTCACCGGTCAGACCGGTCAGACCCACCGGTCAGACCGGTCTGGAGCTGCTGCACCTTCGTCTTCGGTTCTTCGGTCTTGGCTTTGTGGATCAACCAAGGAACCCAGTGGTTTTCTGGTGAACCACCGGAAACCCCGCGAACTAGGTGTAGCCTCCGCCAATCACCACTCATGACTCGGCTCCCACGTAGTCCCGGCTCTACCTTGGTTTTGAGGCTCAACCAAGAAACCGTCCATGACTTCATCTTGCCGTTCTTGCCACCATGCGGCCCGCACTTGACCCCGCTGGCCACCGGGTCCCTCGAACCAAGCCTACTTGTCTTCTCCACACCTGGAGGCCTCACCGGCAACGACCTTTCACGCTTGTTCTTCACCTGCACCTGCACCAGTCAAGCCGCAACCTGCACCTGCAATACTTAGCCAAGAATCAGTCCACACCACGTTGTCAATCACTCATCACACCAGGAAGCGACCATCCACCGGTCCTCGAACCACACCTGGCTCTCAATCTCCCCCTTGATGAGTGCATTGACAACACACACGTTTTGGTAACCAAGAGAAAAGGAAAAGAAAAGAAACGACTAAAAGAAACTCCAACAAGCGATCGAAAGCCAAAGAAAAGGCAAAGAGCAAGATCACTTGAAGAAGACAAGTCTCGGACCCCTTAGGCAAGGGCAACGGCTCGACACATCCGAGACAAAACATGCTCAAGCAAAGAGCACAAACCATCAAACCAAAGCTCGAAAACCACAAAGAGCTCCCCCTGCACACATGCAAGCTCCCCCTGAACCGATGCAACTCCCCCTGGACAAATGCATGCGAACCACTTCACAAAACAGAACAGCTGCAACAACTCAGCTCTGACCGGTCAGACCGGTCGACACCACCGGTCAGACCGGTGGGCAACATGTGAACAGGACCAGCACTCTTACCGGTCAGACCGGTGACCTCAACCGGTCAGACCGGTGCACAACAGAGCCCAAAAATAGCTCGAAACCACCTGAAAACCTTCCAAATGCATTCAGTAGGCCAAAACATGCTCAAACTTCTCCCCCTTGTTGACAATGCATGAATCAAGCCACAAATGCAAAAAAAGCAACCTAGAGCTTCTCAAATAGACAAAATTCAACATAGGATGCTACACATGTCCAAACGAGCAAGTTAGATACTCTATAGCTTCGTAAAGACATAAACTTCATGATCACCAAGTTTCACAACCATTGGGCGAAGCTAAGATAGAATTTAGCAATTTTGCGAAAAATCACCCTCTCATGAGCAAAGTCCTAAACATGAGCAAAACATGTCAAAATGGCAAAGCCACACAAACTTCATGCTAGGACAACCATTCTAAGCATAAGACCATCATAAACACCCACAAGCACCTCATGTCATGTCAAAGCCACCGAGCCATGTGCCTACTTCTATATATGAGACTTCTCATTGGTAGGCATCATGCAACGATTTAGCACCCAAAGCAAATTAAAATTAGCACATATGACATGGGAGCACATTTTTCAAGCAATTTACATTTCATTTTCAGATTTATAATTGGTACATGAAATGTCTTTGCGACAAAAAGGAACTTATGCCCCTCCACAAGATGAAGCATGGGGGCTAAACATTCATGATGGCAAATGAGCCTTTGGCCCCATATGATCAAAATAAGCTATCCAACCACAAATTAAGCATAGCCAAGCCACTAAAACATGTCAAGATCATGTAAAGGCATTTACTCACAAGAGAGCATATATATGAAATTTTTCAAAAACATAGCCATCAACCATGGATACAAACCAAGATTATCAAGAGCTAAGCCAAAACTAACCATAGCTTACCAAATTAGCTCACAAAGACATATATGTCATTCCATGGTGAACAATGTGTATAGGAGAAGCCTTTCCTAAACAATGCATATGATACAAAATGCATGCAACCTAAGATACAAAGATGCCTATACATCATGCTACATATGCCATGCCAAATGCAAGAAATGCACAAAGGAAAGCTATACATATGCTACAAAGGAGCTCCCACACGCCAACTCAAGAAATCAAACAAACACCAAGCTCCCCCCGCAAACGAGTGAAAGTTGCTTGATCTAGGGGTTTGGTGAAAATATCGGCTAGTTGTTCATGTGTGGGTACATGGATCAAAGCTATCTTCCCTTTCTCTACGTTGTCTCTCAGAAAATGATACCTCACTTCTATGTGCTTGGTTTTGGAATGGAGCACTGGGTTCTTTGCAACGCTTATGGCACTGGTGCTATCACATTGAAGTGGGACATGGGTATACTCCTCACCAAAGTCACTCATGGTGTATGTGATCCAAAGGAGCTGAGAGCAACAACTAGCTGCGGCCACATACTCTGCCTCGGTAGTGGATTGAGCAACACTCGACTGTTTGCGGGAAGACCAAGATACCAAAGAAGAACCCAAGAACTGGCAAGTCCCAGAAGTGGACTTCCTATCCAACCGACACCCGGCAAAATCCGCGTCTGAAAATCCATGAAGCGCCAAAGAAGAAGACGCAGAGTACCAAAGGCCAAAGTCGGGAGTGTGTCGCAAATACCTGAAAATGCGCTTGACTGCTTGCCGATGCGAAGTCCTCGGAGAAGCTTGAAAACGAGCGCATAGACACACCGAGAATTGAATGTCCGGCCTCGTCGCCGTCAAGTAGAGGAGTGACCCGATCATGCTCCGGTACTCCTTCTGGTCCACGTGTTCACCTTCCTCGTCC
This sequence comes from Cenchrus fungigraminus, assembly GCA_036936925.1. Lineage (NCBI taxonomy): Eukaryota > Viridiplantae > Streptophyta > Magnoliopsida > Poales > Poaceae > Cenchrus > Cenchrus fungigraminus. The sequence continues at coordinate 55,102,169 of CM072769.1, read as the reverse complement.
GCATCAAGAACTGTAGTCGTACTCATAGGCGTCGCCATGGCCTTGGAATCCTCCATCTTGAACTTCCTCACAATGTCCTTGGTGTACTTAGCTTGGTGCACAAATGTTCCTTCCTTTGATTGCTTGATTTGTAGCCCGAGGAAGAACTGCAACTCGCCCATCATGCTCATCTCAAATTCCCTGCTCATGTCTTCTGCAAACCTTGCAACAAGAGAGTTAGACGAGCCACCAAAGACAATATCATCCACGTATACCTGCACAATCAGGATATCTCTGTCCTGCCTGAGAAGAAACAAGGTCTGGTCGACCTTCCCCATCTCAAACCCTCTCTCAAACAGGAACCCCCTCAACCTACCATACCAAGCTCTAGGCGCCTGCTTCAACCCTTACAGCGCCTTCCTCAACTTGTATACCCGGTGAGGGTACTTCTCACTCTCAAACCCCGGTGGTTGCCTCACAAACACCTCTTCCTCCAACACACCGTTCAGGAAAGCACTCTTCACATCCATCTGGTACAACTTGAACCCTTTAGCCACGGAAAAAGCTAGAAGGATCCTGATCGCCTCCAAACGAGCTACAGGAGCGAAAGTCTCCTCGTAGTCGATCCCCTCTTTCTGACTGTACCCCTGAGCAACAAGTCTCGACTTGTTCCTCACCACTTCTCCTTTCTCTCCCTCTTTATTTTTCCACACCCATTTTGTCCCAATCGGCTTACACCCTGGGGGAGGGTCAACCAACACCCAAACTTGGTTCCTCTCAAAATTCTCCAACTCCTCATGCATCGAGTTAACCCAATTATGATCAGATAACGCATGTCCAATGTCTTTGGGCTCAAAAGTGGCAACAAAAGCAGCATGAGCGAAATGAGAATTGTTCCGAACCCTCGACCGTGTAGTACGTTCATTCATGTCGCCGATGATTCTCGAAGCTGGGTGATCCACTTGCACTCGTCGGGGAGGTTCTCGCCTTGATGCTACCTCCCCCTCAACAGCAGCTTCGCCTTGATCTGGGTTTGTCGTTGTAGGTGTGGGAGAGGGTCCATTCTCGATCGTCGTCGAAGTAGTAGGTACATGTTCAGCCGCGGGCATCACACCGCCATCTTCATCATCTCCATGTTCATGCTCCTCCTCCTGAAAGATCTCCTCGCCAAGTTCGTCGTCACCTGCACACTCAAAAACAAGCTGACTACGTGGCTGTGTCTCGTCGAAGGTTACCTCGCAAGTCTCCACGATTTGGTTAGTTTCAAGATTGAGCACACGAAATGCTCTAGAATGAGATGCATAACCAAAGAAAATACCATCGACAGACCTAGCCTCGAACTTGTCCAACTTCTTCCCTTTCTTCAGAATGAAGCATTTACAACCAAAGACATGGAAGTGACTCACCTTGGGTGTGCGACCGTGCATCAACTCGTAACAGGTTTTCTTCTTGTGAACCCTGAGGTAGATCCTGTTCGACACATGGCACGCGGTGTTGACCGCCTCAGCCCAGAACCTTCTCGGAGTCCTATGCTCGTCGAGCATCGTCCGAGCCATCTCGCACAAGGTCCTGTTTTTCCTTTCCACCACGCCATTCTGGGGAGGCGTATACGGACTCGAAAACTGATGTTCAAGACCCAAGTCATGGCAAAAGGTTTCGAAGCGAGAGTTTTTGAATTCCGAGCCATTGTCACTGCGGATCGCTCGTATGGCATCTCCGTGCCTCTCGTTTCTTAACCTCAAGACAAGATCTCGAACAAAACCAAACGTCTCCCCCTTCTCCTCAAGAAAGAACACCCACGCATACCGAGAGTAGTCGTCCACCACAACAAGGACATACCACTTCCCACCCGCAGATCGCACACGAGCTGGGCCAACAAGGTCCATATGGAGCAGCTCGCATGGACGCTCAGTCATCACATCGGTGAGAGGCGGGTGAGAAGAGGCTACCATCTTGGCATGCCTACACGGCGCACAAACCAACTCTTTCTCAAACCTCAATCGTGGCAATCCTCGGACCAAATTGAGTTTACTCAAGCGAGACAAAAGGTCAAAGCTCAAGTGACCCAACTTCCTATGCCACTTCCACAACTCACTCGAAGAACCAGCCAAGAAGCAACGCTCCACACCAGAAGACTGAGAAAAATCAGCTCGGAACACTTGACCCTCGGGAACGACCATGCAAACAAGATCCCCCCGAGAATCTAAAATCCGAGAACCACCAGGCCGAAACAACACCTCAAAACCCTCATCCAACAACTGGGACACAGAAAGCAAATTGTACCCAAGCGATTGAACAAGAGCAACACGCCTGAGAGTGATCTTATCGCTTACCTTAATCTCACCTTCTGACAGCACACGCCCTCGCCCATTGTCCCCAAAGGTGATGTACTTCTTTGTCACCACCGGGACGAGACTTGAGAACCACCCCTTGTCTCCGGTCATATGCCTCGAGCAACCGGAGTCAATCAACCAAATGTTCTTCAAGTCTCCCACCTGAAATTCAAAAGCGAGCACGTGAGTGAACAAATGACTCAGCACTGGGGTTAGTACCAAAAGAGTAAAACCAGTGCCGAGCCATTTGCTCCAAAGTGGGGTTAGCACAAACCAAATCATCACGCCTATCAAAGCTACCACCACGGTAACCACCACGAGGGAACCAACCCTCTCTAGCTGGAGGAGGACGAAAACCACGAAAGGGAAACCGTGGATCGTACCTCCGCTCCATCTCAAAGCTACGACTCTTCTCACCCTCGTATTGAGCACGAGGTGGAGAACGCCTAGCAAACTGACCACCTGCAAACTTTCCAGACCAACCACCAGAACCACGACCTCCAGAACCAAACCGAGCATCCTCACGAGCACGAAACCTGACTCGCTGTCTGCCCAGACCTGCACCGGTCTGACCGGTGTAGTACACCGGTCTGACCGGTGTGGCTCGGCCAGCAGCAACACCTGCAGCCTTCCGGTCTCCCCAAGCCGGAACCGTCCTCACAATCGCCTTGGCCCTGGGCATCTGCATACGAGGCTCAGGTACACCATTAGAGGGGTGGTACCTGTCCCCGTTAGCCCACTCTCTAGCCTTTCTCTCCTGACGCTTCCTCTTGAAGCAAAACTCATCCTTGTGACCATCTCTCCCACAATACCCACAATGGAACTTTATGGGCTGTGGCTTAGGCTTAGGCTTGGGTTGGGGCTGCCCACTCGGCTTCTCACCCTTCTTCTCTCCTTCCTCACCTCCCTTTGGGCTCACAAACTTCACCGGTTTCTGAAAATCATTTGTTGGGTGAGGGAATATGGGTGGATCTGGAGTAGTGTCAAGTTTATTTCTGAGATGGTTGGGCTTGGGCTCAAACTTGTTCTTGTGTCTGTTTGGTGGTGGGATAGGAATCTCTCCAACTCTCTCAACTCCCTCACCACAGTTCTCTCCAAGCTTGTCAGCCCCAAGTGCCTGACCATCATGGCGTTTGAAAGCCGCTATCATGATACCGAGCTGAGGCTCCTGACCCGACAACCAGCTCATACATTTTCTCAGCTCATCATTTTCATCCTGCAGGCGATCAACATAATGTGCAAGCTCCAAATTCTTAACCGCATGCAATTCACAAGTAGAGCAAGAAGTGGGAATAGGCTCTTTCAACTTAGCCTCAAGCGAAACAGTGTAAGCATGCATCTCATCAATCTTTCCATGCAAAACAGGGCAAGAAGTGCAAGCACCTAGCAAAGCAGATCTAGACTTAAGCTCAGCCACTTCAACCCTAAGCACATCTAGTTCATCACAAGTAGAAGCATGCTTATCCTTAAGAGCAGTAAGATCAGCTAGGTACACAGAGCAATCACAGCAATCAATCTCATCAGAAACCACAGGAGAAGCCTTAAGCGAATCAATCTCAAGCTTAGCATCTAGGTTCTGGGTTTCTAGCTCAGCCACACGGTTCCTAGCATCTTCTAGTGAGGCCCTAAGCTCTTTCCTCATCTTCTTGGCCTCTCTAAGCATGTGATCGCGGTTATCAAGCAAGTCAACCAACTCATCATTCTCCTTGCGCAAAGAAGAGAGCTCATCACATACCTCATCCTCGGAGTCAGAGTCCGAGTCACTCTGGTGGCTCTTCTTGCTGCCGGAGCTACGGGCCATGCCGCAGAAGCCATCTCCCGCGAAGCAGCTCAACCCGCTCAAGTTCCTGACTTCTTGTTCTTGCGCCGATCACCTTCATCTTCACTGCTACTCGAGCTCGAGAAAGAGTAGGCGGAGCTGGAGTCGACGTCGCTCGCTCCGACCATCGCTCGGGCCTTCCTGCCGCGACCGTCCTTCTTCCTCGACCGTCGCTCGTCCTTGTGCTTGTTCTTGTGCTTGTGATCGCGCCTCGATCGGTACTTGCCGTCCTTGCTCGACCGGTGCCTGTAGCCGTCCTTGTAGCCGTCCTTGTTCTCCGTCTTCTCCGGGTAGTCGGCGACGAAGTATCTTGGCTTGCCGCAATGAAAGCACGTCCGTGCTGTCCTCCTCATGTTCACCCGGTTCTCGTGCAGCCTCTCGAACCGCCTGGTCAGCAACGCCAGCTCGTCCTCTCCAAGCACGTCGAACTCCTCGTCTGGCAAAGACATCAAAGAAGACAGAGAGTACATCCTGGAGGATGCGTTAGCGTTAGACTTAGCTCCTTTGCCACCAACAAGAGCGAGACTATGAGAATCAGTCGGGCTCTCGATCTTGGCTGTCATACCACGGTCCTACTCAGCCGACTTGAGCTTCGAGAACAGCTCGTTCACCGTCAAGGTGTCATACTTCTCAGACTCAACAATAGCCTCAAACTTCCCGTCCCATACGGTATGATCCAACGAGTGCAAGAGCTTCACGGCTCTATCATGATCATCGTATGGGAGCACGGCCACATTGGCTCTCATGTTGTTCACAACGACCGTAAACCACTGGAAAAGGGCATCGACGGACTCGCCGGGGAGATGAGTGAAGTTCTCGTACTCTCTCCGGTAAGTCGCGTACATCCGAGCATGAACCTGAGCATTCCCAGCATGAGCATCCTTCAACTGCTCCCAAATCCTACAGGCTAAGTCCTCTGTCTGAACCCGATCGAATTCGGGCTGACACAGAGCACGAAACAAGTAGTCGACAGCCTTGTTGTTGGCTTCGAACATATCCCTCGATCCTGGAGCAAGGAAGTTCATCGGATGAACATAAGCTGTGTTCACCGTGACGTCCCAAAGGATCTGACCCTTTTCGCGGAGGAACACTGCCATCCGCCTCCGCCACATCTGGTAGTTCTTCCCATCGAAGTGCAGAGGACCCAAACCCCGTTCCTGGTACGCCATCTTTGGATCTTAGACTGGTAAGAGTCAATGAAGACCCGAACCGGCTCTGATACCAATTGAAGGACCGATTAGGCGAACCAGAGAGGGGGGAGTGAATGGGAGCCGATAAAAATTCTTCTCGAAGGAGATGAGGACTCCAACAAGACGAACACGGCTTCCAAAATACGTCTCCGACTCAACTACCCAAGTTGGCCAAGACCACGCAGCCACTGGAGTGCTACTGGTCCTAGGAACCAACAACCACCTTCACGAACTCGAGAACGCAGCAGAACACCAACTCGAGTACCACTGACCTACACCGGTCAGGCCGGTGAGCAGCACCGGTCAGACCGGTCCCTGCTGGTAAAACCTGGGAACTTCCACAGAAGGCCCCTACACCGGTCAGGCCGGTGTAGCTCACCGGTCAGACCAGTTCAAGCCAGGAAACCCCAAATCCACCAAACAGGCCTACCGAACTCCAAACTGACCCAAACTCGAAACAGCAGCAACACGGGACTACAACGAACTCACCAGAACGTTCACCCGAGACAAAACCCACAAGGCCTTGCACCGGTCAGACCGGTGAGCAACACCGGTCAGACCGGTCAGGCTGGGTCGCTCGGGGATGAACAGCACCCACGGGTCAACTCCCCCAAATCCAACTCCCGATCTCCCGAATCGCTCCACAGATTTGTGCAAGACTTTGGGGATAGTAGGAACACCTCATGGGTACTCCATAGCCAAGATTTGGTCCACCAAAACTTGCTAAATCAAGAGGAATCGAAGAAATCCCACCAAGAACGCCTCTAACCCTAGAGCCACAAAAACCCCAAAATCGAGCCCCTTTGCTCACAGATTTGGGAGGGTAATCAAAGGGAAAAGAACCACGAAGGGTTCATGCATACATCCCCCACCAAATCCCAAAGAGAAAGGCCTCGAAATCACTCCAAGAAAATCACCAAGAAAGGGCTCCGAAAATCACCAAAAAGGTGAAACGGGAAAGACACATCCAAGCCTTGAGGAACCACGCCGAATCATCTATACATACCAAAGAGGTTCATACAAGGTCTAGCTTGCCGCCCGATCATCCTTCCCTCTCACAAGATCTCACCATGAAGCTCTCAAGCTAGTCCTAAGAAAATCCTAAGGAAAATAGGAAGAGAAAATAGGAAAGCAAATGAGCTAGGGTTCCAAGAGATGGCTGCCATCCTCTCACCCCTTGGGTTATATGGAGGCAACCGAAAGACTAAAATACCCTTACTAGCTAACTAGGGATACATGCCCCTCAAGGGCCAAATCGGAAATCTTTGTCTTCGCACCATCGGACGGATGCCCAGCGACCGCAAACTTGCTTAGCCTCGACGCAAGCCTTGCGATCCCGACGTGTGTCCTCTGCTTCGAAGATTCCGGACTGCGTCGTCGCACACCGGTCAGACCGGTGCTCCTCACCGGTCAGACCGGTCAGACCGGTCTGGAGCTACTGCACCTTCGTCTTCGGTTCTTCGGTCTTGGCTTTGTGGATCAACCAAGGAACCCAGTGGTTTTCTGGTGAACCACCGGAAACCCCGCGAACTCGGTGTAGCCTCCGCCAATCACCACTCATGACTCGGCTCCCACGTAGTCCAGGCTCGACCTTGGTTTTGAGGCTCAACCAAGAAACCGTCCATGACTTCATCTTGCCGTTCTTGCCACCATGCGGCCCGCACTTGACCCCGCTGGCCACCGGGTCCCTCGAACCAAGCCTACTTGTCTTCTCCATACCTGGAGGCCTCCCCGGCAATGACCTTTCGCGCTTGTTCTTCACCTACACCTGCACCAGTCAAGTCGCAACCTGCACCTGCAATACTTAGCCAAGAATCAGTCCACACCACGTTGTCAATCACTCATCACACCAGGAAGCGACCATCCACCGGTCCTCGAACCACACCTGGCTCTCAGAAGTCCCATATCCAAAGTATCCAAGTTGAAGAGATCGTACAAGTCGCTGATGATCACAGACAACAGCTCGTATTTATCATCTTCTCTCACAGGCCACCAGCCGTGCTTGGGCCATATTTAGAGATGGCAACAGGTAGAAACCCGTCGGGTAATACTATTCCATACCCGCACCCGCTAAGAGCAACTCCAGCAGACCCCCTATTCCACCCCCTACTCGAAAAGTAGGGGCCGAAAGTGAAAAATCGCACTCCGGCAGAGCCCCTACTCCGCCCCAACACTGTTCACGGCCCCTAATTCCCCCTCTGGCCCCTTCTCCTGCGGGTGGAGAAGGGAGCCCCTACTCGGGCGTTGCGGTAGTTCCTCCTCCTACGCGAGCACGGTAGCCAACTCGATGCCCCTTCTCCACTGCTGCGCGGAACGGCACCGGCGCGCGGAGCACACCGCCACCGCCGCTCGTGCTCCCCCGACTTCGCCACTCGCTGCCCGAAGCGACATTGTCGAGGAGGTCGAGACCCGCCGCCGCCCGGTCTACTCGAGATCCACCACCGTGGTCGAGATCCGCCGATCGATTCACCACCGAGCTTGCGCCGCCGATCGATTCGTCCCGCGTCATCACCGTCGCACCCGGCCAGAGGTCGACCTTCCTCGTGGCATCACCTCTGCGCCCGCCGGAGGTCGAGCTCCCCCCACGAGGTCGTCGAGCTCGGCGTGGCCACAGGCGAGACCCGCGACGGCATCTCGATTCGCGAGATCCAGCTCCCTCCCGCCATGCGTGGCTGGAGGTCAAGATCCCCCACACGTCGACTTAGCGTCGGGCCGGAGCTCGAGCTCCCGCGCTCTGCCGCTGCTGCGACGGGCCGGAGCTCGAGCTCCCGCGCTCCGCCGCCCCCACGCTGGGCCGGAGCTCGAGCTCCCTCGTGCTGCCGCCACCGCACCGGACCGGAGCTCGAGCTCCCTCGCGCTGCCGCCGCCGCGCCGGGCCAGCACCGGACCTCGAGTTGCTGCGCAGGGGAGAGATGGCGATGGGAGTGGAGGGAGGTGGAGATAGAAGAGGTCATGAAGGAACAAATAGATCACCCAATGACAACTATGTCCCACATGTCAGATGAGAGTAGGGGCTTCAGAGTTGGGGCTGCTGCCGGAGTTAAGCACAAAATTAGGCCCTTAAAAAGTTGGGGCCAGCCCCTACTAGACAAAATAGGGGCTCTAAATAGGGGCCATTGCTGGAGATGCTCTAACTCTAACTCTACCCATTAAAAAACCCACACCTGTATGCGGGTACAAGTTCTTACCCATACCCGCACCCGCGCGGGTTTTTTTACCCGTCTGGTAACCCGTACCCGATAGCATACCCATTGTAATCTAATATAATTGGAAACATAACACATGGGAAAGTGCATATATCAACAAATTGGAATAAATAAAAAAGATAAATTATAATTCTAAACCAAGTAATAGCCTAATGAAGTATAAAAATTATTAGTTAGTTATCAATATTAAGCTATCCTTCACTAACAATGTGCAAATTTACAAGTTTGTCACATACTATAGACGGGTATATTTTACCTGCGGGTTTGTGGGTATGGGTAGTATGCACCCATACCCGCACCCGCTTACCCGATGGGTACATGATATTGCTCATTTGTGTACCCGCGGGTAGATATATGTGTCCATACCCGGCTTCTTATCGGGTAAAACCCGTCGGGTACTTGGGTTTCGGGTACCCATTGCCATCTCTAGCCATATTATGCCCTGAATCAGAGACTCATCATTATCCTTACAACATCCCATGTAGAAATTGTGGAGATTAGTGATAGAAGGAGCAGTATCCGGATGCTTGAGTTCAGCAGCACTGAGTATTGCATTTCCAAATTTGTAGTTTGGGTGAATGTCAGTCATAGCAACATTGGCCGCCTTCTTCTTGGTGTTTCTCTCAGATGGCTTTCTGGCAGGCTTCTTTTCCTCCTACTTTGAGATGGCTGAAGAAGGCTTTCTGGTAGGCTTCTGAGACCTTTTATTTTCAGCAAGTTTCTTTTCCTGCCGCTTTGAGATGGCTGAAGAAGGTTTCTCAGATCACTTTCTGGTAGACCTTTTATTTTTAGCAAGTTTCTTTTCCTGCTGCTTTGAGATGGCTGAAGAAGGTTTCTCAGGTGGTGTCTAACCAGCAGCTATTACAGAGATATTGGGCCCAGATGTACCTGCAGCTTTCTTCGAACTGTCGTCGATAGATTTCTCGGCATCAGCCAACACATGACTCTGGGCTCCTGCTTTGGCATCATTGTTTTGAGCACTTTCGTTTGGGGATGGAGGTTTTGTTCTTTCATGAGGAGAAGAAGGTGGGGATGTAATTTGCGATTCTGGGGGTGGAGGAGGAGGAGGTGGGTTACCAGGTGGGGAATGAATCTATTCTGTAATTTGCGTTTCTGGGTGTGGAGGAGGAGGAGGGTTACCAGGTAGGGAATGAATCTGTACTGTAATTTGCTTTTCTGGGGGTGGTAGAGGAGGAGGAGGTGGGTTACCAGGTGGGGAATGAATCTGTACTGTAATTTGCTTTTCTGGGGGTGGAGGAGGAGGAGGAGCTAGGAAACCATGTGAGGAAGAGTTTTGTCCTGTAGTTTGTGAACCAGAAGGAATCTGTACCATAGTGTACGAACAAGATTTTGGAATTGGTGCTCCCTTGATGTGAATGTGACACCTCTTCCACTGTATCCTCTGGTGTAGAGCTTGTCCAAGTGTCGTCACATCGTCATTAGGAGGGTGTTCTAGCGCGTGATCCCTAAAGACAGCATATACATGCAGCACTTCGACCACAGCACAGTCTTCATGAATCGGGACTGTGTGTAGTGTAGTCTGCTCTAGTTGAACCACACCAATTGCAGCTTCACATTCAACATCGTGAAATATAATCCATAGGCCACAGTATGTGGGTTCAGTCAACGTGCCTATAAGGTCTTCCTGTGTGGGGGAAGCAATGTGCACTACCTTTGTCGACAACTCTGTAGCGCCGTTGATCAAACCTACATTATCTGCGGACGCACAGCTGTTCTTCAGTCCAGCGGGTGAACGGCTTGTGCGATTGGACACTAGTGCAAACACCACCTGGTACCCTCGTGCCATCATGTCAAGCATATCCTTCTCTATCTCAGCCTTGAGTTCTTGCTTGATTTCTTCCTTCATCTGTTGCTTATCAACTGATGAGTCGGTATTGGCCCTGTTCCTCTTCCTTTTCATGGAAGCGTGCTGAGGCCATGCAAACTTCCAGCCCTGGTAGCTGGAGACACCATGCACGCGACTTGGTTGTTCGGGGCGGCCCAAGCACTAACTTAGCACATCATTCTCCCTCAGCCATGAAGTCATTCCTGAAGATTCTGCATGTGCATTCTTTTCCATGATGTCTACAGCCACATTTTCATTTGCTTCTTTGTTGTACACTATCACGGCAACACCGTCTTCCACCACTAGCTTACTCCTTGCTCGCACCCAATTCCTAGAACGATCATCATAGGCATCATATGGGTTGGCGATCCCAGCCGCAGCTAATTTCCTGTCCTCTTCCTCCCACTATGGTAGTTTCCCACAATAACCAGCTGGACCCATGCTGTGCTCGTTTGTGTTCAGGCTTCGAAGTGATTTGAACTTGCCACTAACAGATGAGGCTTCCTCAGTTTCTTGCTGTTTCACAAACTCTGTCCACTCTTCCGGCTTGATAAAGTCGTGCTTTCCAAATGGCTCGAGTCATTTTCTGACAAAATCTCGCCTAAGCTGAAATCTGAATTGTCTCCTTGCCTTGGCTGCAATCTTCCACAAATGCTTGAATGCCTGCTCTTTCATGTCTTCCTGGAACTCCAAGTGTTTCTGCATATAGGTTTCAAACAAGTACCACTTTTGTTCATCGCTTAGTTTTTTTGATTTCTGGCAAATCCAAAGGTATCTTTTGTCTAGCAATGAGCCCTGCAAGCGCCCTGAACCTACGGTTTTGTGTCAATGGTACTGGCATCCCCCCTCTCTCAACCTTAGTGAGTACCATTTTGTCTCTTGGCCACTTTGTGGCTGTCCTTGGCACTGTGGCTCGGCCCATAGCCCCACCCACCCGCTCTTGTTCTTCACTAGCAGTGGCATATCCATCTTCTTCATTATATGCATCTTCTTCAAATTGCCTAGGTCTATAGTCCTCGATAGATTTATCCTGTGAATTAATTGTCAAGGGATTATGAGAAAGGTCAGCTCAGTGTCCAAGAATAGCACAAAAAGCAGACCATACTGCTAGCTCTCCCAGGAGACATGCTACAACAGGAGACAAGTAGAGCACATTTTTAGTTAACCATGCATAACAGCTAAGCATTTATCTAATCAACAAACACAGAACTGTGTACAAGACCATACAAATGAGAAAACAATTACAGTAACTAGTTTAGCCCACTATAATCTCATTGGTTCTATGGTAAACCATTAACATAAATGCAACATTCAGAAACCAAAAAATTAGTTCAGGCAATGCAACCTTACCATTTTAAAGAGGAAGATGCTCGCTGCCTCTGTTGCTGATGAGGTACTTATTCAACTTGGAGAGAATGTCCAAATGTACATATGGAACAAGAGCGAAACCAAATATAAGAGTGAATCCAAAGGAAAATGCCAAGTATACGTTTTGAAACTCGAAACCCTAACTGAGCATAGTCAAGAATGTATCTTAATGATGTAGGAGGGATTTCTAGCATGCAGTTCACCTTGTCACTATCGGAGCAGAGGGATTTCTAGTCGCCACGTCCTCGCGTCGACCTCGTAGCTTGATCCCTCCTCCTCCTCCTAGTTATCGTCGCTGGAAGGTGAGGGGTGGTGTGGCGCGCGTCTCAGTGAAGGTGTGTAGTGTGCATCACGTCGCGGGGGGGGGGGAGGGGGGTGAGGGGAGGAAGGCGAGGGTGAGGAAGTTGTGGCGGAGGGGGCGAGGGGGAGGAAGCGGCGGCGGCGCGAGGGGGAGAAAGACGACGGCACGAGGGGAGAGTGAGGAGGCGACTGCGTGAGAGAGGCGTCTTTCCCTACTAGCCCTAGCGCGAGTGGGCGTGTGTGGACCTTAAAACTGGAAGGCCCAATATTATTAGGAAAACGCATCAGGCCGGGGCTAGTTCTATTCGAATGAAGAACAGTTCGCTTCATTTTCCCCTTTTAATCTGCAATCAAAGATTTGAATCACGTATTTCTCCGTCATTCGTAATCCAAATTTGATGATATTTGTTTCTGCTTTTTTCTAAAATCAACTTCTATTCATTTATGACATTGTTTCGTATATAACTCCATTTACTGGATGTTGTTTATACGCCTTTATCTTGTTTCTTACAAGTACAACATAGAAATAATATTTGTTTTACACAACCATTACTAATGAAACTTTGTATTTCGTAATGTTAAGGTGAACACAAGGTTGTGTTAAAATTTCAAATGTATATGAGTTCGAACATGTTGTGAAGTGTGGAAAACTTCACTGTTGAAGTATAACATTCTAGGAAACTATGTGCGAGATGTACACATTTGTACACAAGTATGGTCTTCCTTTTGAGAAATCATTTGAAATTTTTATGCCAAGTTTAGGGACCCAAATTATGTTGCCAAGCCAATTTGTATAATTTTTAGACCAACCAGCCTAAGATGTTATTAGAATTATTATATCCCAAACATGAGATAAAAATTCGTATTTTGATAATTTTGGTTACACAAGTGTGCCTGCTGATATTTTATTCGAATACTACATGACCAACTACGAATTGTTCATATTTTTAATGAATTTTTAGGTGCTGTTTTATGGGCTCTAATATTTGAGGGAAGCAAGTTTCATTTCAAAAAAAATAGTGTCGGGTCCACGTGTCAGCGTCAGCAGCCTATATAAAAAAGATAACCGTTGCCTGCCCGCTCAGATCCACCTAACAACAAATGAGACGCGGGTTCTCGAACCCGTGTCGGAAATGACTCTTGATTTTGGAAAATGACTATAACATCCCGAATGGGATAAGCGTAGCACACACGACGCTCTGAGCTCCCTGCTTCTTCTTCCCCGCTCTGAGCTCCACCGCCGCCCGCCCTTCCCTTCCCCACCGTCGCGCACATGTCGCACTACGCCGATTCGTCTGGAGGTGGACGTGGTAGGAGCAGGTTTCAAGGTGGCCGGGGCAGCCGCATTCACTCCATCGACTTGGATCCAGTCGGTGAGCTAAGCGGCTTCCCACTGGTTCCTTGCCCGGACTGTGGTATGGCTCGGGTGGTGGAGGGGAGGACGCAGAAGAAAGGTGAAAACCACGATCTTTTTTATTTCAAGTGTGCGAGGAATGTGGTGAGTAGTCTGTGCTGTGATTTCCCAAATCTGAGTTAGGGTTCTTGTGTGCTTTTGATTTGCACAGTTCCCCAAGCTTTGTGGATATTATCGTTTCGAGAAGGAGTACCTCTAGATGCTGAAGGATGTTGGCGTCATATCTTTTCGACCGTCGAACTGGGTAGACGTGATCGATGAAGTAGTTGATTCAGTGGATTGTCAACTTGGGAGCAACAATCAGAGAAAAGCACCGGATGACAAGCAGAGGAAGAAAGCACTGGAGGAGAAGATGGACAATGTGATCTGGAAGATGAACTTGATTATTGTGGGTGCTGTTTGTGTAGTATTTGGATGTTTACTGGGGATGTATGGTGCAAAGAAGTAATTGTGATGTGAAAAGTGGTGCTTTAATTTGTTTCATATGTGTGAATGAAGAATGAAAAATTTGTCACAGATGACAAACGTAAATGTATGAATGAAGAATGGAATGGAATGACAATTGGGTCACGAATCTTAAAGTGCCACATATCACAAATTTCATCAATTCATCTGTTTGACATTTTAGTGTGAAATTAACTAGCCTGCACCCGCGTCTCCAATGATTTTATACAGAGTTTTTCGAAACTCAAAATCTTTTCACTAACAAATAGAGTAACAAACATTGCAATTCATTATAAACTGCTGCCATAGATATTGCAATGCGTTAGGAGGCACGGATGGATCTACCCGCGTCTCTTAGATGTAGTTCATCACAAGTTCAACAAACACACAGGAGGAACACATATTAATAGAGGAACATGTTCGTGACAAAAAAGCAGAGTTCCACGAACAAACAGAGGAGGACGAACAAACAGAGAGGAGGAACAAATTAATTAAGCTAAGGTAGAAGACTTGTCGCCGCCGCCGGAGGAGCCCCACCGCCGGAGTCGGAGTCGGAGCCGTCGTCGAGGCCGTGTATTTCTCAGTTATACGTAATCCAAATTTGATAATTGTTTTTTCTTATTTTTTCTAAAATCGCCATCTTTTCATTAATTCCATTGTTTAGTGTATATTTCCTTTTCATGAGTAATGTTTTTATGCCTTATCTTTTACTTGATAAGTACAACATAGAAATAATATTTGTTTTACACAACCATTACTAATGAAACTTTGTATTTCGTATTGTTAAGGTGAACACAAGGTTGTGTTAAAATTTCAAATGTATATGAGTTCGAACATGTTGTAAAGTGTGGAAAACTTCAGTGTTGAAGTAACATTCTAAGAAACTATGTGAGAGATGTACACATTTGTACACAAGTATGATCTTCCTTTTTAAAAACCACTTGAAATTTTTATGACAAGTTTAGGGACCAAAATTATGTTACCAACTCAATTTGTAGAATTTTTGGACCAACCTAATATGTTATTAGAATTATTATATCCCAAACACGAGATAAAAATTCGAATTTTGATAATTTTGGTTAGACAAGTGTGCCTGCTGATATTTTATTCGAATACTAAATGACCAGCTACGAATTGTTCGTATTTTTATGAATTTATAGGTGCTGTTTTATGGGCTCTAATATTTGAGGGAAGCAAGTTTCATTTCTAAAAAATTAGTGTCGGGCCCACGTGTCAGCGTCAGCCGCCTATATAAAAAAGATAACCGTTGTCTGCCCGCTCGGACCCACGTGACAACCAATGTGACGCGAACCCGCATCGGCAATGGCTCTCCATTTTGAAAAATGAATATAACATCCCGAATGGATAAGCGCATCACACACGACGCTTTCCTCATTTCTCACTAGGGATTAGCGGAGGCGGCGCCGGCGAGGTGAGCGCAGGCGGGGAGACGACGATGAGCACCGGCGAGGGGCCAAGCAGCGGACGACCCCGCGCACCATGGATCGAGGAGGAGAAGCCGAACGCGATGCAGTGCCGCAACTGGATCCGCGTGCGTGCCGGCGGGATGGCGGTGAAGACGACGATGAGCGTCGGAGAGGGGCCAAGCGGCGGTGCAACGAACCCAAAGCCGGAGATGAGCGTCATCGACTGGATCCTCTCGGGTTCCGACGAGGGGCCAAGCAACGGCAGGGAGGAGCGTGCCGGCGAGGGGGCAGCGAAGAGGGCGAGGCGCCTGCCTCATGTTTGCGACAGCAAATGTCTTGCAATGACGCAGAGGGGTCGAGGGAGCGGCGAAGGTGTAGAGGACCTCATATCCGACACTGGCAACTACCATGATGACGGCGAGGCAATTTTCTCTGAATCACAGTGCCTTTTACTTGTTCTATATAGATGGAGCAGCTTGAGCTTGAGCTTGATCAACTTGTTCCTATGAAATGGCTTGTTCCATAGAGATTTTATAGGATTTCTAACAAGATCAATGTAGCAATGTAGCAACTTGTTCCTATGAAATGGCTTGTTCCTTTGTCTATCTTTATCTTCTCATTCCTATGGTTCATCCAAATGATCAATGTAATAACTTTCCTATGTTTTTCATTCCATAGGAATCAAAATGGCATGACACTGTCTGGGAATATGTGAAACCTGAGTTTGATAATATTATGAAATAAATGCACATCCTCCTCAAAAATGCTGCATTCATGAGGTGGTACAAGTTTGTGGCCGAACAAAATCTGCAGCCCATGGAAGATGCGCTCGATGTGTTTCAAGATACCTTGGTTGCATTTGAAGAGGCTGCAAAAAAACAAACCTTAGTTGAAGATACCATGCTTTTGTTGATGTTGAAGGGGGCATGCTTTTGTTGATGTGCATAGTCAGATAGCATGACCATTGTAAAAATGTGATGGGCAAGTTAAGGCCTACCTAGATGGACAAGTTAACTATTTGTAATAATTATGTATATCTGTGTGGATCTTTGTGGACAAGTAATCTTTATCTATATATGTAGACAAGTTATCTTTATCTATATTATGTCTGTTTTGTCTCAAAAGATAAGTGTTGATTATGCCTGTATGTCGAAATGGGAGCCCTGAGAGATCGGGCTGACCTGTCAATCAAGACAGACACAAAGGAGAATACGCAGGAGGTTATTCCGCGTCGCATTTGCCCCTCCAAACCGATGAGGAGGAGCCGGCCCCACGCGCCGCCCCCGTGCATTGGAGACGTGGTTTGACTTATCCACGTATCCTTTGTTCCCAATGTTTGACCAAAAGGCACTCTCCCCTGCCACTCTGCCATTCTGCCTTCCTTCTCAAACCTTCTGCCTTCCTCGTCTCTATCGCCTTCTCTCCCCTTCTCCTTCCTCATCTCCGTCGCAGAGATGGCCGGCGGAAAGCAGTCGTTCTGCTGTGACTCAAGAGGGAGGTTTATCAGCGAGGAGGAGAAGGCCCCGCCCGCCGTCCCCGCCAAGAGAGTGAGGTTCCACGGCGAGGAGGAGAAGGCCCTGCCCGCCGCCCCCGCCAATAGAGTAAGGTTCCGCAGCGAAGAGGTCGGTTCTTCGTCGGCCAGGGGGAGGAGGCTGTACACGCGCACAAGCGCCAAGGGGGTGCACTCCGGCGACGCCCGACAGGCAGAGGCCAAGCCTTCCTCAAGTTTGGTATGCTTGAAGTTAGGTTTATGCTTGAAATTGAATTCCTGGTACTCATTATATGCTGCTCACAAAAATGTTGAACTCATTCTGTATACTGCTTCAATTTCTGAATCTTCATGCTCAGCGACTTTTATTAACAGAACATCCAGTGCCTTCACTGATCAATGGTTCCAATGCATCAATTTTCCATTTTTTTAGGAAGTTGTTGTACCAGCACATGACATTGTCAGGATCTAGACAGAAATCGACAGGCTCAAGAAAACCTTAGACTACATCTGCACATTCCTAAACAGGATGGAAAGAGTGAAGAAGGATGACATTGGTAAAGAGAAGCAGCAGGCAAGTTCTGAACCTAGTTACAGCTAAACAACTTTCTTGTTTGACTGGTTACAACTTTATGATATTAAACTTGACAATCTAATTGTGAAGCTTGCTTCAATTTGCCTTTGTTTTAGAAATGTGTTGTTACTCAGGAGGAAAATTATTAATCTTTCGAGTAGAAATTTTGTTATGCTTGAAATTTAATGCATGGTACTCATCATATGCTGCTCAAAAAATTGTTGAACTTATTCTATATACTACTTCAATTTCTGAATCTCCATGCTACATTGACTTTTATTAACTGAACATCCAGTGCCTTTGTTTTAGGGAGGTGCTGTAGCTTGGGAGGACATTGACATGATCTGGAAACAAATCCACAGGTTCAACCAAGCTCTGAACCCAGTTACAGCTAAACAACTTTCTTGTTTGACCAGTTACATCTTTCATGATATTAAACTTGGCAATCTAATTATGAAACTTGCATCAATTTGCCTTTGTTGTAGAAATGTGTTGTTACTCGGGAGGATCTTGACTGCATCTGGAAAGTACTCGACAAGGTGGATAGAAGGATGGATGACAAGGCTGTGGATGACATAAGTCTCCTAGAAAATGGTCAGAAAATACTAGAATCTGAGGTGGAGAAGCTTAAAGGCCCACAGAAGATGAAGGATATTGAACTTGCCGAAGCTGCAAAGAAGAATGCTGAGTTGCAGGAAAGACTTGTAAAACTAGAGGCAAAGATAGTTGAACTTGAGGCTGTAGCACAAAAGAAGCCATCTAACTAGTACCCCTGCTGATGCACATCAGATGTGATCTTGTGAATATATTTGTTCTGAACATTATGCATATCATAAGTGAACATGTGATGCTATATATGCATCTTAAATATGTAGAATATGCTCTTATGACTACTATCTATGTGTACGTGTGGTTTTGCATCTTATTAAGAGACATGATCATATGTTTGTGTGATATCCAATATTTGCTATGATGACATAGTCAAATATTTGACGGCAGTGACAGTGCTAATGGACTTCAATTATTGAGCTCCGAGTCTAGTAACAGGCGTCAAATTGTCATCAGTAACAGACTTAAAGAGCCCGTTACCGATATGGCAGTGATTGGTAACGGACTTAAAGAGCCTGTTACCGATAGGGCAGTGACGGGGTTAACGATAGGTTTAACTTTCATAACGGCCGCATTTTAACGTCAGTTACAAAGAATAACTGTAACGGGTGTTTAAGAAGCCCGTTACTGGAAGTCCTCATTGGTAACGGGCGATGTGTTGGCCACGTCGGGGTCGAGCCTGCCACGCTTATGCGTAACGGGCGCCAAACAACAACCATTACAGATGTGGTCCATGTAACAGGTGTTAAGGGCCCGTTACAAATGCTGCGTGACCTATTTGAGGTTTTCACAAAGTGTCGGTTACTTGAAAATAGGAACCGATCGTTTCTAAAATTTCTTGAGACTGACAACTTTGGTTTTGGTCATTTCAGTTCAGTCTTCGCCTCTTCGGTCACGAACGAACTAACCGACCAACAAAGCTCCTTGAAAATGTAAAAAATTATCCGGATCTATCCACCAAAATGAATCAAGCAACACCAAAATCTGCTACAAATCCAAACAAAAGTAACATGCCACTACCGGAGAATGCATATTTGTTGTGCGCCAGACGCGCACGGCTAAAGTTGGTCACACTCGTGGTACTCCATTTGCATACCCTAAAAGAGAACATTCTGCCTAGTTATCGAGATTCTCCATTACAGTATCAGTTTTCCTGCACCCGTCATCCCCTATATCTCATACTCCACACCAACTACCACTGGTGGGACCCACGCTCCAGATTTTTTTATTCCCCTCTCCCTCCTCCCACCCACCCACTCCCCCGACCCGTCTCTGTCCTTCCTCTCTCTTCTCCCCGCCCCCGGCGACAGCCCCTCCCTCCGCCGGCTCGCCGGCCCACCCCACCTTCTATGGCACACCGCCTCCTCCCTTCCTCGCTGGCACGGCACCCCCTCCCTCCGCCGGCACGCCGCTCTCTCCCTACCCTTAGACGCAGAGGCCAAGAACGCCGCCATGAATGGCCGTCTTAGCTTGCAAGGACCCCTGCTCCCTCTCCGGTCCTCCCCTGCTCCATATGCCGGTGAGCCCCTCTCCGCGCCACGGCCTCGCTGCAGGCGGGGCCCATCTCCTCCTTCATCCCAAGACGTGGCCGGCGGTCGATCCTAATGGAAGTAGAGTCGGAGGTCGATCCCGGCGGATTAGGGGCGGAGGAGTAGGGGAGGAGGAGCCGTGGATCTCCAGTGTCTGTGACGTCCATGGCCGGTTCCCCGACGTCCTTCCTTCTCCGGTGATGTGACGTCAACAACAGGCGAGCTGGAGGCGGTCAATCGCGGGGATGCTTCGACGGCGGTGGCTCGAGAACAGGGGCCTTGGATGTCCGACGCATGCATCCCCGGCGATGACAACCTCGGTGGCAGCTCCATCTTCAGCGGCTCGGGCTGCGGATCTGCGAGCTCTATCTTGAGCTCCGCTGTCCATGGCTTGAGGGGATGCAGACCGACACATGCATGGAGTGGCCTCAAGCTAGGGATGGGGTGGCACGCCCCTGCCTCCCACCGCTCACGCCCGGTCTCGTCCCGTGCGGCAGAGGTGGATGCGGCACGGGAGGCCGCGCAACACGGGATCTTGGGCGGCACCGGCAACCTCCCTGCGACAGCATCCAACGGAGATCTAGCTCAGGGAGGCTCCTCTGGCGGCGAATGGATCTGCGAGCTCGAGCTCGGGCCATGGAGGTCCCGGCAGCGGCGAATCGAGCTCGGGCTAGGGAGGTACGCTGGAAGCTGCTTGACGTCACCGACGGTGCCATCTTCTTTCTGTTGCTCCCAACATTTTCTCCCTCCTCTCCTCGCTGCAATGCCGCGGATGAGAAACTGCCACATGCGAGGTGGGGCCGCACAGGGTGTAGCGCACGTCCGGGAACATGCTTGATTTGGCGCAAGCGGGATGGGAACATGACGTCCTGTATCATTTTGTGTTCATCACAGCAGGGGAAAAATGCCATAATGCATACGGGACGGTCCACCGTGTCCCGTAACGCACGCGATGGCGCACCCAGTGTGACCTACCTAAGGACTAAAAAATGCACGTCAATAGCTTTGCCATGCGTTTTCCCGGCGCATGGCAAAGGCCGCTCGACATCATTTTGCTAGGCAATCAGACCTTTGTCGTGCGCCATTTATCGCGCGCACGACAAACAACCTTTGCCGTGTATTTTTCACAACTCACTCGAAAAAAAGACACAGACGGAACACAAGGTTGACTGTGAGCAAACGGTGGGGTTTGCCGTGCGCCAGCGCCAACGCATGACAAAGGATTTATTTTTTAAAAATAAAAAACCACAAGCCGCCGGTAGCCTCTTTCACTTGGCCTCATCGACGGTCACGCCGCCTCGCCATGGAGCAGGAGGCCGCCGCACTGTCGGAGGAGAAGTCCCCACGCTGCCTCCATGCACCATGGGAGAGAGAGGGCACCGCCGTTCACCGCAGTGGGAGGGAGAAGAGGGGGCACCACCACTGTGCCGTCACGACCACCACCACCAGGCCGCCCGCTGCCACTACCACACCGCCGCCACCTGTGGAAAACACCAGGGAGAGAGAGAGGGTGATGAGAGAGCGAGAGGGGAGGGAGATAACGAACCGAGATCCGCCACCCGCCCCGGCCGCCGATGCCGTTGACGTCCTCACCAACCGCGCCCTCGCCGGAGCTTGACTTGAACTCGCGCCCGCCATGGCTCCTTTGTCGTGATCCTCCTTCACCGTCCCGTAGGAGGAGGCGGCGCGAGGCCGGCGGTAGCGGACCTCCCTCCTCTATGCAGGCGGCGTGGTGGAGCTCCTGCTCCCTCCCGCGTTGGATCTACCACTACAAGGAATATGCCAACTAGTGACGCAAAAGGTGCGATTCTCATTATAAACCGCAATTAATGACGCCGGTTGTTATGAAAATGCTCCGTCATTAATCGAGCATCACAAACCACGATTAATGACGAGACCTTATTTCGCGGCGTCATGAATTTAATGACGCGTATAAATTCGTAACACTTGTTGTCATAAACCTGTTTCGGCAGTTGCGCCACGTCAGACCGAGATCTATCGTGGCTCCGACGTGGCAGGGACTTATGACGATTTCGGTTTGTCACAAATTGAGGCCCGGTCCATGTAAGAGCCTTTGTGAGCCTAATATTGTTGGTCCAATTTTAGCCCATTTTAGGTTTTTTGTGTTATTTTTTTGGCCATTCCCTAAATATTTGTTGCACGCTATATTGGGCTGTTTTATTTTGGGCCCTAGTCCATCTAACAAACTTGGCCCATATTGCATTATGCAGGGACATTTGATTTTGGGCAATTATCCCCAGGGCCTTTCCTGGGCCTCGGCCCATATTGCATTTCGCAGGGCATTGTATACTATTCTAGCTGCTGATCGCCAGCACATAATCAGAGAACAAAACAGAACATTTCCCACTTCCAAATAATTCACACCACATTCAGGGAATAGTTTAACCAGTACAATTGTGCAACATACATCAAGTTAGCATCGAATCGAATCAACGTACAACAAGTCATCAGCAACACAAGTTCACCAGGACCACACTTCAGTTGAGAGGAGGATAAACCTGGCTGAAATTTATCAAACCTTGGATCAGATTATGCATGTCATTTGTGCTCTTCTTCAAAGCTTCAATCACTTCTGTTTGAGACTTCAATGTTGTCTCCTGTTGTTGAGCCTTCAATCTCAGTTCGCTCATCTCGGCCTCCTGTTCAACAATCTTCTGCCCCAGTTGTGCCCCCCTTGCTTCTCATTGTCAAGTCCAGCTCGTATTTCCTAAACCTGAAGTACAGTAGTAACCCTAGTCTTTTTCGTGGAGGGCGGACGAATGCCAGCAACCTCTCGAAAAGTCCTAGATTGGACAACTTCCTCCACTGTTTTAGCAGCAGTCTTTCCTGGTTGGTCGCCTTGAGGTTCAGCGACAATTTGTTCCATGCGAGTCTAAAAAAGGAAATAAAATGAAAGGTTTAAAATAAAATACTCACACATGTTTCTAGTATTGTTGCAAATAAGAATGCAAAAGTAGACAAGTACTTACAATGGCTGCCTATACTGGAGCGGTGAAGCCATTCTTGCTGCAGTGGAAGGACTTGAAATAATCAAGTGGACTTATCCCTTCTCCTTCAGCAATATACTTCTGCCTCTAAATATGTTTTGAAAACAGGCATAATTATTAAAGTGCTAGCATTGAAAAATGGTTCATGAAATGAACTACAGAGCAAAAACATGACTTGTTCATCTTCTTACCACAAGATTAGCTTGTACAACATAGCTTCGAGATCCCGTGCGCTGATGGTACTTGACCTTTCCTCGATTACTAGTGTTTGTACTACACCTCGCCTTTACAATAATAAGAACTCGTGTAAGAAATAAGAACAAGAACAATATACCAGTACATCGAAATGTGGTAGTGGCAAGTTGAAGTTCTATCAGACCCTTTGCTCAGGGGAAGACCACATGTTAACCAGTGCCTTCTACTGGGTGTCGGTCAGATTGGTCACAGGAAATTTAGTTGGGACTGCATTTGCTGGAACATCATTGAAGTACTTTTGCTTCAGGCGACACCTCGCATGTCTCTGTATCGACTTCAGCATGTCACTGCATGCCGCCCTTACAGGCTCACTAGTGGTGTCCATGTCGAATTGCCCCTAGCACAACACAATTATCAGAAAATTGGATGACAAGAATAGATGCAAAGAAGTATGGTAGTAGATGAGTGGACATATCCACACCGCTAGTTTGCTCATGTAGTTCTTGAGATGGTCTTCAGTCTTTTCACCATCTTGTTGGTTCTTCTTCGGCTTGTAGTCCTTCCAGCAAGTAAGGATCGGTATGTGCCCACGCACTATGATCCCACCTTCTGATGCAAACTTTGCAGCTTGCGTTGGTGCCTCTGGGTGTTTGAGCCCTTCTTGAATGTGTATAGGGATCTTGCCATTTAAGCCTCGGCTAATCCGGTCCAGATCTCTGCCTAATCTTCTTGAATCTTGCGGCCCCTGTTGTGCTCTGGAAGGGCATGCATCACCTAACAAGTTTGTTACAGCCATACAAGTTAATAATTATTTGGTTTGTAATTAGGACATTCGAATGTGAGATCAAATGACTTGCCTTCTGCAGCCATCATGTCGATGATGTTCTTCTCTGTTAGGAACCACTCATTTCGTTTATGTACTTCTCTGCTTAAATTGATGCCCGTTATTAAGTAGTAAAGAACGGGAGGGTGTACATTGGATGGATTGTCAGATCATGAGCATATTGCATACTGCTCGATCATGCCCACATTGGAGATCAACACATCCCTTCCTTCGTCGATTCGACTCACATACTACTAGAAATCCCAGGAGAAAGGACCATCTCTAGAATGTAGGCAGGGATGGCAATGCCTACCGCAGGTTTTGCATCCGATAGGAGAAAGTATAGGTTTGAAATCTCACCCACGGATGGGTCGAGTAAGGTCCTCGAAATGAGATGGGTCGGGGGTCGGGGATCACATCTTACCCATATATATATGGTGCCTATAGGGTACGAATGATTTGTGTGTATTTTTATGAACTTTGATGTATTGTAAGCTAGTACAACTGATGTAATTTCAGTGGATCTTTCCTTATTCTCATGTGCAACTTGTGTGATATATTTATTGAGCGAAGTACTGAGTTCATGTTATATTTCATGTGATCATGACTCGTTGTTATATATGCGTGAACAATATGTATTGAGCTAGCTAGCTAGTTAACTAATGTCATATCATCTATTGTGGTAATGTATCATCTTCATGTGTGAACGATGTAATATTTTTTCCACCAAGGGCCACGCCGATTTCATTACTGAATAGTATCAAAATTACAGAGTTCAAAAGGAATTCAAAAGTAAAAGGTAACCACTACACCTTATTACAGTTCCCCGTCAGAGACAAGCAAAGGATCTGTTCTGAGGGGAGAGAGTTTGACGGCCGATCCGCCAAAGCCTAGTGAACTGTGTAATGTGATTATGTGTTTTCATATTTATTATATTGTCTGCTAATAAATTAAATCACAGTTCTCAGCTAATTACCACCCTTCTCCTAATAAGTCATATGTGAGAGATGGCTCAATCCATTGCTACCATGTTCAAAGCTCTCAGTTGCACCAAACAAAACGAGAGATTTTTAACCTCTTCATATCCTTCTTAACTTCCAATATACCCTCCTATCAATTAGCATCATCAATCAAACGAAAAAAACCATGGGAAATAATGTGATCATGAAGCGTGAAATTTGGATGGTGAGTAAAAGGAAGCACCTCTAGTATTCGACCATACAATAGAAATCATTGTAGGAACATCCTCTCTTCCTTATGCCATGTGAGACTATCTGCACTCGTCATACTTCATATCCTCTTTTTAAAACAGAATATTCATGCTTGGTCATCGAGATTCTCTCATTTATACAACTTTTTCCGCACTCATCATACTTTATATCTCATCCTCTATCCCAACTACCCGCACCGGGACCCACATGTCAGCCTCACATCCACCTTATCCACCCGCATCCCCTCTCTCCCTCCCATTCTCCACCCGCGCCTCTCTCTCCTCCCGGTGCCGGCCGCCCTAGCGACTCCTCCCTCCCCAGCTCTGTCCTACCCGCCATGGCCGCCCTCCTCCCTCCCCACGCCGTTCGTGCCCCTACTCCCTCGCCGCGCTGACGCACTCCCCTCCTCACTCCCGCAGATCCACCGGGCAGTGGCGACGAGGGCCGGAGCACCCCTCGAGCTTCACCGCGCCGGAAGAGGACGGGACTGGCCAGGTCTGGCTCTCCCTCCGCGAGGACGTCGCTGCCATGCTCTCCCTTTATGAGGACATCGCCATCGTGCTCTCCTCCTTGAGGTCCATGGCCTCCCTGATCCAAGCACGCGAAGCAGAGGGCTCTTCCCTCGCCGGCGGTGCGTCTGGAGATGGCCAGGGCACGAGGATGGCCGGCGTCCTCCCGCCACCGGTAGCTCGCGCTCATCCTTGTGCTCTCCGGCACCAGATCTTGGCTGCGCAGAGCTGAGGCAGCAGGAATCGAAGCAGGGGCGCTGGCGGGCCTCGCGATAGCGGCGGCGAGGTGCAGGGGCTCTGTTGCTCCTCTACGGCGGCGTGATGGGGTACAGCGGCTGAGAATCCAGGCGGCGATGGCAGATCAACGACGCCCAGGCAGATCGACCCCGTGTGGCCTCAAAGAGGAGGTGATGGCCATGGCGAGGGTGCCCGTGGCGCGGGGCGGCGTGCCGCCCTCCCATTGTTTTCCTCAATGCGCTGGTGGCGAGGCAGCCACCAGACACCCATGGAGGAGGCCGCCGCCAACCCCTGCGCTCGCCAGGCGCCTCCTCTCTCCCCAAGCTTTTGCCGCCCACCAACATCACCGGTGATGTCATGCAGTCGAGGCGGAGGTGGAGGCCGTGCGGCTCGCATTCTGTAGATCCACGACCGCGGTTGTGCCTCCCTCCTCCCCCTTCCTCCTCGGGCGGCGTAGTGGCCGGCGGAATCGAGCTCGACGGCCTCCTCCAGCTGCGGCGGGGCAGTCCTCCTCCGCCATCTCTCTTGGCCGGCGGTGGGGACGGCTGGCCGGCGGTGGCGCCCCTTCTCCTGCTTCGCCTCTCCGTTCCGAGGCCTGGCGCGAGCCGGTGGGCAGCTTGGGCCCGCACCACGGTGATAGCGTAGCGGGAGGCCGCTACCTCCGCTAGGAATCTCGGAAACGGGAGGCAGCGCTGGGTTAAAGGACATGTCCCAGTACCCCGCTGCGGAGGAATTTCCTTTACCCGCATACTGGAGGAGGGGTTTGCGTACCCCAGTGCAGACAGGCTGATAATTGCGATGTAACCTGCATAAGTTAATTATAAGGTTCTGAAGTAGGCTCCTCGAAAATTCAAAAGGCCAAACGTTGCATCTAGTAGGTCATATTTTATTTGTCGTTTGTACTTTTCTACTTTGTCTGATAACCTATCAACGTGGATAGACTAATTCTAAACCTAACCGCGCGTTATCATGCTTAATGACCACCCCAACTTGGAACAAGAACAAAGCATGCATACATACTGAGATTTGCAAAGCATCGTAATCTTTCAAATTAAAGAAAATGACCCTTGACCATGTATAGTCGACGAGATGGTGGTGTGTCGATCCGTACAAGTCTTACCATGATTTACATAAGGCATTAAAATATTGAAAGGAAAATTAATACCTTTGCATGCCTATCAAATGGTAATACGATGTAACCTGAGTGAGATTTTACCCAGCACTGCAGACAAATTCAAAGGGTTTACTCTGTCTGTGTCTTACGAGGTCTTTATCAATAATCACGCTATATATACAATTGTTCTTATACTTGTTGACTAGTTCATGTCCTTCGCATATGTTTCAGTAAATATGTCCAACTCACATGACCATAATCATTCGGATATAACTGTGATATAGGCAAAGGCGCATATCTAATTTTCAAATGATCAAATTTTTTTTGAGTCCTCTTGTCATCATTTCTATCTTTATTTAATATGTTGCAGAATATATGATGTTCGCTTAGATGATGTTCACATTTCACACCATCCCTGAGAAAAACAAGAAAGTTACTTGACCTTCAAGGCATAACCACTACTGGATGATTGGCCTTTAGTACTGATCAGTAATCCTCTTTAGTACCGGGCACCCGCCCGTACTAAATGGCTCATTTAAGTACCGGTTGGTTACACCAAATATCCATTTGTAACATAAAATTATTCTAAAAAATGCTCCATTCCCCTCATTATAAAAAATCAAGAAATACTCCATTTGCAACATAAAACCCAATCTAAAAAAGTCTCCATGGAAAAAGGGCCTTCGGTCCCGGTTGGTAAGAACAATAGCTCTCTAAAGACCTCTAGAGACTAATACGTAGAGACAAAAGGACCCCCCTTTCTTACCGGGTGCCCAACCGGGACTAAAGGGGGAGCACGCGCAAGCGTCAGAAAAAAAATTGAAAATCACTGGGAGGCCCTCACACACGCGCACGTCGCAAGTCACAAGTCACGCGATTTTTTCACGCGAAATATACGCGTGCGCGGTGCGGGGATTCGAACTCGTGACCTGTAGCCTCGCGTGTAGCTTCCTTACCATCTCACCTATACAGCACATGTGATTGAGTAGAGAATGCAATCCTCTTATAGTAACTCGTGGGAGACCCTTTAGTCTCGGTTCGTAACACCAACCGAGACTAAAGGGGGGCCTTTAGTCTCGGTTCGTAACACCAACCGAGACTAAAGGGTCTCGGGCCTTTAGTCTAGGTTGGTGTTACGAACCGAGACTAAAGGCCCTCCTTTAGTCTCGGTTCGTGTTACGAACCGAGACTAAAGGGTCAGAGCTCTCCTACCACTCATGGTCACGTCGCCCCAAAACCTTTAGTCTCGGCTCCAAAATTCAACCGGGACTAATATGTAGGAACAAATGTCGTTTTTCCACCAGTTTCTCCTCATTCTAATAAATCTTTAACAAGTATTCTATTTATAACATAAGAACTCATTCTAAAAACGCTCCATTCTCCTCATTCGAAATACGCAAATAATTTTACCATCAAACGTGCAATTTCCATTCTCATCAAATCTAGGCCTAGTAACCACAGTTAGAAACATAACCTTCTTTATGAAGTTCTTGATTTTAACCTCTCTCTGAGTTCTTTCTTCATCGTTGGCGAGATACTACTTCTGGTTGCGCCTTGTACGATAGAACCACTTTTCATCGATGTATACAATATGGTACATGTAATTGAATAGAAGATTGTTTGTTAACATGGACAAACAGTACCTACACAATGAAACCGTGTTAGCATATTCATTTGCACTAATTACAGAAATTATAGGCTGCATGTTAACATGGACAAATACCTAACGCGAGCCTTCTTGTTCTCATCTGTCAATGTAAACTTAAGATCATTTGTGTGCCGACGGAAATAACCTTCCCTGAAACGGTTATGAAGTGTGCTCGTCTTCACACCCAATGCATGTGCAAGATCACGGATTGTAGTGCGTTGCCTCAAAGGCACATTTTTCATAGCTTCAGGGTCAATTTCTATCGTTTTGCGACCACAATTCTTAACAAGTTTATTTACAACACCTTTTATTTCACCATAATCCTGTCCATTGTGCCATACACTCTGCACAAGTCGCAGAGGTACATCAAATTTACTAGGAACCGCCTTAGCCACCCCGCGGTGCAGCACAGAAGGATCCGTCTTTGCTAACAATTCAAGGTACGTAGATGGCGATCTTCAAGTCATCCGAATAGAACCTCCTCTTTTACCATCAGAACCTGCAGGCATACAAACACAATTAGACGAGCATGAACAGTGCTTTGCCATTCACAATTGACTAGACCGTACCCTGGTTGCGTCCATCTGCATAATTCACAATTACGGTTACATAATGCTCATCAATTCCATCTGCAAAATCACAAAAGATATAATTGAAGATGAAATTCAACATAAAGCATGATAAGATACATTTATGATTAATCTTTCATGCAAGAAGTGGGAGGTACAAGAACAGCATGCATGCAGGAACAGTAGCAGGCAGCAACAGTACCATGCAGAAGTATACGTACTCAAGCTAGAGCACGTTACCAAAAAAAAAAAAAAAAACTCAATGCCGTCGAGCTACAATGCCATGCAAGAACAGTGCTCCACACGTAAACAGAGGCCAGCAAGCATCATACTCAAGCATCAATATTCAAATTGTATCATACTCAAATGACAGCACTTGCACGTACAGTACATGTGCTTGAAATAATGCAATATCAATTAGTGCAGCTACAATCATATGAAAATGAAAATATTCAGTTTCACCCCCAACTCAAGTATCCATATCTAAACATTTTGTACGCCAAACCTAGGAAGAAGAAGCTGATACTCATACAGGAACAGTAGCATGCGCAGCAGGAGTATAGATATCACGATATGTACAAACAACTAGCAAAAGCACGTTATCAAAAAAAATCCATGCCGTTGAGCTACAGCACCATGCAACAACAGTGCTATAGCGCCATGCAGCAACACTGCAACAGTACCATGCCGCAGGAGTGGTGACAAGGACAGTAAGAGATAAGAAAACAAACCTAAGACCCTCCATAGCGTGCGCTCCGAGTGATGCTCAAATAGGAGAGAGAGGGTTATAGCTTTACTCACCACACTGCAGCCAGTGATGCTAACTTCTAGCGATGCCAGAAAAAAGAGGAGCGGCGTATGTAGTTGCGCCGATGCTTGTTCAATAAAGAAACATTTTTGTTGGTCTGTCCGTCTGCTCATTCGTTGGTCTGTCCATGAGCGTAGGAGAGAGGAGGTGACATAGACATAGACAGTACCGTAAAATATTCACATGGAAGTAGATAGCTTCGGTGCACTTTTTTTTCACACTGCAGCTATGCCTAAGCGATGCCCATTTACTCACCGTGGGACCCAATTTTTTACAGCATCGCTATCACATTGTGGAGGGCCTAAAGCACCCTGGAAAACCGAGCTGCAGTGCCAATCTCCTTCATAATCTGGGCCTTCTCCTTGTCCATCTATTTCTGCCCGATTTGCATCGGCAGGATCATCATGTCCTACTTCATCTTGTCCATCTGCATCTGGTTTAGACATTTTATAAAATTTTAGAAATTAGCTTAGAAATTTTATAAATTAGTTTAGAAATTGTAGAAAAGCTTAGAAATTTAGAAAATTAGTTTATAAATTGTAGAATTGCTTAGAAATTTAGAAAATTAGTTTAGAAATTATAGAAAAGCTTAGACATTTAGGAAATTAGCTTAGAAATTTTATAACTTAGTTTAGAAATATAGAAAAGCTTAGAAATTTAGGAAATTAGTTTAAAAATTGTAGAATTACTTAGAAAATTAGTTTAGAAATTGTAGAAAAGCTTAGAAATTTAGGAAATTAGCTTAGAAATTTTATAAATTAGTTTAGAAATTGTAGAAAAGCTTAGAAATTTAGGAAATTAGTATAAAAATTGTAGAATTACTTAGAAATTTAGGAAATTAGTTTACAAATTGTAGAATTGCTTAGAAATTTAGGTAATTAGTTTAGAAATTGTAGAAAAGCTTAGACATTTATGAAATTAGCTTAGAAATTTTATAAATTAGTTTAGAAATTGTAGAAAAGCTTAGAAATTTAGAAAATTAGTTTACAAATTGCAGAATTGCTTAGAACTAGTTTAGATATTAGCTTATAAATTATTTTTATTTCTTATATAATTTATTTTTTTCAGCTATGGCTCAGCCAACACCGGTACAGTACGTACGACCAGAGTTGTTCGAGGAGGCGGTGGAGAGGCACCACCACTCCTACAGGATCGCCGTTCATGGAGACTCGGTTGGCGGTTTACGTGTTAGGACGACCCGGATGTTGATGTCGATACACCAGCGCTGGATCACGAAGTACGTAAAGTGTTTATTAAATTTATTTATCTTTGTTCGCAAAAGTATGTGGTAAGTCAATTAATTTTTCCTTCTATTTTGTGTTTCAGGCTGCGCGTTGCAAGGCTACTGCCTATTGCGCGGTTGGTCGAGGGGGACAAGCTACGGGCTCAGGTTCACGCGTCGGAGAGGATGACGCGGTTCCAGTACGACACCTCTATGCTCGCAGCGTTTCTGGATAGGTGGCGACCAGAGTCGCACTTGTTCCACTTCCCCGTCGGCGAGGCGACGATCACTCTACAGGACGTCGTGCTCTTGTTCGGCCTTCCATTAGCAGGCCGGGGGATGGGGCCTATCGACATCCCCGCGTCCTGGCGCGAGGAGTTCCTTGCTTGGTTCGCGAACATTCCTCGGAACGATCGCGCACCTGAGCCGTACCAGCCGTTCGTTGACACCCACGGCCCCACGCGGACTTGGTTGGAGCAGTTCAGCATACGTGCTTTTGCCTATTCTTTTCCATCGTTAGTATGCATTTAAAACAATTGTGATGATTGACCTTTGTGTGCAGGCTGACTACATGGCGGACGACGCCAACGAGCCGGCAGTGGACAGGTTTGTGGAGGTGTACCTGCTCTGGCAGTTCGGGTTCGTGATGTTCTGCGAGTCAGCGGGAGACTCGGTGTCGAGGTCCCTGATCCCCTACGCTCAGATGATCACCGACGCACCCCTCGACCAGGTGCCCCAGATCAGCTGGGGCAACACGGTCCTAGCGCATACCTACAGGGGGCTGTGTACAGGTGTGACGAAGGGGGAGGGAGTTCTCGGGGGATCCTCCTGGGTTGTCCTCTCCTTCTGCAGATGTGGATCCACGAGCGCTTCGACATCGGTCGGCCGAGCGCCGACCTCTCGGAGTACGAAAGGATGCCAGATGACACCGACCCGGCGGACCTCCCCATCATGGGTTCTCTGTGGTGCCTCCGGAAGGTAGTTCACCTTGCTTATCGTTTTCTTCGCTTAATTATCATCTTAGTTCTACTGAATTGACTTTTTTTCTTGTGCAGCACACTTGGGCTGGGGAGCAGACGCAGAAGGTCTACAAGGACTTCGTTGGTCAGATCGACCAGATGACCGATGAGGGGGTCACGTGGACGCCATACTCACAGGCTTGTATCGATCGCCGCGCACCACAGGGCCTCTCGTCCTTGTGCTTCCGAGACTAGCACTACTGGATGACGACGAGAGGTTTGGTGTACGACGTCTACGTCGAGGAGTACGTGGTCCACCGGGTGATGAGGCAGTTCGACCTCTACTAGGCGTGGCCAGTGCCTGTTGTGCACACTCTTCCGGCGTCAGCGCATAAGTAAGCTATCTCGATTTGTTACAATTTTTTTGCATTACAAGGTGTCAATTGCTAATAAATTTGTTTAACATGTGATAGATGGACGCGTAAGGGAGTGGCGGCGGCGACGCCGTGGGCCGACAAGTTGCGGGACTGACGCGCCGGATCACGTTGTCACGGAGCAGCGCCTCCACGACGACACGGCTTGGGTAGCGTACCTTAACTGGTACATCCCGAGGACGTGGATTAGGGTGATGCACGTCCCTGTTGACCCGGCACCGCCACCGATCCCGGACGACCGGAGGATCCTTCCGTCCGGCACGTACCCAGTGCGACGAGATCAGATCACCGACACAGCGGTTAGTCTCGACACTGCAATCATATTTTATTCATGTTACTATTCATTATAACGTGTGGTACTAATTTCGTGAGCAGCACGACGCGCTTGCGGCCGTGGCGCGGATCACGACCGACACGCTGAACAGGATGCAGGACATGGGACCTACGGAGCACATGGAGGCGCACAAGAACTTGTTTGATATCGCCACTAGGTACAGCACTGTCGTGAACTACGGCGGGACCGCGGCCATTCCCCTTTATCCGCGTCACCCGACGTCGTCCTCGAGCTCCGCCTCGACTGGTCGTTCGTACCAGTCGCCTTCGACCGTCTCACATCCACAGGTTGCTTTCTCGGCTCCAGCAGCACAACCTCAGGGTCTGCACCCCTACGTGCAGTGCCTAGTTGTTATTCAGGGCTCTGGTACATTTACTGCATCTGCTTTTCTTCGATTTTCACGGAGTTGTTATGTGTTGTTGTTAAATTAACTTAACCGTACAGGGTGACCGCCGATCTTTCCGATGGCACCGCCGATCTTTCCGATGGCACCGCCAATCTTTCCGATGGGGCCCGGACCTCGACCGACACATACGGCACCAGCTGCATCAGCAACAGATATTCCTGGACCGTCCACTGCACCTATTTTACAGACTGGTAACGATCGTAACTAATACAGTACTATTTAAATTCTATAAATATGATATGTGGTAAACTAATACTATTCGTTGCAACTTTCGACCCGAGCGCCACTATGGAGTCCCCCTTAGCGGACGACCAGGCGTTGCAGGAGTTCAGGTACGACGACTTCCTTGCGGCCCATGACGATGATGTCGCGGAGGTGCTTGCAGCCTCACAGTTACGAGAGGCAGCACCTTTTGGGATGCAGGAGACACAGCTGCCTATTGGAGGGTCCCAGCCGGCGGCCGGAGAGACTCAGGCAGGTGCAGGGTCGTCGTAGGCGGTTGCAGGGTCGTCGCAGGCGGCCATGGCGACACCGCCTGTCGACGACGGTCGACGCCGGCAGATCAGGCCACCTATGCCCCTCATGTACGACCAGGACCAGACGAGGGCTGGTGCTCGAGCTATGAGGGCGGCGCCCAAGCGGAGCAGGTGGATTAAGATTTACTTTGTATTTTGTGCCAGCAGTACTTAGTGATCTTGTATAAACTTTTTCATTTACTAGTAGAACTAGCTTATGTTTTCTCTGTATTACATTGCTCTTTTTTCTTTTCTTTTATAAATTTAAAAAAAATAAAAAACCTACCGCCGTACCATACGACGTTTGGCACTAAGCGCCGTATGGTGCGGCCGTTGATGCAAACGCAAGTCACCCTTCCTAAACACCGTAGGTATAGTCCTGCCGCCGTATCACACGGCGGCAGCGGCCAGACGCCGTGCCATATGACGCCAAACACTGCATCTTGGTCATGTCTTATGTAAGGCGGAATAGCCAAATACATCCCTGAACTATCAGCGAAAGCTCAATTTCATCCCAAAAAAAATGATCATTTCTCTAGGCCGGGAGATTACAAGTAACCTCACCCCAAATGCTAACCCCAAATTATTTTTATTGTAGTCGTCCGATCGCAAATCAACAGTTTGGATCCTCCCGATGCCTCCTCTCTCCACCCTTATCTTCTTCCCACCGCCCGCCCACCCATCTCCCCCGACACCTCCTTGTTCCACCTCCTCCGCCGCCGCCCTGTGCTGTCCTCAGCGTCAGCAAGGCTCGTCATTTACTCTTACCCCCACTGCTCCCTCTCCCCCTCATCTGCCATCGATGGCCGCTCATCCCTGTCTCTGCCGCCGCCGGATCCGCCACCGTTGCGCTCCCGCGCTAACCCATCACAGCAGGGGCTCACCGTGTCGCCTACACCGCCCAGTCGTGGGTCCTCCGCCGCCCGACTCTAGCGGTGCCCACACCGCCTCCACTCGGCCACTGTCTCGACAGTCACCACTACCGGCTGGCGAGCCGCCTCGAAGCCTTTCTCTAGGCCCGGAGATTACAAGTAACCTCACCGCAAATGCTAACCCTAAGGCTCGTCATCACCATTGTCGGAGTCGGAGAAGAACACATAGAAAAAGTGATTGAGATAAACTCAAATCCTTAGCATTATTCAAGGAGGTGCAAATCTATAACAAAATGTACCTAGATGCAAGAGAAGTTGTGGAACAAGTCGGATCTCTGGACCCAGCTTTGATATTCTACATGCTGCTATCACTTTTTATTTGGTACTCCCTCCGTTTCATATTACTTGTCGTTTTGGCTTTTCTACATACTTTCCTTTTGTTATGTATCTAGACATAATTATATATCTACACAACCGGAGAACACGGCTTTGCCGTGCGCTGGAGACGCACGGCAAAGGCTTTGTCGTGCCTTTTTTTCGCCCAACGCACAGCAAAGCCCGCTCGGCAACAATTTGTTCGACAAAAAGGCCATTGCCGTTCGTCGTTTAACAAGACGCACGGCAAAAAAAGCGACGGGGGAGACAGCAGGAGGTAGACGGCGCGGGGTTGGGTAGACGACATGGGGGGTTGGTTCGCCATGCGTCAGCACTTGGCTAAAAATAAATCATTACCATGCGCGAACACACGGCAAACCGAAGCAAAAAAGCCAAAAAAAAAACACAGCCGACCGCGTCCGTCATACCACCACGGGCCTCCTGTGCTGCCATCGTGCCAGGGCCCCCGCCGCCAGGCATTCAACGCAGAGACCGCACGCGCCTGGGGAGGAGGTGGCCATCGCGCCTGGGGAGGAGGCCGGGCCCGTCGTTGCCAGCCAAAAGCACCTCGCCTGGGGAGGGGGCCGGCCGCCGCCGCTCCAGCTCCTGTCAGATGGAGGAGCGCGCTATCGAAGACCGGGCCCGCTGCGTCGGCGGGGATGATGAGGAGGTCGGGCGTCGGAGGGGAGGAAGGGCCGCCGCCGCGAGGCCCCTGCTCCTCTGTCGCGGCGTGTTGGGGAGGGAGAGGGTGCGAGCCACAACGTGTTGGGGACGGAGAGGATGCGAGCCGTCGCCAACGGACCTCCATGGTCGACCTCGTCGTTGCAGATCGTGCGGTTGTCGAGGAAGGTCGTCGTCGCGAGCAGGGGTGGCGCGCCGAAGCACCCTGCACCCGGCCTCCTCCCGTGGCCCCTGCGCCGTAGGGAGGAGGCTGATCGCCGAATCCGTCGCTGCTCGCCGAGGACGTGGGAGGGAGAAAAGGAGGCGGCGGGATGAGGGAGAGGGGGTGTCACACCTATTTTTCCAAAGAAAACCAAGTGCAGATCTATATGCATGCCTGGATCAAGTTTCATACATATAGTTGTCATAAGTGAATAACAGAAACAATATCACGTAAGAAAAACAAAGATTATCAGAGATTTACGCTTTATCCTGGAAACGAAGGCACCAAACTTCACAGGCAGACGACTGGGGGCTGTGTACGCCTAGCAACAACACCATCTTCAACAATAACTTCATAGCAGCTTCCTCTTTCTGAGCAACATTGTTTATAGCAAGGGTGAGCACATGTCGTACTCAGCAAGTGTGGGGAAAGTATGAATGCAAAGGCTTATCAAGGAAAGGCTGACAGGTTGACTGCATTAAGCACTTTTAGTTTGTCAAATTTTATTAGCACCTGATTACTATTAAGTATAAGTATATACCAACCCACATTAACATATAGAGATACGCCATAAGCATATGGCTAACATAACCATAACCACAATTTAAGTCCATCTTCAAATTCAATTATCATGTGAGGGTCCAGGCCGCTCTTGACCGTGAGCACGGCTAATCGATTTGTTTTACACTCTGCAGAGGTTGTACACTTTCACCACAAGTCGCGTAAAAGTTCTAGGAACTTTAAACCCAACCACGCGATGCTGATCAAGCATCATACCACACTGCCGAGGTGTGATTGCATAGGGACGCTACGAGGCCTTTACAAAGTTTCCCCAGTGTGAAACAACCCGCGAAGGTTCCGAGTCGTCGCAGAGCATAAAGTCCCCTAGCAGGTACCGTGTCTTAGCCAAGATCAACTCCCTACTAGAGCGAGTCTATACCCCAACTAAACGCTCCCCCTTGCCCTTTCGGTAAGGTCACCCCAACACTAGAGTCCCTAATTAATTAGCCAAGCCAGAGCCATATAGCCTTGTGGTTGCACTGTTGTCCTGGGTGATCGCTCCATGTTCCGATTAAACATTGTGATCTTGTATTAACCAGAGATATATAGCATAAAAGAAAGCATGTTCATCATTAAGGTTCTTTATAACCACCATAACCCAAGGTAGAGCAAGTAAGCAGTGCTACCCAACAGAAAGGTAAACCCAGGTTGACAAGGAATAAAGGTAATAAAGGCTAGGATAAACCTTAATAGGACCCATCAATATTAATGCAAGCATATGCAATGTGATTAAACACAGTTATTAGGACAAAAGAACAAGGACACACTTACCTTTAACCAGAGTAATAATGTTGCTCAGAATTCTTCATCTTCATGCTCTTCCAAGCTCTCGAATCACGTTCATTCTACTCGCATCAATCATCGGTCACAAGCATACAAAGTAAATAAACAAGCCACTAAGGACAATACACCAATCAAAAGAAAAGCAATAAAAGAACCCACTAAAGGATAGGCTCGATTCTATAGATAAAAAAGATCTAGGGTTTGGAAGAAGATTAGCTCTACAAGAGGGACACACTGAGACAGAGCTTGATAAAGAACGTCTAACGAAGGATTTGCACATTTGAGAGAACAAGACTATGAGCTAGGTTTATTTTAATTAGCAAAAAGATATGTAAAGGATATTTCATTAAAGAAAATACCCTAAATTAGAATTAATGCAACATTATATTTTTATTTGCAAAGACCGAAGTAAAGAAACTAGTCAAGTTTTATTTACAAAGATTCATATATAGATTATACCAATTAAACATTTAATTTAGAAAAGCTAAACTATATGAATCCTCTAAACGTAACTTTATGATTCGAGTAAACTAACAAAGTTATAATTAAAAACTCATTCATGTTGATATTAAACAAATTAACATTTGTTTATAAAAGCCGGTGTAAAAAGCCTAATCAACTTTTAATTAGAAAAGTTAATTAATTATTAAACAAATTAATATTTGGTTTATGAAAAACCGAAATAAGATCTAATTAGATTTTATTTACTAAAGCATGTGAGAGAAACATTAATCAAATTAAATTTGATTATGAAAAACGGTGTATAGCACTATATTGCTTTTATTCATAAAAGGCATGTATAACTAGACATTAATCAAAATTAATATTAAATAATTTTTTCAGAAAACATGTATGAAGAAAACACACCACTAACATGTTCTTTACATTATTAGGAACCTAACGCAACTTGAACGGATGAAAACGGAGCTAAAACATGAAAGATATGACCTGTCAAAAGCCTAGGGACTTGCTGGCGAAGATTCAAAACCTCCAGGGGCTTATCCGTGAAAACCGAGGGCATATACGCAATTTCGTCTATAAACCCGAGGGCTTACTTGCAAGATCTAAAGGGTGGACGGAATCTAGGGAATATATAAGGTACAGGGGGGTTTTTGCAAAAGAGTCAAGACACAAGATTAGATCTAATCAAATCGGAATCCCGCAGGGACCTAAGTGCAAAGTTGCACCTCATCTCCTTCCTCTCGCCAGAGGCGGACAGCGAACAGGGGAGGCTCCGGCTGACGGGATTGCCGACGACCGACGCTGCGAGGAGCTTAGGCGAGCAGCGCCGGTGGTAGAGGAGGTATAGGGGGTGCTGGATACCACCTCACTGGCGACGGGGACGAACAAGGACGGTCGGCGGTGTGCTCCTTGCGGCGGCCGGCGGCGGTCCAGGTGGCGCCGGTGCTCCGGTGGCCGGCTGGCGACGGGAAGAGGCGGCGGAGCTGCGGATCGGCGCGGGCGTCCCTGTGGTGTCGCGGGTTTGCTCCGAGAGAAGATGGAGGCGGGGTTCCGCGGCGGCCGGCGACGCTGCGCGGCGAGGCGGCGCATGCGGTGGCGCTGCGCAGCGGCACAAGGGCGAGGGCGCAAGGCGGCGGAAGAAGCAGGGCGCGCGAAGGCCGGGGCTGAGCTTATATGGGGCGCAGGGGCGCGCGGAGATGTGCTCAGCACGGACGCCGAGGCGGGGACTCGTGCAGGCGCCGGACGGCCGGCTCGGACCCGAGCTCAAGTCCGGGATGGTCACGCCAATAGGAGGGAGGTGACAAGTGGGTACCACTTGTCGGTGGCTGCGAGAGGGGGAGACGCAAAGCGGGCCGGCGCTGGGCTGCAAGGTAGGTTGGGCCGCAGAGAGAGGGACTACGAGCGCAGGGTGCAGAGGAGATCAGGGGGCGCGGCCGGACTTCGGCGGACGGGGCTCGGCTTAAAATGAAGAGAAAAGATTTTGATTTTCCGAATTTAATTTCCGATGCGAAAAATAATTCCAGAAAAATCTAGAAATTGTTTAGAGGCACGAAAAATACTCGGAAAATCCCAAAAATTCCAGGAAAATTCCCAGAGATAGATTGAGACACGAGCAATCCAAGTAAAATATTTGGAGCTCACGAAAAAGATTTTAGAGCCTTCTAGTAAATAGAAGAAGCTCAGAGAAAATGAGAATAAACTCCAGAAAATTTCAGAAAATTCTCGGAAGGGTTTGGTCTGCACCTAAACGCATTTGAAAACCTTTTGCACTCATAAACACCAAGATGCATCGGCATGAATGCTGCACTCACATAAACATTTTATTTAATTTAGAAAACAAACAAGAGTCTTTTTCCTATTCTATATTTCCTGTAAAGAAAATAAATGTTGGAAAACTTTTAAAATTATGAGAAAATTGTTATTTAATTATTATTCCTATTCACATCTTGAAATTGAAAATTTCAGGGTGTGACATGGGGTGGGCTGCACGGGGGTGGGAGGGGGCGGGCGTCTAGGGTTTGGGGGAATAGGGCAGTATTATAAAGATTGCTCGTCGAATTTGGACCGTCAGATCGGAGATCGACGGTCGCTAGCAGCGGGGATGGTGGTGGGCCGAGGCGGTGATTGTGGGCCGGGGTGGTCTGGTGGGTTGGGCTTTAATTTGCCGTGCGCCCAAGTTTAGGCCCACGGTAAAGTTGATTTTTTTCAAAAAAATGCTACAAATGCATTTAATTTGTTAAATATAGCAAACAAACACAAAAATGTTCCAAAATTTGACATGGAGTACAACATGTTGTATATGAAGAGTAGAAAAACTTTCAAAGTCACACTCAATTTGAATGTCAAGTCACCTACAAATCTATCCATATACTTCTTAACTCTATGAAACTTCATCGGAGATGTTTCGATTTGTAAGCATCGTACATGACAAAATATTCAAAACTCATTCAAATTTTTACCACAGCCTTCACACATGATATCATGAGATATTGCCAAATCTCATAATTTTCAAACTTTATTTTCATTTTTTAGAATTTTTAAATCATTTGTTGATCATATACTATATGGTATGTATATTGGTCCTATACTTCATAGGACGATTATACTACCGATAAGGTCGATTAGCCTCGATTAATCGAGCTTATCGACGACTTATCACGATTTATCACCTTATCGGTACCCTTACGATAAGGTTCGATTTTACGATTCGAAAACATTGGCTGCAGGTAAAGCTCAACCGCTTCAAGTGCGGCGGCCTCATCATCGGCATCATCTCCCACCACCAAGTCGCCGACGGCAAATCCATGAGCACCTTTCTGACCAAGTGGGCGGCGGCAGTACGAGCGGGCAAGGACGACGACGATCTTGCCGTGCCATCGCCGTTCCTCGACCGTGCAGCAACCGCCGTTCCCCGAAACCAGCCGACGCCGGTGTTCGACCATCGGTCCGTCGAGTTCAAGGGTGGGCACGGCGGCGAAAGCTCTAGGTCCTACGCCGTCGTCCCCATGGACAAAATCAAGAACCTAAAGGTAAGCTTCACTGCCGCGTTCGTCGCTGAGCTCAAAGCACGCGTCGTCGACGTCGGCGGCGTCGCCCGGTGCAGCACGTTCCAGTGCCTCCTCGCGCACGTGTGGAAGAAGATCACGGCGGTGTGGGGCCTCGACCCGGAGGACTTCACACAGGTGAGGGTGGCGGTTGACTGCAGGGGCAGGGCCGAACCACCGGTGCCCATGGACTTCTTCGGCAACATGGTGCTCTGGGCGTTCCCGAGGCTTCGTGTCAGGGACCTCTTGAGCTCGAGCTACGGCAGCGTGGTCGGCACGATCCGCGACGCCGTGGCACGCATCGACGGCGAGTACATCCAGTCCTTCATCGACTTCGGGGCGGTGGCGGAAGCGAGAGGTGAGGAGCTCGCCACCTCCGCTGCCCACCAGCCAGGCACGATGCTGTGCCCGGACCTGGAGGTGGACAGCTGGCTTGGGTTCCAATTCCACCAGATCGACCTCGGCACCGGCTCGCCATGCGCGTTCCTGGCGCCAGGCCTGCCCTTCGACGGATTGATGATCTTCGTGCCATCTAGCACAGAAAAGGGCGGCATCGATCTGTTCATCGGCCTTGAGGAAGGTCACGTTTGAGGAGTTTCGCAAAATATGCTACTGTCTCGATCAACAATGTACGAAATCCCAGGAGAAAGGACCATCTCTAGAATGTAGGCAGGGATGGCAATCCTACCGCAGGTTTTGCATCCGATAGGAGAAAGTATAGGTTTGAAATCTCACCCACGGATGGGTCGAGTAAGGTCCTCGAAATGAGATGGGTCGGGGGTCGGGGATCACATCTTACCCATATATATATGGTGCCTATAGGGTACGAATGATTTGTGTGTATTTTTATGAACTTTGATGTATTGTAAGCTAGTACAACTGATGTAATTTCAGTGGATCTTTCCTTATTCTCATGTGCAACTTGTGTGATATATTTATTGAGCGAAGTACTGAGTTCATGTTATATTTCATGTGATCATGACTCGTTGTTATATATGCGTGAACAATATGTATTGAGCTAGCTAGCTAGTTAACTAATGTCATATCATCTATTGTGGTAATGTATCATCTTCATGTGTGAACGATGTAATATTTTTTCCACCAAGGGCCACGCCGATTTCATTACTGAATAGTATCAAAATTACAGAGTTCAAAAGGAATTCAAAAGTAAAAGGTAACCACTACACCTTATTACAGTTCCCCGTCAGAGACAAGCAAAGGATCTGTTCTGAGGGGAGAGAGTTTGATGGCCGATCCGCCAAAGCCTAGTGAACTGTGTAATGTGATTATGTGTTTTCATATTTATTATATTGTCTGCTAATAAATTAAATCACAGTTCTCAGCTAATTACCACCCTTCTCCTAATAAGTCATATGTGAGAGATGGCTCAATCCATTGCTACCATGTTCAAAGCTCTCAGTTGCACCAAACAAAACGAGAGATTTTTAACCTCTTCATATCCTTCTTAACTTCCAATATACCCTCCTATCAATTAGCATCATCAATCAAACGAAAAAAACCATGGGAAATAATGTGATCATGAAGCGTGAAATTTGGATGGTGAGTAAAAGGAAGCACCTCTAGTATTCGACCATACAATAGAAATCATTGTAGGAACATCCTCTCTTCCATATGCCATGTGAGACTATCTGCACTCGTCATACTTCATATCCTCCTTTTAAAACAGAATATTCATGCTTGGTCATCGAGATTCTCTCATTTATACAACTTTTTCCGCACTCATCATACTTTATATCTCATCCTCTATCCCAACTACCCGCACCGGGACCCACATGTCAGCCTCACATCCACCTTATCCACCCGCATCCCCTCTCTCCCTCCCATTCTCCACCCGCGCCTCTCTCTCCTCCCGGTGCCGGCCGCCCTAGCGACTCCTCCCTCCCCTGCTCTGTCCTACCCGCCATGGCCGCCCTCCTCCCTCCCCACGCCGTTCGTGCCCCTACTCCCTCGCCGTGCTGACGCACTCCCCTCCTCCCTCCCGCAGATCCACCGGGCAGTGGCGACGAGGGCCGGAGCGCCCCTCGAGCTTCGCCGCGCCGGAAGAGGACGGGACTGGCCAGGTCCGGCTCTCCCTCCGCGAGGACGTCGCTGCCATGCTCTCCCTTCATGAGGACATCGCCATCGTGCTCTCCTCCTTGAGGTCCATGGCCTCCCTGATCCAAGCACGCGAAGCAGAGGGCTCTTCCCTCGCCGGCGGTGCGTGTGGAGATGGCCAGGGCACGAGGATGGCCGGCGTCCTCCCGCCGCCGGCAGCTCGCGCTCATCCTTGTGCTCTCCGGCACCAGATCTTGGCTGCGCAGAGCTGAGGCAGCAGGAATCGAAGCAGGGGCGAGGTGCAGGGGCTCTGTTGCTCCTCTACGGCGGCGCGATGGGGTACATCGGCTGAGAATCCAGGCGGCGATGGCAGATCAACGACGCCCAGGCAGATCGACCCCGTGTGGCCTCAAAGAGGAGGTGATGGCCATGGCGAGGGTGCCCGTGGCGCAGGACGGCGTGCCGCCCTCCCATTGTCTCCCTCAATGTGCTGGTGGCGAGGCAGCCGCCAGACACCCATGGAGGAGGCCGCCGCCAACCCCTGCGCTCGCCAGGCGCCTCCTCTCTCCCCAAGCTTTTGCCGCCCACCAACATCACCGGTGATGTCATGCAGCCGAGGCGGAGGTGGAGGCCGTGCGGCTCGCATTCTGTAGATCCACGACCGCGGCTGTGCCTCCCTCCTCCCCCTTCCTCCTCGGGCGGCGTAGTGGCCGGCGGAATCGAGCTCGGCGGCCTCCTCCAGCAGCGGCGGGGCAGTCCTCCTCCGCCATCTCTCTTGGCCGGCGGTGGGGACGGCTGGCCGGCGGTGGCGCCCCTTCTCCTGCTTCGCCTCTCCGTTCCGAGGCCTGGCGCGAGCCGGTGGGCAGCTTGGGCCCGCACCACGGTGATAGCATAGCGGGAGGCTACCTCCGCTAGGAATCTCGGAAACGGGAGGCAGCGCTGGGTTAAAGGACATGTCCCAGTACCCCGCTGCGGAGGAATTTCCTTTACCCGCATACTGGAGGAGGGGTTTGCGTACCCCAGTGCAGACAGGCTGATAATTGCGATGTAACCTGCATAAGTTAATTATAAGGTTCTGAAGTAGGCTCCTCGAAAATTCAAAAGGCCAAACGTTGCATCTAGT
Source organism: Cenchrus fungigraminus (assembly GCA_036936925.1). Classification (NCBI taxonomy): domain Eukaryota; kingdom Viridiplantae; phylum Streptophyta; class Magnoliopsida; order Poales; family Poaceae; genus Cenchrus; species Cenchrus fungigraminus. The sequence goes on along the minus strand of CM072769.1, from coordinate 55,058,492 downwards.
AGGTCATATTTTATTTGTCGTTTGTACTTTTCTACTTTGTCTGATAACCTATCAACGTGGATAGACTAATTCTAAACCTAACCGCGCGTTATCATGCTTAATGACCACCCCAACTTGGAACAAGAACAAAGCATGCATACATACTGAGATTTGCAAAGCATCGTAATCTTTCAAATTAAAGAAAATGACTTGACCATGTATAGTCGACGAGATGGTGGTGTGTCGATCCGTACAAGTCTTACCATGATTTACAGAAGGCATTAAAATATTGAAAGGAAAATTAATACCTTTGCATGCCTATCAAATGGTAATACGATGTAACCTGAGTGAGATTTTACCCAGCACTGCAGACAAATTCAAAGGGTTTACTCTGTCTGTGTCTTACGAGGTCTTTATCAATAATCACGCTATATATACAATTGTTCTTATACTTGTTGACTAGTTCATGTCCTTCGCATATGTTTCAGTAAATATGTCCAAATCACATGACCATAATCATTCGGATATAACTGTGATATAGGCAAAGGCGCATATCTAATTTTCAAATGATCAAAATTTTTTTGAGTCCTCTTGTCATCATTTCTATCTTTATTTAATATGTTGCAGAATATATGATGCTATTTTGGTCATTTTATGTCTTTGATATTCGCTTAGATGATGTTCACATTTCACACCATCCCTGAGAAAAACATGAAAGTTACTTGACCTTCAAGGCATAACCACTACTGGATGATTGGCCTTTAGTACTGATCAGTAATCCTCTTTAGTACGGGGCACCCGCCCGTACTAAATGGCTCATTTAAGTACCGGTTGGTTACACCAAATATCCATTTGTAACATAAAATTATTCTAAAAAATGCTCCATTCCCCTCATTATAAAAAATCAAGAAATACTCCATTTGCAACATAAAACCCAATCTAAAAAAGTCTCCATTCTCCTCATTCTAATAAATCTTTAACAAGTATTCTATTTATAACATAAGAACTCATTCTAAAAACGCCCCATTCTCCTCATTCGAAATACGCAAATAATTTTACCATCAAACGTGCAATTTCCATTCTCATCAAATCTAGGCCTAGTTACCACAGTTAGAAACATAACCTTCTTTATGAAGTTCTTGATTTTAACCTCTCTCTGAGTTCTTTCTTCATCGTTGGCGAGATACTACTTCTGGTTGCGCCTTGTACGATAGAACCACTTTTCATCGATGTATACGATATGGTACATGTAATTGAATAGAAGATTGTTTGTTAACATGGACAAACAGTACCTACACAATGAAACCGTGTTAGCATATTCATTTGCACTAATTACAGAAATTATAGGCTGCATGTTAACATGGACAAATACCTAACGCGAGCCTTCTTGTTCTCATATGTCAATGTAAACTTAAGATCATTTGTGTGCCGACGGAAATAATCTTCCCTGAAACGGTTATGAAGTGTGCTCTTCTTCACACCCAATGCATGTGCAAGATCACGGATGGTAGTGCGTTGCCTCAAAGGTACATTTTTCATAGCTTCAGGGTCAATTTCTATCCTTTTGCGACCACAATTCTTAACAAGTTTATTTACAACACCTTTTATTTCACCATAATCCTGTCCAATGTGCCATACACTCTGCACAAGTCGCAGAGGTACATCAAGTTTACTAGGAACCGCCTTAGCCACCCCGCGGTGCAGCACAGAAGGATCCGTCTTTGCTAACAATTCAAGGTACGTAGATGGCGATCTTCAAGTCATCCGAATAGAACCTCCTCTTTTACCATCAGAACCTGCAGGCATACAAACACAATTAGACGAGCATGAACAGTGCTTTGCCATTCACAATTGACTAGACCGTACCCTGGTTGCGTCCATCTGCATAATTCACAATTACGGTTACATAATGCTCATCAATTCCATCTGCAAAATCACAAAAGATATAATTGAAGATGAAATTCAACATAAAGCATGATAAGATACATTTATGATTAATCTTTCATGCAAGAAGTGGGAGGTACAAGAACAGCATGCATGCAGGAACAGTAGCAGGCAGCAACAGTACCATGCAGAAGTATACGTACTCAAGCTAGAGCACGTTACCAAAAAAAAAAAACTCAATGCCGTCGAGCTACAATGCCATGCAAGAACAGTGCTCCACACGTAAACAGAGGCCAGCAAGCATCATACTCAAGCATCAATATTCAAATTGTATCATACTCAAATGACAGCACTTGCACGTACAGTACATGTGCTTGAAATAATGCAATATCAATTAGTGCAGCTACAATCATATGAAAATGAAAATATTCAGTTTCACCCCCAACTCAAGTATCCATATCTAAACATTTTGTACGCCAAACCTAGGAAGAAGAAGCTGATACTTATACAGGAACAGTAGCATGCGCAGCAGGAGTATAGATATCACGATATGTACAAACAACTAGCAAAAGCACGTTATCAAAAAAAATCCATGCCGTTGAGCTACAGCGCCATGCAACAACAGTGCTATAGCGCCATGCAGCAACACTGCAACAGTACCATGCCGCAGGAGTGGTGACAAGGACAGTAAGAGATAAGAAAACAAACCTAAGGCCCTCCACAGCGTGCGCCCCGAGTGATGCTCAAATAGGAGAGAGAGGGTTATAGCTTTACTCACCACACTGCAGCCAGTGATGCTAACTTCTAGCGATGCCAGAAAAAAGAGGAGCGGCGTATGTAGTTGCGCCGATGCTTGTTCAATAAAGAAACATTTTTGTTGGTCTGTCCGTCTGCTCATTCGTTGGTCTGTCCATGAGTGTAGGAGAGAGGAGGTGAGATAGACATAGACAGTACCGTAAAATATTCACATGGAAGTAGATAGCTTCGGTGCACTTTTTTTTCACACTGCAGCTATGCCTAAGCGATGCCCATTTACTCACCGTGGGACCCAATTTTTTACAGCATCGCTATCACATTGTGGAGGGCCTAAAGCACCCTGGAAAACCGAGCTGCAGTGCCAATCTCCTTCATAATCTGGGCCTTCTCCTTGTCCATCTATTTCTGCCTGATTTGCATCGGCTGGATGATCATGTCCTACTTCATCTTGTCCATCTGCATCTGGTATTTGTTGGAGAACAAGCAAATCAGAATAAACAAATCAAATGAACCACTCACACATGAGGTGTTTGAGATCGCACTCACCTTCATCTCCATCATCATGCCACACCAAGTCGTACTGGAGCTCATGGGCAGGGCCATCCCACTCTTGAATGCCATCCCAATCGATGACGTCGGGATCAGAGGATTGATGCAAGGAGGCAGGCTCTAGGTTTATATCAGATTCTTCACGTGGAGGTGGCTGGTTTAGATCGAAGGCTGGTGATGGCGCCATGGATTGGAGGAAGATGATGATGATGATCGGTGAATTGACGAGCTTGGCGGCCATGTGAAGGCATCTAGGCCCCTAATTCGTATTTTGGTAATTAATGACAATCTTGGTTGACTAACAATTTCATTGAGAATATGAGTATAGGTTAGTCCCGGAGTTGAATTGAGATTCATGGTGACTTTGGTGATTGGCTTGGATGTATTCTACCATGGGGAGCTCAAGGCAAAGGTATAACATAGGGTTTTCCATTTGACCGGTCATGAGGTGATTAGAGGATGCAAAATGACAGGGTTAATTGTCTATATAGCCGTACTATCAAGAGGGATCAACTTGGTTGGCTTGACATCTCTATACTGCCACTTTAATCATGTCTTGCATTCAGATGAATGGTGTTTTCAAAACTTGAAAGAAGCTTTGTTGAAAATCTTGAGAAAAATCAGTTTTCTGCAGTTGAGACGGACAGTCCGTACCCTTGGGACGGACGGTCCATGTGCTCATGGATTTATTGAGAAAAAACTTTTTGGAACGAACAGTCTGTGAGGCTCTCACGGACGGTCCATATTTTGCTTCGACGCTAACAGAAACATCCCAGGGTCGGCAGGGCCGGACGGACGGTTCATCCTGACGTGATGGACAGTCCGTCTGGGGCAGACGGACAGTCCGTCAGGCACAACGGGAAACTCTGACACGCCGTTGACTTTGGTTTTTACCGTTGGAATTCAAACTCACATAGTTTGTGATGACCTCACGGACAGTCCGTGATGTGTGTATTTTGAACCGTTTTGAACATAACGGCTAGTTCCGTGAGGGGGGGGGTATTTATACACCATGCCCGGGGGAGGGGAGGCTCTCTTGGCACTTTGAAAGGTTCATTTGACATTCTTGAGCTCTCCCTCTCCACTCTCACTCAGTTTGCTTGAGGTTGCATCTTTGTGAGATTGAGAGCATCTAGTGCATTGCATCAAGGCTTTGATCATTGTGGCACTAGGGAAACATCAAGCGAGCAGGTTGATTTGTTACTCTTGGAGGTTGCCGCCTCCTAGACGGCTTGGAGCTCATGATTCCATTGAGCACTTTAACACTGGTGGAAAAATAGCCTTCAGTCCCGGTTGACAAAGGCTTTATTTCTCTAAGGTCCAGTAGAGACTAAATGCTAGATACAAAAGACCCCCCTTTGTCACCGGGTGGCCAACCGGGAATAAAGGGGGGCTTTATTCCCGGGTGGTAATACCACCCGGGACTAAAGGGGTCTGCAAAAAAAAAAGCCCTGCATCCCCGTCCCATCCCCATCCCCATCCCTCATCTCTCATCTCTCATCTCTCTCATCTCTCATCCCCTTCATCCTCTCCATCCTCCATCCTTGAGCTCAAACTCAAATAAGAACAAGAGACTTCACAAAATCAGGAAATTACATTCACCACATACTCAAGTCAATTCATCAACAAAAATTCATCAACGATCACAAATCTTACAATATTTTCTCAACACAATCACAAATATCACAACATTCACTGGCCGCGAACTTCACAAACATTCAATTCACCACATCAAAAGTTCATAAAAAATCCGAACCGCACTCGTAGCCTCTGCCGGCCACGCGCCCGCCGGAGCCGCGGGAGGCCGCGTCGCCTCCGCCGCTGGCCGCGCGCCTGCCTGGGCCGCATGCCGCGTCGCGCGTCGGTCGGGGCCGCGGGAGGTCGCGCGCGACGGCCGCGTGCCCGCCAGGAAGCCGGCCTGGCCGCGCCGCCGCGCGTCGGCTCCGCCGCCGGCCGCGCGCCTGGCCGCGCGCTCCGCCTCCGGCCGCGCGCTCCGCCGCCGGCCGCGGGAGCCGCACGCCCGCCCGCCGCGAGCCCGCGCCCGGCCGTCGTGAGCCCGCGCGCCTGGCCGCTGTGAGCGCCCGCGCCCGGCCGCCGGCAGCGCCTCGACATCCCTGCGCAGAGAAGATGGATTGGGTGAGATAGAGAAGATGGAAGGACAGGGCAGAGATCGAGAGAATAATGAGTGGTGGAGGAGAGGAAAGAAAGAGATAAAGGAGAGAGAGGGAGGGGGCACGAGTGGGAGGCGTCGGTGGGAGGGGGCTTTTTTCCCGGTTCGTTTCCCAACCCGAGAATAAAGCTCGGAGGCGTTGGTGGGAGGGGGTCTTTTTTCCCGGTTCGTTTCCCCACCCAAGAATAAAGCTCGGTGCCAATAATTATGGCCAGAGAATTGCTGGAGGTCATGCCTTTAGTCCCGGGTGTTTTCACCACCCGAGACTAAAGGGGGGGCGGCCAAAGGAGGCTTCCGAGGCCATGTCGCCCCAAAATCTTTAGTCTCGGGTGCAAAGTTGAACCGGGAATAAAGTCTGGGATCAAAGGGTCGTTTTCCACCAGTGTAAGAAGATTGTGAAGTTGCCTTGGAGGATTGGTGTGAGAGGTCTTGTGCTCACCTCGTCGGAGCGGTGAAGAGCAACTATAGTGGAATCGAGGTGTGGAGTGGTTCTTTGGTTCTAATCGGATCAAGATCAAGTGTTGCCTTGATAGAGGAGCGGTTGAACATTGAACACCTCAACATGGATTAGGGGTGACCGGCAAGTCATCGACACCACGGGATAAATTTGTCTCTTGTGTGCTTGGTTACTTCTTTGCTCAATTTACTTTCAAGTAATTTACTTTGAGCAAATTACATTCTAGAGATTGAATTGTATCTTGTCATCCTAGGTTGCAAACCTTCAACATAGGCCTAGTGTAGCTAGAAATTTAATCCTCCTTGTGGTTCTAATTAAATTTCTCTAGTGTTGTGATTTTAGATTTTAAACCGCCTATTCACCCCCCTCTAGTTGGTATCCTAGATCCTACACGTGGTATCAGAGCCGAGTACTCCGTATTTGAAGGATTTAACCATCTCGGAGTAGGATAAATGGCTAAAGAGGAAAAACTTCATGTTGGAGAATTTTACAAGAAGGGTATGTCATCCTGGATCTAAGGACAACCATAGATGATAAAAATGAAGCACTCAATGATAAAGCATTAAGTGTTCTCTACAATGCTCTTGCTCTTAGTGAGTTCAATAGAGTCAAGGGACTTGAAAGAGCAAATAAAATATGGCAGAAGCTTATGCAAATTTATGAAGGAACATCCACTGTGAAGGAAGCAAAGCTATATGTGTACAAGGGCAAGTTCAATGAGTTCACTATGAAGAAAGATAAAGATGTGTCAACCATGTTCAACTGGTTGAATGATATTATGAATGAACTCAACTATCTTGATTTTGATGTTCCGAACAAAGATTTCTCTCACAAGTTCCTTAGATGCCTCCCCGAGAAATATGAGACAATTGTGACTTTGCTTGTGTGGTCCGACTTGAAGAGCATGACTCCTACGGAAGTGCTTGGTGAAGTACTTACACATGACATGTTCAAGCAATCACAAAAGGATGTTCAGGGTCAATCAACTAGTGAAGAGAAGAAAAACATTGCACTCAAGGCCAAGGTCACTCAAGAAGAAAATGATGATGAGAACCAAGAGATTGACTCCTATGAGGAGATGGATCTTGTTGTAAGAGGGCTCAAAATAATTATGAGCAAGAAGAAGTTTGGCAAGAAGGGACAATCATCAAAGAAGAATCCTTTTGAGGGCAAAGATTGCTTCAATTGTAGTGAAATTGGACATATATCAATTAATTGTCCAAACAAGAAAGAAGACAAATATGGAAAGAAGAAAGAAAAGAAGAATGTGTACAAGAAGAAGAAGTATTACAAAAAGGAGAAGAATGTGCAAGCCTACTTTGTTGAGTGGGATTCCGATGCAAGCTCCGATGAAGATGATGATGATGATGACAAGCCTTCAAAGGTTCTTGTCGGAATTGCTATCAAGGAAGCTTCTTCACTCTTCTTCGAGCCATATTGTCTTATGGCAAAAGGTGAATCAAAGGTAATAGTAGAGAATGATGATAGTGATAGTGATGGTGATGATGATAATGCTTTATCTTATGATGATCTTGCTGCCATGCTCATTAAGTCCGATGACAAATTGCGCATAGAGATATCAAAGTTGAAGGATTTGGAGTTGAAAAATGTTTCTCTCCAAAATTCCTTAGAGGAGCTAAAGACTACTCATGATAATCTTAAGGTCTCCCATGACACACTTAATACCTCGTGGGGGATCCTAAAAGAGAAGCATGAGAAGCTTAAGGAAGCTCACAACTCTCTCTTTGAACAAAATGTCAAAGGAAAAATGAGCATGGGTGTTGAATGTGATATTCTTCATGATACATCTTGTATGCCTAGTTCAACTAACCCTTGTTGTAGCACAAGTGATGGCTCTTGCATTAGTGATGGTTTTCTTGTGATGCATCTCTTGTGTTGGAAAATGAATCCTTGAAGAAGGAAATTGATTGTTTATCCAAGGATCTTGCTAAATTCTTTGGAAGTCATGTTCAGTTTAATCATTGTTGGACAAATAAAAAATTTACCTTGAACAAGAATGGTCTTGATTATTTGCCCAAGCAAGGAAAAGAGGCTTTCATTCCCTAGAAGACCACCTTTGTGACCTCTAATATGAAATTTCAAGAGGAAGAAAAATTCAAGGTGTGTCACATATGCAAGATCAAGGTTGATGTAAATCACAAATGCAAGAGCAAGAAGACCGTATCCTTTGATCCATCATATATTCTTAAGAAAGTTTCAAATGGTGTTGTGTGTGCTAAATTTGTTGGTCGTTCCATTGGTTGTGATAGGAAGAAGTCTATTTGGGTGCCTAAAACTTTGGTCACTAACATTGAAGGACCCAAGAAAATTTGGGTACCTAAAAGGAAGTTTGTAGGTGAATTACGAAGCCAGAGGAAGACATTGGGTACTTGATAGTGGTTGCACTAATCATATGACCGACAAAAGAAAATATTTTCTCATCTTGATGAAGATATCTCCGACTTTGACAACATCACATTTGGAGATGATAGCAAGGGAGGTATAAAAGGCATTCGTGATGTACTTCTCTCTAAGGATTACAATGTCTCTAATGCTAGTTGTCTCTCTCAGTTTCAATTTGCTATCTATTACTCAACTTTGTGACAATAGTTATAAATGCACTTTCACTAGTAATGAATTTGAGGTCACCTCACTTGATGGGAAAAATTCTATCTTTAAGGGTTTTCTCCATGAAAGCTTGTATCTAGTGGATTTCTCATCTAAGAAGGCTAGTTTGACTACTTGCTTATTCTCAATGGTCTATATGGGTTGGTTATGACATATAAGACTTGGTCATGTTGGCATAAAACAATTCAACCGATTAGTGAAGCATGATCTAGTTCTTGGCTTGAAAGATGTCAAGTTTGAGAAAGATAAATTGTGTAGTGCTTGTCAAGCCGGGAAGCAAGTTGCCAACTCTCATCCTAATAAGAGTACTATGTCAACCACAAGACCATTAGAATTATTGCATATGGATTTATTTTGTCCTACTACTTATAGAAGCATTGGTGGAAATAGTTATTGTCTTGTGATTGTGGATGATTATTCAAGATACACATGAGTATTCTTTCTTCATAACAAATCTTACACTTGTGACATTTTCAAGAGCTTTGTGAGAAGGGCCGAAAATGAATTTGAGCTAAAATTGAAGAAAGTAAGAAGCGACAATGGTAGTGAATTCAAGAATACAAGTGTTGAAGAATTTTGTGGTGAGAAAGGGATCAAGCATGAATTCTCAACTACCTATACACCGGAACAAAATGGTGTAGTTGAGAGAAAGAATAGGACTTTGATTGAAATGGCAAGATCAATGTTGGATGAGTACAAAGTTTCGGATTCTTTTTGGCCGAAGCAATTAACACCGCTTGTCATGCATCAAATAGGCTATATTGTCATAGATTCTTTAACAAGACACAATATGAACATCTCATTGGAAGGAAGCCAAATATTTCTTATTTGCGTATCTTTGGTTGCAAATGCTATATTCGAAGGAAGGCTCTCGGTTATCTAAGTTTCAAAGCAAGTGTGATGAAGGGTTTCTTCTTGGATATTCATCTAATTGCAAGGCCTATAGGGTGTACAACAAAAGAAAGGGATTTGTTGAAGATGCTTATGATGTGCAATTTGATGAAACCATGGGTTCTCAAGATGAAAAAAAAAACTTCGATGATGTGAGAGGTGAAGAGTTGAATAATGCAATGAAGACTATGGCTATTGGGGATATCATGCCAAGAGAAGAAGAAGATGATGAAGGTCCATCCATTTCCATCCAAGCAAATCCATCTACTTCCACAACAAATGATCAAGATCAACAAGTTGGCAATTCTAGCAACAATGACTCACCTCAAGTTGATGATCAATTGGCCACTACTACTTCACCTTCTACCTCAACTCAAGAGCCGGTTGATCAACCAAGAGTTCATCACCAAATTGCCAAATATCACCCCATTGATCAAATCATGGGTGATATTAGTAAGGGTGTTCAAACTCGATCTCGTGTTGCTTCATTTTGTCAACATTATTCTTTTATATCTTTTCTTGAGCCTAAACGTGTAGATGAAGCACTTGAAGATCCGAATGGGGTGATCTCTATGCAAGAAGAATTAAATAACTTCACTCGGAATCAAGTTTGGGAATTGGTTGAAAGACCCAAAGATCATAATGTTATTGGTACTAAGTGGGTTTACCGGAACAAAGAAAATGAAGATGGTATAGTTGTGAAGAACAAGTCAAGATTGGTTGCTCAAGGCTACACTCAAGTGGAAGGTTTGGATTTTGATGAAACATTTGCTCTCGTAGCTAGATTTGAAGCTATAAGAATCTTGCTTGCATATGCATGTTCTCGCAATATCAAGTTATATCAAATGGATGTCAAAAGTGCTTTTTTGAATGGGAAAATTAGTGAACTAGTATACTCCCTCCGTCCCAAAAAGAATGACGTTTTAGGATTCAAAATTTGTCCCAAAAAGAATGACGTTTTACTTAATTTGGCATGTGTGCATGTGCATGTAGGCATGCAACAATCAATTAGCACCTAATATGGCAAATAAATAGGGGCAATCGAGGTCATTTGACCTTCTTAATAATCTGTCCTAAAATTCCTAGAATGACATTCTTTTTGGGACGGAGGGAGTATGTTGAGCAACCTCCCGATTTTGAGGATCCTACAAAGCCTAATCATGTGTACAAGCTTTCTAAAGCTCTCTATGGATTGAAGCAAGCCCCTCATGCTTGGTATGAAAGGCTTAGGGACTTTCTTCGTTCTAATTGCTTTAAGATTGGGAAGGTTGACACTACATTGTTCACTAAGAAAATTGGAAATGATATCTTCATTTGTCAAATCTATGTTGATGATATTATATTTGGTTCTACTGATGAAGCATTTTGTAAGGAATTTGGAGAAATGATGTCTAGGGAATTTGAAATGTCCATGATTAGTGAATTGAGCTTCTTCCTTGGTATTCAAATCAAACAATTGAAGGAAGGCATATTTGTTTGCCAATCTAAATATGTAAAGGACATCTTGAAGAAATTTGGCATGGAAGATGCAAAACCCATCAAGACTCCTATGGCTACTGATGGACATCTTGATCTTGATGAGGGAGGTAAACCGGTTGATCTTAAGCTTTATAGGTCTATGATTGGTAGTTTGCTTTACCTTACCGCATCTAGGCCCAATATCATGTTTAGTGTGTGCATGTGTGCTAGATTTCAAGTTGCACCTAAAGAATGTCATTTGACCGTCGTAAAGCGCATCATGAGATATTTGAAGTATTCTCCTAACATTGGTCTTTGGTATCCAAAGGGTGCTCAATTTGAATTGATTGGTTATTCGAACTCTGATTATGCTGGTTGTAAGGTTGATAGAAAAAGTACTTCTAATGGTTGTCAACCTCTTGGTTGCCCTCTTGTTTCTTGGTCTTCAAAGAAGCAAAATTCAGTGGCTCTTTCTACCGCCGAAGCGGAATATATCTCGATGGGAAGTTGTTGTGCTCAATTGTTATGGATGAAGCAAACACTTCTTGACTATGGTGTGAAATTCAAGGGAATTCCTCCCTTGTGTGACAATGAAAGTGCCATCAAGATTGCCAACAATCCGGTTCAACATTCTAGAACCAAGCATATTGATATTAGGCATCATTTTCTTAGAGATCATGTGAGCCAGGGTGATATCAAGATTGATGGAGTGAGCATGGAAGATCAATTGACGGATATCTTTACCAAGCCTTTGGATGAATCTCAATTTTGCAAGTTTAGGAATGAGTTGAATGTCATTGACTTCTCAAATGTGGCTTGAAGTCTAGCATATGTGTCTTCTTACATTCATCTTTCGTTCTTATGCATTATTTTGTTTAAATTGTGCTTTAATTTCTTGTTAATGTTTTATGTTGCCCAGCTTGTTTTTGACTTGTTTAGTGCATGCTTTTATCTTAAAAAATTGTATGCGTGCATCTTGAGCAATGACCCCATTGGATTCATCACTTTATTCAAAAGTTGGAAATTCTCAGGCTAAAAAAATTCAAGGGTGACGGATAGTCCGTGTGGGCCTCACGGACTGTCCGCGCGGGTCTCGATTCTCAGAGAACTCTCTGGATGTTTGGCTGATAAATAGGGACCGTCCGTCAGTGGTCCATGGACCATCCATGTTAGACTCATGGACCATCCGCGAGGTAAGCACGGACCGTCCGTGCGTGGCGTGCACTGGTGGGACCCGCCCGACGGGAAGTTAAGTCATCAATCCTATTTCCTTCTTCCCCAAACCGCAAGCCTCCCTTCCAAACTCCCTCTCTCTTGCTCTTGAGGAGAAAAAGGGCCCTCTCTTGGGGATTTGGATTGGAGCACTCCTCGGATAGTCCTAGGACATCTACGAACTCTCCGCGAGGTCCTCCACCATGTCATCCAGGTATTTTTCCGAGCAACTCTCTCTTTCTTCCAGATTTTGAGCAAGAAGGTGTCTAGGGTTTGATGTTGTGATCTATGATTCGTCCATGGATTTGAAATTTTGTTTTGGGGAATCTGTTTGGGATACTCTTGTGATGTTATAGAAAAAATTTGGTGCGTCGAAACTTGGTATTCATGGAGATATGAGGATCGAAAGTATTGGACCCCCTGTTCACTCGCGCATGCCTGCCAGGACCGGACGGACCGTCCGTCCGCCCCGGACAGACTGCCCGTGAGGACCTGGTAGCCGCGAGTTTGGCCAGGGGCATCATGGATTGGTTTACTCATTCAATATTATTGCTATATGTTATTGATACTCATTCAAATACATGTTTCATGACAGTCCTCGCAAGGCGGTTTCCATGGTGACTAAGATGGTCACTAAGAAAGTTGCATCAAAGAAGAAAGATAAGGAAGTGAGCACTTCCAAGAGCTGTCGTAGAGATGCTACTCCTGAGGAAGAGGAAGAGCCTGGCAATCCTAATGACATTGATTACATACCTGAAACCGAGGGAGAATCAAATGTGGCTCAACAGGATTATATGGTAGATGAAGAAGAGGTTATGCATCAAGGGGGAGGTAATCATGCTGACATCATTGATGTGCTCTCTTACACTGCTCCTAGGAGAAATTGGACACAAAGAGAATTTGCAATAGGTAGGAGTGACAATGCCTATAATCAGCCCCGTGACACTTACAATCTTTATTTCCGTACCATGGTGCAAGAACAAGCTTTCTTTGGTAATTTGATAGACTGCACTGTGTTTACTCCTCAAAGGGTTGATTTTCATTATCTTGAATCCGAAGAGGTATTAGCTGGAGTGGCAACTAAGCTTCAGAACTTAGGTCTTAAGCCCTTCCTTGAACATAGGTGTGATTGGAATGATACTATCATTGGACAATTTTATGCCACCTATGAGATGGATATTGATGAAGATAACATTAAATGGATGACCGGAAAAAGAAAATTTGCAGCCACTTTTGCTGAGTTTGCAGCTGCAAATCAACTAAATTATGCATATTTCAGTGATCAAGAACATAGTGCTGATGTATATAGAGAGGATTTTCTTGAAAATACTGAGATTTTCTATAAGCCCAGTACTTCTAGTGTAACTATAGCAAATTGGCTGTCAACTGGGCTTAGGCATCACTCGACTGTTATCAACAATATTGTAAGACACACTTTCATGCCCAAGAGTGGAAATAAAGACAAGGTTCGTGAGCATTATTGGAATTTCATAAATAATATCATGAATGAGACTCGTTTCAATGTTGTGCTACTAATTCTTGAACAAATGATTGCTAAAAGAGAGTTCTCAGGATAGCATATACTTTGCTCCCTATATCATGGCCATGATCAAGGCAAAATCTGGGTACAATGGTCCTTGTGAGGTGAAGCATGAGCTTTATCGGCCTTTCTACAATTTCAAGCATTTTCTTAGCAGGCCATGAACACCATATAGGGAAGAAGCTGCTCCTGCAGCTGGGGAAGCACAAAGTGGTGATGAGGAAGAAAATGTGAATATTGACAAGAATGTGGATGACTCTGAGAATGTGAATGAAGATGTCGATGCTCAGGCTATGCCCCCTCCTCCTATGCCTCCTATGCAGCCACAACCATATTGGACCCCTCCAGAGGGTTATTTCACTTCCTACTTTCAGAGTATGAGTCAGGATATTGGGTAGTCACTTGGGACATAGATGGCTACTGGCTTTCAGAACATGCAGCAGGGTTTTCAGGAGCAGTTTGACAGTCGCTTTCAGGCTATGAGTCACCGGATGAACACTCAGTATTATCAGCCTATCATGACTCAGCTTCAGGGGATGTAGGAGACCTTTCACACTGACATGAATGCATTGAGTGCCCGATTTGATGGTCTTTCCACTTCTGAGCAGCACCAGTAGCTTGTTGACCGAAAGACACAGCTTGAGAACAACTTTGACACTCTCAACACGGCTTTCACACGAGCTTCAGTGATCATTTCTACAGCATCTTCCTAGCTCCTGTTCCACCGGCTCAGTTCCATCCTCACATGCCATATTATCTCTTTCGCCGCCGCCGCCGCCACCGCAGGATGACTAGACCTTTTGGTACTTGATGCCAAAGGGGGAGAAATTTGTGGAGGAGTGATGTGGTCTTTAGGGGGAGCTCATCTCTTTTTCATGAACTTTGAACTTTTGCATTTGCATGTTCATCTATGTGTGCTTTGCATGAACTTTGGCTTGTAATAATATGTGACTCGTTTGTGTGGCTTGAGAACTAGAACTTGGACTTGCACTTGAATGTGTGATGGTCTATGTTTGTAAGCTTAATTTCGTATCTTGCTTGTTCTAGTTCTTGTGGAATTTTGAGGCTAAAACTTAATGTTTTTAAGCCATTATTGTATATGTGTATGCTTTGTTGTTGTAACACCCCATGTTTTTAACCAAGTGTCACTAGAGGCTAATCACACCTCTAATCACTCTATGATCATTTGTGCTTAAGCCCTTAATCATCTTAAAGGTCAAACCCCTAGTCAAACCCCATAGGCCATGATCTCAATCTAGAACTTTTGGCACGTTCTCCATTTTTCACCATAACACTTCAAAATTGGCCAATCCCAAACTTGTGTAGTTTTTCAAGGCCTACAACTTTGATGTTGAGTGGCATTTGAAATTCGAAATGGAAATGTGTGAAAAACAGTGGTCAACACAGCCATTCCCTGTTCATTAGCGCTGAGAAAACAGCCAAGTTCAAGAGCTGTTTATGCTCGATCCATTGAACAAAACACCCATCGGCCTTTGTAAATGTTATAGAGGGATACTTGATCTACAAGTATGTCAATTGGTGCTTGGATCACTTCTATAGCAAAAACACGAGTTCGAGCTGGTCAAACAGGGGCTCAGCGAAACGTTTGGACGCCGGAACACCGCCGCACGACGTCGTCGCGCGCGCACCTGCCGCGTCAGGGCGCCGCCGTGTGATCGGGCGCAAACGCCGAGGCACACGGGGACCCACCGGTCTGTCGAGGTCACTACACCGCATTGGGCGAGCGAGGCGGTAACGCGCCTAGGCCCTAGGCCGGTGCCACGGGCCACGCCGCCAGCCGCCGGAGCGCGCACGCCGAGGCTGCCATTGGCCGGCCGTGCCCGCGCACGTCGCCGCACTTTCCCGGCTAGCCTGTCATCACTGTGCTGCACTGTGGTCACGTCATGACCTCCTCTCCATGCCACGGCCGCCTATTTAAAGCCCCCGCTCCTCCACAGCCCCGCCAGAGCTCTCCGCCGATGCCATTGCCGCCACCGTGACGAGCTCGCCATTCCTCTAGCCCCTGCATCTGTGTGAGTGCTTGAAGCTCATCCTTAGAGTCCCAGAGAGCTTTCCCACACACGCATTCATCAGCCCCACTCATCTCCTCACCGGAATCCGGTTCGAGGCGGCCGCGCTGCCACGGTCACACCGCCGCCACTCGCCGGAGACTTCCCCAGTCACACCACTGCCACCAATCAATCCCTGGTGAGCTCAATCATCGATCCCCCTCATTTGTTTTCCTGCTCCGGTCCCAGTTCGTCGCCGGCGAACTCGCTCCGCCGCAGGAGGGCACCTGTGTGAGATCAAAATCTTTGTAGGGTTCTCTGTGTTAAAAGCAAGGACTGATCCGTAAGGATTCAAATCTTTTCAAGGGTCGTAGTGAAAGAAGATTCTTCTTCTTTTGCTCATAGGTCCTGAATCTTGTAAAAATTTTAGAAAATCACAGAAAATCCTAAAAATGCAAAACCAATTTTGTTGGTCTCATACTGAACAAATCTACATCTTTTACGAAATCTGTATATACTTTTGATGCACGGTTTTTGAATGAAAAATCCAAATCAGTTTGTATGAAGATGTTCATAACTTGAGTTATACACATGTGTTAGACTTGATCTTTGGATATGTTGGTAGTCAGTACTAGTATAGGTTACACCTAAGTTTTTGCACAAAGTTACCGAGTGGTTATTTGATTACGATTTATTTTGCTTTATGGCTAGATCTATGTACCTTTTTCCTACAACTTCATATATATTTTTTCTGTGGTCCATCTTTTGGATATCACCTTGTTATGCTAAAAAGTGATGCTAGTAATTTTATCATGAGTTTAGGAGCTGTCTATATATCTGTTTCTGAATGAAGCTTGTTTATGAAGTAAAATCTATAGATCAGTTTCCTTTGCTCCACTGATGCTTATCTTTGGCACAAGTGATATGCATGTCATGCTTAGGCTATGGTAGAATGTTGGGATACTTTTGGGTTATATATCTCTCTGAATAAATGTTTTGTGAATAAATAGGCTGAAAATGGTTATTTATGTGTAGCATGAATGAAATAGGTTTTGAAGCCAATTTTTGGTATGTAACCTAGATTTAACCTGTAGTAGCTCTGAGTAAAATTTGAGCACCAGTGCATGAGTAGTTTTTCCTGTATTTAATATTCTTGTTTCTGCTATGAATATCTTGCCTGATTTTTCATGCTCAGTATATAGTCTTGTTTGCCATGACATTTTACGAGTAACTCTGTTACAGTGCCTTGTGCTCACACAAAAATTTTTACTGCATGATGTTACATGGTTTAACCAGAATGAATTTTGGAAGAAACTAAGTATATTAAAAGAGAAATAAAGAAAAGTCCTCTTTATAAACATATGTGTGTTATAACCCTTGAGAAATGTTTCTAATGACCCCTAAAACCTAACTTGATCCGTTGTGTGATAATTTTAACTTAATTAATAAATGTGCACACAATCACCTTTAAAATAATAGTAATTAAATAAATGGTTGAATAATAAATCTTAAGGAAGAGTATGCTGGATATGTATTCTTACCAAAGTATATGTGCTCAGCATAACACCCTAGACATAATGCATGTGTTGGTTTACACCATCATCACCCTTTAACTCCTGCATTGCAGCCCTCCGTATAGAAGTTCCTGACGGTAGCTACGCGCTCGTGTCGGCTGACGAGAACGAGGGAGCAGGCGGAGACGTACACTTCGTGACGGTTGATCAAGACTCGGACCAAAGTCTGGAAGACTGTCTGACTGCTGGCGCTACCGAAGGCAAGCCCCAGTTTAACATATTCCTAAGTGTTTCCTTTTTACAATTCTGAATTTATGCTTGTTATGTATGTGCATTTATGTTCAGCAGTTGAATGGAAACCCTAGATGCATGATCCATAAGTACCTATGATCTTTTACTAGTATGCTAGGTCGATAGTTGCTATGCACTAAGGACCCGGTACAAGTCGAGTGATGTACTTCGCTCGCGAGAATATGTTCTTATGTTGGAATCATGAGACTTGTTAAATTGAATTACTCACGTGGTAAGAGCATGGGATTTGGGCTCCGGTCCAATGATTAAGAGATTAAGCATTTGAAAGTACTAAACATTTGTCGGACATGGGTACGGTAAACCTAGTACCTGAATGACGCAGTGCGGGAACTTTAGGCTGCTACTCTTGGGCTGCTGCCCCAGTCTTGCAAACTGTGGTGCATGGTGATGCTGGATGCTAGTGCGAGGCATGCCAGCTATCTATGTACCTAGGACTGTGGCATCAGTTCCCAATCCGACGAATGACGGGATCCGTTTGGTTGAAATCACTCTTTGTGAGGGTTTTCTTCCGCATGTTTAGGTTCACCTTGCAAGGTTATAAATCAATCGATTGTCGGCCTCTCACCGTTATCCGGGAACAGCTTAACCCTCTAATCATGACAATCCCTCTATGATGAAATGTTGATAAACTTGATGTTTGATTAATTGTTTGCACAAGTATGCTTGAATTAGTTGCTTATCTAGTAATGATTGATCTACTAGAACTTGAGCTAAAATATTGAAAGTAAGGAATAACTCCTTAGTCGCTTTTTGGCAAAACAAACCCAATAGCCAAAGGCCATGCATGAATAGAAGATTAAGTCTTTTATTTTAGACGGGTAAGCCTTGCTGAGTATTAGTATACTCAGCCTTGCTATGAATGTTGTTTTCAGGTGATAATGTTTGGCCTGGTGAAATCCCACCCGGCTAGGAGCTGGAATGGGTGGATGACGAAGAGTAATGGCATTAGGGACGGCCTCCCACAATGCCAAGTTATCGATTAGTTATATTTCCGTTGTTTCAAAACTCTGAACCTTTACCTTAAATGCAAGGACAATGTTTGTAATAATTTACCCTATGGGGAATTTGGATTAATCTGTAAGGTACTCTGGACTCTCCTTCGTGGGGGTTTTAATGTATACGTGTTCGATCCTCTGTGTGTTTTACAAGTGATTTACCGGGCTTGACCCGGCAACACTCAACGGGATAATTCTTTATTATCGCTTAATGACCAAAGTGGATCGGTCTAAGTGATAGTACAGACTTATCTCGGATGGGGTTGTCATAGTTGGTACCAGAGCATCTGTATACACCAGAGTAATTAGTTTAATCACTGATTACAATGATATACAATTAAAACTTGCCAAGATTAATTGGATTTTGAAAATACGTTGGATCGTTAAGGAATGTTTAGAACGAAAGGCCCTTGAGGGAATTTTTGGATTCTTTTAAGGTGGCTAAGTACCTATGGTTTAATTATACTAACTTCCAGCACTTCTTAAACCACGTGTTTTATACGTGTGTGACACCGCATCACGTGTATGCGAGGGTCGATAGGGCAATTCATTCCACGGATCCTATCTTCTCTGTTGGATGTGCACGTGTTTCATACGTGTGCTACCGTATGCAAGTCATACGAAGGATGCCATGTTCTATTCAAGATGAACATGCCATGGGTTGTGATGTCGCCACGTTTTGCTATATGTGTGCATGATTCCGCATTACGAACATGCGAAGGGGGACACCCGCCATTCAAAAGGGGCGTGTCTCAGGTTGGACGCTGTCCATGCAGTGTTAAACGTATGGATACCATTTCTATAGTGAATGGTAATGTATGTGGACACTCCCGTGCCGTGTTGGCATGGAAGGTTCTTTTCTGCAGGTACACTAACCACGTTATCGCGATCGTTAAACGACGTATAGCTCTGACTAGTTATTATAGGAAGAGTCGTTTATAAAGCTTGCCACCGGCATTAACTACGTCTTTTTGGATCCATAAGAGTGAGGTTGTTTAAGACGTGTGCATGCATCATAAAAATCAAATGAATCTAAAAACTTGTTGTTCTACCCTTGTGTTATGCTTCTAAGTTGATGTTTGATCTTAGAAAAGGGTTTCTCTATCTTTTGATCCTAGTTGTTTCCAGCAAAATTAGGATGCTATCTGTTCATGAATTTTTAGAGCCATTTCTAGGATGTTTTGGACTAGGCGACTTTTACGAAAGTTGTTCCTCATCAAGTCAAGCATCTACTGTGAAATTTTCACAATTTTTGGAGTTCTCAGTCTAGAGTTATGATCAAATTAGTGAACCTCTGTTGTGCTGTTTCTTCCTGCTGGCCTTCCTTTGGGAGAAGAATTTTTAGAGCTTTGTCCCTTCAGATTCAGATCTACCTTTGAATACCAAAAATGTGCATGATTATGTCACTGAGTTTCTGTAAAAAATTGGGGATTTTTGGGTTTCTGGTTGTGGAGTTATGAATTTTTGTTCAAACCACCAGATTTTTATACCCAATGCATGTTATGCTCTTTTTCGAATTTTAACGTGTTGTACCCATTTCTTGTACAGATGGAGTACCCGGAGTTTTTCAAGATTGACGCGGATGGTACCATGCGTACCAACGGTCTTCACTGGGAAGGTTTTCCTCGTGTTCTGTGGGACACCTTGCGCGAGGTGGGCTTCACCGCTCCACCGACGTACGAGGTGCTTCACTTTTGGGACCGAGGTGTGCCCTATGCGCGTGCCGTGGCTACGGTTCCGCAGCACCCTGAGCACCCAGAGTGGCCTGACTTGAGCATGGTGTTCTACGGACACCGTGGGGTCGAGTCGCTCGAGTCCGTAGCTCTGAGGGTCCTCCACTCCTTCTGCGAGCAGCACCTAGAGGAGGTGATGCTCACGGCTCTGGGTTTGTTTCCGGCACTGGACCCACTCGACGAGGCTTGGCGTGAGCGCGTGTCCCTCACCGGCGTGTTGCCCACTGCCGATCCTCCAGCGGTCACTGTACGGCAGCTTCTGAGGTTACTCGAGGCCCTGTACAACGTGCAATTCTTCCACCTCGCCACCGAGGCTATGCTTGCGGGTGTGATCCACGAGACATCCGCGCTGACCGACATCGTCTACCGCGACTTACAGCAGGAGCGTCAGACCTCTGCTCACTTGCAGCAGGAGGTCGTGTTTTTCCAGGACCAGCGTACACAGTGGGAGCAGGAGAGAGCCCAGTACGTTGAGCAGCTGTACGCTCGCGACGACACTATTGACAGACTGCGTGAGGACAACGACAGGCTACGTGCAGAGTATATTCAGGCCGAGACTCAGCGTTTGACGCTAGTGCAGCATGTAGCGGAGATGCAGAGCCAGGTGATTGATATGGAGGTTGAGGTGGAGGTGTGGCAGGCGATGGCACACCAGCAGCAGCAGCCACCAGTTCCACCACCAGCAGCACCTGTCGCTCAGGAGGAGCTACAGGGAGTTTCAGGCTTGGACGAGGACAGTGTCATAGGACCACCCCCAGATTCCCCTCAGTCCAGCGCTGACTCCGCTATTGACTACTAGTTACCTAGTTGTGGTTGTAGGGAGCTACCATGTACTCTTAAGTTTAGCCTTGTCAGCTAGATTTTGTGGAGATTAGGCTGCTCAGAGAGTATGTGAGTTGTGCTTCATGTGCCTTGTATGATGTACTTTTTAGGCGATCCATGAACCATGCATCATGTAATGTTAATTTGAATGAACACCTCGTGTTGTATGTTTCGTGATCTAATTCAAGTTGTTGCGATCAAAATTGGATCTTGCGCTGAATACCAAAGTTGTGTGAAATGTTATCAAGATCATGCTCAACAAAATTCTTTATGTTTGCATAAGCGTACCGAGAGTTATAGCAAATCTTATGCAGCTCGGCCTCCTGTGAAAACAGCTAGGCAGAGACTCGGTTACAGAATTTTTTGGGCACGATAACATCACAATTCGACCCTGAGTTGAATAACAATGTTGGAGCTTATAAAATTCTACACTTAATGACCAAAAATGAGAATTTTCCCATGCATGGGCAGAAAGTTGTGAATTTTTTTTCGCTACGAGCAGTGCGCTGTCCGGTGCTAACTTATGGATGTCATGAGTTTTTGTCTTACATATTCTTCTTGTGAATTGAGTAAGCAAGCTTGCGAATATGTGACTAATGGAAACTCCATGAATTTCAGATGGTAGGACCGACACGCACCTCCCCAAATGGTTTTGGTGCAAGTGGGAGTGAGGCTCCACCACCTCCTCCTAACATGACGATCCATGAGCAGTTCATGGCCACCCAAACTGAGGTGATGCGCCAGTTACTGCAGACCCAACAACAAATTGCTCAGCAGCTGCAACAAGCCCCACGTGGGGGAAATAATGATGGCCTGCCTTTGGTCACCAAGTATGAGCACTTCTACAGCATGAAACCCCCGACGTTCGAGGAGGCCAAGGAGCCTCTAGCTGCTGAAGCATGGATCAGGGCCATTGAGGCCTAGTTCTCAGTGTTCACCCTACCGTGCTCTGAAGAGCAAAAGGCTAGCTTTGCCGCCTTGCAGCTTTGTGGTGCCGCACTAATGTGGTGGGAGCACTACAAATCTATGGTTCCAGCTGGACATCAGGTCACGTGGGCTGAGTTCAAGCGAGCCTTTAAGGAACATCACATTCCTAAGGGTCTCATGGACCGAAAGATGAAGGAGTTGCTAGCACTGAAGTAGGGTACTAACACGGTGTACGAGTATGCCAAGAAGTTTAACTCCCTGTGTCAGTATGGCGGGCATCATGTTGATAATGATGCTAAGAAGATAGAGCGTTTCTGGGATGGACTGGATGGAGAGCTCTATGAGAGGCTTAACCTCTGTGAGCCGAACAACTACCAAGACCTTGTGAACAAGGCTATTTCTCAAGAGGATGAAATGAGAAGAGCCCAGAAAGACAAGAAGACGCAGGCTGGATTCACCACTTCTGGTGGATCGGGCAAAAAGTTCCGTTTCGTCAAGAAGAGCAATCAGGGAAACTCCCAGTCATCACCATCAGGACACTGGCGAGTGACCCAACCCCAGAACAAGCCCTCTGGAAATTTCCAGTACCATAAGGCACAACAGCAGCCTTACAAGCCAAATTCACCCCCTGCCAACAATAATGCTATCAAGGACCGTCGCTGCTACAATTTCGGGCAGCCAGGACACTATGCCAATGAGTGTCCTAAGCCGAAGCAGATAAAGACCCACCCACAAGGTGAGGGGTCAGGAGCCAAACCGGGCAATCAGGGCAAGAAGCCTACCATGCAAGTGAAGCAAGGCAAGCTGAACTTCACTTCATTGATGGAAATGCCAGAAGGAGCACCAGTGCTGACGGGTACATTTTCTATCCGAGGCTATGCAGTTAAAGTACTATTTGATTCTGGTGCAACACATAGTTTTATAAATGGACAAATTCTGAACAAGTTGGGTGTGAAAAGTTTCCAAACAAAACAACCATTCTTGGTAACCACACCTGGTGGCCGAGTTTCCACTAGAGACCAATCTTGGAAAGTGCCAATTAAACTAGGTAGCAAAGTCTTCCCAACCAATCTCATTGTTTTGGACCTAGAGGGCATTGATGTGATCTTAGGCATGAATTGGTTGGCACATCATCAAGTCATCTTGGATCTTGCTACCAGAATGATAGAAATCAACTCACCTACTGTGGGCATGTCCACTCTATACTTACCTCTCAACGACCCTGGAAATTCGTATGCTTTTGCCACCATCACTTCATCACTGGAGGACATTCTGATAGTCTGTGATTATCCGGATGTGTTTCCCGATGACTTGCCTGGCATGCCACCAGACAGAGACATCGAGTTTATGATAGAACTTCAACCGGGCACAGCCCCTATCTCCAAAAGACCTTATCGTATGCCACCTAAGGAGCTAGCCGAGTTGAAGAACCAACTTCTGGAGTTGCTTGATAAAGGGTACATTCGCCCAAGTTCATCCCCTTGGGGAAGTCCCGCACACTTTGTGAAGAAGAAAGATGGTAGTTTGCGAATGTGCGTGGACTATCATCCTCTCAATGCGGTGACAATCAAGAACAAATACCCCTTGCCCCGCATTGATGTTCTCTTCGATCAGTTGGCTGGTGCCAAGGTCTTCTCCAAGATCGATCTTAGATCTGGTTATCATCAAATTAAGATCCGATCGAGTGATATTCCAAAGACAGCTTTCTCCACCAGATATGGTCTTTATGAATTTCTGATGATGTCCTTTGGTCTCACAAATGCACCTACCTACTTCATGTACCTTATGAACTTTGTGTTCATGAACGAATTGGACAAGTTCGTAGTGGTCTTCATCGATGATATTCTCATCTATTCCAAGAGCGAAGAAGAACACGAGAAACATCTTCGGATTGTTTTACAACGCTTGAGAGATCACAAGCTTTATGCTAAATTCTCTAAGTGTGAATTCTGGCTGGATAGTGTGAAATTCTTGGGTCACACTATTACTAAGGAGGGTATCTCCGTGGATCCTAGAAAAGTGCAGGAGGTCATGGATTGGAAGCCACCTAAGTCTGTGCATCAGATTCGCAGTTTTCTGGGCTTAGCGGGTTATTACTGTCGATTTATTCCAGACTTCTCCAGAATAGCTAAACCTATGACTGAACTGTTGAAGAAAGGTGTCAAGTACGTTTGGGATGAAGCTTGTGACAAGGCTTTTCATACCCTGAGAAAACATCTCACATCAGCCCTAGTACTTGCACAGCCAGATATGACAAAACCGTTTGACGTGTATTGTGATGCTTCGGGTACTGGCCTTGGTTGTGTATTAATGCAAAACAACAGGGTTATTGCTTATGCCTCACGAGCACTTCGACATCATGAGAAAAATTATCCGACACATGATCTTGAGCTAGCAGCGGTTGTGCATGCCTTAAAAATTTGGCGGCATTACCTGATGGGAAATCGCTGCAATATCTTCACCGATCACAAGAGCCTTAAGTATATTTTCACCAATCAGATCTGAATATGAGGCAAAGAAGGTGGTTGGAGCTGATTAAGGATTATGAGCTAGAAGTCCAGTATCACCCAGGCAAAGCCAATGTGGTTGCCGATGCGCTTAGTCGCAAACATTGCAATTACACCACTATTGAGCCACTAAATGAAACCTTATGTGAAGAGATGAGGAAGCTTAACCTCGAAGTGGTCGAGTATGGGAATTTAAATGCCATCTCGATAGAATCTCCTCTCCATGAAAGAATTGCTCTAGCTCATCTCACTGATGAAGGGATCCAGTTGATCAATCAGAAACTGTCGGAAGGAGACCCCAAGTATGCTTGTTTCCGGAAGGATGAGAAAGGAACCATATGGTTCGGCCGGAGATTAGTCGTACCCCAGGATCCGGAAATAAGGAAGGAAATTTTAGATGAGGCTCACCACTCTAAATTCACCATTCACCCTGGTAGTACAAAGATGTACAGAGACCTTAGGGAAAATTTGTCACACCTGTTTTTCCAAAGGAAACCAAGTGCAAATCTATATGCATGCCAGGATCAAGGTCCATGCATATAGTTGACATAAGTGAATAACAGAAACAATATCACGTAAGAAAAATAAAGATTATCAGAGATTTACGCTTTATCCTGGAAATGAAGGCACCAAACTTCACAGGCCAACGACTGGGGCCTGCGTACACCTAGCATCAGCACCATCTTCAACAGCTTCACACATCTTCTCCTTCTGAGCAGCAGTTTAGCAAGGTTGAGTACACTTATGGTTGGTACTCAGCAAGGCCACAAGAAATAACCAGAATTCAATTTAAAGTCCATCTTTAAGTATATTACTCATGTGAGGGTCCAGGCCGCTCGTGACCGTGAGCACGGCTAATCGATTAGTTTTACACTCTGCAGAGATTATACACTTTCACCACAAGTCGCGTAAAAGTTCAGAAGAACTTTGGACCCAACCATGCTGTGCAAAAGTAGGCACAATACCACACTACCTAGGTGTGATTGCATAGGGACGCTACGAGGCCTTTACAAAGATTCCCAAATGTGAAGCAACCCGCGAAGGTTCCGAGTCGTTGCAGAGTATAAAGTCCCCTAGTAGGCGCCGTGTCTTAGCCAAGCCCACTCTCTACTAGAGCGAGTCTATACCCCACTGGCGCTCCCCCTTGCCCTTATCAGGTAAGGCCACCCGAACATCAAGGTTTCTAATTATTCAGCCAAGACAGAGCCATATGTCTTGTGGTTGCACTGTTTTCCTGGGTGGTCGCTCCATGTTCCGATTAAAGTATAGTATTCTTATAAATAAAGCATAGGTAGAAGGATGGTTAGGGACACTTGCCTTTCTCCAACGAAAAGCTACTCTTACTACTCTTCAGCTCATGCTTTCTTGGAACTCTTTATCTTCAAAGCAAACGAACAACGATCTTCTACTCGAAGCAATCATCGGAAACATACAAAGCAAACATACAAGTACAACTAAGAACAATGCACCAATCAAAAGAAAAGCATTAAAAGAACGCACTAAAGGATAGACTCGATCTATGGTTACGCAACGTGGAGAACGTAACTAAGGTTCAAAAAGCTATCGAGGAATTTTTATCACACAACAAGAGACTATGAGCTTGGTTTATTTTAATTAGCAAAAGATATGTAAAAGATATTTCATAAAGAAAATACCTTAAGTTGGAATTAAAGCAAATTAAACTTTATTTACAAAACCGATGTAAAGAACTAGTCAAGTTTTATTTATAAAGATTCATGTATAAGTTAACCAATTAAACATTTAATTTAGAAAAGATAAACTATATGAATCATCTAAACGTAACTTTATGATTCAAGTATACTAATAAAGTTATAATTAAAAACTCATTCATGTTGATATTAAACAAATTAACATTTGTTTATAAAAAGCCGGTGTAAAAGCCTATCCACTTTTAATTAGAAAAGGTTATGTAATATTAATCAAATTAATATTGATTATGAAAAACGGTGTGTAGCACTATATTGCTTTTATTTAGAAAAGGCATATTTAATAAGCATTAATCAAAATTAATATTAAATTTATTTTCAGAAAACAAAACATGATGAAAACTCTCCACTAACGTGCACATCATGTCATTATGAACCTAACGCAACTTGAACGGATTAAAACGGAGCTAAAACGTAAAAACTACGGAGAAAACAGGGTACAGGGACCTATTGGCAAGGTTTAGAAACTTCCAGGGATCTTACTGAAAAGAACCAGGGCTAAAACAAGATTATTATTAAAAACTCAGGGTCTAAGGTGTAAAACTAAAGGGCTTGGACCTCGGATGCTAAAAGAGAAAAGATTAGGGTCTACACTGTGAAGAAAAGGATCTGTTTGCAAAGATCATTAAAGGTGGATGGACCGGCTTGTGATATTAGAAAGGCCAGGGGTGTTTTTGCAAACCTGCAGCAGATCAGCTGAGTTGACCGGTACGTTCCCCGTTTGACTTGAGATCGATCAGATCTAAGCCGTCCATTGCAGATCGGACGGCCTGCAGCAGGGCAAGACGAGCGGCGGCGCGCAGGTGACGGCGAACGGCGGCGTTCGACAGTGTCCTCGCCAGCGACGACAGAAATCGAGCTGGGGTGCTCGTTTTAGCATGCGGCTTGCACTGGAAAATCACGTGCGACACGACGAACACAGCCAGGGTATCTGGACGGAGGATCGGGCGAAGACGGCCGCACATAGTTCGGCGGGACGGACGGTGGCGATGCTTGAACTCCGGCGAGCTTTCCTCAGTGCTGCAGGGCATGAGGATGACGACATGTGACACCGGCGGCTTCCTCGTCTCCTTGTGGTGTTCCTGGTTGACTCCTCGTCGGCGGAGATGCTGCGGCGGCGCAAATCAACGACGGCGGCCGACTAGGGTTTGAAGATCGGGCGGCGCAGGGGTTTGGGCGTGCTAGGGCTACTCCGGGGCGCGACGGCTCCTTTATGTAGGCCATATAATGAGCCTTGGCGTGCGGGCCAAGAGACCGAGGCGTCACCGGCGCGGAATCAACCGGGACTCTGAGCTCGGGAGGAGTCCATCGCAGACACGGCGCGAGGAGGAAGATGACAGGGCGGCCCCACCTGTCGGCGTCTGCGGGTGGAGAGGAGGAACACGGGCCGGCGTTGGGCTGAAACTCGCTGGGCCGAGGTGGAAAAGCGAGCGGGCGAGGGAGTTTGGGGAGCTCCAGCAGACTTCACCCGGTGGTTCGAAGGATAGGGCTGGGCTGTGAGTTGAGGGTGTTGGGCTGCGCCAGGCCCAAGAATAGAAGGGGCGGCAGTGGACTTAGAGGCTGGGCTGAAAAACAAAACGGGCTGGAAGAGGAAGGAGAGAGGGATAAAAGAAAAAGAAATTTCTTTTATTTTCAGAAACATTTTTCGTGAAAAGAATAATCTAGAAATAGCTAGATAATTCATAAAAGCCACGAAAAATATTCTAAAAATCCCAAAAATTCTAGGAAAATTCCCAGAGCTAGATTGAGACACGAACAATCCAAATTAAATATTTGGAGCTCATGAAAAAGACTTTAGATCCTTCTAAGAAATAGAATAAGCTCAAGGAAAATGAGAATGAATTCCAGAAAAATCCGGAAAATTCTCAGAAGGGTTTGGTCAACACATAAACGCATTTTGAAAAGCTTTTGCACTCATGAAACACCAGATGCATCGGCATGAATGCAACACTCACATAACCATTTATTTAATTTCTGAAAAACAAGCAAAGGTTTTTCCTATACTATATTTCCTGTAAATGTTGGAAAATTTTAATATTGTGAGAAAACTTTGTTTTAATTATTCTTCCTATTCACATCCTGAAATTGGAGATTTCAGGGTGTGACAAATCTACCCCCCTTAAAGGAATCTCGTCCCGAGATTCGCAAAGGCTAGCAAGAAACAAAAGCTCACATGGGTACTATCCAGAACTTATTAACTTTCTTCATATCGCCCTTCCTTACACAAGCATACCAAACACACTCATCCACTCTCCACAACTCATAAGACTTGTACGGGAATATTTAGTCTGATACCACTTATAACTTTCCATTCCTCTATCATTGGGATTTATCCACACTTCGCCTTACTGGGCACCTCCTAGTGTGATGACCCGACTTGCTACGGTTGCAACATTGCCATGGAATATCCCTCTGTTCAGATGAAAAAAAAAACGTCCATCTTGACTTCCTTTTTGCTCCATCATAGATGTTGGTAGAACCACTTGTGCATCAGGATTCTTCTTGATAGGAGTGGCAGGTAGAGGTCGAACAGTTTTAGGCTGGGGTTTGCTGGAACCAGGTTCAGTGCTATTATCTGCCCCTAGATGTGTTAACTCCATCTTCTCTTGTCTTGATCCACAATTTTGTTTGTTAGATCGCTTGCGTCTTCCAGGTTTGTACTCCTTGTAAGAGATACTCCATTCGTCAAGGTATAGGGTTTGAGTATGGCCTTCAGCTTGAGAACCTTCTTCTGGAGTTGGGTTTTGGGTGGACAACATCCTCTTCTCATTGATATCTGTAGGGTTATGTTGGCGAGCTTCTGCTATCATAAGGCTATCTTCCTTCTGGGGACATGGAAGGCCATGGTGCTCACAACATGGACACATATCTGGAGCCTTGTTAACCTTATGTTGTTCCTCCATCAATAGTTTCGGTGCTTCATGCTTCTTCTTCTTCCTTTGATTATTTTATGCTTGCCTCTTCACTGGTCCAATGGGAACTCTATCCTTGGCCATCTCATTACGAGAGTATGATGTGCTAGGCTGCATCCTTCCTTGTAAGACTTGAGTCTGCATTGCTAGTAGCTTCTTTTTGTCAAATGGTGGTGGAGTTGACAGGTTTGGATGGTTATCATTGGTGACAGTGTTATGGTCTTAGGGAGTGAGGCTTGCTCTGTAATGGACTGATGAATCTTAACCATGGTTTGGGCTACTGCTTGTAGAGCTTGAGTTTGTGCCGCAATATACTCCAACATCTTACGCTCCAATGATGAGGTTGCAAGGGGAATATTGATGTTTCCTTCATTATCTTTATCTTCATGATTCATGTTGGAGCTTGCCATCTGGTTGGATGTTTATGATAAGATCAGAAGAGATAGATTGAAGAGTAGAGAGAAGGAATGGAAAGAACAAGGAGGTGAGAGGTACAAAAGAAGAACCCAGCTAAGTCACTGATGTTATTGTGGATATAAGACCCGCAATACACCAACACTCTCTACAAAGAACCAACTCAAACATTATCATAAACAATCATGATCAGGCAAGCACTGAATTTCACCACTCAACACATAGTTAGAGGAACGATACTACACATTGTTAATTTAGTCAAAGGGCATCCTCCTAATAGATTAGATGTAGCTCCCAGTAAGAACATCCATAGATAATGAATTTCTCACTGATCATGGAGTATGAGATTCTGAGTTCATTCCAACTGGAATCACCTCAATCAGAGGTTTAGAACCCGTGATATAGATTAATCAAGATGATTATTTCAGCAGTGTTGACAGATTCTGAATACTCCACTAATTCGTGTGTGTATCTCTCTTGATACAGAACGAATATTGCTGAAATTTTGGCAGAAATTGACCCATGAAATTCTGGAACTAACCCAACTGATTTCATGTCAATCGGAGTTCTGTAGCTCGAGAAAGAATTAAAAGAGTAATGATGTGTCAGAGAGCTGCGCGAACAGATAGAATATCAAGGGTAACAATTCCACCAATAAATCAAGGGGGTGTCATTGCTTGAGAGAATGCACAGTTGAGGTCGAAGAAGTATTCAAGGAGAGTGAAGATAAATATACAAGAATTCACGGTAGGGAGATAAGAAGATGGTTAAAGAGTGAAAACTTTCATCAGAAAGATCAGGGATAAGATAAGGAGGGACTTTAGATCAAAAGAGACCTTAGGAAACATCAATTGCTAACTAGGCTTACGTCCTACAGTCGATACAGCTCTGATACCACTCTGTCACACCTGTTTTTCCAAAGGAAACCAAGTGCAAATCTATATGCATGCCAGGATCAAGTTCCATGCATATAGTTGACATAAGTGAATAACAGAAACAATATCATGTAAGAAAAATAAAGATTATCAGAGATTTACGCTTTATCCTGGAAACGAAGGCACCAAACTTCACAGGCAAACGACTGGGGGCTGCGTACACCTAGCATCAGCACCATCTTCAACAGCTTCACACATCTTCTCCTTCTGAGCAGTAGTTTA
Organism: Cenchrus fungigraminus; assembly: GCA_036936925.1. Lineage (NCBI taxonomy): Eukaryota > Viridiplantae > Streptophyta > Magnoliopsida > Poales > Poaceae > Cenchrus > Cenchrus fungigraminus. The sequence continues at coordinate 55,027,939 of CM072769.1, read as the reverse complement.
GCAAGGTTGAGTACACTTATGGTTGGTACTCAGCAAGGCCACAAGAAATAACTAGAATTCAATTTAAAGTCCATCTTTAAGTATATTACTCATGTGAGGGTCCAGGCCGCTCGTGACCATGAGCACGGCTAATCGATTAGTATTACACTCTGCAGAGGTTGTACACTTTCACCACAAGTCGCGTAAAAGTTCAGAAGAACTTTGGACCCAACCATGCTGTGCAAAAGTAGGCACAATACCACACTACCTAGGTGTGATTGCATAGGGATGCTACGAGGCCTTTACAAAGATTCCCAAATGTGAAGCAACCCGCGAAGGTTCCGAGTCGTTGCAGAGTATAAAGTCCCCTAGTAGGTGCCGTGTATTAGCCAAGCCCACTCCCTACTAGAGCGAGTCTATACCCCACTGGCGCTCCCCCTTGCCCTTATCAGGTAAGGCCACCCCAACATCAAGGTTTCTAATTATTCAGCCAAGACAGAGCCATATGTCTTGTGGTTGCACTATTTTCCTGGGTGGTCGCTCCATGTTCCGATTATAGTATAGTATTCTTATAAATAAAGCATAGGTAGAAGGATGGTTAGGGACACTTGCCTTTCTCCAACGAAAAGCTACTCTTACTGCTCTTCAGCTCGTGCTTTCTTGGAACTCTTTATCTTCAAAGCAAACGAACAATGATCTTCTACTCGAAGCAATCATCGGAAACAGACGAAGCAAACATACAAGTACAACTAAGAACAATGCACCAATCAAAAGAAAATCATTAAAAGAACGCACTAAAGGATAGGCTCGATCTATGGTTATGCAACGTGGAGAACGTAACTAAGGTTGAAAAAGCTATCGAGGAATTTTTATCGCACAACAAGAGACTATGAGCTTGGTTTATTTTAATTAGCAAAAGATATGTAAAAGATATTTCATAAAGAAAATACCTTAAGTTGGAATTAAAGCAAATTAAACTTTATTTACAAAACCGATGTAAAGAACTAGTCAAGTTTTATTTATAAAGATTCATGTATAAGTTAACCAATTAAACATTTAATTTAGAAAAGATAAACTATATGAATCATCTAAACGTAACTTTATGATTCGAGTATACTAATAAAGTTATAATTAAAAACTCATTCATGTTGATATTAAACAAATTAACATTTGTTTATAAAAAGCCGGTGTAAAAGCCTATCCACTTTTAATTAGAAAAGGTTAAGTAATATTAATCAAATTAATATTGATTATGAAAAACGGTGTGTAGCACTATATTGCTTTTATTTAGAAAAGGCATATTTAATAAGCATTAATCAAAATTAATATTAAATTTATTTTCAGAAAAAAAAACATGATGAAAACTCTCCACTAACGTGCACATCATGTCATTATGAACCTAACGCAACTTGAACAGATTAAAACGGAGCTAAAACGTAAAAACTACGGAGAAAACAGGGTACAGGGACCTATTGGCAAGGTTTAGAAACTTCCAGGGACCTTACTGAAAAGAACCAGGGCTAAAACAAGATTACTATTAAAAACTCAGGGTCTAAGGTGTAAAACTAAAGGGCTTGGACCTCGGATGCTAAAAGAGAAAAGATTAGGGTCTACACTGTGAAGAAAAGGACCTGTTTGCAAAGATCTTTAAAGGTGGAAGGACCGGCTTGTGATATTAGAAAGGCCAGGGGTGTTTTTGCAAACCTGCGGCGGATCAGCTGAGTTGACCGGTACGTTCCCTGTTTGACTTGAGATCGATCAGATCTAAGCCATCGATTGCAGATCGGACGGCCTGCAGCAGGGCAAGACGAGCGGCGGCGCGCAGGTGACGGCGAACGGCGGCGTTCGACGGTGACCTCACCGGCGACGACGGAAATCGAGCTGGGGCGCTCGTTTTAGCACGCGGCTTGCACTAGAAAATCGCGTGCGACACGGCGAACTCAGCCAGGGTATCTGGACGGAGGATCGGGCGAAGACGGCCGCGCATAGTTCGGCGGGGCGGACGGTGGCGATGCTTGAACTCCGGCGAGCTTTCCTCAGCGCTGCAGAGCACGAGGACGACGACATGTGACACCGGCGGCTTCCTCGTCTCCTTGTGGTGTTCCTGGTCGACTCCTCGTCGGCGGAGATGCTGCGGCGGCGCAAATCAACGACGGCGGCCGGCTAGGGTTTGAAGATCGGGCGGCGCAGGGGTTTGGGCGTGCTAGGGCTGCTCCGGGGCGCGGCAGCTCCTTTAAGTAGGCCATGGCACGAGCCTTGGCGTGTGGGCCAAGAGACCGAGGCGTCACCGGCGCGGAATCAACCGGGACTCCGAGCTCGGGAGGAGTCCATCGCAGACACGGCGCGAGGAGGAAGATGACAGGGCGGCCCCACCTGTCGGCGTCTGCGTGTGGAGAGGAGGAACACGGGCCGGCGTTGGGCTGAAACTTGCTGGGCCGAGGTGGAAAAGCGAGCGGGCGAGGGAGTTTGGGGAGCTCCAGCAGACTTCACCCGGTGGTTTGAAGGATAGGGCTGGGTTGCGAGTTGAGGGTGTTGGGCTGCGCCAGGCCCAAGAATAGAAGGGGCGGCAATGGACTTAGAGGCTGGGCTGAAAAACAAAACGGGTCGGAAGAGGAAGGAGAGAGGGATAAAAGAAAAAGAAATTTCTTTTATTTTCAAAAACATTTTCCATGAAAAGAATAATCTAGAAATAGCTAGATAATTCATAAAAGCCACGAAAAATATTCTAAAAATCCCAAAAATTCTAGGAAAATTCCCAGAGCTAGATTGAGACACGAACAATCAAAATTAAATATTTGGAGCTCATGAAAAAGACTTTAGAGCCTTCTAATAAATAGAATAAGCTCAAGGAAAATGAGAATGAATTCCAGAAAAATCCGGAAAATTCTCAGAAGGGTTTGGTCAACACCTAAACGCATTTTGAAAAGCTTTTGCACTCATGAAACACCAGATGCATCGGCATGAATGCAACACTCACATAACCATTTATTTAATTTCTGAAAAACAAACAAAGGTTTTTCCTATACTATATTTCCTGTAAATGTTGGAAAATTTTAATATTGAGAGAAAACTTTGTTTTAATTATTCTTCCTATTCACATCCTGAAATTGGAGATTTCAGGGTGTGACAAAGTTTCTAGTGGTCAAACATGAAGGGTGAGATAGCCAAGTATGTGTCCAGTTGTGATACATGTCAGAGGATCAAGGCTAGTCACCTAAAGACTGCAGGCCTAATGCAACCCTTGTCTATACCTACTTGGAAGTAGGATGACATCAGCATGGATTTCATCGTAGGATTACCCCTCACTCCCAAGAAACATGATTCTATCTGGGTTATTGTGGACCGACTAACCAAGTCTGCTCACTTCATAGCTGTTCACACCACCTATTTAGCTGAACAATATGCCGAGATTTATGTTGATCTCATTGTGAGTTTGCACGGAGTTCCAAAGACTATCCTATCTGATAGAGGCACCCAATTTCTTGCTCTTTTCTGGATACAAGTGCATGAGTCCATGGGCACTAAGCTGATCCATAGCTCTAGTTATCACCCTCAGACCGATGGTCAGACGGAAAGGGTAAATCAGATAGTGGAGGATACGTTAAGAGCTTGTGTCATTCATTTTGACAAAACTTGGGACAAGTGCTTAGCCTTGGCATAATTTGCTTACAACAACAATTACCAAGCTAGTTTGAAGATGGCACCTTTTGAAGCCTTATATGGATGAAGATGTCACACCCCCTTAAATTGGTCACAAGCGGGTGAGAGGACACTTTTCGGTCCCAAGCTAGTACAAGAAGTCGAAGAGAGAGTGGAAGTAATCAGAGAAAACTTGAGAGCCGCTCAGATGAGACAAAAGAGTTATCACGACAAGGCTAAGGCACCCCGAGAGTTTGAAGTTGGTCATTTTGTATACCTAAAGGTATCACCAACCAAAGGTGTACAAAGATTCGGAGTAGAAGGAAAATTAGCACCCCGCTACATTGGTCCTTATGAAGTCACTGAGAAGTTCTGTACGGTTGCATATCGTATCCGACTCCCAGACAGACTCTCCGCAGTACACGACGTATTTCACGTCTCACAACTAAAAAAGTGCGATCAAATACCTGAAGCAAGAATAATAAACAAGACTAATGCAGAGGTAGAACCTGACCTAACACTGGCGGAATACCCAATGAGAGTGTTAGATCAGAAGGAAAGGCAGACCAGAAGGCAAACAATTAAGATGTACAAGATACAGTGGAGTCACCACACGGAAGAAGAAACCACCTGGGAAATGGAACAATTTCTCAACACCAAGTATCCGGGCTTCCTTCAAAACCAACATCGTACGTAACCTGTCCCAGCTATCTTTTAAGTTCGAATCTCGTCCTTTTAAGGGGGGTAGGCTGTAACACCCCGTGTTTTTAATCAAGTGTCACTAGAGGCTAATCACACCTCTAATCACTCTATGATCATTTGTGCTTAAGCCCTTAATCATCTTAAAGGTCAAACCCCTAGTCAAACCCCATAGGCCATGATCTCAATCTAGAACCTTTGGCACGTTCTCCATTTTTCACCATAACACTTCAAAATCGGCCAATCCCAACCTTGTACAGTTTTTCAAGGCCTACAACTTTGATGTTGAGTGGCATTTGAAATTCGAAGTGGAAATGTGTGAAAAACAGTGGTCAACGCAGCCATTCCCTGTTCATCGGCGCTGAGAAAACAGCCAAGTTCAAGAGCTGTTTATGCTCGATCCATTGAACGAAACACCCATCGGCCTTTGTAAATGTTATAGAGGGATACTTGATCTACAAGTTTGTCAATTGGCGCTTGGATCACTTCTATAGCAAAAACACGAGTTCGAGCTGGTCAAACAGGGGCTCAACGAAACGTTTGGACGCCAGAACGCCGCCGCACGACGACGTCGCGCGCGCGCCCGCCGCGTCAGGGTGCCGCTGTGTGACCGGGCGCAAATGCCGAGGCACACGGGGACCCACCGGTCCGTCGAGGTCACTACACCGCATTGGGCGAGCGAGGCGGTAACGCGCCTAGGCCCTAGGACGGTGCCACGCGCCGCGCCGCCAGCCGCTGGAGCGCGCACACCGAGACCGCCATTGGCCGGCCGTGCCCGCGCACATCGCCACACTTTCCCGGCTAGCCCGTCGTCACTGTGCTGCACTGTGGTCACGTCATGACCTCCTCTCCACGCAACGGCCGCCTATTTAAAGCCCCCGCTCCTCCACAGCCCCGCCAGAGCTCTCCGCCGACGCCATTGCCGCCGCCGTGACGAGCTCGCCACTCCTCTAGCCCCTGCATCTGTCTGAGTGCTTGAAGCTCATCCTTAGAGTCCCAGAGAGCTTTCCCACACACACATTCATCAGCCCCACTCATCTCCTCGCCGGAATCCGCGTCGAGGCGCCGCACCGCCGCCGCTCACCGGAGACTTCCCCGGTCACACCACCGCCACCAATCAATCCCTGGTGAGCTCAATCATCCATCCCCCTCATTTGTCGCCTGGTGAGCTCCGGTCCCAGTTCGCCGCCGGCGAACTCGCTCCGCCGCAGGAGAGCACCTGTGTGAGATCAAAATCTTTGTAGGGTTCTCTGTGTTAAAAGCAAGGACTGATCTGTAAGGATTCAAATCTTTTCAAGGGTCGTAGTGAAAGAAGATTCTTCTTCTTTTGCTCATAGGTCCTGAATCTTGTAAAAATCATAGAAAATCACAGAAAAATCCTAAAAATGTAAAACCAATTTTGTTGGTCTCGTACTGAATAGATCTACATCTTTTACAAAACCTGTATATACTTTTGATGCACGGTTTTTGAATGAAAAATCCAAATCAGTTTGTATGAAGATGTTCATAACTTGAGTTATACACATGTGTTAGACTTGATCATTGGATATGTTGGTAGACAGTACTAGTATAGGTTACACCTAAGTTTTTGCACAAAGTTACCGAGTGGTTATTTGATTACGATTTATTTTTCTTTATGGCTAGATCTGTGTACCTTTTTCCTACAGCTTCATATATATGTTTTCTGTGATCCATCTTTTGGATATCACCTTGTTATGATAAAAAGTGATGCTAGTAATTTTATCATGAGTTTAGGAGCTGTCTATATATCTATTTCTGAATGATGCTTGTTTATGAAGTAAAATCTATAGATCAGTTTCCTTTGCTTCACGGATGCTTATCTTTGGCACAAGTGATATGTATGTCATGCTTAGTCTATGGTAGAAAGTTGGGCTACTTTTGAGTTATATATCTCTCTGAATAAATGTTTTGTGAATAAATAGGCTGAAAATGGTTATTTATGTGTAGCATTAATGCAATAGGTTCTGAAGCCAATTTTTGGTATGTAACCTAGATTTAACCTGTAGTAGCTCTGAGTAAAATTTGAGCACCAGTGCATGAGTAGTTTTTTCTGTATTTAATATTCTTGTTTTTGCTATGAATATCTTGCCTGATTTTTCATGCTCAGTATATAGTCTTGTTTGCCATGAAATTTTACCAGTAACTCTGTTACAGTGCCTTGTGCTCACACAAGAATTTGCACTGCATGATGTTACATGGTTTAACCAGAATGAATTTTGGAAGAAACTAAGTATATTAAAAGAGAAATAAAGAAAAGTCCTCTTTATAAACATATGTGTGTTATAACCCTTGAGAAATGTTTCTAATGACCCCTAAAACCTAACTTGATCCGTTGTTTGATAATTTTAACTTAATTAATAGATGTGCACACAATCACCTTTAAAATAATAATAATTAAATAAATGGTTGAATAATAAATCTTAAGGAAGAGTATGCTAGATATATATTCTTACCAAAGTATATGTGCTCAGCATAACACCCTAGACATAATGCATGTGTTGGTTTACACCATCATCACCCTTTAACTCCTGCATTACATCCCTCCGTATAGAAGTTCCTGACGGTAGCTACGCGCTCGTGTCGGCTGACGAGAACGAGGGAGCAGGCGGAGATGTACACTTCGTGACGGTTGATCAAGACCCGGACCAAAGTCCGGAAGACTGTCTGACTGCTGGCGTTGCGGAAGGCAAGCCCCAGTTTAACATATTCCTAAGTGTTTCCTTTTTACAATTCTGAATTTATGCTTGTTATGTATGTGCATTTACGTTCAGGAGTTGAATGGAAACCCTAGATGCATGATCCATAAGTACCTATGATCTTTTACTAGTATGCTAGGTCGATAGTTGCTATGCACTAAGGACCCGGTACAAGTCGAGTGATGTACTTCGCTCGCGAGAATAGGTTCTTATGTTGGAATCATGAGACTTGTTAAATTGAATTGCTCACGTGGTAAGAGCATGGGATTTGGGCTCCGGTCCAATGATTAAGAGATTAAGCATTTGAAAGTACTAAACATTTGTCGGACATGAGTACGGTAAACCTAGTACCTGAATGACGCGGTGCGGGAACTTTAGGCTACTACTCTTGGGCTGCTGCCCCAGTCTTGCAAACTGTGGAGCATGGTGATGCTGGATGCTAGTGTGAGGCATGCCAGCTAGCTATGTACCTAGGACTGTGGCATCAGTTCCTAATCCGACGAATGACGGGAACCGTTTGGTTGAAATCACTCTTTGTGAGGGTTTTCTTCCGTATGTTTAGGTTCACCTTGCAAGGTTATAAATCAATCGATTGTCGGCCTCTCACCGTTATCCGGGAACAGCTTAACCCTCTAATCATGACAATCCCTCTATGATGAAATGTTGATAAACTTGATGTTTGATTAATTGTTTGCACAAGTATGCTTGAATTAGTTGCTTATCTAGTAATGATTTATCTACTAGAACTTGAGCTAAAATATTGAAAGTAAGGAATAACTCCTTAGTCGCTTTTTGGCAAAACAAACCCAATAGCCAAAGGCCATGCATGAATAGAAGATTAAGTCTTTTATTTTAGACGGGTAAGCCTTGCTGAGTATTAGTATACTCAGCCTTGCTATGAATGTTGTTTTCAGGTGATAATGTTTGGCCTGGTGAAATCCCACCCGGCTGGGAGCTGGAATGGGTGGATGACGAAGAGTAATGGCATTAGGGAAGGCCTCCCACAATGCCAGGTTATCGATTAGTTATATTTCCGCTGTTTCAAAACTCTGAACCTTTACCTTAAATGCAAGGATAATGTTTTTAATAATTTACCCTACGGGGAATTTGGATTAATCTGTAAGGTACTCTGGACTCTCCTTCGTGGGGGTTTTAATGTATACGTGTTCGATCCTCTGTGTGTTTTACAAGTGATTTACTGGGCTTGACCCGGCAACACTCAGCAGGATAATTCTTTATTATCGCTTAATGACCAAAGTGGATCGGTCTAAGTGATAGTACAGACTTATCTTGGATGGGGTTGTCACAGTTGCCTCGGTCTCTCTTTTGTAGAGGAAATTCCGCCAAAATTTATCTATCTACACATGTGTGTGAAATCAAATGGAAAATTGTATGCACATATATAGGGCGAGTTTCACTCTACTTACTAAGTTTTGAAGGCTTTCACTCTATCTTATTCATATGAATTCATTGAATTGAGTAAGTGCTTCCAAGACTCATTCTTCATGGTAGATGCTTTTGGCGGTGCGTCCTTCAACTCCAGGGGTGCCGTGGCAGCACCTCGACGTCCTCCTTCACTTGTGGCTGCCTCCTTGGACTAGATGAATATTTCTCGCGAATGCTCTCCTCGAATCTCTTCCGATCCAACCTCTCTCTCTTGTGGTCGACCTCGGGGCTATTTATCTCTGTCTTTAACAAATGACAGTGCTCGCATCCACTTAGGGTTGAAAGATCTTTGTGCACAAGAAACCGGGGGCCGAATCGGTGTGGGAATGGGCTAGGCCGGCCGGCCTGGGCCGCTCGACCTAGGCCCAACCCGGCCCGGTTCGGTCGCCCCTTCCTCCGAGTGGCCCGTATTGACATTTTGGACCTTGGCCCCAATATTTGTGTCTTTTTAGCGTCATCAACCCTTCGATAAATATAGGGGGTCTTCTCGTATGAAATCTGATCTTTATGTCTTGGTCCTCGGAGATGTTTTGTCTTAGCACCTTGGTCCTTACCACCTTTGGGAGTGAATTTGCCTTGCACTTGAACATGAACGGAACTCCTCATTTACTCCTTTGAACTTGATGTGACACCGTCCCTTTAGTCCATGTTTTCCTACAAAAACATCACACTTCCAAATGCACATACAAAGTTGAACTTGTTATATCATTAGTGTGCCTAGTGGCAGGTTAGTACCATAATGAGGTTCAAACCAAAGTGTAGCAAACATGTTTGGAGCACCAAAATTCACCGTCAACATCTCCCCCACACTTAGATCTTGCTCGTCCTCGAGCAAGTTTCTTGCAAAAGAACACTTGTCCATGGAGTTGAAAGGTGTGTCATAAGTTCCTTCCTTACAAGTTAGTCAACCTTTCATCTTTAATTTAAGAAACATGAAAACAATAAACACTATATGAATCATGGGCGTTTAGGAAGTTACCCAATCAAGTCTTACCCCCACAACTCATACCTTTTTGCCGGAGGTCCTTGATCCAACCATACTCACTTTCTTACTTTCGCCGGAGTGTTTTGAGCTTTTTCAAAAATAAAATTCCTGCAACAAGTATTAGACAAAATCTTCCTCCAAGTTCTCACATGTGACTCATTTAAAGTGGCTATCCTAAACAATTCATGAACTCTCATCTCCCACAAGTCTCTCATTCATATATAAGGTGGATCTATAGGTATGGCTAGTGATGTTAATATAAGTATTATTGAACTAAAGAAGTCCTCTAATAGTCGTTCTCCTTCCAAGCCACTGACCATGAGAATGAAACCATGTGAGGGGGTAACAAGGATTGAGAATATTTAGAATGGTGTACATGTGCAAAAGGGAAAAGAAAATATGACTCCAAGGCCCTAATGATGTCCTTGTTGTCGGATTGCACATGGTTGGAATATAGAAGATTTGTTCTCAACAACATCACATCCTTTCTTTGCACTTCTCTCCATCTTCACTTGACTTATCATCCCTCCATATACCTTTCTTGCTTTGCCTTTGTATTTCTCCTTTTTCTATTTTTCCTCTTTTCTATTTTTTTATATACACACGCACATATTTTTTCTTCTTTTCTTCATATCTTGATCTCTTTCCAAAGCCTTTCGCTCGCCTCTTTGGCATGAAAATACAATCTGAAATTTAACCAAAACTTCGCCTAGAAACGGAACGAATCTTCAGACATAGGTTGTGTTCAAGGAATAAGATGAATAAAAAGATATTATGGGTTGGGTATGGATTCCGGTGATGCACGGAGCTTTCAATGTAAAAGTCTTGTTACCGAGCGTATGACGAGGCTAGCAATAAAAGATATAATGTCAAGGACACGATCATTGCTCGAAACTTGAACTTCCAAGAGAGAAAAATCCTAGCCAACTTTACCATGCCAACAACACTTATAGTGGAACGAATATATAAAGGCTTTGTATAGGATAAGCTTGTCTCTCAACTTGAAAAAAGAAGATGCTAACCTTTATTGCGAGGAGTTTTTCATGTAATTTTCAGAAATAAAAACCTCCAACTTTGTAATAATCAATATCGTAGCATAGCTAAACAAGGTTCTAGCTCAAAGTAAAGTATGGATGCTCTCACGGGCAAGAACCCACTAAGCACCATAGAAACTTTCGTGCTTATTGCTCATGATCGAATATAAAGATAAAAGATAGATAAACAAGTAAGCAAGAAAAATAAAACACACGAGACAATTTCAAGACACTTTTTTTATTGACTCAATGCTAACATTAACGCACCATCGGGCTAAAAATTGAAAAACTTCAAACCAAACCAAACTACGAGCTAAACCAAACCAACCAAACTACTAGGGCAAAAAGTTTTAGGAACTAGTGCTAGTTCCTCCCCCACGTTTAGACCATACGACGTCCTCATCGTAATTTTTACAAAAAGAACAAGAGGGGGAGAATGACCGCTAAACTCAGTGGAACTTTCCACAAGACGAGCACTACTTCTTCTTCAGACATAGAAGTTAAAGAGACGTGCCCCAGAGGAAAACGGGCGCGAGCCGCCACGCGGGGCCCCCAGGCCGATCGGACCGGGCCGACCGGCCTGCCCTGGCGCGCAGGCTGGCTCAGCCCAAATTTTGTGGTGCCCACTATTTTTTGCATGTAACCCGTGCAGAAGAGTTGGCCCAGCAAAAATTCACGAAATACACTAAAAGAAATGAAATAATAAATAAAATATATACATGTGACATACCTCATCTCTTCTAGCTCGCTAATTTGGATTCTTCTTTTTATCCTTGCAGCATCTAAGTCGAGGCTCATCTCCTTTATTGCCCAATATGCCTTGTGCTCTAGCTCAACCGGAAGATGACAAGCCATGCCATATATAAATTGGTATGGAGTCATACCTATCGGTGTCTTGAACGCCGTCCGATATGCCCACAATGCTCCATCCAATTTCTTTGACCAATCTTTGCCTCCCTTCTCAATAGTCTTATTGAGGATGCTCTTTAGTTGCCTATTTGATGTTTCTGCTTGTCCATTGGTTTTTGGATGATAGGCCGTAGCCACTCTATGCTCGATTCCCAATTTGGACAAACACTTTCGAAAGATATTCCTGGTGAAATGTGTCCCTCCATCGCTTATCAAGATTCTCAAAACACCGTAGCGAGGAAAAATGACATTCTTAACCATTGTGACGGACTCCTTCGTTGATGCCTTACGACATGGCATAGTCTCTACCCACTTAGACACGTAATCAACCATGACAAGTATATGCTCGAATCCAAGCGAGTTTGTAAATGTTCCCATGAAGTCGATTCCCCAAACATCAAATAAATCGATTTGCAAATTATAATTCAACGGCATGGCATTCCTCTGAGAGATGTTACCAGTTCTTTGGCATTCGGGGCAAGAGGCAACATACCTTTTAGCATCTTCATGCATTTCCGGCCAATAAAATCTGTTGGCCCATACCTTTGCTTGAGTTCGGAAATGCCCATAATGTCCTCTGTATTCTGCCGAGTGACACTTATTATTTCTCGCCTTTCTTCTCTTGGCACACACTGTATCACCCCATGTTTTTATTTAGTGTCAATTAGTGCTAATCATTATCTTAAGCAAGTCAACAAACACTAATACACAACCCTTAGTCAAAGGCATGGTCAAACCCCTAGTCAAACCCATTGACATCCATACCTTGCCTAGAACTTTTGCCACGTTATCCAAATTTCACCTAAACACTTCAAAATCTGCCAAAATAAAAGTTGTGCATCTTTTCATGGTACACAACTTTCATAATTGGCGGCATTTCAGATTTTGAGTGGAAAAGGGTGAAAAACGTGGTCAACGGCAGCAGTCACTGTTTTCAGGCGCCGAGAAAATCTGCAGATTGGCATGCTGTTTATGCAAAATCCTTTGATCAAAACATACATCGGCCTTTGTAAAAGTTGTAGAGGGTCAGGTGATCTCCAACTTTGCTATATATACCTTGGATCATTTCTGTTGCAAAATCGTGAGCTTCGGCCGGTCAAACAGAGCTAAACCGAAGTGCAACGGCGTCGCGAACGCGTGCCCGCGCACGACATCGCAGCGCCGCCACGTCGGCCTCGCCGCCGTACGACGGTACACGCACGCTGAGGCACAGGTGCGACTGCCGATCCGAAGCGAACGCTGTGGGCACTGTGCGCTCTCGCTGTGACACATACGGGCCCGCAGGTCGGTGCCACACGGCGCGCGCACACATTAGCCGGCCACTGGCGCACGTCGCCAACGGCCTTATCGGCCATACCGTGACCCGTCATTGATGCAGGCACACGGAAGCTTCCCTCTCCACTCGGCTGAGCCGCTATAAAACCCTACCCCTTTCTCCCTGCGCGGAAGCAGCACCACCGCCGTCCACCATTGTCGCGCCATCGGTGAACTTCCTCCTCCACTCACTCGCGCAGCTGCCTCCCACCTCTGAGTTTCTCTCTAGCACCCACTCGAGCTCACACGACCCCTAATGGCTTAGCTCTCCCCCACATTTTGCCGGAGACCGAGCCGAAGCGGCTCCGCCGCCGCTTGTTGACGGTCAATTTCCGTCAATCAAGAGCACTTGTTACACTTTGGTTTGAGCTTTGAATTATAACTAACCCGCCACTAGGCACACTAATGATGTAACAAGTCCACACTTGCATGTGGTTTTTGGAGTATGTTGTTTACGTAGGAATTAAGTACCTAAATGAGGACTTCTGGGAAGAGTTCATCAAGCACTTTATGAGAAGCTCACGAGCCCGGCACAAGTCAAGACACGAAGTGAACATGACTCCAAATGACTTGAGGACCAAAGCATGAAGCCGTGAAACTCCGAGGACCCGAACGGAAGATGCGGGAGTTTGCGCGCCAAGCACCCTTATCTAAACCGTGGGGAAAACGACATCAAGGACCCACATGGACTGCGGCAAATATTCAAGAAAGTGCGAGAAACATCGTGGAGGAAGATGGGCCAGAACCAGGCCGAAAAGGGCCTGGGCCGGCTGGCCCATGCCGACCGGCCTAGGGGGTTTCGGGCCCGGTTCGGCCTCCCCTTTGACCTACACGCTCCTCGGCTCATTTATACCCCTTGCCTCCGACGGCTGCCACATCCATTCATCAGAACTCGGCGAAACCTAGAAGTGAGCACCAGAGGGAGATGATGGTCGCGAGTCCTCGAAGTTGTCTAGGGGATGTCCTAGGCCAAGCCTAGCCGCCATGGTCGCCCTACGTGGTTGTGCCATGGTGGAGTTCCGGAGTTATTTGAGGTCATCAATGGTATGTACTCGGTGGTGTTGATCCAAACACATCTAATATTATGTGAGCAATTACAATCTTGTCATCCGATCTATTAAGCGATTCCATGTCTCCATCTTTACTTTCTACCTATCGTGAATGTGATTTGATTCTTAGTCTAATCCATGGTTAGGCTATATAGCATGCTCTTTGTAATCGTGGCGATTAGGTTTAGCATGTGGACCCTTCATGGTTTGTAGACACACTCGTGTTTGAGCGTGCCCGTGGATCCCCCACTTCATTCAGGGAGCATCGTGACAGGGTGATTTCCCCTGAAAGAGCGGATGTCTTCGGGAGGTAGGCCGGAGGTAGGAGTTTAAGGATGTTAGTAGATGAGATGCTCGATTCGTTGCTCTTTTGCCGGAGCTTCAACTAGAAGGCGCTAGGCCTAGCTACCCCTTCGGTGGAGCTTTAACTTAGCCGTTGTTCATGGATATGATCAACCTTGTGCTATCACTCATATGTATCAAGGTTTTCCTTTTTATATGCAATCAACGCTTCATATTAGGTTAGTTCGATAGATTAGGTAGAGATCCTTAGCGGTTTGCTTCCGATCCTTGGATTGACAAACCTTGGGGGACCCTCCTTGGTGAAAAAGGCACCAAGTCACCCGTAGGCTTGCGGTGAACTTCAACACGGTTTTGAACCGTCAACAAGCCCTTTTTCTGGCGCCGTTGCCGGGGATCGGCAACTCGAACCCTAGGGTGATCTACCCTTCTATTTGACTAACCCTAATTTTTATTATTGCATATACCCTTGTTTTCTTGTTTGTGTCTTTGAAAGTAAGTCAAAAGCTAGACATAATACGTTCGATGAGTTTTCTACATACACACCCCAACAAGATGATTGTCGTTGCAAACTTCGATCCGCAAGTGTAGGGACCGTATGGGACCCCTCTTCCCTTGAGTGTAAACCCAAGGTTCTTGTCAACCCAAGGAGCAAGGGGATTGCTAGCGTTCGATCTAAAGCTAATCTAGTCGATTAAGACAACCTTTAACTAGAGATTAATCTAAGAGCAAACTAATCTTAAAACAACGAGGTGTGTGAGGTGCACAAGATGTAAAGGACACTAGCCCATAGGGTCTAGGATACATGAACATGCAACCGCCAAGGAAGATAAAAACCAATCTAATCTATTGAAGGTGTGACCGTGCTTCACCCTTTTCCCTCCTCTCGTACTGTCACTACGCGAAGGTAATCATGGCAAAACAACGAACCATCACGGTATGTTGAAGGGATCAACGGGAGTAGTGAGATCTATACACCCGAAAAGCATGGTAGCTAGCCTTAAACATCAAAGCATCATCAACATGAAACCAATAGATTGAAACAATAAACGAGTCGGTAATTACATGGCATGATCCGTTACAACCCCATGGACAAATGAGAAATTTACCCCATCAAGACACTAAGCATGGCCTCGTTGATCATGGTAGATGCTTTTGACGGTGCGTCCTTCAACTCCGGGGGTGCCGTGGTAGCACCTCGACATCCTCCTTCACTTGTGGCTGCCTCCTTGGACTAGATGAATATTTCTCGCGAATGCTCTCCTCGAATCTCTTCCGATCCAACCTCTCTCTCTTGTGGTCGACCTCGGGGGTATTTATCTGTGTCTTTAACGAATGACAGCACTGGCATCCACTTAGGGTTGAAAGATCTTTGTGCACAAGAAACCGGGGGCCGAACCGGTGTGGGAATAAGCCAGGCCGGCCGGCCTGGGCCGCTCGACCTAGGCCCAACCCAGCCCGGTTCGGTCGCCCCTTCCTCCGAGTGGCCCGTCTTAACATTTTGGACCTTGGCCCCAATATTTGTGTCTTTTCAGCATCATCAACCCTTCGATAAATATAGGGGGTCTTCTCATATGAAATCTGATCTTTATGTCTCGGTCCTCGGAGATGTTTTGTCTTAGCACCTTGGTCCTTACCACCTTTGGGAGTGAATTTGCCTTGCACTTGAACATGAACGGAACTCCTCATTTACTCCTTTGAACTTGATGTGACTCCGTCCCTTTAGTCCATGTTTTCCTACAAAAACATCACACTTCCAAATGCACATACAAAGTTGAACTTGTTATATCATTAGTGTGCCTAGTGGCGGGTTAGTACCATAATGAGGTTCAAACCAAAGTGTAGCAAACATGTTTGGAGCACCAAAATTCACCGTCAACATCTGCCCCACACTTAGATCTTGCTCGTCCTCGAGCAAGTTTCTTGCAAAAGAACACTTGTCCATGGATTTGAAAGGTGTGTCATAAGTTCCTTCCTTACAAGTTAGTCAACCTTTCATCTTTAATTTAAGAAACATGAAAACAATAAACACTATATGAATCATGGGCGTTTAGGAAGTTACCCAATCAAGTCTTACCCCCACAACTCATACCTTTTTGCCGGAGGTCCTTGATCCAACCATACTCACTTTCTTTCTTTCGCCGGAGTGTTTTGAGCTTTTTCAAAAATAAAATTCCTGCAACAAGTATTAGACAAAATCTTCCTCCAAGTTCTCACATGTGACTCATTTAAAGTGGCTATCCTAAACAATTCATGAACTCTCATCTCCCACAAGTCTCTCATTCATATATAAGGTGGATCTATAGGTATGGCTAGTGATGTTAATATAAGTATTATTGAACTAAAGAAGTCCTCTAATAGTCGTTCTCCTTCCAAGCCACTGACCATGAGAATGAAACCATGTGAGGGGGTAACAAGGATTGAGAATATTTAGAATGTTGTACATGTGCAAAAGGGAAAAGAAAATATGACTCCAAGGCCCTAATGATGTCCTTGTTGTCGGATTGCACATGGTTGGAATATCGAAGATTCGTTCTCAACAACGTCACATCCTTTCTTTGCACTTCTCTCAATCTTCACTTGACTTATCATCCCTCCATATACCTTTCTTGCTTTGCCTTTGTATTTCTCCTTTTTCTCTTTTTCCTCTTTTCTATTTTTTATATACACATGCACATATTTTTTCTTCTTTTCTTCATATCTTGATCTCTTTCCAAAGCCTTTCGCTCGCCTCTTTGGCATGAAAATACAATCTGAAATTTAACCAAAACTTCGCCTAGAAACGGAACGAATCTTCAGACATCGGTTGTGTTCAAAGAATAAGATGAATAAAAAGATATTATGGGTTAGGTATGGATTCCGGTGATGCACGGAGCTTTCAATGTAAAAGTCTCGTTACCGAGCGTATGACGAGGCTAGCAATAAAAGATATAATGTCAAGGACACGATCATTGCTCGAAACTTGAACTTCCAAGAGTGAAAAATCCTAGCCAACTTTACCATGCCAACAACACTTATAGTGGAACGAATATATAAAGGCTTTGTATAGGATAAGCTTGTCTCTCAACTTGAAAAAAGAAGATGCTAACCTTTATTGCGCGGAGTTTTTCATGTAATTTTCAGAAATAAAAACCTCTAACTTTGTAATAATCGATATCGTAGCATAGCTAAACAAGGTTCTAGCTCAAAGTAAAGTATGAATGCTCTCACGGGCAAGAACCCACTAAGCACCATAGAAACTTTCGTGCTTATTGCTCATGATCGAATATAAAGATAAAAGATAGATAAACAAGTAAGCAAGAAAAATAAAACACACGAGACAATTTCAAGACACTTTTTTTATTGACTCAATGCTAACATTAACACACCATCGGGCTAAAAATTGAAAAACTTCAAACCAAACCAAACTACGAGCTAAACCAAACCAACCAAACTACTAGGGCAAAAAGTTTTAGGAACTAGCGCTAGTTCCTCCACCACTCTTAGACCATACGACGTCCTCATCGTAATTTTTACAAAAAGAACAAGAGGGGGAGAACGACCGCTAAACTCAGTGGAACTTTCCACAAGACGAGCACTACTTCTTCTTCAGACATAGAAGTTAAAGAGTGGTGCCCCAGAGGAAAACGGGCGTGAGCCGCCGCGCGGGGCCCCCAGGCCGATCGGACCGGGCCGACCGGCCTGCCCTGGCCCGCGGGTTGGCTCGGCCCAAATTTTGTGGTGCCCACTGTTTTTTCCATGTAACCCGTGCAGAAGAGTTGGCCCAGCAAAAATTCACGAAATACACTAAAAGAAATGAAATAATAAATAAAATATATACATGTGACATACCTTGTTTTTAGTCCTAGGCTTGACGCTCGGGTTCATCCTCCATTGTGAAAATGTCAACGCAGTGTAGGGCATGATGTCGGGTTCAATATAGACCTTTAGCCGTTGACCATTCACCACGTATTGGTCACCTCTTACATCCATGATAGTAACCGCTCCATTGGAGAACACCGAATGTACCACATAAGGTCCGTCCCATTTGCTTTGTAACTTCCCTTCTCCGAAAGTTTTGAACCTTGAATTATAGAGGAGGACCTTACCTCCTTCCTTGAACTCTTTTCCTTTAAGCCTTTTATCATACCACCTTTTGATCCTCTCTTTGTAAATGCTTGCACTATCATAAGCCTTCAACCTCATCTCTTCTAGCTCGCTAATTTGGATTCTTCTTTTTATCCTTGCAGCATCTAAGTCGAGGCTCATCTCCATTATTGCCCAATATGCCTTGTGCTCTAGCTCAACCGGAAGATGACAAGCCATGCCATATATAAATTGGTATGGAGTCATACCTATCGGTGTCTTGAACGCCGTCCGATATGCCCACAATGCTCCAACCAATTTCTTTGACCAATCTTTGCCTCCCTTCTCAATAGTCTTATTGAGGATGCTCTTTAGTTGCCTATTTGATGTTTCTGCTTGTCCATTGGTTTCTGGATGATAGGCCGTAGCAATTCTATGCTCGATTCCCAATTTGGACAAACACTTTCAAAAGATATTCCTGGTGAAATGTGTCCCTCCATCGCTTATCAAGATTCTCAGAACACCGTAGCGAGGAAAAATGACATTCTTAACCATTGTGACGGACTCCTTCGTTGATGCCTTACGACATGGCATAGTCTCCACCCACTTAGACACGTAATCAACCATGACAAGTATATGCTCGAATCCATGCGAGTTTGTAAATGCTCCCATGAAGTCGATTCCCCAAACATCAAATAAATCGATTTGCAAATTATAATTCAAGGGCATGGCATTCCTCTGAGAGGTGTTACCAGTTCTTTGGCATTCGGGGCCAGAGGCAACATACCTTTTAGCATCTTCATGCATTTCCGGCCAATAAAATCTGTTGGCCCATACCTTTGCTTGAGTTCGGAAATGCCCATAATGTCCTCTGTATTCTGCCGAGTGACACTTCCTTATTATTTCTCGCCTTTCTTCTCTTGGCACACACTGTATCACCCCGTGTTTTTATTTAGTGTCAATTAGTGCTAATCATTATCTTAAGCAAGTCAACAAACACTAATACACAACCCTTAGTCAAAGGCATGGTCAAACCCCTAGTCAAACCCATTGACATCCATACCTTGCCTAGAACTTTAGCCACGTTATCCAAATTTCACCTAAACACTTCAAAATCTACCAAAATAAAAGTTGTGCATCTTTTCATGGTACACAACTTTCATAATTGGCGGCATTTCAGATTTTGAGTGGAAAAGGGTGAAAAACGTGGTCAACGGCAGCAGTCACTGTTTTCAGGCGCCGAGAAAATCTGCAGATTGGCATGTTGTTTATGCAAAATCCTTTGATCAAAACATACATTGGCCTTTGTAAAAGTTGTAGAGGGTCAGGTGATCTCCAACTTTGCTATATATACCTTGGATCACTTCTGTTGCAAAATCGTGAGCTTCGGCCGGTCAAACAGAGCTAAACCGAAGTGCAACGGCGCCGCGAAGGTGCGCCCGCGCACGACGTCGCAGCGCCGCCACATCAGCCTCACCGTCGTACGATGGTACATGCTCACCGAGGCATAGGTGCGACCGTCGATCCGAAGTGAATGCTGTCGGCACTGTGTGCTCTCGCTGTGATGCTTACGGGCCCGCAGGTCGGTGCCACACGGCGCGCGCGCACACATCAGCCGGTCGCCTGCGCGTCCGCCATTGGCTCCCCACCGGCGCTCATCGCCAACGGCCTTGCCGGCCATACTGTGACCCGTCATTGATGCAGGCACGCGGAAGCTTCCCTCTCCACTCGGCCGAGCCACTATAAAACCCTCACCCTTTCTCCCTGCGCGGAAGCAGCACCACCGCCATCCGCCATTGTCGCGCCACCGGTGAACTTCCTCCTCCACTCACTCCCGCAGCTACCTCCCACCTCTGAGTTTCTCTCTAGCACCCACTCGAGCTCACACGACCCCTAATGGCTTAGCTCTCCCCCACATTTTGCCGGAGACCGAGCCGAAGCGGCTCCGCCGCCACTTGTTGACGGTCAATCACGATGCCCCCGAAATCACAAGATCAAGCTCTTCAACATCTTCGAAGTTTCTGTTCGCATCGATTTTTGCACAGTCTCATGGGAAGAACAATAGGGTATCTTTGGATATTTAGAAGTCCCACGAAGTTACGCTTCCCACGAGTCAAGAATCAAATCGATCGTAGGTTCCTACAAGCGGATATGGCCGAATCACCGATGATTGCGCGTCCTGAAAATTTCTGGACAGCAAGCAAAGCTGAATTGAAACAGCCATAACTCCCTCATTTGGACTCCGATTAAGATGGATGAGTACCCGTTGGAAATGTAATTTTATAAATTTTTCAATAGAATTATATTTTGGTATATGTTCTGTTATGTATACAGGGGGAAATCCAAAGAAGAGGCAGCTGCAATATGATGAGAACAAGATGGCGAAGGTGAGGACGACAACAACGAAGAGGAGCTTAGGGAATGCTTCCGCTAGACCACTCGTGAAGAAATTCAGAGGCTTGGAACAAAACAAAGACCCTTGGAGCATTGGCACATGAAGACACGAGTTGGCGGCATCCGACGCAAGGAGATGTTTGAAGAAGACCACAATGGACTACACACATAAGACAACATCCAATGGCGCAGATATTTTTGGGCTCTCACATGAAGGATCATGGAACTACATGAAGACATTTAAGACATGTGTGAAGCCCCGCAAATGAAGAAGAGGAGTGATCATACTCAAAGCAACCTTGATGATGTGTGGCACAAAGGGAAAAATTGAGAAAAGTCTACGCGAGCCACCTTTGATCATCAAGGATTGTCAGCTTTTAACTCTGGAGGATCAGTCATGATGAAAAACTCAAAGGCTAAGGTACACATTAATCTCTCAAGGTACTTTTGGATATGATATATTTCTTTTGATATATTTGTGTTCTTATCCAATAGTATGTTTTGATTCTATGCCTTACGCCTTTAATGATCATGTTGATAGGCTAGAATTTCTTGAGTATGATAAAGAGGCTATGTTGTGCTTGAACACCTTTGATTGATTTGCCCAATGAACCCATGCCTAATGAGAGTCTTAGCGCTGAGCAAGAAACTTATGCTACCTTTAATCACAACATGCTTTGTTCACCAAATTTAAATTGTGGTTATGATTGCATATGTTTGTTCCACACTTTGCGAATCTTGGACTTGCTTCGTGCTTGGTCAAGCTCGTGACCTTAAAAGAGCGTGTGTCGAGAGAAAACCCAAGTTTCACTAACCAATCAGGTCATTAAACCTTAATAAAGAGAAGATAAGCCATGCCCTAAAGAAATTGCAAGCTCGTGCATCGCCTCCCCCGAAGCAAAGGAGGAGAAGGTGACGATGATGCAAGGAAACGATCGGGCAAGCCTCTCATCAAGTAAAATGATCGTGTCAAACATGGAGAGTGGATCAAAGCTGCATGGACATCTTCAAATCTTACATGTAGAACCATGGCTTAGCGACCACGAAAAGGTACGTAAGAAAGTCAAGCTCTATGACTTTAAATGAAGCGCTTTGCGGGAGGCAACCCATTTTCTTTTGTTTATGTTTATATATATATATATATATATATATATATATATAATATGACCGTCTACATTGTTTGTGACCTTAAACTGAACCATCAAGTAACATTGTACCATTGCTCTAATAAATACCACAACACCATGTTGTTTGATTTAAATGCTATTGAGGGAGCACTTTGTTCTTGATCTTGGAAAACTTGTAGACCTTTTTGTGTGCCTATTAGTGTTTAGGTTCGTTTTCTTTTGTGTCTTTTTAGTGAGAAATATGAAGTTGGCACCATCCTTTAACTCTAAGCTTGTGGCTAGTTAATTTAGGCTAACTCTTACATTTGTTTTAGACAACCACCATATCATGTCATTTTGTTCACCCATGTCATATTGCATTGCATGTTTTGTGTTGATCTAACTTTTTGTCCAACCAACCTAAGCCTACCCATAGCCCCCACCAAAAACCGTAGCCAACAAGGGTAGGGTTGACTTGTGGCCAAGCCCACCTCTATCCCTTATTCTAACTAAAAACTTTGACTAGCCCTCCTACGAGAAAATCTTCCACACCTTTAGCCTTCCTAAAAACCATAGGTTTGTTTTCCATAAAAAGACTTTCGACACCACCTTAGATAGAATTTCTAAACTTGACTCCCTCTCTTCAAAATTCTTATTTGAGCCAAAAATATAGGATACCCATAACCTACCCTTAAAACCTTGTTAGTTTGGTTGTTTGATCTTTTCAACCCTTGCTAACATTTGCTTGTGCTAACTCTTTGCATTTGCATTTTGTATCCCACTCATTATCATCTTCCGCTTTATGATAGCTTGGTCTTTTTGTGAAAATTTATGATGAATGCTTTCATATCTATGTTAATGCTTGTCGACATGCGTTACTCCTTTTTGCAATCTTGTTTAAACATGGTGTTTAGACATGATTGGAGACCGCCATCATTCAGTTTTGCATACCTTGCTATCTTGTTGCATTGGTTGGCTTATAAACTTTGCAATGCGTCCTACTTATCTTACAGTATAAGGAATTGTTAATCTTGGAATAAGCATGGTGTTTTGACCTTGGTTAATAAATCTTTATGGCAAGGGAGAAGTTTGGAAACCACTTTGTAAGCATGGAGCTTAGAATTTGGTGTAAACATTGTTTTGTCTTTATACCATCCTATCATTTGCATACACCCTTGCACACACGTACACCCCCTAGGTTTTTAACTTTTCACTAGATTAACTATGCCACAAGTTAAGATCTTAGGGGATGTCTTTGGTTTGTCGGCATAGAGTGAGTATTCCCGACAGTCACCTCGGGGGTACTTTGTGCTTTAAAATTGTTTTGCAGGCATTGTGAATCACTCCCATAAATTCGATTGGGACGGAGGCTTGTGACAAAGGGTGAACGTTGGAGGACAATCAAGATAAAGTGAAATGTATGACGATCCACACATGACGGTAGGACTTCAAGATGGTTCATCATCTTCCATGCCTAGCAACATGCTAAGCATGGGGGAGGATTTGGCGGACATGAGAAGACCGCATGGAGCAAGGATCATGGTTCTTCTTCCATGTTAAGCACAATGCTTAAGCATGGGGGAGGCCATGCTACACTTTAAGTATCAAAGGACGGTAACAAATCCTCAACCCTCTTTTTGTCCTCGTCTTTCTATATGCCTGCACATATTTATGCCTTCAACAACTTTAGATGCAACCTTTGTATATCTCTCTATAGAATAACATGGCTGCTAGGAGTACAACCTAGATTTGTTTTGTTTTCAATAATAATCACCGTTACCTTGTGCTCAACATGATGATATCGCGTATGATCTTGCTTATGGATATATGATGATCGTTGCCACCTTGATCATTCTTGTGCTTGGTTTTTATATGATTAAGCTAGTGCTCTCTCTTTTAATATGAATCTGAAATTTATTTAATGCTAGCCTAATCTTTTGTGGAGGTTATGATAACTTAAGTCCCATCGTTCTTTTTCGTTGCTCTCAACTTTGAATGAATCAAAGAACCTTTTTATTCTCAAAAAGTTATGCTAACCTTGTCATGAGTACCGCTTGCATTTTGCTCTACCCATCCAAAGCCCAAACTTACTTGAGTGCAAAACATTAGTATATACAAGATTTATTTTTGGGTGCATTGATTCAAGACTTGATTTCTCTGGATCGAGACTAAGAAGCTGGTCATTCCGTTTTTGCGTATCTATCTTTATGCTAGCCTTTTCTATCCATGCATTGTGAGTTTCCACATCGAGAATTTTGCAAACCTCGCCGGATATCCAACCACAAAACCCAAATATATCTTTTTTGTGTTCACCTTCTTGACCACAACCCAATATATGAGTATGGATGAATATTTTGAGGAAGATTACAAGGAAGGTGCTTCAAGTGAGTAAGGGAGACTTCCAAAAGGATCCCTAGAAGATTTTTCGAGTATCTCCCTCTAAGAAAATATGAGAGCTTCAATTCCCACCTTGGCACATTTATCACCTCTTTTGCCCGAGGATGAGCAAACGTTTAAGCATGGGGGGGGGGGTTGCCAAGGAAGTGCTAGTATAGTCTAGAGTTCAAGGGGAGCAAATAAAAAAAGAAAAAAGAAAGAGAAAAAGTATGATGAAAGAAAAAAATGAATGAAAAAAATGATAAAGAAGAAAAAGTATGAACAGAAAAAGAAAGAAAGAAGAAGAAGAAAAAATAATAAAATAAAGCTCCCCGGTTCTCTAGCTATGTTTAGTGCTTTTTGAGTTTTCAAGAGGATTCAAGATCAAGACCCATACTCATCTTTCCAACCATGTACAATCTGATAACGAGGACCTCGTTTGTGCCTCAGGATCACTCTTTGCCATTTGCACATGTCCACCTATCTCAAAGTGTGTGTATTTTTCTCTCCCCCTCCTTGTAATATTATTTTTCCAATGACCTTTTTGACGAGTCTCGGTAAGTCCATGAGAAGCTTGTGTTGTTTTGATAATATCTCGACTATAATATCTTGGTAGGACTAAACTTTCCCATAGCTCCATATAAAGCCTTCCACCAAATATTTAAGAAAGGAAAGGAGTAGAACAAGTAGGCTTGAGAGACAAGATGAGATGAGAGTTCATGAGCAAGATGCAAGGAGGTTTATTATTGATCTTGGTAAAGCAATTTTTCTTCATCCCACTCTTTATTTTCAAAATTTCTGAGATTTGTTTAAAATTTGAGAGCATGATCAATCACTTGTGGAAAGAGCTTAAATGATATCTACCCTCCATAGAGATGAAATCTAGTTAACTTATGGAACTATAACAAATATAAACTTGGAGAGCATTATGTTTTCTCATATATGAACAAGTGCAGGGTATGAACATTGAAGGGCAATACTTATATTCATTAGAGGCTTACTCGAGGACGAGCAAGGTTTAAGAATGGGGGTATGTTGATGGTCAATTTCCGTCAACCAAGAGCACTTGTTACATTTTGGTTTGAGCTTTGAATTATAACTAACCCACCACTAGGCACACTAATGATGTGACAAGTTCACACTTGCATGTGGTTTTTGGAGTATGTTGTTTACGTAGGAATTAAGTACCTAAATGAGGACTTCCCGGAAGAGTTCATCAAGCACTTTATGAGAAGCTCACGAGCCTGGCACAAGTCAAGACACGAAGTGAACATGACTCCGAATGACCCGAGGACCAAAGCTTGAAGCCGTGAAACTCCGAGGACCCGAACGGAAGATACGAGAGTTTGCGCGCCAAGCACCCTTATCTAAACCGCGGGGAAAACGACATCAAGGACCCACATGGACTTTGGCAAATACTCAAGAAACTGCGAGAAGCATCATGGAGGAAGATGGGCCCGAACCGGGCCGAAAAGGGCCTGGGCCGGCTGGTCCATGCCGACCGGCCTAGGGAGTTTCGGGCCCGGTTTGGCCTCCCCTTTGACCTACACGCTCCTCGGCTCATTTATACCCCCTGCCTCCGACGGCTGCCACATCCATTCATCAGAACTCGGCGAAACCTAGAAGTGAGCACCAAAGGGAGACGACGGCCGCGAGTCCTCGAAGTTGTCTAGGGGATGGCCTAGGCCAACCCTAGCCGCCATGGCCACCCTGTGTGGTTGTGCCATGGTGGAGTTTCGAAGCTAGTTGAGATCATCAATGGTATGTACTCGGTGGTGATGATCCAAACACATCTATTATTATGTGAGCAATTACAATCTTGTCATCCGATCTATTAAGCGATTCCATGTCTCCGTCTTTATTTTCTACCTATCGTGAATGTGATTCGATCCTTAGTCTAATCCATGGTTAGGCTATATAGCATGCTCTTTGTAATCGTGGCGATTAGGTTTAGCATGTGGACCCTTCATGGTTCGTAGACACGCTCGTGTTTGAGCGTGCCCGTGGATCCCCCGCTTCATTAAGGGAGCATCATGACAGGGTGATTTCCCCCGAAAGAGTGGATGTCTTCGGGAGGTAGGCCGGAGGTAGGAGTTTAAGGATGCTAGTAGATGAGATGCTCGATTCATTGCTCTTTTGTCGGATCTTCAACTAGAAGGCGCTAGGCCTAGCTACCCCTTCGGTGGAGCTTTAACTTAGCCGTTGTTCATGGATATGATCAACCTTGTGCTATCACTCATATGTATCAAGGTTTTCCTTTTTATATGCAATCAATGCTTCATATTAGGTTAGTTCAATAGATTAGGTAGAGATCCTTAGCGGTTTGCTTCCGATCCTTGGATTGACAAACCTTGGGGGACCCTCCTTGGTGAAAAGGCACCAAGTCACCCATAGGCTTGCGGTGAACTTCAACACGGTTTTGAACTGTCAACACCGCTGTCTCGTCGCCGGCCATCATCGGAGGCATCTCCGACCTCAGCTCTACCACCAATCGAGCCACGGTGAGCATACACGCCGCCCCGTGCCATTTGTTGTCCAAGTCCGGCCGGCTATTGCCGCCGGCGAGCTCGCCCTATGCCGGAAGGGCATAGTTGTGAAGATCAAACTCTTTGCAGGGGCCGTTGTGCAAACTAAGGGCATATCTGTGAGAGTTTTAATTTGTCTAGGGTCTGTGGTGAAAATAGATTCTTAAGTTTGTCTCCCTTTGGTCCTGTGCCTTGGAAAAATCATATAAAATTGTAGAAAAATCAGAAAGATGCTAAACAAATTTTGTTGGTTTCCATATGAACAGACCTACATCTTTTAGGATGCTTGTATATACTTTTGATGAGTAGTTTTTGAATTAAAATTCAAACTCAGTTTGAATGTGTTTGTTCATAACTTGAAATGTACTCCTGTGCTGAACTTGATCTTTGGATATGTTGTTAGTCATGACTAGTATAGGCTAGATCTAAGTTTTTTCACAAAGTTAGTGAGTGAATCTTTAGTTATGATTTATTTTATATTTATGCTAGATCTGTGTAAATGATTTTTGCAGCTTCGTGTAAATACTTTCTGTGGCTTAACTTGTGGCTATAATCTTGTTAGGTTTACATGTACCTCTGGTGATTTATCACACTTTTATGAATTGTCTATTTATATGTTTCTAAGTTATGCTTGTGCATAGGGTTAATTTCATAGTTCATATTCTGATGATCCAGTGATGCTCATCTTTGGATTAGATGATGTTTGTGCCATGTTAGTGCTGTAGGAGAAAGTTGGGCTACAATTTAGTTATATATGTCTCTGTATAAATTCTTTGTGCATAGCTAGGTTGAAAATGGTTATTTTGTGTAGCTTGATAGAAATAGTTTCTGGAGCTAATTTTTGGTGTGTAGCCTAGTTATATTCCAGAGAGGCTCTGTGTAAAATTTGAGCTCCAGTGCATGAGTAGTTTTCCCTGTAATAATAGTTCTTGCTTTTGCTAGTTGTAACTTGTCGTATTTTTCATGCTTAGGATATGGCTCGGTTTGTTGTGAATTTTTGGCAGTAGTTCTGTTGTTGCATTGTGTGTAGGAAATGAAGAAATCACTCTTTTAGAGACTTGTGGGTGTTTCACCCTAAGTCCCTCCCCCTTGTAATTCACCTTTCACCCACTTGGTTGTTTTGTGAAGAAAGATAATTGTAAGTAAATAAATGTGCACACAATCACCATTAAAATAAATATTAATATTAATAAATGGTTGCTTACATTTCTCTTTATAGAAGAGTATGGTGAATATATTTCTTTCCTAGGTGAATGTGGTCAACTTTGCACCCTATGCTTGTCATGTGATGTTTGTGTTTAATTAATTTGCATTCACCAACTAATTCCTGCATTTGCATCCTTCATGTAGAAGTCCCCGACGGTAGCTACACGCTCATGTCGGCAGACGAGGACGAGGGAACAGGAGGAGATGTGCACTTCGTGACCGTAGAGCAAGACCTGGACCAAAGTTTGGAAGTTTGTCTGACTACTTGTGCTGCCGAAGGCAAGCCCCGGTTCATCATTAACCTATGTTTTTCTTTTTAAGCTTCTGAATTTATCTTTGATTATATATGTGCATTTACGTTCAGGAGTTGAATTGAAACCCTAGTTGCATGATCCCTAAGTACCTATGATCTTTTACTAGTATGCTAGGTCGCTAGTTGCTATGCACTAAGGACCCGGTACAAGTCGAGTGATGTACTTCGCTCGCGTGAATAGGTTCTTATGTTGGAATCATAAGTTTTGATAAATTGGATTGCTCACGTGGTAAGAGCATGGGATTCTGGGCTCTGGTCCAGTGGTTAAGAGATTAAGCGTTTGAATGTACTAAACATTTGTTGGAAATGGGTACGGTAGCCTAGTACCTAAATGATATGGTGCGGGAACTTTAGGCTACTAATCTTGGGTTGCGGGCCCAGTCTTGCAAACTGTGGTGCATGTGTGAGTCTGGATGCTAGTGTGAGGCGGACTAGATAGCCTTGTACCTAGGACTGTGGCATCAGATCCCAATCCGAGGAATGACGGGAACCGCCTGGTTGGTGTACTCGTGTGAGTGCATTCTCCCGTATGTTTAGGTCCACCTTGCAAGGTTATTAATCGATCGATCGTCGGCCTCTCACCGTTATCTGAGAGTGCTTAATCATCTGGCCATCGTGATCCCTTTATGATGAAATATGGATAAACTTGATGTTTGATTAAGTTATTTTGCACAACTCATGCTTGCAATAGTTGCTTATCTAGTAATGAATTAATCTACTAGAACTTGAGCTAAAATATTCAAAGTAAGGATTAACTCCTTAGTAGCTTTTTGGCAAAACCAACCCACTAGCCAAAAGCCTTGCATGATTAGAGGATAAGTCTTTTATTTTAAGACGGGTAAGCCTTGCTGAGTATTAGTATACTCAGCCTTGCTATATATGTTGTTTTCAGGTGATAATGTTTGGCCTGGAGAAATCCCACCCGGCTGGGAGCTGGAATGGGTGGATGACGAAGAGTGACGGCGTCATGGGTGGCCTCCCATGATGCCACTGTATCATTTAGTATTTCCACTGTCTTTTTAAACTCTGAACTATTTACTTTCATGTCAAGAACAATGGTTTGTAATAATTGACCCTACGGGGAAGATTGAATTTAATTTATAAGGTACTCTGGACTCTCCTTCGTGGGAGTTTTAATGTATGCGTGTTCGATCCTCTGTGTGTTGTACAAGTGATTTACCGGGCTTTGACCCGGCAACACTCAACGTGATGGTTCTTTATTATCACTTAATGACCAAATGGAGTGGTTTAGATGATAGTACAAAATTATCTCGGATGGGGTTGTCACAGTGGCCTTCCTGCACATCTGGGGCCATGGTCGGGGGTTTGGCTGTGCGCTTGAAATGCTTTGCGCTTGAAATGCTTCTTCCATTCACTTGGCTTGACTTGGCGAAGTCGATGTTTGAGGTAGTTCTGGCTTCCCTGTGTACTTCTTCTAATTTTTCCGGGATTAGCTCCTCTTTCTTGTCTTCCGGGGCCGCTTATTTTAAAATTCCAGCAAGTGTTCTCACATTTGAATCACATTCTAGCTTCCCCGAAAGTCGTGTTTCCCAATCCCTTCGCATGGCCGCCGCCTTGCTGATTTTTTTGTAAAAGTTGAGCGGCTTCCGTGAGTGTTTTCTCCATGAGATCCCCTCCTGCACACATTTGAACATGTTTTGCACAACTATGGGTTAGGGAAAAGAAAAATGTATGCAAAAGTACGTCATCAGAGAATCTGAGTCTTGGTCCTTGTTCAATCAACTTGTTGAATCTATTCCACGCTTGATCTATCCCTTCTTCTTCTCCTTGCGTGAAGGTGATCACTTGCCTCCTTAGATGTTGGACTTTACTTATCGGGAAGAATTTCTCACAAAACTTCCTTGTCAATTGGTTCCAATTCCCTCCAACTTCGAAGGACACGAATTAGTACCACATCTTTGCCTCACCGACAAGTGAGTAGGGGAAGAGATTCCACTTGAACCATTCGTCGGGGACTCCTTCTTGTCGTACCGTATTGCACAATGTCGTGAAGTGCTTGATGTGTCTATACGGGTTGTCCGCCTCTATCCCTTCGAAAGGATTAGCTGCCGCCATCTCGATGATCCGCGCCTTGATCTCATACTTCGTCGCTTCGAGCTTCAAATCGGACTCTTGTACCTTGATGTCTTCACATTGGGGGCTAGAGTAATCCCTTAATGATTTCTCTGGGTCTTCTAAAGGACGGTGGGCAAACACCATCTAGACAACAAAAACAAAAACAAAACAAAAGGGGGGGTTTCTAGGAAACAAAGGTTAGATGTTAGTAATAAAAAAAATTAACACAAAATCAAACATAGCAAACTGGCTTGCTCCCCGGCAATGGTGCCAGAAAAAGGGGCTTGTTGACGGTTGATTGTCGTTGCGAACTTCGATCCGCAAGCGTACAGACCGTATGGGACCCTTCTTCCCTTTAGTGTAAACCCAAGGTTCTTGTCAACCCAAGTAGCAAGGGGATTGCTAGCGTTCGATCTAAAGCTAATCTAGTCGATTAAGACAACCATTAACTAGAGATTAATCTAAGAGCAAACTAATCTTAAAACAAAGAGGTGTGTGAGGTGCACATGATGTAAAGGACACTTGCCCATAGGGTCTAGGATACATGAACATGCAACCGCCAAGGAAGATAAAAACCAATCTAATCTATTGAAGGTGTGACCGCGGCTTCACCCTTTTCCCTCCTCTCGTACTGTCACTACACGAAGGTAATCATGGCAAAACAACGATCGATCACGGCATGTTGAAGGGATCAACGGGAGTAGTGAGATCTATACACCCGAAAAGCATGGTAGCTAGCCTTAAACATCAAAGCATCATCAACATGAAACCAATAGATTGAAACCATAAATGAGTCGGCGATTACATGACATGATCCGTTACAACCCCATGGACAAATGAGAAGTTTACCCCATCAAGACGCTAAGCATGGCGTCGTTGATCATGGTAGATGCTTCTGGCAGTGCGTCCTTCAACTCTGGGGGCGCTGTGGCAGCACCTCGATGTCCTCCTTCGCTTGTGGCCGCCTCCTTAGACTAGATGAATATTTCTCGCGAATGCTCTCCTTGAATCTCTTCCGATCCAACCTCTCTCTCTTGTGGTCGACCTCGGGCGGCATCAACTTAGGGTTGAAAGATCTTCATGCATGTTGACGGCTGTTAAGTGCCTACTTTAGCCGTCAATATACTCATGAATAAAGGAGCATAAGGCATTTCTTACACATATTTAGCTAAGAATAATGTAGTTCCACTTGTCCTTGGAGATTATTTGATTGCAGGAAAATAAGCAGGAAAAGAGTGACAAACTCACCTTCTATGGTCCATGCCACATCACCTCATCCTAGGTGGGCTGCCAACAAGGATGCCATGCATGCACACCTGCCAACTAGGGAGTCATGCATGCATGCCATGCAAGCAATCCAAGTGAAGCAACCCCTGACGAATCAGAGTGTGACACGTGGATGTCACATGGATCCATGGGCCCACAAAGGCATGCAAATCATGCCAAAATAGGGTGGACACCGGGAACCGACCTAAGGACCCACAGGACAGCCTCCAGGAGGAAGCACACCCCGAGTGGGGCCCACAGGGGGTCGGCCGACCCCATAGGTCGGCCGAACCGACCTTGTGGCCGCCACTCAGGGGCTTCCACGTGTGTTTCCCTATTGGTCCTAGGCGCCATTCCCGAGGTGTTTGCATCCATTCCTCGCCGGTGCTCGGGCCTATAAATAGAAGGAGAGGGGGCTCACTTATGAGACATCCACACTTGCAACACCTCTCTCACTTTTAGTCTCAAGGATAGGAGGTAGGCTAGAGTAGTTCTAATTCAGGTTCCAAGTCTACTTTGGGATCTAGGTATGAGTTCTCTTGTATCTTATTTCATTTGTATGACTTTGATCTACTTCAGTTATTTATCTATTTCATATAAAGTTGTATTAGTATACATGAGTGATTTGTTCATGTGTTCTTCACCTGTTCATCATTCAGAGGCTCCTGTTCTTGATGAACAAGGCCTTTCGATCCACTTGACGGGTGACTTTCACATGTTTCTGTTGTTTGTTCATAAGTTAGAGGCTCGTGTTCTTCACAAACACGACCCTTTGATCCAGTTGAACAGACATAGGAAAACACGAATACGTTTGTGTACCTAACCTAGTTTGATCTAATTAGATGACATGACTACGTTGTATGAAGTCTGTGCTTAAGCTACGGTACTCGGTGTAATTGGTTGGTTTATCTGGTGGCTTGACCTGGGTCACAATAGCCCGGGCCGGTCAATTCCGGCTAACAACATAAGCATGGTGTTTGGGTTGCGTAGCTACCTTACTTATGAGCTTATCCCACGATTTGTCTTGGGGTAGGCCGCGGTAGTGACAGCCGTTGGTCCCTCTGAAATCCCCCACGTTCGGATAAGCTATAGGAGTCTAAAATCTAACAACCGGAGTTGTGCAGAAGCAACGCGGGAGGTTAGCTCCCCGTGGTACCTGGGTGCTTAAGTCAATTTTCTTCAATGCTAGTGTATCTAACTCGTTCCTACCAGCTTTATGTGTATAGTACATAAGAACCTAGAACTAACTCGTATGTTGCCTCCTATGCCTAGGACCCCTTAGAGAGAGAGTGAGTGTGTGTGTGATCACACTACCCCCATTATCATATTTTACCCCTGCACTTGAGTGTCTGATTTATTTCCGTCTATGATCTATACTCATTGCAATAGAGTTGATCTTATCATTACACCAATGCCTTCCTTGGATTCGATACCCTTTGGAGTACTCCTTTGGGGAAATGCTACAATGGTACTTCCGTGCGCTTGCAGACTCCTGTAAATTTAAGAATTACCAACCAGCATTTCTGGCGCTGTTACCAGGATGGGTTCCAAACCTGTTCTTAGGTGATTGTGTTAAGAAATGTCAACAAACATTTCTGGTGCTGTTGCCGGGGAAGGCTTAAGGATGACATATCAACACTTTGCATATATTTATAATCATGATAGGAATAAAATAGTTCTCAATGCAGGCTAACTTGGATTGTCTTCTTTGTCTATAGATGATGAAGACAGGTAGTGCATGACTGGTTTTGACTTATCGCCGAATTTTACTGAAGATCCTGAGTCACTCATAAGGAAGGCACGAACTCATTTCGGCTCTCCTTTGCGTGAACGTTCGGAAGTCGATCCAGCTTCCTTTGTGCCATCCGCATCAACTTCCATGGCCAACCCTGTCAAGAAGACTCTTTGCGAGTACTCCGCTCCCTCTGCTGATCAGGTGCCGACAGGCCCTGTGATCAACACTGGGAATGGAAACTTCGAGATCAAGACTGGCCTAATTATGATGGTCAGGCTAGCCCATTCTGTTGCAAGCCTAATGAAGATGCGAGCGCCCACCTGCAGCAGTTCCTGGAACTGTGCAGTACCTTCACTATACGAGGAGTGGAGGAAGATGCTATTCGTCTACGACTGTTTCCCTTCTCACTCCTGGGAAAGGCGAAGCATTGGTTCTATGCTAATCGTGCAGAAATTAACACTTGGGCAAAGTGCTCCGCAGCATTCCTCGCGAAGTTCTTTCCGTTGGGCAAGACCAATGCCCTTCGGGGGCGAATTTCAAGTTTCCAGCAAGCAGCAAATGAGACTATCCCAGAACCTTGGGAGAGACTCCAGGAGTACATCCTGGCTTGTCCTCATCATGGGATGGACAACTGGCTTATTCTTCAGAGTTTCTACAATGGGCTGACTCCGATAGCCCGAGGCCATATTGATGCTGCAGCTGGAGGGGCCTTCTTTTCTCTTACTATTACTGAAGCTACTACACTGTTTGACAAGATGGTTACTGTTCGCACCCAAAATTGGCACCAATGCCGACCAGGCTGGTCGCCACCGGTCAGACCGGTTCCCAGGAACGGTCCGACCGGTGACACCCTGTAGCTGGTCCGGCAAGGGGCCGCACCGGTCTGACCGGTGCGCCTGACCGGTCTAACCGGTGGACTCCGAGTCTGAGTAGAATTGAGGAATCCTGGTGTTTTCTGACTTGTAAAGGATTTCCTTGCGGGGCAAGACCTCCCCACCCTGTAAATATAAAGGGCCATGGCCGATTGGGAGCGATCATCCAATCGATCAATACTTTTTACTACTTTTTATCTCAAACCCTAGCTTTTCCAACCCTCTTGCTTTCCTCCTTCGTCTCTACGGCAGTTGAGGACGTTCTAAGTGGCCTGCCGACCTTAGAACAACCCTAGGCGCATCAACTCCGACGGGGTCCCTCCCGAGGCGGTGCTCGTAGGTTTTCGCGGCGCCCCTGTCGACACCGGTCAGACCGGTGCCCCTGACCGGTCAGACCAGTCCGGGCAGAAGCTCCAGCGAGTGCACGTTTTCGACTCTCACGTGATCTAGCGCGTTCGTGTGTTGACCAGCAAAAGCGTCAACATATTTTGGCGACTCCGCTGGGGACGAAAGATCAGGTTTCTAAAACCGTTCGATTTGACCCTAGCCCGATGGGATCTCGCTACGACCTCGACATGGAGAATATCGTCACAGCTTCGTTTGAAGATCTACCTTCAGAGGAGTAGCAGAAGTTCAAGATGCTCCAAGAGTACATGCAGACTCAATTCTTAGCGGGCGTCAAGAAGGATCGTCATGGCAAGGTGGCAAGACTGAAGGACTTTGAGCTACCGGCGATCAAGCTAAACGACAAGACCGTTGAGGTACTACCCACTGTAAGTAAACCTCAGACACCTCCCATTAATCCTGTAGATAAGCGTAAAAATACTGTTGAGAATGATGGGTTGCTTGCTTCTTATATTGCTCGTTTAGAACGTTTAGAGGATCTTGAAAAAGATCGTAATTTTGCTTATGATAATAATAATGTTAATTCTAGCAAGAATCCTCTGAATACTTCTAGTGGGGCAGCACATTCTAGTGTGGCACCTATGTCTAATATTAATCATGGATACATTTATGGGATGCCATCAGATTCCACCATTGGTCAAACCCCGCCGGTTCAATCGACATGGCCAAATATGGCCTCATCGGTCAGACCGATGCAGGGCACCGGTCAGACCGGTCTGACCAATGCACTGGAGCTGATTCCTGAGCAGCCTCCACCGCTTTCTTTTGTGCCTAGTCCGGTTTGTCCTGCTTTTTCAAATACTATGAATAGATCTGGACCACATTATAGCACAAATGTTAGCACATCGGTTCCGTCAAATATTATTCCTGATCCCTACTTGAATAAAATGAACATAGAAAATTTAGGTACATCACAGCCAAATAGTCCTCCTCAATGGGCTGAATTTAATAAATTTAAGGACGATTTGGTTAATGTCATGAAAACCAAACTTGGTGTTGATATTGGTAGTACAAATGTGTATCAAAAACCATATGATGCTGAGTTTGATAGATTTGCTCTCCCACGTGGTTGGCATATGCCGGATTTTATTAAATTTAGTGGTGATGATGACCGAACTACATGGGAGCACATTAGTCAATATACAGCTCAACTGGGTGAAGCGGGTGCTTATAATGCTTTGAAAGTGCGCTTGTTTTCTTTATCTTTAACTGGCACCGCTTTTGCTTGGTTTTCATCGCTTGCTCCCGGTTCTATTATATCTTGGGATATGTTAGAACGTAAATTTAATGATCACTTTTATAGTAGGAGCGTGCAACTAAAATTGACAGATTTAACATCGGTTAGGCAAGTGAGAGATGAAAACGTCTCCTCTTACATTAAAAGGTTTAAAGAAACTAAGAACCATTGCTTTAATTTGTCAATCACTGATATGGATCTTGCAGATATTTGCTTAAAGGGTTTAAGATCCTCCATTAGAGATAAGATAGAGGGTTCCGATTTTCTATCGGTTGCACAAGTTCAAATTAGAGCTTTAGTTGTTGAAAACCGATTGAATAAAGAAAAAGATAACTCTAAGTCACGTCGTTCAAATGTGCATCATATTGACTATGATTCTGATAGCTCGAGCGATAGTGATAAAGATGTTTATGCTGCTGAATTTGTTTGGCCCGCTAAAGAAAAATCTTACTCTTGCTCATCTCTTAAGCCGGCTACTAAAGGTCAGCAAGAAGAAGTTAAATTTACTTTTGATGTTTCTAAATGTGATCGTATATTTGATGAATTGCTTAAATCTGGAAACATTAAATTGACTCATGCTATACCTCCGCTTGATGAGTTGAAAAGGCGTGCATATTGTAAATATCATAATTCATATTCTCATGCTACTAACGATTGCAATGTGTTTCGTCGTCAGGTTCAATTGGCCATAAATGAAGGTCGTTTGACGTTCCATGAGATGCAAGTGGATAAAGCTCCTTTTCCAGTCAACACTATGGATTTGCAGCAGGCCAAGGTATTGGTTCGGCCGTCTCAAGCTGAAACAACTAAGGGCAAGAATGTGGTCGTCGGGGAAGCTAAGCCCGACTTGAGAGGAAAAGAGCTTGTGCGTGAAGTTGCTTACGAGAAGACTCCTGACGGCAAAGAGACTTTCAAGGTTACTGTGAGAGCCTCTGGACATGGGGGGCAAGGGTCGTCCACACCCGCCGATCAACGACCGTCTGAGCCTGTCCAGGCCAGACCGGTCCGACCGGTGGCCGTGACCGGTCAGACCGGTGCGCCCCAGGAGCGTCCGAGGATGATCAAGCCAAGTCGTCTGGAGATCGGGAATTGGAAGCTTAATGTGGCAAAAAATCAGGGGAGTGGTCCTAAGCCTAAGGTCACTTTCGTCATGCTATTTGACAAGTATTCCAAGCAAAAGACCGTTACAAGTGATCGGCCATTAAAAAAAGGATGAGGTCACCTACATATCAAGAGGGGTCGTCTTCGCCCCCAAGGGCTGCTATAAGATACAAGGGTGAATCATCTCAGCCAAGGCAACACTTTGCTCCATCTTGGACGCCATCAAGTTCACATCCGCCGCGCCCAATTTATGATGATAATGGAGTTATGTGGGTGCCATATCAACAAGCATTCCATCCTGGATGGGCAGAGCCAAGAAGACCAGCCTTGGACAGGATCTCCAGACCTATGCAAGACCGTTGGGCACCTCGCCATCCCGGTCACGGTCAGCCACCGGTCAGACCGATCCAGGGCACCGGTCCGACCGGTACATCTCGACAAGCTGCGCCGACCCTCGTGAAGCAAGTCTACAAGGTAAAACAGAGAGATGAGGTGTAGAAGATGGACATTGACTCAGAGAGGACTACAAATCAAGACATTATTCAGATTGGGTCGATGAAAGTTCCTATTGAGAAAGATGGCAAAAGACCGATTGTTTCGAACGATAAGGTTGTGACGTCTTCTCCTGGAATTTCTGTTGCTGCTAATGACCATGAGGCTAGTGGAAGCGGCTCCAACTCCAAGTACTTCTTGCCAAGGTGGTGTCCTCCCGGTTTGACGTGCACGCAAAGGAGGAAGCTTCAACGTTTG
This sequence comes from Cenchrus fungigraminus, assembly GCA_036936925.1. Classification (NCBI taxonomy): domain Eukaryota; kingdom Viridiplantae; phylum Streptophyta; class Magnoliopsida; order Poales; family Poaceae; genus Cenchrus; species Cenchrus fungigraminus. The sequence goes on along the minus strand of CM072769.1, from coordinate 54,990,441 downwards.
AGGTTTCGGGAGAACAAGGAAAAGGAGATGGAGAAGCAGAGGGACGAAATTTTCAACCAGTACAGGCCTATGGTACCTCAAGGGAAAGAGTGGAAGGCCAAGACCAGCTCCCCACCTACACTAGTCAGACCGGTGGAGGAGTCGGTCGGACCGGTGGCACCGGTCGGACCGGTGGCCGGCGTCGGTCAGACCGGTGACCCAGAAACGCCACCCAGTTTTGATTCTACTACTCCCATGGTTTGTGATGACAAGTCTACATTGGCACCTGCTCCAGAAGACGATGAAGAGCTTGTTGATTACAGTTCTTCCCCCGAGCGCATGAATTTGGACATCAACGTAATACATATGTCAATGGATGGTTATGTGCTTTCGGAGGAGGATGTTGCGCATCTCGATTTTGGGCCAAAAGAAGCTATTTTCCAGAAGCCCAAGGCCACTGAAAATCATCTCAAGGCTTTGTACATGAAGGGTCACATCAACGGGAAGCCTGTCTCTCGCATGCTAGTGGATAGAGGAGCGATCGTCAACTTGATGCCGTATTCTTTGTTCAAAAAGCTGGGAGGTGTAGATGAAGAGTTGATCAAGACTAACATGACGATCAGTGGTGTATCGGGAGATAAGCCAATGGGCGCCAAAGGAGTTGCTTCGATGGAGCTCACCGTCGGGAGCAAGACATTGGCTACTGCTTTCTTCGTTGCCGAGACCCAAGGTAACTTTAGCTTGATCCTTGGCCGTGATTGGATTCATGCAAATCAATGTCTGCCTTCTACCCTACACCAATTTTTAATCCAATGGGTAGATGACGAGGTAGAGATTGTTCATGGTGATACGTCGGCTTGTGTTGCAGTGGCTGATAGTACCTCCGTGAGTGATCATGAAAATCTTAAATGCTTATCTGGTTTAGATTTATCTGGGCTAGAACTTATTGCTTCCACCAAGGATGGTTTTGCTACTGCTGTTATGAAGCTGATTCAAGATCAGGCTATAACACTTTTTGGGATTTGATGAATGCAAATCTAAAGTGGTTACAGCAGCGGCGTGAGCACTATCGGGCGCATACGAACGATATGTGCGAGGCCATCGAAGATTTTGATGATTTGAGCAAATTGGGACAAGGGTTTACGTCGGCTGATCCTTTGGAGGAAATAGACATTGGTGATGGCACTATACCTAGGCCGACATTTGTAAACAAGAATCTTGATCCTTTGTTTAAATCTGAATTAATAAAGTTGTTAAAAGAGTATGTTGATTGTTTTGCTTGGAATTACAATGAGATGCCTGGTTTAATCCGTGATTTAGTTGAACATCGGTTGCCCATTAAACCTGGTTTTAAACCTTTTAAACAACATGCTCGATATTTTAATCCTAATATTTATGACCGAGTGAAAGAGGAAATCAATCGGTTGCTTGATGCTAAATTTATTAGGCCTTGTAGATATGCTAATTGGATCTCTAATATTGTGCCCGTTGAGAAAAAAGGTACAAATAAGCTGCGTGTTTGCATTGATTTTAGAGATCTTAATAAAGCTACTCCTACGGATGAATATCATATGCCTATAGCCGACTTTCTTGTTAATGCTGCATCTGAACATAAAATTCTTAGTTTTCTTGATGGTAATGCTGGTTACAATCAAATTTTTATGGCCGAAGAGGATATTTCCAAAACGGCTTTCATATGTCCGGGTTTTGTCGGTTTGTTTGAGTGGGTTGTCATGACCTTTAGTTTGAAAAATGCGGGTGCTACTTATCAAAGGGCTATGAATTTAATTTTTCATGATTTACTTGGCATCATAGTAGAGGTTTATATCGACGACATTGTTGTTAAATCGGCTGGAAATAATTCCCATTTGGTTGATTTAAGGCTTGCATTTGAGAGAATGCGTCGATATAAACTTAAGATGAATCCGCTCAAATGTGCTTTTGGTGTGTCGGCGGGCAAGTTTTTGGGTTTTATTATGCATGAGAATGGTGTGGAAATTGATCCTAAAAAGATTGAGTCTATTCGCAAAGTAAAAGCGCCGACATGCAAGAAAGATTTACAAAAGTTCTTGGGCAAGGTAAATTACTTGAGGAGATTTATTTGCAACTTGTCCGGAAAGGTGAATGCATTTACTCCTTTACTTCGGTTGAAAAATGATCTTGACTTCACTTGGGGGGCAAAACAACAAGAGGCTTTTGATGAGATCAAGCGCTATTTAACTTCGCCGCCCGTCCTTCAAGCACCTAAGAGTGGAATTCCTTTCAAGCTATATGTGGCAGCTGAGAAGGATGTTATTGGTGGTGTTTTAACTCAAGAGACCGAAGGTAAGGAGCATATTGTTACATATGAGAGTAGGAGATTATTGGATGCCGAAATGAGGTATACTTTTATTGAAAAGTTATGATTATCTTTATACCATACTTGCACCAAGTTTAGGCATTACTTGTTACCTAGTACTTGTATAGTAGCATGTCAAACCGACATAATTAAATATATGTTGCATAAACCAATTTTAAGTGGTAGAGTCGGCAAATGGGCTTATGCTTTAGTTGAATATGATTTACGTTGTGAACCTTTAAATTCAATGAAAGGACAAATTGTGGCAGACTTTATTGTTGAACATAGGATAGATAAGCAAATTGATTTAAATGTCGGTTATGCTACTTTTACTCCATGGAAGCTACACTTTGATGGGTCGGTTTGCAAAGATGGTTGTGGTGTTGGAATTATCTTTATTTCACCAAATGGGGCTGTTTTTGAAGCTCTTAACCGATTAGATCATAAGTGAACTAATAACCAAACCGAATATGAGGCTCTTCTATTTGGATTGGAGATTTTGCATAGCATGGGAGTGAAACATGTGGAAGCTTATGATGATTCTTTATTAGTGGTACAACAAGTTTCTAAGGTATGTCAATGTTTGAATGGTTTTTTAAATGCATATCTTGATAAATGCTTAGATATCATATCTTGTATGGATGAGTTTGTTATTTATCATGTACCACGAGAACAGAATCTGAGGGCTAATGCTCTGGCACAACAAGCATCTGGTTACAATGTTCAAAAAAGAAATTTTCAGGAACACAAACCGATGCTTATGGCCGAGTGTTTTGCTCTGGAGGCACCGGTCCAACCGGTACCTCTGACCGGTCTGACCGGTCCCCTGTTCAAAATTCAACTTCGGCTATTGTTTCTTCCAAAGATAAAAAGGACGAAGTTGATGATTGGAGAAAGCCTCTAGTTGATTATTTACAAGATCCTAGCAGGTCAGTCGATAGAAAAGTTCGAAGTTGGGCTCTCAAGTTTGTTTTGGTTGATAATGAATTATATCGTCGGACGGCTGATGATTTGCTTCTCAAGTGTTTGGATCCTGATCAATCTAGGTTGGCAATGGCAGAGGTTCATGAAGGAATTTGTGGTACTCATCAATCGGCTCCTAAGATGAAGTGGCTCCTTAAGCAAGCATGTTTCTATTGGCCTACTATGATAGATGATTGTTTCAAGTATTACAAAGGTTGTGAAGAGTGTCAAAAACATGGGGATATTCAGTTGGTACCCGCTGCATTGATGCATTCGATTATCAAGCCTTGGCCTTTTAGAGGACGGGGATTGGACTTTATTGGTAAGATTCACCCTTCTTCATCAAAGGGGCATTGTTTCGTGATTGTGGCTACCGATTATTTTACCAAGTGGACTGAGGCAATACCTTTAAAGAATATGACACACAAAGAGGTAATTGGGTTTATCTTGGAGCATATTATACATAGATTCGGCATTCCACAAACCTTAACTACGGATCAAGGGACTTCGTTTGTATCAAAAGAGGTGCGTGAGCTTGTTGATTATTATGGTATTAAGTTACTCAAATCATCTCCATATTATGCTCAAGCCAATGGTCAAGCCGAGTCTAGCAACAAAACTTTAGTAAAGCTCATTAAGAAGAAGATAGAAGATAATCCTAGAAGATGGCACGAGGTATTATCCGAAGCTTTGTGGGCTCATCGTATTTCTAAACATGGTGCTACTAAAGCTACTCCTTATGAGCTTGTGTATAGTCAAGAGGCCGTTTTGCCCGTTGAGGTGAATCTAGGCGCATATAGACTTGCAAAGCAAAATAATCTTGATGTTGAGATATATTATGCTTTAATGATGGATAACATTGATGAAGTGACCGACAAGCGCATGGAAGCTTTAGAAGAAATTGAGAAAGACAAAAGATGAGTGGCTAGAGCATACAACAAAAAGGTAAAATCCAAATCTTTTCAGGTAGGTGATTTGGTTTGGAAGACTATTTTACCTATTGGAAGCAAGAGCAACAAGTTTGGCAAGTGGTCTCCAAGTTGGGAAGGTCCGTACAAGGTTGTCATGGTGTGTTCCGGGAATTCTTATATGGTGGAAACTTTACAAGGACAGCGGCTACCAAGTGCTCTCAATGGGAGATACTTGAAGAAATTTCATCCAAGTGTTTGGCAAGATGCTTGATAGGATATGGCCGATTTAAGTAAAAATCGCCCTTAGAACAAAAAATGGCTGGTGAAATTTGTCACATCGAACTTAGAATTATTTTTTAGTACACAAGTTTTACTAAAAAATAGGGGGGCATATGTTCGCACCCAAAATTGGCACCAATGCCGACCAGGCTGGTCGCCACCGGTCAGACCGGTTCCCAGGAACGGTCCGACCGGTGACGCCCTGTAGCTGGTCCGGCAAGGGGCCGCACCGGTCTGACCGGTGCGCCTGACCGGTCTGACTGGTGGACTCCGAGTCCGAGTAGAATTGAGGAATCCTGGTGTTTTTCGACTTGTAAAGGATTTCCTTGCGGGGCAAGACCTCCCCACCCTATAAATACAAAGGGCCATGGCTGATTGAGAGCAATCATCCAATCAATCAATACTTTTTACTACTTTTTATCTCAAACCCTAGCTTTTCCAACCCTCTTGCTTTCCTCCTTCGTCTCTACGGTGGTTGAGGACATTCTAAGTGGCCTGCCGACCTTAGAACAACCCTAGGCGCATCGCGTCCGACGGGGTCCCTCCCGAGGCGGTGCTCGTAGGTTTTCGCGGCACCCCAGTCGACACCGGTCAGACCGGTGCCCCTGACCAGTCAGACCAGTCCGGGCAGAAGCTCCGGCGAGTGCACATTTTCAACTCTCGCGTGATCTAGTGCGTTCGTGTGTTGACCAGCAAAAGCGTCAATAGTTACCAATCAAGGGTGGAGTGATGATCGACTCCAACCACGTCAGAGGGCTACACATACCGTCAAGGAAGCGGATATGTTGCATGCCAAGATGGACCTAATGATGAAGAGAATGGATGATCTAGCCAATGAGAAGGCCGCCATGGCCACCACTACTCAAGCTATGGATGCTCGCATGACTTGCGAAGTCTGTGGTAATACTGGGCATTCAGGGAATTACTGCCCTGCTACTCAGGAGGATGTGATGTACATGAATGGCAACAACAGCGGTTATCGTCCACAAGGAGGTCAAACGTGGAATCAATCACGCCCTTATTATCAAGGAGGTAATCAAGGTAATTCTTTCAACCCAAACCAACCTTCCTAGAAATATCTAGTCTTTGGGCAAGCTAAGATTAATGAAGGCTTTAATAAGAAAACAACTGCCTATGATAAGGCTTTTGCGAGCCTTAATGTTAAAATTGATAGCCTTTCATCTGCTCTATAAACCAGCTGAGCTTTAATAAGATGATAGAAACCCAGTTGGCTCAATTAGCTGCTTTGGTTCCCTCTGCTGAAGACGGGAAGATTCCGGGGCAACCCGTATCTTCCTGTGAAAATGTTTGTGTAGTGTCCACCAGATGGGGTAAGCATTCTGGGCGGGCACAAGCCACTGACTATGCAGGGAAGCCTATACAGCAGGTACTTGACCCATGGGAATCTTCAACAATCACACACAAGAAGGATCCTGGTTATCCGGCTATCACCTGCAAGATATATTATCAGAAGATTAAGCATGCTCTCTGCGACCTTGGTGCAAGTGTTAACCTTATGTCCAAGCCCATGTTTGAACAATTGGGATATCCAGCTCTTACTCCAACTGCGACAGCCGTCCAACTTGCTGATGCATCGATCCGACATCCAGAGGGGATAGTAGAGAACTTATTGGTATTCATCCAAGGTTCATGCATCTTTGCGGATTTCGTGGTTCTTGATATGCAAGATGATGAGGGAATGCCTCTCATTCTTGGGAGACCATTTCTAAGTGACACCAACGCAAGGATCAATGTCGGAGCCGGAACGATCCGATTCCGCATTGGGAAGCGGAACTTGATGTTCCGATTTCAGGCAACAAAAGAGAAATGCTATACACTGCAGGGCAAAAATGAGTAATCAGGGGCATGGACGGAGCCATAGCCCCCGCGACTTCCGACCACTCCAACAAAGCCTAAGAAAACAAGAAGGGTGTGGCGGGAAATACAGAAGTCATCTCCATCAATTTCTCGGGAATGGGGTGATGAGTGGAATTGATCGTCGAGAAAAGTCTCGCTCTCAGACTTAAAAAGATGAGTCCTTTCTACCAAAAGGTAAAATTGGTAGTTATCTCATGTTTCCCTTTCAAAATTTTATTTGATTTTTCCTAATGCATATTTGAATTTTCCAACCTTGCATCCGCATGCTAGATTTTTTCTAGCCAATTTCCCTTTTCAAATAAAATTCTGAAAATAAATTTTTGAGTAAAAAGTCCTAGAAAATTTTTTTCGAGCAACATTTTGGGCGAATCTGGACCTAGACATCTGGGCAGGACATCAGGTAGCCGTTAGAGAGCCGTTGCAAAAAGCTGGAAGTAGGCGGGCCCGGCAGGGGCTCGGCCGACCCCAGGGGTCGGCCGACCCTGGCCAACGGTCATGTGGGCCCCGCCTCTTCCAACGGCTCCTAGCCGTTGCCCTTGTCCTCTACCCCGGTGCCTGGCTCGGTTGCCTATAAATAGAAGGGGGATTGAGGGGTTTCTTCACCCATTCACTCATTTTCATCACCCTCTCTCCCTCTTTGCTCTTGCTCTTTGGTTTTCTTGGATTTCTTGCTCAAGTGGAAGTGTCAAGCACTCTCTCCAATTTGTTGCTGAATATTGAATATTGGTGGAGCAAGCTCGGTAAGGATTTCATTTCGATTTCACTAACTCATCACCGAGTTGCTCGTGTTGTCCCATTGTTGTGCAAGATGAGTTGGATTGCCGGTGCATACCGGAAGGTGACCCGCTCACGCCGTTCTAGAGACGGAGAGGGATCGTCTCACCACTCCGGAGCTACACCAAGTCCAATGTCAACCGACTGCGAAGAAGAGGAAGAGGAGGAGCTACCCATGCCACAAGCCGAAGGAGTGTTCTACGCCGATGCCGCCTTCATCGACTTGAGGGACGACCGGGAGAGACAAGCCTATGCTCTCATCAAGGATCGAGTCTTCGCCAACACCAAGGAGTTCGACTCGGCCCTTCTCGAGAAAACAGGTATGGACTCCGAGTTCGATTCCATTTGGCATGCTCTTGGTTGGGAGAACTTTGTTCCGGTGTGGGAGATCGGTTCTAGGCCTCTCACCATCCAGTTCCTCTATACTCTTTGGGAGGATGAGACCGATATTACGTTTCGTTTCCATGGAACGTCGTATCGAGTCTCATGGCATGATCTTAGTCGTGCTCTCGGTTTTCATCGTCGTTGTGCTATTTCTCTCGATCAAGCTTGCAACGATTTTATTCGAGATAATTTTTGGGAAGAGCTTTCTGGCCAGCCTGTCCGTTGCAAGTTAGCACCTCGGTGCAACGATATCACGCATCCCACTCTCCGACTGTGGCACAAGTGGCTCGCCATCACTCTCTTTCCAAGGGATGATGTTCGAACTGTGCGCACAGACGAGATGAGGATATTATATGCCGCGGTCAGATGGATCAAAATCTCCCCAGTGCAAGCTATGATTCGGCAGTGGTTGACAAATTTTAGGATGACGGGTTCTATTAGGTGTACGTCCCTGATCACACGTATCATTTAGAGTCTTGGGATTACGCTAGGGGCTAACATTCCCAACATTGATTCTCCCCGGACCATGATAGATGAGGCGTATCTGATTCAAGGACATACTCTTAAAAAGGGCCCGGATGATTCCTTGGTTTTCTTTAACCCTGGCCATGCAAACCAGATTCGGTTACCTAACCCGGATTTCCATTTGTATGGCCAAGGGCCACTAACCGTTCCTCTTAAGGAACCTCGTCGTTCTAGTGTTTCTGGAGACAGGGTCACTAGGAGTGCATCGAGGAGGGCTGCGACAGCACAGCAACCGCCACAACATCCGCCGCCACAGCCATCACCACAGCCGTCACCTCAGCCGCAGCCTCAGCCTACCCCACCGCTGTCTGGCACATGGGCCTCGGCCGGGTACATGTCTGGAGTTACACCTGGATATGCCCCCGGTTGGGACCAACCCATGAGTCAGCCGGGTGCGAGTAGCTCGACCTGGGCTAGTGCAGGGAGTGGCGAGTGGGTTCGGCCCACCGGTGCTACCTACGGGGACTCGTCCTCATCGTCCAGGTTGCGCTCGTCATCTCGTGGGGCCACCCTTACTCAGTAGATGAGCGAGCTCAACATCTGTGTCGGTAACATGGAGGAGACAATGCACCAGCAGGCTGCGTCCACTCGGGACTGGCAGCGTATGACTGGCGAGAGGATTCACACCATGGAGCAGAGATAGCTGCGACAGCTGGAGGAGCAGAGGGCTTACTACGCGTGGATGGGATACCACCCTCCACAGCAGTGAGCCTGAAGCTAGCTTGGGGGAGGACCCCCATTCTGAGGTAACTTGTATATTCTATTGTTTTCAGAACCCCGTATGCTAAAAACACATAAAAATCTGAAAAAGTTAAAAAGACCAAAAATATTTATTTGCTTTCTTAAATTAGTTTGATTTCTTATGCGCAGTAAGAGTGTTCTTATTCTCCATGGTTGAAATGATGAATAGTTGCTCTGTTTATTCCTCTTGTATGCCTTGTTTACAACTTAGTATCCTATCCAAGTTTTGAGTTTGTTGGCTAGTATGATCGAACCTGAGCTTGAAATTTGTGGGTAGCAAAAAGCATGATCTTTGCCTAAGTTGTTGCAAGATATGATATGGTACAATAGAGTTGCTATGAGCTAGTACTAAGTGATGTTTGATATCTAGAGTTTTCTTTTGAAAAATGCTAAAATGATAAATTCCTCAATGATAAGAAATTCCTATCCAAGGCTGTTGGGTATTTTAGCGACACACGAAATAAATCCGCAAGCGCACAGATACAGTTGTAGCTTTCACCTCAGAGTATTCCAAGGGTATCGAATCCAAAGGAATAGTGTGCACTAACTTTGTACTAGTCAGTCCAAGGACACACCCAGATAAGAGGCAAGGATAGAGAGGATTCCTAAAGATAGCACTATAGATGAGATTAAAGGTCGATCTCTAGATAGAACTTGGCTTAGGGTACCGCTAGCCCTGACTTAACAGGCGACTCCGGTACGCGGATCTATGTGGAACGGAACTCTGACTATATCTAGCTACGGAGGATCAACGAGGGCCAGACGGGCTGTCACCACCACCTGGACTGCCTCTACCTAACCTTGAGATAAGCCGAACGAATGATAACCGGTAGCGTGACACAACGTCTACGCTGTGATTACTGCCATAGCCAACGGACTACGGCACTCTGTACTTATAGAACTACGACCACGGAAGAGAACTGATCTCACTCACTATAGGTACTACTAGCTTATGCTAGAGGCATGCAAGAGAGCACTCAACCCCGTACTATGCTTCCAACGTACACAAACGACTTGCAACAGACGAACGCGTAAACCCAGGATCTACGCACTAGCAGAGGAAAAAGTCTACTCATGCAACCTAGCATAAACTATTATAAAGGAATCACAACACACTTTATTCTAATTAGAGCATACAAGCATTTCCACTTTATTCTAAAAGACAAGTCATACAAACAGGATACAAACTTGTGCACCTAATCAACTAGATCGAGGGGGCGTGTTCGTGAAGAACACGCGCCTCTAAATGATGAACAGGCGAAGAACACAAGAACACATCACTCACACTTTAGTCTAAATAGAAAATGCAGAAATAATTACTTTACTCTAATTGAAGAACGAAGCATCCATGGAGATACAAATCACTCTCTCACTCTCCTACTCTCTAATCTACCAAGGAGAGGCCTCTCCTTTGAAGGGAAGCTCTCATCCTTGGGTGAAGTGGTGTGTCTCAAATGGGAGCCCCTCCCCTCCTATTTATAGAGGAGGGGGTGGCTTGCCAAGAGGCCAAATGCTCTCCAAGATGTGCAGCCATCCTTGGGCGCCACCAATAGGAGAGCAACACGTGGCGAGGTATCTTGCAATGCACTCTTCTCTAGCTTTCATGGGAAGGAACCAAACCGACCTTGTACCGGCCAATCAACGGGCGCCATGTCACCAATCCACCCCGGAACGTTGCAAGGGATCAACCAGGAGGCACCACGTGGAAGCAGATGGCGAACAGAGACCAAAAGGGTTCGGTCGAACCTAGGTTCGGCCGACCCTGGCCCACCTCCTTTTGGCCTGTGCTTTCTCTGGGTGACTGATATGTGGCCCCTTATGACGGTTCCAGGTGCATGCTGAGTTTTGAGGTGGTTTGGGTCTCTGGTGGGCCCTTGGATCCTTGTGCTGCACACGTGGCGGTGTCTAATTCGCCAGGAGTTGCTTCACATGGATTGATGAGGTGTCATAGACACATGGCATCCAATGTGGCACACGTCGCCACGTGGCCTGGTGTGGGTCCCACCGATCTCACAAGATATCGGGAGTATGATCTTGTCTTGTGCATATCTTTCCCATCCGGACTCCAAAGTAGACAAATGATATATCCATTTCGATCGTCTCGACGAGCCCGTCGCAATGGTGCAGTCCAAATTGGCATTTGAGATTGTTTATGATGACATCCTTTAACAGCCATTGGACTACTTGCTCTCAATTGTACCTTTTAGTACGCATTTCGGTGCATCCTGCAACAAAAGCTAGAAACACCAACACTTGTGGAAATCATTAGTATAAAGCCCTATTCTAGTGTTGATGATCACTTTTCATTCATTTTATGCAGGAGTTGACGGCATAAAAGTAGCACTTAACAGCCGTAAACAAAGGCCATATGTAGATCTTAGCTTCTGTTAACCTCCACATATGCTACTTGATTTCTTCATTGAGTCTTGTCGAATTGTTGTGACCCTCGGCGAGTAAACTTGTCATACTCCTATGATCAAGATCACGTACACACCACCATATGTGAAACTTCTACACTGGAAGTTAGCAACCATCATTTCATCCATCCCCCATCCATTCCACAAAATAAAGCTCCGCGCATGTTCCATGATTACTCTCCCTCCAAATATATTCAGCAAGGACTATGGGCTATGTAAAAAAAAGAGAGAAACATGCTCAAGGGCATGCATAAAAAAAAGAAGAAAACAGAATAAAGAGACATAGCCCAAGTCTCAAAAATTTCGAAAAGGAGGAGAGTAAAATCATGCAAAGAGGAGTTCATCATCTATCCACCATACACACACTTTTGCACATCTTGATCAGGGTGTATGACTTGTTCTCCTAAGGATCTGGTTTTTGACTCGACAATACATGAGAAATAGGTATGCCACATGTTTTCCCTACCTACGGCTCCACATATCAGCTTATTAGGAGTAGGTAGTGAAAGAAGGCAAAACAATGCCTTGGTGAGGAATCATACACATTGAGCGATCCAAGAGTATCATTTGAGGAACTTTGATTTCTTTTTGAAAAACCTGCAAAACCTCCGGATTGATAACTGATCAAGGTACATGTGATTGGTAATCTTTATACAACCATTCTATCTTTCAACCGCCCAAGGCAGGTGAAGCTACACGCCCCATATCAATCGAGTGCAAGGTAAGATCAATGCCAACTTCTTCAACTCTTGATAGAGTACCTAGCTGTATCTTGTCATACACTAGGAATACAACATCGTAGCAACTCCTGATCAACCAACCTAAGTCCTTAATCTCTTGCTCGGGACGAGCAAGAGGCTAGCTTGGGGGAGTTGTTGACGGCTGTTAAGTGCCTACTTTAGCCGTCAATATACTCATGAATAAAGGAGCATAAGGCATTTCTTACACGTATTTAGTTAAGAATAATGTAGTTCCACTTGTCCTTGGAGATTATTTGATTGCAGGAAAATAAGCAAGAAAAGAGTGACAAACCCACCTTCTATGGTCCATGCCATGCCACATCACCTCATCCTAGGTGGGCTACCAACAAGGATGCCATGCATGCACACCTGCCAACTAGGGAGCCATGCATGCATGCCATGCAAGCAATCCAAGTGAAGCAACCCCTGACGAATCAGAGTGTGACACGTGGATGTCACATGGATCCATGGGCCCACAAAGGCATGCAAATCGCGCCAAAACAGGGTGGACACCGGGAACCAACCAAAGGACCCACAGGACAGCCTCCAGGAGGAAGCACACCCCGAGTGGGGCCCACAGGGGGTCGGCCGACCCCACAGGTCGGCCGAACCGACCTTGTGGCCGCCACTCAGGGGCTTCCACGTGGTGTTTCCCTATTGGTCCTAGGCGCCATTCCCGGGGTGTTTGCATCCATTCCTCGCCGGTGCTCGGGCCTATAAATAGAAGGAGAGGGGGCTCACTTATGAGACATCCACACTTGCAACACCTCTCTCACTTTTAGTCTCAAGGCTAGGAGATAGGCTACAGTAGTTCTAATTCAGGTTCCAAGTCTACTTTGAGATCTAGGTATGAGTTCTCTTGTATCTTATTTCATTTGTATGACTTTGATCTACTTCAGTTATTTATCTATTTCATATAAAGTTGTGTTAGTATACATGAGTGATTTGTTCATGTGTTCTTCACCTGTTCATCATTTAGAGGCTCCTTTTCTTGATGAACAAGGCCTTTCGATCCACTTGACGGGTGACTTTCACATGTTTCTGTTGTTTGTTCATAAGTTAGAGGCTCGTGTTCTTCGCGAACACGACCCTTTGATCCAGTTGAACAGACATAGGAAAACACGAATACGTTTGTGTACCTAACCTGGTTTGATCTAATTAGATGACATGACTACGTTGTATGAAGTCTGTGCTTAAGCTACGGTACTCGGTGTAATTGGCTGGTTTATCTGGTGGCTTGACCTGGGTCACAATAGCCCGGGCCGGTCAGGTCCGGCTAACAACGTAAGCATGGTGCTTGGGTTGCGTAGCTACCTTACTTATGAGCTTATCCCACAGTTTGTCTTGGGGTAGGCCGCGGTAGTGACAGCCGTTGGTCCCTCTGAAATCCCCCACGTTCGGATAAGCTGTAGGAGTCTAAAATCTAATAACCGGAGTTGTGCAGAAGCAACGCGGGAGGTTAGCTCCCCGTGGTACCTGGGTGCTTAAGTCAATGTTCTTCAATGCTAGTGTATCTAACTCGTTCCTACCAGCTTTATGTGTATAGTACATAAAAACCTAGAACTAACTCGTATGTTGCCTCCTATGCCTAGGACCCCTTAGAGAGAGAGTGAGTGTGTGTGTGATCACACTACCCCCATTATCATATTTTACCCCTGCACTTGAGTGTCTGATTTATTTCCGTCTATGATCTATACTCATTGCAATAGAGTTGATCTTGTCATTCCACCAATGCCTTCCTTGGATTCGATACCCTTTGGAGTACTCCTTTGGGGAAATGCTACAATGGTACTTCCGTGCGCTTGCGAACTCCTGTAACGTTAAGAATTACCAACCAGCATTTCTGGCGCTGTTACCAGGATGGGTTCCAAACCTGTTCTTAGGTGATTGCGTTAAGAAATGTCAACAAGCATTTCTGGCGCCGTTGCCGGGGAAGGCTTAAGGATGACATATCAACACTTTGCATAAGTTTATAATCATGACAGGAATAAAATAGTTCTCAATGTAGGCTAACTTGGATTATCTTCTTTGTCTATTGATGATGAAGACAGGTAGTGCATGACTGGTTTCGACTTATCGCCGAATTTTACTGAAGATCCTGAGTCACTCGTATGGAAGGCACGAACTCATTTTGGCTCTCCTTTGCGTGAACGTTCGGAAGTTGATCCAGCTTCCTTTGTGCTATTCACATCAACTTCCATGGCCAACCCTGTCGAGAAGACGCTTCGCGAGTACTCCGCTCCCTCTGCTGATCAGGTGCCGATAGGCCCTGTGATCAACACTGGGAATGGAAACTTCGAGATCAAGGCTGGCCTAATTATGATGGTACACGCTAGCCCATTCTGTGGCAAGCCTAATGAAGACACGAGCGCCCACCTGCAGCAGTTCCTGGAACTGTGCAGTACCTTCACTATACGAGGAGTGGAGGAAGATGCTATTCGTCTGCGACTATTTCCCTTCTCAGTCCTGGGAAAGGCGAAGCAGTGATTCTATGCTAACCGTGCAGAAATTAACACTTGGGCAAAGTGCTCCGCAGCATTCCTTGCGAAGTTCTTTCCGCTGGGCAAGACCAATGCCCTTCGGGGGCGAATTTCAAGTTTCCTGCAAGCAGCAAATGAGACTATCCCAGAACCTTGGGAGAGACTCCAGGAGTACATCCTGGCTTGTCCTCATCATGGGATGGACAACTGGCTTATTCTTCAGAGTTTCTACAATGGGCTGACTCCGATAGCCCGAGGCCATATTGATGCTGCAGCTGGAGGGGCCTTCTTCTCTCTTACTATTACTGAAGCTACTACACTGATTGAGAAGATGGTTACCAATCAAGGGTGGAGTGATGATTGACTCCAGCCATGTCAGAGGGGTACACATACCGTCAAGGAAGCGGATATGTTGCACTCCAAGATGGACCTAATGATGAAGAGAATGGATGATCTAGCCAATGAGAAGGCCGCCATGGCCACCACTACTCAAGCTATGGATGCTCGCATGACTTGCGAAGTCTGTGGTAATACTGGGCATTCAGGGAATTACTGCCCTGCTACTCAGGAGGATGTGATGTACATGAACGGCAACAACAACGGTTATCGTCCACAAGGAGGTCAAACGTGGAATCAATCACACCCTTATTATCAAGGAGGTAATCAAGGTAATTCTTTCAACCCAAACCAACCTTCCTTGAAAGATCTAGTCTTTGGGCAAGCTAAGATTAATGAAGGCTTTAATAAGAAAACAGCTGCCTATGATAAGGCTTTTGAGAGCCTTAATGTTAAAATTGATAGCCTTTCATCTACTCTTAAAAACCAGCTGAGCTTTAATAAGATGATAGAAACCCAGTTGGCTCAATTAGCTGCTTTGGTTCCCTCTGCTGAAGACGGGAAGATTCCGGGGCAACCCGTATCTTCCTGTGAAAATGTTTGTGTAGTGTCCACCAGATGGGGTAAGCATTCTGGGCGGGTACAAGCCACTGACTATGCAGGGAAGCCTATACAGCAGGTACTTGACCCATGGGAATCTTCAACAATCACACACATGAAGGATCCTGGTTATCCGGCTATCACCTGCAAGATATATTATCAGAAGATTAAGCATGCTCTCTGCGACCTTGGTGCAAGTGTTAACCTTATGTCCAAGGTCATGTTTGAACAATTGGGATATCCAGCTCTAACTCCAACTGCGACGGCCGTCTAACTTGCTGATGCATCGATCCAACATCCAGAGGGGATCGTAGAGAACTTATTGGTATTCATCCAAGGTTCATGCATCTTTGCGGATTTCGTGGTTCTTGATATGCAAGATGACGAGGGAATGCCTCTCATTCTTGGGAGACCATTCCTAAGTGACACCAACATCACATATGGTGGCTATAGATGATATGGTAATGCAACGAACTAGTCTTGGAGGTAATATACGTAGGTTGCAACAAATTTGTGTTGGTTGTAATAGAGATCACATGCAACAAACAATTGTTAGTGGCAATAGATGATATGATAATGCAACGAGCTAGTCTTCGAGGTAATATATGAAAGTTGCAACAAATTTGTGTTGGTGGTAATAGAGGGCACATGCAACAAACAATTGTTGGTGGCAATAGATGATATGGTAATGCAACACATAAAGTTTGTCATAATAATGCATATTGCAACCAAAATCAATGGTTGCCTATTATTCTATCGCGACAAGGGGAATTTAAATAGTAGTTTTTAAATTATTTTCACAACATGCACATCACATATAATAACAGATACATTCATTAATTTAAATTTTGTCTCAAACCAAAGTAACACACAATGACCAGAATTCTGCTTAAAAGAACATGACCACAACAAAATAAAGACACCGTATTTAATTAATTCACAACATTGTTTAGCATATAATAAATCAATCTAAAAATGAGTTCGCTGGTTGCTCCCTCGCCCATCAGTTTCACCATCATAAATAAGCATCTTTATAACTTGTCATTCTTGTTGGTGCCGGCCATCAACACTAAGCCATAGAAGCTCTCTAATTGTTTTGGCTGTCCGAATTTCTCTGTGATTCATGAAAACATATATGATTAAATTCATGGAGTAATTAGCAATCATAGAACAAGAGCAATTGAGATCAAACAATTCCAAGCACATTTAGACCTAGAAGGAGAACAACTGTGTCTTCTCACTGCTGGGAAAAATGTTTAATAATTTAATCTATAAATAAATTTTGTGAGAATCCAATGGGACACTAGAGTTGTCAAATGTAGTTTATTTATCCCCACACATTAAACAAAATCAATTGACACTAGAGTCTTCACAATTGAGTACATAACAGATTAACTGAACTATAGAAACTACCTTCTGCATAAGGAAGCCAGCCACAGCAGGTTTCAAATACTTGGTAACTCCATGTGTACCGTACCAAAGGCATCATTGACATAGAGTTCAGCAACAGATGCCAACTTCTTGGCAAATTCAGGGTCATTCTTCTCTTCCTCCTTGTCGAACCAAACATTTTCTAAAAACAGAACACCTCCGTCCGGTAAAGAAGCAGCCAATTTCTGAACTTCCTCACCAATGCAGTCCTTGGCCATAAGAACCTTTTAACAGTGTACAGAAGCAGATAAGATGAGTTATTGTTCTGGTTTTTCATACTATGTACAAGAATGAACATGAGTTATATGTTCATAATGCATACATTTACTCCAAGGAGCTCAGACAAGCGCAGGACAAGAGGCTTCAAGCTGTACTTGGGAGTGACACCTTTTGGACGTCCCTGAAGAGACAACAATAACTGTATTAGAATGACATGATCAAGTGAAACATCTAAGGAGTTATAAGCTTAAATATCATTAGGAAGAAACAATTGTTTCTCCAAAGCATAGAATATTTTGTCCCCAACTTATTAATGGAAACTCTTGAGTTTGGATAGACCTAATAAAAGTTGAAATTAACATAAGGTTTCTAACTAGTGGCCGCTCAGCCACTTAAAGAAGGAAGTCTCAAACTAAAGACTGAAACCAGCGTGTTAGAAATATGGCTACGGATTCTGATGACTAAAGACAATTGCTGAACAATTGATTGCAGAGATTAATCAAAGGGGCATGTCTAAATTAAAAGATGCAGTCTGCACCACTCTGGATCTAATATCACCCTTTGCTTCTGCAACCTGTTGCAAATTAAATTTCAGATCCTGAATATATCCTGACTGCTGAGTGTAGTCTGTAGTTTATATGAATGGTCACTGATCAGTCGTATACTACCTTGGCCCATAGAACATGTTTTCATTGTGCAGATCTGCTTCCTGTAAATATAGATAAGATCATATCAGAGCAAATTAAATAGGAGTCATGTGATCCTAATGCACGTACAGGATGAATGCTGTCATAACGTGCTTACCCTTTTCTGCATATATTCGATCTCCGCGAGAAGCAGCTCGTTCTGAGAAAAACTTGAAGATGGAAATAAACTACTATCAGGATTCAAGAGCGAGGTTTCCTTGAATTTGCGATGCCCAAATTCATATGAAATAATAATCAGCAGGTTTAAGTTTCCTTCTTGGACCGGATTCGGCCAATGCCTCTTTCAAGCCTGCTTTCAAGGCCCTTGAGCTCCTTTGCAGTCATATTGCCAATTGATTCACCCATCAGGTGCCTGATGACAAGTAGAATTTACCAAAGGAACAGTCACTTCAGTATATCTCTATCTATCCTATATGGAGACGAATAAAATTAGAACAGTTACAGGGAGAACTAGCGCCTAGTTACTAGGCGGCGGTTTACCAGTTTGAATTCTGCAAGGTTTGTATCTGATGTCGCAGCTTTCCCGCTTCTTGCTGAAAGTATTGCTGTAAAAAATTCAGAGTTAAAATTAGTTAACATTTGTTGACAATGCAGATCTTACTTAAGCCGAAATAGATAATTAAAGTTTATCAGTAGTGTCATCTATATATATCTGCCTGAAACATATACATGTGTAGATATCTCTTTATTATCAAAAAAATGTGCTGGTGATGACAAAACATTCACTCCAGAGGTCTAGGCTAAAAAGTACTCCAAAAAGAAACGCACATCACATCATCATTTGAATGCTGAGTCAGGATGACCGCTGGCACCCTTGTCCATCAAGAACTTAGTAGCAGGCAGTAGTAGGCACAGAGCAAGCAAGAAACCGTTGCTCACCAGATGGTTGGCCCGGATGACCTTGGCGCCCTTGTCAATCAAGAACTTGATGGTGGGGACGGACGAGCGGGTGCGGGTGTCGTCGGTGATCTTCTGGCTGTCGTCCAGCAGGATGTTGAGGTCGGCGCGGAGGAACACCTTCTTCCCCTTGAGATCCACCTCCATCAGTGTTGGGGGAACAGCCGATGGCTGCTCACCCACATGACTCCAGTGAAGGCGCGGTTAGGGAGGGCCCTGGGGGTGGCGGCGGCATGGCTGGCGATGGCACCCTGGGCGGCGGCGCGGGCAGCGAGGGAGGAGTTCTCCATTGCGGCAACACTTTGGGGGAGCGGGATTTAGGGTTGGGACACAAACGAATCGCGCATGTCTTCTCCCTGGTTTCCCTTCTTATGGATGTGTGAGGGCATGTTCTTTTGCTTCGAAATGAATAGTGAATAGTACTATTCACCTATCACATCCATCACATCTTCTCTCACAAGAAACACTATTCCAGCACTATTCATTTGCAACTTCACTATTCCTTTTCACCTAAAAGAACAGACCCTGAGTGCATGGGTTGGGCTAGGTGCGTGTATTGGACTGTTGGGGTTGTGTGCGTGCGTGAGTTGGTTGGGTACTTGGGCTTGTGCGTGAGTTGGATGACAACTTCGTTTTTTTACTTCCAATTACGTTAACAGAGATATGGTATATTGCTAAAAAATTTGGGAGTTTTGATAATTAAAATTAATCTATCTAACAGAGATATGTATATAGCTAAAAATTGAGAGTTTGTGCACGCGTGACATTTTCATTTTTTTCTTGTTAATTAAAAATTCTTCTTGACACGGAGAGCACATTGTTATCATTTTTAACAATCAACATATTTTTTCTATTTATTATTATTTAAATTCCTTAGCTTCTCTAGAGTCTCACATAAAAATGTTTCGATAATTCTTATTAATTCAGTAGATGCATAAGTTGATGGAAAAGTCATGAATACCAGTCTTGAAGAGTTAAACAAACATGGTATCCATGACTTTTTGATTTAAAACCACAAAGGGATCCAAAAAGTAGCGGAAGGTGTCTTTATTCAAAGATTCCAAAATTTGACTTGGTCAAACCCGGTCAAACGGCAAACTAAATGACCTCGTTTGAAAAACTTTTGAATACAAAGGTGTTAGACTTATCAAGATCTACAATCTTTACATAGGACATTTTTGCATTTGAGAAAGTGTTACTAAACACTAGTCACAAAATCATGAATCTCACACAGACTTTATGAAATTACGGGAGACACTCGTCCATTTAGAACTATACTTTCCAAACTATTTCTCAAATGCAAAAAATGATCTAAATAAACTTTGTAGATCTTGATGAGTTGTGAATTTTTGGTATTCATGATTTTTTAATTCGAGATAGTTTAGGGTTCGAAAAACTGAAAATTCTACAAAATTTAGTGAAATTCAAAATTTGAATGGTTCTACATTTGCCAAATGCACAAATGTCCAATATATAGAGTGTAGATCTTGAAGAGTTAAACAAACGTGGTATTCATGACTTTTCGATTTTAAACCACCTAGGGATCAAAAAAGTAGCGCGAAGGTGTCTTTATTTAAAAATTCCAAAATTTGACTTGGTCAAACCCGGTCAAACGGCAGACTAAATGACCTCGTTTGAAAAACTTTTGAATACAAAGGTGTTATAACTCATCAAGATCTACAATCTTTACATAGGATATTTTTACATTCGAGAAAGTGTTACTAAACACTAGTCACAAAATCATGAATCTCACACAGACTTTATGAAATTACGGGAGACACTCGTACATTTAGAACTATACTTTCCAAACTATTTCTCAAATGCAAAAATGATCTAAATAAACTTTGTAGATCTTGATGAGTTGTGAATTTTTAGTATTCATGACTTTTTAATTCGAGACAGTTTAGGGTTTGAAAAACTCAAAATTCTATAAAATTATGTGAAATTCAAAATTTGAATGGTTCAACATTTGCCAAATACAAAAAAGACCAATATATAGAGTGTAGATCTTGAAGAGTTAAACAAACATGGTATTCATGACTTTTCGATTTAAAACCACCTAGGAATCCAAAAAATAGCGCGAAGGTGTCTTTATTTAAAATTTTGATTTTTATCTAGCACTATTTTTTATTTTGATAGCTAAGAAAGAAATAGTAGAAGGAAAACAAAGCACCCTGAACAGAGGGGCGCGCCCTGTAAAATTTTCGGCCTTTGGCGGGCATTCTGAACACACTATGCGCACGCCTTGTAAATTTCACACCGAGCGGCTTTCCCGCCTCCAATATTTGGCTACGAATTTACCACTATGCCCTGCCATCCATGCATCCCGCAAATGAAATGATGAGGATATTTTGGTGATATTACAATGATATATATAATCGAGTTCCAGGGTTCGCAGGCAACGGCTCCCAAATCCTCCAATTCGCCCAGACAACGCCGCCCAAATTCATCCAGCAGCCTCCAAAACCCGCAGCTCCGCCGTCCTACAGCCCCGCTCCACCAGCTCGTAGCCTCCAAATCCATCGATTCCTTCACCACCACTCCGCCATCCAGCAGCCTACCTGATCTGCGGTGTGAGCAGAGCGGGGGCGGAAGGGAACCAATGAGGATGCCGACGGAGCAGAAGTAGCCGCGGGTGGCGGCACCGTGCCTCGTCGCACATTCCCCCGTGAGCAGATCTGGGATCTTGAGAAATTTTGTGAACTAAACTGGGCCTAACCCAGTAGAGGTCTACTTGAAAGCCCAGCGGGAGTGGTGTTGCCTCGTCCGCGGGAGTGGTGTTGCCTCGACCGCCAACATCTCCTGACCACCGCCCCAACGTGCCGTCTCCTTCGCGCCCGCCCGCCGACCACAACCATCCTACGCGCCGCCCTCCTCCTCGCTTGTCACCGGGGGCTGATCAGGTAAGCTCCTCTATTCTACCTCCCATATCAATCCTCCTCTTCGGTGTACCTAATTTCTAGAATCTGGATAATCAGTTTAGCTTACTTCTATCTCTGTTATTTCAGCTATGACATTGTACGCATGCCAACTGCTCGAGGGAACTCCTATATAGCCACTGTCCAGCACTTTATTCCTAAATTCTAGAGGCTGTGATCAAGGTAACTTCATTCTATTTTCCGTGTTTTTTTTTTGCAATAACCTGCACATGCCAACTGCTCGACAAAATACTCATATGGACATTGCCCATAAGAATGAAACAGATTCACCCGTAACTTACTGCACGTCGTGTCAAAGTGACTAGATATGAAAATGAAACTCATAATGTTGTCTACACTGAAATTTTAAATGACATCAATAGATACGCACTCAACACAGGTAATACAGCCTGTATACAATTTCCCATTCATGTTTTAACCCTTACAGGCTGCCAACTCATCTGTCCTGATCCTCCAACCAGATAAATGAGTTGGGTAAATGGTGCACCAAAGATCAGGAAGTTGGCAATTCCTGTCAATGCTGACATAGGTATTAGTACAAGATTGGATGTACCTCTGTACATACTGTTAGCTTGGTGCCGAACTAAAAGTTGACCGCCCTTCAGTGTAAAGTTTCAATTATAAGATCTTCTCCAATTTATAAGTCACTTTATCTAGCTTTAAAGATCAGCATCAGCAAGTAGTACTTCGACTACAGGTGAATGTTGCATTCCTGAATGTTCAGTCTACTGTTATGTCATTACCTATTCTCATATCCAAGCAATACTTAACTGTTGTAGTGTATATTTATCGCACTGTTGTAGTGTATATTTATAGCTCCTTCAATATTTGAGTAATTGATGATTTTGACTTTGTGCAGAGAAGCTAGTTTCAGAGTATGTAGACTTCATCTTTAAGTTCAGTATAGTTATTAGTTTAGTTTTTAATTATCTGAAATGTAGTTCTTAGCCTTAGTCCTTTGAACTGCCTTGGTTGCAATGAGCGTAGAGGGCTGTTTTTGCAATTGGGTCTTGAGATCCACCATGAATCTAATCATCTTAAGTGAGAACTCCAAGGCTACCCTGACGGGTATTGATCTCTTCAGCTAGGATGAGTTTGGGCCACTTGCTTTTGTTCATCATGTAATTGCCATCCAGTCCATGAACAGTGATCAGGTTTTTATCAGCAGGAACTTGGCTTTGCTTGTCATCCTTGAACTCAGTGTGGGTGGCACTATTATCTTGCACATGTACTACAGATTACACTTGCACATGCCTTTCTTCTATTTAGCTATCAACTATTTGCTTGGACTAACTATTATCTTGATGTGGTTTTCCCTTTTTTTTGTTCAGTAGTTGCCAAACATCAAAGAAATCAAGATCTTGGACAAGCTGTACTACCCGATGGACAGGATGAATGCACTTAAAAAAAATGAGGCTTTGCACTTGTTGTATCTATGTTTTTTCCCTATTTACGATGTTATTATGTAATAACTTGATTCCAGAAATCTGTAAATGGTTATGTACAATCATCATGGAGTGTAAACAAGTGTAACCTGTATGCTCTTAGCTGTGGAGCTGTTATGTGTTGGCAATCTTTTAACTTTTGTGTTTATAGCTTGATTCCATTGTTGACATTAGTGTTAACTCTTGTAAATAAAAAAAGCACTGCAGGTCCTGCTGGGCTAAGCGCTTGGCCTAGTGGGTGCTTGCATGCCAACAGTTTCCAGCAAGTGGAGGCCCACAAAGCCTACGAGCCATTGTTGTGGCAAGCAGCGGTAGCCTACAGACCTCTCCAGAGTGGCCCGCTTGCATCGTGATGTGTACCCTAGCTGTTTTTTCTTTTTCTTTTTTATTTTGGATGCGCCGGTGGGCTAAAGTCTTCAGTTTTTCTTCTAACACAACCTAAAATAGTCTAATGAAATCATGTAATTCATTGGTGGCAATAGAAATCTATTGCAACGAGGAACTAGATTAAAGCAACACTTTTTCATCATGGTTATAACCACGGACTAATACAACGAATTGTTTTTGGATGCAACAAGACACATGAGCTATCGCAACGAATTGTTTTGTAGATGCAACAGGCACATGAGCTATCGCAACAAAGGTTAAATTTTAGACAATGTTATTTCATCGTAGCCGTAGACATACCTATTCGCAACCAACTAAATATTCGTGGCAACAAACACACATCAAACGCAACAAATTGTTTTCTGGATGCAACAGGCACATGAGCTATCGCAACAAAGGTTAAATTTTAGACAACATTATTTCATCGTGGCCACATGCATGCCTATTCACAACCAACTGAATATTCATGGCAATAAACACACATCAAACGCAACGAATGGTTTTCTGGATGCAACAGGCACATAAGCTATTGCAACAAAGGTTAAATTGTAGACAACGATATTTCATCGTGGCCACAGGCATGCCTATTCGCAACCAAATAACTATTCGTGGCAACAAAAACACATCTATCGCAACACTAAATCGATACTATTACAATACACAATTAGTTGTGACAATAGGTACCCATAAAGGCAACCACCTTTTTCACCATGGCATTAACACCAACCTGTTGCAACGAATGTTTCAACAAATGCAACCCACATTTTTGGTGGCCATAAGATCCAGATATCGCAACCCATCAATAAGTTGGTTGCTATAAAACCAAATATTGCAACCAAATGTGTGGTGTTGCGAAAAAATGGTGCTCTAAGGGTCAATTCCTAGTAGTGTTTATGATGATACCATATTCATGCCATTGGTTCACTTGCTCTCAACAATATAATTTCACATGCATTTTGGTGTGTCCTGCAATAAATGTTAGAAATACCAACACTTGTGGAAATTGTCAGTATAAAGCCCTATTCTAGTGTTGATGTGCACTTTCTATTTATTTCATGCAGGAGTTGACGGCATAAAAGTGGTACTTAACAGCCGTCAACAACACCCCCACACTTGACCTTTGCTCGTCCTCGAGCGAAGGAGAAAGGATCAGGGCGAGACATGATATCCAAAGGTATGAAGCGAGCATAAGACATATTCCAAACCGTACCATGTACTTGTGAACTCTATGAAGTGTCTATCACACTACGTGAAAAACAGACATTGGTAACGGGCGCGGATGGCTATTGGTAACGGGCAAAACACCCGTTACCAATCAAGCGTTACAAATAAGCCAACAAAGGTAACGGGTCGATGCCCGTTACTGATGACACGTAATTGTAACGGGCGTCGAACAAAGACCGTTACCACAACTACTTACCGGTCACCTGAAATGGCTGTTTCTCCGGGCCTACCGGAGCCTTTGGTAACGGGTGCAGACATTGAGCCCGTTACTCATAACACGGATTAGTAACGAGTGTCTAACAAAGACTGTTACCGAAACTAGTTACCGGTCACCTGAAATGTCTGTTTCTCTGGGCCCACATGGACCTTTGGTAACAGCCACAGAAACCGAGCCCGTTACATGAACTCAACATCGAAGACGTGGAAAATGACGCGTCTCATCTGTCTTGACGAAAGGAGACGCATCGTGTAATTGCGTGTCTCCTCCGTCTGGACGAAAGGAGACGCGTCTCCTCAGTGCGCATCTCCTCTGTCTGGACGAAAGGAGACGCGTCTTGTCAGTGCACGTCTCCTATGTCTCGACGAAAGGAGACGCCTACTGTGAACCCGCGTCTCCTTCTGTCTCGACCAAAGGAGACACATCTTGTCAGTACGCGTCTCCCTCTGTCTCGACCAAAGGAGACACGTACTGTGTACATGCGTCTCCTCTGTCTGGACCAAAGGAGACGCCTACCGTGTACGTGCGTCTCCTCTAATCGACCAAAGGAGACGCGTACTCTGAACTTGCGTCTCCTCTGTCTCGACTAAAGGAGACGCGTTGTCTACTTTCACAAAAATTAGGTCCAGCATCCACATTCACAAAACTCCACAAACTGAATAGAAATCCACAAGATTCACATGCATAATCTGTCAAAATTGAGGCATTCAGTGTCCTCTTCTAACAAGCTAAGTAAGGTTCACAACAATATCATCACTGGCCATGAGAATTGGTATCTAATACAATGCGAGCCATCATAGCATCATTAATGTGAAATTTTCCTGAGGGTGTGATCACCTGGTCCATGAGGAATGAGGCAGTTCTTTCCCTAATGTGGAGCAGCGTGCCTCGGTGCAGCTGACAAGTAGGTATGTGAAATGCCTGAATATAACAATGTCAGCAGTCAGCACACAGGTGGTTACCAAACATGTGCAGTGCTAATAAGCAAGAACTGTGCTCAGTTGCAGGTGTTACAATTGCAGATCCCAAGAAAGTACCTCAGGGTCCTTCAATTTATTTTTTACTGTAAGCATGTGAGGCACAATATAAGCCGCAGACTCTGGATTTGTAAGGTTGTTGGTGGCACTGCGATAAATATACATAGACAAACAGTGGTGAGAAGAAATAAACTCAAGCTTTAGTACTAGCTTCCACAGGTAGGAAATACTAAGTAATACGTACATCAAAAGCCTTCTCATGGTTCAAGGCGCAGCGGGGCAACTTGTTGTCATTGCAGTAACTATTCCAAGCACTACAACAAAACATGCAACAATGGTTAGGGCACCATTAATAAACTATGCAGAGTTTGTTGAGGAAGTTTGTAGGTTAAGAAAGAAAAAGAACTTACTCATCAATGGCAAGTACCAACTCGGAGAAATTAGTGCCTAGGATCCTATATGAATCAAGATACAAGACCGTCTTCTGCTTTGGAAAGATCACCACTACAATCCAATGCTCCCCAGTGTTATAGCAGGAAATGATGACTCTCTTTTTAGCATATGACTGGTAGGCACGCTTCGTATAGGACACACAAAAATCCAAGTTATTTTCTATATTTGACTTGCTAAAGCATGCAAGATCAAGGAAGGCAACGAGTTCCTTCTTCTGCCGTACTTCTACAGCCATATTCCTAATATTAAGAAAAAATAAAGTGTAAGGAGGCAAAATACATAGTAAAGATGTACTGAGGAAGAAAGCACATTTAGATGGAAAATGATTAGTGAGAAGCAGATTAAATTTTCATGCAACTTACAGGATGAAACAGCGGAGAAGTCCCATATCCAAAGCATCCAAGTTGAAGAGATCGTACAAGTCGCTGATGATCACAGACAACAGCTCATATTTTTCATCTTCTCTCACAGGCCACCAGCCGTGCTTGGGCCATATTATGCCCTGAATCAGAGACTCATCCTTGTCCTTACAACGTCCCATGTAGAAATTGTGGCGATTAGTGACAGAAGGAGCAGTATCCGGATGCTTGAATTCAGCAGCACTGAGCATTGCATTTCCAAATTTGTAGTTTGGGTTAATATGAGTCATAGCAACATTGGCCGCCTTCTTCTTGGCGTTTCTCTCAGATGGCTTTCTGGCAGGCTTCTTTTCCTCCTGCTTTGAGATGGCTGAAGAAGGCTTTGTGGTAGGCTTCTGAGACCTTTTATTTTCAGCAATTTTCTGCTGCTGCTGCTTTGAGATGGCTGAAGATGGTTTCTCAGATCGCTTTCTGGTAGACCTTTTATTTTCAGCGAGTTTCTTTTCCTGCTGCTTTGAGATGGCTGAAGAAGGTTTCTCAAGTGGTGTCTGACCAGCAGCTATTGCAGAGATATTGGACCCAGATGTACCTGCAGCTTTCTTCGAACTGTCGTCGATAGATTTCTCGGCATTAGCCAACGCATGACTCTGGGCTCCTCCTTTGGCATCATTGTTTTGAGCACTTTCTTTTGGGGATGGAGCTTTTGTTCTTTCATGAGGAGAAGAAGGTGGGGATGTAATTTGCATTTCTGGGTGTGGAGGAGGAGGAGGTGGGTTACCAGGTGGGGAATGAATCTGTTCTGTAATTTGTGTTTCTGGGTGTGGAGGAGGAGGAGGTGGGTTACCAGGTGGGGAATGAATCTGTACTGTAATATGCTTTTCCAGGGGTGGTGGAGGAGGAGGAGGTGGGTTACCAGGTGGGGAATGAATCTTTTCTGGGGGTGGAGGAGGAGGAGGAGCTAGGAAACCATGTGAGGAAGAGTTTTGCCCTGTAGTCTGTGAACAAGAAGGAAACTATACCGTAGTGTGCGAACAAAATTTTGCAATTGGTGCTCCCTTGATGTGAATGTGACACCTCTTCCACTGTATCCTCTGGTGTAGAGCTTGTCCAAGTGTCGTCACCTCGTCATTAGGAGGGTGTTCCAGCGCGTGATCCCTAAAGACAACATATACATGCAGCACTTCGACCACAGCACATTCTTCATGAATCGGGACTGTGTGTAGCGTAGTCTGCTCTGGTTGAACCACACCAATTGCAGCTTCACATTCAACACCGTGAAATATGATCCATATGCCACAGTCTGTGGGTTCAATCAACGTGCCTATAAGGTCTTCTTGTGTGGGGGAAGCAATGTGCACTACCTCTGTCGACAACTCTGTAGCACTATTGATCAAACCTACATTATCTACGGACGCACAACTGCTCTTCAGTCCGGCGGGTGAAGGGCTTGTGCGATTGGACACTGGTGCAAACACCACCTGGTACCCTCGTGCCATCATGTCAAGCATATCCTTCTCCATCTCAACCTTGAGTTCTTGCTTGATTTCTTCCTTTATCTGTTGCTTATCAACTAATGAGTCAGTACTGGCCCTCTTCCTCTTCCTGTACATGGAAGCGTGCTGAGGTCATGCAAACTTCCAGCCCTGGTAGCTGGAGACACCACGCACGCGACCTGGTTGTTCGGGGCGGCCCAAGCACTGACTTAGCACATCATTCTCCCTCAGCCATGAAGTCATTCCTGAAGATTCTGCATGTGCATTCTTTTCCATGATGACCACACTTTCATTTGCTACTTTGTTGAACACTATCTTGGCAACACCGTCTTTCACCACTAGCTTACTCCTTGCTCACACCCAATTCCTAGAACGATCATCAGTGATGGCATCATATGGGTTGGTGATCCCAGTCGCAGCTAATTTCCTGTCCTCTTCCTCCCACTGTGGTAGTTTCCCACAATAACCAGTTGGACCCATGCTATGCTCGTTTGTGTTCAGGCTTTGAAGTGACTTGAACTTGCCACTAACAGATGAGGTTTCCTCGGTTTCCTACTGTTTCACAAACTCTGTCCACTCTTCCGGCTTGATAAAGTCGTGCTTTCCAAATGGCTCGAGTCCTTTTCTGACAAAATCTCGCCTAAGCTGAAATCTGAATTGTCTCCATGCCTTGGCTGCAATCTTCCACAAAAGCTTGAATGCCTGCACTTTCATGTCTTTCTGGAACTCCAAGTGTTTCTGCATATAGGTTTCAAACAAGTACCACTTTTGTTCATCGCTTAGTTTTTTATTTCTGGCAAATCCAAAGGTATCTTTTGTCTAGCAATGAGCCCTACAAGTGCCCTGAACCTGCGCTTTTGTGTCAATGGTACTGGCATCCCCCCTCTCTCAACCTCAATGACTACCATTTTGTCTCTTGGTCACTTTGTCGCTGTCCTTGGCACTCTGGCTCGACCCGTAGCCCCACCCATCTGCTCTTGTTCTTCACTAGCAGTGGCATATCCATCTTCTTCATTATATGCATCTTCTTCAAATTGCCCAGGTCGGCAGTCCTCGACAGATTTATCCTATGAATTAATTGTCAAGGGATTATGAGAAAGGTGAGCTCAGTGTCCAAGAATAGCACAAAAAGCAGACCATACTGCTAGCTCTCCCAGGAGACATGCTACAACAGGAGACAAGTAGAGCACATTTTTAGTTAACCATGCATAACAGCTAAGCATTTATCTAATCAACACCCACAGAACTGTGTACAAGACCATACAAATGAGAAAATAATTATAGTAACTAGTTTAGCCCACTATAATCTCATTTGTTCTATGGTAAACCATTAACATAAATGCAATATTCAGAAACCAAAAAAATTAGTTCAGGCATTGCGACCTTACCATTTTAAAGAGGAAGATGCTCGCTGCCTCTGTTGCTGATGAGGTACTTATTCAACTTGGAGAGAATGTCCAAATGTACATATGGAACAAGAGCAAAACCAAATATAAGAGTGAATCCAAAGGAAAATGCTAAGTATACGTTTTGAAACTCGAAACCCTAACTGAGCATCAGTGGCGGAGCCAGAAAAAAAAATTAGCTGGGGCGACACCTAATGACGGACCAAACCAAAATGAAACACACACCAATTCACACATCTATATGCTGCAGTTGCACAAATTTTAGCGAAAATTTTCAAAATGTAGTCTTAAATTTGAAGAACAAAGACACAAATTAGCAAGTACTAAGGTCCTATGAGTCATGGCGCCATCTAGAAATACTACCGAAGCTTAAAAATATCGTCAGAGAAGAAGGAACATAGTCGAGGTGAACACAAGGTTGTGTTAAAATTTCAAATGTATATGAGTTCGAACATGTTGTGAAGTATGGAAAACTTCAGTGTTGAAGTACAACATTCTAGGAAACTATGTGAGAGATGTACACATTTGTACACAAGTATGATCTTCCTTTTGAGAAATCATTTGAAATTTTTATGACAAGTTTAGGGACCCAAATTATGTTGCCAAGTCAATTTGTATAATTTTTAGACCAACCTAAGACGTTATTATAATTATTATATCCCAACCATGAGATAAAAATTCGAATTTTGATAATTTTGGTTACACAAGTGTGCCTGCTGATATTTTATTCGAATACTACATGACCACACAAATTGTTCATATTTTTATTGAATTTTTAGGTGCTGTTTAATGGGCTCTAATATTTGAGGGAAGCAAGTTTCATTTAAAAAAATAGTGTCGGGCCCACGTGTCAGCGTCAGCAGCCTATATAAAAAAGATAACCGTTGCATGGTCGCTCGAACCCACCTGACAACAAATGAGACGCGGGGTCTCGAATCCACGTCGGAAATGACTCTCGATTTTGGAAAATGAATATAACATCCCGAATGGGATAAGCGCAGCACACACGACGCTCTGACCTCTGAGCTCCCTGCTTCTTCTTCCCCGCTATGAGCTCCACCGCCGCCCGCCCTTCCTTTCCCCACCGTCGCGCACATGTCGCACTACGCCGATTCGTCTGGAGTTGGACGTGGCAGGAGCAGGTTTCAAGGTGGCCGGGGTGAAGGACCGAATAGGCGACCAGAGAGGGGGGGGAGTGAATGGGAGTTGATAAAAATTCTTTCCAAGAACTCGGACTATGTCCCAATCGCAACTCCGAGGATCACACATGATCAAGAGGGAGCAAAATTAAACCTCTCTCGAACCTTGGGAACAAAGCACAGAAGCCTAGGAAGTAAAGCGGAAGCAAACACGAAAGAGTTCGAGCATCAAAGCAAAAGGCTGAGTCCTACCGGATCATCCTGTCACTTGGGCCGGATCACCCATTAGCCTCCAGAGCCGGTCCGGGTCACCCGGGCACAAGTGCCCGGATCACCCGGCCCCCTCCGGATCACCCGGGCACAAGTGGCCGGATCACCCGAAACAGCCCAGAAAACAGCCCGCGAAATCGCCTTAAACTTTCGATCGATGGATCTCCCAAACCACTTGGAGTCTTGAGACGAAATTTTGGGGAGATGATGAAAACCCTAAGAGGATGCTATGCCCCAAAAATCTTGGCCTCAAACATCCAACAACTCCCAGAATCACGGATCTTAGCCAAGAACACTATGAACTAGGGTTCATCCGAAAATCAACAAATCGAAGCCCAAATCCGGCGTTTGAGGGGTCAAGATCATCCACAAAGAGGCACAAGGCACTCACCCATGATCCCCTCAAAGAAATCCGGAGAGAAACGGCCTCAAATCGACGAATCGAGCGACGAACAAAAATACCCAAAAATAGCTCTGAAAATGACACGAAAATCACAAAGAGCTAGGAGAGGGAAATCATCACAACGCCGAATTCTTCCATACATCTAGAGGTCAGATTCTATACCAGAAATTGTCTAGCCTATGGATCGAAGAAAATGGAAGCAAATCATCCGGGGGAGAGAGAGCTAGGGCTAGAGAGAGAGAGATGCCATCCACCTCTCCGCTATTTATACGAAGTCCACCGGAGGAGGCAAATGACCACGCTACCCCTACAACTTGAATTGAAGATACAACCCCTCAGGGGCATTTTGGTCAAGTCTTCATCGAGCGGACACGCTTCCACCGCGGCCTTGCTTAGCATCGATGCAAGCCCCGCGATCACGCCACGTGCCCCCCGCCTTGAAGCTTCCCGACGCTCCCGGATCACCGTCTCCGTCGCATCGGGCCTCCGGACTTGGTTTTGAGGCCCAAACCAAGAAACCGTCCACCGATGGTTTTGTGGGCAAACCAACAAACCCCGCGTGCAAGCTTCGGGCTCCATCCGCTACCTTGCACCGACCCATGTTCATGACTTCAGCCCGCTAGTCTTGCACCGCACGGCTCGCACTTGACCCCATTGGCCACCGGGTCCATCGAACCAAGCCTACTTGCCACTCCATCACCCGGAGGCCGCCACGGCTAAGGCCTTTCGCGCTTGTTCTTCACCTGCACCGACACGAGTCAAGCCGCAACCTATACCTGCACACTTAGCAAAGCATCAGTCCACACAACATTGTCAATCACTCATCACTAAGGAGCGACCCTCCACTGGTCCTCGGACACACCTGGTCCTCAATCTCCCCCTTGATGAGTGCATTGACAACACCCATAGAAATCACATAGAGAAAAAGAAAAGAAAACAGCCACGAACACAAACCTCCCAAGCAAGTGATCCAAAGCCAAAGAACAAGCGAAAACTCGATCACTCGCCAATCCAAGTCTCGGCCCCCCAAGACAAGGGCAACGACTCGACACAGCTGAGACAAAACAAAGCTCTCAAAGAGCACATCCCAAAGCACAAAACTCAGGAAAAACAAAGGAGCTCCCCCTGCACATATGCAACCTCCCCCTGAGCAAATGCAACCTCTTCTTCTCAATTTTTCTCCTCACATGCGACATCTCACAAATGCATACCAATTTTCCACAAAAATGTCCCAATGCATGAAAATTCTCCCCAAATGCATACAACATCTCCCCCTTGTTGACAATGCATGAATCAAGATATATGATGCTCTTCCCCTTGTTTTCATGAAAAATGCATGTCAAAGCACAGATACAATCTACCAAGCTTCTCAAATATACAAAGAGCACAACAAAATGCTACACATGAGACATAGAGCAAGCAAGGTAGACATGGTGTATCTAGCACATTGCCATCAAGAAGGTAGAGACATATAAGCATGTGACATGGCCAAAAGTAATTTTAAGCAATTTTCACAAAGAAAGTCATCTCATGAGCAAGATTCTCTCTATACCAATTTGAACATAAATACACTAGATCATCCAAAGTTTATGCAAGATCACAAATTCTCATCACAAGATCATTATAAACACCCACAAGCTACTCAAGTCATGTTAAAGCCACCGAGCCATGTATCTACTTCTTAAAATGAGACTTCTCATGGTAGACAAGCATGCTACGGTTTAGCACCCAAGATATGAATATCAACCCATAAAAGCATGATTAGGAGCTCATTTTTCAAGCATAAGGCAATCCATATACCAATTTCATTTTCAAGTTTAAACATGGTACATGAAGTGCCTTTGCGGCAAAAAGAAGCTTATGCTCCTACCCAAGCAAGCAAAAGGGCTAAACATTTACAATGACAAAAAGGTCTTTGACCCCAAGCAAAGAGAACATGATTCTCAAGCACAAACTGAGCATGATATAAGCATTTAAGCACAAATTGAGCATAGACAAGCATCTACTCATGAGAGAGGCAGTTTTATCATTTTCACAACCAAAATACTATCTCATCATACATATAGCAAAACCCTCAAGAGCATAGCATTTACATCCACAATTTACCAAACATGCACAAATCTCACATATAGCACATCAGTGATCAATGTATATAAGAGAAGCTCAGTCCTAGCTCAAGTGATCAAAAGATGGCTATCCTACCAGGTTTTGTACAGAAAGTAAAATGCATGAATGAAATGCAACAAAATGAACATATGACACATATATACATGAGAAGCTCCAAGACCCAAGCTACAAAAGGAAAGCACACCCCAAGCTCACCTCGCAAGCGAGTGAAAGTGGCTTGATCAAGCGGTTTGGTGAAAATGTCAGCTAGCTGGTCTTGGGTAGGGACATAGGACAAAGAAATATTTCCCTTCTCAACATTGTCCCTCAGGAAGTGGTACCTCACTTCTATGTGTTTTGTTTTGGAGTGGAGGACAAGATTTTTGGCTATGCTTATGGCACTGGTGCTGTCACAGAAAAGTGGAACCTGGGAGCACTCCTCACCAAAGTCACTCATGGTGTAGGTCATCCAAAGCAGCTGGGAACAACAACTAGCAGCAGCTACATACTCAGCCTCGGTGGTGGACTGGGCTACACTCGATTGCTTGCGAGAAGACCAAGAGACCAAAGAAGAACCAAGGAACTGACAACACCCAGAAGTGGACTTGCGATCCAATCGACACCCAGCGAAATCCGCATCAGAAAAGCCATGAAGCCTGAGTGTCGAGGAGGCAGAGTACCACATACCAAACTCAGGAGTGTAGTTCAAGTACCTGAAAATCCGCTTGACGGCCTGCCGATGTGAAGTTCTCGGTGAAGCCTGAAAATGAGCGCACAGAAACACGCTGAACTGTATGTCTGGCCTCGTCGCCGTCAAGTAGAGGAGGGAGCCAATCATGCTCCGGTACTCCTTCTGGTCCACGGGTTCGCCATCCTCGTCCGCATCCAAAGCCGTAGTCGTACTCATCGGTGTGGTCAGTGGCTTAGAGTCGTTCATGCCAAACTTCTTCACCATGTCCCTGGTGTACTTCGCCTGATGTACAAACGTCCCGTCCTTGCACTGCTTGATCTGGAGGCCCAAGAAAAACTGCAGCTCGCCCATCATGGACATCTCAAATTCCCTGCTCATGTCATCTGCAAATCTGGCAACAAGATCATGAGAAGAGCCACCAAAGATTATGTCATCCACGTATATCTGAACAATCAAAAGGTCATTCCCATGCTTAAGGAGAAACAGGGTCTTATCAACTGTGCCCATCACAAACCCTTTACTAAGCAAAAAGCCTCTCAACCTGCCATACCAAACTCTAGGTGCCTGTTTCAACCCATAGAGCGCTCTCTGGAGTTTGTATACTCGATGTGGGTATTTTTCACTCTCAAACCCCGGGGGTTGCCTCACATACACTTCTTCCTCTATCACCCCATTCAAGAAAGCACTCTTGACATCCATTTGGTACAACTTGAACCCTTTAGCCATGGCAAAGGCTAGAAGGATTTTAATTGCCTCCAAACGAGCCACAGGAGCAAATGTCTCCTCATAGTCTATGCCCTCTTTATGGTTGTAACCCTGCGCCACCAACCTCGACTTGTTTCTCACAACCATCCCATTCTCACCCTCTTTGTTCTTCCACACCCACTTGGTTCCTATGGGACGGCAATTTCGTGGTGGATCGACTAACACCCAGACTTGGTTTCTCTCAAAGTTTTCCAACTCCTCATGCATGGAATTCACCCAATTCTCGTCAGACAAAGCGTGTCGAATATCTTTGGGCTCAAACGACGCGACAAAAGCAGAATGAGCGAAATGAGAGGAATTCCTTGACCTCGACCGTGTAGTGCGTTCATGGAGGTCACCAATGATCGTCGTCGGTAGGTGATCGATCTGTACACGCCGGGGAGCCTCATGCCTGGACACCACCTCCCCCTCAGCAGCAACCTCCACTCGAACAGCCTCAGTCGTAGTGGGTGTAGGGGATGGTCCATCATCGATCGTCGTTGTAGTAGTGGAAGTAGCGTGTACATGATCAGCTATGGGAGCACCACCATCATCATCATCCTCGTCTCCATTTCCACCCTTCTCATCCTCAAAGATCCTGGTACCGATCTCCTCGTCACCTGCACACTCAAAGACAGAAGAGCTACATGGTTGTGTCTCGTCGAAGGTAACCTCGCAAGTCTCCATGATTCGGTTAGTGTCAAGGTTGAGCACACGATATGCTCGAGAATGAATCGCATAACCAAGGAAAATACCATCCGAACATCTAGACTCGAACTTATCCAACTTGCCCTTCTTCAGAATGAAACACTTGCAGCCAAAAGCTCTAAAATGACTCACCTTGGGTTGTCGGCCATGCATCAGCTCATAAGAGGTCTTCTTCTTGAAAGCACGAAGGAAAATGCGATTCGAGACATAGCAAGCGGTATTGACCGCCTCGGCCCAGAAATGCCTAGGAGTCCTATGCTCATCAAGCATCGTCCTGGCCATCTCACAAAGGGTCCGGTTCTTCCTCTCCACTACGCCATTCTGGCAAGCGACGTATGGAGAAGAGTACTGATGATCAAGACCAAGATCACTGCAAAAGGTGTCAAAATGAGAGTTCTTAAACTCCGTGCCATTGTCACTTCGTATAGCTCGAATGGCATCTCCATGTCTCTCATTCTTCAACCTCAAGATCAAGTCTCGAACAAAGCCAAATGTCTCGCTCTTATCCTCCAAAAAGAAAACCCAAGAGTACCTCGAAAAATCATCAACCACCACAAGAACATACCACTTCCCACCCGCAGAGTGAACACGAGCTGGCCCAACCAAATCCATGTGCAACAGCTCACAAGGTCGCTCGGTCATGACAGCAGTCAGAGGGGCGTGAGAAGCAGCAACCATCTTTCCATGCCGACAAGAAGCACAAACCAAATCCTTCTCGAATTTCAACTTAGGCAATCCTCGGACAAGATCAAGACCACTCAAGCGAGAAAGCAACTCAAAGCTCAAGTGTCCCAACCTCCTATGCCATTTCCAAAGCTCGGCCGACATGCCAGCAACAAAGCATCGAGGAGGACCAACAGACTGGGAAAAATCGGCACAAAAGATTTGACCCTCGGGGACGATCGTACAGACAAGATCGCCTCAAGAATCAAGCACACGAGAAGCACCAGCCTTAAAAGGAACCTCAAAACCTTCATCAAGTAATTGAGATACCGACAACAGGTTAAAACCAAGTGACTTGACCAGGGCCACAGTTCTTGAGGTCACCTTGCTACTCACCTTCACCATACCTTAAGCAAGCACTCGTCCTCTCCCGTTATCCCCGAAAGTGATGTACTCCCTCGTACTCACCGGGGTGAGACTGGAGAACCACCCACGATCTCTGGTCATGTGTCTTGAGCAACCGGAGTCGATCAACCAAAAGTTCTCCAAGCCTGCCGCCTATAATAAAAAATGAGAACGAGAATGAGCAAGCGACTCAACACTGGGGTTAGTTCCAAAAGAGTCAAACCAGTGTCGAGCCATTTGCTCAAAAGAAGGGTTAGCAAAGTCCATCCTACCATAACCCCTAGGCGGAGTCCTCTCACACCTACCACCAAAGGACCTATCACGTCTCACTGGAGGAGTACGCGCACCACGAGGAGGAAAACGTGGCCCGTAGTCCATCTGAGACCCAAAGCTCCGATCGTGCCTCCCAAACTCTTAACGGTCACGAGAAGGAGCACGTCGAGCCAACTCACCACGCCCAAACCCAACACGCCTGTCTCTCTGAGGGAACACACCTCCACCCCCATGAGTGGGAACTGTCCTCACAAACACATCACCCCTAGGTAGAGGCCCTCTACGAGGCTCAGGCACACCACGAGAAAGGTGGTACCTGTCCTTGTTTGCCATCTCCCTAGCAAACCTCTCATCCCTCTTCCTCCGGAAATAGAACTCATCCTTATGCCCATCCCTTCCACAATACTCACAATGGAAGCGGATCGGCACTGGCTTAGGCTGTGGCTTTTCTACAAGCTTCTCTCCTGTCTTCCCATCAAAGACACTCCCCTGGGTGCTCACAAACTTGATGGGTTTCTGGTAGTTCTCAGATTTGTGGGGGAACACTGGAGGATCTGGGGTTGTGTCAAGCTTGTTTCTGAGATGGTTTGGCTTGGGTGCAAATTTGTTCATGGGTATGGTGTGGGGTGGTGTAGGTGTCTCTCCAGCTTTCTCTTCTCCCTCACCACTCTTCTCACCACACTTATCAGCCCCCAACGCCTGACCATCAAACCTCTTGAACTGAGCCAACATCAAACTCAATTGTGGCTCATGCCCAGACAACCAACTCATCAACTTCCTAAGTTCATCATTTTCATCCTACAGACGATCAACATAGTGTGCAAGTTCCATGTTTTTCAAAGCATGCATTTCACAGGTTGAACATGATGTAGGAAGAGGAGCTTTCAATGCCGCCTCAAGAGAAATAATTCTAGTGTGAGATTCATCTAGCCTAGCATGCAAGACAGGACATGAGGTACAAGCACCTAGTAAAGCTGGCCTAGACTTCAATTCATCACATTCCACCCTAACCACATCTAGTTCCTCAAGAACAGAGGCATGTTTCTCCTTGAGAGCAGTCAAGTCAGCAAGAAAAACTGAGCAATCACCACAATCAATTTCATCGGACACCACAGGAGCAGATTTCAAAGCAGCTATTTCATTCCTAGCATCCACAAGCAAGGATTCAAGTTCAGCTACCTTGTCCTTAGCATCACCCAACAAAGACCTAAATTCCCTCTTCTCCTTGTTGATCTTTCTAAGCACATCATCATGGTTATCAAGCAACTCATTCAGCCTAGCATTCTCCTCTAGCAAGAAGTTGGGATCTTGTTGTACCTCATCATCAGAATCAGAGTTCGAATCCGAGCTATGCTTCCCACCCTTCTTGGAATGCGCCATGCCGCAAAAGCCTCCTTGTGCGACGAAGCTCAGGCCGGTGATGTTCTTGCCCGTGTGCCGCTTGTCCTTGCGCTTCTCTTGCTCTTCCTCATTGCTCGAACCGGAAGAAGCATCGCTTGATGTCGAGTCGATGTCGCTCGCTCCGGCCACCATCGCTCGAGAGGTCTTCTTCTTGTGGCCGCCACTCTTCTTGTGTCTTCTCTCGCCCTTGTCCTTGTGCTTATCCTTGTAGTCGTTCCGGGACCGGTGCTTGTTGTAGTCGTGCTTGGACTTGCCCTTGTAGTCGTTCTTGATCTCCATGGATTCAGGCATTCGGCAATGAAGTGCCCGTGCTTCCCACACCGATAGCACATACCCGAGCTCCGTCTTGCATTCTTGCGGTTCTCGTACATCCGCCCAAACCTCTTGCTCAACAAGGCGAGATCGTCCTCGCTCAGCACATCAAAGTCCTCATCTGGCAAGGACACAAGACAAGACAAAGAGAAACCACCAAAGTTAGCGTTAGTCCTTGATCCTAAGACGAGAGCCAAACTATGAGGATCAGTGGGGCTCTCGCTCTTGGCTCTCAAGCCACGATCAACCTCTGAAGACCTGAGCTTTGAAAACAGCTCGTCAAGAGAAAACGTATCATACGCGCTCGACTCCTCAATGGCCTCGATCTTGGCTTCCCACACGGATCTATCCAGGGCATGCAAAAGCTTGATAGCTTGATCATGATCCGTATATGGGAGCACTGTCACATTGGCCCTCATGTTGTTGACGATGCAAGTGAAGCGCTGAAACATCGCATTGGTCGACTCACTGGGGAGATGAGTGAAGTTCTCTTACTCTCTCCGGTAAGTGGTAAACATCCGGGCTTGCACTTGGGCATTGCCAACATGAGCATTCTTCAATTTGAGCCAAATCTTTACGGCCACATCCTTTCCGTACACTCGATCAAACTCCGAGGCACAGAGAGCACGGAACAAGTAATCAACGGCCTTGCTGTTGGCCTCAAACATGTCCCGCGATCCTGGAAGTAGAAAACTATCTGGGATGACATAATGAGGATTCTGAGTGTCCTCCCAGATAAGAGTTCCATTCCCTCGCAAAAATGCGCCCATGCGCCTCTCCCACATCGGGTAATTCTTGCCATCAAAGTGCGGAGGACCCGACCCCTTGCCGTAATCGCCCATCTTTGGATCTTAGACTGGTTAGAATCAAGAAGATCCGTAACCGGCTCTAATACCAATTGAAGGACCGAATAGGTGACCAGAGAGGGGGGGGAGTGAATGGGAGCCGATAAAAATTCTTTCCAAGAACTCGGCCTATGTCCCAATCGCAACTCCGAGGATCACACACGATCAAGTGGGAGCAAAATTAAACCTCTCTCGAACCTTGGGAACAAAGCACGGAAGCCTAGGAAGTAAAGCGGAAGCAAACACGAAAGATTTCGAGCATCAAAGCAAAAGGCTGAGTCCTACCGGATCATCCTGTCACTTGGACCGGATCACCCGTTAGCCTCCAGAGCCGGTCCGGGTCACCCGGGCACAAGTGGTCGGATCACCCAAAAAAGCCCAGAAAACAACCCACGAAATTGCCTCAAACTTTCGATCGATGGATCTCCCAAACCACTTGGAGTCTTGAGACGAAATTTTGGGGAGATGATGAACACCCTAAGAGGATGCTATGCCCCAAAAATCTTGGCCTCAAACATCCTACAACTTCCGGAATCACGGATCTTAGCCAAGAACACTATGAACTAGGGTTCATCCGAAAATCAACGAATCAAAGCCCAAATCCGGTGTTTGAGGGGTCAAGATCATCCACAAAGAGGCACAAGGCACTCACCCATGATCCCCTCAAAGAAATCTGGAGAGAAACGGCCTCAAATCGACGAATCGAGCGACGAACAAAAATACCCAAAAATAGCTCCGAAAATGACACGAAAATCACAAAGAGCTAGGAGAGGGAAATCATCACAATGCCGAATTCTTCCATACATCTAGAGGTCAGATTCTATACAAGAAATTGTCTAGCCTATGGATCGAAGAAAATGGAAGCAAATCATCCGGGGGAGAGAGAGCTAGGGCTAGAGAGAGAGAGATGCCATCCACCTCTCCGCTATTTATACGAAGTCCACCGGAGGAGGCAAATGACCACGCTACCCCTACAACTTGAATTGAAGATACAACCCCTCAGGGGCATTTTGGTCAAGTCTTTATCGAGTGGAGACGCTTCCACCGCGGCCTTGCTTAGCATCGACGCAAGCCCCGCGATCACGCCACGTGCCCCCCGCCTCGAAGCTTCCCAACGCTCCCGGATCACCGTCTCCGTCGCATTGGGCCTCCGGACTTGCTTTTGAGGCCCAAACCAAGAAACTGTCCACCGATGGTTTTGTGGGCAAACCAACAAACCCCGCGTGCAAGCTTCGGGCTCCATCCGCTACCTTGCACCGGCCTATGTTCATGACTTCAGCCCACCAGTCTTGCACCGCACGGCTCGCACTTGACCCCATCGGCCACCGGGTCCATCGAACCAAGCCTACTTGCCACTCCATCACCCAGAGGCCGCCACGGCTAAGGCCTTTCGCGCTTGTTCTTCACCTGCACCGACACGAGTCAAGCCGCAACCTGTACCTGCACACTTAGCAAAGCATCAGTCCACACAACGTTGTCAATCACTCATCACTAAGGAGCGACCCTCCACTGGTCCTCGGACACACCTGGTCCTCACGGGGCAGCTGCATTCACTCCATCAGCTTGGATCCAGTCGGTGAGCTAAGCGGCTTCCCACTGGTCCCTTGCCCGAACTGTGGTATGGCTTGGGTGGTAGAGGGGCGGACGCAGAAGGAAGGTGAAAACCACAGTCGTCTT
The DNA here is from genome assembly GCA_036936925.1 of Cenchrus fungigraminus. Lineage (NCBI taxonomy): Eukaryota > Viridiplantae > Streptophyta > Magnoliopsida > Poales > Poaceae > Cenchrus > Cenchrus fungigraminus. The sequence continues at coordinate 54,949,305 of CM072769.1, read as the reverse complement.
TATTTCAAGTGTGCGAGGAATGCAGTGAGTACTCTGAGCTGTGATTTCCCAAATCTGAGTTAGGGTTCTTATGTGCTTTTGATTTGCACAGTTCCCCAAGCTTTGTGGATATTATCGTTTCGAGAAGGAGTATCTCCAGATGCTGAAGGATGCTGGCGTCATATCTTTTCGACCGTTGAACTGGGCAGACGTGATCGATGAAGTAGTTGATTCAGTGGATTGTCAACTTGGGAGCGACAATCAGAGGAAAGCACCGGACGACAAGTAGAGGAAGAAAGCACTGGAGGAGAAGATGGACATTGTGATCTGGAAGATGAACTTGATTATTGTGGGTGCTGTTTGTGTAGTATTTGGATGTTTACTGGGGATGTATGCTGCAAAGAAGTAATTGTGATATGAAAAGTGGTGCTTTAATTTGTTTCATCTGTGTGAATGAGGAATGAAAAATTTGTTACAGATGACAAACTTAAATGTATGAATGAAGAAAATGGAATGGAATGACAATTGGGTCACGAATCTTAATGTGTCACATATCACAAATTTCATCAATTCACTTGTGTTCACATTTCAGTGTGAAATTAACCAGCCTGCACCCGCGTCTCCAATGATTTTATACAGAGTTTTTTTGAAACTCAGAATCTTTTCACTAACAAATAGAGTAACAAACATTGCAATTCATTGTTGTCCCGCTGCCACTCTGCCCTGCCACTCTGCCATTGTTAGATGTAGTTCATCACAAGTTCAACAAACACACAGGAGGAACACATATTAACAGAGGAACATGTTCATGACAAACAAGCAGAGTTCCCAATGTTTGACCAAAAGCCACTCTCCCCTGCCACTTAGATGTAGTTCATCACAAGTTCGACAAACACACAGGAGGAACACATATTAACAGAGGAACATGTTCATGACAAACAAGCAGAGTTCCATGAACAAACAGAGGAGGACGAACACACAGAGGAGGAACAAATTAATTAAGCTAAGGTAGAAGACTTGTCGCCGCCGCCGGAGGAGCCCCACCGTCGGAGTCGGAGCCGCCGAGGCCACGTTCGTCACCGCCGTCGAAGCCGCCATTGTCGCCGTCGCCGTCGTCATCGCCGTGGCCGTCGGCGCAGTCCACGACTCTCTGAAGGTCCCCGGCTAACCCATGGATCTTGAAGGCGAAATCCTTCACGGAGCTCTGCAGCGGATCGTTGGGTCATGGCAAGCCGAGCTCAATGGCCACCTCTTGAAGCTTCCTGAAAGCTTCGTACAACATTTGGACGGACCAAATGTTGTCCAAAACTAGTTGAGGACGCAGAGAGGAGGGCTCCATGGGCGGCGGTGCCGGTGCCTCCTCGACCGGCGGCGCCGGCACCTCCTCGGGCTTCGGCGCCTTCACCTCCTGGATGAGCCGACGGCGACGGCGACGGCTTTTGTTGTTGTCGTCCTCCTCCCTTCCCCGCTTCCTCGATGGCTCACTCGACGACGATGCCATGCGCGCGCTTGAGGAAGAAGAAGCTCTTGGTGACCGGAGACGGTGGTGCTGGGATTTTCTTGGTGCCGCGCTTGAGGAAAGCTTATGGAAGAAGCTCTTGGCCGGCCGGGCATTTATATGACAAGACGGGAAACCGTCAGGCGGCTAGTCTTCCCACTGCGACACGCCACTACGCCTCGGAACCTGGTACACTACGGCGACGCGTGTCCACTAACCAGCGTCGCCATTGACAAAAGACTATTACTCCCTCCGTCCCGCAAAGACTGTTCATATAGCTTATTTTAATACCTCTTTTCAAGTTCCAATGCATGATTGATTATTATGTTAAAAAACCTCTATTCGCTGGAAACCGACCACAAAGGAAACAGTTCTCCTTTCTCCTTTTAATCTGGAACCAAATTTTGTGACACGTATTTCTCGGTCATACGTAATCCAAATTTGATGATTGTTTTTTCTTATTTTTTCTAAAATTGCCATCTTTTCATTAATTTCATTGTTTAGTGTATATTTCCTTTTCGTTAGTTATGTTTTTATGCCTTATCTTGTACTTGATAAGTACAACATAGAAGTAATATTTGTTTTACACAACCATTACTAATGAAACTTTGTATTTCGTATTGTTAAGGTGGACACAAGGTTGTGTTAAATTTTCAAATGTATATGAGTTCGAACATGTTGTAAAGTGTGGAAAACTTCAGTGTCGAAGTAACATTCTAGGAAACTATGTGAGAGATGTACACATTTGTACACAAGTATGATCTTCCTTTTGAGAAACCATTTGAAATTTTTATGACAAGTTTAGGGACCCAAATTATGTTGCCAAGTCAATTTGTATAATTTTTAGACCAACCTAAGACGTTATTAGAATTATTATATCCCAACCATGAGATAAAAATTCAAATTTTGATAATTTTGGTTACACAAGTGTGCGTGCTTATATTTTATTCGAATACTAAATGACCAACTACTAATTGTTCGTATTTTTAATGAATTTATAGGTGCTGTTTTATGGGCTCTAATATTTGAGGGAAGCAAGTTTCATTTCAAAAAAATTAGTGTCAGGCCCACGTGTCAGCGTCAGCAGCCTATATAAAAAAGATAACTGTGGCCTGCCCGCCCGGATCCACGTGACAACCAATGTGACGCGGGTTCTCGAACCCGCGTTGGCAGTGGCTCTCCATTTTGGAAGATGAATATAACATCCTGAATGGATAAGCGCAGCACACACGACGCTTTCCTAATTTCTCACTAGGGATTAGCGGAGGTGAGCGGAGGCGGCGCCGGCGAGGTGAGCGGAGGCGGGGAGACGACGATGAGCGCCGGTGAGGGGCCAAGCAGCGGACGACCCTGCGCACCGTCGATCGAGGATGAGAAGCCGAACGCGATGCGGTGTCGCAACTGAATCCGCGCGCGCCGGCGAGATTGTGGCGAAGACAGAGACGACGATGACCGTCGGAGATGGGCCAAGCGGCGGTGCAGCGAACCCAAAGCCAGAGATGAGCGTCATCGACTGGATCCTCTCGGGTTCCGACGAGAGGCCAAGCAACGGTAGGGAGGAGCGTGCCGGTGAGGGGGCAGCGAAGAGGGCAAGGCGCCTGCCTCACGTCTGCGACAGCAAATGTCTTGCAACGACGAAGTGGGTTCGAGGGAGCGGCGAAGGTGTAGAGGACTTCATATCCGACGCTGCCAACTACCATGACGACGGCGAGGCAAGTTTCTCTGAATCACAGTGCCTTTTACTTGTTCTATAAATGGAGCAGCTTGAGCTTGAGCTTGATCAACTTGTTCCTATGAAATGGCTTGTTCCATAGAGATTTTGTAGGATTTCTAACGTGATCAATGTAGCAATGTAGCAACTTGTTCCTATGAAATGGCTTGTTCCTTTGTCTATCTCAATCTTCTCATCCCTATGGTTCATCCAAATGATCAATGTAGCAACTTTCCTATGTTTTTCATTCCACACGAATCAAAATGGCATGACACTGTCTGGGAATATGTGAAACCTGAGGTTGATAATATTATGGAAGAAATGCACATCCTCCTCAAAAAGGCTGCATTCATGAGGCGGTACAAGTTTGTGGCTGAACAAAATCTGTAGCCCATGGAAGAAGCGCTCAATGTGTTTCAAGATACCTTGGTTGCATTTGAAGAGGCTGCAAAAAAAGCAAACCTTAGTTGAAGATACCATGCTTTTGTTGATGTTGAAGGGGGCATGCTTTTGTTGATGTGCATGGTCAGATAGCATGACCATTGTAAAATTGTGACGGGCAAGTTAAGGCCTAGCTAGATGGACAAGTTAACTATTTGTAATAATTATGTATATCTGTGTGGATCTTTGTGGACAAATAATCTTTATCTATATATGTGGACAAGTTATCTTTATCTGTATTATGTTTGTTTTGTCTCAAAAGATTTTTTGTTGATTATGCCTGTATGTCGAAATGGGAGCCCTGAGAGATCGGGCTGACCTGTCAATCAAGACAGATACAAAGGTGACTACGCGGAATGGTTATTCCGTGTCGCATTTGCCCCTCCAAACCAACGAGGAGGAGTCGGCCCCACGCGCCACCCCTCTGCATTGGAGATGAGGTTTGGCTTATCCACGTATCCTTTGTTCGCAATGTTTGACCAAAAGCCACTCTCCCCTGCCACTCTGCCATTCTGCCTTCCTTCTCAAACCTTCTGCCTTCCTCATCTCCGTCGCCTTCTCTCCCCTTCTCCTTCCTCGTCTCCGTCTGTCACACCCAAGTTTAAAGGCAAACTCGAATGCTAGATTATATGTGCGCCAGGATCAAGTTTCACACATATAACGACATTGTGAAACCAAAAGACAGTGTCTCAAACATATAGAGAGTATTAAACTTATTACAGACTGGCAGTCTCATAACTTAAACAAAATAGAGTCTCTAGCAGCGGAACAAACGCCTCCACAGGCAGCTGACTGAAGACACGATCGCCTAGAACTCGTCAAAGTCTCCGGGATAGTCTTCAAACCTCTCCCAGTCTGAGCAGCAATCCGAGTAGTGTAGTTGCAATAATGAAAACAAGTGTGAGCACATGCCGTACTCAGCAATCGGAAAAGATATATAAGATGCATGGCTTTTTGTGGATGGCTGATGGTTAAGCAAGTCAGTATTTTAGTTGGTCAAATTCTATTAGCAACATAATTTACTAAGCAGTGTAAGTTCATACCAACCCTTAAGATAACATAGAGATCATAAACATAAATAAATATAGAATGCATCAAATTTATATCATATTCCATAATTTAATCACGTGAGGGTCCAGGCCGCTCTTGACCGTGAGCACGGCTAACCGGTTAGTTTTACACTCTGCAGAGGTTGTACATCTTTACCCACAAGTCGCATAAAAGTTCAAAGAACTTTAAACCCAACCACGCGATGCTGATCAGGCATCATACCACACTACCGAGGTGTGATCGCATAGGGATGCTACGAGGCCTTTACAAAGTTTCCCCAGGAAGTTGCAACCCACAAGGTTACCGAATCAGTTAGCAAGGTATAAAGTCCCCTAACCGCCGCCCCTTGTCCTTATCAGGTAAAGCCACTCCTAACCAGTGTTACTAATTAATTAGCCAAGGCCAGAGCCATTTAGCTCTTGTGCTTGCACTGTTGTCCTGGGTGGTTCTCCATGTTCCAATTAACATATGGTCTTGTATTAATGAAGGTATAACATAAATAAATCAAGATTAATAAAGTTTCATTAATACCACCATGTAACCAGATAAAGCATAGCGAGAACTACCCAACAATAAAGTAAACCCAGTTGATCAAGGTATAGGGTATAAGCATCTAGTCGAACCTTAATTGGGACCCATCAATTTAATGCAAGCAAAAATAAATACAGTGAATTAAATGCATGTTATATAGGAAAGCGAGAATGCCTCAAGGTAGACTTGCCTTCAACTGAATCGTGCAGCTGCTCAGACACTTGGAAGTCTTGCTCTTCGAATTCCACGAACGGTTTGCTCTCTACGCAGCACATCCATCGCACACAAGCACACAATAGGACAAATTAAGGAACAGGCACCAAAGAATACAAACAGAACTAAAAAAGGGCATAAAACTAATCTACACTTCGATACGATCGTTTGGACATAAAGAACGCTAAAAACGGAGCTAAAACGGAAAAGATATGGCTAAAAGAAGGTGCAAGGGCCTATCTGTGAAGAATCTAAGGTTCCAGGGGCCTAACTGTAAGAAAACAGGGGCTAAAACATAATTAAACATAAAAACCGAGGGGCCTGGGTGAAAATCTAAAGGGCTGGACCTCAGCTACAAAATCTATAAAGGTCAGGGGCTAAAACAGAAGAAAAAGGATCTATCGGTAAGGGTCTTTGTGAGGTGGAAGGACCGGCTTGCAATTTTAGAAAGCACAGGGGTGTTTTTGCAAAACTTGCAGGGCCGAGGAGGAATCAAACCAGGTTGACCGGTATTGACCCGGTCAGGGCCGATCTGAGCCCTTGGCTCCAGATCTAACGGCCAAGATCGCATGCGGGTGAAGGACGGCGGCGCTGAGGCGGCGAGCGGCGACGCACGGCTGGAGTTTCGCCGGCGTAGATCGAAATCGAGCTAGGGGGCTCGGAAAGCAGCACAGGTTGGCCTGGGGCATAGCACGCGACACACTGGACCGATCTACGGCACTGGCACGGGCACTCAGGCGACGATGACGGCATGCGGTAGAGAATGGCGGGCGGCGGCGCAGCGCCAACTCCAGCGAGCTCACGTGCGCGAACCAGGGCGTCCGGACGAAAATGTGTAGCACCGGAAGCTTCCTTACCCTCGTGCGATGCTCCGGGGCGGTCTCACGACGGCAGACGAGCGGCGAGGCGGCGGATCAACACGGTGGCCGGATTAGGGTTTGCGGCGGCGGCAGAGAGAATCTCAGGCGCCTAGGGTTTGAGGCCAGGGTGGCGACGCCCTTAAATAGGGACGACACTTGTGCCTTGGCGTGCGGCCCAAGCGTCCGAGGTGGAGGGGAAGTGCGTGAAGGCACCGGACGCGGGATCTGTGCGGACTCCGGCCAGAGTCCGGCTCAGACGGGAGCGAGAGGTAGGGGATGACGTCCCGGCCCCACACGTCAGCGACTGGGGAGCGACGGGGCGCAAGCGGGCCGAAACTGGGCCGGACAGCGAGGGATGCCGAGCGAGCAAAGAGGGAACTCAGGGGGGGTCCTCCGGACTATCTCGTAGGTGACCGAGGAAGAGGATGTGCCGCGAGATGGGCCGGCTTCTTCGGTTGGCTGCTGCGGCAAGCTGGGCTGGGAAAATGGCCACGGGCCAAAAGGAGAAGAAGGAAGGGAGGGAAAAGAAATGGTTTTGAACTTTTTGAAAAGGATTTCAAACAAAAGATTTTCAAACTTGAGTCAAACACTTGAATTCAAACTTGAGTTTAAATTCAAACAATCAAAATAATGCACCAGCATGAATGCCACAATAAATTCCTATGATTCATCATTTAATTATTTAATAAACAATTAAATGCCTAAGAAAGAATAAGCAACCTTATAGTCCTTAAACTCAAGCAATGTTGCTAGCAAATTTTATTATAAAACCAAAGTTGAAAATTAGGGTGTTACAAATCCTACCCCCCTTAGGATGAATCTCGTCCTCGAGATTCGGATAGATCAGTGAAAAGACCGGGAAATTCTGCCTTCAATCCCTCTTCTCTTTCCCATGTTACCTCATCTTCTGCATGATTACTCCACTGTACCTTACACATTTTGATTACCTTATTCCTCGTAACTCGTGCCATAGTATCCAAGATTCTTATCGGGTGTTCAGTTATTGTTGGAGTTTCTTAACGTCACCACTAGTTGTACACCTAGAGGGAGCGTATAAGAGCAACCGGGTATACCGCAAGCGCACGGAAATACCATTGTAGCACTTCCCCAAGGAAGGAGAGTATTCCAAGGGTATCGAATCCAAGGAACGGCGTGTACTATATCCTACTCTAGTATAGATGATCCAAGGACACAACACTGATTGATAGGATAGGTAGAAAGGATCTGCCTTGACCGAGCGCAGAGTCTAGTTACGGTCTCTCAGGTATAACACTCACTTCGGGCACCAAGCACATCCTAGGTCAATGTGCTGGAGCGAGCCCAACTCGTTACGCGACGTAGAGGGTTGACAAAGGGTCCAACAGGCTGTCACCACTGCGGCCTACCTCTACGCTACGATCGTACGTGCTCTTCGAAGGATAGCTTATGGTCCAGACACCACGTCTACACCACTTACTATTACTACGAATCCGCGAGGGAGATACTGGCACTAGCTCAGGGATATGCTCTATCACTCATGCAAGATCACGAATGCACTTTGATCTAACTAGAGATATGCAGGAGCTTCACTTTACTCTAATAGACAAGCTGGCAACTAGATGCAAACTTATGATCTAAGTCTACTGGATCGAAAGGGTTGTGTTCGAAGAACACAAGCCTCTAAACCAAGAACAAATGAAGAACACAAGAACAAAGCAACTAAGCATGCATACGACTTTAGTCTAAATAGGAAATATCGAAATACTCACTTTAGTCTAGTTGAAGAACAAAGGCACCGCTGAGGATCGTTCTTGAGGAAGATGTCATGAAGAACATGACATGTCCTCAAGCCTCCCACCTCACTTCCTAGCACTAATCCTATACAAAGAGCTCTCCTCTCCTAAAGAGAGAGGCTCCAAGCCAAAATGAAGAGGAGGAGGAGAAGTGTGTGTCCAAGAATGAGGCCCCTCCCCTTCTATTTATAGGCAAGAGGGGAGCTTGCTCGGAGGCTCAAAGTGCCCCAAAACGCCCGGGATCGTAGCAAGTGACCAATCAGGCAGTAGCACGTGGAAGGTGGGGATCAACGGACCCTAGGTTGGTTCGGCTGATCCTTGGGTCGGCCGAACCCCCCGGGAGGCCTTCTGCGTTGTGCTTTCTCAGGGTGGCTGCCATGTGGGCCCTGATGCTTGTCCTCCGTGCATGCCAAGTTTCCTGGCGGTTTGGGTACTGAGTGGGCCCTTGGATCCATGTGATGTCCACGTGGCGATTCGTGATTCGTCGGGCTTGCCTCTCTTGGATTGATGACGTCAGTGATCCAGGGAATCCTAGGTGGCATCCCCTCATTGGCTGAGCTTGAAGCACTTGGATCAAAGACTTGTGCTTTTACTCCTCTTTCTAGTGCTAATCACCTGTATTTGCATATTGACCAACACTTGTGGAAATGATTAGTTTAAGCCCCATTCGAGTGTTGATGATCCTTTTACATTTATTTTATGCAGGTATTGACAGTGTAAAAGTAGCACTTTTCAACTGTCAACAACACCCCCACACTTGACCTTTGCTCGTCCCGAGTAAAGGGAGTCAGGTCAAGGTGATACATGATATCCAAAGGTATGAACCAAGCATAAGAGATATTCCAGACCATACGTTGTACTTATGAACTCTGTGAAGTGTCTATCATGCTATCTTGGGTAGTTGAGGAATGGAACGATCATGAATCAAATCACTCCTGCTCATCATGTCAAGTAACTTGGGGTTTTGCGATAAATTTTCAAAACAAATCTTGCTTAGCTCCTCATTTGATTCTCTCAGATCGCTCAATGTGTATATGTCCTCACCAAGGCATTAGATTGCCTTTCTTCACCCTACTTCTAATGATGGCTATATGTGGAGCTCAAGGTAGGGTAAAGGATAAGGCATACTTGTATCACATATATTGCAAAGTCAAAGACTGGATCCATAGAGAAAATCAAATCATACAATCAGATCAAGATGTGCATGTGTACGGATATGGTGAGTATGGTAAGGTGGATACTAGGCCTGGAATGGGTGCTAGATATTACCATACATATATGATGAAAGCTGAGGTTGATGGTAAGGTGGACACTAGCCCCGGAATGGACACTAGTTATTACCATCTAAGTGATGGAACTCCTTTTTGCATGACCATCTCTCTCCTATTTCTCCTTTATTTGGACATGGGCTATCCTTTCTTTCTTTCTTTTTTTTGATTTTTTTCATCATGCCTTGAGCATGTGTCTCTTTTCTTTTTCTCTCTTTTATATAGCCCATGTCTCTTTTTGAAGGATACTTTTGGAGAGAGATGTCACACCACATATGGAGCTTTATTTCCATAAAATGGATGAATGATACAATGCTAACTTCTAGTGTAGAAGCGTAGCAAGGGGAAATAGGTGGTGTGCACATGAATCTTGATCATGAAAGTAATGTAAAGAATTCTCACAAGGGTCACAGGATTTGACAAAGCTCAATGCAATAACAAGCAGCATATGAGTATAAGGTTTTCAACTAAAACATCATATGGCTCTAGTAGGATGGTGGCAAATCAAAGATGAGCTTTGCAAAGGGTTTTCACGTTTTCAAATAAAATTCCCAAGCACTCAAACATAAAGAGCGAAGATCATATCATCAAACCATATCACAAACGCCAACTACTTAGATAAGCATGAGTTCCCTAATGATATTTGTTCACAAGCATCAAGATGATGAGTAAGGAATAAAACATATGCAAGCCAACCACAGGAATCATGTAGAGCAAGCATAGCACAAACCTCTCAGTTGATATAAAGGATATGAATTGAAATTCAATCAAACTCATGGATAAAGGAGAGTGAGGTAGAGGGTGCACATACCATCGCTTCTGAAGGATAAAAGACCAAGGAAGACCAGCGGTGATTTGGCTGACTAGAGGGCAGCCGGGTCACTCTAGTTTACCTTGCTCTTGTCATGAAGGCGTAGTCGATGTTGTGCAGCGCCTGTGTGGGAGTTCTCTAGTGGATATGTCGATGATGAGCTTGAGAGAACTCCCCCACACTGGTGGTTGATCCTGGTGCTGTTCTCCAAGCAAAAAGTGGAAACAAAAGAGGTGGACTCTACTGGTTCGAGAACCATAGAGCCTTTATTCAAATTCAAATATTTTTGGTTTTTTTAATTTTATTTTATTGTCACCATGTCATTTGCTCGAAAGGGTTAGACCAAGGTTACATATTATACACAAAGGGGAATATACTTACCTTAGACCTTTGAGGGGTCATATGTACCACCTTTGCATGATGTGCAACATGAATCTGACACCTCAACTTACCTTCCCATTTGAATTTAGCTCAATGACTTACCCATTCAAAATTGACAATTTTCTGCAGGGGTTAGTCCACATGCATGCAACCAAGATCCATGAAGATATAACTCTAAAGTTCATCAATCAAAACTCGACACCATGTCTTGTTTTGACTGAAGAAGATAGTTTTAACCTAAGCACCATGCTTAATTTAAAACAGTCTATGAATATGTGTATACTCAAACATTCAAACTAAAGCATATGAACAAAGATAAAGGAGGCATGAAAGCATGATCAAGCTATTTACCAAGAGGGGCATAAGCATGAGCATAAGACGGTGCACCTCGGGAACCTCCCGGAAGGGCTTTGTTTAATGTCAAAAGCAGGACTTACCTAGCTAGTGGGCAAGATGCAAGAGCTGACATCATCACCACACCAGGATAAGATTTGGTAGAGGAGGAACTTTACTCAGGATGCTCACATACCTCCCCCACACTTGAAGTTTGCATTGTTAGGCAACAAAACTCAAGTGTGTGGTGATCAAGCTTCCTTTTGTAAATGTTCCCTCACCAAAGCTTATCTAGGTGTTGCAATTGATGTGGCTCACATGTTCGTAGGCATCACCTGTCCATCTTTCTTTTCAATCTCCACCTGAAGGTTAGTGACCAAAAATACCCGAAGGACAACTTACCCTAAAAACATGTTCTTGCTTTTATTCGAAAAGGGAAATAAAACCTATGCTAATCCAGGCTATCTCCTGGTAGTGCTTTGTTTATTTAAGGTCAAAAGCTCGACCATGGGAACTTCATCTTGTAGCTATCGTTGGTGGTGTCATTCCCATCTCACCACGAATCCTTGATGTATCAGTGAAGCTTCAGCTGCAAGGTTAGTGCCACAGTGCACACATGAAATCTGCAATGCTTATGGTAAACATATGCATCTACAATCAACCTTCTGAACTTTCTACAAAAGAGGACCATAAGGTGATTGCAGTCCTCATGCGTGCTCAGCGCACTAAGCATGACTGACTCTAGAGAGGCATGATGTGAGCATGGTTTTTGTGGTATATCAAGAGTTAAACTACCATGCTCATCAATGAAGTCTTTTCCTCCAAACTTCGGAGTCAGTGCCTCGAAAGGTTCTGTGGCCCATGAATTCTCCATCTCAAGAGAGTCATCGTGGAAGCTCGATGTTGACTCTCGATCATGATCGAAAGCAACATGATACGGGCCAGCAGGAAGAGGCTGAAACTCGGTCGAGGGCGATGACGATCGTTCTCCTTCACAAAGGTGAGGAGGGTCTTCCGAGTCGTACTCATGAGGAGTAGAAAGTTCTATGCCCTCAATGATAACAGGCTCAGATGACATGAATGGAGGTATACGTGTCGTCTTCTCGAGCGGGTTTTGCTGGGGAAGAGGCTTCGCCATAGGATGTCCCAAACAAGGGGTAGCAGTGGCGGAAGTGGCTTCCCCAAGATCACCATCTAGGCTCCCTATGGATTCCTCAAAGAATTTATCTAGCGGGGAGCCTAGGAGTAGATCAGGATCGAGGACATCGAAGATGTGAAAGTTTAAGCTAGCTTCGATCCTGTCTATGATGAGCGGCACGGCACTTGCGATCCCCCGACATTCAAGAACGTGCCCAATGGGACAAGTCTCGAGGAGCATGTCGGATGGTGCTAGCGGAACTTCTCCTAAAAGAGTTTCCGCTAAGTGCCATGGCATGATGTTAACCTCCATGATGGGGTCACAATGGGCCTCTACGGCAATCCCTCTCACAGAACAAGGAATACCCAGAGTGGGCGTACTATCCCAAAATGCTTCGGAAAAGCATATCGCTCCCTCTGGCCATTCCTTCTTCATGGCCTCCTCAGGAAATGCTTCGTCAGGAGGATCGGGAGGTGAAGGAGATACCGTAGGTCTAGGGAAAGGTTCTGTTAGAGGATGTCTAGATGGTTCAGCATGGACAGAAACAGTTTCCCTAAGCTCTTCTTCTCGGTTTCCTTGAGATTTAGCAAGAAGTTTTTCTACGGGGAAACCTAGGAGAAGATCAAAATCCATGATGTCATAGATGTGGAAATCTAACAGCACCTCTATGTCATCAATGGTGATCGGCACGTCCCTAGCAATCCCTTTACATGGAAAAACACAGCGCCACCTGGGGCTATGGAAAAGTCCATCAATCGGGATCAAGGGCGTGTCACCCACCAGAGTATCCAAAAGGGCCTCTGGTATGATGCAAGCCCCAGCAGTAGGGTCATGGACAGCATCTACGGTGTTTCTTCTCATGGAACAATGGATGATCGTGGAAGTCGAGCCAACCCGAATTGCTTCGGATGTACGCTTCTGAGGTGACCAATCCACTATCGTCCCATGATTCTAAACTTCATCGAGGACCTCATAAAGGTCCAATGATGTCGTAGGCTTCTCGTGCCAAGAGTGATCTGAGGTATTTCTGATGTTTTGAGAAGGGTCATCCTCAAATCGGGAAGGGAACTCCGAAGGTTGAATTTCTTCTTCCTTCGATGTTCGTGATTCGGGAGAGGGCTCAACAGAGGAATCAAGGAATTCAGAGAATGAAAGCTCAGATTCGGCTATTGAGAGACTCTCATGGACCAAGTCAGACTCTTGATGGAGTTCGTTGTAAACAATATGGGAAGAAGAGGTTTCTAAGAAGAATTCTAGGATCTCTCTTCTTTCCACTAGAGTTTGGTCTTCGAACGAACCTCCAGCTAAAAGGTTGAGCTCTTGTGCAGATTCCATGTATATACGAGTATAAAAGGTATACGTCGCTATATCATCAGGTATAGACATGTCTGGGCTGGATGTCATAAGACGTAGGAACCTAGCCCAAGCTGCACCTATGGACTCACCCTTTAATTGCTCAAAGTCAAGGAGTTCACACGGCAAGAGCTCTATGCGTTCATAAAGGGAGAGCGAGTCACAAAAGTTTTCTCGTAGTTCTCCCCAATTATTCACATGCTCTGTTGTTTGGGTGTACCATTGCTCCGCTCTATCTACAAGAGAGAACAGGAACAATTTCCACCTCAAAGTTTCTTGTGTCATGCCTGGAATTACCAAGCACAAACACAAGTCCTCGAACTCCTTTAAATGAACATTAGGGTCATCACTGATCGCTCCAGAGAAAGGTCAATTCCGAACCATGGCTATAAAGTCGGGACGAAGCTCGCAGCAAGATGAGGAAGTTGATGGTTGCTCTAAGACGAACTCGCCCCTAGGGGTAGAGAGGCTTTGACAGGAAGGCATCTCAAAGGGTAGTGTGGGTAAAGGTAGAAGAAAAGAAACAAAAAGGATAAATCGATGGGTAAGGGGGGTGAAGGTAGAAGAAAACGAAAAAGATAAATACGAGGACCACTAGGTTCGAAGATAGATACAGCAACCATCCCCGGCAATGGTGCCAGAAATGCTTGTTGGCGTTTCTTAACGTCACCACTAGTTGTACACCTAGAGGGAGCGTATAAGAGCAACCAGGTATACCGCAAGCACACGGAAATACCGTTGTAGCACTTCCCCAAGGAAGGAGAGTATTCCAAGGGTATCGAATCCAAGGAACGGCGTGTACTATCTCCTACTCTAGTATAGATGATCCAAGGACACAACACTGATTGATAGGATAGGTAGAAAGGATCTGCCTTGACCGAGCGTAGAGTCTAGTTACGGTCTCTCAGGTATAACACTCACTTTGGGCACCAGGCACATCCTAGGTCAATGTGCTGGAGCGAGCCCAACTCGGTACACGACGTAGAGGGTTGACAAAGGGTCCAACAGGTTGTCACCACTGCGGCCTACCTCTATGCTACGATCGTACATGGTCTTCGAAGGATAGCTTATGGTCTAGACACCACGTCTACACCACTTACTATTACTACGAATCCATGAGGGAGATACTGGCACTAGCTCAGGGATATGCTCTATCACTCATGCAAGATCACGAATGCACTTTGATCTAACTAGAGACATGCAGAAGCTTCACTTTACTCTAATAGACAAGCTGGCAAACTAGATGCAAACTTATGATCTAAGTCTACTGGATCGAAAGGGTTGTGTTCGAATAACACAAGCCTCTAAACCAAGAACAAACAAAGAACACAAGAAAAAAGCAACTAAGCATGCATACGACTTTAGTCTAAATAGGAAATATCGAAATACTCACTTTAGTCTAGTTGAAGAACAAAGGCATCGCTGAGGATCATTCTTGAGGAAGATGTCATGAAGAACATGACATGTCCTCAAGCCTCCCACCTCACTTCCTAGCACTAATCCTATACAAAGAGCTCTCCTCTCCTAAAGAGAGAGGCTCCAAGCCAAAATGAAGAGGAGGAGGAGAAGTGTGTGTCCAAGAATGAGGCCCGTCCCCTTCTATTTATAGGCAAGAGGAGAGCTTGCTCGGAGGCTCAAAGTGCCCCAAAACGCCCGGGATCGCAACAAGTGACCAATCAGGTAGCAGCACGTGGAAGGTGGGGATCAACCGACCCTAGGTCTGTTCGGCCGATCCTAGGGCCAGCTGAACCCCCCGGGAGGCCTTCTGCGTCGTGCTTTCTTAGGGTGGCTGCCATGTGGGCCCTAATGCTTGTCCTCCGTGCATGCCAAGTTTCCTGACAGTTTGGGTACTGAGTGGGCCCTTGGATCCATGTGATGTCCACGTGGCGATTCGTGACTCATCGGGCTTGCCTCTCTTGGATTGATGACGTCAGTGATCCAAGGGAATCCTAGGTGGCATCCCCTCATTGGCTGAGCTTGAAGCACTTGGATCAAATACTTGTGCTTTTACTCCTCTTTCTAGTGCTAATCACCTGTATTTGCATATTGACCAACACTTGTGGAAATGATTAGTTTAAGCCCTATTCAAGTGTTGATGATCCTTTTACATTTATTTTATGCAGGTATTGACAGTGTAAAAGCAGCACTTTTCAACCGTCAACAGTAATAGTAAGATCATGATTGATATCCAACCCATCCATAAGCAACGGATCCTTATCATAAGGCTTTAATCCATTCTTCAACTGTGAAATATGGAACACATCATGCACATCTGAGAGCTGAGCGGGTAGGTCCAACCTGTAAGCTACTTCTCCAACTCTCTCAGTAACCCTGAAAGGTCCGATGAAATGAGGGGACAACTTTCCCTTGACTTTGAACCTGTGCAACCCTCTAATTGGGGAAACCTTCAGATACACATAGTCTCCTTCCTGAAAGGTCACATCTCTCCTCTTCTGATCCGCATAACTCTTCTGTCTAGATTGTGCAGTCTTCATATTCTCTCTGATCACTTGAACCTACCTCTCTGCCTCCTTTATGATATCAGGCCCAAATAGCTGACTTTCTCTCGTCTCACTCCAATACAACGGAGTTCTGCACTTCCTTCTGTATAGAGCTTCAAAGGGTGCCATCTTAAGACTAGCCTTATAACTGTTATTGTAAGAAAACTCTGCATATGGCAAGCTCTTATCCCAACTGCCTCCATGCTTCAATGCACAGGCTCGCAACATATCCTCTAAGATCTGATTGAGTCTCTGAGTCTGTCCATCAGTCTAAGGATGATAAGCCGAGCTGAAGTTCAACTTCGTATCCATGGACTCATGAAACTTTTCCCAAAAGCGAGATGTGAACTGAGTACCCCGATCTGACACTATCTTCTTCGGTACACCGTGCAAACACACAATTATGGACATGTATAACTCAGCTAGCTTTGCTCCTGTATAAGTGGTCTTTACTAGTATAAAGTGAGCAACTTTAGTTAATCGATCCACAATAACCCATACTGAATCATAACCATCCCTAGTACGAGGCAATCCAACAATAAAATCCATGCTGAGTTCTTCCCACTTCCATTCAGGCACTTTCAATGGTTGAAGTAATCCGGCTGGCCTCTGATGCTCTGCTTTAACTCGATGACAAGTGTGACACAGTGCTACATGTGCTGCCACATCTCTCTTCATTCCATACCATCAATACCTCTGCTTAAGATCCTGATACATCTTTGTACTACTCGGATGAATGGAATAGGCTGAATCATGAGCTTCTCCCAAGATGGTCTCTCTGAGATCCTTCACATCTGGCACAAAAATCCTATTCTTGTACCATATGGTTCCTTGATCATCCCTTCTGAACTCTGGAGCATTACCCTTCTCCATAGTCTCCTTAATCTTCTTAATCATCTCATCCTCCAACTGTCCTTTCCGTATCTCCTGCTCCAAAGTGGATTCCAATTCCAGGGCCATTCCCTCTGTGTGAGCAACAATCCCCAAATTAAGCCTCTCAAACTCCTTCATCAGCTCATCAGGTAGTTGAAAAGCCAGAACCATGTTAGCATGGCCCTTCCGACTTAATGCATCTGCAACCAGATTCGCTTTCCCAGGATGATAATGAACCTACAAATCATAGTCTTTGATCAGCTCCAACCAACGACGCTGTCTCAGATTGAGATCCTACTGAGTGAAGATGTACTTTAGTCTCTTATGATCGGTGTATATCTGACACTTAGTTCCCATGACATAGTGCCTCCAAATTTTCAATGCATGAACCACTGCTGCAAGCTCTAGATCATGAGTAGGGTAATTCTGCTCATGTTTCCTCAATTGTTGAGACACATAGGCTATAACATATCCCTCTTGCATAAGAACACAACCCAAACCCTCTAGAGAAGCATCACAATAGATATCGAAACTCTTCTGCAGATCTGGCATCACTAACACTGGGGCTGTGGTCAATCTCTTCTTCAACTCTTCAAAACTAGCCTGACATGCCTCTGTCCATCTGAACTCTGTATCCTTCTCAAGCAGTGTCGTGAGTGGCTTCACTATCTTAGAGAATCCCTCGATGAATCAACGATAGTAACCAGCTAGTCCAAGGAAACTCCTGATCTCTGTCACTGTCCGGGGCTGCTCCCACTTTAACACATCATTAAGCTTGCTTGGATCCACTGCAATACCTCCGTTGGTGATAATATGACCAAGAAAAGCTACTTCCTTGAGCCAGAACTCACACTTGCTGAACTTGGCATACAACTGTTGCTCCCTAAGCTTCTGCAACACAAGCCTTAAATGCTCCTCATGCTCTTCCTCATTCTTGGAGTAGATCAAGATATCATCAATAAACACCACAACAAACTTGTCCAAATACTCCATAAAGATCTTGTTCATCAGGTACATGAAGTAGGCAGGTGCATTGGTCAATCCGAAGGACATAACTGTGTACTCATACAACCCATACCTGGTAGTGAATGCAGTCTTAGGAATATCTGAAGCCCTGATCTTCATCTGATGATAACCAGAATGCAAATCAATCTTAGAGAACACCTTGGCTCCTTTCATTTGATCAAACAAATCTTCAATACGAGGCAATGGATACTTGTTCTTGATAGTAACATCATTAGGAGACCTATAATCCACACACATCCTCTGTGTTCCATCCTTCTTTCCCACAAAGATAATCGGTGCTCCCCAAGGTGAAGAACTAGCTCGAATAAACCCTTTACTCATTAAATCTCTAAGCTGTGCCTTTAATTCTCGCAACTGATCACTAGACATTCTATATGCACGCTTGGAAATAGGAGCAGTACCAGGAAGTAGATCAATAACGAACTCAACATCACGGTCAGGAGGCATACCTGGTAAGTCATCAGGAAAGACATCTGGAAACTCGCACACAACTCTGATATCCTCCAAATTCTTCCCATCAAGCTGATTCACTGTACCGGCTGTAGCTGGAGGTGGATCTACGGTAAACTCAAACCTTTCCCCAGCTGGACTAGTGAGAAGAACTGATCTCTTGGCACACTGAATCATTGCATCACATGCTGTCAACCATACCATTCCTAGTATCACATCGATCCCTCTAGATTGCAGGATTATAAGATTTGCCCGGAAATCCCTGCCCATAATCTTGAGACTGACCTGATTGCACTGATATGTGGCTTTCATCTCTCCCCCTGGTGTACTAACTACCATATTGCGAGGCATAGGACTAATAGGTAGATTATGTTGTGCTACGAACTAGGAAGTAATAAAAGAATGGGATGCTCCAGAATCAAATAAAACTGAGGCGGGAGTGGAGTTGACTAGGAACATACCGAGCACTACTCGCGGATCCTCCTGAGCATCACCCGCATCAACGTGATTCACCCTGCCACGTGCATAGCTCTGCTGTCCCTTGTTGACTTGCGGGGTCTGATTCCCATTCCTCGTCTGCTGCATCTGCTGATTCTGCACTGGAGTGTTGGGGGAATGCCTCTTAGGACATGCGTTGGCATAGTGACCAAGTTCTCCGTACTTGAAGCAAGTGGTAGTTGCAGGATTGGGGGGTGCACTAGGCCTCACAGGGGTGCCAACTAGAGCTCTCTGCTGATTCTGCTGGAAGGTGGGACGTGGTGTCTGCGGAGCTGAGCGCTGAACAGACTGCTGGAACTGCTGGCGCTGCTGAGCGGGACGCTGGAACTGCTGCTGCATAGGGCGTTGGTACTGCTGTTGCCCAAAGTTCTCACTCGAACCTCCATAGCGGAATGGTGCATAGTTCCCCTGCTGTGGATTGAAGCGAGGATGGGTGTTACTCCCATACTGTCCAGAGCTAGTAGCCTTCCTCTTCTGATCACCCAATTCCTTGCTCTTGGCCTCCAAGCCTATGGCCCTGTCAATAAGCTCTTGAAAGGTCGGGAAGGTATGGGACATAAGCTGGTATTGAAGTGGTCCAGCTAGTCCTTCCAGGAACAACTCCTGCTTCTTCCTGTCTGTGTCAACATCTTCAGGAGCATAGCGTGACGCTCTGTGAACCTATCCCTGAATTCTGCCATGGACTTCCCTTCTTGCTTAAGAGCAAGAAACTCTTTCTTCTTCAACTTCATCAGACCAGCAGGAATATGATGGCTTCTGAAGTTAGTGGTGAACTCCTGCCAGGTGATGGCATTCTGATTGGCATGGGCAGCGACAAAAGCATCCCACCATGCCGAAGATGATCCCTGTAGTCACCCTGAAATGTATAGGACCTTTTCTCTATCATCACACTGGGCTGTCGTGAGCATTTTCTCAATAGTTTTCAGCCAGTCTTCAGCTTCTAGTGGGTCTGCTGCATGTGAGAAACTGGGTGGCTGGTGGCTCATAAACACCCGATGCTTGTTCACTGGGGCCTGCTGATGCATCTGTGGTTGGTTGTTGCCTTGAGCCTGCATGTTGGCCACAATGTTGGTCAAGTTCTACAGGAGCTGAGTCTGAGCTTCCAGAAACTGATGCATGACTGGATCCATTTGTAGTTGTCGAGGTACGTTGCTAGATCTGTTGTCTCTCCCTGGATGAACCACTGCCGGTTGATCAACTCCTGATCCTGACCTGGTTGTCACCATCTGAGTGTTAGGAACATTGATTTAGATGATTGAATCAAGAGAAAAACTTAAAAGTTAATGCAAGGCAGATTTCCAGATTAGGACAGATTCTGTTGATCTCAAAGAACTAGTTACAACTCTCTGTATGAGTAGCCCAAAATTCTGAAATTTTTTTGAGCTGACATATACAAAATTAAAGATCTAACCCAACTGGAATCACCTCATTTGGATGTCTGTAGCCCGAGATATAAAATTATTAAGACGACTGTATGAGAGCCAGGTGTGGTTCGAGGACCGGTGGATGGTCGCTTCCTGGTGTGATGAGTGATTGACAACATGGTGTGGACTAATTCTTGGCTAAGTATTGCAGGTGCAGGTTGCGGCTTGACTGGTGCAGGTGCAGGTGAAGAACAAGCGCGAAAGGTCGTTGCCGGTGAGGCCTCCAAGTGTGGAGAAGATAAGTAGGCTTGGTTCGAGGGACCCGGTGGCCAGCGGGGTCAAGTGCGGGCCGCATGGTGGCAAGAACGGCAAGATGAAGTCATGGATGGTTTCTTGGTTGAGCCTCAAAACCAAGGTCGAGCCGGGACTACGTGGGAGCCGAGTCATGAGTGGTGATTGGTGGAGGCTACACCGAGTTCGCGGGGTTTCCGGTGGTTCACCAGAAAACCACTGGGTTTCTTGGTTGATCCACAAAGCCAAGACCGAAGAACCGAAGACGGAGGTGCAGCAGCTCCAGACCGGTCTGACCGGTGGGTCTGACCGGTCTGACCGGTGAGGAGCACCGGTCTGACCGGTGTGCGACGACGCAGTCCGAAATCTTCGAAGCGGAGGACACGCGTCGGGATCGCAAGGCTTGCGTCGAGGCTAAGCAAGTTTGCAGTCACTGGGCATCCGTTCGATGGAGCGAAGACAAAGATTTCCGAATTCGCCCTTGAGGGGCATGTATCCCTAGTTAGCTAGTAAGGGTATTTTCGTCTTTCGGTTGCCTCCATATAACCCAAGTGGTAAGAGGATGGCAGCCATCTCTTGGAACCTAGCTCATTTGGTTTTCCTATTTTCCTTCCTATTTTCCTTAGGATTTTCGTAGGACTAGCTTGAGAGCTTCATGGTGAGATCTTGTGAGAGGGAAGGATGATCAGGCGGCAAGCTAGACCTTGTATGAACCTCTTTGGTATGTATAGATGATTCGGCGTGGTTCCTCAAGGCTTGGTTGTGTCTTTCCCGTTTCTCCTTTTTGGTGATTTTCGGAGGCTTTTCTTGGCGAATTTCTTGTGGCGGTTTTGAGACCTTTCTCTTTGGGATTTGGTGGGGGATGTATGCATGAACCCCTCATGGTTCTTTTCCCTTTGATTCCCCTCCCAAATCCGTGAGTAAAGGGGCTCAATTTTGGGGTTTTCGTGGTTCTAGGGTTCGTGGTGTTCTTGGCGAAAATCCTTCGATTCCTCTTGATTCAACAAGTTTTGGTGGACCAAATCTTGGCTATGGAGTGCCCATGAGGTGTTCCTACTATCCCCAAAGTCTTGTGTGAATCCGTGGAGCGAATCGGGAGATTGGGAGTTGGATTTGAGGGAGTTGACTCCGGGCGCTGTTCATCCCGAGCTGCCCAGGTCACACCGGTCTGACCGGTGCCCTTGACCGGTCTGACCGGTGCTAGCCCTTGGTGGGATTTGTCTCGGGGAACAGCCTTGTCCATGTGGTTTTGTCCCGTGGTCCTGCTGGTCAGTTCTTGGCGTGTTTGGAGTTGTTTTGCTAGGTTTTGTGAGGGGTTCTTCTTCCTTCCAGGTTGTGTTTCGAAGGTGGTTTTTGTTCCAGGGCCTAGAGGAGTCACTGAGGCTTCCTGGAACGTTTGCTGTGCGGCTGCTGTAGCCACCGGCCTGACCGGCTCTGTCCACCGGTCTGACCGGTGTCACCGGTCTGACCGGCGCAGGTCATCAGTCTGACCGGTGTAGCACAGGCAGCAAGCCGTGCAAGTTTCCGCTGTGTGTTTTGGTGAGTTCTGGCTCGGAGGGTTGTGTGTTGGCTCCTAGGACCAGTAGCACTCCAGTGGCTGCGTGGTCTTGGCCAACTTGGGTAGTTGAGTCAGAGACGCGATTCGGAAGCTGTGTTCGTCTTGTTGGAGTTCTCATCTCCTTCGAGAAGAATTTTTATCGGCTCCCATTCACTCCCCCCCTCTCTGGTTCGCCTAATCGGTCCTTCACTGTATCAGCAGAGTTATCAGGTTCTGAGGGCAGTAAATATTTAAGCATAACTCCCAGACTATAAGTTGAATGGTGCTCAATTTTTAACAGGAACACCACCATGAAATTCTCGAACTAACCCAACTGGATTTGCATTAAGAGGAATTTTGTACCTCGAGATATTAAATAAACATTACTGATAGGTCAAAAATAGCGCGAACAGATTTGATTCTCACAGATCTTGATATAAGATTGAGTAAAGAAAGCATAAAGAATATGATAAAGAAAGATATGGGACAGAAACTTAAACCCAACTACCCAACTTTATTAAACCAATGTTGTTGTGGTCAACACCCCACAACACATTGCACTCAAACAAAGATCCAAATCATCCAATGTTGCATACACACGCAAACCAAACACACTCCTATAACTAAGCACACTCTAAACGATCGTTCAAAAACTAACGGTTACAAAGACTCTGATTAACACCTAAGGACTCCTATTCTCTTGAAGAGGTTTGGTGCGGGCGTCTGGAGAGTCGTAGCGGGGCCTCTTAGGTGATGGAGAGGTGTGGGGCTCTTCAATATCAAGGATCACCGGCTCCTCCTTGTTCATCAGAGCAGCTTGCAATGCACGGTTCTGAATCTCCAGGTCAAAGACCTTCTCCTGAGTTTCAGCAAGGGTGTTGGCGTCATCCAGAGCAGTGTTAACGGCAGCCAACAACTCTCGAACGTGGTTCAAGGTTCCTTCATGAGCTGGAGCTGGAGCGATGTAGGTCTTAGCTTCCCCACTAGCTCTGTAGAGAATGTATCTGTAGGAAGTGTCCTCCAGATCAACACGTGCGTCATGGTAGAGTACATAAAGTGCCCTCCTTGCAGCTTTAGCAATCCCAGCATCTCTGGTAGTCCTGTGAGCAACATCTGGGTGCCTTGATACCTCCCTGTCACCATGGAGAGGATCCTCCTGATATAGGATAGCAGTCACCACCCAATGGGGTTCGAACCATGGATGTGTCCATAGCTCGCATTGGTAGGCTGGCGCCACATTGTGCCCCAGACGGAACACTGTTGCTCTCAGCTTGTCGGCCATAGGAATGCCTCTCCCATCCACATTATGGATACATCCCCTCCAAGCCACTTCCTCAGCAGGCTGAGCTGACTCCTCTTCTGCCTCCTCTTGTTCTTCAGGTTCCTCTGGCTCTTGTTCTCCTTCTGGAATCACCTCTTCTGGGCCTTCCTCTGGTTCTTCAATCTCTGCAGCGACTTCCTCAGCTGGTTCCTCCTCTGGCTCTTCATCATCATACACTAGGATGATTTCCGAAGCGGGTGTTGGAGACTGCGCTACAGGTGGTGGTTCCATCACTATCTCCTCGTCAGTGTCCCCCTCATTCTCTCTACTCTCCATAGGATAGTAGTAATAGTCTTGGTCCTCCAAGTGGCGGGGAAACTAGAAAGAGCCTGTACGAGATGTCTGCAACCGATGAACCATCTAAAGAAAGAGAAGACAAGTGCTGAATTAAGACATAGCTACAGGTGATAAAACAAGGTTAAGACACAAGTAGATAATTCAAGGATGAGGAGAAACAAGAGTAAGCAGATTTAAAAATAAATTTTATAAAGAAAGCATTAGTGTGGCTTCTAGTAATAATCCTTAATTTCGACCATTACTAACTAGGCTAACGTCCTACAGTCAACACAGCTCTGGTACCACTTTGTCACACCCAAGTTTAAAGGCAAACTCGAATGCTAGATTATATGTGCGCCAGGATCAAGTTTCACACATATAACGACATTGTGAATACCAAAAGACAGTGTCTCAAACGTATAGAGAGTATTAAACTTATTACAGATCGGTAGTCTCATAACATAAACAAAATAGAGTCTCTAGCAGCGGAACAAACACCTCCACAGGCAGCGGACTGAAGACACGATCGCCTAGAACTCGTCAAAGTCTCCGGGATAGTCTTCAAACCTCTCCCAGTCTGAGCAGCAATCCGAGTAGTGTAGTTGCAATAATGAAAACAAGCGTGAGCACATGCCGTACTCAGCAATCGGAAAAGATATATAACATGCAAGGCTTTTTGTGGATGACTGATGGTTAAGCAAGTCAGCATTTTAGTTGGTCAAATTTTATTAGCAACATAATTTACTAAGTAGTGTAAGTTCATACCAACCCTTAAGATAACATAGAGATCATAAACATAAATAAAGTTAGAATGCATCAAATTAATATCATATTCCATAATTTAATCACGTGAGGGTCCAGGCCGCTCTTGACCGTGAGCACGGCTAACCGGTTAGTTTTACACTCTGTAGAGGTTGTACATCTTTACCCACAAGTCACATAAAAGTTCAAAGAACTTTAAACCCAACCACGCGATGCTGATCAGGCATCATACCACACTACCAAGGTGTGATCGCATAGGGATGCTACGAGGCCTTTACAAAGTTTCCCCAGGAAGTTGCAACCCACAAGGTTACCAGATCAGTTAGCAAGGTATAAAGTCCCCTAGCGGGTACCGTGTCTTAGCAAAGCCCAACTCCCCACTAGAGTGAGTCCATACCCTACAGTACCGCCACCCCTTGTCCTTATCAGGTAAAGCCACTCCTAACCAAGGTTACTAATTAATTAGCCAAGGCCAGAGCCATTTAGCTCTTGTGGTTGCACTGTTGTCCTGGGTGGTTCTCCATGTTCCAATTAAGATATGGTCTTGTATTAATGAAGGTATAACATAAATAAATCAAGATTAATAAAGTTTCATTAATACCACCATGTAACCAGATAAAGCATAGCGAGAACTACCCAACAATAAAGTAAACCCAGTTGATCAAGGTATAGGGTATAAGAATCTAGTCGAACCTTAATTGGGACCCATCAATTTAATGCAAGCAAAAATAAATACAGTGAATTAAATGCAGCTTATATAGGAAAGCAGGAATGCATCAAGGTAGACTTACCTTCAACTGAATCGTGCTGCTGCTCAGACACTTGGAAGTCTTGCTCTTCGAATTCCACGAACGGTTCGCTCTCTACGCAGCACATCCATCACATACAAGCACACAATAGGACAAATTAAGAAACAGGCACCAAACAATACAAACAGAACTAAACAGGGGCATAAAACTAATCTACACTTCGATACGATCATTTGGACATAAAGAACGCTAAAAACAGAGCTAAAACAGAAAAGATTTAGCTAAAAGAAGGTGCAAGGGCCTATCTGTGAAGAATCTAAGGTTCCAGGGGCCTAACTCTAAGAAAACAGGGGCTAAAACATAATTAAACAAAAAACTGAAGGGCCTGGGTGAAAATCTAAAGGGCTGGACCTTGGCTACAAAATCTATAAAGGTCAGGGGCTAAAACAGAAGAAAAAGGATCTATCGGTAAGGGTCTTTGTGAGGTGGAAGGACCGGCTTGCAATTCTAGAAAGCACAGGGGTGTTTTTGCAAAACTCGCAAGGCGTGGGGAATCAAACCAGGTTGACCGGTATTGACCCGGTCAGGGCCGATCTGAGCCCTTGGCTCTAGATCTAACGGCCAAGATCGCATGCGGGTGAAGGACGGCGGCGCTGAGGCGGCGAGCGACGACGCACGGCCGGAGTTTCGCCGGCGTAGATCGAAATCGAGCTAGGGGGCTCGGAAAGCAGCGCGGGTTTGCCTAGGGCGTAGCACGCGACGCACTGGACTGATCTACGGCACTAGCATGGGCACTCAGGCGACGACGACGGCATGGGGCAGAGAATGGCGGCGGCGACGCGGCGCCAACTCCGGCGAGCTCACGTGCGCGAACCAGGGCGTCCGGACGAAAACGTGTAGCACCGGAAGCTTCCTTACCCTCGTGGGATGCTCCGGGGCAGTCTCACAATGACGGACGAGCGGCGAGGCGGCTGGATTAGGGTTTGCAGCGGCGGCGGAGAGAATCTCGGGCGGCTAGGGTTTGAGGCCAGGGTGGCAGCACCCTTAAATAGGGACGACACCTGTGCCTTGGCATGCGGCCCAAGCGTCCGAGGAGGAGGGGAAGCGCGTGAAGGCGCCGGACGCGGGATCTGTGCGGACTCCGGGCGGAGTCCGGCTCGGACAGGAGCGAGATGACGTCCCGGCCCCACACGTCAGCGACTGGGGAGCGACGGGGCGCAAGCGGGCCGAAACTAGGCCGGACAGCGAGGGATGCCGAGCGAGCAAAGAGGGAACTTAGGGGGGGTCCTCCGGACTATCTCGCAGGTGACCGAGGAAGAGGATGGGCCGGCTTCTGCGGTTGGCTGCTGCGGCAAGCTGGGCTCGGAAAATGGCCACGAGCCAAAAGGAGAAGAAGGAAGGGAGGGAAAAGAAATGGTTTTGGACTTTTTGAAAAGGATTTCAAACAAAAGATTTTCAAACTTGAGTCAAACACTTGAATTCAAACTTGAGTTTAAATTCAAACAATCAAAATAATGCACCTGCATGAATGCCACAATAAATTCCTATGATTCATTATTTAATTATTTAATAAACAATTAAATGCCTAAGAAAGAATAAGCAACGTTATAGTCCTTAAACTTAAGCAATGTTGCTAGCAAATTTTATTATAAAACCAAACTGGAAAATTAGGGTGTTACACTGTCGCAGAGATGGCCGGCGGAAAGCAGTCGTTCCGCCACCACGACTCAAGAGGGAGATTCTGCAGTGAGGAGGAGAAGGCCCCGCCTGCCGCCCCCGCCAAGAGAGTGAGGTTCCGCAATGAAGAGGTCGGTTCTTCGTCGGCCAGGGGGAGGAGGCCGTACACGCGCGCAAGCGCCAAGGGGGTGCACTTCGGCGACGCCCGGCAGGCAGAGGCCGAGCCTTCCTCGAGTTTGGTATGTTTGAAGTTAGATTTATGCTTGAAATTGAATTCCTGGTACTCATCATATGCTGCTCAAAAAAATGTTGAACTCATTCTGTATACTACTTCAATTTCTGAATCTTCATGCTCAGCGACTTTTATTAACTGAACATCTAGTGCCTTCACTGATCAATGGTTCCAATGCATCAATTTTCTATTATTTTAGGAAGTTGTTGTACCAGCACATGACATTGTCAGGATCTGGACAGAAATCGACAGGCTCAAGAAAACCTTAGACTACATCTGCACATTCCTAAACAAGATGGAAAGAATGAAGAAGGATGACATTGGTAAAGAGAAGCAGCAGGCAAGTTCTGAACCTAGTTACAGCTAAACAACTTTCTTGTTTGACCGGTTACAACTTTATGATATTAAACTTGGCAATCTAATTGTGAAGCTTGCTTCAATTTGCCTTTGTTTTAGAAATGTGTTGTTACTCGGGAGGAAAATTATTAACCTTTCGAGTAGAAATTTTTTTATGCTTGAAATTTAATGCATGGTACTCATCATATGCTGCTCACAAAATTGTTGAACTTATTCTATATACTACTTCAATTTCTGAATCTCCATGCTACATCGACTTTTATTAACTAAACATCCAGTGTCTTTGTTTTAGGGAGGTGTTGTAGCTTGGGAGGACATTGACATGATCTGGAAACAAATCCACAGGATCAACCAAGCTCTGAACCCAGTTACAGCTAAACTACTTTCTTGTTTGACCAGTTACATCTTTCATGATATTAAACTTGGCAATCTAATTATGAAACTTGCATCAATTTGCCTTTGTTGTAGAAATGTGTTGTTACTCGGGAGGATCTTCATTGCATCTGGAAAGTACTCGACAAGGTGGATAGAAGGATGGATGACAAGGCTGTGGACGACATAAGTCTCCTAGCAAATGGTCAGAAAATACTAGAATCTGAGGTGGAGAAGCTTAAAGGCGCACAGAAGATGAAGAATATTGAACTTGCCGAAGCTGCAAAGAAGAATGCTGAGCTGCAGGAAAGACTTGTAAAACTAGAGGCAAAGATAGCTGAACTTGAGGCTGTAGCACAAAAGAAGCCATCTAACTAGTGCCCCTACTGATGCATGTCAGATGTGATCATGTGAATATGTTTGTTCTGAACATTATGCATGTCATATGTGAACATGTGATGCTAGCTATATATGAATCTTAAATATGTAGAATATGCTCTTATGACTACTATCTATGTGTACTTGTGGTTTTGCATCTTATTAAGAGACATGATTATATGTTTGTGTGATATCCAATATTTGCTATGATGACATAGTCAAATATTTGACGGCAGTGAGAGTGCTAATGGACTTCAATTATTGAGCTCCGAGTCTAGTAACGGGTGTCAAATTGTCATCAGTAATGGACTTAAAAGCACGTTACCGATATGGCAGTGATCAGTAACGGACTTAAAGAGCCCATTACCGATAGGGCAGTGATCGGTAACTGACTCAAAGGGCTCGTTACCGATAGGTTTAACTTTCGTAACGGACGCATTTTAATGTCCGTTACAAAGAATAACTGTAACAGGCGTTTAAGAAGCCCGTTACTGGAAGTCCTCATTGGTAACGGGTGGTGTGTTGGCCACGTCGGGGTCAAGCCCGCCACGCTTATGCGTAACGGGCACCAAACAACAACCGTTACAGATGGGGTCCATGTAACGGGTGTTAAGGGCCCGTTATAAATGCTGCGTGACCTATTTGAGGTTTTCACGTAGTGTCATGCCATCTTGGGTAGTTGAGGAATGGAACGGTCATGACTCAAATCACTTCTATTCCTCATGTCAAGTAACTTGGGGTTTTGCAATAAGTTTTCAAAAACAAAACCTTGCTTAGCTCCTCATTTGATTCTCTCAGATCGCTCAATGTGTATATGTCCTCACCAAGGCATTAGGTTTGCCTTTCTTTCATCCTACTTCTAATGATGGCTATATGTGGAGCTCAGGGTAGGATAAAAGATAAAGCATACTTGTATCACATATATTGCAAAGTCAAAAACCGGATCCAAAGAGAAAATCAAATCATACAATCAGATCAAGATGTGCACATGTATGGACGTGATGGATATGGTAAGGTGGATACTAGGCCCGGAATGGGTGTTAGATTTTACCATATATATGATGAATGTTGTGGTGATGGTAAGGTGGACACTAGGCTCGGAGTGGGTGCTAGTTATTATCATCAAATTTATTGAAACTCCTTTTTGCATGTTCCATCTCTCTCCTTTTTCTTCTTTCTTTTGGATATGGGCTATCTCTCTTTTTTTCTTCTTCTTTTTTTTCATGCCTTGAGCATTTTTTTTCAACTCATGCTTTGGGCATTTTTTTATTTTTTATAGCCCATGTCCTTTTTCGAAGATACTTTTGGAGAGAGAGGTCACACATGGAGCTTTATTTTGTGGAATGGATAGATGATACAATGCTAACTTTCAGTGTGGAAGCATAGCAAGGGGATATGGAGTGCACATGAATCTTGATCATGAAAGCATGAAAAGAATTCTCACAAGGGTCACAACAATTTGACAAAGCTCAATGCAATAAGAAGCATCATATGAGTCTAAGGTTTTCAAGATAACTCATCATATGGCTTTGGTAGGACTTTGGCATATCAAAGAGGAGCTTTGCAAAGGGTTTTCAAATTTTCAAATAAAATTCCCAAGCACTCAAACATTCAGAGAGAAGATCATATCATCAAACCATATCACAAACACTAACTACTTAGATGAGCATGAGTTCCCTAATGATATTTGTTCACAAGCATCAAGACAATAAGTATGGAATAAAACATATGCAAGCCAACCACAGGAAACATGTAGAGCAAGTCGAGCACGATTCCATGAGTTGATTTAGCAGATAAGAATTGAAACTCATTCAAACTTATGAATCAGGGAGAGTGGGATAAAGGGTGCACATACCATCAATCTTGAAGATTATGGGAATCAAGGAGGACCAGTAGTGGTTCGGCTGACCCATGGGACAGCCTGCTCACTCTAGTTTACCTTGTCCCTTATCATGAAAGCGCAGTCGATGTTGTGCAACACCTGTGTGGGAGATCTCAAGTGTGTATGTCAATGATAAGTTGGGAGATCTCCCCCACACTTGTTCATGTACCTATTGCTGTCTTCAAACAAAAAATGGAAACAAAAGATGGACTCCACAGGTTTGAGAACCAGGAAGTCTTTATTCAAAAAGCAAACATATTTTTTTACTCACCATGAACCTAGCTCAATCAAGGCTGACATGCCTTGGCTTACCTTCCCATTTGAAGCAAGCTCGATGACTTACCCCATTTGGATTCGAAAATTCCTGCAAGGGTTAGTCCTCATATACAACTAATATCCATGCATGCATTAACTATAAGGTTCATCAATCAAACTCGACACCATGTCTTGTTTGATTGAAGAAGATGGTTTTAACCTAAGCACCATGCTTAATTTAAACCTACCTATGAATGCACGTAGCTAAACATGCACTCAAACCATAGCATCATGAACAGAGATAAAGGAAGCATAAAAGCATGGTCAAGCTATGATCAAAGAGAGATAAACATGAGCATAAGATGGTGAACATTAGGAAACCTCCCGGAAGGGCTTTGTTTAAAGTCAAAAGCAGGACGTACCTAGCTAGACAAGATGCAAGAGCTAACATCATCTCCAAACCAGGATAAGTTTTGGTATGAGAGGAACCTTACTTGGGATTCTCACATACCTCCCCCATACTTGAAGTTTGCATTGCTAGGCAACAAAAATCAAGTGTGTGGAGATCAAGCTCCCCTTTGTAAGTGTTCCCTCACCAAAAACTTACCAAAGTGTTGTAGTTGATGTAGCTCACATGTTCTTAGGCATTAGCTGTCCACCGTCCTTCTCAATCTCCACCTGAAAGGTTAGCGACCAAAAATACCCGAGGGACAATCTTATCCTAAAAACATGCTCTTGCTTTTTATTTGAAAAGGAAAATAAAACAGACCTATGCTAATCCAGGCTATCTCCTGGTAGTGCTTTGTTTACGGTCATAAGCTCGACCATGAGAACTTCTTCTTGCAGCTTTCATTAGTGATGTCATTCCTGTCTCACCACCAATCATTAATGTGTCAGTGAAGCTTTAGCTGCAAGGTTAGTGCCACAGAACATACACGAAATCTACAATGCTTATGGTAAACATATGCATCTACAACCAACCTTCTAAACTTTTTACAGGAGAGGACCATAAGGTGGTTGTAGTCCTCGTGCGTGCTCAGTGCACTAAGCGTGGCTGACTCTGGAGAGGCATGATGCAAGCATGGTTCTTGAGGTATATCAAGAGTGAAGCTACCATGCTTGTCAATGGAATCCTTTCCTCTGGACTCCAGAGTCGGCGCCTCATAGATTTCCATGGCCCATGAATTCTCCAGCTCCAGAGATTCATCATGGAAGCTCAATGTTGATTCTCGATCAAGGTCGAGAGCAACATAGTATGGGCCAATGGGAAGAGGCTCAAACTCGGTTGAGAATGATGATGATCGTTCACCTTCACAAAGGTGAAGAGGGTCTTCCGAGTCATACTCTTGAGGAGTAGAAAATTCTACAACCTCAATGAGAATGGGCTCGGACGACGCGAACGGAGGTACATGCATCATCTCCTCGAGTGGGTTTTGCTTGGGAAGAGGCTTCTCCACAAAATTTTCCAAAAACAAGGGAGTGGCGGCAGAAGCGGCTTCCCTAAGCTTTTCATCTAGGCTCCCTAAAGGTGTGGCGTGGAGTTTCTTTAATGGGAAGCCTAGGAGAAGATCAAGATCGAGGATATCAAAGATATGGAAGTCTAGAGTGACCTCAATCTTGTCTATGGTGAGCGGCACGGCACATGCAACCCCCCGACACTAAAGAATGTGTCCCGAGGGACAACTCTTGAGGAGCTTGTCGGATGGTCTTAGCGTAATGTTGCCCAACAAAGTGTGCGCTAGGTGCCGTGGCATGACATTAACCTCCATAGTGGGGTTAAGATGGGCTTCTACGATAATCCTTTTTATGGAACAAGGAATGATCGTAGAAGGTGAACTAATCCAAAGTGCTTCAGAAAAATGTCCCACCCTAGTCGACCACTTCTTTTCCATAGCCTCCATGATAGATGTTTCGTTTGGAGGATCGGGAGGCAAAGGAGGTACCGTAGGCCTAGGGAAAGGTTCTGTCAAAAGATTTCTAGCTGGCTGGATTTGGACAGAAGAGGTCTCCTTCCCTATTGGGTCATCTAAGAAATTCTAGGTGTTCTTGATATTTTCAGAAGGGTCATCCTCGAATTGATGAAGGAACTTTGGAGGTTGAATTTCTTCTTCCTCCATTGTTCCTGGTTCAAGTGAGGGTTCTATGGCTGAATAAGAGGATGTGGAAGGTGATGGATCAGAGTCAACCCCCAGAAGATCCTCATGGCTCGACTCAGATTGGCGGGGTTCGCTATGATTTGTGGGGAAGAAAGAGCTCACCATGAGAGAATCAAGGATCTCTCTTACTTCTCTTGGAGTTTTGCGAACAAATGAATTGCCGATGGTGTTGTCGAGATCTAAGGCAGCATCCGTGTCTAGACCCATGCAAAAGATGTATAGTGATACATCTTCGGGAAGAGAGAATAAGTCTAGGTCAGAAGCCAAAAGGCGTAAGAACCTAGCCCGTGCTGCACCTGCAGACTCCTCTAATTGCTCGAATTCGAGAATGTCCACTGGGAGAGAGGCTATGCGAGTGTACCATTGCTACGTCCTCTCCATGAGAGAGAACGAGCTACAAAAGTCATCCTGAAGCTCTTCCCAATTACCGTTCACACTCCCTACAGTGTGTGTACCATTGTTCCGCTCTCCCCATGAGAGAGAAAGGAAACAACTTCCACCTCACGGTTTTCTATGTCATGCCTGGGGTAACCAAGTGTGAACACAAATCCTCAAATTCTTTCAAATGAATGTAGGGATCTTCATTGATAGCTCCAAAGAAGGGTCTATCCTGAACCATGTCTATAAAGTCGGGGTTGAGTTCATGGTTGGATGAAGACGTTGATGGATCATTGAACTCATAAGTTGAGGTGGAGAGGTCATGAAAGGATGGCCTCTCCATGGGTAATGGGGGTAAAGGTAGAATAAAGAAAAAAACAAAAGATACGAGGACCACTGTGTACGAAGATAGATACAACAATCGTTCCCCGGCAACAGCGCCAGAAAGCTTGTTGGGTATTTTAGCGTCACACGAATAAATCCGCTAGCGCACGGATACCGTTGTAGCTTTCACCTCAGAGTATTCCAAGGGTATCGAATCCAAGGGAACGTGTGTGTACTAACTTCGTACTAGTCGGTCCAAGGACACACCCAGATAAGAGGCAAGGATAGAGAGGATTCCTAAAGATAGCACTATAGATGAGATTAAAGATCGATCTCTAGATAGAACTTGGCTTAGGGTACCGATAGCCCTGACTTAATAGGTGACTCTGGCACGCGGATCTATGTGGAATGGAGCTCTGACTATATCCAGCTGCAAAGGATCAATGAGGGCCAAACGGGATGTCACCACCACCTGGACTGCCTCTACCTAACCTTGGGACAAGCCAAACGAATGATAACCGGTAGCGTGACACAACGTCTACGCTGTGGTTACTGCCGTAGCCAATGGACTACGGCACTCTGTACTAATAGAACTATGACCACAGAAGAGAACTGATCTCACTCACTATAGGTACTACTAGCTTATACTAAAGGCATACATGAGAGTACTCAATCCCGTACTATGCCTCCAACGTATACGAACGACTTGCAGCAGACGAACGCATAAACCCAGGATCTACACACTAGCAGAGAAAAAAGACTACTCAAGCAGCCAAGCATAAAGCTAGAAGGAAGGAATCACGAATGTCACTTTGGTCTAAATGGAACATGCAGGAATATCCACTGTATTCTAATAGACAAACACACATACAAACGGATATGAGAACTATGAACTTGTGCCACAAGATCAAAGGATTGTGTTCGCGAAGAACACAAGCCTCTAAATCAAGAACACATGAAGAACACAAGAACATATCATCTATGCATGAATGCTACTTTAGTCTAAATAGAAAATACAAGAATACTTACTTTAGTCTAAATGAAGAACAGCAACATTGTAGGCACATGCCTCTCTCTCTCTCCCTCTCTACTCTAACACTAGCTGGGAGAGGAGCCTTGGATGGGTGGAGTGTGTCTCATTTCCTACCCCCTCCCCTTCTATTTATAGGCAAGGCGTGGCTTGCTTGGAGTGCCAAATGACTCCAAAACACCCCGGAATGCCTGGAGGAACTAATGGAGAGCTGCCACACATCGGCTGGGGACGAGAGGAGCTCCGAGAGCTTCGGCCGAACTGGGGTTCGGTCGAACCCCAGGTCGGTTCATTTCCACCGCCTTTCGTCCAGGTGACTACCAGGTGGGTCCTCAGGAGTGTATGGGTGTGTATGCGGTGTTTTTAGCTCGTTTCGGTGGGGATGTGGGCCCTTGAATCCGTGTATTGGCTCCTGATTGGTCGAGGGTGTGTTTCCTTGGATCGGTAATGTGTCATGGACACATGGCATCCAACGTGGCAACACATCCCCACGTGGTCTGGTGTGGGTCCCACCGGGCCCACATGATATCAAGATGGTGATCTTGTCTTGTGCATATCTCTTTCATTCGGACTCAGAAGTAGACAAATGATATATCCATTTTGATCGTCTCAATGAGCCCATCGTAGTGGTGCAATCCAATTTGTCATTTGAGATAGTTTATGATGATGCCATATTCATGCCATTGGTTCACTTGCTCTCAACAATATCATTTCACATGCATTTTGGTGTGTCCTGCAACAAATGTTAGAAACACCAACACTTGTGAAAATTGTCAGTATAAAACCCTATTCTAGTGTTGATGTCTACTTTCTATTTATTTCATGCAGGAGTTGACAGCATAAAAGTGGTACTTAACAGCCGTCAACAATCCTTGCCACCTTTGGGAGTGAATTTTTCTTGCACTTGAACACGAACGGAACTCCTCATTTACTCCTTTGAACTCGATGTGACTCTGTCCCTTTAGTCCATGTTTTCCTACAAAAACATTACACTTCCAAATGCACATACAGAGTTGAACTTGTTATATCATTAGTGTGCCTAGTGGCGGGTTAGTAACATAATGAAGTTCAAACCAAAGTGTAACGAACATGTTTGGAGCACCAAAATTCACCGTCAACACTGGTCATGAGGTGATTAGAGGATGCAAAATGACCGGGTCAATAAGCTAGATAGCCGTACTATCAAGAGGGATCAACTTGGTTGGCTTGAGACGGACAGTCCATGCCCTTGGGATGGACGTTCCATGTGCTCATGGATTTATTGAATATCTGTGGAGTTTTTAGCTTAAGTTTTTCGAGAAAAAACTTTTTGGGACGGAAAGTCCGTGAGGCTGTCACGGACGGTCTGTATTTTGCTTCGAGGCTAACAGAAACATCCCAAGGTCGGCCCCGTCCTAACCTGACGGACAGTCCGTCCAGGGCAGACGGACAGTCCGTGAGGTCCCGACGGACAGTCCGTTAGGCATAATGGGCAACTATGACACGCTGTTGACTTTGGTTTTTACCGTTGGAATTCAAACTCGGACAGTCCGTGATGACCTCACGAACAGTCTGTAATGTGTGTATTTTGAACATAACGGCTAGTTTCGTGAAGGGGGTATTTACACTCCATGCCCGGGGGAGAGGAGGCTCTCTTGGCACTTTGAAAGGTTCATTTGACATTCTTGAGCTCACCCTCTCCTCTCTCACTCACTTTGCTTGAGGTTGCATCTTTGTGAGATTGAGAGCATCTAGTGCATTGCATCAAGGCTTCGATCATTGTGGCACTAGGGAAACATCAAGCGAGCCGGTTGATTTGATACTCTTGGAGGTTGCCGCCTCCTAGATGGCTTGGAGCTCGTGATTCCATTGAGCACTTCAAGAAGATTGTGAAGTTGGCTTGGAAGATTGGTGTGAGAGGTCTTGTGCTCACCTCACCGGAGCGATGAAGAGCAACTCTAGTGGAATCGAGGTGTGGAGTGGTTCTTTGGTTCTAACCGGCTCAAGATCAAGCGGTATCTTGATAGAGGAGCGGTTGAACATTGAATCTACCTCATCGTGGATTAGGGGTGACCGGCAAGTCATCGACACCACAGGATAAATTCGTCTCTTGTGCTTGGTTACTTCTTTGCTCAATTTACTTTCAAGTAATTTACTTTGAGAAATTTACTTTCTAGAGTTTGAATTGTATCTTGTCATCCTAGGTTGCAAACCTTTAGCATAGGCCTAGTGTAGCTAGAAATTTAATCCTCCTTGTGGTTCTAATTAAATTTCTCTAGTGTTGTGGTTTTAGATTTTAAACCGTCTATTCACACAACCTATAGTCGGTATCCTAAATCCTACACCATGGCAGGATATATATAGGGCAGGGATCACATAAGGGATGAAAGGAGGCGGGCTTCCTGAAATTTCAACTTTGATCAATGATGGCGCGTCCATGAAAGTTTGATTCTTGATCTCCATGGAAAATTTGGATATGGGCGCGTGAAATTTCAGCAGGGAGGGAGACGCGAGTGTGGCGGCAGTGCGGGTGACAGAGCGGAGAGACGAGCGGATGGTGGGCTGATTTTGGAAAGGAGGGAGAGACGGTGCGCACAAGAGACCGCGAAAGGCAATGCACACGCGCGGAGGAGGAGACGGTGCATGGTGGAATTGGAAGGGAGGGAGACACGATGTCGTTAAATGGGGACGGAGATTGCGATCAATACGCGTGGTGCTGGGCAAGAAACGAAGCGTTCACCGTGGGAGGGGAGCCCGAGCAAATGTGTGCGATGTTAAGGGCAAATAAAAAATGGACGGAGGGAGTACTCTCTAAAAATTCAACAAATACTCAATCTGGAACATAAGACTCAATGTAAAAACTCTCCATTCTCTTCATCCTAGCTAACGTACTCTCCATTCTAGCTACAAAACATAAAACATCTCTATATTCCTAAAAAGAATGAAGTTGCAACAAATTCATCGCTTCACCTCCGCTCCGCCTCGGCACACCTTCACCCCGCACCTCCCTTCGCTCCGCCTCCACACGCCTTCACCCATGCCTCCCTCCGCTCCACCCTCCCTGGGCCACAGTCCGATGCCCCAGGCCCAACTGAGTCGAGGGCAAGTCGATACCCCGCCTCCCCCGCGTCGCCGCCATCCCCGGCTCCTCGCGCCGCCGCTAGATGCAATCACCTCCGTCTTGCTGCCCCCGTCGTTCTTGCCGCCCCGATCCCGTGTCGCCACCCCGATCCCCGACGCAATCTCGTCGCGGCCATCGACCACTGCCTCACCCCTGGTGTCGTCCTGATTACCGCTACAGCCATCGACTTCATCACGCGGACGACATCGGCGCCTTCTACTAGTGGAGTTGTCGTCCTCACCGCCGCGGCCATCCTCGACGCGATCTCGCCGTGGCCATCGACCACGGTCTCGCCCTTGATGACGTTCTAATCACCGCCGCTTCATAACGCTGATGACGCCGGCGCCTTCGACTGGAGTACTTCGCAGGCCCACCTTGGCCGGAATACTGCGTGTGGACGCCGCCACCAACTCCAGCCACACCCCGCCGGCTTCTCCCCATCCTTGCACTGGCCAGACACCTCGCTTCTGCTTCCTGGTTGGCACCGTCGGCGGCCAGCATCTCGCTGTTGACCCCCGACTGCCCTCGGGCGCAACAAGGCTTCCCTGCCGGTCTCTTCCAACATGTCGTCTCAGTGACATAGAGGAATCAAACGATGCGGCGGCCCAACGACTGTCGCAGTGGCGGCGGCCCGCGGTTGCCGCTGATGGGGGCGGCACAACGACGGTCGTAGTGGCGGGCGCGATGTCCAAATTGGCATCTCCTGAGGTATTTATATTTTCCTCCACTACTCCACTTGGTTTTCGTTTGTCCTGATCTGTTAGAAATCAGTCATGTTCCAATTTTGATCCGTTGATTCGTCCTTCACAGAGTCAGGCTGGGATACAAGAGTTGAAGTAGGAACTCGATTGCTTAGATGCATATGAACATGTATTGGTAAGACTTGATTATTTTTACCATGGGATTTCAGGGGGAAATTGAAGGAAGGATTTCACTATTTCAGAAATTTGAAATTGTGAATTCCCAAGTTAATAATCTGAACAATTGATGGCCTTTTCTCTTGGGCAAAGCTTTGGATCTGTGCTATCAGGTATTACACCAACTTGCTCAATGTGTTGGTTAAATGCTTTAGAATTAAGAAATATGTTTTTGCATTAGCTTAGGTGTAACAGGTTCCACTTATCTATTTTGCACAATGCAGAAAGCTATCTACAGTCCAACTCTCTCCACCAAAAAACATAATATATTAACCATCCTGCCTTGCATTAACCATCCTACTTCAAGTCCTTATTTTCCTTTGATGCTAGATATGTAAGCAGATCATGAAGACGCAGTGTCAGCTGTACTTCGACTCCAGTAAGGTTGGCTTCCTTGCTAATATTATACCGCTTACTGAAAATTGCTTGTAGAGAAGTGGTTTACAGTACATGTATTTCCAGAGTTGATATCTTGGCCTATACAGATGAGTCAGTTTCTAGACAAATGCTGAGTGTGGGTGATCCATTTGTGCAGTGTGGCACATGCTCACCGAATGCCATGAAGGTAATGAAATTTAATTTCCAGGAAATATTGAGTAATCTAACTACTAGAACCATATTTCTATTTAGTAGACAGGTTCTTTAAAATTGATGTATCTTCAGTAGGTGTGTATCATTCTAGTGTTGTTAGCAGTGCTAGCGCTGCAATATCAATATTTTGTGTGCAGAAAAATTGGTTCCTCTAATATGCCTAGGAGGCAGATGCATCACCACTCTGAGCCTATTGCTTCCATCAAATCTGGCGTACGTAAATTAAATTAAGTACATGCAAGTTTCTGAGCTTCAGTATAGAGCCCTCTGAACCATGAGTCATCCCGTGGCCTGCAATCTGCCTGATCACATAGTCACATATGAATGGCTGCAATCTGCCTCGCATACTCACATATGAATGACTGGAATCCTGGAGCTTACTAATATTTTTCTTTGAAAAAAAATACAGTTTGAAACTTCAGTCTATGATTCTATAATTTGATATGGTTTTTCTTTTAAATGTCAATTTTGTAGTGGAGAGAGGTCTGGGAAGTGGTGGCAGCGGCAAATTACCTGCTGGCAATTAAACTTGCAAAACCTTGTTGCTGGTCTGTAGATTTTGAAAATATGGATGGGAAAAAATTGATGGTATATTACCTTTTTGGACTTGCACTAATAGAACCTATAATTTGGGTA
The DNA here is from genome assembly GCA_036936925.1 of Cenchrus fungigraminus. Lineage (NCBI taxonomy): Eukaryota > Viridiplantae > Streptophyta > Magnoliopsida > Poales > Poaceae > Cenchrus > Cenchrus fungigraminus. The sequence continues at coordinate 54,910,033 of CM072769.1, read as the reverse complement.
GGGGGGGGCAATAAATTCTAATATGTGCTTTCTTTGGCTGATAGACAGTACGTCCAAAATGGCAATAATGTGAAAGATGAGTAGAGCAGTAGTAGTTATGCTAACAGATCATCCTTCTCGACAAAGTTGAGGTGATGTATAATACACTTGTGATGGCAAGTTCAAATCTCGAGTATATGTTTTGTTTACGGCGATGTAAAGCCCTGTTCGTTGCAATCGATGAATTGAAAAGTTTGTTAGAAAATCTTAGCTTTGTATATTGTTTATTGTTTTATTTGCAACCATTTAAGCAGTAGCCAATGCACTTTTTTGGGTTCAAATTGACCATATGGATATCTGTGGCATTGTGCTATGTGCGTATAGGACAAGGTACGACAAGTAGACTAGGATCTTGGATGATATATTTATTTCATAATTGTATCTGTTTTCATTTTATTACTCTGTTGAATACAATTTGTATTGCAATATATATTTTGTTGCCCGTAGCAACGCACGAGCACGAATCTAGTAGAATACTAAACATGAGATGAGGGATCGATCCCCCCTAGGTCGAGTGAGGAAGGAGTCTAAGCTCTTGGTCAAATGGTTGAGCTCAGGTCGGGAAATGAAGAAGAAGCTCATTTTGTGAGTTACCTTTAGTACCGGCTAGTGGGTCGACCCAGTAACAAATGGTTCCATATTAATACTAGTTTTTTATTTTTGAGAAAGCATGTTAATACTAGTTGAAGATAATAGCTGATACTAATATGCATGAACACCATTTAGTAGCAGCTCGACCCACTAGCCGGTACTAAATGGCACTACACCACAAGCCTTCACCACTATCGGCTCCAAACCCATCATCATCGCTGGTTTTTGAAACCTGGAAGTGATGGGAATCGGCATAATCCGCACCCGGTTGCATCCCAGCCTCCCCACCCCACCGCCACGCGTTGTCGGTGCCGGCCGCCCCTCCTCGGCGACTCGCCGGCCAGGCTCTCATGCGCAGAGGGGTTGGTGGGTTGCAACGGAGGGGCGACCGGTATATATAAGCATTTTTATCGACCAGAGGAGGGCAAACTTTTCTCTTGATGTCTTCTAAGTTGCATGACCTCTTTCACTTCAATGGCCTATCTATGGAGTTCATAAGATTGGCTAATAGAAATGACACATTTTAACAACCTTTGATCTGCAACCACTTCCTTATGGATGATTCTGAAATATGTTTTCAATACCTATATAATGCTACGGTTGAACTTGAAGGCAAGAAGCCAAGAAGTACACATGTTTTTCTTTAAACAACTACGGTAGTCTGGGAGCCGGCCTGAATGGTTATATATCAACACTGTGCGAAGTTGTGCATCCAAGAGTTGTGAAAAACTGAAAATAGAGTAAATAGAACTACACGTATTGGGAGCCAGCCACTTTGGATAAGTCACGCAACAATCAAATTTACTTTCTGTAAGTTGTAAGCTGACTCTGTACCAAGATTGAAGATCCCATGCATGGACGGGTCAAAATTAAAGCATCGTGATGCGTCCTGCTTGTTGTGATGAGGCTGTGATGAAATGGTCTAAGCTGACTGTGCAAAACGCATCAGGCTGCTCAAGCAAACCAGCAACCATCAGACTATATACATCAGAACTGTTTATACAAAGTCAGCTTAAAACATAATCCGACTATACAAATGTCATTTGTACCGACGGTTCATGAAAACTTCAAACAACCGAGGTGCTGTACGTACACAAGCAGAAGCAACAATGCGTCACTCTCCATGCCTAGAGCAAGCGATGAAGGGCGAGATCTGCAATATAAATACTCTTTCGCCGTTCGCTAATGGATGTGTACAAAAGTTGCTTCCAACCGGAGATCACGAGATTTACGAGGTACAACAACAGTCAATGAGGAGGTAGTGCTGCACCTTTATTATCAGGTGGCGTTATTATTTGATACTAAAAGTTTTTGAACATTTAGTACCTGATTATAACACCCTCAGTATTAAAGGGTCACTTTTACCAGCGGGTCAACGAGGAGGTAGGGCTGCACCTTTATTATCAGGTGGCGTTATTATCTGGTACTAAAAGCTTTTGAACATTTAGTACCGGATTATAACACCCTCAGGGCTCGTTCGGTTTCGCCAGATTGGGCCGGAACGAGGCTCAATCTGGCGGATTGAAGTGGGCCGTTTTCAATCTTGGTCCGCACCGGAATGGCTGTTCGGTTCGGCCTGGCCCGGAATGGAGATGGACCCAGATCGGATTTCCCCCTTCTCATTTTGGCCCAGAACCAATCCCCACCTCCTGAGGTCCGGATCGGAATCCCTCCGAGCCGCTGGCAACGCGACTCGCCTCGACACCACACGCGACGCGAAGGAGGCAGGGATGGCATCGCGGGAGGCGAAGGCGCGGCGTCTTGGCGGCTTGGCGGGAGGCGGCTTGGCGGCGCGACCTATCCCGACGGCCAGCACCGCGACGATGACCACCTCCTTCTCCCCGGTAACCCGCCGTCTTCCCCCTCTTCTCTCCCTCAACCCTAGGTTTCTTGCTTCCTGTGTCCTCTCGATCTGGTGCTTGATCTAGATGGGAAACTGTGGTGTTTTACTCGATCTGTTGTTGATTTTGTTTGCTGGAATGCTCGCGATTAGGAACTTAGGTACTTAGCCGAGGATGGATCGTCGGGCTCCGGCGAGCCAGGCCTTCTGTGTGTTTTTCCCTCTAGCTATATTTGCTCGACGTTATTAGGTGGCGCATGCCATTATTGCAAACTTGTGGCCACTACAAGTCGATCTTTTACCAGCTAAATATATACATAGCGGTGTATTATATGCATCATCGATTCAGTTTTGGTTGTGGTGGATAACCAGTACAGTCTGTGTTTGAGGATAATTCGAGGACGTCAAGAACAACATCGATTAGTGACTCTAATTTGATTGAGTGGATGTTAACTAGGGGCAGAGCAACATTCAGAAGGGAAATAAAAACATGTTACCAAAGTGACTTTAATTTCATTGAGTGGATGTTAACTAGGGGCAGAGCAGCAGTAATTTAATTTAATTTGATTTGATGGCGTACTACTTGTAGGGATTAGCGGGGCAATCTGCTTCAGATACTGTTAATCCCCTGGCTTCGATGCCGGGCAATGTGCTTCGGATACTGTTAATTCCTGGACCTGATGCTGGGTTGCAGGCAAATCAAACACCGGAGCCAAATCCCTGCTGTTGGGAGGCATAAAGATGCACACAAACTTGACAGCATCAATGAACATAAATGAATGTCTTGGTCTCCTCATGTTGAATAGTATATAATGACACATCACAAGCAGTTGCATAAGTCAAAAGCTTGCTTTGTGCATGAATGAACAAATAGTTTCTTTCAGGAACTGGTTGGAAATATAAAACGGCCATATTGATCCACCCAAGTCTGATTTAGACCTTTATGAACTTTCCAGCTTATTGTCACTTGGGATGCTAACTGTGTGTGCTATGTCCCAAAATAACCCAACTATTGGATTAGATGGCAGATTCACTAAAAGGGAACTCTGAAATTGGAAACTGCTGTATAAACTTCTTTTATCACTTCTAGTCCTTTAATCTAGTAAATGCTTATTGTTCTGACCTTTTAGGTGAATTGCTTGCCCAATTTGTTCCTGCTCATCGATTTTTAACTATTTTTTGTCGTCTTACAACGCTTGCTTGCACACCAATCTGAACCCAATCTGAACCCGTTTTCCATTGTTCCTTGTTTTTCTTGTTGTTTCTATAGTTTTGCCGGCGGCATGAAAGATATAACCTCTGTGATACATTATGAAAATATATGATGACAGAATCGCACAATGCTCTTCCCATGCTCCTGTTTGTAGTTCAAAGTGCTTCCGAGGTATTTATATTTGAGAATATTTACTGAGAAAATGGATAATTACTCCAAAGTTAAATTTGTATAATCACACCTACTTTTTTCTGATAGTGCAAAGATACACAGATATGCTGTGTTTTCGAGAATACGAAAATCAGACTGATTTTGCATGCATTCTATTTTTATCCTTAATTCCTGTCCTGGTTGAGCTAATTGTCCTCTTCACAATTCATGAGTTACTGGAGAACTACTTGAAAAAATGATCAAAGTCTCACTGAACTATATTTTCTAGTCTCAACATTTCAACAGTCTGCTCCTACTGCATTCAAATTTGTCTCACTTACAGAGCATCATGATAGGTAGATGACCACACAACTATCTATTTTGTCTCCCACTCTGGGATGTGCTGCTACCTGTATATGGTGCAAAGAATGGAGCTTATGTAGAGTTCAATTAGCTAACATCATTTACCTTTGTGCAGTTAACCTTAGTTAAATTTGGATTGACTTGTTCTTGCCTTCTTGGATGCTGAAATTTGTGCAGGGGGTGTCATGACCTGTTCAATGGCTTGTGGTACCCGACGACAATCAGCATTGCTCCAGTTTTGGACAACTCGCTGCAATGAGCCAGTGACCGTCTACAATTATGTCAAACCATTTTGGTTGTAACTTAAATTTAGTTGTGTCGAACAGTTTGATTATGCTGCATGCTTAGATTTATTCTACACAGGAATGGTCTGTTATGCTTGATGAATGTAACATATACTCAGTTTAAGATCACAGCGGCATGGTTATGTTTGATGAAGCCTCTGTTCGACATGGTTATGTTTGATGAAGCCTCTGTTATGCTGTTTACATATGCTCAGTTTATGCTGTCACATATGTTGTCCTGCAGCTTGTGTTTGGATTGATTCCGGGTCAATCGTTTGTGTTTGTTCGTTTTGATCGGATTGGTCGGATTTAATCTTAGCCGGATTGAGTGACACAGCCGGATTCACTCAAACCGGGTCTGGAAGCAATCTGGGGCTGAATTCAATCAGCTAGAACCGAACGAGCCCTCAGTATTAAAGGGTCACTTTTACCAGCGGGTAGTGTTATAACCCGGTACTAAAAGGCTCTCGAAGATATTCAAATCTAACATTAGCACCGGGTCAAAATGCAACGGGTACTAAAGCCGAGAACAAATGCTCATATTTCTAATAGTGAGAGTGGGTCGCTGTGTGCCTGTGTCGGCGGCGCCATCGGGATGCTGTGCCTGGACCTGGAGGGTGAATAGCTCGCTGGGGTTCCAGCTCCACTATATGGACCTGAGCACCGTGAGTCCGTGACACCGTCCTGTCACTACTAGGGAAAGAGGCTTTCGTCCCAGGCTAAAATTGACACTAGTACCGGTTTTTTTCCCCACCGGTACTAATGCCAACCAGAACCGGTACTAATGTCCTGTGACAAAAAGGAGGCGGGCGGAGCCATCCCGTGGCAAACATTAGTACCGGCCCGTATTCAGCACCGGTACTAATGTCCCACATTAGTACCGGTGCTGAACACGGATCGGTACTAATGTGGGCGCCGGACATTAGTACCGGCCAGTATTACGAGCCGGTACTAATGTGGCTACATTAGTACCGGATCGTAATACAGGCCGGTACTAATGTCCAACGGCTATATCTCAGCTTCTTCCTCCTCCAGCCCGAGCCCCCACCTTCACTTCTCCACTTCGAGCTCCTCCTTCTCCATGGCGCCCTAGAGGAGCTTTTGTCAGATTTGCGATCATTTCTCGACGATTTCACTCATTGAAGTGGTCTAGAGGTTAGTTACTTCATCCTCCCTTGATTCATGCTTATTTTGTTGAGTTTCATTGGTTGAAATATGAGTATTTTAGCACTTTAAAATGAACTAAGAATAGGGATTTATTTCTATTTATTGTATTTTTGCTATGTTCTAATAGAATTGATTGAAATGGATGTGCCGTGTTAGTTGGATGAGATGTTGTATATGATGATACAAATTAATTTTTTTTCATTATTTTTTATATAAATAAATATATTAAATGCTTTAGATGTACTTACTAAGAGAAATGACTAGAATATTAATACTAGAATTAGAGAAATAATTTATTAGTAAAAAATAGTTTTCTTATTATAAAAATAATTTAATTTGAAATATAGTTTTCTCATTATAAAAAATGTTTTCTCATTAGAAAAATATTTTCCTCCTAAGAAAAATATTTTCTTAGAAAAAAATAGTTTCTTTATTAGAAAAAGTTTTCTTCACTACCATCAAAATAGTTTTTTTTCATTAGAAAATTAGAAAGAAGTTTATACTTGATGTGGAATATGGATTTAAGTAGTTTTAATTTGTGTAACATAGTCTTCCATTTATTTAAACACTAGTACCGAGTCAAAAATGGTTTCCTCATTACAATATTAATTTCTTAGTTAGAAAAATAGTTTCCTTAATAGAAAAATAGTTTTCTTCATTAGAAAATTTGTTCGCTCATTAGAAAACTAGTAAAAAGTTTATATTTCATGTGGAATATGGATTTGAACAGATTGAATTTATGTAACATAATCTTGCCTTCATTTAAACACTAGTACTTACCTCATTAGAAAAATGGTTTCCTCATTACAATAATAATTTCTTAGTTAGAAAAGAGTCTCGTCATTAAAAAAATAGTTTTCCTCATTAGAAAAATTGTTTGCTCATTAGAAAATTAGTAAAAAGTTTATATTTCATGTGGAATATGGATTTAAACACTATTAATTAGTGTAACAAAATCAATTGCCTTCATTTAAATACTAGTACGTACTCATTAGAAAAATGGTTTCCTCATTACAATAATAATTTCTTAGTTAGAAAAAGAGTCTCCTCATTACAAAAATAGTTTTCTTCATTAGCAAAATTGTTTGCTCATTAGGAAATTAGTAAAAAGTTTATATTTCATGTGGAATATGGATTTAAACACTATGAATTATTGTAACACATATAATCTTAAATTTGTTACATGATAATAATATATTTTGTTAGGTTATACTTTATTTGTAGATGGACCGGCAATGGATGTACAACGACAAGAGAATATCTAATGAATTCTTTAATGGGCTTCTTGGATTTCTAGAAGTAGCAGAATCCAACAAGCCCCCGTCCGGTTTCATTATTTGTCCATGCAGAAAGTGCAGGAATTTGAAGGATTTCTCAATGATAAAGACTCTTCATGATCACCTATACAAATGGGGATTCATGCCAAACTATTTTGTTTGGACAAACCATGGGGAGAGAGGGGTTATAATGGAAGATGACGAAGAAGAAGACGACAATATTCATGATTGGACTCAAGAACGTGCCTTTGCAATGGGAGATGATCCAATGAGTGAGGATGATGTTGCAATGGTGGGAGAGCCTGAACAAGGAGAAGATGAGCCGCTCGATGATCTAGGTCAGGTGTTGCGAGAGCATAAGGAAGATTGCGAAAAGGTGAAGGAGGCAAAGAAGTTTGAGCGTATGTTAGAAGATCACAAGAAACCATTACACCCAAATTGCAAAGAGGGGCACAAGAAGTTGGGTAGCACATTGGAAATGCTGCAATGGAAGGCTAAACATGGAGTTTCTGACAAGGGCTTCGATGAGTTAATGATGATCGTAAAGGACATGCTTCCAGAGGAGAACGAATTGCCAGAGTCAACGTACGAAGCTAAAAAGGTCGTTTGTCCTCTGGGTTTGGAGGTTCAAAAGATACATGCGTGCCCTAATGACTGTATCCTTTACCGAGGAAAAGAATATGAGAAATTGGAGGCTTGTCTTGTGTGCGGAGCGCAGCGTTATAAGATCCCACGAGATGACCCTTACGATGTTGAGGGGGAGAAGCAGAAGAAGAAGAAGAAGAAAATTCCTGCTAAGGTAATGTGGTACTTCCCAGTGATACCACGGTTGAAGCGTTTATTCAGGTGCAAGGCTAATGCAAAGTTGATGCGTTGGCACAAAGAAGACCGTAAAGCAGATGACAAGATCAGACATCCCGCTGATGGGTCGCAGTGGAGACTAATTGATAGAGAATTCCCTGAGTTTGCAAAACACGAAAGGAACATTCGGTTTGGTTTAAGTACGGATGGATTCAATCCATTCGGTGAGTTTAGTAGCGGTCATAGCACTTGGCCTGTGACCTTATGCATATTCAACCTTGCTTCCGCCATGGCTGTGCATGAAAAAAAAAGTTCATCATGATGCCAATAATCATCCAAGGCCCAAAGCAGCTAGGCAATGACATCGATGTTTATCTGAGACCGTTGGTTGAGGATCTTAAAACGTTATGGAAGAAAGAAGGTGTACCTGTGTGGGATGAGGACAAACAGGAGACCTTCAATCTACGAGCGTTGCTATTTGTCACCATCAATGATTGGCCGATACTTGGTAATCTATCAGGATAAACAAACAAGGGATACCGAGCATGCACGCACTGTTTAGATGATACTTGCAGTGTGTATCTAAAACACAGTAAAAAGATTGTGTATTTGGGCCATCGTCGATATCTTCCTCCTAAGCACCCGTTAAGAGAAGAAGGAAAAAACATTTTGAAGGTGTTGGAGAAAAACGTAAGAAACCAGTGCACCGTGATGGTAAACTTGTATTTTCTATGGTGAAAGATTTGAAGGTAGTGTTTGGGAAGGCTTCTGGTGCCAAATCTGTTCCAAACGACAAGGATGGACGTGCACCCATGTGGAAGAAGAAGTCGATATTTTGGGAGCTTCCTTATTGGGAAATCCTTGAGGTTCGCAATGCAATTGATGTGATGCATGTGATGAAGAATTTATGAAACAGTTGAAGCTCGTCGGGATCTTAAATTTATGAAACAGCGAAAAAGCCTGCATCCCGAAAAGAGAGATAAGGGAAATTGGTTGGCCCCTGCTAGTTACACCCTCAGCAAGGAAGAGAAGAAGATGATGTTTGATTATTTGAACAGTATCAAGGTCCTGACAGGCTCCTCCTCAAATATACAACGAATAACAAATTACAAAGAGAAATAATTCATAAATCTGAAGGCTCATGACTGCCACATGTTGATTACACAATTGCTTCCTGTTGCACTAAGGGGTATTCTACCAAAGAATGTGAGATTGGTAGTCGTCAAGGTTTGTTCATTCCTCAACCAGATCTCTCAGAAGGCAATCCATCCAAAGAATCTAGTGCAGTTGCGGAAAGATGTCGTGCAATGCCTCGTCAGTTTTGAGATGATCTTTCCACCCTCTTTCTTTACTATCATGACCCACCTTCTAGTTCATCTAGTTGAAGAGATTGTTATCCTCGGGCCTGTGTATTTACACAACATGTTCCCTTTTGAGTGGTTGATGTCTAGTTACAAGAAGTATGTCCGTAATCATGCTCGTCCCGAAGGAAGCATCGCAAAGGGATATGCTACAGAGGAGGTGATTGAGTTTTGTGTCGACTTTATTGATGAGCTTGCTCCAATTGGACTCCCTGTATCACGCCATGAGGGGAGACTCAGGGGAAAGGGCACACTAGGGAAGAAATCTCGGATGGATATGGATGAAACGTTATTTCGTACAACACATTCCTTTGTCCTGCAATAATCATCCCTAGTGGCTCCATACAGGGAGGAGCACAAGTCATTGTACGGGCCTCAAACAAAGGGAAGTCAGAGGCCTGGATTACACGTCATCACAATGATAATTTTGCATCATGGTTGCGGAGAAAACTTATGGGTGATAACACTATTGGAGAGCAACTGCAATGGTTGGCTAGAAGTCCATCTATCTCAGTACTTACGTTCCAAGGATACGAGATAAACGGATACACATTCTACACGAGAGCCCAAGACCAAAAGAGCACAAACCAAAATAGTGGTGTTTGTATAGATGCAATAGACAACAAAGGAAATGTACAAATATACTATGGTGTCATTGAAGAGATATGGGAATTGGACTACAGACCTTTAAAAATCCCTCTTTTTAAGTGTCAGTGGGTTAAAAACCCTACAGGAGGTATAACGACAGACAAATTTAGGATGACAATAGTGGATCTCAACAAGATTGGATACAAAGACGAAGTGTTCATCCTAGCGAATGATGTGACTCAAGTTTTCTATGTGAAAGACATGTCGAGCAAACCACCAATAATAAAGAAGGGTGATGATAAGGGTGTTGTTAATAATGAGCCAAAGCGTCACATAGTTCTACCGGGAAAAAGAAAAATTGTTGGAGTTGAGGACAAGACTGACATTTCAGAAGATTATGATCAATTTGATGGTCTTCCTCCATTTTCAATAAAGATTGACCCAAGCATCCTGTTAGCCGAAGAGGACACTCCATACCTACGTCGTGATCACAACCAAGGGACATTCGTGAAGAGGAAGATTGTTAATGTTGCATTAGATGATGATGTATAATAAGTTATATTAATTTGTGCTCATGTACCAAAGTATTGTAATATTTTAATGAACTAGTATTTTGCTACTTCATTAACAAAACTTTCAATTATTTCACTTTTTTTAGCATTATCGGATATTAAATAAAAAATTTACGTAAAAACAAACATGAGCAAGACTAAATCATGATTACTATATTAATTACACTAGATGTTCTATTTAAGAAAGACTTTGCATGAAAAAAATTTTATTTCTGTTTGCTAAAGTCAAGAACAAAAAAAGACAATTTAGAAGATATTAGTAGCTTAATGATAAGAAAATTTTAATTTTGATTGTTCATTTTAGGATATCATAGTATCTATGTAAAGAAAATTAACTAAACTTGTTCTACCATTTTGTATATGATTTACCATAAATAAACTACAATATAGAAAATAAAAATGAGAAATAAAAGGAAAATAGTAGGCAACAAAATGAAAAGCACATTAGTACCGGTGCTAAACTAGCACCGATACTAATGTGCTTCTCCATTTGGCGCCAAATGAAAAGGCACATTAGTACCGGTGCTCATCTAGGCCCGGTACTAATGTTGACATTAGTAGCAGTGCTCAACTAGCCCCGGTACTAATGTTCACATTAGTACCGAGGCTAGTTGAGCACCGGTACTAATGTGGGGAGGTATATAGCCGCGGCCCTCCCCCAACACTTAGCAGTTCTTCGCCGCGCCGCCTCCCCTTTCTTCCCCAACGCGACGCCACGCCGCGCGCCTCCCCATCTGCCGCCGCCATCGCGCCGTCATCGCCGCAACCGTCGTGCCCCGTCCCCTCCACCGGCGTCGTCACCACCGCCGTCACTCCCCGTCCCTACTACCGCCCCGTCCCCACTACCGCTGTCGCGCTGACGTCCCCGGCTGCCCCACAGCCGCCGCACGCGCGTGTCTCCCCGCCGGCCAGCGCTGCCGCGCCACCGCCGTCGCTCCGCCGTCGTCTGTTGATGGCTGTTAAGTACCTAATTTAAGGCTGTCAATCCCTGCATTTCGTCATGAGAACTATGCATCCACATTAGAATAGGAGTTTAAACTAACAATTTCCACAAGTGGCCATGCTAAGTTGAATGCAGGTGTTTAGCATAAGAAATGGAGAGAAAAGACACCCTAATGATCCTAGCAAGTCAGGCTCAGCCAATGAGGGGCTGCATGTAAGCATCCCCTGGATCCATGATGTCACCAATCCAAGAGAGGAGGCCTCGGCAAATCAGAAGTCGCCATGCAGGCATCACATGGATCCCATGGCCCACCAAAGCGCCCAGACCGGCTCCAAATCATGTGGACACCAGGAACCGACCAAGGGACCCACCTGCCAGCCTCCTGGAGAAAACACAGCGCGAGGGGCGCCACCTAGGGGTCGGCCGACCCCTAGGATTGGCCGAACCGCCATAAGGCCGGTTCATCCCGGCCTTCCACGTGGTGCTCGCCCATTGGTCCTAGAAGCCATCCCCGGGGTGTTTGGGGTGTTTCCACGCTGGTTGCCCAGCCTATAAATAGGAGGGGAGGGGGGTAAGAAGAGGATGAACACTGTTGAAGCAACTTCTCACCTTTGCCTCTTTCTCCCCCTCTCATTCTCTCTTGGTGGAGGTGCAACCTCATCCCACCATGAGTGTGTGTGTGTGGAGGATCTAGCCTAGGTGGTGCTAGGTAGAGAGGGAGTGTGTGGATGAGTAGAGGTGAGGTGGTGATGATCCGTTCATCATCCATCGTCCCCTTGTACCTCGTGAGCGATGCTATTCTTCATTTAGACTAAAGTGAGTATTTTAGTATTTTCCAATTAGACTAAAGTGGCTCTCATGCATAGGTGATTTGTTCTTGAGTTCCTCGTTCGTTCATCATTTAGAGGCTCGCATTCTTTATGAACGTGCTTCCTCGATCTAGTTGACGAGCGAGTTATTCATACTTTTGCGTTCGTTCATAAGTTAGAGGCTCGTGTTCTTCACGAACACGACCCTTGATCTTCTGTTATAAGCGCATAAGTTTGCATTCCGTTTGTGTGGTTGCCTGTCTATTAGAATATATTGAAGCTCATGCATATCTGATTTAGATCAAGTATCAATCATATCTCCTTGCGCGAATCGATTCAATGACGAGTACGGTCTAGCTCAACCTCGCGGGTTCGTCGCTCCATATTTATACGGAGTGCTATAGTATTTCTACGGGACGTCAGACGTAGCCGTGCTATAGTAGTAGTCGGCGGTATAGACGTGGTGTCTAGACTGCTAGTTATCCTTCGAATGCCCTGTATCCCACGATTTGTCTTGGGGTAGGCTGCGGTAGTGACAGCCGTTGGACCCTCTGAAATCCCCCACGTTCGGATACAGCGTGTAGGCAACCATGTGCCGTGAACCAACTGTTATAGCCAGGAGGGGCCAGTGTCCAAAGCGAGATTCTTATCCGAGCTTGTTCCTCTCTAGAGTCGAGAACCTACAGGAGACTCCACATCTCTCACCTACCTCAGCAGGGACCGTGTGCCCTTGGATAGTCACTCGTAGAGGAGATTTTTGCCATTTTGACCACGAAAGCGGTGGGCTTCTCTAAAATGACCACCAGACACTGGGCTTCTCTAAAATGACCACGAATCCGTTGTTCCATACGTTAGAATGACCACAGCAGCTGTTTAACAGTTTTTGCTGTTATTTAGAGCTATTTAGCTACGGGAAAAGACTAAAATACCCCTAGCTCTATTTGGCAACCCTCCAGGCGCCTGGGAAGGTAACAGACTCCAAAAAATTTGCCCAGACCACTATCTGGAGCCAAAAAAATCGTCAACAGCAGCAAGGAAAAAAACACTGAACAAGTAGTTCAACATTTCAACATTCAAAAATTCATGAAACAACAATTCTCACATTCAACAAGTAGTTCAACAGCAGCAACAAGTTCACACATTGAACAACCCATATTCATACATTTGGGTCAAAATAAAACAGTTCAAACAGACAACATTCAACACTCACCACTTATGGAACTGAGGCATTCTTGTTCTTCTTTGGAGCCAATTTTTGAGCAGGCCTCTTGTTTGGGAGCTGAGATGAGCTTCCTTCTCCCATCTCCACACCAAGTGAACTACATATACATAACATGGTTACAACAGTTTTTTATGACTTAGTTTGAAGTTAAAAAAAAGGCAATGTTAAGGTTGTTACCTAGCTGTTGAAGGTTGAGGAGGGAACCAATTTTTAGTAGAGTTCTTCCTCGGTTGTCTCTTCCTGCAGCCATCAAGTGAACAATTTTTAGCTCCAAGTAAATAATTATTAGGTCCAATGTACAAATAAAAAATTAGGTACAAATATTAAAATCACTTGCCTTTTCTTGGTTCCATTTAGCTCACATTTGTAGCTACTAGCTCTATGTCCCAACAGGCCACAATTTCTGCAAGTGGTGGGGCCTTTAATCCGTTTCTTTGCTTTCTCGGTCTTCATTCCTTCATAATTAAATTTTTCTTTCTCGGTCTTGTTCTTACCACCACTACCACCTTCAAGAGCACCTTTGATTCTATTCTTCCTCTGCCGGCCAACACTTCTTCTACCAAGTGGTGCACCAATTTCATGTTCTAGGTCAACTTTCACCCATTGTGATCTGTCAGGAAGTGGTTCTATTAATCTCTTGTATGCATACTTGAACCTTTCCACTGAGTAGTATTCATTCACAAAGTTCTCCATCTGCACATCTCTAGTGGGTTGTTGTGTTATAAGAGCCAAAGCATGTTGACATGGCTTACCGGTGTGTTGCCATTCCTCACATGAACACTCATGTAAGTAAGCTTTCACAACATGTCTCACATTAGTACCTGACATGTCAACTACTTGTGCAGCATAATGATCTCCTTGTACAACATTCAAGTGAGCAAGACCCCTAGTTTGTGCCCTCAAGATATGGAGGACAGCTGGTAGTATCTTGCCTTGTATCCTTTGTGCAATCTTTCTCCTCTTGTGCCAAAAGGACCATTATCATCTCCCTCAATTGATCAGCAAGCTCATGTACAGGCAAATCTTTGATACCTTTAATCCACTTGTTAAAAACCTCAGCTATGTTACTAGTGACATAATCACACTTGATGGCCGGATTGAATGCACTTCTCATCCATTTGAGGGTGTGATATGACTCCAAAAAGATCTTTGCATCAGCATGAGATTTCACTATAGAAATGTGATGGTCATGCACTTCTTTCCTATATGACCGGGTGGCCGGATACATATGTTCTCCGTTTGGATAAGGCCTTTTCTTGAAATTGTCCATAAGATGTTTGAAGCACTCTCTATGTTCAGCCATAGGGAAAACATACTTAACAGCATTTGCTAAACCTTTGCAAGCATCACTAGCGATAGCAAGTAGTGGAAGATCTCCTATAGCCTTGTGCAAATGTGTCATGAACCATACCCAATTATCTTCAGTTTCAGAATCAATGAACCCATATTCAACAGGATACATCCAATTATGGCCATCTACACTACATGCTGAAGCTAAGTGTCCATTCCATCTCCCTGATAGTGCAGTAGAGTCTATGGCAAGATAAGGCCTACATCCCTCCAGAAAACCCTCAATGCAAGGAGCAAGTGCACAAAAGAATCTACGAAAGTAAGGTAGACCATCTTTTACCTCCACATCAATTTCAATGACACTGCCTGGCATCCTTTTCATTACCTCCGCTTTCCAATTATAGAGTAGCCCAAAACTCTCTTCCCAGCTGCCATATAAGTCCTTAAAAGCCTTCTGCAAACCACGCCAAACCGTGTCATATCCAATGAGACACTTATGATCATCCTGCAGCTTGATTTGCATGTCCCGTGGTCCCATGTCAGGAGTTTTCTTAAGGATGGTAATTGCCTTTGAAGCAACCCACTTCGCACTAGGAGTAGTTGTCATCCTCCTCATGCTAGTTGTACAAGAGTGACCCTCATGCCATCCCGCCACCTACATCAAAACAATCACCATCAGTAACTACAAGGAACATCATATTTGACAAAGTACAATCACAAAGGAGAAGCTAGAGAAAAAATATTACAATGATAGTTTGTCCACCCTTTGTTTCCGGTCGTCCATGCACATGCCAAGTACAATCATCGGAGCCCATACAATATCCATCATATCTGACTTTAGTGGTTTTTGCTACATGCAACTCAAATTCTTTGTTCATGGCATATTGTCTTACTGCAAGCCTAAACTTTTCCATCGAGGGAAACAAGGCACCTAGTTTGAACTCAGGATTATCTGAGTCATAGTTAATGACCCTCTCATCTGGTATGTTATCATCCACAGGAATGGCTGCACCATCATCATCAATATCTATATGTGGAATTGTAGGCACAGCCATCCTACCCTTCCCTGTCATTTCATCCTGAGCATTGAAACCCAAACTATTGTACAATTGCTCATCACTAGCAACTTGCAATCTCCCTTCCTCGTCAAGGGTTTCGATAATTTCTAAAGCATCCCAATCAATTACCTCAAAAGCATTCTCAATAATTGGTTCGACATTTGATCCACTTGACAATGCAAGCCTGCATAATAATATATTGGTTGGTTGCATGAAGTAAATTGATAAAACAGATTATCCCTTCCTCTGTCCAAGCACAACAGATTTACCTTTCCTCCTCAGAAGCGCCTGGCAGTACGAGGGGCGGCGGTGGCCCAAGAAGCAGCAGGGGCGGCACCTGGTTCTGGCCTCCGGCCGCCTCCGTGCCCTTCTCCTCGCGTTGCCTGCTTCTAGCCGCAGAGGGAGCTGGCGGTGGCCCAAGCAGCAGGGCAGCGGCGGCCGTCGTCGCGGGCTCCGTTCTGCTGAGGGCCGCGGTGGAAGCGGTGGGCGCCGTCGCGTGCAGGGCGGGAGGCACCGTCGTGGGCAGGGCGGCAGGCGCCGTCGCGGCCAGGACGGGTGCCGCCGCGGCCAGCGCGGCGGGCACCGTCGCGGCCAGCGCGGGCGACGCCGCGGCCAGGGCGGGCGACACCGCAGCCAGCGCGGCGGGCGCCATCGCGACCAGCGCGGCGGGCGACGCCGCGGCCAGGGCGGGCGACGTCGCGGCCAGCGCGCCGGGCGCCGTGGCCAGCGCGGCGGGCGCCGTCGTGGCCAGCGCGGCGGGCATCGTGGCGGCCAGGGAGGCGGGCGCCGTGGCGGGCAGGGAAGCAGCGGCCACGGTGGGGTCCGGCGGCGCCGGCGCCGGAGACGGCGCCATGCTCTCGATCTAGATCGAGGACGGGACGGGAGAGAGAGACGGGACGGGAGAGAGAGACGGGCGTCGGGAGAGATGATTTTTTCACCGTGGAAATGTATGGATTGGAGTAAGGGTAGTTTGGTCCGTTCACGTGGAGAAAAGTTAACAAAAATTCTAAAACTGAGATTTGGTCATTCTAGCGTATGGAACAACAGATTCATGGTCATTTTAGCGAAGCCCAGTGTCTGGTGGTCATTTTAGAGAAGCCCACCGCTTTCGTGGTCAAAGTGGCAAAAATCTCCTCGTAGAGTATCCCATACTGTTCCTTGGATTCGATACCCTTTGGAATACTCCTTTGGGGAAGTGCTACAGCGGTATCTCCGTACGCTTGCAGATTCTTTCGTACCTGTCGGTATACCCAGGGTGGATCTTGCGTTCACGCTAGGTGCGCAACTAGTGGTGATGTTAAGAAATACCAACAAGCATTTCTGGCGCTGTTGCTGGGGAACGGTTGTCGAGAATGTACAAACCTGACTATCCTGATATCTTTTGTTTTCCTTTTATTTCTACCTTTACCCCCCGCTATCCCAGGAAGGTTATCCTTGTACACACCTTCCACCCGTTATGAGTGAAACCATGGAATCAACTTTCTGGAGACAACCCGCTCTTTTAACACCTTGTATGGTTCACCCATCTCTCATGAAGCTAGTTGAGGAAAAAACCCTTCTCGGGAATGAGTCATGAGAATCCCTATGATCACGCAAGAGACTTTGAGCAATTGTGTTCTACTCAGGGTAAAACCGGGGCAACACAAGATGTTCTTAAGAGGAACCTGTTTCCGTTCTCCCTCTCCGGGGAAGCGAGAACTTGGTACCATTGTTTTGGTTGCAGCCACCTACGCTGGGAGGAATTGAGAGCATCTTTTTGCATTCGGTTCTTTCCTGTGCGGCGTGTCGCTTCCTTAAGAATGATAATCCTTAGTTTCAAACAAAGAGAGAAGCAAACCTTAGGCATGGCATGGCATCGTTTTGCCTCATTAGTTGAAGCTGTCCAGTCCTTGATCTGCCTGACCTAGTGCTCTTGCAGCATTTTTGGTTTGGTTTACGAAAGGATTGTGGCATGATGCTTGATGCCGCTTCGGGAGGCGCCTTTGTGCTCTTAGAGCCAGAACGGGGACTGGAAATTCTAGGAGAAATCCGAGATTTCAGTTCCCCACCTGACTCAAGTGACGAGGTCGCCAAACGAGAAAATGTCGAGTTGCCTAAGTCCATCTTCGAGAGAGCCCGAGCTTTCATGCCAAATTTCTCTATACTCTGGTCAAAGATATCACTCCTAACTGGCAGGAATCTATGGGAAAGAGCACCTAGTGCAAATTCTATCCTTAGATTCCCCCATCGTTTCTTCTCTTAAAACCCGGCCTTCGAGACTTAGTCTCGAGGGAAGGAGGAGAGGAGTAGCCGAGGAAGAATAGTCGTTCCTGGCAAGGACGATCATTTCAACCTTGTCCGCAACTCTCCCGGGGAGGTCACGATAGATGTTTTTCGTGCTTCATGTCAAGGCTCAATCCGAAGTGCTGCCACACTAAGGGTTAGGCCAAGACACGGGCTTTAGCGCTGTGAAACTTCCATATCCTTGGCTTACGGAAGCACGTTTTTATACCAGGTCTAGTTGAGCAATCCATCTCGTTATCCTAAGTTCAGCTAAGATCGATGCCGATCAAGTCAAGTAAATGTAAATCCTACTCTTCACCTCTTGACCTGATCGATGCCCTGCGGGAGTGTGGTTACATACCTATCTTTTACACTTCTGTTGGAAGCTTGGGTTAACTTACGTGTCATCCCACTTAGGTGAGGGTGAGATCCTTTGTCGACCCAAGGAGAGGATGAACTAGCAAGTTCGTCACTTTTGATCCACCGCTCGAATGATTGTTCGACCCATAAATTTTCACTCACTCAATCTGGGGTCCGATCATTCTCGAGTTCTGTTTCCAGAGGTGAAAGCTTCACTCTTAGAGCACTCTAGGTTTTAGGCCCGATCTTGTGCTCAACTCCATCACCTCTATCATTTCTCGTCCGTAGTGCTATCGCCTTGCTAGCTGCACTTTCCTCCTAAGGTCACCCATCATAGTTCCCTTAGGATGGTTGTGAGGATCACCTCTGTTACACCATGTATACAGCTTGCATCCTACGTACGCACTAACCATGCAGGAAGAAAAATACATCCTATCATAAAAGAAACCTGCAAGGAGGACCATAGGGTAGAGCAGGAGGATATCACCAGGAAAAAAATGGACAATATGAGCAACGGGGCAACAATAATTCTTCATCCAGGTATGAGTCCAGGTAAAACCCCCAAGTTGAGCTATCAAAATATAAAGAGGTTTAAGTAAAGTTGTTTGGGGGTAGAAGGCAATTATATGCCCAAAATCCCACTTTAGCCTTTACTGAAGCCTCCGACCTTAGAATTGGTGGGCCACCTAACCTAGAGACCCTGAGCCCCGCCAGAGCCCACACACTGAAGCAGAGGCCCAGCAGAGCCCAGATGGGTTCGGCTGACCCCCTAGGTCGGCCGACCCACAAGGGTCGTCGCCGCCTCTTGTGTTTCGCGTGTGCACTCCTTCGTCCTCCAAAAACCCTCTCCTCGCCGCGTGACGGATTTTACGTCGCGCAGAACCCCATCTCCTCTGCTCGATCCTCCTCTCAGCCACCGCTCCACCAGTCTGCACACCTTTGCCCAATGGTTCCCTCTGGTTTCGATGGGGAGAAGTCCTTCTGCCTCAGCGACCTCGGAGGCAGCGAGCTTCACCCATGGGACGGAACTCAGGACGATTTGATGACTCTGGAGCGAGGGAGGAAGGGGAGAAGCCCTACTGGAGACTCGGTAGAGCCCCCAGCTAGGCACGGCTCATCCTTACCTCCTACCTTCGCCAGTCGCTGCTCCCTGTTCAATGTCCTGGGGAGGAAACTGGCCCCTGGATCAAGCAAGAAGGTGATATATGATGATTGGCCAGGTCCGCCACTGAAGGCCGGAGAGCGCTATGCAGGATCACTGTTTGGCAAAGATGGCGATCCCTTTTGCCACAAGTATGAGCAGGATGTGTGGGATGAATTCCCGCAGCCTCAGACTAGGTTTCGCATCTTTGGGGTGAGGACCCTGACGGACAGTTGCGGGGTGCCCAAGCTGTACCCACAAAACTGGGAGGCAGAGCTCGGCGACATCCTAGCTTCATTGCCTAATAGGAAGAATCTCCGTGTGGGCAAGGTGGCAGATGACCTGACAGAGGCGTACCTCAAATTTGACCTCTTAATAAAGACTGTGAGAAGGCAGTGGGCAGAATATCGACGACTCAAGAACCTTCTTCTCAAGACCCGCGAGGAGATGAATGCCAAGCTGCAGCGGTTGATTTAGGCCGAGGGTTTGGAAGTCCTCTTTGCTGAGTAGAGGGTCGTGCCCCGCTCTTATTTCCCTTATAGGCGCTTAGTTAGGTTTAATTTATTTCCCTTCCAATCATTTCCTTTATTTCCATCATTTGTGTAAGCGCCTGTTTCTTCAGTGAACTTGAATGAATAATTTTGGCTCCACCGGTCATGTAACCCGGTTGAGTCACATGTGTGTTAGCTATTTTTGTTTTTGTTTGTATCAAAGAACTACACCCAGGTACAAAACAGTGTGGGGGAGAGCTGCACTCTCTAGACGTGAACACGATAGATTGTTGTTGCACCCACACTACACTCACACAACACTTGCGATCGACCACGCCGAGAGAACCTGAATGGGATATGCATTCGTGCGCAACACAGGAACCCCCGTCTGGTCCACACAGAAACCAGCGCTGGTTTGCATCCCTACCTCATTTAATCATGATTTCCGAGTTTGTATGCTCATGTTTTGATAAATTCTCCATAAACCAACTCAAGAAATCTATGGTAATGCTTACTCCATACCTAGGGTTGACATGCTTAAGTTTTATTCCTCGTTTATAACCTTGAGGCTTGTGAACAATATTGTCATAAGGACAACATGCTTATCTAAGTAATTGACAAGTGAGATATGACTTGATGACATGATCTTAACTCTGTTGGTTCTAGCCCTTGGGATAATTTTGTTTTTGAAAAAAAAATGCTCTTGCAAAGCTCCTCTTTGATATGCCACTATCCTACCAAAGCCATATGATGTTTATAATTGAAAACCTTATACTCATATGCTGCTGGTCATTGCATTGAGCTTTGTCAAATCCTGTGACCCTTGTGAGGATTCTTTTCATTACTATCATGATCAAGATTCATGTGCACACCACCATACTCCCCTTGCTATGCTTCTACACTAGAAGTTAGCATTGTATCATTCATCCATTCCACAAAATAAAGCTCCATATGTTATGTGTTGATCTCTCCTCCCAAGTTTTTGTTACACAGGAGACATGGCTATCGAAATATACATACATATACATATATATATATATATGGACACATAAGGTCCATGTATTAAAAAAAGAGGGAAAGAAAGATAGCCATGTTCTCGGAAGATTTTCGTACAAGAAGGAGAATCATGCAAAATGGAGTTCCATAGCTCAAAATGGTAATAACTAGTACCTATTCCGGGGCTAGTGTCTACCTTACCATCAACCAACATTCATCATATATGTATGGTAATATCTAGCACCCATTCCGGGCCTACTATCCATCTTACCATACTCGCCATATCCATGCACGTGCACATCTTGATCTGACTATATGATTTGCTTTCCTCTTTGGATCCGATATTTGATTTTGCAAAATATGTGATACAAGTATGCTGTACAATTCATATCCTACCTTGAGCTCCACATAAGCCATGATTAGAAGTAGGGTGAATTTTAAGGCAACTACGCCTTGGTAAGGACACTTACACATTGAGCGATCTGAGAGAATCAAAGAAGGAGAGCAGAGCAGAATTTTCTTTAAAAAAACAAAACAAACAAGCAAACATCATTAAGAAAACCCCAAGTGCTGACCAACAGGTGCTTAAGAAACTCGATTCATGGTCATTCCTCTTATCAACTACCCAAGATAGCATTATAGCCACGCCACAGAGTTCACAAGAGCAAGGTATGACTTGGAATAACTCCTATGCTTGTTTCATACCTTTGGTTTAAACCCATGTGACCTTCCCTTTCGTTCGAGACGAGCAAAGAGGAAGTGTGGGGGAGTTGTTGACGGCTGTTAAGTACCTAATTTAAGGTCGTCAATCCCTGCATTTCGTCATGAGAACTATGCATCCACATTAGAATAGGAGTTTAAACTAACAATTTCCACAAGTGGCCATGCTAAGTTGAATGCAGGTGTTTAGCATAAGAAATGGAGAGAAAAGACACCCTCATGATCCCAGCAAGTCAGGCTCAGCCAATGAGGGGCTGCATGCAAGCATCCCCTGGATCCATGACGTCACCAATCCAAGAGAGGAGGCCTCGGCAAATCAGAAGTCGCCATGCAGGCATCACATGGATCCCATGGACCACCAAAGCGCCCAAACCGGCTCCAAATCACGTGGACACCAGGAACCGACCAAGGGACCCACCTGCCAGCCTCCTAGAGAAAACACAGCGCGAGGGGCGCCACCTAGGGGTCGGCCGACCCCTAGGATTGACCGAACCGCCATAAGGCCGGTTCATCCCGGCCTTCCACGTGGTGCTCGCCAATTGGTCCTAGAAGCCATCCTCAGGGTGTTTGGGGTGTTTCCACGCCGGTTGCCCAGCCTATAAATAGGAGGGGAGGGGGTAAGAAGAGGATGAACACTCTTGAAGCAACTTCTCACCTTTACCTCTTTCTCCCCCTCTCATTCTCTCTTGGTGGAGGTGAAACCTCATCCCACCATGAGTGTGTGTGTGTGGAGGATCTAGCCTAGGTGGTGCTAGGTAGAGAGGGAGTGTGTGGATGAGTAGAGGTGAGGTGGTGATGATCCATTCATCATCCATCGTCCCCTTGTACCTCGTGAGCGATGCTGTTCTTCATTTAGACTAAAGTGAGTATTTCAGTATTTTCCAATTAGACTAAAGTGGCTCTCATGCATGGGTGATTTGTTCTTGAGTTCCTCGTTCGTTCATCATTTAGAGGCTCGCGTTCTTCATGAATGTGCTTCCTTGATCTAGTTGACGAAAGAGTTATTCATACTTTTGCGTTCAATCATAAGTTAGAGGCTCGTGTTCTTCACGAACACGACCTTGATCTTCTGTTATAAGCGCATAAGTTTGCATTCCGTTTGTGTGGTTGCCTGTCTATTAGAATATATTGAAGCTCATGCATATCTGATTTAGATCAAGTATCAATCATATCTCCTTGCGCGAATCGATTCAATGACGAGTACGGTCTAGCTCAACCTCGCGGGTTCGTCGCTCCGTATTTATACGGAGTGCTATAGTATTTCTACGGGACGTTAAACGTAGCCGTGCTATAGTAGTAGTCGGCGGTATAGATGTGGTGTCTAGACTGCTGGTTATCCTTTGACTGCCCTGTATCCCACGGTTTGTCTTGGGGTAGGCCGCGGTAGTGACAGCCGTTGGACCCTCTGAAATTCCCCACGTTCGGATACAGCGTGTAGGCAACCATTTGCCGTGAACCAACTGTTATAGCCAGGAGGGGCCGTTGTCCGAAGCGAGATTCTTATCCGAGCTTGTTTCTCTCTAGAGTCGAGAACCTACAGGAGACTCCACATCTCTCACCTACCTCAGCAGGGACCGTGTGCCCTTGGATAGTCACTCATAGAGTATCCCATACTGTTCCTTGGATTCGATACCCTTTGGAATACTCCTTTGGGGAAGTGCTACAGCGCTATCTCCGTGCGCTTGCGGATTCTTTCGTACCCGTCGGTATACCCAGGGTGGATCTTGTGTTCACGCTAGGTGCGCAACTAGTGGTAACGTTAAGAAATACCAACACCGTCCCCACCCGCGCCGCGCGCCACCGCCGGCCGCCGCGCGTCCCCCACCCGCGCCGTCGAGGACGTCCCCACCGCCGCGCGCTGCTGCCCCACTGTCGTCGACGCTATCGTCCCCACCTGCGCGCCGCCATCCCCAACCGCGCGCCGTCATCGATCCCTCGGCCCGCCGCGCCGCCCGTGTGTACGTGCCCGCTCGCGCGTCGTCCCCTGTTTTGGTGGCTGACGTCAGCCCCTTTTTTTAGAATTATAATTAGATTTAGAGATTATTAGATTTAGATTTATAATTAGATTTAGATTTAGATTTATTATTAGATTTAGATTTATAATTAGATTTAGAATTGAATTTAGATTTATAATTAGATTTAGATTTATAATTAGATTTAGATTTATAATTAGATTTATATGTGGATGTAAATGTTATATATATGTGCATGTAAATGTTATGCATATGTGGATGTAAATGTTATGCATATGTGGATATAAATGTT
Source organism: Cenchrus fungigraminus (assembly GCA_036936925.1). Lineage (NCBI taxonomy): Eukaryota > Viridiplantae > Streptophyta > Magnoliopsida > Poales > Poaceae > Cenchrus > Cenchrus fungigraminus. The sequence goes on along the minus strand of CM072769.1, from coordinate 54,886,230 downwards.
ATTTATATTTTAATTGCATACGTTCGACTCGAGTCGCTCGACTCGCTCTCAACTCTCACTCCACGCTCCCAACGCTCCCGCCACGTTCTCGACCCCCCCCCCGCCACGCTCCCGACTCCCCCGACACACTCCCGACCCCCCCTGACACGCTCCTGACCCCCGCCACGCTCCCGACCCCCCCACCCCCGCGACGCTCCGGACTCCCCCGCCATGCTCCCGAACCCTCCCACCCCTCCCCCCTCGCCACGCTCCCGACTCCCCAGCCACGCTCCCGACTCTATTTAGAATTAAATTTTTAATAGTCTCATCATTGGAATAGTTTATCCTCATATTATTTTTGTGTCACATTATTGTAGTTACAATGGTGTGAACAGAAGAGGAGCGAGAAGCGGAGAAAATGCTCATGGATATAATTGCTCGTAATACTATGAATGATGCACCGAATGAACAAGAACATGATCACAGAGAGGCCGACAGCTACTTGAACATGTCAGGTGATGGCAACGAGAGGGAGCAACCAATTGCTCGAGGAAGCAATGATGGAGAACCATCAGAGGTATACTTAATAAAAACCAGTACCTCATCATGATTTTTCAGGAACCTACTAATTAGAGAAAATGAGTTAATAGTTCTTAAATTTCCAGGAGCCTGCATCGAGCAGCAAGAAGAAGCCGGGTGGGAAACGTGACCCAAAGAAGAAGCTAGAGGGGTGTTTCATCATTACGGAAGTATCTCCCGATGGGAGACTGTTAGCTCCACATGAAAATGTTGTCAAGTTGATAAATCACATTGGGGCTCTTGTTCGAGACAACATCCCAATAAGCTTTCAGTATTGGAAAGCAGCTGACGCACCTGACTTGCTACCCGAAGAAGGTGAAGTTGAAGCTAAGCATGAAGATCAAGATCAGGACGAAGAGCAACATGAAGAGAATGAACCCCCGGTACCGATTCGGCCAGATGTTGTCCCGGTCACAGAGAAAACATGATTTGGGCCGAGGTGAAAGCACACTTCGCATTTCCAAAAGACACAAATTTGAAAGATGTGCGTACTTGGGCCCTACAGAAGGATGCAATTGCCTTTCAGACGTACAAGAAGCGGCTGACCAAGGACTTCATCAAGCAGGGGCTTACACCCGATTTTAAGAAGCCAGGATATGCCAAGTTAAGAGATCACTGGGATGCATTTGTGTAGGGAAAGCAATCGGAAGATGCCGCCAGGTTGATTGCAACCAACACAGCCAATGCACGTAAAAAGAAAGAATTTCATCATCTTGGCCCTGGAGGTTACGCGATGGCCATGCCCAAATGGGATCGGATGGAGAAAGAGATAATGTCACGTGGAATTGTACCGGCAACTCTAGAGTGGCCTGACCGAGCGCGGAATTACTATTATGCACATGGTGGCTCGCTCAATCCCGAAGATGGGTCATTAATATCGGGGGAGCAACTAAGACAGACAGCTGCAAGGCTTGTTGATTTGATCAGGGCTGCTGCCGAAGGAACTTTCATACCTGATCGAGAGAAGGACGAGCTTTCTGCTGCAATAGGCACAAAAGAACATGGTGGATGTTGCCGAGGCAAAGGTGTGATTCCATGGAAACTCGCATGGCATGAGCACATTGACTCGTATAAGAAGCGCAAAAGGAACAAGGACGAACAAGATAGGAAACTCAGAGAATTGCAAGAGCACGTAGAAATGGCTGAGGCAAGAATGGAGGAAATCATTGACCAGCGTGTGGCCCTTGCTCTTAACAAACAATCATCTCAGCAAGGGCCTATAGATGAAATGAGTCTGCCATCTACTAAGGGGAAAAGTACTGTCGCTTCAACGGATGCAGCACCAGCAAACACGGAAGCACCGGTCAAGGAAGCACCCCTAGCCTCACCAGAAGCACCGGTTGCCTCACCAGAAGCACCCCAAGCCTTAGCAAAAGCAGCCGAGGTCTGCCACGAACGATTCCCCGTGGATGACATCACAATGAGGTCAGCGTGTGAGCTTCTCGCTCAACTCAGAAACAAGATGTTACCGGTGACTTATGGTGTTGCTGAGGTCCCAGAACCGGGGGAAACTTTCATGGGTGTGGAATTCCATAAAGCATTTTACCATAAAGTTTCCGTCGACCGAGTGGTCCCCGGTTTGGAATACCTCGAACTAGAGTTACCGGGACCTGATGGGGAAGAGATGCTTGGAGATACCGTGCACGGTTGGGTATTGTGGGCCAAGACTCACATAAAGATTACGGAACCGGTCAAGGAAGCATCCCTAGTCTCACCAGAAGCACCTCTTCCTGATGCCTCATCTACACCCCCCGTGCCTGAAGGCGAAGATCATCAGCTACTGTCATCTCCAACAGGAAGCATGAGTCCTCTAGTTGATCGGGACTCAAGCGAGAGTCCGCCCCCTCAGCATGATGAGTCTGTTAAGGGCAAGGGTACCAAACGACGAGCTACACATCATCCTCCGCCCCCTCCTCCAAAGAAGCAGACGAAGCCCAAGTAGAAGAAGCCTCAACCAAAATTATCTTACGAGAAGACTCAGGAGGAGCTAGATGCTTCAGTGCGGGCTGAGCTTGATAGACAAATATTCAAAGCGAAGAAGCCACCGGTTGAGAAACTAATTGACCGGGTGAAATTTCATCGCTTCATGAAAAAAATGGAGGAGAAATGACTAAATACCCAGGCACCTCTTTTGACTGACTATGACCGACAGGCAATCAAGATGCACAAACAAAAGAAGCAGGGGAATAAAGCTAAATCTACAATTCCACAACTAGGCACCCAGTCAAAGCAATCTGTCTCCCCCATCAAGGTGCTTTCTACGGTTGAGTAGCATATGCTCGTATTCAATAAGGAATCAGGTCTAACTTTTGGTCAAATCCGAGGGGACGAACCAATCCCAAAGCATGAAGGGGCAAATAGACTGAAGTGTGAGTGGGGTAAACCGCTTGTGTGGCCGCAGTTGGTGCCGTTTCTTCCAACTAGAATGCATGAACTGCACGATTGGTAGATTGATGACATCAATCCTCGAGTCAAAAAGAATCCGGTTAATTCAAGAACAACTATGCAGATTTCTTCTAGATGAGGTGATTACGTTAGGTGGAGAATTCTATTCAGGCTTATCATCTATTATTGTAACGGGGAAGTCCACGGAAGAAGCATCGGGGAAGTCCACGGCAAAAACTACTGGGAAGTTGACGGAACAAGCAAAGTCGACTAAGCAGGGGAGCAAGAGAGGAAAAAGCTCTGCAAAGGACCAATTGCCAGGGAGCAAAAAAAACTAATATTAAACCCTGCTGACCTTTGATGCAATGTATTATATACACTAATATATATTTTTCGTATTTCTGTATGCATAATATTATATATGTTCTTGCATTGGATCAACTACCGGATTTGAGATAATACATGCATACGAATATATGTACTAGTATAATATTAGATATTATACTAATACATATATACGTATGCATGTATAGTATTATCTCAAATATTTTATATGGCACACGAATTTTATTATAGCGCATTAGGCATTAGGATTAGTATACATAAATCAATCAAATACGATAGAATTAATAAACCAGAAAACGATAAAGAAAAACAAAAAAGAAAAAATTAGTACCGGTTGGCATCTAGAACCGGTACTAATGTGCACCATGCCACGTCGCCGAGGGCGGGCACATTAGTACCGGCTCTCAATGCCAGCCGGTACTAATGTGACTTCACATTAGTACCGATCGAACAATACCGGTTTGGAAACCAGTACTAATGGGGGGTTACGGACCGGTACAAAAGTCCCTTTCCCTAGCAGTGTGTCGTCCGCGTTCATGGCGCCAGAGCTACCCCCGAAGGCGCGAAGGGCTGCATTGATGCTCATTGGCCTCGTCGAGGGTCATGTCGAGCAGTTCCTAAAAGCTGTTACTGTTTGGATTATTGGTGCAGGTGTCGTCTTATATTCCATCACGTATTTGGTTTGGTTAATCTCCTTCTTAGAGCATCTCCAGCAGAGGACCTAAAGTGAGTTGGTAAACCTAAAAACTGCCCGGGGACCTAAAAACAAGCAAAAAACGTGCTCCGGCAGAGGACCTATATCGGTTGTTATTTTAGGTCGGGACCTAAAACTCTCTCTTTGGGACCATAATACCAACCGGTGCCTGGGGACTTAAAACTTGGAAGCGGACGCGGGAGAGACCAACCGCCCGCACACGGACCTTTCCGATGCGGATGCGCCATCACTGTGTGCTGCACCGCCACCGCAGCCACGTGCAGGAGGCCACCGCGTGCACGGCCACCGTAGCCCCAACTGTGTGCCGGGGTGGAGGCATGCCTGAGGCCACCGCGTGCATCGCCGCCACAGCCCAGGAGCCGGAGGAGGTGCGGTCGGAGGAGGAATGGCTGGAAGAGGAGAGATGCCATCAACATCCAGGCGAGTGAGCTTGTGGTGGAGATGCAGACTCGAATCAGGAGGAAGTGGCAGCCAGAGGGGAGGAAGAGGAGGCACGGGCGGTGGCGGAGGAACTCGCCATGGCCCCTGGCCGGCAGGGAGCAAGCTCCCACTACGGACCTCGCCATGGCTCCTGGCCGGTAGGGGCAAGCGCCCTGGGTGCGGTGGCCGGAGCCTATCCAAGCGAGGGGGGCGAGCGGCCCTAGGCGCAGCGACTGGTGCCTGGGCAGGCCGGCGGGGGCGAGCGCCCCTGGGCCAGATGTGGCCGCGCGTGAGGGGAAGGAGAGGAGGGGAGAGTATATGGTCGGGGTCATTTTGCATATTGGCGCTCAAAAAAGTAATTTCATTGCAGATTAGTCCCTGAATGGAATATAGGTACCCAGTTTTACCAACATTGCTGGAGAGAGCAACATTTGGGTACCTAAATTTTTCTCTTTCCTAGACATAAAACTGATTTTAGGTCCTCAGTTTTACCAACACTACTGGAGATGCTCTTAGGAGGATTGAGCAATATTGGAGGGGATCAGAAGATTTTGGCTTGTATGGGATTTAATCCCTACACACCCCACAAATCCCCCTGCAGATCATCTCGAACGGATCGGAACAAGATTTTACTGTGCTAGTGATGGATGCCTTCATTGAATTCCAAATGACTAGATGGAGTAGGGGTTTTTTATTTTGATTTACAGCTCCTTTTATGTTATTTTGAATTATAACCTCCAATTGGTTTGCAAAAGCCTGTTGTTTGATTTATTCACAGCATAGCCGAGCAAATCCGTTGATTGGTTGCCTTACTAGTCGACAAGGTTTGCACCGCTCCTCTCTTCGTACAACTACACCTCATTGCAGAGAGCCACATCAAGCCCTCTCGGCAAAGATGTGGCAAGAGCCAGTGCTGAGAGCCCCATCTGGCTCTCGGTAAAGAATTTTGAAAAAGAATAAAAAAGCAAACCTGACAGCACGGGCCCACCGGCCGTCTGCCGTGGCTGCCGCCACCACCGCCGCCACCACCAGGCCGCCGGGCGTGGGGAAGAAGGTCGTCGACGGTCGCGGCCCACACCAGAGATGAGCTTCACCACCACCACGCTGTCGCCGCCCCTGTCGCGCCACCTGTGGAAAATAAAAACAGGGAGGAGATGAGAGAGAGAGAGAGAGGAGGCGCTCACCATTGGTGCTGTTGGAGGTTCTTCCCACCGCCGCCATCGCCGAATCCCATGCTCCCGCCGCCTCCTTGTAGATCCGCGCATAAGGGAGGTCGGGGAGGCCTGGCAAGGGCCTCCGTCGTGGGCCTCGGCTCCTCCGCTGCCGTGGGAGGTCAGGAGCAGGGATGAGAGAGTGGTCCCCCTCGCCCAAGATCCGACGGGGAGGCCTCCGCTGCCACACCCTCGCGCAAGATCCGGCCATGGAGGCCGCCTGTGCGAGGAGGGAGGAGGCCGCCGGTGGAGGGTGCGTGGGGCGGGATCCGCCGTCACCGCAGCTCAACCCATTGGATCTGCCGCCACAGTGCCTCACCCTGCCGCTGCTCCTCGCCACGAGGTGAGGGGCGAGCGGAGGGGGACGTCGAGGGTGTGGTGGTGGAGGTCGGAGTGGCGGTGTTGAGGGAGAGAGAGGAGAGGGTGCGGCAGCGGTGGTATTGAGGGAGAGAGCAGAGGGCGTGGCAGCGGTGTGGAGGGAGAGGGGGAGTGAGAGGAGGCAGGCGGGGTTGGGGGGAGGGAAGTTTATGTAGGTAGGGTTTGGAGGGGGCCTGGTGCGTCGGCAGGTATGTGGGCTAGGTGGGCTGGCGGGGAAGTGGCCTTGGTGGGCTGGCTTTGCTTTGAGCCCACCATCTCGCTCTCGGCAAATGCATTTTTCATAAAAAGATTATTAAAAATAGCAAATAAATGTGAAAATTTTTAAAAACCTAACATGACACCAGTTATGTTGTATATTACTTATAGAAAAGTTTTTTAGTCAAACTCATATTTGAATTTCTCTAAGACAACAAACCTAGTGACATTAGTTCAAATTCTTAGAAACTTCTCGTGAGATGTTCCGGTTTTTAAACAACATACGTATTGAAGTGTTCAAAACATTCTCAATTTGTTACCACAACCTCCACATATGATATCATGAGCACTTGACAAATTTCATGATTTTCAAACTTTATTTGAATTTTATACAATTTTAAAACCCTTCTACCTCACGATCTTCGTCATGATCAGAGAACCAAATGCCAGAAATTTAGCTTCATTTCATGTACATGGTCTTAGAGATGTCTCATGAATATGAATATCTTTTTTTCACCAACATTACTCTATGATTTCATGCACTTACAGTTCATATCAGACGTATAAAAAATACCTAGAAAGAAATAAAATTGTTAAATATAGCAAACTGAGCTAAAATTGTGCCAAATTTGAGAATTAGTTTTGTATAAGTGTATGTTGAGGATAGAAAAAGTTTGGAGGTAAGAAAGTGCTTTTTTTAATTTCTTTGCCGAAAGCCGAATAAATGCACTCGGTGAATAGAATCTTTGTCGAGAGCTAGCCGACTGGCTCTCGGCAAAGAGGTGATTTGCCGAGTGTTCTGTCTTTGCCGAGAGTTTTCTGTGGCTCTCGGCAAAGCCTTCTTTGCCGAGATCCAAAGGAGAGGCTCTCGGCAAAGGTTTTGATTCTCAGCAAAGGCGCGGATTCCGGTAGTGTCAGCAGGATGGCCCAGCAGAAATGACCATTTTTTGCTGCTTACCCTTAGAGCCTAGGGATGTCGAGATGCATCGTTTCCGTGATTGGTTGCTTGAAGCATCGTTTGAGCTAGGCTAGTGCCATGAAAAATCGTCCTCCTCACCTTGCTCCGGAGACGTGAGATAAAACCTCGATTCTGTGCAGCCTGGCGGAGCAGGGACGACCGGCAGTGGCGTCGGGGAGACACGAGGTTGGTCGACGGTGGGGCAGCCCGCGGCAGCACGGTGGAGATAGGATCCACGCAGGGCAGCACGAGCAAGTCAGGGGAGGAAGAAGAGGAGGATAGGGTTTGAGATGCAGATCTAATGAGTATTAGTCGTTACACGAATTTCAAATAAGATCTTGTTTAGTTCCCAAAAGTTTTCCCAACTGCCCGTCACATAAATCTTCGACATTAATTTAGAGTATTAAATATATATTAATAACAAAACTCATTCTATAATCCTCACTAAAATCGTGAGACGATTCTAATGGGTCTAATTATGTCGTGATTAGACAACATCATGTTATAATAAACAATCTCTAATGATAAATTAATTAAGCTTAATGGATTCGTCTCGCGATTTCCCGTCCATTCGTGTAATTAGTTTTTTAGTTAGTCTACATTTAGTTCTCCGAACAACCTTTGACAGATGTCTTGGCCAACTAAACTGGCCCTAATGAAAGATTACCGGCGTTCATAAGATAGATAGTATTTCCCGCTACGCACCGCCAGACATTTGGACTATTTGACAATCTAGCTCGTCAGGACGGAAATTGGACGTGGGATGATACAGTTTTTTTTGGCTGAATGAAGGAATAATCAATATGTTTGATTTTCTTAAATACACATGCATCATATATACGTTATATATATAAATACTTTCCTAAATAATGAGTATTCGTTCACTACTAGGGAATGAACCTTTGGTGCTGGAAAAAAATACATTAGTACCAGGTTTTTTTTTGCAACCGGTACTATTGTGTACATTAGTACCAGTTGGGAAGGGGGTCCCCTAGGCGCCCACCAGTGTCACACATTAGTATCGGTCCGGGGCTGGAGCCGGTACTAATGTGCGACATTAGTGCCGAGTGGTACTACGGACCGGTACTAATGTGGCTGCCGCACATTAGTACCGTCTCCAGCCAAGGACCGGTACTAATATTCCCCGTATAAAAAGTCAGTTTCTTCTTTCTGCCCGAGCCACTCTCCCCTCCACTTTCCAACTCGAGCTCTAACTCATCCATGGCGCCCTAGGGGAGTTTTTGCCCGATTTGCGACGATTTCTCGACGATTTCACTCATTGAAGTGGTCTAGAGGTTAGTTACTTCATCCTCCCTTGATTCATGGTTATTTTGTTGAGTTTTATCGACTGAAATTGGAGTATTTTGGCACTTTATAATGAGCTAGGAATGAGAATTTTTTTCTATTTATATGCATTTTTGTATACGTTCTAATATAATTGATTGCAAAGGATGTGCCATGTTAGTTGGATGAGATGTTATATGTGACAATTTATTTTTTAATAATAATTATTTATTTGAGCATATGTCATAAGTAAATATATAAATAGTTTTAGAATTACTAGAAAGGCTAGGAAAGCTAGAATTGATTTTAGAATTACTAGACATAGTTTTAGAATTATATTTTTAGGAATAATTTTTTATTTGAGCATATGACATAATTAAATATATAAATAATTTTAAAATTACTCAAAATGCTAGAAAGTCTAGGAATGATAGAATTTATTTTAGAATTAGTAGAAATAGTTTTAGAATTATTAGAAATGCTAGAATTTCATAGATGGGTCAAATAATTTATTGTCATTAGTATAAATGTCTACTGCTGCCAGAGGGAATGGGGATGATGGTAGTGGTGATCGTCGTTCTTCACACAGCCAGGAGAAAACCAAAGTAGGACCTCCTGATAAACCGAAGAAAATGACCACATTGGCTAGACGAATGCTTCGTTTTTTGCAAGGAAAACATATAGATGTTGTTGCAGTGGGGTAGGAACCTCCTTTTGGTGGCATTTATGCTCCACCAGCAGACCCTGGTGTTGGAGATCCACCGATTAGTACTAAACCATAGGGCGATTCTAAGAAAGCTAAACCTTCGTCGTCACGTCATAAGGATGGCTAAAGTTTCTCGTATTGTATCATGTATTAGTATTTCATATGTCGTACTTTAAATTTATGTAAGACCTTGACTTAAGTTTGTTGTATTGTATCTTGTGGATCGGATATGAACACATTAAATTCGTGTGTAAGAACTCTATTTAAGTTTGTCATATTGTATAACGTGAATTGTAATTGAAGACTTTAAGTTTGTGCATGACCTTTTATTTTGAAATACTTAAAGATTGTTTGGTGGAACTGTCAGGGGGTGAGACCTGGACAGATCCGCTAGGAGGTTACCCTAGAGGTTTGCAGGTTAATGGAGGACCGGGACCTAAGAGCGTAGGTGGTAGTCCACGTGGTGAACTCGGAACTAGGCGAGTATGGCGAAGAACACGGGGAGACAAAGGGTTTAGACTGGTTCAGGCCTCCGGAGAGTAAAACCCTACGTCCAGTTGTGGTGGATTATGCGGGAGGATGAAGATGAGATGTCCCCTTGAATGGAGTCCCCGACCGCCTTATATGGGGAGGACGGACTAGGGCTTCCATTCAAGGTCGGTGGACCCATGTCCAGGTCGGTTACAACTGCGGGAAGCTTATCTCCTGGATTACAAGGAGTATCCCATGATACTCGGAGCAACAGGCGGCGGCGCGCCACATCCTAGTGTCTTGACTTGCACGCCAAGTTCGGCGGATCTTCTGAGATCTTGATCAGGTCGCCCGGCGTCGTCGGAGTCATGGATAAGGTCGCTGGGCCCACTTGGTAGGTCGGCGGGTCTTCTAAAAGGTCGAGTCCACTTGTCAGGGACCTCTGGGACCCTAGCCGGTTGGGACCCATGGGTACCTATGTCTCTCAAGCCCCCGATTGACGTGTAGGCATAGCAGCCGAGGCGAGGTTGTGTCGAAGAGTAACGAAGGTGCGGCACCATCGAGGTCGTGAAGGGTGCACAGGGATCCAAAAAAGAAAACCCCTCCGATGCGTGCACAAAGTTGAACGTCGAGCTCCTGGGACGAAGAACCAGAAGGTCGAAGTGAAGACAAGACGTCGATCTTGAAGAACAGCCGACCTGACTGGGTCAGGTATGACGAAGTAACTGCCGCGACCTTCAGAAAGGTCGCTACGCCCACCGCAGGTAGGTCGAGCGAAGAAGTAGCGGAAGCGGGCTTCCGTTAGGTCGAGGCGACCTGAAGAAAATAGGGTGTCGCTAGACGCACTAGTGTAGTAGCCCCCGAGCAGTAAAGCGACCAAGAATGGCCGGTTTGATGCTCAGAAGAAAAAGAGTGAAATATCCGAACCTACAGCCTTCTGCTCATGGAACAATACTGTGCGCTTGTGATATCGATCCAATAAGACAAACGCTCCAGAATCTTGCAGAAGTCGTCAGACGCCAGAGCTGACGAGACCTGAGTCATGTGTGCACTGTACGGTCACGGACCGGCTTCCAGGCGGAGCACAGGTCACTGTCACCCGCAAGAGACAAAAATGCTCCAGAATGCAGTCAGGTAGGGGAAAGGCGCGCCAAGGCCTCCCACGGGCGAACAGTGACCTCATGTCCCACGAGTGTACAGTGATCTTGAGGATGAAGACACCACGCGAGCTGGCTTACGGATAAGACCAAACAGCAGGTGCTGGGGGTATAAATAGGCACCCATACCTTGAAGCAAACCACCCAATCTTCAAAGGAGAACCATGGCGAGTCTGTGTAGTAATATTTCCATGCTAGGGACATATGTGCGCCCACCAGAGCATAGAGTCAATGTAGTTCATGCTTGAAGCTAGAAGAATGCTTGCGAAGCTCGAAGAACTCGATTGGCCTCTTCTCCCGGTCCCGCTGAGGAACCCAGGCGGAGTATGAAGCAGCAGATTCATCGTCGGCCCTGACACTCTGAGGCCCGACATGATGCTGGTGAACACGACGCTCCACCCGACGAGGCTGGTGTTGAAGCTTGCTCCATTTGAAATCTTGTGGGTAAGCTCAGACTTGATGCTGGGTACCACAGGAAACCTGCTGGAACTCGAGTAGAGGTGGTTGTGTGGCAGCTACCTCTACAGTGGCTGTAGAGGTTGTTGAGTAGGTCTTGAAGCTAGAAGAAAGCTTGCGACACGCCTTATTAGTGTAGAATGTGTCATAAGCACTTTGGAAGGTAACTCAGGGCCACTAATATGTTTGTATCTTGTAATTGGCCAAGGGCCAAATTCCTTGTAGCTTGTGAAGCTGTAAATATATTTTTACATGAGAAATGTCATGTTTCAAGTAGTTGTAGGGGCGCTCGGGCTGTAATGGTATGGCTACCAAGGTCCCAGCAGGGCTGAAATAGCACACCGACCTTCGAGAGGCCTTAAGTAGAGACGGAGAGCCCGTGTCGACCTGGATCGACACGGTCGTTGTGTAGTGACACAACGCAGGTCATCAACCTATGAACCATAGGTCTAGGTGACCTAGAAGGCAGTGGAGCCTTAGCGACCTCCGGGAGGTGCTTTGATCATGACCAGGAGGCCACCAACGGGTAGTGGAGCCATTAAGCACAGGGCCGTTGGTATAAATGAGCCGTATAGGCTAAGGCAATCCAGTAGGCAGTGGGGCCTAGGAGCCGGGGTGTGAACCCGCCGTTGTAGGCTGAGGTGACCTATCAAGCAGTAGTGCTTTGTCGACCTTTGCGAAGAGGAGTGATGGACCCGAAGGTCGTCGAAGATCAAGAGACCTTGAAGAAAGTGTTGATATAGGGGCTTGAAGTAGGGCATAATGAGTCCATGGACGCCAGGCCGTTGAGCAGAGAGCCAATAGGCATGGATTCTCGCACGGCGCGAGCCGTTACTTCCTGTGACCGTTAGGCCGAAAGAGCTGTTGAACGTTGTATCCGTTGGGTCACCGGGAATGTCGCCGGACCCTTAGAGTCATTGGGATGTCGCGGCCCACCACACTAGTGCGGCCTAGTTATAAAAGGCCGAGTGAGGGGTCAGGGACCCCACTCGCTTCCATTTCCACGCGATCCTTAGGGTTTCCGCACTGCTTAGAATCCTCCGCGCGAATCCGCTGGCGCCGCCGCACTTAGATCCACCGCGCAGTGCGCCGCCGTATGCACGCGAAATCCTTGGTAGTTTTTATAGCTAGACCCATCGGATTTGAAGAAGAAGAGATGGCTCCCGAGCTTGCGCCGGTGCCGGAGAGCATCTGGGAGCCCTCGACGGTGACCGAGGCACAGCTCTAAGGTCTGGTGGAGCGCGGGCTACTGAAGCCCAAGGAGCAGGTGGGCTGGAGGCCAGCCGCCGGCAAAGCCTTCCCCTCCGAGGGGACTGGGGAGACGGTCGCCTTCATCGCGCACATGGAGCGCGGATTCGGGGTTCCCGCGGGTGACTTCTTCCGCAGTCTCCTCCACTACTACAGGGTCGACCTGGTACACCTCGTCCCTAACACTATCACCACCATTTCCTCGTTCATCCACTTATGCGAGGCATACTTGGGGATACCGCCACACTTCGACCTGTGGCGGTACTTCTTCGAGCTCAAGAAGACGGGGAAGAAGGAGGTCATCGGGTGCGTCGGCGTCATGCTACGTCAACACATGAAGCAAGTGTACATCGACATGGAGCTGCCAGACAACACCCAGGGCTGGAGGCGAGGGTGGTTCTACATCGACAACCCAAAGCCGGAGCTGCAGACCAGGTCGGGACTCGTGCCGGTCCCGGTGCCAGAGTGGAGCAACCAGCTGACGTCACGGGAGATGGACACCGTCAAGCCGCTGCTAGACAACCTTGTGACGCTGAAGGCAGGGGGGCTAACCGGAGGCGCGGTGGCCATCAGCTTCAGCCAGAGGCTCCTGCAACCGATCCAAGATCGGGTGCATCCAGCCTACGAATACTGGGGCCATGCCGACCCCACCCGCGTAGCACGACGCAAGGTCTCCAAGGAGGAGATGGTGGCGCGGGTAAGGGACCTGTTCAGCGGGATGATCCGTAACCGGACTTGCCCCAAGGCATTTTGCCTGAAGCGTCCCGCCGAGGCTGTAAGTAACTTGTTCCTGATCGACCTTGATTCCTTTTGTTTGTGTTTGCTTGTCCCTGATTGTTGATGAAGGTTGCCTGATGCAGGGTCATTAGGGCGTGTACTGGAGCCCGGCTCCTCTCCCTAACGAGGGTGAGCGCAGCTTCAAGGTCTGGGCCGCGGAGGACACCCAAGCACCTCCGCAGGAGTGCATCGACGACTACCTCTCTGACTCGTCAGTGGGAGGTAGTGATGATGAAGACCCCCCGCGGGGAGTTCTGCGCTAATGACTCAGCGCGCGCGGCAGGTCATTGGGAAGATGCCGGCTCACAAGGCTGCCAAGATCGTCTCCGCCACCGTCGAGGCAGAGAAGAAGAAGAAGAGGAAGAGGAAGGATACCACTGCGTCGTCAGAGATAGCGACAGTCAGCGTTGAGGTCGTCATCGACGCTGGCGAAGACGATGAAGCGAGGTCGCGTGATGTCGGCGCAGGGTCGGGCGACACGGCGGCCGCGGGGGGAGATGAAACCCCGCTCGGGGTGAAGGACGATAAACACCCAAAGCCAAGTGCTGAGGGTGTGAACGACCAAGGGTCACAGAAGAAACCAAGGCGACTACCGCCCAGGCCGATAAAGCTTGGGTTGAAGCCCGGTGGCAGGTATGTCGTCGGACATGATCTTAAATTGCTATGGTCGACCTTGCAGCTTTTTGAGTGCATCGTGCTTACAAGTACTGCTCCTTGGACAGGGGAACCCCTGCGGCGTCAGACAACAGCAAGAACGCCTCAGGCCAGCAGGCCTTTGGGCGTAAGTTGGAGAAGGCATTGGTGGGCCAATCACCGGCGACCTCAGGCGGAGATGTCACCAGCCAGGTCCCTGAGACTGTGGGAGCGGCGTCGTCGGCGGCGACCAAGGTCGCTGCTGATAGCACTCAACAGGTGGAAGGTCTTCAGCAAGAGGACCGACCTGAGTCAGATCAGCTGCAGACGCAGGAAGCGGAGGCCGAAGGAGGGAGCGGACCCAGCGACATGGACCGGTGCCTCTACTCCGGCACCCCGTGGGAAGATGACATCATTGCCGACGGCCGGGACCTTGCCGAGTTCAAGGCGGCGTCAGCGACGATCGGGAGGACACTTGCGGTGAGCTTTAGTTTGTTTTGGGGCCAGGTCTTCGATTCACTCGGATGACTTGATCTGACGACCTTTTGTGGTGTGTTGATCCAGTCTCTCGCCGAGCGGGCACAAGGCAGGGCAGGCCTGCTGAAGGAGGGCGCCAAGCTTCATACGGAGCTAGCTACGGCCCAGGAGGCCGTGCTGCAGGCCAGAATCGAGGCCGTAGGAGAAATCAGGTGACTTAAAGACGATGCGGCCCTGAAGGACAAGGCGATGGCGGCCTTGAAGGAGGAGCTTGAATCCGCCAAGTTGAAGGTGAAGGAGGCGGAAGACGAGTTGAAGATCGCCGCCACAGGTATGTCTGCGAGTAGTCTTGACCTTGATGCTTGAATCTTACGTCGTGGTATGCCATTCCTGACCTTGTCGATTGCAGAGGCCAAGAAGAGGGAGTCCGCCTTGAAGTAGGACCTCAAGGAGTCGAAAGACCAGGTGAAGATCCTCAAGGAGAAGAACAAGGAGGTCGAAGCCAGTGAGTATTACTATACCCAGAAAGCTGCATATGAATTTGGTGTACGCAGGGACCTGGAAATCGACCTTTCCCAGGCAATGCAAACCCTTATTGACCATCAAGAGATGACTGCAGATCTTCAAAAGGAGCTAGATGACCTCAAGGAGGCCGTTGAGTACCTTGTGGACGTCTATGTCCCTAAGGTTGAGGGCGGACCGCAAGAGCTCGTCGCGCGGCTGGAGGAGGCAGAAGGTCGAATGAAGACCCTGCTGATGGACAGCGGCAAGCTCGCCGCTGCTGCCGCACTGGCCACGGTGAGGCACCATGTGCCGACATTCGACCTTCAGAAGGTCAGGGAGGAGCTCGACCTGGCTCCATTGGTGGGCGTTGAAGACATCCAGGCCGCCGCGGAGGAGATCGTGAAGAAAATAGACCTCTGAAATGTATCTTAGGATGTAGCAAACTGTTAGTGCCAATGGGTCGTGGACCCTTTTGATGTAAGATAATCCTTACATGAATGAAAAGGCAGTATTTAATTAACTAATGTGATCCCTTATTCAACTTAAATACTATTTATAAGAACGCAAAAGTAATGAGGCTACACAAACCCCTGTCCCCCCGCTGACCCAACTCAGTGGAGAAACGGCTTACTGACTACACGGCTCAGCGTGGAGGCTTATGTGCAGCCGGCGCGTGGAGGGGGTCCTTGGACCCAAGGTCGGGCAACCACACGACTTAAGAATACTTATAAAGCGCACAAAAATTGTTGTAAGGGAGCACACTTTGTAAAAAGATAAGTAAAACCCCTCAGGTCGAACGACCCTTAGGTTGGCAAAGCCAAGCCCCCGAGCATGAAGGGCCGGGCTTAACACCAAGCCCCCGAGCGCATGGGGTCCGGTTTTAAACCAAACCCCCGAGCATGTTGAGGGGGAGGGGTGAACAGAAAGTAAATAGAGACCCATAAAAGTAGGTCGACAGGAAAACTGCCGAAAGGGAATCTTTATATATATATTGCTAATGAATTACAAGGGATAGAGTACATAGCTTTTATTGAGATACAAGGCTCCTAAGGATAGAAGCGACGTAAGTGCTCGATGTTCCAGGGGTCCGGAACGCCCTGGCCATCGGCCCATTAGAGGCAATAGGTCGCCGGTCCAATGACCTCCTTAACTATGAAGGGGCCTTCCCAAGGTGCTGAGAGCTTGTGCATGTCTTTGGTGTTCTGGATCCGCCGCAGGACCAGGTCGCCAACGTTGAAGGAACGTTCCCGCACATTGTGGTCGTGGTAGCGACGTAGCTGCTGCTCGTGGCAGGTGTGGCGCATGAGCACGGCCACACAGTGTTCTTCGACGCTATCAAGGTCGAGCCTGCGCGTTTGCTCCACTTCTCCTTCATCGAAGTGCTGGATGCGAGGAGCCCCGAAGGCGACGTCGGTGGGGAGGATGGCCTCTGACCCGTAGACCAAGAAGAAAGGGGAGTACCCTATAGCTGAGCTGACCTGGATCCTGAGACCCCAGATGACATGAGGGAGCTCTGCGAGCCACCTGGTTGCGTAAGGCGATGAACCATCAAAGATGCGGTCCTTGATGGCCTGCAGGACCATGCCGTTGGCCCGCTCGACCTGGCCGTTGCACCGTGGGTGCGCCACCGAGGAGTAATATACGTCGATAAGGTTGTCTTGGCAGAAGTCCCAGAAGTCAGCTCCTGTGAAGGTCGTGCCAAGGTTAGTGACGATCCTGTTGAGCACCCCGAAGCGGTGGGTGATCTCCTCGATGAACTTAGCCACCTCTTTTGACGTGACACTGGATACGGGACGGACCTCGATCCACTTGGTGAACTTATCCACCGCCACGATGATGTGCTTGTAGCCGCCAGGAACGGCCTTGAAGGGCCCCACAAAGTCGAGGCCCCAACTGCGAAGGGCCAGGACGGAGGGATGGTCCTTAAGTCCTGAGCCGGGACGTGCTGCTGCTTGGCGAAGAATTGGCACCCCTTGCATCGACGTACAAGTTGCTGTGCATCGGCCATGGCCGTAG
Source organism: Cenchrus fungigraminus (assembly GCA_036936925.1). Classification (NCBI taxonomy): domain Eukaryota; kingdom Viridiplantae; phylum Streptophyta; class Magnoliopsida; order Poales; family Poaceae; genus Cenchrus; species Cenchrus fungigraminus. Next base: position 54,869,336 of record CM072769.1, on the reverse strand, counting down.
ACCAGTAGAAGCCGGACCTGAAGACCTTGCCCACCAGGTTGGCAGAGGTGGCGTGGTTGCCGCACTCACCGCCGTGGATTTTATCTAAGAGCCTGAGGCCCTCAGATCGTAGGATGCACTTCATCAAAACCCCAGTGGAGGCGGACCTCCGGTAGAGTTCGTTGCCAACGACAACGTAGTTGGCACTACGCCTCGTGATCTTTTCGCACTCCGCCTCGTGATCTTTTCGCACTCCGCCTTGTCCTCAGGTACTCGATGTTCGAGGAGGAAGGTGATAAAGTCAAGGCGCCAGTCGTCTTCTGCCTCGATCATGAGGACATCGCGACCTCCTAGTGGAGTCGCTTCGTCATCTGGTGACTCTGGGTTGGGGAGAAGCTTGATGGACGGCTTGCGTAGGTCCTGGACAAACACGCCGGCCGGAACCAGCGTGCGCTTGGAGCCGAGCTTGGAGAGGACATCAGCCGCGACGTTGTTGTTGCGGCAGACATGGTGGAACTCGAGCCCTTCGAAGTGACGCTCGAGCTTGCGCACCTCAGCGCAGTAGGCATCCATTGTGTCCTTCCTAGCTTCAGAGTCCTTGCTGACTTGGTCGATGATGACCTTGGAATCACCGTAAGCTATGAGGCGCTTGATCCCCAGGGAGACAGCGATGCATAGCCCATGGATGAGGGCCTCATACTCGGCGCCGTTGTTGGACGCCTTGTAGTAGATCTGTAGGACGTACTTGAGGTAGTCACCCTGGGGGGAGATGAACAGGACGCCCGTGCCGGCGCCTTCGAGGTTCAAGGAACCATCGAAGTACATCTTCCAGTGCTCAGGTCGCTCTGAGGGTGGAGGCTGCTGGATTTCTATCCACTCCGAGATGAAGTCTGCGATGACCTGGGACTTGATGGCCTGCCTAGGGCAGAACTCTAGGTTGAACTCACCTAGCTCGATGGACCACTTGATGATGCATCCAGTGGTGTCGCGGCTCCGCAGGATCTCGCCGAGGGGGAAGGCCGAGACGACCTTGATCTTGTGCGACTGGAAATAGTACCGGAGCTTGCGAGAGGTGATGAGTAGGGCGTAGAGCATCTTCTGAGGCTGGCTGTACCTGGTCTTGCTGTCTGACAGGACCTCGCTGACGTAGTAGATAGGTCGCTGGACAGGGTAGGGTCGGCCCTCTTCAGGTCACTCAGCCACCAGAACCGAACTGACCACCAGGGTGGTCACCGAGAAGTAAAGCAGTAATGGTTCCTCAGGCGCCGGGGGCACCATCACCGGGGGTGACGTGAGGAAGGCTTTGAGTTGCTCCAGGGCTTGGTCCGCCTCCTCGGTCCAGACGAACTTGTCCGCCTTTTTTCAACAGCTTGAGAAGGGCAGGCCTTTCTCTCCAAGTTTGCTAATGAATTGACCTAGGGCCGCCATCATGCCGGTGAGCTTTATGACTTCCTTCTTCCCACTAGGTCGCCTCATCCTGAGGATGGCATCCACCTTGGTGGGGTTTGCCTCGATGCCCCGGTTGCTGACCATGAAGCCCAGGAGCTTGCCGAACGGGACACCGAAGACGCACTTCTCTGGATTAAGTTTCCAGCAATAGACGCGGAGGTTGGCAAAGGTTTCTGCGAGGTCTGCTATGAGCTTATCCTCGTGGGTGGTCTTGACGACCACGTCGTCGACTTAGGCTTCTACGTTTTTGCCGATCTGGCGCCCGAGGCACTTCTGGATGGCCTTTTGGTAGGTCGCGCCGGCGTTCTTGACGCCAAAGATCATGGTCGTGTAGTAGTAAATGCCGTGGGGTGTTATGAACGCTGTCCTGTCTTGGTCAGAGACCTTCAGGGCTATCTGAAGATACCCTGAGTAGCAGTCGAGAAAGCATAGGAGGACGCTTCTGGCCGTGGAGTCCATGACCTGGTCGATGCGCGAAAGAGGGAAGGGGTCTTTCGGGTAGTGCCTGTTGAGGTCGGTGTAGTCGATACACATTCTACATTGACCGGTTTTATTGGGTACAAGGACCGGGTTGGCGAGCCAAACCGGGTTTTTACACTCGTGGATAAATCCAGTAGCTAGGAGCTTTATTAATTCTACCCTAATGACCTCCTTGCGATCTTTCGCAAATCGGTGAAGCTTCTGCTTGACAGGCTTGGCCGTCTTGCTTACATCCAAGGAGTTCTCAGCCAGCTTCCTGGGGACACCCGACAAATCTGATGGACTCCATGCGAATATATCTGCGTTATCCCGAAGGAAACTGGTGAGCGCGAGTTCCTATTCGGGGTCGAGGCTGTCGCTGATCACCACCGTCTTCTCTGCGTCAGCAAGGCCGAGGTAGACCTTCTTCGTGGAGGGCACCGCGTCCAGGGCGGTATCGGTGCGCTTCTGCTCCGGGACTGCTAGGTCGCTCAGGTCGACCGTCTTGGCTTCAGCGACCAAGACCGCAGAGGCGTCGGCGGCGGCGGAGGTCGCAGCGAGGTCGAGGGCCTCCGTGTTGCACTTGAAGGAGATGATGAGGTCCCCCAGGACGGAGAGGACCCCATTTGGAGCCGACATCTTCAACACCAAGTAGGTGTAGTGCGGGATGGCCAAGAACCTGGTCAGCATCGGGCGACCTAGGATCGCATGGTAGGAGGACTTGAAGTTGGCAACCTCGAAGATGAGGTACTCCGTGCGGAAGTTTGCCTCCGTACCGAAGGTGACGGGGAGGAAGACCCGACTCAGGGGGTAGGCCGTCTTCCCGAGGACGATGCCGTAGAAGGGCTCGTCGCACTCTGTGAGCTTGTCGAAGTCGAAGCCCATCTTCTTGAGAGTCTCAACGAAGATGATGTTAAGCCCGCTTCCCCCATCGATCAGGGTCTGGGAGAGCAAGGCCCCGTCGACCGTAGGCTCGACGATGAGTGGGTAGGACCTAGGATCCGGGATGTGGACCCAGTGATCAGCTCTAGAGAATGTGATCGCCTGCTTGGACCAACGCAGAGGCGCAGTTGGCTGAGTATGGACGAGGTAGACCTCGCGCTTGTCCTTGTGGTAGCGCCTCCTGCTGACGCTGGACTTGATGCCCCCAACGTCATGTTGATCGTGCTGGTTGTGGCCTAGAAAGGCCCATTGGGGTTGCCTGTCGGTGGAGGAGGCTGCAGGTTGGCCTCATCGCGAGGAGGCGCTGGAGGCGGGTCGCTGCTAGAGGTCCCGCGGTGATCGTCACGTCGCTCCTCGCGCCGGTCGTCGCGTCGATCTCGCCGGTCATCACGGTGGTAGTTGTTGTAGGGACGGTTGTCGTGGTGACCACCGTCGTTCCTAGGTCGCTTCGGGTCCACAGGGGTGCTGAAGGCCCTCTTGAACTGGGAGCACTCACGGAGAGTGTGGGTGGCTCCTTCATGGAACCCGCAAAGGCTGTCGAGCGCCAGGTCGAACTCCTCTTGGTTGAAGGTCGAAGCCCTTCGGCCGCTAGGACCTCATCGCGAGGACCTCAGAAGGTCGCTTGCGGAGCTTGTCTACTGCGGTGCCAGATGTGCCAGGGGCCTCGGCATCGAACTGGTTCTGCAGCGCCTCTTCTGTGTCCATCAGCTTGTTGATGACGTTCATGAGCTCTTTGACGGTGGTGGCGCCAGACTCATGGATCTTCTCGAAGAGCTTGCGATCTTTGATGCCCTTCTTGTAGCTTTCGACGATCTGGTCGTCCATGATGCCAACGCACTCGTTGCGGTTCTCGAAGAACTGGTGATTGTAGTCTCAGAGCCGCTCCTTAGGCTTCTGCACGACCCTCCCGAGGTTGAAGGCGTTTCCAGGGTGATCGTAGGTCGCCTGGAAGTTGGATGTGAAGGCCTGGGACAGGTCAGCCCAAGTCTTGATGCTGCCAGGCTCAAGGCTGTTGAGCCACAGCGAGGGGGCCTTGCCCATGACCAGCAGGAAGTACGCCGCCATGTGGTCGAAGTTACCACCGGCCGCCTTGACGGCGACGTAGTAGGTCGACAGCCAGATGCTGGGGTCCGAGCGCCCGTCGTACTCCTTGATGTTGGGCTTGAAGTTCTCGGGGTAGTCCACCATCCTGAAACGGGGAGCCAACGCTGGGAAGGTGGTGACGGCGAGGTCGTCGCCGGTGCCTCTGGCCGGGGCGGCCTCTCTGGGTGTGGAGTGGACGCTGCGCTCCGGGATGACTACCTGGGAGCGTGGCTGCCGATCCCGGTTGCTCTGGAGAAGTCCTGGGTCGCCGTGCTCGGCGTCGTACAGGGCACACCGCTTGTTCTCGATGTCGTGGCGGTCCCGTAGCTCGCGCTCCATAATGCGGTGAACGGCACCAGGAGGGCCGTACTCGCGATCGTACTCCAAACGGTGATGAAGTTCGCGCTCTCGGTGGTGCTGGTCGACGTAAGCGCGCACGTCGCGAGTACGCCTGTTGGCATCGAGATTGACACGGAGGTCGTCGGCAGCAGCAGGCTGCTGGGCGGCCTGCTCGGGGTTGTGCTAAGCGACCTCTACCCGGATAGGGGAGAGATGGCTGCGCTGAGGTCGATGAGATCGACTGCGCGAGTGGCGGGTTGATGAAGACGTGGCGGCCTTGGAAGCCGCTCTCTTATCCTCCACCAAGGTGTTGGCGACCCGGAGGTACGCGAGGGCCTGCTCAGCTTCAGGCGTCATTAGAGCTTATTGGAGCCGGGTGATGGCCGCGCCCAGATTGGCATGGGGGCTGTTGAACATCGGGATCTCGGCTTCCTCGAACTCCAGGCGCAGGTCATGGGCGCAGGGTAGGGCCGCGCACTGCTGCTCTTCCGCACATCGCTGGGCACGCAGAGTGTTGCCTTGGATGCAGGCTACTTCCTCAGAGTTGGTCGCGCCCAAATGGGGTGGCTCGTTCTCAGAGACCACAAGCACTTGGCGAAAGACGATGTCCGAGTCGTTGGGGGAGACTCGAACACGGACCTTCTGGAACTCCCCGCAGTCCAAGGATTGGGTAGGTCGTTTGGCGTGGCGACGGGGCTCTTGGTCGATCTTCTTCCGCAGGCGGCACCCACGGAGGGTGTGCCTCACACCCTTGTGATAGGTGCAAGGTGCGTCGAGAGGGTCACGCCGGGCGCGAGGTGCAGGCCTTGGATCGCCAGAAGTTCGCCGACCAGATTGGATCTGGGAGGGCGTGGAGAGCTGGCTGAGACAGAGGCCAGGCGCAGATTGCATGCCGAAGGGGAACGTATCGTGATGTAGCGCCATCTACGCCGAGCGCTGAGCTCGTTCGCAGATCTCCAGGGTCTCCTTCGTCATGTCGATGACGTGCTCCATCCCCTGAACAAGGTCATAGGGTTTGGGCGAGTGGGTCTCCGATACTAGATCGGAAACGGGGGTGGCGACGGATGCCGTGACGACCTGCTCCGGGGTCGCTGGAGAAGTTGCGGCTGCCGGAGCAGGGGAGGTCGACGTGAAGGATCCAAAGCAGATCTCCACGGGGTTGGCGAGGATGGCCGCCATGCTCGCCGGAAAAATGACACCAGATCGGGCCACCATGCTGCACAGCGAGTTCCCGATCGCCCCTACCTGGCGTGCCAACTGTCAGGGGGTGAGACCTAGACAAATCCGCTAGGGGCTTACCCTAGAGGTTTGCAGGTTAATGGAGGACCGGGACCTAAGAGCGTAGGTGGTAGTCCACGTGGTGAACTCGGAACTAGGTGAGTATGGTGAAGAACACGGGGAGACAAAGGGTTTAGACTGGTTCAGGCCTCCAGAGAGTAAAACCCTACGTCCAGTTGTGGTGGATTATGCGGGAGGATGAAGATGAGATGTCCCCTTGAATGGAGTCCCCAGCCGCCTTATATGGGGAGGACGGACTAGGGCTTCCATTCAAGGTCGGTGGACCCATGTCCGGATCGATTACAACTGCGAGAAGCTTATCTCCCGGATTACAAGGAGTATCCCATGATACTCGGAGCTACAGGTGGCGGCGCGCCACATCCTAGTGTCTTGACTTGCACGCCAAGTTCGGCGGATCTTCTGAGATCTTGATCAGGTCGCCCGGGGTCGTCGGAGTCATGGATAAGGTCGCTGGGCCCACTTGGCAGGTCGGCGAGTCTTCAAGAAGGTCGGGTCCACTTGTCAGGGACCTCTGGGACCCTGGCCGGTGGGGACCCATGGGTACCTTTGTCTCTCAGGTACTTTATAGATGAATCGGCAATGGATGTACCCCGACAAGAGAATCTCCAGTGAATACATTAATGGGTTGCGTGGATTTCTAGATGTCGCCGAAGCAAACAAGCAGCCGTCTGGTTTCATAATTTGTCAATGCAAAATGTGAATAAATCAGAAGGATTTCTCATCGATAAAGAGTCTTCACAATCACCTATACAAATGGGGATTCATGCCAAATTATTTTGTTTGGACAAAGCATGGGGAAAGGGAGGTTATAATGGAAGATGATGAAGAGGAAGATGATTGTATTCCAGATTCGACTCAAGAAGGTGCCTTTGCAGATGATCCAATGGGAGAGGATCACATGGAAGAGACTCAAGAAGCTCCAACAACTGCAGAAACCTCTCGACGATCTAGGTCGGGTGTTGCACGATGCAAAGGGAGATTGCGAAAAGGTGAAGGAGTCAAATAAGTTTGAACGTATGTTGGAAGATCACAAGAAACCGTTGTTCCCAGGTTGCAAAGAGGGGCAGAAGAAGTTGGGTACCACTTTGGGAATGCTGCAATGGAAGGCTAAACATGGACTTTCAGATAAGAGATTTGATGACTTGATGATGATCGTCAAGGACATGCTTCCCGAGGGGAATGAATTGCCGGAGTCCACGTACGAAGCTAAAAAGGTTGTCTGTCCTCTGGGTTTGGAGGTACAAAAGATACATGCATGTCCTAATGACTATATCCTCTACCGAGGTGACGAATATGAGAATTTGGAGGCTTGTCCTGTGTGCAAAGCACAACGTTATAAGATCCCACGCAATGAGGCTAATGAAGTTGAGGGTGGGCATAAGAAGAAGAAAATTCATGCGAAGGTAATGTGGTATTTTCCAGTGATACCACGACTGAAGCATTTATTCAGGTGCAAGACCAACGCAAAGTTGATGTGTTGGCACAAAGAAGAACGCAAACAAGATGACCATATCAGGCACCCCGCTGATGGGTCCTAGTGGAGACTACTTGACAGTTCTAAAGAATGTAAGGAATTTGCAGGGGATCCAAGGAACATTCAGTTTGGTTTAAATACGGATGGATTCAATCCATTCGGTGAGTTTAGTAGTGGTCATAGCACTTGGCCTATGACCATATGTATGTTCAACCTTCCTCCTTGGTTGTGCATGAAAGTTCATTATGATACCAATAATCATCCAAGGCCCAAAGCAATCAGGCAATGACATCGATGTGTATCTAAGACCATTGATTGAGGATCTTCAAACATTATGGAAGAAAGAAGGTGTACCCGTGTGGGATGAGGACAAGCAGGACCCCTTCAATCTACGAGCATTGTTGTTCGTCACCATCAATGATTGGCTGACACTTGGTAATCTATCTGGACAATCAAACAAGGGATACGGAGCATGCACGTACTGTCTAGATGATACTTGCTGTGTGTATCTAAAACCTAGTAAAAAGGTTGTGTATTTGGGCCATCGTCGCTTTCTTCCTCCTAAGCACCCGTTAAGAGAAAAAGGAAAGCACTTTAAAGGTGTCAGAGAAAAACGTAAGAAGCCCATTCATCATGGTGGTAAACTCGTATTTGCCATGGTGAAAGATTTGAAGGTAGTGTTTGGCAAGGGTTCTGATAGTGTACAAGTTCCAAAGGATGCCGCTGGACATGCACCTATGTGGAAGAAGAAGTCGATATTTTGGGAGCTGCCTTATTGGGAAATCCTTGAGGTTCGCAATGCAATTAATGTGATGCATGTGACGAAGAATTTCTGTGTGAACTTACTTGGCCACTGTTGATAGCTGTTAAGTACCATTTTTATGGCCATCAACTCCTGCAAATTGAAGTATGAATTGCACATCCACACTAGAATAGGAGCTTAAACTAATACTTTCTACCAGTGTCGATGTCTATTTGAATGCAGGTATTTAGCATAGCAAATGAGAAGAAACCATGCACATTCACTCCACTCCAATCCAAGGCACTCAAGTGCTGGCCAATGAGGGCCTGCCACATGGATTCTCCTGGATCCATGATGTCACCAATCCATGTGAAGAACTCTCGACGAATCATACGCTACCACGTCAGCATCACATGGATCCATGGGCCCACTTTGCTAACCAAACCGCTAGGAAATGTGCCACGCACGGAGGAGGAGCATCAGGGCCCACATGAAAGTGAGCCAGGGAGACCACCCGAGGGGGCCGGCCGACCCTAGGTTCGGCCGAACCGACCTAGGGTCGGTTCATCCTGGCCCTCCACATGGCTCTCTCCCATTGGCTGTTGGCTGCATCCCAAGGTGTTTTGGAGCATTTGGAGCCTCGGAGCAAGCCACTCCCTTGCCTATAAATAGAGGGGGAGGGGCTTCATTTCACACACACCACCAAGCTCTCAAGTTTCACTTCTCTCTTGTGTAGCTCTCTCTCCTTCTCTCTAATTCTGCCCATGTGAGGTGATTCTCACCTCTATGTGGTAGAATGGGGTTGAGAAGAGATCTAGACTAGGATTAGTTGAGAGATAGAGTAGGAGTGAGGAGTGAGTTGATGTCCTCGTGGATGCTCGTTCTTCATTTAGGCCAAAGTGAGTATTTCAGCATTTCTTATTTAGACTATAGTGGACATCATGCATGCTCGATTTGTTCTTGTGTTCTTAGCTCGTTCATAAGTTAGAGGCTTGTTGGTAGATCGGGTATGCACCTCTAGCCATCACGACTACAAGAACATCCCATGCAATCTATCTCGAGAATAGATTAAGGAAGAAAACACCCAAGCAAGAACAAGAATCATAAACGAAGGTACTTGATCGCTAGAAATCGGATCCATTAAGACTTCATCATAAGTGTTTACATGAATAAGATCTCAACCGGGATCCTACCTTGATCTTGATTCAAGCTTCCGAAACTCCGACGTGGTTTTCCTTGCAAGGTTCCCACGCCGGCTAGGGTAAACCTAGACAACTAGCACGACCCTCCTCTCTGAGATGCTGTCTCTCTAGCTTTTTTGCTCCTCAGCGGCGAATGATGAATGGCTTGATGCATGGCAATTCGTACGGGGACTATAAATAGCCCGAAGGGGTGCTAGGTCAAAGGGGGTGGCGAACCGACCCAGAAGAAGGCCAGGCCGACCGGCCCAGGCTCTCCTCAGCCCGGTTCGCCCCCGGTTTTCTTCCCGAAACTTCTCGCGTCTTCCTGAGTTTTTGCTGAGCTGCATGTGGGTCCTTGACGTCATTTTCCTCGTGGTTTAGATAAGGGTGCTTGGTTCATGAACTCCTGCATCTTCCGTCTAGGTCCTCGATACTTCTCGGCTTCACGCTTTAGTCCTTGGCTCATTTGGAGTCATGTTCATCTTGTGTCTTGACTCGTGACGAGCTCCATGATCTTCTTGTAAAACCCTTGATGAACTTTACCCGAAAGTCCTCATTTAAGCTCTTAATTCTTGTGTAAACAATAAACTCCAAAAACCATGCGCGAGTGCGAACTTAACATATAATGGGGGTTAGGATCGTTAGTGTGAATATCAAATTAATACCAACATTGAAGGTAAACTCATGGCTAGGTTGACGGAAATCGACCGCCAGCATCCCCCCATGCTTAAACCTTGCTCGTCCTCGAGTAAGCCTTCAATGGATATCAGAGTTGCCCTTCGATGTTCATACCCTACGCTTGATCATACATGAGAAAACATAATGCTCTCTAAATTAAAGTTCCATAATGTACTAACTTTTATCTTTATGGAGGGTAGATATCATTCAAGCTCTTTCCACAAGTACTTGATCATGCTCTCAAATTTTTAAATAAATCTCAGAAATTTTGAAAGTAAAGAGTGAGATAAAGAAAATTGCTTTACCAAGATAAAAAAAATAACCATCTTGCATCTTGCTCATGTACTCTCACCTCATCTTGTCTCTCAAGCCTACTTGTTCTACTCCTTTCCTCTCTCAAAGTATATAGTGGAAGGCTTTATATGGAGCTATAGGAAAGATTAGTCCTACCAAGATATTATAGTTGAAATATTATCAAAACAAGACTAGCTTCTCATGGTCTTACCGAGACTCGTCAAAAAGGTCATTGGAAAAATAATGTTATCAAGGAGGGAGGAAAGATGAACACACACTTTTAGATAGGTGGACATGTGCAAATGACAAAGAGTGATCCCGAGGCACAAACGAAGTCCTCATTATCGGATTGCACATGGTTGGAAAGATGAGTATGGGTCTTGATCTTGAATCCTCTTGAAAACTCAAAAAGCACTAAGCATAGCTAGAGAACCGGGGAGCTTTATTATTATTATTATTATTATTATTATTATTATTATTATTATTATTATTATTATTATTCTTTCTTCTTTCTCTTTTTTTCCTCATCATACTTTTTCTTCTTTATCATTTTTTCCTTTCTTTCTTCTTTTTTTAATTTGCTCCCCTTGAACTCTAGACTATACTAGCACTTCCTTGGCAACCCCCCCATGCTTAGATGTTTGCTCGTCCTCGGGCAAAAGAGGTGATAAATATGCCAAGGTAGAAATTGAAGCTCTCATATATTCTTAGAGAGAGATACTCGAAAATCTTCTAGGGGTCCTTTTGGAAGTCTCCCAAAGTCTTGCTCACTTGATGCATCTTTCTTGCAATCTTCCTCGAAATATTCATCCATACTCATATATTGGGTTGTGGTCAAGGAGGTGAACACAAAAAAGATGTTTTTGGGCTTTGTGGGTGGATATTCGGCGAGGTTTGCGAAATTCCCAATGTGGAAACTCACAATGCACGGATAGAAGAGGTTAGCATAAAGAAAGATACGCAAAAACAGAATGACCAGCTTCTTAGTCTCAGGCCAGAGAAATCAGGCCTTGAATTGATGCACCCAAAAATAAATCTTGTATATACTAATGTTTTACACTCAAGTAAATTTAGGCTTTGGATAGGTAGAGCAAAATGCAAGCGGTACTCATGACAAGGTTAGCATAACTTTTTAAGAATAAAAATGGATCTTTGATTCATTCAAAATTGAGAGCAACGAAAAAGAACTATAGGACTTAAGTTATCATAATCTCCACACAAGATTAGGCTAGCATTTAATTAAATTTAAGATTCATATTTAAAGAGAGCACTAGCTTAAACATGCATAAATCAAGGATAGGGTCGAGCAAAGCGGCAACGATCATCACATATCAACATGGTACAATTTTCCATCCATATTAAAGATCATAAAAACGATGGTGAAACTTATTCATGGTGATGGAAAACAAAACTACTACTACCACACACATGCTGAAAATAAATAAAACAAGAAAATACTATGCATAAATAAACGCACACAAGATGAAAAATAAAGAAAAGGAAAAGGAAAAAATCAAACCACACTTAAAAAGCTTCATCCCTTCCTTCTTTCTTCACTCCTCATCTGATTGCTCTTGCTATGTTGGTTGACTTTTGTTGAATCCTTGCTCACAATATGTTTGCATGGCCCCTCCATGAAATTGATCCGGTGGAACAATTTGAAGGCGTCCTAGTTGATGGGCGATTCTCGCCGTTCCTTCTTACCATTGGTTGACATGAGTCTGGATCCTCTCGACGTCTTGCACATTCCTTTGCATATATGCCCTAATGATGGCTGCACTTTGTTGGGGCTGAGGCATGCTTGCATAAGGTGTCACAAACGCTTCTTTTGGCACTACAAAAGTTGGTGGATAATATGTTGGAGGAGGTGGCGGCATGGCTGCACCACTCCCCCATGCTTGCATTGGCACACTTTCGTAGTAGGGTGGCAGAATAGGAATCCCTCCATATGGTTGATGATATGCAGCCCCTCCTTGATCTTGGACTACGGAAGACGATCCCTCTTCTATAATTCTTCCTCTTTTGTTCTTCTTGGCCGGCACAAGAACTCCTTCTTCTAACCAATTCTCTCTCCCTTCAATAAATAATTTCAGCCTCATATTTGGGAGAGAAACATTGACTTTTGCCACCTTGTAACCTCTCTTTTCATCACCACTTATATATTTTCCTTACTTCATATAGTCAATTCCAAGGGAATTCCCCGCAAGTAGGAATTTTGGGTTTCTCGAAATTCCCGGCTTCACAGAAATTGCTATCAAAGAGAGATAGCATCCCGAACCAATATCTCCGGTTCCCGAAATCGCTTCACAACACCACCGATTGATCATGATATATGAAGGATCAATAGCTTGCCTAGCGATCACTGCTGAATAAAGCCAATTAAGTTCCATGTCGGTGATCTTGGACTCCTTCATTCTTCCCAAAATCCTTTTACTCATCCAAGAGTGAAATATCCAGATGATAGGATTCCGGATGCTACTTCTTTGCCGGTTATATTCTCCCGAAATCATACTCCAAAATCCTTCCAATACACTTTCATTAACATCCACTTGCTTCGGGGCCTCCTTCTTGAATCTGAGCAATTCTCTAATTTGCTCATAAGAAATTATTTGCTTATCATCCTTGAGTCGAAATGAGAGGGATGGCACCTCACCATTAATAATCGGTGCCATCGTCATGAGAATTTCCAAGGCAAGTTCCAAATGAATGCTCACCCCTACTCCATCGGAAAATTGTCACCAACCAAGGTGATTCATCATTTGATAAATATCCAAATGAAATCCTAACACTTGGAGGGCATCATCGTCGAAGTCAACGTTGGGCACAATCCTCTTCTCGAGGCGAACAAGCCTCTTGATGAGCCCATGGCTCCTCAAATTATTCAACTTGGTTCATTTTTATTTGATGGAAAGAAAAGCAAGATGCAAAGAAGTGTACTAGGTGCCAGTACTGCTAATCTGCCATGTAAGCTGATGTTCAGAAGAATTAATCTGTTGAAGAAAGAAGAAAAGAGAGTAAATAGATATATCAATATTGGTTCTATGCTGGTGAACTATGAAGAAGAGATAAATTTCACCCAAGAAAATATTAGTGGGCTCCACCTGTATTAATGCCATGAGAGAAGAGGCAACAGCCATCTAATCACGTGGTGTTTAAGTAGAACTAGGATCGTGCCCATGCGTTACTACGGGCGTCAACTAATTCATACAAGAAGTAGAACATGTCAAAATAAAATAAAATTAACTCATCAAATTCCAAATCAATAGTATATAACCATTCTATAAGCAAAGGAAAACTGTGCAAATTTTATCTCCATTGTCTCAATTTTCTAAAATTGTGCCATGTATATTCTTGATTTTGCAAAATGAGAATATAAAATATACAAAAGGCACACTTTATTAACACAATTTTTAAATGGTTACAAAGAAGTACAAAGACTGCTTTCACACCTACACAAAAATTGAATGAAGTCAGCCATTTGATCGCTTGAAAGTGGCAATGTACTTGTTGAGGAAGTTGAAGTACTCCTTGGTCATGCTGTCAATCAGGGTTGAAGCTATATAGTGGGTGCCAATGCACCTAAGCCAAAACTAATTTTCAGTGCTAACTATCATTTTCTGACCATATGTGCACCCCTCGCTGAAGGCTACGCGCACGCCCATGCAAACAAGCAAGTACCATCCATACCAGTACCTGAAAGTCTCCAATCTGCAGTACCTGGAGTCAGAACTCTGCTGATCTTCATTTCTACTTACGCTCTCTATTGGGCCTCTCGACTTGCCCACCCAAAAGTCTTCGCTAGTCACCACACGCTGGACAACAGTTTTGCCACAGGCTATGGCCATGGCCGCTGTCTGGTTGCCAAAAAATCAAATGGGAGAGAAAACCTAAATCACAACCCCATCTTTACAATCTAGTAATATAATACTATCATTATTTGCCTGAATAGAGGAAATAACAGTGTAGAGTTTCCTTAATTGGGTTTAGATGCTACTCAATAGCCTTTATAACTCAGGTATTTACCAAAACAGGCATAAATGGAAACTGAAAGCGCTCTTTCATCGACGAATTCATACAGAATAAGTGCATACAAACAGATTGCTAAACATCTCACAAAAAGAATTATGACTTCTACATAGGAGATTGCTAAACAGATTCTGAAGCCATGGATTTAGCCATTGGAAAAAATAGCAGCCATTGTGTGTCCTAAATAATGGGCTAATTCAAGATTTCATCTAACAACAGCATGTAGCATCCTACTTCCTACTCTAAGTATACATATGTTCAAAGTAGCAATTAAAATGAAGAGGTCGCAAACGTGGCTTACTCTATGGCAAACCTTGAGTTATGCTTGTAGCTATATCAGACAACACCAGGATATGTTTGTATCTGTATTAGAGAATACTGGGATATGTTTGTAGCTATATTTCTGAGTTACGCTTAATTAGATTACAGCAAGGAGATCCAGGATAAAACATAGGCCAGATTCCTTGATGATTTAAATAGGCATTTAATTTTAACAAAGATTATTAGAGTGTTTGATATATAAGAGCTATATGGAACATATTCCAAATGCTTAAGAATTCAGACATTTACCTATGGACTGCGCTAAATGATGCAAAAGACTGGAGGCAGAACCTAAACTTTCCATTGTCCATGCTCTTTGAATCATGTTTTGCATCCATGCCTCTACCTCTGTGAAGAGTTATTCCAACGGATGGAGTTAATGATGATATTTATTGGGGTATTCCTTGCATGTCTTCAATATCCTCCGGTCCTCCCATAGATAGTAAAATTTTTGTTTTCTTCCTAAACATGCTTGAATAAAATCCAATTGTTCTTGGAAATAAGAAAATATGATCCTGAAGTTCAAAGTAGAAGAGTCCTTGTTAATTGACTGGACTAGTATTGAGCTATTGAGAACTATTGGGGATACACAAAAGCGAAAAATACATAAAAATGTTTAACTCACACAGCATGGAAAACGATTGACAATGCGCTGCTGGCTTACATTACATCTTCAGCTTCCATAGGGAAAACGATTGTGAAACAATATATAAATATGTATTATGAAATATAAGCATTTATGACAAAAATCAGAAGATTATCTGTACCTAATTTTCTGCTCAATTAACATGAAAAACTGCTGATGAAAAACTCTTCTGCTGGCAGAGAGGAGCTCCTGGAATGCAGTACTGATTCGAGGAGATCTCATTGTCATCTGGCTACAGTAACTCAAATCAGATTGGGAAAATCTTGCATTAACAGTATACTTCATAGCAGAAAGGACAATGTCTGACTAAAAAAATTGTGCCACATACCATTTGTTGATGCTTCAGCATCATTGGATCGACCAAGAGCCTTTTCCTGTTCAGCAAGCTGAAACTGATAATACTTGTAGTCTGGACAGTGTCTGTCAAATAGAAATCTGCAAATAACCCAAAATTTTTATTAAAGGCAGATTCTAGAATTTATTAAGAGCAGTTTCTATAATTTAAAAGTAAAGCAGAGTTTAAGAGGGAGGGTGGTTGTGAAAAAAAGAGATCTATGAGAATGTATATGGTGATGTCATTTTCACAATTCAGGGGCAGGGTGGTTGGTAATATCAGGGGGATCTTGTTCATCGAATGAATGGAAGGACGGAAGAGAAAAGCAAGTTGCACGAGGAAGAAAGCAATGGTAAAGGTGGTATTTTTGTGCGTGAGCAGCCATGCAGGAACAGCTTGAATGTGCAGAAGAATATTCATTAGTCATGGGAAAAAACAAAACACACTTGGATATACTCCTACAAGCAAGCAGGGAAACTGCTAAAGATAAACCTTCTTTTCCCCTCCATATGTTCCCTTCACCCTCTCGTAACCCTGCCCTACATTAATATACACCTTTTCAAATAGGAAATACAAGATTGTTAGTTCAAAATAAGTCTATTATTGCTTCAAAAAAAGAATAGGGCCTTTTTTCTATTACAACCAAATTTGAGCATGCTTAAACCTCACAAGCACTCTTGCATGCACACACATGATGCTACTTGATTTGAGCCTGAACTTTCAATGCTGTAAAAGTTCAATTAGTAGTGAAGTGATAGCGAACTAATTTGTTACCCATATTTGCCAATCTAGCATCAAGAAAAAAAGAAGGATAGAAGAACAGGCTCAGATTCTAACACCAGCCTCATAGCCTTGAACTGGCAGTGTAACTGCTTCCACTGATAGACCAACAGTCTCATATATTCAAATACCGCTGAATCACATGTTCTCAAATATATGTTGCTCGAGTACATTATGACTCAACACCATATGCAAAGTAGTACAGCAAGTTATAAAAAGCTATAAGGTTGTAGAAGGTTATAAAAACCTACTGTACAATACATTGTACTTGTGCCACACCCAACCAAACACCAGTGCCGCCGCCTATAATTTAGACATAGAATAACTCAATCCCAATCTCAGCAATCACTACAATAGAATTGCCAATGCAACAAATTTTATATACAGCTGTGTTGCTGTTAATGTCTTACTGAACTTGCAAGCATCCATTCCAGATTGGGACTCGGACTACAAGGCTGACTACTATTGTACCGACATTATTCACCTATGGCATCAAAATGCACAAATTCCATAGATCAAAATGCATCAAACACACAATCAAAAGGCTGGCAGCCAGTACCTTGCCTATGCGCAGCTTGTTGAACACATCCTGAAGAACCTTGTAATTCTGAATCATATCATATTCTGTCTTCACGTCGAAATTGACCTGCAAACACGCACAAATGAGAAACTTCCAGTCCACAGCGAAATACAGATCAATCGAGTTCGAACGAAAAGGAACGAATCAGCAACGGAATCAATCTTATGCATCGGCACCACTCCAGGGTGAACCATATCCATCAGTTGGCACTAGACCGCCCCCGACGCAGCCTGCAGCAAAGCAGCAAACTCCCATAATCAACACGAAATTCCGCACCATGCCACACATCCAACCATTCCCAAACCATACAATCCACTCGCACGAACAAGAGATCACGACACTCGCGAACAGATCAAAACCCTAACCATTAACCTGGCAAATCGAACCGAACAGTGGGGGCAAGAAAGGGGCTGACCTCTGGCGAGCGAGAGCTGGAGGGTCGCGTTGATCCAGTGCAGGATCTCGCCCCTCCCCACGAAGTAGGCGCCGTCCATGATCCCGATGCTCGACACCGCCGCCGCCATCGCCTACCGATTGCGTCGTGTAGATGGCGGCGGCGGCGGCGTCCGTGCCCTCGGCTCCCGATCGAAGGCGGCGTGCGGCGGGGTGTGCCCTCGATCGTGATGGCGGCGTGCTCGGCTCCCGATCGAAGGCGGCGTGCGGCGGGGCATGCCCTCGATCGTGATGGCGGCGTGCTCGGCTCCCGATCGAAGGCGGCGTGCGGCGGAGGCGGAGCGGCAGGTGCGGAGCAGATGCAGAGGCGGAGCGGGCGTGGGGTATCGCACGTGAAGGCGCGGGGCGGTGAAGGCGTGGAGGTAGAGGGTAAAGGTGAACCGATGAAATTATCTTACTTTCATTCTTTTAGTAGTAATAAGAGATATAAGAGAATAAGAGATATAAGAGATTAGCTAGCACAGGAGCTAGATTATTTATTATATATGCATGTGTATGAGTCCTATTTGAGGATTTGGGTCCATGTACGATTGATGCTGGGCCTTAATTAGAGTTGTTTATTCATTTGGACCTTAATTAGTGAGTCACGTATAATAGGAGGTCATCGAGTCTAACAAGATGGCTGGCCTGCGAGCCATATAGCCGGGCATGAAGCTCATGTACGGGAGGTTGAATTTTGATTGTGGATTGTTTCCCGTCGAGCCGCCGCCGCTCGTGAAACCCTAGTGGGTGTTCATCCGGATCCCTCGGTGGATTTGCGTGGAGTGCGTGATCGTGTTGCTTCGACTCGAGTGTGTTGCTTGGAATTCTTGGAGTTCCTTTTCTTCTGATCGTGGGTCATCGTGGCCGCGGGTGAGAGAATTATCTAGGGCTTGGATTGCATCTACTGTAAACCAACCCCTCCATTGCTATTACTTGTGTTGGTGAATTAATTAAACAGTTTTATCACACAAGTATTATTGCTATCTTGTTCGGATCGACGTTACTTCTGGAAATTGTTGGCGTGATTTTTCTGGTGGCTGTTCCTGGACAACCATCTGCTAAACCTCAGCTCTTGATTGGCCGACCTCATAAATCTCAATTTGAGGCTGTGAATGATTAAACTACTATTTAGTTCCCTTTACCGTGAACTGCTTGTGAGACTAATTTATTCAAGTTCCTGCGGCTGCATCTGATTGGTGATTAAATTAATCACTACTATTATTTACAAGCCGTGAGGACCCATCTGTGGCTTGGGCTTGTGTTTGTCTTGGGTTAATAGCTGCTGTACGACAGATGGTCTAGTACTGTTCCTGTGCTATATTATAAATTGACAAATTATTACTTGTATTGCTACTGTACCGTGAAAGATTGGGCAGATTCTTGGACGGCATAGGCTTGTCCTTATCAGTTGGTATTCAGAGACAGGTTGTTCACGGTGTATTTGAATTCCTATTTGCGTGGCTAATTTGAAATTGCTCAAGGAAGTTAAATATTTGCCACATCTATCTCTAGACTCTAATGCCCTGGAGTATTTTGAATGGGAAGAAAGTCTGGACGATTTCTACTACCGTCATTGGCTCTTAAATATATATTATGCTGAAGAGACTCTAGCTAAAGATCTTCTTTATTGGTGGATTGACTATGAAAAAAAATCCTTGTGAGACATGGAGCGATATGAAGGCAGTTATACAAAACCTTTTTCTTGGTCCTATTGCTATAAGGAAAATGATAACTGAAGCTTATGGTTCACCATCTCGAACCACAAAGCCAATTGATAGTTCTAAGCACCAGAAGAAAGCAGATTCTTAGTTATCGCCGAAGGTTGCAGTTTCCGAACCACCAATTGTGCATGCTGATTTTTCTTTAGCATTTGGGCTGCATTCTAGTGCTTCTCCTTGTGACACTGAATCTGAAATTCAAATGGATGATACAAATGATATTTCAGATGGATTATCTATGATGGCACGTGATGTACAAAGCGATGGTACTGTTGTTGTGGTGAAGGGGCAGCGGTCCAATATATTTCAGTCTGAATGCAAAATTCAAGATAAGGTATGCAAGCTAATTATTGATGGTGGTAGCTTTACAAATGCTATTAGTTCAGATTTGGTACATGCTTTATCCTTGTCTACGCGGAGGCTTCCTACACCGCATTATATGCAATGGATGAATCAAAGTGGTACACTGAAAATTACTCATAAGGCTAGAGTTAAATTTTCAGTTGGAACTTGTATTGACACTGTGGATTGTGATGTTGCGCCATTGAGTGCATGTCATTTGTTGTTGGGTCGACCTTGGCAATTTGACCTTGATGCTACTCATGGTGGTCATTCCAATACTTATTCATTTGTACAAAAGGGGGTCCATCATGTGCTCAAACCGATGCTAGAAAGTGCTATTAATACAAATGTGTTTGCTACTGTGAAGCAGAAGAAAGATCCTTCAAAAATTGCCTCAAAGCCGAGGACGGCTTTGCTTCATGAGAATGATGTGATTGTAAGTTCTCAAACTACTGCTTTTGAGAGCTCTAGCAAGAATCCTAAAACTGCAGCTAGGACTTGTGGAAATAACAACATACTACTGTCTGCTTCTGATTCTAAAGCTACATGCAAGGATCTGAAAGAATTATCTATTCAGTTTGGTTCCATCTCTAGTTCAAAGAATGGTGTGACAGTGGACCAAATGACTCATGCAACAAAGGAAATCACAGAGCCAAGGGTTGATTTGTTTTGTAGAGGCAAGGATGATGTTGCCATAAATTCTTCAATTATTTCTCAGGGGAACTTGTATAATGATCCTAATATTTCAGCTGGAAGTTCCCTGGAAACTAATGCTAATCACTTTGGGCCGTCTTCTGCTATCAAAAGGAAAGGTCAGAAAACCTTGACTGATGCTAAATGCAATAATAAAATAAGTAATATTCAACATCATAGAAAAGAAGAGCCAGAATTTATACCAAAGCCGAGGACGGCTTTGTTTCAAGTGGGAGAGGACGATGAGCCCATGGCTCCTCAAATTATTCAACTTGGTTCATTTTTATTTGATGGAAAGAAAAGCAAGATGCAAAGAAGTGTACTAGGTGCCAGCACTGCTACTCTGCCATGTAAGCTGATGTTCAGAGGAATTAATCTGTTGAAGAAAGAAGAAAAGAGAGTAAATAGATATATCAATATTGGTTCTATGCTGGTGAACTATGAAGAAGAGATAAATTTCACCGAAGAAAATATTAGTGGACTCCACCTGTATTGATGCCATGAGAGAAGAGGCAACAGCCATCTAATCACGTGGTGTTTAAGTAGAATTAGCTAGCACAGGAGCTAGATTATTTATTATATATGCATGCGTATGAGTCCTATTTGAGGATTTGGGTCCATGTACGATTGATGCTGAGCCTTAATTAGAGTTGTTTATTCATTTGGGCCTTAATTAGTGAGTCACGTATAATAGGAGGTCATCGAGTCTAACAAGATGGCTGGCCTGCGAGCCATATAGCCGGGCATGAAGCTCATGTACGGGAGGTTGAATTTTGATTGTGGATTGTTTCCCATCGAGCTGCCACCGCTCGTGAAACCCTAGTGGGTGTTCATCCGGATCCCTCGGTGGATTTGCATGAAGTGCGTGATCGAGTTGCTTCGACTCGAGTGCGTCGCTTGGAATTCTTGGAGTTCCTTTTCTTCTGATCGTGAGTCGTGGTGGCCGCGGGTGGGAGAATTATCTAGGGTTTGGATTGCATCTACTGTAAGCCAACACCTCCATTGCTATTACTTGTGTTGGTGAATTAATTAAACAGTTTTATCACACAAGTATTATTGCTATCTTGTTCGGATCGACATTACTTCTGGAAATTGTTGGCGTGATTTTTCTGGTGGCTGTTCCTGGACAACCATCTGCTAAACCTCAGCTCTTGATTGGCCGACCACATAAATCTCAATTTGAGGCTGTGAATGATTAAACTACTATTTAGTTCCCTTTACCGTGAACTGCTTGTGAGACTTATTTATTCAAGTTCCTGCGGCTGCATCTGATTGGTGATTAAATTAATCACTACTATTATTTACAAGCCGTGAGGACCCATCTGTGGCTTGGGCTTGTGTTTGTCTTGGGTTAATAGCTGCTGTACGACAGATGGTCTAGTACTGTTCCTGTGCTATATTATAAATTGACAAATTATTACTTGTATTGCTACTGTACCGTGAAAGATTGGGCAGATTCTTGGACGGCATAGGCTTGTCCTTATCATCTCTCTTCCTCCTCCTCCGTCATCATGAAAAATCCATACTTGGAATGCCGCGGAGTGTATGGTGGTGGAGAGGATGAACGAGTCGAGCGACGAAGTTGGACGGGTGGCTCCTCCGTGCGCCCTTGCGGTTCGGTGTACCACATGGAGGAGCTTCGCGTGTCTCTTCTTCCACTAAGGAGCATGGTGTCGCTCCTTGATGGCGCCACGTCCTCCTCCATGCTTCGCGATGACTCGGAGATAGAGTGCCTCTGCGAATAACTTATTGATGGCGGCTTTGACGATGACGATTGTGTCTTCTTCCCAAAGGCTTTGTTGAAAGCCTTCCTCATTTTTTTCTTGCTGCACAAGGTCACAAACAAACTCTCTTGGGGGTTTCTTGCCAGTAGAATTATGCACAAAAGAAGTATATGGAAGGGCAAGAATTGTGACGATTTTTTCTGAATTTTTGGACTTAGGATTGGAGAACAAATTTTTCGAAGGTGTTTCTAGAGGTTTTGGACTGAAAGCTCAAGAATATGAACTAGCAATGGGGCGAATGACTTACCTGAGGAAGATGAGCACCAGGGGGGCAATAAATAGGCCAGGCCGACCGGCCTAGGACCCCTGCCCCCTGTTTTGCCTCCTGTTTTCTCCCATTTGTTGTTGAATGCATCATTGTTCTGTGTACTCGTGTTCCACGCTGTTCACCGTCCAAATTCTCACAGCCACTCCTTTTGCTTGCATGATGAAGTCCTCCATCTTGATCATTTGCTTTGTGTCACTTCCATGCTTCCTTGCCTCCTATGCTTTCACTCATATCCTGCTGTTGGCGGTCAAATATGACACCCCTAAGGAACTTGTTACACTTTGGTTTCGGCTTCGATTTGGAACTAACTCGCCACTAAGCATACTAATGATGTAACAAGTTCGACACGAGCATGTGTTTTTAGAGTATATTGTTTACGCAGGATTTTAGCGCTTAAAGGACACTTCCGGGCAAAGTTCATGAAGCACCTTATGAGAAGATAATGAAGTCCGGCACAAGTCAAGACTCAAAGTGAACATGACTCCAAATGCTCTAAAGGTCATCATGAGATTTGGAGATTTACCCACGAGATCAACTCAACTTGGGAGATATTCACGCAGCCCAGAACAGTATGATCTTCCAATGCAGATTCGGCGACCCAAACGGACTCTAATGGCAAAATATTGAATACCAAAGTTGTGGGCCTTGTTGAGAGCTTCGATTTGAACATATGGAAAGCCCAATTCGGATCAAGGAGCTAGGAGATATGGCCCCCGAAATGCCAGCTGCGCAGACAAGTCCGAAATCAGACAGATTATCTTCCGAGGCCGATTTGGGGATCTTATCTTCGTTTCCAAGGAAAGCAATGAATACCAAAGTTAGGGATAATTTCGTGGAACACAATATAGACACCGAATTTGCATTATTTGGAGTCCGGACGTGGGAGATATGGTGCCGGGAAGGAAGGGCTGCGAATCAGGAAAATCTGGACGAGGCTGATTTTATGGAAACCAAGTTCGCTTCTCTCCCAAGGAAGATCTTGTGCAAGACAAGGCGGAGCACGCCCCAAGGCTCTCCAAGAGCATAAATACAACCCCCTAGGCGCCCAAGGAGGAGCATCGATTCACCAAAGAGCCGCCTAAACACAGCGATTCAACGAAGGGAGAGAGTCACATAGAGGAGAGAGGACGACGCCCGGAAACCCTAGCAAGGTCCCTCCGGCGCCGCCACAAGATCAAGAGCAAGGAGGAGATTGGATCTTCAAAGGAGAAAGCAAGGCGGAGAGCATCTTCCTCGTCGATCTTCATCTACTTCGGAGGATTCTACACCATGTCTCGCGCTACAATGTGTAACATTATGGGGTAAAATCCTTGTTTGTCCTTGGGGTTGAAGGGAGAGCTTGAGTTGTAATCATCGAACCTATGTTTTGGATCTTTTTGCTATCATATTCATGTTGATGGTGCTTCAATCTTAATTGTCGGCTGGCTTGCTTTGGGTATGCATCGCTCGTAGCTTCACATATCGTGTTCCATTTGTTCCTTATTTGATTACCGTCGTGTAGTGACAGTACGCGGGAGGGAAAGCATATCGAACTTGGTTCACATCCCTTAGTTTTGCATGCCTAGATCACATCAATGTCTTGCGCTCTTGTTGTCCAATCACATATTACCCTCGTGTGGTGGCTAGTACGCGAGAGGGAAAAGGTTGGACTTGGTGCACCTTTACCTTGATAGATTAGATCGGTTCGTTCTTGCTAGGTGGTTACATCTCTAAGTGATCCTAGACCCCTTGGGCAAGCTTTCTAGATTCTTGTACTCTCCCTACCTTTACTCTCTCTGTTAATCTCTTTAACCTAGATTAGATTAGTTCTTATATATACTTCATCATTTGATAAAGAGCCTTGAATCAACGAGATTAGTGCTTAGTTGAGCGTAGCAATCCACTTGTTCCACGGATTGATAACCTTGGGGGATACTCTAAGGGAAAAGCTACAACCGACCCGTGCGCTTGCGGATCGTAATTTGGCACGTTATTTACCGTTAACAAGCTTTTCTGGCGCTGTTGCCGGGGAACAAGCTAGTTTGCTACGTTTAACTTGGTATTAATTTTGTTGATCACTAACACTAACTTTTTGTCTAGAAAAACCTTTGTTTTTATTTTTGTTTTTGTTGTCTAGATGGCTCTTGTCAATCACGCCATGGAGGAAGAAGAAAAAACACTAATAGAGTATGCTATCCCGCGATTGGAGCATATTAAAGTGCAAAAATCAGATTCGGTACCCAAGGCTATAGAGTACAAGATCAAGCCTTGAATGATCAAGACAGTAGCATCAAACTCATTTAGAGGGGCGGAGACGGACAATCCATATAGGCACATTGAGCGTTTCACGAGGCTATGCGACATGGTACAACAAGAAGGAGTTCCGACCGATTGGTACAAATGGAATCTTTTTCCATACTCACTTGCGGATGAAGCGAAAAGATGACACTCATTTGCATCCTTCGAGGTGGAAGGAAATTGGACTCGATTGGTGAAGAAATTTTTTCAAAGATTCTTTCCGATAAGCAAAGTTCAAAATGTGAGGAGGCAAGTGATAAATTTTGCGCAAGGAAAAGAGGAAGGAATAGATCAAGCTTGGGAAAGATTCAATGAATTAATCAAACAAGGGCCAAAGCTTGGGTTCTCCGGTGATGTACTCTTGCATACTTTCTATTTTTCTCTAACCCCCGAATGCATGCGGTATGTTCAAATGTGTGCAGGAGGAAATATCATGGAGAAAACACTCACGGAAGCCACCAAACTACTAGAAAAAATAAGCAAAGGGGTGGCCGAGCAAAGAGATTGGGGAGAACATATTCCGGGAAGCGTTGAGCAAGAAACATGTGTGGAGGTACTTGCTGAAATTTCTAGAAAAGAAGCCCCGGAAGTAAAGGAAGAGGAAGCAAAACAAGAAAGGATTGAAGGAGCAACCCACAATGGAGGAAGACCAATCCAAGGCAACAAAATTTGCAAGCTAGAAGAGGAAAAAGGAAGAAATTTAGCGAAGGCAAAGCCGCTAAAGGAGTTCGAACAAATGGATTGGATCCTGATTAACTTCGAAGAAATATACAACAAGAGGAGACCATACCCGAACCAAAAAGAATCCGTGAGAGGCATAGAGTTGAACTTTCCAAAGGAGAGACACTCGGGGTACGAGCTAGACAAAGAATCGGCCAGAGAAATTATTCAAAGACTTTTCAATCAGGAAGAAGAGGTAGATCCGGATCACATTGCCGAAGTAAAGAAGATTATGGGAGTGAAGCCGGAGGCCTCGCCATATGCACACCTAGCCGAGGTGTACGCGATAGGAGCCGATCATATTGAAGGTACTTCTCTACCAACACCTCACATAAGTTGCACCATTAATGGGGAGAAAACTTGCAAAGCTTTATGTGACATTGGAGCCCATGTAAGTGTCATGTCTTCCAAGATTTATTATGAGCTTTTTAGTAAAACTTTAAATCTAGCTCCAACACAAATAAAATTGATCATGGGAGATGGTAGAACAACAAGACCCTTGGGTGTGCTTAGAGATTTAGATGTTGCTATCTCAGGTAAAATTATTCCAACCGACTTTTTTGTAATTGATGCTTGCCATGATGAACATGATGATATAATTCTTGGTAGGCCTTTTTCTTAAGTTGGTCAATGCTGTTCTTGATGCCAGAAAGGGTAGAGTAACTATTGATCTAGATGGAACCAAGCTCACGTATGATTTTCTACCCGCTTCTCGTATTGCTCTGCCTCTACCTCTTGATAACGAAGAGGTAGAGGACCTTCGTTTTGTTGATACTTTCTGGGATCCTCTCCAAGGAGCAATGGAGAATGATGCTATTTATGATGATCAAGACAAGGAACTAGCGGAAGCAACCGAGGAATTAAAGACACAAGAAGGAAGCATGGAAGAAGAAAGTTTTGAAGATATTGGAAATTTGCAACAACAAGAACCTGAAGCACCCGATGTTGAGTTAAAGCCACTTCCCAAGGGATTAAAGTATGAATTTTTGGGGGCTGATAAGACGTACCTGGTCATTGTGAGTGATGAATTGAGTCCGGAAGAGATGGACAAGTTGCTGAATTTATTAAGAAGACATAAAAAGGTGATTGGGTATGCAATAAGTGACTTGAAGGGTATTAGTCCAGCCTTTTGCACCCACCGCATACCACTTGAAGAACAATGCAAGCCCGTTGTTGAGCATCAAAGAAGGTTGAGCCATGCTATGTGCGAGGTGGTGAAGAAGGAAGTGATCAAATTGTTGGATGCCGGAATAATATACCCCGTGCCACATAGTGAATGAGTGAGCCCGGTGCATTGTGTACCAAAGAAGGGAGGAATAACGTTGTGAAGAATGAGAAGGAAGAATTGATACCGCAATGGATCGTGACCGGATGGAGAATGTGCATTGACTATAGGAAGTTGAATAAGGCAGCAAGGAAGGATCACTTTCCGCTACCATTTATCGATGAGATGCTTGAAAGGTTAGCCAAACAATCCCACTTTTGTTTCCTTGATGGATACTCGGGGTTCATGCAAATTCCTATCCATCCGGATGATCAACACAAGACAACCTTCACATGTCCGTATGGAACTTTTGCATATAGAAGGATGCCATTTGGTTTATGTAATGCGCCGGCTACCTTTCAAAGATGTATGACGGCTATATTCTCGGATTTTATTGAAGAAATTATGGAGGTATTCATGGATAACTTCTCGGTGCATGGTACGTGTTTTGAAAGTTGCTTGGAAGATTTGGAAAAAGTCCTTAAAAGGTGTGGAGAAATTGACTTGGTGCTTAATTGGGAGAAGTGTCACTTTATGGTGAAACAAGGGATAGTCTTGGGACATGTCATCTCCGAGAGAGGAATAGAGGTGGACAAGGCTAAGATTGAAACGGTTGAAAAGTTACCACCCCTGACAAATATCAAATCGTTAAGAAGTTTTCTCGGGCATGCCGGATTTTATAGGAGATTTATAAAGGATTTCTCGAAGATCACCAAGCCATTGACACAACTTCTCAAAAAAGATGTGGAATACGACTTTGATGAACAATGCTTGCATGCCTTTCGGACGTTGAAGCAATCCCTCATAAGCGCACCAATTATACAACCACCCGATTGGAATCTACCATTTGAGATAATGTGCGACGCAAGTGATTATGCCGTTGGAGCCGTTCTTGGACAAAGGAAGGAAGGAAAGGTACACGCAATTTATTATGCAAGCAAAACTCTTAACACTACGTGAAAACCTCAAATAGGTCACGCAGCATTTGTAACGGGCCCTTAACACCCGTTACATGGACCCATCTGTAACGGTTGTTGTTTGGCGCCCGTTACGCATAAGCGTGGCAGGCTCGACCCCGACGTGGCCAACATAGCGCCCGTTACCAATGAGAACTTCCAGTAACGGGCTTCTTAAACGCCCATTACAGTTATTCTTTGTAACGGACGTTAAAATGCGACCGTTACGAAAGTTAAACCTATCGGTAACGGGTCCTTTGAGTCTGTTACCGATCACTGCCCTATCGGTAACGGGCTCTTTAAGTCCGTTACCGATCACTACCATATCGGTAACGTGCTTTTAAGTCCGTTACTAATGACAATTTGACGCCCGTTACTAGACTCGGAGCTCAATAATTGAAGTCCATTAGCACTCTCACTGCCGTCAAATATTTGACTATGTCATCATAGCAAATATTGGATATCACACAAACATATAATCATGTCTCTTAATAAGATGCAAAACCACAAGTACACATAGATAGTAGTCATAAGAGCATATTCTACATATTTAAGATGCATATATAGCTAGCATCACATGTTCACATATGACATGCATAATGTTCAGAACAAACAGATTCACATGATCACATCTGACGTGCATCAGCAGGGGCACAAGCTAGATGGCTTCTTTTGTGCTACAGCCTCAAGTTCAGCTATCTTTGCCTCTAGTTTTACAAGTCTTTCCTGCAGCTCAGCATTCTTCTTTGCAGCTTCGGCAAGTTCAATATCCTTTATCTTCTGTGCGCCTTTAAGCTTCTCCACCTCAGATTCTAGTATTTTCTGACCATTTGCTAGGAGACTTATGTTGTCCACAGCCTTGTCATCCATCCTTCTATCCACCTTGTCGAGTACTTTCCAGATGCAGTGAAGATCCTCCCGAGTAACAACACATTTCTACAACAAAGGCAAATTGATGCAAGTTTCATAATTAGATTGCCAAGTTTAATATCATGAAAGATGTAACTGGTCAAACAAGAAAGTTATTTAGCTGTAACTGGGTTCATAGCTTGGTTGATCCTGTGGATTTGTTTCCAGATCATGTCAATGTCCTCCCAAGCTACAACACCTCCCTAAAACAAAGGCACTGGATGTTCAGTTAATAAAAGTCGATGTAGCATGGAGATTCAGAAATTGAAGTAGTATATAGAATAAGTTCAACAATTTTGTGAGCAGCATATGATGAGTACCATGCATTAAATTTCAAGCATAACAAAATTTCTACTCGAAAGGTTAATAATTTTGCTCCCGAGTAACAACACATTTCTAAAACAAAGGCAAATTGAAGCAAGCTTCACAATTAGATTGCCAAGTTTAATATCATAAAGTTGTAACCGGTCAAACAAGAAAGTTGTTTAGCTGTAACTAGGTTCAGAACTTGCCTGCTACTTCTCTTTACCAATGTCATCCTTCTTCATTCTTTCCATCCTATTTAGGAATGTGCAGATGTAGTCTAAGGTTTTCTTGAGCCTGTCGATTTCTGTCCAGATCCTGACAATGTCATGTGCTGGTACAACAACTTCCTAAAACAATGGAAAATTGATGCATTGGAACCATTGATCAGTGAAGGCACGATGAAAGCCGCCGCCGTCAGCTCATCCAAGAGGCGCCGGTGCCGCCGGCCGAGGAGGCACCGGCGCCGCCGCCCGTGGAGCCCTCCTCTCTAAGTTCTCAACTAGTTTTGGACAACATTTGGTCCGTCCAAATGTTGTACGAAGCTTTCAGGAAGCTTCAAGAGGTGGCCGTTCAGCTCGGCTTGCCACGACCCAATGATCCACTGCAGAGGTCCATGAAGGATTTCGCCTTGAAGATCCATTGGTTGGCTAGGGACCTTCAGAGAGTCATGGTCTGCGCCGACGGCGACGGCGATGACGACAGCGACGGTGATGACGACGGTGACAATGGCAGCTTCGACGGCGGTGACGAACGCGGCCTCAGCGGCTCGGACTCCAACTCTGACGGTGGGGCTCCTTCGGCGGCGCTGACAAGTCTTCTACCATAGCTAAATTAACTTGTTCCTCCTCTGTGTGTTCGTCCTCCTGTTTGTTCGTGGAACTCTGCTTGTTTGTCATGAACATGTTCCTCCTGTGTGTTTGCTGAACTTGTGGTGAACTACATCTAAGTGGCAGGGGACAGTGGCTTTTGGTCAAACATTGGGAACTCTGCTTGTTTGTCATGAACATGTTCCTCTGTTAATGTGTGTTCCTCCTGTGTGTTTGTTGAACTTGTGATGAACTACATCTAACAATGGCAGAGTGGCAGGGCAGAGTGGCAGCGGGGCAATAATGAATTGCAATGTTTGTTACTCTACTTGTTAGTGAAAAGATTCTGAGTTTCGAAAAACTCTGTATAAAATCATTGGAGACACGGGTGCAGGCTGGTTAATTTCACACTGAAATGTGAACACAGATAAATTGATGAAATTTGTGATATGTGACACATTAAGATTCGTGATCCAATTGTCATTCCATTCCATTTTCTTCATTCATACATTTCAGTTTGTCATCTGTGACAAATTTTTCATTCCTCATTCACACAGATGAAACAAATTAAAGCACCACTTTTCACATCACAATTACTTCTTTGCAGCATACATCCCCAGTAAACATCCAAATACTACACAAACAGCACCCACAATAATCAAGTTCATCTTCCAGATCACATTGTCCATCTTCTCCTCCAGTGCTTTCTTCCTCTGCTTGTCGTCCGGTGCTTTCCTCTGATTGTCGCTCCCAAGTTGACAATCCACTGAATCAACTACTTCATCGATCACGTCTGCCCAATTCGACGGTCGAAAAGATATGATGCCAGCATCCTTCAGCATCTGGAGATACTCCTTCTCGAAACGATAATATCCACAAAGCTTGGGGAACTGTGCAAATCAAAATCACATAAGAACCCTAACTCAGATTTGGGAAATCACAGCTCAGACTACTCACCACGTTCCTTGCACACTTGAAATAAAGACGACCGTGGTTTTCACCTTCCTTCTGCGTCCTCCCCTCCACCACCCGAGCCATACCACAGTCCGGGCAAGGGACCAGTGGGAAGCCGCTTAGCTCACCGACTGGATCCAAGCCGATGGAGTGAATGCGGCTGCCCCGGCCACCTTGAAACCTGCTCCTGCCACGTCCACCTCCAGACGAATCGGCGTAGTGCGACATGTGCGCGACGGTGGGGAAAGGAAGGGCGGGCGGCGGTGGAGCTCAGAGCGGGGAAGAAGAAGCAGGGAGCTCAGAGGTCAGAGCGTCGTGTGTGCTGCGCTTATCCCATTCGGGATGTTATATTCATTTCCAAATTCGAGAGTCATTTCCGACGTGGGTTCGAGACCCCGCGTCTCATTTGTTGTCAGGTGGGTTCGACCGGCCAGGCAACGGTTATCTTTTTTATATAGGCTGCTGACGCTGACACGTGGGCCCGACACTATTTTTTTTGAAACGAAACTTGCTTCCCTCAAATATTAGAGCCCATTGAACAGCACCTAAAAATTCATTAAAAATATGAACAATTCGTAGTTGATCATGTAGTATTCGAATAAAATATCAGCAGGCACACTTGTGTAACCAAAATTATCAAAATTCGAATTTTTATCTCATGGTTGGGATATAATAATTCTAATAACGTCTTAGGTTGGTCTAAAAATTCTACAAATTGACTTGGCAACATAATTTGGGTCCCTAAACTCGTCATAAAAATTTCAAATGGTTTCTCAAAAGGAAGATCATACTTGTCACATAGTTTCCTTGAATGTTATACTTCAACACCGAAGTTTTCCATACTTCACAACATGTTCGAACTCATATACATTTGAAATTTTAACACAACCTTGTGTTCACCTTAACAGTACGAAATACAAAGTTTCATTAGTAATGGTTGTGTAAAACAAATATTATTTCTATGTTGTACTTGTAAGAAAACAAGATAAAGGCGTATAAACAACATCCAGGAAATGAACGAAGTTATATACGAAACAATGTCATAAATGAATAGAAGTTGATTTTAGAAAAAATCGGAAACAAATATCATCAAATTTGGGTTACGAATGACGGAGAAATACGTGATTCAAATCTTGATTGCAGATTAAAAGGGGAAAAGCAATCTGTTCTTCATTTGAATATTACTGGATCCGCGTCTCCTTTGTTGCTCTTCCATAAATTCACACAGATATTACGAGCAACATAGATTTAATTTGCAGGTGCAAAAGGAAAACATGGATTTAGTTTCCTATTGCCCATTCGAACTTCACCATTTCACGACGGAGCCTACAGGCTTCGGTGCAATACAGAGCAATTTCCTCAAATCCTTTATCCACGCCGCAGCCGTTGCCTGCGCACGGCTGATCTCCGCGCACCTGTGCCAGCGGCAGCAGCGGGTCTCCCCAAATGCACCATGTCGTCCTCCAAATAGCTTTCGCGTCCTACTTGCGCAAAGGCACATAGCCCTCGTTGCTCACCCGTGTCATCGTCCCGCCGCCACCCACGACCCGCCTCATGTACCGCTTCGTGGTGTCGTCGGCGGCGACAGCGCCATTGTCCCTGTATAGCAAGATGGCGTACAGATAGGCCGTCGCATCGTGCCCTCCATCGGCGGCGCGCCGGAGATCATCACTTTGCCTGTTTTCCATGAACACGGCGTTGATCCCGGAGTAGAAGCAAGCCCCCGGATTGCCGAGATCGGTCAGCATAGCAAGAAAGGCTGTGTAAGCGGTGAGGTCCCACATCCAAGCAATCTCATCTCTTATCGCCTCTATCGACAAACATCGGCCGACGTCGCGGTGGCTGCACAGGCGACGCATGGTTGAGCAGGTACCTCGTAGGCTGCGGAGGTCAGCCAAGGGCCGTTCCGAGGTTGCACCGACGAGCGCTGCAATCTCAATGTGGACCTCCTGAGGGAGGTCCTCCAGCAGCGACGGCTGGTGCGGCCTGCTAGGCATCTCCGGGAAAAATGGCAACCACCATCTTCTCGTCCCTAATCTCCTGCCCCCGCGCAGAGACAGAACGCGCTGAGGAATGAGGACGATGAGGAATGTATGCAGTTGTGGTTTTTTCGCGGGTAGATGAAGGGGCCAGTAGGGCAACAGTTTTTATCGAGGAGTCAAACTCTTTGAAGTTGGACCAAATATAGACCAAATAATAACATTTCGCACAATGGAAAGTTGTTGGCGACGCGGGTTGGTGAACCTGCGTATTCTTTGTTGGGTGGGTAGGGTTATCTTTTTTATATAGGTTGCTGACGCTGACGCGTGGGCCCGACACTATTTTTTTAAAATGAAACTTGCTTCCCTCAAATATTAGAGCAAATTAAACAGCACCTAAACATTCATTAAAAAACGAACAATTCGTAGTTGGTCATTTAGTATTCGAATAAAATATCAGCAGGCACACTTGTGTAACCAAAATTATCAAAATTCGAATTTTTATCTCATGGTTGGGATATAATAATTCTAATAACGTCTTAGGTTGGTCTAAAAATTATACAAATTGACTTGGCAACATAATTTGGGTCCCTAAACTCGTCATAAAAATTTCAAATAGTTTCTCAAAAGGAAGATCATACTTGTGTACAAATGTGTACATCTCTCACATAGTTGCCTAGAATGTTATACTTCAACACTGAAGTTTTCCATACTTCACAACATGTTCGAACTCATATACATTTGAAATTTTAACACAACCTTGTGTTCACCTTAACATTACGAAATACAAAGTTTCATTAGTAATGGTTGTGTAAAACAAATATTATTTCTATGTTACTTGTGAGAAACAAGATAAAGGCGTATAAACAACATCTAGGAAATGGAGTTATATACAAAACAATATCATAAATGAATAGAAGTTTATTTTAGAAAAAATCAGAAACAAATATCATCAAATTTGGATTACGAATGACGGAGAAATACGTGATTCAAATCTTGATTGCAGATTAAAAGGGGAAAAGCAATCTGTTCTTCATTTGAATATTACTGGATCCGCGTCTCCTTTGTTGCTCTTCCATAAATTCACACAGATATTACGAGCAACATAGATTTAATTTGCAGGTGCAAAAGGAAAACATGGATT
Source organism: Cenchrus fungigraminus (assembly GCA_036936925.1). Lineage (NCBI taxonomy): Eukaryota > Viridiplantae > Streptophyta > Magnoliopsida > Poales > Poaceae > Cenchrus > Cenchrus fungigraminus. The sequence goes on along the minus strand of CM072769.1, from coordinate 54,836,175 downwards.
TAGTTTCCTATTGCCCATTCGAGCTTCACCATTTCACGATGGAGCCTACAGGCTTCGGTGCAATACAGAGCAATTTCCTCAAATCCTTTATCCACGCCGCAGCCGTTGCCTGCGCACGGCTGATCTCCGCGCACCTGTGCCGGCGGCAGCAGCGGGTCTCCCCAAATGCGCCACGTCGTCCTCCAAATAGCTTTCGCGGCCTACTTGCGCAAAGGCACACAGCCCTCGTTGCTCACCCGTGTCATCGTCCCGCCGCCACCCGCGACCCGCCTCATGTACCGCTTCGTGGTGTCGTCGGCGGTGACACCGCCATTGTCCCTGTATAGCAAGATGGCGTACAGATAGGCCGTCGCATCGTGCCCACCATCGGCGGCGCGCCGGAGATCATCGGTTTGCCTGTTTTCCATGAACACGGCGTTGATCCCGGAGTAGAAGCAAGCCCCCGGATTGCCGAGATCGGTCAGCATAGCAAAGAAGGCTGTGTAAGCGGTGATGTCCCACATCCAAGCAATCTCATCTCTTATCGCCTCTATCGACAAACACCGGCCGACGTTGCGGTGGCTGCACAGGCGACGCATGGTTGAGCAGGTACCTCGTAGGCTGCGGAGGTCAGCCAAGGGCCGTTCTGAGGTCGCACCGACGAGTGCCGCAATCTCAATGTGGACCTCCTGAGGGAGGTCCTCCAGCAGCGACGGCTGGTGCGGCCTGCTAGGCATCTCCGGGAAAAATGGCAACCACCATCTTCTCGTCCCTAATCTCCTGCCCCCGCGCAGAGAGAGAACGCGCCGAGGAATGAGGACGATGAGGAATGTATGCAGTTGTGGTTTTTTCGCGGGTAGATGAAGGGGCCAGCAAGGCAACAGTTTTTATCGAGGAGTCAAACTCTTTGAAGTTGGACCAAATATAGACCAAATAATAACATTTCGCACAATGGAAAGTTGTTGGCGACGCGGGTTGGTGAACCTGCATATTCTTTGTTGGGCAGGTAGGGTTATCTTTTTTATATAGGTTGCTGACGCTGACGCGTGGGCCCGACACTATTTTTTTTAAATGAAACTTGCTTCCCTCAAATATTAGAGCAAATTAAACAGCACCTAAACATTCATTAAAAATACGAACAATTCATAGTTGGTCATTTAGTGTTTGAATAAAATATCAGCAGGCACACTTGTGTAACCAAAATTATCAAAATTCGAATTTTTATCTCATGGTTGGGATATAATAATTCTAATAACGTCTTAGGTTGGTCTAAAAATTATACAAATTGACTTGGCAACATAATTTGGATCCCTAAACTCGTCATAAAAATTTCAAATGGTTTCTCAAAAGGAAGATCATACTTGTGTACAAATGTGTACATCTCTCACATAGTTGCCTAGAATGTTATACTTCAACACTGAAGTTTTCCATACTTCACAACATGTTCGATTTCATATACATTTGAAATTTTAACACAACCTTGTGTTCACCTTAACATTACGAAATACAAAGTTTCATTAGTAATGGTTGTGTAAAACAAATATTATTTCTATGTTACTTGTGAGAAACAAGATAAAGGCGTATAAACAACATCTAGGAAATGGAGTTATATACAAAACAATGTCATAAATAAATAGAAGTTTATTTTAGAAAAAATCAGAAACAAATATCATCAAATTTGGATTACGAATGACGGAGAAATACATGATTCAAATCTTTGATTGCAGATTAAAAGGGGAAAATGAAGCGAACCGTTCTTCATTCGAATAGAACTAGCCCCGGCCTGACGCGTTTTCCTAATAATATTGGGCCTTTCAGTTTTAAGGCCCACACACGCCCACTCGCGCTAGGATTAGTAGGGAAAGACGCCTCCCTCACGCAGTCGCCTCCTCACTCTCCCCTCGCGTCGTCGTCTTTCTCCCCCTCGCCCCCTCCGCCGCCGCTTCCTCACCCTCGCCTTCCTCCCCTCACCCCCCTCCTCCCTCTCGCGACGCGACGCACGCTACACACCTTCGCTGAGACGCACGCCACACCACCCGTCACCTTCCAGTGACGATGACTAGGAGGAGGAGGAGGGATCCAGCCACGAGGTCGGCGCGAGGACGTGGCGACTAGATATCCCTCCGCTCCGACAGTGACAAAGTGAACTGCATGCTAGAAATCCCTCCTACATCATTAAGATACATTCTTGACTATGCTCACCAGTAGTGTAGCCACATTGGGGCCAGCTGGGGCAGCCGCCCCAGCTAATCTGCCCTAACTCGACTATGTTCCTTCTTCTCTGACGATATTTTTAAGCTTCGGTAGTATTTCTAGAGGGCGCCATGACTCATAGGACCTTAGTACTTGCTAATTTGTGTCTTTGTTCTTCAAATTTAAGACTACATTTTGAAAATTTTCGCTAAAATTTGTGCAACTGCAGCATATAGATGTGTGAATTTGTGTCTTTGGACTCACTCTTATATTTGGTTTTGCTCTTGTTCCATATGTACATTTGGACATTCTCTCCAAGTTGAAAAAGTACCTCATCAGCAACAGAGGCAGCGAGAATCTTCCTCTTTAAAATGGTAAGGTCGTATTGCCTGAACTAATTTTTTGGTTTCTGAATATTGCATTTATGTTAATGGTTTACCATAGAACCAATGATATTATAGTAGGCTAAACTAGTTATTGTAACTATTTTCTCATTTGTATGGTCTTGTACAAAGTTCTGTGGGTGTTGATTAGATAAATACTTAGCTGTTATGCATGATTAACTAAAAATGTGCTCTACTTGTCTCATGTTATAGCATGTCTCCTGGGAGAGCTAGCAGTATGGTTTGCTTTTTGTGCTATTCTTGGACACCGAGCTGACCTTTCTCATAATCTCTTGACAATTAATTCACAGGATAATTCTGTCGAGGACTGCCGACCTGGGCAATTTGAATAAGATGCATATAATGAAGAAGATGGATATGCCACTGCTAGTGAAGAACAAGAGCAGGTGGGTGGGGCTACGGGCCGAGCCAGAGTGCCAAGGACAGCGACAAAGTGGCCAAGAGACTAAATGGTAGTCACTGAGGTTGAGAGAGGGGGGATGCCAGTACCATTGACACAAAAGCATAGGTTCAGGGCGCTTGCAGGGCTCATTGCTAGACAAAATATACCTTTGGATTTGCCAGAAATAAAAAAACCAAGCGATGAACAAAAGTGGTACTTGTTTGAAACCTATATGCAGAAACACTTGGAGTTCCAGGAAGACATGAAAGAGCAGGCATTCAAGCTTTTGTGGAAGATTGCAGCCAAGGCATGGAGACAATTCAGATTTCAGCTTAGGCGAGATTTTGTCAGAAAAGGACTCGAGCCATTTGGAAAGCACGACTTTATCAAGCTGGAAGAGTGGACAGTTTTTGTGAAACAGCAGGAAACCGAGGAAGCCTCATCTCTTAGTGGCAAGTTCAAGTCACTTCGAAGCCTGAACACAAATGAGCACAGCATGTGTCCAGCTGGTTATTGTGGAAAACAACCACTGTGGGAGGAAGAGGACAGGAAATTAGCTGCGGCTGGGATCGCCAACCCATATGATTCCATCACTGATGATCGTTCTAGGAATTGGATGCGAGCAAGGAGTAAACTAGTGGTGAAAGATGGTGTTGCCGAGGTAGTGTTCAACAAAGTAGCAAATGAAAGTGTGGCTGCAGACATCATGGAAAAGAATGCACATGCAGAATCTTCAGGCATGACTTCATGGCTGAGGGAGAATGATGTGCTAAGTCAGTGCTTGGGCCGCCCCGAACAACCAGGTCGCGTGCGTGGTGTCTCCAGCTACCAGGGCTGGAAGTTTGCATGACCTCAGCACGCTTCCATGTACAGGAAGAGGAAGAGGGCCAGTACTGACTCATCAGTTGATAAGCAACAGATGAAGGAAGAAATCAAGCAAGAACTCAAGGCTGAGATGGAGAAGGATATGCTTGACATGATGGCACAAGGGTACCAGGTGGTGTTTGCACCAGTGTCCAATCGCACAAGCCCTTCACCCGCCGGACTGAAGAGCAGCTGTGCGTCCGCAGATAATGTAGGTTTGATCAACGATGCTACAGAGTTGTCAACAGAGGTAGTGCACATTGCTTCCCCCACACAGGAAGACCTTATAGGCACGTTGACTGAACCCACAGACTATGGCCTATGGATCATATTTCACGGTGTTGAATGTGAAGCTACAATTGGTGTGGTTCAACCAGAGCAGACAACGCTACACACAGTCCCGATTCATGAAGACTGTGTTGTGGTCGAAGTGCTGCATGTATATTTTGTCTTTAGGGATCACGCGCTGGAACACCCTCCTAATGACGAGGTGACGACACTTGGACAAGCTTTACACCAGAGGATACAGTGGAAGAGGTGTCACATTCACATCAAGGGAGCACCAATTGCAAAATCTTGTTTGCACACTATGGTACAGTTTCCTTCTGGTTCACAGACTACAGGACAAAACCCAAACCCAGAAACGCAAATTACAGAACAAAATTCCCCACCTGGTAACCTACCTCCTTCTCCTCGACCACACCCAGAAACGCAAATTACATAACAGATTCATTCCCAACCTGGTAACCCACCTCCTCCTCCTCCAGACCCAGAAATGCAAATTACATCCCCACCTTCTCCTCATGAAAGAACAAAATCTCCATCCCCAAAAGAAAGTGCTCAAAACAATGATGCCAAAGCAGGAGCCCAAAGTCATGTGTTGGCTGATGCCGAGAAATCTGTCGACGACAGTTCGAAGAAAGCTGCAGGTACATCTGGGCCCAATATCTCTGCAATAGCTGCTGGTCAGACACCACCTGAGAAACCTTCTTCAGCCATCTCAAAGCAGCAGGAAAAGAAACTCGCTGAAAATAAAAGGTCTACAAGAAAGCGATCTGAGAAACCTTCTTCAGCCATCTCAAAGCAGCAGCAGCAGAAAATTCCTGAAAATAAAAGGTCTCAGAAGCCTACCACAAAGCCTTCTTCAGCCATCTCAAAGCAGGAGGAAAAGAAGCCTGCCAGAAAGCCATCTGAGAGAAATGCCAAGAAGAAGGCGGCCAATGTTGCTATGACTCATATTAACCCAAACTACAAATTTGGAAATGCAATGCTCAGTGCTGCTGAACTCAAGCATCCGGATACTGCTCCTTCTGTCACTAATCTCCACAATTTCTACATGGGACATTGTAAGGACAACGATGAGTCTCTAATTCAGGGCATAATATGGCCCAAGCACGGCTGGTGGCCTGTGAGAGAAGATGAAAAATACGAGCTGTTGTCTGTGATCATCAGCGACTTGTACGATCTCTTCAACTTGGATGCTTTGGATATGGGACTTATCCGCTGTTTCATCCTGTAAGTTGCTTGAAAATTTAATCTACTTCTCACTAATCATTTTCTATCTAAATGTGCTTTCTGCCTCAGTTCATCTTTACTATGTATTTTGCCTCCTTACACTTTGTTTTTTCTTAATATTAGGAATATGGCTGTAGAAGTACGGCAGAAGAAGGAACCCGTTGCCTTCCTTGATCCTGAATGCTTTAGCATGTCAAATATACAAAATAACAGGGATTTTTTTGTGTCCTATACGAAGCGTGCCTACCAGTCATATGCTAAAAAGAGAGTCATCATTTCCTGCTATAACACTGGGGAGCACTGGATTGCAGTGGCGATCTTTCCAAAGCAGAAGACGGTCTTGTATCTTGATTCATATAGGATCCTAGGCGCTAATTTCTCCGAGTTGGTACTTGCCATTGATGAGTAAGTTCTTTTTCTTTCTTAACCTACAAACTTCCTCAACAAACTCTGCAGAGTTTATTAATGCTACCCTAACCATTGTTGCATGTTTTGTTGTAGTGCTTGGAATAGTTATTGCGATGACAACAAGTTGCCCCACTGCGCCTTGAACCATGAGAAGGCTTTTGATGTACGTATTACTTAGTATTTCCTGCCTGTGGAAGCTAGTACTAAAGCTTGAGTTTATTTCTTCTCACCACTGTTTGTCTATGTATATTTATCGCAGTGCCACCAACAACCTTACAAATCCAAAGTCTACGGCTTCTATTGTGCCTATCACATGCTTACAGTAAAAAATAAATTGAAGGACCCTGAGATACTTTCTTGGGGTTTGTAATTGTAACACCTGCAACTGAGCACAGTTCTTGCTTATTAGCACTGCACATGTTTGGTAACCACCTGTGTGCTGACTGCTGACATTGTTATATTCAGGCATTTCACATACCTACTTGTCAGCTGCACCGAGGCACGCCGCTCCACATTAGGGAAAGAACTGCCTCATTCCTCATGGACCATGTGATCACACCCTCACGAAAATTTCACATTAATGATGCTATTCTGGCTCGCATTGTATTAGATACCAATCCTCATGGCCAGTGATGATATTGTTGTGAACCTTACTTAGCTTGTTAGAAGAGGATACTGAATGCCTGAATTTTGACAGACTATGAATGTGAATCTTGTGGATTTCTATTCAGTTTGTGGAGTTTTGTGAATGTGGATGCCGGACCTAATTTTTGTGAAAGTAGACAATGAGTCTCCTTTAGTCGAGACAGAGGAGATGCAAGGTCACAGTACTCGTCTCCTTTGGTCGATTAGAGGAGACGCACGTACACAGTAGGCGTCTCCTTTGGTCCAGACAGAGGAGACGCACGTACACAGTACGCGTCTCCTTTGGTCGAGACAGAGGGAGACGCGTACTGACAAGATGTGTCTCCTTTGGTCGAGACAGAGAGAGACGCGGGTTCACAGCAGGCGTCTCCTTTCGTCGAGACATAGGAGACGCGCACTGACAAGACGCATCTCCTTTCGTCCAGACAGAGGAGACGCGCACTGAGGAGACGCGTCTCCTTTCGTCCAGACGGAGGAGACGCGCACTTACACGACGCATCTCCTTTCGTCAAGACAGAGGAGACGCGTCATTTTCCACGTCTTCGATGTTGAGTTCATGTAACGGGCTCGGTTTCTGTGGCCGTTACGAAAGGTCCATGTGGGCCCAGAGAAACAGACATTTCAGGTGACCGGTAACTAGTTTCGGTAATGGTCTTTGTTAGACACCCGTTACTAATATGTGTTATGAGTAACGGGCTCAGTGTCTGCACCCGTTACCAAAGGCTCCAGTAGGCCCGGAGAAATAGCCATTTCAGGTGACCGGTAAGTAGTTGTGGTAACGGTCTTTGTTCGACGCCCGTTACAATTACGTGTCATCAGTAACGGGCATCGACCCGTTACCTTTGTTGGCTTATTTGTAACGCTTGATCGGTAACGGGCGTTTTGCCCGTTACTAATAGCCAACCGCGCTCGTTACCAATGTCTGTTTTTCATGTAGTGTAATGAAGCTCAAGTGAATTATGCGACTACGGAGAAGGAATTGCTCGTCGTGGTGTTCGCGTTTGAAAAATTCAGATCCTATATTGTGAACTCAAAGGTGATCGTGTATACCGACCATGCTGCAATCAAGTACCTTTTGTCCAAGAAAGATGCCAAGCCACGTTTGATTAGATTGATTCTACTATTACAAGAGTTTGATATGGAAATTAGAGATAAGAAAGGGTCAGATAATGTTGTAGCCGACCACCTATCAAGGATGCATCATGGAGATGATGGGATGGAGCTAATTGAAGATAGAATGAGAGATGACCATCTATATCAGGTACTTGATAAGAGAGGATGGATGAATGATATCATAAGGTGCTTACGGAAGATGCCATTAGATCACTTGGATAAAAATGTTAAAAGAAGGGTAATTGCCGAGAGCAGAAAATTTTATTGGGATGCACCGTACCTATATAGACTAGGAGATGATGGAGTGCTAAGAAGATGCGTACTGCGGGAAGAAAGATAAGAAATTCTAAGAAAATGCCACTCATCGGAATATGGAGGACATTATGGACACTTTAGAACGCAAGCAAAGGTATGAGCAAGCGGATTCTATTGGCCTGAGATGCACGAGGATGCAAAAAGGTTTGTTACAACTTGCCCGGAATGCCAAAGGAGTGGAAATATATAACAAAGGAATGCAATGCTGCTGAATTATAATTTGCAAATTGATCTATTTGATGTTTGGGGTATCGACTTTATGGGACCTTTCGTGAACTCGCATGGATATGAACACATCTTGGTCATAGTTGATTATGTATCAAAATGGGTTGAAGCGATTCCGTGTCGGAAAGCATCTACGGAAGAAGCTATTCAGATGATCAAGACGGTAATATTCCCTCGATATGGTGTTCCTAGAATTTTAATAAGTGATGGTGGGTCACACTTTATTGGCAAGGATTTCAAAAGATGCTTGGCAAAGTTGGGAATCGAGCATAGGGTCTCCACGGCCTATCATCCACAAACAAATGGCCAAGCGGAAACATCGAACAAGAAACTCAAAGACATCCTCAAGAAGACGGTGACTAAAGGAGGAAAAGATTGGTCAAAGAAGCTAGACGGAGCATTGTGGGCATACCGGACTGCGCATAAAACACCGATAGGTATGACCCCTTATCAATTTGTCTATGGAAAAATATGTCATTTGCCGGTAGAACTAGAGCACAAAGCTTATTGGGCAATAAAGGAGATGAATCTTGATATTGATGCGGCACGAATAAAGAGGAGGATTCAAATAAGTGAAATTGAAGAGCTAAGATTGAAGTCATATCACAGCGCTAGCATCTATAAAGAAAGGATGAAGAGATGGTACGACAAAAGATTCATAAGAAGGAATTCAAGGAAGGAGACAAGGTCCTACTATACAATTCTCGATACAAAGTCTTCGGCAAGGGAAAATTGCAAAGCAAATGGGATGGACCATACGTCGTACACACGGTGTCACCGTCGGGAGCGGTAACAATCATGGACGTCAAGGTAGATCAATATGTTGTGAATGGACAGCGACTCAAGGTATCCCTAGAGCCCGACATCGCTAGTCTTGACGAAAACAAGGTAAGTTTATAAATAATTTTTATTTTTTTATGAGCATCCCACCTTTGCCCTTAAATTTATTTTATGACGAGGACGTCGTATGTTTTAAGTGTGGGGGGAAGGTATGATCTCTTGTTTTTTTAGTTGAGTCGTTTCCTTAAAAAAATTAGTTTGATGGTGTGATTTAAATTAGTGTGGAGTCAATAAAAACTATATTCTTGTGCAAGTTTTTCCTTCCCTCTACTTGTTGGTTTGTTCTTTACTGTGAGACATGAGTACCCCTAGGTCCCCACCGACCAGGCTCACGGCCGTCCCTGACAAGTAGGTCCGGTCTACCAGAGGACCCGCCGACCTGTCAGTGGGCCCAACCGACCTAGTTGGTAGCCCACACGACCTCCTGAAGACCTTCCAAAAGATTCTCCCGACGACCTAATTCAACACGACCTCAAGACTTGGCGTACAAGACAAGACATCAGTGGATTTCAACCAAAGCAGATCGACGGATAATGGCAAGAGATGTATTCACCTAGATTTAGGTCTCCTGGTCGTAACCAACCTGGAGTCTGGGAACCGACCTTGTCCGCTGGCCAATATAAGGCGGGCGATGCGACCCTTGTACCAATACGCAATCCTCAAGCAATCTACACCAACAACTGGACGTAGGGTTTTACTCTCCAGAGGCCCGAACCAGTATAAACTCGCCGTGTTCTCCGTGTTCCGTGTGCTCTTGTACAACCTTCGAGTTCTTAGCCTTAGCTTTCACCCCGCCGAACAACTAAACCACAGGGATTAACACCCCCGTGGGCTGTCCAGATCTCACCATCTGACAGTTGGCGCGCCAGGTAGGGGTGATCGCGAGCTCTTCGTGTAGCGTGATGGCAGTTCGCTCCGGCGATCATCTTCGGCGACGACACGATGGATATCTCCGCAGCGACCTGCTGGCTGCCACTCTTCGATCTAATCGCGAGATGGCGCGCTGGCAGGAATTTCTTTGACACCCACCCGCCCACGCCCCTCAACCAGATCACCGGATCACGATGTCATCAGCACAGATTTTTACCAACACGTCTGCCGTGTTCGGTTAGTTCTCGATGGCGAGTTATTGCGGCTCGGCTATTCATCTTGGAGTACACGACAGTATGCGGCTGGAATCCGTTTCCAAGCAGCAGAAGAAAAAACTATACATCTGCAAAGATGCAAGGTCGGCGACGGGCCTTCATCAATCCTGTGATGACCTGCATGTGGAGGCAAAATCAACCTACAAGTTCACGTGTGAACAGGGAATAAATCCTACCTTTTTTTAATTAAACTATTATATTCCTATCTATTTTGTTGCTTTTGGCGGCTAATGAAGATTATTTGCTTCGTTCCCTCGTTCACAAGGTCTGTTCGTGATGGCCGGCCGCGACAACTCGGCGACGAGCACCAGCTGCAGGACTCAGCCCGACCTGCTGCATCAGCCCACCACCGTCACCGACCTCGTCGACTCGATGCTCCAGTTCGGTGCAGCTCTGGCTCGCACCGCCGACCTGCTTCAGTTCGCGCCGACGGCAACATTACGACCCCGGCTACACGCACAAGCTAAGTGCCCGTTTTAATTAAATATTTTATAGCTTCAGCTCTACATGCTTTTGTCTGCTCTTCTGATCCCTCCCCTCGACATGCTCAGGGGCTTGGCCTTGCCAATCTAAGGGTCGCCAGACCTGTGGGGTCCTATTTCTCCTATGTGTTCTTCCTTTAACTGCTTGACTCTCGTTATGAGTATTCGACATTGTGTGGTTGCAAAACCTGGGTCCTAGGCCCCTCCCTGTGCGCCGGCTACATCTAAGCCTCCCTGCTGAGCATTGTAGAGGGGTGAAACACTTTGCAACTTCAGAGCTTTCGAGTCCGCATAATGCGTGTTTGGCACGATAAGTGGAATGCCCTTTTTCAAATGAAACATAGCACAAGAATGTTCAACTCCGGCTAACATTACTCAACATCTTCTTGTTTAGCTCAGGCTAAGTTTTCATCGTATTTATATTCGACAGATTGATACACCGACCTGGTGTTTATTTTATTTTACAGGACCAACTCTTTGCTCCGACATCGCCTTAGTCAGGTCGCCAGACCTCTCTCCAACTCCGGCGTCGCCGTTGGCGAACCTACCTTGGGTGGCTCCGTCGTCGTCAGATTGAGGCCGGCGAATCTCCCTATGGCTCTATCGTCCCTGGCTTTAGGTCGTTAGACCTCCTGGCGTTTTCGTTGCCGCCTGCTTCAGCCCCGTCGTCGTCGGCTTTAGGTCGTTAGACCTCCTTGCAGCTCTGGCTTCATCTTCGGTGGATTTCTCGGTGTCCGACGTCGTCTTCGTCAGGTCGCTAGACCTTCCTCCGGCTCCATCGTCGTCATCTTCAGGACAACAAACCACCCTGCGGCTTTGTCGTCACCCTCGTCAGGTCGCCAGACCTCCCTCCGGCTTCGTCGTCAGGTCGCTCGACTTCCTCCGGCTCCGTCATTGTCTTCGTCAGGTAGCCAGACCTCCCTCCGGCTTCGTAGTCAGGTCGCTTGACTTCCTCCGGCTCCGTCGTTGTCTTCGTCAAGTCGCTAGACCTCCCTCCGGCTTTGTCGTCGTCCTCGTCAGGTCGCTCGACCTTCCTCCGGCTCCGGCATCACCTTCGTCAGGTCGCTAGACCTCCCTTCGACTCCGTCATCGCCTTCGCCAGTTCGGAAGACCTCCTCAGCGACTTCGTTCTCCTAGCTCCAAGCTTCTACAAGCACAGCAATCTACAATCTGGTGGACGAACACATGCCCATGGCATGGCCTCAAAACTACCCTGCGGCTTCATAGCTCAGCAATGCTCGGTGCTTGCCTCCTTCAGTCTCACGGTGCTATTTATAGCCGAAGCCAGACCTCGGGTAGGTGGCTGAGTGATGACACTGTCACCGCGTGGTCCAGAGGGCCTGCAGTCATGTGCACGATTAAAGGCGACGACTTTATTCCCGTCTCGCGACGTCCTTTGTCGCTAGTGCATCAATGATGCCTGAGCTCGCCGCAGAGTCACATGGCTACAGTACCCCCCTTGATTCGTGGGCAGTTTGTCATTTTTTGGGTGGCAAGGGAATCTCCGACCACTATTGACCCGTGACCCTGCAGTCTACGAAACAAGACAAAACCTGACCATGTGTCAGAGGGCCCAGCGCCTAACTAAGCCCCATACGACGATGACTCCACGACCTACTTCTACGACCTGATATCTTTTCTTTGCACCCGCGAGGCTCTGCGTCCTGGTGCACCCGCTATGGCTCTGCATGTAAACAGACCTATTCCAATCAGCCTATATTTCTGTTTCCTGAGCAGAATGGTCGTAGGTTCGATTGAAGACCTTTCGGGGTAGGCATGCCTCGCTGCTCTGCCAGATCCTTCTGGGCGCCTAGAGATCAAAAGCACCATGAAGATCAGAAGCTTCACTTCTACGATTTCGTCGGGCCCCCATGGTCGGTGTGCCTATCGCTGAGGTCGTCAATACCTTAGCGTCATGGCTCCGCTAGATGGTCAGCAGCTATGTTGATCGTCTGGACACCAAAACGACCTCCATGAGGTCGGCGTGCCTTAACACCTAGGTCTTACAATACCTCGGTATGTTTATGGCTCTGCCAACCTAGTTGGGCGCCCTGGTTGCGTGACCTTCTGAGGTCGGTGTGCTCTTGTAGCCCAGCCAGCCTACTCTGGACACCCAGGATTTTACGTTGGGAATGAAGGCCTCCCTGTGGGGTGCGCGCCTAACGGCCCTGCCAAGTACTTCCGGGTGCTTGGGCGCTTTTGATTTGAGACCTTCTTGAGGTCGGCATGCCTCGGGTGGCTCTGCCAGACTCTTTGCAGCAATGCAAGATATCTGGGTGTCTCTACACTCCATACGTTGAAGATCAACATTATTTCGCCAGCTTCATCATTGACCGTTTCGACCACTACAGATGACCTCTTCATGTGACACACGTTTCAAGATCCTGCTGGGTATCCTCGGATACTAGGCATTATTGATTTGAGGCCTCTTCGAGGTCGGCACGCCTACAAGGCCTCCACGAGGTCGGCCCTGCCAGACTCCTTGCAGCCATGCTGGGAGATCTGGGTGTCTCTACACTCCGTTCGACCAAGACCACGACTCAGTTTTTTCTTCTCTTTTTTGAGCATCAAACCAGCCATGCTGTCTGCTTCAATGCTCGGGGACTACTCTACGAGTGCGTCCTTGACGCCCTCTTGATTTCTTCGTCGTACCGACCTGTTGGGAAACATGTTTCTCATCACGTCGCTACTCAACCTACTTTCTCTTTTTTGGATCATCATACCGGCCATCCTGCCCGTCACGATGCTCGGATACTACTCTATGAGTGCATCCTTGATGCCCTTTGAAATTTTTTCATCGTCGTTTCGATCTATTGGAAGCCAGCTTCCTATAGGTCGTCACTCGAACTCCCTTTGTTCGGCAAGACTACAAACAGGTCGGCTGCTAAGCTGATTTGTTCTTTTGGACCGACGTGCATGCTATTCGACCTGTCGAAAGCTCTACGACTACGTCATGACCTTTCTAAGGTCGCTGCGCCTACACCTCGCTCGGGGGCTTGTGAGACATGGGTACCCCTAGGTCCCCACCGACCAGGCTCACGGCCGTCCCTGATAAGTAGGTCCGGCCTACCAGAGGACCCGCCGACCTGTTAGTGGGCCCAACCGACCTAGTTGGTAGCCCACACGACCTCCTGAAGACCTTCCAAAAGATTCCCCCGACGACCTAATTCAACACGACCTCAAGACTTGGTGTACAAGACAAGACATCGGTGGATTTCGACCAAAGCAGATCGACGGATAATGGCAAGAGATGTATTCACCTAGATTTAGGTCTCTTGGTCGTAACCAACCTGGAGTCTGGGAACCGACCTTGTCCGCTGGCCAATATAAGGCGGGCGAGGCGACCCTTGTACCAATACGCAATCCTCAAGCAATCTACACCAACAACTGGACGTAGGGTTTTACTCTCCGGAGGCCCGAACCAGTATAAACTCGCCGTGTTCTCCGTGTTCCGTGTGCTCTTGTACAACCTTCGAGTTCTTAGCCTTAGCTTCCACCCCGCCGAACAACTAAACCATAGGGATTAACACCCCCGTGGGCTGTCCAGATCTCACCATCTGACATTTACCTTTATTATTCGAGCATGAGTAATGAGCATTAATGTTTACCCTGGTGCTTAATGGAAGTTTGCCTATAAAGTACCCATACTCTACTTTAATATAGAACCTCACTTTAACTTTGCTATGAGTAAGACTAAAATTGGAGGTTTTTATTTCTGAAAATTTATGAAAAACCCTTGCAATAAAGACTAGCAACTTCTTTTTCCAAGTCGAGAGACAAGCATATCCTATACAAGGCCTATATTATATATACCCCACCATAAGTGGTGTTAGCATGATGAATTGGGTTAGGACTTTTCTCTCTTGGGAGTTCTAATTTCGAGCAATGATCATGTCCTTGCTTTATATCTTTTATTGCTAGCCTCATCATATATTCGGTAACGAGACTTTCACATCGAAAGTCCCGTGTATCACCGGATTCCATACCCAACCCAAAATATCTCTTTTATTCATCTTATTCCTTGAACACAACCTATGCCCGAAGATTCGTTCTGTTTCTAGAAAGGATTTCAGTTAAAATTCAGATTGTGTGTATGGTGAAGGAAACAAGCGAAGAGCTTCGGAGAAGAGATAAATATGTTAAGAAAAGAGGAAGAAAAAAAATGTGTATAAAAGAAAGAAAAAGGAAGAAAAATAGAAAATTGAGGAAAAGCAAGAAAGGTATAAGAGGGATGGTAAATCAAGTGAAGATCAAGAAAGTGCAAGGAAGGATGTTACGTTGTTGAGAACGAATCTTTGATTTTCCAACCATGTGCAATCCGACAACGAGGACATCATTAGTGCCTTGGAGTCATATTTTCTTTTGCCTTTGCACATGTCCACCATTCTAAATCTTCTCATCCTTGATACTCTCACATTATGGTTTCATTCTCATGGTCATTGGCTCGGGAGGTGAACAACTATTAGAGAACTTTCCTAGCTTGATAATATTTGTGTTAACTTCACTAGCCATACCTATAGCTCCACCATGAATTATAAATGAGAGACTTATGAGAGGTGAGAGTTTATGAATTATTTAGGATAGCCACTTCAAATGAGCGACATGTGAGGACTTGGAGAAAGACTTTGTCTAATACTTGTTACAGGAATTTTATTTTAAACTCGTGGAAAACCCTCCAATGGAAGTAAGAAAGTAAGTATGGTTGGATTTGAGGATCTCTAGTAAAAGGAATGAGTTGTGGGGTAAGTCTTGAATTGGCAATATTTCTAAATGCCCATGTTTAGGTCATGATCATTGCTTTCATGTTTCTTATACTAAAGATGAAGGTTTAACTAACTTGTAAGGAAAGGTGAGACGAAGCACATTTCAACTCCATGGATGAATGACTTTTGCAAGCAACTTGCTCGAGTACGAGCAAGATCTAAGTGTGGGAGAGTTGTTGGCGGTCAAATATGACACCCATAAGGAACTTGTTACACTTTGGTTTCGGTTTTGATTTGGAACTAACTCGCCACTAGGCATACTAATGATGTAACAAGTTCGACACGAGCATGTGTTTTTGAAGTATGTTGTTTACGAAGGATTTTAGCGCTTAAAGGACACTTCCGGACAAAGTTCAAGAAGCACCTTATGAGAAGATAATGAAGTCCGGCACAAGTCAAGACTCAAAGTGAACATGACTCCAAATACTCTAAAGGTCATCATGAGATTTGGAGATTTACCCACAAGATCAACTCAACTTGGGAGATATTCACACAGCCCAGAACAGCATGATCTTCCAATGCAGATTCGGCGACCCAAACGGACTCTAATGGCAAAACGTTGAATACCAAAGTTGTGGGCCTTGTCGAGAGCTTCAATTTGAACATATGGAAAGCCCAATTCGGATCAAGGAGCTAGGAGATATGACCCCCGAAATGTCAGTTGTGCAGACAAGTTCGAAATCAGACAGATTATCTTCCGAGGCCGATTTGGGGATCTTATCTTCGTTTCCAAGGAAAGCAATGAATACCAAAGTTGGAGATAATTTCGTGGAACACAATATAGACACCAAATTTGCATTATTTAGAGTCCGGACGTGGGAGATATGGTGCCGGGAAGGAAGGGCTGCGAATCAGGAAAATCTGGACGAGCCTGATTTTATGGTAGCCAAGTTCGCTTCTCTGGAAGATCTCATGCAAGGCAAAGCGGAGCACGCCTCAAGGCTCTCCAAGAGCATAAATACAACCCCCTAGGCGCCCAAGGAGGAGCATCGATTCACCAGAGCCGCCTAAACACAGAGATTCAACGAAGGGAGAGAGCCATATAGAGGAGAGAGGACGACGCCCGGAAACCCTAGCAAGGTCCCTCCGGTGCCGCCACAAGATCAAGAGCAAGGAGGAGATTGGATCTTCAAGGGAGAAAGCAAGGCGGAGAGCATCTTCCTTGTCGATCTTCATCTACTTCGGAGGATTCTACACCATGTCTCGCGCTACAATGTGTAACATTATGGGGTAAAATCCTTGTTTGTCCTTGGGGTTGAAGGGAGAGCTTGAGTTGTAATCACCGAACCTATGTTTTGGATCTTTTTGCTATCATATTCATGTTGATGGTGCTTCAATCTTAATTGCCGACTGGCTTGCTTTGGGTATGCATCACTCATAGCTTCACATATCGTGTTCCTTATTTGATTACCGTCATGTAGTGATAGTACGCGGGAGGGAAAGCATATCGAACTTGGTTCACATCCCTTAGTTTTGCATGCCTAGATCACATCAACGTCTTGCGCTCTTGTTGTCCAATCACAGATTACCCTCGTGTGGTGGCTAGTACGCGAGAGGGAAAAGGTTGGACTTGGTGCACCTTTACCTTGATAGATTAGATCGGTTCGTTCTTGCTAGGTGGTTACATCTCTAAGTGATCATAGATCCCTTCGGCAAGCTTTCTAGATTCTTGTACTCCCCCTACCTTTACTCTCTTTGTTAATCTCTTTAACCTAGATTAGATTAGTTCTTATATATACTTCATCATTTGATAAAGAGCCTTGAATCAACGAGATTAGTGCTTAGTTGAGCGTAGCAATCCACTTGTTCCACGGATTGATAACCTTGGGGGATACTCTAAGGGAAAAGCTACAACCGACCCGTGCGCTTGCGGATCGTAATTTGGCGCGTTATTTACCGTCAACACCTGTAAAACAAAACATTGCTGCCCCCCCATGCTTGTCCTTGCATGTGCTCAAGATGCCTTAATGATGAGGCCTTCCCGTGGTGCATCATGGAGCACTAGAAGTTCAATTAATCTCAAAACCTTTCCTTGATCATGTGTAGATGCTAATTACTCCTCCAATTTCGAAAATTAAAAAAATTAACTCAGAGATATCAATGAGTTCAAATGTATTTTTAGAGGAGTTTTTAGGCATCAAAACCATTTGTAAGTCGAAATTTTCCGACTACATTGATTTTGGTTATACCGGGATCACTTGCTTTCATTTATTGATAGCGCGCTCCTCCGGCTTGGCCGTGGGGGTATGGGTTTAGGTTCTAATTTTTGCCAACATGAGAGAGATGTTTTGAATAAACAAAAATAAAAGGGGCTTGGAAAAATTCTAACTCTAGAGAAACCGGTGGATATCAAGTTGAACCAAACCAAAAATCGAATTTCCTAGGTTCACGCGAGTTCTAGCATGCGTCAAAAGTTAAAAAATCATTAAGGAACAACACGGGGCTCTACTCGTGTGTTTTTATGATGTAAAACAAACCAACCTTGTCATCATGAAGAGAATGAAAGGTGTGGGTAGGTTCTGAATTTTTGGTATTAGTTTCTCGATAAGAGGCAAATAAATCGTAGGATGGCTCATGTCATAGGTTTATGGTCAAATAAAATCCAAATGAAACATCCGAGCAATTAAATGTCTCAAAAATAAGTTCAACCACTTAAGAGTTTATACCAAGTCTTGCGTACCAAATTCTATGACCAACTTACTTGAAATCGGAAATAATCCGGGTTGCCCTCCCGGCAGCTTTATTCTTGATCGTGTTGTCCTCCCGGTAGCTTATTCTTGACTTGACAAACAGGTTGCCTCCCGCTTAGCACTTCATTTATAGTCCATGGCTAGACTTCTTCTCTTCTTCAATTCAGATCAACGCTCTTTGCGGGCGTTGCAATCTTGGGTACCCACTTCCGCACCATTTTGGGCGCGGGCTTATTCTTCGGCTTAGTCATCTTTTTTGTCTTCACAGGCGGCTTTTGTTCTTTGGTCTTGACAGATGCAACGACTTCTTTGATCACCTTCGCTTCCTTCTTCTTGGGCTCTTCCTTCTTCTTTGGCTCTTCCTTGCTAAGCGACGATGAGGTGGAACATATTTAACATTGATCATGTTGCATACCTCGAAACGTGGGCGAAACTTGAATATGCTCCTTGTGCCATTGACGTCGAATTTGATTTCTCCCTTGCCAATGTCGATCGTTGCCCCAACGGTCTTGAGGAAAGGCCTCCCTAGGATGAGAGGCGACTTCTCCCTTTCTCCCATCTTGAGCACCACGAAATCAACAGGGATGAAGTGATCTCCAACTTTCACAGGCACACCTTCGGCGATTCCCACGGGATAGCGAATAGAGTTGTCACCCAACTCCAAGCACATACCTATAGGCTCTAGTGGTAGGCGTAGCTTCTCGAACACATCTCTTGGCATGACACTCACACTTACTCCAAGGTCACATAATGCCTTCTCGAACGTCAACGAGCCAATAGAACATGGGATGGTCGGACATCCGGGGTCTCTTTGCTTCTCGGGCTCTTGATTTGCAATGGCGGCACTACATTGTTCGGACATCTTGACGTGATCCACCCTGAGTGTTGCCATCTCATACTTGTTCGCAAGTAAGTCTTTGAAGTAGCAAGAATATGTAGGAACTTGGAGAGCGTCTAATAGCGGCATGTTGATGCTTAACCTGTGCACCACTTCCACAAATTTTTCGAAATGACTATCAACCTTACCTCGAAAGTAGTATGTCTTTAGTGTAGGCATCTTCGTGTCATCACTTGGCATCTCGAATTCCGGCTCTTCGGTAGCAATCTTCAGAATAGTAGTCACCTTCTCCTTAGTGTGATCCACCGCTTAGACGGTTGGCCTAGGCCTCCTTGCTCCGGCTGGAAGCTCGGGATCCTCTGTCTCCTTTCCCGAGCAAGTTTGAATAGCCTTCGCCGCCTCAGGACCTTGGGGCTGCCCTGGCAATCTTCCTTCATTAGCGGTTAGGCGCCCGGCAAGTTGTCCCACTTGCGTCTCCAACATCTTCATCATGTTGAGCACTTGATGGTTGGAGCTCCCGACCTTCGTCACCTTGCCATCGATGTTTTCCAATATTTTATCCGTAGCCTTGAACTTAGTGATGGTGTCCTTGTTGATCTTAGCTTGCTCGTTCATGAAATCCTTCAGTTATATACGAAGAGGTACCGTATTTTGAATTGACGAACTTGCATTAAATTGAGGTCTACGTTGCCCGTAGCGGAAGTTTGGCAAATCTCCTTTCCTCATGTAGTCGAGCACCTTTGCTTCCTCCGGACAATCTTTTTAGACATGGCCATACTCCCCCACACTCTTCACATGTGGATCTTGCTTCGACAGCCTTTAGGTCTTGGGCTGCTTTCTTTCCAAGCTCCATCTTTTCCAACCTCCTCATAAGTGAGTCAATCTTTCCTTCTAGGAGTTCCTCCTTTTCAACCTCCTCATGAGTGAGTGAGTCAACCTTTAACATTGCCCACGGGTTGAACCGGAAGTAAGCGTCCGGATGACGCCCAGGTATCATTATCCGCAACCTTCTTGAAAAGAGTGAATACTTCCGTCGGAGTAAGCTCGATGATAGATCCTCCCGCCGATGCGTCAATTACGGTCCTCGACGCTAGATTGAGCCCTTGATAGAACTTTTGAACGAGGTCCTCCTTCGGGAACTTGTGATGTGCATGGCTCGGGTGTACTCATTGAAATGCTCAAAAGCTTCCATGATAACCTCCATTGGATATTGAGCAAATGTAGCAATCTTATTACGCAAGCTTTGAGTCTTACCCGGCGAATAATACTCCTTCATGAAAGCTCTCATCAATGCTTCCCAATTTTGCACCGTCTCCACCGGTAGAGTGTAGAACCATTGCAAGGCTTTTCCAAGTAGTGAGAATGGAAAAAGTCTTGCCCTCAATTGATTTTGATCCGGCCCTTCCATTGTGAATGTCTGACAAAGTTGAATGAACACTTGAATGTGAAGGTTAGGATCCTCTTTACCCGTGAAAGGTGTATATTGTACCATGCGGATGGTTGAAGTCTTGATCTCGAACGGTCTTCCGATGTCGCCTAGGTTGAGGATGGGTAGATCAACGAGCTCCGGGATGCAAAGCTCCCCAATCTTCCTCTCTTGTGCCATTTGTGGAGGTTGAGGTTGATCTCCCTTCAGACTTGGAGGTGGTGATTCCTTCTTCGGACTTGGAGGTGGTGATTCCTTTGGAGATTCTGACGATCCTTCGGTCCCGGCTTTTGGATCTACAATCTCCAGCTTCCTGGCTCGTGCTTCACATTTCCTTTGCCTATAAAGTTTTTCGGGATCATCCACAAAATTTTTTGGTTTGTTGGAGAGGTAGCTGTCCATCTCCTGTCAGGGTTAGTGATAAACAAAAAATACAAAAGATCTAAAAAAGAGAAAACTATAAACAAAAGGTTAGTCAAAAACTAGATTAGATTGGTTTTTGAGGATGATCAAAGTTTAATAGATGCAAAAGAAAATCAAAAGAAAACTGAAAATACTTACAAACGAGATACTAGATTGGATCTTTATTACTTGTTCCCTGGCAATGGCGCCAGAAAAAGGGCTTGTTGACAGTTCAATAACGCGCTAAGGTTCACCGCAAGCTTACGGATCATGTAGTCCCTTTTTCCCTCGAGTATCACCTAAGGTATCAAATCCGTGGAACATGTGCAACGCAAGACTCAATCTAATAACCGAGAAACACTTGCATCTTAAAGAAGTTTCGAATGCATCTAATCTACTAAGATTACAAGAGGTAGCGAGAGAAAGCGTAGAGATAACCGATCTAGAGAGCCTAGATCGTGCTTATGTTGTAGCTCTGAGCAAGATAGATGAAGAAAACCAAACGAATCTCATTAAAAGTGTCTTTAAACCTTGACCTTCGGTCAAACCCCCTAAGTCGCCCTACCGTACTCGGTGTCAACATCCTGTCACGATGTTCCCCTTTCTTCGCGGTCGAATCTTAGAGCACACTCACAAGGAGTGCGTTGAACTACTTAGTAGATCGGGTATGCACCTCTAGCCACCGTGACTACAAGAACATCCCATGCAATCTATCTCGAGAATAGATTGAGGAAGAAAACACCCAAGCAAGAACAAGAATCATAAACGAAGGTACTCGATCGCTAGAAATCGTATCCATTAAGACTTCATCATAAGTGTTTACATGAATAAGATCTCAACTGGGATCCTACCTTGATCTTGATTCAAGCTTCCGGAACTCCGACGTGGTCTTCCTTGCAAGGTTCCCACGCCAGCTAGGGTAACCCTAGACAACTAGCATGACCCTCCTCTCCGAGATGGTGTCCCTCTAGCTTCTCTGCTCCTCAGCGGCGAATGACGAATGGCTTGATGCATGGCACTTCGCACGGGGACTATAAATAGCCCGAAGGGGTGCTAGGTCAAAGGGGGTGGCGAACCGACCCAGAAGAGGGCCAGGCCGGTCGGCCTGGGCCGACTGGCCCAGGCTCTCCTCGGCCCGGTTCGCCCCCGGTTTTCTTCCCGAAGTTTCTCGCGTCTTCCTGAGTTTTTGCTGAGCTGCATGTGGGTCCTAGGCGTCATTTTCCTCGCGATTTAGATAAGGGTGCTTGGCGCATGAACTCCCGCATCTTCCGTCTAGGTCCTCGATACTTCTCGGTTTTACACTTTAGTCCTTGGCTCATTTGGAGTCATGTTCATATTGTGTCTTGACTCGTGCCGGGCTCCATGATCTTCTTGTAAAACCCTTGATGAACTTTACCCGAAAGTCCTCATTTAAGTTCTTAATTCCTGTGTAAACAACAAACTCCAAAAACCATACGCGAGTGAAAACTTAACATATAATGGGGGTTAGGATCGTTAGTGTGAATATCAAATTAATACCAACATTGAAGGTAAACTCATGGCTAGGTTGACGGAAATCGACCACCAACAATTATTATCCTTGGGCCTGTATATCTGCACAACATGTTCCCTTTTGAGAGGTTGATGTCTTATTTTAAGAAGTATGTTCGCAATCGTGCCCGTCCCGAAGGAAGCATCGCAAAAGGATATGCTACAGAGGAGGTCATAGAGTTTTGTGTCGACTTTATGGATGACATGTGTCCGATTGGACTCCCTATATCACGCCATGAGGGGAGGCTCAGAGGAAAGGGCACAATAGGGAAAAAATCTTGGATGGACATGGACGCAATGTTATATGATCAAGCACATTACACTGTCCTGCATCAATCATCACATGTGGCTCCATACTTGGAAGAGCACAAGTCCGTTCTTCGTGCTGCAAATGAAGGGAAGTCTGAAGCCTGGATTACATGACACCAGATTGATAACTTCACGTCCTGGCTGTGGAAAAAAGTGAGGGGTGATAAAATTGTTGATGAGATACTGCTATGGTTGGCTAGGAGGCCATCTATCACAGTAGATACATTCCAAGGATACGAGATAAACGGCTACACATTCTACACGAGAGCCCAAGACAAGAAGAGCGTAAACCAAAACAGTGGTGTTCGTATGGATGCAGTAAACAAGGAAGGGAACATAGAAACATACTATGGTTTCATTAAAGAGATATGGGAATTGGACTACGGAGCTTTAAAAATTCGTCTTCTCAAGTGCTAGTGGGTCAAAAATACCGGAGGAGGTTTAACGACAGACAAATTTGGGATGACAATTGTGGATCTCAACAAGATTGGATACAAAGACGAACCATTCGTCCTAGCCAATGATGTGACTCAAGTTTTCTACGTGAAAGACATGTCGAGCAAATCACTGATAAAGAAGGGTGCAGAGAAGTCGATTGCTAACGAGCCGAAGTGTCACATAGTTCTACCAGGAAAAAGAAAAAGTATTGGAGTTGAGGACAAGACTGACATATCAAAAGATTATGACCAATTCGATGATCTTCCTCCATTTTCAGTTAAGGTTGACCCAAGCATCCTGTTAGTACAAGAGGACGCTCCATATTTATGCCACGATCACAAGCAGAGGACGTTCATGAAGAGGAAGGTTATTAACGTTCCGTTAGATAATAATGATGATGTATAATAAGTTTTATAAACTTATAGTCCTGTAACAAAGTACTGTAATATTTAGTAACAAGAACTTGTGTTTTATCGGTGAAAATATTAATTATTTTAGTTTTATATATATCATTTAGTATTAAATAAATAATTTAACGTGAAAATATAAACAAGCAATACTAAATCGAGGTAAACATGTTAATAACACGACATGTACAATTTATATATAATTTTGCATGGCAAAAATGTATTTTCGTTCGATTTAAAAATTCAACATGAATTTTGACCAAAATAACCTATTACTAAGTTTAATTAATAAATTTGGCAAGTTTGAGATCTAACTTCACATTCCATAGTATATACCTACATTAAGCACAATAGGATCTGTTTTTGCATTTCTCCGTGTCAAATATGATTTAAAATAAATTTAACAGTAGATAGGACCCGGTACTAATGTGTTTTTCGTTTTGGCGCTAGATGGAATGCACATTAGTACCGGGTCCTATCTGGCACCGGTACTAATGTGCGCATTGGTACCAGGTCCTCTCTAGGCTCGGTACTATTGTCACATTAGTACCGGTACCAGTTGAGGCCCGGTACTAATGTGGGAGGGGCGGTATATAAGCCCGCCCCCTCTCCTCCCTCTGCACCAGCACTTAGCCGATCGATTCGCGCCGCTGCCGCCGTGCCTGCCCGCCCTCCTCCGCGCCACCGTCCTCCTCCTCTGCACCGTCCACACACCCGGTCGCGCGCCCCTCTTCGCCCTCCTCCGACCGCCGTCGACCTCCGTGCCCGTGCGCACATCCCTGCAACGCCCCCTCCTCGCCTCCGGCCGCGCCCGGCGCCACCTCCTCGTCTCCGTCGTCACCGGCGTCCCCCCGCCCGTGCCCATCCACACCGGTGCGCCCGTACCCATCCCCGGTCGCGCTACCCATCCCCGCCGGTGCGCCCCGGGAGCCGTCGTCCCCGGCGGCACCGCGCCGCACCCGTCCCCGACCTCGAGCTCCGATCCACGCCGGTCGCCGTCCCCGGCCGCGCCCGGCCCGGCCTTCCTCGCCACCGCATCCCTGGCGGTGCCCTCCTCCACGCCGGCCACCCGCCCTCCTCTGCGCGCCTCGCCCTCCTCCACGGTGGCCGTCCGCCCTCCTCCGCGCGGCTCGGAGCCATCGTCCCCACCGTCGGTGCCGCACCGCCCGTCCTCAGCCTCCACGCCGGTCGCTCGGAGCTACAACAATTATTATTGATTTTAATAATTAGATGTACTTAATTAGTGAATTAGTGAATTTAAATATGTATTTAGAATTAGTGAATTAGGTGATTTTAATTAGTTAATTTTGAATTAGTGATTTAGTTAATTTTGAATTAGTGATTTTAATTAGTGAATTAGTGAATTTAATTAGTGATTTTAGATGAAATGTGTATTTATTGAGATAGAAATATGTATTTAGAGATATTTATTTTTTTCTCGCCTGACACTTAGGTAGTATCGCTCGACACGGTCGATTCCTGCCTAACACTTAGCTAGTATCGCTCGACACGCTCGATTCTCACCCGACTCGCTCGCTCGACCCCGCCCGACACGGTCGATTCCCGCCCGACACTTAACTAGTATCGCTCGACACGCTCGATTCTCGCCCGACTCGCTCGCTCGACCCCGCCCGACACGGTCGATTCCCGCCCGACACTTAGCTAGTCTCGCTCGACACGCTCGATTCTCGCCCGACTCGCTCGCTCGACCCGCCCCACACGGTCGATTCCTGCCCGACACTTAGCTATTCTCGCTCGACACGCTCGATTCATTTATATACTCATAAATTCATTTATGTACTCATAAATTCATTTATGTACTCATAAATTCATTTATGTACTCAGAAATTCATTTATGTACTCATAAATTCATGTACACTTGTTTTAGTTACGATGGTTCGATCAGAGAGGGAACAAGAAGATGAGAAAATGATCTTAAATATAATTGGTCAATCTGCGTCCAAGCAGCCTCAAAACGAAGAAGTACTCAACAGGGAGGTTGGCAGCTTCCTCAACATGGAAGGTGATGGGCAAGAACATGTAGAAGAGCAACCAATTGCCCACGAAAGCAACGATGTGCAACAACAAGAGGTATAATGATGGCCCTCAAGATTTGCATCCTAACTTTTCTTCAGGAGTTTTCATATATTAATCGTAGTTTTTCCATTCTCCAGGTTCCTTCATCTTCGAGCTCCAAGAAGCGTCAAGGGAAACGCGGGCTGAAGAAGCCCCTAGAGGGTCGCTTCATCATAACAGAAGTCGATGGTGCTGGGAAACCTGTGGCTCCGGAATATTTCGTGACCAAATTGGTGAACCACATTGGAGCTCTTCTTAGGGATCACATCCCAATAAGCATTCCGTATTGGAAAGCTGCTGATGCTCCTCCAGCTCCAGTACCTGAAGTAATGGAAGGTGATGATGAGAATGTTGAACAGGCACCGGTCGTGCAGGAAGATGTGGTTGTAGACACGGACAAGGACATGATTTAGAAACAAGTGTTAGCTCACTTTGCATTCCCGGACTTGAATGAAGACCAGCTGGCAACCGTGCGTTATTGGGTGATGCAAAAGGGTGCAATTGCCTTCCAGTCGTACAAGAAGCGTCTGACCAGAGACTACATTAAGAAGGGGACTACACCAGATTTCCAACAGAAGGGATTGAGGAAGTTAAGAGATCACTGGAATGCATTTGTGCAGCACAAGGAATCGACAGACGCCATCAAGATGATTGAAACCAACACCATCAATGCACGTAAGAAGAAAGAATTTCATATGCTCGGGCCCGAAGGTTACAAGAAGGCCATTCCCAAATGGGATCGGGAGGAACAAGAACTAGTAGCCAGAGGAATCATACCCGCAACTCTAGATTGGGCCGAGTGGGCAAAGCATTATTATTTTGCACATGGTGGCAAGCTCAATCCCGAAGACGGATCTTTGTTACCGGGCGATCAAATAAGAGAGACAGCTGCAAGGCTTGTTGAGTTAATACGGCAAGTGGCAGAAGGATCTTTCGTGGCTGATCGAGAGAATGACGAGCTTACTATGGCACTAGGTACAAGAGAACACCCAGGACGTTGCAGAGGCAAAGGTGTTATTCCATGGAAATATGCATTTCAGGAGCACATTGATTCCTACAAAAGTCGTCAAAGAACTAAGGAACAACATGCACGACAGATACGAGAGCTGCAACAGCGCGTCTTTATGAATGAGAAAAAAATGGAAGGCATCATCGACCAGCGTGTGGCGCTTGCTCTTAGCAAGCAATCAAGTCAGCAAGCACCTGTAGCTTCAGGGCCGCATCATGATGAAGTCAGCCCATCCAACAAGCGTAAAAGTAGTGTCGCATCCATAGAAGCATCTCCAACCGCCACGGAAGCAGCTGTCCCGTTAGAACAACGCCGCTACCCCGTGGACGACATCACTGCGAGGTCCGCATGTGACATTCTGTTTCAAGTCAGAAACAAGAGGATTGTGGTGGTGTACGGTGTGGCTGAGGTACCACAGCCAGGGGATATATTTTTGAACGTCGATTATTCCAGTCACGGGTGCACCAAAGTCTTTGTGGATCGAGTGGTTGATACCTGGGATGACCTCGACTTGGAGTTCCCGGGAGCTGATGAGGCATATACTCTAGGGGAGGCAGTGCACAGTCGGATTTTGTGGCCCATGGATCTCATAGAGATAACGGAAGAGAACACAGCAGCAGTCCAAGATCAGCTACCACCTTCACCAGCTAGAAGTGAACACAGCAATAGTCCAGAACATGATGCAACTGACAGGGGCAGTCCGGAACATGCTACTCCTCCTCCTCCTTCTCCGCTAAAGAAGCAGGGTTCCAAATGAGGACATCCTTCTCCTCCTCCAAAGAAGCAGGGTTCCAGACGAGGACATCCTCCTCCTCCTCCTCCAAAGAAGCAGAGGATACCCAAGGAGAAGCCACCTCCACCGAAATTATCTTACGAGAAGACGCAAGAGAAACTGGATCCGTCAATGCGGGAGGAGCTGGATAGACAAATATTCAAAAATAAGACGCCTGCACTTGAGAACCATTTGACATGTACAAATTTCATCGCTTCACAAACAAATGGAGCAAGAAAAAGGAAAAGCCGGAGCGACCTACGTTGTCTGACTATGATCGCATGGTGCTCATATTCCAGAAAGCCAATAAGGCGCAAAAAGTTGGGAAAACTGTTCCACAACTAGGGACCCAATCAAAGCAATCTGTCCCGGACCTAAAGGTGCTCTTAGATGCGGAGTGTGGATTGCTTGAATTTGGTTTGGACGCAAAATTGACACCTGCTCAAATTCTAGGCATTGCTGAAATTGAAAAGCACCCAAGGTCAGGTAGACGTGATTATGTGCCTGGGATGCCGCTTGTCTGGGAGCGATTGTTGCAGGACCTTCCAACTAGGATGTATGCTCTGCACAAATGGCACATGTAAACGGCAGGACGAGGGGTTGAATATATCAAAGTTAAAATTGAAGACCATCATTTTTTTTCCGAGGTCGCACCACTTTCCCTATGCCCATGAAGGAGTTCTGGTTCCTATTCAATATGGATGCAGTAGACGTCTCCTTCGTCACTTGCTGGGTTTTGTAAGTATTTGTTGTACCATAATCTTAGAATCACCGCTCTAGCCATTTTATACTATACCTGAACTTCTTTTTTTATCATGAAGCATGGAGATGCAAGCTTGCCGGAGGCTTGGAATGCACGACATCGGCTTCATGGATCCTCAAATGCTAAACGAGACGCTTGTCCGTGATTTCCAAGCGCCTACTGTGGAGGCCTTATTCACATTTCTGGACAGGCAACGCTTCAAGGACTGCATACTTATTCCATACAACTGCTAGTAAGCAACGTTTTTCTCAACTATTTATCTTTTTCAAAATACATTCAATATTTCAATTAACTGATTCTTCCCTAAAATGTATTGACAGCTTCCACTAGATTCTCATTATTATTATACCCGATTTAAGTCTTGCCCACGTCTTTGACTCTATTGGCGGATATAGTTAATGGTACGAACCTCTCGTACAATTGTAGAACGCTGCATGGGATATGATCCGTGTAAAGTGGGGGGGGCTTGAAAGAGAAACTTCAATTCTACCATGATTTCCCGGTACGTGTTTTCTTCGTTGATCTCATGTCACATTTTCAATACAAGTTAACAAATATATCTTAACTTTTATTTTCACATATGTGCAGTGCTTGAAACAGCCACCCAGTACCAATCTATGTGGATTCTATGTATGTGACTTCATCCATCACTTTGCAAGTGGTAGCTTCGGCTCCTTCAGTGATAAGGTGCGAACACAAAAATGCAGACAAACATATCCCTAGTTCTTATTGTTCATATACTTTTTTCTAACAATTAATAACTTCTTTTGTAGATTGCTAACATCAAGGAAGGATTACTCGAGACGCAAAGAATCTGGTTAATTCAAGAACAACTCTGCAGATTTATTCTAGACGAGGTGATTAATCCCGCAAGAGAGTTTCATGCCGGTGACTCAATGGTAACAGTGAGCAAAGAAGACACTGCTAGCATTGCTAATGAAGCTCAGCAAAGCACCAACAAGAATAAGGACAAAGACGTCGATAAAGAAGGATCTTCTTCTAAGGACAGGAACAAGGAGGGCGAGAAAGAATCAACTTCAGCTAAGGACAAGAAGAAGG
This sequence comes from Cenchrus fungigraminus, assembly GCA_036936925.1. NCBI lineage: Eukaryota > Viridiplantae > Streptophyta > Magnoliopsida > Poales > Poaceae > Cenchrus > Cenchrus fungigraminus. Next base: position 54,807,183 of record CM072769.1, on the reverse strand, counting down.
AGGGCGAGAAAGAAGCAACTTCTGCTAAGGACAAGAAGAAGGAGGGCGACAAAGAAGCAACTTCTTCTAAAGACAAGAAGAAAGACGTCGAGAAAGTAGGAGCTTCTTCTAGGGTCACTACCAGAGCACATCAACGACGAGGAGGGGCTTAAAACGATCAAGACGTTACACTTCTAACATTTGATTCCGTGTGTGTATATATATACATACATATATATATATATGTATATATAGGGAAAATCCATTCTACTCCCAAGTGTAGTTACTCCCACATTCCAAAAACCACCTTGAGTGTGTGTGCATACCCATTTATCACTTGGAGTATGTTCACATACCTAAAATAAGATTTATCAAAGTGATAACTATGAAAAAATTTCAGTGGAACTCATATTTTTTTGCACCTTGTGATGTATGTTATTTCCTATATTGAAACATGAGTATGTTCACTAACTTTATGTTTCCTTACACATAAAAAATAGTATGTTCACATACCACTTTTAAAAATCAAGTATGTGTACATACTTTTTTTAGAAACCTCAAGTATGCAAAGATACCTTCTAATTTGTGAGATCCAAATATGGGAGTAACTACACCAATTGATGTTTTGCAACATCAATTATTGGGGCGGGGAAGACCCTACCCAATAAATTTCAAAAGTCACAGGCAGACAGACAGTGCGAGACAAAGGACAGAGCAAAAGGAATAAACAGTACTTCTACTGTAGCCAGGACAATTATTGAAGCCTGCTGCACCGTCCAGCTGTCAAGGCAACAGTGAAGTAGAATAATTCAAGACCCTGAGTGCCAGGTGTGGAGGTCATCCAGAAGGCTCCTCCAGCTCTATAAAAGGAGAGGCCAGGCGCATTGCAGAAATCATCGATCAACAAAGGCATCGAAGAAAGAAGAGCCAGAACACCCACCGGCATTCGACACCACAAGACCACAATACCACTCTACCTTCCACCATCCAATATCCCATGAAGAGCTCCACTACCTCAGAGCCCCTCTGAGGAATCAATAAGTTAGAATTAGTACTACCACCCACTACCATTGTACTACTCCACCACCTTGTGTAATCATAGAATAAAGGAGGCCGCAGTGTCCCTCCGGTGCTTGTAAGGTAATCAAGGTTTGTGCTAAGTGCTTGGGGTTTCCCGAAAGGGAAAGCCGTGTGTAAGCTTGCCTTGCTGTAATGGATTGAGTTTTCTCTCATGAGTTTCCCTGTTGTGTTCAGCTTGTTCGTATGGGACGACGTCTCTATGCTAGGGACCCTAGAGGAGAAACTTCTGCGTGTGATGTTCTCGTGTTAGCCCTAGTAGCGGCGTGTGTGGAGAACCCTGTGTCCGCAGAGAAGTGTTCCCTTCGGGTGGAACTGCCTGGGGAGACGATAGAGCCTGAGTCCTGTGTGTTCGTAGTTGAGCGTAGCGAGGGAGACGATCGGGTCATCCTGTTCCTGAGTAGCGAGCCTGTGATGCGCGCGGTGAGTACCGAGTAGGACTGTCACAAGCATAGTCGCACGACCGGCGGATTTGTTGGTCTCGCCAGCCTGCAAAAGAACCTGAGAAATATACACATGCATAACTCGCATACTCTGCATACTCACGCACATATTCACTAAATAAGCATAATTACTCTTGCAAATAGTGTCCGTGAAAGCGACGCTCCGGCAACGTAAATTTTTGCATGCAACCTAATTAGCCACTCCACTCACACAACCTGCATCCGCATCCACCCATAAAAGTGAAGATAGTGCTTGCATAGTGTTTGCATAGTACTGAAATTTTGTGGGTGCCTGAGTCACTCTCGGTGAGTGCTCTTGCACTGTTCATAGTCCTAATTTGAATAGTAGCGTTTTATTTTGAATAGCGCCTTGAATTTGAATAGTGCTGTGAATAGTAACTCGAATTTTGAAATTTGAATATTTCGAATTTTCTAAGTACCCCCTGTAATCTGTGTTCTGCCCTTCTTAAGAATGAAACATTTGCAACCAAAGACATGAAAGTGACTCACCTTGGGTACTCACCCATGCATCAGCTCATAGCAGGTTTTCTTCTTAAAAGCTCGGAGGAGAATCCGGTTTGACACATAGCACGGTAGTGCTATTCTACACCCTGGGTGTAGAATGGATTCTACACCCTGGGTGTAGAATGGATTCTACACCCAATAGTAATTACTGACCAACCTGCGTAAGAATTACTGAACCAAATCGCGGGATTACTGAACCAGTGAACGTGGTTAAGTAATCCCATGATTTGGTCTAGTAATTTTTAATCAGTTTGGTCAGTAATTTTTACTCAATTTGATCAGTAATTATTACTAGGTGTAGAATAGCACATATATATATAATGTCATATTATATATGCATGAACGACTTTATAACGTTGCGTATTTGATTAGTATAAATGAACCAAACAAATACGTCTAAATACGTTCAAATACGAAACAAATTAAAAAGAAATGAAAAAAGGATAATTAAGAAAAACACATTAGTACCGGTTGGGAATACCAGCCGGTACTAATGTGGAGGCCGCCACATCGCCCGGGGGAGGCCACATTAGTACCGGGGGTGAGGAGAACCGGTACTAATGTGGCCTCTACATTAGTACCAGTTGGGCTGTACCGGTTCCAAAACCGGTACTAATAGGGTTTTGGAACCGGTACAGAAAATCCTTTCCCCAGTAGTGGTTGAATTGAAGTGGGTCCGATCGTGTTGGTGAAGCTGATGATCAATGTATAGTTACTATGTGATCTCAAAAAAAAAATGTATAGTTACTATGTACTCGCTCCGTCCTAAAATAAGTGTCATTCTCACTTCTCAAGAAGTCAAACAATTTTAACTTTGACCAATTATAGATAAGAAAGTATTAATATTTATAGTACATAATTAATATCATTAGATAGATTGTTAAATTTATTTTCATAATAAACTTGTTTGAAGATACAAATATTACTAATATTTTCTACAAATGTAGTCAAAGTTGAGAATATTTGACTAGCACGAATACCATAATGACACTTATTTTGGGACGGAGGGAGTAGTAGAGGAGAGCTCCATCATGAGCAGTGAGCCAAAATACCCGATGCTGATAAACTTGGTGACACAGTGGGTGAACGTAGCAGAAAGCCACAAACCGTATGCGTGGGCTTGTTTAACCCATAAAGTGACATGTTTTGATATATAGGCAACCGTAGCATGTTGTTGTTTTAGGTGGGAAAGAGAATTTCCCACGTCACTTCATTTTAGTTTTTTTAGTTATTAATTCTATTAGGTTTGAAAGTCATACTTACATAGGGTAGCGAAAATTTTAAAAGGATGGAGCCATAAAAATGAAGCAAATAATAAGCCATCCACTGGGTATCTATATAAACTATATAGATGCACCTTACTAAAAGTCACACTCTATTTCTCTTAACATGCAAGATATCTATATCATCATCAATCAAGGTCATGTATTTAAGCCTTTCACCGATTTTCTGTGACTATAATATATGACGACCAATCTTAAGAGATGTTCTCTCTCAACATGATGAGCATGTTTTCACGTATAATATCGTTTGACAAAATATTATCATACAATTATCTTAGTGTTTTTACTTTCAAATTTTATCTTAAGATTCTGTTTTAAAATTTTCACAGCAACCCACGGGTATCACGTAATGAACCTGTAATTTGCAACCCATAATTTTAGAATGTAAATTTGTTTGTTCGTTAATTAATTATACATTCAAAAAAATGTATATACATCCGACTATATGGGAGCGTTCGGCAGATCTTTGACAGATTTGTATAGCAGATTTGTTGTGTGCGAAGAGTAATATGTGCAGAAGAAAACAACAAATTTGTTGTAAGAGAAAAATATTGTAAAAGAAGTCATGAATAAAGTCTGCCCAACGCTCAACGAATTTGTTTTCAGAACTGCTAGCGACCGGACGTGTGTTCTGGGCGTTAGCATCGGACGCCTCCGCGATCGTCGGATTCGAAGCAAGTTAGGAGTCAGCCGTCGGATCGAAGTCCAGCACCCTATGTTGCGAGTCATGTTGCGTGCAACATCCAACATTAGGGGCCCTCCTCCTTCCTCCCCCGACACAATACCCAAGCGACCCATATTGCGACTCATGTTACGACCCGTGTTGCGTGCAACATCCAACATCAGGAGCCCTCGACACAACACCCAACATCACATGTCTGCAACATCGAAACTCAACATCCGCAACATCAAAAATTAATGTTTGCAACATAAAAAATATTTAGATCTAATTTCGAAAGCATTCACATGAAACACTCGCAATATGTCAAGAACACAGATGCAACATGTTCACAACGATTGCAACATGAACGACAAACAATTGCTACATGAAGGCGGCTAATTGCAACATGTAACCGTCAGATCAAAACACTGTAGCCGTCAGATCTAAGCACTGTAGCAAAAAATCTCATCGCAACATCAAGTCACCCGTCGCAACATCAAGTCATGTTGCGTGCAACACGAAGAAGAATTACGCAACGTTCAAAAACAACATTGGTGAGAGGCGTCCTCCTCCCCCCGACACAATACTCATGTTGCGAGTTATGTTGCGTGCAACATCGCGAGTCAAACACAATTTGATGGGGAGGGCGTCCGATTTTTTTGACCGTGTCAGACGTCCGACCCTTACCATTACTGATTTGTTTTTCAGTTTTCACCGTCCACGTAGTAGCCGCGTTTAGGGATGACAATGGGTCGGGTCGACTGCGAGCGGAGAAAAAACATACCCATTATGACACTCACTACATTTAGCTACACCCATTACCACACCCATAGGTGAATTTTCACACCCGCACCCACACCGGTTGGGCACCTGCTGGGTGTCGGGCACCCACTGGGTCCATCACAGCATACGACATATATAAATGTGATGACATTATGTCAAGCAATATAATAGAATAAAATCATTGAAGTCACAAATAGATAGTTCTAGCAAGCCAAACTTTCAATTTATAGTCACACCACATCACATAAACGTTCGTAGTTCCACTAAAAAAGTAAATAGTCACTACACTCAACACATCACATAAGCAAATATGGAATAAAGAATTAAATCTAGGCTTAATATTGAAAACACCAAGATTACAACATCAATCATTATAAATCTATCAAATATGTTAGTACCTATAAAAAATAGCAATATGAATTATTATTTCGGACCCCATAGGTCACCCCGAGTTAAAACTTGCACCCGCACTCACACTCACTTAATATGAGTCAGGTCGGATGTAGACTCATGAGTGAAATTTTACACCCACACCTGCAGTCATTAAGCACCTTCACTCATGAGTCCGACTGCCAATCCCTAGCCGCGTTTGATGCCCTCAAGAATCGAGATGCTTCCCATTTCCCATCACGGCACCACCTCCAGCGGGGACAAGAATATCTAACCTGGCCCCACACGCATAGACACGTCCCGATCCAAACCTACCACCTCCACCTAGGGTTGAAAGCGGGACGGGAAAATTCCCGCCCGACCGCCACCGTTTGGCCCTTTTTCCCGACCGTTTCTCATTTTGTCGGGCAAAATCCGAAACCGGTCGAAATCCGGGAACAAGATACGAAAACAGGGCCGAAATCGGGGGCGCAGTTTTCCCGACCGTATCCTCGGTTTCCCGTATTGGGCCGGAAAGTTCCTGACGGGAATTCCTGTATTTTAAGGCTGTGATTGTAGCCCATTGCATCCAATCTGCCCAATATCAAACCTCAGTCCGCAGGAGCCCACTGCTCATAGCACAGCTCCCTCTGGTTTCCTTTATAGTTCATGTGCATGCTAGTGGTGGTTCCGTTCGCGAGGTGGGACAAAGAAATTTGCTGGCTGGCTTGCTGCTACCGGCGGCTGTGCAGCACACGCGCGGGAGGAGGAGGGGCCTGCGGCCCAACAGTCACACGGGTGAAGTTGTTTTGGCCTTTTTTTATCCCTTTTCTTTTTCACTTTATGTTTGTTACTGATCTCAAATTTGATTTCCAAGTATTTCGTGACAAAAAATATTCCATGTAATTATTCTACGTGTATATGGCCAAGTGAAACATATGTATGAGTAGGTTCGTGCCAAGACGACTAACGTTATGTTCTATGACTTGTTCCATTGATCATCCCGATGTCAAATACCGGTTTCCGATCGTTATCGACATGTTCCCGATCGAATTGCTTCGTTTCCGATATCTCGATATACCGGATATCATTTTTCCGACCGGCATTCCCGATTCCCGTTTCCGATTTCGGGTAAAAATATGAGATAAAAAAATGGTTAGAGTCTTTTCCCGACCGTATCCGACCGTTTTCATCCCTACCTCCACCCCATCCTTCCTCGTCCACAACTCCTCCCTCGCCTGTCGCCTCCCTCCCTCACCCTAGGATTCGCCCGCCCCGCCCCGCCGCGCCGCGCCGTCGCCATGATGCCGCAGCCACAGCCGCAGCCCGGCGTCGCCCCTCCTCCCCCGCAGGCCGCCCCGGGAGCGCCGCCGCACTGGGGAGGCATCCCGCCGCCGATGCCCCCGCAGCACCAGTACGCGCCTCCGCCGCCGCCCCAGCAGCAGGCCCCGCCTCCGCCGCAGATGTGGGGCCAGGCGCCGCCCCCGCCTCCGCACCAGGCACCGTACGGCCAGGCGCCGCCCCAGGCCGCGTACGGCCAGGCGCTTCCCCCACCGCAGGCCGGCTACTACGGCGCGCCACCCGCGCCTGTGGCCGCCGCGCCGCCCGCGCCTGTGGCCGCCGCGCCGCCCGCCGGGCCCAACGAGGTCAGGACGCTCTGGATCGGGGACCTGCAGTACTGGATGGACGAGAACTACATCTACGGGTGCTTCGCGGCCACGGGGGAGGTACGCGCTTCTCGGTCCCTGCACCTCTCGCGGTCGGTCCGAAATCGGAATCTGCCGCGTGTTGCCCGTGGCTTGCTTCGATTCGTTTGATTTGGAATCCTTGATACTTGTTTCCGTACTCTATTGGGTGCATGTGTCAATAGTTATGCCTATCGTTGTAGGATTATTAATGTTTGATTTGATGCAATATGGGAGGGATTGTTGTTGGAATAGCTCTCACAACTCACGATCTCTGGAAGAAGGAAGACAGAAAAACACTAGCACACACAGAGGTTTGCCGCACTGCACACCAGCGCTTTTTCCTTCTTTTTTTTCACTTCACCACGCACCCCACAGCACCACACAAATGCTGATTACAAGTGTTTAAATAGACACGCACACACCACGGCCGGCCGCACGTCTCAGCCAGGCACTCCGTGCCTTCTCCACTAACTAAACTCTCCTACATGCAAGGCACCACTCATTGCATGCAGATCACCACCAACGGCAACATGCACGAGCTTATCTGATCCACTTCTCCGTAACGGCTCCACTCACCAATTGACTTGGCCACTCCTCCAAGCCAACGTGTAGAACTCCCTGCATGCAGTCACTTGCATGCCTATCACGGCCACTGTAATCTAAACTAACTCATGCATGCACCTACTGACTTGACACGATTAACTAACACAAACAAGTAAAACAAGATTAACTCTAACAATTGTGAATTCAGATTTCATGCAATATCATGATTAACTTGTGAATTTCTCAGATTTGAGTATGGTGTCATTTGTATTGATTGTGGATTAAGAATTTCTGCCCATGTACACGGCAGTATGGCACCAATCTACTGTAGCATTAAAAAAAAATCTGAATTCACAGAAATTGAAGTGAACTGTTTCCTTAGATGCATTGATGCTTGTTTCCATGGTTAGCTAAAACAAAATTGTACTGGTGCTGTGACCGTCATGTTTGCAATTTTGCATTGCATTTCATTTCATTTTAACTGGATGGTTGTTGATTCAAGAATGTTTGTGTTACCACCTTACAAAGTGATTGTCGGCTTATTGTTGTATTTTTCACACTGTTATTTAGCTTTTGTGCATAGGAGTATGCTGATCTTCTGTTTGCCTTGAACTTATAGGTACAATCTGTGAAGCTTATTCGTGACAAGCATACTGGACAGCTTCAGGGCTATGGTTTTGTTGAATTCTTGACCCGTGCCACCGCTGAAAAAGTTCTTCAGACTTACAATGGGACAATGATGCCCAATGTTGAGTTGCCATTCCGCTTGAATTGGGCCAGTGCTGGTGAAAAACGTGACGACTCCCCTGATTACACAATTTTTGTTGGTGACTTGGCTGCTGATGTTACGGATTATATATTACAAGAGACATTCAGGGTGCATTATCCTTCGGTCAAGGGTGCAAAGGTTGTCACGGACAAACTAACTATGCGTCCAAAGGGTTATGGCTTTGTGAAATTTGGTGATCCTAATGAGCAAGCTCGTGCAATGACTGAAATGAATGGGATGCTCTGTTCTTCAAGACCCATGCGTATTGGGCCAGCTGCTAATAAGAAAGCTACAGGGGTTCAAGAAAAAGGTAAGGAATTATAACATTTTATTTTATATTGTAGCTGCATTTTATATTTGCATTGCACTTGCAAAATCACATTTGACCTATAGCTTGTTTCATGCATCGATTTTATTACTGTGCTGTGTTTGCGGTTACTTGCTACTTCAATTTCTGTGGTGGTTCCAAATGTATTGAAGCTTGGCTGCAGTCCTTGAACAAGTCAATAGCTCCGCAGCATTTCGTTCCTGAATTCGGATCATTTGATACATTAGGATTCTGATGAAATGCTCATGACACTCCTATTGTCTGGAAGCAGGATGCCACGAGGCTCTTCATATAGGAGCCTTGGAACTGACCTGAGCTGCAATGCATGTCTTGTGTAATGCTTGGCCTCTGTTAGGTCAGTGTTAATCGTTTATGTTCTAAATTTGATTTCGGCACCTTCCGTATCTACATTATGTCTTAGTTTTTTTCCCTTCCTACCACAGTCCAGTTCTCCAGTTATTTCTTTCTTTTACGAAATCTATTATCTGTTACTCAATTAAGGACCTTTGCCTTTTATTTCCTTCCTCCCACCATCCATTTAATTCCTTCTGTTCTTTTATTAATTTAAATACCGTACTACACAAATGTTCTAAGTTAGAATGCTTGTGTATAGTGCCTAAGCTTCAAAGCGGATGGGGGAGCTTGCATTTACTTTCGTATGGTTCACATTTTCTACATTTTCCTTTCCATAACATTTTTTTTGTCATATCCGTAAACATCTTTTAGGGGAAGATTCACATTGAACCCTTTGGTAGACTTCCATTTGATATTGCCTTGTCATTTCATTTCAGTTTACTTCTGTGACTTCTCAGTAATGCTGGAAAACATACTACACTGCTGATTCTTTTACAGTGTGTTTAGCTATTAGTATCAATTTCATTGTCATGTGTTCATAAAATGTACCATTTTCCATGCTGCATCCATCCAAGTTACTTTCGAGGGGAGGAGCTTTGATGTGAGGTTTCAATAGATTAAACCTTTTCACGATATGTGTAGTTCCTGGACTTCCTAAGTAGTCCCGTGTTCCTTCTAAATAAGCATGATGAGGCACCATCTCCTAGCTTCTCTTACAAGCACCTCAAGGGAGGTTCTAGACTAAAGTATGTACAGGTCCAGTGTGCATGCTGAGGCACCATCTCCTAGCTTCTCTTACAAGCACCTCAAGGGAGGTTCTAGACTAAAGTATGTACAAGTCCAGTGTGCACATATGAATAGGAAAACGGAAAGTTCTAGAAAACACTACAAGTGCTGACATTTTGTTCGCTAACCTTTACTGCCTTACATTCCTTTTATTGTTCTTGTTAGCTCGTTGAGAGTAGTGAAAAGATTGGTTGTGTAATCCTGAGATTTGGGGTCACATTCTCCATGTAAACGTCAGTTGCCTTAATGATTTCAACTGGAACAAATAATTATGATTTGCTTGTTTGAAACAATCACAATATGTGCCTGTGGATGTATTTTGAATCTTCCAATATATGATGAGTTTGGACAACAACAACAATAGCCTTTTGTCTCAAGCAAGTTGGGGTTGCTTGCTGTGTGGCTATGTAGTATCAACTTTTGTGAAATAAAACTGTATACCCTTAGACTTCTGATTTCAGGTACATTCGATACAAGCATAGTTGAATGAGTTTGTGCTGTAACAGCATTAATTGCTAGAATTGACCTTTTAGCTATAAAAAAGTCCCATAATCCAATGTATTTTCTGATATTATTCTTAGAATTTGAGATTGGAGAGTGACAACCAATAGTTGATAAATCTCCACCCCCCCCCCCCCCCCCAAATTGACTTCTTTTACAGTGTTATAATCTTTTGGTCATTATTCTTTTGTGCTAGTTACTGGAGTCTATATCCTGTGAGCTAGTTATTTGTGAAAAAACATGCTCTTTTCCTCATGCAGTATAGCATGGAATATTTGCATATGAATTTCTTAACTAAACAACATTTGACAACTATTCAAGCTCATACTGTACATGATAATCATCCACATCCACAATGTATTTTCTCAATGTTTAGTAAATCTTACGTTATCTGTTTTATTTGTGTTTTATTTACAGTACCAAGTGCCCAGGGAGTTCAGTCTGACAATGATCCTAACAATACCACTGTGCGTTCTTTGTGCTACTTCCTTGTGTGCAAATAATTTTTTAACTAGCTACTAAAAACCTATTGCTGTTGTTGAGCACAGATTTTTGTTGGTGGCCTTGACCCCAATGTCACTGATGATGTGTTGAAACAAGTTTTCGCCCCTTATGGGGAAGTGGTCCATGTTAAGATCCCTGTTGGCAAAAGATGTGGATTTGTTCAATATGCTAACAGGTTGACTAAATTTAGGCTCTATTTCTTCTGGTTTGTCAATATCCGCTTGATTGTGTATGATGATAATCAGTTCTGTTGCTGTGCATCCAGATCTTCTGCAGAGGAGGCGTTGGTACTTCTGCAAGGTACCTTGATTGGAGGGCAGAATGTGAGGCTCTCTTGGGGTCGCAGCCCTTCAAACAAACAAGTTCAGGTTGGCTATCGCATGCTAACTCACCTTATCCATCCCTAGTAATTAAAGCTAATGCTATTGTGTTTCCAGCCTCAACAGGATTCCAACCAGTGGGCTGGGGCTAATGCAGGATACTATGGCTATGGGCAAGGATACGAGGCCTATGGGTATCCTCAATCTCAGGATCCTAATGCGTATGGTTATGGAGCTGGAGCATATGCTGGCTATCCAAATTACCAACAGCAACCAGTGGCGCAGCAGCCACAGCAGCAACAGGTGAGATTTTTGTCACTTCTTGATCTCATCTGACAAATATGAATGGTATCCCATTTCCTTATATTCTCTTCACCACTTTAGACACCAGTTTTTTAGCCTTAAGAAATTCAGTATCTCATGCAACCCTTCAGATTTGAATAGATTTGATGGTACTTTAACATTTGGCTTGTTTGTATCAACCATCATGCAAGGAATGGTATATTTTGTCATGAAGAGACATTAGAGTTACATTCTCAGGTCTATTTAGACGTATGCTTCTTTTTGCTAATTGAGCGGTCACCAAGGTTTTTGAGGTGCCGTGGCGTCGCGTGGCGCCTGACCTGCTTCACAACGCCTAGGCGGTTGTGGCGGACGCCTAGGCGACGCCATACACACATTTTAGGCGCCATAAGATAGACAAGGAAAGAAACAGAGGAGGGGGGAAGCAGAGGAGGGGGGCTGCAGAGGAGGCGGGAAGCAGAGGAGGGGGAAGCAGAGGAGGCGGGAGGCATACCAGGCGGAAGGGTGCGACCTTGACCGGCGACGGCACTCGCGCGGGGCGAGATCGACCGGCGGCTGGGAGCAGAGAGCTCCTGACCAACCCTAACATTCAACTGGGCCTTAGTTAGACGAATAGGCCCATATAGCAGCCCAAGCCCAACCAACCGACCAACCCTAACATTCTTATCCACGCACTCGACATCCACCCGATGTCTCCACTCCGCCGCCTGTCCCCTGCTCTTCCTCCTCCGCCTGCGACTGTCCCCTGAGGATTGAGATCCTCTGAGGTAGCTTTGAGCTACCTCAGACAGAGGTAAAAGTAACGAGAGCCATCCGATGTTGGATGAACTGCCTCAGAGTACTGTATCACTAGACTCAGTTTCCTGTTCTCTGCTGTAAAACGCTCTACTTCAGAGGAACCCGATCCGCCGCCGCCTCCACCGGAGGCGCAGATTCGAGGCAGGGGTGGCCGGTCGGTGGGCAGCCAAGCCGCAAGCGGAGGTCGAGTTCGCCCGCCGCCTTCTCTCCTCCTATTCCTGTACCGCTCGACGTCCGAGGCGTGGCTGTAGGTGTCCGCCCGACGCCTATCTGCGCCTACACGACGCGTCACTCGATTAGGCGGACGCCATACCACCTCAGGTCGTGGCGCCCCCGGCCTCATCGCCTAGGCGACGCCTCAAAAACCATGGCGGTCACAATAGTTTGAAGTAACCAGTGTTGGATATTGCTGAAGAAAGCTTTGAGTAAACAGTTAAACACTAGATCAGTTGAGAACCTGGATTAATTAATTGAATTTTCACTTGCTTTATATTTTTTTGTTCTGAAATGCATCAAGATGTGCAACCCTTTAAATGTTTGATAGTGTGCTCTGTAGCTCCTCCTTAGGTGAATGGGTGATATTACCATGTACATGTTGACTTCTTTGTTTCTGAGTAATCCTTTATTTCTGAGACCTAAATAATTTGGTGCATTGACCTTGTTCTGAGACTAGCTTCTTGATGCATCTTTGACCTATCTTCATAGTTTTGAGTCATGTTGCGTGTTTTACAAAAATCTGACAAATCGTTGTTATCGTGTGCAGTGAGATCCATGGGCGCTGCCTTACTGTTTGGGGTGCTGTGATTGGTGTGAGGGAATGTGCTGAGTTGTAAGATTTAGAGCGTTTGATGCATGCCTTCGATGAGGTTATACGAACATGATTTGTAGCACCAGTATGGTGCACTGCGGTTCTATACCATGATCGAGTAACTTGTAGCTAAAATAATTTGTTTGTATGTTTTACTATCGTTAATTTGCCTTTGCTAGCACTTATGTTACTGTTGTCATCTCTTGACGTTGCTAGCACGGATGCTTCTGGTGTTTATGTTTGTTGCCAACTGTTCTTTGTCATGTTGCGTTATTAGCTAACAGATTCCATTTTTCTTGGCTAGGGAAACAATCTGAGAATATTTTTTTATTGGGAATTTACATTCGTTGGCCAATCCCTTGTTGCTATCGCCTCTGGATTGCTCTCCTTTTTCTGCTGGAATGCTACAGTGCGTGGACGGACAAAATCACAAAAATCACGACGAACAGTCGGAAGTCCCTGGGCCCCTTACAAATAAATTCGTTAATTTCACCAGGTATACCAAACAGTAGTAAGCCCATTAAAACAAGGATATTAAACACACTGTAGACTAATTTATTAAATTGATATCTTGTGTAAAAAATAGAACTTGCACTAAAACAGAACTGTATGATTTATCTATAGAGGTTTTATACCATCTATTCTATAAAGACTAAGGTTTTTGAAAACTTTTCTCACCCAAATCAGGGCTGCCGTACCCTTCACGTCGGACCCACACATCATATATTTGGAGTAGAAAGGGTGGAAGACCCATAGAATCGCAATTTGGATAGCGTTTCTGCCAAAAAGTTAATTCTTTTCTCACCCACGATGGTCCTTACCCACCTGCGTACCCACCCCTTCCGCACACGGTGCTGGCCGTGTCCCGATCTCATACGTGTACCTCCATCGATATTCTCGGATCGCGAATCTCCTGTCGCCCTTTCCACCCGTTGTGGCCACGCCGCCCCTGCTCAGTTTGTCGTTGCTAAACGGGACACGCCGCTTGCACCATCCGCGTCGGGCGCAAGGGCGCTTGCCATATTAGCAAGCATGCTTGAAGTCATCACAGATCTTGAGGTAAGTGGCAAGAGGCTGTCGCCGCGCAGGCGGGCGCCGACATACTTGAAGTCAGAGACCCTGAGGTCACCGCGCGTGTTGAGGAGAAGGTCCTCGGGCTTGAGGTCGCGGTGGTAGACGCCATGGCTGTGGCAGAACTTGACGGTCGTGATCAGCTGCTGGAAGTACAGGTGTGCCACGAGAACGGGAAGCTGCACGATCTGTGCGAGGCGCGCGAAGAGCTCGTCGCCGACGGTGTACTCCATGAGGAACTAGATCCTGGACCGCGTGGCCATCACCTCGTGGAGGCGGACGACATTGGGGTGGTGCACGGTCTGCATCACGTCCATCTGTGTCTTCACCTTCTTCGACATGCTGGACTCGTGCACAATGGCCACCGCAATCGTAGCTCAAGCCCGAGGACCATCTGGGCCTGCACTTGGAGAAATTTAGGGTACACATGACACTCGAGCATTTGACCTGGTTTAACGCTTGCATCACTGATGGTCCATTGGCGTGTTGCCCTGCGCTGCTCTGCTTGCATCATCCCTAGCCCAAGTTGAGTACCTAGGTCTACTACACTAAATTAAACATGCTTAATGCTTTAGTGAAATGTGTATTCTACTGCACTAAACATACTTAATGCTTTAGTGAAACTTACATTCTGACTAAGTACTCAACATTTTTTTAAATGTATTACTTCATCTTGGTGAACTAATCTTTTTTTTCTTTTGATAATTTGATAGTTAGGATAGTTTGGGCTCTTATATATACTTGTAACCTCTGTTACTTAAATTAATCGTTAGTTTGATAGTTAGGATAGTTTTGCAATAACTATCAACAAGGTGCAGTCAAAGGTTATTTCACGAAATACTACATGAGTTTTGGCCAAAGCTAACATGGACGCTAATCCTACTGGGAAGAGAACTAAGAACATTGTATATATACAAGGACGTATTGGAAGTATAGTCAAGAAATTTAGTGGTATGATGTATTTATAATTACTTTCCAATGTTCATGTACTATATGCGTAGAGCCATCTAAACTAAGAGAAGTTAACAAGCTCCAGTGAAAATCAACTTGATAGGCATGTCAAATGGAGCGCCTCTACACACTACTATAACCCGTTTAGGGAATTTCAGTTGCACTAGGTGATTGTGTGCTACCCAACCTTATCAGATTGGAATGACCGCTTCCTTCTCCTATGTTCTGTAACCATTTTTTATTCGAGGGTATGACCTCCATTCTATGTCCAGATTGCTAATTTATTGATAGAAGTTGTACCACATCATGTGCAATTTAGTGTGTAAAGTATATGTGAAGTGATGTTGGATTCATATAATACATGTGAAGTGCTATTTGTGAGAAAGTGTAAGTGAGAAAATGTCGAGATCCAATGTGTGTCGATTGCTATGTGTGTTTATCTGGATTGTCATATTTATCATTTTGCATTCTTATGCTATTTTTTAAAACTTCAGAACGAAAATAGTTATAATAAAAAATTTACACGTGCGTACCGCACGTGCATTTTACTAGTTTCCTAAATGAGGAAGAAATTCATTTATATTGATATTTTTTTTGAACACACCAAAATTCCCTTTTTTCATCTTGATAAATTGAAAATCAAGATTACTTTTTACTTTCCATGGAGTAATTCAATTTTTTTTGAAACAGGTAGCTTTTCATTGGCTTAACAAGTCGTTACACAAGGGAGACCAGAGAAACTCTGGTGCCACATGGAACCAGACCGATTCAGAAGTTTGATTAGCAGACCTAGCAAGAACATGAGCTACCTCATTACACCATCTACTTACATGAATAAAAGAGAAGATTACATTAGAAGCACGAGCTATTTCCTTGATGTCCTGGGAGATTATTCCAGTATGGGATCGATCTGTGGCTTCCATCCGGAGCTTGTGAATCAAGGAAAGGCAATCAGTCGCAATAATGGCCCGACTGTATGAGAGCTTTGAAACGAAGAGAATTGCCTGCCTGAAAGCAAAAGCCTCTGCTAGCTCAGGGTTTGTGATGTTGTCGATGCCCTTCCTGCAAGCAGCCAAGAAATCCCCTTTGTGATTCCTCAACACAAAACCCAATCCCATTCTATTGTTTTTTCGGAAAACTGCTGCATCTACATTAACCATAACCCATCCTTCTGGCGGTGGATCCCAACGTTTAGGCTTAATGGAATCACACCTATCAAATGTGATAGGATCATACATACGCAGCAGCACCAAATCTACATATGCAAGTATTTTTTCAACTAAACAGTGAGGATGCATTTCACTTTCTCCATTTCGAATGGTGTTTCTAGCTTCCCAAATATGCCAAAAGGATATCACAAGGATAGTGGCTTCCCTCTCTGTACAAGCAGCCAAAGTTTGGAAAAGCCATTGCCGAGGGGACATATAGGTCTTTAGAAATCTCCTGAAGCCACATCTTTTCTTCAATTCATTCCAAATTTTAGCTACATATTGACAGGTAAGGAAAGTATGTTCCACAGTTTCATCTCTTCCACAATGGCAACAGAGATCAAAGGCTGGGATGTTTCTCTTCCTAAGTTGTTGCCCAGTTGGTAAGCAATTATGCGCAAAACGCCATAGAACAATTTTCATTTTTGGTGGAGCCTTAATATTCCAAAGGCGTTTCCATTCTTTTGCTGTGCATACCTGGTCTGATGTTTCCCCCTTGCCCTTGGCACTTGCCTTTAGATGTACCGCTTCAGATTTAGCCATGATATATGCTGATTTCACAGTATATATGCCTGTCTTTGTGAGTGACCAGGAAACACAATCTGGATCCGGGTTAAAACTCAGAGCAATATTTAGAATACTCTCAGCATCAGCAGGCCTAAAACATATCCGCACCAGTTCCTCGTTCCACTGTCTATACGATCCATCAATTAGAGCGCTCATCTTAAGGTCATCAGTCATTTGAACAGTAGGTTGAATTGGATAACAAGATGCATCAGGAACCCATCTATCCTTGATAATTCTGATTTCTTCTCCATTACCCACTCGCCAAATGATGCCTCGTTCCAAGAGGCTTTTCCCGTACATCAAGCTTCGCCATGTATAAGAGCTCGACCTTGTGGGTTCAGAATCTATGAAGGGGCAATTTGGATAATACCTCCCTTTTAGGACCTTTGCACATAGAGAATCAGGCACTGTCATTAACCGCCAACATTGACGACCGAGCATTGCTTGATTAAAAATCTTCATGTCTCTGAAGCCCATTCCTCCCATGAACTTTGGAGTTGTCAGACAATCCCAAGAACGCCAATGCATTTTCTTTTTGCCTCCTTCAAAACCCCACCAGTGGTTTGATATTGTTGCCCTCATATTTTCACAAATACCATCAGGAAGCCGAAAACAACTCATGATATAAATTGGTATGGCCTGAGCTACAGATTTCAGTATAATTTCCTTCCCTGCCCTGGACAACGGTCTATCACTCCATCCTTGGATGCGTTTCCACATATTCTCTGAAATAAAATTGAAAACACTCATTTTGGATTGACCCACATAGGTTGGCATGCCAAGGTAATTAGATTGAAGTGCCTCATTATGCACATTCAGAGAGTCCATTACCTTCTGTTTAATATCAGCAGGACAGTGGTGGCCAAAGTACAGGGATGATTTCTGTAGATTAATCCTTTGGCCTGACCCCATGTTGTATGTCTGCAAAACATTTTTTAAAGTGTTAATACATCTTTCATTTGCACGTTTGAAGAATATACTATCATCCGCAAATAAAAGATGTGAAATAGCCGGTCCCGTGACACCACTCTCACCCCTTTTAGACGGCCTGCTTGTTCCTCTTTCTTCAATAAACATGAAAGGCCTTCAGCACAGAGCAAAAACAGGTAAGGACTAATAGGATCCCCCTGCCTCAATCCTCTTGTTGGTGTAAAAGGTTCAGATAGTTCTCCATTCACTTTCACCGAGTATCGAACTGAGGAAACGCAACGCAAAACACTATTAATCCAACTCTGTGCAAAGCCCATCTTCTGAAGAACACCCTTCAGATAGGACCACTCTACCCGATCATAAGCTTTCATCATGTCAATCTTTAGGGCAAAAAAGGGATTTTTTGCGCGCTACCGTCTAATTGAGTGCAAACATTCATAGGCTATTTGCACATTATCTGTGATCAACCTTCCAGGGACAAAAGCACTTTGCTCTTCTGCAATTATATTTGGCAGTATTCCCTTTAGCCTGTTAGCTAAAACTTTTGAGGCAATTTTGTACAACACATTACAAAGGCTTATTGGTCGGAAATTTGTTAGATGTTCCGGCTTTGACATCTTCGGGATGAGGACTATTGTTGTATCACACAAACCCACCGGTATGTCATCTCCCTCTAGAAAATTCCTCACTGCTTGGCATATGTCATCCTGTATCAAAGCCCAATGTTTCTGATAAAATAGGGCTGGAAATCCATCCGGGCCAGGAGCTTTTGTTGGTCCCATTTGAAAAAGTGCCTCCTTAATCTCCTCATTAGAATAAGGTTTGCATAAAGCTTCATTTGTGACTTGATCAATACGTGTAGGGATTGCTTCCAACACTTGGTTCACATTATCATGTGGATCAGTTGTGAACAGGTCCATATAAAATGAACGAACCATGTCCTTGATCTGTGCTTGGTCCATACACTTACTACCATCATGCCGCAGTAGATATTTTATTTTATTGGTCTTCCTTCGAGATGTGGCCCTTGCCTGAAAAAAAGATGTGTTTCGATCCCCCGCTTGGAGCCAATCCACTCTAGAACGCTGACGAGCCATTATTTCTTCACGCTCGAACAACTCACAGAGCCTCCGTTCGATATCCCTTTCTTCTTGTGAATATATCCTTGTGGTACTTTCAGCTCTCAACCTCGCCAAACGTTTTTCGAGTTTCATGATCTGCTTATGGGGAGACCCAAAGGACTGTCTGTTCCATTCGGACAAGGATATTGCTAATTTGGACAGGTTAGCCCAGGTTGTTTGTAAGTTTCTCGACCCACCAGAGCCATGCACCCAATTTTTCTCGACTAAATCCATGTAATCTGGGGCCCGACACCATGCTGCTTCATATCTGAAATTTTGGACTTCTATTTCCCTGCGCCTTCTCTCAAAATGTTTTGAAATAGATAAATGCACAGCAAAGTGGTCAGAGGAAGTTGTGATAATATTTTCGACTTGGGTGTCATCGAAAAGTTGTGTGAATTGGCCATTAGCAACAGCTCTGTCCAGCTGGACACGAATATTAGACACCCCTTGTTGTCTATTATTCCAGGTATATTTTGGCCCACAAAACCCCAAATCGACAAGCTGGCAATCCTCCAAGCATTCACGGAACAGCCTCATCTGATTCTCACCTCTATCAGTCGGTCCCAAGTGTTCATCATTACTTAAAACTTCATTGAAATCCCCAATACATACCCATGGTCCATTCCATTGGGCCTTGAGGAAGCGCATTCGGTCCCAAAAAACATGTCGCTGATCTGTTTTTGGTTCCCCGTACACAAAGGTTGCCCGCCAAACCACACCAGACTCCTTCTTGATATGCATATCAATAAAGTTTTGGCATAAAGATTGCAAACTCACACAAAATTCAGTGGACCAGAAAAGAGCAAGGCCCCCACTCCTCCCTTGACAATTAACAACTAAACAACCATTGTAACCCAACAACCACATGAAGGGTTTAACCCTTTGTTCCCTCATTTTTGTTTCTGATAAGAATAGGAAGGAAGGACGGTATTGCTTCACTAACCAGCGAAGCTCACCCACTGCCGAGTCCCGTCCCAATCCTCGGCAGTTCCAACATAAGAGATTCATGGCTCCCGGCGGGGCTGTCGAGCAGCCACCGCCGATCCATCATGATATGAATTACAGGTCATCCTCATCTTCTTTGTCGTCTCATCATCCCCTCCATTCAGCTCGATCTCTGCATCTAGGCTCTTCTTTAATGCAAAGGCATGCCCAGGTGGACTGGCAACAATTAACGCCATAGCATCATGACTAGAATCCTCCATCATATCTTGATCACCTTGACCAGGGCAAGGTATGGGAGACCTCAATTGTTTTCGTTTAATACCCTAACCACCTGAAAGGTTTGGAAACTGTTCCTTCCCCACCTCCTTTTCATTCTCCACTACAACCATCTTAAATTTCTGGTTTTGCTTCTTCAAAGGTGAAAGGGTCTCATCTTTATGGTCACTTTTATCTTGATTCCCCTCTGACGTTGAGCCACCTGAATTCCATGTGCTATCAGTACCTTGCTTCGCTTGACGGCTTCCATTAGAATCATCCTGTCTCCTGGAAATAAAACTCCTCCCAACAGAACTGGATTGTATCTCCTCTAACCCCTTGTTTTGTTTATCGTCATCTGAAGCACGCAGATCATTCCCATATGGAAGCATTCCCTTTTCATCACGTTCAGCAGGGGTTGGCACACAACAGAGGAGTGCCCAATGACCCCACAAGAATAGCAGTAATTTGGAAGCTTCTCGTATTTCACATCATATCTTTCGGACATTTGTCTCTTTTCAGAGAAAATAGTGATACACCTGAGCAATGGTTTTGAAATATCGACTTGTACCTTAGCTCTCAGATAAGGTCCCCATGCCCTACCTCGTTCATCAGTCTCCACTCTCATAACAGTGCCCACTTTCTTGGCCAACTCCCAACCCCATCTGTTATTCATGAGTCCAAAGGGAAGATCACATATCCTAATCCATATCGCCATTCTATCGAAGACCACTTCTGATGGCCTTAAATTGGGATCATACTGCTGAACTAGCACTGCCTTCTTGCCCACATTCCAAGGGGAACCATCCAAAACTCGATCAAAATCCTGTTTGGAACCGAACTCCACAATGAAAGTGTTGTGCCCCACTGATTTGGCTTCTAAACCCTTCGGATTACCCCACGCCGGCCGCAATGCCGACATGATGGTTTGGATATGAAGGACATTGGACGATAGGACCTTACCAATGATGGCCCGCTCCGAAATTGCCAGGCCTTCCAAGGTTGTGTCGTCCACAACAAGAGCATCACTCTCCTCTGCAGTGAGCTTGAGCCGCCCCATTAGTTCAGCCACATTGGAGCTCGACCCGGCAGCAACTTCTCCTTCCATTGTCGCAGCCTCGCAGGAACCAGTAGAACCCAGCCTTGCTCACCTCCCGGAAGGAAACAAAGAAACCCCTTCCCTTTCACCAATGAAGGTCGGCCCTCCCTTCCCGTTCCCCTCCGCAGTCGCAAGCCAAGGACGGGCAGCGAAGCAAAGTTCGCCCCTTGGTCATCCCGAGCCGCGACGATGGGGAAAAGAAAGCTGGGGCTCGCGGGATCTACTGCAGGGGTTAAATTGATGGTGGGGAGTGCAATCTGCCAGCCCAACAGATGCACAAAGGGATCCGCCCGTACCCAAAATCAAAATCTAGACGAGATTAGATTTGGGGGAGGAAGAGATCGCCTCTCTCTACTGTTCAGCCATCTTGGCCCAAATTTCCATAGGCCCAAATTAACATGGGCTGCGGGCTGCTATTCTATTGCTGTTGTGCCTTGATTGGTGCCAGCAGTATGGATGAATAGCTTTTCCAATTCTTTCAAGATGTGAAACTTTCTCTTTTTGATAGTCCTATTTAAACTTCCCTCCAAAATGATGTGATTGATTGAATGAGGTATCGTGGGTGTTGGATATGGTGTGGAGTCAGATCGGTCCGGATGTGGGTTTGGATAGTTCAACTATACGTATTTCTTTATAGAATTTCGAGGTAGTCAACAATTCACAAAATAAAATAAAAAAGCTTTAACATAACACAAAATTAGCAGCAGAAGCAAATTTAAAAGAAAGTACACATATTATCGGTGGGAGTTTCATGGATAGTTTAATGAACATTAATTTTCATGTCACATCATCAATTTTGGTGACTTGGCAAGGTATTTGTAGAGAGAGAGAGTTTCATCATTATAGGTAAGAGGAGTTTCATCCCCATGACATTCAACAGGAAAAATTACCTAGTTCCCAATCTTGATAACTATGCAATAAAACTGTGCATTGAGAATGATGTAAAAAACCTTAGAAACATGACACATACGGTTTGTGCCAAAGGGAAAAAAACGCCATAGCAAAGTAAACCCTTCAAACTTTGATGAGTATTAATGTAAAGGAAAACACACAACATTAATTGTTTGTTACATACTTGGTATAGAACTTCATACATCATTTATTTTAGTTTGTCACATATATATTAGCCACGTGTACATCTTGAATATTCAAGATATATAAATCCTCTCATACAACCAACTTATTACATATTTTAGTAGTGGTTGTTCTCCCAAAATTGAGCCTGGAGCCAATCAATAGTCCCCTTCTGCACCTGGAATGCCTTGGCCAAAACATCGTCTGAGATCGGAGGCTTTGATCCAAATACTGCATTAGCAATGGTAATAACACCAGGGTTCTGGCTACTTAGCGCAGCAATAGCAACTGCTGGCTTGTCGTGGATGGGGTTGAACTGGAAGTGGATGAGCCCTTCGGGGAATACAAACACATCACCCTTGTTGAGAACCTTGGCAAACAATGTGTTACCATTGTTTTGGTTGGAGGTGACAAACCCAACATAGAGGGTTCCCTCTAGTACTGTTAGGATCTCAGTGGCACGTGGGTGAGTGTGTGGTGGGTTCTCACCTAAGGGCGCATAGTCAATGCGAGCCAGAGAGATACCAAGAGTGTTGAGGCCAGGGAGTTGCATGACATTGATCAATGTGACATTAGATCCCACCTTGCTATGCATGGTGTTCCTAGGCTCGTCAAGTTTAGCTGCCTTGAAGAAGTCATCTGCAGTCACGGCCATGGGGTCTTTGCAAGCAAATCCATTCACCTTGACTGTATGAATTTTAGAAGCAAAATAGATACACAAATCAAATACAAGAAATTAGGCTGGACATATAAATATAATGCTTGTTTTTGAAGCTTTTTAAATATAATGCTTGTAATATGTATATATGCGTTCAGTTTCTAATGGATGATTTCCGTTCTGATCCGTGCTTTAGTATGAGAACATCAGAGGCTGATGACATAAGTTAACTGCATTTACGTACCTGGAGAGTGCATGTCGGCAACACAGAAATCCTGGAGCGGGCTAGGATCAGAAGCAATGGCCTGATAGGTCACCACTGCTAGAAAAGCTGCGATAAGGAAGTAAGAGGAGGCGGGCATTTTGTTTGAATTTAGCTTTCTCCTCTCCCTTCTGTGTGTATTATTGGTGTAGGTGCAGGTGCTTGTGTTTGATTTTCGTGATGGTTTAGCCTTGTAGGGAGATGGGTGTGCTTATATAGCCACATATCGCGGCAGGTGTGCTTGTGAGCAACTGAACAAGTCAAGTTGCCGACCAACACTAGAATTGGTCTCTGGGTGCTAGAGAACCTGCTGACGAAATTACACAGTTATCTTATATGAACTTTTCAAAGCTATATCATATTTTAACCATTTTAGTCTACTAACTATTCTGAGGTGGTCTCTTCACTCTAGCAAAACTTTAGTAATGTATACATGTTTTTCCCTTTATGCTGTGTTGCATATATACATTAAGGTGCGTATTTCTGAAATCAAAATATCAATTTTTGAAATGTTAGTGAATATACACGAATCAATTGTTCACGTAATTATTATTTTGCCAATTAATCCTAGGTGGCATCCGCCACCTATATATCTGCTGACAATACTTGCTAGTCACGCACCACTTGACTTATTTTAAACATTTCTTAGTTTCTTGATGTGTGCCTTTTCTAGTTGATGTGGATGAAATGGTCTCTGTATCAACTTTTCAAAGCTAGCTTTCTTTTACCAACAACCTCGCACTCCAGAATCTAATCTGACGTGGTCTCTGATGTGTGTGAGTTTGAGATAATGGGACACTCTACAAACTGAGCAAACCTTTAGGAAAGGATCTAGTTTCGGATCCCATTATCTCTCATATTCCGATTAAAACCTTCTTATTATTCTGATTAGCGGCATTCTTAGGTGGTGACATCCCTAGCGCGTCTTCATGCATGCATGCATCTGTATTTGGTCTCAATTTTATCTAAACATAATGTAGTTTTTTATGGTTTTCCTTTTATTTATGTTAGTTGTTATTTCCATGACCATTATAAACACTACTATCATGTTTATTATAGTCGAAACTAATAAATAGCATATTTAGAGTTGTTTGTTTGAGCTTCCTGGCAGCCTCCCAGCATGAAAAGTCAGAAGCTCAAACAAACATCAAACTACTCGTGCAACTTACAGAAAGTGGAAGTTCAGAAAAGCTAAATTTACATATATAGAAAGCTGGAAAGATCAGTTTTTATGAGCTTTTCGTAGCTTTCTGAGCTTAGAAAGCTAAACACATATCCTAAAAGCTAGGATTTGGCTTGCTAAACACATCTTCTAGAAGCAAAGAGCTAGCACCAACTTTGAAGAAAATCTCAAAAGTTGCAGCTCAAACAAACATATCCTTAACATGGATACAAAATACAAATTGGACTTACTAGCAGTAAAAACTATGCACCTAGAAAAGCAAAGAACGACCTATAATTTGGAACAGATGGAGTATCCACACCTTGTTATTAGTCATAGCAAAAGCTATTGAAAAATAAAGTTACTCCATCACTACGTTAATCCCCACCGTACCTTCCTCATGCTTCATAACTCTATTCTCAATGAAAGAGGGTGTAAGGTTTAAGGGTGTGTAAGGAATCGGATGCTCGTAGCCTAAGAGGGGGAGGGGGTGAATTAGGCAACTTAAAAACCTTAACCTATGGCTTGTCAATATTTGCATCAAACATAAACTAGAACATACTATCTAGATGTGCAACTAGGTTGTTCTAGTGTGAAACTCCCATCCCAAAACAAGTTTTGCAACCTATAGCCAATCATAGCAAGATACTACTCTAGGAAAGTAAAGGCACACAAGGATTGCAAGAATGTAATGCGGAAACGTAAAGGGGGATGAGAGGAAGCAAACTCTTGACACACAATTTATCCCGTGGTATCGGTAGGCACCAAGCCACCCCTAGTCCATGTTGTTGAAGCACTCTACACAAGAGTATTGCTTCCCGGTCACCAAGTCTCTCCCAAGAGCACCACTTGACTTGCCACAAAGGCTCGCCACTAAGGCACTCGTCAAGCTCCCTTGGTCACCTTGATGCCACCTCCACTAAGGAGCTTCTCCACCAAGGGAAGGGGGTCTCCACATCCCCCGCACAAAGTGTCCTCGCCGTTCCACACCAAGCCGGAGGGTCGAAGACATTTGCCGGAGAGCCACCTAGGCTCCAAGGCTTCCGGCACACCTCGTACAACTAGATCCACTCGAGAATCACCTCACAAGGTAGGCACACCTTGCACTCATTTAGCTCTAAGCTAAATCTAACACTAAGCACACACACAAAGCATGTGCAAGTCTATAGATGAGCAATTTAGCACTTGGATGGCTTGGATATGATCTTCTATGAGTCTTGAACTCCTCTGCACTTCCACACACTCCAGCAACTCCAAATGGGTGAGTGGAGGGGGTATAAATAGCCCAAGGCGTCCAAAGAGCCGTTGGCTAAAAGCTGCAGAAACTCGTACCGTCGGATGAACCGATGGTCACTTTTCCACAGGCGTCGGTTCATCCGGTGCCTTCCACGTCACTTAGCCGTTGCATTCCCACTGACACATATCCTCCGACGCTTGCACCGATGGTTCCGCACTTAACCGTCAGTTCATCCGGTGCTGATGGGTTCGCGGCCAAAACCACTCTATTAGCAAATACGCAGTCGTCGGATGAACCGCTGCTGGAACCCTTATGTCCATTGCTTCATCCGGTGCTGAAGAGCTTCGCTCCCAGACCTCTCTGTTAGCTGATTTGACGCCGTCGGATGAACCGCTGCTCTCCCATCGGTTCATCCGGTGCTACTGATCTCTTCTTCCGCGGTTTTGACCCTTGAAAAATACACTATCTTCTCATTTTGGCATATGGTATTTTTGCATTCTTGGGACCTAGAAGTGTCTGCAAAGTCATGCTAGACAATATGGTTAGTCCCATTGATCATGTTGTCATTAATCACCAAAATTAAGCTTTGAACAAATGACATATGAGACCATGTTCGCTACAGGGTGTCAAGAGGCTGTTGATCCCCAACAAGCTCTTCATGGTATCCCCATGTCAAGATTGTTGGCCACTTTGAAGAAGTCATCTCAGTCGCAGTCATCGGGTCTTTGGACATAGATGCATTCACCTCCACGTACTGCATGCAGCAACGTGATGAACTCGTGGGTAGCAGAATAAGTCAAGTAGATTGTAACATTGTAGAATTTTGAATGATTTCTCATGAGTAAATTTTCGCTAAAATTTAAAATTTTTTGTTTGAACTTGTGTGCTACCAAAATTGATCCCAATTTGCTAGCATGCATGGGATCTACATGGTCGGGAGTGACATGACACCTGCGCGGTAGTCGTCGTAGAGTAGTAGAGGTTGGGCCCTTCCTTCGGGTCAACAGTCTTCCCAATCATCATAGCTCGGGTCGTCGTCGCAGCTCGGGTCTTCAAACAAGGTTACAAGCCTACACGAGATGCGACGCGAAAATAAATAACGACAATCATCTAGGCAATAACTCCAAATAACATCAATTTAGAA
The DNA here is from genome assembly GCA_036936925.1 of Cenchrus fungigraminus. Classification (NCBI taxonomy): domain Eukaryota; kingdom Viridiplantae; phylum Streptophyta; class Magnoliopsida; order Poales; family Poaceae; genus Cenchrus; species Cenchrus fungigraminus. The sequence goes on along the minus strand of CM072769.1, from coordinate 54,780,674 downwards.
GAACCAAATAAATCCGAACTAGCTACAAGCAACACTAGTTTAATTTAAGGAAATCAAAGTAATTAGTTTTATATTAAAATAGTTTTAAGCTACTAGCTTTATATACTAGAAAACAAGTTAGAGAGAAGGGTTAGTTCAAGGTTGGGTTTGCCGATCAAGGCTAGAGGTTTGGTGATCGTGCCGGCAGAGCATTAGCGCGACAGATAAGTGGAACAAAGCGGAAGCTCAAAGGAAGAAGAGAAAGGAGTAAGGCGAAATGAGTTAGGCAAGGCATTATCAGAACAAGGTGTGCGGTGGCAACACAGAGAGAAGGAAAGATCGACTCGTGGTCGATAAAAGAATGGTGATGCGGTAAGGCGTGCTCGGGAGCACGGCGGAGCAAGTGCTAGCAAAGAGGCAATGGGAACACGACTTGGGGATGTATTCCTGTCCGCGTCACGTCAGTGGCCAGTTGCGGGGCTCCGGCGTCCCAGACCCACAATAGCACGGTGGTGGTAGCGGCCACGGATCCTACTCCAAGTTCACGGGCAAAAGAGGTTCGGTTCAAGGGCTAGAGCGGACAGAGATAGGGTAGCAGCGAGCGTCTCGGAATTATGAAACCAACGCAATTGGTTTCATAATTTTCGGAGCTCAGGATGATTAGTTATGAATTTTTAAAGGTTATAGGTTTTATAAATTAATTTCCAAAATCATTTATAAAACAGAAAAGGATTTTTAATTTGAAAATAGGGATGACGTCAGCATGACGTCATCGTGACGTCATCGTCACCGTTGATGGGCCGCTAATGGGCCAAAAGTGGCAGTGGGCCAGATTCGGCCCAATGGACTCAGCCTCTTTGGGCCAAAAGAGCAAAGTCCAGAAATGGTCCCCGAAGTAAATTCCGAGTCCAACATATAAAAAGAAAAGGGCCGAGATGGGTTAAAATAGGTCGGTCGGCCCACTTCTCCGCGGACGCGCACTGGAGAAGTCCGGTGGATGTCCTCGGGATTTTCTGGGGTGCACCGCATGTCCTTGCCGTCCATGCCCGCCTCGGCGTGTACCCGGCGGCGACGGAGTACGACATCCGGCGACGACGGTGGTCCAGGCTCTTACGCGAGCAGACGCTAGCGCTCACTAGGACCCGGCGACTTCGTCGGCACAGCCATAGCCCTGGGGGCGAGCTCTTTGGCCGGCGCGGCGTGGCGTGGCGGCGCTCTCGGCGCGACGCAGAGACGACGCGGCGACAGTGGCGCCTCAACCTCGCGCAGCGTCTGTCCCTGTGCTAGGGGGCACTAGACACTGACGCTTGCGCGCGCGCATGCACGTAGTTGCGGCCACAGCTTGGCTCTCACGCGTGTGCAGGCGCGTAACGCAACAGCGCACCAGACGCGACACGGCGTCGATCGGCGGCGACAACGGCGGCGCAAAGCAGAAAGGCAGCAAAGCGGTGCGCAACTAGGCTAGGAACTCGGCGAGGCGTGGTTTAGCACGAGGGTGTGCTTACCAGGGCACATGTGCGCGCCCAGGCCTTGCCTGGCCGCGACATGGCCGGCCGACGCGCGCGGGTGCCCGGCGAGCCGAGTCCGCGGCGCGGCGCAACAGCTGCGGCGGCGACGCTCCTTGCAGATAGATCATCGGCTCGAAGGCTGGGTTCTCAGGCAAGATAAGGACGGCCACGCGGTGCAGACGAAACATGACAAGACGGCGAGGACTGGCACGGCGCTGGGGTGTGACGCGGCGGCGGACTCGCGAAGACGCACGGCTCAAGGACTGGCGTGGCGTGGTGCAGGGGCACGCTCCCACGGGTGAAGAAGAAGAGGAAGTGTGGTCTGGCTCACCGAGGGTCGGCGATGTAGACGTAGCCGTGGAGTCCGCGGTGGTGAAGTTCACGGCAGCGACGGCGTGGTGAAGGCGGCGACGCGGCGAGCTCCTCCGCTTTGGTCTCCGCCCGCTCATGGACGGCCCTCCTCACAACTCGTCCGGCTCCGGGGGGTGCGGCTTCTGCTTCCGGGTGACGGCGCGACGGCGGCGCGCCTCTCTTCTCCCTCCTTCCCCCTTCTCTTCCCCTCCTTCCCCTTCTCACTTTCCCTGGTGGCGGAACAGAGGTTGGGGAGGAATTCCCCAAATGGCGAGGAAGCCAAATTGGTGAAGGCCGCTGGGGTTTTGAGGGTGCGTGGGGTCAAGGAGACAGGAAAACCGCGTGGGCCATGGCTGTCCCCTCTCTGGTGTGGTGGTGAAGGCGTGCCGCGGCACGACACTGCAAGACTTGGCGCGGGGGAAAACGCGAGGGCAAAGAAGTGATTCAGGGGTGTGAGAGCGTGTGGGGCCAGCCTCGACGTGCGGGCCACCCCTTGACGTGTGTGCCAACAGGGTGGGGCGATGCGGCCAGGCGCGTGCGTGCGCGGCGTGGTGCGGCGGCGCGGTGCGACCCAGTGAGGAAGATGCACAGGCTTCGGTGGGAAAGAAAGGGGAAAAGGGAGAGCCGGGCTGGATGGGCCGCCTCGGTTTGCTGGGCCGAGGAGGAGGGTGTCGATGGGGATTAGGCCGAGAGTTGGAGGGGGCTAGGTAAACTCCAGAAGGAGTTAGCTGGCCCAGTTAGATAGAAGGGATTTGTATTAGTTTTGGAAATAGATTTGAATTAAGTTTAAACCATATATTTGAATTTGAATACTTTCAAATTCAAACACACTCAAATAAAATCCAAATAAAATCCATAAACTCCAAATCACATTTATACCATAATTTGAAAATAATTTTTATATGATTTTATTTTATATAGAATTTGAGATGAGAGGCTAGCAAATTGGGATCAAATTTGGTAGCACACAAGTTCAAACAAAAAGTTTTAAATTTTTGCGAAAATTTACATATGGGAAAACATTCAAATTTCTGGGATGTTACATTCCTCCCCCCTCACAAGAATCTCGTCCCCGAGATTAAGCTCGTACCGGGGGTGGTGAGGGTCTCCTCTTCGGTAAGTCTTCAGGATGTTGATGTCCTCTTTCGTTAGCATCCTTAAGCACTTTGTTACGATTAGCCCACATCTCTTCAAGATCTTTACTTTTGTCCAAGTCCGCGAGAAGTTCAGTCGTAGGCCAGAGCTTCCTTTAACTTAATCTTTCTCTTCTAGCTGTGTCACTCAAGCTTGGTAAACTTAGAGCAAGTTGGAGCATGACAGTTTCATATTATTCCAATCCTCTCACTCGAGGTTACATTCTTCTTATCAACTAAGCTTATTCCATTATTATTCCGTATGAATTTGGCCATACTCTCATGGCGTCCTTCTGTACTTTTAATCCAATTAGGCACGAATCTCCCACTTCTTCCCATATGAGGGAATCGTATACTTTATGCCTAGCAGAGGTCTGTAATTCCGGCAATATCTCTGAGCCTAACCTGTAGTAGGTAGGTAGTTGGTTTGCATATGGCAAGCTCTTATCCAATTGGTTGCCATATACCGAAGCTTGTATTCTTAGCATACCCATAAGTGTATTATTATTTTCTTCCCAAATTTGACGGCTTATTCCAAAAGGGGTATGCTAAGCAGAAGTTGAGTCTCATAAATATCTTTTCTTCATCCATGTTTTCATGTATTCTCTAGGTGTCCCTAGTTTATCCAAGAAATTCTCTTGAAGCCAAACCCATCTGGGATATGTTGAAGATATAAAATATTATCTCTTGATCCATAATTAGATTTACCAGTTTTTCCAAAACAATAGTGCAGTCGCACCTCTTATGGCGTGCACTCTCAGTAACTAGCGGCTCTTGGTGATCATAACTTCCTTTTGCTTACTCAGCCATCTCGTGACTTAGGAGATATCTCAGCTTCTTGTATAAGCACTTCCAAATGGTGCACCCTAGTGTAATACTTGTATTCCATCATAGGGTCTCGTGCGATTAATCAAAATTCCTCCAATTCCTGGGTGATCTCTCAACCTCCAGAAATTCTCTGATTGTCCAGTAGTCTTTACAAAATCTTCGTATGCCACTCTTATAGTAATCCATTTGTTGGTTTAGCACGTCTCCAATGATTCTCGTCAGCATGCTAGCAACATCCGACATGTCCAAATAGCTCTTGGTCGTAAACACTATGAATGGTTACTTCCCATTCATAATAGTCCATGTTAAGAGGGGTCATCTGCAACACCCTCGACTATGTGAGTGACTATTCCCATCCGAAATCTCACTCTAGTCAATTTGGTTCCTATTTCTTGGGATGAAGCTTCACGTGGAGGTCACACCTACCTTACTCTGGTATGCTTATCATACTCTTCTGACTTATTTTCCAATAGGTAGGTTCCAGCTGTGAGGTCGAACAGATAACCTGTGTCCAGTAGTTGCCGAGGTCGTTCTTCTTCCCACTAGCTTAATATACGGTGTCCAGTAGAGCTTCTTTATTAATTGCTTATTCCAAAAGTGGGATCGACTGAACTTATCCGAAATGCATCGCTGATATATTAGGGTACTCAACTGCTCTTAACCAATATATGCTTCCATGGAGGTTCATACTCTGCTGAGCTTTCAATGTTTCAAATTCTCGGGTAATCAGTTTCTAGTTTGCGAACTCGATTCCGATGATCATCGGATAACTCATCTGAAGTCTTGGTTTGTTTGTCGATGTTCCAAGAAGTTCTTCTCTTCTTCTGAAGCAGGGTCTTCTTAATATGCTTGGCACGTCGATCTTCATTCTTCAAGCTCTTGGTCTTGCAGTATGGGAAGCTAAGGCTTCTAAAGGAGTCATCTAATCATCTAGCAAGCATGAGCACACAATACAATTTCACACCAACATGAAGAGGCATAACAACCAAAAAGACCATAAAGACCCAATCACTCAAGCAATGCACCAAACAAATGTGTTTCTCGAGGCTGACTCCTAAGACCTCTGAGATTACACCAGGTAAAACATTCTAGTATGTCGTGGGCACTTGAGGGATTTCTCTAAGGTTAGTGTTGCCTCACTTGATAGGATACATCCATCTGTTGTCCCGGTGCTGAACTTTCCGAAATAGGCTGGTGAAGTTCTTATCCATGCTGGCTTGATCGAGAACCTGTAAGTTGTGTTCCATATTCCTCTTCGAGTCACATAACTTATTCTATCCATTTGACTCGTGTAGTTCTGATGTTGTATCCTGTAGCAATTGCTTCCTTTACAATCCTCCGGGTTAGGTCCATTTACCAAAATCATCTTTATGACTGAAGGGGTTCCATATGTAGCCTGAAAGGCGCAGGGGGTCCTGTGGTAGGTGGCTAGAATCTTCTTCATTTTAGTCCAATGCTTCTGGTTCAATTCTTCCAATTCAGATAGTCTAGCTTAGTTGGACTACTCTTCTTCGTCCATGGTTCTCGTGGCATTATCCTTACAATGGGGGTGCTCTATGTTTATCGTTTCATCCATGCCCCTTGTTTCTCATCTGTTCATCTTAATCCATCGACAACTCTGGTCAGTTCGGGAGATTCAAGTCCAAGTATCCAAGTTTCACACTTCACGTTCAGGGAATTCCATATAGTGAATTAGCAACTCTTCATTCCACATATGTGATGCTTTCTTGTAGGGTAGTCTGAACTTAATAGTTCAACCCATTCTCTGCCTTTCGTAGCACAGCTTAATCTAGGATCTTAGTCCTTTGCGAATCGACTATTTATGTACTCCAAGTCGAGGGATCTTATCCAAATGCTGAGCTACGGGCATCTCAGGGTTCCGACTCCTGGATCCAAGCTTACGTGTGCCCAATCCATCTAGTAGATACCAGTTCCTTATGTTGGCACACTTAGATTTAGAATCTTAACTCATCATTATCTTCAAAGTGGTGTTATCCAAGCTTCGTCCTGAGCGGAGATAGGGGATGAAATGGTGCATATTGTTCCTTTTGCTTCTCTGGTATGCAGACTTCATGCGGCATCAAGGGGGGCAGTCCATTCCATCTTCGGTAGTCTGAATTCCAATGTAGGGCAACTGTGATGGTGTAAACTGGTACTGAGGGTTCAACGGGGGATAGTTCAGTTAAGTCCTATAGAGTCATCTTCATCTTTTTCCTGTACCCAATCTCCATCACTGCCTTTACAGTAGTTGCCTCAGTCTTGTAAGGGCATCCTTCCGTAGTATGTCTTGGTCTTGATCAAGCAACATTCGTTGTTCTCCAAAGGTCAGCAAACACGAAGAAACGTTGTTAGTAAGTTAGTTAGTTAGAAGTCAAGGATGTAATAGTAGAATTCAAGGGGTTTATATAGGATTCAAGGAGTATATACTCAATCAAGGATGTTTAGGCTGTCCTAAACTATCGACCATTGCTAGGGCTCGTCCTACGGTCAAGTACGACTCTGATACCACCTGAAACGAACCTGATTTCCGAAACTGGAATCCCGATCCTCTGCACCTCTGTGATAGTCCCAGGAAGTGGCTATCACGTGCAATCCCTGTCTCAAGTGGTACAAATCCATACAACACAGGAATAAAGGGGAAATTACATAATTTTATTAATACATCAGAGTACAACATTTCAGCATAAGCCGGGTACAAGTCCAACTGGACTAAACAAGAAAGGTAAATCATCTACGCAGCGGATCTATCGAAGCGAAGCGTCTCCAGCTCCACAGGCAAACTTGAGTGTAGGACCAGCTCTAGTCTTCCCATCCTTCATCGTCGATGTCGTAGTCAATCACCAGGTCTGAAAGCATTGCCATCTACCTGATAAGCGGGTAGGTCATGTCAGCTTCCCAACAAATAGCAAAAGCGGTGGGTGAATTCTAGTATGGATGGATAGGCCTATATATGGCTGTAGTAAGTTTATGCAAGCAGCGGTAGCAACATCAAGGTAAGCGGTATTGCAGAGAGGTCACCATCTCCGAGGAGATCCACACCTCCGAGGCCAACGCCTCCGGGGTCAACACCCCAACCGAGAAAAGAACACCAACACACTGGATCTCAACCGAGTCACAGCATCCCACTCTCATCTGCGATGTGAGGTCACCAACTCCTATCCTCACATCTCAACGGCACGAAGCCGGGCTCACACACTCGGGAGAGAGAAGCAGCACAAGAAAAGTCTAGCCAGAGTAATAGACCCGTGGGCTGTCCATACCAGTGGACACGGACTATAGCTATAGGTTTAACACTCTGCAGAGGTTGTACAACTGGACCCGCCGGATAGGGCAGAAACGGTGGCCGCCGTTCCACATCCCTACCTAACGACCGGAGACCTAGCAGTGGGTGGCACTCTCCTGCCTCTCCGAGCCTGACTCGTCCTGAACTGGGGCACGAAACTTGCCAGCAGGGCCTCGGAGCTGTGAAACCATCCCCGGAGGAGCCGGGGCGATGTCTACTCGGGGAGTATAACCCGTCCCCCTCACACGACCACACCGGTCCGCCTACAAGCTGAGTGCCAACCACCAACTAGTTCTCGGACTGAACCCCGCCCATAACAAGGCGAACGGTTTGTACGAAAATAGCCCAAAATCATGGTTAAACTATCGATCGGTCCTTAATTGCAAGAGCGAGCACTCACCAACTTTCACCGTCCGACACGCCGCTAGGGCGGGAGGCCAGGTCGCATCTCCCCTAGACAGGCGTTCACAAGTAACCAAAGTGGCTCTCTCCCGCGGTAACATGTCAAGGATACATACTCACCCAAAACACACGCTAGAATACCGAGATATCCCAATCTCAGTCCAAACCAGAGATCCATCCATATCACGAAACAGGTAAAATGTATGGATAGCAAATATCGAGGACTAGCTAGGGGTCTGTAACTAGTCCCAAAGGTAGGAAGTTCAAGGAACAGGGTATATCAAATCCAAGGCATGGCTAAAAGATTGTCTATGCATTTCAATCATCCAAAGCATCATAAGTAAAGCACTAGCAACTAAATAGCATGCATGGGATCTACATGGTCGGGAGTGACATGACACCTGCGCGGTAGTCATCGTAGAGTAGTAGAGGTTGGGCCCTTCCTTCGGGTCAACAGTCTTCCCAATCATCATAGCTCGGGTCGTCGTCGCAGCTCGGGTCTTCAAACAAGGTTACAAGCCTATACGAGATGCGACGCGGAAATAAATAACGACAATCATCTAGGCAATAACTCCAAATAACATCAATTTAAAAGAACCAAATAAATCCGAACTAGCTACAAGCAGCACTAGTTTAATTTAAGGAAATCAAAGTAATTAGTTTTATATTAAAATAGTTTAAAGCTACTAGTTTATATACTAGAAAATAAGTTAGAGAGAAGGGTTAGTTCAAGGTTGGGTTTGCCGATCAAGGCTAGAGGTTTGGTGATCGTGCCGGCAGAGCATTAGCGCGACAGATAGGTGGAACAAAGCGGAAGCTCAAAGGATGAAGAGAGAGGAGTAAGGCGAAATGAGTTAGGCAAGGCATTATCAGAACAAGGTGTGCGGTGGCAGCACAGAGAGAAGGAAAGGATCGACTCGTGGTCGATAAAAGAATGGTGATGCGGTAAGGCGTGCTCGGGAGCACGGCGGAGCAAGTGCTAGCAAAGAGGCAATGGGAACACGACTTGGGGATGTATTCCTGTCCGCGTCACGTTAGTGGCCAGTTGCGGGGCTCCGGCGTCCCAGACCCACAATAGCGCAGTGGCGGTAGCGGCCACGGATCCTACTCCAAGTTCGCGGGCAAAAGAGGTTTGGTTCAAGGGCTAGAGCGGACAAGGATAGGGTAGCAGCGAGCGTCTCGGAATTATGAAACTAACGCAATTGGTTTCATAATTTTTGGAGCTCAGGATGATTAGTTATGAATTTTTAAAGGTTATAGGTTTTATAAATTAATTTCCAAAATCATTTATAAAACAGAAAAGGATTTTTAATTTGAAAATAGGGATGACGTCAGCATGACGTCATCGTGATGTCATCGTCACCGTTGATGGGCTGCTAATGGGCCAAAAGTGGCAGTGGGCCAGATTCGGCCCAATGGACTCAGCCTCTTTGGGCCAAAAGAGCAAAGTCCAGAAATGGTCCCCGAAGTAAATTCCGAGTCCAACCGATAAAAAGAAAAGGGCCGAGATGGGTTAAAACAGGCCGGTCGGCCCACTTCTCCGCGGACGCGCACTGGAGAAGTCCTCGCGTCTCCCTGCAGGCCTACACTGCCGACCCCCACACTGTCCCTGCGGTGAGAAGGAAGAACGACATCGAGAAAGCAGCCACGGGAGGGCGCCAAGGCTGTCGGCGTCCTCATCCTCGCCTCCATCTTTGTCGAGGAGGACCAATGGGTGAAAAATCGGAGAGGAGGAAGAACATAGCAGGGAGGAAGACGAAGATTGCAGGGGCATCGTGGTCATTTTTCATGGACGATCCATGCTGGCATGGGGAGGTGTCTTGCCACGTCACCAAGAGTGGTAATTTTGTTGCTCCGTTTGTTCGACGATGACAAATACGTAGGTGCATTTGTAAAAATGGCAACTGAAGGAGCACCCTCTCTAATGATGGCAAATAGTTAAATATCCCCCTAAATCGACGGACGAACCCTAACCAGCCGAGCCCCGATTATAAAGAAGAAGGGGAGGAAGTAGGTGATTCGATTGAGTACCTCCGTGGGTACCTGGGATGCGGTCGTGCCGTTCGTAGAAGACGAAGGCGGCGGCCTCCACGTTCAGCAGCGGATGGGCAGCCACAGGGGGCGCGCCAGCGCGGCGGCGGATGGGCAGCCACAGGAGCCGCGGCGGGCAGTGGACCGAGGAGGCGCGCGGATCCGGAGAGGATGCAAGAAAAAAAAGGAGGCGGCGGTTGTTGACAATATCACAGATAGGGTTTTTAATTCCGGGAAAAAAATTTGAACCCCTCGAAAAAGGAAAAAATTTGAAGATATAAAAGGTCTAACGTGAATTCTATTGAATCCTTTAATCGTAGTCGGTGGTTTAGCTTCAATGGCTGGATTTTGGCGCCCTTGGTTCGAACCCTGTAAGCACTATATTTTTTTACAAAATGATGTGAAATGATAGGAAAATGAGAAAATAAAACAGTGATGACTCCAGAATCAAACCAACGAACCCTGTAGAGGTTGAGGAAGAGGTCTACCACCGCACCACAGAGTTATATGTATTAGTTTACGCCTTATTTATATTATATAAGAAAACGTAATTCAAAATTCCGAAATTTTTCAACCGAAACTATTTTTTTCGTCCATCATAAAAAAAAACACGAATTCCGGATTTCCCGACGAAATTTCACCGAAAATGTCACAGTCACCTGAAAATTGCAATGGGGGCGTGGCGGTGCTGGCAGTCTGCAGTTAGAGTCGCGGAAGGGGGCCTGGCGATTCAGACCTCGGCGGCGGCGCAGCCAGAGTCGCGGAAGAGGTGATCCACTCGGGGACGGAGTTGAGGCGGATTGTGATCCGATGCCGGTTCGTTTCACCCGTCGGCGGCGAGATCGGCGGCGGCGGCGTAGGTGGTTGGCGGCTGTTTGTCCCGGGGAAGTTTGGTCGTAGGGTTTGGGGTAGTCGCGGATAGAAAGTGGAGGAGTGTGGGACCGAGGTGGCAAGCGCACGGGGCAGGCGGAGGCGCGGGGTGGAAAGGAAAACGGACAACTAATTTTTTCTCGTAACTTCACTTTTTTTAGGAGTAGAGATAATAGATAATATGAGATAAGTAGAAATAATGTATATTGTAAGAAAAATAAAAATATACCTGAATATTCAAGTTTACCTAAGTGAGATGTTCCTAGGTGTGAAACATGTATAATATTACTTTATTAAAATTATTTGAAATTTTTCTGAGATGGTTATAGATCCAAAATATATTATTGTGTGAATCTATGGAATTTTCTATTCAAGTTTTGCTATTACTATAATTATTTATTTAATTACTAAGGAATAAATGTTAAAATATCATAAAGTGGCTAGAAAAATCTAAAAAGTTACGTAGCCATATGATTTTTGTGTGTGAGCGTCACATAAAAAATTCAAGTGATTACGATAAAAAGTTGTTGAATGTCTCTAACAAAAGCATATATGACTCACATAGTCCTATGTAGCTAAGTGAGATATGTTCATGGTTGTAAAAGATGTATAGTATCACTTCATCGAAATCGTTTGAAACTTTTATGAGATGGTTATGGTGCCAAAATATGTATTTCTGTGAATCTGTAGAATTTTCTGATCAAGTTTTGTTATTACTGTAATTATTTATTGAATTACTAAGGAATAAATGTGAAAATATCATAAAGTGGTTAGAAAAATCTAAAAAGTTACGTAGTCACAAGATTTTGGTGTATGAGCGTTACATAAAAAATTCAAGTGATTTCGATAAAGATTTGCTGAATATCCCTTACAAAGACATATATAGCTCACATAGTCCTATGTACCTAAGTGAGATATGTTCCTAGCTGTGAAAGATGTATAGTATCACTTTGTCGAAATCGTTTGAAACTTTTATGGGATAGTTATGGAGCCAAAATATGTTGTTCTGTGAATTTTTGACCAAGTTTTGCTATTACTGTAATTATTTATTGAATTACTAAGGAATAAATGTGAAAATATCATAAAGTGGATAGAAAAATCTAAAAAGTTACGTAGTCACATGATTTTAGTGTATGAGCGTCACATAAAAAATTCATGTGATTTCGATAAAGAGTTACTGAATATCCCTCACAAAGACATATATAGCTCACATAGTCCTATGTAGCTAAGTGAGATATGTTCCTAGTTGTGAAAGATGTATAGTATCACTTTGTTGAGATCGTTTGAAACTTTTATGAGATGGCTATGGAGCAAAAATGTGTTGTATAGCCACATATTTTTTTCAAATTTGTTTTAAACAATTTATTACAGTTCAATTAATAAAAAAAATAAAACACCCTAATACAACATAAACTAATGCTTATCCTAGTGGTTTGCACACGTCACTTTTGTTCCAAAGGTCTCTGGTTCGATTCCCCAGCAGACATTTTTTGCCAATAAAATTCTTGTTATTGTGTCTGTTGCAACCATTTTAAGCCTATTGTAACACTTTTTCAGTGTTGCATTAGACAGAAAACAAAATCTATTCATCTAGGAACGATATGTCATTTTCTCACCTATTCAAACTTTTTTTATCCAAATTTAAAAAATATATGTAAGTTTCAAATCATTTCGGCTGCGGTCGGGATGTGGCTGGGCACAGCTGGGGCGTGACCGGCCGTGGCCAGGGTGCTGTCGACCGTTGCCAGGGTGTGGCCAGGGTGCAGCCGGCTGGGCGCAGCAGTAGTGTTGCCGGTCGTGGCCAGGGTGCGGCCGGTCGTTGCCAGGGTGTGGCCAAGGTGCGATCGGTCGTGACCAGGGTGCAGCCGGCTGGGCGCAGCAGGGGCGTGGCCGGCCGTGGCCAGGGTGCGGCCGGTTGTGGCCAGGGTGCAGTCAGGGTGCGGCCGGCCGCGGCCAGGGCGCGGCCGGCTGTGGCAATGCAGGGCAGGCCAGCAGGTAGCGGAGGGTTTCTAGTTGCGATTATGCCGGCACGTCTCTTCTTTTTAGGATTTTTTTACGTCCTCAAGGTGGGACCGCATCACCACGTGCTCAAGGTGGGACCGGGTGACATGACAATTTAAAGTTATTTTGGTTTCCTGGCATTGTGTCTATTGTAACCATTTTGGGCCTATTGCAACACTTTTCCGGTGTTGCATAGGCAAAAAACAATTATAATTTTAGAAAATTTTACTTTGTTTTTGAAATAACTAACTAATAGAACCTTGTAAAGTAACTATTCTATTTTAATATCTATAAAATTACTATAAACTGACCACATAGAAACATGAAAAAGACTTGAATGATGCTAGCTAACACAAACATTGTAATGGTGTAGTGGTAAGTTATGTACTAGTGTAGTATTGAGGTCCTTGGTTCAATTCCATATCATGGCGCTTTTTTATTTTATTTTCTATTTTGTCACTAATGACAGATTGTTTTCCTACCAATTCAAACTTTTTTCTTAAAATTAATAATTAGAATAAAATCTCAATTCAAAATTAGCCAAGTTCTATTTTTGACTATGAATTGCATTTTTTTTTCATAGAATATCATACACGCTACAAGGCCCAATCCAAATAAGACTCGCCTCTTAGTTGATGCAACACTCAAAGTATATATTGCAACAAAAATTAAGTGTTGCACTTGAACACAATTTTCGCATCGAAGCTGAAGATCTCGTTGCAATAAAATTTAGTATTTGCATAAATATCAAAGTATATTGCAACTGTCAACAAAGGTTGCAATTGAACCTCACTTTTGCTTCGCCTCCGAGAGTTCTCGTTGCATTAAGCATCAATAATTTGCAACGCTTGTGAAATTTTATGCAACACCAAACAATCGTAGCAATAGTCACAACCAAATGCAACTAACGCAAATGTGGTTGCAGTACTACCACTCAATTGCAACCAAAATTAATTCTACTGCAACCATTTTGCACCATTGCAATATCGTCCACCAATCGCAACAGAGCTTTGCTACATCTTGAAAATCGTTGTATTAAAGCCATGTATCGCTACCATTTTTTAGAATGGTTGTAATACATCCATCTCTAGCAACCAAATTTTCTACGTTGCAATTCTTCGGTGTTGCATTTGACCCAAAATCTTGTAGTGTAAATAATCAGGCATATATGGTCCTTTGGTAGGATAAGCAAGTGTATATAATTAATAAGCAAGTTAGTCATGCATCGGAAAAATATCATGAAAGCCTTTACAAACAGATCTTATCATATCTTTGCTTTGTACCTAATGTAGCTACTAACCAATAATATGTCCATATTTCCATTGAGATCACCTGGGTCACAGAAGGTTAGTTAGTGTTTCCAACATTTGCTTGGTGATTTTGTTGGAGCAGTTACTTGCCCGACTTAATCTAGTAAATCCGTACCAAGACGGGAAGGGTAGCTATCGCACACACTTTTGTGCTAAACAAGTAAGGCTTCTATCAATACCAAAGTAACCACGTGGTGCCTACTCAACATCTTTACTTATCTATAACAACTATATAAGTGAGACCCACTATAAGTCATGGATAGACTTCTGACAACATGCAAGAGGTTCACGTCACCATCCACTAGATGTTCTCTCAACATGCAAGCTGTCCACATCACCATCCACTAGAATCATGAATTTATGTCGTCTACCGATTTTCTGCGGCTATGCATTGTGTTAGTATTTGCGAGTACCATGTTACAAATTTCTAAGTAGTTCTCTCTCAATAAAATGAATGTGTTTTCAATTACATTGTTGTTTGAAAAAAATGTTGCGATGCAATCATTTTAGTGTTTCTACTTTCAAATTACATCTTCAAATTTTGTTGAAATTCTCACAGTAACGCGCGAGGTATCACCTAGTTCATATATCATACCCATACCTGCACCTTGTGGCACCCAGCTGCATATGAAAAGTAGTGCTGTCTAGTTGGCCATGTATATATGACTGATTTAATGGCCTACAGTTATATCTATATACATATATAACTATGTATCGTAGTGATGAATTATAATATATACAAACTGTGTATCGTAGTGATTATTGTTTAACAAAACAATAATTGATCTGTATAATATTGATTAATAAACTACTTTCCTCACAATCTAACTTAAGACAATTTTGAATTTAAATCATACGAACATATAGACATCCTCCTTCAAATTAAAGAAATCACTAGTGCTCAACGATTAATTTTTTACGGTCTCACCGGAGGAAAGAATCCCCACATAAATTTCATTACAGGGCCTTAGGTAGGCCAAAGCCCGTACAGCTTCAGCAACAAAATAAGAGTACAACCGGACACCACAAAGAACAAGAGAAATACACCATGTATCCAATTTGAGGACAAGCCACAAAGAACAAGAGAAAAGTATCCCTTTCTCTCCTTAAGCAACACTGGTTATGGTCATATTGTTAGGTTGATCTCCTCCGAGTCAAGCCCAACGGCCTGCTCAGACCCTTGACCACGTCCTGATCGGGGACGTTAACCGACTCCTGGTCGGTGGCCCCCCCGCGCGCGCTGCACTATAGATATGAGGTGGGCGCCACGGGGTCTGCTACGCCAAGACTCTTTCACGTGCCCACTCGCTCACCTTGCGAAGTTCCCGGCCCGATCCCGGAGTGCAGAAGCGACGGGAAGCTCCACCGCGTCACACCGTCGTCCACTCCACCACCTTGCATCGACTGTCGCTGCCCGTGCGCAGACTTCATCGACGAACCAGTGATGGCTGCATAGGCGCGCACCAGAAGAGGGCAAAGGTATGTCGTTCACAGAAAGGCAAAACCCACTTGATCTACTCCTAGTCGATCTGCTAGTTCTATCAATGGTACTAGAGCAAGGTTTAGGTAGTAGATCTTGTGCGGGTAGAAGAAAGAAACTAGAGGAAAATCGATTTCGGATCGAATGAGAAAAGCACAATTCCCGAAACCCTAACCCTAGATCCAAAGTTGCAAAGGGCGGAAGGGAGGAGGACTTACCAGGGTCTTACCTTGCCGCCGCCACCACCGCCATCGTGCGGGAATGGACCCGTCGTCGTGCGGGTCACAGAACGAGCTGCCGCTCACTGTCGTTTTTCCGGCGCGAGGGTCGGGGCTCAGGGCGCCGCGGAGAAACCACTCGACGACGACGCGCTCTCCCTCACGGGGAACGCGCTCGCCGGCAAGGGGTCCCACGGCGGCGCCACCACCCTCCTCTTGGATGCCATGGACGGCCCTTGGATCTTGCCGTCGCGAGGCTAAGGAAGAGGGGGAGGGAGCAATAGAGAAAGAAAGGGGGAAGAACGCTTCGGCCCGCCGGCTACGGGTGCTCCACGCGTCGCCGCTATTGTGTGTGCGAGGATTGGATGTGGGGGAGAAAAGAGACAGAAAAGGAAGGAAGGAAATAGGGGAGCCCGCCGCGCCCACATGCTGGCAGTGCTCATCCTCACCGTCGCCGGTGGGACGCCGGGCAAGGGAGCCCCTCACCACCGCCGCCGGAGTACGACATGAGAGGTCCGGGGAGAAGTGAATGGAGGGTTAGGGTTACCAGGGGCGCCGGCTAGGGTTTTGTTCAAGCGAAAACGACGGACAGCCGTCGATCTATGGATGGATGGCTCCGGGCGACCGGCGGCCAGCTGGGCCAGATTTCCCCACGCGGGAAGCGAACACGGGCCAAATTGTCGGCCTACTCGTTTGTTGTTGGGCCTAGAGCCCAGGAAGGCGCGCGAAGGAGGCCGTGGGCCGGTTTTAGGTCATGGGCCGAATGAATAGTTGTGAACAGTGACTTTTATTAATTGTTCTACTCTTTTTCAGAAGCGTATTTGAATGTTTTTGAATGTATTTTGTCTAAAGTTTTGTCTCTATTCAATTGGAACCAACGAGAAAATTGTTTAGAGATTAGAAAAAGTGACAGAAATACTTATGAATAGTATGTTTTCATGAATTTTATTCATGTTTTTCCGCTGCAAAGTAAAAGTTTCATCCTCCAATTTAGAGCAATATAAAGTTTTCCGCTTAAAGTTTATTATGATATTGTTATTTTCTGACCAACATTGATGATAACAATATTATAATTTTATTCAAAAGTTTTTACTTAAAGTTAATTATGGTATTGTTATTTTTGAAGGTAACAATATCATGATTTTATCAGAAAGTATTATTGTTTAAAGAAGATTATGGTATTGTTATTTTCTGACCAACGTTGATGATAACAATACTGTAATCCTATGAGCTTTATGTTTAAAGTTTAAATCTTTGATTTTATATCAAAGTGGTGAATTTCAGAGAATGGAAAAGATCAAGAGATGCTCTTCAAGTAGTATTGTTTAGTAAAAGTATTGCTTCTGAAAAGAATGATAAAGAAAAGTTTTTTCACTGCTATTTGTTGTTTATCTATCAATTAAATCAGAACCAACGAGAAGATTTAATTGGAAGAATAGTTTAAAAGTTGTAAATGAGTGTTTCCCTGTGGGTAAAAGCTATAATAAAGTTTAAAGTTCAGAAAAGCTTCCATTGTTTTAAGAAAAGTTGCTTATTGGCATCTTTTTGCCATTTGAAGTGTTGAAGTTTGAGCATTAATTTGCTCTTATAACTAAGTCAAAGAAAAGTTGACTTTTGGCATTTTCTTGCCATTGATATTGTTAAAGGTGAGCATTAGTTTGTTTTTACATCTAAAGATAATGCTCAGAGATGAAAAGTTTTAAAGTTAATTATGATGTTGTCATTTTATGATCAAAAGTTTGATGATACCAATATTATAATTTTTTAATAGTCATGAGTTCTATTTCTGCCCAACGGTGATATAGAATTTAAAGTGCTTGAATGTTGTATGTTTTAACTTTGATCAATGTTAAATTATGACATACGATTATTCCCAGTAGAGAGAAATTGATAAGAGTTGACTTGGATCAACACTACAGATAAAGTTTTGAGTTTACTCAACTACACCATTGAGGTTAAGAAAGAAAAAGAGCTTTCTTCATTTTGACCTTTTGGTTAATTTGGAAGAGAGACCCAATTGTTGATAAAAGAGTTTTAGTTTTTTCTCTCATTAAAGTTTTCGTGACATTATGATTTGTCAAATTTTCTGATTAAAGTGGAACCAACGAGAAGATTTAATCAAAAATAAAGTATACGTGCATGTTTTAGTCATCGTGACTAAAGTAAAGTTTTGTCACTATAAAATAGTTTATTGTCCTTCAATAGTAAAGGTAATGCATGAAATAGTGAGACACATGTCTATGTTTGACCAATGTTGAATTAAACATGTGTATTGGTAAAAGTTTTTTTCAGATTTAATTCTGAAATTAATTTTATTAGTTTGTTACCAATGCATTTGAAGTTTAAAGTTTAACGCTACATATCTGGAAAGTTTTTGGCACTTGTGCCATACACATCGTGCAGGGCAGGCAAAGTTTTGTGATATTCATGTGTGACTTGAGTATCACATAAAAGATGAGAAGTCTGGAGGAGCTTTTGTGCTATCTCTGCAATACTCATGCATTTTTAAAGTGTGATGATGGACAAAGACTTAGAAAGAGTCGAAAAAGGAAAATTAAATTTGATTCAAAAGTCAAAATAGCAAGCATGACTTGCAAAAGTATAGCAATATGAAGAACTCTAATGAGTTCATGACTTGCAAAAGTATAGCAATATGAAGAACTCTAATGAGTTCTTGAAAGTATAACAGTGAAGAACTCTGATGAGCTCTTTAAAAGGAACAAGGAAACAATACTTCTAGTATTTTGCATGATTTGATCATGTGAATAAAGTTGAAGAATAAATGATTCCTTGTTCACAAAAGTTTTAGTTTTCGAAATTATGGCTTCAAAGTTTGCGCCATATTTTGAGGGGGAGAAAGATGAGAAAGATAGAAATCAAATTCTCCGCAATGTCAAATGTGATGCATTGTATGCATTTAAAAGAATGATCTATTAAAGAAAAGTATGACCGAAAAGGGAGTATAATGGTCATAATATTGATACCCCAACCATAGAAATAAACAAAATTCCTCGAGTTTTGTTTCATCTCGAATATAAAGAAAGATAGTAGAACCTCACAGCAACTAAAAGAAAAGGATGATGCTCAAAACATCATACAAGGCTAGTAAAGACTGAACCCAATCAAAAGCTTAAAGTTTTTTGTCTCGCTGATAGATGGGATAATCTGGGGGAGTAAAGAATGTCGAGAACTAAGGCTTGAAGAAAAGTGGGACTGCATGTTAACTCCAATGATTCAAGCAGTCTCAACATATATTTTGATGTTGTATGATCAACAGAAGTTGAGGTAACGACAGATGTTGATGTAGTTCAACACCCATCGTTAACTCTTCAAAAGAAAATTTAAGACAAAGAAATTCTTGCTACTCAGGAATTTGTGGTAATAATTGTTTCTTTGGAAAATCATAAAGAGCTACAACAACCCCAGACAGAAAACAATATACCTAGTTGTATATTGTTAAAGGATAAGATAAACAAGCATAAATGAAGGTGATTCCACCTCATTTGGAGAAGCCACGAGAGGTGTTCATTCATCCTTCATGAAAAATGTCATGAGACCTAGAAGTTCCAAACTGATTTTGGAATAAAGAATAAGTTCCTGACGGAGCCAAGACGGTAGGTGTAATGGGTCTACAAGATTGAAATGTGACTCTAGAAGGAATATGGAAAATCGCTAAACATGACTCGTTGCAAAAGGCTTTATGCAAACAAAAGGAAGTTATAATGAGACATTTTATATAGTCTCATGAAAGGATTCTTTTAGAATCAAAATGACTATAGTTGGTATATCATTATATAGAATTACATTAGATGGATGTAAAAGTAATAATTTCACACAGATTTGTGCGAGAAAGTATGTACATGACATAATCAAATGGTTTTTTGTTGTGGAAAAAAAAGGACATTGTGATACCACCTGATGAAATAGTACCTTCTGATTTATGAATTAAATTGGATCACAAAATAGTGGTCTCTAAAGTTTACTTGGAACAAATAAAAGTTTTGGGTTTTAAGTGAAGGTCAAGATGATAAATTGCTCATCTGCCAAAGTTCAAAGATGAGAAATATTTTTCCCACATTCAATATGTAGATAATGCACTACTTGCTAGTAGTAATGTTCAATCTACTATTGGAGAAAAGAAGGTTGTTATAACCTACAGTTTTTTTTAAAAGGAATAATCTCATTGAAGATCCATTTGCTCCATGTAGGAATGGAAATTCTTTGAGATAAAAGAAAAGAGGTATTTTGGATTATCGCAAAGGGCATACTTAGAAAGAATTCTAAACGAGATAAAGTATGCATGCGAGCAAACTTATGCCTGTCTTACAGTCAAGGGTAATAGTATTGGAATTTCAGTATTCCAGGAACCAATATGAGATTGATCGAAAGAATGGTGGTTCCATTTGTTTCAGCTGTTGGAAGCAGAATCAGTGCTCAAAAGAATTTACCCTGACATAGCTAAAGTATCCAGGATGTTTTGGCAAAAGTTCAGTCCAGCAATAGATCACTGGAATGGAATTGAAAGAATGTTTTTGCACTCTTGCAAAGGGTTGTAAGCCTCATGCTAAGTAATAAAGAAACTCGTACTCTCAAAAGATTATGAGTAAAAGAACTAAGTTTTGGTGAGTTGTTTAGTGAAGCCCACAGTAGTAGCTAACACTCACGCTTGGAGTTTTATCGTGGAAAAGCTCCAAAGATAAAAATAGTTGTGTCAAAATGGGTTATGTATACCCAAAAGTTTAGCATGATATGAGGCTACAGGACAGGCTAAATGGTTGAAGAAACCTTTGCCCGGAATTCATAATGGTAGTCAACAATAGTATACCATTCGATTGTTTTCTCTTCTAAGGCAACAAGTCAAGTGTGCTGCCAAACACATTTACAGATAGTTATATGTTGCAAAGGAGAAAATCCAGAATCATATGATAACATTGAGCAAAAGTACCAAGCAATTGCTTGCGGATCTGCTTAACAAAGGCCGACCACCCAAGTCGACATGGATTTTATGGGAGGCCTATAATTTCTGGATAACAAAGGGCCCAAGTAAAAGTTAAGGTCTTGTTTCGCTACAACAAGGCATATTGTGGTTGTCTAATCTTACAGTAATTGATACTTGTTATGATGAGGCATGCCCTACGTACTAATCTGCACTGAGATGAGGACCAAAAGCAAAGCAAGTAAAATAGTTACGTCAAAGTATAAAGTTAAAAGTATAAGATGGGATCAAGAGAGAGAATGTTAGGTTGATCTCCTCCGAGTCAGGCCCAACAGCCGGCTCGGACCCTTGACCACGTCCTGATCGGGGACGTTAACCGACTCCTGGTCGGTGGGCCCTCGTCGCGCTGCACTATGGATACAAGGTGGGGGCCACAGGATCTGCTATGCCAAGACTCTTTCCCGTGCCCACTCGCTCACCTTGCGAAGTTCCCGGCCCGATCCCGGAGTGCAGAAGCGGCGGGAAGCTCCACCGCGTCACACCGCCGTCCACTCCACCACCTCTGCATCGACCGTCGCTGCCCGTGCACAGACTTCACTGACGAACCAGTGATGGCCGCACAAGCACGCACCAACAGAGGGCAAAGGTATGTCGTTCACAGAAAGGCAAAACCCACTTGATCTACTCCTAGTCGATCCGCTAGTTCTATCACATATCATACTCATTATAAATTAGAGAAATTTGAGAAAATAATTCATTCCCATATTCAAATATCACCAGAAGAATTCTTGGCACTGAGAAAAGAGGAACTTCCAGTTACCGGTAGTATGTAGGAATTTCAGTCATTCATACATTTGGAGTCACAAAATAAATACCTAGTCAATAGTGGTTAGATATTGGTGTGAATGGTGTGAAACTACCTGTTATGCCTGATCAGCATAGTGAAACCACCTTTGTTATGCCTGATCACATAACATAAGTTTATTAAACTAGTTTTACCAACATTTACTTGGTCGCCCTCATGTTGGAGTGGTTAGTTGCAAGTTAAACAAAGTAATATAAGTACGATCCCCCACCGATACCAGATAAAAAACTAGCTAGCTATGTAGTGTGCCTAGTCATCACTTTCTTGATTTTGTTCATATCACACAAACCCCTCCATAGGTGCTCCTCAAGCAAGAAGCGAGTATCTGCACACAAGAGAAATGGTATTTAGTTCGGCGAAGCATATCGCTGTCTGCCACTGTGGTGCACGTAACACATTATCTATCATACACTCAACTAACAAATTTGACATCTTCTCTTTGCTCTTATAAAAAGAGAAGTGTCCCTTTCTTTTCTTTTTGCTTTTGGGATGCAGGGTTCAAGATGGCTACTTTTTTGCAAAATTAAATTTTAAATTAGGGACTAGAGTAAATTATGGAGTTTCCCAGTGATCAACAAAGTTCTCAGGATTCTCATGAAAAAAATTTAGAGCCGGTAAATGATGCCTTGGTGTCTAGTGGTTTATTAATTATTTACAATGCAAGGTGCTGCTGCTGATATGGTTCAGACAAAGAAATTAATAAGTGTCATCATCGATTATTTACCAAATCACCTAACAAAGTAGTGCTATTATATATTTGATCCAATTTTCCAAAAGCAAAGGAGACGGAGTCACGACAACACGCAAGACCCTGCCATGTGTGCATAGCTGGTGCACTGTGATGGATGTGAAACTAGAAACATGGACCAGTGCATCGGTCTATCTATTTCACTCACAGACGTAAGTGGGAGAACTTGTCAAGGTAGGTGTCGTGCACGTTTATTTCTGGGCTCAGATAATAACCTGGCATCATTCATGCAAGAGGGGGTAGGGGGACTTGTACAAGGGTGGCTCTTGCACACATTTTACTTTTGGATTAATTAGGCAACGCTTCTTTGCATACGTATCGGATCCAACGAGATATACCTACACACACTCTTTACTTGTGAGATAACCAGGCCCTTATTACTTCATCTGTTCCAAAATGTAGGTCATTTTTCTTTTTCAAGTTTGCAGATTTTGCTATGTGTTTAGAGATATTGTATATATGTAAGGGTATAGCAACATCTATGAATCTCTTAGACACTAAAACGGCCTACAATTTTTGGAACGGAGGGAGTACAAGATTAGTTTCAACTTAAAACATGTTGGGAGCGTATCAGGTGGAAACCAGTCTGCTTGTGCAAATTGTGCAAACTCCGATCATGAGCGCACGATCTAGATCCGATGCCTGAGAAGAGAGGGAGGAACAATTTACAGAAAGACGCCCGCCAGACCCCACTTGCCGATGCGCTTTTGCAAAAAACACCCCCGCCTCCTAATCCCTGCGGCGCACGCCCACCCACGCTGCCAGACACGCGACGGACACCGCCGCCGCCACGAGTGGCCACGCCAGCGTGACGCAATGGACTCCGGCGGCCGTGAATCGCCACCCGCCTGCGACGGCATGCAGTCCGACCCCGAGCGTGGGCGCTTCATCGGGCTCGCAGACGGAACCACCGCAGCCGCGGCAGGCGCCGCCGGCTCTTTCATCCGGTCCGCGGTGCCGAACTCGCCCAACCCGCCGAGCTTGAAGTCGACGGAGCACTCCGCCCGGCTCGGTGTCCCGCGTGCCACCAACGCCGCCGCCGCGGTGGCCGCAATGCCCGGCGCCGACTCCGCGGCATGCAGTCCGGCGCTCGCGCTGAACATCTTTATATTCTCCTCCTCTCCCATTCCATCATCAGCTTTGACGAGACGAGAGATCCATCGCATCAGCAACAGCCAATCAGTCAAGCAAACCAGTTCTACTGCTACTACTAGTCAAAATCAAAACAAATCCAACCAGTTCTATTGCTGCTACTAGTCAAAATCAAAACAAATCCAATTCGGATTCAGCGGCGGCAGGGCACACAGGCAGCAACGATGCAGCAACGGCGGCGCCTGCCGCCGTCCTCTCGCAAGCCATTGCGCCGTTGTCGCACGCGGGCCTCGCCGTCGCCATCTTCATGGTGGCCGTCTTCCTCTACAGAGACGACGCTGGCGGATGAGGTCTCCGGACCTGCGGGTCCTGCGCCCCTCGGTGCGAGGCGGCCTTCGTGCGGGGGTGCAGCCTTCTTTCCTGAGCCGGCGGAGCCGATGCCGAGCGTCGCCGCCTGCCTGCGCGGTCAGGATGACACGGCCGCGAAAACGCCGCCGATGCGTGTGGGTGCGACGATTCGTTTCCGTGCGTCGGGGCGGCGTGGGTGTGGGTGCCGCAGGGATTAGAGGAGCGGGGGTTATTGAAAAATGCATCGGCCGATGGGGGCTGGCGGGCGGTTTTCTATAAATTGTTCCTACCTCTCTTCTCAAGCATCGTATCTAGATCGTGCATTCATAATCGGAGTTTGCATAGTTTGCAGAGGTAAACTAGTTTCCACCTGATACGCTCCCAAACATGTTCACCTTTTTTTACTGAGTCTTTTGTTGATTGGTATTTTATTGGCGTATGGTGGGACTGGTTTTCTTTCTTAGCCAGCATCCACCTTGGTTCAATCTTGTAAATAATCAGCCATATATATATAGTTCCCCTTGGTAGGAAAAGCAAATGAATAAGCAATTTAGTCTAATCTACTGCATCCTTACCAAGATGGGAATTGAAGGTAGCTATCGCACACACTTTTGTCTTAAACAAGTAAAAGGTTTCTATCAATACGAATGTGACCACGTGATCTGCCTAGTCATCTTCTTGACTTATTCATAGATCGTACCCATACCTGCTCCTTCTGGCAGGCAATAAGTCAAACTTTTATAACTTTATCAAAAGTTGTAGAAAAAAATATATGAACATCAACATTATCAAATAACTGCATTATCAAAACATGGTTCATTATTGATTTAATTGGATATTATCAATGTACGAATTCTCCGATGAACTTGGTCAAAATTGGATAATCCCAAATTAAGACAAAACTAAAATGTTTTAGATTTTATAGAAGAGGGAATATTATGTGAATTTCTTTTGAGACATCGGTGTTTGTATACAAACTTCTCCTCGAAGAACAATTATACAAGTTGTACTAATCATGTTAAACACACCAACATTATATAAATGACTCCTTAGCTTATTCATATGCACTCTGCTACACTTGTATCTTTTTTGTGTTCATGGACATGCGATTACTTGGATGCATATGCGTTTATAATCCTAAGTCTCCAATACTACATAGTCCCGATAATCGAACTCCTTAATATATTCTGAACCAAGATCAACCTTGGTGTCTTGGATTCATTATTTTTCAAAAATTGGAAAGTATTTGGCCTTTGCGACCGCACACAGCTGTCAATGGCCTTAAATTCTTGACATTATTTAAGGTCAGCCACATGCATTGGCAGCGGCAAGGTATCATGCCACCTCAGCGGCTCCCCGTTCCTTGCACAGATGCCTAAGGTTGCCCTGGTGGCTTGCGATCGTCGGATGGAGACCTATCCTGCACTTGTTCACTGACGCGCTCGCGTGACTGCACATCTCTATATATAGACAATCTTGTTCATTAATTTCCATCCTATATATCTCGATGATGAACAGGGTCAAGATGACGCTGGGAAATGGTGGTTCTTTTTTATTTTATGAACCCAGGAAGCACAATAATAAGTATTTTGCGGATAAGGAAAATATAATAAGTTGAGGTACAAGACAAGACAACCTGCTCAAGAAACATTGAATACATTAATATCCGAAGAAGCCATATGGTAAAGCTCGCAGGCACACTCGCCATTTATTTTATCAATCATAGCATAGAAACTTAAAACATGTAGTTATATGCAAGATGCATAAAAAGAAAACCATTGGTACAACAAACTCAAAACATTGATTACTTAGTTCTCGTTATTCTCCCAGAATTGAGCTTGGAGCCAATCAATTGTCCCCTTTTGCACCTGGAATGCCTTGGCCAAGACGTCATCTGAGATCGGTGGCTTTGATCCAAAGACCGCGTTTGCAATGGTAATAGCCCCAGGGTTCTGGCTGCTGAGCGCAGCAATAGCAACTGCTGGCTTGTCATGGACCGGGTTGAACTGGAAGTGGATGAGCCCTTGAGGGAATACAAACACATCACCCTTGTTGAGCACCTTGGCAAAAAGCGTGTTGTTTGGGTTGGAGGTGACAAACCCAACGTAGAGAGTCCCCTCAAGCACCGTGAGGATCTCAGTGGCACGGGGGTGAGTGTGCGGTGGGTTTTGACCTAAGGGTGCATAGTCAATGCGAGCTAAAGATATGCCTAGAGTGTTGAGGCCAGGGAGCTGCAAGGCACTGATCAATGTAACCATGGATCCCACCTTGTTGGTAGCCCTAGGTTTGTCCAGGTTTGCTGCCTTGAAGAAGTCATCTGCGTTCACAGCTTTGGCGTCCTTGCAAACAAATCCATTCACCTTCACTGCACAAACAGATGAGGTACCCAGATCATAAGTTCTTTTGGAGCAGTACATAAAAACTCTTTTTGTATAGGGTGTATGTTCTGACAAATTATTAGTATTTCTGTAATCAGTGATTTAGCATAAAAGAACACATAAAAATAAAATGAGAAGTGAGTGCGTTCATACCGGGAGAGTGCATGTCGGCAACACAGAAGTCTTGGAGTGGGCTAGGGTCAGAAGCAATGGCTTGAGAAGTGACCATTGCTACAAAAGCTGCGAGAAGAAAGTACGAGGAAGCCATTTGAGCTTGTCTAAATCGCTTTGTGTTTGAGCTCTCTGAAATAGACTATTCAGCTATTTGCTTCTGTATGTTTTTGTTGATGCTTTTGGGCACGGAGATGGTGGGCTTATATAGGGTGGGAGGCTGCCACAGAAAGTGGCCATGAAGTTGACAAGTGAACTAGTCTAGATATGTCGAATCTACCAAAACAGAAGAAACGGTCTCTGGCTGCTAGAAGCTGAAGATGAAACAACACACACCTTTATCTTATATGAAGAACGTTTCAAAGTTACTGCACTTTCTATACTTTTGCACTCAACTAAAAAATCTGACGTGTTCTCTTTGCTCCAATACTATAACAAAACTAGAAAAATCTATGCTCTTTCTTATGTTTTTGGGTTGCATGCTAAATATGGATTCATTTTCTAAACAAGTATATCTTGAAAAATGATATGGTGCATCCCGATCCATCTGGGCTTGCATTGACATACGTATAGAGAAAGAGTCGACAGTGCGAAGGAGTTTATTATTAGATAACTTCACTTTGTACCTCATACAACAGAGGGGGAGAACTAGAAGATTTCACCCAGTGCAATCCGTACCAAAAGGGGGGAGAACTTGTAAAAGGGGTAGCTGTTGCACAGGGTTTATTACTTTTGAGTTATTCAGCCATACGGCCTATTCAACTCATTGACTTGTTCATATCACACACATATCATCACACCCGTACGTATGGGAAAGTGATGTTTGATTTAGGCCAAGCATTTGGCTGTGCTGCTTAGTGGTATATTTAATACACGTGTCCTATATGCAACTTACAAACTACAGGATTTGGTGGTGATCAATAATGATGTAAAAGCATAAATCGTTACTTAAAAATACTGATAAGTACTACATAACAAAAATTCAATTTTTTCATTTAATCTCAAACCATGAATATGCCTATCCATATATAATATTATTTCTCTATTAATCTTACTATACTTCACTATGTCAGGATCCTTCTAAGGCGACGCGGGTTAAGGCACATTGGAGACGCAGGTAAAACGTGTCGCTATTTTTTTGTTGCTAATGACTCTACATCGGAGACGCGTAAAAAACTTGTAACATTCTAAAATTTCATCATACTAAAATAATAGAAACATGGTTTAGTTTTAATTTTCTAAGGATGTAATAATTTGACTAAATAAATTTGCTTTTAAATATTAAATAATATTTAACTAATTTAGAAACACCCAAGTGTTTGTGCACCATAATTTGGTTGCATTTGTTTTGTTTGTTGTGTGTTGAAAAAAAAGGAAAAGAAAAAAAAAACAAAACCATCCCAAACCCCCTTCTCTCTCTTTCAGCCCAACCCCAACCCCGCTGCCCAGCTTCTTCCGGCCCTTTTCTTTTTTTCCCTCACTTTTCCCCTTTTCATTCTTCCCCGCCGGCCCGTTTTCTCCTTCCGGCCCAGCTAACTCCCGCCGGCCCATCTTCCCCTCCCCTCTCTCCGAGCCACCGACAGGTGGGCCCCACCTGTCGGGCTCTTCTCCTTCCTCTCGCCGGCCACTCCCTCCTCCATGGCCGCGCCGCCGCTTCCTCCCGGCGCCGTCTCCCCTGCCTGTTGCATTCACTCCTCGGAAAATGAGCCAGGCTACTTTCCCTACCTGCTTCGACAGACGCTGCAGGAGTTGGGAAACACAGTGAAGCCCCTCTACGTCACCCACAGCTAGACTGAGCCACCGCTTGGTACTTTCTACATGACTCGAGTCCACGTCAGGGCTTTTGAGGAGACTACAAGAGGCTACCTAATGATCAAGGCACATGACTCCACCACACCGCACTCCACCTACGGTGCTTCTGTCAGCAACGCTGCAAGAAGGGCTTTGTGGTCTCTTCGTTCCAGGCGCCACCAAATAGTGCCCATGACGCATCAGTGGCACTGAGCATACGATGGTTCTCTTTGTGGTCTCTTCCGTCACTGCTCAGTGGGCGGGCGCAGCAGCTCTGTGGTCTCTTTGTGGTCTCTTCCGTCACGTTCCACGACGCATCAGTGGCACTGAGCATACGATGGTTCAAGTTGGATATCCCGGGGAGAATCACCTCAACATCCTTGTTCAGGTCGTTGCAGGACTCAACACTGACCTGGAGGTTGCTACTGCTGAGTTGGACCAGACCCATGGGATGCTGAAGGAAGCCTACGCCAAGATCGCACGGTTGGAGGCCGAGCATGATGGCAGGGAGCCACCAGAGCAGCCCACCGAGTTTCCTTGCACTGCAGTGTCACCACCCCGCAAGAGGCTCCGCTACGGCTCGTCCATCGCTACCACCGGTCTTCTTGAATAGGATGCCTACCCTTTGAGTTATGATCGATAGATCCGTTCCTGCGAGGACGTAAACAATGTAATAATGCTTGTTGGGTGAAAACATGTTTGATTTGGATCTTTGTCATGTTTGGAATGCTTTATGGAGTGATGGCCATAAGTGCATTAATAAAATAATTAAGTTAAATTTAAGTCTTTACCCTTTGTTCTTCTATTTATCTTTATCAGTTCAACTTCCTATCTGAATATCTTTCCCTAACAATCAGATGGTGAACACCAGGTCAGGAGGAGGACAAGACGTTCCATCTGTGATTCATGCTCACATCGCTAATCGGCGAAATCCAGTACCACATCCACCACATAACCCAGCAATGGATCCTGCAATGCAACAATTCCTAGTAGCCCAGACACAGTTGTTGCAGGCACTCACTGCTACTGTTCAGAACATGCAAGCTCAATAGAACCAGCCAGTACCTCAAGTACCTCTGCCACTTGCAAACAAACACAGAGAGTTTATGAGCCACCACCCACCTGCCTACTCCCATTCAGTGGAACCCCTCGATGCCGATGATTGGCTTAAGACTGTCAACAAGAAGCTGGATATAGTACAATGCAATGATCTTGAGAAGGTCTTGTACGCTGTAGGATGCCTGAAGGGCACAACAGCTGATTGGTGGGATGCGTACACCTTTGCACATGCTGCTCCTAACACCATCACCTGGCAGGAGTTCCAGGAAGGTTTTCGCACACATCACATCCCAGCTGGTGTGATAAAGCTCAAGCAGAAGGAGTTTCTCGCTTTGAAGCAAGGCAACATGTCTGTTAGCGAGTATCGGGATAAATTCACTCAGCTATCTCACTATGCTCCAGATGAAGTAGACACAGACCCAAAGAGGCAAGAACGATTCTTGGATGGTCTCATTGGGCCACTCAACTACCAGCTCCAGAGTCACACTTTTCCTGACTTTCAGACTTTGCTAGACAAGGCTATAGGTTTGGAAAGCAAACGTACAGAACTTGTTGAATGCAAGCGCAAGTTTCAGTCTCAGGGACAATCTAGCCGCAACACTTGGCCCCGTGTCCACTCATCACAGGGATCTCAGTTCCATTCCGGTGAACAAGGCAGAAGTTATCAGGAGAATCAGCAGTTTCAGCGCTCATTTCAGGAACCCGAAGATTTCAACCTAGTGACACCACATGCTCCAAATCCTCCTCAGAATCGTTCAGATGCACCAGTGAGGAACAACACCCCAGTTTGACCTAGTGGTTGTTTTAACTGTGGAGAATTGGGACACTATGCCAGCATTTGTCTCCAGCGCAATATGCAGACACCTCAGAAAGGTAATGGTTAGAGGCTCGGACAACCATCGTCTCAAGTACGCACTAGGAATCCAAATTCTCAAGGTAACAGAGGCCAATAGAACTACATGCGTGGTAGGGTGAACCACGTGATAGCTGAGCAAGCCCAAGAAGCCAAGGATGTTGTTCTTGGTACGTTCCTTATCAACTCTGTACCTGCAACAGTTTTATTTGATTCCAAGGCATCGCATTCATTTATTACTGAAAAATTCATGGCAAAGCATGATGTATCCAAGAGTTCTATGAAGACACATTTGCTAGTTGGTTCCCCAAACGGTGAAATGAAATCCACTCATGTATGCCCACAAGTCAATCTTAAAATCGGAGAGATAGATTTTCAAGCTGACTTAGTAGTTCTAACGTCCAGTGGAATAGATGTGATCCTTGGAATGGATTGGTTAGGCAAACATGATGGAATTATCCTGTGTGCCAAGAAGTCGGTGCTCTTGACCAACCCACAAGGAGATAGGATTGAGTTTGTTGCTACTACCAGCCCAAAGAAGAAGGAAAAGTGAATCAAGCTCTGTGGTTGTATCCCATCACCTTTCAAGATCAGCTTGTATCTCCTCAAGTTGTTTTCCAATCTCTCCGAATCTCGGGACGAGATTCTTTTTAAGGGGGTAGGATTTGTAACACCCTAAAATTCCATCATAATAAAATAATAAAAACATGGTTTAGTTTTTATTTTCTAAGGATGTAATAATTTGACTAAATAAATTTGCATTTAAATATTAAATAATATTTAATTAATTTAGAAACACCCAAGTGTTTGTGCATCATAATTTGGTTGCATTTGTTTTGTTTGTTGTGTGTTGAAAAAAAAGGAAAAGAAAAAAACAAAACCATCCCAAACCCCCTTCTCTCTCTTTCAGCCCAACCCCAACCCCGCGGCCCAGCTTCTTCCGGCCCTTTTCTTTTTTTCCCCTCACTTTTCCCCTTTTTCTTCTTCCCCGCCGGCCCGTTTTCTCCGTCCGGCCCAGCTAACTCCCGCCGGCCCATCTTCCCCTCCCCTCTCTCCGAGCCACCGACAGGTGGGCCCCACCTGTCGGGCTCTTCTCCTTCCTCTCACCGGCCACTCCCTCCTCCATGGTCGTGCCGCCACTTCCTCCCGGTGCCGTCTCCCCTCGCCGCGCCTCCTCCCCTCCCTCTACTAGGTGCGAATTAATGCGCCGGTTCACTTCCGCGCCGCCTCCGCCCGTTCCCCTTCCAAAACGCCCGCACCCGAAGCTCCACCGGCCATTGATGGCGCCCCACCGCCGGAGCTCCGCCCACCGCCTTGCCGGCCTTCCCTCTCCCCCCTCTACCCTATAAAAGGATGCCCCGAGCTCCCTCTACTCCTCGCACCTCTCCTCCTCTCTCTCTCTTGCGCAGAGCCGCGCCGCCCCGAAGCTCACCGCCGTCGTCGATCTACCTCTCCGCCGCTCCTTCCGCCTCTCCAAGCCCCCAAGTGATCTCCTCGTGTCCTCCTCTTCGTTTTCGAGCTTGTCCCGTCGAGTTTCGTGGCCGGGAGCCGTTTTTGGCCGTCCTCCGGCGAGCTGTCCGCCGCCCGCCGCCGTAGCGCCGCCGTCCGCTGCCGCCAGCCGCTCGCGTGCAACCCCGGCCGCCCGATCCGGAATCTACGGTCCAGATCGCGCCCACACCCAGGTCAAACATCAAAGTACCGGTCAACCCCAGCGTTGCCGCCGCCACTTTACAAAAAAGGCCTTGAACTTTCTAATATCACAGAAATGCTCTCCCACCTCCAAAGATCCTTACAAAGAGGTCCTTTTTCTTATGTTTAAGCCCCTAGCTCCTTAGGTTTTTCCATCCCGCAGTCCAGCTTTGCCTTTTTACATTATAAACCTCCGGTTTATATACATAATTATGTTTAGGTCCCTGGTTTCTTATAGATAAGCCCCTGGAGCCCAAGTTTTCTTACAATCTAGCCCCTAAACCTTGTTTTAGCCATATCTTTTGCGTCTTTTATCTGTTTTAGGTGTTTTTGGTGTCCATGCGACCGTCTCTTTAAGCTCGTTAGTTGTAGAAGCCTGTTTTAGTCTTTTGTAATGTTTGATGTATTGTTTTTATTTATTGTATGATTTTTGGTGTGCGCGTAGATATCGTACCAGTTGGAGCAGAGCTTTCGATCAAAGATCAAGAGCAACTTTTTAAGGAAGAAGAATCCCAGTGTTTAAGCAAGGAAGGCAAGTCGATTTCCTCCCCTGTATATTCTATTTTGTCCCACATAACTTGCATGATAACTAAATTTACATTTAAATATTGTTATGCATAATTTGATGGGAAAATTACCTTTTTAAGGACATGACTAGAATTTTATCCCCATTACCTTGAACAACCCTTTTAAATTAATGTTTTGGGTAGAAAATGCTTAGTTGCTATACCTTGGGATGGTTCAAATGAACTTTACAAAATGATGAATGTTGATCATGATAACTTTGGTGAACTTTGGTAGTAACAAGATCATATGATTTAATTGGAACATGGAGAACCACCCAGGAAAACAGTGCAACCACAGTCCATATGGCTCTGGCTTAGCCAATTAATTAGGTGTGTGGAATTATATGACAGCCTTATCCAAAAGGAGCACAGGGGGCAGAGTTGAAGGGGTATAGCCCGGTTCTTTTGGGGTAGCAGCCTTTGCTAAGGTGCTGACCACTAGGGAGGGTTATGGTCCGCTCTGCTGCTGTAACTGTCGCAGGTTGTTGGTCTTCTGCATATCTTTGTAAAGGCTTCATAGTGGACCCCTAGCCACTCACCTCGGAAGTGTTTAAGGGTCTGATCAACCCGGGCAACATGGGGAACACGAGCTGTGGGTAAAGTGTGCAACCTCTGTAGAGTGAAAACTGATCGATCAGCCATGCTCACGGTCAAGAGCGGCCTGGACCCTCACATGATTAATGAACTTGAAGATGGAATTAAATCATGGTTTTATATGGTTTTGAGATAATATTTTCTAAAGCTTAATTTTTGGGATGGTATAAATTTACACCTAGTGAATAGGTGCTTGCTAATAAAATTTGACCAACATTAAAAATGCTAACCGCTGCATAACCTTAGCCTATCCTTGATAGCCTTGCATTTTTCCCCACTTGCTGAGCTCCAACCATAAGTGTGCTCACCCTTACTTACCCGTTGTTCAGAGGAGAACACTGGGAGGAGTACTTCAGCGACTTCGATGAGTTCTGAGGATGCGTTTCCCCCAGTCAGATGCCTGTGGAGTTGAAGACGGTGTTGGATCGTCTTAGCTATCGATGTTCATGTGAAGACCTTTGCGTCTATCCATGAGTGTAATAAAAGTTAATAAACCTCTTCTTGTACGTTTTTGAGCATTGTTTCTGATATTACACTCATTATGTCTATCGTATGTGTGAAATTGAGATCCTGGCACACATATGAGATGCATTCGGTTTTCTTCGGAAAAACAGGTGTGACAATACTTGTCTCCTTTAAGAAGGACACAAGAGACGTGTCATAGCCACGTCGCTGAACACTTGAATAACGTGTCGCCTGAGCAAGATAAAGGCGACGCGTGTTGTTGAGTCGGGTCTCCTCTGTCTGGACGAAAGGAGACACGTCTTGTTGAGTCGGGTCTCCTCTATCTCAATGAAAGGAGACATGTCTTGTTGAGTCACGTCTCCTCTGTCTCGATGAAAGAAGACACATCTTGTTGACTCACGTCTCCCTTGTGCCATCAAATTGGCTTTTCATCTATCGGTACATATGGGACTTAGGAAGGAAATGTTGATGCCTGATGTACACTCGCTTCTTGGAGTTGTTAAGCCAAATGGTCTTAGTGTCATCTAAGCAGTGCATGCAATCTTTTCCCCTTTACATGCAACGACCACCAGGTAGGTCAGTAACTGTCCACAAGATCACGCCATGTATTGTGAATGGTTCCTTCTTGTACCCATTGTAGACTTCAACACCATCCCACAATTTTTTCATATCATCCACCAGTGGTCTTAGCTACACATCGATGTTTATCACTGGCTGTTGTGGACCTGAGATGAGAATTGGTATCATCACGTATTTTCTCTTGTTGCAAACCCAAGGCAGAAGATTATAGATTCACAACAGCACTGGCCAGATGTTGTGGGAGCTACTCATGTGGCCAAATGGGTTCATCCCATCTGTGCTTAGTGCAAACCGAAGGTTTCTTGTATCATTTCGAAAATATTCATACTTGTGATCAATGATGTGCCATTGGATCCCATTTGCTGGGTGTCTTATGAAATCATCTTTCTTGTGCCCCTCCTTGTGTGAACGCATTAGTTGTGCATCCTTGCTTGTGGCAAACAGACGCCTCAAGCGTTGCATTATTGGAAAAAATACCACCCCACCTTGTGGGGAGCTCCATGGGCCCTCTTTTCATCACCACCATCAAGTCTTCGTTTGTACCGAGGAAAGCCACACTCGGGGCATTCTGTCAAATCTGCATTATCATCACGAAAGAAGACATAATCATTTTTACATGCATGTTTTTTCCACCTCAAGTCCCAAAAGGTAACATATTCTGCTTCGCCTCTAAGGTGGTCATGGGTATCTCATTCCTCTCCGGAAGCATGTCTCTTATCATATCCAACCATGCTTTGAAACCATGATCGGTCATATGATGAGTGGCCTTTAGCTGGAGGAGCTTGAATGATGTGAATAGCTTTGTCCATTTTTCCTTGCAGCCCGAATAGAGTGGGGTCTTCATATCTACCACTAGCTTTTTTTAGTATCTCCAATTCTGAACTTTGATACCCAGCATACCCTAGTGCATCACGCACCATCTGCTCCATTTTGTCTGTAATGTCGACATAATTGTCACCAAGATGAACCAGCTCATCTTCAGAGAGATCATGGCCTGCAGTCTGACTGTCTCAGTTTGCTTCACATCCGTGAGAGTCAGGAGGTCCTTCATCATCATCCTCACTATTGTTCTGTTGTTGTTTAGAGATGAGGACTTCATAGTAACACTGGTGACCCATACGACTAGCTTGCAGATCTCGGTCGTTAAGCCCACCCTCTTCATGCTTGTTCCAATATTTGTAGTCATCCATGAAGTCCCGGATGATGAGATGAGCATTTACATCCATTGCGCTATGAAACTGTAGACATTCTTACAATCCACACGTGGACAACAAATACCATACTTCCTCTTACTCGACTTGTCGACCTCTGCTGCAATTAGTCGTGTTAAGTACTAATCATAGGTTCAGTTCTTGAGATACATCCATCTTTGATTTTCCTCCATCTACACAATAAGAAAATAGTAAATATCCAAGCTTGTACTCCTAGATCATCCTCTATCTAGGCATGATCACATTAAAGGGGGGGATTAATTACCTTGACAGAAGCACGGCCTGCTGGTAGAGCACGACAGCGAGCAGGGAGCTCACGCGCTGGGCGGTAGGCGCGGCACAGCGTGCGCTGCACTGGCGGCTGTGGACACGAGAGCTACTAGAAGCAGTGCATGGCCACCAGGCTCCGAGAGAGATCGAGCAGTGGCAGGTGCTCTGCAGCGCGCGTGTCGGCAGTGCTAGGGTGCGCACGCATGGCTAGCCGGCCTGCTGCAGTGCCGGCCTTCTGAGAAGAGCTTGAGCGCACAACGCTGTTAGTTGGCGGTGGCGAACGGCGGCGTGGCAGGCCGGCGACGCAAACCCAAGTGGAGTGTGTAGCTATAGAGTGTAGTTGTCGGAGCGCTAAGGGTTAGAAAGACAAAGCCGCCAGTGGTCAGAGCGCGAAGACAAAGACGCGTAATAACAAAGCACGTCTGTGATGTGCGAAAATAAAGGAAACATTTGCTCTATACAAGCGTCTCTAATTGGGTCGTCATCAAAGGAGACACGTCTTAACAAACACGCATCTCCAATGAGGCACCACAAAGGAGATGCGTGTTTAGAGCAAGCATCTCTAATAGGGTCGTCCTCAAAGGAGAAACTTGATAGTAAACACGCGTCTCCTTTGAGGAAATGCAAAGGAGACGTGTTCTAACAAACATACGTCGATTTTGAGAGGCGAAGTAAAAGGAGACGCTTGTATACAAAATGTGTCGCCTTTCTGCGTGCATAGGTGACGCATGTTTACCCATACCGTGTTCTAGGAGATGCGGGTTGTAAACACGCGTCTCCAAAGACTCATTAGAGACACGCCTTAAAAACCGCGTCTCCTAGGGTGGTGTCTTCTTTGTTGAGTTCTTACATATATAGTGCTGGTTTTAACTTAGAAAGAAAACATGATCATCAACCTCGTTTAATGAGTCTATCATTGATACTTTATTAGTGTATGGCAGGACGGCTGCTGCTTAGTGAATCAAGATGGTCAGCTTTTATTTAAACAAGTCAGTTCATATAAATAGATTTCCATAAATCACTACAGTGCTTGACATCCAAAAGAAAATTGTTGAAGCTGGTAAATGATTCTTTGATGTGTGGTGGTTTCTTAATTGCTAATCATGCATGGTACTGTTATTAATTTGTTTCATAAAGAAAGTACCATCCATTATTAAGTTAATTAATTAACTGATACAAAATTGAAATATGGAGATGCTTTAGTTTTCTAAAACAAAACAGAGTCGCACAAAATATAAGACTACCATATGTGTGGAGCTGGTGGACTTTTATAGTTGCAAAAACTAGAAAAAAAATGTTATGGTGCAAAGGTCAACATATGCTTTCACTCACCTCAATAAGAGTAAAAAGCGCAAAGAAAATTATTGTTGCATCTTATAATATCTTCACACATTGTACCTTACACAATGAACAATTTCCCTTATTCATGTTTTTTTTAAAGAAAACTGTAGGGAAGTATTCCACAACACAAATGGTGTCACACCCAGGATTTGAACTGTGAGCCCCTTGACAATTTCCCTTATTCATGTTCCCCTGATGAGTAATAGAAAACTTAATCATGTGCAATGCATCAGTACCAAGAAGAAATTTATTCCTACATATCTTATAATATCTTCACATTTTACCTCTTACAATGATCAATTTCCCTGCACTCATGTTTACCTGATGAGAAAAAAGAAAATTTAATCCTGTGCAATACTGCATCGGTACCAAGTGCAAGAGGGCATAAACGAACATGTACAGGGGAAGCTTCTGCGCACGCTTTAATTCTGAGTTAATTAGGCAAGCTTCTATCTGTATCAGATCAAGCAAAATTATTAGTCCACTCACGCTTTGCTAGTTTGTGAGTTAATTAGGTCAGGCTGTGCGTATGTGTGATATATGTCTATTTATTAACTCCTTGACTTGTTCAAATATCACACCGGGTACCTGTGTGTGTGAACGCGTGCTAGTTAACTTAGGTCGTGTATTTAACAGCGCATGACTTACGTATGAACTAGTACAGGATTAGGTAATGGATAAACAACCACGCTTTAAAAGCATAACACATAATTTTAAATCCTGATAAGTACCAGACAACACAAAAAAATATATTTTTATATAGCATTAAAATTTATAATTTAAAATTGCGAGTGTGTACGTCTATCAACATAATGATCATTTCTCCATTAATATTACTAGAATATAGTTTTAACTTAGAGAGAAAACTTGTACATATTTTTTACTGTGTCTTCTGTTGCTTGATATTTTGTTAGTGTGTGGTGGGATGCCTTGAGTGGATTCAATTTTTAAGATATACAGTCGATCTCTTTGGTAAATCGTGTAGCAGACTGTTCTGGTGGTGTAAAAACTAATTAATTAGCAAGGAATGAAGTTGCCTAAGTCAATTTAGTCATGGAGCACTTACAACAAAACCTTATAATATATATATATCATTTCTACCTAACACAGCTTGTAAACAAGGTAACAAACTCCAAATTTACTGTGTCATCGATGATCACTTGAGTCATAGAAGCTAGATCAAATGTTTCCAATATTATTATTACTAGGCTAACATTTTGTTGGAGCAGTTACATGCATGACTTGGTCTAATGCAGCCGTACCACGATGAGGAGGGGTAGCTGTCGCACATGCTTGCAACAATACAAAGTTCAGTAACCATTGCTATTAGCCGCGCCTGGTCAAATTCTTGACTTCTTCATGTGGTACCACTAGTTACCTGCTCCTTAATAGGCAATATAATAAGCGGCCTGATCTCTTTTCTTACAACTCTAGTTATATATACTTGACCTGAAGAGAAAACATGGGCATTTTTTTTGTGTGTGAGAGGGTCTATTCCTTAATTCTTCACAGCAACACAAGCTCGAGGTGTGGTATGGTTGACTAGTCAATACGACCCAGGCCACTGGCTAGGTGCTTTAAATATACAGTGTATTTTTCATGGCTCTAAAGTGTACTCCTTTAATTGGTTAAATTATAATATACGATGTTTGTTAAACTAGGTGAACTATATATGACGTCCTGTATGTTAGAACATAGGACTACTGTTTGCACATCAACTGTCTAAAATGGCTGGTATGTATATCTTCCATTTAAAACAGTGGTGCTACTAGTTACTACCTTCGTTCTAAATTGTACTAGTTTGTTTTGGCTTTCTAGATACAAGATTTTTGCTATGCAGCTTACAGTAAAAATTTAATTACCTAGAAAAACCAAAGTACATTATAATTTGTAACGGATGGATTAGATGTAAAGTTCTGCCCCTTGCGGGTTGAGCTAGTTTATCTTGCTTTACATGGGTTGTTTCTATGCACTTATAACGTTACACTTGTGTAACACCCTAATTTTCAATTTTTGGAATTAATAAAATTTTGCTAGCAACTTGTGATTAAGCTTAAGGATTTTAAGGACTTATTTGATTTTCTAGGCATTTAAATAATTTTTATTAATAAAATAAATAAAT
This sequence comes from Cenchrus fungigraminus, assembly GCA_036936925.1. Classification (NCBI taxonomy): domain Eukaryota; kingdom Viridiplantae; phylum Streptophyta; class Magnoliopsida; order Poales; family Poaceae; genus Cenchrus; species Cenchrus fungigraminus. The sequence continues at coordinate 54,742,202 of CM072769.1, read as the reverse complement.
ATAGGAGTTGGGTGTTGCATACATGCTGGTGCATTATTTTTGAGTGCTTGAATTCAAATTTGTGTTGAATTCAAAATTTGTTTAAGTTTAAAAAGGTTTTAAAAATTCAAAAGCAATTTCCTTCTCTCCCTCTCTTTTCCTGTTTTCTTCGGCCCGTTTAGCTCCAAAAGTCCGCTGGACACCCTCCTAGTCTCTGGCCCAGTTCATCTTCTCCCTCTCCTTCCCGTTTCAGCCGCGCGGCCCAGCAAAACTTTCGGCCCAACGCCGGCCCGCTTGCTCCCCCGCCGGTCCGGTCGCTGACGAGCGGGGCCCGCGCGTCATCCCCTTCGCCGCGCCGGACTCGAACCCAGGACCGAGTCGCCCGCGTCCGTACGCCGACGTCCTCCGCGTCTGAGTCCGCGCCTCCTTTTGCGTGGCACGCACGCCAAGAAGATCCCCTGGCCGCTTTATAAGGCGCCGCCACCCGAGTCCCGGAACCCTAGCCTTCCTTGACGTCCGCGCCGCCGCCCCCAAACCCTAGCGCCACCGACGCCATCGATCCCCACCGTCGCCGCATCCCCTTCGACGTGAAGCAGCTCCGGAGGTCCGTGCGAAGGTGAGGAAGCCCGAAGTGCCATTTGTTTTGGTACCCGTGCCCTGTGTTTGCTGTGCGTGCTCGCCGGAGTCGGCTCTGCGCCGCCGTCCGCCATGCCGAGCACTGTGCCGTCACCGTCGCTGTGTGGGTGCCTCGGTGCCCCTGTCTAGTTCGCAAGGGCGCGCACCTCGTTTTGGTGTAGCTCCCGCGGCAATCCAAGCCCCCTAGCTCCGGTTCGGTCCGCGCCGACGAGCCCGCCGCCAAGCTCCGCCGCTGGCCGCCATCTTTGCCGCCGCCCCTCGCGTGTGCAGCTCCTGAGCCATCGGATCGTGAACGGACGGATCAGATTAGATCCAATCACGAGTCAAACCCCACGTACCGGTCAACCCCAGACCATGCGCTGCCTTTTTGCAAAAGAGCCGCCGTCCTTTTTAAAATTACAAGCCGGTCCTTCCACCATAGTAAAACCCTCACAAATAGGTCCTGATCTTTACGGATTAGACCCTGAAGTCCCTGGTTTTAGTAGCCGACGTCCATAGCATTAGTTTTTATGCGTTAGCCCCTGAGTTTATACATTTAATTATGTTTTAGTCCCTGGTTTCTAGCAGATAAGCCCCTGGAAGCTTAGTTTTATCACAGATAGGTCCCTGTAGCTTGTTTTAGCCATAGATTATGCGTTTTAGCTCCGTTTTTAGCGTTCTTTATGTCCAAACGATCGTATCGAAGAGTAGAATAGTTTTACACAGTTGTTTTGCTCTGTTAATACTGTTTGGTGCCTATTTCTTATTTTATTCTATTGTTTGCCTGTATGTGAATGATGCGGTGCGTAGAGGATGATCGTTTCTTCGATTACGCTGCTGTTGAAGACTTGGATGATCTTGAGCAGTCATCTGAGTTTGTGGAAGGCAAGTCCTTGATGCATGCCATTTTTCCTATACAACTGCATTTTAATTACATTATTTACTTTATTGCTTTGCATTAAATTGATGGGACCCTATGATTAAGGTGTGACTAGTGTTGTTTACCATGTCCTTGATAACCTGGGTATTTTATTTATGTTGGGTAGTTCATGCTTAGTCGCTAACTACGGGTTGAGGATGGTTTAATTGAACACAAAAGTGAACTTGATTTATTTTATGCTCTACCATCATTAAGCAATATTACCCCTGTTAATCGGAACATGGAGAACCACCCAGGACAATAGTGCAACCACAAGACAAATGGCTCTGTCTTGGCTAATTAATTAGAAACCTTAGTGTGTAGTATGCTTTACCTGATAAGGGTTAGGGGGTGCCGGTAGTTGGTGTATAGCCCAGCCCTCAGGCTGATCTGCTCTGTGGTAGCTTCGCAGTCCTGAGAGAGGGTTATGCATTGCGCTGTCATGAAACCTAGCGAGCAGCTTATACTAGGGAATCTTTGTAAAGGCTTCGTAGTGAATCCCTAGCCACTCACCAAAGGCAGTGTTTAAGGGTCTAGCTAACCCGGGCGACATGGGAAACATGACTTGTGGGTAAAGATGTGCCACCTCTGCAGAGTGTATAAACTGATCGATCAACCGTGCTCATGGTCACGAGCGACCTGGACCCTCACATGGGTAAACTATGGAATATGAATTAATCTTGTGAATTGCATCTTATTATTGTTGCATTTATTATTCTTTGGGTTGGTATACACTTACATTGCTAGTAATCAGTTGCTAAATAAAATCTGACCAACTAAAATTGCTTACCGCTTTAACCATGTCAGCCATCCTCCCAAAGAGCCTTGCATGTTGTTATAGTTATGTTCCCTTGTTGAGTACGACATGTGCTCATGCTTGTTGATTCTATTTCTTGCAACTACACTACTCGGACTGCTGCTCAGACGGTCGCTTTGAAGACTTCCCTGAAGACTTTGAAGACTTCTAGGCGCGTGCTCCGGTCGACTGACTGTGGTGGACGACTTCATTTATTTTCCGCTGTTAGCTACTCATTCAAGTGTGTTAGATTAATTGACAATCGGTCTGTAATAATAATAATGCTGTGACACTGCGATTCTTGGTACTCCACTAAGTCGTTTGCATGTGTGAACATGATCCTGGACACATGCAAGCTATGATCTGGTTTTGCTTCCAAAACTGGGTGTGACAACTTGTTTCTCTCTTTTTTTCTTGAACGTGAGATTACTTAGAGGCAGCATAATTCTCAAGTCCCAAAACTTGCGTGAGGTCCTTATAACCAGTTTGCATTTTTCAATATCTTGTGGCAATGTCAACATTGTTCAAAACACATGAACACAACTGATCAAAGACAAAAAGCCGTCACCCTCAACCATGCACCGAACCAATTTGTTGACGAGCTCGTCTCATTTCACCATTCTATATATCTAGACAACGTGTTCTAGTACATGTTCCATCTCAGTGCAAGCATCACCTCTCCATCGCAACTGCGCCAAGTGACCAGAGTCCAGAGGAATGAGAGGTTTCATTTGAGCACGGCTTCAGTTTCATGGGGCTAAGATCTTGCGTAGCATCAGGCTCTTTCTGTTTCATGGCTAGTGAAGGATAAATGTACTGTGACACCCATAAGGACAATAATAAGTTTTTTTGCGTCTAAGTTGAGGTACAAGTCAAGACAACCCTGTTGAAGAAATATTGTTTACAACAATATCCAAAGAAGCCATATGGTACAGCTAGTAGGCACACATTCACAGGAAGTCATACCAAATACTCACCATTTATTTTATCAATTGTAGCATAGAAACTTAAAACATGTAGTTATATGCAAGATGCATATAAAGAAAATTGTTGGTACAATAAACTCAAAACATTGATTACTTAGTTGTGGTTATTCTCCCAGAACTGAGCTTGGAGCCAATCAATTGTCCCCTTTTGCACCTGGAATGCCTTAGCCAAGACATCATCTGAGATCGGTGGCTTTGATCCAAAGACCGCGTTTGCGATGGTAATAGCCCCAGGGTTCTGGCTGCTGAGCGCAGCAATAGCAACTGCTGGCTTGTCATGGACCGGGTTGAACTGGAAGTGGATGAGCCCTTGGGGGAATACAAACACATCACCCCTATTGAGCACCTTGGCAAAAAGTGTGTTGTTTGGGTTCAAGGTGACAAACCCAACATAGAGAGTCCCCTCAAGCACCGTGAGAATCTCAGTGGCACGGGGGTGAGTGTGTGGTGGGTTTTGACCTAAGGGTGCATAGTCAATGCGAGCTAGAGAGATGCCTAGAGTGTTGAGGCCAGAGAGCTGCAAGGCACTGATCAATGTGACCATTGATCCCACCTTGTTGGTAGCCCTAGGTTTGTCCAGGTTTGCTGCCTTGAAGAAGTCATCTGCATTCACGGCCATGGTGTCCTTGCAAACAAATCCATTCACTTTCACTGCACAAATAGATGAGGTAGACAGATCATAAGTTCTTTTGGAGCGGTACAAATAGATGAGGTACTATTTCTGTAATCAGTGATTTAGCATTAAAGAACACATAAAAACAAAATTAAAAGTGAGCGCATTCATACCAGGAGAGTGAATGTCGGCGACACAGAAGTCATGGAGGGGGGCTGGGGTCAGAAGCAATGGCCTGAGAAATGACAATTGCTAAGAAGGCTGCTAGAACAAAGGAGGAGGCAGCCATTTTAGTTTCCCTCTGTTTTGGGTTTGAGCTATCTGAAGTAGACAATTCCACTGCTTGTTGTAATGTATGTTTTGTTGATGCTCTGGGCAAGAGATGTGCTTATTATATATAGCTTGCCACAGCATGTGTAAACATGAAGTAGACGATTGAATAAGTCTTGGTTGAACCTACCAACAGAAGAAACAGTCTCTGGTAGAAGCTGCTGATGAAACAGCACAACTATTTTATATGAAGAACATTTCAAAGGTACCATACTTTGCTATATTTTTGCACTCTACTAATAATCCTGACATGTTCTCTTTACTACTATCACAACATTAGATAAATGCATGCCCTTTCTTTTCTTATGTTTTAAGGATGCATCTTGAAGATGATTACACTTTTTTTTTACAAAAGTACATTCCAAATTAGATAGTAAAGAAACTTAATAAGAGATATCCAGTAGTCACTAAGTAGTGCTCGAAGATCCACAAAAATATTAAAGATTACTAATTTTTTTTAAAAAAGAACCGCACAAGGTAGTGTGAGATTCTATTGATATAGCAGAAAATATGGGACTATGACCATGGAAGGCTATAGGTAGAAAAAGGCAAAAAAAAAGAAATAAAAAACTACTGGAAATTGATGTGTGTATGTAGTAAGTGCTTTGTTAATTGTTACTGTGCAAGGTACTTATATTATCCATATAGTTAAGAACCAAACTGTCATCATCCTCATCCTCAAGGTACCTATATCACAACATTAGATAAATGCATGCCCTTTTTTTCTTATGTTTTAGGGATGCAGCATGAAGATGGTTGCACTTTTTTTTAAAAAAAAGTAAATTTCAAATTACTGTGTAAACAAAATGAATAAGTGAGATTTTCCAGTAGTCACAAATTAGTGCAAGATTCACAACAAATATATTAAAGACAACAATAAATTATTTCTTGAGGTGTGTAGTATTTTGTTAATTGTTACTGTGCAAGGTACTTATACTGTCCATATAGTTTAGTATAATAGTGCCCTTATCCATTATTTACTTAACTAATTGATGGAAACATTTTTTTAATATATATAGGGGTTGCATGCATATATATAGCAGCTGAGACTCTGAAGAGGTCAATCAGCAGGCCGCGGGTCGACTTGCCCAACAGAAATTGTCTCAGGCGTAGTGTATCTCCCGTGAAAGCAACTATTCGATCTGGTCAACACGGTCCTGATGAGTAGATCAATATCTACTCCCTTGACCCCAGAGGCCCAGATTGGTGACCATGTAAACTTTTGATGATCGTGGTGTCCTCCTTATGCATGACACAATAGGATATTGCTGAATGCTGATTGGTTTTGCGGTGACTATTATTACATCTCAGCCGTTGAGAGGATTCTCTCTTTTTTTGCAGTGCGGACCCGCGCAGCCATGAATCATTTTTATGATTTATTTACATTTTTTGATTTTTAGCCTTTTAAAAAAATATTTTCCATTTTCTCTCTTTTTTACGATTTTTAAAATTATTTTTACTTTTTCCTGATTTTTAAAGTTGTTTCTATTTTGTTTTTCACTTTTCTGATTTTTTAAACTGATTATTGTACACAAAGGCAAAATTGTCTTTACACACCTTCTAACACCTCTGTTAACTCTCCATCCATCCAAAATAGCACACACATAAACAAAAGTTGAGATCATGACACACAGGTGTCTGTAAACTTTTTTGTGTCATTTGCGTAACCGACAACTTTTTTAATGACATGTACTATTCCATTACATATACTGATCGCTCATATCTGACTAATTAATAATTAGCTTGAAATAAACTGATTGGATCAACTTCACTAATAACAATTTCATTCTGAGAAAATTTGGGTCAATACAATTCCATTAATAACAAACTCAATTTTGAGTGCACAATAAACACACCAGTGATGAAGCCACGTTAAAACCCAGTTGTCCTGGGTCATGTTTGGATGGTAGGGGTAAATATTTACCTCAAGGCAAATGTTTTGCCCCTCCTATTTGCCCCTACTAATATTTGCTCTTTGAGGTGTTTGGATTGAGGGGTAAATGTGGGGTAAATGTGGATGTGAATGTGAGAGAGAGGGCTGAGGTCCACCGCAATTTTGCTCCAATTTACTACTTTTTAGGGGTAAATGGAATTAGATGGGCAAAACATTTGCCCCACATGTTTGGATCCTTTGAGGTAGATTTGGGGTAGATTTGCCCCATTTACCCCTTCATCCAAACACCCCCCTGGTACTCTTAAAACTGGATCGAGAAGATATAGCTATCTAATTAAAGTTAACCAGCTATTGATACATAACTTATATTCTTTTCATACTGGCGTTTGGTAAAGTAACGTGCAGAAACTACACTTGTGCTCCTCAGTCCCATGCTTGACCAGGTCAGGTTAGTTACCAAACACATATGTACTGTATGAACGACTCGAGTAAACTATATTTTTCTTTTGGATATAGAGCATTGTAGTGAAAAATGTTGAAGATAGTAAATGATTCTCAGAATCTCAGCACAGTGATGATTCAATTTTTGAGACATACAGGTACCTTTGATAGAAGAAGCTGGAGTAAGCGTGTAGCAGGTTTACTGTATGCTGCTGGTGTAAACAATCCCTTCATCCTTAAATATATGACATTTAAGACAAGCAACTTAGTTCATCTCCTTCAATGCCATTGAAAATTACTTCCTTCATTGCCATTGAAAATTTTCAAGTTCCCTAGCTGACTACCAAAACTTCAATTTTCCAATTCCTTCACTATCATTATTGCCGTCCATAGCTGTTAAGTTACATGTGGATGACAAGTCGGACCCACATGGGAACATAAATTTCACACCTCTTACAATGACTAGACTACCCCTGTTCCAATGACAACACGAGCCCACATCATACCAAACTTATCTGCTCCTCTCACCCACACAGCTCGTTCTCCCCCTTCTCCTCCTCCTCGCCGTCACCGGCCACCACCCCAATGCCGCAGCCCAAGGCGGTGAAGAAGCCAGTGAGCCTCGGTCTCTGGGACGCACTGGTGTATAGGAGCCCAGCCTCTGGGCGCATTAGCGACAGCCTCCCCATGGTAGGATTCGTGTACATTCAAGCTTAGGCCTCGACATTTAGTCTATTTGGTCATATCGGTTCGATCTATTGGTGTTCGGGAATTTCAGGTTTCAAAAAAGAAGAACCAAAATTCTAAAATGAAAAATAAGAACCGAACCTGAATAGACCGGTTATTTCAGTTCGGTCTATTCAGTCCACCAAATAGACCGAACTTCAAGGGTGCCCTTGTCACCCCTAATTCAAAATTCACAACTCGTTTCAAGTCCATGAGTTCAAGAATTGCTCAATGAAGCAAATAACTAACATGTTCATGAAAGGCAAATTTAATTATAGCTACAAACACAAGATACAACCTTCATACTCCAAATTAAAACATGCAATTCTATGAACTTCGAGTTATTTGGTGGTTTTGGAGCATAGGAACTGAAAATGAACCTGAACCCCGAATTAAAATTGATCTCTGGATCGAACCCGAACCCGAACCCGAATAGACCTACTGCTATTTTGGGTTTGGGTCGGTTTGGGTTTCACGTTCAAAGTGCCCACCCCTATCTTCTTTTCTTTTTTTTTGCTAGTTACACATTTTTTGCATTTCCAATTCATATAAATTGAAAAGCATTTGTGTTGACGGGTCACATAAGCACCCGCCAGCACAAATAAAGGTTATTTGTGTTGGCGGGTGCCTTATGTAGCCCGCTAGCACAAAGAAATTTGTGCTGATGAGTGCTCGCCCAGTGGCTCCATACACTTTTGTGTACGGGTGCCAATTAGGCCCGCCAGCATGCTAATCGTGACGTGGCAGCACAAATCGTTTCTGGCCTAGGGTTGGTTGCGCTCCACCAATCCCATTCGGCTGTGCTGCTCTCCCTACCCCATGCATCTGCGTGCTTGTTGCCCTAGTGCCGGTTGTCGATTGAGGTGGTCGGCCGACCTGCAGCATCTCGACATGTATGATCCCGAGCTCCTTGGCCATGTACTGCGGCAGGAGCCTAACGTCTATGCCATCAATATCCTTCTCTATATATGGAGATGCTTTAGTTTCCTAAAACAAAACAGAGTCACACAAAATATAAGATTTGCATATATGTGCAGCTTCTGGACTTTAATAGTTGCGAAAACAGAAAAAAAAATGGTATGCTGCAAAGGTCAATATATGCTTTCATTCACCTAAATAAGAGTAAAATGTGCCAAAAAAATTACATCGTATAATATCTCCACGCGTTGTACCTCATGCAAAGAATAATTTCCCTTTATTCATGTTCCCCTGATGAGTTATAAAAAATTTAATCATGTGCAATGCATCAGTACCAAGAAGAAATTTATTGCTACACATCTTTTAATTAATATCTTCACATTTTACAAAAATATATTTTTTGTAGCATTAAAATTTTAAATTATGAGTGTGTCTGTCAACATATATTTGTCCATTAATATTACTAGAATATAGTTTTAACTTAGAGAGAAAACTTGCAAATTTTTTTACCAAGTCCTCTCTTTCTTGATATTTAGTGTGTGGTGGGGATGCCTTGAGTGGATTCAATTTGTAATACATATACCGTCCCTTTGGTAAAATAAGCTGGAGTAATCGTGTAGCTGACTGTGTGCTGATGGTGTAAACTAGTTAGGAAGAAATGAAGTTGCCTCAGTGAATTAGTTATTTATGCATTCAAAAAGAAACTCCCACGTCATGGAGCACTCACAACGAAACTTTATAATATATATTATTTCTACCTAACACAGCTTGTAAACAAATTAACAAACTCCATATTGTACTGTCATAGATGATCACTCGAGTCGTAGAAGATCAAATGTTTCCAATATTGCTAGGCTAACATTTTATTGGAGCAGTTACTTGCATGACTTGGTCCAATGCAGACGTACCATGATGAGGAGGGGTATCTGTCGCACATGCTTGCAACAATACAAGTTCATATCAGTAACCATTGCTATTGGCCGCCTGGTCAAATTCTTGACTTGTTCCTATCGTACCATTACTTACCTGCTCCTTAAGAGGCTATAATAAGCGGCTGGATCTAAAATATTGGTGCTACTAGTTACTACCTTCGTTCTAAATTGTAGTTCCTTTTGGTTTTATGTAAGGTACAAGATTTTTACTATGCAGCTAGATGTACATTATGTCTTGATGCATAGTAAAAATCTTTATATCTAGAAAACCAAAATATATCTTATAATTTGTATCGGATGGACAAAGGACGTACCCAGTGTCGTAGGCTCCCGCACTGTGCGGGGTCTGGGGGAGGTTATTAGCGGGAGGTCTTTCCCACACATCGTGCAATGTGTAGAGGCCACCACTCGAACCTGTGACATCTCGGTTCACAGGCGGCAAGCACTACCACTTGCACTAGGCCGGATGGATTAGACATAAAGTTCTGCCCCTTGCGGGTTGAGCTGGTTTATCTTGCTTTACTTGGGTTGTTTATATGCACTTACAACGTTACACTTGTTTCTCTTTTTTCCTCTTGCACGTTAGATTACTTGGACGCAGCATATAATTCTCAAGTCTCCAATGCTGATTGAGGTCTTGATAATCAGTTTGCATTTTTTTTCAATATATTGTGTCAATGTCAACATCGTTCAAAACACATTAACACAACCGATCAAAGACAAAAAGGCGTCACCCTCAACCATGCCCGACCTGTGTCTGTTGACGAGCTGGTCTCATTTCACCATTCTAGCTAGACGACCTGTTCTAGTACGTGTTCCATCTCAGTGCAAGCATCATCTGTCCCAATGGAACCAAGATACCAGAGTCCAGAGGAACGGAGGTTTCATTTGAGCACGGCTTCAGTTTCATGGGCTAACATCTTGCATAACATCAGGCTTTCTGTTTCGTGGCTAGTGAAGATAAAATGTACTGTGACACTCATAAGGACAATAATAAGTTTTTTGCGTGTAAGTTGAGGTACAAGTTAAGACAACCCTGTTGAAGAAATATTGTTTACAACAATATCCAAAGAAGCCATATGGTACAGCACGTAGGCACACATTAACAGGAACTCAGTTGTACCAAATACTTGCCATTTATTTTATCAATCGTAGCATAGGAACTTAAAACATGTAGTTATATGCAAGATGCATATAAAGGAAATTGTTGGTACAACAAACTCAAAACATTGATTACTTATTAGTTGTGATTATTCTCCCAGAATTGAGCTTGGAGCCAATCAATTGTCCCCTTTTGCACCTGGAATGCCTTGGCCAAGACATCATCTGAGATCGGTGGCTTTGATCCAAAGACCGCATTTGCGATGGTAATAGCCCCAGGGTTCTGGCTGCTGAGCGCAGCAATAGCAACTGCTGGCTTGTCATGGATCGGGTTGAACTGGAAGTGGATGAGCCCTTGGGGGAATACAAACACATCACCCTTGTTGAGCACCTTGGCAAAAAGCGTGTTGTTTGGGTTGGAAGTGACAAACCCAACGTAGAGAGTCCCCTCGAGCACCGTGAGAATCTCAGTGGCACGGGGGTGAGTGTGCGGAGGGTTTTGACCTAAGGGTGCATAGTCAATGCGAGCCAGAGAGATGCCTAGAGTGTTGAGGCCAGGGAGCTGCAAGGCACTGATCAATGTGACCATTGATCCCACCTTGTTGGTAGCCCTAGGTTTGTCCAGGTTTGCTGCCTTGAAGAAGTCGTCAGCGTTCACGACCATGGCATCCTTGCAAACAAATCCATTCACCTTCACTGCACAAACAAATGAGGTACACAAATCATAAGTTCTTTTGGAGCGGTACATAAAATTTATTTTTGTATGTAGACGTATGTTCTAACAAATTATTACTATTTCTGTAATCAGTGATTTAGCATTAAAGAACACATAAAAACAAAATTAAAAGTGAGCGCATTCATACCAGGAGAGTGCATGTCAGCGACACAGAAGTCCTGGAGGGGGCTGGGGTCAGAAGCAATGGCCTGAGAAATGACAATTGCTAAGAAGGCTGCTAGAAGAAAGGAGGATGCAGCCATTTTAGTTTTCCTCTGTTTTGGGTTTGAGCTATCTGAAGTAGACAATTTCGCTGCTTGTGTTAATGTCTGTTTTGTTGATGCTCTGGGCAAGAGATGGTGTGCTTATATATAGCTTGCCAAAGCATGTTGCAACATGAAGATAATGCTTGAATAAGTCTTGGTTGAACCTACCAGCAGAAGAAATGGTCTCTGGTAGAAGCTGCTGATGAAACAACACAATTATTTTATATGAAGAACATTTCAGAGCTACCACAAACTTTTCTATATTTTTACACTCTACTACAATCCTGACGTGTTACCTTTACTCCTATCACAACATTACATAAATGCATGCCCTGATCTTTTCTTATGTTTTAGGGATGCAGCATAAAGATGGTTCACACTTTTAAAAAAAGTAAATTCCAAATTTATTTAGTAAATGAGCTGAATAAGTGAGGTTTCCAGTACTCACAAAATAGTGCAAGATCCACAACAAAAAATATTAAAGCCGACAATCAATCATTTTCTTGATGTGTGTAGTGGTTTGTTAATAGTTACTGTGCAAGGCACTTATATTGTCCATATGATTTAGAAATAAAGTGCCCTCTCCGTTATTTACTAAATTAATTGATGGTAACGTTTTTTAATTTTCTAAACAAAATGGACTAAGTCACGCGATATGAGACCGGGCCTAGCACAGGTGCGTAGTTGGTGCACTGTGATATGTGTGTAATCTAGAAAAATGGTATGGTGCGTCGGTCAGTCAATGTTTGGGCTCAAGTATGTGTAGGAAGAGTCAACAGTGTGAAAAGAGAAAATGAAGATTTGATCCAGTGCGACGCATTTGGTACCAAAAGTGTGAGAAACTTGTCCAAGGGTAGTAATCACTACCAGATAAAAAATGTGTAATATTTGCCTCTTCAATTTGACTTGTTCATATCACACCTGTATCTGCTGCTCCTTCTGAGGCAACTTGCAGTTGCATTTGAAAGGAGTATTGTTTAATTTAGGCCATGCATGTATTCGGCTGCTACTTAGCAGTTAATTATGCTTTAAAGGTGATACTAACTCATTATGGAAAATACCGATAAGCATCAATGATGCAATAATGTACTTGTTATGTTCATTGTCAGTAAATTTAAATTGAATAATGAACACGTATGTCCCTAAAATAAGTATCAATATCTTAGCGGTGTCTTATTATTAGTTGGTAACACAAAACCGTGTCAGATAATAATTTCTTTGTCATGATTCTATTTCATGAGGTTTGTATAACGTTGACAATTGAAGAAAACTTTTGTGATATAAATAAAATAGTGTATTTTGCCATTGTTTCTATATGAATCCCTTCAATATGAACAAGGCCGATGGAAAAATCACCATGATGACCGTGTAGAAAACACAATACACCATAACCTCCGCCCTCATATATGATCTCATATCTAAATACAGAGCACAAGGAAGAGAAAAGACAGATACTACGGAAGAAGAAAACAAAGCAGACTCTATATTCAGTGATGTGAGAAAAAAACATATCACTAGGGTAGTTGAAACATATCATTAAGAGACATTTATGTTGAGTCACAAGTCATAAGTGACCATAATTGAGAGAAGGGTAACAACTATTGTTCCATATATATCAATGATGTGGTTCATTTACCTGTGCCTCTAATTGTTGCCCAATTCCAGACGCGAGGTGCCTCGTATATATCCATTCCAGCACCCCACCGACCGCCTGCGTCAATGGGCTGCCCTAGCTGTCTAAGTCCCGCTGAACCCCACATCACCACCCCTGCCAACACTGGTAGAGACGCGACCTTTGATCCAGGCCATTTGTCTCGGTTCAACTTTGAAGTCGGGACAAAAAGCTTTGGGGCGACGTGGCTCGAAATGGTTGCGAACGCCCCCCCCCCCACCCCTTTGTCTTGGTTGGTATTACCAACCGAGACAAAAGGGGAGGCCTCCAACAGCTACTGTGGCGCAATAATTGGCGCCGGCCATTAGTCCCGGGTGGTGTTACCACCCGAGACAAAGGCACCCCTTTTGTCTCGGGTTGTAACACCACCCGGGACAAAAGATTTTGTCTCGGGTGGTCTTACAACCCGAGACAAAAGGAGGTCTCTTAGGTACCGGGTTGTTTTACCAACCGGGACAAAAGGTCGTGCCTCTACAAAATCGCCAGCTCCTTCTCCCCTGCCCGAGCCATTATTTTTCACCCGAGAGCTCAAGCTCTTCTCCCATAGCGCCTCAAGCCTAGGGAGGTGCTGCCCAATTTTTTCCTCATCAATTTGTGGAGATTTCTCACCTCCAAAGTGTTGCTAAGGTTTTATTCTTCATCATCCATTCATTTGTTGTGATTAAATTTCGTTTTGTGATTTAGAGATAGAGAAAATAGAAATTTTGATTTAAGAGCTAATAGATGAGGTTTTTTAATATACTTTAGATTTAGTAACAAGTAGTTATCATTTGTTGTGATTATCTTCTTTCATTTATTTTTACTAAGATTTTTTTTGTTTTTATATAAAAAATTGAATTATATTTTTTATGTAGAATGAAACATAGAATAAATTTTAGTATACATGTTGTAGAAATTGTGAATACAATTTTTGTTTTATATAAATGTTGTAGAAATTGTGAATAATTTTTTTGTTAAAGTATAGCTGGATTAGTAATTAAAATTAGTTAAAGTAGAGATGGAGTACAATTTGTACCATAAGAGTTGATACAAATGGATTGTTTTATATATATTGCAGAGATTGTAGTAGTTTTAGAAAACTATGGCAAGTTATCCTGGTCGCGGTGGTCGCCGTGGAGGCGGTCGTGGAATCATTTTTGATGACCGGCCACCTTTGGCTCGTCCTCCAGGCATACACTTCACCCATGGTGTGATTGACTTTACTGGTGATCGAATCCAGGGACCTCGTCCCAACATAGTAATATTATTTCCTTTTATAAATTTGATATTTACGTACAACACACGGATAATAATATTATTTTCATACAATGCAGGTTCTCAATCATTTGCAGTGGCTCGCACATGTTGTTAAAAATTTAGGTGGTACCCCTCCTGTTACACAATGCGCCATTATCGGTCCAAACAATTGCATACAATTAAAAATCTTGTTTGACATACCTGTTCGAGGACAAATTCGCTCCTCGTTGTCTTCAAAACCCATCCAAATGGTATCAATTGTTGGGTGGGGTACCCCTGTCATCACTACGTGAAAACCTCAAATAGGTCACGCAACATTAGTAACGGGCGTATAATGTCCGTTACAAGGTTATAGATCAGTAACGGGCGTCAAGCAACACCCATTACAAATAAACAATGCCTGTTACTTTTAACATCTTATTGGATATTTCAACTTCAAAAGATCCAATAAGAAAACATAGGTAATGGATATTGTTCGTGCCCATTACTGAATAAGGATCCGGACCCGATTTTTTGTTTCAATGCAGTTTATTTTGCTTCGCGTCTGCCGCACTCCCACAACCCCTTGCGTCCGCTCGTCCCCGCCGCTCTCCCACACCTCTCCCTCTCTCTCTTCCCTCTCGCAGTCTCGCTCTCGCTCCGCTCCTCCCTCCCACCCCGGTGAGCACGGACTACCAGCAGAGGCCACCTCGCCCCCACCCGACCCAGCCCGCCGCCGCCGCCGCCTCACCCCGGCGCCGCGCCTCCGTTCCTCCCTCCCACCACATGCTCCTCCTCAACCCTAGGTGGAGGGTGCAAGGGCGGGCGAGTTTCAGATCTGGGGCTCCTCCTCGTCCTCAACGCACGACGTTGCCTCCTCCTCCCCATCCCACGGACCACCCCGACGGCGTGCCTCCCCCCTCCGATTCTCCTTCTCTGGGTCAGCAGCTCGACGCGAGGATGAGGAGGCCTCACCTTTCCCGCCCCCTCACGCACGTCGTCTGCCTCCTGCGCCACCGGCCGCCGAAGGGACTCCGCGCCGGCCGCCGATGAGACCTCGCGTCGCTGGCCGCCGCCGAGACCTCACGCCGCTGGCCACTGAAGCCCCCAAGCGCCGGCCACTGAAGGTAAATGGATTCCCCATGCCCTCTCTTGAATCCTCCCCTTCCACCGGATTCTCGATCCTCCCATGCTCAGATTCTGATGGTAATTTGGGTGGTTGATCTTGTCCTTTTTATCTTGGAGTGCATTTTGAATACATATGTTTAAACCTAGTATTATGAGTTCCATAAGTTGATGCTTCACTTATTGAAGTGAAATCCTCATTTTTTGCAATTTAAAACTGCTACCACTCAAACCATTGGTTGTTGTTGACCCATGTGCGGTTGTAGTTGGTGTATTTAGTACAACCTTGGAAGCTAAGGGAGTGAGGGCCTTTTACACGAAAAGATGACCAAAGTGTCTATGTGTATGTACGCTTGTTCCACAGGATGGGCCGCATATTTTGGACGCAGGGAGCTGCCCGTTACATTAAGAGCTCGTTTAGATGGGTGACTATCTCTTGTTCCTTTCTTTTTGGAAAACTAGGGGAACCTCACCCGCGCGTTGCTGCGGGAATTAAGAAAATGCAATGAACATCCCGCGCGTTGCTGCAGGACATCAGATGTTATAGGAAAAGATCTGCATAGAATAGGAAGAATTATAGTGGAGGCCACGTGAAAAATATTTAAAATGGTATTTTTTTTATTTTATATAAATTCCTAATTTTAGGTAGTACTTCTTCCGTCACATATTATGTGCATGTTTACGGTTTTAAAAAAAAATCAAAATAAAATGTCTCTATGACATGTAAAGCTGTTGTACACTTCCTGACAATTCTCCTCCACACGTTTATCCCCACTAAGCGCATGCCTAAAAAAAAGGAAAAAAAAAGAAAGAAAATATCCCAACCGAGAGAGTCACCCGTTCAGAATTCCCCACCTCACGCCTCCCACCCTTCGGTCGTTTCATCCGGCGAGGGTGAGGCCGCCTCGGCCGCAGGTGCGAGCAGAGCTCCGTCGGGAGGGTCGCGGTCGCAAGACCTGGTTCCGCACACCATGGTTGCCGCTAGGCACAGGCTCCGCCGGCTCTGGGCGCCGCAGGTCGCGGTCGCGGCCTTTGCTGCATGCCGTGAACGACGTCGTCGCGGCGCCGAGAACGCGAGCTCCGGCACGGCCGCAAACTGACGCGGGCACGACGGAGCCGCGCCGCGCAGCCGAGCAGAGCTCCGCCGGGCGGGTCACAGCAAGCGGCGATTAGCACTGGCACCGTGGCGGCTCCGATTTGGTGCCCAGCCACAGCTGTCGCAGCGCGGTCCATCAAGAGCCGTCGGCTTCCCCCGGGCACGCAGGTCACCTCCTCGTCCCCTGCTCCTTGCTGAATCGGATCACGGGGCACCTTCCATTGCTTTGGAGGTGCCTGTTGCTCTGTTTTACCTGACTATATAGGATTGTGGAGCAGTGACTCGTCGAGTCCCATCATGGAGAGTGGAGACCTTTGGCATCCTATAATTGAATCGCGAAGGTGGATAATAATAGCACAATGCCGATTCATCTGATCAATTAAGGGGAAGAGGCCGGGGAACAGAAGAGTTGGATGAGCAGCTTTGACGGAGAAGGGGGAGGGATACACGTGCGGCCCTGACCAACGGGACGAAACTGTGGGAACCGGTCGGGGAGAAGTTCGCGCCCACGACGCGCTGGTAGGTCGCTTTGCTATGTTTCAGTTACCAGTGGCATGGACCAATCAAAGGACTGAGAACTCCCTAAAGATTGCTAGTGGGGAGCTCCTATATAGGAGTTATAGATTGACAGCGTCTGCACCTTTACTTCTAACAATATTGTGTGCTGAAGATCCTTATGTCAGGTTTACAAAATAAACAACTTTATCTAAGTGTTTGGGTTCATTATAAGTCAGGCATTGGAAAGTCATGAAGGTTTTGTTTTTCTTTTCTGATAATTGCAGAACTTTATTTACATTGCCGGGAAGGATGTTGATTGAAAGAGTTGGAGACCCTACTGCGGTAAGTTGCATCGCCTTGTCATATGCTTGATGTGATTGGGAAAGGTGTGATATGCTGTGAAGCAAGTTGCTGACAAATTGGCAAGTTTTGTTGCCAAAAATGTGATTTTCTTCCTTTCTTATGGTTGTACTCCTGGTGCTTACTGTGAAAATATGCCTGTATCTGTTGGAAGCACACACTAACTGACAATGCAACTCCAGTATGTTACCAATGGTAGCTGCTGAATGCACACATTCTGTACTAATTTTCTGATTCTATCATATCTGAAACTGAGGAAGATGGATAAGCAATACAAGATTTTGATTATAATATGTTGAGTTTCTACAATTTCATAGATTTTGATTTTGTCCAACAGTAGTAGTACTTGTTTGCACACAATATTACACTTCTACTATGAAATAGTCTCCAGCTATGTAATGCAGGGGAAGAATGAGTGCTTATGTTCCTGCAAAAGTGTAAAACAGAGTACCTCATACTAGCCTGCCAATGATGCTTTGAACAAAATTGAATGCTCATATAGATATATACTGCTTGCCTGCCAATATGAATTTATGCTCATTGATTCCACTAGTCATAATTTTTCAAGTGTTATAAACTTGTTTACAACTATATCATTTTTTGCCTAAGAGTTCTCTCAGTGTGTTTTACTCATTGGAATGCTGATGA
The DNA here is from genome assembly GCA_036936925.1 of Cenchrus fungigraminus. Classification (NCBI taxonomy): domain Eukaryota; kingdom Viridiplantae; phylum Streptophyta; class Magnoliopsida; order Poales; family Poaceae; genus Cenchrus; species Cenchrus fungigraminus. The sequence goes on along the minus strand of CM072769.1, from coordinate 54,724,357 downwards.
TGCCTATCCTTTTACTTTCTGCAGAGCTTGAAATCTTTTCTCGGAGAAGACAAGCTGAAGGTGAGTCCATGTGGTGTATTCACTTCCTTTCAACGACCATGTTATTCTGATATTAGCATTGTTGTATGTTAGAACTGTTAAAATTTCAATTAATGTATTCTTGGTCTGAGCATTGTAGTATGTGGATGACTGGATGCACACTAGTGTTAGTGCTCAAACCAGCAACTTGGATATAATTATATGGTTCTCGACTCACTGAAATCCTGCAAACTCCTGTGTTTCTTTTTTGCTTGTCTTGTAAATAATGCTTGATCTTGTTTCTAATTAGCACTAATTACAGTGACATGTGTGGTATGTGCTTCATCACAATTGTTCATCATTTGTACCCTTGATGTTTGGAGTCCAGCTATATAGTTCTACTGCTCTTCATGTTTTAGGCTGTAAAAGACAAGTTAAGCCTAAGTGTGTGTTCCATTGCTTCAGCTTATGTGTAATTCAGATCAGTTGATTAGGAATCACTGAAAATAAGGTAGGAGATTAGAGGAGGCGTTGTGATGTATGTATGGGACAGGCTGGAAATTGTATTTTGAGGCACACATTGTAACTGAGCATGTGTATGTAACTGTATACTTTTGTATGCATGTATGTATAAAATAAAAAGAACAAATGGTATTTTGATTTCTTTTTTTTAATTTTTTAATTCCACATTGGTAACGGGCATTACCATAATGCTCGTTACCTCTAACTGTGATTGGTAACGGACATAACCATAATATAACCATAATGCCCGTTACCAATGTATGCTATTGGTAACGGGCATTACCATAATGCCCGTTACCAATGTGTGCTATTGGTAACGGGCATATGCCCGTTACTTTTGATGGGTTATTTGTAACACTTGATTGGTAACAGGCGTGATGCCCGTTACCAATGGCAGTTGGCGCCCGTTACGAAAGTCTCTTTTTCACGTAGTGCATGGTTAGGAGGACTTATGAATGGACTGTCGTGCAGGCATGCTTAGAACAACTTAACACTAATGGGTACTTTGTGCCGGATTACTCTTATTTTCCAATCAAGGCACTCGAGGAGGGAGAAAGTGTGACCACGACCGCAGAGAGACTTTGTCAGCTGAATGAACATGACATGGTATGGAGCATCATTTAATGTTATTTTAATTTTCTAATTTAACATTTTTTATGAGTCGTAATAACATTATTCTTAATCGTAGGATATCTTTGGTCAAACCATTAGGGTAAAGAGCTTTCATGCAGTTCTAGAGCAAGTGATGGATGTTGTGGGATTTTCTTTCACACATTCAAATGCTACACACACAAGAGATTGGAAGTATCAGACTCATCTTTCATTTTTCATGCCATATCAGTTTTCCTCGACACTGTTTGAAATTTATGGAAGTCCATGTGGCCGTAATTGTGAAGCGATAGAGAGTGCACTGATCCATTCTCTAGCATATTTCGATGAAGTTCTCGACTTCAAGATCGGAGACTTCAACTATATGGACTATCTAAGGAAGAAAAATGGAGTATGAAATATGTGTCATGCATGGATGCACCCCTCTATCTTTGTTAAGACCTTAAGTATTGATGTATGAACTTTTTATATATTTGAACTTTTTATCTTTGTTAAGACCTTAATTATTGATGTATGAACTTTTTATATATTTGAACTTTTTATCTTTGTTAAGACCTTAATTATTGATGTATGAACTTTTTTTTATATTTTTTGTTAAGACCTTAAGTATTGATGTTAGGAGACTAATTTTTTGGAAGCCGAATCATAATATTGAGTTTTCAACGTGTAATTCATAATATTTATTAAACTATGAAAACAAAAGGGTTTGGGGGCAACATGGCCTCTAAAGTGCCCCCACTCTTTAGTCTCTGGTGGTAAACCCACCCGGGACTAAAGGCCTGGCCTCCAACGGCTCTCTAGCCGCAATGATTGGTGCCGGCCTTTAGTCCCGGGTGGTGTTCCCACCCGGGACAAAAGGCACCCCTTTTGTCTCGGTTGGTTTTATCAACCGGGACAAAAGGTTGTGCCTATATAAAATCGCCAGCTCCTTCTTCCTTCTTCCCTGCCCGAGCCATTCTTCACCCGAGAGCTCAAGCTAGCTCCTCTCCCATGGCGCCTCAAGCCTATGGAGGTGCTGCCCAAATATTTTCTCATCAATTTGTGGAGATTTCTCACCTCTAAAGTGTTGCTAAGGTTTGATTCTTCATCCTCCATTCATTTGTTGTGATTAAATTTCGTTTTATGATTTAGAGATGGAGAAAATATAAATTTTGATATCTAGGTTGGAGGAGCTAAGAGATGAGGTTTTTAATATACTTTAGATTTAATAACAAGTAGTTATATAGCTACTAACATTGTATCTTCTTTCATTCATTTTTACTAAGAATTTTTTGTTTTTATATAAAAAATGTATTTTATTTTATTTATGTAGAATGAGACATAGAATAAATTTAACTTTTAGCTAGCTTTATTTATTATTAGAGAAAATAGAATTTATCTTTTTAGTTATTCGAAAATGAGACCTAGGAATAGTGTCTTAAATAAAATAATGAAGTTACATTTTTCACTTAATATGATGCAGATGAACCGGCAATGGATGTACGATGCTGACAGACGGTCAAAGGAGTACATTACTAGCATGCATGCTTTTCTCGAAGTGGTGAAAACGAACAAGAATGCGAGGGGATTCATTTGTTGTCCATGCTCTGATTGCAGAAACGAAAAAGACTACTGTGACTCGAGAACACTTCACCTCCACTTGTTGAAATACATATTCATGCCGAACTATGTGGTTTGGACCAAGCACGGTGAAATAGGGGTTGTGATGGAAGACGACGAAGAAGAGGAGGATATTCCGGACTGGGCCGTAGGGCAAGCTTTTGCAGATACTTTGGTGGAAGATGTTGACAAAGAAGAGTTACCAGCAGATGCTGACGACCATGCTTATGATCTTGGTCAAGTTCTATAGGATGCACATAGGGATTGCGAAAACGAAAACGAAAAGGCAAAGTTGCAGCGTATGATAGAAGATCACAGAAAACCGTTATACCCAGATTGCAAGCCAGGTCACAAAAAGCTTGGTACTACACTAGAAATGCTACAATGGAAGGCAAAACATGGTGTATCTGATAAGGCATTTGAAGGGATGCTAAAAATTGTGTAGGACAACCTTCCCGAGAACAATGAATTACCGTCCACCACGTATGAAGCAAAACAGACTGTGTGCCCTCTTGGGTTGGAGGTACAGAAGTTCCATGCCTACCCTAATGATTGCATCCTATATCGGGGCAAGGATTACGAGAATTTGGATGCTTGTCCTGTGTTCGAAGCGCTACGTTATAAGATCCGGCAAGATGAAGATCCTGGTGGTGATCTCTAGGGGCACCGTGACAAGACGAAGAGAGTTTCAGTGAAGGTTATGTGGTATTTTTCTTATAATACCACATTTGAAGCGTTTGTTCAGGAACAAAGCAAATGCTAAGATGATGAGATGGAACAAAGAGGAACGTAAGGCAGACAACATGCTGAGACATCCGGTTGATGGGTCTCAGTGGAGAAAGATTAATAGATAATTCAAAGAGTTTGATGAAGATGCAAGGAACATAAGGTTTGGTTTAAGTACGAACGGTTTCAATCCATTCGGTGAGTTTAGCAGTGGTCATAGCACTTGGCCTATGACCCTATGCATGTTCAACCTACCTGGTTGGATGTGCATGAACCGAAAGTTCATTATGATGCCGGTGCTTATCCAAGGTCCAAAACAACCTGGCAACGACATTGATGTGTATCTAAGACCATTGGTCGATGAACTATTACTGCTATGGAAGAAGGAAGGTGTACGTGTGTGGGATGAGAATAAGCAAGAGAGCTTCAACCTACGAGCATTTTCGTTCGTTACCATCAACGATTGGCCTGCTCTAAGTAACCTTTCAGGGCAGACAAACAAGGGATATAGGGCATGCACGCACTATTTACATAAAACACAAGGTATTCATCTCAAAAATTGTAGAAGGTCGTGTATATGGGTCGCCGTTTGTTATCTTCCAACTAATCACCCCTTAAGGAAAAAAGGGATGCATTGGGAAGGGAAGGCTGATCATCGTACGAAGGCACCCCATTTTAATGGAGACACTGTATTTGAGATGGTAAAGGATCTAAGGGTAGTTTTTGGAAAGGGTGCCGGTAGTGAACCTGTTCCAACTGACGCCAACGGGCGTGCACCACTGTGGAAGAAGAAATCTATATTTTGGGAGCTACCTTATTGGCAAATCCTTGAGGTCCGACACGCAATTGACATGATGCACCTTAAGAAGAATCTTTGCGTGAATGTGCTAGGTTTCATGGGTTGTTACGGCAACTCGAAGGATACATTGGAAGCGCGACGGGACCTGAAAGATTTTCATAAGAATGAAAAAGTTCCGCAAGAGGATGATGATGAAAAAGATCCGGAAGAGGATGATGATGATGATGATGATGATGATTACTTAGGTCCTACTAGTTACACTCTCACCAAGAAAGAGAAGGAAAGCATGTTTGATTGCCTGAACAGTTTGAAGGTTCCGTCTGGCTACTCGTTGAATTTAAAGGGGATCATAAATATGAAAGACAAGAAGTTCACAAATCTAAAGGCCCACGACTGCCACATGTTGATGACACAATTGCTTCCAGTTGCGTTGAGGGGTGTTCTATCAGAGAATGTACGATTATTGCTTGTTAAGGTTTGTGCATTTTTAATGCAATTTCACAGAAGGCAGTCGATCCAGCCAAGCTAGGAAAGCTACAAAATGTTGGAGTTCAATGTCTTGTCGGCTTTGAGTTGGCATTTCCACCTTCCTTCCTCGATGTTATGACGCACCTCCTGGTACACCTTGTGAAAGAAATTACTATTCTCGGTCCAGTATACCTTCACAACATGTGGCCTTTAGAGAGGTTCATGTCAATCCTCAAGAAATATATTCTTAATTGTGCCCGTCTGGAAGGAAGCATTGCCAAGGGACATGGAATTGAGGAGGTCATTGAGTTTTGTGTTGATTTTGTCGACTCAATTGACTCTATTGGGCTTCCAGTATCACGACACAAGGGTAGGCTACAGGGAAAGGGACCATCGAAGGAAATCAAGTTTGAGAAATAATACTGATTTGTTCCATAAAGCACACCTAACTGTTCTGCAACGATCATCCATGGTGACTCCGTACAGGACAAAACACGAGCAGATTATTGCTTCTCAAAATCCAACCAAATCCGAAGTTTGGATTACACGCCGTCACTTGGAAACATTTCCCTCATGGTTGAGTGAACAACTTGTCGGTAACTCAACGATTCATCCACAACTCGCTTTGTTAGCCAGGGGACCTTGTAGCACAATTGTAAAATTTCAATCTTACGATATAAATGGTTATAGTTTTTACACAAGAGGTCAAGATCGAAAAAGCACGAACCAAAATAGTGGTGTCTGTATGGACGTGATCAACAATGCTGGGTGCAAGACCTCCTATTATGGTATCATAGAAGAGATATGGGTGCTTGAGTACGGGGCGCTGAACATCCCTCTGTTTCTTTGCCAATGGGTAAGACTGACTGGCGTAAGGAAAGATGAATATGGAATGACAATAGTGGACCTGACCAAGATTGGGTTCAAAGATGATCCATTCGTCCTTGCCAAAGATGTGCATCAGGTTTTCTATGTCAAGGATATGTGAAGGACCGAATAGGCGACCAGAGAGGGGGGAGTGAATGGGAGCCGATAAAAATTCTTCCCGAAGGTTGAACTCGGCCTATACCCCGATTGCCACTCCGAGTACTCGCACACACCAGAGAAGCTCTAGACTAGGCACACACAAGCCTACAAGTCCTAGAGACAAGCTTTGAATCAAACTGTGGAAGCACAAGACAAGAAATAAAGCACATAGCCAAATCTGCGAGGCCCTGGGCGGACGGTCCGCACGAGTACGGCGGACAGTCCGTGAACCCTCGGCGGACGGTCCGAAATAGGACCCCGAACCTCTAGTACTGCACGGAGGAAATTCAGACAGTCCGGGCAAGCACCGCGGACGGTCCGGCACCTCGCGGACAGTCCGGCACCACTAGCGGAAAACCCCAGACAAACACAAGCCGCCCCAGACAAAACTCCGAGCCTCGCGGACAGTCCGCACACCCCTCGCGGACAGTCCGAAAACCTCCTGCAACAAAACCCTAGCGGCGAAACAGATCGAAACGCGAACGCGCATGAACACGTGACGAACTCCGAAGAACAGGAGCCATGCGGACTGTCCGCGCGTACCAGGCAGACTGTCTGCCATGCACGAACCAAAAACTGCTCGAGCTCGGGAGTCAACTCCACCTTTCCATCACCGGATCTCCCAAACGGCTAGAGCTCTTGAGACAAGATTTGGGGGAGGTAAGAAGCGTCACAAGAGGAAGCTATGCCCCAAAAATCTTGGCCTCTAACTGACTAAAACACTGGGAATCATGGATCACACGAACCACCACCAAGAACTCAGGCTCCGACCAAAAACTCACGAATCGAAGACTTTTCCCGGTGTTTGAGGGGTCAAGATCACACACAAAGATGTGCAAGGCATCCACCCATGATCTCCTCAAAGAAATCCGAGAGAAAACGCCCTCAAATCCCCGAATCGAGCGAAGAACGAAACTCCCCAAAAATAGCCTTGGAAATGACACGAAAATCACAAAGAGCTAGGAGATCACCGCAACGCCGAATACTTCCATACATCCAGAGGTCAGAGTCTATACAAGAATCTAGCCTAAGGAAAGCAGAGGAAAAGAAGCAGTCCAGAGCGATCTACCGGGGGAGGAAACCCTAGAGTCCAAGAGGGAGAGATGCTATCCACCTCTCCGCTATTTATATGAAGTCCACCGGAGGAGGCAAATGACCATGCTACCCCTACAACTTGAAATGAAGATACAACCCCTCAGGGGCATTTTGGTCAAGTCTTCATCGAACCGACATGCTTCCACCGCGGCCTTGCTTAGCCTCGACGCAAGCCCCGCGATCACGCCACGTGCCCTCCGCCTCAAAGCTTCCCGACGCTCCCGGATCACCATCTCCGTCGCATCGGGCCTCCGGACTTGGTTTTGAGGCCCAAACCAAGAAACTGTCCACCGATGGTTTTGTGGGCAAACCAACAAACCCCGCGTGGAAGCTTCCGCCTCGATCCGCTACCTTGCACCGGCCCATGTTCATGACTTCAGCCCACTAGTCTTGCACCGCACGGCTCGCACTTGACCCCATCGACCACCGGGTCCATCGAACCAAGCCTACTTGCCTCTCCATCACCCGGAGGCCGCCACGGCTGAGGCCTTTCACGCTTGTTCTTCACCTGCACCGACACGAGTCAAACCGCAACCTATACCTATACACTTAGCCAAGCATCATTCCACACAACGTTGTCAATCACTCATCACTAAGGAGCGACCATCCACTGGTCCTCGGACACACCTGGTCCTCAGTCTCCCCCTTGATGAGTGCATTGACAACACCCATAGAAATCAACATAGAGAAAAAGAAAAGAAAACAACCACGAACACAAACCACCAAGCAAGTGATCAAACGCCAAAGAATAAGCGAAACCCGCGATCACTCGCCAGACCAAGTCTCGGCCCCCTAAGGCAAGGGCAACGGCTCAACACAGCCGAGACAAAACAAAGCTCACTAAGAGCACACCACAAATCACAAAACTCAGGCAAACCAAAAGAGCTCCCCCTGCACAAATGCAAAACTCCCCTTGAGCAAATGCAACCTCTTTTCTCAATTTTTCTCCCCACATGCTCAAAATCTCACAAATGCATACCAATTCTCCACAAACTCTCCCCTTATCATACATATTCTCCCCCTTGTTGACAATGCATGAATCAAGATATCATGAAGCTCTCCCCCTTGTTTTCATGAAAATACATGTCAAAGCATATACAATCTACCAAGCTTCTCAAATATACAAAGAGCACAACAAAATGGTACAAATGAGACATAGAGCAAGCAAAGTAGATATGGTGTAGTTAGCGCATTGCCATCAAGAAAGTAGAGACATATAAGCATGTGACATGGCCAAAAACATTTTTAAGCAATTTTCACAAAAAAAAATCATTCATCTCATGAGCAAAGCCCTATCCATGGCAATTTGAGCAAAAATAAACTAGATCATCCAAAGTTTATACAAGATCACAAATTCTCATCACAAGATCATGGTAAACGCCCACAAGCTACTCAATGTCATGTTAAAGCCACCGAGCCATGTGTCTACTTCTTAAAATGAGACTTCTCATGGTAGACAACATGCAACGGTTTAGCACCCAAGATATGAATATCAAAACATAAATACATGACCAAGAGCTCATTTTTCAAGCATAAGACAATTCATACACCAATTTCATTTTCAAGATTAAGCATGGTACATGAAATGCCTTTGCGGTAAAAAGAAGCTTATGCTCCTCCACAAGTGAACAAATGGGCTAAACATTTACAATGACAAATAGGTCTTTGACCCCAAGCAAAGAGAACATGATACTCAAGCACAAACTAAACATGATATAGGCATTTGAGCACAAATTGAGCATAGACAAGTATCTACTCATGAGTGAAGCGATTTTATCATTTTCACAAACATAAAGCTATCTCATCATGTATATATGGCAAAACCCTCAAGAGCATAGCATTCACATCACCATTTACCAAATATGCACATATCTCACATATAGCACATCAGTGATCAAAGTATATAAGAGAAGCTTTTCCTAGCACAAGTGATCCAAAGATGGCTATCCAACTAGGTTTTGTACAAAAAAGTAAAATGCATGCATGGAATGCAACAAATGATACATATGACACATATATACATGAGAAGCTCCAAGACCCAGCTAGAAAGGAAAGCACACCCCAAGTTCACCCCGCAAGCGTGTGAAGGTAACTTGGTCAAGTGGTTTAGTGAAAATGTCGGCTAGCTGATCTTGGGTAGGTACATAGGACAAGGATATGTTTCCCTTCTCAACATTGTCCCTCAGAAAGTGGTATCTCACTTCTGTGTGTTTCGTTTTGGAGTGAAGGACTGGGTTTTGGCTACACTTATGGCACTGGTGCTGTCACAAAAGAGTGGAACCTGGGAGCACTCCTCACCAAAATCGCTCATAGTGTAGGTCATCCATAAAAGCTGGGAACAACAACTGGCAGCAGCTACATACTCGACCTCTGTAGTGGACTGGGCTACACTGGATTGCTTGCGAGACGACCAAGAGACCAAAGAAGAACCAAGAAACTGACAACACCCAGAGGTAGACTTGCAGTCCAATCGACACCCAGCAAAATCAGCATCGGAGTACCCGTGAAGTCTGAGTGTCGAGGAGGCAGAATACCAAAGACCAAACTCAGGAGTGTAGTTCAAGTACCTGAAAATCCGATTGACGGCCTGCCGATGTGAAGTCCTCGGTGAAGCCAGAAAACGAGCGCATAGACACACACTGAACTGTATGTTCGGCCTCGTCACCGTCAAGTAGAGGAGGGAGCCGATCATGCTCCGGTACTCCTTCTGGTCCACGGGTTCGCCATCCTCGTCTGCGTCCAAAGCCATAGTGGTACCCATCGGTGTAGTCAGCGGCTTGGAGTCGTTCATCCCAAACTTCTTCACCATGTCCCTGGTGTACTTCGCCTGATGTACAAACGTCCCGTCCTTGCACTGCTTGATCTGGAGTCCTAAGAAAACTGCAGCTCGCCCATCATGAACATCTCAAATTCCCTGCTCATGTCACCTGCAAATCTGGCAACAAGATCATGAGAAGAGCCACCAAAGATTATGTCATCCACGTAAATCGGAACAATCAAAAGGTCATTTCCATGTTTAAGGAGAAACAGGGTCTTATCAACTATGCCCATCACAAACCCTTTGCTCAGCAAAAAGCCTCTCAACCTACCATACCAAGCTCTAGGTGCCTGTTTCAACCCATAGAGCGCTCTCTGGAGTCTGTAAACACGATGTGGGTATTTCTCGCTCTCAAACCCCAGGGGTTGCCTCAGATACACTTCTTCCTCTATCACCCCATTCAAGAAAGCACTCTTCATGTCCATTTGGTACAACTTGAACCCTTTAGCCACGGCAAAGGCTAGAAGGATCCTAATTGCCTCCAAGCGGGCCACAGGAGCAAATGTCTCCTCATAATCTATGCCCTCTTTATGGTTGAACCCCTGAGCCACCAACCTCGACTTGTTTCTCACAACCATCCCATTCTCACCCTCTTTGTTCTTCCACACCCACTTGGTACCTATGGGACGGCAATTTGGCGGTGGATCAACTAACACCCAAACTTGCTTTCTCTCAAAGTTCTCCAACTCCTCATGCATGGAATTCACCCAATTCTCATCAGACAAAGCGTGTCGAATATCTTTTGGCTCAAACGAGGTGACAAATGCAGAATGAGCGAAATGAGAAGTGTTCCTTGACCTCGACCGTGTAGTACGTTCATGAAGGTCACCTATGATCATCGTCGGTGGGTGATCCACCTGTACACGCCGGGGAGCCTCTCACCTGGACACAATCTCCCCCTCAGCAGCAGCTTCCACTCGAACAGCCTCAGTCGTAGTGGGTGTAGGGGATGGACCATCCTCGATTGTCGTCATAGTAGTGGAAGTAGCACGTACACGATCAGCCACGGGAGCATCACCACCATCATCGTCTTCATCTCCATCTCCATCCTGCTCATCCTCAAAGATCCTCGCTCCAATCTCCTCTTCACCTGCACACTCAAAAGCAGAAGAGCTACAGGCTGTGTCTCATCAAAGGTTACCTCGCAAGTCTCCATGATTCGGTTAGTGCCAAGGTTGAGCACACGATATGCTCTAGAGTGAATCGCATAACCGAGGAAATTACTATCCGAACATCTAGACTCAAACTTATCCGACTTGCCCTTCTTCAGAATGAAACACTTGCAACCAAAAACTCTAAAGTGACTCACCTTGGGTTGTCACCCATGCATCAGCTCATAAGAAGTCTTCTTCTTGAAAGCACGAAGGAAGATGCGATTTGAGACTTAGCAAGCGGTATTGACCGCCTCGGCCCAGAAATGCCTAGGAGTCCTATGCCCATCGAGCATCGTCCTGGCCATCTCACAAAGGGTCCGGTTCTTCCTCTCCACTACGCCATTCTGGCAAGCGACGTATGGAGAAGAGTACTGATGATTGAGACCAAGATCACTGCAAAAGGTACTGAAATGAGAGTTCTTAAACTCCGTGCCATTGTCACTACGTATAGCTCGAATGGCATCACCATGTCTCTCATTCTTCAACCTCAAGATCAAGTCCCGAACAAAACCAAATGTCTCACTCTTATCCTCCAAAAAGAAAACCCAAGAGTACCTCAAAAAATCATCAACCACAACAAGAACATACCACTTCCCACCCGCAGAGCGAACACGAGCTGGCCCAACCAAATCCATGTGTAACAGCTCACAAGGTCGCTCAGTCATGACCGCAGTCAGAGGGGCGTGAGAAGCAGCAACCATCTTTCCATGCCGACAGGAAGCACAAATCAAATCCTTCTCGAATTTCAACTTAGGCAATCCTCGGACAAGATCAAGACCACTCAAGCAGGAAAGCAACTCAAAGCTCAAGTGTCCCGACCTCCTATGCCATTTCCAAAGCTCGGTCGAAACGCCAGCAACAAAGCATCGAGGAGGACCAACAGACTGGGAAAAATCGGCACGAAAGATTTGACCCTCGGGGACAATCGTACAGACAAGATCGCCTCGAGAATCAAGCACACGAGAAGCGCCCGACTTAAAACGAACCTCAAAACCTTCGTCAAGCAACTGAGATACTGACAACAGGTTAAAACCAAGTGACTTGACCAAAGCCACACTCTTTAGGGTCACCTTGCTACTCACCTTCACCATACCTTTAGCAAGCACTCGTCCTCTCCCATTGTCCCCGAAAGTGATGTACTCCCTCGTACTCACCAGGGTGAGGCTGGAGAACCACCCACGATCTCCGGTCATGTGACGTGAGCAACCGGAGTCGATCAACCAAAAGTCCTCCAAGCCTCCCACCTGCAATCAAAAACGAGAACGAGAATGAGCAAGTGACTCAACATTGGGGTTAGTACCAAAAGAGTCAAACCAGTGTCAAGCCATTTGCTCAAAAGAAGGGTTAGCAAAACTCATCCTATCAAAACCTCTAGGTGGAGCCCTCTCACACCTACCACCAAAGGACCTGTCACGTCTCACTGGAGGAGTACGCGCACCACGAGGGGGAAAACGTGGCCCGTAGTCCATCTGAGACCCAAAGCTTCGATCGTGCCTCCCAAACTCGTAACGGTCACGAGAAGGAGCACATCTAGCCAACTCACCACGCCCAAACCCAACACACCTATCTCTCTGAGGAAAACCACCTCCACCTCCACGAGTGAGAACTGTACGCACAAACACCTCACCCCTAGGTAGAGGCCCTCTACGAGGCTCAGGCACACCATGAGGAAGGTGGTACCTGTCCTTGTGTGCCATCTCCCTAGCAAACCTCTCATCTCTCTTCATCCTAAAACAGAACTCATCCTTATGCCCATCCCTCCCACAATACTCACAATGGAAGCAGATCGGTTGTGGCTCCTCTATGGGCTTCTCAACAGCTTTCTCTCCTGACTTCCCACCAAAGACACCCCCTGGGTGCTCACAAACTTGATGGGTTTCTGGTAGTTTTCTGACTTGTGGGGGAACACTGGTGGATCTGGTGTTGTGTCTAGCTTGTTTCTGAGGTGGTTTGGCTTGGGTGCAAATTTGTTCATGGGTGTGGTATGTGGTGGAATAGGAATCTCTCCAGCTTTCTCTTCTCCCTCACCACTCTTCTTACCACACTTGTCAGCCCCCAATGCCTGACCATCAATCCTCTTAAACTGAGCCAACATCAAACTCAATTGTGGCTCATGCCCAGACAACCACCCCATCATTTTCCTCAACTCATCATTCTCATCCTCCAAACGGTCAACATAGTGTGCAAGTTCCATGTTTTTCAAAGCATGCATTTCACAGGTAGAGCATGATGTAGGAAGAGGAGCTTTCAATTACACCTCAAAAGAAACTATCTTGGTGTGAGATTCATCTAGCCTAGCATGCAACACAGGATAAGAAGTGCAAGCACCTAACAAAGCAGGTCTAGATTTCAATTCATCACACTCAACCCTAAGCACATCTAGTTCCTAAAGAGTAGAGGCATGCTTCTCCTTGAGAGCAGTCAAGTCAGCCAGAAAAACATTGCAGTCACTACAATCAACCTCATCGGAAACAACAGGAGTAGATTTCAAAGAGCCTATCTCATTTCTAGCATCAACAAGCAAGGACTCAAGCTCAACTATCTTGTCCTTAGCATCACCCAATAAAGACCTAAATTCTCTCTTCTCCTTGTTGGTCTTCCTAAGCACATCATCACGGTTATCAAGCAACTCATTGAGCCTAGCATTCTCCTCTAGCAAGAAGTTGGGATCATGTCGTACCTCTTCCTCAGAGTCGGAGTTTGAATCCGAGCTGTGTTTCCCACCCTTCTTGGAATGCGCCAGGCCACAAAAGCCTCCTTGTGCGACGAAGCTGAGGCCGTTGAAGTTCTTGCCCGTGTGCCGCTTGTCCTTGCATCGATCTTGCTCTTCATCGCTGCTCGAGTCGGAAGCAGCATCGCTTGATGTGGAGTCGATGTCGCTCGCTCCGGCAACCACCGCTCGAGCCGTCTTCTTCTTGTACTGTCACACCTGTTTTTCCCAAGAAAACCAGATGCATAACTATATGTATGCCAGGATCTATTTTCATACATATAGTGACATTTAAGTGAATACAGAAATAGTATCACTTAAGAAAAATGAAGATTATCAGAGATTTACGCTTTATCCTGGAAACGAAGGCTCCAACCATCACAGGCAATCGACTGGGGGTTGCGTACGCCTAGCACCAGCAACATCTTCACAACGACTTTATAGCAGCTTCCTCCTTCTGAGCAACATTGTTTATAGCAAGGGTGAGCACATGTCGTACTCAGTAAGTGTGGGGAAAGTATGAATGCAAAAGCTTATCAAGGAAAGGCTGACAGGTTGACTGCATTAAGCACTTTTAGTTGGTCAAATTTTATTAGCACCTGATTACTAATAAAGTATAAGTATATACCAACCCACAATTAACATAAAGAGACACGCCATAAGCATATGGCTAACATAACCATAACAACGATTTAAGTCCATCTTCAAGTTCAATTATCATGTGAGGGTCCAGGCCGCTCGTGACCGTGAGCACGGCTAATCGATTAGTTTTACACTCTACAGAGGTTGTACACTTTCACCACAAGTCGCGTAAAAGTTCAGAAGAACATTGAACCCAACCATGTGATGCTAGCTAGGCATCATACCACACTACCGAGGTGTGATTGCATAGGGACGCTACGAGGCCTTTACAAAGATTCCCCAATTTGAAGCAACCCGCGAAGGTTCCGAGTCGTTGCAGAGTATAAAGTCCCCTAGTAGGTACCGTGTCTTAGCAAAGCCCACTCCCTACTAGAGCGAGTCTATACCCCACTGGCACTCCCCCTTGCCCTTATCAGGTAAGGCCACCCCAACATCCAGGTTTCTAACTATTCAGCCAAGATAGAGCCATATGTCTTGTGGTTGCACTATTTTCCTGGGTGGTCGCTCCATGTTCCGATTAAGCATGGTAATCTTGTATTAACCAGAGATATATAGCATAAAAGTAAAGCATGTTCATCATTGTTTGTTGTTCATTAGAACCACCATAACCCAAAGTATAGCAGCTAAGCAGAGCTACCCAACAGAAAGGTAAACCCAGGTTGACAAGGAATAAAGGTAATAAAGACTAGGATAACCTTAATAGGACCCATCAATATTAATGCAAGCATATGCAATGAGTGATTAAACACAGTTATTGGGACAAAAGAACAAGGACACACTTGCCTTTAACCAAAGTAGTGATGTTGCTCAGAATGTCTTCACTTCTTGCTCTTCCAAGCTCTTGAACCACATTCATTCTACTCGCATGAATCATCGGACACAAGCATACAAAGCAAACATACAAGCAAACTAAGAACAATGCACCAATCAAAAGGAAAACTTTAAAAGAGCGTGCTAAAGGATAGGTTCGATTCTATGGATCACTGAAGCACACAGACCGTGCTGAGAAAAGGAAAGGCTTGGTTAGCTTCAGATAGGGTACTAGGTTTGAGCATGAACTGGGATCAAAAGATCTGGAGCTTGAAAGAAGACTAGCTCCACAACAGAGGCACATTGGAACAGAGCTAGATAAAGAACGACTAACGATTGATTTGCATATATGAGAGAACAGCTATCAGCAAGTTTTATTTTAATTAGCAAAAGATATGTAAAGGATATTTCATAAAGAAAATACCCCTAAGTTGTAATTAATGCAACATTAAACTTTATTTATAAAATCGGTGTAAAGAACTAGTCAAATTTTATTTATAAAGATTCATATATTGATTATACCAATTTAAACATTTAATTTAGAAAAACTAAACTATATGAATCCTCTAATCGAAACTTTATGATTCGGGTAAACTAAAAAGGTTATAATTAAAAACTCATTCATGTTTATCTTTAAATAAATTAACTTTTATTTATAAAAGCCGGTGTAAAAGCCTAATCAATTTTTAATTTGAAAAGTTAATTTAAATATTAATCAAATTAACATTTGGTTTATGAAAAACCGGGTAAAAGATCTAATTAGATTTTATTTATAAAAGCACATGAAATAATCATTAATCAAATTAAAATTGATTATAAAAACGGTGTATAGCACTATATAACTTTTATTTAGAAAAGGTATGTTTAATAAGCATTAATCAAAATTAATATTAATTTTATTTTCAGAAAACAAACATGATAAAAAGTCACCTCTAACGTGTACTTCATGTCATTATGAACCTAACGCAACTTGAACGGGTGAAAACGGAGCTAAAACGGAGAAACTATGGAGAAAACAAGGTGCAGGGACCTACTGGCAAGGATTGAAAACTTCCAGGGGCTTATCTGCGAAAAACCAAGGGCATATACATAATTATGTATATAAATATGAGGGATTTTACGCAAAAACTCCAGGATGGATTTATGTGCGGAGGTGGGATCTATCAAGGGGGTTTTCTGCAAGTTCTGCAAGACACAAGAAAAGATCTAAGGAAAACAAGATTCCTCAGGGGGCCAGGCGCAAAAGCGCCTTCTTCTTCCTCCTTAGGACAGAAGCCGCACAGTGGGCATGGGAGCTCCGGCGGCTCCGATTACCGGCGACCAGGGCTGCCAGAGCTTCGGCTGGATGGGGGAAAAGGAGGAGGAGATCGAGGTGAACCTGTACGGATGCTCACCCTGGGCGGGGAAGGATGGCAGACGGTCGGCGACGGAGGGGCATGGCCGGCCGGTCACGGGTTCAGGCGGCGGCGTCGTTCCGGCGGACTTCCGTCGACGAGGAACAGCGGAGGAGGTGCGGCACGGCATTGCGGAGCTCGTGGAGTCGCCGACTTCGACTGCGGTGGTCCGAGCGGCGGCCGGTGCTCCGCCCCGGCGTGCGGCCAAACGGCGTGCAGCGGCGGCGCTGCGCAGGTTCAGGCGAAGGATGAAGAGGAGGCAGGGGCGCGCAGGAGGCTCGGCGCTCGCTATAAAGGGGCAGGGCGCGCGACCCAGGCGGGTACAGCACGAACGCCGAGGGGCAGTCCGGCGGGAGCACGCCGTGCTGTCCCCGGACTCCCGGCTCCCGCGGTGGTCTTGGCCCAGATGGGCCTTGGCCGGGCCAGCTGGCGGGCCGGCAGGGCGGGCTGAAGCGGGTCGATGTGTGGGCTGGCGGCCTGCTGGAGCTCGAGGATGTCATGTGCATAGGCCAGAGAAGTCAAGGGGGCAAGAGCAAACTTTGTTTGATGGGCTGAAAGACTGGGTGGGCCAAAAGTGAAGAAAGAAAAAGGAAAGAAAAGGAATTTCTTTTTATTTTCAGAAATTATTTTCGTGAAAAGAATAATCTAAAAATAGCTAGATAATTCATAAAAGCCACGAAAAATATTCTAAAAATTCCAAAAATTCTAGGAAAATTCCCAGAGCTAGATTGAGACACGAACAATCCAAATAAAATATTAGGATCTCATGAAAAAGATTTTAGAGCCTTCTAATAAATAGAATTAAGCTCAGGGAAAATGAGAATAAACTCCAGAAAAATTCCGGAAAATTCTCGGGATGGTTTAGTAAGCATCTAAACGCATTTTAAAAACATTTTGCACTCATGAAACACCAGATGCATCGGCATGAATGCTACACTCACATAAACATTTTATTTAGTTTTGGAAAATCAAACAAAGCTTTTCCTAAACTTTATTTCCTGTAAAGAAAATAATTGTTGGAATAATTTTAAAATTGCGAGAAATCATTGTTTTAATTATTCTTTTCTATTCACATCCTGAAATTGGTAATTTCAGGGTGTGACATGTACACGCTACTCTTCTTGGGCCTTCTCTCGCCCTTGTCCTTACGCTTGTCCTTGTAGTCGTTCCGGGTGCGGTGCTTGTTGTAGTCGTGCTTGGGCTTGCCCTTCTAGTCGTTCTTGATCTCCATGGCTTCAGGGCATTCGGTGATGAAGTGCCCGTGCTTCCCGCACCGATAGCACATCCCCGAGCTCCGCCTTGCATTCTTGCGGTTCTCGTACATCCGCCCAAACCTCTTGCTCAACAAGACGAGATCATCCTCGCTCAGCACCTCAAAATCCTCATCTGGCAAAGACACAAGACAAAGAGAAACCAATAGAGTTAGCATTAGACCTTGATCCTAAGACAAGAGCCAAACTATGAGGATCAGTGGGGCTCTCGCTCTTGGCTCTCAAGCCACGATCAACCTCCGAAGACCTGAGCTTGGAAAACAGCTCATCAAGCGATAGCGTGTCATACACGCTCGACTCCTCGATGGCCTCGACCTTGGCACTCCACACAGACCTATCCAGGGCATGCAAAAGCTTGATAGCTTGATCATGATCCGTGTATGGGAGCACTGTCACATTGGCCCTCATGTTGTTGACTATGCTGGTGAAGCGCTGAAACATAGCATCGGTCGACTCACCGGGGAGATGAGTGAAGTTCTCGTACTCTCTCTGGTAAGTGGAAAACAAACAGGCTTGCACCTGGGCATTGCCAACATGAGCATTTCTCAACTTAAGCTAAATCTTTCCGGCCACATTCTCTCCGTACACTCGCTCAAACTCCGAGGCACAGAGAGCACGGAACAAGTAATCAACGGTCTTGCTGTTGGCCTCACACATGTCCCGCGATCCTGGAAGAAGGAAACTGTCTGGGATGACATAGTTGGGATTTTGAGTGACATCCCAAATCAGAGTCCCCTTCCCACGCAAAAACACGCCCGTGCGCCTCTCCCACATCGGGTAATTCTTGCCATCGAAGTGCGGAGGACCTGACCCCTTACCATAGTCACCCATCTTTGGATCTTAGACTGGTTAGAATCACGAAGATCCGTAACCGGCTCTGATACCAATTGAAGGACCGAATAGGCGACCAGAGAGGGGGGGAGTGAATGGGAGCCGATAAAAATTCTTTCCGAAGGTTGAACTCGGCCTATACCCCGATTGCCACTCCGAGTACTCGCACACACCAGAGAAGCTATAGACTAGGCACATACAAGCCTACAAGTGCTAGAGACAAGCCTTGAATCAAACTACGGAAGCACAAGACAAGAAACAAAGCACTTAGCCAAATCTGTGAGGCCCTGGGTGGACGGTCCGCAAGAGTACGGTGGACAGTCCGCAAGGTTGGCGAATAGTCCGAAATAGGACCCCGAACCTCCAGTACTGCACCGCGGAAATTCGGACAGTCCGGGCAAGCACCGCGGACGGTCCGGCGCCTCGCGGATAGTCCGGCCCCACCTGGCGGACAGTCCGGCACCACAAGCGGAAAACCCCAAACAAACACAAGACGCCCCAGACAAAACTCCAAGCCTCGCGGACAGTCCGCACACCCCTCGCGGACAGTCCGAAAACCTCCTACAACAAAACCCTAGAGGCGAAACAGATCGAAACACGAACGCGCATGAACACGCGACGAACTCTGAAGAACAGGAGCCACGCGGACTGTCCGCCCGTACCTGGCGGATTGTCCGCCACGCACGAACAGAACCAAAAACTGCTCGAGCTCGGGAGTCAACTCCACCTTTCCATAACCGGATCTCCCAAACGGCTAGAGCTCTTGAGACAAGATTTGGGGGAGGTAAGAAGCGTCACAAGAGGAAGCTATGCCCCAAAAAATCTTGGCCTCTAACTCACTAAAACACCGGGAATCGCGGATCACACGAACCACCACCAAGAACTCAGGCTCCGACGAAAAGCTCACGAATCGAAGGCTTTTCCCGGTGTTTGAGGGGTCAAGATCTCACACAAAGATGCGCAAGACATCCACCCATGATCCCCTCAAAGAAATCTGAGAGAAAATGCCCTCAAATCCGCGAATCGAGCGAAGAACGAAACTCCCCAAAAATAGTACCAAAAATGACACGAAAATCACAAAGAGCTAGGAGATCACCGCAACGCCGAATGCTTCCATACATCCAGAGGTCAGAGTCTATACAAGAATCTAGCCTAAGGAAAGCAGAGGAAAAGAAGCAGTCCATAGCAATCTACCGGGCGAGGAAACCCTAGAGTCCAAGAGAGAGAGATGCCATCCACCTCTCCGCTATTTATACGAAGTCCACCAGAGGAGGCAAATGACCACGCTACCCCTACAACTTGAAATGAAGATACAACCCCTCAGGGGCATTTTGGTCAAGTCTTCATCGAACGGACACGCTTCCACCGCGAACTTGCTTAGCCTCGATGCAAGCCCCGCGATCACGCCACGTGCCCTCCGCCTCGAAGCTTCCCGACGCTCCCGGACCACCGTCTCCGTCGCATCAGGCCTCGGGACTTGGTTTTGAGGCCCAAACCAAGAAACCGTCCAACGATGGTTTTGTGGGCAAACCAACAAACCCCGCGTGCAAGCTTCGGCCTCGATCCGCTACCTCGCACCGGCCCATGTTCATGACTTCAGCCCGCTAGTCTTGCACCGCACGGCTCGCACTTGACCCCATCGGCCACCGGGTCCATCGAACCAAGCCTACTTGCCTCTCCATCACCCGGAGGCCGCCACGGCTAAGGCCTTTCACGCTTGTTCTTCACTTGCACCGACACGAGTCAAACCGCAACCTGTACCTGCACACTTAGCCAAGCATCAGTCCACACAACGTTGTCAATCACTCATCACTAAGGAGCGACCCTCCACTGGTCCTCGGACAGACCTGGTCCTCAATATGACTAGCATACCAAAGAATAAAAATCTCCAAGAAGGACCACAAGAGCCAAAACGTCACATAGTTCTTCTGGGTAAAAGAGTAATCGTGGGAGTCGAGGACAAAATAGATCAGTCCGATGATTATGATTAGCTTGATGGCATGCCTCTGTTCGCTATCGAAGTTGACCCAAGCATATTGCTTGGACGTGAAGAGACACTGTACTTACGTGCTTTAGATTAATGTCGTACTGTAATGATTAATGATCAAATCAATTGTGTAATGCTAATGTGATCAACTCTTTTATTTGTCTCTAACTTTTTGTAACGATTCTGAAGTCCATGCACTTTGCAGTGTTGTATTGGTCTCAAATTTTTATAAAGCTTGAATATGTCATGTGAGAATGAACCACCAAGTTTGAGATTTTTCTGAACTGGTTTAGTATTTTTCGGTTTAATTGAATTTCCATGCGACATCACCTAGTAATTAAATGTTGAACTGAGACCACCCCTGAAACGATCTGGAATGGTGCCTAACTTGGCCACAAGGTCTCTTGTGCCTTAGGAGTCCAATTTATTTGGAGGCCAAATCATAATTCTTGAGTTATCAATGTGTAATTCACAATATTTAAGCTCCTGTAGCACGAAGAAAAAACTATAATACATTTAGTCATCAGAAATATCTAAGATCTTGCGTGAGCTAATACTTTGGGTGTAAATGGTAACAAAAAAATTTCAGACCATTTCGACATAGATGGACGACACGTGCTTCACAAAACTATATGGAACCTTTCATCGAACCATGTGTATACACTTAAGTTCTTAACGATTCTGAAGTCCATGCACTTTGCAGTGTTGCATTGGTCTCAAATTTTTTTATTAAGCTTGAATATGTCATGTGAGAATGAACCACCAAGTTTAAGATTTTTCTGAATTGGTTTAGTATTTTTTCGGTTTAATTGAATTTCCATGCGACATCACCTAGTAATTAAATGTTATACTGCGACCACCCCTGAAACGATCCGGAATGGTGCCAAACTTGGCCACAAGGTCTCTTGTGCCTTAGGAGTCCAATTTATCTAGAAGTCGAATCATAATTCTTGAGTTATCGATGTGTAATTCACAATATTTAACCTCTTGTAGCACAAAGAAAAAACTACAATACATTTAGTCATCAGAAAAATATAAGATCTTACGTGAGCTAATATTTTGGGTGTAAATGAAAGCTAAAAAATTTCAGACCATTTTGACATAGATGGAGTACACGTGCTTCACAAAGCTAGATTGAGTACAAACTGGATCTACTTAAGTTCTTAACGATTTTGAAGTCCATGCAATTTGCACTATTGTATTGGTCTCAATTTTTTTTGTAAAGCTTGGATATGTCTTGTGAGAATGAACCACCAAGTTTGAGATTTTTCTGAATTGGTTTAGTATTTTTTTGGTTTAATTGAATTTTAGTGTGAATGCACATCAATATTGCAAATGAAAATTGAAAGTGAATGTTTACAACTCTAAAATATAATTTTGCATAGCAAAGTAGAGTTTATTAGATTTTAACTAAGCAAAGTTACTATTTTTTTAAGTTGCATAGAGAAAGAATGAGAAAATGATGAAACAAATGGAGAAAAATAACTTCCCGCCCAAAAATACCCTTTAGTCCCAGGTGGTATTACAACCTGAGACTAAAGGGGGGCCTTTAGTCTCGGGTGGTAAGACCACCCGGGACTAAAGGGCGAAATTTCCCCTTTGGGGGGGGCTCCCGCGCAAAATGCATGTTTAGTCCCGAGTGGTCTTACGACCCGAGACAGAAGGCCCCCCCTTTGTCTCGGGTCGTTACACCACCCGGGACTAAAAGCCCTTTAGTCTCGGTTCGTATTACAACCCGAGAAGAAAGGGTGGGGTATATATCCAACATCTCCTTCCCCCAGATCCCCACACTTGCCACTCCACCGTGCCGCCCCGCCCCCTCCTTCTCCGTCGTCGTCGTCGTCGTCTCCGCGGCCGGGTCCCCCACCGTCGTCTCGGCGCCGCGCCCTCCCTCCTCGACCTTCTGCGCCGCCCCTGCCTCCTCGACCTCCCGCGTGCGCTGTCTCTCGGCGCGGGCCACTCCACTGTGCCGCCCCGCCCCCTCCTCCTCCATCCTCGTCGTTGTCGTCGTCTCCGAGGCTGGGTCCCGCTGTCGTCTTGGCGCCGCGCCCTCCCTCCTCGACCTCCCGCACCGCTCCTGCCTCCTCGACCTCCCTCGCGCGCCGTCTCTCGTCTCCCGCGCCGGCCCTGCCTCTCCCCTCGACCGACACCGCTGCCGTCCCCGCCGCCTCTGTTCCCACCGTCCTCTGATCCGGATCCACACCCGCCGCACCCGATTCTAGCGTCGTCGTTGTATGTCTCCCCCGCCCTCGCCGTGTGCCCGTCCGTCCTCGTCGTCCCCGTCTCCCGCGCCGTCGCCGCCGTACGTCGTCCCTGTGTCCCCCGTCCGGGCCTGCCTCTTCCCGGACGGCCAGCTCTTCCCGCCCGCCCGGCCATCGGCTCTTCTCTACCCGCCCGCCCGACCGTCGCCGCCTATTCCTGGCCGGCCGGCGGCCGGCTGCGGCCCCCAATCCCCCGCTCGCCCGACCACCAGCGTCGCGGCCCTCTGCTTCGGCGTGCAGGGCAGGGGGGTTCTTCCTGACGCAAGCCCATTGATGGCTTGCGTCAGCAAGGTTTTTTTAAAAATTTTAATCGAGATAAATTCCATTAATTTATTACATTGTTTAATGTTTTTAGTGTATTTAGTGCATTTTAGTGTATTTAGTACATTTTAGTGCATTTTAGTGTATTTTAGTGTATGTAATACATTCGAGGTCTTTTACGGTGCTTGGAAATACTTTGTAACGCCTCACAACACCTCCCAATGCCTCATCAAAATTGTGATTTTCGTTGATTTAATTTGATTAAGCCTATTTTGGTAATTTCGCAAACGTAATATTTGTACTCCCACCCGCTACACCGCGGGCGCGGCCCAACCCACGTGCCCGACGACATTCCCCATCCGATCCCTAGCTCATGCCGCCGTCGTGCAGTGACGCCGCCGCCAAGCAAGCCGGCACGTGCGCCGGCCCATCGGCCCTCCACAGCGCCGTGCTCTACGGCCTGCTCGTGGTGTCCGCCACCGGCCTAAGCCCGACCGCCCTGCCCTTCGGCGCGGACCAGTTCGACGAGACCAACGAGCGCCACAAGGCCGGGGTCACGCGCTACTTCAACTGGTACTACGCCATCATGATGATGGCCACATACCTGGCGCTCACGGTCATCATCTACGTCCAGGACACAGTGAGCTGGGGCGTCGGCTTCGCCATCCCCACGGCGCTCACGATCGTAGGCTTCGTGGTGTTCCTCGCCAGCACCGCGGTCTACGTCTACGTGCCGCCGGAGGGCAGCATCTTCTCGAGCGTCGCGCGGGTGGCCGTCGCGTCGTGCCGCAAGTGGAGGCTCCGGCTGCCGCACCCTGACGATGCTCGGCGGCAGGAGGAGGTCCTGTACAACCCTGATCCAGCGGCGGCGGCCGGGAACGGGTGACGCCGCGTCTTCAGGCTCTCCCTCACGTTGCAGGTTAGCTTCCTGAACAAGGCGGCCATCGTGACCGACCCCGCCCGCGAGGTGCGGCCCGACGGGTCCCCGGCGAGGCTGTGGAACCTGTGCAGCGTGCAGCAGGTGGAGGAGGTGAAGTGCCTCCTCAAGATCATCCCCCTGTGGGTCTCCGGCGTGGTGTGGTTCATCGTCTTGACGGAGATGAGCAACTACACGTTGCTCCAGGCTATGACCATGGACCTCCTCATGGGCAGCCGCTTCACCATCCCGGTGGTGTCGATCCTCGCCGTGTTCTACCTCTGCGTAGCGATCTTCGCGCCCGTCTTCGACCTGCTGTCCGTGTTCCTTGTGGCGCCGCAGCATGCGCGTCGGGGGCGCTCAGCATGGTGGGGCAGATGGCGTTCTACAACACGGAGTTCCCGGACCAGATGCGCACGCTGGCAAACGCGGCGTTCTACTGCGCGCAGGGTGCCGCCAGCTACCTGGCCACCCTCGTGATCACCATCGTGAACGCGAGGACGCGGCGGCGCGGCGGGTCCGCCGCTGCGGGCTGGGTCAGCAACGACATCAACGCCGGGAGGCTCGACTACTTCTACTACACCATGGCCGTGCTCGGCGCGGTCAACTTCGTCTACTTCCTCGTGTGCTCGCACTTCTACGGTCGGAAAAGGTCGAACACGAAATCATAAATGTAGAAAAACGGTCGGAACAGAACGAGATTTTTCTACATTTATAAAAGTAAACTACTACAAAATAATGAAGAATGACATTAAAATTAATTGAATCTGACAACTTTTCATAATTCGGTAAAAACGAGAACAAAATCATAATGTAGAAAAAGGTCGAAACGGAACGGGATAGATACCGTCTGTTTTCAACCCTTCTACCGGTACAAGGGCGAGCAGTATGCTGTACTTGAGCTTCCATGTGACAGTGACAGTGGTTGCACAAACGGCATCGATGTCGTGCTCCTAAAGACGTAGCTATTGGATGGCTACTGACGTACTGTATGTAACAACAGTTCATTATTTGTGTGTTGAATCATCCCTGATGTTCTATATATCAAGGTGAATGGTGTGTAGTATGAGATGAAAAAAATCTTGTGTTTTCTAGACGCAAATAATTACTGAGCACAAAAACACTTGCCTTCACACATAGGTCACAAAAATGTGGCACGTGATGTTACTTTCGAGGAAAACCTGACAATACCAATCTTGGTCGGTTTGTGTTGAGCTTGGATCATCCACCTGCAGCAGCATGAGGAAGAGAACCGAAATATATGCCAATCTTGGTCGGTTAAATTTGTGTTGTGCTTGTGTATGTCACAACTCACAAAAAAAAGCAGTGCCATGCGTGCTTGGTCTATGTCCAAAAGTGCAAGCGACGCATCAAATTAGAGCTCCACCTGGCCGCCCTGCACGGCCACCCCAAGTTCGCCCGCGAGCTCCTGGCCGTGAGCCAGGAGCTCATCGTCACCAAGAACGCCGATGGCGACACCGCGCTGCACCTGGCCGGCAAGACGGGCAGGCTCAAGGTGGCGGAGCTGCTCCTCGTCCTCCCGTGGAGCCCTCTGGTCGCGACCAACAAGGAGGGCAACAACCCGCTGCACGAGGTGGTGCGGTGCCGCAGGACGGCCGTGGCGCTGGCGCTGCTGGACGCCGACCCCAGCCGCGCCTACGATCTCAACGACAAGATGGAGTCGTCGGTGCACATGGCCGCCCGCGAGGGTCTCGTCCATGTCGTCCGCAAGATGCTCGACTTCACCTGGGTCGACACGGAGTACGTGCCATCTGCCTCCGTCAGCGGCACGGTCCTGCACCAGGCAGTGCTCGGTGGACACATCAGTACGTATGCGAGCTGAAAGAAAAACACTCATTTTCAGGATCAAGAAATTAGCAGCTATTTTCTTTCTTCTTCTCTTTGCCAATTCCATTTCCATGGGATGCGTTTTTGCAGAGGTCGTGGAGATAATGCTCGACAAGCACATGTGGCTGCTGGACATGACCGACTCCGACGGCAACAACGCGCTGCACTACACGGTGCAGAACAACTCGCAGGTGGTAGAGCTGCTGCTCCACAAGAAGACGCAGCTGGCCTGCACGTGCTCCTGCTCCGCCACGTCGTCCCGATGACGTGGTGGAAGCTGGCGAGGCGGCTGAGGATCGGATACGAGCGCAAGATGGAGGCGGCCCGGCGGAGAAGGCGAAGGGCGGCGTCGAGGGCTCGGCGGACCTGCTCTCGTTGTACATCGACGAGGACGGCGAGGGCGCCGTGGACGCGTTCCTGCGCGACACGACCATCAACCTGATGCTGGCCGAGCGCAAAACACATCGACACCTTCCTTGTCTTCCATGGCCGAGGACTCCGAGGCCAAGGCTCCGGGGAGGCTGTTCGTGACCTGCGGGAACGGACCGAGATGGACACGATTGATGACTAGCCAACAGCATCGTCGATGGTGATGGAGTGGACTGATGGTGGATCACGCACGCATAGCGTGACAACAATTCAACTCGTAATATTAAATTATAAAAAACCAATTACCCAAAAGCACTTGTACGGTTTTACCCTTAGTTAAAAAAAGAATTTAAAAAAAGCAATTACCACTCCTATATTTGATGTCCTAATCCTCCTCAATTTCGGAAGCGTTGCGAGGCGCTACGACACATATGGCCCACCAACCATAGACACATCTCAACGCCTCCGCATTGACGCCTCTTAACACCTCCTTACGTATTGGGCCCGCTAAACATAGACACATGAATTATTTTCCTAATGCTTTCCAACTCCTCTCCAAGCATTGTAAAAAACTTCAATACATTTTAGTGTATTTTAGTGTATTAGGTAAATGTAAGTGTATTTTAGTGTATTTATTTATTAGTTAGTAACTTTTTGTTATTTGTTTTTATTTTAGTGTATTTATTTATTAGTTAGCAAGTTTTTTTATTTGTTATTTAATTTAGTTTATAACTTTATTTTAGTGCAACGCCGTCCTCCGACCCCTCCGCCCCGTCGTCCTCCTACCCCTCTGACCCCTCCGCCCCGCCGTCCTCCGACCCCTCCGCCCCGCTGGCCCCACCGTCGTCTGACCCCTCCGCCTCGCCGTCCTCTGACCCCTCAGCCCTGCCGGCGCCACCTCCAGCCCGCTTCGGTAGGTGCTGTCGCGAATATTCATAGAAAATCATTCTATTCATAGAAATTCTCAGCAATTGTTGTTTATTCATAGAAATTCATAGAAAATCATGTTATTCAAAGAAATTCTCAGCAATTGTTATTTATTCATAGAAATTCATAGAAAATCATGTTACTCATAGAAATTCATAGAAATTTGTAAAAATTCATATAAAATCATGTTATTCATAGAAATTCATAGAAATTTGTAGAAATTATTAGAAAATCATGTTATTCATAGAAATTCTCAGCAATTATTGTTTATTCATAGAAACTCATAGAAATTCGAAGAAAATCATGTTATTCATTGAAATTCTCAGCAATTCTTGTTTATTCATAGAAATTCATAAAAAATCATGTTATTCATAGAAATTCTCAGCAATTGTTGTTTATTCATAGAAATTCGTAAAAAAATCATGTTGTTCATAGAAATTCATAGAAATTCTCAGTAATTGTTGTTTATTCATAGAAATTCGTGTTATGGATAACAATGAGGACAATGAGCGGATTATGGAGAACCTTATTGCTGGCGGTTCAAATACCAATTTTCCAACTTACACCGACGAGCAGCGTAGCCAGGCGGACAGGTTCCTGAACATAACCGAGGAAGGCGACGCCCAAGCCGAGTACGACAACACCCACGCCAAGGAAATCGACGCCCAAGCCGAGCACGACAACAATGAGGACCTTCGCATGGTTAATGCAGAAGGTTCCAACAAGGTTATATATCATGCATTAAGTTCATGATGCATTCGTTCTCAACGAACCCCGCGTAAATAACGAATCTGCTACTTGTAGGCTTCATGCTCAAGCACAAAAAAGACGAAGAGAGGGCGTACAAAAGTAATCCGCGATGACGTGATGTATCATATCACGGTAGTCAACGAGCTTGGCCAGCCATGGGAACCAAAGAAGGTCAGGGACAAGTACGTGTCCCAATGCAGGGCTCTTATAAGGGACAATGTTCCCCTCAAGTATAGAGAACGGAAGGGAAAACATATAATCCATGGGTGGTTCCGGATTCACTAAAAAAATTTGTTATGGAAGTGTTCGTCTTGTTGGAGTTCCCATCTCCTTCGAGAAGAATTTTTATCGGCTCCCATTCACTCCCCCCCTCTCTGGTTCGCCTAATCGGTCCTTCAATATATATAGAGAGAGGGATATTGATGTCATAGACGTTGGGCTCCCATCGCAGTATGTGACCAAGGAGCTCGAGATCATACATGTCTAGATGCTGCAGGTTGGCCAGCCACCTCAATCCATAGATGGCACCATGGGCAACAAGCACGCATGGATGCACGGGGCAGGTAGAGCAGCACAGCCGAATGAGGTTGGTGGTTGAGCACAGTCGGAGGTCGGTGGGATTTGGGAATGATGGTGTGGCTGTGGAACAACTCGGCGGGATATGATAGGGCGGCGCACATGGCGTGAGATGGTTTGGTGGTGCGTACGGAAGAGATTGCACTGGTGGAGACGCGGCCTTTGGTCCCGGTTGGGAAGAGCGTTATTTCTCTAAAGCCCAACCGAGACTAATGCTTAGAGACGAAAGCCCCCCCCATTATTACCGGGTGGGCAACCGGGACTAAATGGTGCATTTAGTCTCGGTTGGTATTACCAACCGAGACTAGGGGGGCACGCCTACACCTGAGCGCACCCCTTTAGTCTCGGGTGGTAATACCACTCGGGACTAAAGCATCCCCAGTTCTTTTTTTATTTTCATTTCCAATTATTCTAATATTGTTATACACGTATATCTAGCATATTTGTGTGTACTATACGTGTATGTATAAATGTTTGTACTAATTATACGTGTCTACTATACATACTGTATCAAGAGAATAAACTAATAAATAAATATATTTACACACAATATATTACATCAAAAGCGGAGATAGTATTTTTTGAAACTAGTATATATACATCAAAATATTGTTTCATTCTAATTCTAGTCTCAAGTTCCACCGAAAGTGCTAATTAATATTTGTCAATTGGATGACCGTCATAATAATGTCTTCCCTTTGGACTAATCACCTCATCCATCAAAAATCTCACGAGACCTTCTTGAATCGCCAAGAGACGATCCTTCTCAATGATTGCGTCCCTAATCATAGAGTTCTATAATGTGCAAATATGTTAATATATAACACCCAAGAATTAAATATATAAGCAGTTAGAAAATGATGTATTATTAATAGGTTTACAATAATACTTACAGTATAATCTCCCGGGTCTGCATTGCAGAAATTGTGGATGTACTCACACACATAGTATGCACATAAATTAGTCCCTTGTTCCTGTCTCATACACTAAATAGAAGAAAACAATTATGAAATAGTAGTGTTATACATTTTTTATTTTGCCCAAGCTGGAGTTGTTATTTGGTTTACGTACCGGAAAATCTGTATAGAGTCTAAGTTTAGGTTTCCATTGTCCAGGGTTCATAACAATGAATTTTTCCCAAGCTCTGGCGGACAATAATGAAAGTTAGAGCTATTGTTAGTAAAAGCACACTATTGCATAAAAGGAAACGTATTGGATAGAAATATTACTCTTAAAACATATCTTGAAGGTCTTGGTATTTGTTATGGTTTCTTCTCAACGAATCAAAGACCGTGACGTTGCTCTTGTCGACTTCAATTATTAGAAGAATCCAGTGGAAACTGTATATACATGCATGCTCAAAAGATTAGAACTAAATAATATTAACTAGGATAATTAGAAATGCAAACCCTTAATAAGATGGTAATCACACATACTCGAAGTTGTAAGGTAGTAGTATCAAATCCTTGAAATGCTGCTGATTCAAGGTCCTAAGGATTGTTTTGAATGCTATTTGTGGTTGGAGCTTTACTTGGTCCTGAAAAACTAACGATGGGTCCATGAAACCTATTTGGTGATAACCCTTCTTTTGCATCATAGTAAGTTCCAGACTACAGAAAAATGAAAGACAAAGTTAATTAGCAGGTGCATTAATTTATTAATTAGCATATGAATTGCACCGTCACTTACAGGCACCAGGCGATGATAAGATCGGTATTCAGAGAGTCAAGATGGTAAATTTCATAAATATCCTTGAATTGCAGTCAGATCAACTTCTCGCCTTCACTAGCAAAATCATCCGGCTAATAAGCATGTCAATCATCTCCAGGCCCCCTTTAGACATCTTAATGTAAAAGTCGTGAAATCTACGCATCTGAGTAGGCAGTTTCTTCACCAACTCTGGCCTGACAAGAGATTTTTCTGGCTGGAAGTGCCATCTAGGTACGAAGTTTTTATCCCGAGGAGGTGATTCTCCGCCGCCGAGAAGAGTATCTATTGGGAGCCCTGTTGCTTCTTGCATTTGAATGACTGCCGCTAATTGTTCTATAGGTATAACTGCAACAGCTCGTTCATGTGCATTGAGGCCGGAGATGATGTAAGTCTGTAGTGCCAACGTCGATGCTTCTGTTAGCTTCTTTGTTGAAGGCTCTTTCGCCGACGTCGATGCTTCTGTTGGTTTCTTCTTCTTCCTATAATCTTGTGGTATCGTCGACCCTGGTACTTTGTCGATATAACTATTTGGTGACCCTTCTCGTCCCTTCTTCGGTAGGGACTTGTGCAGGGAGCAGTCATAATCACTTTTCAACTCTACTCGTCTCTTTTCTTTTTCCTGCCTTTCTATGAAAGCTCTGAGTTTCACCAGATCTACTTTCTTCTTTTCTTCGAGCTGCCTCTGTCTACTTTCCGCAGTTGCTTTCTGAAAAAAATCCTTTACTTGTTTTTGACACTCCGCCTCATTTTCAGATTCTGCCATGTCATATGGTAGCTTTCTTTTAATAGGCTGCTTTTTCCCTTTCTTTGTCGGGGGATTCGGATTTGGCGAGGGCATAGACTTGGTAGATTGTGGTCCGGACCTCTAGGGAGCCTGCTTTGGGTAAGGTTGCTTTGTTGAAGGTTCCTTTGGTGGTGATTGATGACGAGGGAGGTCAACGTCATTTTCACTCGCACCAGCAGAATTAGCAGGTTGTAGAGATGGTGAGCGATTAGGACTCGGTGACGATCTCGGCGACGACCCGGGAGATGGTGGCTGCTGCTCGGCAACACTCACAGGTATCGGTGGTGGCATGTTAGGTATTATGATCTAACGTTTGGGCCACAATACGATACCGTGAAGTGCATCCTGGAGTGTCCTTTCCCCGTCACCTCCTGGGATGTCTAGCTCTATGTCGTTAAATTGTGGGTCAGCAACCTCCTCCACACCTACTGAGGCGTAGCCAGGTGGAATCTGCATGCCGTGGCTTTTTTTCTTAATCTTAATGTTAATAAAAAAAGAAGAAAATTCTTGTTTTTTCTTTCCAAAATTCGATATAGGCTGGGCTGAGATGAGAGACAATCAGATAAATTTTCTCTTCAGCGGGCAGTTCCATATAGGATTTATTAGAATAAAACAAGCAGGTTATAACTCTTTTTTTTATCCACAAAGCAAAAAAAGGTTCTTATCAAACCTACAATAAAATTGGAAAGAAAGATAAAGTAAGTAGACCTGTCCCCTTGAATAATGCCTCCATCCACTATTCTGATATATAAATTCGATGTGGATGAAATTGGTATATAAGCGGTTTTTTGTATTTCCTTAGACTTAGATCGCGCAAGGCAACAATTTTTCGCTATTTACGATTTCATATTCTTGTTACTAGACGTTCTATAGGAATAAGAAGAAATCACAACTCTTTTCCGTTACACATAAAAAGGGTTTCAAAAGTCAATTTTTCTTTTCAATATCTTTCTTTTTTTCAGAATCCTATTTTTGTTCTTCCACCCATGCAATAGAGAGCGAAATTTCTATAGTGTAAGAAAAATAAATTGAATGAAATTCGTGGACTTACAACGACCTTGGTTGTGACCCCATAGATAAAAATGCAAAATTTCTATCTTCGAGACCATTGAAAAAGGGCATTGAACGAGAAAGAAATCGTCCACAGATAATCAAACTATCGTATGCCCTGGAAGTAATATGAGGTGCTTGGAAATGGTTGAAGTAATTGAATAGGAGGATCACTATGACTATAGCCCTTGGTAGAGTTACTAAAGAAGAAAATGATCTATTTGATATTATGGACGACTGGTTACGAAGGGACCGTTTCGTTTTTGTAGGATGGTCCGGCCTGTTGCTCTTTCCTTGTGCTTATTTCGCTTTAGGGGGTTGGTTTACAGGGACTACTTTTGTAACTTCTTGGTATACCCATGGATTGGTTAGTTCCTATTTGGAAGGTTGCAATTTCTTAACAGCGGCGGTTTCCACTCCTGCCAATAGTTTAGCACACTCTTTGTTGCTACTATGGGGCCCGGAAGCACAGGGGGATTTTACTCGTTGGTGTCAATTAGGCGGTCTGTGGACTTTTGTCGCTCTCCATGGGGCTTTTGCACTAATAGGTTTCATGTTACGTCAATTTGAACTTGCTCGGTCTGTTCAATTGCGGCCTTATAATGCAATTTCATTCTCTGGTCCAATCGCAGTTTTTGTTTCCGTATTTCTTATTTATCCACTGGGACAATCTGGTTGGTTCTTTGCGCCGAGTTTTGGCGTAGCAGCTATATTTCGATTTATCCTTTTCTTCCAAGGATTTCATAATTGGACGTTGAACCCATTTCATATGATGGGGGTTGCCGGAGTATTAGGCGCAGCTCTGCTATGCGCTATCCATGGGGCTACCGTAGAAAACACTCTATTCGAAGATGGTGATGGTGCAAATACCTTCCGCGCTTTTAACCCAACTCAAGCTGAAGAAACTTATTCAATGGTCACTGCTAACCGCTTTTGGTCCCAAATCTTTGGTGTTGCTTTTTCCAATAAACGTTGGTTACATTTCTTTATGCTATTTGTACCCGTCACCGGTTTATGGATGAGTGCTATTGGCGTAGTTGGCCTGGCTCTGAACCTACGTGCCTATGACTTCGTTTCCCAGGAAATCCGTGCAGCGGAAGATCTTGAATTTGAGACTTTCTACACCAAAAATATTCTTTTAAATGAGGGTATTCGTGCGTGGATGGCAGCTCAGGATCAGCCTCATGAAAATCTTATATTCCCTGAGGAGGTTCTACCACGTGGAAACGCTCTTTAATGGAACTTTTGTTTTAGCTGGTCGTGACCAAGAAACCACCGGCTTTGCTTGGTGGGCTGGGAATGCCAGACTTATCAATTTGTCCGGTAAACTACTTGGAGCTCACGTAGCCCATGCCGGATTAATCGTATTCTGGGCCGGAGCAATGAACCTATTTGAAGTGGCACATTTCGTACCAGAAAAGCCCATGTATGAACAAGGGTTAATTTTACTTCCGCACTTAGCTACTCTAGGTTGGGGAGTAGGGCCGGGGGGAGAAGTTCTAGATACTTTTCCTTACTTTGTATCTGGAGTACTTCACATAATTTCCTCTGCAGTCTTAGGCTTCGGTGGCATTTATCACGCGCTTCTGGGACCCGAGACTCTTGAAGAATCTTTTCCATTCTTTGGTTATGTATGGAAAGATAGAAATAAAATGACTACAATTTTGGGTATTCACTTAATTTTGTTAGGTCTAGGTGCTTTTCTTCTAGTACTCAAGGCTCTTTATTTTGGCGGCGTATATGATACCTGGGCCCCCGGGGGGGATGTAAGAAAAATTACCAATTTGACCCTTAGTCCCGGTGTTATATTTGGTTATTTACTAAAATCCCCTTTTGGGGGAGAAGGATGGATTGTTAGTGTGGATGATTTAGAAGATATAATTGGAGGACATGTATGGTTGGGTTCCATTTGTGTACTTGGAGGAATTTGGCATATCTTAACTAAACCCTTTGCATGGGCTTGCCGTGCGTTTGTATGGTCTGGCGAAGCTTACTTGTCTTATAGTTTAGGTGCTTTATCCGTTTTTGGTTTTATCACTTGTTGTTTTGTCTGGTTCAATAATACGGCTTATCCAAGTGAGTTTTACGGACCCACTGGGCCAGAAGCTTCTCAAGCTCAAGCATTTACTTTTCTAGTTAGAGACCAGCGTCTTGGAGCTAATGTAGGGTCTGCCCAAGGACCAACGGGTTTAGGTAAATATCTAATGCGTTCCCCAACGGGAGAGGTTATTTTTGGAGGGGAAACTATGCGTTTTTGGGACCTTCGTGCTCCGTGGTTAGAACCTCTAAGGGGCCCCAACGGTTTGGACTTGAGTAGGTTGAAAAAAGACATCCAACCTTGGCAAGAACGACGTTCGGCAGAATATATGACCCATGCTCCTTTAGGCTCTTTAAATTCCGTGGGTGGCGTAGCTACCGAGATCAATGCAGTTAATTATGTCTCTCCTAGAAGTTGGTTAGCGACTTCCCATTTTGTTCTAGGATTCTTCTTTTTTGTGGGCCATTTGTGGCATGCAGGGAGAGCCCGAGCTGCTGCAGCAGGCTTTGAAAAGGGAATTGATCATGATTTGGAACCTGTTCTTTACATGACCCCTCTTAACTAAGATTTTTTTATTTCTACCTGTTCTACTTTTTTTTTCTGTTCTGGCTCGGTTATTTCATCTAGCCGAGCCGTTCATGCTTTTTTATGAAAAAATGATATAAGCGGGCAGAACAAAGAAAAACATAGAAAGAAACAAATGTATTCAATAAACAAAAGGAGAGAGAGGGATTCGAACCCTCGATAGTTCCTAAAACTATACCAGTTTTCAAGACCGGGGCTATCAACCACTCAGCCATCTCTCCACAGCCCAATCCCTATTTTATTCCTACAAATAGAACATAGCTATATGAAATGATCTACTAAACTCCTATAAACATCTCTCAGATGCAAGTCCACTTTCGATATATCTCTGTATACTATATACACGGATACAGAATCCGCTATATCCGTTTGTGAAATAAAGGCTAAATTCCCTCAACTCCATATCCAAATAAAAGCGGTAAAGAAAAAGTTTTAATTTAAAGAGAAGAATCCATGGATTCATGATTAAACCCCTCCTACTTCTTGTATTTTCGTACAATTTTGATTAAGTGAGGGATCAAATAGAAATATGTAGTCAACTTTATTTGAAGGTAGTTTGGAGGATTTTAAATATGACTATTGCTTTCCAATTAGCTGTTTTTGCATTAATTGAGACTTCCTCAGTCTTAGTAATTAGTGTACCCCTTGTATTTGCTTCTCCTGATGGTTGGTCAAATAATAAAAACGTTGTATTTTCCGGTACATCATTATGGATTGGATTAGTCTTTCTGGTAGCTATTCTGAATTCTCTCATTTCTTGAATTTGTTTAGTATTTTAGTAGCCCGATATAAAATAAATAAAAAGAAGGGCCCTTTTTTCGAAAAAATTCTGATTTTGATACACATTAAAATGCTATTTTCGTTCCGAATTATTCCTCTTCTCCTTCATTATTAGGAAGAATTGGTATTATGGCTGCGGTGGAAGATTGAACCCTGATGATGGTTTCCTTGAATTCTCACCCACGTTAAGGGAGAAGGCACTTGAGATTATGAAAAAAGTTGAAGATATCAAAGCGGGCCGATTGATTGTTGACAGAGAGAATGATGAGCTCACTTTGGCGCTCAGGAATCCGGAACACCCAGGACGTTGCAGGGGCTACGGGGTTGTACTGTGGAAGTATGCTTTCAAGGGATCCGAAGATACCTATAGGAGCTGCAGAAGAAGAAGAAGAGAGCGTGAACAGGCGCAGTGGCGCGAGACGATGGAGCAAAAACATAACCAACATGAAGAACGTAAACAAGCAGAGATTAAACAACGAGTGGCCGCCGCGGTAGCTGAGATTGCCCATTCTGGAGCACTACCCCAAGTACCGGTGGATCGCATCATTAGCCCTTCCGCTCGCAAAAGTAGTTGTTCTTCCACAGAGTCCCCCGATGAACAAAGGGCAATCCACGAAGATGTTCAAGTGGAGGACAACGAACGGTACCCTGTGGATGAACTCTATTAGCGCATCACATGTGAGCTGCACAAACCGTTCGGCAAAATCACATTGAAGGTATAAATATGATTAATACATGCAATATATTATCTCAACCTTTGATGCATGTCTCACACATTTAATAACTTCATCATTTTTATACATATATATAGGTGGCGTACGGAAGTGCTTTTGCACAGCTCCCAGGACGTACGGATATAGCCCTCTACCATATCTATACAAATAGTCCATTTATACGGACTGCTAAGTGCGGAGACGGGAATCGAACCCGTGACCTCAAGGTTATGAGCCTCGTGAGCTACCAAACTGCTCTACTCCGCTCTGTAGGGCCGAAAAGAGGTGGACGAAAAAGGTTGAATACAAGTCTCTACCATGTCTAAACAAACAAATAGAATAGTCTTTTTCTACAAAATGGAGCGGGTAGCGGGAATCGAACCCGCATCGTTAGCTTGGAAGGCTAGGGGTTATAGTCGACGTTGGTTGATTTTTTTTTAACGTCTCTAATTCAAAACCGAACATGAAATTTTGATTTCATTCGGCTCCTTTATGGATATTCTCACCACTTAACATCTATGTCAGCTTTTCTGTCTGAATGGAACCAAGGCTCTCTGCTTTCTAGATGATCCCTATAGAGTAGGAGATAGATATTCTCTTTCTAATCTACTTACTTCGTTCCCTAATTTCATTCAAGAGATCCTGAGGAAAAGAGTTGGGTTTCCACCGAGCTGAAACAATATACTCACGGTTCTAGTAAACCAAAACCATCGTTTTTTAGCTATTGGGCTTCCATTTCCTTTTTAAACAAAACAAAAGAAGATTTAGTTACGATTGGAAATAAACTTTTTTGTATCTTCATCCATAGATCCTTTACTCATATTTATTCAATCGGAATACTTAAATGCAAAATTATGCTTCGCGACTCTGTACTCATAATCGAATTTGTATTTTGAGTGCAAATTTAATTAGTCTTTGGATACTAATCGCGAGAATGTATATTCTTCCTCAATATGCTATTGAGAGGAAAAGGATTAAACCCTTTATAAGAACTAAAGTTTTCATCGGAATATGAATATAAAAAAACTTAAGGATGCCTTAAGTATATCATTTCAAATTCAGTTATTAATAGAACGAATCACACTTTTACCACTAAACTATACCCGCTACATGTAGATTATGATACCAATGCTACCCTTTGTCAAGGGTAGCCATTCGAGAAGGAGGCTAATTCAACCTTATCAAATCAAATGGAGAAAGTTCATGGCAGGGGACAGTTGGTACTTCAATCGCGAGCCTTTACTTTAGGATTTAGATAGCCCCTCTCCAATCTGTAAAATACATATCTTCTTACCATGCCAATTGTGTATGAACCAAATGTATGCATTTCGATTAGAATCTATTCTACGGTTATGACTACAAGAATCATAAAAAAATTCATCATAGACTTCCTCTATCACTTGAGAGAAGCAACAAACAAAGAGTAATAAAAAGAAAAGCGGATAGGAATGGACAGATTTACCTGATGAAAATTTACATCAGAGGACTCTCATGAGGACTCCTCAAACTCCTCATAAAGAGGATCCGAAAAGTCTCTGGTTAGTGGATCCTCCCCATTTATAAATTTCCTCTCTTCTTTTGTACTCAATTCTAGTTTATTAAATTCTTTTCTTGTTTAAAAGAATCAAAGAAGATGAATCGAACTAAGAACACATAAAAAAGAGCATAGAGGACCAAGACCATTACCAAAAGTTCCTCCTAAGAATCATATTGGGTATCTGTTCCTTTCCTTTTCACCCTAGGATCAGAAATCCTAAATCCTCCTTTTTTCTAGTGTTCGGGAACGGCAAACCCTGAACCAGGAGGAGTTAGGTATGTAGGATATGGTTTTTCTTTTTTGTTGGGCAGGCAGTAGTAGAATTTTTCTACTCTGCAGTATAAATTCGACTGCCAATTTTTGAGAATAAAATTAACTCCAACATAGTTTGTTCCAAATCCACTAGAATCCTTGTAGAATAGTCAAGGACCCCATTTCCAAGGGGTACCTATTGAAAATAATTTCAACAAATCCGTCCAAAACTTTTGCATTTTTCTTAAAAAGTTTTGAACTCGAAAGTTTTTCCAAAAGATGCGGGTTCGATTCCCGCTACCCGCTCCATTTTGTAGAAAAAGACTATTCTATTTGTTTGTTTAGACATGGTAGAGACTTGTATTCAACCTTTTTCGTCCACCTCTTTTCGGCCCTACAGAGCGGAGTAGAGCAGTTTGGTAGCTCACGAGGCTCATAACCTTGAGGTCACGGGTTCGATTCCCGTCTCCGCACTTAGCAGTCCGTATAAATGGACTATTTGTATAGATATGGTAGAGGGCTATATCCGTACGTCCTGGGAGATGTGCAAAAGCACTTCCGTACGCCACCTATATATATGTATAAAAATGATGAAGTTATTAAATGTGTGAGACATGCATCAAAGGTTGAGATAATATATTGCATGTATTAATCATATTTATACCTTCAATGTGATTTTGCCGAACGGTTTGTGCAGCTCACATGTGATGCGCTAATAGAGTTCATCCACAGGGTACCGTTCGTTGTCCTCCACTTGAACATCTTCGTGGATTGCCCTTTGTTCATCGGGGGACTCTGTGGAAGAACAACTACTTTTGCGAGCGGAAGGGCTAATGATGCGATCCACCGGTACTTGGGGTAGTGCTCCAGAATGGGTAATCTCAGCTACCGCGGTGGCCACTCGTTGTTTAATCTCTGCTTGTTTACGTTCTTCATGTTGGTTATGTTTTTGCTCCATCGTCTCGCGCCACTGCGCCTGTTCACGCTCTCTTCTTCTTCTTCTGCAGCTCCTATAGGTATCTTCGGATCCCTTGAAAGCATACTTCCACAGTACAACCCCGTAGCCCCTGCAACGTCCTGCGTGTTCCGGATTCCTGAGCGCCAAAGTGAGCTCATCATTCTCTCTGTCAACAATCAATCGGCCCGCTTTGATATCTTCAACTTTTTTCATAATCTCAAGTGCCTTCTCCCTTAACGTGGGTGAGAATTCAAGGAAACCATCATCAGGGTTCAATCTTCCCCCGCAGCCATAATACCAATTCTTCGATCGTTCGCACCAGTCAAAGACCGCTGGTATGATACCTTTGTTGAGCAGGTCTTCTTCCATCTTCCACCACCTGGGTATTGCAACCGTGTAACCACCTCGACCAAGATGGTGGTTGTAATCCGTCTTCTTACTGGCACATTTCTTAGCTCGTGTGCTCTTCTTGGCAAAATCTTCAGAAATCGTGTAATCCACAAAGGACTACCAGTGATCCTTGAGCTTCGGATAATCATCCCAATTTGGAGTTTGGTTCTTCTTGATATAATGTTTATGCAGCTGCTTCTTGAAACTCTGCAATTGAGTTGCCATCTTCTGGAGAGTCCACTGCTTCACAAAGTCTGGTTGGAGTGCTACCCAACTTGGTCAAGACCACGCAGCCACTGGAGTGCTACTGGTCCTAGGAACCAACACACAACCTTCCGAGCCAAAACTCACCAACACACACAGCGGAAACTTGCACGGCTTGCTGCCTGTGCTACACCGGTCAGACCGATGGCCTGCGCCGGTCAGACCGGTGACACCGGTCAGACCGGTGGACAGTGCCGGTCAGGCCGGTGGCTACAGCAACGGCACAGCAAACGTTCCAGGAAGCCTTAGTGACTCCTCTAGGCCCTGGAACAAAACCACCTCCGAAACACAACCCGGAAGGAAGAAGAACCCCTCACAAAACCTAGCAGAACAACTCCAAACACGTCAAGAACTGACCAGCAGGACCACGGGACAAAACCACACGGACAAGGTTGTTCCCCGAGTCAAATCCCACCAAGAGCTAGCACCGGTCAGACCGGTCAAGAGCACCGATCAGACCGGTCGCGCCTGGGCAGCTCGAGATGAACAGCGCCCGCGAGTCAACTCCTCCAAATCCAACTCCCGATCTCCCGATTCGCTCCACGGATTCGCACAAGACTTTGGGGATAGTAGGAACACCTCATGGGTACTCCATAGCCAAGATTTGGTCCACCAAAACTCGTTGAATCAAGAGGAATCGAAGGATTTCTGCCAAGAACACCACGAACCCTAGAACCACGAAAACCCCAAAATTGAGCCCCTTTACTCACGGATTTGGGAGGGGAATCAAAGAGAAAAGAACCACGAGGGGTTCATGCATACACCCCCCACCAAATCCCAAAGAGAAAGTCTCAAAACCGCCACAAGAAATTCGTCAAGAAAAGCCTCGGAAAATCACCAAAAAGGAGAAACGGGAAAGACACAACCAAGCCTTGAGGAACCACGCCGAATCATCTATACATACCAAAGAGGTTCATACAAGGTCTAGCTTGCCACCCGATCATCCTTCCCTCTCACAAGATCTCACCATGAAGCTCTCAAGCTAGTCCTACGAAAATCCTAAGGAAAATAGGAAGAGAAAATAGGAAAACCAAATGAGCTAGGGTTCCAAGAGATGGCTGCCATCCTCTCACCACTTGGGTTATATGGAGGCAACCGAAAGACGAAAATACCCTTACTAGCTAACTAAGGATACATGCCCCTCAAGGGTGAATTCAGAAATCTTTGTCTTTGCTCCATCGGACGGATGCCCAGCGACTGCAAACTTGCTTAGCCTCGACGCAAGCCTTGCGATCCCGACGCGTGTCCTCCGATTCGAAGATTTCGGACTGCGTCGTCGCACACCGGTCAGACCGGTACCCACCGGTCAGACCGGTCTGGAGCTGTTGCACCTCCGTCTTCGGTTCTTCGGTCTTGGCTTTGTGGATCAACCAAGGAACCCAGTGGTTTTCTGGTGAACCACTGGAAACCCCGGGAACTCGGTGTAGCCTCCGCCAATCACCACTCATGACTCGGCTCCCACGTAGTCCCGGCTCGACCTTGGTTTTGAGGCTCAACCAAGAAACCGTCCATGACTTCATCTTGCCGTTCTTGCCACCATGCGGTCCGCAATTGACCCCGCTGGCCATTGGGTCCCTCGAACCAAGCCTACTTGTCTTCTCCACACCTGGAGGCCTCACCGGCAATGACCTTTCGCGCTTGTTCTTCACCTGCACCAACACCAGTCAAGCCGCAACCTGCACCTGTAATACTTAGCCAAGAATCAGTCCACACCACGTTGTCAATCACTCATCACACCAGGAAGCGACCATCCACCGGTCCTCGAACCACACATGGCTCTCAATCTCCCCCTTGATGAGTGCATTGACAACACACACATTTTGGTAACCAAGAGAAAAGAAAAAGAAAAGAAACGACTAAAAGAAACTCCAACAAGCGATCGAAAGCCAAAGAAAAGGCAAAGAGCAAGATCACTTGAAGAAGACAAGTCTCGGACCCCTTAGGCAAGGGCAACGGCTCGACACATCCGAGACAAAATCATGCTCAAGCAAAGAGCAAAAACCATCAAACCAAAGCTCGAAAACCACAAAGAGCTCCCCCTGCACACATGCAAGCTCCCCCTAAACCAATGCACCTCCCCCTGGACGAATGCATGTGAACCACATCACGAAACAGAGCAGCTACAACAGCTCAGCTCTGACCGGTCAGACCGGTCGACACCACCGGTCAGACCGGTGCTCAACATGTGAACAGGACCAGCACACCTGACCGGTCAGACCGGTGACCTCAACCGGTCAGACCGGTGCACAACAGAGCCCAGAAATGGCTCGAAACCACCTGAAAACCTTCCAAATGCATTCAGTAGGCCAAAACATGCTCAAACTTCTCCCCCTTGTTGACAATGCATGAATCAAGTCGAAAATGCAAAAAAATGCAACCTAGAGCTTCTCAAATAGACAAAATTCAACATAGGATGCTACACATGTCCAAATGAGCAAGTTAGATACTCTATAGCTTCGTAAAGACATCAACTTCTTGATCACCAAGTTTCACAACCATTGGGCGAAGCTAAGATAGAATTGAGCAATTTTGCGAAAATTCACCCTCTCATGAGCAAAGTCCTAAACATGAGCAAAACATGTCAAAATGGCAAAGCACACAAACTTCATGCTAGGACAACCATTCTAAGCATAAGACCATCATAAACACCCACAAGCACCTCATGTCATGTCAAAGCCACCGAGCCATGTGCCTACTTCTATATATGAGACTTCTCATTGGTGGGCATCATGCAACGGTTTAGCACCCAAAGCAAATTAAAATTAGCACATATGACATGGGAGCACATTTTCCAAGCAATTTACATTTCATTTTCAGATTTGAAATTGGTACATGAAATGTCTTTGCGACAAAAAGGAACTTATGCCCCTCCACAAGATCAAGCATGAGGGCTAAACATTCATGATGGCAAATGAGCCTTTGGCCCCATATGATCAAAATAAGCTATCCAACCACAAATTAAGCATAGCCAAGCCACAAAAACATGTCAAGATCATATAAAGGTATTTACTCACAAGAGAGCATACATATGAGATTTTTCAAAAAACATAGCCATCAACCATGGATATAAACCAAGATTATCAAGAGCTAAGCCAAACTAACCATAGCTTACCAAACTAGCTCACAAAGACATATATATCATTCCATGGTGAACAATGTATATAGGAGAAGCTTTTCCTAAACAAAGCATATGATACAAAATGCATGCAACCTAAGATACAAAGATGCCTATACATCATGTTACATATGCCATGCCAAATGCAAGAAATGCACAAAGGAAAGCTATACATATGCTACAAAGGAGCTCCCACACACAAAGCTCACAAACGACCGGCTCCTCGAGGGGAGGCAAAAAGGGCTCGACACCACCGGCAAAAGAGCAAAGGAGCGCAAAACTCACAAGCTCCCCCTAAACACATGCACTAGGGCCAAAGAGCATACAAAGCTCACCCTTAGTACACATGATAGAGTAAAGAGCACACTAAGCGCACAGGCTCCCCCTAAACTCATGCATTAAGATCAAAGAGCATACAAGGCTCACCTTACACACATGAGATAAGGCAAGGAGCGAAACGAACCAAGTGGCTTGGCCAAGGCCACACACTTGAAGGACACAAATTCACTTACCTTTATCATTTCTTCAGAATTCACCCATCCTTGTCCACCATCCCAGAAAGTGATGTACCTCCATGTCATCACCGGGGTATGAGGCCGGAGAACCACCCCCGATATCAACCAAATGTTCTCCGGGCCTCCCACCTGCAACTCAAAACCAAGAGCGAGAGCGAGCAAATGACTCAACACTGGGGTTAGTACCAAAAGTGTCAAACCAGTGCCGAGCCATCTCCTCAAAAGTAGGGTTAGCAACATCCATCCTACCGCGCCTATAAAAACTGCGATCCATCCTATCAAACCTATCAAACCTGGAACCACCATGGGAAAACCACTCCCGTCTCACTGGAGGAGTACGAGTACCACGAAAGGGAAAGCGTGGTCCGTAGCCCCTCTGAGACTCAAAGCTGCGACCTCTCCCAAACTCGTATTGATCACGAGGTGGAGAACGTCCAGCAAACTCAACACCACTTGACTCAAAGCGCCTACCATCGGTTCCACGACCAAAAGGGCTAAACCCTCTAGCATCACGGCCCCGGAAACCAAACTGTCCAGCACTCTGCCTAGCACCGGTCCGACCGGTCACTCTGACCGGTCTGGCCGGTGGTCCTCGGCCAGCAAACTTGCCTCCACCTGAAGCTCTCCTATCTCTCCATGCTGGAACCATATGCACAACACCCTTTCCCTTAGGTAGTGGCATACGAGGCTCAGGCACACCATGAGAAGGGTGGTACCTGTCCTTGTTTGCCCACTTCTTAGCCAT
Organism: Cenchrus fungigraminus; assembly: GCA_036936925.1. Classification (NCBI taxonomy): domain Eukaryota; kingdom Viridiplantae; phylum Streptophyta; class Magnoliopsida; order Poales; family Poaceae; genus Cenchrus; species Cenchrus fungigraminus. Next base: position 54,680,534 of record CM072769.1, on the reverse strand, counting down.
TCTCGCCTCTCTTCTTCTCTTATAGCAAAACTCTCTCTTGTGACCATTCTTTCCACAAAACTCACAATGGAAACGGATTGGTCTTGGCTTAGGCTTGGGGTGAGGCTCTTCACAAGGCTTCTCACTAGGTTTCTCACTAGGCTTTTCACTAGCCTTCTCACTTTGTTTTTCTCTCGGCTTAAGTAACTGGTTTGGCTTGGGTACAAACTTGTCTTTGGGTATGGGTTGTGGTGGAATTGGAATATTCCCAAATTTTCCTTCTCTCTCACCACTGCTCTCACCGAACTTATCAGATCTCAAAGCCCAACCATCAAAGCGCTTATAGCTAGCAATCATCATACCAAGCTGAGGTTCCTGACTAGACAACCAACTCAGCAGTTCACGCAACTTATTGTTTTCATCTTGCAAATGGTCAACACATTTTGCAAGTTCCAAATTCTTCACAGCATGCAACTCACAAGTAGAACAAGAAGTAGGAATAGGCACTTTCAAATCAGCCTCAAGTGAAACAATGCGAGATCGAAGCTCAGCAATTTTTTCATGCAAACCAGGGCAAGAAGTACATGCACCAAGCAAAGTGGGTCTAGATTGCAGCTCAGCCAACTCAACCCTAAGCACATCTAGTTCCTCACACTTGGAGGCATGCTTTTCCCTAAGAGCAGTTAAATCAGCTAGGAAAACAGAGCAATCAGCACAATCAACCTCATCAGAAACCACAGGGCTAGCCTTAAGCGAATCAATTTCAAGCTTGCCATCAAGAACCTGTGTTTCTAGCTCAGCCACTCTAGTCCTAGCATCTTCAAGCAAAGCTCTAAGCTCCATCCTAAGCTTCTTAGCCTCTCTAAGCATGTGATCGTGACTATCAAGCAAGTCAACCAACTCCTCATTCTCCTTGCGCAAAGAAGAGAGCTCATCACATACCTCATCCTCGGAGTCGGAGTCTGAATCCGAGGCGTTCTTCTGGCTTCTCTTGCTGCCGGAGCTGCGTGCCATGCCGCAAAGACCATCCTTCTTGTTGCAGCCTCTCGAAGTCTTTCTTGCGGTACAGCAAAGGCCGTTCAAGTACTTGCCGAAGTCCTTCTTCTTCTTCCTATGTTTCCTCTTGCTGTCCTCTTCTTCTTCTTCACTCGAGCTTGATGACACGTCCTCAGAGTCGGAGTCGATGTCGCTCGATCTCTTGATCTTCTCTCGAGTCCGTGTCTTCCTCCCATGTTCATGTTCCTTCTTCTTGGATCTTCTTCCTTTGTCCTTGGACTTGTGCTTGTCGTGGTTGTTCACCTTCGGACACTCGGCGAAAAAGTGTCCGGTCTTTCCGCACTTGAAACACGCCCTCGAGTTCATCCTTGAGTTCACCCGGTTCTCGTGCATCCTCTCGAATCTCTGTGTCAGCAACGCCAGCTCGTCCTCTCCAAGTACATCAAACTCCTCGTCTGGCAAAGACATCAAAGAGGACAAATAGTACATCCTGGAGGATGGGTTAGCGTTAGTCTTAGCACCTGAGCCACCGACGAGAGCAAGACTATGAGAGTCAGTCGGGCTCTCAATCTTGGCTGTCATACCACGGTCCAACTCAGCTGACTTGAGCTTCGAGAACAGCTCGTTCACGGTCAAGGTGTCATACTTCTCGGACTCAAGGATAGCCTCAACCTTCCCGTCCCATACGGTACGATCCAACGAGTGCAAGAGCTTCACGGTTCTATCATGATCATCGTATGGGAGCACGACCACATTGGCTCTCATGTTGTTCACCATGACTGTAAAACACTGGAAAAGGGCATCGACGGACTCGCCGGGGAGATGAGTGAAGTTCTCGTACTCTCTCCGGTAAGTCGCGTACATCCGAGCCTGAACCTGAGCATTCCCAGCATGAGCATACTTCAACTGCTCCCAAATCCTACAGGCTAAGTCCTCTGTCTGAACCCGATCGAATTCAGGCTGACACAGAGCACGAAACAAGTAGTCGACCGCCTTGTTGTTGGCTTCGAACATATCCCTCGATCCTGGAGCAAGGAAGTTAATCGGATGAACATAAGCTGTGTTCACCATAACGTCCCAAAGGATCTGACCCTTTCCACGGAGGAACGCTGCCATCCGCCTCTGCCACATCTGGTAGTTCTTCCCATCGAAGTGCGGAGGACCCGAACCCCGTTCCTGGTATGCCATCTTTGGATCTTAGACTGGTAAGAGTCAATGAAGACCCGAACTGGCTCTGATACCAATTGAAGGACCGATTTGCTGAACCAGAGAGGGGGGGAGTGAATGGGAGCCGATAAAAATTCTTCTCGAAGGAGATGGAAACTCCAACAAGACGAACACAGCTTCCGAAACACTTCTCCGACTCAACTACCCAAGTTGGTCAAGACCACACAGCCACTGGAGTGCTACTGGTCCTAGGAACCAACACACAACCTTCCGAGCCAAAACTCACCAACACACACAGCGGAAACTTGCACGGCTTGCTGCCTGTGCTACACCGGTCAGACCGATGGCCTGCGCCGGTCAGACCGGTGACACCGGTCAGACCGGTGGACAGCGCCGGTCAGGCCGGTGGCTACAGCAGCCGCACAGCAAACGTTCCAGGAAGCCTCAGTGACTCCTCTAGGCCCTGGAACAAAACCACCTCTGAAACACAACCTGGAAGGAAGAAGAACCCCTCACAAAACCTAGCAGAACAACTCCAAACACGTCAAGAACTGACCAGCAGGACCACGGGACAAAACCAGACGGACAAGGCTGTTCCCCGAGTCAAATCCCACCAAGGGCTAGCACCGGTCAGACCGGTCAAGAGCACCGGTCAGACCGGTCGCGCCTGGGCAGCTCGGGATGAACAGCACCCGCGAGTCAACTCCTCCAAATCCAACTCCCGATCTCCCGATTCGCTCCACGGATTCGCACAAGACTTTGGGGATAGTAGGAACACCTCATGGGCATTCCATAGCCAAGATTTGGTTCACCAAAACTCGTTGAATCAAGAGGAATCGAAGGATTTCCGCCAAGAACACCACGAACCCTAGAACCACGAAAACCCCAAAATTGAGCCCCTTTACTCACGGATTTGGGAGGGGAATCAAAGAGAAAAGAACCACGAGGGGTTCATGCATACACCCCCCACCAAATCCCAAAGAGAAAGGTCTCAAAACCGCCACAAGAAATTCGTCAAGAAAAGCCTCCGAAAATCACCAAAAAGGAGAAACGGGAAAGACACAACCAAGCCTTGAGGAACCACGCCGAATCATCTATACATACCAAAGAGGTTCATACAAGGTCTAGCTTGCCGCCCGATCATCCTTCCCTCTCACAAGATCTCACCATGAAGCTCTCAAGCTAGTCCTACGAAAATCCTAAGGAAAATAGGAAGAGAAAATAGGAAAACCAAATGAGCTAGGGTTCCAAGAGATGGCTGCCATCCTCTCACCACTTGGGTTATATGGAGGCAACCGAAAGACGAAAATACCCTTACTAGCTAACTAGGGATACATGCCCCTCAAGGGTGAATTCGGAAATCTTTGTCTTCGCTCCATCGGACGGATGCCCAGCGACCGCAAACTTGCTTAGCCTCGACGCAAGCCTTGCGATCCCGACGCGTGTCCTCCGCTTCGAAGATTCCGGACTGCGTCGTCGCACACCGGTCAGACTGGTCAGACCCACCGGTCAGACCGGTCTGGAGCTGCTACACCTCCGTCTTCGGTTCTTCGGTCTTGGCTTTGTGGATCAACCAAGGAACCCAGTGGTTTTCTGGTGAACCACTGGAAACCCCGCGAACTCGGTGTAGCCTCCGCCAATCACCACTCATGACTCGGCTCCCACGTAGTCCCGGCTCGACCTTGGTTTTGAGGCTCAACCAAGAAACCGTCCATGACTTCATCTTGCCATTCTTGCCACCATGTGGCCCGCACTTGACCCCGCTGGCCACCGGGTCCCTCGAACCAAGTCTACTTGTCTTCTCCACACCTGGAGGCCTCACCGGCAACGACCTTTCGCGCTTGTTCTTCACCTGCACCAACACCAGTCAAGCCGCAACCTGCACCTGCAATACTTAGCCAAGAATCAGTCCACACCACGTTGTCAATCACTCATCACACCAGGAAGCGACCATCCACCGGTCCTCGAACCACACATGGCTCTCATATATAATCACACAAGGGGCATCCTTCCCAACAATAAGGAAAACACACAAACATTACAACTTAGATTTCACATCAATTTAATTTTACGGAAGAATATATATGGTAGCACAGTAATGAATTAAAAGATAAGATGGAATAGGTAGCTAGGAATGTTCAGTCACAACTACAGAAGTAACTCAACCCAGTGCTATCAAAAAGTAAACTCAGAATTCAAACAAACAATGATACAAAAGTATACCATGTGTTGGCACATTAGTTTCCTATTAAAAACATATTTATCGATGTGAGCAATAGCTATGCAGCCCATCAACTAGTCATCAAGGTCTTCAAGTATATAATCAAGGTCATCCACCAGCTGATTCTTCAATGGGAACTCGAATATATCATTATCCACTAAAAAAATAATTAACATTAGCATCTAGACACAGTAGTGTAGAAGAAAATGGTAAAATTAAACAAAATCACGCATAATCAGAAGAAAACTTCAAAGAAGTAGCATACCTGCTGCAGGATCCGCCTCTGCTTGAACACCTTCTTGGGCGTTTGCAAGGTTCTGTTGCTGCACCATGCCTGCTGGAATATTATACCTTAGAAGTTTTAAGTACCAATGACCACTTTGAAGGGTCTACAAGTGGATGTATTATAGTTTTACCTGCTTGTTCCTCTACAATGTTTTGTTCATTATTCACAGCATTTGGTTCTTCTGCAACACCAAGAAAAATCACTACATATTAGCATATAACGTCACAATAATGTAAAAAATTGCATATAAATATTAAATGAAACCGTAAGAAACAAATTTGAATGGAGGAGCAAACCTGCAGGATCCCCTGCCAGAGTATCTTCTCCAGCACTTGCAGGGTTGTGTTCCTGCATGAGGCCTGCTGGAATATTATATACTAGAAGTTTTAGGTATCCAATGCGCTCTTAAGGGTCTACAATTGTATGGATTATAGTTTTACCTGCTTCTGCCTCCAAAATGTTTTGTTCATTATTCACAGCATTATTTGGTTCTTCTGCAAAACCTAGAAAAACATTACATGTTAGCATATGACATCACAATAATGTAAAAAATTGCATGCAATAACTAAATGAATCCGTAATATATAAGAATTAGATTTCAATGGATTGAAAAACCTGCAGGATCCCCTGCCAGAATATCTTCTCCAGCATTTGCAAGGTTCTGTTGTACGTGGCGCTATGCCTACGGAAATATTATTGCTTTATAAAGTTCCAGTTCTCCACTACACTCTATGAAGGGTAGAATATTATATTTACCAGATTGTTCCTTGAGAATATCTAGTTCATTGTTTGCAATATTTGCTTCTTTTGGCAAATCTAGAAAACAAGCAACAATACATATTAGCATATCACCATAATGATTACCATAGATAAATGGAATAATAATGCAATAAAAACAAATTGAAAGTAGCGACAACATTACCTGCAGAATCCTCCAGAATATTTTCACTGTTTGCTAAGTTTTGTTGCTCCATGATGCCTAATATTATATATAGAACACTTAGTTTTCGAATGCTTTGAAGCATCTCCGATTCAATCAGTTACAATGTTACCTGTAGACTCCTCTTGCATAGAGTGGTCATTGGTTACACTATCTGTTTTCTTTGCAAAATCTGGAAAAAAATATATATAGAAAAAAAGTCAAGGCATAACTTCCTCCTTGTATAGTATTTCATGTGCCTAGCTACAGCAAACAGTACTTAAAAAAGATGTATGTTGCATCAATTTTGATACCCCCCCTCCCCCAACCCACCCTTAAGACACTTGTCACCCTAACATCATGTAGCGAATCTTGCAGGACTATTTTTTGAGAAGGGAATATATCTCAATATTCCTTCAGCAAAAAGGTGTACGTGACAACTCATGACGTTAATTACATCCATAATGTACCTGATTGTTGCTTCATGTCATGTGCACCAGGAACATCAAGTATGCTTAGTTTGGATCAATGCCTTATGTAATATATCTATTTAATTACATTTTTCATAACTCTTTAGTAGGAAAGAAAACTATATTTCTTCATTTCCGTTCAAAGAAGAAGACAGTAGAATAGACAAAACAGTATACTGCTGATCAAGTATTCCCTGAGCATCCTATGGTGACAGTATACTATTTTGTTGATTTAAAGAAACAGTGAGTAGAATATACGAAACGGTGAACCGTGTGACCTTCTGTGGGTTCATCTCTGGGAGAAGCTTTACGATTCTTTCTTTGACCTGCGACAGAAGAATATTGTAAATCACAAAATGTGCAGTAAAAATAAGAGTTTTATTACCTTTCAATTTCCCTATATTAGCTTAACAGAGTGCATCAGATATATGCTAACCTGTAGCGGCAGTATTTTGGGACGTCATTGCCCCCTTTTCGCCCGCAGCACGTAGCTTCTTTTTCTTGGGTTTGAGTGGAAACACTGCTGGTAATGCTAGGATAACATTGTCGTAGTCAACCTTGTTCCTTTGCCGCTTTGTTGCATTGCTTGATTCCATCTGAACACCAAATTGTATTAGTCATGACATATAATACTCTAGAAATGTGATGTTGCATGCCATGATTTTGGTCAATTAATTAGAATATACAAACATTATTACTGCATACTCAGCTCATTATATGTTATAGATAAGCCAAAATTGCCGATCGATCTCTTCTTTTCCAATAGGTTATATGATCTAATACATCAAAATAAAGCCAAGAAATAAAACAAACAAGAAAGGGTCAAGAAACTGGCCTTGGGTGTTAACGTTGTTTGGAGGGCATGTGAACTGGGCCAAAAGCAGATGTTGTAATGAAGACACAATAGGGCATGTGAACTGGGCCAAAAGCAGTTGTTGTCACTAGAACGACCATGCATGCAGGTTGATGAGGATGGAAATGTTATAAGAACCCTAGCCACATAGACAGGCTCAGATGTCATAGATATAGTCCTGCCTGGAGTATAGAAATCCAAGTTTCGAGTATTATGTGTGCTCCACTTCGGTGGTTTCATTTCGACCGCCAAGGTAATTCCTGTTTTGGGTAGTGTACTAGTGTGTGCTCCACTTTGTGTAGTTGGATCGGAAGACTTGAAGGCGAAGAAAACAAGATCGTAAGTCCTGTTATTGATGGTCATCGCAAGTGGTGATTAGCATGTTGATTGGCTGGACTGAGCACCCAGGTGGTTGGAGCTTGAGCCATTTGTAATGGTCACTAAGGGTTAGAGGAACGGGAGGATGTTCTGATCTAATAAGGAGGCACTATTATTGCGACCATGGCATGCAGCTAATAGAGGAACCAAACCAATCGATTGAATTGACAATGTGCACAGATAGAGAGAGAGAGAGAGAGTATTTTCAAGCACACCACACAAAGAAGTCACATATACATGTGAAAGGGTATGTAGCCTAGTAGCTTAGTTAGAGAATCTGAGTAGCACAAGCAGACTTGGGTTCAACTCCCTGTGGAGACGAACTAAACATGTCTGAAATAAAAATATATAAAAAATAGGTAGATACTTCCTCTCTATCGGTAAAAAAAAAGTGACATGCATGCATTGGATGCATAAATATAGAGACATACAACCATTTACATAAGGAACCATAACACCGATATAAAATGAAGAGGACAAGCCTATACCGTGGATAAAAGCTTCGATCAATAACATAATAAAATGGCATTTAATTTCATTAAGCATCTATAGTACCGTAGCTTTCTTGGAAGAAAGAAAATGAGTCCTCGCAAACAAAAAAAGATTAAAATTTCGACCGTTGGGTGGAGTGCCTACTCCACGTAAGTGCTCAAAGCATTGCTTCAAGAGTCTAGCACTAACCGACTGACTTTCAAACTAGAAGGTGGCTGCAGTTTTTTTAAAAAACACAGTGCACAACGAAGTGACTTGCATGCATTGGACAGAGAGATACAGCCATTTACACAAGGCACTGTAACTCCGATATACCATGCATGAAGAGAATAAGCCCAGCTCTTATCATTGGTAAACATTAAACACTTCCATATATCAATCATATAAACAAAATGACTTTAAGCATCTGTATCTATCCAAGGACTTCTCGGAAATTAAAATTGACTTCACTAATCAACTAATAAATTAAAAATGACTTTCTTAGAAAAGTATTTCGACTTCTCGCCAAAAAATGGATAAAACATTTTGACTGTTGATCAATCAGTGGAGTTGAGTGCCTAACTCCACTTAAAGTACTAAGACATCCCTGAAGAGTCGAACCAACTTTCCAACAGATTTTTTGGCCTGTCCGACAACTTCTGGCCGCGCATGAACGTACTCTCCTTCGGTCCTTCCAGAGGCAAACATGAATTAAAATAATATAAATATACATGTAAACAAATGCAAGTGCCTGAACCAGATCGAAGTGCCCTACCCACTTCCTAACTCGTAACCACCCATCTAGACCGAACTCACTTCCAAACTAGAGCAACGACGCCGCGCACCGAGAACTAGCAAACCCTACGAACTGAACGAACCCTAGCTACCAACCAGTACGTCGGCACAAACCAAGGCAGGCCCTGCTCGGCGGCTGCAAATCGACGAGATGGATCTCCTACGAACCACTGAAATCTAGCAAGCCCTGCATCTCTTTTACCTGCGTCAGTGATGGCCTGGGCGTGGCGATGTAGTCGGGGGCCTGTGCTCGTCGGCGGTGGGCCGACGGCGAAGCGATTTCTCGCGACCAGTCGACGGCCAAGGACGACGACCGCGGCCGGCCGGCTTGGGACTGCGCGGCGCGATGGCTGGGGACTTCAGGTCGAAATTCCTCCCAAGTTCCCTCTTTATCTTCCCCCCTGGACTCATTTCCGTCTCCTCCAGATTTCCAGAAATGGCAGTCGAGGGAGATTCGAGCTGGAGTAATAAATGCCGTATCATTGCGTTACTGGTTCAAATGATTGGTTTTGCAATCAAAATCGGTGAAACACACAGCCTGCTGCTGTTTCATGCAACCAGTTCATTGCTGAATGCTGACACACCGACACCGTTGCATATATAGGAATTTGTTAATTGCTCGGCGGCCTGGTGACTGGAATACAGTTGTGGCGGTAGAGCAAGAATCACCCTGGTTTTGTTTGCTGTCAGTAGATGATTTTGCATGAGTTGTAATTAGCAATCATTTATTGTAGATTGTGTTTGCAAGTCTATCAGATCTCGAGTCCTCCTCTCTCATATTTTTTTATCTTTAATGCTGACTACCTATACTATGGAAGTCTTCCAGTTTAATTGTACCTTCTTTTTTCAATTTGACCAGAGAACATCTGCAATATTAACGGACATAATACGGATTTATTTATTGGAGGCCATCTGTAGTGTATTTTTCTGCCTTTTCTAAGGTATGTTGATTTTCTCTACCCATAAGGCCTAGAGAAATGGTATAGCGTGTATAGAACTCTTAATTTCCCATTATACACTTCGAAGCTTCTCTAATTTAGTTTGATTGGTTACAATGTTTACCCTTTTAATAAAAAATTGGAGGCTATCTGTAGTATATTTTGTTCAACATTTGGTTTCTTTGCAACACCTGGAAAATATATTGAAAAAGGTTAAAGTACAATATAATGTTTATATTGTATTTCAACACCATATGAGAAACTCTATTAAAGCTGGAGAAAATAAATGAAATTTAGTTGTAGATACATTAAATTTGTGTATATGCCACTGTGAGTTCGACAATTTTTCACATGCCATTCGAAACTCTCTATTTATGTGTATGCCACTTGAATTTATATGTACGACAACGGCCAGCGCATGCACATAAGGAATTATATACTGGGAGGGTTGTGACCACCACAAAAAAAATGTCAAAATTAAATGAAAAAAACTGAAGATTTTTAATATGATTGGTTTTATTTCCCAACCAAAATCTGAGGACAAATTATGTTTCATTTAACCAGTCCACTGACAAATTAAATAAGCTTCCGTATATACAGGGTCATTCTGTTATGGATACACATACAGTGCTGGGCATAAAAGCAAGAATCTCCCTGGATTTATTTTGTGTCAGTAAATTATTTTTCCTATGAGTTGTAGCAATCATTTATTATATATTTATATATTAGATCTCAAATTTGCATACTGAAATTTCAGATGCTCCAATAAAAAATTCAGGAATGAAATCCTACATATTTTTACTGTACTGATGTCCTTTGTTTCTTTTGCATCAGATAAAATCATTGCTCAATCAGAGAAAGCACAAACTGAAATTTGCATCTGTAGTGTGTACCACAAAAGATGCAGGAGATTATTGCACTCTACGCTAGCAGTAGTCACACAAGATCGACAAGGCTTGACAAATTATAAATTATTCTTGCTTTGAATCTGCAATAAAAAAAAGTTTAACTCAGACTACCCAAATATTCCTGCTCGGAAAAGGGTTATCTTGAACGTTATCTGTGTAGGTTGTTGAAAAAAATAAATTTGACAGTGCACTGGGAAGCATCAGAAATGATGTTCATCAGATTAAAGAAACTGGTAGTGACTTTGTGTTAACTCCCAGCTCTATGGCTTTGTGTTCCATAAATTATTTTGTCGCCAGTTAATAGATGCCCTCCTTTCAGACTGGCTCTTCTTCAGGGGCTAGAGTGTAGCGAATATGGCCTCATATGCCATTTGTTCAAAGCTTAATTTTGGTGATTAATGACAACATGATCAATGGGACTAACCATATTATTTAGCATGTCTTTGTAGACACTTCTAGGTCCCAAAGATGCAAAAATACCACATGCCAAAATGAGAAGATAGTATATTTTTCCAGGGTCAAAACCATGGAAGAAGAAGAAAAGAAATGCCACCACCAGATGAACCGACGGTACCTTGGAAACAAGCGTCGGTGCAATCACAGGATGAAGTGGTACACTGCGTGAAGACTGGAGTTTACATGATGACCACCGGATGAACCGACGGTGGATATTTTAGTTGCGCCGGATGATTGTCAGTGAAGAAGCAAGCTGAGTTAGCAGCACTGGATGAACCGACGGTATAGCAGCAGTTCATCCGGCGGCCGTGTGTTTACTAACAGTAAGGTTCTGGCCGCGAAGTCATCAGCACCGGATGAACCGATGGACACAAGGGATTGAGCAGCGGTTCATCCGACGGCAGCAAAGAAGCTACCAGTAAGGTTTTGGGAAGAAATCCTTCAGCATCGGATGAACCGACGGCATGTGAGAAGGACCGTCGGTGCAAGCGTCGGAGGATATGTGTCATTAAGGAGGCAACGGCTAAGTGACGTGGAGGGCACCGGATGAACCGACGCCTACGGAAAAGTGACCATCGGTTCATCCGACGGTACGTTTTTCAGAGGCTTTTAGCCAACGGCTAGTTTGATGCCATGGGCTATTTATACCCCCTCCACTCACCCATTTGGAGTGGCTGGATTGTGAGGAAGTGCAGAGGAGTTCAAGACACATTGAAGATCATATACAATCCATCCAAGTGCTAGATTGCTCATCCATAGACTTGTACATGCATTGTGTGTGTGCTTAGTGCTAGGTTTAGCTTAGAGCTAAGTGAGTCCAAGGTGTGCCTACATTGTGAGGTGATTCTCGAGTGGATCAAGTTGTACGAGGTGCGCCGGAAGCCTTGGAGCCTAGGTGGCTCTCCGGCAAACGTCTTCGACCCTCCGGCTTGGTGTGGAGCGGCGAGGACACTTTGTGCGGGGGACGTGGAGACCCCCTTCCCTTGGTGGAGAAACTCCTTAGTGGAGGCGGCATCAAGGTGACAAAGGGAGCTTGGCGAGTGCCTTCATGGCGAGTCTTAGTGGTCAGTCAAGTGGTGCTCTTGGGAGAGACTTGGTGACCGGGAAGTAATACTCTTGTGTAGAGTGCTTCAACAACGTGGACTAGGGGTGGCTTAGTGCCTACCGATACCACGGGATAAATCGCGTGTCAAGAGTTTGCTTCCTCTCATCCCCTTTACGTTTCCGCATTACTCTCTTGCAATCTTTGCTTGCTTTTACTTTCCTAGAGTAGTATCTTGCTAGGATTAGCTATAGGTTGCAAAACTTGTTTTGGGATGGGAGTTTCACACTAGAACAACCTTAGATGCACATCTAGATAGTATATTCTAGTTTATCATTGATGCAAATAGTGATAAGCCATATGATAAGTTTTTAAGTTGCCTAATTCACCCCCTCCCCCTCTTAGACTACGGACATCCGATTCCATACATAGAGGTGTGGTGATAAGAGATGAAGATGGCCGTGTCTGCTTGCAGCAGCGGGTAGCGGCAAAGAGATATGTGCACTTGGCAGACGTATTGACTGTGGAAGCAATGGCGGCAAGGGAGGCCTCATTTTGGCAGCAGCGCGTGGGTGTGAGAATGTAATTCTGGAGATGGAGAACATTCCTCTGTTTAATATGCTGCAATCCGATGTGGGCGAGCACATCATTGTGGCTGTCCTATGCCATGAGATCTGAGAGCTTGGCAGGAATTTCTTTGGTTTTAAACTTTCACTTGTATACCAGATGGGCAATGACGCAGACGGCAGATCATGTATGTGCGAGTCTAGCCTACTAGTCTTTGTTAAACGATACCCATCATGTGTGCTTGGGCTAACCGAGACTGCTCCATCTGATTAATTAAACTCTCGCGATTGACTCAAAAAAGTTAATACTATAACTTTAGACAATTGAAGTACAAGTCTCCGTCTCTCCACTAGTTCAATTATACTCTAATGTTTCTTGAAGAACCATACACTTCCTGTACCCACAAAAGTAGAGATGAACCTGAAATTTTAAAGCATGATAAGGTTTACCTATTGCACTATATATATATGGATGTAGTTGGAAGCCACAAGTGGAAGAGGTAGATCATAATTAAATTAAAAATGTATTACACATCATCAACGATTATACAAACAATGTCGCTTTCCACAATCTATAAAATTAACCATTAGCTAGTCCCTACATCACATAAATAAATTAAATAAGCACAATTATTGTTACACAGCTAAACTTAAACCTTGACAAGAAATGTTAACTTATTAGTTGTGGTTATTTTCCCAAAACTGAGCTTGAAGCCAATCCACAACCTTCTTGTCCACTTGAAAAGCCTTTGCAAGAACATCATCTGCTATTGGTGGCTGTGATCCAAATACAGCATTGGCAATGGTTATTGCGCCAGGGTTCTGGCTGCTCAGTGCAGCGATGGCAACAGCTGGCTTGTCATAGCTTGGATTGAACTGAAAGTGGATTAGTCCTTGTGGGAACACAAAAACATCTCCTTTGTTGAGCATCTTACTGAAGAATCTGTTATCGGGGTTAGATGTGACGAAGCCAACATAGAGTGAGCCCTCGAGAACGGTTAGGATCTCCGTGGCGCGGGGGTGAGTGTGCGGAGGGTTCTGTCCTTGAGGAGCATAGTCAATCCTTGCCATGGAGATGCCGAGGGTATTGAGACCTGGGAGCTTCATCGCATTGATCAAGGTGACGTTGGACTTGACCTTGCTCATTGTGGTATCCCTTGGCTTGTCCAGATTAGCTTCTAGGAAGAAGTCATCAACCTTCGCATCCTTCACGTCCTTGCACGGCACCCATTGACACGCACTGCATCAATGAAACAGCATGCAAGCATGTATTAGGAAGCTAACCTCAGGTTTTTCTGTAATACATCAGAATGTGATGATGTTCTCTTAGATGAAGTACATACCAGGCGAGTATTTATCAGCAACACAGAAGTCCTGGAGAGGACTTGGATCCGAAGACATGGCCCCACAAGCGATCAATGCGAGAAGAACAAAGTGAAGAAACAAATTGGAGGAGGCCATGTCTAGCAACCTCAGAGTTTGCTTTATTTGCAATATAGGGGTCTTCTCGTTGTCTCAGAGCTTGTGTGTCAGTAGCAAGAGCCAGATGATGCTTTCTCCATGGTGGTGGTGCATCCTTATATATAGCTGCTGAGAGTCTCTGAAGAGGTCAATGAGCAAGGGCTAGTGCCGCACTGTATTGAAATGGTCTCAGGTATAGTGCATCCCATGCAAGCAACTATTTGAACTCGTCAACACGGTCTCTTGTGGAGATCAATATTTACTCCCAGGATGCCTGGTCAAAATATGATGTGTTCTATCATCATGCATGAGTGGTTCTGTGATCCAGGAAAAAAGAAGCCTTGTTAATTATTAGGTTAATTGTAAGACATGGCCAGTTGGATAGGAGCATGGATGCATACGTTGACACTTTATTAACAGATAACCGCCGGCTTGCCTCAAAAAAAAAAAACAGATAACCGCCGGCTGCACTCACAAATCACTAACTGAACTGATTATTCTAATTTAGTTCATAATGCAGATTTATTGGTGCCTTGAAGGCGTGAAGCATTGCACATGTATGACTAATCAGTTTGATCAGTTATATCTAGCAGGTAACCTTCAGTAATGAGTATTTCAGTCACGTGAAAAAAAAATTCCGTTATATTTCAGTAACAAAATAAATTGTATATGCACTATAAACTTATTTCGGTCGATATTATAACTCTCGACTGCACGGGATGCTCTGCTTTAGCAGAAAAATAATAATAATGTTTTCCTTTGAATGAGATGGCCAGTCACCACAATTAATTGTTTGATTAATGAGACTCGAAGATAGCTAGGCCAATTCCAATATACTCTCTCTGGTCACAAATATCAGCAGTTTAGGACATATATACACACTCTGCAAGGTGAACTTTGACCACTAATCACTACATAAATAAAATTATTTAAATGGAAAATGGGTAATATATTGTAAAATCACTTTTCATGAGGAATCCTCTAGCATATCAAGCATATGTTTCAAAGTTATTTGCACACTTAACAATCAATGGTCAGTGACAAATAGATTGACTTACGACAGGGCAGATTATATGTTTAAAACAATTCAAAAATAGTTCTAGTGTTGTCTTTATCATATTTTCTATATTTTAACTCATTAATACTAGCTTTTCAAGAAAGTGATGTCATGGAATGAGATATTGTCCATCAGGAATTATTAGAAATGGAATTTATGGCAAAGAGAAAGAGACACATCAGGTTCCACTAATTGAAGCTGGCAACATAATTCACCTTCATAAAGCTTGTAACACTTCTGCATCATGACATGATTGTCCTTACGACATATATGTTTCTCAGCAGATAGTGAAGTTCTTTGATCCAAGAGAAAACTATAGAGTGGATCCCATACTTCTGCACGAGACTTCTACTCAACGTTTCTAGATCATGATCTGATTGTCTATACTGAATATGAGTTGAAAGATATTGCATATCAATTCCATTAACAACTGCAATCCATATGTAATTTATAGTTTACAAATGATGTCATACAATGTTTTACACAATCTATAGGGGAACCAAAGCAATACATTAATTCACTCAATCATATAGAGAAATCAAATTAATCAATGTTGTTTCTTCACAGCTAAGCAACTATATACGAAGAAAGCATTCTTGACTTATTAGTTGTGGTTGTCCTCCCAAAACTGAGCTTGGAGCCAATCCACAACCTTCTTGTCCACCTGAAACGCCTTGGCAAGAACATCATCTGCAATTGGTGGTTTCGATCCAAACACTGCACTGGCAATGGTAATAGCCCCTGGGTTCTGGCTGCTTAGTGCCGCGATGGCAACTGCTGGCTTGTCATGACTTGGATTGAACTGAAAGTGGATCAGGCCCTGTGGGAACACAAAAACGTCTCCCTTATGAAGCACCTTACTGAAAAACTTGTTGTCGGTGTTAGACGTGACAAAACCAACATAGAGTGTGCCTTCAAGAACTGTTAAGATCTCAGTGGCACGAGGGTGAGTATGCGGTGGGTTCTGTCCTTGTGGAGCGTAGTCGATCCTTGCCATGGAGATGCCCAGGGTGTTGAGACCTGCTAGCTTCATCACATTGATCAACGTGACATTTGACTTGACCTTGTTGTTCGTGTCCCCAGGCTTGTCAAGGTTGGCTGCTAAGAAGAAGTCATCGACCTTCACGTCCTTTACATCCTTGCAGGGAAATCCGTTGACACGTACTACATCAATAAAGCAACAC
The DNA here is from genome assembly GCA_036936925.1 of Cenchrus fungigraminus. Lineage (NCBI taxonomy): Eukaryota > Viridiplantae > Streptophyta > Magnoliopsida > Poales > Poaceae > Cenchrus > Cenchrus fungigraminus. Next base: position 54,664,387 of record CM072769.1, on the reverse strand, counting down.
ACATGTGTTATGGGAGAACGATCGAGGCTCATCAAACGTGTACTCTGCCATGTGATTTTTGTTCCAAGGCCGTATAAACTTTCTCATTTTTCATTTTGTCTTTGTTATGAAACATCATAATGTGATACAGACGTTATTACTTAGATGAAAGTACATACCATGCGAGTCTTTGTCAGCGACGCAGAAGTCCTGGAGAGGACTGGAATCTGATGCTATGGCACTGGAAGCGGCCAACGCGAGAAGAATGGTGAGAAGAAGGAAGTTAGAGGAGGCCATGTCTAGCAACCTAGACAGGAGTTTTCTCTCTTCTATGGAGCTGCTGCCTGTTGTGTGTATTCGTGTCTATAGTTAGCTGTGATGCTCTGTCCATGGAGGGGTTGCATGCATATATATATAGCAGCTGAGACTCTGAAGAGGTCAATCAACATCCCGTGAAAGCAACCACCATTTGATTTGGTCAACACGGTCCTGATGAGTTGATCAATATCTACTCCCATTACCCCAGATTGGTGATGACCATGTAAACTTTTGATGATCGTAGTGTGCTCGTCATGCATGACAATAGGATATTGCTGAATGCTGGTTTGTACAAGCTGCTGATGAAAACAGCACAACTATTTTATATGAACAACATTACAAAGGTACCGTACTTTTCTATATTTTTGTACACTAGTAACAATCCTGACATGTTCTCTTTACTACTATCAAGTACAACATTAGAAAAATGCATGCCCTTTCTTTTCTTATGTTCTTTTTTTCTCTAACGCTTTTCGCACAGAGCCAACTATTCTTTCGCCACATAAGATGGTTGCACTTTTTTTTTAAAAAAGGTAAATTCCAAATTAGTGAGTAAATAAACTGAATAAGTGAGATTTTCAGTAGTCACACAACAAAAATATTTAAGATGACAATAAGTTATTTCTTGATGTGTGTAGTGGTTTGTTAATTATTACTGTGCAAGGTACTTATATTGTCCATATGGTTTAGAAAAAATTCCGTCATCCATTATTTACTTAATTAATTGATGGAAACATTTTTAAATTTTCTGAAAGAAAATGGACTTAATTATTCACGTGATATGAGACCAGGCCTAGCACAGGCACTACAGGAATCCGGAAAGACGCAGAGTGCCCAGGACACTCGGCGAAACCCATAAAACACTCGGCGAAAAAATTGCCGAGTGTAACACTCGGCGTCTTCCACTCGGCGTACTAATACTCGGCAACTCTATAGATGCCGAGTGTCAACCGTCGGACACTCGGGGAACCTTTGCTGAGTGCCTGAATAACACTCGGCAAACCTTTTTCAAAAAATAAAAAAAAGACATACAGCCGCAGCCACCACGCTGCCGCTGTCACGGTCCAGCCGCGCCGCTGCTGCCAGGGGCCGCGCTTGGGGGTGAAGCCAGCCGTCCGCACAAAGGAGAGCCTGCCGTCCACGGCTCCGCCAGCGCTGCGTCGCAAGGAGGAGAGCCAGCTGGCCGCGTCGCAGGGAGGAGAGCCAGCTGGCCGCGTCATAGGGCAAGCCACCGGAGGGAGGCCGGGGAGGGAGGGCCGTGTCATCGGAGGGGCGTGCCGCCGGAGGGAGGGGAGCGGCTCCAGGCCCGCCCACGCTCCAGGCCGCGCGCTGCCATGCCACTCGTTGAGGCCGCGCGCCGCCGAGGCCACCCATCGAGGCTGCGCCGCCGTGCCACCCGCCGAGGAATCCGCGCCGCCGGATAGGAGAGGAGAGGGTCACTGTCACACCCAGTTTTGGAAGCAAAATCAGATAATAAATTTACATGTGTCCAGGATCATGTTTACACATGCAAATGACATAGTGAAGTACCAAAACGCAATGTCAAAGCGTATTTATTATTACATACCGAAAGACATTAAAGCTATCACACCAAACGAGTAGCTAAACAGCGGAAAAGTAAACGAGGTCGTCTACCACAGGCAGTCGACTGGGGAACGCGCCTAGAACTCCTCAAAGTCTTCTGGAAAGTCTTCAAAACGTCTGTCTGAGCAGCAGTCCGGGTAGTGTAGTTGCAAGATAAAAATCAACAAGCATGAGCACATGTCGTACTCAACAAGAAAATATAACTAATACAACATGCAAGGTCTTTTCAGTGGATGGTTGTCATGGTTAAAGCGGTAAGCACTTTTAGTTGGTCAAGTTTTATTAAGCAATTGGTTACTAGCAAATGAAAGTATATACCAACCCAAAAATTAACATATGCAGCAAGAATAAGATGTAATGCACAAATTTAAGTCCATCTTTCATAAGTTACTCATGTGAGGGTCCAGGCCGCTCGTAACCGTGAGCACGGCTAACCGGTTAGTTTTACACTCTGCAGAGGTGGCACATCTTTACCCACAAGTCGCGTAAAAGTTCTAAGAAATTTGAACCCAATCATGCTGTGCAAAAGTAGGCACAATACCACACTACCTAGGTGTGGTTGCATAGGGACGCTACGAGGCCTTTACAAAGATTCTCTAGTATGAGCTGCTCACTAGGTTTCATGACAGCGCAATGCATAACCCTCTCTCGAGACTGCGAAGCTACCACAGAGCAGATCAGCCTGAGGGCCGGGCTATATACCAACTACCGGCACCCCCTCGCCCTTATCAGGTAAAGCATACACATACTAAGGTTTCTAATTATTTGGCCAAGACAGAGCCATTTGTCTTGTGGTTACACTGTTGTCCTGGGTGGTCGCTCCATGTTCCGATTAACATAAGGGTGGTCTTGTTTAATGATGATAGAGCATAAATAAATCAAATTGACTTTGTTGTTCATTATAAACCACGATCAACCCACATTTAGCGACTAAGCATGAACTACCCAACAAAGGTAAAACACCCAGGTTATCAATGCACATGGTAAATCAAAGCTAGTCGAACCTTAATCATAGGGACCCATCATATTCATGCAAGCAAAAGTAATCAACGGTGTAATTAAAATGCAAGTTGTATAGGTAAAAAGGGGCATGCAGCAAGGACTTGCCTTCCACGAACTCCGGTTGCTGCTCAAAGTCTTCAAACTCTTCAACTGCAACGTAATCCACGTACCGATCGTCCTCTACGCACCACATCATATACATACAAGCAAGCAATGGAATAAAATAAGAAACAAGCATCAAATAGCACTAATAGAACAAAATAGAGGCCCAAAACTGTTCTACACTTTGATACGATTGCGTGGATATAAAGAACGCTAAAAACGGAGCTAAAACGCGTATTCTACGGCTAAAACAAGGTACAGGGGCTTATCTGCGAGGAAACTAGCTTACAGGGGCCTAACTGCTAAAAACCGAGGGCTAAAACCTAATTAAACATAAAAACTAAAGGTCTACGGTATAAAACTCAAGTTCTGGACCTCGGGTGCTAAAACTAGGAAGCTCGGGGTTTAAAATGTAAAGAAAAAGATCTATGTGCAAGGATCTTTGAAGGTGGAAGGACCGGCTTGTGAATCTAAGAAAACTGGGGGCTTTTAAGCAAAAACAGCATGACCGGCGGTGTTGATCGGTATGTGTGCTGGTTTGACTTGGGCTCAGATCGATCTCGGTCGTCGATCTCAGATCGGACGACAGGCAGCAGCAGCTGCGCGCGACGGTGACAGGAACGGCGGCGCTGAGGACCAGGTGTGTCCGAGGACCAGTGGAGGGTCGCTCCTTAGTGATGAGTGATTGACAATGTTGTGTGGACTGATGCTTGGCTAAGTGTGCAGGTACAGGTTGCGGCTTGACTCGTGTCGGTGCAGGTGAAGAACAAGCGCGAAAGGCCTGAGCCGTGGCGGCCTCCGGGTGATGGAGTGGCAAGTTGGCTTGGTTCGATGGACCCGGTGGCCGATGGGGTCAAGTGCGAGCCATGCGGTGCAAGACTGGCGGGCTGAAGTCGTGAACATGGGCTGGTGCAAGGTAGCGGATGGAGCCCGAAGCTTGCACGCGGGGTTTGTTGGTTTGCCCACAAAACCATCGGTGGACGGTTTCTTGGTTTGGGCCTCAAAACCAAGCCGGGAGGCCCGAGGCGATGGAGATGGTGATCTGAGAGCTTCGGGAAGCTTCGAGGCAGAGGGCACGTGGCGTGATCGCGGGGTTTGCGTCGATGTGAAGCGAAGCCGCGGTGGAAGCGTGTCTGTCCGATGAAGACTTGACCAAAATGCCCCTGAGGGGTTGTATCTTCATTTCAAGTTGTAGGGGTAGTGTGGTCATTTACCTCCCTCCGATGGACTTCGTATAAATAGCGGAGAGGTGGATGGCATCTCTCTCTAGGACCCTAGGTTTTCCTCCCCCGGTAGATTGCTCTGAACTGCTTCTTTTCCCTCTGTATTCCTTAGGCTAGATTCTTGTATAGACTCTGACCTCTGGATGTATGGAAGCATTCGGCGTTGCGATGATCTCCTAGTCCTTTGTGATTTTCGTGTGATTTTCGGGGCTATTTTGGGGAGTTTCGTTCTTCGCTCGATTCAGAGATTTGAGGGCGTTTTCCTTCGGATTTCTTTGAGGAGATCATGGGTGGATGCCTTGCGCATCTTTGTGTGTGATCTTGACTCGTCAAACACCGTGGAGAGCCTTCAATTCACGAGTTTTTGGCTGAAGCTCTAGTTCTTGGTGGAGTTCGTGTGATCTGCGATTCCCGGCGATTTAGTGGCTTAGAGGTCGAGATTTTTGGGGCATAGCTTCCTCTTGTGTTGCTTATCATCTCCCCCAAATCTTGTCTCAAGAGCTTTTGGCATTTGGGAGATCCGGTGATGGATTTGGAGAGTTGACTTCGCGGGTCAGGCTGTTTTCTGCTCTGTTCATACCTTGCGGACAATCCGCGTGCCTCGTGCGGACAGTCCGCGTGGCCTGGAACAGTACATGTGTTCTTCGTGTTCTTGTGCGTCTTTGTTTCGATCCATTTTGGTCCTAGGGTTTTGTTGCGCGAGGTTTGGCGGACAGTCCTCGAGTGCTTCACGGACGGTCCGCGTGGCCAAGTTTTCGTCTGGGGTTAGGGTCGTTTTGTCTGGGGTTTCTAGCGAGCTGGACGGACAGTCCGCGCTGCCCTCACAGACAGTCTGTGACACTGGTGGACAGTCCGCAAGGCATAGCCGGACAGTCCGAATTTCGAGGTTCGTCTCTGGTGGTTCGGTTTCTTATTTCGGACAGTCCGCGAGGTAGGTCCGGACAGTCTGCCGTACACTAGCGGACAGTCTGCCCGTACCAGCCGGACAGTCCGCGCCTGGCGTTTCCAGATTGTGCCAAGTGATTTGATTCTTGTTTAGTTGGTTCCGCTCTTTACTCCTAGGCTTGTCTCTTGATCGTGTAGGCTTGTGTGTGCCTTGTTTGGAGCTTCCTTTGTGTGCACGAGCATTTGGTGTGGCAATCGGAGTATAGGCCGAGTTCTACCTTCGGGAAGAATTTTTATCGGCTCCCATTCACTCCCCCCCTCTCTGGTCGCCCTACTCGGTCCTTCAACTGGTATCAAAGCTAGTTACGGATCTTCTTGATTCTAACTAGTCTAAGATCCAAAGATGGGCAATTACGGCAAGGGGTCGGGTCCTCCGCACTTTGATGGCAAGAATTACCCGATGTGGGAGAGGTGCATGGGCGCGTTTTGGCGAGGGAAGGGAACTCTTATCTGGGAGGTCACTCAGAATCCTCATTATGTCATCCCAGATAGTTTTCTGCTTCCAGGATCGCAAGACATGTGTGAGGCCAACAGCAAGGCCGTTGATTACTTGTTCCGTGCTCTCTGTGCCTCGGAGTTCGAGCGAGTGTACGGAGAGAATGTGGCCGGAAAGATTTGGCTCAAGTTGAGAAATGCTCATGTTGGCAATGCCCAAGTGCAAGCTCATTTGTTTTCCACTTACCGGAGAGAGTACGAGAACTTCACTCATCTCCCCGGTGAGTCGACCGATGCTATCTTCCAGTGCTTCACTAGCATAGTCAACAACATGAGGGCCAATGTGACAGTGCTCCCATACACGGATCATGATCAAGCTATCAAGCTTTTGCATGCCCTGGATAGGTCCGTGTGGAGTGCCAAGGTCGAGGCCATTGAGGAGTCAAGCGTGTATGATACGCTGACGCTGGATGAGCTGTTTTCCAAACTCAGGTCTTCAGAGGTTGATCGTGGCTTGAGAGCCAAGAGCGAGAGCCCCACTAATCCTCATAGTTTGGCTCTTGTCTCAGGGTCAAGGTCTAATGCTAACTCTGGTGGTTTCTCTTTGTCTTGTCTTGTGTCTTTGCCAGATGAGGACTTTGAGGTGCTGAGCGAGGACGATCTCGCATTGTTGAGCAAGAGGTTTGGGCGGATGTACGAGAACCGCAAGAATGCAAGGCGGAGCTCGGGGATGTGCTATCGGTGTGGGAAGCACGGGCACTTCATCGCCAAATGCCCTGAAGCCATGGAGATCAAGAACGACTACAAGGGGAAGCCCAAGCACGACTACAACAAGCACCGCTCCCGGAACGACTACAAGGACAAGCACAAGGACAAGGGCGAGAGAAGGAACAAGAAGAGTGGCAAACACAAGAAGAAGACCGCTCGAGCAATGGTGGCCGGAGCGAGCAACATCGACTCGACATCAAGTGATGCTTCCTCCGACTCAAGCAGCGAGGAAGAGCAAGAAAGGTGCAAGGACAAGTGGCACACGGGCAAGAACTTCACCGGCCTCAGCTTCGTCGCATAAGGAGGCTTTTGCGGCATGGCGCATTCCAAGAAGGGTGGGAGGCACAGCTCGGATTCGAACTCCGATTCTGAAGAAGAGGTACAACAAGATCCCAACTTTTTGCTAGAGGAGAATGCTAGGCTGAATGAGTTGCTTGACAACCGTGATGCTGTGCTTAGAAAGACCAACAAGGAGAAGAGGGAATTTAGGTCTTTGTTGGGTTATGCTAAGGATAAGATATCCGAGCTTGAATTCCTTACTTGTGGATGCTAGAAATGAGATAGGTGCTTTGAAATCTGCTTCTGTGGTGTCTGATGAGATTGACTGTGGTGATTGCTCAGTTTTTCTTGCTGATTTGACTGCTCTCAAGGAGAAGCATGCCTCTACTCTTGAGGAACTAGATGTGGTTAGGATTGAGTATGATGAATTGAAGTCTAGGCCAGCTTTGTTAGGAGCTTGTACATCATGTCCTATTTTGCATCCTAGGCTAGATGAATCTCACACTAGAATTGTTTCTCTTGAGGCGGCATTGAAAGCTCCTCTTCCTACATCATGTTCAACCTGCGAAATGCATGCTTTGAAAAACATGGAACTTGCACACTATGTTGACCGTTTGCAGGATGAAAATGATGAGCTTAGGAAATTGATGAGTTGGTTGTCTGGGCATGAGACACAATTGAGTTTGATGTTGGCTCAATTCAAGAGGTTTGATGGTCAGACGTTAGGGGCTGACAAGAGTGGTGAGAAGAGTGGTGAGGGAGAAGAGAAAGCCGGAGAGATTCCTACTCCACCACACACCATACCCATGAACAAATATGCACCCTATAACATCCCGCAATTCTATTACGGAATGTTAATAGTAAAAAAATGAGGATTTAAAAATTTTTGGTGAATTATTTGAGTGCTTGATAATTTAATTAAGGGTGTCTTCTAATTTCTATCCTAAATTCCAAGATTTATTTTTGAGCTAATTAAAATTTCTAGGAAATATAAAATGCTAGTGTGAGAACTTTGGGGTTTAATTGGATTTATTTGGGATTTAATTGTGTGGGATTCAAATTTGAATTCTTATTCAAATTTGAATCAAATTAGAAAAGGGAGAAGAAGTAAAAGAAAAGGGGAAAGGTTTATAACCCTGCTGGGCCTCGAGTTCAGCGGCAAGGTCCATCTGAGGCCCTCCGATTCTTTCCCCAGTCCAAACAAAACCCCCGCTCTTCCTCACAGCCCAGCGCCCCGACAGCGCCACGGGTGCAAACCGTCAGCTATAAGCCGCCCGCGTGGATGCTCCGTCAGCAGCTGGAGCTGGCTAGGAGCCCCTTTAGAGATAGCTAGAGATAGGTTAAAGCTAGCCTAGAGTTTGCTATATTGTAAATGCGTTTTTGTTTTTCAGAAAACTATTTTATATTTGGAAATTCATATTAAATCCGTTTTAACTCCGAAAAATACAAAACTTCTTCGGAAAATCTTCTAAAATTCCAAACTCTGCGCTAGGCTAGAGTTTGCCTCTTTTTGGGTCTTATTTGTTCTTCGTCTTGGATTTATTACAAGTAGCCGCCGAGTTTATTTATTTAAATACGATTCTAGGAGCCGCCGGAGCTGGAGAGCTGAACCAGGACTACGACGACGACCTCGGCTACGACGACTACTCGCACCTAGGTTCACGCCTGACCGACCTTTGAATGCCCATTAGGCATTGCTTTAGAAGTGCTAGCGCTTTACTTATGCATGATGATGAATATGATGAAACCTTGCACTGCCCCTTTTAAATACCTTGTCCTTGATTGACCTACTACTACTACTATATTTACACGTGATTATACGCTGATCTTGTTGTGCATGTGTTGGGATATCGTGGTAGTATTCTTGGTGTGTGTGGGGAAAAACCGGCAGGAGAAGGTGTTTTTGGGATATTTGGCGGGGGTGAGCTCAAGACAACCCGATCCGGGATCGGGGGTCAGGGATCGTCTTCTCGGGCGATGCCCGATTTGGTACCTATGGCGGGTACACTATTTTAGGAGCACAGGTGTTGGGGTTTTTGTGATGACTTGGAGGATAGGAGCTCACCCCGGTCTGAAACTGAGTGGGTCGCTTTGTAACACAGGACTTTCGTACACACCACCTCACCGAGAGTGGGGATAGGGCCGTCTCGACCCTAGCAAGTGCGATGCCATACCTGCTAGTAGGATAGAGGGTATCAGTGATGAGGGTGTAGGGTGGTGTCCCTTCCCTCTTGGGCGCTCCCCTTGCGGCCACACGGGGGCATGTTCACAGTTCTGGGGTGGTCCTTTGCGAAGGACCGCAGCGAGACCCGGATGCAGGATGGAATCGTAACTCCTAGGTGTTCGTTCGGTTGGGTAGGCTCGGTCGGCCGTACACTGTCCGGTTGCTATTCTGAGTTGGGTACTGGTGTACACGCTCTGCAGAGTTTAGATCTATACGTATAGCCGCGTCCTCGGTTATGGACATGCCCGTTGATTACTCCGACTCTTACGTTTTGGGATTTCTACCTTCCCCCTTATAGGATGAGAGTTTATGGTGAGCCGTGGTTGTATTCGGGGAGAGGAGAGTTGCTCCCTCTGCCTCGCGGATCCGGGTGCAACCATTGAGGTGCGAGGAGAGGGAGTTCTCGCACCGACCCTAGCTGGAGATAGGTGATGGTGACGGTGATCTGGGTGACCAGGTGTAACCATTGGTGGATGAGTGACATGGGATTTGGTGGGAATATGGAGATGATATTCTTTTATATTGATGTTGCTGCTTAGGAAACCTAGCCTCTACCTTGTTCCTCTCTTTACCTTTAGAAGTAGGCCACTTAAAGCTTGCATACGGTTGGTGATGTGGACCTATCCCGATCCTTGGGGATAGCCCCTGAGCTTGCAGGGTACGAGTCAGACTTCGACAACAACACCGACGGATGGTACGACTGAGGGGCACGTCGCTGCGCTCAAGGATGCTGTGGGAGTCGAATGAAGATGGAGACGCCTTTTAGAAGCTAGCTACCGCTGCGTAGGCTCTTATTCATGTTAATCCGCCAAGAGGCATGTATTGATGTACTCCATTATTCAGGATATGTAATAATATTCGTACTCTGATGTTTTATTTCGTTGTATGACTGTGATATTTATCTGTGATGAATACCTGTGCGTGATAGCGTCTGATCCAGGGACTATCACGAGACAGAATGCTGGGTTTTCCGTTTCTGAAAACCCGAGGGCGTTACAGATGGTATCAAAGCCAGGTTAGGCAGTGGTGGTGGCGGTGCTTCTCCACGGCCACGACCACGCCCACGACCCTGGGGAGCTGGTGGCGGCTCGGGTCCTCCTTCAGCTTCTCTCTCTCCTTCTTCAGCCTCGCCTTCACCGATGGGCGGAGGCGGTGGTGGTGGCACCACAATGCCTTGGCCTCGTCCTCGGACAGGCGCGTGTCCACGACCACGAGCGTGTCCTCATCCACGAGCGGGAGCGCGGCCACGTCCACGACCACGGACTGGCGGGGCCTGCTCTTCCTCGGCCTCGGCCTCCTCGAGGCGAGCCAACAGACGTCCCGACCTCCTAATGGACATCTTACTGAAAACACGACCAACGATATAGAAGACTTTTAGATACGTCACTCACCAACAAATTGAGTCTGATATACAAGCATGAAAATATTTCTAATATATAATTCCAACACTCAACAAGAAAAAGCAATAAGAACGATTAACCCCATTAAGACCAAACAATCAGCATCCATTATGAGTACATAAGTTTCCTTGAGGCTGACTCAAGCCTTGGAGGTCACACACAGCAGCGATCTAATATAGCGTTACATGATCTCAAAAGGGTGTGCTCATCTAGGTGTGAAAAGACTCATAACTCCTCATGCACCGGAACAGGCTCTCGGCTCCATGGAACAACTCATGGATACTACCTATATTACAACTCTACTCTTATTAGCATGATCATGCTCCAGCACGCTACTCGAAGTGAGCCTTCTTGTACCTCACGGGGTAACGGTCCTTCTCAGGGAAGTCTCGGGGGAACATCCTCGACAACCTGGCGTGAGCAGCCCTCACCTCCTGGGTCTCAACCGGAGTGGGCATGTCAGCCATCGGACACAGGTGAAGCTTGAGGGCGGACGGGTGGAGCATGAAGGTCTCCTTGCGGATCACCCGCTGGTGCTTGGGAGGTAGCAGACCGTTGAGCTCCTGAAGTTCGTCCACTCGAAGTGAGTCGGTGTCCTCCCAAGTCCTCAGCATCCTCTTGCACTTGTCCAGCAAGAACACAGAGGTCCTGGTGAGTGCAGCGAGGTTGGCAGTGTTGGAGTACTGGTCCTCCATAAGCTTAGCCACCCTAGCCTTCTCACGAACGAGAGTGCGTCCTTGCGCGGCGAACTGTGCATCCTTCTGGTCCAGCTTGGCGAAGAGACGGGTGAACCTGGCCTCCTGCTTGCGTAAATCCTCCTTGGCGTAGATCATCTCCTCTCGAGCGGTCACCCTCTCAGCCTCAGCTCGCACCACCATGGAGTTGGCGTGACGTAGTCCACGCTCGAGCTGCTCGACCCGCTGGCACAAGGTACCGTTCTCCACGATCAGACTCTGGCAGCGGGGCTGAAGCTCTTGCAACTCCGGAGGTGCCTTGACCCGAAGCTCGACAAGCATGTCTCCACCGATGCTATCGACTTGCAAGACAATCTGGAGTACTTGGAGTATCCGGTAAAGATACTGGATTGGGCCGAGAAGGCTGCAAGAAGTACCACCACTCGCTTCTGCAAGGTGCTTTGGAGCAATCACACCGAGCGAGAAGCGACGTGGGAGAAAGAGTCGGTCATGAGGGAGAAGTACCCGCACCTCCTCGAGACGGAGGTAAGTTCCTAATCTCGAGGACGAGATTCTTTTGAGGGGGGGAGTCTGTAACATCCCGCAATTCTATTACGGAATGTTAATAGTAAAAAAATGAGGATTTAAAAATTTTTGGTGAATTATTTGAGTGCTTGATAATTTAATTAAGGATGTCTTCTAATTTCTCTCCTAAATTCCTAGATTTATTTTTGAGCTAATTAAAATTTCTAGGAAATATAAAATGCTAGAGTGAGAACTTTGGAGCTTAATTGGATTTATTTGGGATTTAATTGTGTGGGATTCAAATTTGAATTCTTATTCAAATTTGAATCAAATTAGAAAAGGGAGAAGAAGTAAAAGAAAAGGGGAAAGGTTTATAACCCTGCTGGGCCTCGAGTTCAGCGGCAAGGTCCATCTGAGGCCCTCCGATTCTTTCCCCAGTCCAAACAAAACCCCCGCTCTTCCTCACAGCCCAGCGCCCCGTCAGCGCCACGGGTGCAAACCGTCAGCTATAAGCCGCCCGCGTGGATGCTCCGTCAGCAGCTGGAGCTGGCCTGCAGCTGGCTAGGAGCCCCTTTAGAGATAGCTAGAGATAGGTTAAAGCTAGCCTAGAGTTTGCTATATTGTAAATGCGTTTTTGTTTTTCAGAAAACTATTTTATATTTGGAAATTCATATTAAATCCGTTTTAACTCTGAAAAATACAAAACTTCTTCGAAAAATCTTCTAAAATTCCAAACTCCGCGCTAGGCTAGAGTTTGCCTCTTTTTGGGTCTTATTTGTTCTTCGTCTTGGATTTATTGCAAGTAGCCGCTGAGTTTATTTATTTAAATACGATTCTAGGAGCCGCCGGAGCCGGAGAGCTGAACCAGGACTACGACAATGACCTCGGCTACGATGACTACTCGCACCCAGGTTCACGCCGGACCGACCTTTGAATGCCCATTAGGCATTGCTTTAGAACTGCTAGCGCTTTACTTATGCATGATGATGAATATGATGAAACCTTGCACTGCCCCTTTTAAATACCTTGTCCTTGATTGACCTACTACTACTACTATATTTACGCGTGATTATACGCTGATCTTGTTGTGCATGTGTTGGGATATCGTGGTAGTATTCTTGGCGTGTGTGGGGAAAAACCGGCAGGAGAAGGTGTTTTTGGGATATTTGGCGGGGGTGAGCTCAAGACAACCCGATCCGGGATCGGGGGCCAGGGATCGTCTTCTCGGGCGATGCCTGATTTGGTACCTATGGCAGGTACACTGTTTTAGGAGCACAGGTGTTGGGGTTTTTGTGATGACTTGGAGGATAGGAGCTCGCCCCGGTCTGAAACCGAGTGGTCGCTTTGTTACACGGGACTTTCGTACACACCACCTCGCCGAGAGTGGGGATAGGGCGGTCTCGACCCTAGCAAGTGCGATGCCATACCTTCTAGTAGGATAGACGGTATCAATGATGAGGGTGTAGGGTGCTGTCCCTTCCCTCTTGGGCGCTCCCCGTGCGGCCACACAGGGGCATGTTCACAGTTCTGGGGTGGTCCTTTGCGAAGGACCGCAGCGAGACCCGGATGCAGGATGGAATCGTAACTCATAGGTGTTCATTCGGTTGGGTAGGCTCGGTCGGCCGTACACCGTCCGGGTGCTATTCCAAGTTGGGTACTGGTGTACACGCTCTGCAGAGTTTAGATCTATACGTATAGCCGCGTCCTCAGTTATGGACATGCCCGTTGATTACTCCGACTCTTACGTTTTGGGATTTCTACCTTTCCCCTTATAGGATGAGAGTGTATGGTGAGCCGTGGTTGTATTCGGGGAGAGGAGAGTTGCTCCCTCTGCCTCGCGGATCCGGGTGCAACCATTGAGGTGTGAGGAGAGGGAGCTCTCGCACCGACCCTAGCTAGAGATAGGTGATGGTGACGGTGATCTGGGTGACCAGGTGTAACCATTGGTGGATGAGTGATATAGGATTTGGTGGGAATATGGAGATGATATTCTTTTATATTGCTGCTGCTGCTTAGGAACCCTAGCCTCTACCTTGTTCCTCTCTTTACCTTTAGAAGTAGGCCACTTAAATCTTGCATACGGTTGGTGATGTGGACCTATCCCGATCCTTGGGGATAGCCCCTGAGCTTGCAGGGTACGAGTCAGACTTCGACAACAACGCCGACGGATGGTACGACTGAGGGGCACGTCGCTGCGCTCAAGGATACCTGTGGGAGTCGAATGAAGATGGAGACACCTTTTGGAAGCTAGCTACCGCTGCGTAGGCTCTTATTCATGTTAATCCGCCAAGAGGCGTGTATTGATGTACTCCATTATTCAGGATATGTAATAATATTCGTACTCTGATGCTTTATTTCGTTGTATGACTGTGATATTTATCTGTGATGAATACCTGTGCGTGATAGCATCTGATCCAAGGACTATCACGAGATAGAATGCTGGGTTTTCCGTTTCTGAAAACCCGAGGGCGTTACACACCCTAGCCAAACCACCTGAGAAACAAGCTTGATACAACTCCAGACTCACCAGTGTTCCCCGAGAAAACAGAGAATTACCAGAAACCCATCAATTTTGTGAGCAACCTGGGTAATGTCTTTGAGGGGAAGTCAGGAGAGAAAGCGGTTGAGAAGCCCACAGAAAAGCCACCACCTAAGCCACTGCCGATCCGCTTCCATTGTGAGTATTGTGGGAGGGATGGGCATAAGGATGAGTTCTGCTTCCGGAGGAAGAGGGATGAGAGGTTTGCTAGGGAGATGGCAAACAAGGACAGGTACCACCTTGCTCGTGGTGTGCCCGAGCCTCGTAGAGGGCCTCTACCTAGGGGTGAGGTGTATGTGCGTACAGTTCCCACTCGAGGAGGTGGAGGTGGAGGTGTGTTTCCTCAGAGATATAGACGTGTTGGGTTTGGGTGTGGTGAGTTGGCTCGGCGTGCTCCTTCTCGTGACCGTTACAAGTTTGGGAGGCACGATCGGAGCTTTGGGTCTCAGATGGACTATGGGCCACATTTTCCCCCTCGTGGTGCGCGTACTCCTCCAGTGAAACGTGACAGGTCCTTTGGTGGTAGGCGTGAGAGGGCTCCGCCTAGAGGTTTTGGTAGGATGGATTTTGCTAACCCTTCTTTTGAGCAAATGGCTCGACACTGGTTTGACTCTTTTGGTACTAACCCCAGTGTTGAGTCACTTTCTCATTCTCGTCCTTGTTTTTTATTGCAGGTGGGAGGACTTTTGGTTGATTGACTCCGGTTGCTCACGACACATGACCGGAGATCCTAGGTGGTTCTCCAGCCTCACCCCAGTGAGTACGAGGGAGTACATCACTTTCGGGGACAATGGGAGAGGATGAGTGCTTGCTGAAGGTATGGTGAAGGTGAGTAGCAAGGTGACCTTAAGAAGTGTGGCCCTGGTCAAGTCACTTGGTTTTAACATGTTGTCAGTATCTCAATTACTCGACGAAGGTTTTGAGGTTTGTTTTAAGTCGGGCGCTTCTCGTGTGCTTGATTCTCGAGGCGATCTTGTTTGTACGATCGTCCCCGAGGGTCAAATCTTCCGTGCCGATTTTTCCCAGTCTGTTGGTCCTCCTCGATGCTTTGTTGCTGGCGTTTCGACTGAGCTTTGGAAATGGCATATGAGGTTGGGACACTTGAGCTTTGAGTTGCTTTCCCGCTTGAGTGGTCTTGATCTTGTCTGAGGATTGCCTAAGTTGAAATTCGAGAAGGATTTGGTTTGTGCTTCTTGTCGGCATGGAAAGATGGTTGCTGCTTCTCACACCCCTCTGACTGCGGTCATGACCGAGCGACCTTGTGAGCTGTTGCACATGGATTTGGTTGGGCCAGCTCGTGTTCGCTCTGTGGGTGGGAAGTGGTATGTTCTTGTGGTTGTTGATGATTTTTCGAGGTACTCTTGGGTTTTCTTTTTGGAGGATAAGAGTGAGACATTTGGCTTTGTTCGGGACTTCATCTTGAGGTTGAAGAATGAGAGACATGGTGATGCCATTCGAGCTATACGCAGTGACAATGGCACGGAGTTTAAGAACTCTCATTTTGATGCCTTTTGCAGCGATCTTGGTATCGATCATCAGTACTCTTCTCTATACGTCGCTTGCTAGAATGGCGTAGTGGAGAGGAAGAACCGGACCCTTTGTGAGATGGCCAGGACGATGCTCGATGAGCATAGGACTCCTAGGCGTTTCTGGGCCGAGACGGTCAATACCGCTTGCTATGTCTCAAATCGCATCTTCCTTCGTGCTTTTAAGAAGAAGACCTCTTATGAGTTGATGCATGGCCGACAACCCAAGGTGAGTCATTTTAGAGCTTTTGGTTGCAAGTGTTTAATTCTGAAGAAGGGCAAGTTGGATGAGTTTGAGTCTAGATGTTCGGATGGGATTTTTCTTGGTTATGCGATTCATTCTAGAGCATATCGTGTGCTCAACCTTGACACTAACCGAATCATGGAGACTTGCGAGGTTACCTTCGACGAGACACAGCCATGTAGCTCTTCTGCTTTTGAGTGTGCAGGTGACGAGGATATTGGAGCGAGGATCTTTGAGGATGAGAAGGATAGAGATGGAGACGACGACGATGATGGTGATGATGCTCCCGTGGCTGATCATGTACATGCTACTTCCACTACTACGACGACGATCGAGGATGGACCATCCCCTACACCCACTACGACGGAGGCTGTTTGAGTGGAGGCTGCTACTGAGGCGGAGGTTGTGTCCAGGCGAGAGGCTCCCCGGCGTGTACAGATCGATCACCCACCGACGATGATCATAGGTGACCTTCATGAACACACTACACAGTCGAGGTCAAGGAACACTTCTCATTTCGCTCACTCTGCTTTTGTCGCTTCTTTCGAGCCCAAAGATATTCGACACGCATTGTCTGATGAGAATTGGGTGAATTCCATGCATGAGGAGTTGGAGAATTTTGAGAGAAACCAAGTCTGGGTGTTAGTCGATCCACCACCAAATTGCCGTCCCATAGGTACCAAGTGGGTGTGGAAGAACAAAGAGGGTGACAATAGGATGGTTGTCAGAAACAAGTCGAGGTTGGTGGCGCAAGGGTTCAACCAGAAGGAGGGGATAGTGTAATGACCTGGGTTTTCAAAAGAGGAAAACCGGTCAACCTGTACTCGTGATAGTCCCTGGATCAGACGCTATCACGCACAGACATCCATCACAGATAAATATCACAACCATACAATGAAATAAAGCATCAGAGTACGAATAATATTATAATTACATGTCTTGAATAACGGAGTACATCAATACACGCCTTTTGGCAGAATAACATGAATAAGAGCCTACGCAGCGGTAGCTAGCTTCCAGAAGATGTCTCCAGCTTCAAACTTCTCTCCCACAGGCATCCTTGAGCGTAGCGTCGCGCCCTTCAATCGTACCATCCATCGGCGTTGTTGTCGAAGTCTGACTCGTACCCTGCAAGCTCAGGGGCTATCCCCAAGGATCGGGATAGGTCCACGTCACCAACCGTATGCAAGCTTTAAGTGGCCTACATCTAATGGTATAAAGAGTATCAAAGGTAAAAGTTGGGGTTTCCTAGGCAGCAGCAGCAGCAGTAACATCTCATAAAGAATAAAATCTCCAATTCCCACCAATTCCCAAGTCTCTCATCCATGATCGGTAACACCTGGTCACCCAGGTCACCGTCACCAAGTCCTATCTCCATCTAGGGTCGGTGCGAGAACTCCCACTCCTCGCACCTCAATGATTGCACCCGGATCCACGAGGCAGAGGGAGCCACTCTCCTCTCCCCGAGTACAACCACGACTAACCATACACTCTCATCCTAAAGGGGGAGGTAGAAATCCCAAAACGTAAGAGTCGGAGTAAACAACGGCCAATGTCCATAACCGAGGACGCGGCTATACGTATAGATCAAAAACTCTGCAGCGCGTATACACCTGTACCCAACTCAGAATGGCACCCAGCGGTGATCAGCCAACAAAGCCCATCCTACCAGACGAACACCTAGGAGTTACGATTCCATCCTGCATCCGGGTCTCGATGCGGTCCCTCGCAAAGGACCACCCCAGAACTGTGAACATGCCCCCGTGTGGCCACCCGGGGAGCGACTGCAAAGGGAAAGGATCCTCACCCACTTCCCTCCCCCTGATACCCTCTATCCTGCTAGTAGGTATGGAATCGCACTTGCCAGGGTTGACCCGGCCCTATCCTCACTCTCGGCGAGGTGGTGTGTACGAAAAAGTCCCGTGAACACAAAGCGACCCACTCGGTTTCAGACCGGGGCGAGCTCCTATCCTCCAAGTCATCACAAAAACCCCAACACCTGTGCTCCCAAAATAGTGTACCTGCCATAGGTACCAAACTAGGCATCACCCGAGAAGATGATCCCTGGCCCCCGATCCCGGATCAGGTTGTCTTGAGCTCACCCCCGCCAAGTATCCCAAAAACACCTTCTCCTGCCGGTTTTTCCCCACAAACTCCAAGAAACTACCACATAGTCCCAACGCATGCACAGCAAGCTCAGTGTATAATCACGCATAAATAAAGTAGTAGTAGGTCAATCAAGGACAAGGTATGTAAAAGAGGCTATGCACGGTTTCATCATATCCAACATCATGCAGTAATTAAAACGCCAGCAGTTCTAATAGCAATGCCTAATGGGCATTCAAAGGTCGGTTGGGCGTGAACCTGCGTGCGGGTAGTCGTCAAAGGCGAAGTCGTCGTTGTAGTCCTGGGTCGGCTCTCCGGCTTCGTTAGCTCCTAGATTCGCGAATAAAATAAATTACCGGAGCTAATTGCAATTAACACCGAAAGAAGAAGCAAAAAGAGCCAAAAGAGAGCAAACACCTAACTAACGGGTGCGTCATGATTTTAGAAAAATTATGAAAGTGGTTTCATATTTTTCGGAGCTCGTATGAATTAGTTATGATTTTTTGAAGGTTAAAACCATTTTTGAAATTAAATTGCGCAAACACAATAACACTGACTTTAAGTAAACTACTAGCTATCTCTAGCTGGCTCTAAACTAACTAAAGGCTAACTACAGGCTGGCTCTAGCCGCAGAGGTGGCGGCCACGCAACAGCTAAAAGCTAGCTGCAAGGGGAGGTGGCAGCCATGTGGCTGCTGGCGTGGCGGCGCAAGGGATCCAAAGGGATCCGGTGTGGCTTGAGGCATGTGCGGCCGGGGGTGTGGCGCAGCAGGTGATTGTTCGGCGCAAAGGATCCGGATGATCCGGTGTGGCAGCAGCGGGGTGTGGACTCCCATGTGCAACAAGACCCCCAACAGGGTCGGGACAGCCGCCTGGTGTTCGAGGAAAATCCCTAAAGGGACGGCGGGATGGCGAGGCACGGCCGGCGGCGAGAGTTCCGGCGGCCGGCGGGAAAGATCAACGGTGAGGCCTTAAACGACCTGGGGATGCATCTAGGGCAGCAGAAGACTCAATCTTGGACGGCTACATGGCACGACGGCCTCATGCCGGCGGGACAGAGAGCGGCGGCGCAGCGATTTGCGGCTCCGGCGCGTTCGCCCTTGTGCGCTGGTGCGTCTGGTGTGTGCGTGTGCTCGCGAAGAAGCAAAACGGCCGAGCTTGGCGGCGGCAACAGATGCGCGCGTGTGGCGAGGCAAGGCAGGGCGGCGGCGCTGTCAGTGCGTGCGAGCAGAGCGGTTATGCTCATGAGCAGGCACCGGCGATGAGTGCGTGTGAGGGCGAGGCGCTTGGGCGAGGCAAGGGCGCGAGCGCGCGTCGGGTTTAGGCACCCAAGGCGTAAGTTTGGGCCTCCCTGGGTGCGTGCGCGCTTGCGAGCCAGCCGGCGTCTTGGCCGCGACGGCGAGACGGGCAGTGAGGCGTGCTCGAGGGCGACGGGAGGACGTCTAGCCGTGGTGCACGTGCTCATGTCGATGGCGAGGTAGGGCCAGCAACGACCCAAGGTGAAAGCTCGGGCCAGAAGGGTAGGCCGGGGTGGGCAAGAAACAGAGGACGGCGGTGCGACATGTGCGCGCGAGTGCAAGCGTGCTGGGTTTGCGCGAGCTGCTCGGCAGCGGTGCATGAAAACCGGACGGCGGCGAATAGATGTGCGGGTGTGAGCAAAAGACAGTGGCGGCGTGGAGCTGATCTCGTGCGAACGCCGACAGCGAGGCGCTGCCCGCGTGCGTGCACGGGTGCGCGCAGGCCGGGTGCACTCGTGCGGGTGAGAAAGCTGGTGACTTGGCCATGGCAGCACGGTAAGGACCGGTGGCAAAGGCGACGCCTTGATCACCTTAGCATGCACGAGTGCGTGCGGGTGTGCCGGGCGCGATACGGTGTGATCAGCGTGGATAAGGACCCAAAGAGGAGAGCTTTTGCCTTCCTGTGCGTGTGTGCGTGCGCCGGCGGCTCGGCCATGGCGGCGCGGCGTTCACGGCGGCGACATAGGCTGGCGGAGCATGAGGAAACAGGGCTTGCGCGCGCGTGTCGGAGAAGGCTGCGGCACCTGCAAACGATATGCACAGCACGAAGGCTGGCTCACATGGCGACAACGTTTTGCGTGGCGGCGCGGTGCGGAACGGCCAAAGCAGGGCAAGATCAGGGACTCGTCGCGGTGTAGGGTCTCGACCCGGCCAAGGTGACGCACAGGGCTCGATGGCCACCACCACAACCATCCAGCAAGGGGGAAGAGCTCACCTGTGCTTGTGGATGCGGTGGCACGGCGGCGAAGAAGCGGTGCGGGGCAGAGCAGAGGTGGCAAAGCAGGTCCATGACGTCGTGGCCCTTGGCTCAAGCTGCTCTGGCTCCTTGGCGTGGTCGACGACGTCGAGGTCCACGCGCGAACAGCCCCGTCTTCTGGACGGCGGCGTCTTCCGGTGCCGGCGTCAAGGTCCACGGCACGTCGCGGCCTCTGTGAGCAGCAGCTCCGGTTCCGGCTGCAGCGGCTTCAAGACCCTAGCGGCATCTCCTCCTCCGGCTTCTACCTCCCCTCCTCCTCCTCTCCTCCAACCGTGGCGGATGGATTTGGGGAAAACCCCAATGGCGGCGGAACAGGGGGGAGCCGGGTGGAAGGGATTTATACCCGAGGCTAGGGTTTCGCGGGCACGTGCGCGGGTGGCTGGGATGCGCGCGGGAGCACGTGGAGGCCATCCGCGTGCGCCAGCATGGCAGGAGGAGGCGGCCATGGGCGGTCCCCTCCGAGCTCGAGGCGTGGTCGCCCCCACGGCTGGCGTCACGGGGAAAGGGGTATAAAGGTGGAGGGGAAGGGTCTGACGGGCGGGGCCTGCGTGCCAGAGACACAAGGCGGCGGTCTGGAGAAGGGTTGGCGGGCTGAGCAGGCTGTAGGCCTGGTCGGCTGCACGAGATTAAGCGGGCCGGCGGATCTAGGTGGGCTGGCGGACGAGCGGACCAGGGCTAGGAGTTGGAGGGGGTTCGGCGGACTTCGGCAAAGAGATAAGGCCTAGCAGAAAAGGGTTTTTCCTATTTTCCTTATCTCCTATTCCTTAAACTATTTCAATTCAAATTTGAACCACACACAAACAAGATCCAAATAAAAGACATAAACTCCAAAATTGTCACACTAGCATTTATATTTCCTAAAATTGCCTATAGGAAAGAACTTTGCCAGAAAGGCAGTAGAACACAATGTCCAAGTTGTAAATTTGTCTTTGTTGGAGTAAAACCATTGCTTCGCTCGCCCCAATAATGAGAATGGGAATAAACGAAGTAGGACTGCATCACTTGGAACATCTTTGATCGTGAAGGTGCCACATATCTCCAAGAAATTTTGAAGGTGTTTGTTGGCATCTTCATGAGTTTTTCCACAAAATTGGCTAGCTTGTACAATGTTGATCAGCGCAGGCTTGAGCTCAAAAGCAGCATCTCCTGCAGCGACTGTCGGACCAGTACGAACGTTGTCCGGGGTCGGTGCGGAGTATTCACGTAGGGACTTGTTTGCCATTACTTCAAACGTGGGTGTTAAGCTTCGCGCTGTTGAATCTCCCAAGGCAAAAGTCATGGGCTGAGAATGAGGAGGCCTAAGCTTTGACCTTGCCTTCTTTAAGATTTTCTCTGGATCTGAAACGAAGTTCTCTGGAAGATTCTTATTCATACATTACCTTGAAATAAGATAGACAAAAGTGGAAAGAACAAGGGTAAGCCTGTTTAAGCAATGATTATTTGGATTCTCGATACATTATGTGTGAGAGAGGCATGCATGCTATTACTGAAATTTTTTTCATCTAGACTATAGACTTTCTTTCCCCGGCAACGGCGCCAAAAATGCTTATTGACATTGCTAACGTCATCGACTAGAAATGGATATAAGATCCATCTCTATCGACGACACCAGGAATGCAGAGGTATATCTTAACATGATGCTAAGTGTATATCGGATGTTGCTTTCAGATAAACTAAAAGATGAATTCCGACACGATTCATAGCACAACTCGATATAGGTTGTCAGCTTGACAGGTGTGCCTGAAAACGCATGGATATGGTACTCTTACATATGCCTTGGATCTCTAGAAAAGAAGATATATATATAAACAGGGTATCCGCAAGCGCACAGATATGAATATACCATTGTAGCATTTTAACCAGGAGTAAAACCAGGTATCGTATTTATATTCTACACAGGGAAAGAAGTCTTTCTAATCCATAATAGCCAATACATGCTCGTCTCTCAGTTTTATAATGTAGAGTGGCCAAAATATATCAATTGCTATAAACAGGGGTAAGTCACATAAAATATAGAGAATGATAGCACTGTTCAAGTCATAACTTCATGAGCAGCTAGAAAGTGTCATTATAGCAAGAGAAACGTAGCAAAGCCTAGCTAGAGAGGATACTCCTAGGTAATTCTAAACTATATGTCAATGCAAACTATGATTAGTGCAAACATTTAGCAATCACGGAAGAAGAACTATTATATCAATGCATGGGGAGACTATCCAGGAGGATCAAGACCGAAACTTGAAACAACCCAAACAGTATAAGGCTCCACTAGTCCTATACACGGGAGGTGGACTACGAAGGACTCAATAGTGCTGTCACCACCACGATCTACCACACGACCCGGCATATAGGGTGCAATCGCAGATAAATACAATATAAGCACCACGCTTACACTGTCTTTACCGTTCACCCATGTTAACAAATGATCTAGGTGAGGGCTATACGATTCCATACATGAATATAAAGGCAAATCAACTATGCTAAACATGTAATCATAATAAACACCAAAGCATATAATGTCGAATATAATCATTGATAAGAACATAAGTCTGTATAACAAATGTAAAGAACTAGAATAGAACTTACAAGAGCGAAGCTAGATCAGCCTCTAGACGATCAGGAGCCAAGTAGAAGCCTTGCCTCCTCCTAGATCTAAACTAGCTAGCTACTCTGCTATATGGTGTTTCTAGGGCGTAGAGTCTCTGACTTGATGACTTGATCTGATGTATGACAGATTCAGATGCCTCTGCCAGGGGGCAGGGGGCTGCTTATATAGTCCAGAGGGGTGGACGTGCGCCGTAGGATCAAACCGACCTAAACATGTGGTTTAGATTGATCTTCATAGGCGGTGGAGGAACATTCCAGAAGCCGGGCCCATTTGGCGCCAGGGGGTGGCCGACCGGCCCCACCACTGGGCCGGTCGGTCTGGTGTGGGCCCCATTCGGGGTCCACTTCGGCCAGGTGGGTCCTTGCTCCTTCTAGATGCTTCTTTTTTAGGTGCTAAGCCACGTTGAGTTCCGGAGCCTTCTGGAGTCTTCTAGAGTGGTTTCTTTGCATAATTTCTGAATAGTCCCTGTAGATTCATAGATTCACCAAAACTCGTGGAAATTGTCAATATAAACCCTAACAAGGTGATCTAATTATATTTTAGTCCTTTTTCCAATGAATGTGAGGGATAAAATGCATAGATAAAATGTGTCAACATTGATGTCATCTGGGGCATAGCGAATCATCTTCATGAAGTGCCTCTCATACTCCTCCACCCTCATCGCACCCTGTGTCATGGTGCGGAACTCCAGGGCCTTCTGAGTCATGAGTTGCTTCGGCAGGTACTGCTCGCGGAATACCTCGCAGAACTCCAGCCAGGTGATGAAATCTGGGTTTGGGTGGCTGTCCAAGTAGTTGTCCCACCAAGACTTGGCAGGACCCTCGAGCTGGTGGACGGCGAGAGCCACACACTCTTCATCAGTGTAGGCGGTGAGGTCGAGCTTTGTCTCGATCACCCAGAGCCAGTCGTCGGCTTCGAGGGAGTCATCCAAGTAACCGAAGGTAGGGGCCTTCAGGCGGAGGAACCTCTCGATCTTCTTGGCGAATTCCTCCTCAGGCGGAAAGTTGCGGTTCTCACCATTGACTCGGTTCTCGACGGCCTCAGCCATCCTCTGCATCAGCTGAGTCTGAAGGGCCATCACCTCCACCAGGTTTGGTGGTGGTGGTGGCAGTGCTTCTCCATGGCCACGACCACGCCCACGACCCTGGGGAGCTGGCGCCGGCTCAGGTTCCCCTTCAGCTTCTTCCTCTCCTTCTTCAGCATCGCCTTGACCGATGGGTGGTGGCGGTGGCCGTGGCGGTGGCACCACAACGCCTCGGCCTCGGCCTCGACCTCCTCCACGGGCAGGCGCGCGTCCTCGACCACGAGCGGGAGCACATCCACGCCCACGTGCGGGAGCTCGGCCACGTCCACGGTCACGAACCGGTGGGGCTTCTTCCGCCTCGGCAGCTTCAAAGCGTTCCAGCAAGCATCCGGACCTTCTGAGCGACGTCGTTCTGAAAACTCAATTTAAGGAGAGAAAACTTCAGACACGTCACTCACCAACAAGTTGAGTCTCATAAGCAAGCGTGAAAATATTACTAATTATATATTCCTACACTCAATGGGAATATCCAAAAAGACACAACTAACTCCATTAAGAACCGATCATTCAGCAAGCAATATAGTTATATATGCTCCCTCATGGCTGACTCGGGCCTAGGAGGTCACAACACTTCAACGGTCTAGTTTGTCGGGATACAAGCTTAGGAAAAAGGTAGTGCCTACCAAGGTGTCAGAAAACTCCTCCACTTCAGGGTGTGCTGGACATGCTCTCGACCAAATGGTCATGTCCTCGTAAGAATGGCTGAGTCCCGTAGGTAAGAAGGAAGCTTTTCAAAAGGGGAAAGTTTTTATAAAATACTTCAAGGAGTTTATATAAAGCAAGGAAACGTAGAGAATCCTTATTTACTAACGACCATGTCTAAGGGCACGAGCTACGGTCAAGTATGGCTCTGATACCATCTGTAACGACCTGGGTTTTCAAAAGAGGAAAACCGGTCAACCTGTACTCGTGATAGTCCCTGGATCAGACGCTATCACGCACAGACATCCATCACAAATAAATATCACAACCATACAACGAAATAAAGCATCAGAGTACGAATAATATTATTATTACATGTGAGGTTATGCTCATGAGCAGGCACCGGCGATGAGTACGTGTGAGGGCGAGGCGCTTGGGCGAGGCAAGGGAGCGAGCGCGCGTCGGGTTTAGGCACCCAAGGCGTAAGTTTGGGCCTCCCTGGGCGCGTGCGCGCTTGCGAGCCAGTCGGCGTCTTGGCCGCGATGGCGAGACGGGCAGTGAGGCGTGCTCGAGGGCGAGGGGAGGACGTGTGGCCGCGGTGCGCGTGCTCATGTCGACAGTTAGGTAGGGCCAGCAACGACCCAAGGTGAAAGCTCGGGCCAGAAGGGTAGGCCGGGGTGGCCGAGAAACAGAGGACGGCGGCACGACGTATGCGCGCGAGTGCAAGCGTGCTGGGTTTGCGTGAGCAAGCCAATAGCTCGGCAGCGGTGCATGAAAACCGGACGGCGGCGAACAGATGTGCGGGCGTGAGCAAAAGACAGCAGCGGCGTGGAGCTGATCTCACACGAACGCCGACGGTGAGGTGCTGCCCGCGTGCGTGCACTGGTGTGCGCAGGCCGAGTGCACGCGTGCGGGTGAGAAAGCTGGTGACTTGGCCAAGGCAGCACGGTAAGGACCGGCAGCAAAGGCGATGCCTTGATCGCCTTAGCGTGTACGAGTGTGTGGTTGTGCTGGGCGCGATGCGGTGTGATCACCGTGGATAAGGACCCAAAGAGGAGAGCTTTTGCCTTCCTGTGCGTGTGTGTGCGCGTGCGTGTGCCGGCGGCTCGGCCATGGCGGCGCGACGTTCGCGGCGGCGACACAGGCTGGCAGTGCACGAGGAAAAAGGGGAACGGTCTGGCAGGGCTTGCGCGCGCGCGTCGGAGAAGGTTGCGGCACCTGCAAACGATATGCACAGCACGAAGGCTAGCTCACAAGGCGACGACATTTTGCGCGGCGGCGCGGTGCGGAACGGCCAGAGCAGGGCAAGATCAGGGACTCGTTCTGGCGCAGGGTCTCGACCCGGCCAAGGCGACGCACATTGCTCGATGGCCACCACCACAACCATCCAGCAAGGGGGAAAAGCTCACATGTGCTTGTGGATGCGGTGGCACGACGGCGAAGAAGCGGTGCGGGGCAGAGCAGAGGTGGCAGAGCAGGTCCACGACGTCGTGGCCCTTGGCTCGAGCTGCTTCGGCTCCTTGGCGTGGTCGACGACGTCGAGGTCCACGTACGGATGGCCCCGTCTTCTGGACGGCGGCGTCTTCCGGTGCCGGCGTCAAGGTCCACGGCGCGTCGCGGCCTCCGTGAGCAGCAGCTCCGGTTCCGGCTGCAGCGGCTTCAAGACCCTTGGCGGCGTCTCCTCCTCCGGCTTCTACCTCCCCTCCTCCTCCTCTCCTCCAACCGTGGCGGATGCATTTGGGGAAAACCCCAATGGCGGCGGCAGAACAAGGGGGAGCCGGGTGGAAGGGATTTATACCCGAGGCTGGGGTTTCGCGGGCGCGTGCGCGGGTGGCTGGGATGCGCGCGGGAGCACGTGGAGGCCATCCGCGTGCGCTAGCACGGCAGGAGGCGGCGGCCATGGGCGGTCCCCTCCGAGCTCGAGGCGTGGTCGCCCCCACGGCTGGCGTCACGGGGAAAAGGGGATAAAGGTGGAGGGGAAGGGTCTGACGGGCGGGGCCCGCGTGCCAGAGACACAAGGCGGCGGTCTGGAGAAGGGTTGGCGGGCTGAGCAGGCCGTAGGCCTGGTGGGCTGCACGAGATTAAGCGGGCCGGCAGATCTAGGTGGGCTGGTGGACGAGCAGACCAGGGCTAGGAGTTGGAGGGGGTTCGGCGGACTTCAGCAAAGAGATAAGGCTCAGCAGAAAAGGGTTTTTCCTATTTTCCTTATCTCCTATTCCTTAAACTATTTCAATTCAAATTTGAATTTAGAATTCAAATTTGAACCACACACAAACAAGATCCAAATAAAAGCCATAAACTCCAAAATTGTCACACTAGCATTTATGTTTCCTAAAATTTATTATTTAGCTCAAAATAAATCTAGGAATTTAGGGGAAGGTTCAAAGAAGACACCCTTAATATTTTAAGCATGCACTCAAATTCAAGCAAAAATTTTGAAATCCACATTTTTGAAAAAAAACTAACATTCCGGAAAACTCTGGGATGTTACAGATAGACTATGAGGAGACATTTGCTACTGTGGCCCGTTTGGAGGCAATTAGGATCCTTCTAGCCTTTGCCGTGGCTAAATGGTTCAAGTTGTACCAAATGGATGTCAAGAGTGCTTTCTTGAATGGGGTGATAGAGGAAGAAGAAGAAGTGTATGTGAGGCAACCCCCGGGGTTTGAGAGTGAAAAATACCCACACCGTGTATACAAACTCCAGAGAGCGCTCTATGGGTTGAAACAGGCACCTAGAGCTTGGTATGGCAGGTTGAGAGGCTTTTTGCAGAGTAAGGTGTTTGTGATGGGCACAGTTGATAAGACCATGTTTCTCCTTAAGCATGGAAATGACCTTTTGATTATTCAGATATACGTGGATGACATAATCTTTGGTGGCTCTTCTCATGATCTTGTTGCCAGATTTGCAGATGACATGAGCAGGGAATTGGAGATGTCCATGATGAAGGACCGATTAGGCGAACCAGAGAGGGAGGAGTGAATGGGAGCCGATAAAAATTCTTCTCGAAGGAGATGGGAACTCCAACAAGATGAACACGGCTTCCGAAACACTTCTCCGACTCAACTACCCAAGTTGGTCAAGACCACGCAGCCACTGGAGTGCTACTGGTCCTAGAAACCAACACACAACCTTCCGAGCCAAAACTCACCAACACACACAGCGGAAACTTGCACGGCTTGCTACCTGTGCTACACCGGTCAGACCGATGGCCTGCGCCGGTCAGACCGGTGACACCGGTCAGACCGGTGGACAGCGCCGGTCAGGCCGGTGGCTACAGCAGCCGCACAACAAATGTTCCAGGAAGCCTCAGTGACTCCTCTAGGCCCTGGAATAAAACCACCTCCGAAACACAACCTAGAAGGAAGAAGAACCCCTCACAAAACCTAGCAAAACAACTCCAAACACGCCAAGAACTGACCAGCAGGATCGCGGGACAAAAACCACACCGACAAGGCTGTTCCCCGAGACAAATCCCACCAAGGGCTAGCACCGGTCAGACCGGTCAAGAGCACCGGTCAGACTGGTCGCGCCTGGGCAGCTCGGGATGAACAGCGCCCGCGAGTCAACTCCCCCAAATCCAACTCCCGATCTCCCGATTCGCTCCACGGATTCACACAAGACTTTGGGGATAGTAGGAACACCTCATGGGCACTCCATAGCCAAGATTTGGTCCACCAAAACTCGTTGAATCAAGAGGAATCGAAGGATTTCCGCCAAGAACACTACGAACCCTAGAACCACGAAAACCCCAAAATCGAGCCCCTTTACTCACGGATTTGAGAGGGGAATCAAAGGGAAAAGAACCACGAGTGGTTCATGCATACATCCCCCACCAAATCCCAAAGAGAAAGGTCTCAAAACCGCCACAAGAAATTCGCCAAGAAAAGCCTCCGAAAATCACCAAAAAGGATAAACGGGAAAGACACAACCAAGCCTTGAGGAACCACGCCGAATCATTTATACATACCAAAGAGGTTCATACAAGGTCTAGCTTGCCGCCCGATCATCCTTCCCTCTCACAAGATCTCACCATGAAGCTCTCAAGCTAGTCCTATGAAAATCCTAAGGAAAAAATAGGAAGGAAAATAGGAAAACCAAATGAGCTAGGGTTACAAGAGATGGCTGCCATCCTCTCACCCCTTGGGTTATATGGAGGCAACCAAAAGACTAAAATACCCTTACTAGCTAACTAGGGATACATGCCCCTCAAGGGCAAATTTGGAAGTCTTTGTCTTCGCACCATCAGACGGATGCCTAGCGACCGCAAACTTGCTTAGCCTCGACTCAAGCCTTGCGATCCCGACGCGTGTCCTCCGCTTCGAAGATTCCGGACTGCGTCGTCGCACACCGGTCAGACCGGTGCTCCTCACCGGTCAGACCGGTCTGGAGCTGCTGCACCTCCGTCTTTGGTTCTTCGGTCTTGGCTTTGTGGATCAACCAAGGAACCCAGTGGTTTTCTGGTGAACCACCGGAAACCCCGCGAACTCAGTGTAGCCTCCGCCAATCACCACTCATGACTCGGCTCCCACGTAGTCCCGACTCGACCTTGGTTTTGAGGCTCTACCAAGAAACCGTCCATGACTTCATCTTGCTGTTCTTGCCACCATGCGGCCCGCACTTGACCCCGCTGGCCACCGGGTCCCTCGAACCAAGCCTACTTGTCTTCTCCACACCTGGAGGCCTCACCGGCAACGACCTTTCGTGCTTGTTCTTCACCTGCACCAACACCAGTCAAGCCGCAACCTGCACCTGCAATACTTAGCCAAGAATCAGTCCACACCACGTTGTCAATCACTCATCACACCAGGAAGCGGCCATCCACCGGTCCTCGAACCACACATGGCTCTCAATCTCCCCCTTGATGAGTGCATTGACAACACACACATTTTGGTAACAAAAGAGAAAAGGAAAAGAAAAAAAACGACTAAAAGAAACTCCGACAAGCGATCGAAAGCCAAAGAAAGGCAAAGAGCAAGATCACTTGAAGAAGACAAGTCTCGGACCCCTTAGGCAAGGGCAACGGCTCGACACATCCGAGACAAAGCATGCTCAAGCAAAGAGCACAAACCATCAAACCAAAGCTCGAAAACCACAAAGAGCTCCCCCAGCACACATGCAAGCTCCCCCTGAACCAATGCAACTCCTCCTGGACGAATGTATGCGAACCACTTCACGATACAGAGCAGCTGCAACAGCTCAGCTCTGACTGGTCAGACCGGTGCTCAACATTTGAACAGGACCAGCACTCTGACCGGTCAGACCGGTGACCTCAACCGGTCAGACCGGTGCACAACAGAGCCCAGACCGGTGACCTCAACCGGTCAGACCGGTGCACAACAGAGCCTAGAAATGGTTCGAAACCACCTGAAAACCTTCTAGATGCATTCATTAGGCCAAAACATACTCAAACTTCTCCCCCTTGTTGACAATGCATGAATCAAGCCAAAAATGCAAAAAATGCAACCTAGAGCTTCTCAAATAGACAAAAGTCAACATAGGATGCTACACATGTCCAAATGAGCAAGTTAGATACTCTATAGCTTCGTAATGACATCAACTTCATGATCACCAAGTTTCACAACCATTGGATGAAGCTAAGATAGAATTGAGCAATTTTGCGAAAAAATCCCTCTCATGAGCAAAGTCCTAGACATGATCAAAACATATCAAAATGGCAAAGTCACACAAACTTCATGCTAGGACAACCATTCTAAGCATAAGACCATCATAAACACCCACAAGCACCTCATGTCATGTCAAAGCCACCGAGCCATGTGCCTACTTTTATATATGAGACTTCTCATTGGTAGGCATCATGCAACGGTTTAGCACCCAAAGCAAATTAAAATTAGCACATATGACATGGGAGCACATTTTTCAAGCAATTTACATTGCATTTTCAGATTTGAAATTGGTACATGAAATGTCTTTGCGACAAAAAGGAACTTATGCCCCTCCACAAGATCAAGCATGGGGGCTAAACATTCATGATGGCAAATGAGCCTTTGGCCCCATATGATCAAAATAAGCTATCCAACCACAAATTAAGCATAGCCAAGCCACTAAAACATGTCAAGATCATATAAAGGCATTTACTCACAAGAGAGCATACATGTGACATTTTTCAAAAACATAACCATCAACCATGGATATAAATCAAGATTATCAAGAGCTAAGCCAAACTAACCATAGCTTATCAAACTAGCTCACAAAGACATATATATCATTCCATGGTGAACAATGTATATAGGAGAAGCTTTTCCTAAATAATGCATATGATACAAAATGCATGCAACCTAAGATACAAAGATGCCTATACATCATGTTACATATGCCATGCCAAATGCAAGAAATGCACAAAGGAAAGCTATACATATGCTACAAAGGCGCTCCCACACACCAACTCAAGAAATCAAACACACACCAAGCTCCCCCCGCAAACGAGTGAAAGTTGCTTGATCTAGGGGTTTGGTGAAAATATCGGCTAGTTGGTCATGTGTAGGTACATGGATCAAGGCTATCTTCCCTTTCTCTACATTGTCTCTCAGGAAATGGTACCTCACTTCTATGTGCTTGGTTTTGGAATGGAGCACTGGGTTCTTTGCAACGCTTATGGCGCTGGTGCTGTCACATTGAAGTGGGACATGGGTATACTCCTCACCAAAGTCACTCATGGTGTATATGATCCAAAGGAGCTGAGAGCAACAACTAGCTGCGGCCACATACTCTGCCTCGGTAGTGGATTGAGCAACACTCGACTGTTTGCGGGAAGACCAAGACACCAAAGAGGAACCCAAGAACTGGCAAGTCCCAGAAGTGGACTTCCTATCCAACCGACACCCGGCAAAATCCGCGTCTGAAAATCCATGAAGAGCCAAAGAAGAAGATGCGGAGTACCAAAGACCAAAGTCGGGAGTATGTCGCAAATACCTGAATATGCGCTTGACTGCTTGCCGATGCGAAGTCCTCGGAGACGCTTGAAAACGAGCGCACAGACATACCGAGAATTGGATGTCCGGCCTCGTCGCCGTCAAGTAGGGGAGTGACCCGATCATGCTCCGGTACTCCTTCTGGTCCACGTGTTCACCTTCCTCGTCCGCATCAAGAGCTGTAGTCGTACTCATATGCATCGCCATGGCCTTGGAGTCCTCCATCTTGAACTTCCTCACAATATCCTTGGTGTACTTAGCTTGGTGCACAAATGTTCCTTCCTTTGAGTGCTTGATTTGTAGCCCGAGGAAGAACTGCAACTCGCCCATCATGCTCATCTCAAATTCCCTGCTCATGTCTTCTGCAAACCTTGCAACAAGAGAGTTAGACGAGCCACCAAAGACAATATCATCCACGTATACCTGCACAATCAGGATATCTCTGCCCTGCTTGAGGAGAAACAAGGTCTAATCGACCTTCCCCATCTCAAACCCTCTCTCAAACAGGAACCCCCTCAACCTACCATACCAAGCTCTAGGCGCCTGCTTCAACCCATACAGTGCCTTCCTCAACTTGTACACTCGGTGGGGGTACTTCTCACTCTCAAACCCCGGTGGTTGCCTCACATACACCTCTTCCTCCAACACACCGTTCAGAAAAGCACTCTTCACATCCATCTGGTACAACTTGAACCCTTTAGCCACAGAAAAAGCTAGAAGGATCCTGATCGCCTCCAAACGAGCTACAGGAGCGAAAGTCTCCTCGTAGTCGATCCCCTCTTTCTGACTGTACCCCTGAGCAACAAGTCTTGACTTGTTCCTCACCACTTCTCCTTTCTCTCCCTCTTTATTTTTCCACACCCATTTTGTCCCAATCGGCTTACACCCTGGGGGAGGGTCAACCAACAACCAAACTTGGTTCCTCTCAAAATTCTCCAACTCCTCATGCATCGAATTAACCCAATTATGATCAGATAGCGCGTGTCCAATGTCTTTGGGCTCAAAGGTGGCAACAAAAGCAGCATGAGCGAAATGAGAATTGTTCCGAACCCTCGACCGTGTAGTACGCTCATTCATGTCGCCGATGATTCTCGAAGCTGGGTGATCCACTTGCACTCGCCGGGGAGGTTCTCGCCTTGATGCTACCTCCCCCTCAACAGCAGCTTCACCTTGATCTGGGTTTGTCGTTGTAGGTGTGGGAGAGGGCCCGTTCTCGATCGTCGTCGAAGTAGTAGGTACATGTTCAGCCGCGGGCACCACACCGCCATCTTCATCATCTCCATGTTCATGCTCCTCCTCCTCCTGAAAGATCTCCTCGCCAAGTTCATCGTCACCTGCACACAAAAAAACAATCTGACTACGTGGCTGTGTCTCGTCGAAGGTTACCTCGCAAGTCTCCACAATTTGGTTAGTTTCAAGATTGAGCACACGAAATGCTCTAGAATGAGATGCATAACCAAAGAAAATTCCATCGACAGACCTAGCCTCGAACTTGTCCAACTTCTTCCCTTTCTTCAGAATGAAGCATTTACAACCAAATACATGGAAGTGACTCACCTTGGGCGTGCGCTCGTGCATCAACTCGTAACAGGTTTTCTTCTTGTGAACCCTAAGGTAGATCCTGTTCGACACATAGCACACGGTATTGACCGCCTCAGCCTAGAACCTTCTCGGAGTCCTATGCTCGTCGAGCATCGTCCGAGCCATCTCGCACAAGGTCCTATTTTTCCTTTCCACCATGCCATTCTGGGGAGGCGTATACGGACTCGAAAACTGGTGTTCAAGACCCAAGTCATGGCAAAAGGTTTTGAAGCGAGAGTTTTTGAATTCCGAGCCATTGTCACTGCGGATCGTTCGTATGGCATCTCCGTGCCTCTCGTTCCTTAACCTCAAGACAAGGTCTCGAACAAAACCAAACGTCTCCCCTTTCTCCTCAAGAAAGAACACCCACGCATACCGAGAGTAGTCGTCCACCACAACAAGGACATACCACTTCCCACCCGCAGATCGCACACGAGCTGGGCCAACAAGGTCCATATGGAGCAACTCGCATAGGCGCTCAGTCATCACATCAGTGAGAGGCGGGTGAGAAGAGGCTACCATCTTGGCATGCCTACACGGCGCACAAACCAACTCTTTCTCAAACCTCAACCGTGGCAATCCTCGGACCAAATTGAGTTTACTCAAGCGTGACAAAAAGGTCAAAGCTCAAGTGACCCAACTTCCTATGCCACTTCCACAACTCACTCGAAGAACCAGCCAAAAAGCAACGCTCCACACCAGAAGACTGAGAGAAATCAGCTCGGAACACTTGACCCTCGGGAACGACCATGCAAACAAGGTCCCCTCGAGAATCTAAAATCCGAGAACCACTAGACCGAAACAACACCTCAAAGCCCTCATCCAAAAGCTGGGATACGGAAAGCAAATTGAACCCGAGCGATTGAACAAGAGCAACACGCCTGAGAGTGACCTTGTCACTTACCTTGATCTCACCTTCTGATAGCACACGCCCTCGCCCATTGTCCCCAAAGGTGATGTATGTCTTGGACACCACCGGGACGAGACTTGAGAACCACCCCTTGTCTCCGGTCATATGCCTCGAGCAACCGGAGTCAATCAACCAAACGTTCCTCAAGTCTCCCACCTGAAATTCAAAAGCGAGCATGTGAGTGAACAAACGACTCAGCACTGGGGTTAGTACCAAAAGAGTAAAACCAGTGCCGAGCCATTTGCTCCAAAGTGGGATTAGCACAAACCAAATCATCACGCCTATCAAAGCTACCACCACGAACACCACCACGGTAACCACTACGAGGGAACCAACCATCTCTAGCTGGAGGAGAACGAAAGCCACGAAAGGAAAACCGTGGACCGTTCCTCCTCTCCATCTCAAAGCTACGACTCCTCCCACCCTCGTATTGAGCACGAGGTGGAGAACGCCTAGCAAACTGACCACCTGCAAACTTTCCAGACCAACCACCAGAACCACAACCACCAGAACCAAATCGAGCATCCTCACGAGCACGAAAACCAACTCGCTGTCTGCCCAGACCTGCACCGGTCTGACCGGTGTAGCGCACCGGTCTGACCGGTGTAGCTCGGCCAGCAGCACCACCTGCTGCCTTCCGGTCTCCCCAAGCCGGAACCGTCCTCACAATCGCCTTGGCCCTGGGCATCTGCATACGAGGCTCAGGTACACCATTAGAGGGGTGGTACCTGTCCTTGTTAGCCCACTCTCTAGCCATTCTCTCCTCACGCTTCCTCTTGAAGCAAAACTCATCCTTGTGACCATCTCTCCCACAATACCCACAATGGAACCTCATGGGCTGTGGTTTAGGCTTAGGCTTGGGTTGGGGCTGCTCACTCGGTTTCTCACCCTTCTTCTCTCCTTCCTCACCTCCCTTTGGGCTCACAAACTTCACCGGTTTCTAGAAATCATTTGTTGGGTGAGGGAATATGGGTGGATCTGGAGTAGTGTCAAGTTTGTTTCTGAGATGGTTAGGCTTGGGCTCAAACTTGTTCTTGTGTCTGTTCGGTGGTGGGATAGGGATCTCTCCAACTCTCTCAACTCCCTCACCACTGTTCTCTCCAAGCTTGTCAGCCCCAAGTGCCTGACCATCATAGCGTTTGAAAGCCGCTATCATGATACCAAGCTGAGGCTCCTGACCCGACAACCAGCTCATACATTTCCTCAGCTCATCATTCTCATCCTGCAAGCGATCAACATAATGCGCAAGCTCCAGATTCTTAACAGCATGCAATTCACAAGTAGAGCAAGAAGTGGGAATAGGTTCTTTCAACTTAGCCTCAAGCAAAATAGTGTAAGCATGCATCTCATCAATCTTTCCATGCAAAACAGGGCAAGAAGTACAAGCACCTAGCAAAGCAGGTCTAGACTTAAGCTCAGCCACTTCAACCCTAAGCATATCTAGTTCATCACAAGTAGAAGCATGCTTATCCTTAGGATCAGTAAGATCAGCTAGGTATACAGAGCAATCACAGCAATCAATCTCATCAGAAACCACAGGAGAAGCCTTAAGCGAATCAATCTCAAACTTAGCATCTAGGTTCTGGGTTTCTAGCTCAGCCACACGGTTCCTAGCATCTTCTAGTGAGGCCCTAAGCTCTTTCCTCATCTTCTTGGCCTCTCTAAGCATGTGATCCCGATTATCAAGCAAGTCAACCAACTCCTCATTCTCCTTGCGCAAAGAGGAGAGCACATCACATACCTCGTCCTCGGAGTCGGAGTCCGAGTCGCTCTGGTGACTCTTCTTGCTGCCGGAGCTATGAGCCATGCCGCAGAAGCCATCTCCCGCGAAGCAGCTCAACCCGCTCAAGTTCTTGGACGCCTTCTTGTTCTTGCGCCGATCACCTTCATCTTCGCTGCTACTCAAGCTCGAGGAAGAGTAGGCGGAGCTGGAGTCAACGTCGCTCGCTCCGACCATCGCTCGGGCCTTCCTGCCGCAGCCGTCCTTCTTCCTCGACCGTCGCTCGTCCTTGTGCTTGTTCTTGTGCTTGTGATCGCGCCTTGATTGGTACTTGCCGTCCCTGCTCGACCGGTGCCTGTAGCCGTCCTTGTTCTCCGTCTTCTCCGGGAAGTCAGCGACGAAGTGTCCTGGCTTGTCGCACTGAAAGCACGTCCGTGCTGTCCTCCTCGTGTTCACCCGGTTCTCGTGCAGCCTCTCGAACCGCCTGGTCAGCAACGCCAGTTCGTACTCTCCAAGCACGTCGAACTCCTCGTCTGGCAAAGACATCAAAGAAGACAGAGAGTACATCCTGGAGAATGCGTTAGCGTTAGACTTAGCTCCTTTGCCACCAACAAGAGCGAGACTATGAGAATCCGTCGGGCTCTCGATCTTGGCTGTCATACCACGGTCCAACTCAGCCGACTTGAGCTTCGAGAACAGCTCGTTCACGGTCAAGGTGTCATACTTCTCGGACTCAACGATAGCCTCAAACTTCCCGTCCCATACGGTACGATCCAACGAGTGCAAGAGCTTCACGGCTCTATCATGATCATCGTATGGGAGCACAGCCACATTGGCTCTCATGTTGTTCACAACGACCGTAAACCGCTGGAAAAGGGCATCGACGGACTCGCCGGGGAGATGAGTGAAGTTCTCGTACTCTCTCCGGTAAGTCGCGTACATCCGAGCCTGAACCTGAGCATTCCCAGCATGTGCATCCTTCAACTGCTCCCAAATCCTACAGGCTAAGTCCTCTGTCTGAACCTGATCGAATTCAGGCTGACACAGAGCACGAAACAAGTAGTCGACCGCCTTGTTGTTGGCTTCGAACATATCCCTCGATCCTGGAGCAAGGAAGTTCATCAGATGAACATAAGCTGTGTTCACCGTAACGTCCCAAAGATCTGACCCTTTTCGCGGAGGAACGCTGCCATCCGCCTCTGCCACATCTGGTAGTTCTTCCCATCGAAGTGCGGAGGACCCGAACCCCGTTCCTGGTACGCCATCTTTGGATCTTAGACTGGTAAGAGTCAATGAAGACCCGAACCGGCTCTGATACCAATTGAAGGACCGATTAGGCGAACCAGAGAGGGGGGAGTGAATGGGAGCTGATAAAAATTCTTCTCGAAGGAGATGGGAACTCCAACAAGACGAACACGGCTTCCGAAACACTTCTCTGACTCAACTACCCAAGTTGGTCAAGACCACGCAGCCACTGGAGTGCTAGTAGTCCTAGGAACCAACACACAACCTTCCGAGCCAAAACTCACCAACACACACAGCGGAAACTTGCACGGCTTGCTGCCTGTGCTACACCGGTCAGACCGATGGCCTGCGCCGGTCAGACCAGTGGACAGCGCCGGTCAGGCCGGTGGCTACAGCAGCCGCACAGCAAACATTCCAGGAAGCCTCAGTGACTCCTCTAGGCCCTGGAATAAAACCACCTCCGAAACACAACATAGAAGGAAGAAGAACCCCTCACAAAACCTAGCAAAACAACTCCAAACACGCCAAGAACTGACCAGCAGGATCGCGGGACAAAAACCACACGGACAAGGCTGTTCCCCGAGACAAATCCCACCAAGGGCTAGCACTGGTCAGACCGGTCACGAGCACCGATCAGACCGGTCGCGCCTGGGCAGCTCGGGATGAACAGCGCCCGCGAGTCAACTCCCCCAAATCCAACTCCCGATCTCCCGATTCGCTCCACGGATTCACATAAGACTTTGGGGATAGTAGGAACACCTCATGGGCACTCCATAACCAAGATTTGGTCCACCAAAACTCATTGAATCAAGAGGAATCGAAGGATTTCCGCCAAGAACACTACGAACCCTAGAACCACGAAAACCCCAAAATCGAGCCCCTTTACTCACGGATTTGGGAGGGGAATCAAAGGGAAAAGAACCACGAGGGGTTCAAGAATACATCCCCCACCAAATCCCAAAGAGAAAGGTCTCAAAACCGCCACAAGAAATTCACCAAGAAAAGCCTCCGAAAATCACCAAAAAGGAGAAACGGGAAAGACACAACCAAGCCTTAAGGAACCACGCCGAATCATCTATACATACCAAAGAGGTTCATACAAGGTCTAGCTTGCCGCCCGATCATCCTTCCCTCTCACAAGATCTCACCATGAAGCTCTCAAGCTAGTCCTATGAAAATCCTAAGGACAAAATAGGAAGGAAAATAGGAAAACCAAATGAGCTAGGGTTACAAGAGATGGCTGCCATCCTCTCACCCCTTGGGTTATATGGAGGCAACCGAAAGACTAAAATACCCTTACTAGCTAACTAGGGATACATGCCCCTCAAGGGCAAATTTGGAAGTCTTTGTCTTCGCACCATCGGACGGATGCCCAGCGACCGCAAACTTGCTTAGCCTCGATGCAAGCCTTGCGATCCCGACGCGTGTCCTCCACTTCGAAGATTCCGGACTGCGTCGTCGCACACCGGTCAGACCGGTGCTCCTCACCGGTCAGACCCACCGGTCAGACCGGTCTGGAGCTGCTGCACCTCCGTCTTCGGTTCTTCGGTCTTGGCTTTGTGGATCAACCAAGGAACCCAGTGGTTTTCTGGTGAACCACCGGAAACGCCGCGAACTTGTTGTAGCCTCCGCCAATCACCACTCATGACTCGGCTCCCACGTAGTCCCGACTCAACCTTGGTTTTGAGGCTCTACCAAGAAACTGTCCATGACTTCATCTTGCCGTTCTTGCCACCATGCGGCCCGCACTTGACCCCGCTGGCCACCGGGTCCCTCGAACCAAGCCTACTTGTCTTCTCCACACCTGGAGGCCTCACCGGCAACGACCTTTCGCGCTTGTTCTTCACCTGCACCAACACCAGTCAAGCCGCAACCTGCACCTGCAATACTTAGCCAAGAATCAGTCCACACCACGTTGTCAATCACTCATCACACCAGGAAGCGACCATCCACCGGTCCTCGAACCACACATGGCTCTCACATGATGGGCGAGCTGCAGTTTTTCTTGGGCCTCCAGATCAAGCAGTGTAAGGACGGGACGTTTTTACATCAGGCGAAGTACACCAGGGACATGGTGAAGAAGTTTGGCATGAACGACTCCAAGCCGCTGACTACACCGATGAGTACCACTACGGCTTTGGACGCGGACGAGGACGGCGAACCCGTGGACCAGAAGGAGTACCAGAGCGTGATCGGCTCCCTCCTCTACTTGACGGCGACGAGACCGGACATACAGTTCAGTGTGTGTCTGTGCGCTCGTTTTCAGGCTTCACCGAGGACTTCACATCGGCAGGCCGTCAACCAGATTTTCAGGTACTTGAACTATACTCCTGAGTTTGGTCTTTGGTATTCTGCCTCCTCGACACTCAGACTTCACAGGTACTCCGATGCTGATTTTGCTGGGTGTCGATTGTACCGCAAGTCTACCTCTGGGTGTTACCAGTTCCTTGGTTCTTCTTTGGTCTCTTGGTCATCTCGCAAGCAATCCAGTGTAGCCCAGTCCACTACAGAGGCAGAGTATGTAGCTGCTGCTAGTTGTTGTTCCCAGCTGCTTTGGATGACCTACACCATGAGTGATTTTGGTGAGGAGTGCTCCCAGGTTCCACTTTTCTGTGACAGCACCAGTGCCATAAGTGTAGCCAAAAATCCTGTCCTCCAGTCCAAAACGAAACACATAGAAGTGAGGTACCACTTTCTGAGGGATAATGTTGAGAAGAGAAACATATCTTTGTCCTATGTCCCTACCCAAGATCAGCTAGCCGACATTTTCACCAAACCACTTGACCAAGTCACTTTCACTCGCTTGCGGGGTGAACTTGGGGTGTGCTTTCCTTTCTAGCTGAGTCTTGGAGCTTCTCATGTATATTTGTGTCATATGTTCATTTTGTTGCATTTTCTTCATGCATTTTACTTTCTGTACAAAACCTGGTAGGATAGCCATCTTTGGATCACTTGTGCTAGGAATGAGCTTCTCTTATATGCATTGATCACTGATGTGCTATATGTGTGATATGTGCATGTTTGGTAAATTGTGGATGTGAATGCTATGCTCTTGATGGTTGTGCCATATATTTGTGTTGAGATAGCTTTCTTTTTATGAAAATGCTAAATTGATGTCTCTCATGAGTAGATGCTTGTCTATGCTCAATTTGTGCTTAAATGCCTATATCATGTTTAGTTTGTGCTTGAGAATCATGTTCTCTTTGCTTGGGGTCAAAGACCTTTTGTCATTATAAATGTTTAGCCCTTTTGCTTGCTTGGGGAGGAGCATAAGCTTCTTTTTACCGCAAAGGCACTTCATGTACCATGTTTAAACTTGAAAATGAAATTGGTGTATGAATTGTCTTATGCTTGAAAAATGAGCTCTAAGTCATGTGTTTATGTTTTTGATATTCATATCTTGGGTGCTAAACCGTAGCATGTTGTCTACCATGAGAAGTCTCATTTTAAGAAGTAGACACATGGCTCGGTGGCTTTAACATGACTTGAGTAGCTTGTGGGCATTTATAATGATCTTGTAATGAGAATTTGTGATCTTGCATAAACTTTGGATGATCTAGTGTATTTGTGCTCAAATGGCTATGGATAGGATCTTGCTCATGAGATGAATGTTTCTTTGTGAAAATTGATGAAAATTGCTTTTAGCTATGTCACATGCTTATATGTCTCTACCTTCTTGATGGCAATGTGCTGACTACACTATATCTACTTTGCTTGCTCTATGTCCATGTGTAGCATTTTGTTGTGCTCTTTGTATATTTGAGAAGCTTGGTAGATTGTATATATGCTTTGACATGCATTTTTCATGAAAACAAGGGGAAGAGTTTCATATACCTTGATTCATGCATTGTCAACAAGGGGGAGAGTTTGGGAGAAGTTATGCACATTTGGGGAGAATTTTTATGCATTGGGAGTTTTTGTGGAAAATTGGTATGCATTTGTGAGATGTTGCATGTGAGGAGAAAAATTGAGAAGAAGAGGTTGCATTTGCTCAAGGGGAGTTTGCATATGTGCAGGAGGAGCTCCTTTGCCTTTGATTTTCCTGAGTTTTGTGCTTTGTGGTGTGCTCGTTGAGAGTTTTGTTTTGTCTCGGCTGTGTCGAGCCGTTGCCCTTGTCATAGGGGGCCGAGACTTGGTTTAGCGGGTGATCTTGTTTTCACTTATTCTTTGGCTTTAGATCACTTGCTTTGGAGGTTTGTGTTCGTGGTTGCTTTCTTTTCTTTTTCTCTATGTGATTTCTATGGCTGTTGTCAATGCACTCATCAAGGGGGAGATTGAGGACCAGGTGTGTCCGAGGACCGGTGGAGGGTCGCTCCTTAGTGATGAGTGATTGACAACATTGTGTGGACTGATGCTTGGCTAAGTGTGCAGGTACAGGTTGCAGCTTGACTCGTGTCGGTGCAGGTGAAGAACAAGCGCGAAAGGCCTGAGCCGTGGCGGCCTCCGGGTGATGGAGTGGCAAGTAGGCTTGGTTCGATGGACCCGGTGGCCGATGGGGTCAAGTGTGAGCTGTGCGGTGCAAGACTGGCAGGCTGAAGTCGTGAACATGGGTCGGTGCAAGGTAGCGGATGGAGCCCGAAGCTTGCACGCGGGATTTGTTGGTTTGCCACAAAACCATCGGTGGACGGTTTCTTGGTTTGGGCCACAAAACCAAGCCCGGAGGCCCGAGGCGACGGAGATGGTGATCCGGGAGCTTCGGGAAGCTTCGAGGCGGAGGGCATGTGGTGTGATCGTGGGGTTTGCGTCGATGTGAAGCGAAGCCGCGGTGGAAGCGTGTCTGTCTGATGAAGACTTGACCAAAATACCCCTGAGGGGTTGCATCTTCATTTCAAGTTGTAGGGGTAGCGTGGTCATTTACCTCCCTCCGATGGACTTCGTATAAATAGCGGAGAGGTGGATGGCATCTCTCTCTCTAGGACCCTAGGTTTTCCTCCCTCGGTAGATTGCTCTGAACTGCTTCTTTTCCCTCTGTATTTCTTAGGCTAGATTCTTGTATAGACTCTGACCTCTGGATGTATGGAAGCATTCGGCGTTGCGATGATCTCCTAGTCCTTTGTGATTTTCGTGTCATTTTCGGGGCTATTTTGGGAAGTTTCGTTCTTCGCTCGATTCGGGGATTTGAGGGTGTTTTCCTTCGAATTCTTTGAGGAGATCATGGGTGGATGCCTTGCGCATCTTTGTGTGTGATCTTGACTCCTCAAACGCCGTGGAGAGCCTTCGATTCATGAGTTTTTGGCCGGAGCTCTAGTTCTTGGTGGAGTTCGTGTGATTCGTGATTCCTGGTGATTTAGTGGCTTAGAGGTCGAGATTTTTGGGGCATAACTTCCTCTTGTGTTGCTTATCATCTCCCCCAAATCTTGTCTCAAGAGCTTTTGGCGTTTGGGAGATCCGGTGATGGATTTGGAGAGTTGACTTCGCGGGTCGGGTTGTTTTCTGCTCTGTTCGTACCTTGCGGACAGTCCGCATGCCTCGTGCGGACAGTCCACGTGGCCTGGAACAGTACATGTGTTCTTCGTGTTCTTGCGCGGCTTCGTTTCGATCCGTTTTGGCCCTAGGGTTTTGTTGCACGAGGTTTCGCGGACAGTCCGCGAGTGCTTGACGGACAGTCCACGCGGCCAAGTTTTCGTCTGGGGTTAGGGTCGTTTTGTCTGGGGTTTCCAGCGAGCTGGACGGACAGTCCACGCTGCCCTCACGGACAGTCCGTGACACTGGCGGACAGTCCGCAAGGCATAGCCGGACAGTCCGAATTTCGGGATTCGTCTCTGGTGGTTCGGTTGCTTATTTCG
The DNA here is from genome assembly GCA_036936925.1 of Cenchrus fungigraminus. Classification (NCBI taxonomy): domain Eukaryota; kingdom Viridiplantae; phylum Streptophyta; class Magnoliopsida; order Poales; family Poaceae; genus Cenchrus; species Cenchrus fungigraminus. The sequence goes on along the minus strand of CM072769.1, from coordinate 54,621,736 downwards.
GACAGTCCGCGAGGTAGGTCCGGACAGTCTGCCGTACACTAGCGGACAATCCGCCCGTACCAGCCTGATAGTCCGCGCCTGGCGTTTCCAGATTGTGCCAAGTGCTTTGATTCTTGTTTAGTTGCTTCCGCTCTTTGCTCCTAGGCTTGTCTCTTGATCGTGTAGGCTTGTGTGTGCCTTGTTTGGAGCTTCCTTTGTGTGCGCGAGCATTTGGAGTGGCAATCGGGGTATAGGCCGAGTTCTACCTTCGGGAAGAATTTTTATCGACTCACATTCACTCCCCCCTCTCTGGTTGCCCTACTCGGTCCTTCAGGCACGCGGTGGCGACGGGCGGCGAGCTTCCTGGAGTTAGCTTGAACTTGAGCATCCGGCCATGATTCGTCACCGGATTTGGCCTGGGACGAAGCTTGCGGCGTGGCGAACTCAACTAGGCCACCGAAGTTGACGGAGACCCGACGACGACGGCACGTGGCTCGGCGGGGCGGACAAACGCGGCGACGCGGTCTCCAGCGAGCTTTCGCAGGCGACGTAGGACATGAGGACGCGAACAAACGGCACAGGCATCTTGCTCACCTCCTTGCGAAGCTTCGGCGGTCGTCTCGACAATGGAGAAGTGGCGGCGAGAGAGATCAGAGGCGGCGGCTTGTGCTAGGGTTACGGGGCGGCGACGTTGGAGAGCTCGGCTAGGGTTTGAAGGAATAGAAAAACGGAGCACGGCGGCGGCGCCTTATATAGGCCAGGCCGATTGCCTTGGCGTGCGGGTCAAGATGAAGAGGTGGCGCGCGCGGAGGCGGCTCGGATGCGGGACGCGGCGCGGTGCAAACCCGTGTTTGTGTCGGACCCGGCCGGAGGTGGGTGATAACACCCGGGTCCCACCTGGCGGTGACCGAGGGAGAGGGAGGCGGAGCGCGGGCCGTTGATGGGCTGAAAAGCTGGCTGGGCCGCGGAGCCGAGGACAACGAGCGAGCGGGGCGGGGAAGTTCAAGGTGCGCTGCCGGACTTCCGGCCGAGGAGCTGTGCAGCGAAGCTGGGCCGGCGGCGACGCTGGGCTGGGCTGCAGCTGCTGCAGCTAGGCTCAAAGCTGAGCTGGGCCAAAAGGTGAAAAGGAAAAGGGAGGGAAAAAGAAAGGACTTTGCAATTTTTTTCAAAAGGGAATCGAACAATTTGAATTCAAATTTGAATTTGAATTCAAGCAACCAAAATCAATGCTCCAGCATGAATGCAACAAACATCAAGTCACTTATTTAATTTAGAAAACAAATAATGCTTTTTTTCTTTTCCATACTATATTCCCTGTAAAGAATTAAATTTTGGTAAAATTTTAAATTAAGTGAAAATCGTTACTTAATTATTCTTCCTATTCACATCCTGAAATTGGAAATTTCAAGGTGTGACAGTCACGCTGCCGGAGAGGAGGGGAAGGTGTCGTAGGCAGCGGCACGGGATCTGAGACGTCCGCTCGTGGGAGAGGAAAGGAAGCAGAGGATAAGGAGGAGAGGATTCAGTAGGATAGGAGGGATGGGATCCGGTGGAAAACAACAGACCAATGAGAGAAGAGTATTTGAGATGGAGGATTGGTGACGTGGATCATTCGCCGAGTGTTCCTAGGAGCACTCGACAAATCATTTGTTTTACCGAGTGTCAAAATAAAACACTCGGCAAAATTTTTCTGTTTTTGTATTTTTTAAGTTTCCTCTTAATCTATTTTTCCATAACATAAATTCAAATTAATATCAATTAATTCAACAATATCTTGTCAAATTCACTCAATAATTTGTATTTGACTTTGCTACACATATACTTCAATTACTTTATGCACTTATAGCTCAAATTTAATTTATATCATTAAAATACTAGAATGACATTTAATACATTAAAATTATAAAATAGTTTCAAAAAATTATCATAAAATCACAAGAAGCAAACTTTATTCTCTGTTGCATATACAAAAAGTTTTGTAGTCAAATCACAATCCGATTCACTTTGACTCCAAATCTTATTGATGCTCAACTCTAAAATTCTTCTTGTGAGATGCTTTGATTTCTAAACATCGTATTTGACAAAATGATCAAAACCTTTTCAAATTTTTACCACAACCCTCATCTATGATATCATGACATCTTGACAAATCTCACAATTTTCCAACTTAATTTGGATTTTTTTAGAATTTAAAAATAGTTTGGCCACAACCTCATGATCATGTTTATTGAACAAGACTTGTAAAATTTCCTTTGATTTAAGGAGCAAGGTCTCAAAATAGACTAAGTATCATGAATAACATTTTTTGACTAATTTTATAGCATTATTGTAATCACTTCCAGTTCAAATTTGACTTATTCAAAAAAATTCCTTTAAATGAAATTAATAAGTTAAATATCACAAATAGATCGAAAAATGTATCAAATTTGAGTATGGAGTCCCTAGTATTGTATGAGAATTAAAGAAAAAGTTTGAAGGCAAGAGGAAGAAAAAAATTCAAACTTTGTCGAGTGTCCTAGTTAGACACTTGGCAAACAAGTGTACATCGAGTGTCTGGGCAAGACACTCGGTGTACACATAGGTGAGATGTCGAGTGTCTAACTAGGACACTCGGCGAATAAATAACGCCGAGTGTTTTGTGTCCGGCACTCGACGAATAAGGCTAGATGCCGAGTGTCATGAAGACGCTGAGTGTTTTTCTTGTACACTCGGCGAATAAAGCTAGACGCCTAGTGCCCGACGAAAAACACTCGGCGTCCTCGGGGACGCTCGGCGTCTTTCGGGTTTCCTGCAGTGAGGTGCGTAGTTGGTGCACTGTGAGACTTGTGTAAACTTAAAAAATGGTATGGCGTGCGTCAGTCAATCAATGCTTGGGCTCAAGTATGTATAGGAAGAGTCAACAGTGTGAAAGAAAACGAAGATTTGATACCAAAATGCTTGGGTGACTATCACTAGCAGCTGATAAAAATGTGTGTGATCTCTTCCACTTCAACTCCTTGACTTGTTCAAATCACACCCGTATCTGCTGCTCCTTCTGAGGAAACTTGCAGCTGCATTTGAAAGTATTGTTTAATTTAGGCCACATACGTATTTATTGACTGCTACTTAGTGGTTAATTATGCTTTAAAGCTGGTAGTAACTCATTATGGAAAATACCGTTAAGCATCACACAATGCAATAATGTATTTTTTATGTTCAATGTTACTAAATCTAAAATAAGGAACATCTCTATATATCCTTCAAATAAGTATCAATATCTCCGAGGAGTCCTATCAGTTGGTAACATAAAACATGTGTCAGTTAATTTCTTTGTCATGGTTCTATTTCATGAGGTTTGTGTGTATAACGTAGATAATTGAATAAAACATTTGTGATAGAAAGTACTGTATTTTCCATTGTTTCGATATGAATCCCTTTAATATTAACAAGGCCGATGGAAATTAAAAGTCGCCATGAAGACTGTAGAAAATAAACACAAGACACAATAAGCTCTGCCATCGTATATATATGATTTCATATCTAAGAATATATCACAAGAAAGAGAGAAGCTAGATACTTTATATCCATTGACGTGTAAAAAAATTCGCATCACTAATCTCCTAGTAGTGATGTGGGTAGTGAAACATATCAGTCCTAATGTTAGGTTAGGGGTCATAACTGACCCCATTTGTAGATAAGGGTAACTAATATTGTTCCATATCAATGATGTGGTTAATTTACCTGCGCCTCTAATTGACATATGCTGCTATAATAAGCTATACATCCAATCCCAGACTTGAGATGCCCCATCTGTCCCTTTCAGCATCCCACCGAACGGCTGCATCGTCTGGTTGCCCTAGCTAGCTAGCTACAAACTCCCGTATCACCACCCCCACCAATCTGCTCCGCTGCTTGCACCACCCGACCATCCCACTCCACGCACGCTACCCTAAGACTATCCACAGCAAGGTACTGCAAACGCATAGGCAAACATTAGCTATGAGCGGACGAGAGAGAGGAGCACAGTAACGCGAAACAGAGGGACCTGCAGCGGTTTCCCTCATCCCCGTCGTGCATCCTGCCATAGACGCCTCCGTCGCCACTCGCAGGGTGCCGCCGCCGTCGGCCCGTGCGGCCACCACCTGCTCCGCCGGCGTCGGCCCGCGTGGCCACCACCTCCGCCGCCGGGCGAGGGCGCAAAGGGCAGGAAGCAAGCAAGCGCCGCAGCGTCCTCCATGGCCGCCGGCGGGGCGAGCTCCGCATGCACCGCGGTCGGTGCCCATGGCTTGCGGGGTCGAGCGCAAAGGGCCGGAGGAAGACAAAGCTCTGCCGTTGTGCAAGCTCCCGGCGTCGGCCCACGCGACCACCACCTCAGCCGCCGCCCACGCGCTCCCTCCTCCGCGGCCCGCGCGGCCACCACCTCCACCGTCGTCCCCGTGCTCCCTCCTCCGCGGCCGCGCGGCCACCACCTTCGCCGCCGGCGACCCCGCGCTCCCCCTCCGCAGCACGTGGCAACCACCTCCCGCAAGCGCCGTCCGCAACAGAGGAGAGAGGAAAACGAGATGGGGGAGAGGAGAGAGGTACCTGAGTTTGGGCGTGCGGAGGCCGCCGACCGCATAATGAAGATGAAGGTGAGTGCTCTGCTGGAGGCACTACAGGAGAGATTTCTCACTCATTTTGAAGGTGGGTGTGCAGATGAGTAGTCTGTTGTGGATAGTGTGAGACATGGGTACCCCTGGGTCCCCACCGACCAGGCTCACGGCCGTCCCTGACAAGTAGGTCCGGCCTACCAGAAGACCCGCCGACCTGTCAGTGGGCCCAACTGACCTAGTTGGCAGCCCACACGACCTACTGAAGACCTTCCAGAAGATTCCCCCGACGACCTGATTCAACACGACCTCAAGACTTGGCGTACAAGACAAGACATCGGTGGATTTCGACCAAAGCAGATCGACGGATAATGGCAAAGAGATGTATTCACCTAGATTTAGGTCTCCTGGTCGTAATCGACCTGGAGTCTGGGAACCGACCTTGTCCGCTGGCCAATATAAGGCGGGCAGGGCGACCCCTTGTATCATCACGCAATCCTCAAGCAATCTACACCAACAACTGGACGTAGGGTTTTACTCTCCGGAGGCCCGAACCAGTATAAACTCGTCGTGTTCTCTGTGTTCCGTGTGCTCTTGTACAACCTTCGAGTTCTTAGCCTTAGATTCCACCCCGCCGAACAACTAAACCACAGGGATTAACACCCCCGTGGGCTGTCCAGATCTCACCATCTGACAGTTGGCGCGCCAGGTAGGTGAGGAATCAAGGTTCTTCGTGCAACTCGATGGCTTCGACCAACGGCGTCATCTTCCCGGAGAGCATGGCGGACATCCTCGCCAATCCCGTCGACATCTGCTTTGGCTCCATGGCGGCAAAACCCACCGCTCCAGCCGCCTGCCTCGTCATCGAGAGCAACGCGGTCACCTCCAACAAACAGATCGGGACAGATCTGTTGATGGAGTGCCACCCACCCACTCCTAGCGACCTAATCGCGGGGATCGATCGTGTTGAAGGCATGCTCTCCGACACGATCCAAATATGCGAACGCGTCAAACGTCCTCGCAGGACCTCATCATCATCCAGCATGCCTCTTGGCTTGCGGAACGCAGCTCACACAGCATCCCGCTACATGAAACGCAAGATCCAGATCGAATCTGGACCCAAGACACCAGATCGTGGAAGCTGCAGGAGTCACCTCGACGAATCCTGCCCTATCCACGAGAATCCCAAACACACGGATCGCCAGTGCCGTATCCTCAAGAAGCTTCACGACCTCTTACTGTGGCCCATCGCCGCCAGATCAACCGAGAGCTGTCCCCGGATCGCCTCGCGTTCCAGATCGCCCGCACGACCATCTCCCCGAACTATCCGGGAGAAGTGTTCGAGACTCCAGATCGCGAGGTCTTAGTTGTCTCTGCGGATGTACCACCTCAGGATGGAGAAACAGATGAACAACGCGTGGAGCGCGAGAACGCCAACGCTGCACGAGCTGCACGTCGTCAACAGGAAATCGAAGCAGCCGCAGCTAACATGGGACAAGGTGCTGGCGACCAACCCGGAGTCAACGCCGTCAACAACGGAGCGCAAGAACCCGCGGCTCCAGCAGCTCCTCAACAACGCAATGAGCCTCGACGGAACCGCCTACGTGCCAGAGATCTCCTCAGGGACTTTGAGCAAGATGGCCTTGAAGTCTACAACTCTCCTCAAACAAACCTGGGAGCCGCTCTTGCTGCACTAAATCAGCTTGAGGACACTCCTGCGATACGGCGTCTCCAAGCCAATGTCCGCGTCGCCGCCGCTCAGATTGAAGAACGGGGCCCAGGATACAACAGATCGGCTGCAAGCTCCTACTCCAGGAGTAGGTCGGACAACCCTCGGCAACGACGTCGCTCCAACGCCAACGCTCCTCTTCAGCCGGTGCCTGAAGAAGGAGGCGGTGAAAACGAAGTGGTACAGCCGGTCAACCCTGCTGCCAACGCTGCGGCTAACGCTCCAGCCAATGCCGTCGCCAACAATGCAGCTAATGCTGCCGGCGCTCAAGCAAATGCCGCTGCAAACCCAAGGCAAAACGTAGGAGCCCAACCTCCACCGGTACAAGCTAACCACGCTGAAGGTAGCCAGCATCGACGGATACGAGATGAAGTGGAAGTAGCACGTCGTGCTAACTATGACCACGTTAATGGGGTCCCCGATCCCCTCAACGCCAACAATCCAATCCAAGCAACAGCGCTGCGAAACATGCACGACCAGGAGCTCCTCCGACGTGCCCAGTACGACCAAGACAACGGCCCTCCCGATGACCTCTACGTCATCCTGACGGCCTACGCCCCGACAGCAAGCCCGGGTGCGGTCAACAACGTCCCTGCGTTCTCACGACATCTCCGGACGATCAGATACCCCAAAGACTTCAAGCCAGCCATCGAGAAATACGACGGACGCTCCGACCCAAGTATATGGCTCAAGATGTAGAGCATCGCAGCACGTGCTTCTGGAGGCAACGAAGACCACATGGCGGGATACTTCCCCCTTGTGATGGGTAAAGCGCCACTCCTGTGGCTCGACAACCTCCCAGCAGAGTGCATCACCTCTTGGGCAACATTGTCTCGGCTCTTCACAACCAATTACCAGGCGACCTACAACCGACCTGGTAACACTCATCACCTCGCCAGAGTGCGGATGAGACGCAACGAAACTCTTCGGGAGTACACCAACCGCTACTTCGAGAACCGCAACACCCTCGCGGGTGTCAAAGACGAGGACGTCATCGCATACTACAAGAAGGGAGTCACCAACATCAAGCTCTTCGAGAAGATCCATGAAGCTGACGCTCACACCATCGCCGACCTCATGGCTTACGTCGACAAACTAGTCGACACTCAAGACGCGATGATGCACGACTTCAATGGAGAGGATCACGATGATGGAGGAAACAGGTCGCGCAAGCGATCTGGCAAAGCTTACATGACAAATCCACCAAGACCTTCCACCTTCCTTGAGGGTGACTTCAACATGGTCATGGACGATCAATGTCAGTTCCATCGCGACGCCAAACATACCATGAGGGAGTGTGAGCAGCTGAAGCGTGCCCTTGGGGTACCCTCCGAATCCAAGAAGGCCAAGAGCGACAACAATGACGACCAGAATGGTGACCGGCGTTTCGACAACCGTAACCGTCGACCTGATCGACGTGATTACCGTGATCGCAGACCCTACCGTCGCAACGACGACAGGGGTCGACGTGATTATCGCCGCGACTACCGCCACGATGATAGACGCGATGACTACCGTCGCAACGATCGTCACGACGACAACCGCAATGACAGGCGTGACGACCGAAGGAGTGATTGCCGTGATGACCAGCGCAATGACCGCCGAGATGATCGGCGTGATGATCGACGTCGCCAGGACGACCACAACCGCAACGACAACAACCGCAAGGAGCGCTCTCCACCACCACCACCTAAAGGGGGCAACCTTAATGGTGCATTTCAATCAGCCAACCGAGAGATCAACTTCATTGTCGGTGGCCGCCAAGCAACCAAAAGCAACAGGCAGCTCCGATCGAACGCAAGGGAAATCGGGCACGTCAACACTGAAACTCCACAACCTCTGCGTTGGTCGGAGTTCCCAATCACTTTCTCTAGGAAAGATCATTGGGTCCACATACCTGACCCCGGGACCTACCCACTGGTCGTTAACCCCATAGTCGACGGGGCATTCCTGCCTAAGACCCTCATTGATGGGGGCAGCAGCCTGAATATCATCTTCACAGAGACGCTCGGAAAGATGGACTTCGACTTCAACAAGATGACCGCCTGCGACGAACCCTTTTATGGGGTTGTACCCGGCAAGGCTGCATACCCCATAGGTCGTGTATGCTTGCCGGTTACCTTCGGCACAATGGAGAACTTCCGTATGGAGTACTTAACGTTTGAGGTCGCGGACTTCCGCTCCTCCTACCATGCCATCCTCGGGCGACCTATGCTGGCCAAATTTATGGCCATACCTCATCACACCTACCTCATCATGAAGATGCCGGCACCAAATGGAATCCTTTCCGTCCTCGGGGACATCATGGTCTCTTACAACTGCGAGAGCGCCACCGTCGAGCTCTCCAAAGACTCCGCGGTCAAAGCTGCAGCAACGGTCATGGTTGCCCAGGCAGCCAAGATCGACCACACCACTCTGGAGGTGCCAGAGCAGAAGCGCACAAGCACAGCCTTGGACCCAAGTCCAGCTGTAAAGAAGGTTTGCCTCGGCCTGCCCGACGCATCCAAGGAAGTCGTCATCGGGGCCAACCTCGACCCCAAATAGGAACTCGCGCTCACCAGTTTCCTCAGGGACAACGCTGACATCTTCGCATGGAGCCCATCCGACATGCCCGATGTCCCCAGGAGGCTGGCTGAGCACGCGCTTGAAGTAAACAAGACTGCACGACCTATCAAGCAAAAGCTCCGGCGATTTGCAAAAGATAGAAAGCAGGCCATAGAAGTAGAAGTCTGTAAGCTCTTAGCTGCAGGATTCATCCGAGAGTGTAAGCACCCGGTTTGGCTCGCAAATCCGGTCCTTGTACCAAAGAAAACTGGTGGATTAAGGATGTGTATCGATTACACCAATCTCAACAAGCACTGCCCAAAAGATCCCTTCCCTCTTCCTCGCATCGACCAGGTCATGGACTCCACGGCTGGTAGTGTTCTACTCTGCTTCCTCGACTGCTACTCAGGATATCACCAGATAGCCCTGCACCCCGACGACGAAGACAAAACAGCGTTCATAACGCCCCATGGCATCTACTGCTACAAGGTCATGACCTTTGGCCTAAAAAACGCTGGAGCAACATATCAGAAAGCAATTCAGAAGTGTCTGAAGTCACAGATCGGGAAGAATGTCGAAGCTTACGTAGACGATGTGGTCGTTAAGACTACCGAGGAAGATCAGCTCATCGCCGACCTCACCGAAACCTTCGCCAACCTATGAGAGTTCCAATGGAAGCTTAACCCGACCAAGTGTGTCTTCGGTGTACCCTCCGGATTGCTCCTGGGCTTCATGGTCGGGCACCGAGGCATTGAAGCCAACCCTGCGAAGATCGACGCTATACGCAACATGGCCAAGCCATCTAGCAAGAAAGACGTCATGAAGCTTACAAGGATGATGGCGGCTCTAGGTCGTTTCATCAGCAAGCTCGGCGAGAAAGGCTTACCCTTCTTCAAGCTATTGAAGAAGGCAGACAAGTTCGTGTGGGACGACGAGGCACAAAAGGTGTTTGAAGCTCTCAAGGAATCCTTGACGACACCACCAGTTATGACGCCACCAGTTCTGGGAGAAACACTCCTCCTTTACATCTCTGCCATCGCTAATGTGGTCAGCACGGTTCTCGTCGCTGAACAGGAAGAAGAAGGACAGGCCTACCCTGTTCAATGACCTGTGTATTACGTAAGCGAGGTCCTGGCCGACGCTAAGACACGTTACTCACAGCCTCAGAAGTTACTCTACGCACTCCTGATTACGTCGAGAAAGCTTCGCCATTACTTCCAAGCCCACAAGATCATGGTCCCATCGTCGTTTCCTCTAGGAGAAATCATCCGCAACCGTGACGCCAACGGCCGCATCATCAAGTGGTCGGTCGAGCTTGGAGAGTTTGACATCGAGTTTTGCCCTCGGCAAGCAATCAAGTCACAGATCCTCGCAGACTTTGTGTCTGAGTGGACAGAGATCCAGATGCCCCCTCCTAAGGAGCGGCCCGAACACTGGGTAATGTACTTCGACGGTGCCCTAAACCTCGAAGGAGCAGGCGCAGGTGTATTACTCATCTCTCCTCAGGGGGAACAGCTCAAGTACGTCCTGCAGATACACTACAAGGCCTCCAACAATGGAGCAGAGTACGAAGCCCTGATTCACGGACTTCGTATAGCAGTGTCCCTTGGCATCAAGTGACTACTAGCTTTTGGCGATTCCAAGGTCATCGTCGAGCAAGTCAACAAGGAATGGGACTGTGTCAAAGACACAATGGATGCCTACTGTGCTGAGATTCGCAAACTCGAAGTCCACTTTGAAGGGATCGAGTTTCAGCATGTACCACGGAACAACAACGTAGCAGCCGACGTACTCTCCAAACTAGGCTCTCGACGAGCTCTAGTCCCGGCAGGCGTCTTTGTTCAAGACTTACGCAAGCCTTCAATCAAGCTACCGGACCCAGACAGTCCGGATTCACTTCAACACGAACAAGCCTCAGCACCTCCCCGCGACGTGCTGATGACAGAAAAAGAAGATGATTGGCGCAAGCCTTTCATAGACTTCATACTCGACCAACTCGTTCCAGAAGACAAAGCCGAACGTGAGCGTATCACGCGACGAAGTGCCAACTACGTCGTGATTGGTACCGACCTCTATAGAAAAGCCGCCTCCACAGGCGTCTTGATGAGGTGCATCTTGCGATCAGAAGGTCTACAACTCTTGGCTGAGATCCACAACGGCGAATGTGGATGCCACACAGCATCCGCCAATCTGGTCGGTAAGGCGTACCGATCTGGATTCTACTGGCCCACGGCCATGACCGACGCAAAAGACCTCGTAAAAAGGTGCAAAGGATGCCAATTCTTTGCCAAACAGCAACACCTGCCAGCTCAGACCCTGCGCACAATTCCTCCATCATGGCCCTTTGCCATGTGGGGTCTTGACTCCGTGGGACCGTTCCGAACAGCCCCAGGCGGATACAGGTTTATACTAGTAGCTGTCGACAAATTTACCAAGTGGATTGAAGTCCGACCTGTTGCGAAAGTAACATCGGAAGAAGCAGCAAAATTCATGCAAGACATAACACACCGCTTCGGTGTGCCTAACAGGATCATCACCGACCTGGGCACGGCCTTTACCGGCTCTGCCTTTTGGGACTTCTGTCAGGATAACACCATCGACGTATACTATTCCTTGGTCGCCCACCCTCGGTGCAACGGCCAGGTCGAGCGTGCCAATGGCATGGTCCTTCAGGCTATCAAAGATCGTATCTTTGACGATGCCTCAAACTACGCCACCCGGTGGTTAGCCGAGCTACCACACGTGATTTGGGGACTAAGGACCCAAGTCAGCTCCGCCACGGGCTTTTCGCCCTTCTTTTTGGTCTACGGATCAGAAGCCATATTACCCACCGACGTCGCCTTTGGAGCTCCACGCATCCAATTCTACGAGGAAGGAGAAGCCGAGCAAACACGTCGAGTTGACCTAGATAGCCTTGAAGAGCAGAGGCTAGCCGCCGTCATGAGACAAGCTCGTCACGACCAACAACTTCGTCGGTATCACAATCGCAACGTTAGGGAAACTTCCTTCAACGTTGGCGACCTCGTCCTCAGGCGCATCCAGAAGACCGACGGCATGCACAAGCTCTCTGCCCCTTGGGAAGGACCCTTCATCATCACCGAAGTCATCAGCCCATCCACGTATCGCCTCCAATGGGGTGACAGGCAAGGAGTGCCAAACCCCTGGAACGTGGAACATCTACGACGATTCTACCCGTAGAATACTTTTTAATTACAGCTATGTATTTCTTTTTACCTTTTTCAGATTAAATAAATATTAGTTCAAGCAGTCATCTGCTGTGTGCCGAGCCCTACCCTCTCCTCTCTCGTGTCATCAACCCTCCCCCTCGACACGCTTGGGGGCTTGGCTAAAGCCAACACATGGGTCGTAAAACCTAAGGGTTATAATTTTCTCCTACTCCCCCCCTCAACATGCTCGGGGGCTTGGCTCAAAGCCAACCTAAGGGTCGTTAGACCTGAGGACGTCATCCCTAATGGGTATAAGCCCTCTGTCGCGGTGAGTATGCTTGGTCGATAAGGTCGCCAGACCTGAGTCCTAGACTCCTCCTCGCGCGCCGACCTCACGTAAGCCTCCACGCTGAGCTGTGGAGGTCGGTAAGCCAGCCTCTCCGTGAGTAGTGGTCAGCGAGGCAAGAAACAACACGTCGTCATCTACAAGATTACCAAGCTCGCGCAGGCACAAGGCAAGTACTTCACTTAGGCATAACAAAATATTCATCAAGAAGCATTGTTTACACGACAGAGAAGAGGAGGAGGTACAGCTCTCAGTCCAAGACTACTGCACGCCGTCATCACCTTCATAGTCCAAGGAATTCGCCACTTCCATGGTGGCATCTTGAACTTCCAGCTCCAGGGCTGCAAGGTCTTTTTCAACATTAGCACCCCCCTTGACCTTGGCCATGTCAACATCGGGGTAGTGCGATTTCACCCTCACCAGCGCATCAGTGCCTGCCGCCAAGCTCGTCGCCTTCAGCAACGTGAGGAGTCTGTTAGCGGTCTCTATGAGACGTTCAACAACAGACTTGGCCTCCCCCCCTTCAACCGGCACCGCTATGCAGTCCATAGCGTAATTGGCGGCGCCCTTCAGGTCGTTCAGCTCCACCTCATATCCTGTAATGGTTACTTGGTCATTCTGCAATGACTTCAAAGCCACCTCAAGATTGACCTCAAGGTCTTGCCGAGCTCGTTTCTCATAAGCCAGCTTTTGAGATACAGCATACTCACTGTCAGTAGTTTCTTTCATCGCCCGCTTGAGCTCTTGGCCCCCAGCCTCGACCTCACGAAGCGTCACCTCCAAGGACCGGACCTTTTCCTTGGTGTTCTTTAGATCGTTGTTGAGGTCCTCCTCACGCTTGTGGAAGTCTGCAAATATCCAACAGAATTGATACTCAACACAAAGACCTCAGCTTTATAAGAGGATTAACAACATGAAGTCTCGACCTTACCTATGCTCACAGCATTGAACTGCGCATTGGCCACCTGGGTCTCGCGCTTTTCCTCGGCGAGCTCGTCCTCAAGCTTCTTCTTCTCTACGGCCGCCGCCTCGCGGACCTGTTTGAGCTCTTGCTCAAGTTCAGTAACCCGCCGCTGCGTCGCCTCAGCATTATTCAGCAGGTCGATCCGGCTCTTCGCACGATCTGCTAGCGCCTGGTATAACACAACAGCTCGTCACTAACAAATCAACAACACGTCGTCAGAACAAACATCAGAGGTAAACTCACCGTCAATGCAACATTGATGGTTACAATGCTGGTCCGCACGGCCTGCATATCCTCATCGTCGTCAAAAATGTCCTTCTGCCAAGGGGTATCATTCTAGTCAATCTCCCGTCGTGGCAACCTCGGGCTCGACGGAGAAGAATCAGGTACCTGTGCGCCAAACGTCCCCAGACCTTTCGGCGCTTGGTCAATCTGGGCCTGATCCTTGACCAGGTCTTCCCCCATCCCACCAGGCCTCGCGCTGATGGGATGCACGTCAATGACCCGCGGAGAAGCCGACGTTCTGACGTCCCCCACGGCACCTCCCGCTCCCGCATCATCTGCAGGTGGTGGAGTCGCCGTCCTTGAGTCCGTAGCCGGCGGCGGAGTCACCCCCCTTTCATCAGCAGCTGGTGGCGGGGTCGCCGTTCTTGCATCATCAACCAATAATTGCGCCACGACCTTAGGGTCGGGCGACCTTGTGTGGGAAGGCGAGGCCTGAGCGCCTAGGCCGCGTTGAGGCTCCGCAACCAACCTACATAGTCCACCACACACAAACAAGCATAAAAACACAGCAACAACAAGTTAGAGATATCAAGTGTTCAAGACCTTACCTCGTGATGGTCGGGACACGAGGCTTCGGCCTAAAAACCCGCGGCCTACTTAAAACAGGCATCTTTGCCTGCGTAGCAGCGATAGCTCGCTGCGCCTCCAATCCTTGACGGAGGGCATCCTCCGTCGTCTTCTGCGCCAACTCCCGCTGCCTCTTGGCTGCGGGGCTCAACGACCTCCTCACCGATCGTTCTTCTACGACCGGTAGCTCCTCGGTGGCTTCATCTTCCTCTTCATCAGATTCGACCTCCCTGGACGGAGGCGTAGGAATCGCCGGCGTCTCAACCGCCGGCGGAGGACTTGTCTTCCTCTTCCTCTTCCTCTTCTTCTTCTCTGCGGCCTTGACCGCGGTGACCTTAACAGCAGCCGTTGAGACGGACTGCTTCGCTACCGCCGCCCTGGTCTTGCGCCTAGGCTTCGTGGCACTACCCGCCTCCGGGCCGGTCCCGGCGTCGTCACCGACCTCAGTATCGGTGTCCTCATCGGCCTCCATTGACGAGTCGGACTCGTAATGCTCCAACAGCCGGGCTGCCGGAGGTTGGTACTTGTCCGACCTCAGCTTCCGCCGGTGCTGCTCGCCTTCGCGAAGAGGTGCAGGGCACCAAAACTGACATTCACGATCCTGCAACAACCAACGACCAAAAGGGTTAAACGACGTAAATCTGCCAACAAAGTAAAACGACCTAAAATAGTCCCAGGACTTACTGGGTCAGCCGGCCTCTTCAGCGAATGTGCCTTGGGGCACTTCTTGATCTTCACCTTCCCAGAGTAGATCTGGGACACCCTGGCCGCCATCTCCTCCTTGGAGACCTTGCGGTCCACCTCACGAGTGGGGTCTAACTGCCCCCAGTATTCATACGCAGGGTGGACCCGATCCTTGATTGGTTGAATCAGCCGCCGGCAAAACGACCTGGCGACCGAACCCCCTGTCACACCCCGGTTCTTCAAATCCTGGACCAGCTCAAGGACCTCCTTGATGTCAGCAGCTTCACGAGAAGACAGCCCTAAATCCCATTCAGGAATCTTCACAGGCTTGTGGCCAGAGCGCCGTGGAAGTGCCGGCAGCTGATCAGCGATGTAAAACCACTCCGACCTCCACCCAGCGGTGTTGTCGGGCAGATCGGTGTCAATCCACTCTGACTTGAGGCCCGACCTCAGGCAGAACATCACAGCCCCTACTGGCCCAGACCTCTTGCCAGTACTCTTCACACAGAACAAGTGTCTCCAAAGAAGAAAGTGAGGCGATATCCCCAGATATGCCTCACAGAAGTGGATGAAGGTCGATACTATGGTGATGGAGTTGGGAACGAGATGTACCAGCTCCAGCTTGTAATAGTAGAGAAGACCCCGGAAGAAGTCACCCGCGGGGAGGTTGAAGCCACGCTCGAAGTACGATGCGAAGACGACCTGCTCCTTCACGTCCTCGGTCGGGAACTCTTCTCCCACCGCCGCCTTCCACTCCACCTCCTCCTTCGGCCTCAGCAGCCCACGGTCCACCAAGGATTGGATCTTGGCCTCCGTCATCGTCGACCGCACCCACACAGTGCGTGGGTCCGGGAACGGGAGAGCCTCCGCCGCCATTTCCTTGCTAGGGTTGGATCTAGATCTAAAAGAGCACAGGGTCTTGATGCGCATGCGTAGCGGCGCATGGCGCGGGTGGCGGCGCTAGCACGCGAATGGCCGGAGCTGGCGATGGATTGGCGGAGTGCGCAAGAACGGCAGGTGTGAGGCTGCGGTGGCTACGGTGCGGCGGCGGCGAAAGCGATGGGGGGAGGAAGAAGACGACTGAGGTCAATCGCGACCCTTGACATTCTATTTATAGGGGGGTCCACCGGGTCCGCCTGTTGCGGCTCCTTCGGCTGTACGGTGCTCACCGCAATGGCTCTGTCCCGATAATTTCACGAGAAGATCACGCCAGATTTTTCGCCAAGAGAATGAGCAACAACCTAAGCTCCGAGTTTAGGTCGTCAGTCATAGTAACGTCACCAGGTCACCCTGATGACAATATTCCGATCCTCACAAGGTCGATAAGCCCCCAAAACATATCAATTTAGGTCTTTTGACAAATCATTTTGTCAAAATGACCAAGCATGTGACAGAAGAGAGCGAACATTACACGGGTCCTCCGAAGGTACACAGGTCGCCTGCGGCCTCATTGCATCTAGAACCCGGCACAAGAAAATAAACGTACTCGAAGACCTGATCTACCTAGAGCAATCCTTGAGGCGTACTCCGATACAGCAGAGCACGTCACAAGAATTCTTCTAGCCTCAGGACCTCGATGGTGGCCTTGCGGGAGACAGCTGTCGGACGTCACACGTAGCAGGGCACGTTCGGCCCAGACTATTGGAATGCAGACACGAGCTTGCTCTTCGGCGCAGGACTTCGACCCCCGACGAGCACCCGATGCCCACCAGCGACGCCCAGCTTCACCTCGGGCCTCTACAGCATCACCTCCAAACTCTACCTGGTACCACGCAGAGGCACGGTACAAAGAGTGGGGGTGCTGCCTACATTTTGCAAGAATTCTTCTAGCTCCAAACTTCTACAAACATGACATCCTACAATCTGGTGGACGGACACATGCCCACGGCATGACTGCAAAACTACCCTGCGGCTTCATAGCTCAGCAATGCTCGGTGCTTGCCCCCCCTCAAGTCTCACGGTGCTATTTATAGCTGAAGCCAGACCTCGGGTAGATGGCTGAGTTATGACACTGTCGCCACGTGGTCCAGAGGGCCTGCAGACATGTGCACGATTAAAGGCGATGACTTTATTTCCTGTCTCGCGACATCTTTTGTCGCTAGTGCATCAATGATACCTGAGCCCGCCGTAGAAGTCACATGGCTACAGTACCCCCCCTCGATTCGTGGACAGTTTGTCGGTTTCTGGGTGGTAAGAATATCTCCGACCACTGTTGACCTGTGACCCTGCAGTCTACGGTACACGACAAAGCCTGACTATGTGTCAGAGGGCCCTGCGCCTCGTTATATCTATAGACAACGACGACGATGATGACTCTACGACCTGATGTCTTTTATTTGCACCCGCTAGGCTCTGCGTCCTGGTGCACCCGCTACGGCTCTGCACGTAAACAGACCTATTCCAATCAGCCTATATTTCTGTTTCCTAAGCAGTATGGTCGTAGGTTCGATTGAAGACCTTCCGGGGTAGGCGTGCCTCGCTGCTCTGCCAGATCCTTCTGGGCGCCTAGAGAACAGAAGCATCATGGAGATCTACAATTTTCGTCGGGCCCCCGTGGTCGGTGTGCCCGCTACTTAGGTCGTCAATACCTTAGTGCCATGGCTCTGCTGGATGGCTAGCAGCTATGTTGGTCGTCTGGACACCAAAATGACCTCCCCGAGGTCGGCGTGCCTTAAATACTTAGGTCCTGCAGTACCTCGGTATGTCTACGGCTCTGCCAACTTAGTTGGGCGCCCTGGATGCGTGACCTTCCGAGGTCGGTGTGCTCTTGTAGCCCTGCCAGCCTGCTCTGGACACCCAAGATTTTACATCGGGAATGAAGGCCTCCCTGTGGGGTGCGCGCCTAACGGCCCTGCCAAGTATCTCTGGATGCTTGGGCATTTCTGATTTGAGACCTTCTTAAGGTCGGCATGCCTTGGGTGGCTCTGCCAGACTCTTTTGCAGCTATGTAGGATATCTGGGTGTCTCTACACTCCACACGTTCAAAATCAACATTGTGTCATCAGACTTCATCATTGACCGATCCAACCACTACAGAAGACCTCTTCATGCGACGCGCCTTTCAAGATCCTGCTGGGTATCCTCGGATACTGGACATTGTTGATTTGAGGACTCTTCGAGGTCGGCACGCCTACAAGGCCTCCTTGAGTTTTCTTCTCTTTTTTGAGCATCAAACCATCCATGCTGCCTGCTTCAATGCTCGGGGACTACTCTGCGAGTGCGTCTTCGACGCCCTCTTGTTTTCTTCGTCGTACCGACCTATTGAGAAATCTATTTCTCATCACGTCGCTACTCGACCTACTATTTTTCTTCTTCTCTCTCTCTTTTTTGGATCATCATAACCGGCCATCCTGCCCGCCACGATGCTCGGATACTACTCTATAAGTGCATCCTTGATGCCCTCTGAATTTTTTCATCATCGTTTCGATCTATTAGAAGCCTGCTTCCTATAGGTCGTCACTCGACCTCTCTTCGTTCGGCAAGACTTCAACCAGGTCGGCTGCTAAGTCGATTTGTTCCTTTTCTTTTTGACTGACGTGCATGCTATTCGACCTGCCGATAGCTCTACGACTACGTCATGACCTTTCTAAGGTCGCTGCGCCTACACCTCGCTCGGGGGCTTGTGAGACATGGGTACCCCTGGGTCCCCACCGACCAGGCTCACGGCCGTCCCTGACAAGTAGGTCCGGCCTACCAGAAGACCCGCCGACCTGTCAGTGGGCCCAACTGACCTAGTTGGCAGCCCACACGACCTACTGAAGACCTTCCAGAAGATTCCCCCAACGACCTGATTCAACACGACCTCAAGACTTGGCGTACAAGACAAGACATCGGTGGATTTCGACCAAAGCAGATCGACGGATAATGGCAAAGAGATGTATTCACCTAGATTTAGGTCTCCTGGTCGTAATCGACCTGGAGTCTGGGAACCGACCTTGTCCGCTGGCCAATATAAGGCGGGCAGGGCGACCCCTTGTATCATCACGCAAAACTTAAGCAATCTACACCAACAACTGGACGTAGGGTTTTACTCTCCGGAGGCCCGAACCAGTATAAACTCGCCGTGTTCTCTGTGTTCCGTGTGCTCTTGTACAACCTTCGAGTTCTTAGCCTTAGATTCCACCCCGCCGAACAACTAAACCACAGGGATTAACACCCCCGTGGGCTGTCCAGATCTCACCATCTGACAGATAGTCTAACATATATCCCTCCAAGCTGTTCCGTGGCCACACCACTATACCCACATCCCACAGGCCTACTGCTACGCTCAACCTCCAATCCCATCAGCTGTGCTAATACCCTACCCGCCCTGCCTCGGTGCCAGCAGCGGCTTGAGGTGGCTGGCACTGACCTGCAGCATCTCGATCGAGCTCCTGGACCACTGCGGTGAGGAGCCCACGTCTACGACATCAATAGCCTTCTATATATATATATATATATATATATATATATATATATATATATATATATATATATATATATATATATATATATATATATATATATATATATATATATATATATATATATATATATATATATATATATATATATCACACAAGGGGCATCCCTCCCAACAATAAGTAGAACACACAAACATTACAAATTAGACTTCATCAATTTAATTTTATGGAAGGATATACATGGTAGTACAGTAATGAAATGAAAGATAAGATCAAACAACTTAGCTAGGAATGTTCAGTTGAAACTAACAGAAGTAACTCAATCTAGTGCTCTCAAAAAGTAAGAAAACTCGAATTCAAACAAAACAATGATACAAAAGGAATGCCATATGTTGGTACATTAGTTTCTTATTAAAATAATATTTATCGATGATGTGAGCAATAGCTATGCAGTCCATCAACTACTCAAGGTCTTTAAGTAGATAATCAAGGTCATCCACCAGTTGATTCTTCAATGCGAACTCGAATATATCATTATCCGTTACTGAAAAAAGAATTAACATTACCATCCAGACACAGTAATGTAGAAGAAATGGTAAAATTAAACAAAATCATGTGTAATCAGAAGAAAATTTCAAAGAAGTAGCATACCTGCTGTAGGATCCGCCTCTGCTTGAATGTCTTCTTGGGCATTTGCAAGGTTCTGTTGCTGCACATTGCCTGCTGGAATATCATACCATAGAAGTTTTAGGTACCAATGAGCCCTTTGAAGGGTCTACAATTGGATGGATTATAGTTTTACCTGCTTGTTCCTCCAAAATGTTTTGTTCATTATTCACAGCATTTAGTTCTTCTGCAAAACCTAGAAAAATCATTACATATTAGCGTATAGCATTACACCAATGTAAAAACCTGCATGGAATAATTAAATGAAACCCTAATCAAAATAAAATTTCAATGGAGAAACAAACCTGCAGGATCCCCTAACATTGCTCCCCCTGCCATTGAGTGACCGCCATGTGGGCACAGGGGCTGTGGGTCCCGCATGTCTGTGACTCAATGGCAGAGGTTGAATGTTAGAGGATCCAGTTCCGGCCAGAAGACCTTCTACAACACTTGCAGGGTTCTGTTGCTGCACGAGGCCTGCCAGAATATTATATCATAGAAGTTTTAGGTATCCAATGCGCTCTTAAGGGTCTACAATTCTATGTGTTATAGTTTTACCTGCTTGTTCCTCCAGGATGTTTTGTTCATTACTCACAACATTTCGTTCTTCTTCGAAACATAGAAAAATTATTACATATTAGCATGACATCATAATAATGTAAAAAATTGCATGGAGTAATTAAATCAGAATAAGATTTCAGTGGATTAAAAAACCTCCAGGATCCCCTGACAGAATATCTTCTTCGGCATTTGCAAGGTTCTGTTGTGGTGCTATGCCTACAGAAATTTTATTACTTATAAACGTCCTAGTTCTCCACTAATCTCTATGAAGGGTCAACTATTATTTTTACCAGATTGTTGGTCCTCGGGAATATCTAGCTCATTGTTTACAATATTTGGTTCTTTTGGCAAACCTAGAAAACAAGCAATACAAATTAGCATATCACCACAATGATTGCCTTAAATAAATGGAATAATAATTAAAAACAATTTGAAAGTGGCAATAACATTACCTGCAGAATCCTTCAGGATGTCTTCACTGTTTGCTAAGTTTTGTAGCTCCATGATGCCTAATAAATTACAAATAGAACACTTAGTTTCGAATGCAGCCTTTGAAGCATCTCCGATTCAATTAGTTCCAATGTGTATTACCTGTATACTCCTCTTGAATAGAGTGCTCATTGGTTACACTATCTATTTTCTTTGCAAAATCTGTAAAAAAATATATAGAAAAACGTCAAGCACAATTTCCTCCTCGGATAGTATTCCATGCGTGCCTACATCACACAGTACTTAAAAAGAGATGTTTGTTTCATCAATTTCAACATTTGTTCACTGACATGATACCCCTAAGACACATGTCACCATAACATCCTGTAGCGAATCTTGAAGGACTATTGGAAGAAAATCTTTTGAATTCCTCACCAAAAGGGTGTACATCACAACTCATGACGTTAATTACATCCACAATGTACCTGATTGTTGCTTCATGTCATGTGCACCAGGAACAACATCAAGCAGCACATCCTCTTGCCCTGTAATTTTATTACTTATTGGATCAATACCATATCTTTGAATTTACATTTCATGTCTTCTTCAGTAGGTAATAAAACTATATTTCTTCATTGGAAGAAACAAACAGTAGAATAGACAAAACAGTGAACTGATCAATTATCATGTATAACCTGAGCATCCTATGGTAACTGCATCCCTGCTGCTTGCAGCCATATGGTCCCCTTTTTTATCTAGAAAATGAGAAAAATAATGATGCACAACATTATTTTGTAGGCCAGGGAAGTTATTTTGTTGATTTAAGAAAGAAAGGGCAAGCAAGCAGAATATATACGAAATGGTGAACCATATGACCTTCTGTGGGTTCATCTCTGGGAGCAGCTTTACGATTCTTTCTTTGACCTGCAAGAGAAGAAAATTGTAAATCACAAAATGTAAATTAAGAGTTATATAACTTCTTCCCTATAAAACAGAGTGAATCAGCTTCTTCCCTCCTCACCCTCTATTCCCAAATCCTGTATGCCTAAACTCGCATATCCAAATTAATATATCGTTCAGACCAGTTGCTTGCCTGCCGTAGTTGTTCTTAAAAAAAACAGAGTGAATCTCATATATACTCCCTCCGTCCCACGAAGAGTGCAATCCTAACATTTGAAAAAAATCCCATAAAAGAGTGCAATTCTAGAAAATAGACCTGATTACCTTCCTAATTAAGTGATCGGATTTGATTTGCATGCCAAAACTTACTGCATGTGGCTAACAAATGAGGGTATTAGAGTCTTTTCGCGGCACCATTAATCTGTCCTTAAAAATCTAGAATTGCGCTCTTTTATGGGACGGAGGGAGTACTTAACCTGTAGCAGTATTTTGGGATGTCGTTGCCCCCTTTCCCCCCGCAGCACGTGGCTGTTTTTTCTTGGGTTGCAGTGGAAACACTGCTGGTAATGCTAGAATAACATTGCTGTAGTCAACCTTGTTCCTTTGCCGCTTTGTTGCACTGTGTGCGTCCATTTGAACACAAAAATGTATTAGTCATGACATATAATTAAGGAAGATTTTTTGTTCTTACCCTCATTGAGAATATCGATTGTGTATTTACCCTACTTTTTAGGGTTTGTGATTTTGCCCTTGATTTTTTGAAACGAAGCAGGAGTCAGTTAAGTGACACATATTAAGTGACTTAAAAAAAAGTAAAAACCTCACAAAAATCAGTGGAAATGACCAAAGTGCCCTGCTACCTTATCCTCTTCCTCACCCATCTCCTTCTCCTCTCCCCCGCCCGCATCCATCTTTCTCTCCCGTCAATCCACGACAGCGGCGGCGCGCAGGACCTGGCAGCGTCGGGCGACGCAGCAGGCACGCGCGGTGCAGCCCGTCGCGGGCAAGAGCAGGACTGCAAGCAGCTCTGGTGCAGGCAAGCGCGCGGCGAGCAGCTGGCAGATCGGAGTCGGGAGTGCAGCGGGAAACGTCAAAAGGCGGAGGGTCGGCGGTGGCACAACAAAGACGGCCAAGCGGTGGACTAGCGGCGAGCAACAGGAGGGCGCCGTCCAAGAGGTGGACCAGTAGCGCCGTAGCGGCCAGGCAAGCCTCGTCGTGGGCAAGAGCAGGACTGCAAGCTGGCGGATCGGACTCTGGCTGCTCTTGCTGTTCGTGCTGAATTTGGTGTCGACGAGGCCAATTTAGAGTTGATTTGGAGTGTATTTGAGTCAATTTTGGAAGTGTAAGCCTGTGAGGATCTCAAATGCGAATTAATTCTGGAGGCCCAAATCTTATGATGGTTATTAAGTTAATAAGCAAGAGATTTGAAGTCAAATGAGGTGTTATGAGCTAATTGTCATTTTCAATGAAATTTGACCAAAAGTCAAATTTGGAGTTAGAAATTTGGAAAAAAAAATCAAACAAAATATGGAATACTCAGTTTGAAGTATTTGAAACTTAATGGAATTAAGTTGGAGGGCTGAATCAAGTCTTAAGCCTCTAAATCAAAGTTGGTTATTTGAAGTTACTATGCACCATTTGAAAATTCAGAGTTCAGTTAAGTGTGAAACCTTTCCAGTTAGATGTCTTTGGGAATGGATTCCAAAGTTTTTTTTCCCTAAAGCACTTTCTCTCCACAGGAGCAAAATGGAACATTGAAACATTGATCAACCAACTACAGTAGCTTGTGGACATAGAAGAGAAGAATTGGATATTTAAATTGAACATACAAAGTTGCACAAGAGTGCTGTCGGCAGAAACAGGAGGACAGAAAAATTGTCTGAAGACAGTAAGGATTAGCTAAGTTTAAGGCAAGTTCTTGGATGAATTTATATGGGATCCTGGCAAGGAGATGGTTTGTAGATAAATTTCGAGCTCCAAGAATTATCTTGGTCCAGTGGTTGTTTGGAATAGGAGAAGAATTCTATTTTATTTGGAGGCTCAAACTTTGAATGTTGCTCTGTTTTCAGTTAACTGGCAGTTCATCTGAAATTCAGCTAAGTCTGAAAAACAGACTCGAGTAGGTGTGTTCTGGGGCTCGAAATTTGAAATATGTTACAGAGGATATGTTAAGAGTTTGTGGAAGACCAATAAACTTGGATGTTCAGAGGATATGTTGGTTCAATTGTTGATCAAGATAGAGCCTGTTCGTTTGGCTGGTGGCTGATGGTTGGTGCTGGTTTGTTCTGAGAGAAAAGTACTGCTGGCTGGTTGCTGGTGGCTGGTTTGTTCTGAGAGAAAAGTACTGCTGGCTGGTGGCTGATAAGCCAAGCGAACAGGGCGATAAGTGGAGATTTATATTTTTACTGGTTGTTCGTGTTCTGTAGCTTACTGGTTGACAACGGCAACAACAACTTCTTCAACGGCTCTCTGGCGTGCGTGACGATAACCTCCCCCGCGGTGTCGACTTCCCGCTGGCGCAGGGCCCTTCCTTCCGCTTCTCCAACGGCCGCAACACCATCGACACACTCGGCGAGCTACTCGACATCACGGGGATATTTAACTTTTTACCATTATAACGGATGATCACTCTCCAAATATCATCTTAACGGTTGCTACTATTTTTTTACCAACGATGTTATCTTTGGGATATATTTTTATCACTTTTGCCTCGCTGGCACGCTACGGGAGCGTTCCACGTCGGATCCGTGTCCACAAGGGACGACAAATGACCTCCTGTGCCCTTATCTTTTTTTTTTCTTCTTCTTCGCGTGACTGCCGTCCGACACCATTCCCACGCAAGCCGAGCTCCGCTCCTCGCGCCCTCCGCCCGGCGAGCGCGGTGATGCCGCCCTGCTCCTCCACCTGCGCGCACACCGAGAAAATCGACGGCAACGGTGCACGGCCGACTCCCACTCGAGGACGGCTCGAGCGGCAGCTGTGTTGGGTCCGCCGGCTCACCTGCAGCCCCGCCGCCTCGCCGTGACGGCCTCCATCCTCGACCTTCCGCAGCCCCACGAGACGGGCGCCGCCGCTGCTGATCGAGAGGTGCGGCACCTCAACCCCAAAAAACAAGAAGGTGTGGACAACAAGGAAGTGGTGGTGACGCGCGGTGATGGCGACGGCGGAGACGACACAACAGCAGGGGAGAAAGCAAACCGGGGCGCCGAGGAGAAAAAGGAGCAGGTGACTCGTCTTCCTCTGTCTCCATCGTTTCCCTGCGACACCTAGCAGCACATAATTACAATTGGATCCACAAAACAATCGATGTAGCTCTGTTCAATCATGGTGCCTACTGCTTCAGAATTTAACTGATCTTGGTTTCAGATTCATTGCGTTCGAAGACAAGCGTAAATATAATTTAATTCTTAATTTTGTCCTTCCTTCCCACCATGTGAATGAATGGCAGAAGCAGTAGGAGCAGGACGACCTCGCGGACCTACTCCGGCGATACCTGGAGGAGGAAGTCGCGGAGGCCTACCCGCCGCGACGGTAGCCAGTAGGAGGGCGCCGCGGCGGCCGGGCCCGCCGTGCTGGACGGAGGTGGGCGCCGCGACGGGGCCTGCCTCGCCGGAGGGAGGAGGGCGCACCCTCCTTTCTCTCTAGTGCGGACGGAGGTTGAAGATGAGTCTGACCTACGGGTCCCACATGTCGGTGACAGGAGAAGGGAGAAAGGGGTGGGGATGGAGGAGAGAGAGGGGCAGCCCGGTCATTTTACATCGGTCTTCTGACTGGATCCGAGCTGGACTGCTGTGTTGGCGTGCCACGTGAGCAATAGTGGTAAAAGTGTATCCCAAACGTGACATCGTTGGTAAAGAAATAGTGGCAACCGTTAAAGTGATATCTGGAGAGTGACCAACCGTTATAATTTAAAAAGTTAAATATCCCGACATCATGGGGCTCATCCCGCCCTTCTTCACCGACCCGCGCACCCCCGCACACCAGCTTCGCCTCTGGCGACTCCGGCATCCTCGGCCACACTGGACATCCTCGGTATCTATGTCGGAGTTGGTGCTAGCTCAGATGCGAAACTGAGGATTGGGGGCGTCTCGAATCGAACGGGGCTGTCAACACATTTGGAACTTGTTAAGGGGTGTAATAATAGGAAAAAGTGTTTAAAGGAGCTGAGCGTAGCTCGGATGGCAAAGCCTCCACGGCGGTGGGGCTACCCAGGAATTGCACCTGCGTGTCCTACCGGGGGAATTTATTTCCCCAGCAGACGCACATGTGTGCGGTGGTTGAGCGGCCGGATGGCCCTCCGAGTAGTCTGCTATTGCAAAAAAAATCTTCTCGTCTATCTCACACCAAAGCACAGGTCTAAGGCTAGCATTATCTCACGTGTGCTGCGGTGCTGCTGTGTATAAGTGTGGCAGGGGTTCGGAAATTTTCTCGACCTGTGTGAGAAGATCTTCTTCTTAATACAATACCGTGGGGTGGTCTTACTCCCCGCAAGCTGAGTTTTTTTTTTTTTTGAAAAAGTGTTTAAGCAGTGCTAGCGTCAAAATGCAAAAAAAACCATCAGACTTGTTAATTAGTTCATCCGTACCACATGTTTCCGATCTGATGGTAGTTTGCAGGTTTCTATCTATCATCTGGTTTTCGCTAGATATTCTCCCTTATATGTGTAGGTTGTTATGAATAAAATTGACAGTGCACCGGGAAGTATCAGAAATGGTGATGGCCATCGGATTAAAGAAACTGGTACTGACTTTTTTTTAAAAGCAGAAAACTGGTAGTGACTTTGTGTTAACTCCCAGTCCTATGCCCTTGTGTTTCATAAATTATTTTGTCACCAGCTAAAGAATTATTTTATTCCATGTTGCACTGCATAAGTTAATAACGATGCCTCCTTCCAGACTGGCTCTTCTTTAGGGGATGGGGGCGTTCTCCCTGGAGGCGACCCGAGGGGATCCCCCCGCGCGCCCCCAACCACCTCCGCCCCCGAGCCCAGCCGCCGCCGCCGCCCTCTCCTCTGCCGGCGGCGGCGGCCTACGGCCCTACGCTCTCCTCTCTTCCCCTTCCTCCCTTCCCCTTCTTGTCTTCCCTTTCTCCCTTTCCCCTCACCACACCGCAACACCTCCTGGTCGTCGGCGTCGGCCACCGGTCGTCGGCGTCGGCCACCGGTCGTCGCCCGCCCGGCCCTTCGCCGGCGTGCCGCTCTCTGGTGTGTCGTCGCCCCCCTCCCCTCCTCTCGGCCCCCTTCCTCTCTTCCGCCCGGCAAACCCCGGATCTGGGCTTGGGTGGGGCCGCCTCCTTCGTCGGCTGGCGGCCGGGCATCGGCGCCAGCGGCTCGTCGCGGCTCCCCTCCCCGCCTGCGGCGGCGCCGCCCCCCCTCGCCGGCGGCCACCCGCACCTGGGCCCTGATCTAACCCTAGATCTGGGGAAGGGGTGCCGGGCCGCTGCCGCCGAGGCCGACGGAGGCTGGGGCGCTGCTGGCCGCGGCTCCCCTTAGCCGCCGGCTGCTGCCCCCCTCCCCAACCCGCGTCGTTGGCTACGGTCGCGGCCGCTCTTCCCCGGCGTCTGCTCCGTGACTGCTCCGTCGATGGCGGCCTTCTTCGCCTGCTTCCGCGACTCCGTCGTTCCGCCCGCTGTCGGCTGCCACCCCTCTCCTCTTCGGCGGCCGCGGCCATGGCCCCTCCATCCCGGCGCCTCCTACCTCTCTTTCACCGGTCTGGGTGCGGGCAGCAGGCTAGGAGGGGGTGCCCTTCCCCTGCCTCTCCCCTCCCTGCCACGGCCGGACTACGGTGACGCGGGCCTAGGCGTGGAAGCCGCTGCTGGTGGCGTACTTCGCGGGGCATGGCGTCCGCGCGAGCCGCCGCCCCTCTCCCCGACGGCCGCTTCCCCACCGCCGGTTGTTGCGGCAGCAGCATCTCCTCGATGTTGCGTTGGCGACGACGACCCCCTCCTCTTCTCGCCGTCGCCGGGACGGCTGCCGCGCTCGCTGCTGCCGTCGTCGCGTTCCGCCTGCTCGACATGTCCAGCGCGTCGACCCTCTCCTCGCGACTGAGCTGCTAACGTCACTGGTTCTGGCGCTAGGCGTTGTCGGCCCCTCCTCCCCCCGGCTGGCTGCCGCCCCTCCCCTGACCCGACGCCGCCTCCGCTCCGCTCACCGTCGGGGGTGGCTGCTCCGAGCTGCAGCCCCCATCCGGCTCCGGTGCTGCCTGCTTGCTCTCCGTTGCCAACGCCATGGTGCCCCGTTGTTTTCCCATCGCCCTGCCATTCACCTCGGCTACGGCGAGCGGCTCTGAAGGTTGGATTTTGGAGGCCTTTGGCGAAAGCCGGCACTGTCGATAGCGGTTGCGACCCTCCGTAACTCACCCTGCTGGTGGCGCTGTTGCGGCCTCCATGATCCTTCGGTTGCCAGGCGAAAGCTTGGCCTGCTCCTTCGCGAGCGGGCGGACGATGGCGACGTTGTCGTCGTTTCCTTCTTGAAAGCGTCGTCCTGCAGGCCCCCTTCGCTCGGCCGCCGCCTGCTCCGAGATGTTATTCAGGCGGTGATGTGCAGGTCCCGTGGTGTTCCCCTTTGCAGGCTTCGGTGTCGTCTTAGGTTGTTCTGTAGTGGCTTCCTGTTGTGTAGTGGTGCTGGTGAAGGACTCTCCCCTCAGCTCTGGTTGTTGTCCTTCTTTCTTTCCGATTTCTCTCGCGTCTTAGGGGTTCTCCTAAGTGTCGCTTTTTGTAAAACTCTCCTCTCTTAATGAAAAACGTGATTTGCACGTCTTAAAAAAATAGGGGACGGAGGTGCGCTGTTGATTAGAGAAGAAGATGGCTGTCTTGCGGCAGCGGCAAAGAGATACGTGCAGTTGGCAGACGTATTGACCGAGGAAGTAATGGCGGCGAGGGATGGTCTGATTTTGGCAGCAGTACGTGTGGGTGTGAGAATCCGTTTAATATGCTGCAAGGTCCAACGCACGGCACATCGTACCATTTTTTGCCGTGCATTTTGAGGCCTAGCGCACGGCAATCAGGGACGCATTGCCGTGCATTTTGGACCCAACGCATGGCAATGAGGGGTTCATTGCCGTGTGTTTTGGAGTACGGCGCACGGCAATGAGGTGTCCATTGCCATGCGTTTTGGAGCCCGACGCACAGCAATGAGGGGTTCATTGTCGTGCGTTTTGGGGGACCGGCGCATGGCAATTAGGGCCTCCCGTATGTTACATTGGGTCTTTCCGTCATGACGCCATGTCAGAGCCTTGGCCGTGCGTCGGGCGCTCGCCGCACGGCAATGCCGTGGGCCCACACCGCCATCTCCGTCCGCTACCGTGGCCTCTCCGTGAGACCACTTTGTTTTGCCGTGCGCCGGGGGAAACACACGGCTACGCTGTTAGCCGTGCGCCCCGATAAACAGCGCACGACAAAGGTCTGATTGCCGAGCAAAATGCTGTCGAGCGGCCTTTGCCGTGCGCGGGGGCAAAAAAAACGCACGGCAAAGCGACTGTCGTGTGTTTTTTAGCCCTTAGCCGTGCGCGTCCGGCGCACAGCAAAGTGGCGTTCGCCGGTAGTGACAAGGGTCTAATATGAAAAAGTGTTTAAGCAGTGCGAGCGTCAAAATGCAAAAGTACCATCGGACTTGTTAGTCCATCCGCAGTGGCGAATCTAGGATTAGATGCTAGGGGGGCTCTCCTTCCCCTTCTTCTTCTTTCTTCCTTCTTTTTTCTCTTCTTCCTCAAAATTTCTCTAGCAAATTGGAGGATTTACCATGGGAGCCAGGGTGATAGGGGGGCTGGAGCCCCCCTGACCCACCGCTGGCTCCGCCGCTGTCCATCCGTAGCACACGTTTCCGATCTGATGGTAGTTTGCAGGTTTCTATCTATCACCTGGTTTCCGCTAGATATTCTCCCTTATATGTGTAGGTTGTTATGAATAAAATTGGCACTGGGAAGTATCAGAAATGGTGGCCATCGGATTAAAGAAACTGGTACTGACTTTTTTTAAAGCAGAAAACTGGTAGTGACTTTGTGTTAACTCCCGGCCCTATGCCCTTGTGTTTCATAAATTATTTTGTCACCAGCTAAAGAATTATTTTATTCCATGTTGCACTGCATAAATTAATAACGATGCCTCCTTCCAGACTGGCTCTTCTTTAGGGGATGGAGGTGCGGTGATGATAAGAGAAGATGGCCGTCTGCTTGCAGCAGCGGCAAAGAGATACGTGCAGTTGGCAGACGTATTGACCGAGGAAGCAATGGCGGCGAGGGATGGCCTGATTTTGGCAGCAGTACGTGTGGGTGTGAGAATCCTTTGTTTAATATGCTGCAATCTGATGTGGGCGAGCGCAGCACTGCGGCTGTCATATGCCATTAGATATGAGGCTTGGAAGGAATTTCTTTCGATTCAAACTTTCACTCGTATACCGGGTGGGCAATGACGCAGATCATGTATGTGCGAATCTAGCCTACAAGTCGAGTGCGGAAGAGTCTTTGGTTAAATGTTACCCAGCCTGATTGCTTGGGGTAACCAAGACGGATTGTAATCCTTCTCCATCTGATTAAGAAAACTCTCGTGATTGATTAAAAAAAAGTTAATACTATAACTTTTTAGGCAATTGAAGTACAACTCTCCACCTCTCCACTAGTTCTAATATATGCTCTAATGTTTCCTGAAGAACCACCTATACCCAGAAAAGTAGAGATGAACCTGAAATTTCCACCCTCAGCACTGCAGAAGCGGGCCTGCTCAAATTAATGTGCCAAATACTACTGTTTTCATGTCACAACACTGAAACCGGCATGAGATCACCACTACCTATTTACTATTAATTCAAAGCATGATAAGGTTTACCTATTGCACTATATATTTACTATTTATATCTTTTATGTGCCAAATATATGTATGTATACTGATGTTGTTGGAAGCCACAAGTGTAAGTGGTAGATCATAATTAAATTAAAATTGTATTAATACATCATAGAGGATTATACAAACAATGTCCTTTAGAGTTTTGCACAGTCTATAAAATAAACTATTAGCTAGTTCCCTACATCACATAAAAAATCAAACAAGCACAATTATTGTTACACATCTAAACATAAACCTTGACAAGAAATGTTAACTTATTAATTAGTTGTGGTTATTTTCCCAAAACTGAGCTTGAAGCCAATCCACAACCTTCTTGTCCACTTGAAAAGCCTTTGCAAGAACATCATCTGCTATTGGTGGCTGCGATCCAAATACAGCATTGGCAATGGTTATTGTGCCAGGGTTCTGGCTGCTCAGTGCAGCGATGGCGACAGCTGGCTTGTCATAGCTTGGATTGAACTGAAAGTGGATTAGTCCTTGTGGGAACACAAAAACATCTCCTTTGTTGAGCATCTTACTGAAGAATTTGTTATCGGGGTTAGATGTGACGAAGCCAACATAGAGTGAGCCCTCGAGAACGGTTAGGATCTCCGTAGCGCGGGGGTGAGTGTGCGGAGGGTTCTGTCCTTGAGGAGCATAGTCAATCCTTGCCATGGAGATGCCGAGGGTATTGAGACCTGGGAGCTTCATCACGTTGATCAAGGTGACGTTGGACGTGACCTTGCTCGTTGTGGTATCTCTTGGCTTGTCCAGGTTAGCTTCTAGGAAGAAATCATCAACCTTCACATCCTTCACGTCCTTGCATGGCAACCCATTGACACCCACTGCATCAATAATGAAACAGCATGCAAGCATGTATTAGGAAGCTAACCTCAGGTTTTTCTGTAATACATCAGAATGTGATCATATTCTCTTAGATGAAGTACATACCAGTCGAGTATTTGTCAGCAACACAGAAGTCCTGGAGAGGATTGGGGTCCGAAGCCATGGCTCCACAAGCGATCAAGGCGAGAAGAACAAAGTGAAGAAACAAGTTGGAGGAGGCCATAGCTAACAACCTCAGAATTTGCTTTGTTAGCTAGCTTAGGGGCCTTCTGGTTGTCTCAGAGCTTGTGTCTATATATGTAGCAACAACCAGCTTATGCTTTCTACATGGAGGTGGTGCATCCTTATATATAGCTGCTGAGAGTCTGAAGAGGTCAATGAGCATGCATGGCCGGCGCACTGTATTGAAATGGTCTCAGGTGTAGTGCATCCCGTGCAAGCAACTATTTGAATTTGTCAACACGGTCTCTCTTGTGTTGATCAATATCTACTCCCAGGACGCCTGATGAAAATATGATGTGTTCTATCGTCATGCATGACAATAATATAATATTTCAATAACAAAATAAATTTAATATGCACTATAAACTTATATTTCGGTCAAGTCTATATTGGAACTCTCGACTGCAAAGGCCACCTAAAAAAATTCCAGGCATTGGTGAAAAGACAAAGCTCGCTAGGGATACACTGCTTTCGCAAAAAAAAAAAAAAAAGTTTCCCTTTGGAGGACATGGCCAGTCACCACAATTAATTGTTTGATAGCTAGGACGGTTCAATATACTCTCTCTGGTCACAAATATCAGAAGTTTAGGACATATACACACACTACT
Organism: Cenchrus fungigraminus; assembly: GCA_036936925.1. Taxonomy (NCBI): domain Eukaryota; kingdom Viridiplantae; phylum Streptophyta; class Magnoliopsida; order Poales; family Poaceae; genus Cenchrus; species Cenchrus fungigraminus. The sequence continues at coordinate 54,589,451 of CM072769.1, read as the reverse complement.
ACAGAAAATATTTGTAAGAGCGGTCAGATTCGCATTTCCATGTGCGGGCGCGAAACCCGCTCCTAGCTGTCGCTTTTAGAAATAGTAGTTTCCAGGAGCGGGTGTAACGCCCGGATCTAGAAATGCTTTTTCAGGTGCGGGTGATGGTGTCACCCGCACCTGGAAAAGCATTTCCAGGACCAGGTGACGCTATCACCCACACCTAGCAATAGCATTTCCAGGTGCGGCTGATAGCGTCACACTACGTGAAAAACTCACATTGGTAACGGACATAGATGGCCTTTAGTAACAGGAAAAACGCATGTTACCGATCAAGCGTTACAAATGAGCCAACAAAGGTAATGGGCAGATGCCCATTACTGATAACACGTATTTGTAACGGCCGTCTAACAAAGACCGTTACCACAACTACTTACCGGTCGCCTGAAATGGCTGTTTCTCCGGGCCCACCGGGGCCTTTGGTAACGGGCACAGACACCGAGCCCGTTACTGATAACACGTATTTGTAACGGACGTCTAACAAAAACTGTTACCGCAACTAGTTACCGGTCACCTGAAATGTATGTTTCTCTGGGCCCACAGGGACCTTTGGTAACAGGTACAGAAACCGAGCCCATTACATGAACTCAACATCGGAGACGCGGAAAATACTTTCATAACATGTCTCCTCTGTCTCCACGAAAGGAGACGCGTCTAGTGTATGCGCGTCTCCTTGTCTCGACGAAAGGAGACGCGTGCTATCTACGCGTGTCTCCTCTGTCTCGACGAAAGGAGACGCGTGCTGTGAACTCGTGTCTCCTCTGTCTGGAGGAAAGGAGACGTGTGATGTGAACCCGCATCTGCTCTGTTTCGGTGAAAGGAGACGCGTGCTGTCTACGCGCGTCTCCTCTGTCTCGGCCAAAGGAGACGCTTCTTGTCGACGTGCGTCTCCTCTGTCTCGACGAAAGGAGACGCGTTTTGTCAGTGCGCGTCTCCTCTATCTCGACCAAAGGAGATGCGTACCGTGTACGTGCGTCTCCTCTATCTCGACCAAAGGAGAAGTGTTCTGTCGACACGCATCATCTCCTCTGTCTCGACCAAAGGAGACGCGTGATGTGAACACGTCTCCTATGATCCTTCTATGTGCTCATTTCGTATGCACCTAATAAAATTAGGTCCAGCATCCACTTTCACAGAAATCCACAAAATTCACATGCATCATCTGACAAAATTCAGGCATTCAACATCCTCATCTAACAAGTAAGGTTCACAACAATATCACTGGCTTAACCATAAGGATTGGTAGTGAATAAAATGTGAGCCATCAGAGCATCATCAATGTGAAATTTTCCTTTGGGTCTGATCACCTGGTTCATGAGGAATGAGACAGTTCTTTCCCTAACATGGACCAGCATGTCTTTGTGGAGATGACAAGAAGGTAGGTGAAATGCCTGAATATAACGATGTCAGCAGTCAGCACACATAGGTGGTTACCAAACATGTGCAATGCTAATAAGCAAGAACTGTGCTCAGTTGCAGGTGTTACAAATGCAGATCCCAAGAAAGTACCTCAAGGTCCTTCAATTTATTTTTTACTTCAACCATGTGATAGGCACAATAGAAGCCGCGGACTCTGGAACCAGGAGGTTGTTGGTAGCACTGCGATAAATATACAAAGACAAACAGTGGTGAGAAGAAATAAACTCAAGCTTTAGTACTAGCTTCCACAGGATGAACCGACGGTACCGTAGGAAGAAGCGTCGGTGCAACGGCCGGATGAAGTAGTACACTACATGAAGACTCGAGTCAACATGATGATCACTGGATCAACCGACGCCCCCATTTCTAGTTGCGCCGGATGAATCAAGAAACCAAGCAAGCAGGAATCAACAGCACCGGATGAATCAATGGTGTAGCAATGGTTCATCCGGCGACCGTATGATTGCTAACAGAGAGATTCGGGCGCGAAGCTCTTGAGCACCGGATGAACTGATGGACATAAGGGATTCAGCAGCGGTTCATCCGACGGCCGCGTATTTGCTAACAAAGAGGTTTTGGCCGCGAACCTATCAGCATCGGATGAACCGATGGCTAGGAAAGATGACCGTCGGTGCAAGCGTAGGAGGATATGTGTCAGTGGAGATGCAACGGCTAAGTGACGTGGAGGGCACCGGATGAACCGACACCTATGGAAAAGAGACCATCGGTTCATCCGACAGTACCAATTTCAGTGGCCATTAGCCAACGGCTCTTTGGACGCCTTGGGCTATTTATAACCCCTCCACTCACCCATTTGAAGTTGCTGGAGTGTGTGGAAGTGCAGAGGAGTTCAAGACTCATAGAAGATCATATCCAAGCCATCCAAGTGCTAAATTGCTCATCTATAGACTTGCACATGCTTTGTGTGTGTGTGCTTAGTGTTAGGTTTAGCTTAGAGCTAATTGAGTGCAAGGTGTGCCTACCTTGTGAGGTGATTCTCGAGTGGATCAAGTTGTACGAGGTGCACCGGAAGCCTTGGAGCCTAGGTGGCTCTCCGGCAAACGTCTTCGACCCTCCGGCTTGGTGTGGAGTGGCGAGGACACTTTGTGCGGAGGACATGGAGACCCCCTTCCCTTGGTGGAGAAGCTCCTTAGTGGAGGCGGCATCAAGGTGACCAAGGGAGCTTGGTGAGTGCCTTCGTGGCGAGCCTTTGTGGCAAGTCAAGTGGTGCTCTTGGGAGAGACTTGGTGTCCGGGAAGCAATACTCTTGTGTAGAGTGCTTCAACAACATGGACTAGGGGTGGCTTAGTGCCTACCGATACCATGGGATAAATCGCGTGTCAAGAGTTTGCTTCCTCTCATCCCCTTTACGTTTCCGCATTTACTTTCTTGCAATCCTTGTTTGCCTTTACTTTTCTAGAGTAGTATCTTGCTAGGATTGACTATAGGTTGCAAAACTTGTTTTGGGATGGGAGTTTCACACTAGAACAACCTTAGTTACACATCTAGATAGTATGCTCTAGTTTATGTTTATGCAAATAGTGATAAGTGAGGACCAGGTGTGTCCGAAGACAAGTGGAGGGTCGCTCTTTAGTGATAAGTGATTGACAACGTTGTGTGGACTGATGCTTGGCTACTGTGCAGGTACAGGTTGTGGCTTGACTCGTGTCGGTGCAGGTGAAGAACAAACGCGAAAGGCCTTAGCCGTGGCGGCCTCCGGGTGATGGAGAGGCAAGTAGGCTTGGTTCGATGGACCCGGTGGCCGATGGGGTCAAGTGCGAGCCGCGCAGTGCAAGACTAGCGGGCTGAAGTCATGAACATGGGCCGGTGCAAGGTAGCGGATCGTGGCCGAAGCTTGCATGCGGGGTTTGTTGGTTTGCCCACAAAACCATCAGGTGGACGGTTTCTTGGTTTGGGCCGCAAAACCAAGTCCGGAGGCCCGAGGCGATGGAGACGGTGATCCGGGAGCTTCGGGAAGCTTCGAGGCGGGGGGCACGTGGCGTGATCGTGGGGCTTGCATCGATGCTAAGCAAGACCGCGGTGGAAGTGTGTCCGCTCGATGAAGACTAGACCATATTGCCCCTGAGGGGTGTGTGTCTTCTATTTGAGTTGTAGGGGTAGCGTAGTCATTTACCTCCCTCCGGTGGACTTCGTATAAATAGCGAAGAGGTGGATGGCATCTCTCTCTCTTGGACTCTAGGGTTTCCTCCCCCGGTAGATTGCTCTAAACTGCTTCTTTTCCTCTGTATTCCTTAGGCTAGATTCTTGTATAGACTCTGACCTCTGGATGTAAGGAAGCATTCAGCGTTGCGGTGATCTCCTAGTCCTCTGTGATTTTTGTGTCATTTTTGGGGCTATTTTTGGGGAGTTTCGTTCTTCGCTCGATTCGGGGATTTGAGGGCGTTTCTTCTCGGATTTCTTTGAGGGGATCATGGGTGGATGCCTTGCGCATCTTTGTGTGTGATCTTGACCCCTCAAATGCCGGGAAAGGCCTTCGATTCGTGAGCTTTTGGCCGGAGTTCGAGTTCTTGGTGGTAGTTCGTGTGATCCGCGATTCCTGGCGATTTAGTGAGTTATAGGTCGAGATTTTGGGGGCATAGCTTCATCTTGTGTTGCTTATCATCTCCCCCAAATCTTGTCTCAAGAGCTTTTGCCATTTGGGAGATCCGGTGATGGATTTGGAGAGTTGACCTCGCGGGTTCAGCCTTTTTCTGCTCTGTCCGCGCCTGGCGGACTGTCCGCGAGTGGCGTGCGGACTATCCCGCGTGACACCAGTTCGTCGCGTGTTAATCAGTGTTCGTGCGCGTTCGCATGTCGATCCGTTTTGTCGCTAGGGTTTTGTTGCAGGAGGTTTGCGGACTGTCCGCGTGAGGAGTGCGGACTGTCCGTGAGGCTCGGATCCTGTCTGGGGTTGGCTTGAGGTTTGTCTGGGGTTTTCAGCGAGTTGTGCCGGACTGTCTGCCAGGTGGGGCCGGACTGTCCGCCAGGTGGGGCCGGACTGTCCGCGAGGCACCGGACCGTCCGCGGTGCTTGCCCGGACTGTCCGAATTTCCTCGGTGCGCTGCTGGAGGCTCGGTGCGTTATTGCGAACTGTCCGTCGTGACTTCACGGACTGTCCGCGAGCTGCACGGACTGTCCGCCGTACCCTTGCGGACCGTCCGCCCAGGGCTTCGCAGATTTGGCTAAGTCCTTTGGTTCTTGTCTTGTGCTTCCGCTCTTTGCTTCTAGACTTGTTTCAAGGTCTTGTGGGCTTGTGTGTGCTTAGTCTAGAGCTTCTCTGGTGTGTGCGAGTACTCGGAGTGGAAATCGAGGTATAGGCTGAGTTTATCGGCTCCCATTCACTCCCCCCCCCTCTCTGGTCACCTATTCGGTCCTTCAATTGGTATCAGAGCCGGTTATGGATCTTTTTGATTCTAACCAGTCTAAGATCCAAAGATGGGCGATTATGGTAAGGGGTCGGGTCCTCCGCACTTTGATAGAAAGAATTACTCGATGTGGGAGAGACGCATTGTTGACAGTTCAAAACCGTGTTGAAGTTCACCGCAAGCCTACGGGTGACTTGGTGCCTTTTTCACCAAGGAGGGTCCCCCCAAGGATTGTCAATCCAAGGATCGGAAGCAAACCGCTAGAGATCTCTACCTTGTCTAGCCAAACTGACCTAACATTAAACATTGATTGCATAAAAGGTAACCTTTGAGGGTGTACGTGTGGTGGCACAAGGTTGATCACATACACAAACATAGGCGAGGTAAAGCGCCACCAAGGGGACGACTAAGCCTAGTGCCTTCTAGTTGTAGTTCCGGCAAACGAGCAACAAAACATGAATCTCATCTAAAAGCATCCTTAAACTCCTACCTCCGGCCTACCTCCCGAAGGCATTCGCTCGTTCGGGGGAAATCATCCTGTCACGATGCTCCATTAATGAAGCGGGGGATCCACGGGCATGTCCATACATGGACAAGTCTACCAATCATGAAGGGTCAACATACTAGATCTAATCACCATGATTACATAAAGCATGCTATGTAGTCTAACCTAGCATTAGACTAAGGATCAAACATTTTCATGAAAGGTAGAAAGTAAGGACGGAGACATGGAATCGCTTAAAGATCGGAAAACAAGATTATAATTGCTCACATAATAGTAGATGTGTTTGGGTCACCACCACCGAGTACATACCATTGATGACATCGACTAGCTTCGGAACTCCACCATGGCACAACCACGCAGGGCGGCCATTGCGGCTAGGGTTGGCCTAGGCCATCCCCTAGACAACTTCGAGGACTCCGCCGCCATCGTCTCCCTCCGGTGCTCACTTCTAGGTTTCGCCAAGTTCTGATAAATGGATGTGGCGGCCGTCGGAGGCAGGGGTATAAATGAGCCGATGAGCATGTAGATCAAAGGGCGTCACGAACCGGGCCGAAAATGGGCCAGGCCGGTCGGCATGGGCCGGCCGGCCCAGGGCCTTTCTGGCCCAGTTCGGGCCCGTCTTTCGCCATGATGCTTCTCGCGTTTTCCTGAATATTTGCCGAAGTCCATGTGGGTCCTTGACGTCGTTTTCCCTGCGGTTTAGATAAGGGTACTTGGCGCGCAAACTCCCGCATCTTCCGTTCGGGTCCTCGAGGTTTCATGGCTTCATGCTTCGGTCCTCAGGTCATTTGGAGTCATGTTCACTTCGTGTCTTGACTCGTGCCGGGCTTCATCATCTTCTCACAAAGTGCTTGATGAACTCTACCCGAGAGTCCTCATTTAGGTACTTAATTCCTGCGTAAACAACATACTCCAAAAACCACATGCAAGTGCGAACTTGTTACATCATTAGTATGCCTAGTGGCGGGTTAGTTATAAATCAAAGCTCAAACCAAAGTGTAACAAGTGCTCTTGGTTGACGGAAATTGACCGTCAACATACCCCCATGCTTAAACCTTGCTCGTCCTCGAGTAAGCCTTTTAATGGATGTCAGTATTGCCCTTCAATGTTCATACCCTGCACTTGTTCATACATGAGAAAACATAATGCTCTCCAAGTTTATATTTGTTATAGTTCCATAAGGTAACTAGCTTTCATCTCTATGGAGGGTAGATATCATTTAAGCTCTTTCCACAAGTAATTAATCATGCTCTCAAATTTTAAACAAATCTCAGAAATTTTGAAGATAAAGAGCGGGATGAAGAAAAATTGCTTTACTAAGATCAATAATAAACCTCCTTGCATCTTGCTCATGAACTCTCATCTCATCTTGTTTCTCAAGCCTACTTGTCCTACTCCTTTCCTCTCTCAAATATATGGTGGAAGGCTTTATATGGAGCTATGGGAAAGTTTAGTCCTACCAAGATATTATAGTCGAGATATTATCAAAACAAGACAAGCTTCTCATGGACTTACCGAGACTCGTCAAAAAGGTCATTGGAAAAATAATGTTACAAGGAGGGGGGAGAGATGAACACACACTTTTAGATAGGTGGACATGTGCAAATGGCAAAGAGTGATCCCGAGGCACAAATGAAGTCCTCGTTATCGGATTGCACATGGTTGGAAAGATGAGTATGGGTCTTGATCTTGAATCCTTTTTGAAAACTCAAAAAGCACTAAACATAGTTAGAGAACCGGGGAGCTTTATTTTTTTTTCTTCTTTCTTTCTTTTTTCTCATCATATTTTTTCTCCTTTATCATTTTTTTTCATTCATTCATTTTTTTCTTTCATCATACTTTTTCTCATTCTTTTTTTTCTTTGCTCCCCTTGAACTCTAGACTATACTAGCACTTCCTTGGCAACCCCCCCATGCTTAGACGTTTGCTCGTCCTCGGGCAAAAGTGGTGATAAATGTGTCAAGGTGGGAATTGAAGCTCTCATATTTTCTTAGAGAGAGATACTCGAAAAATCTTCTAGGGATCCTTTTGGAAGTCTCTCTTACTCACTTGAAGCACCTTCCTTGTAATCTTCCTAAAAATATTCATCCATACTCATATATTGGGTTGTGGTCAAGGAGGTGAACACAAAAAAGTTATATTTGAGTTTTGGTTGGATATCCGACGAGGTTTGCGAAATTCCTAATGTGGAAACTCACAATGCACAGATAGAAGAGCCTAGCATAAAGAACGATACGCAAAAATGGAATGACCAGCTTCTTAGTCTCGGGCCAAAGAAATCAGGCCTTGAATTAATGCACCCAAAAATAAATCTTTTATATACTAATGTTTTGCACTCAAGTAAGTTTGGGCTTTGGATGGGTAGAGCAAAATGCAAGTGGTACTCATGACAAGGTTAGCATAACTTTTTGAGAATAAAAAGGTTCTTTCATTCATTCAAAGTTGAGAGCAACGAAAAATAACTATGGGACTTAAGTTATCATAACCTCCACAAAAGATTAGGCTAGCATTAAATAAATTTCAGATTCATATTAAAAGAGAGAGCACTAGCTTAATCATATAAAAACCAAGCACAAGAATGATCAAAGCGGCAATGATCATCATATATCCATAAGTAAGAGCATACGAGATATCATCATGGTGAGCACAAGGTAACAATGATTATTATTGAAAACAAAAACAAACCTAGGTTGTACTCCTAGTAGCCATGTTATTCTAAAGAGAGATATACAAGGGTTGAATCTAAGGTTGTGGAAAGCATAAACATATGTACAAGCATTTAGAAAGACAAAGACAAAGAGAGGGTTGAGGATGTGTTACCGTCCTTTGATGCTTGAAGTGTAGCGCGGCCTCCCCCATGCTTAAGTATTGTGCTTAACATGGAAGAAGAACAGTGATCCTTGCTCCATGCGGTCTTCTCATGTCCACCAATCCTCCCCCATGCTTAGCATGTTGCTAGGCATGGAAGATGATGAACCATCTTGAAGTCCTACCGCCATGTGTGGATCGTCATACTCTTCACTTTGTCTTGATTGTCCTCCAACGTTCACCCTTTGTCACAAGCCTCCGTGATTCACGATGCCTGCAAAACAATTTTAAAGCACAAAGTACCCCCGAGGTGACGGTCGGGAATACTCACTCTATGCTGACAAACCAAAGACATCCCCTAAGATCTTAACTTGTGGCATAGTTAATCTAGTGAAAGAAAATTTAAAACCTAATGGGTGTACGTGTGTGCAAGGGTGCATGCAAATGATAGGATGGTATAAAGACAAAATAATGTTTACACCAAATTCTAAGCTCCATGCTTACAAAGTGGTTGCCAAACTTCTCCCTTGCCATAAAGATTTATTAACCAAGGTCAAAACACCATGCTTATTCCAAGATTAACAATTACTTATAGTGTAAGATAAGTAGGGCGCATTGCAAAGTTTATAAACCAACCAATGCAACAAGATAGCAAGGTATGTAAAACTGAATGATGGTGGTCTCCAATCATGTCTAAACACCATGTTTACACAAGATTGCAAAAAGGAGTAACGCATGCCGGCAAGCATTAACATAGATATGAAAGCATTCATCATAAAGTTTCACATAAAGACCAAGCTATCAAAAAGCGGAAGATGACAATGAGGGGGATACAAAATGCAAATGCAAAGAGTTAGCACAAGCAAATGTTAGCAAGGGTTGAAAAGATCAAACAACCAAACTAACAAGGTTTTAAGGGTAGGTTATGGGTATCCTATATTTTTGGCTCAAATAAGAATTTTGAAGAGAGGGAGTCAAGTATAGAAATTCTATCTAAGGTGGTGTCGAAAGTCTTTTTATGGAAAACAAACCTATGGTTTTTAGGAAGGCTAAAGGTGTGGAAGATTTTCTCGTAGGAGGGCTAGTTAAAGTTTTTAGTTAGAACAAGGGATAGAGGTGGGCTTGGCCACAAGTCAACCCTACCCTTGTTGGCTACGGTTTTTGGTGGGGGCTATGGGTAGGCTTAGGTTGGTTGGACAAAAAGTTAGATCAACACAAAACATGCAATGCAATATGAAATGGATGAACAAAATGACATGATATGGTGGTTGTCTAAAACAAATGCAAGAGTTAGACTAAATTAACTAGCCACAAGCTTAGAGTCAAAGGATGGTGCCAACTTAATATTTCTCGCTAAAAAGACACAAAAGAAAACGACACTAAACACTAATAGGCACACAAAAAGGTCTACAAGTTTTCTAAGATCAAGAACAAAGTGCTCTCTCAATAGCAATTAGATCATACAACATGGTGTTGTGGTATTTGTTAGAGTAATGGTACAATGTTACTTGATGTTTCAGTTTAAGATCACAATGTAGACGGTCATATTATATATATACATAAACAAAAGAAAACGGGTTGCCTCCCGCAAAGCGCTTCATTTAAAGTTGTAGAGCTCGACTTTCTTATGTACCTTTTCGTGGTCGCGAAGCCATGGTCCTTCATGCAAGATTTGAAGGTGTCCATGCAGCTTTGATCCACTCTCCATGCTTGACATGATCATTTTACTTGATGAGAGACTTGCCCGATCATTTCCTTCCATCATCGTCACCTTCTCCTCCTTTGCTTCGGGGGAGGCGATGCACGAGCTTGCAATTCCTTTAGGGCATGGCTTCTCTTCTCTTTATTAAGGTTTAATGACCTGCATGGTTAGTGAAACTCGGGTTTTCTCCCGACATACGCTCTTTTAAGGTCACGAGCTCGACCAAGTATGAAGCAAGTCCAAGATTTGCTAAGTGTGAAACAAACAAATGCAACAATAACCACAATTTAAATTTGGTGAACAAAACATGTTGTGATTAAAGGTAGCATAAGTTTCTTGCTTAGCACTAAGGCTCTCATTAGGCATAGGTTCATTAGGCAAATAAATCAAAGGTGTTCAAGCACAACATAGCCTCTTTATCTTACTCAAGAAATTCTAGCCTATCAACATGATCATTAAAGGCGCAAGGCATAGAATCAAAACATACTATTGGATAAAAACACGAATATATCAAAAGAAATATATCATATCCAAAAGTACCTTGAGAGATTAATGTGTACCTTAGCCTTTGAGCTTTTCATCGTGAGTGATCCTCCGGAGTTGAAAGCGGACAATCCTTGATGATCGAAGGTGGCTCGCGTAGACTTTTCTCAATTTTTCCCTTTGTGCCGCATGTCATCAAGGTTGCCTTGAGTGGGATCACACCTCTTCTTCATTTGCGGGGCTTCACACATGTCTTAGATGTCTTCATGTAGTTCCATGGTCCTTCATGTGAGAGCCCAAAAAATATCCGCGCCATTGGATGTTGTCTTATGTGTGTAGTCCATTGTGGTCTTCTTTAAACATCTCCTTGTGTCGGATGCCGCCAACTCGTGTCTTCATTTGCTAATGCTCCAGGGGTCTTTGTTTTGTTCCAAGCCTCTGAATTTCTTCATGAGTGGTCTAATGGAAGCATTCCCTAAGCTCCTATTCATTATTGTCGTCCTCACCTTCGCCATCTTGTTCTCATCATATTGCAGCTGCCTCTTCTTTGGATTTCCCCCTGTATACATAACAGAACATATACCAAAATATAATTCTATTGAAAAATTTATAAAATTACCTTTCCAACGGGTACTCATCCATCTTAATCGGAGTCCAAATGAGGGAGTTATGGCTGTTTCACTTCAGCTTTGCTTGCTGTCCAGAAATTTTCAGGACGTGCAATCATCGGTGATTCGACCATATCCGCTTGTAGGAACCTCCGATCGATTTGATTCTTGGCTCGTTGGAAGTGTAACTTCGTGCGTCTTCTAAATATCCAAAGACATCATGTTGTTCTTCCCATGAGGCTGTGCAAAACTTGATGCAAACATAAACTTCGAAGATGTTGACGAGCTTGATCTTGTGATTTCAGGGGCATCGTGATTGCTTCCAATACCTATTGCTTGAACAAACAAATCTCCACAAAACATTAGTCTTAAAATTTTAATTGACATGTTGACTTACCTTGTTCACGTGCTCTTGTGTAGGGTGTGGGCTCGATAGCAGATGATGGGCCACCAACATAAGTTAGCACCTACCACTAAAGAGTGAATCTTCATGTTGCAAGCATCTTGTTGGGGTGTGTATGTAGAGAACTCATCGAACGTCTTGTGTCTAGCTTTTGACCTGCTTTCAAGGACACAAACAAGAAAACAAGGGTATATGCAATAATAAAAATTAGGGTTAGTCAAATAGAAAGGTAGATCACCCTAGGGTTCGAGTTGTCGATCCCCGGCAACGGCGACAGAAAAAGGTCTTGTTGACGGTTCAAAACCGTGTTGAAGTTCACCGCAAGCCTACGGGTGACTTGGTGCCTTTTTCACCAAGGAGGGTCCCCCCAAGGATTGTCAATCCAAGGATCGGAAGCAAACAGCTAGAGATCTCTACCTTGTTGTTGACATTGCTAACGTCATCGACTAGAAACAGATATAAGATCCATCTCTATAGACGGCGCCAGAAATGCAAAGGTATATCTTAACATGATGCTAAGTATATATCAGATGTTGCTTTCAGATAAACTAAAAGATAAATCTGCTACGGGTCATAGCACAACTAGATCTAGGTTGTCATCCCTGACAGAAGTGCCACTAAAATGCATGGATTGGTACTCTTACATATGCCTTGGATCTCTAGATAAGAAAATATATATAAATGGGTATCCGCAAGCGCACAGATATGAATATACCATTGTAGCATTTTAACCAGGAGTAAAACCAGGTATCATATTTATATTCTACCACAGGGAAAGAAGTCTTCTATCTATAATAACAATACATGTACATCTCTCAGTTGTGTAATGTAGAGTGGCCAAAATATATCAATTACTATAAACAGGTGTAAGTCACATAAAGATAATGATAATGATAGCATTGATCAAGTCATAACATAGTGAACCACCAGAAAGTGTCAATATAGAAAGAAAAGCGTATTCACAGCCTAGTTAGCGAGGATACTCCTCGGTAACCCTAAACTATACGTTAATGCATACTATGATTAGTGCAATACATTTAACAATCATGGAAGAAGAACTATTATACTTATGCATGGGGAGACTACCTAGGAGGATCAAGGTCGAAACTTGAAACAACTCAAATAGTATAAGGCTCCACTAGTCCTACACACGAGGGGTGGATTGCAAAGGACTCAATAGTGCTGTCACCACCACGATCTACCACACGACCCGGCATGTAGGGTGCAATCGCAGGTAAATACAGTATAAGCACCACGCTTACACTATTTTTACCACTCACCCATGTTAACAGATGATCTAGGTGAGGGCTATACGACTCCATACACGAATATAAAGGTAAATCAACTATGCTAAACATGTAATCATAATAAACACCAAAGCATATAATCTCGAATATAATAATTGATAAGAACAAATGTCTCTACAGCAAATGTAAAAGAACTTATAAAGAAGAACTTACAAGAGCGAAGCTAGATCAGTATCTCGATCAGCTTCTAGACGATCAGGAGCCAAGTAGACGCCTTGCCTCCCCCTAGATCTAGACTAGTTAGCTACTCTCTCTATATGGTGTTTCTAGGGTGTAGTATCTCTGACTAGATGACTTGATCTGGGATTCCTCTGGTTAGGTCCTCCTCTCCAGGGGGGTCAGGGGGGCTGCTTATATAGTCCTGAGGAGGTGCCATGCGCCGTACGATCAAACCGACCTAACATGCGGTTTAGATTGATCCTCATAGGCGGTGGAAGAACCTTCCGGAAGTAGGGCTGACGTGGCACCTGGGGTGGGCCCCCCTCAGGGTCCGCTTTGTCGTGGTCAGTTCTTGCTCCTTCCAGATGCTTCTTTCTTGGATGCCAAGTCACGTTGAGTTCCGGAGTCTTCTAGAGTCTTCTAGAAGTGTTCCTTTTCCTATTTTTCTGATCAATCCCTGCTAGATATATAATTCTTCAAAACTCAGGAAAACTGTTAGTGACACCCTAATCTACGTTGGTATTAACAATTATGCCATTTTCTCATGTTTGGTTGACTTATAAATATATAAGATAAAATGTGTCAACACTTGTCTAGCCAAACTAACCTAACATTAAACATTGATTGCATAAAAGGTAACCTTTGAGGTTGTACGTGTGGTGGCACAAGGTTGATCACATACACGAACATAGGCGAGGTAAAGCGCCACCAAGGGGACGACTAAGCCTAGCACCTTCTAGTTGTAGTTCCGGCAAACGAGCAACAAAACATGAATCTCATCTAAAAGCATCCTTAAACTCCTACCTCCGGCCTACCTCCCGAAGACATCCGCTCGTTCGGGGGAAATCATCCTGTCACGATGCTCCCTTAATGAAGCGGAGGATCCACGGGCGTGTCCATACATGGACAAGTCTACCAATCATGAAGGGTCAGCATACTAGATCTAATCACCATGATTACATAAAGCATGCTATGTAGTCTAACTTAGCATTAGACTAAGGATCAAACATATTCATGAAAGGTAGAAAGTAAGGACGGAGACATGGAATCACTTAAAGATCAGAAAACAAGATTATAATTGCTCACATAATAGTAGATGTGTTTGGGTCACCACCACCGAGTACATACCATTGATGACCTCAACTAGCTTCAGAACTCCACCATGGCACAACCACGCAGGGCAGCCATGGCGGCTAGGGTTGGCCTAGGCCATCCCCTAGACAACTTCGAGGACTCCGCCGCCGTCGCCTCCCTCCGGTGCTCACTTCTAGGTTTCACCGAGTTCTGATGAATGGATGTGGCGGCCGTCGGAGGCAGGGGGTATAAATGAGTCAAGGAGCGTGTAGGTCAAAGGGCGTCGCGAACCGGGCCGAAAATGGGCCAGGCTGGTCGGCATGGGCCGGCCGGCCCAGGGCCTTTCTGGCCTGGTTCGGGCCCGTCTTTCGCCACGATGCTTCTCGCATTTTCCTGAATATTTGCCGAAGTCCATGTGGGTCCTTGACATCGTTTTCCCTGCGGTTTAGATAAGGGTACTTGGCGCACAAACTCCCGCATCTTCCGTTTGGGTCCTCGGGGTTTCATGGCTTCATGCTTCGGTCCTCAGGTCATTTGGAGTCATGTTCACTACGTGTCTTGACTCGTGTCGGGCTTCGTCATCTTCTCACAAAGTGCTTGATGAACTCTACCCGATAGTCCTCATTTAGGTACTTAATTCCTGCGTAAACAACATACTCCAAAAACCACATGCAAGTGCGAACTTGTTACATCATTAGTATGCCTAGTGGCGGGTTAGTTATAAATCAAAGCTCAAACCAAAGTGTAACAAGTGCTCTTGGTTGACGGAAATTGACCGTCAACACGCATGAGCGTGTTTTTGCGAGGGGAGGGAACTCTGATCTGGGAGGTCACTCAGAATCCTCATTATATCATCCTAGACAGTTTTCTGCTTCCAGGATCGTGGGACATGTGTGAGGCCAACAACAAGGCCGTTGATTACTTGTTCCGTGCTCTCTATGCCTTGGAGTTCGAGCGAGTGTACGGAGAGAATGTGACCGGAAAGATATGGCTCAAGTTGAGAAATGCTCAAGTTGGTAATGCCCAACTGTAAGCCCGTTTGTTTTCCACTTACCGGAGAGAGTACGAGAACTTCACTCATCTCCCCGGTGAGTCGACCGATGCTATGTTCTAGCGCTTCACTAGCATAGTCAACAACATGAGGGCCAATGTGACAGTGCTCCCATACACGGATCATGATCAAGCTATCAAGCTTTTGCATGCCCTGGATAGGTCTGTGTGGAGTGCCAAGGTCGAGGCCATTGAGGAGTCGAGCGTGTATGACATGTTGTTGCTTGATGAGTTGTTTTCCAAGCTCAGGTCTTCGGAGGTTGATCGTGGCTTGAGAGCCAAGAGCGAGAGCCCCACTGATCCTCATAGTTTGGCTCTTGTCTCCGGATCAAGGTCTAATGCTAACTCTGTGAGGTTTCTCTTTGTCTTGTCTTGTGTCTTCGCCAGATGATGATTTCGATGTGCTGGGTGAGGACGATCTCGCCTTGTTGAGCAAGAGGTTTGGGCGGATGTACGAGAACCGCAAGAATGCAAGGCGGAGCTCGGGGATGTGCTATCGGTGCGGGAAGCACGGGCACTTCATCGCCGAATGCCCTGAAGCCATGGAGATCAAGAACAACTACAAGGGCAAGCCCAAGCATGACTACAACAAGCACCGCTCCTGGAATGACTACAAGGACAAGCGCAAGGACAAGGGCGAGAGAAGGCCAAAGAAGAGTGGCGGGTACAAGAAGAAGACGGCCCGAGCGATGGTTGCCGGAGCGAGTGACATCGACTCCACATCAAGCGATGCTTCTTCCGATTCGAGCAGCGAGGAAGAGCAAGAACGACGCAAGGACAAGCGGCACACGGGCAAGAACTTCACCGGCCTCAGCTTCGTCGCACAAGGTGGATTTTGCGGCATGGCGCACTCCAAGAAGGGTGGGAAGCATGGCTCGGATTCGAACTCCGACTCCAACGAAAAGGTACGACATGATCCCAACTACTTGCTAGAGGAGAATGCTAGGCTCAATGAGTTGCTTGATAACCGTGATGATGTGCTTAGGAAGACCAACAAGGAGAAGAGAGAATTTAGATCTCTGTTGGGTGATGCTCAGGACAAGATAGTTGAGCTTGAGTCCTTATTGGTTGATGCTAGAAATGAGATAGGCACTTTGAAATCTGCTCCTGTTGTGTCCGATGAGATTGATTGTAGTGATTGCAATGTGTTTCTTGCTGATCTGACTGCTCTCAAGGAGAAGCATGCCTCTACTCTTGAGGAACTAGATGTGATTAGGATTGAGTGTGATGAATTGAAATCTAGGCTAGCTCTGTTAGGTGCTTGTACTTCATGTCCTGTGTTGCATGCTAGGCTAGATGAATCTCACACTAGGATAGTTTCTCTTGAGGCGGCATTGAAAGCTCCTCTTCCTACATCATGCTCTACCTGTGAAATGCATGCTTTGAAAAACATGGAACTTGCACACTATGTTGATCGTCTGCAGGATGAAAATGGTGAATTGAGAAAAATGATTGGGTGGTTGTCTGGGCATGAGCCACAATTGAGTTTGATGTTGACTCAGTTTAAGAGGTTTGATGGTCAGGTGTTGGGGGCTTATAAGTGTGGTGAGAAGAGTGGTGAGGGAGAAGAGAAAGCTGGAGGATTCCTATTCCACCACATACCACACCCATGAACAAATTTGCATCCAAGCCAAACTACCTCAAAAATAAGCTAGACACAACACCAGATCCACCAGTGTTCCCCCACAAGTCTGAGAACTACCAGAAACCCATCAAGTTTGTGAGCACCCAGGGGAGTGTCTTTGGTGGGAAGTCAGGAGAGAAAGCTGTTGAGAAGCCCACAGAAAAGCCATAGCCTAAACCACAGCCGATCCGCTTCCATTGTGAGTATTGTGGGAGGGATGGGCATAAGGATGAGTTCTGTTTCAGGAGGAAGAGAGATGAGAGGTTTGCTAGGGAGATGGCAAACAAGGATAGGTACCACCTTTCTCGTGGTGTGCCTGAGCCTCGTAGAGAGCCTCTACCTAGGGGTGAGGTGTTTGTGCATACAGTTCCCACTCGTGGAGGTGGAGGTGGTTTTCCTCAGAGAGATAGGCATGTTGGGTTTGGGTGTGGTGAGTTGGCTCGGAGTGCTCCTTCTCGTGACTGTTACGAGTTTGGGAGGCACGATCAGAGCTTTGGGTCTCAGATGGACTACGGGCCACATTTCCCCCCTCGTGGTGCGCGTACTCCTCCAGTGAGACATGACAGGTCCTTTGGTGGTAGGCGTGAGAGGATTCCGCCTAGAGGTTTTGGTAGGATAGACTTTGCTAACCCTTCTTTTGAGCAAATGGCTCGACACTGGTTTGACTCCTTTGGTACTAACCCTAGTGTTGAGTCGCTTGCTCATTCTCGCTCTCGTTTTTTATTACAGGTGGGAGGCTTGGAGGACTTTTGGTTGATCGACTCCGGTTGCTCACGACACATGACCGGAGATCGTGGGTGGTTCTCCAGCCTCACCCCGGTGAGTACGAAGGAGTACATCACTTTCAGGGACAATAGGAGAGGACGAGTGCTTGCTGAAGGTACGGTGAAGGTGAGTAGCAAGGTGACCTTAAGAAGTGTGGCTTTGGTCAAGTCACTTGGTTTTAACCTGTTGTCAGTATCTCAGTTACTTGACGAAGGTTTTGAGGTTCGTTTTAAGTCGGGCGCTTCTCGTGTGCTTGATTCTCGAGGCGATCTTGTCTGTACGATCGTCCCCGAGGGTCAAATCTTTCATGCCAATCTTTCCCAGTCTGTTGGTCCTCCTCGATGCTTTGTTGCTGGTGTTTTGGCCGAGCTTTGGAAATGGCATAGGAGGTTGGGACACTTGAGCTTTGAGTTGCTTTCCCGCTTGAGTGGTCTTGATCTTGTCCGAGGATTGCCGAAGTTGAAATTCGAGAAGGATTTGGTTTGTGCTTCTTGTCGGCATGGAAAGATGGTTGCTGCTTCTCACGCCCCTCTGACTGCGGTCATGACCGAGTGACCTTGTGAGCTATTGCACATGGATTTGGTTGGGCCAGCTCGTGTTCGCTCTGCGGGTGGGAAGTGCTATGTTCTTGTTGTGGTTGATGATTTTTCGAGGTACTCTTGGGTTTTCTTTTTGGAGGATAAGAGCGAGACATTTGGCTTTGTTCGGGACTTGATCTTGAGGTTGAAGAATGAGAGACATGGTGATGCATTCGAGCTATACGCAATGACAATGGCACAGAGTTTATAAACTCTCATTTCGATACCTTTTGCCGTGATCTTGGTCTTGATCATCAGTACTCTTCTCCTTACGTCGCTTGCCAGAATGGCGTAGTGGAGAGGAAGAACCGGACCCTTTGTGAGATGGCCAGGATGATGCTCAATGAGCATAGGACTCCTAGGCATTTCTGGGCCAAGGCGGTCAATACCGCTTGCTATGTCTCAAATCGCATCTTCCTTCGTGCCTTTAAGAAGAAGACCTCTTATGAGCTGATGCATGGGCGACAACCCAAGGTGAGTCACTTTAGAGCTTTTGGTTGCAAGTGTTTCATTCTGAAGAAGGGCAAGTTGGATAAGTTTGAGTCTAGATGTTCGGATGGTAGTTTCCTTGGTTATGCGATTCACTCTAGAGCATATCGTGTGCTCAACCTTGACACTAACCGAATCATGGAGATTTGTGAGGTAACCTTCGACGAGACACAGCCATGTAGCTCTTCTGCTTTTGAGTGTGTAGGTGATGAGGAGATTGGAGCGAGGATCTTTGAGGATGAGAAGGATGAGATGGAGACGACGACGATGATGGAGGTGATGCTCCCGTGGTTGATCGTGTACATGCTACTTCCACTACTATGACGACGATCGAGGTTGTTCGAGTGGAGGCTGCTGCTGAGGGGGAGGTCGTGTCCAGGCGAGAGGCTCCACAGCGTGTATAGGTGGATCACCCACCATCTACGATCATAGGTGATCTTCATGAACGCACTACACGGTCGAGGTCAAGGAACACTTCTCATTTCGCTCACTCTGCTTTTGTTGCCTCGTTTGAGTCCAAAGATATTCGACACGCTTTGTCTGACGAGAATTGGGTGAATTCCATGCATGAGGAGTTGGAAAACTTTGAGAGAAACCAAGTCTGGGTGTTAGTTGATCCACCACCAAATTGTCGTCCCATAGGTACCAAGTGGGTGTGGAAGAACAAAGAGGGTGAGAATGGGATGGTTGTGAGAAACAAGTCGAGGTTGGTGGCTCAGGGGTTCAACCAGAAAGAGGGCATAGATTATGAGGAGACATTTGCTCCTGTGGCCCGTTTGGAGGCAATTAGGATCCTTCTAGCCTTTGTTGTGGCTAAAGGGTTCAAGTTGTACCAAATGGACGTAAAGAGTGCTTTCTTGAATGGGGTAATAGAGGAAGAAGTGTATGTGAGGTAACCCCCGGGGTTTGAGAGCGAGAAATACCCACACCGTGTATACAAACTCCAGAGAGTGTTCTATGGGTTGAAACAGGCACCTAGAGCTTGGTATGGCAGGTTGAGAGGGTTTTTACTGAGTAAGGGGTTTGTGATGGGCACAGTTGATAAGACCCTGTTTCTCCTTAAGCATGGGAATGACCTTTTGATTGTTTAGATATACGTGGATGACATAATCTTTGGTGGCTATTCTCATGATCTTGTTGCCAGATTTGCAGATGACATGAGCAGGGAATTCGAGATGTCCATGATGGTGTATGAATTTGGTGTCCATGATCAAATACCATGTTTAAACTTGAAAATGAAATTGGTGTATGAATTGCCTAATGCTTGAAAAATGAGCTCCTAATCATGTTTTGATATTCATATCTTGGGTGCTAAACCGTAGTATGTTGTCTACCATGAGAAGTCTCATTTTAAGTAGACACATAGCTCGGTGGCTTTAACATGACTTGAGTAGTTTGTGGGCGTTTACAATCATCTTGTGATGAGAATTTGTGATCTTGTCAAGTTACTCAAGTTACTCATCACAAGATCATTATAAACGCCCACAAGTTACTCAAGTCATGTTAAAGCCACCGAGCCATGTGTCTACTTCTTAAAATGAGACTTCTCATGGTAGACAACATGCTACGGTTTAGCACCCAAGATATGAATATCAAAACATAAAGACATGACTTAGAGCTCATTTTTTCAAGCATAAGGCAATTCACACACCAATTTCATTTTCAAGTTTAAACATGGTACATGAAGTGCCTTTGCGGCAAAAAGAAGCTTATGCTCCTCCCAAAGTGAACAAATGGGCTAAACATTTATAATGACAAAAAGGTCTTTGACCCCAAGCAAAGAGAACATGATTCTCAAGCACAAACTAAACATGATATAGGCATTTAAGCACAAATTGAGCATAGACAAGCATCTACTCATGAGAGACACAATTTTAGCATTTTCATCAAAAAGAAGGTTATCTCAACATAAGTATATGGCAAAACCATCATGAGCATAGCATTCACATCCACAATTTACTAAACATGCACATATCTCACAAATAGCACATCGGTGATCAATGTATATAAGAAAAGCTTTTCCTAGCACAAGTGATCCAAAGATGGCTATCCTACCAGGTTTTGTACAGAAAGTAAAATGCATGTATGAAATGCAACAAAATGAAACATATGACACATATATACATGAGAAGCTCCAAGACCCAGCTAGAAAGGAAAGCACACCCCAAGTTCACCCCACAAGTGAGTGAAAGTGACTTGATCAAGCGGTTTGGTGAATATGTCGGCTAGCTGGTCTTGGGTAGGGACATAGGACAAAGATATGTTTCCCTTCTCAACATTGTCCCTCAGAAAGTGGTACCTCACTTCTATGTGTTTTGTTTTGGAGTGGAGGATAGGATTTTTGGCTACGCTTATGGCACTGGTGCTGTCACAGAAAAGTGGAACCTGGGAGCACTCCTCACCGAAATCACTCATGGTGTAGGTCATCCAAAGCAGCTGGGAACAACAACTAGCAGCAGCTACATACTCAGGCTCTGTAGTGGACTGGGCTACACTGGATTGCTTGCGAGATGACCAAGAGACCAAAGAAGAACCAAGGAATTGACAACACCCAGAGGTAGACTTGCGGTCCAATCGACACCCAGCAAAATCAGCATTGGAGTAACCGTGAAGTCTGAGTGTCGAGGAGGCAGAATATCAAAGACCAAACTCAGGAGTGTAGTTCAAGTACCTGAAAATCCACTTGACGACCTGCCGATGTGAAGTCCTAGGTGATGCCTGAAAACGAGCGCACAGACACACACTGAACTGTATGTCCGGCCTCGTCGCCGTCAAGTAGAGGAGGGAGCCGATCATGCTCCGATACTGTTGACGGTTGTTAAGTGCTACTTTTATGCCATCAACTCCTGCATAAAATGAATGAAAAGTGATCATCAACACTAGAATAGGGCTTTATACTGATAAGTTCCATAAGTGTTGGTGTTTCTAGCTTTTGTTGCAGGATGTACCGAATTGCGTGCCAATTGGTACAATTGATAGCCAGTGATCCAATGGCTATTAAAGGGCATCATCATAAACAACCTCAAATGCCAATTTGGTCTGCACCATTGCGACGGGCTTGTCAAGGCGATCGAAATGGATATATCATTTGTCTACTTCTGAGTCCGGATGAAAGAGATATGCACAAGACAAGATCACCATCTTGATATCATGTGGGCCCGGTGGGACCCACACCAGACCACGTGGCGACGTGTTGCCACGTTGGATGCCATGTGTCCATGACACATCACTGATCCAAGAAAACACACCTTCGACCAATCAGGAGCCAGTACGCGGATTCAAGGGCCCACATCCCCACGGAAACGAGCTAAAAACACCGCATACACACCCATATACGCCTGAGAACCCTCCTAGCAGTCACCTGGACGAAAGGAGGCACGAGGGGAGCTACCTGGGGGTCGGTCGACCCCCCAGGTCGGCCGACCCCACTTTGTCGCCCCTCGTGTCACCCTTCCACGTGTCGGCTTGTCGTGACGAACCAAAGGCGGTGCCAGGTGCTTGCCCGAATATTCCTTCGGGATCCTGCAGCTCCTTCTCATGGAAGATACACCAACTTGGCCCCCACTCCTCTTCGCCATGTGTCACCACCCTATTGGTGGCGCCCATGGCAGCCAAGGGGGCTCCTCCTACTCTCCTTGGCCTATAAATAGAAGGGGAGGGGGCTAGAATGGAGACACACAACTCCTCTCCTCTCTCATTTTCTCTCTTGAGAGGAGAGGCTCTCCTCTCCTCCTTCTAGAGTGTAAGTGTGGAGTAGTTGATTAGATCAAAGCTAGGGAGAGAGTGAAAGGGATGTATCTCTATGGATGCTCATTCTTCAATTAGAGTAAAGTGAGTATTTCTGCATTTTCTATTTAGACTAAAGTGCAAGTGATATGTTCTTGTGTTCTTCACCTGTTCATCGTTTAGAGGCACGTGTTCTTCACGAACACGCCCCCTCGATCTAGTTGATTAGGTGCACAAGTTTGTATCCTGTTTGTATGACTAGTCTTTTAGAATAAAGTGGATATGCTTGCATGCTCTAATTAGAATAAAGTGTGTTCGTGATTCCTTTCTAATAGTTTATGCTAGGTTGCATGAGTAGACTTTTTCCTCTGCTAGTGCATAGATCCTGGGTTTATGCGTTCGTCTGCTGCAAGTCGTTCGAATACGTTGGAAGCATAGTACGGGGTCGAGTGCTCTCACGTATGCCTCTAGTATAAGCTAGTAGTACCTATAGTGAGTGAGATCAGTTCTCTTCCGTGGTCGTAGTTCTATAAGTACAGAGTGCCGTAGTCCGTTGGCTACGGCAGTAACCACAGCATGGACGTTGTGTCACGCTACCGATTATCATTCGTTCGGCTTATCCCAAGGTTAGGTAGAGGCAGTCCAGGTGGTGGTGACAGCCCGTCTGGCCCTCGTTGATCCTCCGCAGCTGGATATAGTCAGAACTCCGTTCCACATAGATCCGCGTACCGGAGTCGCCTGTTAAGTCAGGGCTATCGGTACCCTAAGCCAAGTTCTATCTAGAGATCGACCTTTAATCTCATCTATAGTGCTATCTTTAGAAATCCTCTCTATCCTTGCCTTTTATCTGGGTGTGTCCTTGGACTGACTAGTACGAAGTTAGTGCACACTGTTCCCTTGGATTCGATACCCTTGGAATACTCTGAGGTGAAAGCTACAACGGTATCGTGCGCTTGCGGATTTATTTCGTGTGGTGCTAAAATACCCAACAAGCTTTCTGGCGCCATTGCCGGGGAACGGTTGTTGTATCTATCTTCGAACCTAGTAGTCCTCGTATTTATCTTTTTTTTGTTTCCTTCTACCTTTACCCCCGCTATCCATGGTGAAGCTTTCCTGTAAAAGCATCACTACCCCCACGGATGAGCTCCTAGAGCCACAACCTTCGGTGCGCCTTTTTCTCACATCTGGCTGTGAGCCTCTCCCTACGACTATCGATCTCGTTCGACGCACTATCTTCTCTGGTCTATCGAGCGAAAACCCATATTACCATCTTCGTGACTTCGAGAACCTGTGTTCTCTCATCTACACTATGGGTATGACTTTGGATACCTTCAAGTGGAAGTTGTTTCCATACTCTCTTGTTGGGAAGGCGGAGCAATGGTACACATATACCGTAGGTAGCATGTACGATAGTTGGGAAGAGCTTAGAGACAAGTTTTGCCTTGAGTTCTTCCCTCCATCTCGTGTTGCTGCTCTACGGGAGGATATCCATTGTTTTCAACAGAAAGAGAAGGAAACGATATACATGGCCTGGTCTAGATTATTACGCTTAGCGTATTCTGGACCCCCCTTGTCGATGACTGAGTCTCAGTTACTTCACAAATTCTATGATGGTCTCGACAAAAGGTCTGTGTGTCGTCTCGATTTCGGGAAACCATTTCTTGAGAGGGAACCGGCTGAATGTAGGGAATTCCTGATCTCCTACTTCGAAGTCGATACTGTATCCTACCGAGAGGAATCCGAGTCGAGCCATGAGAGCCCCTCAGCATCCAAGTCTGAGCCTTCATCTTCTGAATCCCAAGACTTGTCTGTTGAGCCCTCTCCTGAACCCTGAACACCAAAGGAAGAAGAAATTCAACCTTCCTGTTCACTTGCAAATTCGAGGATGACCCATCTAGAAACCTTTTAGACACCTCGAATTCTGTTGATGCCCAATTAGGGGAGGATCCTTATTCTGTCCACACCGATCATTCTAGAAATCTTTTGATAGAACCTTCCCTTAGGCCTGCGATGCCACCTCTACCTCCTGATCCTCCTGACGAAGCATATCCTGAGGAGGCCATGAGGGAGGAATGGTCAGAGGGAGTGACACAATTTTCTGAAGCAATTTGGAATAGTTCACCTTCTCTGGTTGTCCCTTGCTCTATTAGAGGCACTGTCGTAGAGGCCCATTATAACACCATCATGGAGGTTAACATTTTGCCATGGCACTTAGCGGAAACTCTTCTGGGCAAAGTTCCGCTAGCACCAACCGACATGCTCCTCGAGACTTGTCCCTTTGGACACATTCTGGAATGTCGGGGGATCGCAAGTGTCGTGCCGCTTATCATAGACGGGATCAAGGCTAGCTTAGACTTTCACATCTTCGATGCCCTTGATCTCGATCTTCTCCTAGGCTCCCCTTTCGAGCAGCTCTTCGATACATCTTTAGGGAGCCGAGATGATAAGCTTCAGGGAGTCGCTTCTGCCACTGCTACCCCTTGTCCGCGACATCCTATGGCGAAGCCTCTTCCCCAGCAAAACCCGCTCGAGAAGATGATGCATACATCTCCGTTCGCGTCATCCGAGCCCGTTCTCATTAAGGTTGTAGAATCTTCTACTCCTCATGAGTATGACTCGGAAGACTCTATTCACCTTTGTGAAGGCGAACGACCGTCACCACTCTCGGTCGAGTTTCATCCTCTTCCCGCTGGCCTGTATCATGTTGCTTTCGATCATGATCGAGAGTCAACATTGAGTTTCTTCCACGATGACTCTCTTGAGATGGAGAATTCATGGGCCATGGAACCTTTCGAGGCACTAACTCTGGAGTCCGGAGGAAAGGATTCCACACACGAGCATGGTAATCTCATCCTTGATCTATCATACAGACCATGCTCGCATCATGTCCCTCCAGAGTCAGAAATGCTTAGTGCGCCGAGCACGCATGAGAGCTGCAACCACCTTATGGTCCTCTTTTCTAGAAAGTTCAGAAGGTTGGCTGTAGATGTATATGTCTATCATAAGCATATCAGATTTCGCGTGTGCACTGTGGCACTAACCTTGCAGCTGAAGCTTCACTGATACATCAAGGGATTGGTGGTGAGACGGGAATGACACCACCAACGATAGCTGCAAGATGAAGTTCCCATGGTCGAGCTTATGACCTTAAATAAACAAAGCACTCCCAGGAGATAGCCTGGATTAGGTTAGATTTTATTTCCCTTTTCGAATAAAAGCAAGAACATGTTTTTAGGATAAGTTGTCCTTTGGGTATTTTTGGTCACCAACCTTTCAGGTGGAGATTGAAAAGAAGAATGGACAGGTGATGCCTACAAACATGTGAGCTGCATCAAATGCAACGCCTGAGGTAAGCTCTAGTGAGGGAACATTTACAAAAGGAAGCTTGATCTCCAGACACTTGAGTTTTGTTGCCTAGCAATGCAAACTTCAAGTGTGGGGGGAGGTATGTGAGCATCTTGAGTAAAGTTCCTCCTCTACCAATCTTATCCTGGTGTGGCAATGATGTCAGCTCTTGCATCTTGCCCACTAGCTAGGTAAGTCCTGCTTTTGACATTAAACAAAGCCCTTCCAGGAGGTTCCCGAGGTTCACCGTCTTATGCCCATGCTTATGTCCCTTGTTGATGATAGCTTGATCATACTTTCATGTTTTTTTATCTTTGCTCATATGCTCTGGTTTGAATGTTTAGGAATCTACACATTCATAGGTTGTTTTAAATTAAGCATGGTGCTTAGGTTAAAACTGCCTTCTTCAGTCAAAACAAGACATGGTGTCGGGTTTTGACTGATGAACCTTAGAGTTATATTTTCATAGATATTGGTTGCATATATGCTGACTAACCCCTGCAGAGAATTGTCAAATTTGAATGGGTAAGTCATTGAGCTAAACTCAATTGGGAAGGTAAGTTGAGGTGTCGGATTCATGTTGCACAACATGCAAAGGTGGTACATATAACCTTTCAAAGGTCCAAGGTAAGTATATTCCCCTTTATGTATGGAATGTAATGTTGGTCTAACCCTTTCAAGCAAATGACATGGTGACAATAAAAAAACCCAAAAATATTTTAATTTGAATAAAGGCTCTATGGTTCTCGAACCAGTAGAGTCCATCTTTTGTTTTCATTTGTCATTTGAAGAACAGCACCAGGTTCAACCACCAGTGTGGGGGAGTTCTCTCAAGCTCATCATCGACATATCCACTCGAGAACTTGCACACAGGCGCTGCACAACATCGACTACGCCTTTATGACAAGAGCAAGGTAAACTAGAGTGACTCGGCTGCCCTCTGGTCAGCCAAATCACCACTAGTCTTCCTTGATCTCTTATCCTTCAGAAGCGATGGTATGTGCACCCTCTACCTCACTCTCCTTTATCCATGAGTTTGATTGAATATCAATTCCTATCATTTGAAATCAAACTCAGCAATTTGTGATATGCTTGCTCTACATGATTTCTGTGGTTGGCTTGCATTTGTTTCATTCCTTACCTATCATCTTGATGCTTGTGAACAAATATCATTAGGGAACTCATGCTCGTCTAAGTAGTTGGTGTTTGTGATATGGTTTGATGATATGATCCTCTCTCTGAATGTTTGAGTGCTTGGGAATTTTATTTGAAAAACTTGAAAACCCTTTGCAAAGCTCCTGTTTGATATGCCAAAGTCCTACCAAAGCCATATGATGAGTTATCTCGAAAATCTTCTACTCATATGATGCTTGTTATTGCATTGAGCTTTGTCAAATTGTTGTGACCCTTGTGAGAATTCTTTTCATGCTTTCATGATCAAGATTCATGTGCACTCCATGTTCCCCTTCCTATGCTTCTACACTGGAAGTTAGCATTGTATCATCTATCCATTGTACAAAAATAAAGCTCCATATGTGGTGTGACCTCTCTCTCCAAAAGTATTCTTGAAAAAAAGGAGACATGGGCTATGCAAAAAAAGAAAAGAAAGAAAAAAAATCATGCTCAAGGCATGAGAAAAAAAAAGGAGAGAAAAAAAGAGAGATAGCCCATGTCCAAAAGAAAGAAGAAAAAAGAGAGAGATGGAATCATGCAAAAAGGAGTTCCAATAATTTTGATGGTAATAACTAGTACCCACTCCGGGCCTAGTGTCCACCTTACCATCACCACAACATTCATCATATATATGGTAATATCTAACACCCATTCCGGGCCTAGTATCCACCTTACCATATCCATCACATCCATACATGTGCACATCTTGATCTGATTGTATGACTTGATTTTCTCCTTGGATCTGGTTTTTGACTTTGCAATAGATGCGATGCAAGTATGCTTTATCTTTTATCCTGCCCTGAGCTCCACATATAGCCATCATTAGAAGTAGGATGAAAGAAAGGCAAATCTAATGCCTTGGTGAGGACATATACACATTGAGCGATCCGAGAGAATCAAATGAGGAGCTAAGCAAGGTTTGTTTATGAAAACTTATTGCAAAACCCCAAGTTACTTAACATGAGGAACATAAGTGATTTGAGTCATGACCGTTCCATTCCTCAACTACCCAAGATGGCATGATAGACACTCCACAGAGTTCACAAGTACAAGGTATGGTTTGGAATATCTCTTATCCTCTCTTTATACCTTTGGATATCATGTCTCACCTTGATATGTTCCCCTTTACTCGGGACGAGCAAAGGTCAAGTGTGCGGGTGTTGTTGACGGTTGTTAAGTGCTACTTTTATGCCGTCAACTCCTGCATAAAATGAATGAAAAGTGATCATCAACACTAGAATAGGGCTTTATACTGACAAGTTCCACAAGTGTTGGTGTTTCTAGCTTTTGTTGCAGGATGCACTGAATTGTGTGCCAATTGGTACAATTGAGAGCAAGTGATCCAATGGCTATTAAAGGACGTCATCATAAACAACCTCAAATGCCAATTTGTTCAGCACCATTGCGACGGCCTCGTCAAGACGATCGAAATGGATATATCATTTGTCTACTTCTGAGTCCGGATGAAAGAGATATGCACAAGACAAGATCACCATCTTGATATCACGTGGGCCCGGTGGGACCCACACCAGACCACGTGGCGACGTGTTGCCACGTTGGATGCCATGTGTCCATGACACATCACTGATCCAAGGAAACACACCTTCGACCAATCAAGACCCAGTACGCAGATTCAAGGGCCCACATCCCCACGGAAACGAGCTAAAAACACCGCATACACACACATACACGCCTGAGGACCCACCTAGCAGTCACCTGGACGAAAGGCGGCACGATGGGAGCTACCTGGGGATCAGCCGACCCCCCAGGTCGGCCGACCCCACTTTGTCGCCCCTCGTGTCACCCTTCCACGTGTCGGCTTGTCGTGACGAACCAAAGGCGGTGCCAGGTGCTTGCCCGAATATTCCTTCGGGATCCTGCAGCTCCTTCTCATGGAAGATACACCAACTTAGCCCCCACTCCTCTTCGCCACGTGTCACCACCCTATTGGTGGCACCCATGGCAGCCAAGGGGGCTCCTCCTACTCTCCTTGGCCTATAAATAGAAGGGGATGGGGCTAGAATGGAGACACACAACTCCTCTCCTCCTCTCTCATTTTCTCTCTTGAGAGGAGAGGCTCTCCTCTCCTCCTTCTAGAGTGTAAGTGTGGAGTAGTTGATTAGATCGAAGCTAGGGAGAGTGTGAAAGGGATGTATCTCTACGGATGCTCGTTCTTCAATTAGAGTAAAGTGAGTATTTCTGCATTTTCTATTTAGACTAAAGTGCAAGTGATATGTTCTTGTGTTCTTCACCTGTTCATCGTTTAGAGGCACGTGTTCTTCACGAACACGCCCCCTCGATCTAGTTGATTAGGTGCACAAGTTTGTATCCCGTTTGTATGACTAGTCTTTTAGAATAAAGTGGATATGCTTGCATGCTCTAATTAGAATAAAGTGTGTTCGTGATTCCTTTCTAATAGTTTATGCTAGGTTGCATGAGTAGACTTTTTCCTCTGCTAGTGCATAGATCCTGGGTTTATGCGTTCGTCTGCTGCAAGTCGTTCAAATACGTTGGAAGCATAGTATGGGGTCGAGTGCTCTCTCGTATGCCTCTAGTATAAGCTAGTAGTACCTATAGTGAGTGAGATCAGTTCTCTTCCGTGGTCGTAGTTCTATAAGTACAGAGTGCCGTAGTCCGTTGGCTACGGTAGTAACCACAGCGTGGACGTTGTGTCACGCTACCGGTTATCATTCGTTCGGCTTATCCCAAGGTTAGGTAGAGGCAGTCCAGGTGGTGGTGACAGCCCGTCTGACCCTCGTTGATCCTCCGCAGCTGGATATAGTCAGAACTCCGTTCCACATAGATCCGCGTACCGGAGTCGCCTGTTAAGTCAGGGTTATCGGTACCCTAAGCCAAGTTCTATCTAGAGATCGACCTTTAATCTCATCTATAGTGCTATCTTTAGGAATCCTCTCTATCCTTGCCTTTTATCTGGGTGTGTCCTTGGATTGACTAGTACGAAGTTAGTGCACACTGTTCCCTTGGATTCGATACCCTTGGAATACTCTGAGGTGAAAGCTACAACAGTATCCGTGCGCTTGCGGATTTATTTCGTGTGGTGCTAAAATACCCAACAGGTACTCCGTCTGGTCCACGGGTTCACCATCCTCGTCCGCGTCCAAAGCCGTAGTGGTACTCATCGGTGTAGTCAGCGGCTTGGAGTCGTTCATGCCAAACTTCTTCACCATGTCCCTGGTGTACTTCGCCTGATGTACAAACATCCCGTCCTTGCACTGCTTGATCCGGAGTCCCAAGAAAAACTGCAGCTCGCCCATCATGGACATCTCAAATTCCCTGCTCATGCCATCTGCAAATCTGGCAATAAGATCATGAGAAGAGCCACCAAAGATTATGTCATCCACGTATATCTGAACAATCAAAAGGTCATTCCCATGCTTAAGGAGAAACAGGGTCTTATCAACTGTGCCCATCACAAACCCCTTACTCAGTAAAAACCCTCTCAACCTGCCATACCAAGCTCTAGGTGCCTGTTTCAACCCATAGAGCACTCTCTAGAGTTTGTATACACAGTGTGGGTATTTCTCGCTCTCAAACCCCGGGGGTTGCCTCACATACACTTCTTCCTCTATCACCCCATTCAAGAAAGCACTCTTGACATCCATTTGGTACAACTTGAACCTTTTAGCCACGGCAAAGGCTAGAAGGATCCAAATTGCCTCCAAACGGGCCACAGGAGCAAATGTCTCCTCATAGTCTATGCCCTCTTTCTGGTTGAACCCCTGACCTCGACTTGTTTCTCACAACCATCCCATTTTCACCCTCTTTGTTCTTCCACACCCACTTGGTTCCTATGGGACGGCAATTTGGTGGTGGATCGACTAACACCCAGACTTGGTTTCTCTCAAAGTTTTCCAACTCCTCATGCATGGAATTCACCCAATTCTCATTAGACAAAGCGTGTCGAATATCTTTGGGCTCAAAAGAAGCGACAAAAGCAGAGTGAGCGAAATGAGAAGAATTCCTTGACCTCGACCATGTAGTGCATTCATGAAGGTCACCTATGATCGTCGTCGGTGGGTGATCAACTTGTACCCGCCGCGGAGCCTCTCGCCTGGACACGATCTCCCACTCAGCAGCAGCCTCCACTCGAACAGCCTCAGTCGTAGTGGGTGTCGGGGATGGACCATCCTCGATCGTCGTCGTAGTAGTGGAAGTAGCACGTACACAATCAGCCACGGGAGCATCACCTCCATCATCGTCCTCATCTCCATCTCCATCTTGCTCATCTTCAAAGATCCTCGCTCCAATCTCCTCGTCACCTGCACACTCAAAAACAAAAGAGCTACATGGTTGTGTCTCGTCGAAGGTTACCTCGCAAGTCTCCATGATTCGGTTAGTGTCAAGGTTGAGCACACGATATGCTCTAGAGTGAATCGCATAACCGAGAAAGATACCATCTGAACATCTAGACTCGAACTTATCCAACTTGCCCTTCCTCAGAATGAAACAATTGCAACCAAATGCTCTAAAGTGACTCACCTTGGGTTGTCGTCCATGCATCAGCTCATAAGAGGTCTTCTTCTTAAAGGCACGATGGAAGATGCGATTTGAGACATAGCAAGCGGTATTGACCGCCTCGGCCCTGAAGTGCCTAGGAGTCCTATGCTCATCGAGCATCATCCTGGCCATCTCACAAAGGGTCCGGTTCTTCCTCTCCACTACGCCATTCTGGCAAGCGACGTATGGAGAAGAGTACTGATGATCGAGACCAAGATCACTGCAAAAGGCATCAAAATGAGAGTTCTTAAACTCTGTGCAATTGTCACTATGTATAGCTCGAACGGCATCTCTATGTCTCTCATTCTTCAACGTCAAGCTCAAGTCCCGAACAAAGCCAAATGTCTCACTCTTATCCTCCAAAAAGAAAACCCAAGAGTACCTCGAAAAATCATCAACAACCACAAGAACATACCACTTCCCACCCGCAGAGCGAACACGAGCTGGCCCAACCAAATCCATGTGCAACAGCTCACAAGGTCGCTCGGTCATGACCGCGGTCAGAGGGGCGTGAGAAGCAGCAACCATCTTTCCATGCCGACAAGAAGCACAAACCAAATCCTTCTCGAATTTCAACTTAGGCAATCCTTGGACAAGATCAAGACCACTCAAGTGGGAAAGCAACTCAAAGCTCAAGTGTCCCAACCTCCTATACCATTTCCAAAGCTCAGCCGAGACGCCAGCAACAAAGCATCGAGGACCAATAGACTGGGAAAAATCGGCACGGAAGATTTGGCCCTCGGGGACGATCGTATAGACAAGATCGCCTCGAGAATCAAGCACATGAGAAGCGCCCGACTTAAAACGAACCTCAAAACCTTCATCGAGTAATTGGGATACTGACAAAAGGTTAAAACCAAGTGACTTGACCAGGGCCACACTTCTTAAGGTCACCTTGCTACTCACCATCACCATACCTTCAGCAAGCACTCGTCCTCTCCCATTGTCCCCGAAAGTGATGTACTCCTTCGTACTCACCGGGGTGAGGCTGGAGAACCACCCACGATCTCTGGTCATGTGTCGTGAGCAACCGGAGTCGATCAACCAAAAGTCCTCCAAGCCTCCCACCTGCAATCAAAAACAAGAATGAGAATGAGCAAGCGACTCAACACTGGGGTTAGTACCAAAAGAGTCAAACCAGTGTCGAGCCATTTGCTCAAAAGAAGGGTTAGCAAATTCCATCCTACCGAAACCTCTAGGCGGAGCCCTCTCACGCCTACCACCAAAGGACCTGTCATGTCTCACTAGAGGAGTACGCGCACCACGAGGGGGAAAACGTGGCCCGTAGTCCATCTAAGACCCAAAGCTCCGATCGTGCCTCCCAAACTCGTAACGGTCACGAGAAGGAGCACGTCGAGCCAAATCACCACGCCCAAACCCAACACGCCTATCTCTCTGAGGAAGCACACCTCCACCTCCACGAGTGGGAACTGTACGCACATGCACCTCACCCCTAGGTAGAGGCCCTCTACGAGGCTCAGGCACACCACGAGCAAGGTGGTACCTCTCCTTGTTTGCCATCTCCCTAGCAAACCTCTTATCTCTCTTCCTCCTGAAGCAGAACTCATCCTTATGCCCATCCCTCCCACAATACTCACAATGGAAGCGGATCGGCTGTGGCTTAGGCGGTGGCTTTTCTGTGGTTTTCTCGACACCTTTCTCTCCTGACTTCCCATCAAAGACACTCCCCTGGGTGCTCACAAACTTGATGGGTTTTTGGTAGTTCTCAGCTTTGTGGGGGAACACTGGTGGATCTGGTGTTGTGTCTAGCTTGTTTCTGAGGTGATTTGGCTTGGGTGCAAATTTGTTCATTGGTGTGGTATGTGGTGGAATAGGAATCTCTCCAGCTTTCTCTTCTCCCTCACCACTCTTCTCACCACACTTGTCAGCCCCCAATGCCTGACCATCAAACCTCTTAAACTGAACCAACATCAAACTCAATTGTGGCTCATGCCCAGACAACCACCCCATCATTTTTCTCAATTCATCATTTTCATCCTGCAGGATCAACATAGTGTGCAAGTTCCATGTTTTTCAAAGCATGCATTTCACAGGTTGAACATGATGTAGGAAGAGGAGCTTTCAATGCCGCCTCAAGAGAAACAATTCTAGTGTGAGACTCATCTAGCCTAGCATGCAAAACAGGACATGAGGTACAAGCTCCCAACAAAGCTGGCCTAGACTTCAATTCATCACACTCAATCCTAATCACATCTAGTTCCTCCAAAGTAGAGGCATGCTTCTCCTTGAGAGCAGTCAGATCAGCAAGAAAAACTGAGCAATCACCACAATCCACCTCATCAGACACCACAGGAGCAGATTTCAAAGCACCTATCTCATTTCTAGCATCCACAAGCAAGGATTCAAGCTCGGCTACCTTGTCCTTAGCATCACCCAACAGAGACCTAAATTCCCTCTTCTCCTTGTTGGTCTTTCTAAGCACATCATCACGGTTATCAAGCAACTCATTCAGCCTAGCATTCTCCTCTAGCAAGAAGTTGGGATCGTGTCGTACCTCTTCCTCGGAGTCGAAGTTCGAATCCGAGCTGTGCTTCCCACCCTTCTTGGAGTGCGTCGTGCCACAAAAGCCTCCTTGTGCGACGAAGCTTAGGCCGGTGAAGTTCTTGCCTGTGTGCTGCTTGTCCTTGCGCCTTTCTTGCTCTTCCTCGCTGCTCGAGTCGGAGGAAGCATCGCTTGATGTCGAGTCGATGTCGCTCGCTCCGGCCGCCATCGCTCGAGCGGTCTTCTTCTTGTGGCCGTCACTCTTCTTGTGCCTTCTCTCGCCCTTGTCCTTGTGCTTGTCCTTGTAGTCGTTCCGGGAGTGGTGCTTGTTGTAGTCGTGCTTGGGCTTGCCCTTGTAGTCGTTCTTGATCTCCATGGCTTCAGGGCATTCGGTGATGAAGTGCCCGTGCTTCCCGCACCGATAGCACATTCCCGAGCTCCGCCTTGCATTCTTGCGGTTCTCGTACATCCGCCCAAACCTCTTGCTTAACAAGGCGAGATCGTCCTTGCTCAGCACCTCAAAGTACTCATCTGGCAAACACACAAGACAAGACAAAGAGAATCTACCAGAGTTAGCATTAGACCTTGATCCTGAGACAAGAGCCAAACTATGAGGATCAGTGGGGCTCTCGCTCTTGGCTCTCAAGCCACGATCAACCTCTGAAGACCTGAGCTTGGAGAATAGCTCGTCCAGCGTCAGCGTATCATACACGCTCGACTCCTAAATGGCCTCGACCTTGGCACTCCACACAGACCTATCCAGGGCATGCAAAAGCTTGATAGCTTGATCATGATCCGTGTATGGGAGCACTGTCACATTGGCCCTCATGTTGTTGACTATGCTAGTGAAGCGCTGGAACATCGCATCGGTCGACTCACCGGGGAGATGAGTGAAGTTCTCGTACTCTCTCTGGTAAGTGGAAAACAAACAGGCTTGCACTTGGGCATTGCCAACATGAGCATTTCTCAACTTGAGCCAAATCTTTCCGGTCACATTATCTCCATACACTCGCTCGAACTCCGAGGCACAGAGAGCACGGAACAAGTAATCAACAGCCTTGCTATTGGCCTCACACATGTCCCGCGATCCTGAAAGCAGAAAACTATCTGGGATGACATAATGAGGATTCTGAGTGACCTCCCAGATAAGAGTTCCCTTCCCTCGCAAAAACGCGCCCATGCGCCTCTTCCACATCAGGTAATTCTTGCCATCAAAGTGCGGAGGACCCGACCCCTTGCCATAATCGCCCATCTTTGGATCTTAGACTGGTTAGAATCAAGAAGATCCGTAACCGGCTCTGATACCAATTGAAGGACCGAATAGGCGACCAGAGAGGGGGGAGTGAATAGGAGCTGATAAAAATTCTTCCCGAAGGTCGAACTCAGCCTATACCCTGATTGCCACTCTGAGCACTCGCACACAGCACAGAGCTTCTAGACAAGGCACAAACAAACCCTCAAGAACAAGAGACAAACCTAGAAGCAAAGAGCGGAAGCACAAAAGCAAGAACCAAAAAGACTTAGCCGAATCTGCGAAGTCCAGACCAGACAGTCCGGACGGGTACGGCGGATAGTCCACGAGTATGGCGGACAGTCCGTGGACCCCCGGCAGACAGTCCGAAAAAGGACCCCGATCCAACAGTACTGCATCGAGGAAATTCGGACAGTCCGGGCAAGCACCGCGGACAGTCCGAGACCTCATGGACAGTCTGGCCACCCCAGGCGGACAGTCCGGCAAAACTCGCTGGACACCCCAGACAAACCTCGAGCCACCCCAGACAAGATCCGGGCCACGCGGACAGTCCGCAAGGACTACGCGGACAGTCCGCGAACTGCCTGCAACACCAAAAGCCAAAACCAACGGATCAAAACGCGAGCGCTGAAGAACACGCAACGAACTCTGAAGAACACGCACCACACGAACAGTCCGCGACGCTCGAGCGGACAGTCCGCGACACGCGGACAGAGCAGAAATAGCCCAACCCCGCGAGGTCAACTCTCCAAATCCATCACCGGATCTCCCAAACGCCAAAAGCTCTTGAGACAAGATTTGGGGGAGATGATAAGCAACACAAGAGGAAGCTATGCCCCAAAAATCTTGACCTCTAAGCCACTAAATCGTCGGGAATCGCGGATCACACGAACGACCACCAAGCACTCGAACTCCGGCCAAAAACTCACGAATTGAAGGCTCTCCACGGCGTTTGAGGAGTCAAGATCACACACAAAGATGCACAAGGCATCCACCCATGATCTCCTCAAAGAAATCCGAAGGAAAACGCCCTCAAATCCCCGAATCGAGCGAAGAACGAAACTCCCCAAAAATAGCCCCGAAAATGACACGAAAATCACAGAGGACTAGGAGATCACCGTAACGCCGAATGCTTCCATACATCCAGAGGTCAGAGTCTATACAAGAATCTAGCCTAAGGAATACAGAGGGAAAAGAAGCAGTTCAGAGCAATCTACCGAGGGAGGAAAACCTAGGGTCCTAGAGAGAGAGATGCCATCCACCTCTCCGCTATTTATACGAAGTCCATCGGAGGGAGGTAAATGACCACGCTACCCCTACAACTTGAAATGAAGATGCAACCCCTCAGGGGTATTTTGGTCAAGTCTTCATCAGACAGACACGCTTCCACCGCGGCTTCGCTTCACATCGACGCAAACCCCACGATCACACCACGTGCCCTCCGCCTCGAAGCTTCCCGAAGCTCCCGGATCACCATCTCCGTCGCCTCGGGCCTCCGGGCTTGGTTTTGAGGCCCAAACCAAGAAACCGTCCACCGATGGTTTTGTGGGCAAACCAACAAACCCCACGTGCAAGCTTCGGGCTCCATCCACTACCTTGCACCAGCCCATGTTCACGACTTCAGCCCACCAGTCTTGCACCGCACAGCTCGCACTTGACCACATCTGCCACCGGGTCCATCGAACCAAGCCTACTTGCCTCTCCATCACCCAGAGGCCACCACGGCTAAGGCCTTTCGCGCTTGTTCTTCACCTGCACCGACACGAGTCAAGCCGCAACCTGTACCTGCACACTTAGCCAAGCATCAGTCCACACAACGTTGTCAATCACTCATCACTAAGGAGCGACCCTCCACTGGTCCTCGGACACACCTGGTCCTTAGTTAGAGGTCGAGATTTTTGGGGCATAGCTTCATCTTGTGTTGCTTATCATCTCCCCCAAATCTTGTCTCAGGAGCTTTTGCCGTTTAGGAGATTCGGTGATGGAATTGGAGAGTTGACCTCGCGGGGTCGGCCTTTTTCTGCTCTGTCCGCGCCTGGCGAACTTTCTGCGAGCGGCATGCGGACTGTCTGCGTGACACCAGTTCGTCGCGTGTTCATCTGTGTTCGTGCGCGTTCGCGTTTCGATCCGTTTTGTCGCTAGGATTTTGTTGCAGGAGGTTTGCGGACTGTCCGCGTGAGGAGTGCGGACTGTCCGTGTTGCTCGGATCCTATCTGGGGTTGGCTCGAGGTTTGTCTGGGGTTTTCAGCGAGTTGTGTCGGACTGTCCGCCAGGTGGGGCCGGACTGTCCGCGAGGCACCGGACCGTCCGCGGTGCTTGCCCGGACTGTCTGAATTTCCTCGGTGCGCTACTGGAGGCTCGGTGCGTTATTGTGGACTGTCCACCGTGATGTCACGAACTGTCCGCGAGCTGCACTGACTGTCCACCGTACCCTTGCGGACCGTCCGCCCAGGCCTTCGCAGATTTGGCTAAGTCCTT
This sequence comes from Cenchrus fungigraminus, assembly GCA_036936925.1. Lineage (NCBI taxonomy): Eukaryota > Viridiplantae > Streptophyta > Magnoliopsida > Poales > Poaceae > Cenchrus > Cenchrus fungigraminus. The sequence continues at coordinate 54,552,079 of CM072769.1, read as the reverse complement.
TGGTTCTTGTCTTGTGCTTCCGCTCTTTGCTTCTAGACTTGTTTCAAGGTCTTGTGGGCTTGTGTGTGCTTAGTCTAGAGCTTCTCTGGTGTGTGCGAGTACTCGGCGTGGAAATCAGGGTATAGGCTGAGTTCGACCTTCCGGAAGAATTTTTATCGGCTCCCATTCACTCCCCCCCTCTGGTCGCCTATTCGGTCCTTCAATAAGCCATAGGTTAAGGTTTTAAATTGCCTAATTCACCGCCTCCCCCTCTTAGGCTACGAGCATCTGATTCCTTACAGCGGCCTACGTCCGCGCTACAGCCCCCGCAGCCGACAGCCGGGCCCGCTCGTCATCCCTCACCTCCGGATCGAACCTGAGTCCGACCTGGCCTTGATGTCGTGGCGCATCTCGCGCCGCGCCGCCTCCTGGCTTCGGGCCCGCACGCCTGTGCCACCCCGGCGGCTTATAAAGCCACTGCCACCTCCTCCGCGTCCGCGCTTCGCCCAAACCGCAAGCCTCGCGCCGCCACCCGAGCTCAAACCCTAGAGCTCAAGCCGTCATTGTCGATCTCCTCGTCTGGCGCCTCTCCATAGACGTGTAGGAGCTTGGAGGAAGGTGAGGTCCTAAGGTAGACTCCTGAGTTTCCCTTGTCCGCTCTCGTGCTTTGCATTGGCCGCAGTAGCTCGCCGGAGCACATTGCTCCGCCACCATCTGCCCCTTTGTGCTTTGTGTGGCCTTCATTGCTCTGGCCACCGCGAAGACTGCTTGGATGTGTTTGCGCCGTACCCAGCTCACTCTAGGAGCAAATCTCAAGTCAAACGGTGGCCAGAACCTCATTTTCGGGTGAACTCCGGCGACCTGCTCTGTTTCTACTGCCGCGCACCGCTGCTCGCCACCGTTTGCGCATCGCCGCCAGCCGCCAACCGTCCGTCTGCCGATCTGCGGCCCAGATCTAGTCATATCACCAGCGTATCGGTCAACCGGGGTCAACCACCGATCAGCCTCGTCATTTTTGCATATGAGACCCTGACGTTTTCCCTTTTTGCGTGCATCATCCCAGGTAGTTCAAAGATCTTTACGTTTTAGTCTCGTTCTCTCTGTTTAGACCCCTAGAAGTCTAGTTTCCTCGCAGATAAGCCCTAGATCTTGTTTAACTCATATCTTCATCGTTTTAAGTTTGTTTTTAGCGTTCTTTATACCCACACGATCGTCTCGATGAGAAGCTCAGTTTAGTGTAGCTTTTGTTTTTGTTTGCAATGATTGGTGTACTATTTCTTATTTCATTGTATTGCTCCTTTGCATGTGAATGTGTGATGCATAGAGAACCTGCCATTTGAAGAATTCAAAGAGCAAGTGGTTGAAGACTCTGAGAAGCAACGGGATTGTTAGGAAGGCAAGTGTCCTTGATCATTCCCGTTTTTACCTATATAACATGCATATTTATCACTGTATTTATTTATTGCTTTGCATTAATATGACGGGTTCCTATTAAGAATAATTTCTTTTGACCATTACCTTGCAACCCGGTTGATAATTTAATCTTGACAGTAGATGATGCTTAGTTTTCTCAATTTGGTTGGCAATGAACAACATGAATACTTTTGCTCTATGTTCCTATATGATAATTTAATTGCAAGACCACATGTGTTAATTGGAATATGGAGAACCACCCAGGAAAATAGTGCAACCACAAGACATATGGCTCTATCTTGGCTAATTAATTAGAGGACTCTAGTGTTGGACTGGTGATAAGGGGGGGCATGACTCGCGGAACCTTGTGCGCTGGAACACACTAGGGAAGTCTTTGTAAAGGCATGCTTAGTGGATTGGAAGAAAGCATGCCTGCCTAAGGATCAGGGTGGTCTTGGTATAATTAATCTCAGGATTCAAAATTCAGCTCTTCTGCCCAAACATTTGCATAAATTCTATAATCATGTTGATCTTCCCTGGGTCAACCTTACCTGGGAGTACCTCTACTCTAATCAAGTGGTATCTCATGTTAAGAGGCATGTTGGGTCATTCTGGTGGAGGGATGTAATGTCCTTCTCTGAATAATATCTCATGATTGCATCCTGTCAAGCTGGTAGAGGCAACACATTTTGCTTTTGGACTGATTCTTGGAACTTAGGAGTGCTCAGATGGAAATATCCTTAGCTTTTCTCTTTTGCAAAGAGACAAAATATTTCAATGAATAAATTCCTCTCACAGGATGTTTATGATAACTTCTTCACTCCTCTTTCTGAAGAGGCTGCAATCCAATGGAATGAGCTATCTCTTTTGCTGCAAAACTTTCAGATATTGGGCACTGATGATGATTCTTGATCTTATATTTGGGGATCAGCAATTTTCACACCAACATTAGCATACAAACAGCTCCACGGTTCCTGTCCTGCTCATCCCTTATTTAAGTGGTTGTGGAAATCATGTGGCAGAGGAAGGCACAAATTTTTTTGGGTGGCTCCTTTTATGTGATAGGCTCAATACTAGGGATATTCTTTGAAGGAAAAAGAGTGTATTAGATGAGTACAGTTGTGTTCTTTGCTCACAGAATCAGGAGGAGACGGTGGAGCATTTATTTTTAATTGTTCCTTCAGTCAATGGTGCTGGCGCCTCCTACACATCTCTTGGTCACATATGGATAGTTTTCTCGACAGAATTGTGGTTGGACGTCGAAGATTTGGCAGACGCATATATAGGGAAATATTTCTCATTTGCTGCTGGGCTATTTGGTCTCACCGTAATGAAGTTATTTTTGATGATGTGCATGTCTCCTTGGCTAGATGGAAACATATCTTCAAGCATGAGTTTCAGCTCCTGTTTCACAGGGCCAAACCGACCCTTGGGGTGGAGTTACAAGATTGGTTATGTAATTTTCAATAGCTTTTTAGTCTTTTAATTTGGGCCTGAGGCCTTTGTAAATTGTACATATTATATTACAAAAATGAAAAGTTCCAGTAGGGGCCTCCCCTGCTGTTCGTTTCAAAAAAAAAGTCTTTGTAAAGGCCTCGTAGCGTCCCTATGCAACCATGCCTCAGAAGTGTGGTATTGTGCCTACTTTTGCACAGCATGGTTGGGTTCAAAGTTCCTAGAACTTTTACGCGACTTGTGGGTAAAGATGTACAACCTCTACAGAGTGTAAAACTAATTGATTAGCCGTGCTCACGATCATGAGTGACCTGGACCCTCACATGATTAAATTACTTGAAGATGGAGAATAAATTGTTGTTGTCTTATTTATGTTGCTGATGCTTTGTATTAATTATGGGATGGTATAAACTTACATTTGCTAGTAAATAGCTGCTTAATAAAACCTGACCAACTAAAAGTGCTAACTGCTTATAACCCATCAACCTTCCACTTTGTAAATTCTTGCATGTTATAAATGTTTTTTCCCTTGCTGAGTACGGCATGTGCTCACGCTTGTTGTTTATTTATATTGCATCTACACTATCTGTATTGCTACTCAGACTTGGAGGTTTTTGAGGAGTTCTAGGCATACGTGCCACCAGTCAGCTGTCTGTGGAGTTCCCTTTGAAGATATGCTGCTAGATATCCGCTCTGATGATACGTTTATGAGAAATTTGGTCTGTAATAAGTTATAAGACTCCTTTTACGCTTTGACACTGTGTTTTGGTATACACTGAGTCAATACATGTGTGAACATTGATCCTGGCGCACATGTATTTTAGGCATTCGAGTTTTTCCTTTAAATTCGGGTGTGACATTAAAGAGCCCGTTACCGATAGGGCACTGATCGGTAACAGACTCAAAGAGCATGTTACCGATAGGTTTAACTTTTGTAACGGACGCATTTTAACATTCGTTACAAAGAATACATGTAGCAGGTGTTCAAGAAGCTCATTACCAGAAGTCCTCATTGGTAACGGGCGTTGTGTTGGCCTCGTCGGGGTCGAGCCTGCCGCGCTTATACGTAACGGGCGCCAAACAACAATCGTTACAGATGGGGGTCCATGTAACGGGTGTTAAGGGTCTGTTACAAATGTTGTGTAACCTATTTGAGGTTTTCACGTAGTGTCACCCGCTCTTGGAAATGCTTTTCCAGGTGCGGGAGATAGCGTCTTCCGTTTCTGGAAATATCGTTCCCGCCAAATTTTCACACCAAGTTTGTAAAATACGGTTCTCAAATTATAATCAAATTGAACACGACAATGCTAGATTTTACAAGTGAATAGTATGTATATATATACAATAGTGAAAGTTCATACACCAACCACTACTAGTTATTAATAAGTTCATACATCAACCACTAGCTAATTCATACAAGTTCGTAAGAGGGTACAATTAATGCATGAGCCATGCATGCATAATGTTACATAGGTCCTATAATCTGACACGCGTACGCATAAATGGAATATAGTTAATGTCTCCAATCGTCTAGCCTACAACATCCATCAAAATAAGCTAGAGCGTGCACGAGTGCACTCTCCTCCACTTCCTGAGGACTGTCACACACAGCACTGTAAATATCAAACAATGGAGCATCAGGTTCTTCTGGCCTGTAGAAAGTTAGAGTTGCTTGGTGCTTCCAATTTCTAGTGAAGCTCGGCTGCCCACCAGAGTAATCCAACCTAATTCTTTCCACGACATGATTAAGAATCGCACAAAAACTTATTGAGGCATAGGTTGAACCAGAGAGATGCTACACATTAAGATGATGAGAATATATAACAATCTTATGAAAGTGAAAAATATGTAACACAAATAAGTAAATTAAGAATGATTAAAAAGGATATATATCTTATACCACATCTTGATGAGCCCTACAAAGCCTCTCAGCAGTATGAACCATATTACTTTCACCTGCCTCGAATTGCTTTAATTTAAAATAGGAAGTCCTCTCTTGGGTCAACTTAATAAAATGTGGGTCGCCCACAGCTGCAACGAGAATCATTGGGTGTGGCATGCCTACTAGCAACGACCGGTAATCTACACCTCGAGCAGGTATGGAGAAAGAGACATGCAGTCTTGTCATGTTGTCAACACGCTCAATTTGCGCTACAAGAGGAGTACCAGACATATCCTCGACAATATCCCTGAGCCATCTGATGTTGTGATAATCTGCAATAATTTATATGTAACTAAAATTAGAGATTTTGCATGTCAAATGGAAAAAAGATATCTATGTGGAAATGTCGATCATTATATTACCACATTGGCTATTACTCCACGTGAGTGATCACCTATTGGCAAGGTCATCTCACGAGACAGTGAAGTCCTGGACGGCGAGGTAATGGGTCAATGTCCTTGAAGCCACCAACACCGCCAAAGCCACATCCGCGGACACGGCCACAGGCACTACCACGGCCACGGCCACGGCCACGGCCACCACCACCAACAACACTTAACGACGACATTGATAGCTGAAACTATATACCCAGATTGACCGGAACTCATTCAACGCATAAAATTAAAAGTAGGGGTTTACACAGATTGATGAATTCATTCAACATAAAAAAGAAAAACAAGAGAGCATTGAATCAGATCGGAGGAGGAAAAGAAAAACAAGAGCATTGAATCGGAGGTGGCCAGCCGCCGCCGACGCCAGCGCCAACACCGGCGACGGGTGGTCGCGCGCACTGCACGGTCAGAAAAGGGCCGGGAGGAGAGAGAGAAGGGGCGCCTGGGCCTACCACCAGGGCCTCGCACGCGGGGGGAGAGGGACGTACGAATCGGAGATGGCATGCAGGGGAGAGGGACGTATGAATTGGAGGCGGCGTCGGGGGAGGCGGAGGCCAGCAGCGCAGGTACATGTACGTACGGCGCTGTCGTCCGAGGACGACAACGGAGGAGGGACCGAGGAGGAAGGGGACTCGGGGAGGCGCGTGGCGGGTACACAGCGAGCCGGTTGTGCAGGGGCAGAGGGGCGGGACGGTGGCGAGGTGGACCGGTCAGGGAGGAGAAAGGACGGCGGCAGCGGCAGGTGTGGGAAATTTTGACAGCCTGCCGGCGTCCAATTGCTTCGAGCCAAAACTGGCAAAGTCCTCGAAGCGCCCAAGTTATATAGGTGGAGGCATTTTCAGGTGCGGGTGAGACCATGACCCGCACCTACAATCCTTTTCAGGTGCGGCTGATGCCCTGAACCGCACCTGGAAATCCTTCCACCTATTTCCTTTTAAATGTAAAATAATTTTTCAACCTATAAAATGACCTCAACTGAAAACTTCATAACTACAAAGTTTTATGTCACCTGGAGACCTACAATTTTGGTATAGAGTTTGTATTCATATGAGATGAAATGTGAAAGTTGGTACGTGAAAAATACACCTACTACACACACCCACACGTTTCATAAAAAACCCCTCATCGAAATCAACACACACAGATATATTCCATTACAAAATAGTCTTTCATTATTATACATAAAAACACCACATCGATAAAAGAGTAGAATTAACTACTACATAGTTAATTAGAATCTAGGATTGTCCACGTCATGACCATGAATCATCATAAGATACAAACTATAATTGATATCGATTATGTTGATTCCTAAGAACCTATCAACATAATCTAGTGCATATATGTATGCACTATCCCTAGCCATGTAGGGCGTCAAGAATGTTTCTCCAAATATTTGCACCGAATTTGTGGATGACGATAGTGTAATGTCAGCTTGCCAACCGCTACGTACTGGAATTGAGTGCGGTATTGTGAATGTCCATCCAATATTTTGTAGCACTTGACGTAAGACCTCGAACATTCCTTCATCAGTATGCATCAAACTATTATACAGTTCATCCTAGATTGAAGTGGAAACCAACAAAAGCAAGTTTCAGTATATACGTACAAATCAGCAATTGATTAGGAAATCAAAGTTTCAAAATAACAAGTAATAAGTGTTTTACAATGGACGATTCATACAATGGTGATATCCATTTAGGCATTTCAGTGACATCGAGGATATTATGTTTGAAGACTTTAATCTTCCAGTAACTGTAGTCCGGGAATGCATGTCTTGTTTGACGCTCTATTTTGATAAATGCCTTCCTCACCGCGTTTGTTGCAGCCACATGTGGTTGCTGTGCAGCAATAGAATTAATATGTATATTAACTGTTTCACAAGGTACTTGCTCTCGCATGCCTGCATAATTAATTGCTAGAGAAACCACATAGCTTCCGCGCATCAGGCTCCCTTGTGAATGTACCACCATAGGAGCTTGTTCTGTCACGTTATATATAACATGTTCTAACCATTCCATTGGTGAAATCAGCTTCAATGCAAGTTAAAATAAAAACATTATCATTATAACAATAAAAACAAAAAAGGAAAAAATATCGAGGTCTTAAGTATATACCTCAGTCCGACATAACTCTTGGGTAACAGGCACGGGTTCATGACCGACGGGAAAGGAAGGCCCAACAAGGTGTGCTGGAGGTGGTGGTGGAGGGTCCGGTGGACCTTTGTAGGGGCGACGTATTGGCATATTATCCTACAAATTTAATAAATAGTTCATAATGTTTTTACAAAAATAGTTCATAACTATTAAAGTATAATAGTAAAAAGTACCAAAATTTAATAACTAATACAAAATTTAACAAACAATACAAAATTGAGTAATACAAAATTTAAAAAATAGACAAAATTTAACAAACACATCGAGCGATGAGGAGGAAGGCCGGCGGGGTCAGGCTCGGAGAGACGACGTACTGGCGGCCGGCCGGTGTGGATTTGCGTCGTGCGTGGTAGTCGGAGATCCCCGCTGCGGACGGTGCAGTGTTGCAGTCGGAGAGGGTCCCGCCGGCTGGCGACGCGGTGTGAGGATGGCCGGGTGCGCACGCGGCAGCGTTGACGTGGTCGGGGAGGGCCCCGGCCGGACGGCGCAGCATGGAGGATGGTCGGGTGTGGCGCGGCGTCGATGCGGTCCGAGAGGGCCCCGGCCGGTGTGGTGTGGAGCGAGGGTGGCGGGGCCGGGACAAACTCCGGCAGCCTGACGGCCGGCCGATGTGCTTCGATCAATCTGAAAAATAGTCGTATAACGGCTAGTAGAGCTCCCAATTATTGGCCCACATTTTCAGGTGCGGGTGATGGTATCACCCGCACCTGAAGATGGGTTTATAGGAGCGGGTGACACTGTCACCCGCACCTGGAAATGGCACTCATTTTCAGGTGCAGTGTCACACCCTGAAATTCTTTAATTTCAGGATGTGAATAAGAAGAAAAATTAAACAACGATTTTCTCATAATTTTAAAATTCTGGCAACATTTATTTTCTTTATAGAAAATATAGTATAGAAAAAAACTTTTGTTTGTTTTTCGGAATTAAATAAATTGGTTCAATATGTGTTGCATTCATGCCGATGCATTTGGTGTTTGAGTGGAAAATATTTTTAAATAAATTTAGGTGCGGACCAAGTCCTTTCGAGAATTCTCCAGTCAATTCCGGAATTAATTCTCATTTTTTTCGGAGCTAAATCTTTTTCTTACATGGTTCTATAATCTTTCTCACGAGCTCCAAATATTTTATTTAGGTACATCGTGTCCCAAACTATCTATGAGCCATCATACTCCCCCGAAACTCTTTGAGCTTCTACAATTTTTGTCATCACCAAGGAACTCTACGAATTCCTTGAGTCTATGTTTTTTTAGCTGAAAGCCAATATGATCCACGTCATGCCTAATTTCTTTGCTCTTTTCTCTATTTCATTCAAGTGGATGCTAGCTAGCAGCCCGGATAACTCTACAGCTGCATTTTCACTTCGATTAATTGGAGTTGTGCTTGTGCACGTCAAGGCTCAAGAAGGCCGGCCCAACATGGTGTTTTGTCCAGCCATGTCATGCTTATTTTACCCAGTTTTGCATCGGCAAGAGCCTGTGCGGCTATGCCCTATCTCAATACCACGCCTGCCGCCGCCCTTCCTCACGTGCGCAGCGCTGCCGCCAGATATTGCCGGAGCAGAGCGACGCCGCCGGCCGTCTTTGATTCCCGTCGACACCGGCCGTCCCGATGATCTACTAGTACTGGCCGTCGCTCATCATGGATCCTTGTTTCACCACCCAAGGTCGCCGTCATAGAGCCCCACGTCCATGCTTATCATCGCTGATCAGCTGCCGGAGATGGACGACGTCGACGCGAAGTTGTCCAAAACTCCGGACGCTGTCTGCAAGACTCCGTCATTGCTTCCCTGCCATGCAGCGCCATCACCATCCATGCGAAGTCCTCATGGTGAGCGTCGCCGATTGTCCAGGAACGAGTTCCAACCCGTCCGCCGGCCCTGCAACTTTCACCTGGCCATCACGAATGCCATCCTCGTCACCGAGTTGCTGCTGCGGGAATTGCTGCCGGAATAATGCATGCATCTGCTGGAGGAACACGTACGTCGAAGCTGAAGTTCGAACTCGAACAAGCCGTCTCTCGTTCGTTGCCGTCGTTCATCGGTGAGAACACCAGCCCGCTGCCAATCTCCTCCATGTATAGTTTTGCATCCTGCGCGCCCTCATCATTCGTGATATGTAGCATTGCCGGCCATTCTAGCCGTAACCCATCTACTTCCTGTTTCTAAGCCGAGCTTTGCTTTCTCTGCAGCCGTTGCATGCTGCTATATTACCATACTGAAACAGTTAAGGTCACATCCGCATCAATTACAAGCAAATAGCTCCACCTCGCCGGCCAATCAGTTGCAAGTAAACATGATGCACACGAGACAAGCAAAGCAAGTACGTACGTACAGAAGGAAAGAAGCTATTTGCCCATACAAGAATGACATCATGGTGAGATCATGTACATGTATTTCCTCTCCGGCGTATTCAAGTTTCAGAAATCTTTTCTTCTTCTTGATCATCCTCGATCCCATGAATTATATTTTGTTTCAGCCAACACAAACCCTGCTCTCATCATTTTACTCATTCTAGTTATTTTATCTTTCCCTTTTTATTGCACCGTGCTTGAAATAATTGTGTCCTCTGCCAGAGTTCATTCTTAAATCATCCATCTAGCAATCTGCCATGCATACTGTCACACCTGTTTTTCCAAAGAAAACCAAGTGCAAAACTATATGCATGCCAGGATCAAGTTCCATGCATATAGTTGACATAAGTGAATAACAGAAATAATATCACGTAATAAAAGCAAAGATTATCAGAGATTTACGCTTTATCCTGGAAACGAAGGCTCCAAACATCACAGGCAGTCGACTGGGGATTGCGTACGCCTAGCACCGGCAACATCTTCACAATAACTTCATAGCAGCTTCCTCTTTCTGAGCAACATTATTTATAACAAGGGTGAGTACATGCCGTACTCAGCAAGTGTGGGGAAAGTATGAATGCAAAGGCTTATCAAGGAAAGGCTGACAGGTTGACTGCATTAAGCACTTTTAGTTGGTCAAATTTTATTAACACCTGATTACTAATAAAGTATAAGTATATACCAACTCACAATTAACAACTAGAGATACACCATAAGCATATGGCTAACATAACCATAACCATGATTTAAGTCCATCTTCAAGTTCAATTATCATGTGAGGGTCCAGGCCGCTCCTGACCATGGCTAATCGATTAGTTTTACACTCTGCAGAGGTTGTACACTTTCACCACAAGTCGCGTAAAAGTTCTAGGAACTTTAAACCCAACCACGCGATGCTGATCAGGCATCATACCACACTACTGAGGTGTGATTGCATAGGGACGCTACGAAGCCTTTACAAAGTTTCCCCAGTGTGAAGCAACCCGCGAAGGTTCCGAGCCGTCGCAGAGTATAAAGTCCCCTAGTAGGTACCGTGTCTTAGCCAAGTCCAACTCCCTACTAGAGCGAGTCTATACCCCAATTAAACGCTCCTCCTTGCCCTTTCGGTAAGGTCACCCCAACACTAGAGTCCCTAATTAATTAGCCAAGCCAGAGCCATATAGCCTTGTGGTTGCACTGTTGTCCTGGGTGGTCGCTCCATGTTCCGATTAAACATTGTGATCTTGTATTAACCAGAGATATATAACATAAAAGTAAAGCATGTTCATCATTATTGTTGTTCATTAGAACCACCATAACCCATGGTAAAGCAGCTAAGCAAAGCTACCCAACAGAAAGGTAAACCCAGGTTGACAAGGAATAAAGGTAGTAAAGACTAGGATAAACCTTAATAGGACCCATCAATATTAATGCAAGCATATGCAATGTGAGTAAACACAGTTATTGGGACAAAAGAACAAGGACACACTTGCCTTTAACCGGAGTAATGTTGTTGCTCAGAATTCTTCATCTTCATACTCTTCCAAGCTCTCGAACCACGTTCATTCTACTCGCATCAATCATCGGGTACAAGCATACAAAGCAAACAAACAAGCAACCAAGAACAATGCACCAATCAAAAGAATAACTTTAAAAGAACGTGCTAAAAGGATAGGCTCGATGCTATGGATCACTGAAGCACACAGACCGTGCTGAGATAAGAAAAGGCTTGGTTACCTTTATGAAAGAACACTACGCTTGAGCAAGAACTAGGATCAAGAGATCTGGAGCTTCAAAAAAGATTAGCTTTACAACAGAGACACACTAAGACAGGGCTTGATAAAGAACGACTAACGATGGATTTGCATATGTGAGAGAACAAGGCTATGAGCTAGATTTATTTTAATTAGCAAAAATATGTAAAGGATATTTTATAAATAAAATACCCCAAGTTGAAATTAATACAATATTATATTTTATTTGTAAAAGACCGGAGTAAAGAACTTAATCAAGTTTTATTTATAAAGATTCATATATTGATTATACTAATTAAACATTTAATTTAGAAAAGCTAAACTATATGATTCCTATAAACGTAAGTTTATGATTCGAGTAGATCATATTATTATTAAAAACATTATGACATTGATATTAATCAAATTAATGTTTATTTATAAAACCGGTGTAAAAAGCCTAAGCACTTTTTAATTAGAAAAGTTAATTAAGTATTAAGCAAATTAATATTTGGTTTATGAAAAACCGGATAAAAGATCTAATTAGATTTTATTTACAAAAGTATGTGAGAGAAACATTAATCAAATTAAATTTCATTATGAAAAACGGTATATAGCACTATATTACTTTTATTTAGAAAAGGCATGTTTTAATAAGTATTAATCAAAATTAATATTAAATTTATTTTCAGAAGACAAACATGATTAAAAGTCACCACTGACGTGTACTTTACATTATTATGAACCTAACGTAACTTGAACGGATAAAAACGGAGCTAAAACGTGAAAGATATGGACTAAACAAGGTATAGGGACTTGCTGGCAAAGCTTTAAAACTTCCAGGGGCCTAACTGCGAAAACTCGAGGGCATATACATAATTATGTATATAAACCCGAGGGCTTACTTGCAAAAGTTCCAGGGTGGACTGGATGTAGGGTATCTATTAGATCTAGGGTTTTTACGAAAGATAACCAAGACACAAAAGATATTGAAAAGATTACACAAGTCTTCAGGGGTCTAACTGTAAAAAGGGCATGTCTTCTTCTACCTCCATCCCATGGCGGGCAGCGGCTCTGCCAGCTCCAATCGCCGACGGTGGGGGCCCCATGGGGTTCAACTGGGTGGCGCAGGAGTCACAGGAGGTGGAGGGGAGTCCGGAGGGTTGCTCACCGACGGCGGGGAGGGGCAGCCCTGGACGGAAACCGGCCAGCGGCGGCCATCCACGGTGGACAGCTCGGCCCTCACGGCGGCAGTGGTGCTTCGGGGTCTTCTGGCGACGGGAAAGTGCTCCTCGGTCTCGCCTCGTCCCAGCGGAGCTCACGGCGGCGGAGGCTTCCGGCGGCCACTGGTGCTGGCAAAACAACCGGTCCGGCGGTGGCTTCTTGCAGCGGCGCACGGCGCGAACGGCGAGGCGACGCTGTGCAACAGGGCGCGAGGCAGGGTGCGCGGAGGCCGGCTGGGGTTTTATGGGGGCATGGGCCAGGGAGGCCCGGATGCTTACGCCAGGGAAGACCGGGGCGCGCACGCCAAGGTCACCGGTGGCGGCGCCCCCCGTGTTGTGTTCGCCATGTTCACGAGTTGTTTGAGCTCGGCTGGGCTCCAGTGGGCCGGATTAGATTAGGCCGGGATGGAAAGCGAACGGCAAGAAGAAATCAAGGGGCACGGGCGGACTTCCGATCGATGGGCCGAAAACAGCTGTGGGCCGAAAGGAAAGAAAGGAAAAAGATAAAGGAAATGAATTTCTTTTTATTTTCGGAATATATTTTCGTGAAAAGAATAATCCAGAAGGAGCTAGATAATTCATAAAAGCCACGAAAAATACTCTAAAAATTCCAAAAAAATCCAAGAAAATTCCCAGAGCTAGATTGGAGCACGAACAACCCAAATAAAATATTTGGAGCATATGAAAAAGATTTGAGAGCCTTCTAATAAATAGAAATAGCTCAAAAAAATGAGAATAAATTCCAAAAAACCTGGAAAATTCTCGAAAAGGTTTGGTCAGCATCCAAACGTATTTTAAAAACATTTTACACTCATGAACACCAAGATGCACCGGTATGAATGCAACACTCACATAAATATTTTATTTAATTTAGAAAACAAACAAAAGCCTTTTTCCTATTCTATATTTCCTGTAAAGAAAATAAATGTTGGAAAATTTTAAAATTGAGAGAAAATCATTGTTTTAATTATTCTTCCTATTCACATCCTGAAATTGGGAAATTTCAGGGTGTGACACATACCTATTCACCATCATGTCTAAATAAATATCTTTTTCTTTAAAAGAACTTTTATCTTATTCAGTTCAATTCTTATCCAACATCACGTTCTCCTGAATCTGTTTCTTTTGATTGGTGTATATTGTTCTTTGTTTGCTTGTTTGTTTGCTTTGTATGCTTGTGCATGATGATTGATGCGAGTAGAATGAACGTGGTTCGAGAGCTTTGAAGAGCATGAAGATGAAGATATTCTGAGCAGCAACATTACTCTAGTTAAAGACAAGTGTGTCATTGTTCTTTTGTCCCAATAACTGTGTTTAATCACCATTGCATATGCTTGCATTAATATTGATGGGTCCTATTAAGGTTTGCCTAGTTTTTATTATCACTCCTTGTGAACCTGAGTTTACCTTTCTGTTGGGTAGTACTGCTTAGCTGCTATACCTTAGGTTATAGTGGTTTTAATGAACAACAATGATGAACATGCTTTACTTTTATGTTATATAACTCTGGTTAATACAAGATCACCATGCTTAATTGGAACATGGAGAACCACCCAGGAAAACAGTGCAACCACAAGACATATGGCTCTGTCTTGGATAATTAATTAGAGACTCTAGTTTGGAGTAATCTTACCGAAAGGGCAAGGGGCTCATAGGTTGTGTGATGGTTTGTCCAGCCAAGTGGTTGGCGTACCACTTGGGGGAGAGTTCATCCCCTTATGGGGAAACCGTAGCGGGTTACCACTTATTAGGGAAACTTTGTAAAGGCCTCGTAGCATTCTTATGCGATCACACCTCGGTAGTGTGGTATGATGTCTGATCAGCATCGCGTGGTTGGGTTCAAAGTTCTTTTCAAGTTTTATGCGACTTGTGATGAAAGTGTACAACCTCTGCAGAGTGTAAAACTAATCGATTAGTCGTGCTCACGGTCAAGAGCAGCCTGGACCCTCACATGATAACTGAACTTGAAGATGGACTTAAATTGTGGTTTCTGGTTGTGTTAGCCATATGTTTATAGTGTATCTTTTATGTTAATTGTGGGTTGGTATATACTTCTACTTTATTAGTAATCAGGTGCTAATAAAATTTGACCAACTAAAATTACTTAATGCAGTCAACCTGTCAGCCTTCCCTTGTTTAAGTCTTTGCATTCATACATTCCCCACACTTGCTGAGTACGACATGTGCTCACCCTTGCTATAAACAATGTTGCTCCGAAAGAGGAAGCTGCTATGAAGATGTTGCTGGTGCTAGGCGTACGCAACTCTCAGTCGACTGCCTATGATGGTTGGAGCCTTCGTTTTCAGGATTTAGCGTAACACTCTGATAATCTTTCTTTTTCTTTACGTCATACTGTACTATTATTCACTCATGTCAACTATATGCATGAAATTTAATCCTGGCATGCATATGGATTTGCACCTGGTTTTCTTTGGAAAAACAGGTGTGTCGGGGACGGTCATTAGGGGTCCCCTAACTAAGGGGATAACCACCCTCGTTAAACGCAATCCGCCCAAGGACCGTTCCTCGAGCCCCGGTCACGGGACATCACGGGACCACGGCCTGCTACGGCCCGGCAGCAGCCGCACCGAAAAGGCCCGCTTGACCGCCTCGCTCGAGGGCTCCGGCTCCTCAAGCAGATTTCCGTCTCGCTCGAGGGCTCCGGTCCCTCGAGCGAATTTCCGCCTCGCTCGAGGGCTTCGGTCCCTCGAGCAGGTTTCCGCCTCGCTCGGGGGCTCCGGTCCCTCGGGCAGGTTTCCGCCTCGCTCGAGGGGTTCGGCCCCCCTCGAGCGGGCAGCCGTCTCCATTCCGCCCGACAGCGGCATTTAATGCCCAGCCCCACGGCGGGACGCCGAAGTCAAGGGTGAATCTTCCCCCACACCGCGCGACTGACACAGCCGGGGCGCCTGACACCGCCACAGTGCGGCCTAACCCGCCACTGTGCAGCCATGCCTGGCCCTGTGCAGACGCCGCGCAGCCCTGTGCGGACAGGCCGGCGTCATTCCGCGGCACTGTGCTACCTGCTCCCGTCCTCCCCCTGCGGCGAGACCCTCGAAAGGGCATGGGGGCACCCTCGAAAGGTGTACGGGCGACGTGCGGGCGTACGCCTCGACCGGCGCCGCCGTACGGGCGGCGTGCGCCGCGTCTCCCACGCCAACTCTGGCGCAGCACGGCCATCCCGGGCGCTGTACCGCCATCCCGGGCGCTGTACCGCCATCCCCGGCGCTGTGCCGCCATCCCAACCACTATGCGACAAGCTGCGCAGCACTGTGCGGACAGGCTGATGACGCGCCACAGTCCCACACCACCAACTCCGGTCCATCCCCCGGTGGTCAGGCCCTCGATTCAGCAGGGGCAGCCCCTCGAAGTCAAAGTAGGACAGGTCACAGTGACCGCCACGCCGTCCGCGGAAGCCGAAGGGCGCCAACTCGCGCCAGGAACCATGACGTGCGGGACAAGACCGCCGGCGCCATACCTGTTAGTACGCAGCCACTATGCCAACTGCCATCATTGTAACTGCCCTCCCTTGGCCTATAAAAGGGAGAGGCAGAGTCCCCTGTGCGAGGACGACGACTCACATTTTCCGGCATACAGCACACCACCCTGTTCTAGATATTGGCACTTGCCTCAATCACATTAGTAGGGACTTGGGGGGATTTCCTCCTATCCCGTCTTGCTTGTAGCTCCCCTCTACAGGCACCACCGGTGCAAGCTAATACAGTGCGCAAGCACACCCTGCTGGACGTACGGCCGCGTTGCCGGAACCAGGATAAACCCCGTGTCGCCTTAGCTTAGCACCGCCCATCGAGAAGCAGATCCCAGCGCAAATCACTAGTTGGTGCCGGCGCTAATCCGGACACCGACAGTTGGCGCACTAGGTAGGGGAGCGCTGTGATCGTCTACCCGCTTTCTCGATGGTGATCGTCACCGAGCAGACGTCGGAGAGGCCCGCCTGGGGCAAATCCGACACGCTCCCGGCCGGGTTCGAAATCTGGTTCGGGAGCATCCACTACCAGGTGACTGGCAACGGCTACAATATGCGCATCCTCAACCAGGAAGCGCTAAAGGCGGCGCCGCCCGGAACGTCGGCTGCTCCGATGCCCGTAGTATTCCCACCGCCACCCCGACGCCACAAGCGTTCGGGGAAGCGCTCACGACAAGCGCGCACGGCGCGGCGCCAAGCGGCGGACGCTGGCTCCCCCCAGGGGGTCGAAGCCGGCGGGCTCCCGCCCATCGGAGCAGAGCAAGGTGACGCACCTCCACCGGCGAACTCCACGACACACCCCGCGGAGGGGGCCGTGGCTGCGCAGCCACGATTCCCCCACGGGATGTGCGGCGCCACCATGGCGTATTCTTCGTCGGCCGGCACCGACCTGGCTGCATACGAGGGCCTTCCGGACCACCACTTCATGTCCATCCGGAACCTCATCGCCACCTCGCCCGACGATTCCTACCGCGACACCGATGGCGAGGAGTACGGGTACGGGCGTGGGGCGCCGGAGTGGGACTACTCCAGACTGCGAGACCCCGACGCTTTCAGGCGCTTCCAGGCCGCGGCGGACTACTGCCACACCTGCTCCGACGACTCCAGCGAGGGGGATTACGATCCCACCTGCGAATGCTTCGTTGTCGTCCTCGGCGAGGGCGAAGACGAGGGAGGCGGAGCGGGCGATGCTGCGGACCGCAACGCCGTGGCAGTAACCCCACCGGTGGGGGCGACGCCACCGCCACCTGACGCGGCGCGCGCTGCGCAGATGGCCCAACTTCGCGAGCTGGAGGCGAAGCTAAACGCAGAGCGCGAGCAGCTATGATAGCTGAAGGCCACGCTCGAAAAATACAAGGCTGGTCCCTCGACACTGGGGGCACGCGCTGCGGGACGCGTGGCCCGCGAGCGCATCAACACTGACACCGACGTAGACGAGATGCCAAACCTGGCAAGGGCCAGCCAGAAGCTCGTGGTTGCGGCGACTTTGATTCGGGCCATGCCCGAACCGTCGACGCCCGAGGGACGTAACCTGCGCCGCGAGGCGCAGGCCCTCATCGAGCAGGCTGCGTTGCAGCAGGCCGAAAGCTCCGCGTCCCGCATGCGCAATCAGTCTGTTACAAAGGCTGGTGGGGGCGGCAGGGACCAGGAGGCATCGGTTCATACTCCGCACCGAGCGCCTACCGTCCACGAAGGCAACCAGAGGACCCCTGCCAAGGAACGGATTCGGGATACGCGCGGCGCGCTCAACGATGGCGACGCCCGCAACATCCTGAACAAGAAAAGGCAGGACGCCACTCCGTCGCACGGCTACAACCCATGGTGCGGTGGGCGATACGACAGCCGGGAGGACAAGAGCCCGTCGCCGGAGCCGCCGGGCACGCGTGTGTTCGGCCGCGCGATCCGCACGGCCTCGATTCCCCCGCGCTTCCGCCAACCGACGACCGTGAGCAAGTACTCAGGGGAGACGGACCCCCGGATCTGGCTCAACGACTACCGCCTAGCGTGCCAGCTAGGCGGCGCCAACGACGATGCCATGATCATCCGCAACCAGCCACTGCATTTGGCAGACTCCGCGCGGACATGGCTCGAGCACCTGCCCGCGAACCAGATCCACGACTGGGACGACCTGGTCAGGACGTTTGTGGGCAACTTCCAGGGCACGTACGTGCGCCCCAGGAACTCCTGGGACCTCCGAGGTTGCTCCCAAAAGGCTGGTGAGTCCTTGAGGGATTTCATCCGCCGCTTCTCCAAGCGCTGCACCAAGCTTCCGAGCGTCGGTGAGTCCGAGGTCGTGCATGCCTTCCTGGAGGGCACGACTTGCCGGGACCTGGTGCGCGAGTTGGGGCGAAACCCTCCCACCAGCGTCAACGAGCTGTTCGACATCGCCACCAGCTACGCTTCCGGGGAGGAGACGATCAGGGCGATCTTCGATGGCAAAAAGGGCAAGCGGGCCGAGGAGGCGCCCGCGGAGGGCAGCAAGCCCAAGGAGCCCTCGAAGAAGCAGAAGCAGGGCAAGAAGGGCAAGAAGAACCAGGGCAAGAAGCCCATGGAACAAGATGAGGGCCCCGAAGAGGTCAACGCGATCGACGCCGCCAACAAGAGGGCTCGAGGTCCCCCTCGAGGCGGTGTCTTCGACGACATGCTGAAGAAGCCCTGCCCGTACCACAAGACCCCTGTCGCTCACACCCTCGAGCAGTGCGACATGCTCAACAAGTACTATAGCCGCGTCGCCGCAAAGGAGGACAACGCCAAGAAGGATGCGGGCGACAGGGGCAAAGACGGCTTCCCGGAGGTGGAGAACGTGTTCTTCATCTTCGGACGGCCCACGGTCGATATGACGTCGCGGCAACACAGGCGTGAACATCGAGAGGTCTACTCCGTTCACCCGGCTGTACCATCATACCTCGACTGGTCGGAGGAGGCGATCTCCTTCGGCCGAGAAGACCACTCGGATCACATCCCCAATCCGGGACAATACCCGCTTGTTGTCGACCCCATCATCGGCAACACACGGTTTTCCAAGGTGCTGATGGACGGAGGTAGCAGCCTCAACATTATGTACTCCTCCACCTTGGAGCTCATGGGGATTAGCTTGGACAAGCTGCGGCCCAGCAAGTCGCCGTTCCACGGCGTTGCGCCGGGCAAGCGAGTCCAGCCTCTCGGGCAGATCGACCTGCCCGTCTGCTTCGTCACACCAAGCAACTTCCGCAAGGAGGTCCTCACCTTCGAGGTGGTGGGGTTTCGGGGAGCGTACCACGCCATCCTTGGCCGGCCCTGCTACACCAAGTTCATGGCGGTCCCAAACTACACTTACCTGAAGCTCAAGATGTCGGGGCCCAAAGGCGTCATCACGGTGGGCCCATCATTCGAACACGCATTCGAGTGCGACGTCGAGTGTGTTGAACGCGCTGAGGCGCTTGCGCATGACGAGGCCCTCGTGGCGGACCTGGAGAAGTTGGCCAACGAGGCCCTCGACTCCACCAACAAGCACGCCGGCAGCTTCGAGGCCGCAGAGCACACCAAGGCTGTACCCCTCGACCCCAGCACCCCCGAGGGTAGGGTGCTGAGGGTCAGCTCCACCCTCGACCCGAAATAGGAAGTGGTGCTCGTCGACTTTCTCCACGCCAACACTGACATCTTTGCGTGGAGTCCCGCGGACATGCCGGGCATTCCGAGGGAGGTCGCCGAGCACTCACTTGATATCCTGCCCAACTCCAAGCCGGTATCTCAGCGTCTGCGATGATTTGACGAAGTGAAACGCCGGGCGATTGGAGAGGAGCTACGAAAGCTCTTAGAGGCCGGATTCATCAAGGAGGTGTTTCATCCAGTGTGGCTAGCTAATATTGTACTAGTTAAGAAAAAAAATGGGAAGTGGCGGATGTGCATAGATTATACCGGTTTAAATAAAGCATGTCCCAAAGTTCCTTTTCCGTTGCCACGGATTGATCAAATAGTTGATTCCACCCTGGGGTGTGAGTTGCTATGCTTCCTTGATGCGTATTCCGGTTACCACCAAATTAAGATGAAGGAGTCCGACCAGCTCGCGACCTCCTTTATCACCCCATTCGGGATGTTCTGCTACGTGACGATGCCGTTTGGTCTCCGAAACGCCGGGGCAACATACCAGCGGTGTATGCTCCACGTCTTCGGGGATCACGTCGGGCAGACCGTTGAGGCATACGTCGACGACATCATAGTAAAATCCAGGAAGGTGAACGACCTGGTGAACAACTTGCGCATTGCGTTCGATTGCCTCCGGGCGAACGGGGTTAAGCTAAACCCTGAAAAATGCGTCTTCGGGGTGTCGCGTGGCATGCTCTTGGGTTACATCGTCTCCCAGCGAGGCATGGAGCCCAACCCGGAGAAGGTGTTGGCCCTTGAGAGGATGGGGCTGATACGCGATCTGAAGGGAGTACAAAGGGTCCTGGGCTGCCTCGCAGCTCTGAGTCGCTTCATCTCACGTCTCGGTGAGAAGGGCTTACCCCTGTACCGACTTCTTCGAAAGAGCGAGCGTTTCTCCTGGACCGCCGAGGCCCAGGAGGCCCTCGACAAGCTAAAGGCAACACTTGCCCACGCTCCGATACTGACCCCGCCCCAGGAAGGCGAGCCTCTGTATCTCTACGTCGCCGCCACGACCCAAGTGGTCAGTGCGGTCATTGTAGTGGAGAGAACGGAGAAGGGCCACGCCCTGCCTGTCCAAAGGCCGGTCTACTACGTCAGCGAAGTGTTGTCGGACACCAAGACGTGATACCCCCAGATCCAGAAGCTGCTCTATGTTGTGGTGCTCGCGCGGCGCAAGCTGCGGCACTACTTCGAGGCCCATCCTGTCACCATGGTGTCTTCCTTCCCTTTAGGGGAGATTGTGCACAATCAGGACGTCTCGGGCAGGATAGCTAAGTGGTCCGTGGAGCTCATGGGTGAAGCCCTCACCTACGCACCACGAAAAGCGATCAAATCACAGATCTTGGCAGATTTCGTAGCTGAGTGGACCGACATTCAGTTACCCACCCCTCAGATCCAAGCTGAGTGCTGGACCATGTACTTTGATGGTTCGGTGATGAAAACGGGCGCAGGCGCGGGCCTGCTCTTCGTTTCGCCCCTTGGAGAGCACATGCGGTACTTGGTGCGCTTGCACTTCCCCGCGTCGAACAACATGGCGGAGTACGAGGTGCTCCTTAGCGGCCTGCGCATCGCCATCGAGCTCGGCATCAAGCGCCTTGACATCCGGGGAGATTCTCAGCTGGTCATCGACCAGGTGATGAAGAACGCGAGCTGCCATGACGAGAAGATGGAGGCGTACTGCGCCGCAGTGCGTAAACTCGAGGACAAGTTCTTTGGCTTCGAGCTCAACCACATCGCGCGCAAGTACAACGAGGAGGCAGACGAGCTGGCCAAAATTGCTTCGAGGCGGATCACCGTTCCCCCCAACATTTTCTCCCGCGACCTCGCCAAGCCCTCTATCGATCTCGACAAATCTGCTGAAGCTTACGAAAAAGCCTCGGGGGCTGGCCCCTCGAAGGCCACGGACGCCGAGCCCATGGACGAGGACCCCTCGAACGGGGAACTCGAGAACTCGGACCTCGAAGGGTCCCAGACGGCCGAGGCCGAGGCGATGGAGATCGACGACCTCCCGCCCCCTCCGCGGGACTGGCGCAACAAGTACCTCGCCTGGTTAGACCGAGGCGAGCTACCCCCGGATCGGACCGAGGCGAGGCGTATCGCCAGGAAGGCCAAGTCTTTCGTCGTCATCGACGGCGAGCTGTACAAACGCAGCGCCTCGGGAATCATGCAGCGGTGCATCTCCATCCCCGAGGGTCGGGAGTTGATCCAGGACGTCCACGCGGGCGAATGCGGTCACCATGCCGCCCCGCGTACCCTCGTGGGCAAAGCGTTCCGCCAGCGTTTCTATTGGCCGACGGCGGTCACCGACGCCAACGAGGTAGTACGCACCTGCGAAGGGTGCCCGTACTATGCGCGGAAACCCACCTCCCGGCTCACGTGCTGCAAACCATCCCCATCACATGGCCGTTTGCCGTGTGGGGACTGGACATGGTCGGGCCCTTGCGAAAGGCGCCCGGGGGCTTCACCCACATACTGGTGGCCATCGACAAGTTCTCAAAGTGGATCGAGGTCCGCCCCATCAGCAGCCCCAGGTCCGAGCAGGCAGTGTTGTTCTTCACGGACATCGTGCACCGCTTTGGGGTACCCAACTCCATCATAACGGACAACGGCACTCAATTCACCGGCAAGAAGTTCCTAGAATTCTGCGACAGCTACCACATCCGCGTGGATTGGTCGGCCGTGGCACATCCACAACGGCCAGGTAGAACGTGCCAATGGCATGATTTTACAAGGCTTAAAGCCGAGGATCTTCAACAAGCTCAACCAGTTTGGCCGGAAGTGGATTCAAGAGTTGCCGTCGGTCGTTTGGAGCCTTAGGAACACCCCGAGCAGAGCCACGGGTCTCACCCCATTCTTCCTGGTTTATGGCGCAGAGGCCGTCCTCCCCACGGATCTGGACTACGGGTCCCTGAGGGTAAAGGCCTACCAGGAGGAGCAGAACCAGCAAGATCGCGAAGACGCGCTGGACTGCATCGACGAGGCCTGCGACGTGGCGGTCCTGCACTCCGAAAAGTACCAACAATCCCTACGACGTTACCAAGCGAATAAGGTCCGGCCTCGAGACCTCAACAAGGGAGATTTGGTACTTCGACTTCGACAGAAGAATGAGGGACGCCACAAGCTCACGCCACCGTGGGAAGGGCCGTACATCGTCGCCGAGGTCCTCAAGCCCGGCACGTACAAGCTCGCGAACGATAGGGGTGAAGTCTTCACCAACGCTTGGAACATCCAACAGCTACATCGCTTCTACCCTTAAGTTCCAAATCGTTTTGTGCATATCCGGCACCCAAGTCGGTTGTATATACGTTAAGGTTGTGAATAAAGACAAGGGAGACTCGGCTTTCCTCAGAAAACCAAGTCCCCCTCGGGGGCTACTATGGGGGGGCACCCCCCCCCTAAACGGTCCCATTTTTTCGAAAACCTTTTTTCTGAAAATGCCAAGCATCTCGCACCTCGAAAGCTTAGGCAGACAAAAGCAGGGCGCAAGTAGCCAGAAGGTAAAGCCGGATGAGCTAGGAATGGCCTACGCCTCCAGCAGGATACGGCTTCCCTCTCACCACTTCACCTTCGAGTTGCTCGCGAAAACGATCGATCCCAGCTGAAATCTGCCTAGGTGACGGGAAAGACGCTACGGCATATATAAAACGAGCCACACTTAAAATTACAAACTTCAAAAGATGGTTTGTTTATTTACATGAGCCACCCGACTCAAATCTCGGCCACAACCTAAGGACTTCCACGCCCAGCTACTTTCAGGGCTCGAGGGGACCCGCAGGAGCAGCGTTTGGGAAGAGGTCCTCCTCGAACACGTCGGCGAGGTCGGCGGCGGTATCGGCCTGATCAAGGGCGTCCTGCACTCCATCATCGTCAAGGCCATCCGCGACGACGTACCCTGTTGCCAGCGCTGCAAAGTCGACGATGTAGTGCGTTGACACCACGCCGAAGGTCTTCTGAACACCGAGACGGAGAGCGCCCTTCATGCGCTCGACGACGCGGCCGCTCAGAGCCCGAAGGCGGCTCGCCAACGAACTCCCTGACGAGCCGGTACCCTCGTCGATGCTCTGGCACGCTTCAAGGGCCGCCTGCTCTAGGGTCATGAATTCCTGTTGCGACGAGTTGTAGGCCGCCTGAAGAGCTTCCGGCTGCTTCGCAGACTCTCCCAGAGCCTTCTGCAGTTCTGGGAGGAGAAAGGGTGAGTCGGGAGCGAATCTCGACAAGCCTGAACGATAAATAAGGGCTCGGGGGCTGCAACTTACCCTCGACCCGCTTCTTCTCCGTCTCGAGCTTTGCGCGCGCGGCTCCAGCTTCTTGCTGCAGCTGCAGAATCGAGGCGTCCTTCTCTCCGCTGACAGACCTCAGGGCTTCGTTGGTGACGCTCTCCTGAACCAAGGCCCCGGTGAGCCGCTCGACTTTCGCCCCCCGAAGTTGGAGTGCGGTCCTAACCTCCTCAAGGGCGGTGTGCTCCTGCTGGAGCTGGGACTGCACCTCCTCCCACGCTGAGCGCTCACGCTGAAGGGCGGACCGGGCATCCTCGAGCGTTGTGCGCTCTTGATGGAGTTGGGTCTGCGCCTCCACGCGCGCGGCGCGTTCCTGCTGGAGCTGGCCCTCCACCACGGTGAGTGCCTCGGTCTTCTCCTGCAGAGCAGCGCCCAGACTCTCGACCTCCTGGGTCCTCTGCTCGGCCTGGGTCTGCCAGGACCTCGCTCCCTCGAGGGTTGCGCGATCCTGCTGGAGTTGGGCTTGCGCCTTGGTAAGGGCCGTCTCCTTCTGCGCCAGCGCGGCCTGGACCTCGGCATGCGCCGCACGCACCTTCGGCAGCTCCTTGTTCGCCGCCCTCAGCGCCTCCTCTTTCCTCTGGAGCGCGACCTTCAACTCCTCGGCCTCCCTGGCTCTCTGCGCCGCTGCAGCCCGCTAGGAGTCACGCTCCTCCTCCGCACGGAGGAGGTTGTACTCGAGCCAGCCGTTGTCCGTCCGCAGAGCCTCCACCATCGCGTCCAGGGCGTCGTACTGCGTCCAATACCAGTCGAGGTCGGACCTCAGCGCAGCAATGTGGGCAAGCCTCTCACCCGCCTGCTCCCGCAGCTCCTGCGGATGGAGAAAGGGGGAGAGAAGAAAGAAAGTCAAACGAAAGACACGCAGACGAGGAAAGCGAACCAAGCGGCCCTTGGGCGAACACACTTACTCGAAAGACTTGGAGCACATCGGTTAGGGTGGTCTGAAGGGAGGCGCCAAGGGCGCTGAACTCCTGCCACAGCTCCCTCTCCGACCTCGCCTCCTCCACCAGGCCCCGCGGCACTCCGGGAAGACGGAGCCTCTGCTCCCACGGCGACACGCTGGCGCCGGACGTCGGGGCTGTGACGCCGGACATCGACACCCCAGCACCGGTCTCCGGTGCCTGCGACATCACGCAGCCATCGGACCGTACCACCAACATCTCGGGCGCGGGCCCAGGGGCTAGCGCGGCCGCCACCACCGCCCGGCCCCCACTGGGGGCCGAATCACCATCAGCAGGAGCCCCGGCCGTTCCGCGGCCCTCTGCCCCCCGACCCGCGGCACGGGCCTGCTCTCAGCCCCGCCGGGTACCGCGGGTCACCGCCGCCCACGGCGCATCCGCCGTTGCCTCCTCCCGCCGTTGCGGCCCAGTGGCTGCGGCCGCGACCCGCGAGGCCTCACCCGCCGCTGCCGTACCCGCCATCGCCCGTGAGGTCCTCGCTGAGCGGGGCCTCGTCGTGCGTGACGCTTCTTGCGCCCCCACCTTGAGCGCCTTGACGGGCGCAAGGCCAAGGACAGCAGGTGCCGTCCTAACAACGGAAGAGAGGAAGAATGGGCAATCTAACGCATGATATCAAGAACACGGAGAGCAAAATGCGACTCACCTTATGCTGGAGAGGCCCCGCTTGCGCTTCCTCGAGGACTCTGGGGGCGCCACCCCAGACTCGGCCGGCACCTCTGACGGTGCTCCCTCATCGAGGGGCACCGTATCCGCCCCTCGAACGGGCTCCGCGAGGACCTCTTCGTCCCTCGGCAATGGGGGCGGCGCGGCCTCCCACCTGTCGGAGATGGTTCGCTCCCCCTCGCTCTCCTCCTCGTCCTAAGACGTGTCCACCGGCTCTGGTGGGGGGGAGAGACCCTGCTGCTCCCACAATAGGTACTCCTCATTGTACCTGTTAAGGCGCTCCTGCCTCCGGATCTTCTTCTCCTTCGCCTGGTCCGCCAGGCCCTTCTCCCTTTGCTGCCTGGCGCGGTTGGCAGCGTGCGACCTGGGCGTCGGCGGATCTGAAGTGGGGATGTTCACGTGCACCCCCTGTCACTGGTAACCACAGTTAGATTGAACACAGGAATAGAACAGGCAAAAACAAGGAATCGAATCTCACCAGGTCGGCGTCCGGGAGCATCGCGAACGACCAAGTCGTCGTCGCTGTGCGGAACCACCTTGAGGTTCACCGCGCGCCTCGCCCTCGTAGCCGCGTACCCCTGAGCGAGCGGCTCCTCCAGCAACCGCGAGCGCGCCAGAGCCACGGGGTCGGTGTCGCTCCTCATCTCGAAGATGAGAAGTTCCCTCTCCATGAGAGGGATCACCCGCCGGAGATGAAAGTTGGCGATGACGGCCGCCACAGTCAGCCCGGCGTTCGCCAACTGGCACAGGGCGTTGGTAAGAGGCTCGAGCCTCGCCTGCCTCGACGCGGGCGACACCTCATGCGCCCAAGACACTGGTCTCTCCTTCACCACCTTCCCGGTGTATGGCGGGAGCCCGGCGCTGTCGTTGCGAAGATAAAACCAACCCTTCTCCAAGTCGGCGTTATTCGTCATCATCGTGCAGAGCAGGTACAGCTCCTTCCGGGAGTCGCGCGCTGCAAATGTAAGGCCGCCGGCGCGTACGGCCCGGCGCGTCCTCCTCTCCCCGGCGGCAAGCGTGTGGAGCTCTCCTCGGAAGAGGTGGATCCACAGGTCCCAGTGCGCCGGGATCCCTAGGAACCCCTCACAGATGGCGATGAAGGAAGCCGCCTGCGAAATGGCGTTGGGGGCGAAGTTGTGAAGCTCCACCCCGTAGTGGTGGCACAACCCCCGTATGAAATTGCTCGCGGGGGCGTTGAATCCTCGCCCGTGCAGCCGCACGAAACTCACGACGTAGCCCGGCGGAGGGGACTGCTCCCGGTGCGACGCCGGCGGGATGATCCATGCCGGGTTCGCTTCGTCACCAGCCGGCGCCAACTGACCGCCGGCGACTAGCCCCTCCATGGATTGCAGGTCCACCGATGACCGGGGCCACGGATGAGCGTCTAGCACTCGGACCGCAGACATGACGGGAGCGGCAAAGCGCGAGCGAATGCGGAGCGGTGGAGCGCGAGCGAATCCGAAGCGGCGGGACGCGCGGTGATAGGGAAGACAAGGAGCAAGAGGCGGATGCGAATGGCAAAGGTGAGAAGCTCCCCCCGCGCTCCCCTACTTTTATAGAGTAGGAAGGGGCGGAGCCCACAGAAACACAGCGGGTGGCGGCAGTTAATGCGGTGGGTACCGCTCGTCGCTGACGGCAGGGCCCCACCACGCCGAAACTACCGCGCGCACACGCGTGCGCCATGATTACCGCATGGTAATCCAAGGCACGTCGCGTCCCGTCTTATCACCATCGCGCGTCGCCCACGTCGTGTCACCTTAAAAGGCACACCCGCCTTGCCTGCCTCGTGCCACGTCAGCCACGATCGAGTGGGCGCGGCAGCCAACCGTCCTGTGGACAGATTTTCACACACCGGGGATCCCTTCTCGTATAAGGAAGGCCTCAGGAAACCCCGAGCCGGGGATTCGAGGTCTGATCCCTCGAAGGGATGCGGCTGGCGCCCCAATCCGAAACAGGTTGAGGCCACAGGACCACGACCTGTCAGCATACCCTTGATGAAGAACTCGAGGAAGCCCAGGGTTCAAGCCCGCAGGGCTCTACTGATCACCGGCTCAAGGCCCGGCCCGCTGAGGGTGCGACGGGTGCCGCAGATGCCCCTCGACTCGAGGATACACTGATCAGTGGTTCAAAGCTCGACTCGATAACGGATCGGCGAGCGCCACAGGTCCACCAAGACGGGAGCGCCCGGCACCCCTCGCAAATGCCCTATTGATCAGAGGTACGGAGCCTTACCCTCGACGGGTTCGAACAGGCGCCTCAGATCGACAGAGTCAGGAACGATCGGGGCACGCGCAATCGAGCCTGTCCCCGAACGCAAAGTTCGGGGGTGCCCCACATATCGTGTTCAAGGCCGAGACGGAGGCAGCCAATCGAGGGATCCCATCGAGGGAGTGCTTCCGCGCCCTCGGCCCCTAGCGAACGGGGCCGAGCCCTGCTCGGCAAACCTCTGCAAGCACTTACATGGACGTGTCTCCGGACCACGAGCCGACCCCTATCGAACGGGGCACGGACGTCCACTTGAACTATCCGTTAACAGCTCACTGAGGCAATCATTGCTCGTCGCCCGCTCGAGGGTAGCACGGTTTGCCTCACCCATCTACCCTGCGGAAGGGCAACGAGGGTCGTAATAAAGCCGAGAGTCTTCATCCGATCGTCCCTGATTGGGCCAGGGCTCGGGGGCTCCTCGCACCACGACCACCCTGATGATCACTGCATCAACCTACCTAGGGTTGCGTCCTCAAAAACGGTCAGCATACCCGAAACGTCTAGGGTCAACACGATGCCTCCCCACCTGCGTAGATTGCCGATGCCGGCTGAAATACCGCCGAGGCCGGCTAAAACAAACGCAAGGCGAGCTACATCACCCTACGTATTTAACCCCTGCACGAGTGCACGCACTCCTGCAGGGCTTCGGGGGCTTACACCCGCGGGTGCGCTAGCGCGCCCCCACAGGAAAACATGCACGATCAAAAGAGGACGAAACTCGCACATAGCGCCCGAGAACGATATCCTTTGCCGGAACGGGCCCCTTTCCGGCAAAAGCTCGGGGGCTACTGTCGGGGACGGTCATTAGGGGTCCCCTAACTAAGGGGATAACCACCCTCGTTAAACGCAATCCGCCCAAGGACCGTTCCTCGAGCCCCGGTCACGGGACATCACGGGCCCACGGCCTACTACGGCCCGGCAGCAGCCGCACCGAAAAGGCCCGCTTGACCGCCTCGCTCGAGGGCTCCGGCTCCTCAAGCAGATTCCCGTCTCGCTCGAGGTCTCCGGACCCTCGAGCGAATTTCCATCTCCCTCGAGGGCTCCGGTCCCTCGAGCGAATTTCCGCCTCGCTCGAGGCTTCGGTCCCTCGAGCAGGTTTCCGCCTCGCTCGGGGGCTCCGGTCCCTCGAGTAGGTTTCCGCCTCGCTCGAGGGGTTCGACCCCCCTCGAGCGGGCAGCCATCTCCATTCCGCCCGACAGCGGCATTTATTGCCCAGCCCCACGGCGGGACGCCGAAGTCAAGGGTGAATCTTCCCCCACACCGCGCGACTGACACAGCCACAGTGCGGCCTAACCCGCCACTGTGCAGCCATGCCTGGCCCTGTGCAGACGCCGCGCAGCCCTGTGCGGATAGGCCGGCGTCATTCCGCGGCACTGTGCTACCTGCTCCCGTCCTCCCCCTGCGGCGAGACCCTCGAAAGGGCATGGGGGCACCCTCGAAAGGTGTACGGGCGACGTGCGGGCGTACGCCTCGACCGGCGCCACCGTACGGGCGGCATGCGCCGCGTCTCCTCCGCCAACTCCGGCGCAGCACGGCCATCCCGGGCGCTGTACCGCCATCCCCGGCGATGTACCGCCATCCCTGCCACTATGCGACAAGCTGCGCAGCACTGTGCGGACAGGCCGGTGACGCGCCACAGTCCCGCACCACCAACTCCGGTCCATCCCCCGGCGGTCAGGCCCTCGATTCAGCAGGGGCAGCCCCTCGAAGTCAAAGCAGGACAGGTCACAGTGACCGCCACGCCGTCCGCGGAAGCCGGAGGGCGCCAACTCGCGCCAGGAACCATGACGTGCGGGACAAGACCGCCGGCGCCATACCTGTTAGTACGCAGCCACTGTACCAACTGCCATCATTGTAACTGCCCTCCCTTGGCCTATAAAAGGGAGAGGCAGAGTCCCCTGCGTGAGGACGACGACTCACATTTTCCGGCATACAGCACACCACCCTATTCTAGATATTGGCACTTGCCTCAATCACCTTAGTAGGGACTTGGGGGATTTCCTCCTCTCTAGTCTTGCTTGTAGCTTCCCTCTACAGGCACCACCGGTGCAAGCTAATACAGTGCGCAAGCACACCCTGCTGGACGTACGGCCGCGTGGCCGAAACCAGGATAAACCTCGTGTCGCCTTAGCTTAGAACCGCCCATCGAGAAGCAGATCCCAGCGCAAATCACTAGTTGGTGCCGGCGCTAATCCGGACACCGACAAGGTGTGACATGCAGGTGATGGCGTCACACACTCCTGGACAAGATCATTTCCAGGAGAGGGTGACGCCATCACCCGCACCTGAAAATGGGTGTCATTTCCATGAGCGGGCGACGGCGTCACCCGCTCCTGGAAACCCATCTTCAGGGCAGGCATTTGCTACAGTGTCGTGATTTTTTTGTTAGATCGGGCGGCAATTCCGCCCGCTCTTGAAAGAAAAACGATGCACTCTTACAAATCATTTCTGTAGTAGTGACACTCTGCAAGGTGAAATTTGACCATTAACTGCTATAAAAATAAAATTATTTAAATGGAAAAAGGGTAATATAATATAAAATCACTTTTCGTGAGGATTTTTTTTCTAGAATCATATCGAGCATATGTTTCAAAGGTATTTACATTTGACAAATAATGGTCAGTGATAAATAGTTTGAGTTACGACAGGGTAGCCCATATGTTCAAAACATTTCAAGAAATAGTTCTAGTGTTGTCTTTATCAGATTATCGTTACTTCAACTCCTTCATACTAGCTTTTCAAGAAATTAAGTGATGTAATGGAAAGGGTGATTGTCCATCAGGAATTATTAGAAATGGAATTGATGGCAACACGAAAGAGACACATCAGGTTCCAGTAATTGAAGCTGGCAACATAGTTTAACTACATAAAGCTTGTAACACGTACTACCACTGCTAGGGAAACGTACATTTGTACCGGGTGAGAACCCCCCCCCCCATTAGTACCGGTTTCCAAACCGGTATTGTTCGATCGGTAGCTCACCCGGTACTAATGTGTACCGGCGCGTAACACGCCCCGGTACTAATGTGTTTGCTACGGTCCAGCAATCCGTCCCCTTCTCTCTTTCTTTTTTTCTTTTCTTTTCCCTTCTCAATCACAGATTCACAAACACATATTCTCAATCATAGATTCACAAACATATTCTCAATCATAGATTCACAAACACATTCTCAATCGTATGTTTACAATTATACATTCACACAGATCCACAATTACACAAATTCTCAATCATATATTTACAATCTTAGATCTTACAACAAGAGATTCGAACCAATCTCACACAGGTTCATATATAGTCACAAATTTTCCAACACAAACACACATTTGTCACAATAAGAAAGACTCACAAAATCACAAAGACAACAGAATGAACCGGGCACGCCCGTTTCCCCCTTCCCCCCTCGGCGGCATCCTGCGGCGCGCATGCCTTCTTGCTGCCCTGCACTTCGAATCTAAGCAACGTATTGTGAATAAGAATCAATCCGCTCTCATCTCAACTCTAGTTACAGAAACGTAAATCGACAGATCCTCGTATCCGAATCTGAAATCGAAAGGCAACACACAAGGGAGAGGGAAATCAGGGAAGAGCCGAAGAGGATTCGCTTGCAGCCATGCACGCACCTCCAAGTCGAAGAAGGGGAGACGAGAGGATCACCTCCCGTCGCTGGTGCCTCCCACGCCGGCCGCGCCGGCCTCCCGCACCGGCCGCGCCGGCCCCCCGCGGCGGCGCCCGCCCCGGCCCGCGCGCTGTGCGCCGGCCTGGCCTGCACCGGCCACCGCACCGGCCCGCGCCTAGCTAGCTGGCCGCCGCCTGCACAAGGAAGAAAACTTGAGGTGAGGATCTATCGGAGAATGAAGAGATAAGAGATGAGGGAGAGATCGAGAATGATGGAGAGAGATGGGTGCGTGGCCTGGGGGATAAAGAGATAAGAAGAAGAGAGAGAGGCGGTCGGTGCATGCGGACGAGGCCGATTTTTTCTAAGTGTCGATGCGGTATCTGTGTGGGGGAGAATTAATACCGGTGGTAGTTTTGCTCCGGTACTGATGTGCCCGCATCAGTACCGGGGCTAGCTTCCACCCGGTACTAATGTGACCAAGCCACATTAGTACCGGGTGGGAGCTAGTCCCGGTACTGATGCGGGCACATTAGTACCGGGGCTAGTTCCCACCCGGTACTAATGTGTTCTCACAAGAGTGTGGCGGGGTTCTCTCTTTCCACTCATACATTAGTACCGGTTTTTTTCACATTAGTACCGGGCGCCAAAATAACCGGTACTAATGTGAAATTTTGCCTGAGATGGAAGCCTTATTCCCTAGTAGTGTACTCACAGTCATGCATTGTACGTCTTTGTGCAAACTATCCAATATCGAACCTTTCTGCATCATGACATGATTGTCTTAACGACGTAGTATATGTTTCGCAGGAGATAGTGAAATTCTTTGATCCAAGAGAAGGTCAAAGTGGGTCTCATACTTCTGCACGAGACTTTTGCTCAACGTTTCTATATCATGATATGATTCTCTATACTGAATTAGAGTAGAAAGATATTGCATATCAAGTCCATTAACAAGTGCAACCCATATATATGATTTACATTTTACAAATGATGCCATACAATGTTTCACACAATCTATAAGGGAACCAGTCAATACAGTAATTTGCTACACCATAGAGAGAAATCAAATTAATCAATATTGTTTCTTATTACACAGCTAAGCAACTATATACGAATAAAGCATTCTTGACTTATTAGTTGTGGTTGTCCTCCCAAAACTGAGCTTGGAGCCAATCCACAACCTTCTTGTCCACCTGAAATGCCTTTGCAAGAACATCATCCGCAATTGGTGGTTTCGATCCAAACACTGCATTGGCAATGGTAATAGCCCCTGGGTTCTGGCTGCTTAGTGCCGCGATGGCAACTGCTGGCTTGTCATGACTTGGATTGAACTGAAAGTGGATAAGGCCCTGTGGGAACACAAAAACGTCTCCCTTGTGGAGCATCTTACTGAAAAACTTGTTGTCTGTGTTAGACGTGACAAAACCAACATAGAGTGAGCCTTCAAGAACGGTTAAGATCTCAGTGGCACGGGGGTGAGTATGCGGTGGGTTCTGTCCTTGTGGAGCGTAGTCGATCCTTGCCATGGAGATGCCGAGGGTGTTGAGACCTGCCAGCTTCATCACATTGATCAATGTGACATTTGACTTGACCTTGCTGTTTGTCGTGTCCCTAGGCTTGTCAAGGTTGGCTGCTAGGAAGAAGTCATCGACCTTCACGTCATTTACATCCTTGCACGGGAATCCGTTGACACGTACTGCTTCAATGAAGCAACACACATGTGTTATGGGAGGCTTATCAAATGCGTACCCCACCTTGTGATTATCATTACAAGGCCGTTCTCACATTTTTCATTTCGCCTTTGTTATGAAACATCATAATGTGATACAGACATTATTACTAAGATGAAGTACATACCATGCGAGTCTTTGTCAGCGACGCAGAAGTCCTGGAGAGAACTGGGATCCGATGCTATGGCACCGGAAGTGACCAAGGCGAGAAGAACGGTGAGAAGAAGAAAGTTGCTGGAGGCCATGTCCAGCAACCTAGACAGGAGTTTTCTCTCTTCTATGGACCTGCCACCTGTTGTGTGTATTCGTATCTATAGTTAGCTCTGATGCTCTGTCGATGGAGGGTTTGCATATATAGCAGCTGATGAGACTCTGAAGAGGTCAATCAGCAGGCCGGTCGACTTGTTGCACGACCGAAATTGTCTCAGGCGTAGTGTATCTCCCGTGAAAGTAACCATTTGATTTGGTCAACACGGTTTGATGACCATGTAAACTTCTGATCGTGGTGTTCTCGTCATGCATGACCATATAGGACCTTCGGACTATAATTACATCTCTCATGACATGCGCTATTCCAGTATTCCATATTTCCATTACACATACTGATCGCTCATGTCCTACTAATTAATAATTTGCTTGAAATATACCGATTGGTTCAACTTCACTGATGACAATTTCATTAAGCTGAGAAATTTTGGGTTAATACCATATTTCATTAACAAACTGAAGAGGAAGATATAGCTAGCTAATTAAAGTTACCCAGCTGTTGATACATTGTTAGGTTGATCTCCACTAGTTGGCCCAAAGCCCAACTGGGTCCTTGACTCGGCTCCTTGATCGGGGGAGCCCAACCTACCAGGGTTGCGGGCCCCGTCGCGCAGCATTATATTAGGGAAGTGGGGACCACGAGGTTAGTGTGAGAGTCAGAACGTGCCCACTCGCCCCACCTACCCTGCCCACCGATCGATAGGAGCTGTGAGCGACGGGAAGCGCCACTGTCCCGATGACAACCATCGACATCGTCACTGCGCTTCACCGAGGATCATCACGGCACAGCACAGCGACAGCGGACTTCATCTACACCGACGTAGTTCATCCCCTACTTCCCTAACCCCATGGTCAGTGTATCTCTAGTCTTTCTCTCTCTGTTGTCTCTCTGTTAAGAGATCAAACACCATGTTTTACATCACTATTACAAGAGAATACCCATCGATCTACACCTAGTTGATCCGCAAGTTCTAACATACATAACTTATATTCTTTTCATACTGGCGTTTGGTAGAGTAATAACGTTCAGAAATTGCACTTGTGCTCCTCAGTCGATCCCATGCATGACCAGGTCATGTTAGTTATCAAACACATACTATATAAAATCGAGTAAACTTTGTCAAGTTTGACAGATGCAAATAAACAATTGCAGATGGTCAGAGAACGTGATCGGCTTGATAACGACTGTTTCAATCTATCCATGTTGCTCTTTTTTCTGGTTGACTTGTTCCCAACCTCACCTACTCTTGCTGGTACTATAAAACAACGTTCATCCTCTCCGTGGCCAAAGCATCAAACAGCAGAAACCCAAACACCACAAGTACTCTAAACGAGAGCAACTGAAACGCACCAAATGGCCTCCTCTACCACCTTCCTTGTTCTCACCGCTCTTCTTGCACTGCTCTCATGGCAAGCGATTGCTTCCGACCCAAGCCCTCTGCAGGATTTCTGCGTTGCTGACAAGGATTCTCATGGTACGTACCTTCACATATCATCACCCAAACATCTATTAATCATTTTTAATTGCACAAACTACAATTATATTGAATATATATATGTTGAACGAACTTTCATTAGCTTTTGGGCATAACTTGAATATGTATTCCCCACACCATGATGCAGTTCGTGTCAATGGATTTGTGTGCAAAGACCCGAAGGATGTGAAGGCAGATGACTTCTTCCTAGCAGCCAACCTCGACAAGCCAAGAGACACAAGTACAACAGTTAGCAAGGTTGGGTCCAATGTCACCTTGATCAATGTCATGCGGATCCCTGGCCTCAACACCCTTGGGATCTCCTTGGCACGCATTGACTACGCTCCACTAGGCGAAAACCCTCCTCACACCCACCCCCGTGCTACTGAGATCCTAACAGTGTTGGAAGGCACACTCTATGTTGGATTCGTGACATCAAACCAAGATAACAATAGGTTGTTCACGAAAACGCTCAACAAGGGTGATGTGTTCGTATTCCCTGAAGGGCTCATCCACTTCCAATTCAACCCTTGCCCTGACAAGCCAGCAGTTGCAATTGCTGCACTTAGCAGCCAGAATCCTGGTGCTATTACCATTGTCAATGCTGTTTTTGGATCAAAGCCACCAATCTCAGATGACGTCCTAGCCAAGGCATTTCAAGTGGAGAAGAAGACTATAGACTGGCTCCAAGCTCAGTTCTGGAGTGACAACCACAACTAAATTGACAATGTTCATATATACAAAATATTCTTAATGTTTTATTTTCTCAATTTATTTTGTGGAAGCCTTGATGTTATAATACACTAGCAAATATGTACATGCGTTGCTACAGGTGAATACCATATGTATATCACACTATGATTTTAAGCATGATTTGAACAATATTATTTATTATATAATCTCAATGTGCAACGTTTCCTGTTTTCTCCTTATTATTTATTCATGGTTTTGTGCATGGAAAAAGATAATAAAAATGTTGGTCTCGTTTACCTTAGGGATAAATCAGCTTTGAGTTATGGATGAAATCTGAGTGCTTCATTTTGTATAAGAAAAAGTTTCTACATTCATAAATTAGCGGCTGGTCCGCGTCGCGGCTCGCTGATCTTCGGAGAGCTCCACTTTCAATGAGAAAGGATCCCGCGTGCTCCAGGGGCTTCTGGTGCTCCCATGCACCCAGAAGATGACAGTGGTTGGATGCATCTTCGAAAGACCAGATTCAACCGCTATTCGTAGATGCATTTCAGTCCCTGCACTTTCTCCAAATCCAGCATGTCGTCCACACAATAGTTGCATATGGTCCATCGAAGATGCACCATGCAGCCGCAGGCCGCAGCTAGCTCGGCACGTCCATGAGACCCTGCCACGATTTGCAGGCGCACCGTGTGCTGTGGTGAAGAAACTGCACAACAGGAAGATTACTGAGGACATTCGCTTTGATCTCTATGTATGCACACAGAGTGCAGAAGGTTGGCGATCGACTCGCTGGATATCCTCTAATTGACTCGGGTGCCGTGCGGTGGAATTGGCAATAGGCTGGGCAACCACAGAGCATATATCGATGTATGAGCCTGCCATTGCCTGTTCTAAGGGCACGTACAACGGGCCTCTACGAGCCGTCTGCAAGTCGGTAGTTTTGCAAAAACATCCTCCTCTCAGTCAGGCGACGAGCGCACCGTCGTCTCGCGAGAGGACGGTCGTGTCCCGTGCTCCGAGGCAGGAATAGATGCCACAACAATGTTGTATCGTGCGCCCGGATCTCGTCGACTGTGGCGCGGATCTGATGTGTGCGTTTCTTGTGCTTCTCTTCGTCCTATCCGCGCGGAGAGCTCCTCGAAGACGGAAATGGAAGAGATGTACCTCGCGGTCCTCAGCAGCACGCGCTCGACGGCGGAAGATGTTGAAGTCAAAGAGCTTGACCTCCTCCCAGATCCGAAGAAGCTCGCTGTTGACCTCCGCCGCCTCGTCGTGGTGGAGAAGAAGCACTGTGTCGTGGTGGAGAAGAAGCACTGCAAGCTGCAGCAGCTGTGGAGGAACAGCAGTAACAGAGAGGCGGAGCAACGGCGGCGGAGTCCTGACCTCCTTGGTAGCATTGGCAGCCTGTAGAAAGAAATGGCCAAATGAAGGTAACGGATAAGAGCCAGCCATCCAGCAAGAATGAATGGTTGGAAGCTTGGCTTGTAAAAAAAGATGAGAAAGAGAAAAAGTTGATGATTATATACTTGATGATTGACGTGCACATGATCACTATGATTTATGTGTCAAAGGATGAACTAAATGTGTTGCAGACAGCCAAATAGATGACTTATTGTACAAGTTATCTATATTTAGTTGTCTACGTGTATCAAATAGACAACAGCCGTCTACACCTTTGTACATGCTCTAATCATATCTAAGAGCATGTGCAACAGACTTAGTATTTTTGACTCTCCAATTGCCTCTCCATTCGACTTTCCAAATAGATTCCTCTCTATATTGAGCTATCTCTTCCAAAGGACTCTCTATCTTCAACTCTCCAAACCTCACAGCTATTTCTAACTCCTCTCTCCACTCACTGATAATGGCAATTATTTGCCATGTTGTTGTCCAGATTCCGCAGTAAGCCTGGTCAAGTCCTTTTCAACTTCTAGTTTGTCAAACTGATGTAATGGAGCTGCACGTCATGATCCTTCCCGTTGGTTAAAATGTCTTTACACGCATGTCTCTCTTTCCGTAGTGTTTGCCGATCTTTTTTTCCTTTAATTTAACCTTGCTCCAGTTATATCAATTTGTCCCTTTATTAACTTTTTGAGAAAAATATCTCATATATGATGTCCATATTTTTGAATCAATATACCTACATAGTCATTTTTTTACAACAAGCATTTCATTCATAACTTAACAGCATGAAGCTGTTAGAACCATTACATCGGTGATGGTTATATTTTGGAGTGCCTGTAAGAAGAGGCACCCATGATCATGACTAGGATTTACATATAATTCTGAAAATTCTAGTTGATTGCCTTGAAACAAATATAAACTTTGTTTTGCTAGTGAGTCAGCCATTTGATTGTGATCACTTGTAACCCTATGGACTGTTGAGGAGGTACCTGCGAGAATAGTTTTGACAGTTTGAGTGAATGGTGTGATCCTCCAATCTGGAGGATTAGAGTGATCAGAACCATTGATGTAGTTGGCAAGCAACAAAATGCAGTGACAACCGAAGACCACTGCAAAGTTTGGTCATGTGAATATATTGGATATTCGGTAATTCTAGATTATCCGGTCTCAAAAAATGTTCGCAATATGATTAGTGTATATGTTTTCTGAAAACCTTATAACATATTGGTATCCATTTTGTGGTAGTGTTTTTATGAAAAGGTGCCGATTATATTAAAAAGAAGATGAAACCCAAACTGAGCAAAACAACATTGGCAGGTTGGATTAGAACATCAACACTCGTCACAAACTCCATCACACCACTCGACTCTACTCAACCAAACAACAATGATCGGTGTTGGATTCGGACATCCACACGTGTTAAATTCAACTCATCTCTACAGACAACTATAGCCGGTTGGATTGGGCCGTCAATACAAACCGCACAACACCGTGGCTCCACTCAACCCAAATCTACATCACCAACTCACCTCCACTAGCCAAACCACCACAACCATGCCACCTGCACGAACTCGAACAGGAACAGCACCAGCATCTCTTTTTCCCCTTTTTTAACTAAAACTAAAAGTGCTCTCCTTGACGGCCAAATGGCCCGGGTTTACACAAAAAGCATGAAAGGTGCAAGAGGAAAAGGAGCAATTTGGATGAACACTTCGAAGGAAGAGAACAGCACTCAAGACGTCACTATCATCAAATCGGCAAGGCTTTTGTCAAGACCCCAGTCCACAATCCAGGTGCACAGTCGCACCGAAGACACCCTCACCATATGCCATAGAGAACTCCATCCCCGCACCCCTGCTGGGGGCTCATATCTCCCTTCCGAAAGATAGATAAGGAAAATAACTTCCAGTCCATCTTCTCACTTCATCTTCTTCATTCTCATGGCCACCGCCACCACTGCCTCGTCCTCCGCTCCAGCTGGTGGCTGCCCCGCCCTGCGCCGTCCGCCCACCCTCCACTGTCGCCCCCACCCCGCCCTCCCTAACCCGAGCTCTCCTCACCACCCCACCGCTAGTCACCGATCCTGCACGTCCAGTGGTGCGGTAGCGCCACACTACCATCACTGCCTGTCATCCCCCGACCCCTCCCCCCTCCTCCTCCCTTTTTCTAGGTCTGGCAGACATGGAGCCCCCGGAAACTCAAAACCTAACCCTGAACCCTAACCTAACTCCACTGCTGCTGTCGTTGCCAGTCGCGACCACTACCCAAGTCGCGCGGGAGAGTGCTGCCTCGCCACTGCCAGCCGAACCGCCGCCTCCACCACCGGGCAACCTTATCTCGTAGCAGAGGAGAAGTTGTAGGAAGAAGATGACTGGCAACCGTTAGATGATAAGCTCAACGGTAAACTCGCACAAATCTTAAAGCGAAAGTTTCATTGGTTAAAATCTCCCAGAAGATAGATAGGTTTTCTGACCCTTGCTCACTGGGCTTCCAACAGGTAACTCTGGCAGCGGGGGGTGAGGCGAGCGGATGGAGGAGCCGCTCGAGTCTTCTAGCTCGAGCGATGTGGGACAAGAGAATATTATCTATCTAGGTTTTTATGTAATAGTGAATCTTTGTTATATATTTATAAAAGAAAATGGCTCTGCATGTATTGCTTGCTGGATTTGTATCCTCATCACTCGATTGAAATAATCATTTTCTATCAATCACTCATATCATCCATTGGATGCAGATCCAACGATCCAAATTCATACTCCTTTCTTATCCTCTCTTCCTGTCGTCTTCATCATCTTCCTCACGATTGTCAAGCTGCGGTGGCTCCCGATGCGACGCCCCCGCAGTTCTCCGCCTATCTTGCTACAATGGCCTCAGCCACCTTCGCAGCCGACCTCCTCCACTGTACTGCGCTAACCTGACGAGTTTGATGCCCCCGCCGCCTCCGCCGCCCACTGGGGTTCCTCCACCGCCCGGCTCAGGCAGCGCCCCCACTGCCTCCGCTCCTCCGCCGTCTCTCCCACCTCCACCACCAGCCGGTGAGCCTCCCGGAGCTACCTTTAGGCCCGCAAGGCACAGGTAACCTCCAACCCTGAATCTCCACCCTCCCCTAACATCTGATGTCACCTCCCCGCCCTGGACCAGCCTGACCGCCGACAACCACCACCCCGGCTGGCGGCTCCATCTCCGCCGCCTTACCGGCCGCCCACACACCACCGCCCACTGTCGGTCGATTCCTTCCACCCCGAACCTTCTTCTCTAAGTTCAGCGGGCATGGAGAGCTCCCAAACCCGGAACACTAACCATCGCCGACGACCTCTACCACCACTCGGTCAGCGGTGACCTCACCGCCAACCACTCCCCCCCCCTCCCGCCCAACGTCCAACCCCCAACCTCAACCTAGATCCTGTCGATTGAAGGAACACAACCGATTGACAAGGAGTAAATCTCTTGCTTATATATTGCACACGCCTCTCCCTAGACCTGTTCACTTGGGTGAAAAGGAATAGTGAAGTTGTAAATGATTAGTGTTGGAATAGTATTTCTTGTGAGAGAATGTGATGGATGTGATAGGTAAATAGTGTTGTTTTTCACTATTCATATTTTAGTACTAAGGGCATGTACAGCCCGTCGGTTGGGAGCGTCCCTTGGGCGGCACATTTGCGAAAAACCCCCGCGCCTCCCTACACACGGCCTGCGCGTCGCTACACCAGGCGACGCCCCGGTCCCGTTCCCCGATGCTCGGACGACGCCGCGACGCTGGGCTGTGGAGGCCGTCTCCACCAAGCGACGCTGCGCTCGGATCCCGCGCGCCCCGGGCGGGGGAGTTTTTCGCGCCAACTTTCGCGTGAAGCAGAGGATGCAGGAGGGGGTGGGAGCGGCGGAGGTTGGGGAAGACATCAGAGCTCCCCGGCCGCCGTGAGCACCGCAGGAGATGCAGGGACGCCGGCCCCCTCCGCGACGTCAGATGCGACCGGGGAAGGAAAGGAGGGAGAGGGAGGGAGGGGCCGCCGAGGAAGAGAGTGAAGAAGGGGTCGCGCGACTACCAGGAGGTCCGGCCGCAAGGCGGTGCGGGGAGGAGCTGCGGCCGGGCCCTGGACCAAATCCTGACCGGCAGGGCTCCCATGGCGCCGGCCTTGATCCCGCCGCCAGATCCGGCCCCGAGGAGGAGGCCTCCATGGCCACGACGGCAGTGCGTCCTTCCTTCAACGCGTTCGGGAACAGCTCCTGCGCCACGGGCTCGTGTGGGACGGCGCTCAAGTGCGGACGCCTGCCAGCCTTGCCGAGCGGAGCTCCTATGGCGGGTCGCTGCGCGCAGGAGAGGCAGCGGTTGCCGACCCCCTCCGCCGGCGGCGCTGGGAGGAGCAGCGACCGCTCCCTGCGCCAAATCCAGGCCGCCGGGGCTCCCATGGTGGGCGGCCGGGAGGAGAGGGCAGTAGTTGTCGGCTGAACGGAGGGCAAGCTCGGGGAAGCCGAGCTTCGAGCAGGGGAGGGAGGGCGAGCTCGGGAAAGCCGAGCTTCGAGCTGGGGAGGGAGAGGCAGCTGCGAGTTGGCGGAGGAGGCCATCACCGGCGCCGGACTCCGGGCGGAGGGAGCAGGCGGAGGGAACAAGGAGCTGCTGTGCAGTTGTGCTGTACTACTGCGGCGTTGTCGCGTTGTTGCGGGGAAGAAAGCAAACTGCAGAAGAAAGGTGGGAGCAGGCGTTGTCGCGTTGAGCATGTGGACATTGGTTCGCCACGTAGCTTGTAGAAATTTCACCTTTCATCACACGTGCAGTAGCGTCTATGATTTTGAAGAAAAAAATAGAAAAATGAGTAAGGAATAAAAGAATAAGGAAGAAAATAAACATTATAAGCAAAAAGGAAAATATATTATATAAATGACAACTCTAATCAAACTTTGTAGTGGTATTTATAGAAATTCGGATATCCAAAATTTTGAATGTGAAAGGTGAATAGTGATTGTGAATGTGAAAGTTGGATCAAATTGCCACACAATAATATACATAAATGCATGTGTAGTTGATCTTAAGGTACATAGAAAGCATTAAACAGCCTACAGACGACATCTCTGTCTATGGGCTGTATGAGCTGTCCGTACATCTGTCTATATGCGCAGTTCAAGATTTTGCAGACAGCCTCCTGTCTAAGGGCTGTACATGCCCCAAGTGCATGGCATTTAGTACATGCTAATTAATTTATTTTTTAACTAATTAGTCTGTCCTAAGCATCGTCATTTATGTTTAAGAACATGTAAAGTATTAATACACAGTCTTACTACAATACTATTTGTATGTAAGTACTCCCTCCGTCTCAAAATAAGTATTCATCTCATATTTCGAGGAGTCAACAAGTTGTAAGTTTGACCGGATATATAGAAAATAATATTAACATTTGTATCTCTAAACAAGTTTGTTATGAAAATATATGACATGATTAATCTAACAATGTTTATTTAGTATCATAATTATTAATATTTTTTAATATATATTTGGTCAAATTTTAAAGTGTTTGACTCCTCGAAGTGCGAGATGTGTACTTATTTTGGGACGGAAGGAGTATGTAACATATATGCTGATGATGCTATCAATCAGAGCTGACATATGCCCTGCATCATCATTAGCAAGGCATACTCTGCTCCACCTACTATTTCACATCCTCTTTCGGTCTTTCCCCACGCCACGAACGCGGCTGGACACCTGTAGCAAGGTAGATCACCTTCTCCATGGTATCGAACACCTTGCATCCGTCGAGCACCCGGTTCCACATGCCGCTGACGATGCAGTACCTGGTGTTGTACGGCGGGCGGTGGTGCCCGGCGTGCTGCGGCCGCGACACGAGCACGCCGGCGTCCTGCAGCGCCGCGACGCCGGGCGGCAGCCTCGACGGCGCCCTCTCGTGCGCCCACGCGTGGAACTGCACGCTCAGCACGACGCACGCCGCGGGGGCGCTCGCGGCGGAGAGCGCGGCGCCGGCAGCCGGCAGCGCGACCGCCACCGCGGCGGTGACCACGTGCAGGTTGTTGCAGGGCTCGAGGCGCGTGATGGCGGAAGGGTGGAGGTGGTGGTCTTCGAACGCGACGATCTGCGCGCCGAGGACGGGTGTGTCCACGCCGCCGTAGTTGTCGATGAGCCAGTGGTACACCCCCGAGGCGAGGTCGGCGAGGGAGTAGCCGGCGAAGGCCGCCACGGCCGCGGCGAGCATGTCGGCGCCGGGAGAGCCGGAGGCCGCGACGAGGCGCGCGGTCGTGGGGACGGAGGAGAGGATGTCTGCCGAGCCTGCCAGCGTCAACGCGTGCTGCGGCCACGTCAACCGCATCTCGGGCAGAACGACGTCTTGGGATGACGGGGCGGTCGACATTGATGACGGCGCGGCGTCGTCCGAGTTGCCGACGACAGTGTGGTG
This sequence comes from Cenchrus fungigraminus, assembly GCA_036936925.1. Lineage (NCBI taxonomy): Eukaryota > Viridiplantae > Streptophyta > Magnoliopsida > Poales > Poaceae > Cenchrus > Cenchrus fungigraminus. Next base: position 54,508,599 of record CM072769.1, on the reverse strand, counting down.
GCCACCGGCGGATCGGAGCGGCGGATGGTGGCAACGCAGCATCAGCTTGCGCGTGGCTTGTTTTATAAGAGGATGAAGTGAACTAGCGTGCGACACGCGCCATGCGGCCATTCACGTTTTCTTGCAGGATTTAGGATAGTGAATAGTGATCTGATGATAAGGCCATGTTTGGATGGTAGGGGTAAATATTTACCAAAAGGCAAATGTTTTGCCCCTCTCATTTGCTCCTACTAATATTTGCTCTTTGGGGTGTTTGGATTGAGGGATAAATGTAGATGTGAATGTGAGAGAGAGGACTGGGGTCCACCACAATTTGCTCCAATTTGCTACTTTTTAGAGGTAAATGAAATTAGGGAGGCAAAACATTTACCCCACCACATTTGCCCCACATGTTTGGATCCTTTGCGATAAATTTGAGATAGATTTGCCCCACTTACCCTATTTACCTCTTCATCTAAACACCCCAAGGAAGCACAACGAGGAGGAAGAGGACAAGAACACGCGAGGTCAGTGCGATGGACGGCTCGATCGATCGCGTGGCCCTACCTCGACCATGTGTGTGTATCAGGAGGAACAGACGCAAAGGACTGTACTTCTCTTATCTCTTAATAAGAAGTTGACTTTGGCTGAGATGAGAAGAATTGAGACATGCATGGTTCAGATTTTGAACTGCTGCAGCCTGCAGGCCTCGGAAATTCGCCATTATTCTTTCTTTGTCAGAACAATTAAGGCCTAGCTCAAAAGACTTTACATCTTTACCAACAATTTTCTACTAGTGTATAGTATCCATTAGTATTTTAGTTTCTTTCCAACGGCCAGCACATTTCATGTATAGATACAAGCTTTTTCTACAGTTTTGCCAAATTGTCAACAACATATAGTCCCACAAGGTTATTGCCCAAGATTACAATTGAACTAATTTTGTCAGCCACATTTGTGAGAAGAGACTGTTGGAAAAATTACTAGTAATCCTATAATGGCTAGCGCAGAGACTATGCCCTCTACTCTTTTTCAACCAATTAATGATCCAATAGTTGCTTGCTTATAAACTCAAGAGTACACGAGAACAAAACAAGCCCATATATATCTCTATGGGTTAAGTTAACCAAGGTAGAAATATGAGCACACGTAAGGTGTTCTTGTGTGAGTTGATATATCTTGCGTGTAAGAAAACTGAAAAAAAAAGATGAACATCCATTAAAATATAGACATATGTATGTGAACATGTAAAAATAGTATTAAAGTGGTTTATTTGGTGGTTTTGATGATGTGACAACGGGTACTACATGCCAGAATCCACCCCACCTAATAGAATCTTTCTAGGGTTTTCTTTAAAATAATTCATGTACGTAGAAGAATGTTATGATTTTGATTCTGTCATTGTTGGGCTAATCTTTTTTTAGAGGATTTTGTTGGGCTAATCTAGAAAGTGCAACGAATTTTTTTTATATTTTTTTCTTTGATTTTCGAAAAATAAATGAACGAACCAAAAATTTCGAGAAATATACATCTGCCGTCAAACCCCACCGTGTCACACGGCGGCAACATCCCTGCCGCCATGCCCCATGGCGTTAAGTCCCTGTCGCCGTGGGGTACGGCGGCAGGAGAGCTCCTCTGGCGGCAGAGCCGCGCGGCAGGACCCTGCCGCCGTGCCACGTGGCGGTAAGGCCATTTTTATTTTTTTTATTTTTCATTTTTAAAACACTTTTAACCTTTTTAAAAAACAACAAACTGATAAGTGTAAGCATAATCACAAGATCATATCATAATCAACAAGTAGATGCAAATAGTTTATACAAAATCATGGTAAAAGTACTACTACATCTAAATGTGTCGGTGCCTCTTCGGCCTAACAGCTCTAGCGCCAGCCCAGGTGTGGTCCCGGTCGTACGTCCAGGGGTCAGGTGCCCTGACCACCCGCGGTCCGAACTGGTCGGGAGACGGTGTCGCCATGGCGGCCTGCGACGAGCCTGCAGCATCCGGGGTCGCTCCGCCCGCCGGTGTCGCTCCGCCGGCCGGTGTAGCTCTGCCCGCCGGTGTCGCTCCGCCGGCCGGTGTCGCTCCGCCGGCCACCGGGGTCGCTCCGCCCAGTGGCTGTGTCGGCTGAGTCCCAACCGGTGCCTGTGTCAACTGTGACGGGCCAACCTCCTCGGCCTGTTGCGGGGCATCCAGGGTCGCGAGAATGTCGCCGTACCCCATCTCATCCCAGGCCAGCTGGTCCTCGGTGGTCGCGTCGAAAGCAGGCTGGAACATAGGCGGAGTGGACAAGGAAGGAATATCTGCCACCGCAAACTGAAAGGCCGGCGGTCTGAAACCTCCTAGTGGAAAGATCGGCGCTCTAGGTACCGTCGTCTCCGGCTGTCGAGGCCCGGCTGTCGGAAAGAGCGGCGGTGGCCCTGTACGATTAGAATATAGTATAACCACAAACACACAATAATTGCGTGCATTAGTTGAAAATAAGGTCCACTGAAAGTACCTGCGCTGGGGGGAACAAACGGCCGCTGCACGTAGGTGTGCGGGCCCTGCGCCAGTGGCTGCTGCTGTGCCGTCGGAGCCGAGAAGCCGCCGGCAAAGGTGGAAGGCGCCTGCTGCGAAGCCGCTGTCGAGGCGGAGCTCGAGGACGACGCTGGGTGGCGCGGAAGGAGAGGAATCTCTGCGGTCCCGGCGTAGTTCACGACGGCGGAGTACCTCGTGGCAGCATGGAGGATCCTGTCGTACGTGCCCTGGTGCTGGTGAGGCCCCCAGGTAAAACACTGCTCCCTCGCGAACGCTGCGAGCCGCACGATCTCAGCAAGCACGTCGTGCTGCTCACAAAATTAGTAACACATGTTATAATGAAAAGTCATATGAATGTAATATGTTTGCAGTATCGTAGCTTACCGCTGTGTCGGCGGTCTGGTCTCAGCGCACCGGGTACGTGGTGTCCGGCAGGATCCTGTCATGGTCCGGGACTGGTGGCGGTGGCGGGGTAGCAGGCACGTACGTCACCCGCGTCCACATCCTCGGGAGGTACCACTGAAGGTACGCTACCCAGGCCGCGTCGTCGTGAAGGCGGTGCTCGGTGACGACGTTCTCCTCGTGCGCCGCGGACGCCCACTCGTCCACGTACGGTTGCAGCTTGCCGACGAACGACGTCGCCGCAGCCACGCCCTTACGCGTCAACCTAGCATAGATGAAACATAAAATTATTGGCAACTGACTATTTGTAACGGAAAATAATTATAGCAAGAATGTTTTACAGGTGCAAAAGAAAGAAAGGAGACCCCTTAATTACATGAAGAAGACTTCCTATGCTCTTTGGAGGATTTTATCTATTTTATCTTTTGAATTTGAGAATAGGACAAGCCGTACTATCAAGAGGGATACTAATGGTGAGTTAGGGTGGATTCAAGTGCTCATAGAACATCTATCCTAATCCTAACCCATTCCTTTGAGGAGAGAGACCTGCTGCTATTTTGCCCCTGTTGTTTCCTTGTTCGGAGGTTCCGAGTTTAATCTCGGAGGTTCCGACCGTACGGGCTTCAGTCAGCAGAGGTTTCAGGGTTCGGAAGTTCTGAGATTTTTCTCGGAGGTTCCGGACTTTGAAATATTACCGTTACAGTTCTGGATCTGGGGGTATTTATACCCCTTGGTCCCCCAACGGTCATTCTCTCTTCTCCCCCGAACAGTAACTCGTTCAAGCTTCATCCTCTCACCTTGCATTGTCTCCCATCCCACTCTCTTCCAAATTCTTGCCTAGCATTGATTGAGAGTGGGGATTTAAGTGAGATTGTGAGCAAAACCTTCCATTCCTAGTTCTTGAGCACTTGGAGAAGCTCTAGCAAGCTTGGTGGATCTTTTACTCTTGGAGCCTTGCTCCTAGACGGCTAGAGGTTCTTGGAAGCTCTCCAACCCGACGTGTGGAAGCTCCAAGGTGTTTGTATTACCCTTTGTGAATCTAGTGGAAAGTCTCCATCTATTACTCAAAGTGATAGGTGAGAGAGAGGAGTGGATCTTTGTGGTCCTTAGCCTTTGTGGCTTCCTCAACAACGTAGACGTAGGCAAGCCTTTGTGGCGAGCTGAACCACGGGATAAATCCTTGTCTCGTGTGTGCTGTGATTTATATACTTGCTCTTCCTAGTTCATGCTTGTTCTTGACTAGATCTATTAGGGTTTGTTTCCGATCTACTTGTTGGTAGTTCTCTAGCTAGTTCCTTGCTTTGAAATCATCTTGCTGGGTCCTAAGGATCTCCTAGAATTTGCTAGATCTGTTTTTCATCAAGTCATCCGCAGCTTTTATCGGTTCCTCTCTGTTCTAACAGATCTCGGAACTTCCGTGATTATTTTCGGAGGTTGCCCCGTTCGGAGGTTCCGGAAATAAACTCGGAAGTTCCGAACCCTGACAGTCACTTTGCAGAAAAAGTTTAAATTTGTGTGCAGGCCTATTCACCCCCCCTCTAGGCCACATTGCCTCGATCCCTTCAATTGGTATCAGAGCAGGTTATCCTTGCTAACACTTAACCGTGTGAGGATATGGCAAGTGGAGATGACAAGCAAGAGGAGGAGGAATTTGAAGACTTGCCAAGTGAAGTTGAAGGTGATGCCTCGGAGGTAGGCAACACCTCAGCCCAAGAGAAGTTCGACAAGCTCAAGAAGGCTGTCAAAGAAAGATCCAAGGACAATGGCAAGAAAAGCAAGAAAGAGGACAAGAAGAAAGAGAAAGAAGAAGAAAAGAAGAAAGAGGACAGCAAGCAAGAAAAGAAGAAGAAAAGGAAGAAGGAGGAAAAGAAGAGAAGAAAGAGAACACCTTCACCATCTCTATCACCATCTTCATCATCCTCATCATCGTCTTCATCTAGTGAGAATGGAGATGGGGATGATGAGTACTATGGCACAAGAATTCCCAAGAGAACAATCAAGCCCAAGGCCAAGTCAAAGAAAGACTATAGAAACGTATCCTTTAACTATGATTCTTTGGATACTAAATCCAAGGATGATGTGACTATACCCGTTGGCAAGTTACCCCAATTTGATGGGACTAACTTTGCTAAATGGAAGCATATGATGAAAGGTTATCTAACCGGCTTGAGCTTGGAATTGTGGAATATTATGTGTGTAGGTTTTGATGATCCCGAAGACTTTGGAAACCTCACACCACGTGATCGTCGCAACATTAGGAGGAATGCTCAAGCTACAAGCATACTCCTTAGTGCCTTGAATGCCCAAGAGTACAATCGTGTTAGTGAACTAGAGATTGCCAAAGAGATTTGGGACATACTCCACATTGCTCATGAGGGTGTTGACAAGGTCAAGAAATCCAAGATCAACATATTGATGGCCGAACTTAATAGATTCACTATCTTTGATGGAGAAGGGCCACAAGAGATGTTTGATAGGTTGATGGTCATAGTTGGGAAGATAAGAGGCTTAGGTGGTGATGAGTTGGATGACCACTTTGTTGTGAAGGTGATGTTGGAGGCCTTTGCTCCAAGAAATCCTACTCTAGTCACTTTGATTAGAGAGAAGAAGAGATTTGAGGAGTTCTCTCCAAATAGTGTTCTTGGGAGAATTCTTACTCATGAGCTTATGGACAAGAAAATCCAACATAGGAAGAAAATTGGTGAGCTAGAAGCCAAGTTGAACAACTTGAAGGTCAAAGAGTTTGCTCTCCATTCTAACAAGTCAAGCAAGCCTACTACCTCATCCAAGCACTCTACTTCATCCAAGCCCTCCAAGTCAAAATCAAAGAAAGTGGAAGTAGAGAGCTCTACAAGTGACTCAAGTGAAGATGAAGATGAAAGCGCTCACGTTGAGATTGGAGATATGGCTTTATTCATGAAGACATATAAAAGAGGCTTGAAGAAGCAAGGTTACAAGTTTGCCAAGAGGAAGTTCCCTAACAAGAAAAAGAGAACTTGCTACAATTGTGGAAGCACCGAGCACTTCATTGCGGATTGCCCTAATGAGAAGAGAGAAAACAAGAATGACAAGGGCAAGGGAAGTCACAAGAGAGATCAAAAATCACATCACAAGAGAAGAAACTATAGTGCAGAAGCTCATATTGGTCATGAATGGAATTCCGGAGATGAGAGCTCTAGTGAAGGAGAAGGGAAGAAGGTTGCAATTGTGGCTATCAAGAAGCTTCCCTCCACCTCAAGATTGTTCAACAACTTGACCGATGATGAAGAGAGCTCATCCATTCATTGCTTCATGGCCAAGGGTGAGAAGGTAAAAACTAGCTCAAAACCCTCTCCTCCACCTAGTGATGAGTCAGAAATGGACTCTAGTGATGAATCTAGTGATGAGGAAGCAAACCAACTTGTTAGTAAGATGGATGAGCAATCTAGAGATTTTATGGCTAGGTTGATAGTGGAACTAGAGGAAAAACAAGACATTCTTACATCCGAAAGAAGTGAGCTTGAGGCTTTGCGTTTGGAAGTGAGCCAAGCGGAGAGCGTCATAGCTACTCTCAAGGAAGACCTTGCTGCCTCTCAAGCTCAATGTAATTCTCTCAAGTCGAGAAATGAAGAGCTTGAGGAGCAATATAGTCTCCTTTGGAGTAGCACCTCATATCCTTCGAAGGTAAAGGGTGACTCTAGTACTTCTACTAGCAAGGGCTGTGATAGGTGTCACCATGTTGATATTGAATCCTATGCTACTAATCTTGCTAACATGGAAGTTATGAAAAAGAAAATTGCTAGGTTAAACTCAATCATAGCTAGAGGATGCATGAGTGAAGAGAACAAGAAAGGGAAGTTCTCCAAGAGGAAGATGTTGGAGAAAAGTAAGAAACCAGGTTTTGGCTATGTTGAAGGTGGCAAGACAAATGAAAGAAAGATCATCAAGGAAAAGGAATGCCTAGAATTCAAGAGTACTGGGTTTCTGTTTACCCAGACCCCGGAGGTTCCGATGTCAAAACCCGGAGGTTCCGGAGTCTGGAAGCCTCGTGTCACACAGACAGGAGAACTCGGAGGTTCCGAGAAAATTCTCGGAGGTTCCGGGGTCTGTAAGGACAGAACCAAGAAGAAAGGCAAGGCTCAGCACCAACATGTTTCCAAGACATCTAACACTCGTCTGCAGGTCCAGAACCATCCAATCATGCCTAGAAGGAATTTGTCCCCCAACAAGAACAAGGCTCATGCATCTAGAGACATACCTCCTAGCTATGTGTTGAGACGCAACAATCTTGGTAAAGTTGTTGCCACGTATGTTGGAAATGAGTCCAACATATATGTGAAAAGATCACTATGGGTTCCTAAAGTTTTGGTTGCTAACGTGGAAGGCCCCAAGTCAAATTGGGGACCTAAAAGAAGGAACTAAATTGTTTTGTAGGCATACTCCTCCGGTGGATCAAGTTGGGTGCTTGATAGCGGATGTACACATCATATGACCGGAGAAAGGAGTATGTTTTCATCCTACCTCCATTTGGAAGGACCAAAAGAAACAATTGCCTATGGAGGGGATACAAAAGGAGAAGTCATCGGTGTAGGTGATATCCCTATCTCTCAAAAATATTCAATTACCAATGTTTTACATGTTGATCCGTTAGGTTACAATCTACTATCGGTCTCACAACTTAGTGAGATTGGTTTTGATTGTCATTTCTCGGATAAGGGTGTGTCCATCATAAGAAGGGAGGATTCCTCTATTGTCCTTACGGGTCGCTTGAGGGGGAGGCTTTACCTAGTTGATCTCAACAAAAGTAAGGTTTCTCCCAAGACTTGTTTAGTGGCAAAATCTAGCATGGGTTGGCTATGGCATCGCCGACTAGCCCATGTTGGCATGAGGAACTTGGCCAAATTTTTGAAAGATGAACACATCCTTGGGCTAACAAATGTACATTTTGAGAAAGATAGGATATGCAAAGCATGCCAAGTCGGAAAGCAAGTAGGAGCACCTCACCCACCAAATAGCATCCTCACTACATCAAACCCGTTGGAGCTCATTCACATGGATCTATTTGGACCAGTGGCCTACATAAGTATTGGTGGTAACAAATATAGCTTGGTTATTGTTGATGATTATTCTCGCTTCACGTGGGTGTTCTTTGTGTTTGACAAGAGTGAAGTACAAGGGAAGGTGAAGACCTTCATAAGGAGAGCACAAAGGGAGTTCGAGCTACCAATCAAGAAAGTGAGAAGTGACAATGGCTCAGAATTCTGAAACACCAATGTTGAAGAATTTCTTGATGAAAAGGGCATCAAGCATGAATTTTCAGCTCCTTATACCCCTCAACAAAATGGGGTGGTTGAGAGGAAGAACCGGACTCTTATTGAGATGGCAAGATCCATGTTGGACGAGTACAAGACTCAAGACATCTTTTGGGCCGAAGCCATCAACACGGCTTGCCATGCTATCAACCGCCTCTATCTTCACAAGTTTCACAAGAAGACCTCCTATGAGCTCATTACCGGTAAAAAGCCTAAGGTGTCTTACTTTAGAGTGTTTGGGTGCAAATGTTTCATTCTAAACAAGAGGCCCCGAACTTCTAAGTTTGCACCAAAGGTTGACGAAGGATTTCTTCTTGGTTATGGTCCAAATGAGCATGCTTACCGAGTCTTCAATCTAACCACCGGGAGGATTGAAGTCACGGTAGATTTGACTTTTGATGAATCTAATGGCTCTCAAGTGGAGCAAGTTGACTTAAATGTTTAGGTAATGAGAAGCCATCTTGTGAAGCAATCAAGTAATTGGCCATAGGTGATGTTAGACCAGTTGAAGCACAAGAGGAAGATGAGAATCAAATCCAATTATTTAAATTATAACTATTTCTAAAATTTTTGAAATTTCTAAACTAAACTAAACTAAACTAAGTTAACTAAACTAACTAAACTAAACTAACTAAACTAACTAACTAACTAAACTAACTACACTAACTAAACTAAACTAAATTTAGAAACATACCTCAGTCAAAAGTGTTCTGAAGGGTTGAAAGTCGAAGATTTAGAGGAGAGAGGGAGGGAGGGGTCGGTGGCGGCAGCCGTCGCCCCCTTATATAGGGGTGACGCTGCCGCCGTGGGGCACGGCGCTAGGGCTCCTGCCGCCTAGGGGCACGGCGCTAGGGTTCCTGCCGCCGTGCCCCACGGTGGCAGGAATCTGACCCCACCTGGCAGGTCAGCCGACCGTTGGCGGCACCCCTACCGTCGTGCCCCACGGCGGCAGGAACTAGAGTTTGGCGGCAGATGTATATTTCTCGAAATTTTTGGTTCGTCCATTTATTTTTCGAAAATCAAAGAAAAAAATATAAAAAAAAATTCAAGTGCAACAAACAACAAGGGCCTACGAAGCCCAAAAGCTGCATTCAAGTTGTAGGCCTAAAGTAAATAAACTTGGGCCCGACAATTGGACCGAACTAAGCAAACCAAGGGCCCACGAAGCCCAGCTCCGTCTTGAAGCCTCTCCACCCGAGAGAGCCAGGTTCATCTTCCTCCTCGTTCCCAACAATGTTTCTTCCAAGTTCCAACACAGGCATACTTTACGACCCTAGTCTCTCGACCCTTCCCCTCCGCTACAGTTGAGAGAGGCGAAAAGGGGGCGAGCGCCGTTTCCGGCGGCGATTCCGCCGGTCCCCTCCATCTCCGGCGGCCAGAGTGGCGACGGAGATGGCGGTGGGCTTGGGAATCGCCGTGCGGATGTAGATAGTCTAGGTAGGTCTAGGGTTAGGGTTAGGTCTAGGTTTCGCTCGCCGGCGGTGGTCGTCGGCGGAGCTAGGTGTAGCCGAGAGGGTGTTCCTCTGCGGTGTGCGTTCCGGGGCGGCGTCGACGAGGCGATGGCGGCGGCGCTGCGTGGAATAATGCTCCGACTCCTCCTCGCCCCGATGGTGCTTTACTCCGGAGCCATCGGCGAGTTTGGGAGCTACTTCGTAGGAGTCCGGGCTCGGATTTGCGTCGCCTGTCAGGTGATGCTGTTCTTGCCCTTTTGTTTCAAGGATGCGGGATGTGCTGCGGGTGCTATGGTTGGTGGCTGGCTGGATCTGGCTCGATCTCCCTTCGGCGACGCCGGTCGTCGACGACGAGCTTGGATTCAGGGGCTGGAGGAGCTGGGGCGCGGCCCCGGTCGATGGGCGATCGCCGACAGCTTCATCCCGTCTTCAAGGACGGGTGTCTACTTCTACTCCTCTCAAAGCCAGCGGGCGATGGAGCTCTTCTAGTCCACGGTGGCGCACGGCGTCCTCTTCGGCGGCCGCGGCCGGCAACGACGACTCCGAGCGCGAGCGGAGCGCTCTGGATCTGAGGATCTCAATGTAATTTCTTTTTTCTCTAAGGTCCTTAGCGTAGCTTGGCAAGGACAGTTGTATCCGTATCCTCCATGTATGTCTCTGTATTTGTATGCGTACTTGTACGCTTTCATTATCCAGTAATGCAGAAACGTATTATAAAAAAAAAACAATGTTTCTTCCACGCAAGCTTCTTCCAAGGCGGCGCCCCACCCATGGCGCCCAGGTCCTGGCGAGTCGCCTCCTGCGCTCATCCTCACCCCACTCCGACACCGACGATGATCCACCGTTTACGCGGATCCCTAAGAGCCCACCTCGAGCACCTTCGACGCCGTCGCCGCCGCCCCCGAATCCCAAGGCCACGACGGGCAAGATCAGGCCCGAAGAGCCTGCGCACTCCGACCTTCCCTTCGACTTCAGATACTCATACTCGGAGACGGACCCGTCGTGGAGGCCCATCGGGTTCCGCGAGCCCACCCGGTTCTCGCCCTTCGGCCCCGGCCGCCTTGACCGGCCATGGGACGGTGTCGCCGCCGCGCGAGGCGGGGGCGGGGATGGAGAAGGCGATGAGAGGAGCAGGGAGGAGGTTCTTGGGGAACCGCTGTCAGAGGAGGAGGTCGCGGAGCTGGTTGAGAGGTACCGGCACAGCGATTGCTCACGGCAGATAAATCTGGGTGAGTTTTGCTGCTCCCAGTGCCAAAAAGGCGTATCCTTATGTTGGTAATGCTTTATGTTAGAGATTATCAAACCTAGTGTTGGTTAGCTGTTTGATTAAGCTGTCAAGTGCTTTTTTTATGAAATGGGCTGGATCTTACGAAAAGAAATTGTACTGGCAAGATAGTTGGTATTGGTTCCAAAAGATTGCTCATGCACTGCGAATGCTCCGTATTTCATTCGTGTGTGGGTCACCTTTTTACATGTGTGAAATATTCGATCAATGCCTTTTGAAGTGTTCACTTTTGGGGGCGAAATGCAAGGAAAATCTGTTGTTCTTGGCATATAGGGAAAATGGTGCTTGGTTGCAGTTTCGCTCCTCTTGAGTAGAAAAGATTGAAATTTGCAGTAGTATTTTCTAAACTTTGCAAGTGTTGGTCATATAGCATAGTCAATTTTGCATTCTAAACAAATAATATCATGGGTTGGATTAACATCTTAATATGAAGCATCATAATGAATACCAAATTGTATGTAAAATCCATGTTGTGCATTGCCAGTAAAGGATGTTAGCAGAATATAGTGGTTCAATGTTGCATCTGAATTTTGTCCTCGGTCATGTCAAGGACATTCCATTTATCTTAGAAAGATTTCTGTGCTCTGGTATAAATATGATGTTTCATGCTCTCAGGAAAAGATGGTGTAACACACAATATGCTCGATGACATCCACAACCACTGGAAACGTGCAGAAGCTGTGAGGATCAAATGTCTGGGGGTGCCAACACTTGACATGGACAACATATGCTTCCATCTTGAGGTCATAATATGGTACTACATGCTTGAGTATACAAGTGTATGTTCTTCTCTCTGGGCCTATTTGTCATGTCCTCATGTGAGTGCACATTGTGCAGGATAAAACAGGTGGCAAAATCATATACCGCAACATAAACATTCTTATCCTGTATCGTGGTCGGAACTATGATCCAAAACAGAGGCCTGCCATACCATTGATGTTGTGGAAACCATTAGCTCCCATTTATCCTAGGCTTGTGCAAAATGTTGCTGAAGGGTTGACTTTTGAGGAAACAAAAGAATTAAGGGACAAAGGATTAAATTCTCCACCACTTACGAAACTGAGTAAGTTGGAGACTACTTTATAAGCATTTGGATTATATGAGCTCACAACTCCACGTGGTCCCGTTATTGAGTTATTTGTTTCTTCAAAGTTTTAATCTTTCTGTGTTGTGCAGCTAGGAATGGTGTCTATGTTAATGTTGTTGATAAAGTGAGAGAGGCCTTTAAGACTGTGGAAGTTGTCAGATTAGATTGCTCTCATGTTGGGACTAGTGACTGCAAGAAAATTGGTGTGAAGCTGAGGGTATGTTCCATTGTTCCTAGGCATTTGCTGCCATATTATACATTCAGTCTTCTTATTATTTTCTTTTTTTGAATATTCTATGCAGCCACAAATTTTACTGTCTTAAACCTCTATTTTGCTAGCCATAGAAATTTTGATGAATGTTTCATTTTTTCATTCCGCAGGATTTGGTTCCTTGTGTTCCCATTTTATTTAAAGATGAACAAATTATACTCTGGAGAGGGAAAGTTAATCAGGAGCATTCTGTTTCAGCTCAGTGCACTTCCAAACCACAATGATCACACATCTTCCTATACCCAGAGAAATTGCTAACCCAAGCTGCTTTTGGTGACTTTCTCTTGGACGTGATCTCTGAAAATTACATGGTAACTGTTTTCAGATGATGGGTACAAGGAACTGCAGCTAATGATCAGATTGGTCGTCTACATTTTCTTCATGTTGGTTTGCTGCCAAGGATGCAGTGCGGCGGAAAAGGGAATGATATCAGCTCCAGTTTGAGTGCAGAGCCAGAGCAATGTAATGCTTACTGTTTCAATATGCAGCAGCATCTTCAGAAAGTGATGCGTTACGATCACTTGTAGTTTCTGCAGTGGGATCCGCATAGTCAAGTCTTCCATCTTCTGGGCTCTACTGTTTTGTTCTGTAGCTTTGACTGTCTGGATGGAAATCGCTACTCTAGATTAAGACGTGTGACTTTACAAAAAAGAAAAAAAGGATTAAGACGTGTGACAATCGGGACCGTGCCCTTTTTGCATTGCCATTTTAATTGGGGACAAGTTTGTTTGAGCTTTGATGAGGTGCAGAATTACATTGTACTGAACGAGAATTCTGTTATGTTAGAAAGAGAATTTGCATTGTTTATATGGCTCTACCATGCTCTGTAAGCCAGTAACTGATGCCATTGGTTCAGCAAAGACTGAAAATGTGGATCATCTCAGGCCACTCATTATTTGAAAGTGGCTTGGCTGGCTCTGGCTCTGAACTTTCTGAAGAAAAGACAGAAGAACTCTGAAGTGCCTCGAGCATCCCGCTATGATAACGCAAAACATTCGCACCACGAAATAGAAAACATCTGGATTTTCAACCACAGGAAAACTATTGGCAAGGGAAGTTCTAGAGCACAAAAGGAAAAGCATTTTGATATCGAATTTCAGATATCACCTCTCTTTCTCTTTCCCAGACCTAGCTACAGTATTAACAACATAAGCTTTACACAGAACAGCAGAAAATAACAGGAAAGAATATATACTGTTGGGATTAACCCAAAAAAAAAACTAAAAACTTTCTTTGATTGCCATTGTGTTTCTCCAGCCTACTTAGCACAGCAGCATTGTTCCTCCAAACGGGAACTGTCATGAGTCTTCAATCCCCGAATTAAAACGATAGAAAGCTCCTTGTGATATCAACATTCTTGTGTAGTTGCTGTATACTTTTATGTGCATCAGTGCATACCGTCAGTCAGAGCTGATGCTCGACGCCGTCTGCAACAACCCATCATCGTCGCCTGCGCCGGCTGTGGCCGCCACATGATCGTCTCCGGCGACCTCCATCCACGATGCGTCGGTTTCGTCCCACGACCGCGGCCGGACGCCGGTGCGGAGGAAGACGACCATCTCGAGCGCCTCGAAGACCCTGTACCTGTCCAGCACCCCGTTCCACATGCCGCTGACGATGCAGTAGTTGGTGTTGTACGGCTGGCGGTGGTGCGCGGCGTGCTGCGCCCGCGACACGAGCACGCCGGCGCTCTGCAGCGCCTCGACGCCGGGGGGCAGGCGTCGGCGCTTCTCGTGCGCCCACGCGTGGAACTGCTGGCTGAGCACGACGCACGCCGCGAACGCGCCGGCGAACGCGTGCGCGGCGGCGGGCGCGGAGGCCGCGGAGAGCGCGGCGTCGACGGGGACCAGCGCGAGCGTGGCGGCGCGGGCGAGGGCGTGCAGGTTGTTGCAGGGCTCCCGGCGGGTGATGGTGGACGGGTAGCGGTGGTGGCCCTGGAACGCGGCGATCTGGGCGCCGAACACGGGGGTGTCGGCATCGCCGTAGTTGTCGACGAACCAGTGGTAGAAGCCCGTGGCGAGGTCGGCGAGGGAGTAGGCGGCCAGCGCCGCGGCGAGGGGCTCGGCGGCGGAGGAGCCCCCAGGCGAGCCGGTGGCGGCGACGAGGGAGGCGGAGGTGGAGAGGGAGGAGAGGATGGCGGCCGAGCCCGCCAGCGTCCACGCCCACTGCGGCCACGTCGACCGCAGCTCGTCCGGGTTGGCGCGCGACGCAGCGGACAGTGATGGCGGCGGCGACGAGGTCGTCGTCGTGGCGGCCTGGCACGGTGGCGGCGAACGCCGGACCGTGGGGAGGTGGCAGCGCGGGGTGAGGGTGTACATGGCTACAGCTCCTGATCGACGCGCGCACGCGTGACGTGCGAGCTCGTGAGCTGCTAGCTGAGGCCTGAGGTCTGTATCAAACGGAGAGCTTTGAGAAAGAGAACTGGAACGGCAATGGAGTGGAAGTCTGTCTTTTAATTTGCTTCTCGCTCGAAAGTGCAAGTGTATGGCAATGCATGGATCATATTGTGCATGTATTGCGTGGTGTGATGGGGATATACGTGGGGAGATGGAAAGCAGAAGATGAGGACCAGGGACATATTTGAAATAATTTAATTTTGAAGAAAGAATTTGGAGTAATTCCACACCAAAAAATAGTACTCGTACCTCTGAATAGTCATTCATTTTTGTAATGTTTAAATGTTTGGCCCTAGTTAGTTCGTTTTTGACTTTTATATATTCATATTTATAGATATTATTAGGCATCTAGACAAACTATATATTTAAGAGCATAGCAAAACATATGCACTTAGAAAACAAAAATGGCTTACAATTTGGAACGGATGGAGTCGTAGATCACTCTAAATTTCTTAGATAGTTAAAGCACCGAATAAAATCTAATAGCATAAATATTACTACTTTATTGTATAAATTTGGTCAAATTGAAGATGCTTTGACTTTCAAAAAGAAGTTGAAATGACTTGCAATATGGAACTGATCGCATACATATTTTCACTAACAATTAGTTCAAATTGCGTGCATAATTCATAAAGCTGCATCAACAGGTCTGTAGTTTTAAGTAATTAAGAAGATGGCGGTTTGTTAGAAACTAAATATCAAACCTATACACATAGGTGCACAGCATGTATGTGTTGACACCCAAAATTGGCAAGATTACGCAGGCCGGTCTAACCGAGGGTCTTACCCGGTCAGACCGCCTTGGTCAAAGTCCTCAAAAGGCAATTTGGAGTTCACCATTGGATAGGACTCGTCGAATAGATCAAGATTCATATATAGAACGTCCAAATCGGAGTCCGGATGAGGGAGATATGGCTTCCGGAAGGGCTGCACGTCGGGCACGCGGTTAGACCGTGTCCCTAGGCCGGTTAAACCGCCCTACCCTGCCAAATACGGGTTAGGAGTTGTATTTTGACACGGTTTTGTAAGGGTTTCGACTCCTAATGGGGCAAGACCTCCCCTCCTTATAAATATAAAGGGCCATGGCCGATTGAAAGCATCCACAATCGAATCTATCAATTACACTTTTATCTTTTTACCTTTCTTTCCCTTTACTTTTCCAACCCCATGTTCTGTTCCTCTACTACCTCCGCGGCATGAGAGGACGTCCTAGCTGGCCTGCCGAGCCTAGGACAACCCAAGGTGCGCCTACCCCGACGGGGTCCCTCCCGGGCGGGCGTTCGTTGGTTTCTCGCCGGTGAACCCGGCGACCCCGGTCTGACCGCCCCTCCGACGCGGTCTGACCGCCCCTCCGACGCGGTCTGACCGCCCTACGCAGAGGGGCAGCAAGGAGCCCCTCCGCGTGCTTGTTGGCTCCGGAAAGGCGTCAACAAATTGGCGACTCCGCTGGGGAACGAGAATCTGGCTGTCATGGCCGATCTATCTAACCCTAGCCACATTATGGCGTATGAAGAATTTCGTACGGAGTATAGCAAGGAATTCGATCTGGCGGTTGAAAACTTGCTTCTATCATGTTTTCGTCAAACTGATCAAGGTATCATCAAGATAAAGGAATTGCAGCAGCCGTCTACCATCGACATATTAAAGGAGATGCAATCCTCAGGTAACTTATCTGATGCTCTATCCGTCTTTGTGAATTTTCGTCTCAAAGTTTTGATTGATAAAGAGGATAGTTCAGATTCAATTCCTGTTAATCTAGAGTCGGTTATTAAGCCGATTAATGATATTACTAATCCTTGCAAAACCTTGTCAAATTGTGATGTTGTTGGTCAAGAAACAAGTCGGCCGTCTCTAGCCGAAATTGTTGACCTAAAATCCCCTAACAAGAGCATAGAGGCTACATCTGGTACTTCGACGCTCGGGGGGCAACAAAACAAAGGCAACGGTACCGGTTGCACAGTGACCGGTCTGACCGGTGCCCGAACCGGTCTGACCGGTGCCCAAACCGGTCTAATCGGGGGGCAACCCGGTCTAACCGCCTCTCCCAGGTTTTCGCAAAATAAATCAAAACCAAAGATGGTTAAACCCAAAAAGGCTGAGATTAGTGTTTGGAAAACAATTGAATCTAAAGGCCGTAAGCATCAAAGAGAAAAGCCGAAGTCTAATGAGAAACTTCCGGCTAAATCTCAGAGACAAAATAATGTCAATGGTGCTAGTCGGTCAAAAAATTCTAAACGCCCAAAACCTTCTCCTAGAGAGAAGTTCCATAACGAAAATCGGCAATGGAGTAACTCTCACAACTCAATGCCGTTTTCTCCATATGTATCATCAATGCCTATGCCATGGGAACCTTATTTTAATATGCATTATTTTTGTCCTCCATGGTATTATAATTCATATATGCCGTCTCCTAGTTATTTTTGTCCAAATTATATTACTCATAGGAAGCCGGTAATTAATGAATCGTCACCTATGCGTAATGACCGTTTTAATCATAAAAATCGGTCAACACACAAAAATAAGCGCAAGGTGATTAAACAAGTCTATCGTGTCAAAAAAGGCGGTAGATTAAATAAAAAATCATATTTGACACTAGACATAGAAAAGCTGACTATTGAAAAATCATCGGCTAGTTCTACTTATCAAATTGTCCCTAATAATGAGCATGTCATAAATAATATAGCTGAACAACGATCATGTTCGGCTGGGGGGCAACATGATCTTAAGATGGCTGTTTCTCAAAGCACTGGTCTGACCGGTGTCCTCACCGGTCTAACCGGTCTCGCCAGAAAATCTGGTAGAGCCGAGAGTATCCCGCCAAACAGCAAGGTGTTGAAGAAGAAACCAAGTTTTGCTGAGTTATTGTATAAATATCAAAGGATAGCCGAGCAAAAGCAAAACAATCGGTTAGGAGAGCAAAGGTGGAATTGTTCATCACCAAAAGCAAAGAAGCATCAACGGTCATCACATTGGTCTTCATCATTTATTCCATCGATGCATGTGCCATGGAATGCTTATTCAGGTATAAACAATTTCAATCCATGGTTTTGGTATAATCCTTGGTCTTCTTTTTTCAACTATCAATATTATGCTGGTGATGCACCAAGGAGCTACAGTTGGCCGCCATGGCCACATCAGGACTTCAATTGTTAGATATGCTGTTCAGAAAGCCGAAATATTAATTTCATATATATTTTACTTCTTAAGATCTTATTTCGGCTACAATGACATTCATATAGGCTTTGGAAACCGTCACATGGACGATGTGGTGTTAGTCATCGTCTTTAGCCAATTTTGATCAATGTGAATGTTTTCTGGCACGCAAGCTTTGCCATAAAACAGGGGGCATATGTTGACACCCAAAATTGGCAAGATTACGCAGGCCGGTCTAACCGGGGGTCTTACCCGGTCAGACCGCCTTGGTCAAAGTCCTCAAAAGGCAATTTGGAGTTCACCATTGGATAGGACTCGTCGAGTATATCAAGATTCATATATAGAACGTCCAAATCGGAGTCCGGATGAGGGAGATATGGCTTCCGGAAGGTCTGCACGTCGGGCACGCGGTTAGACCGCGTCCCTAGGCCGGTTAAACCGTCCTACCCTGCCAAATACGGGTTAGGAGTTGTATTTTGACACGGTTTTGTAAGGGTTTCGACTCCTAATGGGGCAAGACCTCCCCTCCCTATAAATATAAAGGGTCATGGCCGATTGAAAGCATCCACAATCGAATCTATCAATTACACTTTTATCTTTTTACATTTCTTTCCCTTTACTTTTCCAACCCCATGTTCTGTTCCTCTACTACCTCCGCGGCATGAGAGGACGTCCTAACTAGCCTGCCGAGCCTAGGACAACCCAAGGTACGCCTACCCCGACGGGGTCCCTCCCGGGCGGGCGTTCGTTGGTTTCTCGCCGGTGAACCCGACGACCCCGGTCTGACCGCCCCTCCGACGCGGTCTGACCGCCCTACGCAGAGGGGCAGCAAGGAGCCCCTCCGCGTGCTTGTTGGCTCCGGAAAGACGTCAACAGTATGTATATTTTTTAGATTGGGAAAGTACCAGAAGAGTTGACACATGGCTCAAAAAGTTCACACAGCCACAGCGGGCAGGATTGTGTGGTCTCAACAGAAAGTACACGCCTTGTCCAGTTGCTGGCCATGTAAAATGGGAACGGAAGCATCAACCTCTGCCCGATCCTTCGCGGCATTGCTGCTGCACCCGCAACCACAGAGAGGCCCACGGCTTTGGGACCCCGACTGTGACGTCGCCCTTGAGCAGCCGCCAGAAAAAAGATGTAGCCTGTGGAACACAAAGAATTCCCACCCACACCAAAAAAGACCCAAAAAAACTTCAAGATTGCAACCATCCATGCATCATATATTTAGGCTCTGTTTAGTTTTCTGAATTCTCATCTAGAGGACCGTGTAAGTTCATTTCTTCACTCTGCGCGTGCTTCCCAAGCGACAAAATCTCACCAATCTCACCGAAACTAAACAAAGCCTTATGTTTCATGCACTATGCACCTTTGATGATTTCTAAACTGGTCGTTAAGGCAAAAGTCAAAACCACAAGTAATATGAAACAGAGGAAGTAATTGTGATTTTGTCTTTTTTTTCAACTTTGTGATTTTGCTCTCAACTATTCACAAGTCAATACGATTTTACCCCTAGTCAACGGTCAAAATAGGTTCAAATACGCAAAAACCAGGGGCAAAATCACAATGACTTGTGAATAGTTGAGAGCAAAATCACAAAGAAAAATGAGGATAAAAACACAATTGCACTTCAAAGTAGGAGTAAAATCACCAAAAATCCTTCATTCTATTGCAGTCTTATGTTTTGCTAGTTCAGGCAATGCTCAAATGGAGGTGAATGAGAGGTTCAAGTATTCATGGTGCGAAAGTGAACTCTGCTAAACACTAGGGCGGCTGTTTAGATTGTTAAATTGGGTGCTGAAATAGTACATTGGACTGCGTGTGTCTCTGCGACAGATGAATAGAGAATTGAGAGACGGAATTGGTCAGTCTAAACAAGGCTAATAATTCGAATAACCCTTGATCAGCACAAACTATTGAAACCGGGATTCGGATGACCGATTATATACCCGGAAAGAAACAGCATCGGCAAATTCCGTTACAATATTATTCAGATACACTCAACCACACTTGATGGCCTATGGATACAGTTTGTGGTCAACGAACGAATGGCAGGGAAACAGCAGCCGTTGATCCATTATTATACCTCATATGTAAACCTAGCCCTATATCTACATGATACTTGCACAAGCAAAACTTGGATTCGTTGCTTGCTACTGATTCTCCAGAGACATCGTTCATCATCCATGGCCCTCTGATTTTGCTGAAGTTTCAACCTCATGCCTTTGCCTGCATTAGAATGCAATTTTGCAGGGAGTTTAGCATACATACCACTCGATGAATCAAAATCCATGCAGCACAGGATTATCAGTGGCTTTTTCTTTCCACTTTTATCAATCAGGTTTTCCAAGCACATAATTCTTATCACCCTGTACCGTACTATGTATTTCAATGTGGAAAAAATGTTTTAAGATTTATCTTCATGTCTACCTATAGCTATACTATTCTGAACACTCAAAGCAAACCATCCTACTAGTTTGAAACTTTGAATGATAGTTTCCAAGACTGAAAAGCAGGGTAAAACAACTGCATATAGAGAAAGTGAGTTATGCCAATTTTTGAACTTGTTTGTCATGGACCACACATCTGGAAACACAGACTGACTAGTGAAAACTGAAAACTAATGCTAGACATAAATTCATTTTTCTTTCCCTAGTTCAGAAAACAATGATCATTTCAATCTATACAGGAAAACAGCAACCACGTAGAAATTATAAAACAGACAAATTACCTGAGAGTACAAGAATGTGCCAAGTATGGCAATGGCAGCTCCTAGCGCATTGACAGGGCGGACAGGTGTGTGGAAGATGATGATTGATGAAACAATCACTGATATGCGCTTCATTGTATTGCCAATGCTAAACGTCAATGGAGAAATCTGATCCAGAGACATGTAAGACACCTGGTTATACAAGTGGTAGAACACGCTCTGAGCAGCAAGCCACCTACAAAATCCAACAGTAACACATTAGAAAAATATCAACATACACAAATTTGTGATACAAGATCGCCATAAATCCTGACACTAATCCAGCATATTTATCAGTCCATAAGGACAGCGATGAAGTCTAACATGTATGCCCAACAGAAGAGTAAAAGAAATAGTCATGCAAGTAGGTCTCCCTCTTAACATAACAAGAACATTGATACCATTTCAAGCCACCTCATGCAGTTTGGGATCATACTACAATCTACAATATGAAAACTATGGAAGGAAAATTGTAAACGATTAACTTCTTGTTTACCAGATAACATTGGGGCCAACTTCTGCAAGAGCCTTTTGCCAACCAGCAGCCCACATTTGGGGGCCTTCCATAGCAATAGCAAATGGAGTCAGTATGACAAGGGACATTATTGACAGGCAAGCATAGTAATTCATGCCACTGACAGACTTCCCCTTCATGCCCTTCTTCGAGAAGATGTTGCGGAAAACAAATGCAAGGTTGGATATCATAGCACCCATAAATCCTGGTGGAAGGCAAATGGTTTACATTAACATCATGAAAAGGAGAACAATTGTTTCGCCTAACATGAGAAAGACTATTTAAAACAGGCGACTACATGGAGAGACCTCTCCATTTAGTCATACATGGAGAGCCCTCCCAGGTTACTTCCTGCGACACAAAATTACTTTCCTCAACCGAAAGAAGCACACAGGAGGAAGTAACTTTTAATCTACATGGATAGCTCTCCAAGGTTACTTCCTGCGACACAAAATTACTTCCCTCAACAGAAAGAAGCACATAGGAGGAAGTAACTTTGTGTCGCATGAAGTAACTTTTGTGTCACAGGAAGTAACCTCGAAGAAAGTAACTTTGTGTCGCAGGAAGTAACTTTTGTGTCGCGGGAGGTAACAATCGGAGGGCTCTCCATTTAAGTCTAAATGGAGAGGCCTCTCCGTTTAGATTTTGCGTTAAAACAATTCAAACTTATCTGTAACTCCTATTTTGTCACTCTCTAAGATTAAATCTATGAAACTTCACGAAAAAATGGGAGGAAAAGGACATCAATGTGTTTCATTTGTTAGAAAATAGGACAAAAGTATACATATGTAGCTTTTTCCAACTAGGTTCCTTAGGCCATTAATAATTCTATCTATTTTTCAGTATTTTTTTTATGTCTCCATAAGTTCATGAAACACACAGAAATCTAGATAGAGATTATAGAGTAAAAGAGTAATTTCACAAATCAAATTTCTTCAAAAGCAATTGGAAGCAACAGCCTTATTTAGCTCATAATTAAATGCCTCTTTCTAAAATTTAGCCTTTACACTAACAATTCAAAAAATATCCTACATTAATTTCTAAGCAAGTAATTGGAAGAGAATACCAAAAAAAAAACAATTATACTTACCAACCATATTAAAGTTCAGCTCTGTGACAGCAGCTAGAGCACAACCACCAATGATGGGAAGAAGAGAGAGATATACTGGAACTGGGAATGTCTCCCCAAGAATGAACCTCGACACCAAGACACTGAATGCAGGTTCTGCACTTTTAATTATGTGCGTGAATGACACTGCCACCTTAGACATGCTCACCGTCGCAGCAACATGGCCAATTGTATGTGCCACAGCAACCTTCATAAATTAATTACCGAATTTGGTTACACTTTTTCCATGCAGATACAATAGAAAAGAACAATAGACATGAACGAACCAACTCACCGGGAAAAGGACTTTCCAGAAATCTAGGTCGGTCTTGGGGGCCTCAACAAGACGGGTGGCCCATGAGAAAATCATCATCGCAGAGCCACAGGCGAGGGAGAGTGTGGAGGTGAGCCAGGGGTATGGGAAAGCATTGAGAACCTTCTTGTTGTAAATGTTAAATATCACATTCAGCGCCCACCAGGTCGCGAAATAGATGGAGATCTTTAGCTTCTGTGCACCTTCTGACTGGGCTGGCACCACCTCAGCCCTGGACTCCTTGTCATCAGCAGCAGAAGCTGCACACCAGAACTCCAGTGGCTGCCTCTGAGCCTTAAGCTCGGCAGTACGCGGACCATCTAGCGGTGCAAGGTAGAGTGGTCTGAGAGAGGAGAGCACATATTTTGAGGGTTTGAGACTGGAAATGGATGGAATTGAAGCTGATTTTGAGCGTAGGCTGGAGCCTGAGAATGCTGCAGCGGCAGGAGAGAGCCTCACAGATGGTAACATGGTTTCTGCAGATCAACAAAGAAGGTTTTAGATGGCAGCATATGAAGTACATATAGAAAGGGACACAAAAGCTTGGACTTTTCCCTTAAAGTTAAACAAAACAAATTCTGATGTTGCTCTGAATAAAAGATCTCTTTGTGTTGAGATGAATACATCAGCGTTATACAGAAAGCGACATGAAAATTTCCTCAGAAGACTGCTTCAAAGAAATTCTAGATATTTCTTCAGTCAAAGGTGCCATTGAAGTAATAGCATGAATAATCGAAACATGAACCTTTCTGCACTCAACAAGTCATCAGCTTCTCGCAAAGACAGCACTACAGAATTCTACACGGCAAAGCCATCACCTTCTAAAATTTCACCGATCAATACCCATATGCTAAAAGCTAAAATTCGGGATGAGGACAAATTGCATCCAGCACATCGTTTTCAAGTTGTAATCTACACGTAACGGTGCCACCTTTCTTCTTGCGCAGGTTCAAACACCCGTGATCTATTCAGACAGATTTCTCATGCAAAGCACCCACCTTTTCAGTTAATACCCACACGCATAAGGGGGGAAAATAGATTGGCCTTGAATCGCGGTAAAAAAAAAAGATAAAAGGGGGAGAAATTATGAAGGTGATGTGGTGCACGGGTGCAGTCGGGTGTTTTTTTTGGAGGGTAAAGGGGTGCAGTCGGGTGTTGTAGCGGCAAGTAGCCGGCGCCGGCAGGGAAACGGGGGTGGGGGAGAAGGAAGGCGGCGGCCGTGGTTCAAACGGCGGCCGCCGGCGCTCCCAAGGGGTAAAGTCGTAAAGATCATCCACCGGCTCCTATGCAGACTAATACAATAAATAAAACTATAATAAAAAAGGAATAAACTTTGCAAGATCAAAAGAACGGATCTTACCTTTCCTCCCGCAAAACAATCAAGAACCACTCTCAGGATCAAGAACGGCAACACCTCTTCCCGGGATCAAACCGCCCGGCTCAAATCAGAACAATAGCAGCTACGGCGGGGGTTTTCGCGAGGGATTCGAGGCGGGGGGCGGAGCCTCTGGATATATGGTGGGCGGGGAGAACCGGGGATCGCACGGGGGTGGCCCTTGGAATCTGAGACGGGAATTCGGAGGTCACAAGGAAGAGGAGGAGGTGGCACGAGGAGTGGTTCGCCTCCGGCGAGACGCGTCGAGTATAGGGGAGGAAGGTGGCGGCTTGGTAGGTGCCGGTGCGCGTGTCTTTCTTTGTTCGTTTTTTCTTCTGAGGAGTGGGTTGCAAGGATGGGGAACTATAGGGGCTTTTGTGCAAATGTCTTTTGTAGGGAGACCAGACCAGGGTACCCGACCATAGTTGGGGTGCACATGATGGGTTTGGTTTGGGGTTTTATGGAATGGAACAGTGGCCAGTGAAGCGTGCATTTCATGTGAAATAGCTAGGGTGTCAGGTATAAATAGCATGCATTTCATGTTTGAAAACTTATTAATTGATCACTGGTATAAACTAAGTTAACTCATGTGTTAAATATAGAATCTTCATCAGATTTGTTTTTAATTTAAAATAGTTATGGTGTCAGGTGCTTTTCTTTTTTTTCGAAATTAAAGGCAGGAGCACTGCCATGTTATTTAAGAAGAAGAAGTAATTTTACATCACGAGCCGAAGTGAACACCACCACCACAACAACTCCCGCAAACAACGCACCCAACAAAACTCTACACCACCTCATTCTGGGAGAGAAGCTAGAGAAAAAGCACCAAGAACTGCGCTGATGTTGCCAACGTTGTGCCACGCCAAACCGCGACCCGCTGCAATCCTGAGTGACCACTCGAACTCCTCCGTCACAGGGTGAACAACCTTGAGCTGCGCACACACAACCGTCGATCCCCTGACTCCAGCCTCGCATAAGAAGAAACACCCGTCGTAGCACCAGCGCAGCCAACTTGAACGCACAATGCGTGGGGGCCTCGCCGCATCCACCTCCTCAAACTCGAGCTCCTCTCATGCTCCTCATAAGCAACCACATGAAAGTGTACGGGGACCTTGCCGCTCGTCACATTGGACACTGCTCGAAGGATCCTTGTCACCGAAACCACTCTGAGAGCAACACCTACACCAAACCAACGCCGGGTTCACCACAGCACCATACGCACCATCCCAAGACTGCCGACCTCCATGGCTCCTCTGCACCTTCCGCCAACACGGACCTGCTCAGGTGCTTTTCTCTTTTAGATGTTCTTAGCATGAAAATATGGAACCACACTATCACAAAAATGACATTATGTAAGGCTGAAACATGATTTTTGTAGACGATCTGAGTATATTGTAATTTTAAATAAAGTATTTCATGGAAGTGGAACTATGTATTTGTAAAGCTTTTTACTCTAGTTTAAAAAACTATATTTGTAACAAAAGTTGGTGTGATCGGGTTGCGATGATGCTACATGTCACCCTTTTATTTTGCTGTTTGATGGAATATCTCATTCTGAGTATACATCTTATGTCACTTTCCACTTTTTTCCTTTTATTTCCTCTCATCCATGATGTGAGAGCTTTTCCCCATATTTGTGAATAACTGGTGAGATGATATAATCAATTGATACATATTGCATTGGTATCGGATTTGCACAAAATACATTTAAGAAAGGAGGTTTTTTACGGTACTTGAGAAGTATTAGGAAGTATTAGGAAGTATCAGGAAGTATCATCTTAATTAATTAAAAAATTAAAGTAGATAAGAAAAGGGCGTTATAGTAATTTCCTTGTGGGTCCCACCATTTTGATACTTCCTAATACTTCCTAGTAGGAATTTCCTGATACTTCCTGGGTATTCCACCGTTGGATCTCGTCGGATGGACGGTTCATAAAAAAAACAACTACCTTAAAAATCCTCCAAAGAAAATATCAACAAAATCAATTTACATGCGTTCTTTGGGTTTTTTCTTGATATGAAAACCTGCTTGGATGATAATTTCTTTCACTAACTTTCTTTTCTCCCGGGGAAAAAGTGCAAACAAACAAAATCGATGAAGTGCACTGCAGAAGCTTCTTAGTATCTTTAATTATCAATCAAAGATCATCATTTGCATACTAATCTCAGTAGCAGCCGGACCTAACCAATAAAAAAGTACAAACACCCACACTAAAAAAACAAATCCTGTACCTTTTTTATAAAAGAAAACAATCCATTCAGATTCAGGTCAATCTAGGTTCAAGTTTTACAAAAACCCCACCAGTTCCCAGTGCTGAATGACTGGCATCTTCAGAGGGTGAACGTGCAAAACCGCTGACCAGAGCAGAGAAAGGTTTGGTGCGAGGAGCATATTCCGAAACTGTCCCCGATGTTCTCGGGGAGCCAATGAAGCTTTCAAGGCCTTCAGCGGGTTGGTGAACTCTGAACCTGAAACCCTTTGGGGGTCTGAGGACAATTTTGACCTCTGGCGCCTGCTGAACCCCGGCGGCTCTTCTGCTAATCCAAGAGGTCAGCAGATGAACTTGAACAGCCGTGATGAGCTCGTGGTGACATCGCCGCTGCAGCACACCATAACTGTTGGTAGAAGGCTTTGCCAAATTGGCCTCTTGCACTCTGATTATTCTGTTGCAATTACTCACAGGTACATGAACATCATTAGCTGTGCTATTGCGATCATTGTGTGTGGAAAAGAAAATTAGTCGTCCCGAGGTTCCGTTACGTTTCAGAGCATGGATGCTCCATGGCTCTGTTTCTGAATACACGAGCGGATTTGAACTGTGATTTATGATCTTTGTCCAAATCACATGATGATCCAAACGATGAAACGACCAAGATTTAAGGTTGAAGAAGAAGCGAGAAACCTATTGTTGACAAAATGTGAAACGATTTTTCGGCTCCATGGATTAGAGTTTTTTAAGATATGTAGCTCTAAGTTTTTGAATCTAGAATTGTGACCTGTTTGTTTGAGCTGTGCCTTTTGAGCTTTCCTGAAAAGTTGTTACTGGCTTTTTTTAATTTTGAAAAACACGCTAGTTTTTATAATGTGTGTCTA
Organism: Cenchrus fungigraminus; assembly: GCA_036936925.1. Classification (NCBI taxonomy): domain Eukaryota; kingdom Viridiplantae; phylum Streptophyta; class Magnoliopsida; order Poales; family Poaceae; genus Cenchrus; species Cenchrus fungigraminus. Next base: position 54,481,614 of record CM072769.1, on the reverse strand, counting down.
GCTTTCCAAGCCCAAAAAATTTATGAAAATCTTTTAAAAAAAAGCTTTCCAGTTTTCTATATAAACTTTTCTGAGCTTCCAACTTCTCGGAAGGTGCGCAAGAAGTTTGTGTTTGAGCTTGTGACACTTCAAGTTGAGCAGCTGCCGAGAAGCTCAAATAAACAGGGTCTAAAAATTAAAAATACATACTTCCTCCGGTCTGAAATATAAGCGCATACAGTTTTGTCTTAAATCACCAAACATAACAAGTCCTTAACCACTTCAATGCACATTTTCCTCTGAATAATTAATGCAATAACCAAACAACTCATCTTTACAAAATAACACCGATTGATGGGCAACATGGTCATTACAACCTCTCATCCTAAATCTTGTGGCCTTGGCCTCCAAATGAACTATTCTGTTCCAATTTTTCTAAGTTTGGACAGTTCTAAGCATGTGTCTGGGACATGCTAAGCAGACCCATAACAACATCTTTAATCCAATCATCATCGTTTATAATAAAAGCAATCACGAGCGAGACAAAGTGGTATCCAATAGTAGCAGCCTAGAGAGTCCACTAGTACAGTCATAGCAGCCGAGAGAGAGACAGATAGCAGATTAGCAGGCTTGGTTAGTTGGGCAGGTTAGTTATTAGGCGCCTTGGAAGAGGGCTTTCGGCGATGTCGCTTTCACTATGCACGCCGCCGCCGCCTCCACGCGATCTCCTGACGTGAAGCTCTGATGATGAGCTCGGTGGCTCGCCAAACAACGCCGACGGAACTGCTACCAACCAAAACGGAGGTCCCGCTCTGAGACTCGAGTGTGTTCGACAGATTTTTCTGCTGATCTGTATGTTTTGAGAGGTATTGTATGATATTTTTTTCTAAGAGAAAAATATTATGTGATGAATTCTTCTTTCATAGTACTCTTCTGTCCTAAAATATTTGCACTTTTTGACTTCTGCAGATCTCATTTGACCATTTGTCTTTTTCAAAAAATTGGTGAAAATATAAAAATAATTATGATATACTTAAAATATATATGATGATAAAACATGTCATAGCAAGTGACCAAACGTTCGGTTGGCTGGTAGCTGGTGTTGATTTGTTCTGAAAAATGTACCACTGGTTAGTTGGTGAGTACTCCCTCCGTCTCATATGTAAGGTCTTGGAGCCTACAACTTTTTGTCCAAAACATAAGGTCTTGAGTTGTGGGCTCAACACATAAAAAATACTCCAGTCAGTCCCGTACAAAAAAATCCCCAATCTCTTTCCCCAGCGCCGATCCCTCTGCCGCCTCCCTCCCCAGCGACCACCGCTCCTCCGCCACCTCCCTCCCCATGACCGTCGCTCCTTCATCGGTCTCCTCCCTCCCCCATGGAAGGGTCCAGTGAACGGAGATGAGTGAAGCAGAGTGTCAACGCCTGCGAGCTGAGGCCGGGGCGCAGACAGGTCGCGCCGTCGGATCTCTCGCCAGTAAGAGCAGGCCATCGGGGAGGGGAGGAAGAGAAAGTCGCTCACTTGCGCCGCCAGAGAGGAGGCCGAGGCCGGATCACGCGCTGCCGGGAAGGAGGGAGGGAGCGAACGTCTGGATCTCGCCGGGAAGAGCAGCCCACGTGGAGGAGGAGGAGGAGCTGGCTGCTGGCGCTCACGCAAAGAAGGAGCCGACCGCCGACGCTCGTGTGAAGGAGAAGGGAGGCACGACTGCCGGTGAGAGACGGCGAGCATGACGAGGAGGACATGAAGATTCGCCGGCCTCTATCGACCCGTGCCGCCTGCCAGAGATCCCCAGCCGCACGAGCTTCATGATCTGTGCCCGTCGGCTGGCCGCCCTCCTCATAGCGCCGTCCCACCTCACCTCCCCTGCTGGTCTTGCCTTGCCTCTCCTGCTCGCCTCAGTGCGCGCGCCTGTGCTCGACGTCGACGGTGGCAGGCACGATTCAGTGGCGGCACGGCACGATTTGGTGCTGCAGCTGGGGCGGGAGGCGCGGTGCCGGGGAGGAGAAAGAGGCCGCCATGGCTGCGGGCCTGCGGCTGGGACGAGAGAGGGGCTGCGAAGCATGACGGAGGAAGGAGACGCAGAGGTATTGGGGTCATTTCCACTCACAATTGTTTTTTTGTTTGAACGCTTCAGGTCTTTATATTGTGGAATGGAGGAAGTATTAATTTGTTGTGAGAGAAAAATATCATAGTGGCTGGTAATCAGTAAGATGGTCATGACCGTCTCTACTCTACCTCGTTTGGTCGCTTCGTGTGATCAGATCAGATGATGCCTCAGAAGAAATTAAAGCAAGAACGCATGGGCAAACTGTCACCCTACCGTGAACCGATCGAGCTGATCTCGATCTCGCTGGTTGAAGACGAACACTTCGATGCGTGTTCCTGGATTTGTTTTGTAGTCATCGGAGCTGCCGAGACGCAAGTACCAAGGTGGCTGGGTCCTTGGGAAAACCACTTGAGAACCAATAGTAACATTTTTGTTTGCGTTCGATCGGAGCTATTTCTTTATCTTTGATGTAAAAATCAGCTGCACACATGGGTTCTGGTTAAGGAATATTCGCCTTGTTCGTCTGGTTTATCAGCCATCAGCTAACGGTACTTTTCTCTCAAAACAAATCAGTCAATAGCTACCAGCCAACGGTAATTTTCTCTCAGAACAAATCAACACCAGCCACCAATCATCAGCCAGACCAACATGCCAATGGCCCATATCTGTTTTCTTTCTTGTTCCTTTTCTTTTTTAAAAAAATAGCATACTGTGGGTCACCAATCTTTCTCCCAGATGATGGTTCACAGATCACGGAAATGAGAGCCATATATTTTATTATTCGTGCTAAACGTTTGTATATGTGTGCCTGGTCACGTGAATCATCCGTGGGCTGCTAAGTTTATCTACTGTTAAAAAATTGACAGCACTGCGTGTTATCCCCGTGGGCGTGGGCACCCGTTCGGCCGTTCTTAAGATATGAATGATCGGCACCCTGGCTAACTCTAACCTAGCTAGATCTGGAGGCAGGTTAGCCTAAGTATGTCTAAATCAATGCAATTTGCTAGAGATAGCCTGACTTGTTATGCTCGTGTTTGGTAAGCTGCACAAGGTGATAAGATGATCCTGTATTTTCTAGAGGTGAACTTACCACATCTTCTTCTCCACTGCACCCTCATCCCCTCCGATCCTCACCTCCCTCCCCGCGTCTACTTCTCTGCCTGCCTCGCCTCCTCCCCAGCGCCCTTCGCGCAGTGGGAGTCCCCCGCCTCGGCCTCCGCGACCGCCGGGTTCCTTCCTCTGCTCGGCGGCGATTCGCCGCAAGGAGTCCGACGGATCCGCAGCGAGGAGCTGCCCCGAGCAGGCGCGAGCCCTCCTCCCTCAGCTCCTTCGCCGGCGGACATGGAGCTCCTCGACGGCCGCAGGCCATCCTCCTCCCTCCCCACGGATCCCGAAGCTCCTCCTCTCCCCCTTCTTCTTCGCCGTCGCCGCCCAAGATCCACCATCCCCGCCCAAGATCCACCATCCCGGCCGGCTCCCCGTCTGGCCGATGCGGACGGTGGCGCGACAGAGGGGGCTTGGAGACGACAGCCTCGATGCTCTCCCTTGGCTCTCTCTTGCCTGGCGGCGGCGGAGCTCCGTCCTCCCTCCCTGCGCCGGCCACCGGAGCTCTCCTCCTATCTCCTCCTCTCCCCTCCTGCGGATCTCCGGAGGTGAACTCCGCAGCGCGGGGCTGCCGCCGCCGACCGTGTGGGTGAGCTCTGCGGGCGCGGACGAGGAACGCCGACGGGTGAGGGTGGAGTCGTGGCAGCGCGACGGACGGGCGGCGGCGCAGTGCGTGGAGCCAGACGGGCGGACGGCAGGGTGAGCAGAAGCGACACCGATGGCTTATGCAAGCCTGTATAGCTGGGAACGCTCCTCCCTTGCGTTTCCACTTATGCAGACTGGAGGGCACTTTTTCATAGTCCAAGTCTGCATAAGGCCTTATGCAGGCTGCCAAACAGGACCAGGTTGCATTCCATAAGCCTGGATAGGCTTTATGCAGACTGCCAATCACCCCTATGTGTATTTCAATTCCTACCACTGCTCAACATGGCAGATCCAAGCCTCGGGCCGGGAGGGGGTGCTGCAGCCAGGGTTCACATTACCGTTGGTTACCGGTTCGGCTCGGTAGTAAAACCGACCGGTAGCCGGACCCTGACCGGACCTAGCTAACCGGGCTGAACGGTTAACCAGTCGGTTGGACTAGTAAACTGGTCCGGTTTTTTGTTAAAAAATCGGGCAGTTAGCAGTAATTAGAACCCTAGCTGCAGCTCAGATCTGGACCATGAAATGTGTAGTATTTGCATATATTTTGCCGATCTAAATCAATATACAGGGCGTGTTTGGCAGAGCTCCAGCTCTGAAAAAACAGCTTCAGAGCTGCAGATCCACGCAGCTCCACCATGAAGTAGCTCCACCGTGGATCTGAGATCCCGACAATTGTTTGGTACAAATCCAATTTTTTTGTCATCCCTATGACATTTATGACCCGCATGTCAGGACAATAAAAAAGCTTCTTCTTCCTCGATGTGCAGGGCAGTCCTTCCCATCTCCTTCCCCTTCCCTACCACACCTCAACGGCCGCCCCTACCGAGCACAGTCTCGCCTCCTGCTGCCTCGCACCGCCGCCTCGTCCTCGCGCCGCCTCGCAAGATCCGGCGCGGGAGCCGGGGAGCTCCGCCGCGGTCCCGACGAGCTCCACCGCGGGAGCCGGCGAGCTCCGCCGCAGCTTCGCACGAGCTCTGCCTCCCGCCGCCTCACGCTGCGGCCCGCTGCCTCGTCATCGTGCCGCCTCGCGGGATCTGGCGCGGGAGCCGGTGAGCTCCGCCGCGACCCCGCGCGAGCTCCGCCGCGGCTTTGCGCGTGCTGCGCCGCGGAAGCCGGCGAGCTCCGCCGCGGCTTTGCGCGTCGTCGGGAGTAGTTCGTCGAGCTCGCCGGGGAGGAGAGGTGCGCACGGGCGGCGCGGGGAGGGGAGGGGAGGCGCGGGTGGCGCAACACGGGGAGGGGAGATGCGGGCAGCGGCACGGTGGGCGCGGCCTCGCCGCCGACCGGTCGGGCACGACCTCGCCAGGGAGGAGAGGCGCGCGCAGGCGACACGGGGAGGGGAGGTGCGGGCGGCAGGGGAAGAAAAAAAAAGAACGAACCGTTTTTTCTGTAACTAGTGGCAGTGGTGGGTAATTTACCTCAACTCCACGAAACTTGGATTTGGTAGAGCACCCCGTGAGGTACTCCACGAAAACTATGGAGTTGAGGCCTGTTCCACCCTTTTTTGGAGCAGATCCGCGGTGGAGCTGCTGAAGCTAGGCGTGTTTGGCTGAAAAAATTTGGAGTGGAGTTGATTTTTTTGATCTGGAGCTGCGTTGAACTCTGCCGATCAAAAAATTTCACTAACTACCCGTCACATCAATCTCCAGACACTAATTAGGAGTATTAAATGTGAATTAATGACAAAACTTATTCCACAATCCCTACCTTAATTTTCGAGACGAATCTAATAAGCCTAATTATGACATGATTAGACAACGTTATGCTACAGTAACCAATCTCTAATGACGGATTAATTAGGCTTAATGGATTCATCTCGCGATTTCTAGTTCATTCGTGTACTTAGTTTTGTAGGTAGTCCATTTAATACTCTTAATAGATCTTGGAAGAGAACCTTAAAAATTTTCTCCAAAATCTTCTTACGAACTAAACAGACCACACTGATCCGTCTCTGGTCCAGTAGCGATTCTGGCTCAGCCGCCCCGGCCACTACTTCGAGCTAAGCTATACGTACTCCACACAACTTCTCACCATTGTTGCCCACGTCGAGAGTTTCTTTAATTTCCTTTTGGAGCAAATTAAGAGCCCAAGTCATTTTCTATCTTTCTGAATTAGGAACACAAATTATAATGAATAATGGTCATGGATTGATGAAATCGCGATTTGAGCCGATAGCTATATATGCAGTGTTAGACTGTCCGCACTAGGTACGGGATAGCCTCACGCTATCCCTTTCCCGTCGCTGTATCGAGGAAAAAGCCCCGCAGCGGGGGACGAGGAAGGCTACGCTACCTCCCGGGATGCTCTCATTTCCGGGAAATCCAGAGGAGGTAGCGCGCCTCCGCGACGCCGATGTGGTGTGGGGCTCGCAGGACTGCCGTTCGCCCGCGCCCTGACCAGGAAAGGAGATAGAGAGAGCAGGATGGACGCGCGGAGCAGGGGAGCTGCCGGAGGAAGCTGCGCAGGCCGTCGCCGCCAGAGGAAGTTGCGTAGGCCGTCGGTGTCAGGAGGAGCGACGCGTCCGGATCGAGCAACAACGGATCTCCTCGCCGCCGCCAGACCGAGCACAACCTCCACCTCGTCCCTCTCCTCCCCTGATTCTCCTTTGTGGACGAGCACTACTTCTCCTCCGGATCTCCACACCGCCGCCTCGTCCACGCGCTGCAGGAGGGTGGCCGGCACAACACCAGACGGGAGGGAGGGGAAGGCCGGTGGAGAGGGAGGGCGGGAGCTCCGCTACCGCGTAGATCAACCACCGCCTCCGACGCCAAGCCTCAACTCGCTGCGAATGTGGACAAATCGAGCTCCGCCTGACCGCCTCGCTCCGAATCGACGGCGAGGAAGACAAGGCAGCGGCCTTCGGCGAGGAGCACGAGGTCGATTCGGGGCCTGCGCCGGTGCAGGAGGAGCGGTGACCTCCCCCGCCGGGGCCAAGAGCCCGTCGCGAGGCCCTGAGGGTCCCCTGCTCCCCGGACACGCTTGTGCTCCTCCGCCTGCAGATCGAGCCCGCCGTCGGGGAGCTCCTCGTGCTTGGCGGCGCGAGGAGCCGCCGCCTCTACTTTGCCCCTCTGAGCTCGATCTGCGACGCGAGGAGCCGTCGCCTCTACTTGCCCCTGCGAGCACCGTGCGCCGCCCCTACCTCGCTGTGCCGGCCTCCGCCCGAGCTCTCCGTCGGCGAATGGAGAAGGGAAGGAGAGGAGAGGAGAGGAGAGGGAAGGAGGGTCGGGCCTGCTCGCCGGATAGGGAGGCGGAGGGAGCAAAGGTGGGAGGGGAAGAGAGAGAGAGGAGAGAGGCCGGAGGGTAAAAAAGAGATTGTCGGGTGGGTCCCACCTCGGGTGGTTGATGTAGAGGAAGAGACATAAACTATGACGAGTGCTGAAAAAAGTTGTATAAAGGAGAGAATCTCGATGATCAGGCGAGAATATTTCATTTTAAAGGAAGATATGAAGTATGACGAGTGTGGATAGTCTTACTTTAAGCTGAAGGCAGAAAACTGTGTGTATCAACCAAAAAAAAGGAAATTAAAACCATATGGTTTGGAGCAAACATAAAAAACACAACACGTTTAAAACTGATCTTGGCAGTGTATAGAAGCTCAATCTCAAGGCAGGATGCATTACCAGAGAATATTCTTACAACTGCCGGGCAGTACCAAGTCAAAGACATTTAAGTTTCACCTGTTTTAATTCACTTTCTTTTTTTCCCATCTAATAACAAGTTCACCACCCAACCTACCTCAGAGAGATTGAGCGGAGACTTATGATGTTTTTACTATTTGTGGGCGCATGCTTATCACTCAAAAAAAAACGCTAGTTAAATGCTAGAATAAATTTATAAAAATGCAAGTACGCACATGTCGAGTCGAGGACTCAAATCATGATGCTCACTTTCTTATTTCTGCCATACCGAACCTTACTAGCTGACCTTTGTTTCGTGAATCACTTTCTACTCTAAGGAGATAGTGGTTATTCTTAGAAGCCATGCTTTATTTATCATGCTTTTGTTGGATACATACTTCAAACAATTTTAAAGTTGTGATGTGTTTGGTTTCTACAAACCACATAGTTTCGAAACCAACAGTACTGCTAAAGGTATAGTCTATTGGAATAGGTAGAAATTCAGTTCTATACCAATTTTCTTCTTCTTTTTTCTACAAAATGTAGCAAATACACACACATTCACCCCTATAAATACATGTACGCAAACATACATACTCCTATGATCATATTCAAGAGATTGGATAGGCAAATTCTTGAGACTAATGAAGTCAACATAAGATCCTTACTGTAAATGGCCACGCTACATCGTTGCCTATCATTAAAAGAATAGTGATTTAAATCTTCTTCAATAAATTAGAAAAAAATGTGATTACTCATGCAGAGTCGAAGACTTGATAGTCTGAGTGACTGGCAGGTCTTGTCCTAAAAAAAATAACCCCCACTAAAAAAATGAGTATTTCAGTCCATATATGTTTTTTTTCAACATGTGCAAAAAAGGTTTTGTTGGAACAAAGTAAAATGATTCAGGGAAACAAAAATATAGGACTTGTAGAAAAAATACACATGGGAGTATGGAACATATCTGGGGCCAATTGAATAAAAAAATACATGGAACAAGTCATAGAACTTACAGGGAAAGAAAGATATGGACAAATAATCATAGGACTCGCGAAACAAAATGCATTGACACATGAAAATAAACAAGCACAGAATAATTCATAGGCTCACTATAGTACACAAGAAACAAATTAAATCATAGAAGCTCATGGAACAGAAATTATAAATGAATAAACTTTCATAGAACAGAATTTGGGCCAAATCTAAGATGGGCTCAATTTTGCTTTACCCACGCCAAAGAAAAATAGAATGAGAAATGGAAAACAAATCTAATAGCTAATGAGTCCACATCGTTCAAACAGGGACCATCATCCATCTACTATCAGAAGGTAAGGTGGATAAGCATTGAAATTATAAACCTATCCAGCCCACTAATGAATTAAAAATGTTAACCAACATTTTTGGCAAATATTAGACCAACAGTTTTGACAAATATTGTCAACATTTTTTGGACCAACATTTTTTCCGAAAAATATTGGATCAATATTTTTCCACAAAAATTGGATCAACATTTTCAGAAAATATGGGCTAACATTTCTCAACCAACATTTTCAACATTTTTCAGGAAACAGTGGACTAACATTTTTTTAATGAAATATTGGACTAGCATTTTTCAATATTTTCCAAAAAATGTTGGACCAACATTTTTTCGTTCCTTTTCCGACTCCGGCGAGCTCTGGCGAACGACGGCAGCTAGCGAGCCCCCACGGCCAGTGAGCCCGTGGCGTGTGGTGGTCGGCCAACCCGCACGTGGGCAGCGAGCTCCCGCAGGGGTCACAACGCCGGTAGCCGGCGGCGGAGGCCGTGAGGACATCAGCGCACCCGACGGTGGTGCTGGGAGGCATGCCGCCCGGCGGTGAGGTGGCGTGAACCCCCGCACGGGGCACGTCGGCAGTGGGCAGAGGTTGGCGGAGGAAGAGATGGGGATGAGTTAGGGTTGGCGTTTTGGACCATTGTGAGTTGTTATTAGGTTACTATTGAGTTATTATAGTTTCAACTCATTCTACCTTCTAGAACGTTGAAACATGTCCTAACTGTGTTTGAGCTCGAGCATATTTTTCACACCGAGAAAGAATAAAAGACTTGTATGCTCCTCCGACCAAAACACACCTAGCCCATTATATTAGGTGTTCTGAGCATGCATGGCGCGGCTAGGCTGCTATCAGCCTATCACCAGGCAATATGCACAATTCATTTATGTTGAATTTTTTTCATATGGTTCTTTGATGACATTACTTGGCACATGATAGAATAATACACATGGACTTTGCCATAGATGTCTAGTAATGGATTTGCCCTATCCCAAACAATGAAAGTGTGAAGATACCAACTTAAATGGAACGATGCCACACAGCACGATGCATTATCTATGCTAGCATGGCAATCACATGCTGGGCACATGATGCTGTGCGTGCTAACACTCTTGTGACGCAAAAAGCCTTTACCATGGCGCAACAAACTTTTGTACCATGCTATGTTGAAGCATAAATTCGGATGTGCTAAGAATTGTAGTATATGCGAGAACATTTAGTTCCCCTGCTTGGAAAACATCGTTGATGTATGTCCTGGACATTGTGATATGAATGCCTGATCACACTGCATATCACGCATTAAGGTCAAAATGATATTCTGTGACTTTTTTCATTGAAAGCATGATCACTCGCATCAAATGCATTGCATCAATCTTATCATAATTTCTTGCCCTCCCTATTCCAATTGTGTACCAATTAGTATTGCGACAATACGTCCAAACAATTTTTTAAATACTCTTTATGAATCCTTTATCTCAATATGATCCCTGAGAAGGCTGTGGAGTTACATTAATTTGAAGTAGGACATCTACTGTCTTTTCTTTCCTACCCTCAGACCATTCTTAGTGAAGTTTCATGGTAAATAAAATAGATTTCTTTGTAGGTAATTCTGATAAACTATTTATGAAGTGAGAGAATGAACTAGTTTCATGAAATTATGGTACACTTTTTTCAACATAACTTTTATCTTGCATGTAAGTTTGATTTTTTTTTAACAATGTATTGTGTGATCTATTTCATTCCATGAACAAAAATGCTCCGTTGCTTATGTGGTATTTTTGGAAAATATAAATATGAAATCTTGCACTGAAAATCACCTTATACAAACACATGTAAAACAACATAACAAGATTCCTCTGCTTCCTGCTGTACTACACTGTCCAGTGAAGAGCAATCAGGTCCGTCGGATCTCGATCGTACGGACCATCCCGGCGCTGTACCTCCGTTACTGCAGGAATTAATTTCCTCCCAGAAATTCCAGGAAGAGCGAAGGCGGAGCCGAAAGGAAAAGAATCGCGGAAACGCGATCCTCGCCGTAAATCGCCGGCCCCGTCTTCCTCCCACCACCACATGCCTCGGCCTCCCTCTCGCCGTCGCCGTCGCCGCCACCCCAAACCCTAGCCACCTCCCCCACCACACCCGAGACCCCTCCTAGATCCTCCACCCCGCCCGATGGCGGGCGCCCCCGCGTCGGGCCAGGTCGTGGAGCGGTTCCGCGCGCGGCTGCGCGAGGAGGCGGGCGGCGGGGGCGGGGGCGAGCCGGGCGCCCCCGCGGTGGTGCGCGTGTACGCGGAGGCGCTCCGGGAGCTCACCTTCAACTGCAAGCCGGTCATCACCGAGCTCACCATCATCGCGGGGCAGCACGCCGCGGTTGCCGCCAGGGGCATCGCCAACGCCGTCTGCGCCCGCGTCGCCGAGGTCGGTTTGCTGCTCCTTTTGCTCTGCTCCTCCTGGGATAGTTGCTCTTTTTTTTTTGTTGGTGGAGGAAGCTTGGGTTTTCGGTGCTGGGTATTCTGGGCCATGCCAAGTCTCGCCGTGTGGTAGCTAGGGTTTGGGGATTGATGTGCTTATGGTGGAAGTCGAGAAATTCTGTGAAGTTGATGGAGTACTGTATGTTCGTAGCTTTTGTAATAGCTGCATTCGGTAGAGATTTGTTCTCCTTTGGAGGAAGCGATGCACACATAATCCACCACTCTGTCACTCCACTGTACCTGTTTCATGCACTTGGGTTTAGCAAGCAGCGTGTGGGTGTTTTTAGGTTGGATTGAACTAATGGAAGTGATGTGTATGAGGTCGATTCAAACTATGCTTAACATTTTATTTATTGAATTGTTTCTCTTGAACTGAGATGCGCATGTTGGGCTACTGATTAAAAATAGGTGCCTGGGCACTGCAATTGCAAATATCTGTCGCTAAATGATAACCGCCGTTTGAGATGGGAAATTTAGGGGGCATAGGCCGTAATATATAAATGTGTTACACTGATATCTCTTTGGAATTACAGTAAAATGAGTTCAAAATTTGGGGGTTATTGGTTATGATTCTTGCGCATTGAGTCAGTTATTGTTTACTTGTTCTAATATCTGTCACTATAATTTGATAACTGCCGTTTGAGATGGGAAATTTAGGGGGGCATAGGCCGTAATATATAAATGTGTTACACTGATATCTCATTGGAATTACAGTAAACTGAGTTCAAAATTTGGGGGTTATTGGTTATGATTCTTGCGCATTGATTCAGTTACTGTTTACTTGTTCAGTTGCTGATTTGTTGTTTTTTCGGAAATATTTTGTAATAGACTGTTTTGCTACTTCTCTTGAAGATTATAGTCAATAATCCGTAGATAGTAAGCTACCAGGGGCCACAATTTTTTTCTTTTTAAACCTGTTGGCTATTTGAGACTGTACACCCAACTTTTATCTTTCTCACATGATGCGTCTTAATAAAGTGCATATACTTGCAAGGTTCATTTTCATTTATTCTGCGATATTCTTGCAGGTGCCACCTGACCAGATATTACCATCTTTGTATCTGCTAGATAGTATTGTGAAGAACATAGGATGCGAATATGTAGATCATTTTGCCGCAAGATTGCAGAAGGTATTTGTTGATGCATACTGTAGAGTTCATCCCAGCCAGTATGCTTCAATGCGCCGCCTCTTTCGTACCTGGTGGCCAGTGTTTCCTTCTTCTGTGCTTCGTGGCATCGAGGACGACCTTCAATTTTCTCCCTCAGAGGATAAGCGTCCTGCCATAGCGACAAATCCGCATCAATCAGAGTCTCTATCTCCTAGGCTGTCTCATGGCATACATGTAAATCCCAAGTATTTGGAAGCACAACAGAAATTGAAGCAGGCCAATGTGGTAAGTTTTTGTTAATATAAAGTATAGATAGTAGAATCACTGGTGTGCTTGTTGTGATTCAAATTTGATAATTTTAGGCTACGGACACATAGTGGTAGCACATTGTTCCACAACATGGTGTATTCTGTCATTCTTTATGCTGTATTTAATTTTTATTTTAACTTGATTGCTGATATTTGTCCTCTATTTTCCTTAAATTCAGACGCATCAGCCCACCATTCATGGCACTAGGCAAATGGTTGATGTGGAGGAGGACCTGATAAATGGATTAACATCGAACGGCTTGCGAGGACGTCCTTCAATGTTTCAGGTATTGAGAGCACATCAGCTTTTGTAATCTCCTGTATCCTATTCCAAGACTGTCTCCCACACCTACTTAAACCTTTATGTTACGTAATAATACTGGCTTGGAAAAAGAATTGTCTTCTGTTTGTTTTACTCTCCTTATTGGTTGACAAAGGGAAACTTTTCCTTTATATTTTTGGGGAATGCTATATATGTATATGAAGACTCAGGCATGCTTACCTACTATACTCCGCCTCTGTACCAAGTGTCCAAGTCTTACAAGAGTTCCCACCAATTCTTATACCTCATTTAGTATTGCAAGTTTGCTCTTAAGCAACCAAATTTATCTAAATGACTTCGTAGCTTGCTTGAGACAATGTTTTGGGTGCTTTATTTTTTCTCAGGTTAAACAGAACCCAAGTACTCCCTCCGTCCCAAAAAGAATGACGTTTTAGAATTGTCCTAAGTCAAACTTTCTCAACTTTGACCAAATTTATAGAGAAAAATCAATATTTATAAAATCAAATAGATATATTATAAAAATAGACCTCATGATGAACCTATTGATATGTATTTCATACCATAAATATATGTAGTTTTTTCTATAATCTTGGTCAAAGTTAAAAAAAGTTTGACTTGGGTCAATCCTAAAACGTCATTCTTTTTGGGACGGAGGGAGTATACTTCAATATGATAAAGAACTGTTCCTTTTTTTAAGCTAAGCTGTATTGTAGCACATGCCTTTTACTTCGTGATGACTCATAATCTGTGTTTGGAATCATATGAGCAGAAATCTACTGTGCAGTATACTGATGATCATGATCAACAAGATACACTCCGATCTCTTGCTGGAACAATAAGGGGAACATCTCCACATCTGTTGAGTACACATCCATCTGATGCCGTTCTAGATGGGCCATTAGACACTTCAAGGAGAAACCTGTCCAGGTCGCCACCTCTTGATGTGTTCCCTAGGAATGCGTCCCCCAAGAGAGTGCTAGAGAGGCTACCACCATCTCGTTCTATATTGGGACCTGATCCCAGAAGATTGCCTGATCGGAATGGCAGGTCGAGATGGACCCTCGATGATGGTACACGGCGGCCTACAATCAGCATGCTTGATGAAGAGTACAGGAAGCAAAGTGCAAGAGAACTTATTGACGCATATGGGAATTCTCAAGGCCGAGATGCTGATGAAAGATTTCCTAAAATGCAGCGCCTGGATTCAAATGGGATGGCTAGTGCACGAAATTGGCTCACTTCAGAGGAAGAAGAATATTCTTGGGAGGATATGAGTCCAACTTTGACTGATCGAATCAGAAGCAGCGTGCCATCATTTCCTGCTGGAACCATGAGAACTGGATTTCCTGGGGCAAATGCAGGGTTACTGGAATCTGATATTAGGAGGCACAATTTTCCAAGTCAAGCTCTTCGATCATCGGTTGATGGCCCATCATTAAATCTTGAAGATAGGATTACTGCTGCAAGTGTATGATTTTCTCATCTTTCTTCAATTATGGTGATAGATACATTAGCATAAGAATTTTATGTGCCTTTCATCATTGTGCCAGTTTACGGATAGTTTTTTTAATATCTTTTATACCCTTGATTCATTACAGGCTTTCTTGCTCTTAAAAAAAAGTTAGTCTCTGTACACAAGTTGGATTGCTGATTTTTAATTTGATATATTTGTAAAAAAACATTGTTCTAAAAGGTAGCTGCCTTGGTGCTGTGTGCCAACTAGCCATGCTTTTCCCATAATTAGTACCTTCAGCTGGGCTGGCCCTAGGCATGCATGATGAGCTAGTTGTGGTCTGCTGGCAGCCATGGCCACCAGAAGAGGAGCAGAGGTACTAATGAGGAGGAGCTGGCAAAGGATCAGCAAGAACATGACTTTATGTGCCCCATTCTTCATTCCTCTCCCCATCATCTCCTTAACTAGGTCACATGTGACAGGCCACCTGTATTCTTCTTCCCCTTCTTCCTTTCTAGAGCCTAATCCCTAGTGCCTTTTAGAACAATGCTAAAATTTATACTGCTATGTAATTAATTAAGTAATATCAGATATACTCACAAGCTTCATTTGGCTAATCTAGGTGCACAAAAAGATATTCTTGCCAAATTTTGAAAGATTTAACCACATGTATGTATCCTGTGGCCATCCTTTTTTACTGAAAGGAATAGCCATAGTCTTTGTGTATACTGATTCTTGCCATGTTATGTACTCCCTCCATTCTCTTATGATAAGGTTTTTCAATCTTAACACAAAGACCAAGAAAATAAGTTTGCTTATCTCTCATTAAGTCCCGTCATCAGAGAGTTCTCGTGAAAACAAGCGATCCGTAAAGGATCAAACTCCTCGGTGCCCACGTATTAACGCCACGGCCCTCCTGTGCGTTGGATCCGCATGCAGGCCCAAATCTGTTGCATTGTGCTGTATAGGTGAATCATCATGTTTTTCCCCCGAGGCACGCGGACGGCGGTCATTACGCTGGAGTCGAAAGGGTCGCGGCATAAACGAGAAGGCGACGGGCCCATACGGAAATAGTATGATCAAAAGAGGAAAACTTAATTTTGCAAATAACCCTATCATAAGAGAATGGAGTACTTCTGAAAAAAATCTGTGAAAAATTAGTCAGAAAACAATTTTGTGTCATCACATGCATGTGTTAGGGAAGCAATTTCCCATCATATTTTGAGTCTGTTTAGTTGGGGAAAAATTTTGGCAGAAAATTTTGGGGGCCTCTTCAAGGCCTATTAGGGGTAATAAACGTAGACTAATTACAAAAATAATTACATGGGTGGACGGGAAATCGCGAGATGAATCCATTAAACCTAATTAATCCGTCATTAGAGATTGATTAAAGTAGCACGGTGTTGTCTAATAATAGCATAATTAGATTCGTCTTGCGGTTTGAGCTTGGGGTTATGGTTTGAGCTGGGGGTTATGGAATGAGTTTTGTCATTAATTCACATTTAATACTCCTAATTAGTGTCCGAAGATTGATGTGATGGGTAGTTGGGAAAATTCTGGAAACTAAACAGAGCCTTTTTTGGCAGTTTACTCCTTTTATTTCTGATTTGATGTTAAATAATGTCTGCCCTCAGTTATGCATAGATTTCAAAAGTTTTAAAAATGCTCACACCACGAGTAGGATGATCAGACTAGCTCTTGGTCTTCCAGCCTTAGATGTTTTTTGACGCTGTTCATTCTTTCACCACCTTTTGGGCTTGTTTTTTATGTTTTTATATCTATAAAATTTCCAATATTTTTATCCATACATCAAATGTAATTCATATACAGAATTGTTAACCTGGCAATGTTTTATCTGTATGAATGTACTCTTAACACTTATTGACAAATCTGCCGTCTTTTCCCCCTTTGCAGCATGCTAATACACCTACTAGTAGGAGACATCCTAGCAATTTTGGTGTTCAGAATGGAGCTCTTTTGGAGTACCAGAGTTCTGAGCATACCCTCAATCATGGGAGAACTGCTACGATGCAAGCTCCACCTTGGCAGCAGCCTACTGGTCTGCCATTACGAGTACAAGCACCTGAACATCCGTCAGTACTTGATAGAATACCACTGCCTGCTGACGGTGAAGTGCCAGTCAAGAGACTGGAGATCGGTGGTACATACAATGCTTTGAGTGCAGATATACCTTTGGTGGAGAAGCACAGGATGGTAACTGCTGCTGCACCAATAGAATGGCCTCCTCGTCATCATACTCAGTCGCAAACTTTAGTACCAATTCCACCCGATACAAAACATGTTAGAAATGCAGTGGATAGTCTAGAAATTAGGCCATTTGTTAGTCAAGGAGCCAGTTCATCTGTATTTGTTCCACGGCATCAATATGATGCTTTGGATCGGAAAACACTAAGTACTGGTAGCTTAACTGAGCCACCATATCAGCACCAAGATTTGTTGCCATCGAGTCAACAGAATCAAGGTGCAGTTTTGAGAAACCAAGCTCAGTCTCATCATCCTCAACAGTTTCATCCCCATTCCCATCCCCACCATCAGGAGGCTTTTAGAGGCTTTGGCCCTGGAATGTCTGTATCCCCATTCCCAGGACAAGGAAGTAGTGCAGCATTGCCACCAGTTTCACTTCTGCCCAGTTCTTTTTCTGGTCCACCTGCTGTGCCACCATATGGCATGCCGTCTGTGTCCAGTTTTCCTAGGCCACCACTACCTCCTGGACCGCCACCTGGTGCTCTGCAGATTGGTTCATCATCATCACAAGTTGGTGGCCCTCAACCATTTGTGTCTGGACTATTGAGTAACCTTATGCGGCAAGGTGTAATTACATTGGGAGTACCTAGCCAACCTCAGGTACCTTCTCATGCATTCGTGCACTTTATTGGTGGTATATAGTATTATTCTGTTAATATGCTTGCTGTTAATTGAATGGTATATGTTGTGAATCTTTTCCTGTAGGATTCAATTGGAGTTGACTTCAATGTAGACCTCAAGGTACAGAACGATTCTGTCATCAATGCTTTGTATCACGATCTTTCAAGGCAGTGCAAAACTTGTGGCCTTCGTTTCAAATGCCAAGAGGAGCATCGTGCTCACATGGACTGGCATGTTACAAAAAATAGAAATTCAAAGAACCGCAAGCAATCTTCACGTAAATATTTTGTCACTGCGGAGGAATGGTTAAGAGCAGCAGAAACTGTTGGAAATGATGGGGTTCCCGCCTTTGTGCCCTCAGACCCAGTCCCAGACAGCAAGGAAGAGAAAGAAATGGCTGTTCCTGCGGATGAGGAGCAGACAGCCTGTGCATTATGTCAAGAACCATTTGAAGATTTCTACAGTGATGAAACTGAAGAGTGGATGTACAAAGGTGCAGTTTACATGAATCCACCAGATGGTAATATTGATGGTCTGGAAAGGTCACAGTTGGGACCTATTGTCCATGCTAAATGTCGATCTGGGCCCAGCAATACTTCTTAGGATGGGCATAGCTGGTGAGTAACTGCAGATTTCATTGTGCTATAACAAACATATGCAAACTTTTACACATGTCTTGACCTTAACCTTACTGGAGCAGGGGAGATTATCTCCTTGCTAATTTGGCTGTATGCAACATGTTTTGAGCTATGGTTATATTAAACTTCATGATGTATTTGACTAAATAAGAATGCTGGATATGGATAATGCAATGTTTTCGTTCATGACAAGTACAGTTTGCGTTCAATGCTTTATTGTGCAAGTTGATGTTTGTGGTTTTATTTGTTTTTATGTATGTGTTATTCTTTTAACTTTTACTGTGCATGTTGACCATTGTTACCATGCTTTTTCCTTCTTGTATTTTGGAGCCATTCTTTTTTGTGTCCATTAAAAAGTTGTTGTTGAACTGTTCTGCAGATCCATCATATAGATTTTCTGAATTTCCAGTTCTACTAGTATACTTAATAAAATGATCTTTCAATTGCTCCATGCCTCCATCTATTTTAAAGAGAAATGCAAACATATGCTTGTTTTTTTTTGGGGGAACAACATAAGCTTGTTTAAAGTAGTGTTATTTAAACAGTGCAAACCCACAACTCTAAGTATACCATTTAATTTGATCTGATGATGATTTGCACAAGTCATATTTTCATAGCATAACTATGCTTTTAATATTTCTTAGCTTTTGATATCTAGTATCTAGGGTGGGTAGAAGCTTGAGCAGGCTTTGGTCTAATCTAGTATCCCATCATTGCATCGCTAACCTGCAAATGTTTACCAATCAGAGATTCAGAGAATACTAATAGCATTTCTATTTCATTTTTGTCATATCATGTGACCTTGGTGCAGCTTTTGCTGCTTTCTTTATTCTATTTTATTTCTTATGAGGATTTAATATGCTGTTTTTGTGCTAGAACTTGCCATATTTGTTCATGTGTAAGCTGCATATAACATGCAGGAACATCACCGCTGGTGACCGCTTGCTTGCTGATATGTTTATTGCCTTTTCTTTCTTATATAAACTTGTCCTTTTGGATTCTGGTATCCTCAATGGCTGGTTATAAATGTTGTTAAAAGTGAGATATAACTGGGGCCTGTTTTCCTTGGCTTGCTTGCAGATATGTTTATTGCCTTTTCTTTCTTATATAAATGTGTCCTTTGGATTTCGGTATCCTCAATGGCTGGTCATAAATGTTGTTAAAAGTGAGATATAACCGAGGCTATTTTCCTTGGCACCGTACAATAGAATTTAGTTATTTGCTGGAATACTAGTTGCAACAATTTTATTCTTTTATGGATTCAGAAAGGATCCTTTCATGCTACATGCTGAAATAGGAAGATGAAGTGTATACGCTTGTTGTAACAAATCAGTGGGCTTTGCCTGCTGGATTGTCCATCTATGAAATGGGGTTCATTGGTTTCCTCATCTTGCAATAGTTATGGTTAATGTATACGCTTGTTGTAACAAATCATGAAACTTACCGCCATCTAATGGTTAATGAAAAAATCCCTTAGAATCGCATCATAAAGGACAGGTATGCTGATTTGCTGACTATTTCTTATCTTTTTCGCAGGTTTGACTTAATAGTTCTTTTTTGGATGCGGCTGTAGACATGACCTGTAAACTACTGCGAGACTGAGATTTTGGTATGATTAGCTTCTTTCCTATCTGGCTCACTTGACAGCCAGTGCATAGAATGTTAATGCGTCAATAGTGTAAACTGTAAAATCTTCCTGTAATTCAGTGATTGAGCATAAAAAATCTACCATACAATCACTATTGTCAAATTGTGCTTGTGCCCTGTCATTTTGCCCTTCTGTACACTTCATATGTAGGGTCAGGCAGCACAATTGGTGAGAGGCATATGTGTAACCATGGTTTCACTAGACGTGAAAAACAATATCTTTGTATTGTTCTGCTTTCTTTCCCGTTGTTAATATCTTATGCAGGAGAATATCGAAGGTAGCTTACAACTTACAAAACATGAAGGGATCATGCAAGATGACCAAGAACTGTCATCTATCTACGGCTGTCCTGAACCACTGAAAGGACTAGATGCTATCATTGCTTTTTTTTTATTTTTCTTTTAGTACTTCTAGTATTTTCTTTGTAAATTCAAAACATTTGTATAAAGTGTTGTGAAGATAATTGTTGGTTGCTTGTATACTAGCATCTTGATGGACATATTTGTGCTAGACAACCAGATGAGATTGTTTTTATACTTTATAATTTGTGTCGGAAGTTATACTCTGGCAAATTGCTCTCCGGAAAGTATTTTATTTATCTGAAGTTGAGGGTTGCTATCACTGCCGTCTGAAATGAACTGGACTGAACGACTCTGAATTGAACTGCATCATAACTGTTATTTGTAGCCGAAGTGTTTGCCTTCCTGATGAAATGCAGG
The DNA here is from genome assembly GCA_036936925.1 of Cenchrus fungigraminus. Taxonomy (NCBI): domain Eukaryota; kingdom Viridiplantae; phylum Streptophyta; class Magnoliopsida; order Poales; family Poaceae; genus Cenchrus; species Cenchrus fungigraminus. The sequence goes on along the minus strand of CM072769.1, from coordinate 54,461,398 downwards.
AACCAGGACCAGCAGGAGCTGACGTTTCAGCAAGACTCTTATGAATGTTTGCTTTCATTTTGAACAGTGATGAGTTGTGGCATTCGATCATTTAGCAGAGTCTGTAACCTGTGATGATCAGATCACTTGTGTCGCTTTAAAGCATTTCTTCTATGATCTAGTTACCCAACGCTGTAATTTGCGGTAATTTTTTGATGAATGTAGGCTACTGCTTATTTGACACGTAAATTTTGCCCGCAACGTTCGTTAGTTAAGCTCATGTTGATGAAGGGTACTTGAAGAGCTGCTGCTTTCAGAATTATCTGAGCACAACAAAACCAACAAGAAACAGAGAAATCGAAACTGCAATGTTGAAATGGTGAAAAACTACAAGCAACAACAGGCAGGTTTTAGCCGAGGATTGGTTATGCCCGAACACCTAGATTCTACAAATCTTTGCAGCAAATCCCAAAAAAGAAAAGAGAGGCAACAAATAATCTCTGTGCAGGCGCCTTAGCCTGAACAACAGCAACATCACAGACATGACAAAGTACACAGCGGCGAGAATCGGAAAACCCCTAAAATTATGGGAAGAGACCCCAGAAACAGCATCATCTCAGCAGCATCCATTCCGTTGTAGAATCGAAGGGGAAGTCAATACCCGAACCATCCCCCCTTGCATAGTGGTGACCGCTTCTTTCCGACCGATTTTTCGCAAAGGTTTCTTTGAACACTAGCAGTATGAGCACCACATGGCAAGGAGAGTCTGAGGTGCGTTCTTGACTCCCCACTGATGAATTCTCCAAGAAAATCTAGCTGCCCTGCCTCCCTGCAAAAGATTCAAATATCATTTCAACGTGGAAAATCTGAAATACCCTTTGGTGTATTGATGGTCAAGCATTCACAGATTTGACTGCATCTTCTATCTACACGATGCTAGGCTTGTAGTTGTAGGTGGCATGTACCTTGAAATCATATGGATGACTGCTGTGGGTTGCCGTCCGCGCAGACGGCGGCCTTGATGCGGTCGACAGTGCAGGCGATGAGGCTGTTCACGGTGGCGACGGAGCCCAGCGAGAGCTTTGCGGTGGGGACAGAGTCCACCAGGATCTGGAACGCCACCGTCAGGAGGGATCCGCCACCAGCCTCCAGGCCACCGCTCTCTCCATGGGGAGCAGGGCCTGGTGGTCCGTCGGGGAGGATGGCAAAGCCTGAAGGCAGCAGGGCCACGTAGTCCGGGTCGCCACCATTGAGCACCACGTTCATCGCCACCACATCCACCGGAGCGTACACGACGTAGGACCCCGACGCGTCGGTGCAGCTCTCCTGCAGGATCAGCATGTTGCTCTGGTTCGAGTTTGCACTCTGCATAGCACCATGACACAAAAAGGATGATCCGTATGTCACATGCTCCAGTAACTTTAATACTGAAAAAATCATGAGCATGAATAGTAGCTAACAATCAGGGTGTTATCAGAATTCCGAAAAGAACTAGTAGGATCCATTGTTATGAACACTTACATTGACACGAAGGAGGGAGACGCAGTTTCCATGGTCCCGGCCGTTAGCAATGTGAGCCATTTCTTGGACGGCGCCACCATTGGAGAGGATGTCCCACTGCAGATTCAAATTTTGACAAGGAAAAGCAAGTATTTTAGCCCTGCAGTTTCATGTGTACCATAGCCGGTAGGGTAAATCAGAGATAAAATCATCAGCAATGTGTTGTACATACTTCACTACGAGAAGTTTCATCACGGAGGAAGTCAAAGACCCTCTTGGGCGGGACAGGGAGCCAGAAGGAGGTGGCGGCATTGAGCACAATGCCTGGTGGCCTTCCAGGATCATCCACACTCTTCCTTGTCATGACACGGACGTCTTCAGCACCGCTGCCTGAGAGCGTTGTCCACTGGTGTGCAGCGGACGCCGTCACGCCACCGCAGAAGCTCGCCACCATCCGTTCTGCCAGCTTTAGCATGCTCTTCCTCCCCTCTATGCTTGTGATCACTGCAGTTTCAAGGGTGCACGCAGATGTATATATACTAAGCTTATGCTCTGTGTGTGTTCCATAAATGACTTGTACTGGCTAGAGTTGGGGATGTGTATTTACCACCAAGGTCACCATTGGGGATGTTGCTGGCCATGGCGCTGGCGAGACGCTCACATTGTCGGTCCAGGGTGCCGACCCACCGTTTCGCACCGAATGCAAGCCCTGAATTCACCAAAGGCCTGTAGAGATTGTGCACTGACCTGTCATCCACCTCAACATGCTCCACCCAGGTCACCTGCAGGCACAAGAACCCAAACTGACATTAACATGAGTTTTTCACATATATTGCTCGCAAACATTTGTTGAATGTGTGCTTTCAAAAAAAAAAATCTACTTCTACTACACAGTTGATTGAGCAAGAAACTTGTCAAGACATTAGTTAACCTTTGAGTAGCCATTTGGCATTTCTTGGATAAGGCAGCCGGACGGCCTGCGCCGGCACTTCAAGACAGGGCTAGGGCGGAGGCTGTCGAGCGAGACATCGACGACAGCCCACGTCCCATCAGCATTGTTCTTGCAGTACCTGGCAAAGTAGCTCTCCCGTGTTGGCACCAGTGGTGACGGCACCTGAAACTCCATTGACATCTGCAAGTTGGCAATCAACATTGTCAGTTAATCACAGAGTGCAGTACACACTTTTATCAGAAAATGCACAATGAAGCAGAAATGGAAGATACACACCACTTGCAATGCACCATTATAGCTCCCTGCCACGCCGGTCGACAGCACCTCGTGGGTCGAAGCCCTCGACACAATGCTCGAGAACACTGCAGCGAATCGGTTCTGCAGGCAGAAGATGGATTCACACAGATCAGCAAGCAGAGATCAATCGAACCAATTAAAACGAATGATGATTTTGTGCCTAGGTACTAACCGCGTCCATGAGTATCTCGACGAGGCTGTCGCGCGTCATGATCACAACCGCGTCGTCGCGCGATGTCTCCGGCCGTAGCCCGTACTGCCTCGGTCCGAGCCCACCTGGGAACATTCTGCCGTACTCCTCCTCGTCGAGCTGTGACCCCGCGCTCGCACCCCACAGCGGTGCGTCCAGTCGTGCCATCCGTAGGAGCTCATCCATTGCAGCGACGGCCAGCTCCACAATCATGGGCTTGTCGGCGTCCAGCTGGCCGGTCGACACGCTCCTCATCAGTTCTCCCGGGCCAGCTCCAACACCGAACAGGTGGTCAGCGCCGAGGCCAGATGGCTGGATGCCGAACGCGCCAACAACATCCAGTGGGGAGCGGGCTGCGGCGGCAGCGAGCGGGCTGGAGAGCACGGGGAAGGAGACCATGGGCTTGCCGACGTGCTTGGCAGCGATGCCCGAGATCCGATCGATCTCGTCGCGGAGGCGGGCGTTCTCGAGCCGGAGATGGTGCTCGTCGAAGGACATCTCGCCAAGGGCAGCAGGTCCACCGCAGCTGGGGCAGGAGGCTGTGCTGAGCGCCTCCTTGTACCTGTTGTTCTCGACGCGTAGCTTGTCGTTCTCTGCGCGCAGCTGCGCGTTCTCCTGCCGCTCGTGCTGGTTCTGCACACACCCAAAATCACGTGACATGATCAAATACATATATATATATACTTGCACAACACATATGTTCATTTCATTTTCATGCATGCCATGGTATCATATGATACAGTTTGTTCAGAATATGCTAGCTCTGTTCACTTCTGATATGCTTTTCATGTTGTCAGGTCATGATCCACAAGTATGCACAAATTTGCACATATAGATTGAGCTTTGACCAAAGGAAATTCATTTTTCCTAATCCCATATAATGTCATGGAATCCATTTAATTTCAATCAAATCAAACTAAAAAGGGGAGGCAATCCCACATTGGAAGAATCCATGGAGGGGCAGAAATAAAATAATACGAGAATAAAAGAACAATGTATCTAGTGTTGTAGTAGAGCTTGCCTTCATTTGTGTGCGCTTGTTCTGGAACCAAAACTTGACCTGCAGTGGCTCGAGGCCAAGCTCCTGGCTCAGCTCCTTCCGCTGCTTGTCATCTGGATGCGGACACTCCTTAAAGAACCTAATCAATCACAATTCAACTCCCAAACAATCAGATATGAAAGTTAATTTAAACTTTATCTAGGAAATAAGCCTTTCAAATGGTGTTGCTCAAAGGAAGAATAGTTGAGTCACGGTTATTACGCTTCCATTTCTTGGATCTGGTGCTGGGTGTGGCGGTGATACCGCTTCTTCTTGTTCGGCCGCTGGTTGGGGTCTTCCTGGCCATCATCACCAGAGGTGCCATCGGGGTTCTCGCTGCACGACTTGCTCTCAAACTCATCTGCGAGTGTGTCGGAGCGGCCATGGATGAGGTTGTCGCCGCTGTCCACTGCACCACCTGGGATCTGATCAAAGAGTTGCTGCTGGAATGCTTGCTGCAGGTGATGGCTGTCTAGCAGGTCAGTCTGCAACCAAAAAAATATAGAATATGGTCTCAGATAGTTTAAGATGATATGAATAATAATCTGCGAATTATATGAATAAACAACTGAGGATGGAGAACATAAATGGGGAAATATATGATACATACTGGGGATTACATAAAGTAAGTGAAATATTAAAGATGCAACAGGAAATTAAATAAAAAATCATTTGGAGCAGTACAGCTTTTAATCAGAATAAAGATGAATGCACAATGCAAACTGGTATTTGCTAATATGTTGAATTCATCTTTTATGCTGCTGTGGGCATGTGAAAGAGAAGCTGCCTCCATTCAAAATGAAAAGATAGGAATTTTTCTTCTTTTAACAGGATGAAATAAGCACAAACTTCTCTACTATGTGTTCGGTAAGATGATCATTTCATTTCTCCTTATTTCTCAGAAACAAAATTCGTGCGCAGGATCAAGAAAAAGATAAATAACTGCGTCTATAAATATGCTAATGGCCATACACCCCATGAGATCAACTTGTCTACTACTCCCTCCGTCCCGCAAAGAGTGTCCACTTTGACTTTTATCAGTCAAACTGTTTAAAGTTTGACTAAATTTATAATGAAGAGTATTGATATTTATAACACTAAATAGATATGCAATGAAAATATGTTTCATAATGAATTTAATAAAATTTGTTAGGCATAAAAAATATTTATATATTTTTATATAAACTTGGTCAAACATAAGATGGTTTGACTTAGAACAAACCAAAGGGACACTCTTTGCGGGGTGGAGGGAGTAGTCTTGTTTCTCCTACCAGGACCAACCAGCTTACATTAAATAGGAGATTAACTGGTCAGTATCCTTAATGTGGCGCCCATCAATACATCGATACATGTACTGCCTACCGTTTCACATCGAAATTAATCGAGGAAAAGATATGCACAAGCATGAACATTAAAGGCAAGACACCAAAATACTTGTAGCAAGGACCCAGAAAAAAGGAAGAAGAAACAGTCGAACAGTAGCAAGCTAAAAGAAGCAAAACAGAAAACACTTGCTGCTCAGACACTGATCTCTCTTCCCTGCACACTCGAAAAGATCTCTCACTGGAATAATCACCTGGTTCAGAGACAGCGCCGACGAGGACCCGTACGCGACGCCATTCCGGCCGATCATCGCCGGCATGCGCCTCGCCGGCGTCATGAACGATGGAAGCACGCTCCTAGTGCATCCCAAGCCCTAGCTCGTCATGCCCTCTACCAGCTCTCATTCTGCATACAAAACAAGGAGAAAAAAATATGCATGTTACATATATATACACACACATATATATACATATATATATACATATATACACACACATATATGTATATATGCTGTCCACCCAAGTCAACCAGGATAGAACGAAAGAAGTAAGCGCGGCAGCCCATAAATGCCCACGGATCACTGGCTTACACGCCACGTAACAGCAGATCTAGGGCACGCGCACGCAAGAGCTCCCGAGCCCAGCAGAGCTCGGCTAGGCCGTGAGAGATCTGGGACAGGCGATCTGTACCTCCGATCCTTGCAACGCCTCGCGAAGAAGAACCCGTCTGGCGGCGATATCGCATGCGAGAACGAAGCTGCGGAAACGAGCGCTAGCTCTCCGTGGACGCAGGTGGCTAGCAGGAGCTTGACGAAAGCGCGTGGAGAGACCTCGACGCCATGGCAGAGGAAGGGGAGGAAGGGGAACGGCGGGCGGATGGGAGAATGTGGAGATGGGGAGGAAGGAGTAATTGCGAGCTGGGGAGTGGAGAGCGGATGGATGCAAACGCATTTATTGGGAGAGGGTGCAGCGTTATTGCTCAGGCAGCGAGAGGAGAGAGACAGAGAGAGGGCTCGAGGGAGGAGAGAGAGAGAGAGGTAACATTTTCCATGGAGGAGAGAGAGGCGACAGAGATAGAGAGAGAGGAGGGGGTGAGGGGTGACACTGGTAACGTATACGGTGACAGCTTCATGAGTGACCTGTTTTTTCCTCTGGAACTTTTTTACAGTGCAGCAGCTAGGCCTAGCCTAGCTGTGATTTAAAAAATTTGGAGGCAGGTATTGAAAGTTTTGAAACCCAGGCGCCGGTCATGTTGTTCATGTGGGGCCCTGTTTCGTTGGCTATAAGTTTGCCAAAATTTTGCTACTTTTTCAACTCTCTTCATCACATCACATTAAATACACCAAAGTAGATTCAGTAAATGTAGGTAGATTCAGCCCTGTCGCTGCCTACAGCGCTGTGCGGGAGGAGGAGATCTGTGCGTGGGAGGTGGACCTGGCGTGCGAGAGGATGGGCAGCGCGTGACGCGGCGGTGGCGACGAGGCACGGCAGAGGCAGCGGCGGCGACGACTGCACAAGGACGCGAAAAGCAGTGTGGGCGGGTGGTTTTATTGGCGCATGAACGAACTTGGCGCGAGGAAAGGAGGGAGGGATCGCTACGCGGGAGATTCAGCCCGGATAGCGAGGCGCGCGCGCTCGCGAGCTGTGGCGCGCGGAAAGAGGGGGTTGACGAGGGAAATAGAGTTTTGGAAAAATACCGAGCCTGTTGAAAGGCTCTTTTGGTGTGTTTTTTTATTTTTTAAGAAAGAAAATGATATAGAGAAGCTGTTGGAGTTGCTCGAGCAACTCCAACAGACTAGCTATTTTGGCTTGACTAGCTAAAAAATAGAAAAATCAACAAAAACAACATTCCAACAGACTAGCTAAACATCCCGCTAGCTATCTTCGCTAGTTAAACTTGTGCCTTCGCTAGCCAAAGATGGCTAGCGCCCTCTGCTAGCTATCCTTCGCGGCCCCACCACCTCCCGCGCGGTCCCCTCCTGCTCCCACATCCCTCGCGTGGTATGATATGTGGGCCTAGTTGTGGAATGACTAGTCGTTTTAGCTAGTCTGTTGAAAGAAAAGGAATTATAGAGAAAGAATACTAGCTAAATGACTAGCTAAATATGAATTTAGCTACTATAATTTAGTGAGTCTCTTGGAGTTGCTCTAATATACCATGCATGCATGGATCGCTCCTACCCCTCTGTTCTAAATTACTTATTATTTGACTTATCTAAACACATTCTTTTTAATATATATAACTGTATAATAAAATAAATGTATCTAGAAAAGTCAAAACGATAAATAATTTGGAATGTTGAGAGTAGAAACTAGCTTGGTTCTCATAGTTCGTCGATATATATTTCAACAGGGCCTTAGAATACACATAACTTATTTTTAAAATTATTCACCTAGCAGAGTTTTAGTTCTTCCAACACATATAGGTCTTGTCACCTTTACCTGCAAAGTCCTCACCGTACCCTGCAGTTGACAATGGAAAAATCATGAACTGGACGACAACACTGTCGTCCTCTGCTCACAACCACAGCTAGCGCATACATCTTCCGCGCATTCAACTATTTCCTATAAAAGCATTCATTTTTACTCAAAAAAATAACACAGTACAATTTAGACTCTAACGAAAATGCTTGAGAACTTTCATATAGCTAAGTAGCAAAATTTTCAGGAAAATAATTCCTCAACTCAAACAATAAAATAATTGTCAAAATAATTCCTCAACTCAAACAATAAAATAATTGTCAAATCAAAGGGCCAAAATTTACACCTTGGTATATGCATCCTCGGACCCATATGCAAAGGATTAGGTGGAAATACAGGAGGAAACTACTCCAGATAAAATTGTAAGAGGAATATACTCCCTAGCTCCGTCTCAAACTACTTGTTGTTTTGATTTTTCTAGATATATTCTTTTTGTTATGCACCTAGATATATACTTATGTTTAGATGAATAACAAAAGAAATGTATTCAGAAAACCAAAATGACAAGTAATTTGGGATGGAGGGAATATAACCGATGAAACATCCCAAATGGTTAGGACATAGGGATAGGGAATCTTTCTACTTGTGTAACTACATGAATAGAGAAAAAGGAGCAAGGTGGAAACTGTCTACAGTAAGTGGCAAAAGGCCAATTAATGGGTGAGCCGTGACCTCCCATTCGAACATACATATGAATTTAAACTCATCCATGTTTTTATAGCATAATAAGCTAATATAAATTTCATTAGCTCAACGTCATCTACCTAGCTATATGTATATTTCATCATGATGTGATTTGGCAACTCAGATGTCGTCGACCATATCAGTTTGGTGGTTGACAATATTTATGATGCAAAGGGACTTCAAGGACTAAAGTCCAAAAAATTTGCAGCTTCATTTCCCCCTCTACATGGAGTTAATTTTTGATGTTTGCGTCCTGGGATTCATTTAAAATTGAGTGTACCTTGATCCGTACTCAAGACTCTGTAAATTCAATATACATGAGACAAGCGTTGAATGCTCTAATATATGCAAGTTTATTCACTGAGAGTACTGTGGAACTTACACCAGTTTTTTCATTATTTACTAATTACTACTGAAAAAGTAATTTTTACATATCCAATCAAAACAACTAAAATACTACTGTTCATTTTATTCTACACTTATTTAGAGTCAATCCAGAATACCTGAGAAGATCCATGCAAAAATAGAAAATCCTTCAGACAAAAAATTGCTTCATTAGAGTTTTTTTTTTGCATGGTGCTTCATTAGAGTTAGAGACAAGGCTTTCTCACATTTCAGATAACAACTAAGAATTACCAATTTTTTCTTTCTTCTGAAAATTATGGGGCCACCGGCCACAGATGCTCATCATTTGGCCTGAAAAATATATAGACTTCATGACGACATCACTAGCCTAATTAAGTTCAGAGATTCCACTCAAATAGTCATGTCACCACTTTTCCTCCAACGAAGGAGCAAGCCTGTAGTACCGGTACACTACGTAAGCTGGTAATTAAGCATATACTTGGATTAATGAAACCTGTTCGATGGGGACATGCAGTAACTAACAACAACTAACCAAGTGCTCTACTGTTGACTCATCATCCAGAATCAAATTACATTGAATAGAGTCATTACTTCATGTCAACTTCTGATAGTACTATATACAACATATAGTCTTGTTGATTTCCTTTTTGTTGACTTGATCAAGAGGATGACCTTATACAGGCTTTTATGAACTTTGAGGTCGTCTCATGCTTATAGTAAGACTTATTCTTGGACTCAATTTTATTAGTTGTGCATGGAATAAGTCAACTCCACGGTTGTCGGTTAGATGATCTTTAGGGCACTCCTAATGGAGTATTAATGGTAGTTTCTATTCCTATTAAATAGTTTGTCAACTAAGTAAAATGGTGATGTAGCAGCCTAATTAATGAAGAAAGAGAGTACAAATCATAGAAATGGTTTCCTCGTAGAGAAACCTTGTCTACTCTTGACCCAATGCACAAGAAATCATGAATTTGCCATTAGGGAGAAATCACTAGTTTCTATGAGGTTAATACAATGCTTCCCATTGGTGAAATTGGAAGGGAGAAAGAGAAAACAATCATTACTCGAAGACACTACCACTGTGAAGAATAGTTTCTATAGATGATTTCTTGTGCTATGGAAACCGTGTTAGTTTCTTCCACCGGGACTGCCCTTAGGTAGGAGTAGTACGGTTTACTTGGATTAATCATAATCAATGCATTTGAGAAGTGACATACAGTTAATTATTTAGTGTATCCATTTTATTCTGTCTTCTTGATGTTTATTAATTGGTCAACTAACCTATTGTTGGTTTTCTAATTTTAATTCATAAAATAAAAATAATTCTTTATTTTTACCATTTGATTTCATGGTATGGAGTACAGCTCTCATTTTTTAAACAGTCAAACTATCTCAATTGTTAGCATTAAGAAAAATAATTTTGTCCATACGAAAAAAGCAAGGGATCAACTATATCCTCACATAGTTGTATTGTGGATCGGAAAAGAAAACTTACACAGCAGTTTGGCAAGTATTTAGCTTCTCAAAGAAACATTTCAGGAGAGAATTAATCTGTTTTTTATCCTCCTGAGAATTTTTTTAATATATAGTTTGAGAAACATTTCTGGTTTTATTTTTGAATCTCTGGATCATCAAATAGGGATTCTCTATTTCCCGCTAGGTATGGATTCTCAAGTTTCTGGAGTAGAGATGGCAACGGGCACAAACTCGCTGGGTTTTGCCATCCCAAACCCATGTCCGCGAATACAAAACCCGCCCATTAAAAAACCCATGACCCGTGACGGGTTTAATTTTATACCCAAACCCATACCCATCGGGTTAACGGGTACCCACGAGTCGCCCGTGGGTATCAAATCGAACAACAAAATTGGCTTATACGTGTATATATATATATTCACAATTCAATAAGAAAAAAAATCATATACATGTATTTCTTCACAATTTAAAACATATGCATGCAACATTGATGTAAATTACCGAAAATATAGTATTAGCTATCCAATCATAATACCACATGTTAACAAAAGCACTTCATATGAGTGACATAAATAATAATATAAATCATATAACAATTATAAACTCATGATAAGAAATAGTACATACATATAAGAGTTGGGGTTTAGCCATTAAAATTGAGGTGTGAGCTAAGAATGTTGGTTTATTTGGTGATATATAGTCGGGTCTAAAAAACCCATGGGTTCACGGGTTCGGGTTTAACGATCCCAAACCCATGCCCACGAACCCGTTGGGCCTCACTTTTTGCCCATTAGTAAACCTACGGGTATAAAAATTGACCCACGCCCGTGCCCTAATGGAGTAAAAACCCATTGGGTTTCGGGTTTCGGGTACCCATTGCCATCTCTATTCTGGAGAGAAGTCCCAAGTAGTAGCCATTCAACACGTAAATTACAGACCCGAAGGCTCCCTAGCTCGCTCTCGCTCAGGCCCCCCCGGCCCATGCCGTCACAGCTCGGGCCCCTTCCTTCCTCCCCTTCAGTGACCTTGCCGGCAGCGAGAAGGGGTAGGGAGCCTCCAATCTGTAGATTTAGTAGTACTTTACCTTACATTAGTCTTTATTTTCAGTGCCTATATGGTTTTGCCCCTTTGTGCCAGCTATCTCACGCGAGATGTCGCCCTGTTCATCATCAGGTCTGCTTCGGCTTCTTCGATTCCGGCATCGTCACTTCTGAGGTTAGTACAAATAAATCTCAAGCAGTTCCATCTCGCTCCATATCCACTGATATCTGCTTGAGTTTCCTTGTTTACGTCCCCGATCTGGCTGGGATTGAGGCCGATTTGAGGGTTGTGCTCATGGATCGGATTCCCTTTGGGGGGGGGGATTGGGTCCTGGATGCAGTTTCTCTCTTTTTCCTCTTTCCCTAGATGCGCCATCTGCCTCCTCTAACTCCGCCCAATCGTCCGCATCTTCTACTACACACCAGTTTCCAGTCCTCGTGCTCTCTTCTGCAGCAAAGTGGTTCTCCTCTTGGTGCTCGTTCGACAGCGCTGCCTCCCCCTGGATCTCGGTTCGAGCCGCATCTTCAACCTCCGGCGACAGCTCCTACAATATCATTCGATCGCTGGCATGCTCTTTCTTCATCGACTCGACCAACCTGACTTCAACCAACGCTTTGCGTTGTCCTTCCATCCGGGTGCACGCGTCCTCGACGCCTCTACGCCCCCCGCCCCGGTGGCTTCTTCGTCGTCATCAGCGCCTTGGACATCGTTGCCGTCCTTTGCAGATCCAGTACTTCGTTGTAATTTGGTCTTCTTTTGAGGACCTTCTTGTGAACTGGACTGTTGTGGAAATATAATATAATAATATATATGTGTGTGTGTGTTTGTTGTAAAAAACACGTTAATTGCAGATGCATGGGAGTGAAATGTCATGCATGCATAATTGCATATATATGTAAGTCTTATTAAGCATAATCTAATTAAGAGTTCTTTGTCGATGAGATTCCAGATGTTTTTTTGTCCAATAAACCCATAATAACCACCTTACAACTAATCCACTCAATATTAAAAGCGTGCAATGGAGTTCATCAGTGTATATATTCCATGCGTGACACGAATCTATACACTTAATTAACATATACACGTCCTCTCAGTGGATTAAATCTTAAACCACATACTAGAGTTTTTATTGTTTAACCTAGCTAGGTATACAAAAAAATGACTGAGAGGACATATTCTATACACTTAACATATGCACATGTCTTCCTTATTAGTGGATTACATCTCGAACCAAATACTAGAGTTTCTAACCTAGGTATACAAAAAATGACTACCACCTTTATAAAGAAATTCAAAAATATTAAAAACTACTATGGAAAATCTGACATATTATTCTCTTTAGACAACATTATATCATTATATAGTACACAATGCTAAAATATGAGCAATAAAGGTGAAATTAAGTAAATATGTGAATTACCAAAATGTAGCAATGTAAGATATTGTCCAAATGACCATAGATACACGGTGCATGTGCATACAAGTGAGACAAGATTGGTAATGTCATCACATATGCAAAATGTTTAGAATTTTTAAAAACTATAAATCTTGCACCAAGTATGTAAATGAAATTCCGATTGCACCACTAGATTTCTAACACTAAAGTCTTAGCAATAAGACCCCACTTGACTATATTTGGACAATTTTTTTGTATTTTTTTATGAAAGTTATGTTTTCTATATGGCATAAACATGTGGAACTTATTCTATAAACGCACAGAACAAAAACTTTGTATCTACGACAAATTATATGAACTGACACAAGAAATATGTTTGTTTCATGAGTTCATATAATTTGTTCGGTAACAGAACAAATAAGTTTGTTCCGTGAGTTCATATAATTTGTGGTACCCACAAATTCTTTGTTCCGTGAGTTTGTAGAATTTGTTCCACAGATATATGTCACAGAAAATATACAAGCTTGATTAAAAAATATGAATAAAAAATTCACTCAAATATAGTCAAGTGAGATCTTGTTGTGAAGTTTTTATTGTCAGACATCCAATGGTGCAATCAAAATTTAATTTTGATGCTTGATTTAAGATTTATAGTTTTCTAAATTTCAAATATCTTTGCATGTGAATGATATCATCTGTTTTGCCTCTATTTGCATGCATGCAAGGTATAAACAGTCTGACTTGCCGATGCGGCCCAATACCAGTCCTGCCCCACACACACAGGGGCACCCGAAAATTAGAGGGATGGGGTGGGGTATAGATGGCCAGATGGGCCAGGCCCGATGGCCGGCACGGGCACGGGCCGAAAAAGCCCGGCACTAGAACAACACGACACGAACAGGATCGTGCCTCCGGCCGGCCTGACACGATGGTCGGACCGGGCGTGGGCCGCAACCTTGGCACGGCAGCCCGACACGAGCCCGACACAAAAACTTCATAGGCCCGATGCGGTCTGAAAAATTTGACCTGCTACGAGCCCATCCAGCCCCTCATATATAAACTCGATCCCACCAACCCTAACCCTAAATTCCCTTCCTTCCCTTTTGCCCCAACTTGGAGGCGGTGGTGTGGGCACCGGCTAGGCACCGCCCTGCCGGCCTCCACCACCACTATGGCCACCACGGACGGGCACCGCACTGGCGGCCTCCACCACCATGCCCCCCACGGACGAGAGCCGCGCCGACGGCCTCCACCCGCTGTGGCCACCACGGACGGGCGCCGCGTCGGCAGCCTCCACCGTCGTGGCTGCCACGGACGGGTACGGCGCCGCGCCAGCTTCTTCGGCCTCCACCACCCTCCTCTCCCTCCCCTCCACTTCCTTCGGCCGGCCGGGACCTGTGCCTGCTGCCGCCAGTCAGGATCTGCGTCGGCCACTCTCGCACCTCCGATCTGTGAGGGCATGACGGCGACCGTCGTCGTACGGTGCTCCGGCCTCACCTCTTCCCCATGCTCCGCGCCCCTCCCTCCTTCAGACGAGGTCCACACCGGCCGTCGACGCTTGATCTTGGTAGGGGCCGGGGCAGGGACCGAGGGCATGGAGATGGGCCAAAATAGCACAGTAGGCCGACAAAGCACGATGGGCCAGCCGAGCCTGTCGGTGTTTAGACCCGGCAAACTTACCCAGGGGGTGCCTAAGGTAGTTGATTGTGCGGTGGGGCTCGCCCAGACCAGGAAGTCGAAGGTGAGACACGAGGCACACAATTTAGATAGGTTCGGGCCGCAATGTGCGTAATACCCTACGTCATGTATGCTGTGTGGCTCTTGATTGATTGCGTAAGTTTCAGGTGTTATTTGGGGGTGTCCCTGCCTCACCTTATATGCACGGGGAGACAGGGTTACAAGTCGGTTTGAGTACAGGAGTACTAGTCAGGTACGACTAGGAGTAGCTCATGGCGGTTTACATGATAAGCTTTCCTATTCTAGTACTCGTCCTGAGTAGTCTTGTGGCCCACGTTGCCCTGTGCTGTGGCCCAAAAGTAGAAGAAGCCCCAGGCGGCTAGTCTGCACACGGGTAGGTCCACTCCGGTGGTGGGCCCATGGATGCCCATACGGCAAGCCCCTGAGTACTTTGTAGTTGAGTGTGACACGTGAGTAGTCTTGGAGGCTCCCGCGAGTAGTTCCCATGTGTCCCTGAGCACTACAAGCCAAAGTCTTCAATAGTATTTGAACTGCCACGAAGCTGGAAGGTACTCCAGCGATCCATGAGTAGTCTTGAGGTCTTCTCGAGTAGTTCCCAAGCGTCCCTGAGTTCTTCTCTTAAAGGTCTTCAATTGTACTCGTGGTTTCTTGATGTCTGCGCTTAGAAGATCCATATGGTAATGCGATTTTGCAAACAATCACATTCCATATGGAATGTAGCCCCCGAGACTTAGGTTGAATCGCAGATTCCCGCTGAGGGTCAATGTTGAAATTCTGGCATTCTGCCAATCTTATCCCGCAAAATCTGGAGAAAAAATCGAAGGACACGTGGCACGGAGCCCCCGAGCCTTGAGTCGAGCCATCTCTCGATTTGAAGGATCAATCTTGACTGTAGAATGTGGTCGTAGTTGTGAATTCATAGCCATAAGTCTACCAATCGCTAGATCTGTTGTTGAGCCCCCGAGATAGGGAGCGCTAGGTCATAGAAGTTGAAGCGTTCGTCGCACTGTGGAGAAACCGTGCGGTTATAAATAAATAGGTGACTCGGTAGGGTTTCCCATTCGCCTCTGCCGTCAAAGCAAAAGCGCAAGTCTTTTCCTCTTCCGCATTAGCTTCCGCTGCCGTCGTAGTTTGAGAAATCCACGCTGCCGCCTCGCACCATCCGGTAGCCCCCGAGCGAATGCGAGTGAAGATGCTTGTGACCACGAGAATGAAGAGCAGGCCGTCAGCAGCACAGATGCAGAAGAAGAAGGTCACCGGGGAGAAGAAGAAAGATTCCCCGCAGCCACCGCTGCAGAAGAACCAGGCCAGCACCTGGAAGAAGTCCAAGTTGAAGTATGACTTCATCCAGGCGCTGGTTGATGCCGGGTTCCTGCGAGAGCAGGCGATCAAAGGCTGGAATACTGTCGCCGGAGATGAGTGGCCGATGGAGAAAACCCAGATGAGATCCCCATGTTCGCCCACTTCTGCGAGCATGGGCTGGCACTCCCGACGTCGAATTTCTTTCGCGGGTTGCTCGAGTACTATCAGATTGAGCACGTCCATCAGAATCCCAATGGTATATTCCAGATCTCGATTTATGTGCATTTCTGCGAGGCATTCCTGGGAATCCGGCCGCACTAGGGGTTGTTCAAGAAGTTGTTCTGGTTGAAGCCACAACCCAACACCCTGTCCCCACATGTAGTCGGTGGCACCGGAATCTAGAAGCACGAGAAGCTGTCCGGTGTGTACTTTTAGTACAAGCTGATCGACTCCAATAAAGACTAGAAACAGAAGTGGTTCTATACGGACAACCAGCTCCCGCAGCTACCCATGCCAAACATGTACGCTCCGGTCCATGATGATATTTGGAACGTGGAGCCTACTATGGAGGAGTGCCTGCAAGTCCCCGAGTTGTTGAGGCGGATTGCAGATCTGAAAGCTGCCGGGCTGACTACTGAGCGGGTGGCATATAACTTCATGAAGCGTTGTGTCCAACCGTTGATGAAGCACGATCATTATGGCTACGAGTACACTGGCCAGAATGATAGCTCAAGGTTCACCGACAAGGAGATCAGTCCTAATGTCATCATGGAGTGAATGGGCAAGATCTTCAAGAATTTGAATCCTGGAGTGCTCGCCGCTGCCGTGGAGGAGTACTCAGCGGAGAGGCCTCCAAAGAAAGTAAGTAGCCGTAGCCCCCGAATACCCATTGAGCAACTTGTCGAGTAGCTGACATGTCTTTGTATAATGCAGGCTGATGTTGATCGTTTCTACTCCATGCCTCCAATGCCTGCATATGGTGAAGGCAGAATAAGCCTGGAGCAGAGGTCGCCAGGGCCCCAGAAGGTAGTCAACGGTGCAGCATCAGCGGATACCCAAGAAGGAGCCGTGGAGGACTGGTCGATGGAAGATGACGAGATGACACTAGCCCAGCGCTTCGAAGTAAGTCGCGCTATGGCTACACCGGTGCTGCTGCTACTACTGCTGGGTCGTCGAAGAGGCCAGAAGTAGATATCGTTGAAGACATCGCGCCGCCCCAAAGCAGAGGTGGACGGTGTAGAAATGAAACGTGAAGAAAATCACAAGCCTGCAAGGGCCGTATGACAAGGTATGACGCCGGCCTTGCGAGTATAATGTAGAACACTTGGTGAAGTAGTCGTTTAACCAAGTCTTGTGCGCAGGGACAAAAGGACATAGAGCAGGCGCCGACACCTACTCAGGATGTAGCCCCCGAGCCCGTCGAAGTCGTGGACATCGACGGCGATGACGCCACGCTACCCATGAAGATTCCCATGGGTAGTGCAAGCAGAGAAGTCGAGCCACCTCTAGCGCACAAGCCGGAAGTAGTGAAGGCAATAGAGGCCTCGGCGGAACCCAAAGAAGCCGCTGAGCCGTCAGTGGTCCTTGTTGGTCTGTTTCGGATGCTTGGAGAGCCCAAGAAGCAGATGCTGCTATCCACACTGTAAGTACCCGAGAGATAGAGTACTTATTTTTCTTGAACAGCAGTGAACCCACGGAGATGTTGCTTGCCGAAAATCGACGGATCTCTCCCGGGAGGCGACGGGCACGAGTACTGTTGCGGGCACCAAAGACCGCACAGAAGAGGATGACAAGTCGTCCCGCCTGCCCAGGATGGAATAATAGAAGAGGCGACAGAGACGGAGACAGTCGCCGCAACAGGTTTGTCCCAACTATGGAGCAAAGTATTCGAATCCTTGATATTCGCGTATGTTGCAGCCCCCGAGCCAAGGACTAATCCTTTGGTGGAACTTGAAGCAGAGCTGGCAGATGGTGTAGTGCTAGATCCTGAGGCGAACTTGCCACCATAGGAAGAGAGCCTAGCCCCCATGCATCAGGAGAACGCACAGGCGATCCTTGAGATGAGCCCGGAGAGGCAGCTTGTCATCTGCGAGGCGGAGATCAAAGACCCAGCACCGATGCAAAGTGTGGCAATGAGTTTTACGGTGGAAACAAGTAGTCACACCATTGATGAGGTGCTGGCTTCGGTTGATGATGCTATGCTGGAGCCGGAGCACGTGGCGATGCAGATGAAGTCGCTGTAACACTTCGGCTCGTTTGTTGAGGTGAGAACAAGTACCCATAGTCGTAGACTAGTCTTGTGGTCATTGAATACATGATCAAAACCTTGTGATGCTTGCAGGATATCATTAAGTAGTCGAGGCAGAAATCCAGAGTACTCGCCAAGAAATCCGTGGATATCGAGCGTGTGGCGAAGCTTGAAGAGGACCTAGAGAAGCAGAAGAAGTTGTCGTCTCGGCTGCAGATGAAGCCGGACACCAACATGGCAGAGTACTGCAATGAAATCCAGAAGCTCATAGAGCAGAAGGATGATGTCATCCGTAAGAACAAGACCTCACGGTAAGACAAGAAAGGTAGCCCTTGTGAATCCCACTTGCATTGAGTAGTTATTTGTTGATGATGTGCTGATTCCTGGTCTTCTGATGTGTAGCACTTGAGGATAACGTTGTTGACGTTTGATTGTCATTGCAAACTTCGATCCGCAAGCGCACGGATCACATGGGACCCTCTTTCCCTTAAGTGTAAACCCAAGGTAACGAATCTGTGGAACATGTGCAACGCAATATTCAATCCAATAAAGTGAGAAAGCACTTTATTCTAGAGAGGTTTCAAACACATCTAATCTACTAAACATGAGAGGTAGCGAGAGAAAGCAAAGAGATAACCGATCTAGAGAGTCTAGATCATGCCTTTGTTGTAGTTCCAAGCGAGAGATGAAGATAGCAATGTGAATCTCATAAAAAGCATATTTAAACCGTGGCCTCCGTTCCAATCCTCGAAGGCACCTATCGTACGCGTGATCGACATCCTGTCACGATTACCCGCTTCTTGTGTAGGTGGACCTAAGAGCACGTTCACGAGGAACGTGTTGAAAACACTTGGTAGATCGGGTATGCACCTCTAGCCACCACGGCTACAAGAGCACCCTAAGCAATCTATCTTAAGTATAGATTGAGGAAGAAGCAAAACCAAGAGAAGACAAAACCGTAGAGAAGGCACTTGATCGCTAGAACCCGGATTCATAAAGACTTCACTATGAATGATTACATGAACAAGATCACAACCGGGATCCTACCTTGATCTTGATCATAGCTCCGGAACTCCGACGTGGTCTTCCATGCAAGGTTCCCACGTCGGCTAGGGAAACCCTAGACAACTAGCTCGACCCTCCTCTCCGAGATGGTGTCCCTCTAGCTTCTCTGCTCCTCGGTGGCGGATGACGAATGGCTTGATGCGTGGCTCTTCGCACGGGGACTATAAATAGCCCGAAGAGGTGCTAGGTCAAAGGGGGTGGCGAACAGGGCCCATAATGGGTTGGGCCGACCGGCCTGGGCCCATTCTGGCCCGTTTCGCCTCTGTCTTGCTTCTAGATGCTTCCCGTGTTTTCTTGATTCTTTGCCGAACTGCATGTGGGTCCTTGACGTCGTTTTCCCCGCGGTTTAGATAAGGGTGCTTGGCACGCGAACTCCTGCATCTTCTGTTTAGGTCCTTAGTGTTTCACGACTTCACGCTTCAGTCCTTGGACCATTTAGAGTCATGTTTACCTCGTGTCTTGACTTGTGTCGGGCTTCATGATCTTCTCGTAAAGTGCTCGATGAACTTTACGCGGAAGTCCTCATTTAGGCGCTCAATTCTTGTGTAAATAATAAACTCCAAAAACTACACGTGAATGCGAACTTGATATATCACGAGGGTTAGGATCATTAGTTTGGATATCAAATTAATACCAACATTGAAGGTAAACTCATGGCTAGGTTGACGGAAATCGACCGCCAACATCCCCTCATGCTTAAACCTTGCTCGTCCTCGAGTAAGCCTTCAATGGATATCAGTGTTGCCTTTCAATCTTCATACCCAGCACTTGATCATACATGAGAAAACATAATCCTCTCTAAATTTATATTTTTAAAGTTCCATAATGTAACTAGCCTTCATCCCTACGGAGGGTGGATATCAATTAAGCTCTTCCCGCAAAAAGTTAATCATGCTCCAAAATCTTAAATAAGTCTCAGAAATTTTGAAATGAAGTGCAAGATGAAGAAGAAAAAGAGCTAAACTAAGTTCAAAAATATAAACCTCCTTGCATCTTGCTCATGAACTCTCATCTCATCAAGTCTCAAGCCTATTTGTTCTACTCCTTTCCCCTCTCAAAATATGTATATAAGTGGAAGGCTTTATCTGGAGCTTTGGGAAAAGTTTAGTCCTACCAAGATATTATAATCAAGATATTATCAAAACAAGACAAGCTTCTCATGGTCTTATCGAGACTCGTCAAAAAGGTCATTGGAAAAATGATGTTCTCAAGAAGGGGGAGAGAAAAATACACACACTTTGAGATAGGTGGACATGTGCAAATGGCAAAGAGTGATCCCGAGGCACAAATGAAGTCCTCGTTATCGGATTGCACATGGTTGGAAAGATGAGTACGAGTCTTGATCTTGAATCCTCTTGAAATTTCTAATGCATCTAGAGAGCCGGGGAGCTTTATTTATTTTTTCTTTGTCTCTTCTTTTTCTTTTTTTAAATACTCCCCTTGAACTCTAGATTACATTGTACCTACCTCCTTGGCAACTCCCCGCATGCTTAGACGATTGCACGTCCTCGAGCAAAGAGGTGGCGAATTTTTTTGTGCCAAGGTAGGTACTAAAAGTCCTATATTTTCCTGGAGAGAAACACTTGAAATCTTTTAGGGATCCCTCACGCAACCTTTATGTCGTCTTATAGGTCTCCCAAAATCATTCTTCAATCTTCGGCACCTTCATTCTTGTGATCTTCCTCGAAATATTCATCCATACTCAAGAATTGGGTTGTGGTCAAGGAGGTAAACACAAAAAAGATGTTTTGGGTTTGTGGGTGGATATCCGGCGAGGTTTGCAAAATTCCCAATATGGAAACTTACAATGCACAGATAGAAAAGGCTAGCATAAAGATAGATATGCAAAAATGGAATGACCAGCTTCTTAGTGTCAGGCCAGAGAAATCAAGCCTTGAATCAATGCACCCAAAAATAAATCTTGTACACTAAGGTTTTTGCACTCAATCAAATATAAGGCTTTGGATAGGTAGAGCAACATGCAAGAGGTATTAATGACGAGGTTAGCATTACTTTTAAGAACAAAAATAAATCATCTTTAACCCACCCAAAATTGAGAGCATGAGAAAAACTATGGGTCCCATCTTTATTATAACCTCCGCAAAGGATTAAGCTAGTATTTAAATTAATTTCAGATTTGCATTAAAGAGAGCACTAGCTTAATCACGCATAAAACAAGTACAAAGATGAGCAAAGCGGCAATGGTCATCATATATCAACTTGGCACAATTTTCCATCCATATTAAAGATCATAAAACGATGGTGAAATTTATTCATGGTGATGGAAAACAAAAACTACTACTACCACACACATGCTGAAAATAAATAAAAACTAAAAATGCTACGCACACAAACTGAAAAATAAAGGAAAGGAGACGGAAAAATCAAACCAAACTTGAAAGTATTATTTCTTATTCCTTCCTTCACTGTTCCTCCGGTGGTTGATCCTCCGTCTTTATGATGAAACCAAGCTTGGAGTGCCTTGGAGTATATGATGGTGTCGAGGTCGAACGGGTGGCTTCTCAGTGTGCCCTTGCGGTTCGGTGTACTGCATGGACGAGCTTCGTGTACTCTTCATGCCTCCAAGGAGTAGCGTGTAGCTCCTCGGTGGTGCCACGTCCTCCTCTATGCTTCGCAGGGGCTCGGAGATAGAGTGCCTCCGTGAAGAGCTTGCCGACGGCACCCTTGATGATGATGTTTATGTCTTCCTTCCGAGGATGGTGTTCATGGCCTTTCTCATCGTGCCTTGCTGCACAAATTCACAAACAACTCCCCCGGGGGTTTCTCGCCGCTGGAAATACAGACAAAGAAAGTATATGGATTGACAAGAATTGTAATGATTTTTCAGGAATTTTTAGAGAAGGAAGTGAGGCACAAATTTTTCTGGGTGGTTTCTGGAACTTCTGGGCTATGAACTCAAGAACATGAACTAGCAAATGGATGAACTACTTACCAGATGAAGGGGAGCATGGGGGTTGTTTGGAAGGGGCAGGCCGGCCGGCCTAGGCCGATCGGCCTAGGGGGCCTCCAGCTCCTCCTGTCTCCAATTTTCTCCGAGATGCTTCTTGCTCCCTTGTTGTCCTGTGTCCTTGTGCTCCAGAAGAATCCATCACCCAAACGCTCTCGGCCACTCCTTTGTTTTGAATGATGAGATCAATGCCTCCCTCCTTTACTTTGTGTCACTTCTTGTCTTCCATGCTTCATGTGCTTTCACTTATTTCCTGCAAAACAAAGTCATTGCTACACCCCATGCTTGTCCTTTGCATGTGCCCAAGATGCCAAATGATGGATGCCTTGCATTATGGAGCACAAAGCATTAAGAAAACTCAAAATCCTCCCCTTAATCATGTTTTGACGCTAATCACTCCTCTAATTCGAAAATCAAAAATTAACTCAGAGCTAGCAATGAGTCCAAATGTATTCTTAGAGGAGTTTTTAGGCATAAAAAACATGTGTAAGTCGAAAACTTTTCGACTACCTTTGTTTTGGTTGCACCGGGATCGATTGCTTTCATTAATTGATAGCAAGGTCCTCCGGCTTGACCGTGGGGGTATGAGTTTAGGTTCTAATTTTGGCCAAACATGAGAGAGATTTTGAACAAATAAAAACAATGGGGCTTAGAAAAATTCTAAATCTAGAAAAATCGATGGATAACAAGTTGAATGAAACCAAAAATCGAATTTCCTAGGTTCACGCGAGTCCTACCATGCGTCAAAGATTAGATCATTAAGGAACAACACAGGGCTCTACTCGTGTGTTTTTAACATGCAAAACAAAATTGAACCTACCATCATGGAGAGGATGGAAGGCTCAAATAGGATCTGAATTTTGGTTCTAGTTTCTCAAAAAGAGGCAAATAAATCATGGGATGGCTCATGTCATTGGTTTAAGATTCAAAAATCCAAATAAAATGACCGAGCAAATAAAAGGTTCTTCGAAACTTGTTCAACCACTTAAGAGTTAATAAAATGTTTTGCGTAGCAAATTCTAGGACCCACTATCTAGAAATTCGGAAATTTTCCGGGTTGCCCTCTTGGTAGCTTTATTCTTGATCGAGTTGTCCTCCCGGTAGCTTATTCTTGACTCGACGAACGGGTTGCTTCCCGCCTAGCGCTTCGTTTATAGTCCATAGCTAGACTTCTTCTCTTCTTCACTTCAGATCAACGCTCTTTGTGGGTGTTGCAATATTAGGTACCCACTTCCGCACCGTCTTGGGTGCATGCTTATTCTTTGGCTTAGTCAGTTTTTTGGTCTTCACAGGCTGTCTTTCTTCTTTGGTCTTGACGGATGCAACATCTTCCTTGATCTCCTTCGCTTCCTTCTCCCTTGGCTCTTCCTTACTAATGCGACGATGAGGTGGAACATATTTAGCATTAATCATGTTGCATACCTCGAAACGTGATCGAAACTTGAATGCACTTCTCCCGCCGTTGATGTTGAACTTGATCTCCCCCTTGCCAACGTCGATCGTCACTCCGACGGTCTTAGGGAACGGCCTTCCAAAGATGTGTGGCGGCTTCTCCCTTTCTTCCATCTTGAGAAACATGAAATCGACGGGGATGAAGTGATCTCCAACGGGTACATCTACGGTGATTCCCACGGGATAGCAAATAGAGTCGTCACCCAACTCTAGACACATGGCCGTGGGCTCTAGCTCCGGTAAGCATAGCTTCTCGAACACGTCTCTTGGCATGACTCCCACACTTACTCCAAGGTCGCATAACGCCTTCTTGAACTTGAATGAGCTAATGGAACACGGGATGGTCAGACATCCGAGGCCTCTTTGTTTCTCAGGTCCTTGATATGCAATAGGGGCACCGCATTCCTCAGACATCTTGATGTGATCTACCTCGAGTGTCGCCATCTCGTACTTGTTGGCAAGTATGTCATTGCCCATTAGGCACCCGACAAGTTGTCCCACTTGTGTTTCTAGCATCTTCATCATGTTTAACACTTGATGGTAAGAGCTTCTGACCTCCGTCACCTTACCGTCTATATTCTCCAATATTTTGTCAACAGCCTTGAACTTAGTGACAGTGTCCTTATTGATCTTAGCTTGCTCGTCCTTGAAGTCCTTCAATTGTATACGAAGAGGAACCGAATTTTGAATGGACGAGCTTGCATTAAATTGAGGTTTACCTTGCCCGTAGCGGAAGTTTGGCAATTCTCCTTTCCTCATGTAGTCGAGCACCTTTGCTTCCTCTGGACAATCTCCTTGGACATGGCCGTACTCCCCACACTCCTCACATGTGGATCTTGCTTTGGCGACCTTTATAGCTTCTATCTTCTCAATCTCCATCTTCTCCATCCTCCTCATAAGTGAACCGATATTCCATTCAAGGAATTCGGCTCGCATGTATTCATTGAAACGCTCCAAAGATTCTTCAATCATCTCAGTGGGAAATTGAACAAATGTATCAATCTTGTTGCGCAAACTCTGAGTCTTGGTCGGCGAATAAAATTTCTTCATGAAGGCCCTCATCAATGTTTCCCAATTTAGTTTCGACTCCGCTGGTAGAGTGTGGAACCAATGCAAAGCTCTTCCAAGTAGTGACAATGGAAAAAGCCTTGCCCTCATTTGATCTTGAGTCACCCCTTCCACATTGAAAGTTTGACATAGTTGAACAAATGCTTGGAGGTGAAGGTTAGGATCCTCTTTACCAGTGAAAGGCGAATGTTGCACCATGCAGATAGTTGAGACCTTGATCTTGAACAACCTTTTGACATCTTCAAGGTTAAGGATTGGTAGATCATCGATGTCCGCGGTGCATAGCTCCCGAACCTTGCGCTCCGACTGCGATTCTTCTCCCATGGGTGGCGGTTGAGGTTGATCCTTTGGACTTGGAGGTGGTGATTCCCTTGGAGATTCCGACGATCCTTCGGCCTCGACTTTTGGATCTACAAATTCCTTAGCATGTGTTGCACGTCTCCTTTGCCTGTAAAGTTTTTCTAGATCATCCACAAAAGAAAATTTGGGTTTGTTGGAGAGGTAGCCGTCCATCTCCGGTTAGGGTTAGTGATAAACAAAATATAAAAAAATCAAAAAGAAAAGTCTAGGGTTAGTCAAAAACTAGATTAGATTGATTTTTGAGGATGATCAAAGTTAGTAGATGCAAAAGAAAAACCAAAAGAAAAACTGAAAAATACTTACAAACGCGATACTAGATCGGATCTTGATTGCTTGTTCCCCGGCAACGGTGCCAGAAAAAGGGGCTTGTTGACGTCTGATTGTCGTTGCAAACTTCAATCCGCAAGCGTATGGATCACATGGGACCCTCTTTCCCTTAAGTGTAAACCCAAGGTATCAAATCCCTGGAACATGTGCAACGAAAGATTCAATCCAATAAAGCGAGAAAGCACTTTGTTCTAGAGAGGTTTCAAACGCATCTAATCTACTAAACATGAGAGGTAGCGAGAGAAAGCAAAGAGATAACCGATCTAGAGAGTCTAGATCATGCCTTTGTTGTAGTTTCAAGCAAGAGATGAAGATAGCAATGTGAATCTCATAAAAAGCATATTTAAACCGTGGCCTCCGTTCCAATCCTCGAAGGCACCTACCATACGCGTGATCGACATCTTGTCACGATGCCCTGCTTCTTGTGTAGGTGGACCTAAGAGCACGCTCACGAGGAACGTGTTGAAAACACTTGGTAGATTGGGTATGCACCTCTAGCCACCGTGGCTACAAGAGCACCCTAAGCACTCTATCTTAAGTATAGATTGAGGAAGAAGCAAAACCAAGAGAAGATAAAACCGTAGAGAAGGTACTTGATCGCTAGAACCCGGATTCATAAAGACTTCACTATGAATGATTACATGAACAAGATCACAATCGGGATCCTACCTTGATCTTGATCGTAGCTCCGGAACTCCGACGTGGTCTTCCATGCAAGGTTCCCACGTCGGCTAGGGAAACCCTAGACAACTAGCACGACCCTCCTCTTCGAGATGGTGTCCCTCTAGCTTCTCTGCTCCTCGGCGGCGGATGACGAATGGCTTGATGCGTGGCTCTTCGCACGGGGACTATAAGTAGCCTGAAGGGGTGCTAGGTCAAAGGGGGTGGCGAACAGGGCCCAGAATGGGCTGGGCCGGCCGGCTTGGGCCCATTTTGGCCCGTTTCGCCTCCGTCTTGCTTCAAGATGCTTCTCGTGTTTTCTTGATTCTTTGCCGAACTGCATGTGGGTCCTTGATGTCGTTTTCCCCGCGGTTTAGATAGGGCTGCTTGGCACGTGAACTCCTGCATCTTCTGTTTAGGTCCTCAGTGTTTCACGGCTTCATGCTTCAGTCCTTGGACCGTTTAGAGTCATGTTCACCTCGTGTCTTGACTTGTGCCGGGCTTCATGATCTTCTCGTAAAGTGCTCGATGAACTTTACGCAAAAGTCCTTATTTAGGCGCTCAATTCTTGTGTAAACAATAAACTCCAAAAACCACATGCGAGTGCGAACTTGATATATCACGAGGGTTAGGATCGTTAGTTTGGATATCAAATTAATACCAACATTGAAGGTAAACTCATGGCTAGGTAGACGGAAATCGACCGTCAACAACCGTGTAGAAGTGGAAGAACACCGCCACGGATTGGCAGAACACCTTCAACCGTGAGCAGGCTGCATGAGAAGAAGTCGAAGGAGTCCTTATGGTGCGGACCATAGAGTTGACGCATGAATTGCAACTCCGCTGCGACAACGAAATTGACTTGACAACTTGTATGCAGTTGCTGAAGCTGAAGAGTGAGGAGGCCGAGCTGCTGAAGCGTGAGTTGATAGAACTGAAGGCAGCTGCAGAGCCCGTGGAGGATCTGTTTGAGCCCAGGGTACTTGGAATAGAACAGAGGCCACTTGCGGAGAGGTTGATGGACACACTAAGCAGGTTGCTCGAGTACGTGCAGAGGCTGGCATGTTCAATCCCAAACCAGGTGCTCAACTTCCTTCGGTCCTTCTACCCAACATTTGACTTCTCCGTGGTGAAGGATGGCGTGGTGGCTGACTGCTCCGACGAGAGGTTGCAACAACTCATGGCGGAGACATCCCCCATCGCTGAAGAGATGGCCGCCCGCATTGACCTTTGCTGATTGTATCTATAGAAAACTTGTAGGCAAGACAAGTATAATATAAAACAGATAATATGTAATGAGGAGTATTTGAAATGAAAGTACTCAATTATCCGTATTCCTCCTTGCATTTGATGTAGCCGCGCGCCTTTGATGGACCAATAGCTAGTCTGGCGAGTCTTGGCTGCAAGAGAGAGTATGCTCCTGGGAACAGTTAGATGAGCTCCGAAGAACTATAGTTAATGTCTTATGGAAGATGGTAGCCTTGTAGGTGTAAGTTTGGCGCAATGCCGATCACAGAACAAAGATGATAGTTATTAGACAATCTTTATTACTACGAAAAATGATTACAACTATTTGGCCAAGGGCCTGGCATGGAGCCGAGTACAGCTGATAAGTAGTCGCTAGGACCTGAGGGCTGCTTACAACTAGTGATCTGAGATCGGCATGGATCATAGAGGTCGCTTACTGCGCGACCTAGCCACACTAGGGGCCGATTTGCAGCTAGAGGGTCTTTGATATGCGAAAACCTTGGAGGCCACTGACCCGAAGAGTAAGTTATGGCCGTCCGGAGAGGCTGGTTTGCTGCTGATGGTCTGAGATTGGCATGGGTCGTAAAGGCCGCTTACTGCATGACCTGGCCACCCAAGGGGCCGGTTGGAGGGTCTTTGATGGGCATGGACCGTAGAGGCCACGAACTACCGACCTGATGAGTAGTCAGGACCTTAGGCCACTCACAACTACCTGTGGCGCGGAGCCAAAGCTATCAATTGGTAATCTTGGGCTATAGGTAGAACCGACAGAGCTGCTCGATGTTCCATGAGTTGTCGATTTCATCGCCTTCGAGAGTTTGGAGGCGATAAGAGCCTGGACCAATGACTGTCTTGACAGAGAAAGGACCTTCCCATAGCGAGCTGAGTTTGTGAGTCCTGATGTGTCCTGGATGCGACGGAGGACAAGGTCGCCCATGTTGAAGGAGCGTTCCTTGACATTGCGATCATGGTAGCGCCGGATACCCTCAAGGTACCTGGCAGATTGGACGAGGGCGGCGCAAAAGGCTTCTTCGACGTTGTCGATATCAACCTATCTGTTGTCTGCAGATATGCCTTTGTCGTATTGTTCGACCGCAGGAGATTGCCACATCACATCAATAGGCAGAATAGCTTCGGAGCTGTAGACCAAGAAATAAGGTGACTGCCCTGTTGGCTTTGTAGACTGAGTACACAGCCCCCAGAGAGCACTAGGTACTTCCTTGATCCACTTGCCTCCTTTGGTATTTGCAGCATTGTACAAGCGTTTCTTAAGGGTGTCGAGTACCATCCCATTGGCGTGTTCCACTTGACCGTTGGCACGTGGCTGTGCAACAAATACGTACCGGATGTCAATCCTGATGTTCTCGCAGTACTCCTAGAACTGGTGGTTGTTGAAGTTGGAGCCCAGTTCTGTGATGATGCGATTGGAGAACCCGTAGAGATGCACGATCTCATCCAAGAAGTCGAGTATTCTGTCAGCTTTAGGGCAGATAATAGGCTTGACCTTGATCCACTTGGTGGACTTGTTGCTAGCCACCAGAACTCTGTTGAATCCCCCTGGTGCAGTTGGTAAAGGGCCAATAATGTCGAGCCCCCAGCAAGCGAAAGGCCAGGTTGGTGGTATCATAATGAGCTCGTAGGCTAGGACGTGTTGTTGCCTGGCAAAGAATTGGCATCCCTGACACTTCTTGACTAGTTCCTCTGCGTCGGCCAGAGCTGTTGGCCAATAGAACGCTCGTTGAAAAGTTTTGCCCACTAGAGTCCGGGAGGACACGTGGTTGCCGTAGATCCCTTTGTGAGTCTTCTCCAAGTAGTCCTTGCCTTCTTCCCGAGACACACACTTCATGAGTACATGAGAGGTGGCGCCTCGCCTGTAGAGCTGGTCTTCGACTAGTACGTAATTTTTGGCTCGATGTGTGATCTGCTCTGCCTCTAACTTGTCAGAAGGTATCTTCTGCTCTTTGATGTAGTTGATGAACGGTTGCCTCCAATCCACATCGATCATCAGCACCCTACGATATGTCTCGGTTGGACCAGGATCAGTAGTCAGGGGTGGAGATGGCGGCTCTGGAACAGATTTCTTGTGGAGCTCGTGGATGAAGACACCCACAGGGACTTGAGTGCGAGTAGAGCCCAGCTTCGACAGGATGTCCGTGGCTACGTTGTTGCCGCGGATGACGTGGTGGAACTCAAGACCAAAAAACTTGTTCTCGAGCTAGCGTACTTCTAGGTAGTACGTGTCCATGTTTTCTCGGTTGTGATTCCAGGAGTCGTTGACTTGGTTGATGACCAATGTGGAGTCGCTGTAGACGAGTAGTCGCTTGATGCCAAGGGAGACTGCCAGGCGGAGCCCGTGTGGTAGAGCCTCGTACTCAACTTCATTGTTGGAGACCTTCTAGAAGATCTATAGGACGTATTTGAGTTGCTCGCCCTTGGGGGAGATCAGTAGCACTCCTGCTCTGGCGCCTTCGAGCTTGAGAGAACCGTCGAAGTACATGACCCAATGCTCTGGGCGCTCAGTTGGTGTTGGCACTTGATTCTCCCGCCACTCGACCATGAAGTCGACCAAGGCTTGAGACTTGATAGCAGTGCGAGGGTTGAAGTCGAGCGTGAGAGCGCCAAGCTCGACCGCATATTTAGAAATCCTCTGTGTGGTGTCCCGATTGTGAAGGATATTGTTGACGTTTCTTAACGTCACCACTAGTTGTGCACCTAGAGGGAATGTAAGATCAACTGGGCACACCAACAGGTATGAACAAATCTGCAAGCACACAGATATACTGTTGTAGTACTTCCCCAGGGAACAAGTATTCCAAGGGTTATCGAATCCACAGGACAGACGAGTTCTAGCTCCTAGCCCAGCTAATGGTCTAAGGACACAACCTCTAAGGACAGGAAAGGTAGAAAGGATCTTGCTGATAGAGTGCGGAGTCTAGCACTGTCTCTCTGGTATGAGCACTCTTTTCGGGCACCGGTCCCCTAGCACTCAATGGGCTCTAGGTGGATCCGGCATGTCTGGCTCTACCGTTGTACCTGGGCGTGGAGGAGTACGAAGGGTCCAACGGCTGTCACTACCGCGGCCTACCTCTATCTATACGGGGGAGGGGGGGCACAGGGCAAACGAAGGATAACCCACAGTCTAGACACCACGTCTACACCACCGATTACTACTATAGCCGACTACATCTAGATCTCGCGTAGCCCTGCTATAGCACGCCGTATAAATACGGAGCGACGAACCCGCGAGGGAGATACTGGCACTAGCTCAAGATTAAACTATCACTTATGCAAGATCACGTATGCACTTTGATCTAATTGAAGCACATGCAGGAGCATCAACTTTATTCTAATAGATAAGCTATCACACAAACGTGATGCAAACTTATGATCTAGTTCTATAAAATTGAAAGGGTTGTGTTTGAAGAACACAAGCCTCTAAATCAAGAACAAACGAAGAATACAGGAACACTTTACCCATGCATGAACACGACTTTAGTCTAAATAGAAAATGTCAGAATACTCACTTTACTCTATGAAGAACAAAGGCACCCACCGACGATCGGTCTTGAGGAAGAATGGCATGAACATGACATGGCCTCAAGCATTTCCCCTCACTCTTCAACACTAATCCTATACAAAGAGCTCTTCGCTCCTAGGGAGAGAGGCCACCAAGCCAAAATGAAGGAGGAGGAAGAGTAGTGTGTGTGGAAATGAGAGCCCCACCCCTTCTATTTATAGGTAAGGGAGTGTGGAGACTTTGGGGTGTTAGTGCTCCAAAATGTGCTTGGAAGGAGTGTCTCGGGGGCATCCTGGAGGAATATTCGCGACCTTCGAGCATCACCTTTAGAATGTCACCAGAGAATGACACGTGGAAGCTGAGGTCGGTTGGCGCCAACATGAGGTCGGTCGATACAAGGATCGGCTGATCCCCTGTGGCTGCCAATTGGCCCCAACTTTCTCTGGGTCATTCCCTGGTGGGCCCTTGGTCCCATCCTAGGTGTACGTGCCAAAATAAGGTGGTTTGCTACCTCTGGTGGGCCCTTTGATCTGCGTAGAGCAGTGACCACAGAGATCTTGTACTCCTAGAAGTAGTGTTGTAGCTTCCATGAGGTGATGAGAACCGCGTAGAGCAGCTTCTGTACCGGAGAGTAGCGAGCTTTAGACTCAGAAAGGACCTCACTAACAAAGTAGACATGGCGCTGGACCTTGTAGGTGTGGCCGTCTTCATGTCGTTCAACGACGATGGCAGTACTGACCACATTAGTAGTCACAACAATGTAGAGGAGTTCCTCCTTGGCTTGAGGCACTGTGAGTACTAGGGGCTTGGACAACAAGTCTTTTAGTTTTTGAAGAGCTTCGTCAGCCTCCGCAGTCCACACAAACTTCTCTTGTCACTTGAGTAGCTTGAAGAAAGGTAGACCCCATTCTCCAAGTCTTGAGATGAATCTGTTGAGGGCCACCATGCATCCTGGAAGCTTTTGGATGTCCTTGATAGTTGACGAAGCCTTCATGTTGGTGATAGT
Organism: Cenchrus fungigraminus; assembly: GCA_036936925.1. Classification (NCBI taxonomy): domain Eukaryota; kingdom Viridiplantae; phylum Streptophyta; class Magnoliopsida; order Poales; family Poaceae; genus Cenchrus; species Cenchrus fungigraminus. The sequence continues at coordinate 54,429,753 of CM072769.1, read as the reverse complement.
AGAGATCTTCTCAGGTTTAGCTTCGATGCCGCGATGGCTGATGATGAACCCGAGTAGTTTCCCTGATGGTACGCCGAAGACGCACTTGTTGGGGTTGAGCTTCCATTGGTACTCCCGCAAAGAAGCAAAGGTCTCTTCAAGGTAGGCAATGAGTGTGTCGGGATCTTTGGTCTTGACGACTATGTCATCCACGTACGCTTTGATGTTCTTGTTGAGTTGTCTCTTGAAGCAGGCTTGGATAGCTCGCTGGTATGTTGCACCAGCGTTCTTCAACCGAAATGACATCATCGTGTAGCAGTAAGCGCCGAACGGGGTGATGAACATGGTCTTCTCTTGGTCTGACTCCTTGATTGCTATCTGGTGGTACCCCAAGTAGCAGTCGAGGAAGGAGAGGAGAGCACAACCTGCTGTGGAGTCAATTACTTGATCAATCCACAGTAACCTGAAAGGATCCTTAGGGTAGCGCTTATTGAGATCAGTGTAGTCGACACACATCCTCCACTAGTTTGTATTCTTCTTCCGGACCAGGACAGGGTTAGCGAGCCACTTAGGATGGAACACTTCTCTGATGAAGCCGGCCACGAGTAGTTTCGCGAGTTCTTTCTTGATGGCAAACCTGCGGTCTTGGGCGAAGCGGCGGAGGTGCTGTCGTCTGGGTACATCTTTAGGATCAACATTAAGTGAGTGCTCGATCAACCTTCTGGGCACACCGGGCATGTCAGCAGGCTTCCATGCAAAGATATCACAGTTAGCCCGAAGAAAGTTGACAAGTGTGTCTTCCTATTTGGGGTTCAGGCTGGTGCTGATCATGGTCGTCTTGGAGCTGTCGCTAGTGCCGCGATCAATGGCTTTCAGCTGGACTTCCTCTGTCGGTGTAGGCTTGGTGGAGATGTCTATCTTCTCTGGAATGTTGAGCTCGCTCGGAGCAAGCTTCTTAGATGCAGCGAAGACTTCCATCATAGCGTTGGGTACTTGAGTAGTAGCAGTGAGCTCCACAGCTTCAGTCATAGGAGCGCTTCAAGTCCCCTTGTAGTGAGAGTACACCCTTGGGGCCCAACATCTTGAGTACTTGGTACATGTAGTGTGGGATAGCCATGAACTTGGCCAGACCTGGTCGGCTGAGGATGACGTGGTAGGATGTCTCGAAGTCCGCAACCTCAAACTTGACGCGTACTCGGTGCGTTAGTGGTCTTTGGTCCCGAAGGTGACAGGCAACATGACTTGTCCAAGAGAAACAACTGCATTGCCAGGGACGATGCCATAGAACGGCGAGTTGCTCTTGGTCAGCATGTTGGTGACATTGAGGCCCATCTTCTTCAAAGTCTTGGCGAACAGTACATTGAGACCCTGCCGCCATCGATGAGGACCTTGGTGAGCCTGGAGCCTACAACCACCGGGTCCAGGACGAGAGGGAACCGCCCTAGCTCGGAGATAGTCCACTAATCTGCCCAGGAGAAGGTAATGGGTACCTTCGACCACTTGAGGAAAGTGGGGGCTGCTGGTTCAATGGACATGATCTCCCTCAGCAGAAGCTTTTGGGAGCGCTTTGTGGGTACGCCGCCAAAGATGACATTTACGGTGTTGGTGGGATCCTGGAATCTGCCGTCTTTGCCTTGGGTGCCCTTCCCCCTTTGCCTTTGTTTGGTCGTGGACGCTGGGGTTCTGGAGTGTCCTTCAGGGCGCGACGTAGCTGGTAGCATTGCTCAGTGGTGTGACCACTGTTGGGGTGCCATGGGCACTTTTCCTTGAGCATCTTCTGGAAGTAGGGCACGTCTTCGTCTTTAACCTCTTTGGATGACTGCTCAAGGTTGGCAACAACGTTGTCCGGCTTCCGCTTGCGATTTGGATTGCTTGAGTAGTTATTACTTGTGCGGTTGGGACCCGACTATTGCTTGTTGCTGCTGCCGTTGTTGTTGTTGTTGTTGTTGTTCTTGCCCTGGTTGTTGTTGTGAGTAGACTTGTATTGGGCGCGAGCCTTGTCTTCCTCATCAGCCCAGACTTGAACCATGGTCTTCAACTTGGTGATAGTAGTCGGGCGCGTGCGACCAAAGTCGATGTAGGTGCGCTCGTCAAAGAGACCTTCTTGGAAGGTGTCGATGATGTCCTTGTCCGAGACGTCAACAACAGTGGCACATTTTTCGAAGAATCGACATATGTAGTCGCGGAGAGACTCGTTGTGCTTCTGCTTGACTTGAGCAAGGTCTATCCAATTGTCGTGACAACCCATGGTGCCAGCGAAGTTGCTAGTAAAGTGCTTCTTAAGTTGTTCCTAGTTGTCGATGGAGTCCCTCTTGAGAGATTCGAGCCAGGTGAGCGGCGTTCATCCATGCAGAACGGGAAGTAGATGCACTTGGTGTCATCTTTGCCCCCAGCATTGGCAATAGACATGCCATAGTAGCGCAACCACTGCCTAGGGTCTTACTTGCCGTCATACTTCTTAATGCCGAGGGTCTTTAACTTGTTGGGTAGTAAGAGTACCCTGAGGTGTCTGGTGAAGGTGGGGAAGGAGTCTGACTCGTCCTTCGCTCTCTCACGTTCCTGGCGTATCTTGTTGATAGTAGCCCGAGTGTCGGGAGGAGTATGGCGAGAGGCACTATTGACACTTCCGTCGCATTGTTGGCGGTCAAATATGACACCTCTAAGGAACTTGTTACACTTTGGTTTCGGCTTTGATTTGGAACTAACTCGCCACTAGGCATACTAATGATGTAACAAGTTCAACACGAGCATGTGTTTTTGGAGTATATTGTTTACGCAGGATTTTAGCGCTTAAAGGACACTTCTGGGCAAAGTTCATGAAGCACCTTATGAGAAGATAATGAAGTCTGGCACAAGCCAGGGCGATGGGGCGTAGGGAGCACAGCCTGGTAGGCAACGCTGATGGAGCGGTGTCTGAAGAGTAGCGGTTGGGGCAGGTAGACTAGATCGGACACAGGCTCGGGGGAGAGCTCGCGCGGTTCGATCCAACTTTGAGTTGAAGTCGAGTTGTACTCGAACTCTGACTCGAACTCTCTGACTTGGTCAAAAAATGAAATTTCACCAAAATTGTTGACGAGATCGTCCATCAAGGATTCTGGAAGCGTCGTGGGCATGGGCTTCTTCTCCGAGGTCGACGCTAGGAAGCACAGGAAGGATCCTACGCCGTCAGTGACGCAGACCCAGGAGCTGAAGACGAAGGTGTCGCCTTTCCCAAAAGCGACGGTTGGCTTGATGATGATTGAGGCCATCGAGTTCGCCAGCGGATCTACGACGAGATCCCCTACCTGGCGCGCCAGCTGTCGGTGTTTAGACCCGGCAAACCAACCCAGGGGTGCCTAAGGTAGTTGATTGTGCGGTGGGGCTCGCCGATACTTGGAACTCGAAGGTGAGACACGAGGTACATAATTTAGACAGGTTCGATCAGGTTGCAATGTGCGTAATACCCAACGTCATGTATGCTGCGTGGCTCTTGATTGATTGCGTAAGTTTCAGGTGTTACTTGGGGGTGTCCTTGCCTTACCTTATATGCACGGGGAGGTAGGGTTACAAGTCGGTTTGAGTACAGGAGTACTAGTCGGGTACGACTTGGAGTAGCTCATGGCGGTTTACATGATAAGTTTTCCTATTCTAATACTAGTCCTGAGTAGTCTTGTGGCCCACGTTGCCCTGCGCTGTGGCCCACGAGTAGAAGAAGCCCTAGGCGGCTAATTTGCGCACGGGTAGGTCCACTCCGGTGCTGAGCCCATGGATGCCCGTACGACAGGACCACCAGGCCGGCCCGTCGCTATAAAAAGGCCATAGTGTTGGGCCTGGGCCGACAGTTCGGCACGGTGGTCCAGCCCGGTCCGGCACGAAAAGTCACCGGGCCATGATAGTGTCAGGCCCAATCGAGCCGGGCCAAATTGGGCTAGTGTTGGGCTAGGGCCGGGCGACCCGTCTGGCCATCTATAGGGTAGGGTGGGCTTGACCCTACATATATCAAATGTTTGGGCTGCCACTCAGTCCATGCAATATCTAATTTGCTTGATTGACCAATATAATGAAGAATATGAAGGTTTACTGGAAGAATGGAAATTTAATTGTGGATCTTTTAAAAAGATATATGATAGTACGTGTTTGGTGCCGCCATATGTAACGCGCAACCTGATTGTAGTGTTAACTGATTCATCATGTTTGGTTCATTGCTGCTTGCAAACAAATCCCCAGCAGGGACCGCACACCCACCCCCACCTCCGCCGGTAAGGCCCTAGGTGAACAGGTAAGGCCCCTTAACCCTACCCCGGCCCCCACCCCCACCTCCACCGCCGCCGGCCGACGCCGGCGCCCAACGACCGCCCCCCTCCACCGAAACCAGATCCGATATCTCCTCCTCGCGAGCTACCCACTCATCCCCTCCTCACCCTCCCTCGTTTCCTGTGCGCGGAGATCGGGCTGCCCCGCCGCTGCCGGTGCTTCCCCGAGAGATGCACATCAAGGAGCTCCCCGAGAGCCCCCTCCCCGACGTGGCTGGGCTTCTCCACCCACCGGCCGCCAAGGCCGGCCACCCTGCCGCCGCCGGCCGTTCGGCCACCGCCACCCCTCCACCGGTCAACTCCGCCCTCTTCGACGAGATTGATGATGGCCTCGACGTCGGCTCCCCGCCGCATGTCGACGCCGCCGCCTCCCCCTCGCTGCTGCTCCTCCCGGTCGCTGCCGGGGCCGACGCGCTGGTGGCTAGCCCCGCCGCGGGGGCTATCGGCTGCTCCGCATCGCCGTCCCTCCCGGTCGCCGCCCGGTCCTGCGCGCTGGTGGCCGCGGCCGCCGCGAGCGTTGCCGGCGGCTCTTCGCCGCCCCCGCCCCCCTTCCCCCGCACGAACCGGTGCCACGGCGGCCACTGCCGGCCGTGCCGCAGGGCGGCTGGCGCCCTGGTCGCCGCCGGCTGTGCTGCCTGGTCGGGCCACGCGCTGCGGGGGGCCGGGAACCCCGTTGTGCCGACGGTCGGCGTTGCCGCGATGGAGGAACCGTGAAGCCGAGGCCGTCCATCCCCTCCTCGGTCGAGCTCCAGGCACTCCGCGCCCCGGGGTCGTCCTCCCCCCATTCTTCCTCCGCCTCGCTCTCTTTCGCTGAGCAGGTGCGTCGTGTGGGCTTTGTGCTGCCGGAGCACATTCCGTCGCCACCCCCTCAGCCTTCTAGGTCACTCCTCCATGGTCGGGAGGACTCCGTCGCCACCTCCGTCGCGCCGACGGCTTCGCGGGCGCCCCGTCCCCTCGTGATGGCGCCGGCAGGCGGGGCTGGCTGTCCCCGTGGCGCCGATGGCCGCCGGCCTTCGGCCGAGGTCTCCTCTCGCAGGATCCTGGGCAGGAGGCCGTCACCCCCGCCTCTCCCACCACCGCGACACCTTCACCCCCGTCGGCGCCAGGAGCCGGTGAGTGCCAAGGTGGTACCTTCCCGCGCGGGTCCTTCTCAGGTCGCCCCCTCCGGTCGCGGTCGCCTCCAGAGCCCTGCGCCGACCCGCCGCCACCGCCGTGCGGTGGGTTCATGGCGGATGCCCACCGCGTGGGACCGCTCAGGGTCGGGGAGACGTCATTATCCCGACGCCGGAGCCTCCGGCGTCGGGGGATGACGACGGGTGGACCGAGGTGCTGGGGCCTCGCAAGCACCGGGCCTCCCGTTCACCTGGCCACTCCCCCCACCGCCGCCACCGCCGCTGCATGCCAGGAATCCTGTCCCCGCCGATCTGGTGGGGCAGTGCTTCAATTACTTCGGGGGGGGGGGGCACGTCGCGTCCCGGTGCCCCAATGCCGCGCGCTGCTTCAACAGTCTCCAGCTGGGGCATCGGGAGGCTGACTATCGCCGACCTAGAGGGTCGTTCCCTGCCTCGACGGCGCCCCGCTGTCGGTCGCCGGGGGCCGGGCCCGTGCCACGTGCCCCTCCCTTTGTCGCCTCATGGCCCCGCGAGGACCATCGCGGGCACCCGACCGCCCGGTCTGAGCGAGACGCGCGCGAGGGGCCGGGTACCCACTACGCGGGCGGTCGCACCCACCGTGCCCGCCGCCTCCCCCCCTCCGCCGGTTTGGACCGTGGCTGCCGTGCCTGCCGCACCCCCTCCCTCTCCTCCTGCGGGGGGCCTAGGTGCGGATCCTGCCGCCGCTCTCCGATAGGTACCGCGACCGGGCCTGACGCCGTGGCATCTGCTCTCCGGGTGCTGGGAGCCGTGGCCACACCACCGCCTGGCTCTGGCGCGACCGGCTGGGTCGCTTGGGGTGCCCCACCGCCACCTGACCGGTGGCCGGCCGGTGACCGGCCACCCCCGGCCACGAGGGGTGTGGCCTGGGGTGCCCCTCCACTGCCGGTCTCCCACGCCGACCCAGGAGGCCCCTCCACTGCTGCCGCTCTCGTTGGGACACCCTACCCGGCGGCCTCAGTTCGAGCTCTGCATCGTCCCGAGACACGCGGACATCGTCAACAACAAGGTCGCGCTCAAGCGGGCTTTGGTCGCTTCGGTCGCGGGTACTCGTACGTTCGCCTCGACTTCCGACGTCGACGGCTACCTCTCCGGTCGCTTTGGGGTCACGGCAGGGTCGTTTGTTACCTACCTCTTCCACCCGGAAGACTTCCTCGTCGTCTTCACCAACTCCAGTGAGATGCTGTGGGTTCTTCACGAGCCCATTCCCGATGGCCCCTTGCGGCTCACCTTCAGGCGTTGGATTGTGTGCTCTCTCTGGTGCCTGAGTCAGAGGTGAAGACCAACCTGAAGACGCTCTACGTCCTCGCGGGCTGTGTCCACCCGGACTTGGTCCCGGTGGTGAAGGACATGCTCGCGCTGATCGAGCCGGTGGGGCTGTCAGCTGGGCCCTGCATGCCCTGCCTCTGCTACCGCGCGTCGATCGACATCTATGAGGTCGTCGATGCTCAGCCCGGTCGTCCTCTGCCGTCGGTGGGTGGCTCGGCGGGAGGCCCTGACCCCCCCGCCGGCCGCGGCTCTTCCTCCCGGCTCGTCTGCTGGTGTGGCGGGCGGGCAGGCAGATGGGTCCTACAGGACGGCCTGCTGGGGTGCTCCTACTTCCCCTCCCCCACCACCCCCTCCTTCCCCTTCTGGGCTCTGCAGGGCATTCACCGCCCGGTGGTGGTTCCGAGAGCCGCGCCCAGCCTGTCGGCTGCGACGGCTCCCTTTGTTTGGTGCCCCGTAGCCGCTTCATCTGGTTCTTCCTCCTTCCGCCCGCAGGTCGCCTCCTCTCCTCTGGTCTCTCCTGCCGCTCCGACGCCCCTTGTGCGCACGCCGTCGTCCACCGGGGGGCTTCCGCTGCTGACCCGTCGGGAGGGGGCCCGCCTCCGGTGCTCACCGGCTTCGCGGCTCCTCTACCAGTGGCGAGGGTCATCTCGGCCTTCTCGTCGCCCCACCGGCTTTCAACGCCCCCACCCTTGCCTGCTACCGGTCCCGTGACGGTCGGCCGGGTGGCGGCGGGCGTCGCGCCAGCCGAGCGGTCGCTGCCGGAGCAGCTGCCCCCTGTTCGTGTGTCGGTGACGCACAGATCTCTGACGGACGACCCGATGCTCCTCGAGGCCGCTCTGTCCACCGCCCCTCCGCCCTCGGGAGCGGCTCGGGACGTCGTCGCCGTCCGGCGTGAGGCCTACCTGCCGCCGGAGGGTCGGACTCCCACCTCAGCACGCACCATGCCCCTGGCGACTGCTTTCGCCAGGATTCTCTCCCCCTCCCTGCTCCCCGGCTGCTGGAGCAGGAGGGAGCTGAGGTGGACCCTCCGTCAGCCACTCCCCCTGTAGTCGGCCCCCTGTCCGTGCCGCTCGCCTTCTCACGGCCCCCCAGGTCGCGCTCTTCCCCGCCTCTGCGCTCGCCAGGTTTCCCTCCTGTGGCCGCGAGGCCAGACCTTGGCTCGCTGGCACCTGGGGTGCACTCCCCTTCGTCGGCGTTGGCTGCGACACACTCGCAGGCGGACCTCCAGTCGCTGGTGGCGGACTTCTGCGCCTCCTTGCAGCGGCCGCCGCCACCGCCAGTCTTGCGTGCGCCTCGTCGCCGTAGGACGAAGGTCTGCCCACCGCTTGCTACGCTTCGTCGCAGCAGTCGTCTCGCTGCGGTCTCCAAGGGCCGGGACCCGAACCCGGTCACTGATAGGCAGAACATGCTCATGCGGAAGCTGGGGGTGGTCAACCAGCACGAGGCGCCGGATGCTGACTCCTTCCAGAGGTACACCAGGCTCTTCGTTGTGGGCCTGTTGGAGGAACACTGCAGAGCTATTCGTGAGCTCTTCGGTGGTCAGGTCGAGGGGTCGTTCCAGTGCTTGGTGCTCGAAGATGACGAGTTCTAGGCCGCGGTCTGTGAGCTCTTCCCGGAGGAGCAGTTGGTCGTCGACGCACAGGCTTGAATCTACGTTCGTCGCTTGGTCGCATATTTTTTGTTGCTTTAAATGGATGCAAACTTAGCAGTCTGGAATGTTCGGGGGCTCAACCGACGTGCTAGGCGTTCAGCGGTCCGCGAAATGGTAGCTTCAGAGCGCGTCTCTATCCTCTATCTTCAAGAGACAAAGCTCGCGGTTGTATCCCCCTCCATTATGCTTGATATGTTAGGTGTTAATTTTGACTATGTTGCGTTGCCTGCGGTCGGCACCTGTGGTGGTATTTTGGTCGCTTGGCGTAAAGACACGTGGCTGGTTTCCTCCCCCGCATGTGGGCTTTACCATGTTTCTGTTAAAGTGGCTCTTCTCTCTGCGCCCTCTCAGTCCTGGTGGCTCACCTCAGTTTAGGGGCCGCAGACTGACGTGGACAAAATCTCCTTCCTCGGCGAGCTCTGTGCTCTCCGACCTACTCTCTCTGGGCCTTGGGTTCTTTGTGGGGACTTCAATCTCATCTATCAAGCGACCGACAAAAATAATGGTCGCCTCTCTCGCCAAATGATGGGTCACTTCCGCCGCTTCCTTAGCGACCTCTAGCTCCTCGAGCTACACCTCCACGGTCGTCTGTTCACTTGGAGCAATGAGCGGTCGCACCCCACGCTTGAGCGCATTGACAGAGTCTTTGTCTCCCCGGACTGGGAGCTGCTTTTCCCCTCCTCTGCCCTCCATGCTATCTCTTCCAGGTGCTCTGACCATGCCCCCTCCTTCTACTCCTTGACAGTGGGTTGCACCCGAGGAAACGCTTCACCTTTCAGGCTTTCTAGCCAAAGATTGAAGGTTTTATCGACACCGTTAAGGCAATATGGTCGGGACCGCGGCCCGACGCGGACCCCTTACGGTTGATTGACCACCTTCTGTGCGAGACGGTGAAGGTGCTGGTCAAGTGGAGCTCCAAGGTGATTGGTAGCATCCGCTTGCAGATCCAGATCGCCAAGGAGGTTATTTTCCGGCTAGAGGTCGCACAGGATTCTCGGTCGCTTTCTCCTGAGGAGCTGGGGTTGAGACGTTTCCTCAAGCTTCGCTACCTCGGACTGACTTCGTTGCAGCGTACAATCGCTCGGCAAAAGTCTAGTTTGAGATGGCTCCGCGATGGGGACGCGAATACCAAGCTTTTCCACCTCCACGCCAACCACCGTAGGAGAAAGAACTTCATTCCTTCCCTCTTGGTCGACGGTCGCCCGGTCCTCTGTGAAGATGAAAAGGCTGTTGCGGCCTTCGACTACTTCGACAGGATTTTGGGCGCTAGCCACGAGCGTTCGTGTGCGCTTGATTTCGCGGAGCTGGGGCTTCCACGGCTGGACCTCGAGAGCCTCGACCACCCGTTCTCTGAGGTCGAGATCTGGGAGGTGATCAAGGATTTACCCCTGGATAAGGCACCCGGACCGGATAGGTTCACCGGTGGCTTCTACAGGTCGTGCTGGTCGATCATCTGGGGTGACGTGCTGCGGGCGTGCTCGCAGCTTGCACCACCTGAATGATGCGCTCCTCACTCTCATTCCCAAGAAGCCAGATCCGGTCACTCTCTCAGATTTTCGCCCCATCAGCCTGATACACAACTTTGGAAAGCTTTTCTCCAAAGCAGCGGCCAACCGCCTCGCCCTCCACCTCACTTACCTCATCTCACCTAACCAAAGTGCTTTTATCAAAGGTCGTCTCATTCATGATAAGTTCCGGTATGTTCTTGGCACGGCTAAAACGCTCGCTAGTCGCAAGCTCCCTAGGATCATGTTCAAGATTGACCTAGCCAAAGCTTTCGATTCAGTCGGGTGGGTCCTTCTCCTTGAGCTCCTCTCCGCGGTCGGTTGTCCACAAAGCTGGGCCGACTGGATCTCTGTCATTCCGTCGACTGCTAGAACCAAGATCCTTCTTAATGGTGTCCCGGGGCAGCGAATCTGCCATGGTTGCGGCCTGCGCCAGGGAGACCCCCTCTCTCCCATGCTCTTTATCTTGGTCATGGAATGCTTCCATGCCCTATTCTGCCAGGCAGAGTCGCGAGGGCTCCTCCAGGAGCTGGGCAGGAACATCCGATTCTGCACCTCCCTTTACGCGGACGACGTGGTCGCTTTCTTTTCTCCAGTCGAGCTTGATTTGAGGGTCGTCAAGGCACTTTTGTCGTGTTTTGAGAGCGCCTCCGACCTAGCGGCCAACTTCGAGAAGAGCCAGGTGTACCCCATTAACTGCTTGGAGGACCACCTCTCGCTGGTGCGCTCCATTCTCTCGTGTACCATCGCCGACTTCTCGTGCACCTACCTGGGCGTGCCTCTCTCTATTAGGCGGCTGCCCAAGGCCGCCTTGCAGCCTCTGGTCGACAAGGTCACCAGACGTCTACCTCCTTGGCAGGGTAGACTTCTGAGCCGTAGTGGTCACCTCGTTCTAGCCAAGTCTACCCTCTCGGCCATCCCTGTTCATATTTCGATGGCAGTAGCCGTTGCACCTTGGGCCCTGCATGCGGTCGAGACTCTCATTCGGGGCTTCCTTTGGTGCGGCACGGAGGTGGCTAGCGGCGGTCGCTGTCTGGTCGCTTGGGTGAATGTCACTTGCCCCACGCACTGTGGTGGCCTTGGCTTGCCTGACCTCCGCGCCTTTGGGACGGCCCTTCGCCTGCGCTGGCTATGGCTTGCACGAACTGACCCCGACCGGACTTGGGTGGCTTTTCGCTTCCTGGTCGACCAGGCTACGCAGGCCTTCTTCGACGCCTCCGTCTCGGTTGAGGTGGGGGATGGGGCCCGCGCGTTGTTCTGGGAGGACAACTGGATCTTTGGTTGCTCCATCAAGTCTCTGGCACCTAATCTTTGGGCAGCTGTCTCATCGCGCATCCGGCGCTCTCGCACGGTAAAGGAGGGGCTGCAGCATGACGCGGCGAGGCTTCACTAGGTCGCGGACTCCACCCACGTTAGGATGGTGCAGGCTGTCGTGCAGTACCTTACTGTCTGGGACCTCTTGCAGTCGGTCAGGCTCACATCGGAGCCTGATAGATTTTTATGGAAGTGGTCGCCCAGTGGTGTCTATTCTGCGGCTTCGGCCTACTCCGCTCTTTTTCTGGGTCACGTTGACATCCTCAGAGCTAGGCAGATTTAGAAAGTCCATATGCTAGGGAAGTGCAAGTTCTTCGCTTGGCTTGTCTTGCACGGTCGCTGCTGGACTTCTGACCGCCTACACCGGCACGGTCTGAGGGACTCTGACTCCTGTGCCCTCTGCGTACAGGACTCCGAGATGCTTGATCACCTCATTGCAGACTGTGTCTTTAGTCGCGAGGTTTGGTTCAGGGCACTCAGGCATTTTCTTCTCTAGGACCTTGCCCCGGAGCGTCCCACGAGCTTCGCGGCTTGGTGGTGCTCCGTTAGGAAGCAGGTCGCCAAGGTTCGAAGGAAAGGCTTCGATACTTTTGTGTGGCTGGTCACTTGGTCGCTTTAGAAGGAGCGCAACATGCGTGTCCACGATAAGGAAGCTCTCATGCCGGTGCTGCTAGTGCCGACAATTCTGGAGGAGGCGCGAACGTGGGCGTGTGCGGGCTTCTTACCCTTAGCTCGTTTCTTAGGTGTTCGCCCCCTGAGGGCGGTGTAACTCTCTTTCCCGTTGTGTTTTTTTTGTTGGGCCCGGTCCCTGTACTCGTTGTGAACAACTTTTTTCTCATCTCTTAATGAAAAACGTGCTTTGCACGTCTTAAAAAAACAAATCCCCAGCAATCGGATACCAGCTAGTAGAAACTCAATACCCCTCCCACTCTACTGATGGATCATCGTTGATGATTAGTCAATATATGCGCGGATTGTCTTGTAGTCGAGGCTACCCACCAGGGTTCAAATCCTGGTATTCACACCTTTTCTTGGGATTTTCTCAGAATTTACCGGTGTTATGCAAGCGGTATTCCTGTCGACAACGAGGCGTCATTGGTGACTTCGGGAATCTCCAGATTTGTCAGGTGCTCAGTTCTTCTAAGGTGCTCATAGGGGTAGGTTTTGCGTACGCGTGTTTATAAGGGTGAGTGTGTGAACTGTGAACGTCTGCATTTTACTGTGTAATTCTAAAAAGTCAATATATGCTGATGTACACATTGATTTTTTTTTCAACATTTGAAGGTCCATCCTTTAATTGAGCATGCAAGCTTTCCAAAATTTATGTGAATACACATGTTTTTATTTGCTTGCAAGTGAGGATTGGAGTCCTAAATGATTAATGATTATTATATTAGCTATAAGAAAATGATACATGGCCTCAAATTCATCACATTTGCAGAACACGCATGACATCTTGTTGTCCATACAGTGAATACATGGATGCAACCACGCCAAGTATTACTGGTATACGTCATTTTCCCTTGTTGATGTGTGTTGGCCTAAACATGTTGTTGTGCCCCCTTGTCATGGTCACAATCAAAATGAGCCCCACAAATAGGAGTTATCAACTCAAATGCATGCCACCTGTATAGCCCATTGTACTATTTCTCTCAATAAAACTACAGCTGTTATTAACAAAAAATTATATGCAAATATTCATGACAAATATCAAATGTGGTTAATCAGCTACCTAGGTTTAACTTGTTCTTTTAATTGATATTTTAGGAAATTAATACCTAATGATATTTACTGTGTAAACAAAACAAGACAAAACATTTGGGTTGGAATAATTCTAAAATCCAGTTAATACTCTCGGTCAGAATAATGAATATATAATAATTTTTTATTACAAAACCACACATGTTGGTGCCCTACACACCAGTCAAAATCAAACAAGTCTGGATCATCACTAATGCTACATTGACATTGATTTTGATATGTGGGTCTCCATGTCCTTGTATTAATGTGTGGATGATGTGGAAATACCAACTTCAATTCCCCGTGATGCAAGGCTTCTCCTCTATAGCTAGCAGTATGCTAGTACTACTGCAAGTTCTTGCAATAATTGCTTGTATCCCCTAGAGAAAACTTAATAGGAAGCATTACGTTGTGCATGGTTAATGATGTCTCACCATAAGGGATCAAACACTCAATTGTCCCTCTTCGACATAAGTACTTGTGTTGTTCATTGATGTGGAGTGCGTTTATTACCAATATTTTGGTGTGTGCTTGTTCCTTTGGAGTATATTATTGTGTAATATAATGGTGGTATATTAATCATTAGAGAGTACTCATTTTTATTGTAAAAGAGAGCTCATGATCCCTGCAGGCAAACTATATTAAAATATTGAGATTTCAAAAATTAAACAGCATTTCCAATTCGTTATAAAATTGCTTCCATATTAATAGTTCCTACAAATATGTTGTAGTAGAAGCATATTGGAGGAAGCTGTAGCTAGGAAAAATAATCTTTCAACTTGAGCAACTCTAATTAGATTGACGAAAGTTTTGTCAAGTAGTAAGGGGTTCTTCTTTTCTTTTAAGTCATCATTAAGTTAAACCATAAATGCCTACAAACATTATGGCCCTAAATAAACTCTAGACATGCATATCACTTTCATATGTTCCCTAACCTCAAGATCTAATTCAACTCCCCTTGAAACCGCCATTAAATTTGCTGGCTTATAGCGCGCGGCATTAAAAATCAAGATTGTCCCGTTACCACTTGAATACTCCATGCACCCTCTCTTAATTGGCTGTCCACCAAGATATAAATATCACAGCATTAACATTGCAAAATGTTCCTTTTGGTACATACATACAAGACGATCTTCACTTAGTACCCAGCGATATAAATTTGCATTTGTACAAACAAGTGTACTGTAGGTGATGCTGAAAGTTGCTGCTGTACACTGACCTGTCCGTAACCTGAAGAAATGACAACTGCTGCATGAAAGTGTTTGGATTGGATCTCCCTGTTTGAGCAGTATTTCTTTTGCTACCGTTGCTTCATTCACAAGTCCAATCGCCAATGTACGTACGGTTCCTATCCATCAAATTAGCAATTGCTGTATATGCAAATCGAGGATGCCTCCTAGATCTGAAAAAAATTCTGAAGGGCAAAAAGATCCGACGATGGGAGGGCAGAACAATGTCCGAACTATATGACTTAGTTTCATCCATTCATGCTCTGACTAGAGAGGAGGAGGCTGAGGTATGGTCGCAACCAGGAGGCTCACATTCGATTTCTTGTTAGAGCGAATTTACGGAACTTATTAGGTTCTCTTCTCTTAATGAAAACCGTGAGACGATCTTAACCCACCGGCTTAATTTTCATTCATGCTCTGCAGCCTGATATACATCAAATGGTAGAGATAGAACTAATTCTGTATCTGAAAACTAATAATTATGTGTCATGATAGGCATGCAGCTACCAATAATAACGTGATAGAGCTTTCAACACAGCTTGATGAGGAGGATTAGGTCGACTGGTCGAAGAAGTCATTTGGGATAATAAAGATGATTAGGTCTGCAGTCAACTCTTGTCCTGGCCTCCTTAATTGGTATATATATGGGGCATCACACCAATCTTGTTACAATGGAGAAATAATTTCATTTAATTTCCGATGAATAAGTAAAGAATAATATATACAGCCCTAATACTAAAAGTTGTGCAAGAGAGGGAGAAGGTGAGAAAATAGACTTTTTTAGGCAATTTGTTAGCGAGAAAATAGAGACTTGCAAAATGCGTACAGCAACGAACAGCGTGCAGCATTTATTTTGGTATCGATGGCGCCTTGTGTGTTGTGGGCGTGGATTTATACCTGATCAGCGACATGGTGGGTGCCCGCATCGCAGATACGCCTGTAGAATACAGGAGGTGTACGTAGGCGTGTAGCAGGTGCCAGGCTGCCACGCATACCCTACCACACTACACTATTGCATACTACATGAGTAGCTTCTTCTACCTTGATCAATCGTTCACCTTGTGTGAGCATAGCTGCATGAGAAACGACCTTTATTTGACCATGAACTTTGTGGAAAAAAAACTGTTTTTGTTAAAATAAAGCTGATTTTAATTATTTTCTGAAGATGATAATAATTGGCTCATAATATCATATTATTATAATTGAAAATAGGACAGTACATCATGGGTGATATGTTGTATTTGCAAGGAGAGAAAAATCTTTAACCGAAAGCTAAAATCAAAGATCGGAAGGCAAAAATTGAATGTGAGGCTTATTACGAAGAATGTGGCACTGTTGGGATGCATAGGATCTGAGATTTGGACCTTCAAGTACGGCAGCTAGCTATAGCTTGTACCAACACTAAGGGCCCCTTTGGCACGGCTACGGCTGTGGCTGAAACGGCTGCGGCTGTGGCTGCTTTGGTGGAGCGGCTTCTCTGGTAGAGTTGAAACCGTTTTGAAAAGTGTTTAGCAAAATGACTTCTCTGTATCTTTAGACGTGACTGATGGCGAGCGGCACGCTCACGCCGGCAGGTCAGTTATGGCTGGCGGCGTGCCTGCTCCAACCGTGAAAGGTGGCAAGGTGCAGCTGGCCTCAATCGTTAGCATGTCGAACCTCCGGTACAAATTTTGGATGTAATTCATGTGTCATTTTCACCAATTTGATGGATAATTTGGTAACAATAGGCATGGGGAAGGAGGAGAAGCTGCGGGGAGCCAGTTTTTTTGGCTTCCTCTCAACCAATCGGCTCCAGAGAGCAGGTATTGCGGGGCTTCTTTGGTGAAGTTGTTTTGCTACAATCCCTTTGGCAGAGCTTCATCCGAAGCCGACGGTGAAGCCCTGCCAAAGAGGCCCTTACATTGATGCATCGTCATTTTTCCTCTAGCTATGCACTCGTGCATGACGTAGTCGTGATCCGAAAGAAAACACAGCCACCATGTACGTTTTTGGTGTTGATTTCAATGTCCATTCTAACAAATTTATGCTTGATATATATAAAAGATGTGGCCTAGAACATGTAGGACCTGGAAAATTAATCCGACTATCCGAGCAAGCATAGTAAACCACATATGTAAATCTCTACCTAACTCAAATCAAGTAGAAGTGGGGAGAGCATTAGCATAAGAAGTGTCCCAAACTAAAGTGTACAGCACTGATTGATCTTATATCAACATGCACCCAACTTTTATTTTCCTTTTGAACATATTTTCCTTTGAACAAATTAACGATTACCATCTTTTTTCTTATCTCTTTCTTCTCCGACACCCCACAACATGCCGGTTGTAGTGCCACCCTTATTACCACCCACCGGTGACTCATTGCGCATCGCTCTGTCCTTCCTAACCACTACTCCTGCGATATCGACACTACCCGACCACCACCAACACCACCAGCTTGAACCCGTGCATGAGAAGAACCTCGTCGAAGGAGGTTGATGTTGTTGGAGAAGATCACATGGAAGATGTTGTTCATCTTGTTTCTCTAATACTTGCCCGTTTTATAACAATTTCCTGATAAATATAGACAACAAGGTCATACATATCAACAAAGGTAGTAGATAGTCTATAAAGTATAAACTTTATCAACATGTGTTCAAATGGCACAATAAGGTTGATGGATTAGGACGGGCAGTCCAAGAGGGGGGGGTGCAATATATCAGGGATGATGAAGAAGAACAAGGCGAGGACAAATGTGTTGAAAGGTCATTTGAGTTGAAAAATAAGATTGCAAGGATGTGTGGTAACTTATGCTCGTCGGAGTTTCTTGCCCATGTTAGAGAAGATACTACGCAAGTGATGGAGGAGTTGTAGGGGGAGACGAAGGAATGAAAATGGGACATTTTATGGACTATAAAGTATAAACTTTATCAACATTTGTTCAATGCCACAGTAAGGTTGATGTATTAGGGCGGGCGGTCTGGGAAGGTGTGTGTGTGTTGGGGGGGGCTATGTATCAGGGATGAGGAAGAAGAACAAGGCGAGGACAAATGTGTTGAAAGGTCATTTGAGTTGAAAAATAAGATTTTAAGGATGTGTGGTAACTTATTCTTGTAGGAGTTTCTTGCCCATGTTAGAGAAGATACTACGCAAGTGATGGAGGAGTTGCAGGGGGACGGAGGAACTGAAAATGGGACATTTATGGATATTTGATATGTAGTATGTGGGTAAATGCTCAAGTGGCCACACAACCTTTTTCCCCTTCCATTTGATAATTGATGAAGGTCAAACACCCACCCACCATACTGAAATCCACGCACCAACCTAGGTACATCATAAAACATAGCAAATGCACGTGCTTTTGAGTTTTGACCCATGTGTGCATGCAGTTCTATTTGTTCTCCAAGTAAATATGAGAAAATGCGAGCGCCTAGTAATGGAGTTAAACTATGGTAGACATGTGTCGGTGTCCGGATTAGCTCCGGCACTAACTAGTAATTAGCGTTGGGATCTATCTCTTGATGGTCGGTGCTAATGCTAACACGGGGACAAGGGTTTATCCTGGTTCCGACCGCGGAGCCGTACGTCCAGCAGGGTGTGCACACGCACTGTATTAGCTTGCACCGGTGGTTCTTGTAGAGGGGGGCTACAAGCAAGGTGGGAGAGGAGGCGAGCCCTCCAGGTCGCTACTAAGATGATTGAGGCAAGTGCCAATATCGGGAGCGGTGGAGCATGGATGAGTGCTGCGAGCGTGTGTCGTGAGTATGTGAATGTGCCCGCGATGAGGCGTCTGCCTCTCCCTTTTATAGACCATGGGAGGGCAGTTACACTGGGGTTGCGCAATGATTTGTACAGTGGCCGAGTACTGGCGGGTGTGGCGCCAGGGGCCTTGTCCTCGCACGTCCTTGCTCCTGGCCCGAGTTGGTGGCGAGCTCCAGCTTCCGCGGGCGGCGTGGTGGCTCCTATGCTTGTCCGAGCGTGATTTCGAGGGTGTGTGACTGCCTGTTCGAGGGTCCAGTCACAGGGGAGATGACGGGAGTTGGCGGCACAGGTCCGTGGAATGTCATCAGCCTGTCCGCACAGGACTGCGCAGTCCGTTACACAGTGACGAGGATGGCGGCACAGCGTCGAGGATGGGCATATAGTGCCGGGGATGGCCACACAGCGCCGGAGTTGGCAGAGGAGACGCGGCGCACACCGCCCGTACGGCGGCACCAGTCAGAGCGTGTGTCTGCTTGTCGCCCGTACACCTTTCGAGGGTGCCCCCATGCCTGTTCGAGGGTCTTGCCATAGGGGAAGGACGGGAGCAGGTAGCACAGCATCGCGGAATGACGCCGGCCTGTCTGCACAGGGCCGCGCGGCGCCCGCCCAGGGTCAGGGATGGCTGCACAGTGGCGGGTTAGGCCGCACAGTGGCGGTGTCACACGTACAGACCGTGTCAACCACGCGGCATGGGGGAAGATCTGCTTTTGACTTCGGCGTCCCACCACGGATTTGGGCATTAAATGCCGTCGTCAGGCGGAGCGGAGGGGCGGGGCGCTGTTGGTCGAGGGATGGTCTCGAGCGAGGCGGAGTCGGTTGCCCGCTCGAGGGGGGTCGAGCCCCTCTAGCGAGGCGGAAACTAGCTCGAGGGAGTCGGGACCCTCGAGCGAGGCGAAAATCTGCTCGAGGGGTCGGGACCCTCGAGTGAGGTGGAAAATGGGGCGTGTGAGCGGGCGTTCTCGACAAGGAGCCCTGGGCCGTTACTGGGCCGTAGCAGGCCATGGGCCTGACGCGTGCCTTGTTCCTTTTTTGGATTTGTGGGGATCCATCCGTACGTGATTTCCGTTTAACGAGGGTGATTATCCCCTTAGTTAGGGAACCCCTTATGACCATCCCCGACAGTAGCCCCCGAGCCTTTGCGGGAATGGGAACCAGTCCAGCAAAGGATGTAGGTCCTTAGGCGAGGTCCTCAGGCGCTATGTGTGGGACTTTCCCTTTGATCATGCATGTTTTTCCGTGAGGGCGCACTAGCACACCCGCGGGTGTAAGCCCCCGAAGCCTTGCAGGAGTGCGCGCACTCGTGCAGGGCTTAAAATCGTCGAGTGACGGGCTTACTTTGTGTTTGTTTCGGCTGGCCTCGGTGGTATTTCAGCCGGTATCAGCGATCTACGCAGGTGGAGCGACGTCGAGCTCACCCAAGGCGCTCTTAGGCGGGCTTGCTTGCTTGTTCGGGGGTTAACCCTCCACAGATTCTCATGACTGAGCGAGATGATCATTGGGATGGTCGTGGTGAGAGGAGCCCCCGAGCCCTGGCCCTGTCGGGGACGATCAGGTAAAGTCCTCAGCTTCGTATTACAACCCTCGTCACCCTTTCGCAGGGAGGAGGGGTGAGGCGATCCATGCTTCCCTCGAGCGGGCAGCGAGCCATGGATGTCTCGGCGAGCTATTAGCGGATAGTTCAAGTGGGTGTCCGTGCTCCGTTCGATAGGGGTCGGCTCGTGGTCCGGAGACACGTCCATGCGAGCGCTTGCAAAGGTTTGCTAAGCAGGGCTCGGTCCCGTTCGATAGGGGCTGAGGGTGAGGAAGCACTCCCTCGATGGGATCCCTCAATTAGCTGCCTTTGTCCGACCTTGAACACGATATGTGGGGCGCCCCTGAACTTCACGTTCGGGGATAGGCTCGATTGCGCACGCCGTGATCGTTCCTGACTCTGTTGATCTGAAGCGCCTGTTCGAACCCTTCGAGGGTCAGGCTTCGTACCTCTGATTAGTATGGCCTCGTTACGAGGTGCATCTGTGGCACTCGTCGTGCCCTCAGCGGGCTGGGCCTTGAGCCACTGATCAGTAACGGTTTGGAGGGGGAATGCAAGGCGCCCCTCGAATTCCGCATCCGAGGATATGCTCGAGCGAGCACGTCTTGCCGTCCCTGACTCCTTTGTCTTAGGGTGCCCATCGAACCCTTTTGAGGGGCCGGGCCTCGAACCCCTGGTTAGTTAGGCCTAAGGGGTCTTCCTTGTAAGAGAAGGAATCCCCTAGACGTTTGAATTCGGTCGTGGACCGACTAGTGGCCGCGCCTGTGCGGTCGTGGCTGTCGTGGCACAGAGCGGGCGGAGTGGGTGCGCCTTTTCAAGTGAGGTGGCGTGGGCGGCAGGCAGATACGAAGTGACGCGATACAGTTTCCCCTGTTTTATCGCGCCGTGATAATTACGCCTGCGTGTGCACGTGGCGGTTTTGGGGCAGTGGGGCCCTGCTGTCAGTGACAGGTGGCACCCACCGCATTTACTGTGGTTGCCCACCGCGCCTTCGGGTAACCCGTCCCCCTACTCTATAAAAATAGGAGGAGTGGGAAGGGGATTTTTACCTTAGCCATTCACAAGCGCCGCTCCCGCTTCGCCTTCTTCCTCTAGCATGAGCTCCGCCATCTTAGATTTGTGCGCGCGTGCGCCTACTCTGCTTCACCCCAGCTTCCGCCCTCTTCCACCTTCAGCCATGGTCAGGATAGCGGAGGCTGTGCCGTGGTTCCCATCGTCGGTGGACGAGCAGACCCTGCAAGGGCTTGTCGCCGGCGGGCAGCTGGCACCGGTCGGCGACAAGGCGAACCCGGCATGGATTATCCCATCGGCGTCGCACCAGAAGCCAACTCCACCGCAGGGCTACGTCGTGAGCTTCGTGCGTCTTCATGAGCGTGGATTCAATGCCCCCGCAAGCAAGTTTATGCAGGGGTTGTGCTACCACTACGGGGTGGAGCTCCAGAACTTCGCCCCCAATGCCATCTCGCAGGCGGCGGCCTTCGTCGCCGTCTGTGAGGGATTTTTGGGGATCCGGGTGCACTGGGACCTGTGGGTCCATCTCTTCCGAGGTGACCTCCACATGGCCGCCAGTGGGGAGAAGGGGGTGCGTAGGCCCGTTCGTACGGCGGCCTCATGTTCATGGTGCGCGAGTCCAGGAAGGACCTCTACGCGCCCTGCACCATGACATCGAACAACGCCGACAGGGAGAAAGGGTGTTTCTACTTGCGCAATGATGGCACCGGGCTCCCGTCGTACACCGAGAAGGTGTTGACGGAGAAGCCGGACGTGTGGGCGCTTGGATTGTCGCCTCTGATGAGGCAAAAGAAGCTCGAGCCACTCATGAAGGCCTTGCACTCATTGGCGAGGGCCGGGCTGACCGTGGCGGCCGTCATCGCTAACATCCACCATCGGCGGGTGGTCCCACTCATAGAGCGCGCGCTCCCCATCTATGAGATGAGGGGTGAGGCTGATGCCGCGGCCCTGGCGGGCTCGCGGATGCTGGAGGAGCCGCTCCACAAGGCATATGCGGCCACGAGGGTGAGGTGCGCGGTGAACCCCAAGGCGGTGGCGAATAGCGACGACGACCTATGGTCGTTCATGATGCGTCCCGAGCCGGGCTACCGCTCACTGGTGAGAACCGATCC
Organism: Cenchrus fungigraminus; assembly: GCA_036936925.1. Lineage (NCBI taxonomy): Eukaryota > Viridiplantae > Streptophyta > Magnoliopsida > Poales > Poaceae > Cenchrus > Cenchrus fungigraminus. The sequence continues at coordinate 54,408,229 of CM072769.1, read as the reverse complement.
CCCGCTCCATTTGCTTTGATTCGGTATTTGCTTCAATCGTGGTCGTGATGACAGGGAGTGAGCCACTCGGTCCCCTCGTCGGATCCCCCGACACCCAGATCCCGCGCCGCCAATCGCGCCGGGCAGCAGAGACAGAAGGCAAAGGCGGACGCGGCGAAGGCGAAGAAGCAGAGGAGGAAGGAGTGACAGGAGGCGTACGAGGAGGAGTACCGGAGGCGGGAGGAGGAAGGTCTCTCCTCCCCGCTGCCCCCGGAACATACACCAACGCCGGAGCCAGCCGGCAGCAGCGACGGGGAGCAGACCGTCTCAGATAGGGAGGAGGAGGAGACCCTGGCCTCGATGTCAAAGGGCAAGGAGGCCCTTGCCGTGCCCGCGTCCTCGCCGTCACAAGTTCGTGCCGCGCCTACCTCCGCGGTGGACTTGGCACCCCTTGATGAGGGCATGTCGTCGAGGGCGCCAATCAATTCAGGGGCCGTGCCCCCGAACCCCTCGAAGAAGTGCAAGCGGTGTGTGTCCGATCTGCGGTAAGTCGTGTTCCGCTCTCCATGTTCTTGATATCGTAGATTAGTTCACTAATTTCTCTTTTCAGCTTTCGCCTGCCGGGCGCCCACTGCTCCTGGGCTCGTGCCCACCAAGATGCTCAAGGCGGGGACGCAAGACGCACCGCTCACGACGAGGCCCTGTTCGACGAGGACACCACGACCGACAGTGGCGGTCCCACCGGCGACTAGGAGTGTGTCACGATCGGAGGCAGTCATTGCGGGGGCGTCGCGATCGGAAGAGGCGGCCGTGGCGGCCCTTTGTGCCGCTGGCAGGGAAGCTGAGGGCCGTAGGGGTGATGTGGCTCCTGCTGATGGTGATTCGACCCCTGCTGGGGGTCAGGCGATGGTGATGGCCGTATCAGCATCTGGGCCCGCTCCCGAGGTGTTGCTGGTGCGGCCTGAGGGCCAGGTGGTGTTGCCGGTGCCGGGACGGCGCAGGGAGCGGGCGCGTATATGCTGCGCCGGCCCAAGCACATCGAAGGTTATGACCCATGGGCCCTGAAGTTTGAACACCCCGGGATCCCACCAAAGCTGGTGCAGGATGCGGAGGCGGAAAGGGACTTGTGGCAGGAGTCCAACAATCTTGGTGCCTGCTTGCAGCACGCCCTTGACCAAGCCCTCATGCTCCATATGGGCAGACGCTCTAGATTTTCCAGGTAAGTGTGCTCGTGTTAATGTTACCCGGCTCCTCTTCTTTCGTTTGTGTGTGTGCTTCATCCGGTTCTTCTCTCCCCTTTCGGCAGGAGCTGCGGACACCCAGCTCCAAATCTGGTAGGTGGCAGTCGAGCTGCTCACCCGGGCTCTGGTTTGGGAGGGCATCACCGCTGACACTCTGCAGGCCGCTGTCGAGGAGAAGGACGCCTCGATCCTACAACTGCAGCAAGAGACCGGGGCTGTGCAGGCAGAGCTCGAGACGGAGGAGGGGCAGACCGAGGTTAAGTCATAGGCCCCGGGCCCTTGATTGTTCTGAGTTCACCAAGATCCACTCTTGATGCACTCTGTGTTGTTTCAGGACTGCGGAAGGCCCTGGCAGACTCGTCGACGCAGGCGGAGGCTCTCCAGGTTGCTTACACCAAGGCTTAGGAGGAGCTCGAGGCCCTGGAGGGTGCGGCCCTTGAAGTGCGCCAGGAGATCGAGGGGGTCGCGGGTCCGTTGGGGAGCTCGCTGGCGAGCCGCCTGAGGGATTTGGGCGGCAGTGTTGTTGAGCGTGTGAAAGGCACTTTCGACTTGGCGTCCAGAAGACCCTGGGCGTGGTGTCGACGCACTATATCGTCGACTTCGAGGCTTTGGCGACGGGTTACATCATCGCCGATGGTCTTGATGATGACGGAATGAATGCCACCATGGATCAAGCCGACGCCGCTGCCACTGCTGCTACTGCCGAGCTCACCAATATGTTCGAGGAGGACCTCTTCCCTGATGCTGCTGAGGGCGTGGACGCCACCGCCGCGAGCCCTCGTGCACCCTGAAAGAGGCTGGGCACGGAAGCCTGTAGCTTGTAGCTAGGATCTCAGCTGAGCGGCTTTTGTAATTGAACAAATTGTTTCCTAGGTGTATGAACTTGTTGTACAATTTGTCTATGTATGCTATCGTGTTTTCCTCATAGCTTAGAGAAATTTCAGCCGGGAAAGTCGCATTTGTGAGTAACTGTCGTATGGACATCCCTGGGCCCACTACTCCGGTGGATACCAGGACCGACTACTCGGTGGGCCCCTGGGACTACTCAACTTGGGCAACACGGCACCTGCTGGCGTGGGGCGCAAGGATTACAGAGGGATAGTAATCGGATAGGAAGCTACACATGTCCGGATCCATGTAAAGAACTCCTAGCCGTACCCGACTAGTACTCTCCCCTCAAACCGACTTGTAACCCTGCCTCCCGGGCTATATAAGGCGAGGCAGGGACCCCTATCTCTTCATCCGCATCATCTTGTAAACACATCCAATCAATCCAGAGCTACGCAGCATACAGGACGTTGGGTATTACGCACCTAGCGGCCCGAACCTGTCTAAATTGTGTGCCACGTGTCTGTCCTTCGAGTTACCGATCTCGGCAAGGCCACATTCATCTACCTCGGGTACTCCCCTTGGTAGGTTGCTGGTCTAAAACACCGACAGCTAGCGCGCCAGGTAGGGGGACTCACCGAAGATCACATGGCGAACTCGACGGCTTCAATCGTCATCAAGCCAACCGTCGCCTTCAACCGCGGCGACACCTTCATCTTCGGCTCCTGGGTCTGCACCGCTGACGGCGCTGGATCGTTCCAGCGCTACCTCACCATGACCTCGGACCCAGAGACCAGGCTCGTGACGCTTCTCGAAGTCACCACGGGCCCACTCGTCGAAAAATTCGGTGAAATTTCGCTCTACCACCAAGTCGCCGATTTCGAGCTCGGATCCGCCTCCAACTCGAACTCGACGTCGCCCTGGATCGCCTCATGCGAGCCGGCTCCTGAGCCATCATGTGAAGCGACCCCTCTCCACGAGCACTTCCCATATGGTCTCTGCAATGCTAGCAGGGCCGTTGCGGAAGCTCTCGCTGCACGCCGGGCCGGCAAGGAGATCGCCTTCGAGTACTCCTCGGACTCCAACACCGGAGCCGGCTACTACTCGGACTCTTCCTACGAGTTCGACTTCGGATCGGACCCAATCGAGTCTGAGTCCGAGCTCAACATGACTGAGGAACCGCTGTCAGGTCCTACCTCTGGCCTGGTCATTACATCCACTCCCGCCGGCAGATTCGTCTACTGGCTCGACCGCAAGCCTGCAGACCTGACGGACGACAACTCACACTGCGTCGCCTACCTCGATTCACTCCCCTTCCAGGAGGGGACTCCGCTGGCTCTAAACGATGAGCACACCCCCACCGAGGTGGCGACTACTGACTCCAGTCTCTGCACTCCCGACCGTGAAGTCTTCATGACGGCCACAGATGTTGGGACTTCGGAAACTCGACCTGACCGGTACCTTGACGACATCTCGGAGGATGAGTTATCTGCCAACGCACCTCCGAACGAGACCACCGAAGACAAGAATGCTCGGCGTGACCGCAACAGGAAGCGAAACGATCGACGCAGACGTCTCCGGGAAACTCTTCCCATCCGGAACCTCAGTGAGGCTCTGGAGCAAGTCGCCAACCGGGTACACACTACTCCTGAGCAGTGCCTCATGTCTATCACCACGATAGCACGACAGGTCCAAGGGATCCACACAGGCGAAGTCATCACCAAACTCGCTGAAGACGCCTACTTCATGCGGGTCGACAACAGGGTTGCTCAAGTACCCCCTGTCAGAACTCACGACACCAGAAACAACGAAGCCACTAGCCGCAGCCCGGCAGACGGTGGACGCAATCGTGTCCGTGGTGAACACCAGCCAAATCCCAACCGCTCTAGGGCCTCGGGTGGAGGACCCTCACAGGGCGGCATCAGCCAGGGTGGCACCGAAGGTAGTTGCGGTGGCAGTAGTGGTGGTGGCAGCAGCAGCGGGAGCTCATCCCATGACGCCGGCAAAAGAGCTGGTGGCGGCGGCGATCGCGGCGGCCGAGGCCACGCGACTAGCCACGCCACCAGCAACGCACGTGGCAGCTACGACGCCCGCCACAAGATTGACGAGATCCGTTGCAAGAAGGCTACTGAAGCAAGCGACAGCGACGGCTTCCCCGCATACTCCGCAAGACTTCGCAACCTGCTTCTTCCCGAGAAATTCAAACCTCTCGGGATCTCCAAGTATGACGCGAAGCAAGATCCAGTTCAGTGGCTCAGGTGCTACGCCTTGGCCATCAAAAATGCTGGTGGCAACAACGACGCGAAGTGCCTCTTCTTCCCCTTCTGTCTGGATCAGGCTCCACTCACATGGCTCGAGTTACTCGAAAAGAACTCGATCGACCAGTGGGACCAGCTGAAGGCTCAGTTCACCAGCAACTTCGCGGGCGCCATGGGGCGCTCGGGTACTCGCATGGACCTGGCGATGGTCAAGCAGGAACAAGGCGAGATGCTTTGCCAGTACATGCAGCGCTTCTTCGACAAGCGCGCGACCGTAGTCGACGTCACCGACAAAGAAGTCATCGACCTCTTCCAAGACGGACTCTATCACCGTCGCACCTTCGAAGACTTCGGTCGCCGCCGCCTGAGTTCCATCACCAAGCTCAAGGACATGATCACATCATGGGCCAACGAAGAGGACAAGGCAAATGCCAAGTACGACTCCATTCGCGGCAAGAACAAGAGCAACACGGGCGGCAACAACAACAACAACAAAGATCAAGGGGGTCGCCACAACAACAACAACTCGAGCTCCAACCGCAAGCGCAAGCCAGACAACACAGTCGCGGCTATACAGCGCCCTGCAAAGGACAACTCGAAAAAGACCTCAAGCGGCTTCAGAGACTTGCTCAAAGAGAAGTGCCCATGGCATCTGGATGGTAATCACACCACCGAGCAGTGCTATCAGCTCCGGCGAGCACTCAAGGATACTCCCGATCCACGGCCTCCTCACGACAAGAAGGGCAAGAAGAAAGTCGACGAGGGCAACGGCGACTTCCAGGAACCTGACAAGATGGTGAATGTCCTCTTCGGCGGACTACCCACCAGACGGTCTCAGAAGGCCACTCGACGGGAAGTCTTGAACATTGAACCAGCGGTGCCGACACCTCTAAGGTGGTCAGAGGTACCCATCACCTTCTCCCGCGCGGATCAATGGACAAGCTTCTCCGAGCCAGGACGTTTCTCACTCGTCCTGAAACCTGTAGTCGCGGGCTCCAGACTCAACAAGGTCCTCATCGACGGCGGGAGCGGACTCAACGTCCTCTTCACCAAGACCTTGAAGAAGATGAAGCTCGACATCACCGACATGCTCACCAAGAGCGCGTCACCCTTCTACGGCATTGTCCCCGGTAACGCGGCTATTCCATTTGGCTCAGTGGTCCTGCCAGTTACCTTCGGGGAGACAAGGGAGAACTACCGCACCGAGTACATCAAGTTCGAGGTTGCGGACTTCGAAACCTCCTACCATGCCATCCTCGGCAGACCAGCTATCGCCAAGTTCATGGCGGTACCACACTACACCTACTTGGTACTCAAGATGCCAAGTCCTGCCGGAGTACTCACATTGCAAGGGGACTTAAAGATCTCGTTCGACTACGACACCGAAGCCGTGGAACTCGCAGCGACCAACCAAGTACCAAATGCAATGATGGAGATCTTTGCTGCGTCCAAGAAGCTCGCCCCAACCGAACTCGAGATTCCCGAGAAGACCGACACCGTAAACAAGCCTCAGCCATCAGAGGAGGTCCAAGTGAAGGCCATCGACCTTGGGACGGGCGACAGCAGCAAGACTACCATGATCGGGGCGGGTCTTGACCCGAAATAGTAAGACACGCTCGTCAGCTTCCTCCGGGCTAACCGAGACATCTTCGCATGGAAGCCAGCAGACATGCCAGGGGTGCCCAGGAGGCTGATCGAGCACTCACTTAACGTCGACCCTAAAGCTACCCCCAAACGACAACACCTTCGCCGTTTCGCCGACGACCGACGATATGCCATCAAGAAGGAACTCGCCAAACTACTCACGGCGGGATTCATCCGTGAAGTTTTCCATCCTGAGTGCCTCGCCAACCCCGTCCTCGTCCGCAAGAAGAATACCAACGAGTGGAGGATGTGCGTCTACTACACCGACCTCAACAAGCACTGCCCCAAAGACCCCTTCGGGTTACCGCGGATTGATCAAGTCATCGACTCCACGGCAGGCTGCGACCTGCTCTGCTTCCTCGACTGCTACTCCGGGTACCACCAGATCGCTATCAAGGAAGAAGACCAGGAGAAGACCACGTTCATCACCCCGTTCGGCGCCTACTGCTACACGACAATGTCGTTCGGGTTGAAGAACGCCGGCGCCACCTACCAATGAGCTATCCAGGCCTGCTTCAAGAAGCAGCTCAACAAGAACGTCGAAGCCTACGTGGATGACGTGGTCGTCAAGACCAGAAACTCCGATACGCTTATCGCCGATCTTGAAGAGACTTTTGCATCCCTGCGAGAGTACCAATGGAAGCTCAATCCCAACAAGTGCATCTTCGGCGTACCATCTGGGAAACTACTCGGCTTCATCATTAGCCATCGTGGCATAGAAGCCAACCCCGAGAAGATCTCCGCCATCACCAACATGAAAGCTCCAACCTACATCAAGGATGTCCAGAAGCTGACCGGGTGCATGGCGGCCATGAACAGATTTATCTCGAAGCTTGGAGAACGGGGACTACCCTTCTTCAAATTACTCAAGCATCAAGAGAAGTTCGCGTGGACAACAGAGGCTGATCAAGCTCTGGTGCAGCTCAAAGACTTCCTATCTAAGCCACCGGTCCTCACGGCTCCTCGCAAAAAAGAGCAGCTACTGCTCTACCTCGCTGTGACTACTCACGTGGTCAGTACTGCCATCGTCGTCGAGCGGCAGGAAGAAGGTCACGCCTACCCAGTCCAGCGACCAGTCTACTTCGTCAGCGAGGTTCTCTCAGAATCCAAGACACGGTACCAGCCGGTCCAGAAGCTACTCTACGCAGTGCTCATCACCTCGCGGAAGTTACGACACTACTTCCAGGAGTACTCGATTGTTGTTATCACCGACTACCCGCTCGGTGACACACTCCAGAACCAGGATGCTACTGGAAGAATCTCCAAGTGGGCGGTCGAACTCGGCGCCCTCAACATTGACTTCAAGCCACGTACTGCTATCAAGTCCCAGGCACTAGTCGACTTCATGGCAGAGTGGCAGGAGAATCAGCTACCAACTCCAACCGAGCACCCAGAACACTGGGTGATTGTTGACACATCTTATCCTATATATTTATAAGTCAACTAAACATGAGAAAAGGGCATAAATGTTAATATCAACTTAGAATAGGGTGTCACTAACAGTTTTTCTGAAGATTTAGTAAATTATATAAATCCAGGAACCATTCGGGAAAAGTGCTAAAAGAATCAAATCTAGAAGACTCCAGAAGGCTCCGGAACTCAACGAGACTTGGCACCCAAGAAAGAAGCATCTAGAAGAAGCGACGGACCACCTGGCCGAAGTGGGCCCCAAGGGGGGCCCACCCCAGCCCGATCGGCCTGGTGGTGGGGCCGGTCGGCCTCCCCGGGCGCCACCTCAGCCCTACTTCCAGAAGGTTCTTCCACCGCCTATGAGGATCAATCTAAACCACTTGTTAGGTCGGTTTGATCAAACGGCGCACGTCTACCCCTTAGGGCTATATAAGCAGCCCCCCTGCCCCCTGGCAGAGGCATCTGGAAACCTGAGTTTGCATACACCAGATCAAGTCATCAAGTCAGAGATACTACGCCCTAGAAACACCATATAGCAGAGTAGCTAGCTAGTCTAGATCTAGGAGGAGGCAAGGCATCTACTTGACTCCTGATCGTCTAGAGGCTGATCGAGATACTGATCTAGCTTTGCTCTTGTAAGTTCTTATCTAGTTCCTTACATTTGTTATACAGACATATGTTCTTATCAATGATTATATTCGACATTATATGCTTTGGTGTTTATTATGATTACATGTTTAGCATAGTTGATTTGCCTTTATATTCATGTATGGAGTCGTATAGCCCTCACCTAGATCATTTGTTAACATGGGTGAACGGTAAAGACAGTGTAAGCGTGGTGCTTATATTGTATTTATCTGTGATTGCACCCTATATGCCGGGTCGTGTGGTAGATCGTGGTGGTGACAGCACTATTGAGTCCTTCGCAGTCCACCCCCCGTGTATAGGACTAGTGGAGCCTTATACTGTTTGGGTTGTTTCAAGTTTCGGCCTTGATCCTCCTGGATAGTCTCCCCATGCATTGATATAATAGTTCTTCTTGCATGATTGTTAAATGTTTGCACTAATCATAGTTTGCACTGACATATAGTTTAGAGTTACCGAGGAGTATCCTCTCTAACTAGACTTTGCTATGTTTCTCTTGCTATAATGACACTTTCTAGCTGCTCATGATGTTATGACTTGAACAATGCTATCAATATCTTTATCTTTATGTGACTTACCCCTGTTTATAGCAATTGATATATTTTGGCCACTCTACATTATAAAACTGAGAGATGAGCATGTATTAGCTATTATGGATTAGAAAGACTTCTTTCCCTGTGGTAGAATATAAATACGATACCTGGTTTTACTCCTGGTTAAAATGCTACAATGGTATATTCATATCTGTGCGCTTGCGGATTCCCTGTTTATATATATATCTTCTTTTCTAGAGATCCAAGGCATATGTAAGAGTACCATATCCATGCATTTTCTGGCACACCTGTCACGGCTGACAACCTATATCGAGTTGTGCTATGAATCGTGTCGGAGTTCACCTTTTAGTTTAATCTGAAAGCAACATCTGATATACACTTAGCATCATGTTAAGATATACCTTTGCATTTCCGGTGCCGTCGATAGAGATGGATCTTATATCCGTTTCTAGTCGATGACGTTAGCAATGTCAACAGTGATGTACTTCGACGGCTCACTCAAGCTCGAAGGGGCAGGTGCAGGGGTGCTGCTGATCTCTCCAAAGGGTGAACAATTAAAGTACGTCCTGCAGATCTTCTGGAAGGTCTCAAACAACGAAGCCGAGTACGAAGCCCTACTTCACGGGCTCCGCCTCGCAATCTCTTTGGGCATCAAGCGGCTACTAGTCTACGGCGACTCCGCAGTGGTCATCAACCAAGTCAACAAGTCTTGGGATCGCAACAAGGAGAACATGGACGCCTATTGTCTGGAGGTCCGCAAGCTCGAGAACAAATTCTACGGTCTCGAGTTCCACCACGTCGTCCGCGACAACAATGTTGCCGCGGACGTCCTGTCGAAGCTTGGTTCTACTTGTACGCAAGTTCCTGCTGGAGTCTTCGTCCACGAGCTTCACACGCCATCCATCCCGGAGTCGGCGCCAACGGCCACTGACCCTGCGCCACTACAGTCTGGCCAGGAGGTCATGATGATTGACGTGGACTGGAGACAACCCTTCATCGACTACATACGCGAGCAGAAGGTCTCATCTGACAAGAACTTGGCCGAACAACTCGTCCGCCGAGCAAAGGCCTACGTGCTAGTCGGAGACAAGCTCTACAGGCGAGGTGCCACTTCTAGAGTACTCATGAAGTGCATACCTCGAGAAGAAGCCAAGGATATCTTGGAGGAGATCCACAAAGGCGTCTGCGGCAACCACGCGTCTTCTCGAACACTGGTGAGCAAGGCTTTCCGACGAGCTTTCTACTGGCCAACAGCTCTGGCCGACACTGAAGAACTCGTCAGAAAGTGCCAAGGATGTCAATTCTTCGCCAAGCAACAACACGTCCCGGCCTACAAGCTAGTCACCATACCACCAACCTGGCCCTTTGCCTGCTGGGGGCTCGACATGATTGGGCCTCTGCCAACTGCGCTAGGAGGATTCAACAGAGTCTTGGTGGCCATCGACAAGTTCACCAAGTGGATCGAAGTCAAGCCGGTCACCTGCCTAAAGGCTGAAAGAGTACTCGACTTCTTGGATGAACTCGTGCATCGCTACGGGCTGCCCCATCGCATCATCACAGACTTGGGTTCCAACTTCAACAACCATGAGTTCTGGGAATACTGCGAGAACAGCGGGATCGATGTCCGGTACGTCTCAGTCGCCCACCCCCGCGCCAACGGTCAAGTTGAGCGCGCCAACGGGATGGTACTCGACACCCTCAAAAAGCGATTGCACGACACAGCTAACACAAAAGGAGGCAAGTGGATCAAGGAACTACCCAACGCACTCTGGGGGCTTCGTACTCAGCCTACCAAGCCGACGGGGCAGTCGCCCTACTTCCTGGTCTACGGCTCCGAAGCTATTCTACCTGCCGACGTGATGTGGGAATCCCCGGCAGTAGAACAATACGACGAAGGCATCTCAGAAGACAGCAGACGGGTTGACATCGACGATCTCGAAGAAGCCCACTGCGCCGCCCTCGTCCAATCTGCAAGGTTCCTCGAGGGTATCCGACACTACCACGATCGCAACGTCAAGGAACGCTCCTTCAACGTCGGCGATCTAGTCCTCCGTCGTATCCAGAACACGGACGGACTACACAAGCTCAGCTCACCATGGGAAGGTCCCTTTTCAATCTCTAAGGTGACCGGACCAGGCTCCTACCGCCTCCAAACACTTGAAGGCGACGACATCAACAACTCGTGGAACGTCGACCAGCTGTGTCGCTTCTACGCGTAGTCGCTCGACTACTCTACGGGTCCAGGTCTACACGACTACTCACGGACTCCTCGCTGTAAGCGACCTTCCGGTCCTGGCACTAGTCTCCGGACTACTCTTCTCCAAGATCCAGCGTCAACGGCTACTAACGGATCTTGGGCTGCTTAGAGCACTGAGGACTCTAGCGGCGGTCTGCAAGACCATGTACTCTAGATCCAGTCTATATGACTACTAACGGATCTCTAGCTGTAAGAGGCCTAAGGGTCCTAGCGCCACTTAGCCGTAGGCGGCCTTCGGGTCCTGGCGACTACACTTGTAAATGGCTCTGACCATTCAGGTGTACTTATTCATCAATAATAAAGTTTGATTCAACTTATTTACTGTGCCTTTCAATCAGGCATCTCCTACTGAGTACTAGTACTCGCAAGCTCCACCACGGTTTGGTACTCCGCACACTTCGTTGCAAGTGGCGGCTACGAGTACTTATTTCACAGATATATCGTGGTCAACTTTCATTGATAATCCAAACAAGTTACTAACAACTCTGTTTGTTTTACATCAACTACTTTAAGCTACTCCTACAGGTACTCCTACTGAAGGTTGAGCTTTTCCGCCACTTGTTCAGCAATGGGCGCCATCTCCTCCAGGAGGGCCTTGTACTGATCGTCAGTACAGTTCGCCGCAAGTCCACCGGCGACTACGTTCACTTGAGCCTTGGGGAAATATGACTTCATATATGCCAAGACTTGGTTCGGGATCGACTTCGCCAAGTGCTTGACATACGTCGCCAGACGCCCGGGGGCTTCCTTCAACCGGTCCACCAGTGGAGCAATCTTGGGCCCGCCTGGGTGTGGCACCAGCAGCCTTGCAATGGGTAGCGCGGCTTCCTCAAGTTCCTTCAGCTGGCCCCGCAGCTTCTCGCAATCATCATTGAGCTTCTGTAGAGATTTATAGCAATTAACAAGGTCACGATCTGAGGCTTCACGAAGCTCCATGTGCTTGATACACTCATGGCGCAACTGAGCATACTCATACTCAAGTATCTCTCTTTTGTCGGTCTCACGGTACACGATGTTCTTCAAGTCTGTCTCCGATGCCTTCAGCTGGTCGACCCTTTCCTCAAGCTCTGCAGACAACTCATCACATCGCCAGATTACACCAAGGTACCCTAATAAGTACTCAAAGGCTTTGGCGGGAAGCATACCTTTATTCTTCTGGCGCAGCAACTTGTTTTTCCGAATCAAGTCATCTCTTTTCGCCTGCATCTCTTGCACTTCGTTATGAAACTGGGCGAAGGCACCGTCAAGCTTGGATTGGAGCCGCACAGAATGTTTCTTCGACTTATCGAGCTCCTTCTCCAAGGCTTCGGCACGAGGGACTGTGTCGCCGTACCCCTTCAGCAGCTCGGACTTCTCACGGGATCTTTCAATAATATCCTGTGAAGACAGAACAGTCAAACAGGTACTTTGTATTTCGTCGTACAAGACTACTCGAGGTACTCGCAACATACCTTGACCCACTGCTGGGTACGCCGCCATGACTCCATGTTCAGAGCAACAACGGCCGGATCGACAAGATTGTCTTCCAGCAGCTCAAGACCCTCGCGGCTCAAGGATGCCTCCTCTGCCATAGCCGCCGAACGGATCGGCGCAGCTTCCTCTATGATGGGCGAGCGGACGACTATGTCCGTGCTTGTCCTGTGGAGCGGATCGTCCTGCACCTCCGCATCCAACTTGGGGGCTGTTTCTTCCGCCGTCCCGGCCATCGGTCCTGTGGCCTCCGACTCCACAGTAGCCGTCTCCATGGCCACGGCTTCAGGAATCGAGGCTCCCTCAGCTTGTGCTCCTAGTAGAATGAGTACACGCAGTTAATCTCAGCGGCTACGACTACTATGCATGATGACTATCAGTGGTGACAGGACACATACCTTCAACCAAGGTGGCTTCCTCCAACGACGACTCCACCGCGACTTCAGTCTGTGGCGGCGGCGTGGGTTCGCGCTCCTCCGCCGAGCAGCCCTCTCCGCCGGCTGGAGTGCTGGTCTCCTCACCATCCCACGACAGGTCCGTGGATTTTCTGCATCACGAAGTCCTCAAGTCAGCAAGACAAGTCTGCCGTTTATACGACTACTTGAAAGTTCATAAGAACTTACAGTGTTGACCGCATCACGGTCACGGTCGGACCACCTAGTATACTGGCAATATCAACTATGCCAGCCTCGGCAGCAGCTCCGGTCTCAACAGGCGCCTCCTCCGGTTGCTCTACAGTTGCGGCCGACGGAGGGTTTCGTCCTTCTTCAACCGACGGCTGCGGCTCTGCAGCGCCGGTCTCCTGTCGTGCCACTGTCGGCACGACTTCTTCGGTTGACGGAGGCGGGCTGATACTCCTCTCAGCTGCCGCCCCCACGGTGTCCAGGACCCCCTCGTCGCCCTGGTCTACGAGGTCCGGGGAGGGGATATCCTGCAACATTACAAGACAATTCATCAGCACACGACTACCCATCAGCTGTGCTCGACTACTCTAGTCGCGGTGTTTACCTCTTGGCTGGTCGTCTCGGAGATCTTCAGCTTCTTGACGGCGCGTTTCCACGCCACGTTGCGAGGCCTCCTCGGCAGCATCGGCAAACTAGCCTCGAGGCTGGATGGCTTCTCGATGACTGGGACGTCTGGCATCCCAGCTCGGCTGAACCTGGAGCGCAGCTGGAACCTTTGCTGTAGTGTTTCTTCATCTTCACCGTCATCAGAGCCGGACTCGATGACAACGGCATCTTCGCCTTCACCGACCATGCGGCGTTCCTTCTTCTTGCCCTTCTCCTCCGGTTGCTCCACAAGTCGCGGAGGAGAAGTCGGGACTGAGACGTATTTCGTAACGTCATCCTACAACATGTAGCACATATGAGTACAACTACTTCAAGCAACTCAGTACTCGGGGGCTTATGTCACGACTACCGACCTGATTAGGCGGCCGTGCCGCAGAATACTCTGGCACCGGGCATGGTGTGTACAGGGGCATACCCTTGAAGATCTTGCCCAGCCTCTCCACGATGACGTGGTCCTCGTGTTCGAAGCCAGGCAACCGGGACGTATCTTTGTCGCTGGTGTACTGGTACCCGAGGGTGTCTCGTGCCATCAGTGGCTGCACCCTCCTCTTCATGAAGCTGAAGGCCACGTGTTCGGCCCTCAGCCTGGCTTCTCACTAGGCCTTGATCTTCTTCAGCAACTCGGATAGTTGAATACCCTCTTGCATGGTGGGCTTTGTGTTCCACCACGGCTTGTGCTTCGGTTGACACCCGCTCGGCTTCGGCAGCTCACGATGGTGGTTGCTGATGTAGAACCACTTGGCCTTCCAGTCCTGGTTGGAGTCTATCAATTTGTACGGCAGGTACTGGTCGGCGGCGTCTTCACGCATCTGGATACCGACACCTCTGACTACTCATGTATCGTTGGTGCTCGGCTGCGGCTTCAACAGGAAGAACTTCCGAAACAAGATCCAGTGGGGCTTGATCCCCACAAAGGCTTCGCAGAAGTGTACAAAGATGTAGACGTGGAAGATACCATTGGGGTTGAGATTGAGGTACTCGATGCCATAGTACCTGAGCAGACCCTTGAAGAAATCACTGGCGGGGAGCGCCAATCAGCGCTCTACGAACCGGGCGAACATTGGGATTTCGTCCGGGTTCTTCTCCATCGGGTATGGATCGCCGGTGGCGGTGCGCCATAGATCCACCTCCTTCTCATGAAGGAACCCACTGTTGACCAAGGCGAGGAGGTCCTCGGTCTTCAGTTTCACCTTCTTCCACTCCTTCGCCGGATTGGGGCGAGGGGACGGAGGTGGCGACGTCAACGACTGGCCGGCATCACCGGTCTCTTCATCGCGGTTTCTTTTCTTCGACGCACCGGTCTTCTTGCCCTTCGCCGGAGACCCCTTCATTCTCCAAGAGACGGGTGTCTTCACTCGCATTCGCTCAGGGGCTACAGCGGTGGGTGCACTGCAGCGGCGCGAGCAACTGGATCTACGTCTATGTGTGGCGGCGGCGGCAGCAGAGGAGCAGAGGAGGCGGCGATTCAGATCTAATCTGAGGAATGCAACTGCTAGGAGTGAAAACCCTAAGGAACTCACCGATTATTTATAACCAGCCCTGGCGGCTCGGTTGTCAGATACGGCGCCAGACGGGTGACCTAGCGGCAGCAGCGTGACTCTTCAACTTCCAGTACTCGATGCTCTCCATCTCGGGGGCTCGACTACTTCAGATGACCTCCATGGGACACAACCAGATACAAGACCCACTCAGGACACATTCTACAGTCAAGATGACCCTTTAATTCGAGAGAAAGTACTCGACTCAAGGCTCGGGGGCTCCGTGCCACGTGTCCTTCGGTTTTTTCTCCGGATTTTTCAGGATAGGATTGGCAGAACTTCAGATTGACCCTCAGCTTGAATCTATGATTCGACCTAAGGCTCGAGGGCTACATTCCATATTGAATGCGATTCTTCGAATCGCATTTTCCATATGGTTCCTTCATCAAGACATCACGAGTATTATTGAAGACCTTGGAGAGAAGCACTCGGGGACGCTTGGGGACTACTTGAGAAGACTTCAAGACTACTCAAAGATCAGCTGGAGTACCTTCCTACCTCAGGATGATTCAAGCACTCTTGAGGACTTTCGGCTTGTGGAACTCGGGGACACTCAAGGACTACTCCCCAAGACCATCAAGACTACTCGAAGACATCCTACTCGACTACAAAGTACTCGGGGACTTGTCGTATGGACATCCCTGGGCCCACTACTCCGGTGGGTACCAGGACCGACTACTCAGTGGGCCCCTGGGACTACTCAACTTGGGCAACACGGCACCTGCTGGCGTGGGACGCAAGGATTACACAGGGATAGTAATCGGATAGGAAGCTACACATGTCCGGATTCATGTAAAGAACTCCTAGCCGTACCCGACTAGTACTCTCCCCTCAAGCCGACTTGTAACCCTGCCTCTCGGGCTATATAAGGCGAGGCAGGGACCCCTATCTCTTCATCCGCATCATCTTGTAAGCATATCCAATCAATCCAGAGCTACGCAGCATACAGGACGTAGGGTATTACGCACCGAGCGGCCCGAACCTGTCTAAATTGTGTGCCACGTGTCTCTCCTTCGAGTTACCGATCTCACCCTCCTCTTCATGAAGCTGAAGGCCACGTGTTCGGCCCTGAGCCCGGCTTCTCGCAAGGCCTTGATCTTCTTCAGCAACTCGGGTAGTTGAATACCCTCTTGCATGGTGGGCTTTGTGTTCCACCACGGCTTGTGCTTCGGTTGACACCCGCTCGGCTTCGGCAGCTCACGATGGTGGTTGCTGATGTGGAACCACTTGGCCTTCCAGTCCTGGTTGGAGTCTATCAATTTGTACGGCAGGTACTGGTCGGCGGCGTCTTCACGCATCTGGATACCGGCACCTCTGACTACTCGTGTATCGTTGGTGCTCGGCTGCGGCTTCAACCGGAAGAACTTCCGAAACAAGATCCAGTGGGGCTTGATCCCCACAAAGGCTTCGCAGAAGTGTACAAAGATGGAGACGTGGAAGATACCATTGGGGTTGAGATTGAGGTACTCGATGCCGTAGTACCTGAGCAGACCCTTGAAGAAATCACTGGCGGGGAGCTCCAATCAGCGCTCTACGAACCGGGCGAACATTGGGATTTCATCCGGGTTCTTCTCCATCGGGTATGGATCGCCGGTGGCGGTGCTCCATAGATCCACCTCCTTCTCATGAAGGAACCCACTGTTGACCAAGGCGAGGAGGTCCTCGGTCTTCGGTTTCGCCTTCTTCCACTCCTTCGCCGGATTGGGGCGAGGGGACGGAGGTGGCGACGTCGACGACTGGCCGGCATCACCGGTCTCTTCATCGCGGCTTCTTTTCTTCGACGCACCGGTCTTCTTGCCCTTCGCCGGAGACCCCTTCATTCTCCAAGAGACGGGTGTCTTCACTCGCATTCGCTCGGGGGCTACAGCGGCGGGTGCACTGCGGCGGCGCGAGCAACTGGATCTACGTCTATGCGCGGCGGCGGCGGCAGCAGAGGAGCAGAGGAGGCGGCGATTCAGATCTAATCTGAGGAATGCAACTGCTAGGAGTGAAAACCCTAAGGAACTCACCGGTTATTTATAACCAGCCCTGGCGGCTCGGTTCTCAGATACGGCGCCAGACGGGTGACCTAGCGGCAGCAGCGTGACTCTTCAACTTCCAGTACTCGATGCTCTCCATCTCGGGGGCTCGACTACTTCAGATGACCTCCATGGGACACAACCAGATACAAGACCCACTCAGGACACATTCTACAGTCAAGATGACCCTTTAATTCGAGAGAAAGTACTCGACTCAAGGCTCGGAGGCTCCGTGCCACGTATCCTTCGGTTTTTTCTCCGGATTTTTCGGGATAAGATTGGCAGAACTTCAGATTGACCCTCAGCTTGAATCTATGAATCGACCTAAGGCTCGAGGGCTACATTCCATATGAAATGCGATTCTTCGAATCGCATTTTCCATATGGTTCCTTCATCAAGACATCACGAGTATTATTGAAGACCTTCGAGAGAAGCACTCGGGGACGCTTGGGGACTACTTGAGAAGTTACCGATCTCGGCGAGGCCACATTCATCTACCTCGGGTACTCCCCTTGGTAGGTTGCCGGTCTAAAACACCGATAGTAACTTAAGCGTAGGGTAGTGAGAGGGATGCCGTATCCCGCTGGAGGTGTAGGCAGTCCCAGACTCAGTCGGCCCTAGCCTTAGTCATTTCACGCCCTGCCTTTGTTTTCCTAAGCGTTCGAGGCCCAACACGTTAACATTTTTGAAAGAAAAGGTTTTTGTGAAAAAAATGAGACCATTTAGGGGGGTGCCCCCCGTTGTAGCCCCCGAGGGGGACTTGGTTTTCAGAAGAAAGCCGAGTCTCCCTAACTTTATTCACAACCTTACTTTATTTACAACTGATTAGGACATCAGATATGTACAAAACGACTTGGAATTTCAAGGATAAAAATGATGTAGCTGTTGAATGTTCCAAGCGTTGGTGAAGACTTCGCCCTTCTCATTTGCTAGCTTGTATGTGCCGGGCTTGAGGACTTCGACGATGATGTATGGCCCTTCCCACAGCGGCGTGAGCTTGTGCCGGCCTTCATTTTTCTGCCGAAGCCTTAGCACCAGGTCTCCCTTGCTAAGGTCTCGAGGCCGGACCATTCGCGCTTGGTATCATTGGAGGGATTGCTGGTACTTTTCCTAGTGTAGAATCACCACGTCCCGGGCCTCGTCGATGCAGTCTAGTGAGTCTTCGCGATCTTGCTGGTTCTACTCCTCTTGATAGGCTTTGACCCTCAGGGACCCGTAATCCAAGTCCGTGGGGAGGACGGCCTCAGCGTCATAGACAAGGAAGAACGGGGTGAAGCCTGTGGCTCTGCTCGGGTTGTTCCTGAGGCTCCAAACAACCAATGGTAGCTCCTGGATCCTTGGCTTTAGGCCTTGCAAAATCATGCCATTGGCACGTTCTACCTGACCGTTTGTCTATGGGTGCGCTACGGCTGACCAATCCACGCGGATGTGGTAATTGTCATAGAATTCCAGGAACTTCTTGCCGGTGAACTGGGTGCCATTGTCTGTTATAATGGAGTTTGGCACCCCGAACCGATGGACTATGTCCATGAAGAACTTCACGGCCTGCTCAGACCTGAGGCTGCTGATGGGGCGAACCTCGATCCACTTAGAGAACTTGTCGATGGGCACCAACACGTGGGTGAAGCCCCTGGGCGCCTTCCGTAAGGGCCTGACCATATCCAGTCCCCACACGGTGAAAGGCCACGAGATGGGGATGGTTTGGAGCGCGTGAGCTGGGAGGTGAGTCTTGGGGGCGTAGTACTTGCACCCTTCGCAGGTGCGCACGACCTCATTGGTGTCAGCGACTGCCATCAGCCAGTAGAAGCACTGGCGGAATGCCTTGCCCACGAGGGTGCGCGGCGCGGTGTGGTGGCCGCATTCGCCAGCGGGGACATCTCGAATCAACTCACGGCCCTCAGGGATGGAAATGCACCGCTGCATGATCCCTGAGGGGCTGCGCTTGTATAGCTCGCCGTCAATGATGACGAAGGACTTAGCCTTCCTGGTGATACGTCTTGCCTCAGTTCGATCCGAGGGTAGCTCCCCCCGGTCAATCTAGGCGAGATATTCGTCACACCAGTCCTGAGGAGGGGGCGGGAGTTCATCGATCTCCATCACCTCAGCTTCGTCCGCCTAGGATCCTTCGTGGTCCGAGGCCTCGAGTTCCCCGTTCGAGGGGTCCTCGTCCATGGGCTCGACGCCTGTGGCCTTCGAGGGGCCAGCCCCCGAGGCCTTGCCAGAAACCTCAAAGCCAAAGAACTTGTCCTCGAGCTTGCTCACCGTGTTGCAGTATGTCTCTATCTTCTCATCGTGGCAGCTCGCGTTCTTCATCACCTGATCTATGACCAGCTGATAATCTCCCCGGATATCAAGGCGCTTGATGCTGAGCTCGATGGCGATGCGGAGGCCGTTGAGAAAAGCCTCCTACTCTGCCATGTTGTTCGATGCGGGGAAGTGCAGGCACACCACGTAGCGCATGTGTTCTCCGAGGGGCGAAATGAAGAGCAGGCCCGCGCCTGCGCCCGTTTTCATCACCGAACCATCAAAGTACACGGTCCAGCATTCAGCTTGGATCTGGGGCGAGGGCAACTGAGTGTGGGTCCACTCTACCACGAAATCCGCCAACACCTGCGATTTTATCACCTTGTGTGGTGCGTAGGTGAGAGCTTCACCCATGAGCTCCACCGATCACTTTTCTATCCTACCCGAGACATCCTGGTTGTGAACTATCTCTCCCAGGGGAAAGATGAGACCACGGTGACAGGATGGGCCTCGAAGTAGTGCGGCAACTTGCCGCGCGAGCACTAGCACGTAGAGCAGCTTCTGGATCTGTGGATATCACGTCTTGGTCTCAGATACCACTTCGCTGATGTAGTACACCAGCCTCTGGACAGGCAGGGTGTGACCCTCCTCCGTTCTCTCCACGACGATGACCGCGCTGACCACTTGGGTCGTCACAACTACGTAGAGATAGAGGGGCTCACCTTCCTGGGGTGTTGTCAGTATCAGAGCGTGGGCGAGCGTCGCCTTCAGCTTGTCAAGAGCTTCCTAGGCCTCGGTGGTCCAGGTAAAGCGCTCGTTATTCTTTAGGAGCCGGTACAAGGGTAAGCCTTTCTCACCGAGGCGTGAGATAAAGCGACTCAGAGCTGCCAGGCAACCCAGGACCCTCTGCACCCCCTTCAGATCTCGGATCGGCCCCATTCGCTCGAGGGTCGAAACTTTCTCTGGGTTGGGCTCGATGCCTCACTTGGAGACGATGAAACCCAAGAGCATGCCACGCGGCACCCCAAAGACACACTTTTCGGGGTTTAGATTCACCCTATTTGCTCAGAGGCAATCGAACGCAATGCGCAAGTCGTTCACCAGGTCGTTCGTCTTCCTGGATTTCACTACAATATCGTCGACATACACCTCAACGGTCCGCCCGATGTGATCCCCGAAAACGTGGAGCCTACATCGCTGGTATGTCGCCCCGGCGTTTCGGAGACCAAATGGCATTGTCACGTAGCAAAACATACCAAATGGCGTGATAAAAGAGGTCGCGAGCTGGTTGGGCTCCTTCATCTTGATTTGGTGGTAACCAGAATAAGCATCAAGGAAACATAGTAATTCGCACCCCGCAGTAGAATCTACTATTTGATCGATATGTGGCAAAGGAAAAGGAACTTTGGGACATGCTTTATTTAAACCGGTGTAATCTACACACATCCTCCACTTCCCATTCTTTTTCTTAACTAGTACAGGATCAGCTAGCCACTCGGGATGGAATACCTCCTTGATGAATCCGGCCTCTAAGAGCTTGCGCAGCTCCTCTCCGATCGCCTGGCGTTTCTCCTCGTCGAATCGTTGCAGGCGTTGCACCACTGGCTTGGAATTGGGCTGGATATCAAGAGAGTGCTCCACGACCTCCCTCGGAATGCCCGGCATGTCCAAG
The DNA here is from genome assembly GCA_036936925.1 of Cenchrus fungigraminus. Classification (NCBI taxonomy): domain Eukaryota; kingdom Viridiplantae; phylum Streptophyta; class Magnoliopsida; order Poales; family Poaceae; genus Cenchrus; species Cenchrus fungigraminus. The sequence continues at coordinate 54,387,401 of CM072769.1, read as the reverse complement.
GGACTCCACGTGAAGATGTCAGCGTTGGCGCAGAGAAAGTCGACGAGCACTACTTCCTATTTTGGGTCGAGGGTGGAGCTGACCCTCAACGCCTTGCCCTCGGGGGCACTAGGGTCGAGGGGTACAGCCTTCGTGTGCTCCTCGGCCTCGAAGTTGCCGGCGTGCTTGTTGGGGGGAGTCGAGGACCTCGTTGGCCATCTTCTCCAGGTCAGCCACCAGGGCCTCGTCATGCGCGAGCGCCTCGGCGCGCTCAATGCACTCGACGTCGCATTCGAATGCGTGCTCGAACAACGGGCCCACCGTGATGACACCTCTTGGTCCCGGCATCTTCAGCTTGAGGTAGGTGTATGATGAGGACATGACACCCATGCATACGACCATGATTGGTGCATGGAATGGAGTAGAAGAAGTCCAACAAGGTTTTCCAAGTCAAGAAGGAGGTCCAAGGTTGATCCGGTTCGAGTCCCCGAGGTGGAGGCCAAAAGCAATTCAAGTTCGAGTCTAGTTCGGAGTCCAGGAGCAGTGCGCAATAAAACGGACGCCCAGATCGCATACGGAGTCGGTTTTGGACGTTCTATATATGGTTGGAAGCACAATTTCGTAGAGCTTCCAATGGAACCGGTCTCATGCCAAAATTCGTCCCGAGTCAACGGGAATCTTCGAAACAAGTTCATGTCCAGAATCTGTCAGGGTGCTGCGCAAATACCTTTTGGGTTGTTGGCCCAACAGGAGGCCCATGTGGGTCTAGAGCACTGTTCACTCGCGTGAACAGTACCGTTGGGCACTGTAGCACCGCCCCTCGTGGCCGCCAGGGGCTGCGTCCCCTATTTAGATAGACCCCTGGTTTATTTTCAGACTTGAGTTTTGTTTTACATCTAGCTTTAGCTACACCAGACCACGCACAAATACGTGCTGATCTCTGTGATTCAGAACTCCACCTTCGAGTGATAGTAAGATTGCTCGCCTCTTTTTCTTGTTCGTTCTTCGATTGCGTGCAGGAAACGATCTTCGTGATCAGGCTGACTTTGCACCGGCAAGGTTGGTAACCATCGGGAGTTGGTTCAGCGATTGCATTGGCGTTTCGGGCTTGCTCGTCGTAGTCGGATCGTGAGGGTCGACAACCACCAAATCGGATTTATCTCTACTCACCGAAAGATCGGGCACTCCCCCTCTATCAAGTGGTATCAGCTTTCCAGGTTGATCGGTGAGTTTATCGAATGTTTTTTTTAATTCCCATAGTCCACAAAAACCAAATAAAAAATTTTTACCTTGTCCCAGCAACCCGTTTTAGCCTCGCACTTTCATTCAATAAGTGTTGGGGTTGAATTGGCGTGCTAATTTCGTTTTTTCGTTGCTGATCTCGGTGTATTTTTTTTTCGTTTTCGTCTTAACCCTAGCCACCATCACCTCGCCGCCGCCGCATAACTTTCTCGCAGGAATCCTCGCGCATCACGTTGCGGTTGGAACCGCACGAGACGCCGTACGCACCGTACCTCGTTGGGACTCCGAGTCCGCAGCACCTCAGCGTCCTGCCGCGGTTCGAATACTGTGTGGACGCGTCGTGTCATCGTGTTGCCCAGAACTCCGCGTGGGACGCGCCGCCGTAACCTGCCAGCAAAGCGCGTGCGCACAACGCGTGGCCGCCTCAGCGCCCCTGCCGCGGTTCGCATACCGCGTGGCCGCGTCGGTTGCCCCGAAATTCGCGTGGGCCGCGCCGTCTCTGCCGGCAAAACGCGTTGCGCCAAACGCGTGGCCGCTCCGTCTCGGCCAGCTGTTCCAACCGCGTGGGCCGCGCCGTTCCACTCTGCCGATCTTTTTCTCCTGAGTCCGAATCAATCCGAGGAGCAAAAAAAACAGAAAAAAAAGAAAAAAAAGGAAAGAAAAGAAAGAAAGAAAAAACACAAACACCGGACGTGTCCAGGAAGCAGGGGTTCGTCCGTTTCGCCAGGGCGTCTTCACGCGGCCCGTCTGGCCTCCGGAGCCGAGTCTCGCCCGGTTCCTAGCGCCACCCCGCGTTTGTTCCTTTGCCCACGCACGCCACGCGACCTCCCCTTCCCCCGCCTACAGCCCCTCGCTCTTTTTCTTGTCCGCACTTGTGATCAGTAACGTTTGTGACGTGTTTAGCACCCCTTTTCAACTTTGCATTATTGTTTGAATTGTGCTAATCCTTCATTTGAGTGCAGCCTACCCAAAACTCTACAGATTTCTCCGACGAGTAGATTTTGTTTCTCCAGGCAATCGCTTCTCCAATCTCTTGTGAGTTCCACCGGTTGGTTGCAGGTCGCCCCTGTGTGCGTGGTAAGAACGGATAAGAATTTGATAACAGCACTAGTGTGAGCGCTTTGTGAGCCGTTCCACCACTTTTTCTTTTGTTTTGTGTTTGCGCTAACCATGGCAGGAGATGTCGACAAGACGGATGCGAACGAGCGGTTCAATCAGATCATCCTCGCGGAGACAGCCATCAAGACCACTCTTGACACCGTCGTGGCACGCCTCGATGCATTGACCACAACGATCACCGAGATGCAGAAGGATAGAGATCACCGCCGCGGGGTACGTCACCCCACTAATGATTCCTTTGCTCTGATTAAATTTAACATTCCATCTTATAATGGCAAATATGATCCTGCTGCATATCTTGATTGGGAGTTAAAGGTAGACCAACAATTTTTATGCCATGATATTCCTGCTAATTCTCAAGTTACAGCTATTCTTAGTGCATTTACTGATTTTGCTTTGATGTGGTGGCGTGGATATAAACAAAAACATTCCCCTAATATTCCCACCACTTGGTCTCAATTAAAAGCTGCTATGCGACATCGATTTGTGCCTTCATATTATAAATGGAAAACAAAGCGAATTGTGCAGGAACAGTCCATTGTTGTATCTCTTGCCACACCTAACCTTTTGCAGGATTCCGATCCAAAGCACGAGGTTAAGGACGACTTGGTGGCAACTGAGGAGGACACATCCTCTTATGCAATTTCAGAACCATCACTTCCCAACCCTCCTACGCCTACTACAAACACAGGTACTGCTCATGATGCTACGCTCATGGATGGTGAGAATTGTCTTAATGTCCTGAATTTTTCCACAAACCATGCTATCATAGAGCAATTGTCCGTGGAACCATCTCTTGATGAATCTTTGTCACATGCTGATTTGCTTGATGTTCCTTGTGATAAAGATGATTTGGTTGATAATGTTTCAGTTTTACATGCTTTGGAACCAAATACTATTGCTGAAACTAAACATGTTATGCATATTGTTAGTGCTAATGATGAGCAGAAACTGTTGTCTTCTTAACATACTTTGGGTTACATTGAATTTGATGTTTTGTGTAATCTAGATTGTTTGGAAGAGCAACTTTCTAAATATGCTGATTTGCCATGTTTTTCTAGACACACATATCATGCTATTGGTAAATATAACAACAAAGGAGAATATATGATACATCGAGTGTACATTTGTGAAAATCTGAATTATCCTTTTGTTGTGCCCAATTTTGATCCACTAGAGGGCAGCCACACTACACACATTCATTCACCTTTCTCTAGCTCAGTTTTGGTGAAACAAGTTTACTTCCAAGAAGGGGAGCATTGTTGGTTGCTACCTATGCCTACTTTGTCTTTTGGTGGTACTAATCTTTTGCAGGGTAGTGTTGCCAAATATTATGTGTCATCCGATCAAGATGCTTACACGCTCGCTAAATTTTCTATGCAAGATGACATATTCACCAATTGGAAACATGGTGACATTCCTCCTCACAATAATTTTGATTTCCTTGGTTTTCGAAACCCCGTTCTCTCTTGTGTTGTGCAGGATCGGTTCCAAGTACAATCGACGCCGAGGACGGCTTTTCATCAAGAAGGGGAGAATGATGAGGACATGACACCCATGCATACGACCATGATTGGTGCATGGAATGGAGTAGAAGAAGTCCAACAAGATTTTCCAAGTCAAGAAGGAGGTCCAAGGTTGATCCGGTTCGAGTCCCCGAGGTGGAGGCCAAAAGCAATTCAAGTTCGAGTCTAGTTCGGAGTCCAGGAGCAGTGCGCAATAAAACGGACGCTCAGGTCGCATACGGAGTCGGTTTTAGACGTTCTATATATGGTTGGAAGCACAATTTCGTAGAGCTTCCAATGGCACCGGTCTCATGCCAAAATGCGTCCCGAGTCAACGGGAATCTTCGAAACAAGTTCACGTCCAGAATCTATCAGGGTGCTGCGCAAATACCTTTTGGGCTGTTGGCCCAACAGGAGGCCCATGTGGGTCTAGGGCACTGTTCACTCGCGTGAACAGTACCCTTGGTCACTGTAGCACCACCCCTCGTGGCCGCCAGGGGCTGCGTCCCCTATTTAGATAGACCCCTCGTTTATTTTCAGACTTGAGTTTTGTTTTACATCTAGCTTTAGCTACACCAGACCACGCACAAATACGTGCTGATCTCTGTGATTCAGAACTCCACCTTCGAGTGATAGTAAGATTGCTCGCCTCTTTTTCTTGTTCGTTCTTCGATTGCGTGCAGGAAACGATCTTCGTGATCAGGCTGACTTTGCACCGGCAAGGTTGGTAACCATCGGGAGTTGGTTCAGCGATTGCATTGGCGTTTCGGGCTTGCTCGTCGTAGTCGGATCGTGAGGGTCGACAACCACCAAATCGGATTTATCTCTACTCACCGAAAGATCGGGCACTCCCCCTCTATCAGTTTAGATTGGGACCACCATGAACATGGCGTAGCACGGGCGCCCAAGGATGGCGTGGTATGCTCCTCGGAACCCCACCACATCGAAGGTGAGGACTTCCTTGCAGAAGTTGGTCGGCGTGCCAAAGCAGACAGGCTGGTCGATCTGCCCGAGGGGTGGACTCGCTTGCCCGGTGCAACACCGTGAAACGGCGACTTGCTGGGCCACAACTTATCCAGGCCGATCCCCATGAGCTCCAAGGTGGAGGAGTACATGATGTTGAGGCTACTGCCCTTGTCCATCAACACCTTGGAGAACTGCGTGTTGCCGATGATGGGATTGACAACAAGCGGGTACTACCCCGAATTCGGGATGTGATCCGGGTGGTCTTCGCGGCCAAAGGAGATGGTCTCCTCCGACCAGTCGAGGTATGACGACACGGCGGGGTGAACGGAGTAAACCTCTCGACGTTCATGCCTACGCTGTCGGGACATCATATCCACCGTCAGCCCCCCGAAGATGAAGAACACGTTCTCCACCTTCGGGAAGCTGTCCTTGCCCCCGTCGCCCGCATCCTTCTTGGTGTTGTCCTCCTTTGCGGCGACTCGGTTGTAGTACTTCTTGAGCATGTCGCACTACTTGAGGGTGTGAACGACTGGGGTCTTGTGGTACGGGTAGGGCTTCTTCAGCATGTCGTCGAACACACCGCCTCGAGGGGGGCCTCGAGCCCCCTTGCTGGCTGCGTCGACCGCGTTGACTTCGTCAGAGCCCTCGCCTTGCTCCATGGGCTTCTTGCCCTGGTTCTTCTTACCCTTCTTACCCTGCTTCTGCTTCTTCGAGATGTCCTTGGGTTTGCTACCCTCCGCGGGCGCATCCTCTGCTCGCTTGCCCTTCTTGCCGTCGAAGATCGCCCCCACGGCCTCTTCCCTAGAGGCAAAGCTAGTGGCGATATCGAACAGCTCGTTGACGCTGGCGGGAGGGTTCCACCCCAACTCGCGCACTAAGTCTCGGCAAGTCGTGCCCTCCAGGAAGGCGTGTATGACCTCGGACTCACCGACGCTCGGGAGCTCGGTGCAGCGCTTGGAGAAGTGGCAGATGAAATCCAACAAGGACTCGCCAGCCTTCTAGGAGCAGCCTCGAAGATCCCAGGAATTCCCACAGCGCACATATGTGCCCTGGAAATTGCCCACGAATGTCCTGACCAGGTCGTCCCAGTCGTGGATCTGGTTCGCAGGCAAATGCTCGAGCCATGTCCGCGCAGAGTCCGCGAGATGCAAAGGAAGGTAGCGGATGATCATGGCGTCGTCGGTGGTGCCGCCCAGCTGACAGGCCAGGCTGTAGTCGTTGAGCCACACCCGGGGGTCCGTCTCCCCCGAGTACTTGGTCACAGTGGTAGGTTGCCAGAAGCGCGGGGGGATCGGTGCCGCATGGATCGCTCGGCCGAACACACGGGTGCCTGGTGGCTCCGGCGTCGGGCTCCTATCCTCCAGGCTATTGTAACGACCACCACGTCGAGGGTGGTAGACGTGCGGTGTCACAGCGTCCTGCTTATTCTTGTTCAAGATGTTGCGGGCGTCACCATCGTCGGCCTTGCCGCGTGTGTCCTGAAGCCGCTCTTTAGCGGGCTTTTTCTGGTTGCCTTCGTGGACCGTGGGAGCCTGGTGCGGGGTGTGGACCGATGCCTCCGGGTCCCGGCTGCCTCCACCAGTTTTTACACTGGACTGGTGGCGCATGCGGGACGCGGAGCTTTCAGCTTGTTGCACCGCAGCTTGCTCGATGCGGGCCTACGCCTCACGGCGCAGGTTGCGTCCCTCGGGCGTCGATGGTTCAGGCATGGCCCGAATCAAAGTCGCCGCAATGGCTGGCCCTTGCTAGGTTTGGCAGGCCATTCACATCGGCGTCGGCGTCAGTGTCGATGCGGTCGCGGGCTACGCGCCCCGCGGTGTGTGCGCCGTGTGATGAGGGTCCGCCCTTCTCGAGTGTGGCTTGCAGCTGTCGCACTTGCTGGCGTTCCACCTGAGCTTCGCCTCCAGCTCACGGACCTGGGCTAGCTGTGCAGCAAGCGCTGCATCATCCGGCGACATGCCCGCCGGTCGGTTCGCCACCGGGTTGTTGCGAGCCGCCGCTCCTCCTCCTCCTCCTCCTCCGTCTTCGCCCTCTCCGATGACGACGACGAAGCACTCACGGGAGGGATCGTAATCCCCTCGCTAGAGTCATCAGAGCAGGTGAGGCAGTAGTCCGCTGCGGCCTGAAACCACCTGAGGGCCCAAGCCCGTGCTCGTGTCCCTCGCTGTCGGAGTCGCAGTAAGACTCGCTGAGCGAGGTAGCGATGAGGTTCTGGATCGACTTAAAGTGGTGACCCGGGAGATCCTCGTACGCGGCCAGGTCGGTGCCGACCGATGAGGAGTACGTCATCGATGCGCTGCGCATCCCGTGGGGGAACTGCAGCCACGCGGCTGTGACTCCCCCGATGGGACGCGGTGTTGGGTTCGCCAGTGCGTCTCCTTCCGCTGTAACGACAGGCGAGAGTTCGCCGGCTTCGCCCCGCTGCGGGGAGCCAGCGCGCGTCGCCCTGCGTCGCTCTGCGTGCGCTCGTCGCGAGCGCTTGCCTGAACGCCTACGGCATCGGGGTGGCAGTGGGGCTGGCGCCGCCATCATCGTGTCTAAGTTGCGGATACGCATGAGGTAGTCGTTGCCGTTCGCCTCGAACTTCAGGCTCCCGAACCAGATGATGAGCCCGACCGGGAGCGGGTCGGAGGTCCCCATAGGGTACCGCATCGGTAGTGACTCAGTGATGATCACCATCGAGAGAACTGGTGGATGATCTCAACGCTGTCCCCTACCTGGCGCACCAACTGTCGGTGTGCGGATTAGCTCCGGCACTAACTAGTAATTAGCATTGTGATCTATCTCTCGATAGTCGGTGCTAATGCTAACACAGGGACAAGGGTTTATCCTGGTTCTGGCTGCGAGGTCGTACGTCCAACAAGGTGTGCACGCGCACTGTATTAGCTTGCACCGGTGGTGCTCGTAGAGGGGGCTACAAGCAAGGTGGTAGAGGAGGTGAGCCCTCCAGGTACCTACTAAGATGATTGACGCAAGCAAAGATGGCAACGGGCGAAATGCCTGTGGATACCAGTGCCACATGCCCATGCCTACGAGCAAAATCTCATGCCCGTGCCCATGCCAACCGCCCGCCACGGGCACCAACTTGTGCCCGCGCCTGCTATCCGCGGGCAAGCGTTGCCCGCGGGCATGCCTGTGTGCCTGCTAGATCTGGCCGAGCGAGGAGGACGTCAGCCAGTAGGCAGCAGGCCGGGAGCTTGTGGATCCGGGGTGAGGAACCGGGGAGAGGGTGGAGGAGGGGAGGAGCCGGCGGAGAGTAGGAAGACGGTGGCGGTGATTGGTGAGCAGGATGACGGGGAGTCGGGGACGATGCCGGTCAGCCGGCCGGGAGCTTGTGGATCTGGGGTCAGGAGCCGGAGAGAGGGTGGGAAGGAGAGGAGCTACCGGAGAGTAGGACGACGGGGACGGCGACTAGGGACCAGGACCACAGGGAGTCAGGGAGGAAGCAATGGTCGCGCGGACTCGATGAGCGGAGCAGGAGAGGAGCAGTGGGCACCGCCGACGGAGAGAAGAAGCTCGCGACTGCTCGAGGGAGTCGCTGTCGCGGGAATCGTTGGGAACCTGCGCCAGCTCGGAGATCTCGTAGAGGAAGGGAAGGGTGTGGGCTCGATAGCGGATGATGGGCCACTAACCAAAGTTAGCACCTACCACTAAAGAGTGAATCTTGATGTCGCAATCATCTTGTTGGGGTGTGTATGTAGAAAACTCATCGAACGTCTTGTGTCTAGCTTTTGACCTGCTTTCAAGGACACAAACAAGAAAACAAGGGTATATACAACAATAAAAATTAGGGTTAGTCAAATAGAAAGGTAGATCACCCTAGGGTTCGAGTTGCCGATCCCCGGCAACGGCGCCAGAAAAAGGGCTTGTTGAGGGTTCAAAACCGTGTTGAAGTTCACCGCGAGCCTACGGGTGACTTGGTGCCTTTTTCACCAAGGAGGGTCCCCCAAGGATTGTCAATCCAAGGATCGGAAGCAAACCGCTAGAGATCTCTACCTTATCTAGCCAATCTAACCTATCATTAAACATTGATTGCGTATGAGGTAGGGTATATGTGTGGTGGCACAAGGTTGATCACATACACGATCATAGGCGAGGTAAAGCGCCACCAATGGGACGATTAAGCCTAGCGCCTTCTAGTTGTAGTTCTGGCAAACGAGCAACAAACCAAGCATCTCATCTAAAAGCATCCTTAAACTCCTACCTCCGGCCTACCTCCCAAAGACATCCACTCGTTCGGGGAAATCACCCTGTCACGATGCACCCTTAATGAAGCGGGGGATCCACGGGCGTGTCCATATATGGACAAGTCTACCAATCATGAAGGGTCAACATACTAGATCTAATCACCATGATTACATAAAGCATGCTATGTAGTCTAAACTAGCATTAGACTAAGGATCAAACATATTCATGAAAGGTAGAAAGTAAAGACGGAGACATGGAATCGCTTAATAGACCGGATGATGGAGTTGTCATTGCTCACATGAAAGTATGTATTACATCATCACCACCAAGATCATACCTAAGATGATGAACATGTAGCTCCGGAACTCCGCCATGGCACAACCACGCAGGGCGGCCATGGCGGCTAGAGTTGGCCTAGGCCATACCCTAGACAACTTTGAGGTCTCCGCCGCCGTCGTCTCCCTCCGGTGCTCACTTCTAGGTTTCGCCGAGTTCTAATGAATGGATTGGATTTAACCCCTCCCTTGGACATCCAAGGGGTTGTATTTATGCCCTTGGGGAGCCTTGGGGCGTGCTCCCCCTTTCCTTGTACGAGATCTTGCTTAGGAGTTAAGCAAACTTGGTTTCCATAAATCAGTCTCGTCCAGATTTTCCTGATTCACAGCCCTTCCTTTCCGGCTCCATATCTCCCACGTACGGACTCCAAATAATGTAACTTCAGTGTCTAGATTGTGTGCCACGAAATTATCTCCAACTTTGGTAATCATTGCTTTCCTTGGAAACGAAGATAAGATCCCCAAAACGACCTCGGAAGATAATCTGTCTGATTTCGGACTTATCTGCGCAGCAGGTATTTCGGGAGCCATATCTCCTAGCTCCTTGACCCGAATTGGGCCTTCCATATGTCCAAATCGAAGCTCTCGTCGAGACCCACAACTTTGGTATTCAAACTTTTGCCATTAGAGGCCGTTTAAGTCTCCGAATCTGCACCGAAAGATCATGCTGTTCTGGGCTGCGCGAATATGTCTTGGGCTGAGTTGATCTCGTGGGTAAACCTCCAAGTCTCAAGGGCCTGGGCCCTCTGGCCCACTTCAGGACCGTCATCCTTCACGCGGCTTTTCTTGTAATTTTGACATTTTGCATCTTTGCATATGGGCTTTAGACGTCATTATCCCCGCGATCAAGATAAGGGGTCTTGTCGCATGAACTCCCGCATCTTCTGTTTAGATTCTCGGAGTTTCACGGCTTCATGCTTTGGTCCTCGGGTCATTTGGAGTCATGTTCACTTCGTGTCTTGACTTGTGCCGGGCTTCGTGACCTTCTCATAAAGTGCTCGATGAACTCTACCCGGAAGTCCTCATTTAGGCGCTTAAATCCTGTGTAAACAACATACTCCAAAAACCACATGCAAGTGCGAACTTGTTACATCATTAGTATGCCTAGTGGCGGGTTAGTTATAAATCAAAGCTCAAACCAAAGTGTAACAAGTGCTCTTAGTTGACGGAAACTAACCGTCAACAGCGGTCGATTTCCGTCAACCAAGAACACTTGTTATGTTATAGTTTGGATTTCATTTTGGAACTAACCCACCACTAGGCATACTAATGATATAAATAGTTCATCATTGGATGTGTGTTTTGGAGTATAATGTTTACGCAGGAATTCATGCACTCAATGAGAAGAAATACATTCGGTTCGGAGGACGATTTACATGATGATTGTTGACGGTTGTTAAGTGCTACTTTTATGCCGTCAACTTCTGCATAAAATGAATGAAAAATGATCATGAACACTAGAATAGGGCTTTATACTGACAAGTTCCACAAGTGTTGGTGTTTCTAGCTTTTGTTGCAGGATGCACCGGAATAAGTACTAAATGGTACAGTTGAGAGGAAGTGATCCAATGGCTTATATAGGACGTAATCATAAACAACATCAAATGCTAATTTGGACCACACCATTACGACCGGCTCGTCGAGACGATCAAATTGGATATATTATTTGCCTACATCAGAGACCACATGAAGAAGATATGCAATTCAGAAGATAAATTAGCAGTGCTGACGTCACTATGGGGCCCACACCTCCTTCGCCGTACAGCTGAGCACGCAGGAGACACCAGCGGGCACCACGTGGCCAACAGCCATTGGCCACCCCAGCCCTCACGCGCATCGCGCGCCCGCGCGCGGGAACGGCCCGGCCGGGCCAGGCGGCAAGCGCGGAGTGGCCGTCAGGCCGCGACGCGGATTCCTCCCGTAGGCGCACGCGTCCCGCACGGGTGGGAACCGGGCCGTGCGACGTGGCATGATGGGAGAGGTGTGTCGTGCGTCCGTTTGCCGGCCTGTGCTGGTTCGCGCCCGAGCCGCCTGTGTTTCCCTTTTTTCTGCCCGGTTCAGCGACCCAGCGGTCGGTTCGACTCCGGTTCAGGGGCATTGGATCCGGTTTTTCTCCGGTTCTTCGCCCCACCGCCTCAGGAGGAGGCCTCCAGGTGGCGCCCAGGAGGTGGAAAATGGAGCTAAAACACCCCCAAGGCAAGCCACCCTCTTGCCTTCAAAGGAGAGGCCTCTCCTTGGTAGATTAGAGAGTAGGAGAGTGAGAGAGTGATTTGTATCTCTACGGATGCTTCGTTCTTCAATTAGAGTAAAGTAAGTATATCTGCATTTTCTATTTAGACTAAAGTGTTATTCATACTTGAGTGATATGTTCTTGTGTTCTTCACCTATTCATCATTTAGAGGCACGTGTTCTTCACGAACACGCCCCCTCGATCTAGTTGATTAGGTGCACAAGTTTGTATCCTGTTTGTATGACTTGTCTATTAGAATAAAGTGGAAATGCTTGCATGCTCTGATTAGAATAAAGTGTGTTCGTGATTCCTTTCTAATAGTTTATGCCTGGTTGCATGAGTAGACTTTTTCCTCTGCTAGTGCGTAGATCCTGGGTTTATGCGTTCGTCTGTTGCAAGTCATTTGTATATGTTGGAAGCGTAGTAAGGGGTCGAGTTCTCTCCTGTATGCCTTTAGTATAAGCTAGTAGTACCTATAGTGAGTGAGATCAGTTCTCTTCCGTGGTTGTAGTTCTATAAGTACAGAGTGTCGTAGTCCGTTGGCTACGGCAGTAACCACAGCATAGACGTTGTGTCACGCTACCGGTTATCATTCGTTCGGCTTATCCCAAGGTTAGGTAGAGGTAGTCCTGGTGGTGGTGACAGCCTGTCTGGCCCTCGTTGATCCTCCGCAGCTGGATATAGTCAGAGCTCCGTTCCACATAGATCCGCGTGCCGGAGTCACCTGTTAAGTCAGGGCTATCGGTACCCTAAGCCAAGTTCTATCTAGAGATCGACCTTTAATCTCATATATAGTGCTATCTTTAGGAATCCTCTCTATCCTTGCCTTTTATCTGGGTGTGTCCTTGGACCGACTAGTACGAGTTAGTGCACATTGTTCCCTTGGATTCAATACCCTTGGAATACTCTGAGGTAAAAGCTACAACGGTATCCGTGCACTTGCGGATTTATTTCGTGTGGTGCTAAAATACCAAACAAGCTTTCTGGCGCCGTTGCCGGGGAACGGTTGTTGTATCTATCTTCGTACCCAGTGGTCCTTGTATCTTTTCATTTTTCTTTATTCTACCTTTACCCCCGTTACCCATGGAGAGGCCATCCTTTTACGACCTCTCCACCTCAGCTTATGAGTTTTATGAGCCACCATCAACGTCTTCATCTAGCTATGATATCAATCCCGACCTTATAGCTATGGTTCAGAATCACACCTTCTCTGGAGAAATTAATGCAGAACCTTATCATCATTTGCAAGAGTTCGAGGATCTGTGTTCATCCTTGGTTGTCCAAGGAATGACGCAGGAAACCTTGAGATGGAAGTTGTTCCCTTTCTCTCTCATGAAGAAGGCGAAACAATGGTACATCCGCTCGGTAGGGAGCATGAGCAGTGATTTGGAGAAACTACGAGTTGGCTTTTGTTCCTCGTTTTCCCTCTTGAAACGCATAAATTCCCTTCCGATGGACATCCTCGATTTTGAGCAACTATAGAAGGAATCCCTTGGTGCAGCGTGGGCGAGATTTTTACACCTCTTGGCATCTTACCCACACTTGTCTATACCCGAGGGTGTATCTTTGTACATCTTTTGCTCGTGTCTAGACATGAAGTCTGCCCAGGAGCTTGACACTATCGCCGGAGGCTCGTTTGAAGACAAAACGACAATGGAAGGAAGGGAAATCCTAGATACCCTCTTAGAAGACTCTTTCTTACCTACTGACCATAACGAACCCCTCCATGATGAGTGTGTATCAAGCCATGAGAGTGTCTCAACAGCCGAACCTGAACCTACGGTTTCCACATCACAATATTCGACCGTTGAGCCATCTCCCGAACCACGAACACCGAAGGAAGAAGAGATTCAACTTTCGGAGTTCGCTTTTCGATTCGAGGATGATCCTTACAAAGACATCATAAACGCCTCGAATCATCCTAGGCACGAGAAGCCTACGACATTGATGTGCCCTTATGAGGCCCTCGATGAAGTTTCCAATCAGGAATCCACAGCAGATTGGTCAAAGGAGTTAGAGCGTACTTCCAAAGCAATTTGGGTTAGCTCAACCTCCACGACTATCCCTTGTTCCATGAGAGGAAATGTCGTAGAAGCTGTTCATGACCCTACTGTCGGGGCTTGCGTCATGTCGGAGTACCTTATGGATACTCTTGTGGGTAACAAGCCCCTGACCACAACTCATAGATTTTTCAAAAGTCCCAGGTGGGGCTACTATTTCCCATGTCAGGGGATCGCTAGGGATGTGCCCATCATCATAGACAAAATTGAGGTGTGCTTAGATTTTTATATCTATGACAACATGGATTTTGATCTTCTCCTAGGCTTCCCATTAGAGAAACTCCACGCCACACCTTTAGGGAGCCTAGATGAAAAGCTTAGGGAAGCCGCTTCTGCCACCACTCCCTTGTTTTCAGAAAGTTCTATGGCAAAACCTCTTCCCAAGCAAGACTCACTCGAGGAGACGATGCATGTACCTCCGTTCGCATCGTCCGAGCCCATTCTCGTTGAGGGCGTAGAATTTTCTACTCCTCAAGAGTATGACTCGGAAGACCCTCTTCACCTTTGTGAAGGCGAACGATCATCATCACTCTCGACTGAGTTTGAGCCTCTTCCCACTGGCCCATACTTTGTTGCTCTCGACCTTGATCGAGAATCAACACTGAGCTTCCATGATGAATCCCTTGAGCTGGAGAATTCATGGGCCATGGAAATCTATAAGACACTGACTTTGGAGTCCGAAGGAAAGGATTTCATTGACAAGCATGGTAGCTTCACTCTTGATATACCTCAAGAACCATGCTTGCATCATGCCTCTCCAGAGTCAGCCATGCTTAGTGCACTGAGCATGCATGAGGACTACAACCACCTTATGGTCCTCTTTTGCTTGATGCATATGTTTACCATAAGCATTGTAGATTTCGTGTATGTTCTGTGGCACTAACCTTGCAGCTGAAGCTTCAATGACACATCAATAATTGGTGGTGAGACGCGAATGACATCACCAATGATAGCTGCAAGAAGAAGTTCCCATGGTCGAGCTTATGACCGTAAACAAAGCACTACCAGGAGATAGCCTGGATTAGGTTAGATTTTATTTCCCTTTTCAAATAAAAAGCAAGAGCATGTTTTTATGATAAGATTGTCCTTCGGGTGTTTTTGGTCACTAACCTTTCAGGTGGAGATTGAGAAGAACGATGGACAGATGATGCTTAAGAACATATGAGCTACATCAACTACACCTTGGTAATATTTGGTGAGGGAACATTTACAAAAGGAAGCTTGATCTCCACACACTTGAGTTTTGTTGCCTAGTGTTGACATTTCTTAACGCAACTTCCAAAGAATAGATCTAGAATCCATTCTAAGCAATGGCGCAAGAAATGTTGGTTGGTATAAGATAAGCCTACAGAAATATTATGGTAGATAATCCGCAAGCGCACAGATACCGGTGAGCATTTCACCCGGGGTGATGGGTTTTAAAATATCGTATCCACAGGGAAGGTGGATGGATGTAACAAAAGACATAGGGATGGCAGTAGACTACTTTATGGACTTTGATGGAATGGCACATACTTTAACAGGGGTAAGCCAAATGATAAAGTAATGATAAATCAGACAGGCAGAGGCACATGTGGAGCATAGAACATACTATTCCTAGTCTAGATTAGAATTGGATTTACTTAAGAGGCACAATTCTATATAGCATACAAAGACTGAGTTATTCATCTATTCTAATGTAGCATATCATCACATATAGCATAGTCATGGATAAATGTGAACACCCCGAAGATTACCCAAGAAGATCAAGGACGAAACTTGATCCTCCCAAGAATCATTGTTCGACTAGTCTTATACTCGGGGGGTGGACTGCAAAGGACTCAATAGGCCTGTCACGCCCACGATCTACCACACGACCCGGAGTATAAGGTGAATCCGCAAGTAAATTATATCTAAGCACCATGCTTACATACTTTCTACTACCTAGCATACGCGCGTAATATACTAGGAGCTCTACGAATAAGTGCGTAGACTTATCATTAATCATGACTATATCAAATATACTACTAGAATAAAGTAAGAACTTAGCAATTGCACACATAACATTGAAATAGCATAAAGTCATTGAGAAACAATATAAGAACTGAATCTTGATAACTTACAGATCTGGAACTGGAGCAAAGCTCAACTCTACTCGAATCTGACTCTCTATCTAGAACTAGGTTCTTGATCTAGAAATTAGATCTTGAACTATGAAGTAGCTATCCTATCTCTGATGTATCCTCTTCTTCTCCTGTCTTGGCCTGATGATGATGATCTTCTGAGAGATGCATACCATGCCCTAGGGGGGTCTGGGGTTGCTTATATAGCCCGGAGGGATAATCCGTCGCCGTAGGATCAAACCGACCTAAACAAGTGGTTTAGATTAACCCTAAGAGGCGGTGGAGGAACCTTCCCGAAACAGGGCCTGATCGGGGCCAGGGGGAGCCCGATCGGCCTCCCTATAGGGCCGGTCGGCCTGGGCTGGGCCCCGGCTGGGCTCCGCCTTCGCGTGTGGGCCTCTTGTCCCTTCTAGATGCATATTTTCTTGGAGCCCACTTTGGTTGAGTTCGGGAGTCTTCTAGAGCCTTCTAGAATTCATTCTTTTCGCATTTTCCTGAATAGTCCCTGAAAATATATAATTCACCAAAACTCGTGGAATTCATTAGTCCAAGGCCCTATACTGCTGTTGATTTATCTTTTTGGTCCTTTTTCATGTATTGTTGATGCATAAAAATAAGAGTTAGTGAGCATCAACAAACTCCCCCAAGCTTACCTCTTGCTAGTCTCTTAGCAAGACTCAGTGTTACCACAATAAATTCTTTTCCAAGGTAGGATGAAAAAGTTAGACTTTTAAAACCTGCTTATATCTACTTGAGAACATGGGGCTTTCATCTATACTTGGGTCTTGAGCAGTTGAAAGATATAACAATTAAGTCAAGCACCATGTCTCAAGTTCTTGGTTTCACTAAAATTCTGGAGTTTTGCAAAAGATGTTCAAGATAAAGCTTAGAGTACTCTTGTATGACAACTTGATATGATAAAACATAAAAACTTTCAACTTTAGCCTGCCTTTGCTTCTTTTGTTCCTGAAATATATCTCTCTTTCTAGCAATAATCTTAAGAGAACCTTGGGTTACACGACATTAGGAGAGGTGGGCCCTACTCGCCCCGGACTTTTGTCTATTTTTCTCTCTCCTTAGAGATGTGGGCTCTTCTCGCCCTCGGACTTGTGTCCATTATTCATCTCTAATTTATTCTTTTTAGGGAGGTAGGCCCTTCTCGCCTAGTAGAACACTTGTTCATTTCTCTCCCTCTCTCATCTCACTTTTTCCTCTTTTTTTTTATGTCATGCCCAAGTCTCTTTGAAGGCATAGAGAGATATAAAACTGGAACATTCTGAGCAAATTTTCAACAAGGCTCTTTTTTTTAACAGGACATAAAGTCTTGTGTCATACAGGAGACTCGTTATATATGAATTTTATGATTAAAAAGTGAATCTCCAGAATTTAGTGTTACTTTTGAACAAGATAAACAGCAGCTCAACTTAATCATGTCAATCAATCAATCACCTAGGCTTAGATCAAGAAATTGCTCCCACAAGAATCTCAAACTCAAAGCATGTTTCAAAATCTAAACCATTATATCCATGTCTTGGGAGAACTTTAAAGATGGTAAGCTAGGCATTTGCAGCAATGAAGAGCATTTGTTTATCATGTCCATTTAGCATACTTCTCTAGTTCTTTATTTATTCTAAACAAGGGAAAATTTTATTTTATTTTATTTTATTATTATTTCAAACTTATCAAACTAAACAAAACTTAAAATAAAAATATATAAATAGATTGTTGATACTTACCTTGGGGGCTTCTCCCCTAAGCTGCTTGATTCTACATCCCCCACTGGCGAAATTTGCTTGCCAGTAGTTCAGCGTTTGCATCTACGGTTTCTTGTATATCTTCTAACTGTTGTCCTGCCTGGTCCATCCACTGTTGTTGTTGGCGTAGCATGTTCGTGTGGGTATCCTGAGTGCTCATTTGCGTCCTCATGTTGTCATGGACACCTTGGCGGAACGTCGCAGAATACTGATGGTCGAATCCTGAAAAAGAGTTACGGGCAGGTACAAAATTCGAAGATGATGCGTAAAACCTGCCACTTCCAAACTCCTGTCTTCTGAGGTTGCTCGGTCCTTGCGATGGTAAATCTCCTCCTTGGTACGCGCGACGAGGGTATGTTGGCATGAAGTTTTCATATGATCGATACGCGGTGTCTTCGGACAGTGGGTCAGCTCTGGAGTAGTTTGACGATGAGGCTCGAGCTGACGTTCGTGGAGGATGCTGCTGGACTGGTTGTGCCTGCTCATTGATCAGAAAAGATTGCACAGAATATATACCCAATCCCGGGTTAGGTAACAGGATTGCGCTCTTATTGTGGATATAGTGCAATTTTTCTTGAATTTTCTTAACCCATCTTCCTTGGCGGAAGTAATCGTAGCCGATGATCTCACGAGGAGTATCAATGCTGATGATAGTGGCATCTCCAAGGATGCCCAAGTCATCGGCTATTCAGGTGATCAGAGAGGTGCAGCTTACGTCTCCAACTAGGTTGGGGAACGAGAGCCAGTGCTCTACTAGCATCTTAACAGGGGACACAGCTTTTCTTTTCAGAGCAGCATAAATCAACTGCATGTCCCCTACTCTCACGCTGATATTGTCATTGCGTGGAAAAAGGACAAGGCTTATCCACTTGTGAAAGAAACGGAGAGTGGGATGCTGAATATCATTGGTGCATGGCTTGTGTGCGTTCTCTTTCCCTGTAACGTCCGTCCAGAGGTGTAGCCTATCAAAATCTTCAAGAGACGAGTCTAAATCTAAGGCACATCCTTCTGCGAACCCTAAGGCGTTACTCAGCCTTCTCCAAGATAGAGTGTGCTCTTGACGGAACAACCGAAAGGTTACCCCATCGTTAGAGGATTTCAAAGTGCAAAGAAACTCTAAAGTGAGGAGACGGCAACCCCTTTCAGAAGTGTGATAAAAAGAGGTCCACCCCAGCAGAGCAAAAATCTGGCTGAACTCAGAGTTCAAGCCTGCTTCTTGCATGAACTCTTCGCTAAACATGGGTGTAAGGACAAAAGAACGTTTCTTCAGTTTCTCATACCTTTCCTTCTCTTCTCCTCTCCTTATGTGCAAATGCACATCATTGGTTAGGATCTTTCCTTGTGATTGCGATGCCGAAGGAGAGGGGTTAGAGACCGGTGAGGGAGACTCCTAAGAGTCTACACTCATCGACCGCTGGGAGTTGGCTCTGGAGCTAGAGCGTCTAAGGATTCTCCCAAACATGGTGTCTGAGGCTTTCAAGGGTGTAAGAGAAAAGTTTAGAGCTAGGCTACCCTTGGATTTCTTCTCCACTCTCTTCCTAAGCTTCCTTTCTCTTGAGGCAGCACTGCAAAAGCTCGAAAGTGAGGTTTTCTGGGCTGGTGTGTGTGCGAAGAACTGGGTAGGAGGTGGCTGCTTATATAGGCCCAAGGGGGGTGGCCGGCCGGCCTGGTGGTGGGGCCGGTCGGCCCCACCTGGCCTCCACTCGGGTGCCCTCTCCTCCATCCATTTCCTGTTGTCTTCCAACGCTAGAAAAAGTGCCTTGTGAGTGGGAAAAGAAGGTGCTGGTGGATGAAGTGATAAGATAAGGTAGGTAAAGACTTGATGTGTATCCCTATGGCATGTGGGTCCCATGCGTAAGGGTAAAAGCAAATATAACAGCAAAAATATAGTAGTAAAAATATTTTTATGCCACCACGAAAAATCATTATACGGGTTTTGACACACCGTAAAATTATTTACCATGGGGCGTGAAAAAGTTTTTACTGTAGTAAATATGAAATTCAGAAATATATTTTTGTGTTTTTACCGGTAAGCTTTGACGAGGGTTCGTAGTTTGAGTCCTCGAACGGGACTTCCAAGTCTTCTAATATTCAGGTGCATCCTCCGTCTTCAGAGATAATGGTCCTTCTGATGATGTCTTTTCTTGATCGATCATGTTCGCGTTGATGCTGAGCACTGGTCTGGGTCTGAAGGCAAACTTCTCCTCCTTTCCATTGATCTCAAATGTGATCTCCCCTCTGCCTACATTGATGCGTGCATTGGCGGTGCTCAGGAATGGTCGCCCGAGAATTAGTGAAACCCTGGAGTCTGGGTGCATATCCAATACCACGAAATCAACTGGCACCAAGAACTCTCGGATTTTCACTGGAACATTCTCGGTGATTCCTGATGGGTAGCGAACTGATTGATCTGCCAATTGGAGACACATTGATGTTGGAACCAAGGTAGGGTGCTTGAGCTTGTCGAAGACAACCTTGGGCATCACACTAACACTTGCTCCAAGATCACAGAGTGCATTGTTGAAGTATTGATTTCCAATGGAGCACTCAATAGTGGGGCATCCTGGATCCTTTTTCTTGATGAGCGATGTGTTCAGGATTGCCGCACTACATTCTTCGGTCAACTTGATGATCTCCGTAGTTGGCAAAGGTTTCTTCTTATTCAGGATGTCTCGGATGTACTTGGCATATGTCGGGACTTGCATGGCATCCAATAGAGGTATGTTGACATAAAGCTTCTGGATGACTTCGATGAACTTCCCGAATTGATCATCAACTTGAGGTTTTCTCACTCTTCTTGGATATGGTATGAAGTTGGTGTCGTGGAAATCTTGTCTTGCTGAGTCTTGTTCTTCTTGCACGACTTCTTCTACATTATTATCCTTCTCTGGAGCTTCGGCTGGTGCTACAGGTACTGCAGATGTTGCAGGTGCTGTGGGTGTTCTAGCCGGTGGTCTTGCTGTGCCCTTGGGATATGGTGGATCTGTTGTTTGCTTGCCACCTCTTGTTCGTACATTAAATACCTGCTCAGGGTTAGTGGCAACAGGTGCAACAGCAGACAATTTTGATAACTTTGATTCTAGTTCAGCATTAAAGATAGCTTGATCTTTTAAGATTTCAGAAAAATTATCCATCTTAACATTTATGTCTTCTAGAATCTTATCATTAGCAACAAGCTTCTTAGAGAGATTATTGGTTATTTTATCCTGTTCTTCAATTAACTCTCGTAGCGAAGGTCGCTTGGAATTATTACCTGTATGCTTACTTGCGTAAGTTGGTCGTGGTTGTAGGTCTTTTTCTTGGGTAGATGCTGACTTGTGGACCACCAAGCTTGAATTTCTTGAAGTATTCATCGAATCTTGTAAAGCTTGTCGATCCTTCTTGAAGTTGGCTCGTTCTTCAAGCCTGTTCAACAGCACGTCCATACTAGTTGATAGTTCTTTCAACTCTTCATCTCCTTGTACTTCTTCACTCTGACGACATTGTTGAGTGTTCTTCTGGGTCCAGCCTTGATTTTCATATATCTTCTGCATAAGTGTATTGGCTTGTCTCGTAGTGAGTGACAAGAATGATCCTTTAGCAGCTGCATCTAGATGCTCAGACGCTTTTTGATTTAATCCATGGTAAAAGCTTTGTAGGAGCATCCATTCTTTTATTCCATGGTGAGGGCAATCTGATATATATTCTTGCAAACGTTCCCATGCCTCTGGAATTGACTCGCCTTTCTACTGCTGGAAATTGGTGATTTTTCCACGTAAAGCATTGGTTTTGCCTGTGGGGAAAAACTTTGATAGGAAGGTTGTAGAACATTCCTCCCATGTGTTGATTTCATTGGAGTAGAACCATTGTCTCGCCCTTCTCTTTAGTGAAAATGGGAATAAGCGGAGTAGGATCGTTTCCTTGGGAATGTCCTTGATGGAGATGGTGGTGCCTTTCTCCAAAAAGTTTTGGAGATGAGCGCTTGTATTTTCATGTACCTTTCCACTGAATAGATCAGCTTGCACCATGTTGATGAGGCTAGGCTTAAGCTCGAATTCATGATCGATTGTTGGTCCAATGCGAATGTTATTGATGTTTGGAGCAGAGAATTCCAACAACGTCTTCTCAGCCATGGCTTCAGAACTTGGTGTAAAGCTTCCTTGGTTGATTTGACTCAAATAATTGAAGTGTGGTGAATCACAATCAAACCTGTTAATACCCTGCAAGTAAGATAGACAAAAACAAACAAGGGTAATTCTGTTTAAGCAGAGGTGCCAAATTACAAAGTCTCATTAAAGTATCTAGCCATCGATTTTCAAAAGGTAGCCATCCAATCTTCCCCGGCAACGGCGCCAGAAATGCTTGTTGACATTTCTTAATGCAACTTCCAAAGAATAGATCTAGAATCCATTCTAAGTAATGGCGCAAGAAATGTTTGTTGGTATAAGATAAGCCTACAGAAATATTATGGTAGATAATCCGCAAGTGCACGGATACTGGTGAGCATTTCACCCGGGGTGATGGGTTTTAAAATATTGTATCCACAGGGAAGATGGATGGATGTAACAAAAGACATAGGGATGGCAGTAGACTACTTTATGGACTTTGATGGAATGGCACATACTTTAACAGGGGTAAGCCAAATGATAAAGTAATGATAAATCAGACAGGCAGAGGCACATGTGGAGCATAGAACATACTATTCCTAGTCTAGATTAGAATTGGATTTACTTAAGAGGCACAATTCTATATAGCATACAAAGACTGAGTTATTCATCTATTCTAATGTAGCATATCATCACATATAGCATAGTCATGGATAAATGTGAACACCCCGAAGATTACCCAAGAAGATCAAGGACGAAACTTGATCCTCCCAAGAATCATTGTTCGACTAGTCTTATACTCGGGGGGTGGACTGCAAAGGACTCAATAGGCCTGTCACGCCCACGATCTACCACACGACCCGGAGTATAAGGTGAATCCGCAAGTAAATTATATCTAAGCACCATGCTTACATACTTTCTACTACCTAGCATACGCGCGTAATATACTAGGAGCTCTACGAATAAGTGCGTAGACTTATCATTAATCATGACTATATCAAATATACTACTAGAATAAAGTAAGAACTTAGCAATTGCACACATAACATTGAAATAGCATAAAGTCATTGAGAAACAATATAAGAACTGAATCTTGATAACTTACAGATCTGGAACTGGAGCAAAGCTCAACTCTACTCGAATCTGACTCTCTATCTAGAACTAGGTTCTTGATCTAGAAATTAGATCTTGAACTATGAAGTAGCTATCCTATCTCTGATGTATCCTCTTCTTCTCCTGTCTTGGCCTGATGATGATGATCTTCTGAGAGATGCATACCATGCCCTAGGGGGGTCTGGGGTTGCTTATATAGCCCGGAGGGATAATCCGTCGCCGTAGGATCAAACCGACCTAAACAAGTGGTTTAGATTAACCCTAAGAGGCGGTGGAGGAACCTTCCCGAAACAGGGCCTGATCGGGGCCAGGGGGAGCCCAATCGGCCTCCCTATAGGGCCGGTCGGCCTGGGCTGGGCCCCGGCTAGGCTCCGCCTTCGCGTGTGGGCCTCTTGTCCCTTCTAGATGCATATTTTCTTGGAGCCCACTTTGGTTGAGTTCGGGAGTCTTCTAGAGCCTTCTAGAATTCATTCTTTTCGCATTTTCCTGAATAGTCCCTGAAAATATATAATTCACCAAAACTCGTGGAATTCATTAGTCCAAGGCCCTATACTACTGTTGATTTATCTTTTTGGTCCTTTTTCATGTATTGTTGATGCATAAAAATAAGAGTTAGTGAGCATCAACACCTAGCAATGCAAACTTCAAGTGTGGGGGAGGTATGTGAGCATCCCGAGTAAGGTTCCTTTCATCTAAATCTTATCCTGGTTTGGAGATGATGTTAGCTCTTGCATCTTGCCCAACTAGCTAGGTACGTCCTGCTTTTGACTTTAAACAAAGCCCTTCCGGGAGGTCGCCCGATGTTCACCATCTTATGCTCGTGTTTATGTCCCTTTTGGAAATAGCTTGATCTTGCTTTCATGCTTCCTTTATCTATGTTTGTGATGCTATGGTTTGAGTGCATGTTTAGCTATGTGCATTCATAAGTTGTTTTAAATTAAGCATGGTGCTTAGGTTAAAATTGTCTTCCTCAATCAAACAAGACATAGTGTCGAGTTTGATTAATGAACCTAGTTAATGCTTTCATGGATATCGGTTGCATATGCGGACTAACCCTTGCAGGAATTTTCAAATCCAAATGGGGTGAGTCATCGAGCTTGATTCAAATGGCAAGGTAAGCCAAGCATGTCAGCCTTGTTTGAGCTTGGTTTCATGGTGAGTAAAAAATTATGTTTGCTTTTCGAATAAAGACTTCCTGGTTCTCGAACCGTTGGAGTCCCTCTTTTGTTTTTCCTTTTTGTTTGAAGACACCACCAGGTACATGAACAAGTGTGGGGGAGATCTCCCAAGCTTATCATCGACATACACACTTGAGATCTCCCACACAGGCGTTGCACAACATCGACTACGCTTTCATGACAAGGGACAAGGTAAACTAGCGTGAGCCGGCTACCCCATGGGTCAGCTGAACCACTGTTGGTCCTCCTTGATCCCCATTTCTTCAGGAGCGATAGTATGTGCACCCTTTATCTCACTCTCCTTGATTCATGAGTTTGAATGAGTTTCAATTCTTATCTGTTAAATCAACTCATGGAATCGTGCTCGACTTGCTCTACATGTTTCATGTGGTTGGATTGCATATGTTTTATTCCATACTTATCATCTTGGTGCTTGTGAACAAATATCATTAGGGAAAGCATGCTCATCTAAGTAGTTGATGCTTGTGATATGGTTTGATGATATGATCTTCTCTCTGAATGTTTGAGTGCTTGGGAATTTTATTTGAAAACACGAAAATCCATTGCAAAGCTCCTCTTTGATATGCCAAAGTCCTACCAAAGTCATATGATGAGTTATCTTGAAAACCTTAGACTCATATGTTGCTTGTTATTGCATTGAGCTTTGTCAAATTGTTGTGACCCTTGTGAGAATTCTTTTCATGCTTTCATGATCAAGATTCATGTGCACTCCATATCCCCTTGCTATGCTTCTACACTAGAAGTTAGCAATGTATCATCCATCCATTCCACGAAATAAAGCTCCATGTTTGACCCCTTTCTCCAAAAGTATCTTCAAAAAAGAGACATGGGCTATGCAAAAAAAAAAGAGAAAAAAGAGAAAAAGAAAAAAAACCATGCTCAAGGCATGAGTCAAAAAAAATGCTCAAAGATGGCGCCCAGGAGGTGGAAAATGGAGCTAAAACACCCCCAAGGCGAGCCACCCTCTTGCCTATAAATACAAGGGGAGGGGGTCATTTTGAGACACACCACTTCACCCAAGGATGAGAGCTTCCCTTCAAAGGAGAGGCCTCTCCTTGGTAGATTAGAGAGTAGGAGAGTGAGAGAGTGATTTGTATCTCTACGGATGCTTCGTTCTTCAATTAGAGTAAAGTAAGTATATCTGCATTTTCTATTTAGACTAAAGTGTTATTCATACTTGAGTGATATGTTCTTGTGTTCTTCGCCTATTCATCATTTAGAGGCACATGTTCTTCACGAACACGCCCCCCCGATCTAGTTGATTAGGTGCACAAGTTTGTATCTTGTTTGT
Source organism: Cenchrus fungigraminus (assembly GCA_036936925.1). Taxonomy (NCBI): domain Eukaryota; kingdom Viridiplantae; phylum Streptophyta; class Magnoliopsida; order Poales; family Poaceae; genus Cenchrus; species Cenchrus fungigraminus. Next base: position 54,362,233 of record CM072769.1, on the reverse strand, counting down.
ATGACTTGTCTATTAGAATAAAGTGGAAATGCTTGCATGCTCTGATTAGAATAAAGTGTGTTCGTGATTCCTTTCTAATAGTTTATGCCTGGTTGCATGAGTAGACTTTTTCCTCTACTAGTGCGTAGATCCTGGGTTTATGCGTTTGTCTGTTACAAGTCGTTCGTATACGTTGGAAGCGTAGTAAGGGGTCGAGTTCTCTGCTGTATGCCTTTAGTATAAGCTAGTAGTACCTATAGTGAGTGAGATCAGTTCTCTTCCGTTGTCGTAGTTCTATAAGTACAGAGTGTCGTAGTCCGTTGGCTACAGCAGTAACCACAGCGTAGACGTTGTGTCACGCTACCGGTTATCATTCGTTCGGCTTATCCCAAGGTTAGGTAGAGGTAGTCCAGGTGGTGGTGACAGCCCGTCTGGCCCTCGTTGATCCTCCGCAACTGGATATAGTTAGAGCTCCGTTCCACATAGATTCGCGTGCCGGAGTCGCCTGTTAAGTCAGGGCTATCGGTACCCTAAGCCAAGTTCTATCTACAGATCGACCATTAATCTCATCTATAGTGCTATCTTTAGGAATCCTCTCTATCCTTGCCTTTTATCTGGGTGTGTCCTTGGACCGACTAGTACGAAGTTAGTGCACACTGTTCCGTTGGATTCGATACCCTTGGAATACTCTGAGGTGAAAGCTACAACGGTATCTGTGCGCTTGAGGATTTATTTCATGTGGTGCTAAAATACCCAACAATGATCAAGAGGCTCCGACCGTGTGTGAACTTGACTCCAAAGGTGGCAAGGACCAATGTGCTTCGAAGAAGAATCTCCGAGGACCAAGATGAAAAGACTGGAAGATCATGCATAAAGACCCCTTGACTTGGTCGCAGAGATAATGACGTCCAAAGCCCATATCTGAAGGAGAAAAAACCCCAAAGTGCAAGAAACGACATGTGGCAAAAGACGGAGGCGAACCGAGCCGAGGATGGGCCAGGTCGGCCGGCCCATGCCAGCCGGCCCACCCCCTTTTCTCCTCGGTTCGCCACCGCCTTTCTTCGGTGATAAATTCGCAGAACCCTAATTGTTTGGGGAGGGGAGGCATTCGCGAAAGACGACCAGAGAAGCATCGGGAGATCAAACACAAGGTAGAGGGTTGATCGAGAGGGTGAAGATAGAAGAGGATCATCACCTAGGTCAACGGAGGCCACCACGAGGAAGGAGGACGGCGAGGCCTTACCATGGCGCCGCCGGAGTTGAAGAACACCGAGAGACGGACTCCATCGGAGGCATCCACTATGTTCAACGGTGCCATGCCTAGCGTCTTGATGGGGTAAAGTAATCGTTTGTCCATGGAGTTGTAATGGATCTTGACATGTAGTCACCCACTCTCTTGTTTGGATCTTTATCTATCATACCTTAATGTTGATGATGCTTAATGTTTAAGGTTAGCTACCATTGCCATCGGGGTTGCTCCCATAGATCACGTCAACATACCGTGTTCATTAGGGTTAGAGACGATTACCTTCGCGTAGTGACATGTACGAGGGAAGGGAAATGCTTAACTCTTTGTTCACATCCTTAGATAGGTTGGATCAGGGTTTTACCATGTTTTGGCTGATTGCATCTCAAGTACCTAGACTCCATGGGCATACGTCTTTCATACTCGTGAACCAGCTTTCTCTTTCTCTTTAACATAATCTAGGGTTAGTTTGTCTTTACTTTATAGATTAATCTTTACATCATAAAGTCCTTAATCAACTAAGTTAGTGTTAGGTTAAACGCAAGTAATTCCCTTGCTCCGTGGATTGACAAGAACCTAGGGGGTCCCCTCCCTTGGTGAAAAAGGCACCAAGTCACTCCGTGAACTTGCGGTGAAATTGAACGCGGTTTTGAACCATGAACAAGCCCCTTTTTCTGGCACTGTTGCCGGGGAGCAAGCCAGTTTACTTCGTTTAATCTCTCATTAATTTTTTTGATTACTAACATCTAACCTTTGTGTTCTAGAAAAACACACTCTTTTGTTTTTGTTTTTGATTGTCTAGATGGCGCTCGTTGGAAATCCTTTGGAGGAACCGGAAAAATCACTAAGAGACTATGAGGACATCAAGGTACAAGAGTCGGATTCGATTCTCGAGATGACAAGGTACGAAATTAGAGTTCAAATCATCAAGATGGCAGCAACTAATCCATTCCGAGGGGTGGAGACGGACAATCCATATAGACATATCCAGCGCTTCACGATATTGTGCAATACGGTGCGACAAGAAGGAGTTCCCGACACTTGGCCGATGAAGCAATAAAGTGGTATTCATTTGCGTCTTTCGAAGCCGAGAAAAATTGGGATCAATTGGTAAAGAAACTTTGTGCCAAGTTCTTCCCTATAACCAAGGTTCAACATATAAGAATGCAAGTGATGACTTTCAAGCAAGGAGAAGAAGAGGGGATTGATCAAGCGTGGAATCGATTCAATGAATTAGTTGAACAAGGACCAAGACTCGGATTCCCGGGTGACGTACTATTGCATACATTCTTTTTTTCCCTAACCCCTAGTTGCATGGAATACATTCAAATGTGTGCAGGAGGGGATCTCATGGAGAAAACACTCACGGAAGCTGCCAAACTTCTACAAAAAATAAGTAAAGTGGTAGGCATGCGAAGAGATTGAGAAATACGACTTCGGGAAAGCCGGAATGTGACACAAGTGTGGCACCCCTTGCTGCAATTTTCAGAAATACGGCTCTGGAAGAGAAGAAAGAGGAACCAATCCCAAGAAATGTTGAAGAAGCCAAACATGAGGAAACTAGAACTATCCCGGAGAGTGATCACGCCGAGACAAGCAAAGCAAATGAAAGAACTATGTCAAGCACGAAGCCACTAAGGGAGTTTGAGCAAATGGATTGGATCCCACTTGATTTTAGAGAAATCTTTGACAAGAGGAGACTGTTCCCTAATAAAAAAGGGATGGCAAAAGTTTTGGAGATAGACTTCCCGCCGGAAAAACAAGTGGAACACTCATACAACATAGAGACAACCGGGGAGGTCCTTCAAAAACTCTTTAGCGAAGAAGAAGTTGATCCGGACCATGTGGCCGAAGCTAAAAGAATCATGGGAATCAAGCCCGAGGCGTCACCATTTGCCCGCCTCGCTGAAATTTTTGCCATAGGATCCGATGAAGAAGAGAAGACATCGCCGCGTATAGATTGCAAGGTCAACAACATTAATTGCAAGGCGTTATGCGACATTGGAGCACAAGTAAGTGTCTTGTCTTTTACGATTTTTGATGAAATTCATGACCACACCATTGACCTAGTTCCAACCTCTACTAAATTAATTATGGGAGATGGTAGAATTGTTAAACCTCTAGGAATTGCTCGTGACCTAGAAGTTTTAATTTCCGAAAAATGCATTCCAACCGATTTCTTCATTGTTGATGTCTACTATGATAAGAATGATCATGTAATTCTTGGTAGACCTTTTCTTAAGTTGGTTAATGTCGTTTTAGATGCCGAAAAAGGAAAAGTAACTATTAATCTTGATGGAAATAATCACACATACAATTTCCTTCCCGCTTCTAGCATTGCCTCACCCCTACCTCTTGATGACGAAGAGGTAGGGAGCCTTCGTTTTGTTGAAACTTTTAGGAATTCGCTACAAAGAGCTATGGAGAATCAATCTAATGATGAGTTGGATGAAGAGCTAGCGGAAGCAACCAAGGGACTAGAACCGCAAGACAGAAGCTTAGAGGAGGATAAATTTAAAGACCTTGGAGAAATTGTACATGAGGAACCACAAGCACCAGAGGTGGATCTTAAGCCATTGCCCAAAGGATTGAAATATGAATTTTTGGGGTCGGACAAGACTTATCCCATGATTGTGAGTGATGAATTGAGTCCCGAGGAGAATGATATGTTGCTGAATTTATTAAAGAAGCACAAGAAAGTGATGGGATATTCGATAAATGATATTAAAGGACTCAGCCGAGCATTTTGCACTCACCGCATACCTATGGAGGATCAATGCAAGCCTATAGTGGACCATCAAAGGAGGTTAACCCATACCATGCGAGAGGTAGTGAAGAAAGAGGTTATCAAGTTGTTGGACACCGGAATCATCTACCCGGTGCCACAGCGAATGGGTGAGCCCCGTACATTGTGTGCCTTAGAAAGGAGGTTTGACCGTGGTGAAAAATGAGAAGAATGAATTGATACAGCAAAGAACCGTGACCGGATGGAGGGTGTGTATTGACTATCGGAAATTGAACAAAGCAACGAAGAAAGATCACTTCCCCCTACCGTTCATCGACGAGATGCTTGAGAGGTTAGCAAATCATGCATATTTTTGCTTTCTTGATGGGTACTCGGGGTTCATGCAAATACCTATTCACCCGGATGATCAACATAAGACAACATTCACATGCCCTTATGGAACATTTGCGTATAGAAGAATGCCTTTCGGTTTATGCAATGCTCCAGCCTCTTTTCAACGATGTATGATGGCGGTATTTTCGGAGTTCATGGAGGAAATTGTTGAAGTATTTATGGATGATTTCTCCGTTTATGGTAAATCTTTTGCGGATTGCTTGGCAAACTTGGATAAAGTTCTCACTAAATGTTTGGAGGTTGATTTGGTGCTAAATTAGGAGAAGTGTCACTTTATGGTGAAACAAGGTACAGTGTTGGGACACGTGATATCCGAGAGAGGGATTGAGGTGGACAAGGCTAAGGTTGAAACGGTTGAAAAGCTTTCACCCCCAACGGATGTCAAATCTTTGAGGAGTTTCTTAGGCCATGCAGGATTCTATAGAAGATTCATCAAAGATTTCTCAAAAATTACCAAGTCATTGACCAATCTTCTCCAAAAAGATGTGTCATTCAATTTTAATGAGAAGTGCTTGGCGGCATTCCAGACATTAAAGAGAGCTCTTGTAACCGCACCCGTCATTCAACCGTCCGATTAGAATCAACCTTTTGAGATAATGTGCGACGCTAGTGACTATGCCGTAGGAGCGGTGTTGGGACAAAGAAAAGAAGGCAAGGTACATGCTATTTACTATGTTAGCAAAACCCTCAGTGGAGCTCAATTAAATTATGCAACAATGGAGAAGGAATTGCTCACCGTAGTGTTTGCCTTTGAAAAATTCAGATCATATATTGTGAATTCTAAGGTGATTGTCTACATCGATCATGCGGCGATCAAGTATCTCTTGTCTAAAAAAGATGCCAAACCAAGGTTGATTCGATGGATCCTTCTCTTGCAAGAATTTGATGTGGAAATTCGAGATAAAAAGGGGTCGGAAAATGTTGTGGCCGACCATTTATCAAGGATGAATCGTGAGGAAGATAAAGAGCCTATTGAAGATAAGATGAGAGATGATCATCTCTATCACATCCTTGACAAAGATACTTGGATGATCAACATTATTCGAGCCATACGAAAAATTCCACTTGATCATTTGGATAGGAACGCTCAAAGGAGAGTGATCACCGAGAGACGAAAATATTATTAGGATGCACCTTACCTCTTTAGACTTGGAGCGGATGGAGTCTTACGAAGGTGTATACCAAGAGATGAAAGAGGCGAAATATTGAGGAAGTGTCACTCAGGCGAATATGGAGGACACTATGGACATTTTCGGACTCAAGCAAAGGTATGGGCTAGTGGATTTTATTGGCCGGAGATGCATGAAGATTCGAAAAGGTATGTCGCTTCTTGTCCGGAATGTCAAAGAACGGGGAATATAAATCAAAGAAACGCTATGCCCTTGAATTACAACTTGCAAATTGATCTATTCGACGTATGGGGGATTGACTTCATGGGGCCTTTCACTAGTTCGAATGGATATGAGCATATTTTGGTTATGGTTGATTATGTATCCAAATGGGTGGAGGCTATCCCTTGTCGAAGAGCTTCAACGGAAGAATCCATATCCATGATCAAAAATATTATATTCCCACGCTATGGAGTCCTGCGAGTATTGATAAGTGATGGAGGAACACACTTCACGGGAAATTGCTTCAGAAAATGCTTGTCCAAGTTGGGGATTGAGCATAGAGTGGCCACGGCTTACCATCCACAAACCAATGGTCAAGCGGAAACTTCAAATAGGCAGCTCAAGAGCATTCTTAACAAGACCGTTGAAAAGGGAGGTAAAGATTGGTCAAAGAAATTGGATGGAGCATTGTGGGCATATCGGACGGCATACAAGACACCCATAGGTATGACACCATATCAATTTGTCTATGGTAAATCGTGTCACTTACCTTTGGAGTTAGAACATAAAGCGTATTGGGCAATCAAAGAGATGAATTTTGATTTTGATGCCGTGGGAATCAAACGAAAAATTCAAATAAGTGAACTAGAAGAGATGAGGCTCAAAGCTTATGAGAGTGTAACCATCTACAAGGAAAGAATGAAGAGGTGGTATGATAAAAGGCTTCGAGCAAAGGAATTCAAAGAAGGTGACAAGGTTCTCCTCTATAATTCAAGGTTCAAAATATTCAGGAAAGGAAAATTAAAGAGCAAATGGGATGGACCGTATATCGTTCACTCGGTCTCGCCAAATGGAGCGGTAACAATTATGGACGTGAAAGGAGATCAATATGTGGTTAATGGTCAACGGTAAAAGGTTTTTCTTGAACAAGACATCGTGCCCATCGACTACATTGATATATATCACATGGAGGATGTTGGCGTTTCTTATCCTCACCACTAGTTGAACACCTAGAGGGAGCGTATAAGAACGACCGGGTATACCGCAAGCGCACGGAAATACCGTTGTAGCACTTCTCCCTAGGAGAATGAGTACTCCCTTCGGGTTTCGTTCCTAGGACGGAGAGTAACCAGAGAGGGCCTAACCAAGGACACCAGCTTTCGCTGGGATAGATCGGGATACAAGAAGCACTTCCTTAAGGGACTTAGCTCTCAAGATGTATTCCTGTCAGATCTCAGTCGTCCCCGCGGGGCGACAACACTCAGAGGTGATGTCCTGCGAACCCAACTCGGTAGGCGACGTAAGAGGGTTGACAAAGGGTCCAACAGGCTATCACCACTGCGGCCTACCTCTACGCTACGATCGTACGTGGTCTCCGTAGGAAACCCAAGACCCAGACACCACGTCTGTACCCCAGATAAGTACTATAGTGCGGCGTATGCTAGCCCGCTAACTACACTATAGCAACCATATAAATACGGTCCCACGAACAAGGGAAAGATCTGAATAGATCATATCATTGAACTGGGAGCAGAAAAGAAGCAATGGATGCAACTGAACGAGATACAGCAAACTTACTTAACTAAACAGGATCAGAGCATGCTAAACAAGTAAATGAACTATGGTTCTAGCTCTAAAGGATTGAAGCCTTATGTCACGAAGAACACAAGCCTCTAACTTATGAACGAGCCAAGAACACAAGAACAAAGCAACCATGCATGATGTCCACTATAGTCTAAATAATAAATGCTGAAATACTCACTTTGATCTAAATGAAGAACAAGCATCCACGAGGACATCAACTCACTCCTTACCCCTCCTCTACCTCACACTAATCCTAATCTAGATCTCTCCTCATCACCATTCTACCACAAAGAGGTGAGAACCACCTCTCATGGGCAGAATTGGAGAGAGGGAGAGAGAGCTACACAAGAGAAAGTGGAACTTGAGAGCTAGGTGGTGTGTGAGAAATGGAGCCCCTCCCCTCCTATTTATAGACAAGGAGGAGGCTTGCTCCGGGGCTCAAAGTGCCTCTAAACGCCCGGGACTACAGCAGGGAGCCAATGGGGGGACAACACGTGGAGGGCCAGGATGAACCGACCCTAGGTCGGTTCGGCCGAACCTAGGGTCGGCCGACCCCCTCGGGCGGCCTCCTGGCCCGTGCTTCCTCTGGCTCGCTTCCATGTGGGCCCTGATGCCTCTCCTCCGTGCATGGCACGTTTCCTGGCGGTTTAGTTGGTAATGTGGGCCCATGGATCCATGTGATGCTGACGTGGCAGCGTGTGATTCGTCGAAAGTTCTTCACATGGATTGGTGACATCATGGATCCAGGAGAATCCATGTGGCAGCCCCTGATTGGCCAGCATTTGAGTGCCTTGGATTGGAGTGGAGTGAAAGTGCATGAATTCCTCTCATTTCTTATGCTAAATACCTGCATTCAAATAGATATCGACACTGGTGGAAAATATGAGTTTAAGCACCTATTCTAGTGTGGATGTTCAATTCATGCTCAGATTTGCAGGAGTTGACGACCTTGAAAATGGCAAATATTGACCGTCAACAACACCCCCACACTTGATCTTTGCTCGTCCCGAGTGAAGGGGAAACAAAGCCAAGCGGGTCGTAAATACCAAAAAGTAAGACAGACATAAGAGATATTCCAATCATACCTTGCTCTTGTGAACCTCTGTGTAGTGGCTATCACGTTCCCTTGGGTGATTGAAGAGTAGAACAGCTGTGAATCAAGTCACTTATGCACCTGATGATAAACACCTTGGGGGTTTTGCGAGATTTTCATAAACAAAACTCTTGGTGGCTTCCTCATTTGATTCTCTCAAATCGCTCAATGTGTATATGTCGTCACTAAGGCATTTTGCCTTTCTTCATCCTATTTCTAATGATGGCTATATGTGGAGCTCAGGGTAGGATAAAGAGAAAGCATACTTGCATCACATATTTTGCAAAGTCAAAGACTGGATCCACAGAGAAAATCAAATCATACCATCAGATCAAGATGTGCACTGGTATGGCTATGGTGTGTATGGTAAGGTGGATACTAGGCCCGGAATGGGTGTTAGATATTACCATACATATATATGGTGGAAATGTGGTTTGATGGTAAGGTGGACACTAGCCCCGGAATAGATACTAGTTATTACCATCTATGATATGGAACTCCTTTTTGCATGATCTATCTCTCCCCTATTCCTCCTTCATTTTGGACATGGGCTATTTTTCTCTCTCTTCTTTTTTTTCATCATGCCTTGAGCATGTATATATTTATTTATTATTTTTTTAGCCCATGTCTCTTTTTTGAAGGACACTTCTGGAGAGAGATGTCACACCACATATGGAGTTTTGCTTTTATGGAGGATAGATGATACAATGCTAACTTCCAAGGTAGAAGCATAGCAAGGGGAAATAGGTGGGGTGCACATAAATCTTGATCATGAAAGTAATGAAAAGAATTCTCACAAGGGTCACAGAATTTGACAAAGCTCAAAGTAATGACAAGCAGCATATGAATCGAAGGTTTTTACCTACAGAGATCATAAGGCTCTAATGGGACGGAGGCATATCAAAGAGGAGCCTTTCCAAGAGGTTTTGAGTTTTCAAAAATAAACTCCCCAAGAGAGTTAGTCATCAGAGCAAAAGATCATATCATCCAGCCATATCATACTCATCAATTACTTAGGTGAACATGCTTGTCCTTAAAAAGATTTTGGTTCACAAGCATCAGGCAGAAAACAAGAAATAAAACATATGTAAGTCTACTCAGGTACAAATGAGCTGGGTGATCTTTAGCATCATCATTCGAGTTTTAGTTTAGAGATAGAAGGATATAGCTTACAAAACTCAGGAATGAAAGAGAGTGAGTTGTCAAGATGCAAACCGGCGCTATGCATAGAAGATGAACCATGAGAGGCTCTCCATAGGAGTGAACTAGTGCGGGTCCCGTTCAGGTTCTCGGTAGGTGATCGATCGGCTAGCGCGGAGTGCTCGCAGTGGGTACGTACGAAAATGTCGTGCTTGCGTTGGGAGAGTCGTGGCTCTTCCCCCACACTGTCTCGAACCTAGATGTCCTCGAATTCAAAAAGACCAAAGTAACGACACAAAGGGTGGCTAAACCGGGTTACATGACCGGTGAGCCACTTTATTCAAATCCAAAATGTTTTAATCAAAATGATTAGGCGCTTGCACACACACATGCAAAAGAAATAAATGAAATAAAGGGAAACAAAGGGAAATCAACCTAGACCTAGACTAGCGCCTAATGAACTAAAGATGGGGCTAATCCCCGCTACTCGGAGAGGATCAGCTCCTCTCCCTCAGCAACTGCCAACCTCTGCAGCTTCTGGGTCATGTCCTCCTCCAGCTGGCAATACTCGAGCCTAAGCTCATGGTACTCGTCCCTTTGCTTAGCCAACTCATCAACTAGCTTCTCATGTTCTAAGAACAGTTCAGCTAGTCTGTCTGCTAGCTTTGCTAGGGCCGGGGTCTTCTTGGCGCCATTCGCCCGGATGTCTGCAATGATCTTGACGAGGATCCGCTCCCACTGAGGGGGCTTATGGTAGGGTGTACCATAGCCTCCAGTGGCTGTCTTCACCCCGAAGATCTTGCACCGGGTCTGTGGAAGCGGGAACTCGTCCCACACATCCTGCTCATAAGTATGGCAGAAGGCTTCTCCGTAGCTGTTGAAGTCAGACCCGACGTAGCGCTCGCCTGGCTTCAAGGGTGGCCCAGGGGGATCATCAAACAAGACGCGCTTGGCAGCGGTCTTGTCCCCCATGGTGGCCATCCTGGCCGGGAACGAAGGCGGGGAGGAGGAGCCTCGCCGGGACGACTGCACCGGAGAGTCGGTGCGCATCCTGCGTGTGCTTTCCACACTCCTGCCTCTCTCGGGGGTCATGGCCTCCGCACGACCCCATCACCTCATCCAAGTTGCTGAGGTCGATGAGATGGGAGGGGCTCCCTCCTCCTGAAGTGAGGGGCGAGGCCTCCCTACGGAGCCGAGCGAAACCGTGGCCGGCCATGGATACGGCGATGCTGAGGAGTTGAGGTGGAGGAGATGGGTTTCGCGATGCGAAAACTCGTCGGGCGGCAGAGAGAAGGGTTCTGGAGGAGAATGAGACGCACACGCGAAAGAAGAAGGGGAGAGGAGGCACCAGGGTTTCGGCCGAACCAGGGTTCGGCCGGCCCCCTGTGGGCCCCTTTGGTCCTCCCCCTTCTCGTGTGGGCTCTAGCAGGTCTCAGGATCGACGGCCCAGGTGGATTCCCCGAGATGGAAAGCTTGGCTTAGGCCTTAGGCTAAGATAAGGTCGAGGTTGAAATTTCATCCTCAACTATATACCAACCTTGGCCAAGCCACGATATACCCAAAGAGAATCTGGGGGAAATCACCTTGACGACACACTGGGTTCATCAGAAGTGTAGGCACTTCCGACGGTAGTCACGAAGCGTCCGTGTCACCACAATGGTGCTGCCTTCCTGTGGACCTTTTGCTACTCCTCTTAATCTTGGCAATTTCTTTCTCCTGCATGACTACGGTCCACAAGATACCCGAAGGATAATTCGTCCTGGGGAAACGAGCTGAATCCCAAGAGTACTCAGGGTGTGGGTGTCTTGTGATCTCCTGTCTCAACTTATGACCGTGTCCTTGTAGATGATGTTGATATGACGATAAGCTCTGCTCTGCAAGGGCAGTGCGTATACGAACTCGAGCCCAAAAAGATATATCAAGGCTGAGAGCAAGCATGATCATCCCAGAGAGGCTGAGGCCTTTCCTAAGGTGGTCATGGGACTCGAGGACCGTAGCACTGGGGTCGTGGAACTCGGAGATGAAAAGATCAAGCACTGAGGCTAGTGCTTCACCAATAGGTACCGATCTCCGAGTGAACTCAAGCTCGGAAGGACACTCGGTTCTCAAAAGGATAAAGCGTGGACTTCCAGAGGCCGGTGTACGATCAAGAACTAGAGTTCGGACGAAGAGCAAGTTTTACTCGCTCTTATCTTAGGCAGAGGGTTCGATGTTCCCATCAAAGTGACGAAAACATTCCCAAGTCTTGCCTAAGCTTCCAATGGGGGGGTTTGGATAAACTGAAAAACGCACCTCCCATTGGGCATCGATCAAATCAGGCATAGGGTACATAGTGCAAGCTTCTCCCGATTAATCGGCATCGATCGATGTGCTTGAGATGGAAAGTGAGTGCACTCCATTCGATCGGTAAATGATCATGATCCTTCGGTCTGATGGATGGATCCAATGGATTAAAGAGCAGAGACTGATGTCTCGGTTTATATGAAACTTCAGTGCAAAGTACTTTAGCTCAAACCTCGACGTAGAAACACGATGGGCCTCTCATACCCTCTTCAGGAGATAGTAGTGAGGATCGAACAAGTCATCCTGACCGGGAATGGTCGTTCTCTCTGAACTACTCTCTCCGTTCTCCCACGAGACAAAGTCTCGGGGAGAAGGTCTAAGAAGATGCACGAGAGGGGAACCCAAGGGTAGATCTCGTGCCACGAAATCTTTCCCTTAGACTCCTGCTATTCAGGAATGACATCTTCAGCCAGAGCTCAGAAAGAGTGGATATGAAATCTCAGACTCAGCTGACGATGGATCTAGGTGGCTCAACTTTTCCTCTGGTGGGTACCTCGTTGACCGGGATGCAAGGGGAGCTAAATCTCGGAGATTATCTAGGATCTCTCTTCCCTTGACAGCATCTAGGTGTACGAAGGATCCTCCGGAGAGAGCATTAAGTCTCATGGCATTATTCTTCCGCAATCCAAACCAGAAGTGCTGAAGCAACATCCAATCGGGAATACAGAGGACTGGGCAATCTTCCACCGCAGAGGCAAAACGATTCCATGCCATTCCTAGTGATTCCTCCTCACATTGCTTGAAACAAAGAATCTTTGCCCTTAACGAGATGACACGTCGTACCAGGAAGAAGTGGGAGCAAAAAGCTACTCTCAACCTTTCCCAAGTAAGGTAGTCTCTACCAAAACAACGGTGCCAATCCCGAGCTTCCCCAGAGAGGGATAGCGGGAAAAACTCTCTTTTCCGAGCATCTGGTGATTCTCCGGTTTTACCCTGAGTTTCAATCAGACGCTTGTAGTCTCTCACATGATCAAAGGGGCTCTCATGACTTAACCCCGAGAAGGATAGGTCCTGAATTAGCTTCATGAGAGAGGGGTGAATCCTACAGCCAGATGTAAGAGGGGGTCTTGACGAAGATGGCTCTGAGGGTTCACTCCTCGAAGGCGGAAGGTGTTTACAAGGATAACCTTCCATGGGTAGCGGGGGTAGAGGTAGAAAGAAAACAAAAAGGGATATTTCAAAAAGTGTAATGGGGGTGACGGTAGAATAAAAAAGAAAAAGATAAATACGAGGATAGACGGGCTCGAAGGTTAACAACAGCCGTCCCCGGCAACGGCGCCAGAAATGCTTGTTGGCGTTTCTTATCCTCACCACTAGTTGAACACCTAGAGGGAGCGTATAAGAACGACCGGGTATACCGCAAGCGCACGGAAATACCACTGCAGCACTTCTCCCTAGGAGAATGAGTACTCCCTTCGGGTTTCGTTCCTAGGACGGAGAGTAACTAGAGAGGGCCTAACCAAGGACACCAGCTTTCGCTGGGATAGGTCGGGATACAAGAAGCACTTCCTTAAGGGACTTAGCTCTCAAGATGTATTCCTGTTAGATCTCAGTCATCCCCACGGGGCAACAACACTCAGAGGTGCTGTCCTGCGAGCCCAACTCGGTACGCGACGTAAGAGGGTTGACAAAGGGTCCAACAGGCTGTCACCACTGCGGCCTACCTCTACGCTACGATTGTACGTGGTCTCCATAGGAAACCCAAGGCCCAGACACCACATCTGTACCCCAGATAAGTACTATAGTGCGGCGTATGCTAGCCCGCTAACTACACTATAGCAACTGTATAAATACGGTCCCACGAACAAGAGAAAGATCTGAATAGATCATATCATTGAACTGGGAGCCGAAAAGAAGCTATGGATGCAGCTGAACGAGATACAGCAAACTTACTTAACTAAACAGGATCAAAGCTTGCTAAACAAGTAAATGAACTATGGTTCTAGCTCTAAAGGATCGAAGCCTTGTGTCACGAAGAACACAAGTTAGAACGAGCCAAGAACACAAGAACAAAGCAACCACGCATGATGTCCACTATAGTCTAAATAAGAAATGCTGAAATACTCACTTTGATCTAAATGAAGAACAAGCATCCACGAGAACATCAACTCACTCCTTACCCCTCCTCTACCTCACACTAATCCTAATCTAGATCTCTCCTCATCACCATTCTACCACAAAGAGGTGAGAACCACCTCTCATGGGCAGAATTGGAGAGAGGGAGAGAGAGCTACATAAGAGAAAGTGGAACTTGAGAGCTAGGTGGTGTGTGAGAAATGGAGCCCCTCCCTTCCTATTTATAGACAAGGAGGAGGCTTGCTCCGGGGCTCAAAGTGCCCCTAAACGCCCGGGACTGCAGTAGGGAGCCAATGGGGGGACAACACGTGGAGGGCCAGGATGAACTGACCCTAGGTCGGTTCGGCCGAACCTAGGGTCGGCCGACCCCCTCGGGTGGCCTCCTGGCCCGTGCTTCCTCTGGCTCGCTTCCATGTGGGCCCTGATGCCTCTCCTCTGTGCATGGCACGTTTCCTGGCGGTTTAGTTGGTAATGTGGGCCCATGGATCCATGTGATGCTGACGTGGCAGCGTGTGATTCGTCGAAAGTTCTTCACATGGATTGGTGACATCATGGATCCAGGAGAATCCATGTGGCAGGCCCTGATTGGCCAGCATTTGAGTGCCTTGGATTGGAGTGGAGTGAAAGTGCATGAATTCCTCTCATTTCTTATGCTAAATACCTGCATTCAAATAGACATCGACACTGGTGGAAAATATGAGTCTAAGCACCTATTCTAGTGTGGATGTTCAATTCATGCTCAGATTTGCAGGAGTTGACAGCCTTGAAAATGACAAATATTGACCGTCAACAGAGGACGAGCCCAAGCATCAAGCCTAAGACGTAAAACGAGGTAAATTTTCTGTAAATATGTTTTTGTTTTTTGTTTTTGTATTTATTTCGAGTCCTTTTCATAATTTTTAGTTGGACCCTACCACCACCTTGGCTAGTATTCACGAAACACCGAGGGCCACGAAAGTTGGGCCGCGGGGGCCCAAAGAAGGGGGTAGGCCGGCCGGCCCATGCCGACCGGCCTACTACCCCCCTTCACCCGTTTTCGCTCGTTTTTCTCTGGGACACAGTTCGGTGCATTTCCTTTTCCTATCTTCCCTTTTTGGGGGTGACAAAAATAGGTAAGGGAGGGTTTCGGCTGAATCTTTCCAGGGATATTTAAGGATGTCTGGGGAGCTCGTGGTTTGCATCTCAATTGCAATCTCCAACCTCCATGAAAGCACCCAAGCACCCATGGCATCCTCGAGCAGCACCAAATGCATGGAGGAGGTGAAGGCGACCATGGAAGAAGAAGCACACCTCTCCTCTCCAACCCCGGCGAACGAGGAGCTTCGCCGGTGCACTGTGGTGCCGGAGCCCAAGAAGCAAGTGAAGAGGACCGCGAGGATTCAATGCGGAGGGCGTGTCTCAAGAGGGTGCATAGCTAGCCCAAATCCCTGGGTTGAGGAGAAGAAGGAGAAGCCTGCTTCTCCCGTTCGCCGCTCAGAGAGGCTCCTTGGGAAGAAGAGGAAGGACTACAAGGAGAAGACCCCCGAGCCGACGGATTTCTACAGAGATAGTGATTACTCCGATGATCGAAGCCCTAGCTCATGGGCAGCCGGTGGAAGAGACGACAACGATCTCTACATTTGGGAGGAGGTGCCCAAGGAGGAGCCGGAGGAGCATCCGGAAGAGCAAAGCGAAGGAGGCAACCTAGGCGGCGGTAATGATCCGGACGGTGGAGACGATGGAGATGATGATCCGGAGGAAGAGCACAATGTGTGTTGCGCGGCATGCTGCAACACCATTGTGGAGCTCTTCTCATCCCTTGATGAGTGTTTCCACACCATCAACGCCATGCAACAACGAATTGAGGATTGGGAGCGCATGGCGGAAGATGACTTCAAGTACCTCAACCGCAACATAAGGAAGCTCTTCGGGATGAATAAAAATTTCAAGAAGAAGGAGTGGTGCAATTCGTGCGGAAAGTACCACTAGGTGTTGTAGTTAGATAGTTCTCTCCCCTTTTGCCTTTTGTAAAGTTACGACGAGGACGTCGTAAGATCTAAGCGTGGGGGGGG
The DNA here is from genome assembly GCA_036936925.1 of Cenchrus fungigraminus. Lineage (NCBI taxonomy): Eukaryota > Viridiplantae > Streptophyta > Magnoliopsida > Poales > Poaceae > Cenchrus > Cenchrus fungigraminus. The sequence continues at coordinate 54,346,251 of CM072769.1, read as the reverse complement.
GAGCTAGCTAGCTACCTTTTTAAAACTTTTGCTTAAAGTGGTGTGAGAGTCTAGTCTTTTAATTTTTGAGTCAAGTGTGAGAGTGTGTGAGTCTTTATTTTTTTCTTTTTAGCTTGAAAGAGTCTTAAATTAGCGTCGAGTCAAAGAAAAAAAAAATAAAAAGTGTCTTATGCAAAGTCTCATGTTTCTTTTCTTGTTATATCTTTAATTTATCTTTCTTATTTGAGCATGAGCTTTTTGATTAATTGTTTACCGTGGTGCTTAGTGGAACTTACCTATGTAAAGCACCCATACTCAAACTAAGACCTAGGACTTCGCTTTGTCTACACTTTTAGTAATGCTAACTTTGGAGATTTTATTTCTGAAAATTAAGAAAAACATCTTGCTATGAAGGTTAGCAAGTTCTTTCTCCAAGTTGAGAGGTGATATCTATCCTTTACAAAGCCTTTACATACATACATACATAAGTTCCACCATAAGTGTTGTTTAGCATGATGAGTTAAGTTAGGATTTTACTCTCTTGGGAGGTCTAATTTCAAACAATGATCATGTCCTTGATGTATACCTTTTGTTGCTAGCCTCTTCGTGTATTCAGTAACAGGAATTTCACATTGAATGTCTCGTACATCGCCGGATTCCTTACCCAAACCTATAGACATCTTTTTATCATCTTACTCCTTGAACACAACCCATATTCGAAGATTCGTTCAATCTTTAGGCATGTTTATATTTAAAATTCAGATTGTGATCATGTTCGAAAGTTGAGCGAAAAGCATGGGAGAAGAAGGTAAAGAGGTGAAAAGAAAAAAAATGTGTATGTGTGTAGTGCGCACACAAGAAAGAAAAAAAAAGAAGAAAAGAAAAAAAGGGAGAGAAGAAAAAAAGAAGGAAAAGAAAAGAAAAGAAATCCAAGGCAAGGCAAGAAAGGTGTAGTGAGAGATGACAAGTCAAGAGAAGAACAAATGAAGTGCAAGGAAGGATGCCACGATGTTAGGAACGAATCTTATTCCATACCATGTGCAATCCGACATCGAGGACATCATTAGTGCCTTGAAGTCATTTTCTTTTTCCTTTGCACATGTCCACCATTCTAAATCTTCTCATCCTTGACACCCCTACATTATGGTTAATTCTCATGATCATTGGCTTGGAAGGTGAACCACCACTAGAGGATTTTCCTAACTTGATAACACTTGTGCTAGCTTCACTAGCCACACCTATAGCTCCACCCTACATCATATATGAGAGACTTGTGGGAGGTGAGAGTTTATAAAATTATCTAGGATAGCCACTTTAATGAGTGACATGTGAGAACTTGGAGAAGGACTTTGCCTAACGCTTTGTGCAGGAATTTTATTTTTAAAAGTGCAAAAACCCTCCAAAGGAAGTAAGAAAGCAAGTGTGGATGAAGTTGAAAATCTCTAGTGAAAAGGTAAGAGCTGTGGGTTAAGTCTTGAATTGGTAGTTTCTAAACGCTCATGTTTACATTATGATTTTTGTTTCATGTCTCTTATATTAAAGATGAATGATTGACTAACTTGAAAGGAAGGATTTGACGAAGCATGTTTTCAAACTCCATGGATGATCAACTTTTGAGCAACTTGCTCGAGGACGCACAAGATCTAAGCGTGGGGGGATGTTGGCGGTCGATTTCCGTCAACCAAGAACACTTGTTATGTTATAGTTTGGATTTCATTTTGGAACTAACCCACCACTAGGCATACTAATGATATAACAAGTTCATTGTTGGATATGTGTTTTGGAGTATAATGTTTACGCAGGAATTCATGTACTAAATGAGAAGAAATACATTCGGTTCGGAGGACGATTTACATGATGATCAAGAGGCTCCGACCGTGCGTGAACTTGACTGCAAAGGTGGCAAGGACCAATGTGCTTCGAAGAAGAATCTCCGAGGACCAAGATGAAAAGACCGGAAGATCATGCATAAACACCTCTTGACTTGGTTGCGGAGATAATGACGTCTAAAGCCCATATCCGAAGGAGAAAAAACCCCAAAGTGCAAGAAACGACACGTGGCAAAAGACAGAGGCGAACCGGGCTGAGGATGGGCCAGGCCGGCCGGCCCACCCCCTTTTCGCCTCGGTTCGCCGCCGCCTTTCTTCGGTGATAAATTCGCGAAACCCTAATTGTTTGGGGAGGGGAGCCATTCGCGAAAGACGACCAGAGAAGCCTCGGGAGATCAAACACAAGGTAGAGGGTTGACCGAGAGGGTGAAGATCGAAGAGGATCATCACCTAGGTCAACGGAGGCCACCACGAGGAAGGAGGACGCTGAGGTCTTGCCACGGCACCGCCGGAGTTGAAGGACACCGTGAGACGGACTCCATCGGAGGCATCCACCATGTTCAACGGTGCCATGCCTAGCGTCTTGATGGGGTAAAGTAATCATTTGTCCATGGAGTTGTAATGGATCTTGACATGTAGTCACCCACTCTCTTGTTTGGATATTTATCTATCATACCTTAATGTTGATGATGCTTAATGTTTAAGGTTAGCTACCATTGCCATCGGGGTTGCTCCCGTAGATCATGTCAACATACCGTGTTCATTAGGGTTAGAGACGATTACCTTCGCGTAGTGACATGTACGAGGGAAGGGAAACGCTTAACTCTTTGTTCACATCTTTAGATAGATTGGATCGGGGTTTTACCATGTTTTGGGTGATTGCATCTCAAGTACCTAGACTCCATGGGCATACGTCTTTCATACTCGTGAACCACCTTTCTCTTTCTCTTTAACATAATCTAAGGTTAGTTTGTCTTTACTTTATAGATTAATCTTTACATCATAAAGTCCTTAATCAACTAAGTTAGTGTTAGGTTAAACACAAGTAATTCCCTTGCTCCGTGGATTGACAAGAACCTAGGGGGTCCCCTCCCTTGGTGAAAAAGGCACCAAATCACTCCGTGGACTTGCGGTGAAGTTGAACGCGGTTTTGAACCGTCAACAATGTACATACTTAATTGTAGGTCCCACTTGTCATAGCGGGTTTGACGGATATGCGGGCGCGGATAGCAATTTTCTTTGCCCGCGAACAACTATCCACCGGGTTTTAAATGGTGCCCGCGCCCGTGCCCGCGGGCGAGAAATGACGCCCGTATCCGCGCCCATCGGGTCTCATGCCCGCGGGACGTGGGCATTTTGTGCCCGTTGCCATCTTTAGAGGAAAGTGCCAATATCGGGATCGGTGGAGCGTGGATGAGTGCTGCGAGCGTGTGTCGTGAGTATGTGAATGTGCCCGCGATGGGGCGTCTGCCTCTCCCTTTTATAGACCAAGGGAGAGCAGTTACAGTGGGGTCGCACAGTGATTTGTACAGTGGCCGAGTACTGGCGGGTGTGGCGCCAGGGGTCTTGTCCTCGCACGTCCTTGCTCCTGGCACGAGTTGGTGGCGAGCTCCGGCTTCCGCGGGCGGCATGGTGGCTCCTGTGCTTGTCCGGTCGTGATTTCGAGGGTGTGTGCCTGCCTGTTCGAGGGTCCAGTCATAGGGGATAGGACGGGAGTTGGCGGCACAGGTCCGTGGAATGTCATCGGCCTATCCGCACAGGACTGCGCAGTCCGTTGCACAGTGACGAGGATGGCGGCACAGCGTCGGGGACGGTCGCACAGTGCCGGGATGGTCGCACAGCGCCGGAGTTGGCGGAGGAGACGCGGCGCACGCCGCCCGTACGGCTGCGCCGATCAGCGCGTGCGTCTACTCGTCGCCCGTACACCTTTCGAGGGTGCCCCATGCCCGTTCGAGGGTCTTGCCACAGGGGAAGGACGAGAGTAGGTAGCACAGCGTCGCAGAATGACGCCAGTCTGTCCGCACAGGGCCGCGCGGCGCCCGCACAAGGCCAGGGATAACTGCACAGTGGCGGGTTAGGCCGCACAGTGGCGGTGTTAGGCGTACAGACCGTGTCAGCCGCGCGGCGTAGGGGAAGATCTGCTTTTGACTTCGGCGTCCCGCCACGGATCCGGGCATTAAATGCCGTTGTCAACAAAAACCATACCAAAACCGAAAGAGGGTGATTTGCGTTTAACGAGGGTGATTACCCCCTTAGTTAGGGGACCCCTTATGATCGTCCCCGACAACATATTTCTCAACAAAAACCATACCAAAACCGAAAGAGAGCGTCCTATCTAGACACAATTGTAAATTCCGATCGTCGATACAAATGGTACATCAGACATTCAGACTACTGAGACATGGTCTCTGTTTTTTTAAGAAAAAGTCCTTTTTACCTCACTGAACACTACGTTGAGCACACGATTTCTCTCGAGACTCGAAAACCGTCTGTTCTGCTACCTTGGACTTACGATACCGGACATGTGATCTCTTCAAACCCAATCCACCTTGATTTTATCCTAGTTGGGCCCACATGTCCCGCGTGGGACTGACCCACATGTCAGTCCCCATTTCACCTCTGCAACACATGAAAGGCCGACAACGAGTGAGTGCTTCCATGGCCAGCAAGGTGAGCTCCACGTGCAACGGGGATTGGTGCCGCCCATGGCCAGCGAGGGTGAGTGCAAAGGGTTGGAGGCAGGCGAGCTCCTAAACCCTATACAAAAGCAGGCCATCTGGGCCTCACGCAGAAGGCCACCTAGTTTTGGGCCTCACCAGTTTGATTGAGCTGCACCCAAAAAAAAATCACGAGCCCATAAAAAATGTGCTGGACCTATTTATTACTCTCACTCTTCTTGGGCCACCGACGACCCATCACGTGCTCGTCTTTTCTTTCTCGTCGACGGACGACGCGTCGATACAAATACAGAAAAACCCGGTCCTCCAAGGTCCAGACCGCAAAACGACCTCCCGAAGAAGATATTTGTGCCGCGCAGCAAAAGGGCATACGGCATATCCTCCTCCTCGCCCCGCCGCCGCGCCCCCACCCCCGCCCCCGCCCCGCTGCCCCGTCAGCCAGAGCTAAGTCACGCGCCCGCGCGCCTCGCCTTGCCTCGCTCGCATCCGCGCCAGCGAAAGCGAAAGCTTCCTAGGGTTAGGGTTTCCGGCGGCGGCGGCGGAGATGGGCGTTCCGGCGTTCTACCGGTGGCTGGCGGAGAAGTACCCGATGGTGGTCGTGGACGTGGTGGAGGAGGAGGCCGTCGAGATCGAGGGCGTGAAGGTGCCCGTCGACACCTCCAAGCCCAACCCCAACGGGCTCGAGTTCGACAACCTCTACCTCGACATGAACGGGATCATACACCCCTGCTTCCACCCCGAGGACAGGGTACGTTATCACTTATCAGGCAGCGCTGCCCTCCCCCCTCTTTCCCTTGCTTCCTCTCTGCTAGTGCTCTCCATCTCCAAATGTATCAGCTTGTCGATGTGTAAGGGCTGTGAGCTGCTGACAGAAAGGGGAGAGATTTTATTTGGGCGAATTCACTCGTGAGCTTGACCTTGTGCTGACACAAAATAGAGGTTAGAGGGGGCTGCTTATCAATGTATTTAGGCAACAAGTGTTTGATTTGTTTAAGTTAATTCGGTGGATCCAGTATCCGAATCCGCTCTTTCTCTTTGTCAATTGTCATGCTGAAGTGCACTTCAAGTGGTATGGTCTGCAGATTTGCCACTTACCTACGAGGAGCTGAGGTTATTTTCATTATACAGCTTGTAGTGCAATGCATTCAGGGCTTATGAAGATGCACGCCATTAAGGATCCATCTGAAAGTTCAAAGGTTCATTTATCTATTTTGGTTGGGGTTAGATAGTTTCATAGACCATTCGACATACGGTCACACATAGCAAGCAACGAGAGAACTGAATTCAATGCTATGGTAAAGTTCCTCACTGGTCCTGTGTAGCTCGAAACACCTACTTTTCTTTCAGCACCTTCATTTTGCACGTCTATTGGAAGCTGTGTGAGCCAGCACGCTGTATGCTTTTGTATTGTACTGCCAGTATTTTTTCGTGAAGCATTTTTCCTTCTGTTGGAACCTTTTAAATTCATCACTACTTGTTCTGTTACCTGTATTGATTGGTGTCTGATGTCGTATTCCCTGCTACAGCCCTCGCCAACAACATTTACTGAGGTTTTCCAGTGCATGTTTGATTACATTGACAGACTCTTCGTCATGGTTCGCCCTAGGAAACTTATGTACATGGCCATCGGTAAGTTTTCCATGAATCTTTATGTGGGTTACTCTGTTCCTACCTTTTTTTTTCCTGTCAATCTATTCTAATGCAATTAGGAATACGCAGGATAGTTACTCGTGTAAATGTTAGAATTTGTGCCATTGCTGAAATTGTTCTGATGTTTATGCTGATTATACAATGGGTTTACAGATGGTGTGGCTCCACGTGCTAAGATGAACCAGCAGCGTTCTAGGCGATTCAGAGCTGCAAAAGATGCATCTGACGCGGTCAGTATTCTAGTGGAATTGTCTCCATTTGTTCAGTGTATGATCATGCACTGTCATTTAAATTGTTTGTTATGGACCGTATCTACCATTCATTCATAGTGGCACTCATTGCTCAGTATTGTTCTATAACCAGGCTGCTGAGGAGGAACGGCTGCGCGAAGAGTTTGAGAGGGAAGGGAGAAAGCTTCCTGCAAAACAGCAATCACAAACTTGTGATTCCAATGTTATTACTCCAGGAACAGAGTTTATGGCTGTTCTTTCAGTTGCTTTGCAGTACTACATCCATCTCAGGTTGAATTACGATCCTGGATGGAAACAAATTAAAGTAAGTGCTATCTGTTGCTAGTTAGAAGTCTGATTTGGCATGCCTTTTTTCGTTAGCATACTCCTTCCGTTCCAAAATAATCGCACATCACGCTTCTCAAGTCAAATATTTTAAAGTTTGACCAAGAATATAGAAAATAGTATCAACATTTGTATCTTCAAATAAGTTTATTAGGAAAGTATACTCAATGCTCAATCCAATGATACTTATTTTACATCATAAATAGTAGTACATTTTTGTATAAATAGCATGTTCTGATTTTCTTTTACCAAATCCTTTTGAAGGTTATTCTATCAGATGCCAATGTTCCTGGTGAAGGAGAACACAAAATAATGTCATATATTCGTGGTCAACGGAATCTCCCTGGATTTAACCCAAACACACGCCATTGCTTGTATGGCCTGGTATGTTCTTTAAACTAAATTCTATATTTTGAGTTTGATTTCATCTCTTCTGTTGCTTTGCTAATGCATGGCCTCTTACAAATGCAGGATGCAGACCTTATAATGTTAGCTTTAGCAACCCATGAAGTACACTTCTCTATATTGAGAGAGGTAAGTCTCCGTTCACAAATTTTTGATGCCATAAGCTAAGGAAAAACTTATTGTCTGGTTTTCATGTTATCTTTGTCATTATTTCTTTTGTTTTACTCGAGAAAATCACAAGTGTTACCTTCTTTCCGTGGTTATTCATTATCATTCTTTTAGGATTTCAAGTTCAAGATTAGTTACATGCAATTTTGTGTTTGCAGGTAGTTTATACTCCTGGACAGCAGGACAAATGTTTCTTATGTGGTCAGGTGGGACATCTTGCCGCTAACTGTGAAGGAAAAGCCAAAAGAAAAGCTGGGGAATATGATGAGAAAGGTGATCCTATTGTTCCAAAGAAACCTTACCAGGTAAGAGCGCACTGCTGCAATTCATATCCCCCATGGGTCTTAAATTTTTGTTTTGTATTGCTTCTTGACTTTATGTCCTTGCAGTTCTTGAATATTTGGACCCTTCGGGAGTACTTGGAATACGAGTTCAGAATGCCAAATCCTCCTTTCCAGATAGATTTTGAACGCATTGTTGACGATTTCATCTTCATGTGCTTTTTTGTTGGCAATGATTTTCTTCCACATATGCCAACATTAGAGATCAGGGAGGTTAGTTTTCTGTTTTTTACTTAATTTTTACTAAATTTCTACCTTGGCAGCTAGTAGCTTTTAAGTTGTCACTTGCTTGCAGCATGCTCTTCAGTTTTTTTATTCAAAGTTAACAAAAATTTATTTCTGCTTCATGTAACTGTTGTAAAATTCCTGCCTTGTGTCTGCAGGGAGCTATAAATCTGTTAATGGCTGTGTACAAGAAAGAATTTCCTTCAATGGGTGGCTATTTAACGGATTCTTGCACGGTAATAGAAGTTAAATTTTATTGGGGTTTGATCCATAACATTTTCTTCAGAAACTTTACCTTTGGTACAAACTGTTATGTTTCTTTGATATTTTAGCCGGATTTGGATCGAGTTGAGCACTTTATTCAAGCAGTTGGCTCTTATGAGGATAAAATATTTCAGAAAAGGGCTCGTTTGCATCAGGTACACAAGGATTACTGAATTTTACCTTTTTTTCATTTAAAACTTACCTGGAAATAATATTATAAAGAACTCATAACTTACTAGTTGAAATTTTTACTTTTTATCAATTTTCTAGTTGTGCGTTCATGTTGGTGATTGCAACTAAAATTCTTGTTTGAAGAGAGAAACAGATATTTTACTTTTTATCAATTTCCTGTTGTGTGCTCATGTTGGCAAGTTGCAATATTCTTGTTTCAAGAAAAGGAAAAAAATTGTCCCTGTTTGCAGTAGGTTCTAGGCTCTACCTGAACTTGTCTTCCATGTGGCTAGTGGTACAGCAAAGTTTGTGGTTTTCATCGATTCAGGTCTTCATATCTGATCATGTTTGTATTGGTTTCATGTAGTTTGCAAACTTGCATCTTATTGCATGCAATGCTATGGATGGCACAATTTTTTTTTTGCCAGTTCAAGGTTCTTTGTCCAGTATTTACTTTCTTCTTATTATTATTTTATGAATGAAATTTTCATCTGTAACTAACACATCCATAAGTATTATAAATTTACCTCTCAAATATGCTGCTTGAATTGGTTAAAGATTTTTTGAAGGAGCATCTTAAACATTTGAACACAATATTTGGAAGCTTAATTGTTAAAAAGTTGTTTAATATTGTACTCAGCGTCAAGCAGAAAGAATAAAAAGGGAAAAGGCTCAAGCAAAGCGTGGTGATGATCTAGATCCCCATGTCAGAGAGGATCTTATCGTACCTGTTGCAAATTTCCGAGGATCTCGCCTTGCTTCTGGGGCAGTACCATCACCGTATGAACAGAATGGAGCTCATGGGGAAAGGAATAGCCCAGCTCGGAAAGCTGCACGGGTATCATCATCAGGTTCCAGCATTGCTGCTGCGATTGTCGAGGCTGAAAATGATCTTGAATCAGAGGTAGTTCATTTCACCTGGCTTTGTCTTGGAACATGTTACGATCATTTTGGAAGTAGTGCTTTCTTAATCTTATTTTCTTGCTTTTCTGTATCTTAGGAGCGTGACAACAAAGAAGACTTGAAGTCAAGGCTTAAGGATGCTCTTCGTGAGAAATCAGACGTCTTTAATTCTGAAAATCCGGAAGAGGACAAGGTATAGCAAACATATCCCATTATGCCCACTATGTTGGTTTTATATGGTTAATAGTCGTATTGCAAATACTGCAGAACTTAACATTTGAGTCTCTAGGTTTGAATCAGCAATCCTATATTTTGAAACTTAAAAACAATTGAAACAATGTATTTCGTAGTTACTTTCTACTTGCCATGGTTTGACCTCCAGTGTTTGCGCAATTTAAATTGTTTAAACATAACACATAATTTCTGTTTCTTGTAGTCTAGTCTCTAGTACTTGTGCACATCAAAGGCTTAAAATGACACAATTTTTATTAATGTTCAGGTAAAGCTTGGAGAACCGGGATGGAGGGATAGGTATTATGAAGAGAAGTTTGGAGCAAGAACATCTGACCATATGGAAGAGATACGTAGGGATGTTGTAAGTATTTTGGAAGCAATATTGCCACACTTAATTGTGCTTGGTAGAAGATCTTTGTTAGATATGTGAAGTTTTCTAGTTTTTCGCTATCTTAATGTCTTCCATCCATCTTTAGGCTCTCAAATATACTGAAGGTTTGTGTTGGGTAATGCATTACTACTATGAAGGGGTCTGCTCATGGCAATGGTAATTGCTTGCTCTAGTTAGCCAGTTATGTCAAATAATGAATGGTTATTTGCAAAGTGGCTGTAGAATTTACTGAATCATTCTAAATTTATCTTACTACATGTAGGTTTTACCCATATCATTATGCTCCTTTTGCTTCGGATTTAAAGAGTTTGAGTCAGCTCAATATGACTTTTGAACTTGGGTCTCCATTCAAGCCATTTGATCAGCTTATGGGGGTTTTCCCTGCTGCAAGGTGAATGTGTGAAGATTCCATTTCCCTGAGTTCATTAATCATTGTGCTTTTTGTTTATTGGTTTCTACCTTTCATTTTCAGTGCTCATGCACTCCCTCTTCAGTATCGGCAACTGATGACGGATCCAAGTTCACCAATAATTGATTTTTATCCCACTGGTATGCTGATTTTTGCAAACATAAGAATGACCCTCTCTTAAGCTATAAGATATTTCTAACCTCTGTTCTCCCATTGACTATGCAGATTTTGAGGTAGATATGAATGGCAAGAGATTCTCTTGGCAGGTACTTAAGAGAGCATACTTATATGTCATACATCGGACATGTCTAACTAAATGTCCTAGGAACATGTTTTTTTTTAAAAAAAAATCAGCCATGACTAAAAACAATGCATACTTTACAGGGGATAGCAAAGCTGCCTTTTATTGATGAGGATCGCTTGCTAGCTGAGATTAAAAAGGTCGAGCATACTTTGACGGTACGAAAATGGAGCAGTTCCTTGTGCATAGCCATATAACATAACAAATATATTATCTAAGATTTGCATCTCTTTCATCATCTTTCGTGCAGCCTGAAGAAGCAAGGAGAAACAGTACCATGTGCAATATGCTTTTTGTGAATGGCTCCCATCCGCTTTCACCTCATATCTACTCTCTCAACAGCAAATTTGGGAATCTGCCACACAAAGAGCACAATGAAATTAAAGAAAAGCTTGATCCTTCTCATAGGTTAGCTAATCTTTTCATGATTCTTGATCAATTGACCATGAGTAGATGTAACAGAACCAAATCTATCTGCTTCTTGTGCCTGGAAAATAAGTCTGGCTACTGTAGGAGTTTCCTGAAAAGTTCATGAGTGATTTCTCTAACACTGCTGCTCTTGTCTTTCTGATTTAGTGGAGGAATGAACGGTTACATTGCACTTTGTTCTGGGGACCCATCCCCTCCTGTATTCAGATCACCTGTAGATGGGCTGGAGGATATTATGGACAATCAAGTGATGTAAGCTTCATTACTTTTGCCAAGCATCACTGATAAGATTTTTAGCAATCTAATTAACGAATCATTTCCCTTAACCAGATGCTCAATCTACAAGCTTCCAGATCCTCACAAACACATCGCCCGTCCACCTGCTGGTGTTATCATACCTAAGAAGGTACTCAACTTTGTACAATCAACGTACTCCCTATAGGATTGCCGTTTACAGACCCAAATACACATTGCTTCCCAGTAATTGAATCTTTGTGTTTGATCAAATTTGCAGTGTGTTGAAGCCGGTGATCTGAAACCACCACCTGTGCTCTGGCATGAAGACAGTGGTAGGAGGCCTCATGATAACAACAACAACCGGAGGCCTTATGATAACAACAACGGGAGGCATTATAATAACAGCAGCAGGTACTGTACCACTTATTTCCCTAATTTTATCATATCTTGCAGTGACATTGAAAATCCATATCTACTTATGAAATGGTTCAGGCAAAATCCAGCAGGAGCTCTATCTGGCCGTCAACTTGGGGAGGCTGCCCATCGACTTGTCGTAAACAGCTTGAATGTTCGAGGTGGTGGGCAACACAATGCCCTGTCTATGCCATATCAAACGATAATGAATGGTACAAACTATCCAAATGGAAGGCACCATATGGGTAATCAGGGAGTGCCACCAAGAATGGAACAGCCTGCTGGACAAGGCTGGTATGTTCCTGGTGATAACATGTCCAATGGTCAAGCACCATATGGTCATCATCAGCATGAAAGGCCAGGGCCTTCTCGGTATGAACGAGATAACCGTGGAAGGCAACACTACAGCCCATACGGAAGAGAAACCCACCATGACTCTAGAGGAATAGTTCCACCTCCACCTGGATCCCATCAAAACCATGGCAACTCACATTCTGCTGCTCCGTCGTCAGGTCCTGGGAGGTATGGACAGCGCCCGCCAGCATATGGTGGGGGTTACCAGCCTGCACCATATGGAGCACAACAGTGGCAGCAGCGACCTTATGGAGGTGGGGCACCTCCCACAAGACCTAACTCACAACAATCACAGAACCGTTATGGCACCTTAGATAGAGGTTCTAACAAGAGGAGTCATGGTCGACACTAGTCCCTAACCCCATAGAGGCCTTATTGAATTAGAGGGGTAATTTGATGGTTCATCTAAATCCAAATAACCCCTTGCTGTTATAGCCCTGTTCTTTTTTGAATCGCCAAGCAATGCCCTCTTCCAAACAACCCTGTACTGTTATAGCCCTGTTCTTGTTGTTAGTAAAACTTTCCAAGTATCATGAAGGACGTTGGCGTAGCCATATGCACTCATCTTTATGAGTGAATGACTATGAGCTTCTAGGTATTATTAAGGAGCAAATGTTGTTGTATACTAGCAATATTGCCAGACCATCAGCAACTGGTGGCTTTGGCTGTTCTTTCATTTGTGGTTTTCGTTTATTCAGATGTAAGCCTAGGGGTTGTTTAGATAGATGATCTAAAAGTTTTGAACTGTGGTGATAGTATATGTACCAAAAGCTTATACAGTTTTGATGGAGATATCCATAATCATGTATCTGGTTCTTATATGGCAGTAATAAGTGTGATTTCTATCTCATTGCTGTTTGTTTTCTTGGAAGATTTGTTAACTTCTAGTTGACTGAAACGTACACCATTTTAGCATACCAGACTTTACAAATACTATATGCTTAGTGTACAGAAGATTTATGGGTGACTGTTGCTGATCTTGCTAATAGGTTTGTTTACATAGAATCACTGATTTAGTTATACTGTTTGAGTATGTGTATCATTGTTTGTTCTGTTTGGTTATTAGGAACCTGGTGAACAAATAGCCGGTTGATTTGTGTTTAATTTTTATTCTGGAATTTTTCTTGCATTTGTATGACAGCATAGTTAACCTCCAAAGGAGGTTGTGTTTCTATTTGTCGTATACTCATACGTTGCTTTTTAATTCTTGGCATTGTACCTTGTATTTTGAACTCACTTCTGCATCAATGGATCCAAATGCTGCCTCAGTTTGAATTATTTATGCGGTGTCGGGAATCTCATGGTGGCTGGAGAGCACATTGACATAAAACAATAAATGTCTACTGCAGATTTGATTTAAACAGGAAATAGTTAAAAATCCCTACAACTAATCAGCCACTTACAAAGATATAAAAAAGATCCAGTCTTGCCTCAATGTCAAACAGAATACCAAAGCATAGTTTTGGTCTCTCAGATGTCAGAACCTTCGATAGCCTACTTAACCTTTCATCAAATAAATGCCAGCTACCAACGGAGGATCACAAGAATGACCTATACAGTCTGGGTTTCAGGTTGTCTGTCATTGGCACCAATAATGTTGTCAGCTGTAGATGAAAATGAGCTTTTGGACCTTGATCTTGATGACCTTGAAGATCTCGCGGATGCCCTTGGTGAATCGTTCTTGGATTTCTTCCTTCTCGACTTCCTGGGTGGCTTTGGTATGTCAGGGTATGGGGTTGCTTCTTGACTGGTATTTTCTGGGAAAATTCCAAAGGGTGATATATCCCGCGGCTCGTCAAAATCTGTGAAAGGAAAAAAATAAGAAATGTAGCAAATCAGTGGCAAACATTGCAGCGGTATTAAAAAAGCTTTTGAATATGTTTTTTTGCGTCTGAGGAAATTAAGTTACCCTTTACAAATATCTTGCTATACCTTTTATCATTAATTTTTTTAGTAGAGCCATATACTTAATCATGTGGTTAATTCACTAAATATGTGGGTTTTGATAATCAGAGTTATTATAGCTGCCTTGTTGGGAGAACATGAACACGAGCATTAAGTTAGTATTTCAATTTTGTCACATGATGCACCTCCACTTGTTCTTAATGTTCTATTCACAATTTTCGCATCAACATCTGTTAGTTGGGGTGGGGTTTCAGAGAGAACACAACTTAGTGGATGACATGTTATCAAGTTTGACTAGCTGCAGATCAGCAGGAGCTTTATTTGTATTTTAAAAAGCAAGTTTGGTCACCCACAAAGTATGTTCTGAGTTATTTTGGTTCATGAATATTTGAATACTCTAAATATGTGTTTATGACATTTCGTACAAGGATCATTAGTAAGGTTGCTCGTGTTGAGAACCTCGACTAGCCCAAATTTTCACTGAAGAAAGTGATGCTAATGTGATATCAGAGACAAACGCCTGGAGAAACTGAATCAACAATGCTCATCAAAGGCATTCTCTCAAGGGTATAATTTAGATCCATGTGATATGGACCAAATCTTATTGTTTAGTTTCATAAGTTGCATTGATCCCTACTCCACCAGCCACACTAAGATGCTGTTGGCAGTTGAAAGACACAAGAATTTTTTTTAATAGCATCATGAATGCCTGCTAACAATTCTGATCCTTGATGGATCATGATTCAATTATTAAGGAACCATCATAAGATTGCTATCTAAAAATGGCAAATTGAGAGAACATTCCTGGTATAACAACTGCAGTTTCCTTCCCGATACATACATTGCCAGAAAATAAATGAAAGGAAGAATATTCTTCACTAAAGAAAGCAGAAACAATTGGATCAAAAACATGGGCACCACTACTTCAAGAACTAATGAACAAAGAGATCTGAAAATCACCTTGAGAAGCCCATGAGGTTCGTGCCGACGGTCCAATACTGCTCAGCGCTGAGAAGTCTGGTGACCCCTTCATGTCATTCATCTGCAAAGAAATTTGGAAGTCATGAGCTTCTGAAACTGGTCATAAATTCATACCTAGTAGAGTTGCAGCATTTGTTCGAAAATTTGAAGTATGGAGTGTATTATGTACCCAGCTAGGAGATGCTGCACCACTCCCAGTTGGGCTGTCCCAACCGATGTGCGCCACATGCTTCACATCGGTCGGATGACCGATCTCCATCTGATGCTCCTTGACCACTGAAAGGAAGGAACTTGAAAACTTCCAGATTTGCTTGGAAATCGTCACAAATCCATCCATATTTCCTCTCTTTTTTAAGAAAACACGTCAAAAAGCCACACATGTTGATGTTGATTTACATACCGAAGATCTGAGAGATGACCTTGAGGCCCTTGAATACGCCTTTCATCTTGTACGCCATTGCTAGATGTGAACAAGAACAGGTCGTCCTGTGGACAGAGATGCAAAGAAAGCAGCAAATGTCAATCAAAGATAGTTTCAAAACGGCTTTTGTTTCTACATGATTTTTTTCCCAAAACAAAAGATATGCACAGCTGATGAAGTTCTATATAACCAAAAGAGCAATTTATTGGTTGGGTAATGCATACCTGAAGGTAGAAGATGGTGTTGTCGTGTTGATATCCTTGTTGAATGTCTCTCAATGGAATAACTTGGATTACGCAACAGTCGTCCCATCACCTCCCATCCTTTATCTCCGCTATGGCATCAACAGCAACCACGAGAAGTCTGCATCTATAGGTACTTATATCGTTTGCATTGGCGTCAGGAATGGAATAAAGAAACCAGAAGAGTAGGTTTCTATGATTGCAATCGTTCTCTACAATTAAATAATAAGTAAGTTAACCATTTTCTCTTAGATGTTGCCGGAAGGATCAGAACGGGTCGCTAGTCTTTTGACCCGATAAAAAAAAATTGTCCAAATTTTCATGGCAGTAGCTGGAAAACTAAAACTTCAATTACATGCCAAATATCTTTGGCACATTTTATTTGTTCAAAAAAAGGAAAATAGAGTAATTATCGGTCAATTATTTTGTCATAACAAAATGAAATATAATACGCTTTGTAATACAATTTTTTAAAAAACTTTTTAACCATGTTTTTGTTTATAACAATTTTGTTAGATGAAGGGGTGGAAAGGGCAATCTACGTCCCAATGCCGTGGCACCCTGTTAATGCTGGGGGAAAAATGGAAATGCACTGATTCTTCCTTCTTCGTTCTCCCCCTGTTTATGGGCTAGCTGCCGTCTCGCGGACACACAGCTAACGGAGAAGAGGATTACATTAAGCATGAGGTGCAGCCACGTTGAGGAACAGGCACGCGAGCGAATCAGTCAAGAACCGCGTTTTCTTCGGATGCTCCCGGATATGAAGAACCGACGGAAAATGTTTTCTGGCATTGATTCTATGCGAACCGATTGGCACGCAAACACAACTAGTTGTGTGGTGCATCGTTTAACATAGTTTTAGACTGGGGACGGATAGTGTCGATTGTGGAGGAAGATTAATCCTGTATATGTTACCAACGAAGTGGCAAAAGAATACGAAAAACTGTACTCCCTCTGTTCCAAAAACATGTCATTCTGTGATTCAAAATTTATCGAAAAACATATTGATGTACTCATTCTGTTCCAAAAATATTGCTGCATATGCACATGGGTATGCAGCAGTTAATTAGGACCAAATATAGCTAATAAGTAGGAACAATTAAAATCATCTTATCTTTTTGTTAATTTATTATCCTAAAATTTATGACATTTTTTTAGATCTGGAGAGTATGTACAAGCTGAAAAGAATTCACCCTACACACGACACGATTGTTAATCGTTCTTCTAATACCTTTTAAATGCATTAATTTTTTTTTTCTGAAAAGTAAGATGAATGTATGTTCACAAAAATTGGTTGTATAGGAGCAAAAAAAAAATTTACGAGGGTGAGGTTGTCCTTTTCAATTCGCACAATACGTAGGTTCGTCTTGCAATTCCAGCCAATAAGTACAATCATATCGCTGGAAGGCGTTGGAGCGCTTCCGTAATTCTCAGTCAATAAGTACACTCATGTCGCTGGAAGGATTGGAGGCGTTGGAGCGCTCCGTGGGTAACTTTTTTTTTTCAAAACAAAACATATATTTTTTCTTTTTCTTTTTGCATTTTCTTCCAAAATTACACAGTACAGACGTAGCAGTAGATGCTCACAGATATATACTCCTACTCACATTTTCTCTTACAAATACATGCACACATATCCTTACCCTTGAACACATTCGAAATACTGGAGCGCTTCCGTGGGTAACTTTTCTTCTTTTTTAAAAAACAAAACATACATTTTTTTTTATTTTTCCTTTTGCATTTTCTTCCAAAATTACACAGTACAGGCGTAGTAGTAGATGCTCACAGATATATACTCCTACCCACATTTTCTCTTACAAATACACGCACACATCCTTACCCTATGAACACATTCGAAATACTTAGCCGGCAAATTCTTGAGATTAGCAAAGTCAACACATCAATGAAGGACACATCGCCTAGCACTGAAAGCATACCGCCATTTAAATCTTAAAATACATTCAGAAAAATGTGATCATCTACGACAAGTCGAGAACTCATAATATATTGTTTAAAAACATGATCCTATATTCTCCATCTTCTTAGTTAGGTTCTTTTTACTGTTCATTCTTTTTCTTTTTTTCTTTTTCTTGAAATTATAAATATAGACTAGATGCTCACATACATACCTACACTCGCTCCAACAAACACACACTGTCACACCTGTTTTTCCAAAGAAAACCAAGTGCGGGTCTGTATGCATGCCAGGATTAAGTTTCATGCATATAGTTGACATAAGTGAATAACAGAAACAATATCACGTAAGAAAAGGAGATATTACCAGAGTATTACGCTTAAATCCTGGAAACGAAGGCTCCAAACATCCACAAGCAGTTGACTGGGGGTTGCGTACACCTAGCACCAGCAACATCTTCACAACGACTTCATAGTATCTTTCTCTTTCTGAGCAACATTGTTTATAGCAAGGGTGAGTACATGCCATACTCAGCAAGTGTGGGGAAAGTATGAATGCAGAGGCTTGATAAGGAAAGACAGGTAGACTCCATTAAGTACTTTTAGTTGGTCAAATTTTATTAGCACCTGATCACTAAGATATAAGTATATACTGACCCACATTAACATATAAAGAGATACGCCATAAGCATATGGCTAACATAACCAGAACAACGATTTAAGTCCATCTTCAAGTTCAATTATCATGTGAGGGTCCAGGCCGCTCTTGACTGTGAGCACGACTAATCGATTAGTCTTACACTCTGTAGAGGTTGTACACTTTCACCACAAGTCGCGTAAAAGTCCCGAAGAACTTTGAACCCAACCATGCGATGCCGGCCAAGCATCATACCACGCTACCTAGGTGTGATTGCATAGGGACGCTACGAGACCTTTACAAAGAGTCCTCCCATGTGTATTAGTCCATAGTAGCATATGCCATAGAGGCTATCTCTCGTACCACACTTCTATTCACGGACGGTCAGCCATATAGTACTTCCGTTCCAATACCTATCCGGAATAGAAGAGCCTTAAAAGCATTCCTCTGTACCCAAGCTACTATGCGAGTAATGGCCACACAAGACTTCCCTAATTACTCAGCCAAGACCAGAGCCATTTAGTCCTTGTGGTTGCACTGTTGTCCTGGGTGGTCGCTCCATGTTCCAATTAATCATATGATCTTGTATTAACCAGAGATACATCATAAAAGTAAATCATGTTCATCATTGTTGTTCAGTAGAACCACCATATCCCAAGTAGAGCAACTAAGCATAGCTACCCAACAGAAAGGTAAACCTAGGTTGACAAGGAATGATCATAAAGACTAGGATAATCATTAATAGGACCCATCAGATTAAATGCAAGCATATGCAATATGATTAAACACAGTTATCGGGACAAAAGAAGGACACACTTCCCTTTAACCAAAGTAATGTTGCTGCTCAGAATTCTTCAACCTCTTGCTCTCCAAAGCTCTCGAACGACGTTCACTCTACTCGCATCAATCATCGGGCACAAGCATACAAAGCAAACAAACTAACTAACTAAGAAGAACGCACCAAAACAAAGGAATAGCTTTAAAAGAACCCACTAAAGGATAGGCTCGATTCTATGATCATGCATGAACGAAGGAAACGCTGAAAACGAAACTAAGGTCGAAAAGACGAAAGCTATCAGGAGATTATCAACATCAAGAGATTAGGCATAAGAACATAGCTGATTGATAAAGAGATAGCCGAGATAGATTAGCTAGGAAACAACAAAGAAAGCTGTGATAAGATAGCCATGAATTAGACGTTGATAAACATGATTCTAAGAGAACGTGAAACAAGAATGGTAAGATTACTTGATAGGGAAATGACCAGCACCAAACTACTCACTATGGATTAAGCTACTAGGTAGAATGAAAACTCTAAGGTAAGCTATGTGGCACTAAGGCACACAAACCATGTTTGGAAAAAGGTAGGCTTGATTAGATGTACAAGGCACACGGTTTGATCTTGAGCTAGCACTATAGAGTTTCAAAGAGACTAGATCATCTAAAGAGATACTGTGATAGATCGAGCTGACGGAGAACGTCTAACGAACGATTTGCATATATGAGAGAACAAGATTATGAGCTAGGTTCATTTTAATTAACAAACGATATGTAAAGGATATTTCATAAAGAAAATACCCTAAGTTGGAATTAATGCAGCATTATATTTTATTTGCAAAGACCGAAGTAAAGAACTAGTCAAGTTTTATTTATAAAGATTCATATATAGATTATACCAATTAAACATTTAACTTATAAAATCTAAACTATATGAATCATCTAAACATAACTTTATGATTCGAGTAAACTAATAAAGTTAATTAGAAACTCATTCATGTTGATATTTAAATAAATTAACATTTATTTCTAAAAGCTAGTGTGAAAGCCTATAACCTTTTAATTAGAAAAGTTGATTAAATATTAAGCAAATTAATATTTGGTTTATGAAAAACCGGGTAAAAGATCTAATTAGATTTTATTTACAAAAGCACGTGAGATAATAATTAATCAAATTAAAATTGCTTACGAAAAACGGTGTGTAGCACTATATTGCTTTTATTTATAAAAGGCATGTATAACTAAGCATTAAAAAAATAATATTAAATAATTTTCAGAAAACATGCATGATGAAAAACTCACCACTAATGAGTACTTTACATTATTATGAACCTAACGCAACTTGAGCGGATTAAAACGGAGCTAAAACATAGATTCTATAACAAAAACAAGATTGCAGGGACCTATTCGGGATTAACCCGAGATGTCAGGGACTAGCAGAGAAGATTGGCAAGACACATTAAATAGTGCTCGCGAAAAAGATGAAGGACAGGGTTAGAACTACAAAAAGCTCAGGTGGGATTTATGTGTGAAAGATGAGATCTTCCAAGGGGGTTTTCTATAGATTGGTCATGACTCAAAAGAACTACTAAAGATTACACCTTTCAGCAGGGACCTAGGTGCAAAACGGCTTTCTTCTTCATCACCTCCACACCACGAACAGGAACGCTGCTCCTCCATGGCCGTAGCACATGGAGATGTGCAGATTGGGCTACGATGCTCAAAAATCTATGGGAGATAGAAAAACTGAAAGAGGACAAGACGGGGATTTCACTGGTGTGTACCTCGTCGGTGGACACGGCTCCAGCGTGTAGATCGGGACAACGGCGCTTAAAGAAGGCTTCACTGGTCAGCAGGCTCCCGCGATGGAGCAGGAACGACGAGCAGCGGCGGGTGCGCGGCTCGACGGGGGAAGCCCTCCTGGCGGTGACGTCCTGCTTCGGCTGCACCGTCGGGCGACAAATCGGTGACGGAAGGTGACCGGTGGTGCTCTGGAAGGGGTGCACGTGCAGGACCCGGACGGGATGAAGCTCGTAACGTACAGGAACGAAAAACGATCTGCTAGATTAATTGGAGGAGTTTCGGTTCATGAAACAAAAGGATAAGCGGCAAAACGGAACGATAAAGATGAGATGAACGTCGTGGTATCCTCACCTTCGGTCAGGGATGAACGATAGCGACGGAAGGGCTCGTCGGAGTTGGAGAGGAGTCGCCGGCATGGGGGAAGATGACGGAGCCGACATCGGAATCGAGCAATCCACCACACCACAGCGTTGAGCTCGACGAGATAAACTCCATGGTGGTGTCCTTCTGCACCGGAAGTCCACAGTTTCGCCGGAAAAGCTCGCCGGAGAGTTCGCCGGAATTTAGTAGATGCGAAAGTTCGGCGACGATTTGTGAGAGCTAGGGTTATCGAAACAAAATGAGGTTGGCGACATTGAAAAGAGGACGTCAAGGAGATAACCGGCAACTATTTATTGGCCGAGATAGAGTTCGGTTTTATTTTCCCTTCTTTTTCTAATTTCAGAATTAATTTCGGATTAGAAAACAATTTCAGAAAATCCTGAAATCATAATTAAATCACGAAAAATACTCCGAAAATTTCAAAAAATCCAGGAAAATTCCCAGAGATAGATTGAGATACGAACAATCCAAATAAAATATTTGGAGCTCATGAAATATAAATTAGAGCCTTCTAATAATTAAAATAATCTCAATGAAAATGAGAATAAATTCCAGAAAAAACTGAAAAATTCTCGGAAGTGCTTGGTCAGCACCTAAACGTGTTTTAAAAACATTTTGCACTCAACAAAGACCAAGATGCATCAGCATGAATGCAACACTCATCGAACATTTATTTAATTCTGAAAATCAAACAATGATTTTTTATACTATATTTCCAGTAAAGAAAATAAATGTTGGAAAAATTTTAAAATTATGAGAAAATTGTTATTTAGTTATTCTCTCTATTCACATCCTGAAATTGAAAATTTCAGGGTGTGACAAATCTACCCCCTTAAAAGGAATCTCGTCCCGAGATTCGAAGAAAGAAGAAACAAGGAGTAGGAAGACAAACAAGAATATTGCTACCGACGTAGGTAGACGGTCATCCTTTATTGTCGATCGGTGTGAAATCTTTAATCTTCATCTTTGGGGTCTTCATCCGAGTGAGCTAGATGGGATAATAGGAAGCATAAGGTGAGAAAGAAAGTAGAGTGAGGTCTTCTTTTCTTCAACTTGGTCACTTCTAAATGGTGACGATGGAAGTAGCATTTGCTTCTTAGTGCAGGCTTCGATTTTCTTCTTCTGATGTCCTTTATTTGATCAGGTGGAGAGAAAGAGAGATAACAAGGATGTGGGAGGTACAAAAGAAGAACCCAACTAGGCAATTGATGTTATTGCAGATATAAGACCCACAATATATCAACACTCACTACAAAGAAACGAATCAATCAAAGATCATAAAACCAAGCATCATCATGCAAGCACTGAATTCCACCAATCAAAACACAGTCAAAGGAATGATGCTAAACGTTGTTAATAGTCATAGGGTATCCTCCTAAGCATGGGCATAGCTTCACTGGTCATTGAGGCTTAACTTCAGATGATGATTTGATAGCTCCATTGTTCGGGTGACCTTAGCAGGCATGCTTCAGGGTACGTGGCATGGATCATCTAAGAATTTTTGAATCACAAGATCACTTTGGAATCAAAAGTCAAGAGAGAATCCAAAGTATTGCATTCTTTGAAAAGCAAGGTGAGGTACGATAGGCAATATGGGTACACCAGATAAAATCTTAAAAGAATATGAGGAATAAGAAAGAAGAAATATAAGGGAATAAAGGAATAAGGAATGAAAGGGTAACAATAGCACCAATAAATCAAAAGGGTGTATTGCATGAAACAGGTAAGATCATTAAACGGAAAATGAATGCAAGATTAAGATCAAGGGGGAGAAAATAAATAGACAAGGGTAGAGAGTTTAACATTTGCAAAGCAATGAAGTGCAAATGAAAAGGAGTCAAGCGGGAAGAGTTAAGATATCAAGGGGATTAGCAAAAGAAAATGGTCAAGGAGTGGGAATATTCATCATAGAGCTCAAGGGTAAAATAGTGATGAATTTTAGATCAATGGAAACCTTAAGGAACGACCATTGCTATCTAGGCTTACGTCGTACAGTCGATACAGCTCTGATACCACTCTGTCACACCTGTTTTTCCAAAGAAAACCAAGTGCAGGTCTATATGCATGCCAGGATCAAGTTTCATGCATATAGTTGACATAAGTGAATAACAGAAACAATATCACGTAAGAAAAGGAGATATTATCAGGGTATTACGCTTAAATCCTGGAAACGAAGGCTCCAAACATCCACAAGCAGTCGACTGGGGGTTGCGTACGCCTAGCACCAGCAACATCTTCACAACGACTTCATAGCAGCTTTCTCTTTCTGAGCAACATTGTTTATAGCAAGGGTGAGTACATGTCGTACTCAACAAGTGTGGGGAAAGTATGAATGCAGAGGCTTGACAAGGAAAGGCTGACAGGTAGACTGCATTGAGCACTTTTAGTTGGTCAAATTTTATTAGCACCTGATTACTAAGATATAAGTATATACCGACCCACATTAACATAAAGAGATACGCCATAAGCATAAGGCTAACATAACCAGAACAACGATTTAAGTCCATCTTCAAGTTCAATTATCATGTGAGGGTCCAGGCCGCTCTTGACCGTGAGCACGGCTAATCGATTAGTTTTACACTCTGTAGAGGTTGTACACTTTCACCACAAGTCGCGTAAAAATCTCGAAGAACTTTGAACCCAACCATGCGATGTCGGCCAAGCATCATACCACACTACCTAGGTGTGATTGCATAGGGACGCTACGAGGCCTTTACAAAGAGTCCTCCCATGTGTAGTAGTCCATAGTAGCATATGCCATAGAGGCTATCTCTCGTACCACACTTCTATTCACGGACGGTCCGCCATAGAGTACTTCCGTTCCAATACCTATCCGGAATAGAAGAGCCTTAAAAGCATTCCTTCGTACCCAAGCTACTATGCGAGTAATGACCACACAAGACTTCCCTAATTACTCAACCAAGACTCGAGCCATTTAGTCCTTGTGGTTGCACTGTTGTCCTGGGTGGTCGCTCTCAATTAATCATATGATCTTGTATTAACCAGAGATACATCATAAAAGTAAATCATGTTCATCATTGTTGTTCATTAGAACCACCATATCCCAAGTAGAGCAACTAAGCATAGCTACCCAACAGAAAGGTAAACCCAGGTTGACAAGGAATGATCATAAATACTAGAATAATCCTTAATAGGACCCATCAGATTAAATGCAAGCATATGCAATGTGATTAAACACAATTATTGGGACAAAAGAACAATGACACACTTGCCTTTAACCAGAGTAATGTTGCTGCTCAGAATTCTTCAACCTCTTGCTCTCCAAAGCTCTCGAACGACGTTCACTCTACTCGCATCAATCATCAGGCACAAGCATACAAAGCAAACAAACTAACTAACAAAGAACAATGCACCAAAACAAATGGAAAGCTTTAAAAGAACACACTAAAGGATAGGCTTGATTCTATGGTCACGTATGAATGAAGGAAACGCTGAAAACGAAACTAAGGTCGAAAAGACGAAAGCTATCAGGAGATTATCAACATCAAGAGACTAGGTGTTGGATATATTTTAATCAGAAAATCATGTGGCAATAATATTTCAAAAGAAATACTCTATGTTAGAATTAAACAAGTTATATTTAATTATAGAAAACACGATAAGTCTAATCACATTTTATTTGCAACGTTCAAGTATAAGTTATGCCAAATTAACAATTACTTTAGAAAGACAAAACATGTATAAACATCTAATCGAATAACTTTGGATTACGTGTTCAACTAAACATATTTAATATGGAAAAGACATGTATAATATTATTAGGCATATTAACTTTACTTAAAAAAACCGATGTTGATCACACTACTCATCTTTTATTTAGAACAGATAGTTATAATTAAGAATTAACCAAATTAAATCTTAGCTTTATGAAAATCGGAATAACCTAATCACTTTTACTTAGGAAATCAATTAAATAAGAATTATTCAAGATTAATATACAACTTTGATGTTAAAAACAAGTAACAGGTGATACACATGCTAACGTACAAGTTAAGGTGAACGAACGAGAACGATAGAAACGAACTATCAAACGTACAAGAAAGAACGAGCTATCAAACATAGAAGAAACCTTAAGCTAGGGTCTAGGAAAACTAAGCTGACAGAGATACTATCAAGATTTATTCTAGGAAAGACAGATGTAGAAGATTAGGCATAAGAACATAGCTGATTCATAAAGAGATAGCCGAGATAGATTAGCTAGGAAACAACAAAGAAAGCTGTGATAAGATAGCCATGAATTAGACGCTGATAAACATGATTCTAAGAGAACGTGAAACAAGAATGGTAAGATTACTTGATAGGGAAATGAGCAGCACCAAACTACTCACTATGGATTAAGCTACTAGGTAGAACGAAAACTCTAAGGTAAGCTATGTGGCACTAAGGCACACAAACCATGTTTGGAAAAAGGTAGGCTTGATTAGATGTACGAGGCACACGGTTTGATCTTGAGCTAGCACTATAGAGTTTCAAAGAGACTAGATCATCAAAAGAGGTACTGAGATAGATCGAGTTGACGGAGAACGTCTAACGAACGATTTGCATATATGAGAGAACAAGATTATGAGCTAGGTTCATTTTAATTAACAAACGATATGTAAAGGATATTTCATAAAGAAAATACCCTAAGTTGGAATTAATGCAGCATTATATTTTATTTGCAAAGACCGAAGTAAAGAACTAGTCAAGTTTTATTTATAAAGATTCATATATAGATTATACCAATTAAATATTTAACTTATAAAATGTAAACTATATGAATCATCTAAACGTAACTTTATGATTCGAGTAAACTAATAAAGTTAATTAGAAACTCATTCATGTTGATATTTAAATAAATTAACATTTATTTCTAAAAGCTAGTGTGAAAGCCTATAACCTTTTAATTAGAAAAGTTGATTAAATATTAAGCAAATTAATATTTTGTTTATGAAAACTGGGTAAAAGATCTAATTAGATTTTATTTACAAAAGCACGTGAGATAATAATTAATCAAATTAAAACTGCTTACGAAAAACGGTGTGTAGCACTATATTGCTTTTATTTATAAAAGGCATGTATAACTAAGCATTAAACAAAATTAATATTAAATAATTTTCAGAAAACATGCATGATGAAAACGTCACCACTAACGAGTACTTTACATTATTATGAACCTAACGCAACTTGAACGAATTAAAACGAAGCTAAAACATAGATTCTATAACAAAAACAAGATTGCAGGGACCTATTCAGGATTAACCCGAGATGTCTGGGACTAGCAGAGAAGATTGGCAAGACACATTAAATAGTGCTTGTTTTTTTAAGATGTGCGTAGCACGTATTTCATTAAGAAGAGAAGAAAGGTCTGATTACAAACATCGAAACAAAGGAAGGACGACAACAAGCCCCAAACAAAAGAAAGAACCAACCGCTAGCAACCCAAGGCTACCTAAGAGCTCGGGGGCAACCTACGACGACCAAGCAAACCAATTCCAGCAAATCCAGCACGGGACCACCTCCGAGCTTCCTCCAGGATCAGCAGTGCCAGTGACACCAGCTGTAGCGCCGCCCTGTCATGCACACGCCTACTCCTCTCTTTCCAAAGCGACCAGACGACCAAAAGTGCCAAGGAGTCGAAACCTTTGCGCTGAATCTTGATAACCTGCTTCCTAGCATGTAACCACCATGTAAAGTAAGGCACCTCCTCCTGCGCCGTCAGCCAATCTAAACCGAAGTAACGGAGCACCCTAAACCAGGTTTCCTGACTGTGGACACATCCAAGAAGTAGGTGATCCAAGGTTTCGACCGCTTGTGCACAAAGGGCACACTCATCAGAGTCGCGTAGACCATGCCGACGTAACCGGTTCGAAGTCCAACAACGACCATGCAGCACTAGCCAACCAAAGAAGCGACACTGCCCAGGAGCCTGTACCTTCCATATGCGCTCAGCTCCGGCTAGCGGGATCCTACCAAAGAACAGCGCTCGGTAAGCAGAGGCAGAGGAGAACTCCCCGGTAGACGACCATTTCCAGATGAACCTGTCCGGCTGGTTGAACAACTGGAAGTCATGAACGAGGTCCCAGAGACGAAGGTATTGGATGACCACGGGGACAGTGCGAGCGAAGGCAATGTCCCGGATCCACCTTCGCCCGGATAGGGCATCCCGAACAGAGCGGGAATTACGAGTCCTAGCCGGGACCGCGTTCCAAAGCTGAGGGGCTAGCTGAACGACTGAGTACCCATTGATCCAGCGATCCATCCAGAATAAAGCGCGCAACCCATCACCAACTTGCACTGTGACTGAAGCATCGAAGAAATCCTGAGACGACCGATCTGCCCAGAAGTGGTACCCCGACCAAGTCTTGTCGGAGTCAACCCTGGCTAACCAAAGCCACTGCAGCCGTAACGCGAAGCCCATGAGATGCAGGTTGGGAATGCCAAGGCCGCCGTAAGGAGTAGGGCAAGCTGCATTGACCCAAGCCACAACACACTCCCCCCCCCCGCAGCCACCTCCGATCCGCACCACAAGAATCCACGTACCAACTTCTCGATAGCACGAATAGCCCAGGTTGCGATCTTCGTGGCCATAGAGATGTGTACTGGTATAGCGCACAATGTGGACTGGGAAAGAATGAGACGACCACTTATGTTCAACATTCTACCTTTCCAAGGTGGAAGGCGTTTAGCGACCTTGTCAACGACCGACTGCATAGCAGATTTAGGCAGACGCCAGGGCGAGAGTGGTACCCCTAGGTAGGTACATGGGAAGTCAGCACACTGATAGCCGAGAGTGTGAGAGATCCAGTTTACTTGATCGTCCTCACACCGAATCGGGAAGGCCTTGCTCTTAAAAAGATTAGTGGCAAGGCCCGTCGCCCGGCGGAAAAGATCCAAGATCTCTCGGAACATAACCAGATCTAGCACGACCGGAGAAATGAAGACGACCACATCATCTGCATACAAGGAGACTCGCTGCCTGATAGAGCTGGGGCGCAGTGGAGAAAAGAGACCCCTCAAATCCGCGAGCTTGATCATGGCGCTGAAGCATTCCATGACCAGGACAAAAAGCATGGGTGATAGAGGATCACCCTGCCTGAGGCCACGACCATGACAAATACGACGACCGGGGACTCCGTTAAGGAGAACCTTAGTGCTTGCCGTGGAGAGCAAGACGAAAATCCAATTAGTCCAGCGCAGAGGGCAACCGACAGCGGAGAGCAGCTCTAAGAGAAAAAGCCAATTCACCGAATCAAAAGCCTTAGCCAGGTCAATTTTGAAGAGCACACTCGGGCTCTTCCTGACCGAGAGGGACTTGGCCATACCCATGACATATCTGAAATTGTCTTGAATCTGACGACCCTTAATGAAAGCACTTTGATTCGGTGAAATCAAGCGAGGCAGAGCTGGCGCGAAACGGTTGGCCAGGACCTTAGCAAAGATCTTTCCAAAACTAGGGATCAGGCTAATAGGATGATAGTCAGCCAGACCTTCTGGGTTATCCACCTTTGGGAGCAGTGTGATCAACGCTTCATTTAGGTGATGAAAGCTTCGGCAATCCATCGAAGAGATGGCCTGAAAAGCTCTCACCACGTCCGCTTTGATAATCGACCAAGACGACCTATAAAAACGACCTGTGAACCCATCTGGTCCTGTAGCCTTATCTAGGGGGAGATCTCGAATTGCGGCCCACACCTCCTCCTCAGAAATTGGACAACCAAGCTCAGAGAGGTCCAAGTGTGGGAGCCGTAGCTCCCGAAAATCCAAGGCAGAGGTCCTTGGCAACTCCGAGCCAAGGATGGCATCGAAATAACTAAAAGCTGCTTCCGCTTTGTCCGCCTCAGCAACCACGGTGACACCGTCGACCAAGAGGGAGGCAATGTGATTCTTCCTCCGGCGATGATTCGCGTGGAGGTGAAAGAACTTAGTGCAAGCATCTCCCTCCTTAAGCCACCGCATGCTAGATCTCTCTCACGCAATAGTGTGCTGAAGGGAGGTTAATCCCAGGAACCGTAACTTCAAAAAATTTCTCAGCGCAGATTCTGCGCTGGACAACGACCGGTGGTCCTGAGGTGCATCCAGACGGAAAATGACCTCCTTAGCGACCAGAACCTGGATACGAATACTGCCAATGGATTTGGCGCTCCAAGCCTTCAACCCCTTCGCCGTCTCGTGGAGTCGTTGGTCGATGGTATGCAACGGGTCAGCGAGAGGCATCAGGCACGACCACGCAGCCTTGACGGTGTCAAGATAGCCTCGAACCTGAGGCCAAAACGCCTGAAAGCAGAAGCGCTGCTTGGGGTGAAACCTGTCATCGAACTGTAGCAGCAGAGGGGCATGATCCGAGCAGCGAGAGGAGAGAGCTTGGAGATACGACCTGGGGTACAGGGACTCCCAGTCCTCGGAGACAAACATCCGATCAATGCGTTCCAAGGTGGGGTGCGACCGCTCATTACTCCACGTGAACAGACGACCATTGAGATACAGCTCGGACAGCTCAAGGTCATTAAGTAACCTGCGAAAACGACCCATCATCCTCCTGGAGAGACGACCATTATTCTTATCAGATGCTTGATAGATTAAATTGAAATCCCCACAAATTGCCCAAGGGCCCGACAGAGAGTGCTGAAGGTCGCGCAACTCTTGAAGAAAACCGATCTTAGCCGCATCCCCCTGAGGGCCATACACATTAGTCAACCACCAAGAGGCCTCTGGGCAAGAGCGAGGAGCAACCTTTACCGAGACGGAGTGGGAGCGAAAAACTGGAGAGGAAACCGACCAAGAGCTAGAAGCCCAAGCGACCAAGATACCACCACACGTATGCACAGCTGGGAGAGCGAAGTAATCAAAATCCGGATCAAGCATATCCTTTACCAAATCATCATCAATTACATCAAGTTTGGTCTCTTGTAAGCAAACTAGAGACGCCCTCTCCGACCGAACGAGCTCCTGAACCGCCATGCGCCGGGCATGCCGGTTTAGGCCCCGTGCATTCCAGATAACTAGACGTTCATCCATTAAAAAAACAAAACACAACCAATGACCGAGTGAGGCAGGCTAGCACACCCTAGTCCCCTCGACCACACCTCCGTCAGTGAACAACTCCTGAGCAGCTGCCAGCACGTCCTCATCCTCGAGAATACAAGCCTGGATGGCATCGTCCAGCGCCCCCGAACAGCACCCGGATCGCCTGACAGTGGCTGTCCGAATGACCCGTAGCAAACAGTCGCAAGTACTCCTCGAAAGTGCAAGTGTCCGGGGCAGCGTCCGAACCAATCACCCCCAGCTGGCGCATCATGACATTCTGACCGCGAGTGATCGAGGGGGTACTCCCCCTCTTGGTCAAAGCCGCAATACACCCGCTTCTGTGAAGGGTGGACGAGTGAGGGAGAGGTTGTCTCGCACGACGTGCCCGCGGGCGAGTCCGGACAACCGGTGTGGGAGGCTGCCTGGAGACGGCAGAGCAGAAGTCAGCTGCCAGGCCCGCGGCCTCCGCCGAAGCAGGGGGTGGGGGGCCGGGAACCTGGACCGACCGGACGACCAGATGTGGCGAGACGACCTATGCCTCTGCAGAAACCAAGTCACCGCAGAAGCCCGGCAGCACGAGCGTCCGCCGTAGGACGTCATCTGCAGGAAAAACGACCTCGATCGCCGGCTGGCCCATCGCCAGAGGCTCACGGAACAGACAGGCTCCCAACCGCGCAAACACTGCAGAGAGAGGGATAGACGTATAGCCTGACTCCCTCTGGACGACCGGCTGCTGAGGAAGGGCCACGACGACCGGAAGCGGAGGAGGCGACGAATCCCCCTCAACAGGGGCAGGAAGAACGACTTGCAGTGCCACCTCTGGAGGGCAGGAGTGGCTCGAAGCGGAAGACGGCCCAGTTCCCCCCGCGCCATTGACTGGGCGTGGGGAAGGCGGAGGCCCCTCCTGGGTCGGAGAGAGCACCTCTGCCCTCACCGAACTGGAGGACGGACGACCGGCAGCGCGCGTGGTGGGAGTCCCTCCCACCACCGACGACACGCTGAAAGCAGCTCGAGCGGCACCGACGACCAACGCAGAACCCTGCCGGCTGACGAGGAAGTCTGCGGTGTTGTGGATGCCCTGCAGCCCCGACTCCGGGTAGGAATAGGGACGCGGCGAGGGCACGGGCGGATCCACCGGGGCGCCAAATAGGGCGGGCGTGCCTAACTGCGCCCCGCAAGCACCAGGCGTCCCACCCTGGAAGAACGTGGAGGAAGCCCCCCCACCAGAAGGCCGAGACGACGAAGAAGAAGCACCACTAGCACCGCCCGGCGGCTGGCGAGGTCCCGCTGCCGTCCCCAACCGCGGACAGGTCGTCACTAGCGGGTGGAGGAGGGGCATCAGGAGAGACGACCTTGACCTCGAGAATCTCGAGGACCACTCTATAGCGGAAGCCCGGCTGAGGGTGCCACGCGTCGAAGGGTAGGGGGCCCACATGTGCTTCGCGCAGGGAACCAGATCCGGGTGAAGACAAGCGACCGTGACACACAACTTCTTCAGCGAGGCCTTGGACTCGGTCTCCGGTGCCATAGAGAGGAGGACACTGGAGGAGCCAAGGATCTCCTGAGCGGTGCTGCGCAGCCAAAGGTGGGCCGGCACCCCCTGAATGGTGATGCGCAGCCTGTAGTCCATGGGCAACTAGACAACACCACTCTCCTTCCTCCACCTCTTGAAGACCAGTCGAACTGAGGAGGAGGAAAGGGGGCATCCAAAATCCGCTGATGCACATCATAATCCCGAAAGAGCACAAGAAAATCCTCCGGGTGGTGCACATGCACCGTGAACGACCCGAGTGCCAAGTCGAAGTGACCCATGATGTACGCCTGAACATCAGAAGGAGTCAACTCCGGCCGGGTGCCAGCGACCATAATGACCATTGCGCGCTCAAGCGCTATCTCATTCGCTGCAACTTCCACCGTACGAGGGATGATGCATGTCTCTTGCTGCGGCCGCCTGGAAGGGTGCCCCAGCGGCAGGTGGAAGGCGCGCGGACTCTGCAGAAAGACGACCAGAAGTGCCAGAAGATGGCGACGACGCCGGGGCACCGCCGGCAGGAGCTACCGGCTCCCTGCCCTGTCGCCCCGCCTCGGCCATGTGGCGGCGAGGGGGAGGCGGCCCCCAACGGTCGGCGCCCTGTTGACGGTTGAAATTCACCATTTCCAACCCTCAATATTCTCACATAAATGGAGGCATATGCATTATTTACTAGCATTTTGGTTTGAATAATGTAGTACCACTTGTCCTTGGAGATTATTTGTATGTAGGTGATTTACCCCTTAAAAGAGATGGAAACTCACCCTCTATGAAGAAACCATGCCAACTCAGCTGAGGAGGTGGCTGCCACCAAGGGAAACATGGCAATCCACGTCATCGATCCAGGGGAGGCACTCACCGACGAATCAGAGGACGCCACATGGACTTCACATGGATCAAAGGGCCCACCTCAGATACCAAATCAAGCCATGCACCGGGGATGGATCAAAGGGCACACAGGGCAGCCAACCAGAGGAAGGCCACCAGGTGGGGCCACCCTAGGGGGCCGGCCGATCCTAGGATCGGCCGAACCGCCTTAGGGGGTTCCATCCTGGCCCTCCACATGGCAGCCCCCTATTAGTCCATTGCCTCACTCTCGGGTGTTTAGGGGTCATTTGGTGCTCCGAGCAAGCCTTGTCCTTGCCTATAAATAGAAGGGGAGGGGCTCCCATTTCTCACACACCACTCTCTCATTCTCCTCACACTTTTAGTTTCCAAGGCTAGGGGGTAGGCTAGAGTAGCTCTTATTCAGGTTCCAAGTCCTCTTGGAAGTCTAGGTATGAGTTCTCTTTTATCTTTATTTCTTTGTATGACTTTGATCTACTTCAGTTATTCAGCTATTTCATATAAAGTTATGGTAGATCATATGTTTGATATGTTCTTGAGTTCATCCTCTGTTCATCATTTAGAGGCTTGTGTTCTTCGTGAACACTACCTTTTGATCCACTTGAAGGGTGATAAACTCCTTCCTTATGTGTTTGTTCATAAGTTAGAGGCTCGTGTTCTTCACGAACATGACCCTTTGATCTTATTGATTAGACATAAGAGAGTTCATATCTGTTTGTATATCTAGCCTTAGTTGATCTTGTTAGATGGCATGAGAGTGTTGCATGAGGTCTGTGTTCAAGCTACGGTACTCGGTCTAGTTGACCAGTCTTCTGGTGGCTCTCACCCTGGGTCACAATAGCCCGGGCCGGGTGGAGTCTAGCAGCAACGTAGGCATGGTGCCTGGGTTGTCTGGCTACGATAGTTATGAGCATACCCCCCGAAACGATAGAGGTCGGTCCTCAGGTGGTGACAGCCCTGTTGGATCCTTGGGCAACCTCCGCGCCGGGGTACCTGCTGTAGGAGTCTAAAGTCTAGTTTCGCAGAGTGCTGGTCGTCGCGGGCTAGCTCCCCATTTGTACCTGGGTGCTGAACCTTATCTCTCTCATGCAATACTCATGCCCATCTCTTGTATCTTCTAGCTTTGTATGTTTAGTACATTAGAACCTAGAGCTAGCTCGTATGTTCCCCCTAAGCCGTAGTGTGCTAGAGTAGAGGTAGATCTAAGTGTGTGTGTCACACTACCCCATATATCTTTTATCTTACCCCTGTTTTGAGTGTGTTGTTCCCTATATTTATCTCTTGGTTTACATTCAGAGCAAAAGCATAAGTCTATGATATCCGCCATTGCCTTCCACGGATTCGATACCCTTGGAATACTCTCCTTCCTTGGGGAAATGCTACAATGGTTTATCTGTGCGCTTGCGGATTCGTTCATGATCGTTTAGATTAACCTATGGCAAGTCTCGATGTTCACGCTAACCGCGCCATTAGTTGTGACATTGAGAGGTGCCTAAAAAGCATTTCTAGCGCTGACGCTAAGGATGGATCCCAAATCTGTTCTTAAGTGATCGACGTTGTGAAATGTCAACAAACATTTCTAGCGCCGTTGCCGGGGAAGGCACAGGATTATCATGACTATGCTTTGCATTTGTATATAAACTCTGAGTAGGTTAGGACAACTCTCAATGTAGGCTAACCTTGATTGTCGTCTTTTATCTTTGGATGATGAAGACAGGTAGTGTATGACTGGTTTCGACCTACCGGGGAATTTTACTAAAGATCCCGAGTCACTTGTGAGGAAAGCTCGAATTCATTTCGGCTCACCTCGTCGTACTCGTCCGGAGGGCGAACCAGCTTCCTTTGTACCATCCACGTCCAACGCTATGGCCCAGAAGACACTTCGTGAGTACTCAGCTCCTTCCGCTGACCAGGTGCTGCAAGGCCCTGAGGTGGCAATGGGGACTGAAAATTTTGAGATCAAGTCGGGTCTAATCACAATGGTACAGGCTAGCCCATTCTGTGGCAAGACAAATGAGGATGCCAATGCTCATCTGCAGCAATTCCTAGAGCTATGCAGCACTTTCGTCATCAGGGGTGCAAATATGGACGTTGTTCGTCTACGGCTGTTTCCATTCTCCCTCCTGGGGAAAGCTAAGCAATGGTTCTACGCGAATCGTGAAGCTATTAACACTTGGAGTAAGTGTTCAGAGGCATTTCTCTAGAAGTTCTTCCCATTGGGTAAAATCAATGCTCTTCGCGGAAGGATTTCTGGTTTTCAGCAAGCAGCAAGTGAATGTATTCCAGAGGCTTGGGAAAGGCTTCAGGAGTATGTCCTGGCCTGTCCTCACCATGGGATGGAAGATTGGCTTATTCTTCAAAGCTTCTATAATGGGTTGACTCCGACAGCCCGAGGCCATATTGATGCTGCTGCTCAAGGAGCATTTTTCTCACTCACTGTTGATGATGCTAAATTACTCATTGAGAAGATGGTCTCCAACCAAGGGTGGAGTGATGAAAGACTCCAACCACGACCGAGGGGTACTCATACTGTCAAGGAAGCAGACATGATTACTGCCAAGATGGATCTTCTTATGAAAAGATTGGATGACTACACCAGCGAGAAGGCTGCCATGGCCACCACTACTCTGCCTATGGACTCTCACATGACTTGTGAAGTCTGTGGCAACACTGGGCACTCAGGCAACTACTGTTCGGAGACCCAGGAGGAAGTGATGTACATGAATGGCAACAACAACGGTTATCATCCACCTCAACAAGGAGGCCAATCGTGGAATCAACAACACCCTTATTATCAAGGAGGTAACCAAGGTAATT
This sequence comes from Cenchrus fungigraminus, assembly GCA_036936925.1. Lineage (NCBI taxonomy): Eukaryota > Viridiplantae > Streptophyta > Magnoliopsida > Poales > Poaceae > Cenchrus > Cenchrus fungigraminus. Next base: position 54,311,012 of record CM072769.1, on the reverse strand, counting down.
CTTACAATCCCAACCAACCTTCCTTGAAAGATCTTGTTTTTGGGCAAGCTAAGATTAATGAAGGCATTAACAAGAAGCTAGCTGCCCTTGATAAAATTGTGGAAAACCTCAACGTTAAGCTTGATAGTTTTTCTTCTGCTCAGAAGAGTCAGCTAAGTTTCAACAAAATGTTAGAAACTCAGTTGGCCCAGTTGGCCGCTTCTGTTCCCTCTGTTGAAAATGCAAATGCGGTAACCACGAGAGGAGGTAAATCCACTCGGGATCCACTGTATCGTAACCATGCAGGGATAGATAAGAAAGGCATAACAGAAGTTGAGAATATCCATGAGGATTCATCTGACTCAGAAGAATTCCCCCAGGTAAGGAAGGTGCCACCAACAGATAAAGCACCGATAGGAGTGACGGCGCATCCGGGTTTCGTAGAAGCCAATGTGATGCCGTTCCCTCAAAAGAGCAGGAAGGCAACAATAGATGAACAGTTCAATCGCTTCGTGGACATGATTCAGAAGGTCTATATCAATGTCCCATTGCTTGAGGCAATACACGTACCCACTTACGCACATTATCTCAAGGACATCCTAACCAAGAAGCGAGCTCTTCCCACAACCGAAGTGGTACGACTCACGGAGGAGTGCAGTGCTGCCATTCTCAACCGCCTCCCTGAGAAGAAGAAGGATCCAGGGTGTCCCACAATCACTTGTATGATTGGGACCCAACATTTCGACCATGCTCTCTGTGACCTAGGGGCCAGCGTCAGCGTCATGCCTAAGGTAGTCTTTGATCAACTTAACTACACGAGTCTTTCTCCAACCACTTTGCAGCTGCAGCTGGCCGATTCTTCAGTCCGATACCCAGCGGGGATAGCTGAGGACATTCCAGTGAAAGTCCGAGATTGCTTTATTCTCGTTGACTTTGTGGTGCTGGACATGGAGATCGCCAAGGAGGTGCCGCTCATACTTGGGCGACCATTTCTGAGTACAGCTGATGCACAAATTGATGTGGGGGCTGGTGTGATCCGTCTCTACAACAATGGCAAAGAGGAGAGGTTCGAGTTTCGTCCAAGAAAAGACCAATGCTCGATGATCAAGGGTTTACCAACTTCCGACACCCCGGCACGAGAGGTCGAAGTGCGACCACGGCAAGTGGACAGCCTCATTGCATTCATGAATAATTTTTGGAAGGAAGAACGCCAACTCATGGGCACGGGACAGAAACAGTATTGGAAGTCTCTGTCCCAGTCCAAGAGACCACCTCCTACACATCACAACCCACACAACACTCAAAAGATGTGGCGGAGGGTGAGTAGGAAGCCGACTTCTCCTCCGAAGGAAACGGCTGCCCCACTGCCCAGGTGAGAACTTTGGAACCAAGTCTAGCTCTAAAGACTTAAAATAATGAGCTCTGCACCGACAGGTAAGTTCGGTAAGTTATCCTCATTTTCCATTACAATAAAATTCTGGTTAAGGAAAAGCAATCTACCTCTGCTTTGTGTTTTCTACATTTCTGCTGGAGCAAGCTCAGGAGTAATGTCCATCCGGACATTCCTTGAGCTTGTACCGTGGTACTAACTTGTCACAGCCACCACCACCACATCCACAGCCTGCTACGCCACCGGTGGCAGGAGGGGCCCCTGCGGGGTATATGTTCGGGGTTACCCCTGGGTATACACCTGGCTGGGATCAGCCCACCTACCAGCCGAGTGCGAGTGGCACAGCTTGGGCGGGTGCGAGCAGTACTCAGTGGGCTACACCCGCTAGTTCCAGCTCCGGTGATCCACCTTCGTCTTCGTCCTTCCAGCAGCACTCCTCAGCCTTTGCACGCGATGCTCAGCTCGCGCAGCAGATGGGAGAGCTCACCGTCCAGGTCACGGGATTGGAGGAGACGCTGAACACCCACACCGAGTCTACCTCAGCACGGTAGCATCAGGCTGGTGAGAGGATAGCAGCCATGCAACAGGATCAGCAGCGATACATAGAGGCGCAGAGGGCTTACTACGCGAGTCAGGGTTTCTTCTACCATCCTCCGCAGTGAGCCTGAAGCTAGCTTGGGGGAGGACCCCCATTCTGAGGTAACTTGTATCTTCCTTTGTTTTCAGAATATCTTATAAATGAAAACCCAAAAAAATCTGCAAAAATAAAAAGACCAAAAATATTTATTTGCTTTCATCATCATTTGCTTAGTTTGTTTTGATGTGCTTAGTAAGAATGCTTTGCCTCCATGGTTGAAATGATGAATAGTTACTCTGTTTATTCTCCTCATATGTCGTGCTTACAACTTTGTATCCTACCTAAGTTTTGAGTTTGTTGGCTTGTATGTTCAAACCTTAGCTTGAAAAACTGTGGGTAGCAAAAAGTATGATCCTTGCCTAGGTTGTGAGACATGATATGGTAGAATAGAGTGCTATGATCTTGTGCTTAGTGATGCTTGACATCCGGAGTTTTCCTTTTTGAAAAAAATCAAAACATGTTGAGTTCCTCAATGATGAGAATTTCCCATCCAAGGCCATATGTAGATTCTAGTTCTTAGCCTCCACATATGCAGCTTGTTCTCTCATTGAGCTTTGTCAAATTATTGTGACCCTTGTTAGAACTCATACTCCCCTGATCAAGATCACGTACACGTTCATGCTAAAACTTCTACACTGGAAGTTAGCATTCATCATTTGCTCCATATTGCTTATGCATTCCTCCATAAATAAAACTCTATGTATCTTTGCATCATTCATCCCTCTCCAAATATCTCCAATAGAGACAAAGGGCTAGCTAAAAAAAGAAAAGCATGATCAAAAGCATGGCAAAAATAAATAAAGAGAGCTAGCCCAAGTCTCAAAAGTTTCAAAAGGAGAAAAAGGGATTGATATGTGCAAGAGAAAGGGTTCCACCATATAGATGGTAATAACTAGTACCTACTCCGGGGCTAGTGTCCACCTTACCATCAATCTCTCATTTCCTCATATAAAGCATGGTAATATCTAGCACCCATTTCCGGGCCTAGTATCCACCATGCCATGCTCGTATCCATCCCACACATATGCACATCTTGATCAGGATGTATGTTTGTTTCTCCCAAGGATCCGGTTTTTGACTTAGCAAAATATGAGAGACAAGTATGCCACACCTTCCCTACCTACAGCTCCACATATAGCCTATTAGGAGTAGGATGTGAAGAAAGGCAACATTGATGCCTTGGTGAGGAACCATACACTTTTGAGCGATCCGAGAGTATCATTTGAGGAACTCTAATTTTCTTTTGAAAAATTTGCAAAACCTCCGGATTGATAAGCTGATCAAGGTATGAGTGATTATGTACATGCTATATAACCATTCTGTCTCTCAACCGCCCAAGGCAGGTGAAGCTAAATGCCCCACGTATCAGGTGAAAGGTAAGAGCATTGCCAACTTGTTCAACTCTTGGTAGAATACTTTGTTATATGTTTGCCATAAGTTGAGAATACAACATTGTAGCAACTCCTGATTAACCAACCTAAGTCTCTAATGTCTTGCTTCGAGACGAGCAAGAGGTTAGCTTGGGGGAGTTTGTTGACGGTTGAAATTCACCATTTCCAACCCTCAATATTCTCACATAAATGGAGGCATATGCATTATTTACTAGCATTTTGGTTTGAATAATGTAGTTCCACTTGTCCTTGGAGATTATTTGTATGTAGGTGATTTACCCCTTAAAAGAGATGAAAACTCACCCTCTATGAAGAAACCATGCCAACTCAGCTGAGGAGGTGGCTGCCACCAAGGGAAACATAGAAATCCACGTCATCGATCCAGGGGAGGCACTCACCGACGAATCAGAGGACGCCACATGGACTTCACATGGATCAAAGGGCCCACCTCGGATACCAAATCAAGCCATGCACCGGGGATGGATCAGAGGGCCCACAGGGCAGCCAACCAGAGGAAGGCCACCAGGTGGAGCCACCCTAGGGGGCCGGCCGATCCTAGGATCAGCCGAACCGCCTTAGGGGGTTCCATCCTGGCCCTCCATGTGGCAGCCCCCTATTGGTCCATTGCCTCACTCCCGGGTGTTTAGGGGTCATTTGGTGCTCCGAGCAAGCCTTGTACACTACCTTTTGATCCACTTGAAGGGTGATAAACTCCTTCCTTATGTGTTTGTTCATAAGTTAGAGGCTCGTGTTCTTCACGAACACGACCCTTTGATCTTATTGATTAGACATAAGAGAGTTCATATCTGTTTGTATATCTAGCCTTAGTTGATCTTGTTAGATGGCATGAGAGTGTTGCATGAGGTCTGTGTTCAAGCTACGGTACTCGGTCTAGTTGACCAGTCTTCTGGTGGCTCTCACCCTGGGTCACAATAGCCCGGGCCGGGTGGAGTCTAGCAGCAACGTAGGCATGGTGCCTGGGTTGTCTGGCTACGATAGTTATGAGCATACCCCCCGTAACGATAGAGGTCGGTCCTCAGGTGGTGACAGCCCTGTTGGATCCTTGGGCAACCTCCGCGCCGGGATACCTGCTGTAGGAGTCTAAAATCTAGTTTCGCAGAGTGCTGGTCGTCGCGGGCTAGCTCCCCGTTTGTACCTGGGTGCTGAACCTTATCTCTCTCATGCAATACTCATGCCCATCTCTTGTATCTTCTAGCTTTGTATGTTTAGTACATTAGAACCTAGAGCTAGCTCGTATGTTCCCCCTAAGCCGTAGTGTGCTAGAATAGAGGTAGATCTGAGTGTGTGTCACACTACCCCGTATATCTTTTATCTTACCCCTGTTTTGAGTGTGTTGTTCCCTATATCTATCTCTTGGTTTACATTTAGAGCAAAAGCATAAGTCTATGATATCCGCCATTGCCTTCCACGGATTCGATACCCTTGGAATACTCTCCTTCCTTGGGGAAATGCTACAATGGTTTATCTGTGCACTTGCGGATTCGTTCATGATCGTTTAGATTAACCTATGGCAAGTCTCGATGTTCACGCTAACCGCGCCATTAGTTGTGACATTGAGAGGTGCCTAAAAAGCATTTCTAGCGCTGACGCTAAGGATGGATCCCAAATCTGTTCTTAAGTCATCGACGTTGTGAAATGTCAACACGCCCCGGTGGAGCTCCATCGCCAGCGGCCGCACCTCCCGCGACTGGTGGCGGGGTGGGGGCGGCGGAGGGGAGCCCTGCCGCAGCGGTGGAGGCGGCGGTGGAGGAGTGCACCGTGGCGGAGGGGGTGGCGGTGGAGGAGTCCGACGAGGTGGTGGAGGCGGCGGAGAAGGAGCACGACGCGGCGGCGGGGGCGGCGGCAGAGAGGCCCGACGCGGCGGCGGAGGCGGCGGCAGGGCAGCCTGACGCTGCTGAGGGGGAGGAGCGGCCAGCTGTGCTGGGGGTGGTGGGGGTGGTGACTCGAGCTCCCGGCAGCGTGCCGGCATGGGCACGTAGCCCGGTAGACGCCGGCGAAGGACCCTCGGCAGTGTGCAGTCTTCCTCACGGTGCCCAAGGCGGTGGCAACAAAAGCAACGAGCGGAGTGAGGGCACCTCGCGGCGAAGTGCGAGTCGCTGAAGCAGTTGAAGCAGAGCCCTTCGAGGTCCGGCGGGACCGAAGGGGGCGGCGGAGGCGGTGGTGGCGGCGGCGGAGAGCAGGAGGCGCGCCGCTTGCGAGAGACGACCTCCTCCCACGGCCCGCCTCCATCCTCGCCAACGGCCGAAGCAACCACCTGCGCCGGCACGATCGGAATGACGACGACCGATCCCACCCAGACAGGCGCAGGTGGGGGCTCCATCCCCGGAGGAACCAAGTCTGGCGGGAGGAGAAGACGACCGGGTGGCGAACCACGAGCGACCAGCGAGCGAAGAATGACCAGCGGCGACTGCGAGCGGAAAGCAGCTGCCTTGGAGCACTTAGGGCGGTCCCTGACCTCCGCCCGACCGGCGGCCGAGTGGGCGTTGGCCCTCCGTGACTGCCCCGACAGCGGCGGTGGAGGCGGGAGGTCTCGACGGAGGAGCGAGGGAGACAGCACCGGAGCCACCGCCGGAGGCGGACTGACCGGCGAGGGGGGGTCGCGCGGAACCACGAAGCCCAGACGGCCCACCTCAGCACTGAACGTCGGGGAAGGTGAGTGCTCAGCCTGAGGCGACGGGGAGCCAGACGCCAGGAACTCCCACAGGTCCCTGCCGGAGGGGATGGACACTCCGGCCTCCGCGGAGCCCGGCTCGAGAGCGTCGCCGACCGGAGTCGCAGGGGAGCCGCGGGGCGAGGGGCCGGGGAGAGGACCTCGCCATCTTCAGCGGGCTCGAGGACCACCATGGGGACGACGACAGCGCAGACAGGGGAAGCAGCGACCCCGTCCAGGAGAGCTGGAGGCGCCGAGCGTGGCAGCGAGCGGGAGCGTCTGGGAGTAGGCGAGTAGCGTGTGGCCCTACCGCGCGAAGGAGTCGAACGACCGGCCGGAGTCGACGCTCGGGGCGAGGGGCAGGAGGCGGAGGCGACCTGGGGGCGTAGCCGAACCCCCCGCGCACGGCGGCGGCCGCCGCAGCCCCCCGCGGCGACGGAGGAGCGCGGCGAGGAAGAGGCCCCCCGCGGTGCCGGAGGAGGTCCCCGCGCACCGAAGGAAGAGGACCGGCGCCCGGAGTCGATCTGTTCACTGGAGCGACGAGAGGAGAAGCGGTTTGGATGGATGGAGAGGGTGGCGCGCGAGGGGTGCAGATCCGCCGGCGGTTTTGGCCGGGGCGGCCGGAGCAGGGAGCTCCTGGTCCGTCACGCCGGCGGCGGCGGGGGGTTCGAGAGGGGGTCGGGTTCAAACGGGGAAAGGGTTGGATTTCCAGTCCAATGCTAAATAGTGCTCGTGAAAAAGATGAAGGACAGGGTTAGATTTACAAAAGGCTCATGTGGGATTTATGTGTGAAAGGTGGGATCTTCCTAGGGGGTTTTCTATAGATTGGTCATGACTCAAAAGAACTACTAAAGATTACACCTTTCAGCAGGGGCCTAGGTGCAAAGCGGCTTTCTTCTTCATCACCTCCACACCACGAACAGGAACGCTGCTCCTCCATGGCCGTAGTATATGGAGATGTGCAGATTGGGCTACGATGCTCAAAAATCTACGGGAGATAGAAAAACTGAAATATGACAGGACGGGGATCTCACTGGTGTGTACCTCGTCGGTGGACACGGTTCCAGCGTGTAGATTGGGACAACGGCGCTTAAAGAAGGCTTCACTGGTCAGCAGGCTCCCGTGATGGAGCAGGAACGACAAGCAGCGGCGGGTGCACGACTCGACGGGGGAAGCCCTCCTGGCGGTGATGTCCTGCTTCGGCTGCACCGTCGGGCGACAAATCGGCGACGGAAGGTGACCGGTGGTGCTCTGGAAGGGGTGCACGTGCAGGACCCGGACGGGATGAAGCTCGTAACGTACAGGAATGAAAAACGATCTGCTAGATTAATTGGCAGAGTTTCGGTTCATGAAACAAAAGGATAAACAGCAAAACGGAACGATAAGGATGAGATGAACGTCGTGGTATCCTCACCTTCGGTCAGGGATGAACGATGGCGACGGAAGGGCTCGTCGGAGTTGGAGAGGAGTCGCTAGCGTCGGGGAAGATGACGGAGCTGACATCGGAATCCAGCAATCCACCACACCACGGCATTAAGCTCGACGAGATAAACTCCATGGTGGTGTCCTTCTGCACCAGAAGTCCACAGTTTCGCCGGAAAAGCTCGCCGGAGAGTTCGTCAGAATTTAGTAGACGCGAAAGTTCGGCGACAATTTGTGAGAGTTAGGGTTATCGAAACGAGATGAGGTTGGCGACATTGAAAAGAGGACGTCAAGGAGATAACCGGCAAATATTTATTAGCCGAGATAGAGTCCGGTTTTATTTCCATTGTTTTTCTAATTTCGGAATTAATTTCGGATTAGAAAACAATTTCAGAAAATCCTGAAATCATAATTAAATCACGAAAAATACTCCGAAAATTTCAAAAATTCCAGGAAAATTCCCAGAGATAGATTGAGACACGAACAATCCAAATAAAATATTTGGAGCTCATGAAAAAGATTTTAGAGCCTTCTAATAATTAAAATAAGCTCAAGGAAAATGAGAATAAATTTCAGAAAAAACTGAAAAATTCTCAGAAGGGCTTGGTGAGCACCTAAACATGTTTTTAAAACATTTTGCACTCAACAAAGACCAAGATGCATCAGCATGAATGCAACACTCATCGAACCATTTATTTAATTCTGAAAATCAAACAATATTTTTTTATACTGTATTTCCAGTAAAGAAAATAAATGTTGGAAATTTTTTAAAATTATGAGAAAATTGTTATTTAGTTATTCTCTCTATTCACATTCTGAAATTGAAAATTTCAGAGTGTGACACACACGTACAGTATGAGCGCATCCAAAAGATTGAGCCGGCAAATTCTCGAGATTAGAGATGTTAGCACACTATCGAAAGACACGTCGCCTACTGAAAGCATAGCGCGTGGTTAAATCCTAAAATATATTCAGAAAAAGCCGAGCATCAGTGTTGAGTTAAGAATTCAAAAAATACACTATTTAAAAATCATGGTGCCATATTCACCATCTTCTTAGTTAAGATGTGAAAAAAACTAGGATTTCTTATTCTTCGAAATAACAACCGCAAATCTGATAAATTTACTATAATGAGTTCTTATGTTAATGTATGCCTTTACAATAAGTTTCGACATATCAAATTGCTTCTTTGATTCAAAATTGTAAAGTTACCCTATATCTATACATCTGCAACTTACAATGAAATGTGATGTTTTGTATCTGATGATTTATGTTATGTTATACACAAGTTATATCCATATCATCGATGCACATGCTATACAAGTGCAGCAAAGCGCGTCGTTCTTCCTGATAACTAGGTGGTATCCCACGTGTTGCTACAGAAATTTTTTAAACAAAATTTTAAGGTGAAATGTGAAAAAGAAAGTAATTACATGACAACATTCATTTGTAAACAACATTATATATGAAAGCATGTTATTTTGTTGAGAGAGAACCATTCTAAAATGATTGATCGTACATGTATTTCAACTGCAGAAATTTTATGGTGTGCTACTATTCACAAATACATGCTATTAGTCACAGAAAATTGGTTAAAGACATAAATAGATGACCTAGTGGATGATGACATGACGTATAGTGGATGGTAACATAACTATAATAAATTATCATGTAGAATGCTTGCATGTTTAGAAAAATATATTCATAACTTGTAGTTTTTTCAATCTATATAGTTGTATATGATAATATGATACAACTTGCCCAAACTTTCGACCCCTAAAAGGTTCAGTCTTGCAATTCCAGCCCGTCAAGGAAAAAATTAAAAAAAGGGTTTTACCAGCCCAAACGGGGCCACGCACCGACGCAAGCTCACAGTACACGGTACACCACACCACAGTCCACAGTACAGTGAGCGAGCTGCTTCGTATCCTGCTGCTTCGGCTTCCTCGCCGGCGTCGCCCCATTTCACCACTGCCATCCCCATTCCCCCCGCAACCGCCGCACCTCTCCCACCCTGTCCAGTCGGCGCCGCCGCCGCCGCATTCCCCTTCCACCACCGTCACATCCAGCGGCGTCGCCCGACCCGGCCCGGCCCCGCCACCTCTTCGCGCTCGCGGCTGACCAGCTCCCTCGATCACATTTCCAAGGTAACCACTCCTCCTCTAATCTCGACGTTCTCCCCTCTCGTCGCAGGCAAGCAATCGTCGAGGGCCAATTTGTTCTATGGCCTCTTGCATTCCCCCCCCCAATCATAAATTTCTTAGGTAAGCCTAGGGTTTGTCTAATCTTTTCCCCAAAGGCTGGTGGATTTGTGCGGTTGACCGGTACGTTTGACCTATCTGTGTAGGATATCTCGTAATTTGTTGGATCCTCCTCCTAAATTCCGAGATATTGCACTGGGTTCAGAGCAGCTTTGTACTATAGCCTCTAGGATCCTCCTAAATTCCATTCTGAATTATATGTTCCTTTGGTCTGCAAAATTCGTTGATCAGATGTGGGGATTGAACTCTGCTGTGATTGAGGACTGGCATGCTAATTTCTACTTGTTGACACTCAAAATTGGCAGCTAAGCCAGATCAGGCTGGACCAGGCGGTCAGACCGGGTTACCAGGCGGTCTGACCGCGGTCCCTGTAGCCGGTCTGGCAAAAGGAGGTCAGACCTCGTCCCTAGGGTGGTTTGACCGCCCTAGTCAAAGTCCTCAAAAGACAATTTGGACTTCACCATTGGATAGTTCTCGTCGAGTAGATCAAGATGCATATGTAGAACGTCTGATTCGGACTCCGGATGAGGGAGATATGGCTTCGAGAAGACCTGCACGTCAGACATGCGGTCTAACCGCCCCTGGGACCCGGTTAGACTGTCCTACCCTGCCAAATCCGGGTTAGGAGTTGTATTTTGACACAAGATTTGTATAAACTTCGACTCCTACTGGGGCAAGACCTTCCCACCCTATATTTATGAAGGGCCACGGCCGATTGAAGGAATACAATCGAATCAATCCATTACCTTTACTTTTTATCCTCAAACCCTAGCTTTTCCAACCTCCATGCTGCTCCTCTACTGATCTCCACGGTCATAGATGACGTCCTAGGGCCTGCTGGCCGACCTAGGGCACGCCGGTGACGTCCTCACCCTGACGGGGTCCCTCCCGGGCGAGAGCTTCGACGGTCTTTGCTAGTTTGCTCGTAAACTAGTCGTTCTTCGTCACGTAAGTGCGTCGGTTATCCTTTGCTAGTTTGTTCGTAAACCAAGCCGTCCTCCATCACGTATGTGTGGTATTTACCTCCTCGAACAACCAACTTGAGCCAGGGCGGTCTAACCTCGTTGCCAGGGCGGTCTAACCTCCCTGGGCAGCTTTTTCTGCTCTTTCGGTCCGTTTGTGACCCGCACGCTCTAGTCCTCTCGTGTGTTGGCCCTAAAAGGTGTCAACAAATGGGCGACTATGCTGGGGAAGAAAGATCCGGTTGCTCAAACCGTTCTATCAATCCCTAGCCTTTTACCTAATTGATATATTATTATCTTGATTCGTCACTATACTACAATCAGGTCTTTCGGGGCCGATTGCATCTATAATTGTGACATTGCATCAGGTTGCTCAAGCCATTTGCATTGTGTCTTGCTTGCTACTACATATTGAAGACTAGAAGAGAAGTAAGATTTTGGTCATTGATTGCTTGGATTTCTGGATTTATCTATTACAAGATCAGAAGCATCAAGACTTATTATGGCGGGCTATTCATATACTTCACATCAGTCCTACTACGACGAGCCCAAGGTACAATTTGCAAATACATTACCTATGTCTAATGTTAATAGTTATTTTGCAAGTACCATGAATCCTTACGTTGATGTTGCTGGATATGATACTAGTAGGCATATTACATCGGCTAGTACATGTTCAGATGGTTTTTATTATTCAAACTATAATTCTGAATTTAATATGCAAAAGCCATTGCCAAATATGCTTGCTTTGAATTTTAACGATACTAGCAACATACAACATTACTCACACACACCGGCTGTGCAACAAGTTCAAGAGTCGGTTAACATGTATCAAGGCCAAACTAACATGGTGATTTCAGCCAATTCTTATGGAACACCACATGCTAGTAATTCTACTAATTTTCAGCAAGGTGTTTCATCTATGTATTCATCAGCAGAAAATTCACAATATGTGATTACGTCATAAAGCAAGCCGGTGAATGAGAAAATTGGCTATGCTAATTCTAGCTATCAGGCCAGTTATTCTCAACCATCATATGCTTCACAAATCACTAATGGAGTGGAGGTTGCACCTACTTTTTCAGCATCACTTGCAAATGTTAATAATCATGATTTGGCTCCGAATGTTCATCATAACTACAGCCAAATTAATGGTCATCCAGCAAGTGTGTATTTAGATGAAGAAGTCAGAGAAAAGGACCTCTCTGAGGAGATGCGTCAAGAATTAGATGAGATTCTTGCACAATTTCAACACGACTTTCTTTCTCAAGTAGCAATCTCCAGGAAAAATAAAAACAATTCAGATTTGAGCAACAGTTCGGTTCCTATGACAACTGAACCAATTAATGCAAATTCTGAATCTGTTATACTAAAAGAGTCAAGCTTAGCTGCACAAGAGCATATTAATCAAAAGAAAACAGCTATGTTTGATTTTCCTAAAGCCGGAGTTGTCGTATCTTTTACTAGCAATTATCATGCTACTAAGTGACAAGTTCAGGCTAAGAAAAGTTTGGAGCTTCAAAGCATTGAAGAACAAGACAAAGGAGGCGAGAAGGAATCAGTGACATGTCAACGCGAGGTGATTTCCAGCAACTCTGGAGGCACCGATCTAACCGGCTCCCTACATCGGTCTGACCGGTCCAGGCGGATGACTGTGGGCTGCTGTCAAGAGAAAAAATACGACATCATTCACATCAAGGTTCCTCGCCTCTCCAATGTATTTGATAAGGTATGCTTTACAAGTAATTCCCAATCAGATCGTGTATTTTTAGTAAATTCATTTATTAGTGATTCTATCATAAATAAATCTAGAAGATCGATTGAGGATGGTAATTTACTTGTTAGCAACAGTATACCTTCAGATTCTATCAGCAAATGCATTGTAAAATTAAAAAGGCTGATCATAAAAATGCTTTGACATTTAAATTTTCTACACCATCATTGTCAAAGTTTTTCTCTTCATGGTGTGATCATGGTTATTCTAGATTTAAAAGTAAGAAATCAAAACCGAGAGCCATTGTGAAATCCGATGATAATATAGTGATAAGCTCTAAAGCATAGGATATGAGAAGTGTAAAGAAAGGTATAGCCGAATTGGTTGATAAGAAATCTGAACCATTCGTTTGCTTAGCCTTAAAACCTTCTCCACGAAAGCATCGGTTGGATAAGATAAAGTACACATTTGATTTAACTTTGTGTGATGATTTATTTGATATCTTGCTAGAGAATAATTTTATTAAACTTTCTGATCACAAAGTTAATTCATCACCTCTTGAGTTAGGAGATAGAAAATATTGCAAGTGGCATAATTCATTTGATCATAATACTAGTGATTGCAATATTTTTCGTCAATTTATACAATCGGCCATTAATTCTGGACGATTGAAGTTTTCACAAAAACAAGAGGACAACCAGTTGGCTACAATTGGTTTTGATAGCAATGGATCATTAAATCGGTTAGCATCAGCCGATTTATCCAATGATTCAAATTTAATTGCCAAAGAGAAAGATTCAAAGTCCCCAAGTGATGAGGATGGCATCGTCCATGACTTGCAAGATCAAGAAATTATGGAGGACGATGAGCCTATCAAAATCCCAGAAGTTACTGGGGGGCAAGTGGATTTTTCTCCATCAAACCAAGAACATGTTGCTGCCACTGTGCTGGGACAGGCGGTTAGACCGCCCAGGCAAGGAGGTCTGACCGGGTTGGACCAACAGGTCAGGCCGACTTCCCAAGTCGGTCAAACCGGGTCAGGTCTGAAAGATAAAAAGATGTTAAGACCTGAACACCCTGTAGCTAATGGAGGTAAAGACCGTGCCAAGCACAATAGTAGGAAGCCGAAGCTCACCTTTGCTGAACTTCTGGCTAAATATCAAAAAGATAATGAAGCCAAGCGTGCTAATCGGTCGAATGATGCTAAATCTTCTAGATTGCCTCCTAAACTTAATCATGGGAACTGGAATCGGCAAAAAAAGGTTTTCAATCAGCAGCATCATTTTCTCCTTTTGAGCCATCAATGTCGGTTTCATATGCTCCGTATCCCACTAGTGCTCATCCTTATTTATCATGGGGGTGGAGTGATTCATGGGCACATACTCCTTCATATTTCAGGCCATATCATGTTGAGTATGCAGCTCCAAGGCGACCATCACGTGCAAGGCAGCCGTATGTTGAAAATGACTGTTTTGAGTATAAAAATCGGTCTGGTGCTCAAAACAAGAAAAAGGTTGTCAAGCAAGTTTACCAAGTGAAAAGAGATGGTCGCAAAGATAAAAGTTCAGATCTGAATTCAGTTAATAAAAAGCCGATTAATGTGTTGAGCGCTTCGGCTACTAATGGTAAAGAGAGGGAAAAATCAGTTGTTGATTCTCCAAGTGCCAAATCTGGACAAAAGAAGGTGAAGAGGCCAGAAATGAAGACTGAAGTGCTGATGTCCAAAACTGAAGCAAAGACAAGCCATTCGCTTGGTTTATCAAATTGGCGGAAGAAAGAGTTCCAAAAGCTCAGTGCTCAAGAGTTGAGGAAGAAAGGCATGTCATGGATTCCTAAAGGAAGCATTCGGACTTAAGACACGGGTGATGATTAAGCAAAAGGTGCAACACAGTTGAAGGGGAAGAAAAGATATGAGAGACGGTCTTCAAAATTGAGGTTTGCACCAAATCATCAAAATTATTGGTCATTACCTAGTTCATTTGCTTTACAAATGCCACATATGCCTATGTTTTGGAATTCATCCTTAGATATGCTTGATTATCCCTCATACTCTTATTTTGGTCCTTGAGTTCCAAATGGATCATCTTTATATCATAGAGGGTTATCACCAAATTACTATGCATATTGATTAATTTGCAAAAGCCGAAATATTTAGTTCTTAGAGATGATTTTAATTTCCGAATTTATATATCTCTACACTTTTATTTTGGTTGTGCATATTCTTATGGATGGATTCTTTGTGGATGATATTGAATTATCGTCCTTGACAACATACATGGCTGATAAATCTCTTAGATCATCGTCCTAAAGTGATAGTTTCCCGATGAGAGGTTGCTTATAACCTTTTTGGTGCCTTAAGTGCTCGGGGGGCAAGACTTAAGCAAAAAAGAGTAATTTACTACCATGGAGTTTCTATTTACTAAATCGGCTTGCAAGATTTCTCAGAATGTTGGCGTTGTCCTTATTTCACCAAATTATGACATTTTGAGATTTTTAGCCGATTGGTATATTTAGCCTCAGTTAACAAGCCGAATATGAATTTTTTCTATTCAGGCTAGATTTGAGGATCTATAGTTGTAAAATCATAAAAGACATTCGGTGATTCATTCTTTAAGGTGCATCAAGTATTTATGTTTAAATGGGTCACTAAATGTTTTCTTAATAAATGTCTAGAGAAATATCCCAATATCCACCATGTATCTAGACATAAAAGTTCAGGAACAATATTCTGAAGCCATAAACATCAGGCTGCAATGTCCAGGGGGGCATTTACAAGTTAGAGGCCGATGTTTAAAAAGTATTGGGGCACATCCTAGACCAGCCGGTCTGACCGCCACTGTGACTAGTCTGACCGCGTGCAACCGGTTTGACCGCCAATGGGAACCGGTCAGACCGGTATGGCTACAACTTTGGCTTTAAAGTTTCTGCATTTGATCAAGCCAAGATTGGTAGCTGCTAGAATTTATTGTTAGATATTTGCATAATTTAAGATGCATCAAAAGACAAGCAAGAGGGGTTCAAGAATAATCTGGCCATTGCCAATTCTAAGGTAATTGTATCATATTCATCTTTTAAAGGATGATTACTCACCTTACTTTGCTTATGGTTAAAATTAAATATGGATGCCATACTGAATGTTTCTATCCTTCTCCTTTGTCAAATTGAGAAATGTTGCAATGACCAATTAACATAATAGTAATTTGGTCGCTTTAAGCATCCATAAAAACTTTCAAGTGTGAAATGAGTTTGAATTAATGTTTCAATAACCCACAACCGAGCTAGTGTGTGCTCATGTTTATCTCATTCACACAGTATGCATAAACAGTAACAACAAGTTGCATTCTTCATATCCCACAAATTCAAGTAAATTGGCCGATAGATTCTATCGTCCTTGAAAAGTAAAGCTTGTTTGTTATTCTTGTGCTTAGCATTGTTCCTGTGCAGTTTTGGTGCTGATAAGTATTTCTTAGTACTCAAGGTTTACTAAGAAACAGGAGGGCATATGTTGACACTCAAAATTGGCAGCTAAGCCAGATCAGGCTGGACCAAGCGGTCAGACCGGGTTACCAGGCGGTCTGACCGCGGTCCCAGTAGCCAGTCTAGCAAAAGGAGGTCAGACCTCGTCCATAGAGCGGTTTGACCGCCCTGGTCAAAGTCCTCAAAAGACAATTTAGACTTCACCATTGGATAGTTCTTGTTGAGTAGATCAAGATGCATATGTAGAACGTCTGATTCGGACTCCGGATGAGGGAGATATGGCTTCGAGAAGACCTGCATGTCAGACACGCGGTCTAACCGCCCCTGGGACCCGGTTAGACCGCCCTACCCTGCTAAATCCGGGTTAGGAGTTATATTTTGACACAAGATTTGTATAAACTTCGACTCCTACTGGGGCAAGACCTCCCCACCCTATATTTATGAAGGGCCACGGCCGATTGAAGGAATACAATCGAATCAATCCATTACCTTTACTTTTTATCCTCAAATCCTAGCTTTTCCAACCTCTATGCTGCTCCTCTACTGATCTCCACGGTCATAGATGACGTCCTAGGGCCTGCTGGCCGACCTAGGGCACGCCGGCGACGTCCTCACCCTGACGGGGTCCCTCCCGGGCGAGAGCTTCGACGGTCTTTGCTAGTTTGCTCGTAAACTAGTCGTTCTTCGTCACGTAAGTGCGTCGGTTATCCTTTGCTGGTTTGCTCGTAAACCTAGCCGTCCTCCATGACGTAAGTGTGGTATTTACCTCCTCGAACGACCAACTTGAGCCAGGGCGGTCTAACCTCGTTGCCAGGGCGGTCTAACCTCCCTGGGCAGTTTTTTCTGCTCTTCGGTCCGTTCGTGACCCGCACGCTCTAGTCCTCTCGTGTGTTGACCCTAAAAGGTGTCAACACTACTGATGTGATTTGCAACAGTTATTTCTTATTTGTTAGCCATGGCGATCTGCAATAATTCTTTGTTTATGTCAGTTCTGTGGCATTATTAGTTGTGTTTCTTCAGTTCTGAATTCCAGCCTCGCGCAAGCTTTAATTTTCTTCCACTCATGTATCAGTGTGTTCATTTCCCCTATTGATTTGCATCCTTTGGATTGAGTTACTTGTAGAGATAGCCTAATGGGAGCATGCCTTGGGATGAGCATTTTGATTTTTTTGGTTGCCAATGTGTCTGATCACTGATTTTCAAATTTTCTTGCTAGATCTTTACATTTACCGCTACTGCAATAATCATTGTAGTTAGCCACTTCGGGGCACTACATTTGAACGGTTATGTGTACTTCAAGTGTGCTAGACTGCTAGTAGTTCTTCAAGTAGCGTTTCAGTTTCTGCTGCTATTTGGTTCAGATGGTTTGCATATTGTCGGAGTCATAATCATGACAGCACTTGCTTCACAAACTCCTGCTTGCTCCTACAAAATACAACACTAGAATGTTGGCATCGAGTATCCTAACATGTTTGCTGCTTGCTTCAGATGCTGATCTTTGTGAAGACCCTCGCTGACAAGTTCATTCCGCTTGAGGTTGAGTCCTCTGACAAGATCAGCGATGTCAAGGTGAAGATTCAGGATAAGATGGGTATTCCCCCGTACCAGCAGCTACTCATCTTTGCGGACAAGCAGCTTTCGGATTGGCACACACTTGCCAGTTATAACATTCTTCAGGAATCCGTCGTGTATCTTGTCCTCCGTCGGCCACTTGGTGGCATGCAGATCTTTGCGAAGACGCTCACCGGGAAGGTCATTGCCCAAGAGGTGGAGTCATCTTACACGATTGCCAATGTAAAGGCAAAGATTTCAGACAAGGAAGGCATCCCCTCAGAGAAACAGCGCCTTATTTTCGGCCGCAGGCACCTTGAGGATAGCTGCACACTTGCTGGTTACGACGTCCATGAGAATTCCACCCTGCACCTTGTTATCCGTCATCCATGGACCAGTTTTGACGGTATGGAGATCTATGTGAGTACTCTCTCTGGCAAGACCTTTACCCTCAAGGTGGACTCATCGTCCACGATCGCTGATGTAAAGGCAATGTTCCATGAGAAGGAAGGAACTCCTCCAGGCTGCCATCGCCTCATTTTTGGAGGCAAGTACCTTGAGGATGGACGCACAGTCGCTGATTACGGCATCTCGAACGAGTCCATGATTTGGAGTGTTAGTTCCAGTTTACAGATATAGTTAACAATGTGACGGCAAAAGTGTCATGATAAGAAGGGCATATCCCGGACTAGCAGCACTTATTTGTGCTGGCAAGCAGTCCAAAGATCGCTGTATCGTGGTGGATTACATCCAGAAGGAATCCACCTTCCACCGTACCACATCCTCGACCTTTGTGGTGATTCCTGAACTTATGCTGATGAGTTGGGTTTTAGGTCAGTTTAGGTGTCTGTAGTGTCCTGTCATTTGTGAGCCTGTGACGGATTTATTGCGGTGGTAACAAGGATATGTATGGGTGTCCTTGATCGATCCTAGAACAACACTTTCTGAAATCGCTGAACGCTCAGTTTGGCGTGTTTATTGATGCTCTAGTTAACCTTGCTCTGTGTCACTTTGGTAAATTGCACGTTGGTGAAGTGATCTGGTCTGCTGGTCCCAACACAGTAAACACGATGCCCTGTTGAGGCGCACGAAAACGTATTTCAATGATTGTCATGTTGTACTGATGTCATACTGATGTCTTTTGTCATAAATCGATGGTCTCGCTTGTCTTGTGCTTTCTTATTTTTCCTCGAAGGTAGTGCTGTGGCTGTGCTGCAACAAAACCTTAAGAACGCTGAACTGAGCCATTCTTCACTTGGCAAAACCGCCGAAGGTATCAAAATTAGGCTGAACTGAGCCATTCTTCACTTGGCAAAACCGTCAGCATCGACCTGCTTTTATTTCTTGTGATATGAGTTTACGGGCTTACAAACTGGATGGAACCTTTCAGCCCAACATAATTAGGCTTGGGCCCAAGCTGTCAATTGAAATCTAGGCCCATGAAGAACTTTTGGGCGAAACAAAAAGAAAAAAATTCCATGATCCATATCTGGTCTTCTGAGCTTTACAGGTGTTTCTTGTTCCAATTGTATTCAAATTTGTTTAAAACTGCATTTGAACGTTGCGTTAAATTTTGTTGGCTCTGTCCGTGCGGATATGTGGCCACTGAATTCGTTTTTAAACTTCCACATAACGTCAACTGTTGGGATCAGCTAAAATCGTCATCGTCGAAATCTTCCAAAAAGACACGCGTCAGATATATTTATTAGTAAAAAGGAAACCTCCGAAGGTCCAAAGTCTATCAGATCCATGAATATATCTAGAATCGCTACTTTTCATGATTAGAGAAAGCTTTCTGATAAATAAAATGGCTCGATAAGATGTTATTTTACACGTGAACATATTACTGACTCTCGGAAATCCTAAGAAACCAGGATTCCTTTCTTTCCTATGTATTTTGTGTAACGTTCAGGAAACAGGAAATTCCGGGAAAACTTCTCCACTCCGAAGGTGCTGGAAATGGACAACATAACAACACGGAAGGGGAAAGGTCCTTACCGAGGCTGTTGATTAAGGATTCCCGAAGCCCACAAGGAAATCCTGGAAAGTAGAAGCTGACCTAGTCAACAGCGTGTCAGGAAAGACACGAGGAGACGTGAGAAGTTTGGCTACGGAAGAAGAAAGAAGCTGGAATACGCAATGGCCCATTTCTAATTTAGATGAGATCTCCGTGATTGCCGCGGACAGATGTACCCCCAAAATTTTCATGTATATGTAACATTGTTAGGGGTAATTTCGGAATGTAAAAGTGACCTTCAGGCACTATAAAAGGAGCTCCCACACCTCTGTGCAAAGGGATCACCTTTTTCTGAGAGTGCAGTACCTTTTGCTAGTTTGTCACAGCTTTCTGTTTAGGGATTTCGGAATTTCCAACATCAACTATCATCAAATCAAGTCTCGTCAAAAAAACATGGAATTAGCGAGGGAAAAGAACACTTTCGAGATTGGGCAAAACTCTTTTTCAATCAAGAAAATAATAATAAGGGCATGTTCTTTTTAACGAAAAGATAAATGAATAGTACTGAAATAGTATTTCTTGTGAGAGAAGATGTGATAAATGTGATAAGTGAATAATGCTTTTTCTATTCCTTCAGGGCCTTAGATCATCCACACTCGTTCTCCTTCATCTTCTCCTTCAAAACG
This sequence comes from Cenchrus fungigraminus, assembly GCA_036936925.1. Lineage (NCBI taxonomy): Eukaryota > Viridiplantae > Streptophyta > Magnoliopsida > Poales > Poaceae > Cenchrus > Cenchrus fungigraminus. The sequence goes on along the minus strand of CM072769.1, from coordinate 54,290,914 downwards.
GAATATTCCGTCATCCTCATCATTCTTCTCTCCTTTATTCTCAGTTTTTCCGCACCCATCTTCCTTCATATTTCTCCTTCATCCCAACCACCCGCTCATGGGTCCACACGTCATCCTCACCCCCTCTATCACCCCACCTACACCCTTCCCTCCTCCCACCGCTTCTCCCCTGCTCCTTCTCCTCTGCTTCTCCGCTGCCTGCTCCTCTGCTCGAGCTCCACGCCGCTGCCACGCACCGCGCCCGCTGCCGGGAGCTCGAGGCTGCGGCGTGCACGCTGCGTCGTCCGTCCTCCCCGCTCCCCGCTTCGCCGCCGCGCGGCCCCACCTCGCGCACCTCCTCCCTTCGTCGTCCCCGTCCGCGGCCGCCTCCTGCCCCGCGACGGTGTCGGCGCTGCCGCCGCCCGGGGACAGGCACGCGAGCGGCGTGGCGGTGGAGCTGCCGTGCGGGTTGCCGTTGCGTCGACGAGCTCCAGCACGAGGCGGCGGTCCTCGACCTTCCTGGCGCCGACGCGGTCCGCCTCCTCCCCCTTCCTGGGCCGGCACGTCGTCCCGGAGCAGAGCACATCGGGCCCCTCCTCCTCGAGCACCGGCGGCGGAGTCGAGCTGGGGACGGGCGGATTGAGCAGGCTGGCGAGCTCGTCGCGTGGAGATCCGGCGGATCCACTGCTCCCTCCTCTGCTCCCCACCGGCGATGGCGGCGGCGGCCTCGCGGGCACCTATCTCCGTCTGTCCCCTGTTGTCCGGCGGCAGAGCTCGTGGCGGCCCTGTCCCTCTCCCACCGCGCCGGCTGGATCCAGAGCAGAGGCTCCTCTTCTTGCTTCCGGCGCCGCCTCCTCGCCCGTCGAGCAGGGCGCGGCGGAGCTCGCCCCAGCGGCCGCGGAGGGGCAGGGCGCGTGGAGGAGCTTGCGGTGACGGGACGATGCGGCGGCGGGGGTGCTCGCGGGGTGGCCCCTGCTCCTCCTCCTCTGCCGACGTGCGACGCGGCGAGGCGAGGGGAGGCCGAGCTCCCTTGGGACGGCCACGCGCGCGTGGAGGTGCAGACCCCGGTGGCGGTGCGCGCGGCGGGGCTCGTCCTGCCCTGCTCCCTCCGCGGCCGGAGGCGGTGCTGCTGCGCGGCGGCGGGGGGATGGGGCCAGCCGGGCAAGGCCAGCGGAGCGAGCAAGGCTGGGGGCGGCCGGAGCTGCGGCGGCGCGCACGCCCAGATCCGCTCCGTCACCTCGAGGGCGGCGGCGCCGGATGGGCGCTCCTGCGGGGGCGTTGCGGGGATGGTGCGGTGGTTGGGCTCCCGTGAGGTCTGCAGTTTCCCGTAGCACGGGAGAAATGAAGGAGACGGGAGGCTACGCGTTTTTGGCGTGGGTTTCCCCGTGCGCCGCTGCAGGGCGGTTTCCTTTATTTGCCTCCTCCGGGAACGGGATGAAGTCCCCGGTGCAGATGGTCTTAAAAAGATTGAGCGAACTGACCGCCTCGCGTGTCGATCCTAGCCGACACGACGCGGGGGAACGCGATCTCGCAACACCGACGTACGGCGTCCCCATGTCCGCCTGTGGGCCCCGCTTACCGCCGCCGTTCCATCTCAACCGTCCGCATCACCACGTGCCGGTCGATCCGGGCTGTCCGTCGCGGAACCGCCTGCGGAGGGGACCCGCACGCCGCACGCTGCAGGCTATAAATTCCCGAACCAGGTTACCCCATCGCCACAAGTTTTCCCCCAATCTATCCCCCGACTTTCCCCGTCGCAGCCGAAACAAGGTCGATCGCAACCCGAATCGAGAGGCCCTCTCCGATCGCCTTGCCAAGGTACTCCTCAGTCCCGTCTCTGCTGTAGCGAATTTTCGAAGGCAAAATTTGCCCACGGACACTGCTCGATGTTGGATTTGGCCACTGGACACTAAAAAAAATTGCCTTTGCCAGGAGACACTAAAATTCTATGCCTATTTGCCACAACACATTAATAAGACGGTGTTCTTATCTCCGTTAGCTCCAGTAGCAGCGGGCCCACCTGTCATCCACTCCCTCCCTATCCTTATCTTCCCTGCGATTTCGTCCGCCGCCACACCCTGTCCACGATCTCCACCCGCCTCGCGCACGGTGACCAGCTCATCCTGGACGCGCCCCGAGGTCGTGGAGCGCGCGCTCGCCAGCGAGCAGGACGCCGCCGCGCGAGGAACGCGTTCCTCATGCTCTCAGAGCGCGCCGTCGCGTACCTGCAGCTGCAGACCAACACCGACCGCGCGCTGTCGCTGATGAAGCCGCCGAACAAAGCCGCCTGCTTGCGCGTTGCCATTGCTGCGACTTGGCGAGGTGCAGCTTGAGCAGCAGCGCCATGCCGGGTGCGCTGCTCTGCTTGCGCGGGCCTGCCCGCTGGTCACCGCACACACGACTGGAGGAATGCCGCCTGCTCTGCGCTGGTGGCCACGCCGGCTTGCTGCGATGCCTGCGCTGCGCCGCGAGGATCTGCACAGCCCCCGCCGGTGCTCACGCTGGAGACTGCCCCGCCGGCATGGGGACGAGGACGAGGATGACGGCGGGCAGCGGCGCGGCATGGGGACGAGGACGGCGGCGCGGCGTGCGTCATGCTGCGGAAGGCCGGCTTCTTCAGCGCTGCTGTCAAGAGGATGAAGGCACGGCGATGCACACGGAGGGCAAGACGGAGGCCAACGGTGGTGTGCTGTGGCAAATAGCCACCCTTGAGCAGTGTCTTTCGGCAAAGGCAATCTTTTTTAGTGTCCGGTGGCCAAAGCCACCCTTGAGCAGTGTCCGTGGGCAAATTTTGCCATTTTCGAACCACTTAATCTTTGCGGTGCTGAAGATTCGTTGCCTAGTTTATCTAGTGCTGCTGCGGAATATTTGATCCCTGCGCCTGCCTTGTTAGATTAAGATTGTATTTCTGTGCTAGATCTGGGGATTCTATGCTTTAGTGAAATTCTTTTCCCTGTAGATCCGTTGGATTGGTTTACAATCTGAGCTTGCGGGTCTGTTCGAAACTGAATGCTTAGATATGTTGATTTCGCTGTTAACTTATCGTGATTTGGGCTAAAATTGTTCTTATTATCGAAAACACCATAGTTGTAATTTTTCGAATCTGTGGGAAATCATGATGCTTTGCTGGTTGTGTTCTCGTGGCACAGCTGTTTGGAATTAGTTTGTTTGTGTATCTGAATACTTCTAGTCAGGGCACATTTGATTTAGGCCCGATTGGTTCACACTTCACATGTTTCATAATAAGTGATCTTTTTGACCTAATTAAACCCGGATAGATATTTTCTAGCTAATTTATCTATGTGTTTTTCAGCAACTGATATGTTTTGCTGACGGTGTATTAGTTTGCTCTTTTTAGCCGTTGAGCTAGCGCTGTCAAGATCATAATGTTCTAACTATTCACTGTCCAGCCCATGTTGGATATGATGCTATTTAGTTTGGTGAGGTCTGTTTAGATGATGCTATTTAGTTCACCTCTGATGTACCGTGGAGGCCCTGTTTTGTAATGCAAGTACCTGATAATTCAGTTAATACTTCTGGTGCTATTTAGTTTCACAAGTTACATTTGTTTAAATAATTTGGTGGAGGCCCTGCCTTGCTGGTCACTAATCAAGAATTAAATGATAACTGTTTGTTTCTGTCCTTGATTGCTTATTGCTGGTTTAAATTCTAAATTTTTTTTCCTTTCAGATGCAGATCTTTGTGAAGACACTCACTGGCAAGGCCATCACCCTTGAGGTGGAGTCTTCTGACACGATTGACAATGTCAAGGCAAAGATCCAGGACAAGGAAGGGATTCCTCCTGACCAGCAGCGCCTTATCTTCGCTGGAAAGCAGCTCGAGGATGGGCGCACTCTTGCAGATTACAACATTCAAAAGGAGTCCACCCTGCACCTTGTTCTGCGTCTGCGTGGAGGCATGCAGATCTTTGTGAAGACCCTCACTGGCAAGACCATCACCTTGGAGGTGGAGTCCTCTGACACCATTGACAATGTGAAGGCAAAGATCCAGGACAAGGAGGGCATCCCCCCGGACCAGCATCGTCTGATCTTTGCAGGCAAGCAGCTGGAGGATGGGCGTACTCTGGCTGACTATAATATCCAGGAAGAGTCCACTCTCCACCTTGTCCTCCGTCTGCGTGGAGGCATGCAGATCTTCGTGAAGACCCTCACCGGCAAGACCATCACATTGGAGGTCGAGTCCTCTGATACAATTGACAATGTGAAGGCCAAGATCCAGGACAAGGTGGGTATTCCTCCGGACCAGCAGCGCCTCATCTTTGCTGGCAAGCAGCTGGAAGACGACCGCACTCTTGCTGATTACAATATCCAGAAGGAATCAACACTGCACCTGGTGCTCCGCCTGCATGGTGGAATGCAGATTTTTGTCAAGACGCTTACCGGCAAGACCATCACTTTGGAGGTGGAGTCTTCAGACACGATTGACAACGTCAAGGCGAAGATTCAGGACAAGGAGGGCATTCCCCAGACTAGCAGCGCTCATCTTTGCCGGCAAGCAGCTGGAGGACGGGCGTACCCTAGCAGATTACAACATCCAGAAGGAATCCACCCTCCACCTCGTCCTGCGCCTCCGTGGTGGTTTCTGAGCCCAAGTGCTCCTGCGTTGCTTTGCATCTTCCTGTCATGAACTCTCACGTTGTCGTTGGTCGTGGTTGTAATAAGAACATGCGGCTGTGCTTTATCATTTTAACTTCTGTGCTTGCTTAAGTTCTTGTGTGATGCCGTCCTGCTATATTTCCTTCAATGTAGATTCTGAACCGAATGCGTTGGAATGTTCTATTCAGCAATTGTGCTCATGCTTTCATGATGACCTACCTGATTCTGTTTTGTCTTAATTAACAGCTCTGAAAGGTCGTGTGTTGTGTACTTGTGTTTCCTTTTATATAGACTGCTACTGTTGCATACCTTTTTTTGAAAATTATACTGCTACATGCCTGATGAGCTGAACCTAACAACTAAACACTTATGTCACGTCGAGGTACTGCGGAAAAAAGAATAACATGGTGGTTAGCCGTATTATGAAAGATGGAAAAATTCATTGACTTATCAAAGTCTCTATCGAGCCGTGAAAAACAAAAGACAAAAAAGGCAAAGTTATCCGATTTTGCGGTAGACCATTCCCCTACAGTTTTTTTTTCTGGCACCTTTTCACATTATATAAGGCAACTCAATAGTACAAAGTTGTTCAGCATGAAGGAAAACTATATTTTTTTGAAATAAAAAAATGAACGAGATTTGTATAAACAAAATGAAAACTATATATTTTTTGCGGTAGACCATTCCCCTACTGTTTCATAAGATTTATATAAACCCCCAATAAACAAACGATGTATGTTTTGTATAAATCCTCATAAAATGAAAAGATCAAAATTTATTTAAGGAAATCCTTCGTGCATCACGTACTAATTACGTGGCAAAGCCCGGCCCACGAGCAACGAGCAGACGAAAGCGGCCCGTCTCTCTCTGTCGCAACGACGCCGACACCCACCCACAGTGAGGTCAGGACTTCCTGCTCCCACTCACCAGCACCGACTGCCCCGCCGCCACTGCCGGGGCTCGCCCTGGCCGCAGCCGGCACGGCAGCCACGCACTGTCGCCGCCGCCTCCCCTTCCGGCACTGTTGGCTGGTAGTGTCCCTGTCCCTGTCCCCTCCGCCCCGTTTTCGAATCGAAACTCCAATCGCTTCCTCGAGGTAAACCAACCAATCATACTCTAGTCTTGCCGCACTTCCATTCCTTCGCAGCCTCGCAGGCAATGACTGAGTAATATTTGCTCTGTGCTCCTTCCTTGTCACCGCCCGCGTAAAGCGCTCTTTTGGGGGTCCAAAGTCCTCATCTACTTGGGTTAATCCTAATCCTAATGTTGGGGTTTTCCATACGGTTGGTTGTTTTCTGTGTTTGATTTGATCCGTTGATGTAGGTTTCGGAACTTTTTTGGATTATTCTTTTTTCCATTTCTTTTTTTGGCTAAAAATTGCATTTTGAGTAGACATGTCTATGAGTCTGTCAGTGGGATGCTTCGGAAATAAGGTGTGAAGTATCTGTTCTTTGACCATTGTTCACAAGGTGGACTAAATTTTTGCTGCGATGGAGTGCATCATCCTGATTTCTAGATAAGGAGATTTGTGGTAGTTGGTTGTTTGTGTCAGTTATGTGAAGTTATCGTCAGATTGGGAATTTTGGATCATGCTTTCCTCGCCCTTTTAGGTTGTGCCAGTCAGATAATTCTCAAAAAAAAAAAAAAAGGTTGTGCCAGTCAGATGTTGGAGTGTTGTTTTACCTGATTGCTGTTAAGTTACCTGCAGTACTGCTTGTAATGAGAATATGTGCATTGCACATTCTCAGAAAAAAGTTAACTTTCTTCATTAAAAAAGGTTAATTTTTAGAGCTGACTTGAACATACCTTGGGGTGATTAATTGCCTGATTAGTCCATATGGCTGTAGGGTCCAATCTGTGTGATCTAGGATGCTTGGTTCACCTGCACGTTTAATTTTCTTAGGATAATCATATACAGCCAGCTCTACAATGTTCCTGCTTAGGTTCTTGGTTAATTAAGGGATTGTCTTAAATCCTCAGTATGCCCTGCACAAAGGATGGCATTTGCAGTGTGCATGGACTGTTGTTTGGATCAGCACCAATTTCTAACTCATCCATTCAGTTTCTCACCAATTAACGAGCAAAGCATTGGAAGCAAAATAGCCCCACCAATCATTTGGCGAGTGACTAATTTGGCACATCCAATGTAGGCATAAACATAATATACTGAATATATAGGAGCAGGGCATATCTTTCAATGACTACATAGTGCCTTCAAGCAGTGCTAGTAGTTCAGGTGGCTCTTTGGCTGCTGTTTGATTTTTATGAGCTGGTATATTCTTAAATTGTGATTGTACTTGCTTCGATAACTGCTAGCAAGTACATGATAATAGAGTGTCGGAACTGTCTATATCCTAATATAATTGTTGTTTATTCCAGATGCAGATCTTTGTGAAGACTCTCACTGGCAAGACCATCACCCTCATGGTGGAGTCATCAGACACTATTGACAACGCCAAGGCAAAGATACAGGACAAGGAAGGTATTCCTCCAAACCAGCAGCGACTTATCTTTGCCGGCAAGCAGCTTGGGGATAGCTGCACTTTTGCTGATTACAGCATTCAGAAAGAGTCCACCCTGCACCTTGTCTTGCGCCTACGTGGTGGCATGCAGATTTTTGTGAGGAACCTTGCTTACAAGACCATTATCCTTGAAGTTGAGCCGTCTGACAAAATCAACAGTGTCAAGGCAAAGATTCAGGTGACTGAGTGTATTCCCCAGGACCAGCAGCTTCTCATCTTTGCCAACAAGCAGCTTTTGGATTGGCACACATTGGCCAATTATGGCATTCAGAATGAGTCAACCCTGCACCTTGTGCAGCATCGGCCACGTTCTGGCATGCAGATCTTTGTGAAGATCTTCACCAACAAGATTATCACACTTGAGGTCGAGTCATCTAACACAATTGGCAATGTCAAGGCAATGATCCATGGCATGGAAGGTGTTCCTCCAGACGAGCTGAACCTTGTCTTTTCTGGCAAGCGACTTGAGGATAGGCGCAAACTTGCTTATTACAACATTCAGAATGAATCCACGCTGGACCTTGGCTACCCTTGGCCATCTCTCTATCCGATTTTTGTGAAGACCCTAGCTGGCAAGTACATTACCATTGACAAGGCTTCACAGTTTGGGAGTGACATGGTTGATTATGTCAAGGCGAAAGTGTACGAAATGGAGGGTATTCCCCCATGCCAGTACCAGCTTTTCTTTGCCGGCAAGCAGCTCATGGATGGACACAACCTGGTCGAATACGGGGTCCATCGAGAGTCCACCCTGCTGCTTGGGTCCTCCCTGCGTGGTGGCATGCAGATCTTCACTTCGGCAAGATCATAGCTTTGGATGTTGAGTCCTCAGACCCGATCGACAAGGTGAAGGACAAGATTCAAGAGAAGGAAGGACTTCCCCCGGCTCAGCAGGAGCTTGTCTTTGCTGACAAGAAGCTCGAGGATGGGCAGCACACGCTGGCTGATTACGATATCCTGGATGGCTTCACCCTGCACCTCGTCCTCTGCCCCAGCGGTGGTGGTTTCTGTCTTCAGGGCTTGTGCTGACTGGCTGGTTCGTGTTGTTATTACTTACTTATCAGGTTGTTTCTGGTGGTCTTGTTGATACATCTGGTGTTGAAGTTGTTAGGTGCAGAATCTGTAGGCTGCAGCTGTTCCATGTTTTTGACCATGACAGTAGTGACTGCCACATTAATAACAGGTGCCGAGATTGTTCTATGCTTTTGACCATGATGACAGTATAACTGTGCTTCCTTGTATCGACTTCCTTAGTGCTGAGGTTTGGGGTAGTTTTATGCTCTGACGGTCTGTTTTATGTGGCTGGATGTGTAAGACTGTAATGCTCTGACCACATCGTCGTTAACATGCCTGTGTTGCTGCTCCTGCAATACTTTTGTGTTTTTATTATCTACTATATCACATCCGACTTACCAGGAGGCAAACGTGGTCAGCAACCATCTCAATGATTATGCAAATTTGGTCTTCCTATATATCACATCCGACTTTGTAACTGAAAAGAACGGATTTATTCCATGATGACTGAAACTTTGTGTTCCATGATAGGCAGGGAGATGTGGCTTTCTTCTCAGCTACCTGGTTCATGGTGTAAACCTAGCTTGAGCCATTGAGATGTGATCATGTGAAGAGCTAAAAGTAAGAATTGACTTGAGTTCAAGTTGGGTACCAATTTGTCTGGTGCCCTTGTGTCTTTTTGACTTCAATCCTTTATCTTCTCAAGGATTTTACTTACTAATTAGACAGCTAAATAACAGCTGGGTCTTTTTTGTAATAAGAATTCTTGTATAAGGAGAAATCAATTTGAGTGAGTGATTTCTTTAGGGGGTTTTCACAATTTTCCCGAAGAAAGGAAAGTTCACGGTTTGAAGACGGTTTTTATCTTGTACACTTCAAAAAAAAAAAAAAAACCAGCATTACGCGGCAAGCCTGGCCCAAGAGGCAAGACCATACGGACATGATTGGTTGCCTCGACCGGGCCGTCCCAAGGCCTCCTATCCGGGACGAGTCGGTGCAGGCGGTTCGTGTTTGCTTTCCCTGCTCACATCGTTTTGCTGCATCCCCTCATCTCCTGTTTGCTTTCCCTACTCGCATTGTTTTCCTGCATCCCCTCATTCACCTGCCCTCTGCCGTTCGGGATGCGGCCGTCCGCTCGACGCGAGCTTCTCTCGCCAGCTGGGATTGTATGGTGCTTGGCGGGAAGATTTGGCAGAAAGATTTGGAGGGATCGCGAGAGATGGCGCGGTCCTGGCGATAAAAGAGCATGCACGCGGGTGTCAGGGTTCTCTACCGTCGGCAAGTAAATTTGTATGATCGCAAGATGATGTCGTGACGGTGCACGACATAGTCGAAGTAGTCGATGGCGAGTTGACGTTGCCGAGCGTTGGTGTAGTCGTACTCGAGTAGTTGTAGTCAACGTCGAGTTGGCGTTACCAAGCGTCGACGTAGTTGTACTCGAGTAGTTAAAGTACTCGACGGTAGTTGTTGACGAGCTGATGCAGTTGTGTAGTCGAAGTAGAGTCGACACGGCCGGATGACGACGTAATCGTACTCGTTTACAACTCTTGTGTGTGTGAAGCGAAGATCTTGAAGCTTTGCGGTTGCCTTCCGTATGCGAATAGCAATTTGCCATCAAATTGATATATTTGCCATCAAATTGATTTATAGTCAGCAGGGACTTACTTTGGGTCGTACGTGTCTGCAACAAATCTTGATGACGAGCCACATGCAGCACTTTGCAGTTGAAAACTTGAAATCAATTCGGTCACGGACACGTGAGTGTGTTCAATTCGAACTCGGTGAGTTCTCTTAGCGCGCGGACAGAGGCACGGAATTTGATTCCGTCTGATCTTGATATGCTCGGACACTAGCTGTATGTTTAGTTGGAGAGCGACCGGAGCGGAGCGGAGCTTAGCTACTTTCGTTTTGCGGACGACTCCAACCCTTCTCATGTTTGGTTGGAAATGTCGGGTTGGAGTGGCTCCGATCCTCTTTTTTGTTTGGTCGGAGGAATGAGATATGGAATGGATGCCAGATTTCACTCCGTTAGTGGGTCCCACATGTCATAGGGTTTAGTGGGTCCCACATGTCATACATACCCTCTTCTTCATCCTCATCCCCACGCTGCTGGATCCGATCGCCGGCGCCCCCTCCTCCCACGGCACCGACACCTCCTCCTGCGGTGCCGGCCCTTCCTCCCGCCGCCGGCGGAGTCATCGAGCTTCGATCTGAGGCGGAGGAGCACGACAGGCGCACCGCAGTGCCCTCCTCCTACCTCGAGGCCACCACCTCCTCCCCAGCTCTGGCGACACGACGGCGGACGAGCTCGTGACCTCGAGCAGCTCACCGCGGCCGCGGATGCGAAGATGGCGTGCCCTCCCCTGCTCCATTCGCAGGTGCACCACTCGCCACCCGCAAAATCCACCGCTGCGGGCACGAGCTCCACCGGTGCAAGAGCAGTCGAGCTCCGCCGCGGGCACGAGCCGCTGCGGGCGCGAGCGATGGGAGGCGTAGAGCTGCCGCTACGGAGCGCTCCACAGACGGACGAGGACGGACGAGGCGAGGACGCGACGAAACCTGGATGGGTTCGCTTCGTCCCTCGAATTTTGACATACGGAGCGAACCCGCATCTTGCGGGTATATTCGATCTGGAGCCGCTCCGCTCCTCATACAAACAGCTGTGGGAGCGGGTCGGCTCCGCTCCGCTCGCTCTCTAACCAAACACATGGTACGCTTGCTTCGAAACTGGGACTCGGCGACTTTGCTTGCCGTGGAGTAGATTTGATTTTGAAGGTGGTCCTTCGAGCTCGCCCGATGATCTCGACAATCTCCCCTACCTAGCGCGCCAGCTGTCGGTGTTTTAACCCGGCAAATCTACCAAGACGATACCTGAGGTAGTAGATTGTGCGGTGGGGGATCGCTAGACCTAGAACCCGAAGGTTAAAGTGAGGACACGAAACACAAATTTATATAGGTTCGGGCTGCCAAGATAGCGTAATACCCTACGTTCTATTTGGGGGTGTGTATATGGCGCCCCGCTATGGAGACCACCCTATAGGGGTGGGCCCGAATGCCTTTTCGTATCATTCCCTGGATCATTAGATGATACGGGCACTTGCACAAGAAGTATCACAACAGTACTTTGTTTATTTTTTCTAGATATTTTACATAAGGCTGAAAAGAGGAAAAAACACACTCTATACAAGTGGGGCCGTAGCCTCAACCTTATTCAAGCAGCGGCGATCTACGCAGCAGACTCACACCTCAGGCATCTTGACTCCTAGCTCGGACCCAGGGGATCCTCTTCATCATAAGTTTCTGGTTCCTCGTCTGGTAGAAGGGATAGGGGAAGCAAGAGTGAGTACTGGGTAGGGTATTCAACAAATTCCACAGCGGACAAGACCAATACAGAGGGGATTCGGCCACTAGAGGGCCTAAGCACACATCCAGGGTACTGAATGTAAAGTACAAAATTTAAGTGCGAAAGAGAGAAGTATGTAATGCAGTAGTACAAAGTTGTTTTGGTCCTGGAGGGCATTCACTTCCCTACCAGTCCCCTGATTATGTAAAATCTATCCGGGTTCCGTCAGGGATATCCCGATCCAGCCTTAAGCCATACTCGGGCTCTATTCAAGGACAAACCCGACTCAAGATCAAGTTAACCTTAACCAAAAGCATCTCTAGTATCCTAAGGTGTATTGTAATCAATGGGAGCTTTTACCAAGTGGGCTCATAACTTCGAGCCTCGACTATTCGAATAGATTCATAACTCTGGCCAGAGGGGTACGCTTTACCCGCACGGTCGATCAGCCCATACCGGCGGTACTGACCTACGAAACCCGTACCCACCAGCATCTATTCATGGACTACATTCTCGTCCAATCCTAGACTACATTCCCTAGTTCCACCCATGTCTATACTGGGGTCTAAGCAGGGGTCATTCCACCACCATCCGCTACGCGGATCCAGTTTCCCGGGAAAAGATGCATCAATATAAACGTGGTATACAATACCACCGCGTCACCTGACGCCATAACATACCCGATGACCCGTGCCGACCAGACTTGGGACTCTATGAAGGTCCTGCTCCAGCATATCCGTTGCCCACCATGGCCTCTTGGGGTGGTTTACTAGGTGCAGTGGCGGGGTGTGGATTAAGTCCTCACATGAAATAGGCATTCCCGAAGGCTATGCCTTTTTGGCCCGTGCGGCCGTACAAAACACTAGAAAGACTTTCCCATGAAACGGACCTTATACGACCGGAGTAAGCATGGAAAATACCCTCCACTAAGGTTGCCCCCATACTCCCAAGTCCATCCTTAGTGGTTCTATTATCTTAGGCCAATTCATGCAACTACCATATTCTACTTCTAAGCATATAGAAATACGGTAAATAAAATGTAGAATTTTGGAAGTATTTAAGCGGGAAAGCATAAAATAAAGGTGAAAAGTTATCTAGATGGTAGAAATCAAGGAGTGCTGTGGAACTTGCCTTCCTCGTAGTCCTGGTCATTCAGAGCTTCTTTCTCATAATCCGGGTCATCGATCAGGTTCTCGAAATCAGCATCATTTTCTATAAAGCTGTTGGCATTTCTTAACGTCACCACTAGTTGCGCACCTAGAGGGAGCGTATAAGAGGAACTGGGTATACCGCAAGCGCACGGAAATACCGCTGTAGCACTTCCCAAAGGAAGGAGAGTATTCCAAGTGTATCGAATCCAAGGAACGATGTGCACTATCTCCTACTCTAGTATAGATGGTCCAAGGACACCAAACTCCAGCTGGGATAGATATGGGTTGAGAAGCACTTTCTTAAGGGACTTAACCCTCAAGATGGATCTGTCCGCTATTAGTCCTCCCCGTGGGGCGCCAGCCCATCCTAAATTTTTAGGGAGAGGCCAATGTGTTGGCAACGGGGCTCGATCTGGTACGCAGGCGCGGAGGGTTCCAAAGGGTCCAACAGGCTACCACCACTGTGGCCTACCTCTATTGTTACGCGAAATGCATGTGGTCTTCGTAGGATAACCAGAGCCCAGACACCACGTCTGTACCCCAGATAACTACTATAGTGTGGTTATGTTTGTCGACTCGCTAACAACACTATAGTAACCCGTATAAATACGGAACCACGAACTAGAGAGAGAATGGAATCAAATCATACTAGTCATCGAGCTACGAAGCAGAAAGAAAGCTATGGATGCAGACAAACGAGATACAATAGACTTACTCAGCTAAACAGGATCAGAGCATGCAAACATGTATATGAACTACTGAGCTAGCTCTAAAGGATCGAAGCCTTGTGTCACGAAGAACACAAGCCTCTAACTTATGAACAAGCTAAGAACACAAGAACAAATCAAGCATGCATGATGTCCACTATAGTCTAAATAAGAAATGCTGAAATACTCACTTTGGTCTAAATGAAGAACGAGCATCCATGAGGACATCAACTCACTCCTCACCCTATCCTACCTAGCACTCTAATCACACACACAACTCATGGGAGAGGTGAGAACTCACCTCTCCAAGAGAGAATGAGAGGAGAGGGAGAAGGAATGTGTTCCAAATGAGAGCCCCTCCCCTCCTATTTATAGAGGAGGGGGTGGCTTGACTTTGTGCTCCAAGTGCTCCATCTTGTGCAGCCTCCCTGGGCGCGGCCAATGAGTGCTTGACACGTGGCAGTGAAGAACCTGGCGAAAACCAGAATATTCCATGAAGAACCGGACATTCCTTTGCTGACTTGGCGCTGAATGGCACTACAAAAGGAATTTGTCGGGGCGGACCAGGTGGGCGGACCGGCGAACCGGCGGTCCAGCCGCGGGGACCGCGGCACCGCCATCGGCAGATCCGCGGGCCGGCGCTCTGTTGACATTTCTTAACGCAATCACCTAAGAACAGGTTTGGAACCCATCCTGGTAATAGCGCCAGAAATGCTGGTTGGTAAATCTCAACGTTACAGGAGTCCGCAAGCGCACGGAAGTACCATTGTAGCATTTCCCCAAAGGAGTATTCCAAAGGGTATCGAATCCAAGGAAGGCATTGGCGGAATGACAAGATCAACTCTATTGCAATGAGTATAGATCATAGACGGAAATAAATCAGACACTCAAGTGCAGGGGTAACATATGATAATAGGGGTAGTGTGATCACACACACACTCACTCTCTCTCTAAGGGGTCCTAAGCATAGGAGGCAACATACGAGTTAGTTCTAGGTTCTTATGTACTATACACATAAAGCTGGTAGGAACGAGTTAGATACACTAGCGTTGAAGAACATTGACTTAAGAACCTAGGTACCACAGGGAGATAACCTCCCGCGTTGCTTCCGCACAACTCCGGTTGTTATATTTTAGACTTCTACAGCTTATCCGAACATGGGGGATTTCAGATGGACCAACGGCTGTCACTACCGCGGCCTACCCCAAGACAAACCGTGGGATAAACTCATAAGTAAGGTAGCTACGCAACTCAAGCACCATGCTTATGTTGTTAGCCGGACTTGACCGGCCCGGGCTATTGTGACCCAGGTCAAGCCACTAGATAAACCAGCCAATTACACCGAGTACTGTAGCTTAAGCACAAACTTCATACAATGTAGTCATGTCATCTAATTAGATCAAACCAGGTTAGGTACACAAATGGATTCATGTTTTCCTATGTCTGTTCAACTGGATCAAAGGGTCGTGTTCGCGAAGAACACGAGCCTCTAACTTATGAACAAACAATAGAAACATGTGAAAGTCACCCGTAAGTGGATCGAAAGGCCTTGTTCATCAAGAACAGGAGCCTCTAAATGATGAACAGATGAAGAACACATGAACAAATCACTCATGTATACTAACACAATTTTATATGAAATAGATAAATAACTGAAGTAGATCAAAGTCATACAAATGAAATAAGATACAAGAGAACTCATACCTAGATCCCAAAGTAGACTTGGAACCTGAATTAGAACTACTCTAGCCTACCTCCTAGCCTTGAGACTAAAAGTGGGAGAGGTGTTGCAAGTGTGGATGGTTCATAAGTGAGCCCCCTCTCCTTCTATTTATAGGCCCGAGCACCGGCGAGGAATGGATGCAAACACCCCTGGAATGGCGCCTAGGACCAATAGGGAAGCACCACGTGGAAGCTCAGGAGAGGCCGAGCCAAGGTCGGTTCGGCCGACCTATGGGGTCGGCCGACCCCCTGGTGGGCCCTCTGGCTCGTGCTTTCTCCTGGTGACTGTCCTGTGGGTCCTTAGGTCGGTTCCCGGTGTCCACCCTGTTTTGGCGCGAATTACATGCCTTTGTGGGCCCATGGATCCATGTGACGTCCACGTGTCACACTCTGATTCATCAGGGGTTGCTTCACTTGGATTGCTTGCATGGCATACATGCATGGCTCTGTTGACGGTTGAAATTCACCATTTCCAACCGTCAATATTCTCACATAAATGGAGGCATATGCATTATTTACTAGCATTTTGGTTTGAAGAATGTAGTTCCACTTGTCCTTGGAGATTATTTGTATGTAGGTGATTTACCCCTTAAAAGAGATGGAAACTCACCTTCTATGAAGAAACCATGCCAACTCAGCTGAGGAGGTGGCTGCTGTCGACCGGGCATCCCTGGGCCCACCAACACATTGTGGGCCATACCCGGGAGATAAGTTCTTGTACACCTGGACTACTCGACTAGTGGGCCACGGTGCTGGTACCGTGGACCACAAGGCAAGACAAGGCGGACAAAGACTTGTACTAAGACTAGGATAGCTTTCCATACCATGTATAGGCTACTCCGGGTCCTACTCGAATAGTACCCTTGTACCAATCTGACTTGTAACCCTGCCTCCCGTGATATATAAGGCGAGGCAGGGACCACTCTCAAAACAGACGCAATCAATACAGAGCCACGCGGCATACAGGACGTAGGGTATTACGCACATTGTGGCCCGAACCTGTCTAATTGTGTGTCCCGTGTCTCACCATCGTGTTCCTGATCTCGGCGAGCCCCACCGCACAATCTACTACTTCGGGTACCCTGTCGTAGGCTTGGTGTCTAAAATACTGACAGCTGGCACGCCAGGTAGGGGCTCTCGTTGTTGATCCACTGGCGAACTCGATGGCTCTCGTCACCATCAAGCCGATCGTCGCTTTCCAGCAAGGCGACACCTTCGTTTTCGGCTCCTGGGTTTGCGTTGCTGATGGTGCCGGATCATTCCTACATTTCCTAGTGCCAACTCCGGAGTCAAAGCTCAAGTCCTCGACGCTTACGCAAGCTTCGATGGAGAATCTCGTCGAAAATTTTGGCGAAATTTCGATCTCTGACCTGCTTAGAGAACTCGAGTCGGAGTCCGAGTACAACTCGACTTCGCCTCCAATCCAGCCTGAGTTGCTTCCATCAGCTTCACAGCTTGCACTCAGCCTGGATAACATTCAAGCACCACCTCTCTTTGGTCACCGCCATGTCAGTGCCGCTTACCAAGCCGCATTGAAGCGCCTCATGTGCCCTGGCCCGAAGATCGTGCTCGAGTACTCTTCAGATTCGGACGGCAACTTCGACTACTCTTCGGATTCTTCTGAGTTCGAGTTTGACTACGGTTCAGATTTTGTTGAAGTACGACAACTATCTGGCCCTGCTCATGGACTGGTGATCACATCGACACCTGAGGGTAGATTCGTCTACTGGCCTAAGCATGTGCCTGCTGATCTCACTCTGGATGATCAGGAGCGCTTTATCGCTTGTCTCGACAACCTGCCTTTCCAGGAAGGCGTCAAGCTTGTTGACTATGACACCGATACTGAGCTCATTCAGAGTACGGGTACTTATTCATCGCATCGAGAAGTATTCGTCGTTGATGCATCTACTCCACAAGGGCACCGCTCCAATTATCGTTACCCAGATGATGTGTCTGATGATGAACTCTCTGCTAATGCTCCTGCTGATGAAACCGCGGAGGTCAAGGCTGCATGTCGCCAACGCAATGCTGATCGTGCAACTCTTCGTCGGGAACTCGCGGAAGCTCTACCTACCTGTAACCTTCAAGAGGCTTTGGATGCGGTTACTACTCGTCAATACCGTACTCCAGAAGAAGCCATTAACGCGATCAATCTACTTGGTCGCTCTATGCCTCATGACAGGGCGACTGCTGAAGTCGCGAAGCTGGCTGAACTAGCCTATACTATGCTACGGCAGAGTACCACCGCTCCTAGTCACCATGGCAGTAGTGGGGGTTCTCGTCGTACTACTCCCACACCTAATCGAACACGTCCGGAAGCAAGCAACAAAGGCAAAGGCGACGATGGTAGTGTCAACAGCAAGTCAGGAGACTCTCGCTACGACGCTCGTACAACTATCAACGCCAGACGTGCTGAACGTGAGAAGCAAAAGGATAATGACTCTGATTCTTTTCCTGCTTTCTCCGCTCGACTTCAAGCTTTATATCTTCCGGAGAAATTCAAGCCTTACGGCATCTCCAAGTATGATGGCAAGCAGGATCCAAGGCAGTGGTTGCGCTGTTATGCTCTGTCCATCTCCAACGCCGGGGGCAACGATGATTCCAAGTGTATCTATTTCCCCTTTGTCCTTGAGCAAGAGCCCCTCACATGGTTTGAGTCCCTCAAACGTGGCTCCATCGACAATTGGGGACAACTCAAGCACCACTTCACCAGCAACTTCGCGGGTTCTTTGGGCCGTCATGGCACCAGGATGGACCTTACCCTGATCAAGCAAAAACAAGGCGAGACTCTTCGCGAGTACATGTGCCGCTTCTTTGAGAAAAGGGCTACTGTTGTTGATGTCACAGAAAAAGAAGTCATAGACACCTTCCAGGATGGTTTCTATGATGATAAGCTATTCCAAGACTTTGGTCGTGCTCGCCCAGCTAACATCACCAAGCTTAAGGAGATGATCACTCACTGGGCAGACGAGGAAGACAAGGCTCGTAATCAATTCAAGCATCTTTGCAACAACCAGAACAACAACAACAATGCTGGTGGAAGCAGCAGTGGCAAGCAACAGTAGGGTAACCGCCAAGGGAATAACTACTCGAGTAATCCCAATCGCAAGTGCAAGCCCGAGAACACTGTTGCAGCCATGGAAACTTCTGCCAAACCTGAAGATGATCCTCACTGGGCAACTTTGACCAAGCAGAAATGCCCATGGCACCCGGAGGGCGATCATACTACAGAGTAGTGTTACCAACTTCGATGTGCGTTAAAAAACACACCTGAGCCATCGCACCCAAATTCGCGATATCGCAAAAACAAGGGGAAGAAGGCTAACACAGACAAAGACACTGGGTTCCAGAACCCGTCCAATACTGTTAATGTCATATTTGGTGGAATTCCAACTAAGCGCATGCAGAAGCTAGCTCTCAGGGAGATTATGTCCATCGAACCAGCAGCTCCCACTTATCTTAAGTGGTCTGAAATCCCCATTACCTTCTCAAGGGTGGATAAGTGGACTAGTTTCTCTGAGCCAGGACGATATCCTCTCGTTCTGGATCCGGTGGTGGCAGGCTCCAGACTTACCAAGGTTCTCATTGATGGTGGCAGCGGACTCAATGTCCTGTTTGCCAAAACTTTGAAGAAGATGGGTCTGGATATCACCAATATTCTTACCAAGACCAAGTCACCGTTCCATGGTATCATCCCGGGCAACGCAGCTGTTCCTTTGGGTTCAGTTGTATTACCCGTTACCTTTGGGACCAAGGATCACTACCATACCGAGTACATCAAGTTTGAGGTCGCTGACTTCGAGACTTCTTACCATGCCATCATCGGTAGGCCCGGTCTCGCTAAGTTCATGGCAATCCCTCACTATGTCTACTTGGTTCTCAAGATGCCGAGCCCCAAAGGAGTTCTTTCATTGCAAGGGGATCTGAAGCGTTCCTACGACTGCGACACAGAAGCCGTGGAACTTGCCTCGACTACTCAAGTACCCAACGCAATGATGGAAGTCTTCACTGCCACTAAGAAGCTTGCTCCAAGCGAGCTGGAGGTTCCTGAGAAGACTGACAACAACAACAAGCCTACACTGTCTGGCGACGTCCTGCTCAAATCCATTGACTCGGTACTGGCGACAGCAGCAAGACGACCATGATCAGTACACAGCTTGATCCCAAATAGGAAGACGCGCTCGTCAACTTCCTTCGGGCTAACCGTGATATCTTTGCGTGGAAGCCATCTGACATGCCAGGTGTGCCCAGGAGGTTGATTGAGCACTCACTCAACGTCGATCCTAATGCTACCCCCAAGAGACAACACCTTCGTCGCTTTGCTAATGACCGCAGGGCTGCTATCAAGAAAGAGCTCGCTAAACTACTCGCGGCTGGCTTCATCAGAGAAGTTTTTCACCCGCAGTGGCTCACTAACCCTGTGCTCGTCAGAAAGAAGAACTCCAATGACTGGAGGATGTGTGTCGACTACACTGATCTCAACAAGCATTGCCCCAAGGACCCTTTCGGGCTGCCAAGGATTGATCAAGTCATTGATTCTACGGTGGGTTGTGCTGTACTCTGTTTCCTGGATTGCTACTCTGGCTATCATCAAATTGCAATCAAGGAATCTGATCAAGAGAAGACCGCGTTTATCACCCCGTTTGGTGCCTATTGTTACACAACAATGTCCTTCGGGTTGAAAAATGCTGGTGCTACATATCAAAGGGCTATCCAAGCATGCTTTCAGAGGCAGCTTCACAAGAACGTGGAAACATATGTGGATGACGTCGTTGTCAAGACTAGGGATCCAGACATGCTTATCACGGATCTTGAGGAAACTTTTGCCTCGCTACGCGAGTACCATTGGAAGCTCAACCCCAATAAGTGCGTCTTTGGCGTATCTTCAGGAAAACTACTTGGGTTCATCATCAGCCATCGCAGCATCGAAGCAAACCCCGAGAAGATCACTGCCATCTCTAACATGCAAGCTCCGACTACTATCAAGGGTGTCCAGAAGCTTACTGGTTGCATGGCGTCACTCAATCGCTTCATCTCACGACTTGGAGAATGGGGACTACCTTTCTTCAAGTTACTCAAGCGGCAAGAGAAGTTTACGTGGACAACTGAAGCTGATCAAGTTCTTTCTTAGCTCAAGGAGTTCTTATCCAAGCCTCCAGTTCTCACAGCTCCTCTGCCCAATGAAGAGCTCTTGCTCTACATTGCTGCGACTACTAATGTCGTCAGTACTGCTATTGTCGTTGAGCGGCAGGAAGAAGGCCATGGCTACCCTGTCCAGAGGCCTGTCTACTTCGTCAGTGAAGTACTCTCAGAATCCAAGGCTCGTTACCTTCCGGTGCAGAAGCTACTCTATGCAGTTCTGATTACTTCACGGAAGCTCCGCCACTACTTCGACGAATACAAGATTTCTGTGGTCACTAGCTACCCGCTTGGCGAGATATTGCACAACCGGGATTCCACAGGAAGGATTTCTAAATGGGTTGTAGAGCTTGGTGCTCTATCACTCGAATTCAAGTCTCGCACTGCTATCAAGTCTCAATCCCTGGTTGATTTCATGGCTGAGTGGCGGGAAAATCAAATCCCAATTCCAATTGAGCGTCCAGAACATTGGGTCATGTACTTTGACGGTTCCCTCAAGTTGGAAGGCGCTGGTGCCGGGGTACTTCTGATTTCTCCCAAGGGCGAGCAACTCAAATATGTTTTGCAGATCTTTTGGAAGGTCTCAAACAATGAAGCTGAATATGAAGCTCTACTGCATGGTCTTCGCCTTGCAGTCTCTCTCGGCATTACCCGACTACTTGTCTATGGTGATTCTTTGGTGGTCATCAATCAAGTCAACGATTCATGGGATCGTAATGCTGAGAACATGGATGCGTACTGTCAAGAGGTACGCAAGCTTGAGAACAAATTCCATGGTCTCGAGTTCCATCATGTGGTCTGCGACAACAATGTTGCTGCGGATGTCTTGTCGAAGCTGGGATCTACACGAGCTCAAGTGCCAGCTGGAATCTTTGTCCATGAACTCCACAAATCATCAATTCCAGAGCAATCATCTGCACCTGCGACTACTTCAGTTCAATCTGATCGGGAAGTGCTTATGATTGATGTGGACTGGAGAACTCCCTTCATCGACTACATTAAACAACAGTTGATTCCAGAAGACAAAGCAAAAGCCGAGCGCATCACACGCCGTGTCAAGGCTTATGCTCTAGTCAGAGATCAACTCTACAAACGAGGTGCAAGCTCTGATATACTCATGAAATGCGTCTGTCGAGAAGAAGGCAAGAAAATCTTGGAGGAGACACACAAAGGAATCTGTGGCAATCACGCTTCTTCCCGCACCTTGGTGGGAAAAGTGTTCAGACGTGCTTTCTACTGGCCTACAGCTCTTGCTGATGCAGAGGAACTAGTCAAGAAGTGTAAAGGATGCCAATTCTTCGCCAAGCAACAACACGTTCCTGCCTACAAGCTCATCACGATACCACCAACTTGGTCTTTCGCTTGCTGGGGGCTGGATATGATTGGTCCTCTCCCAAATGCGCTAGGAGGATTCAGCAGAGTTTTGGTGGCTATCGACAAGTTTACCAAGTGGATTGAGGTCAAGCCTGTTACCTGTCCCAAGGCTGATCGCGTCCTCGACTTCTTGGATGAAATCGTGCATCGCTATGGTTTCCCTAACCGCATCATCACAGACCTGGGTTCGAATTTCAACAATCACCAGTTCTGGGAGTACTGCGACAACAGTGGAATCGATGTCCGGTACGTCTCCGTTGCTCACCCACGTGCCAATGGCCAAGTGGAACGCGCTAATGGGATGATACTCAATGCTCTCAAAAAGCGACTATACGATGCTGCAAATACCAAGGGCGGCAAATGGATCAAGGAACTACCCAATGCACTCTGCGGGCTACGTACTCAGCCTACTACCCCCACAGGGCAGTCACCTTACTTCCTGGTCTACGGCTCTGAAGCCGTTTTGCCTGCTGATGTCATGTGGCATTCTCCGACGGTTGATCAGTACGAAGAAGGCGTAGCTGAAGAAACAAGGCAGACAGATGTCGACAGTCTCGAGGAAGCTCGCTGCAACGCACTTGTTCAATCCGCTCGATATCTTGAGAGGATTCACCGCTATCATGACCGCAACGTTAAGGAACACTCCTTCAACATTGGTGATTTAGTCCTTCGTCGCATCCAGAATACGGCAGGACTACACAAGCTCAACTCGCCATGGGAAGGTCCTTTTTCTGTTGCAAAGGTTACCGGACCAGGCTCATATCGTCTTCAAACTCTTGAAGGTGAGGAAGTCGACAACTCTTGGAACATCGACCAACTTTGTCGCTTCTACTCGTAGGGGGTCTCAACAACCCTCTCCAGACAGCTTCGGCTGTAAAACGACGCGTATTGGGTTCCAACAACCCTTTCCAGGCAGCTTCGATTGCAATCACTCAACAGATAGCTACGGTTGTCACCACTCGTTGGGGATCAAGATAATCCTCTCCAGACAGCTTCGGCTGTATCTTCTCGCGGCTTTCAGCTGCGAGCACCCGCAGGGGGCTTCGTCAACCCTCTCCAAGCAGTCTCATTCTGCGACCTCGTAGGAAGTCATGATAACTCTCTCCAGCGATCCTGTATCGTATAGGGCAGTAAGTGGCACATGCTGTCCATGTTCCTATTTTTCAAAGGCTGCGACCTAGAGTAACACCCTACTTGTAGGGTCTCAGTGGAACTCTCATACAAGTTGCTGCTACAGCAAGGAGTAGTTCATCACACTGTCTCCTACGGTCTTACTCGTTCTTCGGAACATTCTTGCGAGTACTCTCTCACTAGGCTCATAGCCTCAGAGTACTTAAGACATTGTCAACTCTGTATAATGTATTCAGTAATAAAGCCGCTAGTCTATACCGACTTGTTACTGTTCCCTACTTGTTCATAACAAAGCCTTCATTACACTGCAGCAGCTAAGGTGTTCAACTCATTATGAATAAAGTTCTTTTCGAGTAGTCTCTCACTAGGCTTGTTAGCCTTAGAGGTACTCAAGACATTGTCAACTCTGTACAATGTGTTTAAGTACAAGCCGCTACTCTATATCGACTTGTTACTGTTCTTTACTTATTCATAACAAAGCCTTCATTACGCTGCTATAGCTAAGGTGTTCAACTCGTTATGAATAAGTTCTTTTTGAGTACTCTCTCACTAGGCTTGCTAGCCTCAGAGGTACTCAAGACATTGTCAACTCTGTACAATGTGTTTAGTACAAGCCGCTACTCTATATCGACTTGTTACTACTCTTAGCTTAACTCATGACAAAGCCTTCTTTACGCTGCTACAGCTTAGGTGTTCAACTCGTCATGTTTTAAGCTAACGTTCTTCAGAACATGGGTACACTTGAGTATTTCTACTCGTGTATCGTATCTCTTTTTGCAGCCATACATTCAATACCAACTCAAAGTACTCGGCCAACACAGATGCAAACAAGAGATCCAGATAATTGATTTCTTCAAAGTTTTCAATTATATTACATAAACACTTGTTTGAGATTACACTTGTTTTCTCCTAGTGTTTCTACTCTACAGGTACATCTAACGGAGATCGATGAACTTGGAAACTGCCTCCGCGATTGGAGAAGTCTGTTGCATCCGCTCTTTGAGACGATCGTCGATGCAGTCTCCAGATCTGCCATTCATGATGACCATGAGATCCGAGCCATGACACTACTCATGCAAATCTATATTTACAAGCTTCTTAAGCTACAAGGAGTTTGGCTCTGGGCCAAATTACAAGATACAAAAGATCTTAGAGGTCCTGAATCACCTTAAAAGGTGTTTACGACTAAGTCTACACTAATAAGGCTTGTCACAAGCTTTCTTCTGGCTTCAGGGCCTACTCAATGACCTCTACAGCTACTGTGGAGGCAGCTGTCACACAGCCACCTCTACTCGTGCACCAACTGGTCTCCTGCAGCGCCCAGCATCAAGTCTGAGCTTTGCGGCAAGATTGTAGAAGGTCCGAGCTTTAACACCAACCTCGCCGGGTGGAGCGCGGTGCTCACCAGCAGCACTTCAGAACCCAAGGTGTGAGGGCCGACGATGCAACTGCTGCTTCATACTCCTACAGAGCTCCACGGTGAGGCCGAGAGAAGAAGCTGATAGAGTTCTTCGAGCCTCGCAAGCATTCTTTTAGCTCCAAGCATGAACTACATCACCTCTACATTCCGGAAGGCGAACACAAGCCCACGGCGAGACAATATTACTGCACTGGGTCATCCTGGATTTCCCTCTGAAGATTGGTGTGGCTTGCTTCAAGCCTTGGCCACCCATTTATACTGGCAGGCATCCGCATCAAGTCTCACTGGCAAAGCCACCCTACGCAGCGTCCTTATCCTTGACGGCACTGTACCCTCGTGGAGCACGAGGTTACTGTTCGCCTGTGAAAGGCTCCAGCGCACCTGATCCTTACCTGACGGCACACTAAGGCAGCTTTGTCTTCTACGGGTGACAGTGACTCGTGCTTCACGAGTATGCTAGTCCGTGACCATACAGTGCACCTGTGCCTTTGGTCGTGACTTAGGTCTACAAGATTCTGGAACCCTAATGGTTTGGCCTGGTGACCCTTCGTATTCAACAGATTGGTTTCACACAGGCAAATGTTTGGCTAAGTCAGAGGACTCAAATCCAAGACCTACTCAGCTCTATCTCGGGAGCTCGACTACTCGACGGAATTGGATTTCACTCAGCTACAGTTCACTGAATTTAGGCCACTGTTCTACAGTCAGATTGGATCCTTCAATTCGAGAAAGTACTCGACTCAAGGCTCGGGGGCTCCGTGCCACGTGTCCTTCAGTTTTTCTCAGGATTTTGAGGGATTATTTGACGAAGACCACTGATTGACCCTCAGCTTGAATTGTCAATTCGAACTAAGGCTCGGGGGCTACATCCATATAGGATGCGATTTTTGCAAATCACATTCCTATATTATTTCTTCGGATTGTCTACGGATTTTTCGGAGCAAGATCAAAGAGTTCTAGATTGACCCTCAGCTTGAATCCTGGATTCGACCTAAGGCTCGGGGGCTACATTCCATATGGAATGCGATTTTAGTAATCCCATTTCCATATGGATCTTTGATGCAAAAATTTCAAGAACAAAGCGGGTATTTTTGAAGACCTTCAAGGGAAGTACACGGGGACACTTGGGAACAACTCGAGAAGACTTCAAGACTACTCGTGGAGTTAGCTGGAGTACCTTCCAGCCTCGTGATGATTCAAGTACTATTGAAGATTGAAGCTTGTAGAACTCGGGGACGCTTGGGAACTACTCATGGAGACCTTCAAGACTACTTGGAGCATTGCACTCGACTACAAAGTACTCGAGGGCTTGTCGACCGGGCATCCCTGGGCCCACCAACACATTGTGGGCCATACTCGGGAGATGAGTTCCTGTACACCTGGACTACTCGACTAGTGGGCCACGGTGCTGGTACCGTGGACCACAAGGCAAGACAAGGCGGACAAAGACTTGTACTTAGACTAGGATAGCTTTCCATACCTTGTATAGGCTACTCCAGGTCCTACTCGAATAGTACCCTTGTACCAATCCGACTTGTAACCCTGCCTCTCGTGATATATAAGGCGAGGCAGGGACCCCTCTCAAAACAGACGCAATCAATACAGAGCCACGCGGCATACAGGACGTAGGGTATTATGCACATTGTGGCCCGAACCTGTCTAATTGTGTGTCCTGTGTCTCACCATCGTGTTCCTAATCTCGGCGAGCCCCACCGCACAATCTACTACTTCGGGTACCCCGTCGTAGGCTCAGTGTCTAAAACACTGACAGCTGCCACCAAGGGAAACATGGCATTCCACATCATCGATCCAGGGGAGGCACTCACCGACGAATCAGAGGACGCCACATGGACTTCACATGGATCAAAGGGCCCACCTCGGATACCAAATCAAGCCATGCACCAGGGATGGATCAGAGGGCCAACAGGGCAGCCACCCAGTGGAAGACCACGAGGTGGGGCCACCTTAGGGGGCCGGCCGATCCTAGGATCGGCCGAACTGACCTAGGGGGTCTCATCCTAGCCTCCACGTGGAAGCTCCCTATTGGTCAATTGCCTCACTCCCGGGTGTTTAGGGGCACTTTGAGCCTCCGAGCAAGCCTGGCCCTTGCCTAGAAATAGAAGGGGAGGGGCTCCCATTTCTCACACACCACTCTCTCATTCTCCTCTCCCTTTTAGTTTCTAAGGCTAGGGGGTAGGCTAGAGTAGCTCTTATTCAGGTTCCAAGTCCTCTTGGAAGTCTAGGTATGAGTTCTCTTTTATCTTTATTTCTTTGTATGACTTTGATCTACTTCAGTTATTCAGCTATTTCATATAAAGTCATGGTAGATCATATGTTTGATATGTTCTTGAGTTCATCCTCTGTTCATCATTTAGAGGCTTGTGTTCTTCGTGAACACTACCTTTTGATCCACTTGAAGGGTGATAAACTCCTTCCTTATGTGTTTGTTCATAAGTTAGAGGCTCGTGTCCTTCACGAACACGACCCTTTGATCTTATTGATTAGACATAAGAGAGTCTATATCTGTTTGTATGTCTAGCCTTAGTTGATCTTGTTAGATGGCATGAGAGTGTTGCATGAGGTCTGTGTTCAAGCTACGGTACTCGGTCTAGTTGACCAGTCTTCTAGTGGCTCTCACCCTGGGTCACAATAGCTCGGGCCGGGTGGAGTCTAGCAGCAACGTAGGCATGGTGCCTGGGTTGTCTGGCTACGATAGTTATGAGCATACCCCCCGTAACGATAGAGGTCGGTCCTCAGGTGGTGACAACCCTGTTGGATCCTTGGGCAACCTCCGCGCTGGGGTACCTGCTGTAAGAGTCAAAAGTCTAGTTTCGCAGAGTGCTGGTCATCGCGGGCTAGCTCCCCGTTTGTACCTGGGTGCTGAACCTTATCTCTCTCATGCAATACTCGTGCCCATCTCTTGTATCTTCTAGCTTTGTGTGTTTAGTACATTAGAACCTAGAGCTAACTCATATGTTCCTCCTAAGCCGTAGTGTGCTAGAGTAGAGGTAGATCTGAGTGTGTGTGTCGCACTACCCTTATATCTTTTATCTTTCCCCTGCCTTTGAGTGTGTTGTTCCCTATATCTATCTCTTGGTTTACATTCAGAACAAAAGCATAAGTCTAAGATATCCGCCATTCCCTTCCACGGATTCGATACCCTTGGAATACTCTCCTTCCTTGGGGAAATGCTACAATGGTTTATTTGTGCGCTTGCGGATTCGTTCATGATCATTTAGATTAACCTTTGGCAAGTCTCGATGTTCACGCTAACCACGCCATTAGTTGTGACATTGAGAGGTGGCTACAAGGTGTTTCCTAGTGTTGTCACTAAGGACGGGTCTCAGATCTGTTCTTAAGATGCCGACGCTACGAAACGCCAACAGGCTCCCTAGTTGGCAGGTGTGCATGCATGGCGTCCTTGTTGGCAGCCCACCTAGGATGAGGTGATGTGACATGGACCATAGAAGGTGAGTTTGTCACTCTTTTCTTGCTTATTTTCCTGCAATCAAATAATCTTCAAGGACAAGTGGAACTATATTATTCTTAACTAAATACGTGTAAGAAATGCCTTATGCTCCTTTATTCATGAGTATATTGACGGCTAAAGTAGGTACTTAACAGCCGTCAACAACTCCCCCAAGCTAGCCTCTTGCTCGTCCTGAGCAAGAGATTAAGGACTTAGGTTGGTTGATCAGGAGTTGCTACGATGTTGTATTCCTAATGTATAACAAGATACAGCTAGGTACTCTATCAAGAGTTGAAGAAGTTGGCATTGATCTTACCTTACACTCGATTGATATGGGGCATGTATCTTCACTTGCCTTGGGCGGTTGAAAGATAGAATGGTTGTATAAAGATTACTAATCACATGTACATTGATCAGTTATCAATCCAGAGGTTTTGCTGGTTTTTTTCAAAAAGAAATCAAAGTTCCTCGAATGATACTCTCGGATCACTCAATGTGTATGATTCCTCACCAAGGCATTGATTTGCCTTCCTTCACTACCAAGTCCTAATAAGCTGATATGTGGAGCTGTAGGTAGGGAAAACATGTGGCATACCTGTTTCTCATGTATTGTCGAGTCAAAAACCGGATCCATGGGAGAACAAGTCATACACCCTGATCAAGATGTGCAAAAGTGTGTGTATGGTGGATGGATAATGAACTCCTATTTGCATGATTTTACTCTCCTCCTTTTTGAAATTTTTGATTCTTGGGCTATGTCTCTTTATTCTCTCTTTTTTTATATATAGCCCATAGTCCTTGCTGAATATTTTTGGAGGGAGAGTAATCATGGAACATGCGCGGAGCTTTATTTTGTGGAATGGATGGGAAATGGATGAAATGATGGTTGCTAACTTCCAGTGTAGAAGTTTCGCATATGGTGGTGTGTATGTGATCTTGATCATAGGAGTATGACAAGTTTACTTGCCGAGGGTCACAACAATTCGACAAGACTCAATGAAGAAATCAGGTAGCATATGTGGAGGTTTAACAGAAGCTAAAATCTACATATGGCCTTGGATAGGAATTTCTTATCATTGAGGAACTTTATCATTTTATCATTTTCCAAAAGAAAACTCCGGATATCAAACATCACTTAGTACTAGCTCATAGCAACTCTATTATACCATATCATACCTCGCAACAACTTAGGCAAAGATCATGCTTTTTGCTACCCACAACTTTCAAGCTCAGGTTCGATCATACTAGCCAACAAACTCAAAACTTGGATTGGATACTAAGTTGTAAACAAGGCATACAAGAGGAATAAACAGAGCAACTATTCATCATTTCAACCATGGAGAATAAGAACACTCTTACCGCGCATATGAAAACAAACTAATTTAAGAAAGCAAAGAAATATTTTTAGTCTTTTTAACTTTTTCAGTTTTTTATGTGCTTTAGCATATGGGGTTCTGAAAACAAATAGAAGATACAAGTTACCTCAGAATGAGGGTCCTCCCCCAAGCTGGCTTCAGGCTCACTGCTGTGGAGGGTGGTATCCCAACCACGCGTAGTAAGCCCTCTGCTCCTCCAGCTGTCGCAGCTGTCTCTGCTCCATGGTGTGAATCCTCTCACCAGTCATACGCTGCCAGTCCCGAGTGGACTCAGCCTACTGGTGCATCGTCTCCTCCATGGTACCGACACGGATGTTGAGCTCGCTCATCTGCTGAGTGAGGGTGGCCCCACGAGATGACGAGCGCAACCCGGACGATGAGGACGAGTCCCCGTAGGTAGCACCGGCAGGCCGAACCCACTCGCCACTCCCTGCACTAGCCCAGGTTGAGCTACTCGCACCCGGCTGACTCATGGGTTGGTCCCAACCGGGGGCATATCCGGGTGTAACTCCAGACATGTACCCGGCCGAGGCCCATGCGCCAGACAGCGGTGGTGTAGGCTGAGGCTGTGACTGAGGTGACGGCTGCGGTGATGGCTGTGGTGGCGGATGTTGTGGCGGTTGCTGTGCTGTTGCTGCCCTCCTCGATGCACTCCTAGTGACCCTGTCTCCAGAAACACTAGAACGACAAGGTTCCTCAAGAGGAACGGTCAGTGGCCCTTGGCCGTACAAACGGAAATCCGGGTTAGGTAACCAAATCTGGTTTGCGTGGGCAGGGTAAAAGAAAACCAAGGAATCATCCGGGCCCTTTTTAAGAGTATGTCCTTGAATCAGATATGCCTCATCTATCGTGGCCCGGCGAGAAAAAATGTAGGGAACGTTAGCCTCTTGTGTAATCCCAAGACTCGAAATGATACGTGTGATCAGAGACGTACACTCAATAGAACCCGTCATCCTAAAATTTGTCAACCACTGCTGAATCATAGCTTGCACTGGGGCGATTTTGATCCATCTGACCGCATCTCGTCTGTGCGCATGGTTCGAACATCATCTCTTGGAACGAGAGTGATGGCGAGCCACTTGTGCCACAGTCGGAGAGTGGGATGCGTGATATCGTTGCACCGAGGTGCTAACTTGCCACGGACAGGCCGACCAGAAATCTCTTCCCAAAAACTATCTCGAATAAAATCACTGCAAGCTTGATTGAGAGAAATAGCACAACGACGATGAAAACCGAGAGCACGACTAATATCATGCCATGAGACTCGATACGACGTACCATGGAAACAAAACATAATGCCGGTCTCATCCTTCCGAAGAGTACAGAGGAACTGGATGGTGAGAGGCCTAGAACCGATCTCCCACCCCGGAACAAAGTTCTCCCAACCAAGGGCAAGCCAAATGGAATCGAACTCGGAGTCCATACCTGTTTTGTCGAGAAGGGCCGAGTCGAACTCCTTGGTGTTGGCGAAGACTCGATCCTTGATGAGAGCATAGGCTTGTCTCTCCGGTCGTCCCTTAAGTTGAGGAAGGTGGCATCAGTGTTGATCACCCCTTCGGCCCGTGGCGTAGGTAGCTCCTCCTCTTCCTCTTCTTCACGGTCGGTTGACATTGGACTTGGTGTAGCTCCGGAGTGGTGAGATGAGCCCTCTCCATCTCTAGAACGGCATGAGCATGTCACTTTCTGGTATGCACTGGCAATCCAGCTCATCTTGCATAACAATGGGACAACACGAGCAACTCGGTGATGGGTTAGTGAAATCGAAATGAAATCCTTACCGAGCTTGCTCCACCAATATTCAATATTCAGCGACAAATTGGAGAGAGTGCTTGTCACTTCCACTTGAGCAATAAATCCAAGAAAACCAAAGAGCAAGAGCAAAGAGGGAGAGAGGGTGATGAAAATGAATGAATGGGTGAAGAAACCCCTCAATCCCCCTTCTATTTATAGGCAACCGAGCCAGGCACTGGGGTAGAGGACAAGAGCAACAACTAGGAGCCGTTGGAGGAGGCGGGGCCCACTTGACCGTTGGCCAGGGTCGGCCGACCCCTGGGGTCGGCCGAGCCCTTGCCGGCCTGCCTGCTTCCAGCTTTTTGCAACGGCTCTCTAAGGGCTACCTGATGTCCTGCCCAGATGTCTAGGTCCAGATTCGCCCAACATGTTGCTCGAAAAAATTTTCTAGGACTTTCTACTCAAAGATTTATTTTCAGAATTTTTATTTGAAAAGGGAAATTTGGCTAGAAAAATCTAGCATGCAGATGCAAGGTTGGAAAAATTCAAATATGCATTTGGAAAAATCAAATAAAATTTTAAAAGGGAAATATGAGATAACTACCAATTTTAACTTTTGGCAAAAAGGACTCATCTTTTTAAGTCTGAGAGCGAGACCTTTCTCGGCGATCAATTCCACTCATCACCCCATTCCCGAGAAATTGATGGAGATGACTTCTGTATTTCCCACCACACCCTTCTTGTTTTCTTAGGCTTTGTTGGAGTGGTGGGAAGTCGCGGGGGCTGTGGCTCTGTCCATGCCCCTGATTGCTCATTTTTGCCCTGCACTGTATAGCATTTCTCTTTTGTTGCCTGAAATCGGAACATCAAGTTCCTCTTCCCAATGCGGAATCGGATCGTTCTAGCTCCGACATTGATCCTTGCGTTGGCGTCACTCAGGAATGGTCTCCCAAGAATGAGAGGCATTCCCTTATCATCTTGCATATCAAGGACCACAAAATCCGCAAAGATGCATGAACCTTGGATGATACCAATAAGTTCTCTACTATCCCCTCTGGATGTCGGATCGATGCATCAGCAAGTTGGACGGTTGTCGCAGTTGGAGTTAGAGCTGGATACCCCAATTGTTCAAACATAGCCTTGGACATAAGGTTAACACTTGCACCAAGGTCACAGAGAGCATGTTTAATCTTCTGGTAATATATCTTGTAGGTGATAGCCGGATAACTAGGATCTTTCTTGTGTGTGATTGTTGAAGGTTCCCATGGGTCAAGTATTTGCTGTATAGGTCTCCCTGCATAGTCAGTGGTTTGTGCCCGCCCGGAATGCTTACCCCATCTGGTGGACACTACACAAACATTTTCACAGGAAGATACGGGTTGCCCCGGAATCTTCCCGTCTTCAGCAGAGGGAACCAAAGCTGCTAATTGAGCCAACTGGGTTTCTATCATCTTATTAAAACTCAACTGATTTTTAAGAGCAGAAGAAAGGCTATCAATTTTAACATTAAGGCTCTCAAAAGCCTTATCATAGGCAACTGTTTTCTTATTAAAGCCTTCATTAATCTTAGCTTGCCCAAAGACTAGATCTTTCAAGGAAGGTTGGTTTGGGTTGAAAGAATTACCTTGATTACCTCTTTGATAATAAGGGCGCGATTGATTCCACGTTTGACCTCCTTGTGGACGATAACCATTGTTGTTGCCGTTCATGTACATCACATCCTCCTGAGTGGCAGGGCAGTAATTCCCAGAGTGCCCAGTATTACCACAGACTTCGCAAGTCATGCGAGCATCCATAGCTTGAGTAGTGGTGGCCATGGCGGGCTTCTCATTGGCTAGATCATCCATTCTCTTCATCATTAGGTCCATCTTGGTATGCAACATATCCGCTTCCTTGACGGTATGTGTACCCCTTTGACGTGGTTGGAGTCGATCATCCCTCCACCCTTGATTGGTAACCATCTTCTCAATCAGTGTAGTAGCTTTAGTGATAGTAAGAGAGAAGAAAGCCCCTCCAGCTGCAGCATCAATATGGCCTCGGGCTGTCGGAGTCAACCCATTATAGAAACTCTGAAGAATAAGCCAATTGTCCATCCCATGATGAGGACAAGCCAGGATGTACTCCTGGAGTCTCTCCCAAGCTTCTGGGATAGTCTCATTTGCCGCTTGCTGGAAACTTGAAATTTGCCCCCGAAGGACATTGGTTTTGCCCAACGGAAAGAACTTCACGAGGAATGCTGCGGAGCACTTTGCCCAAGTGTTAATCTCTGCACGGTTAGCATAGAACTACTGCTTTGCCTTTCTTAAGAGGAGAAGGGAAATAGTCGCAGACGAATAGCATCTTCCTCCACTCCTCGTATAGTGAAGGTACTGCATAGTTCCCGGAACTGCTGCAGGTGGGCGCTCGCGTCTTCATTAGGCTTGCCACAGAATGGGCTAGCCTGTACCATCGTAATTAAGCCAGTCTTGATCTCGAAGTTTCCATTCCCAGTGTTGATCACAGGGCCTGTCGGCACCTGGTCAGCAGAGGGAGCGGAGTACTCGGGGAGAGTCTTCTTGACAGGGTTGGCCATGGAAGTTGATGCGGATGGCACAAAGGAAGCTGGATCAACTTCCGAACGTTCACGCAAAGGAGAGCCGAAATGAGATTGTGCCTTCCTTACGAGTGACTCAGGATCTTCAGTAAAATTCGACGGTAAGTCAAAACCAGTCATGCACTACCTGTCTTCATCATCAATAGACAAAGAAGACAATCCAAGTTAGCCTGCATTGAGAACTATTTTATTCCTATCATGATTATAAACATATGCAAAGTGTTGATATGTATCCTTAAGCCTTCCCCGGCAACGGCGCCAGAAATGCTTGTTGACATTTCTTAACACAATCACCTAAGAACAGGTTTGGAACCCATCCTGGTAATAGCGCCAGAAATGCTGGTTGGTAAATCTCAACGTTACAGGAGTCCGCAAGCGCACGGAAGTACCGTTGTAGCATTTCCCCAAAGGAGTATTCCAAAGGGTATCGAATCCAAGGAAGGTATTGGCGAAATGACAAGATCAACTCTATTGCAATGAGTATAGATCATAGACGGAAATAAATCAAACACTAAAGTGCAGGGGTAAAATATGATAATAGGGGTAGTGTGATCACACACACACTCACTCTCTCTCTAAGGGGTTCTAAGCATAGGAGGCGACATACAAGTTAGTTCTATTTTCTTATGTACTATACACATAAAGCTGGTAGGAACGAGTTAGATACACTAGCGTTGAAGAACATTAACTTAAGCACCCAGGTACCACGAGGAGATAACCTCCCGTGTTGCTTCCGCACAACTCCAGTTGTTATATTTTAGACTCCTACAACTTATCCGAACGTGGGGGACTTCAGAGGGAATAACGACTGTCACTACCGCGGTCTACCCCAAGACAAACCGTGGGATAAACTCATAAGTAAGGTAGCTACGCAACCCAAGCACCATGCTTACGTTGTTAGCCGGACTTGACTGGCCCGGGCTATTGTGACCCAGGTCAAGCCACCAGATAAACCAGCCAATTACACCGAGTACCGTAGCTTAAGCATAGACTTCATACAACGTAGTCATGTCATCTAATTAGATCAAACCAGATTAGGTACACAAACAGATTCGTGTTTTCCTATGTCTGTTCAACTGGATCAAAGGGTCGTGTTCGCGAAGAACACGAGCCTCTAACTTATGATCAAACAACAGAAACATGTGAAAGTCACCCATCAAGTGGATCGAAAGGCCTTGTTCATCAAGAACAGGAGCCTCTAAATGATGAACATATGAAGAACACATGAACAAATCACTCAAGTATACTAACACAACTTTATATGAAATAGATAAATAACTGAAGTAGATCAAAGTCATACAAATGAAATAAGATAGAAGAGAACTCATACCTAGATCCCAAAGTAGACTTGGAACCTGAATTAGAACTACTCTAGACTACGTCCTAGCCTTGAGACTAAAAGTGGGAGAGGTGTTGCAAGTGTGGATGGTTCATAAGTGAGCCCCCTCTCCTTCTATTTATAGGCCCGAGCACCGGTGAGGAATGGATGCAAACACCCCTGGAATGGCGCCTAGGACCAATAGGGAAGCACCACATGGAGGCTCAAGAGAGGCTGAGCCAAGGTCGGTTAGGCCGACCTGTGGGGTCGGCCGACCCCTTGGTGGCCCCCCTGGCTCGTGCTTTGTCCTGGTGACTGTCCTGTGGGTCCTTAGGTCGGTTCCCGGTGTCCACCCTATTTTGGTGCGAATTGCATGCCTTTGTGGGCCGATGGATCCATGTGACGTCCACGTGTCACACTCTGATTCGTCAGGGGTTGTGTTGACGGTCAATATTTGCTATTTTCAAGACCGTCAACTCCTGCAAATCTGAGCATGAATTGAACATCCACACTAGAATAGGTGCTTAAACTCATACTTTCCACCAGTGTCGATGTCTATTTGAATGCATGTATTTAGCATAAGAAATGGGAGGAATCCATGTACATTCACTCCACTCCAATCCAAGGCACTCAAATGCTGGCCAATCAGGGGTTGCCACATGGATTCTCCTGGATCCATGATGTCACCAATCCATGTGAAGGACTTTCGACGAATCATATGCTGCCACGTCAGCATCACATGGATCCATGGGCCCACTTTACCAACTAAACCACCAGGAAACGTGCCATGCACGGAGGAGAGGCATCAGGGCCCACATGGAAGTGAGCCAGAGGAAGCACACCCCAGATGGAGGGCCAGAGGTTTCGGCCGACCCTAGGATCGACCGAACCGACCTAGGGTCGGTTGATCCTCCCCCTCCACTTGTCACTTGCTCATTGGCTCTTGGCTGCATTCCCGGGTGTTTAGGGGCACTTTGAGCCCCGGAGCAAGCCTCCTCCTTGTCTATAAATAGGAGGGGAGGGGCTCCATTTCTCACACACCACCAAGCTCTCAAGTTCCACTCTCTCTTGTGTAGCTCTCTCTCCCTCTCTCCAATTCTGCCCATGAGAGGTGATTCTCACCTCTTTGTGGTAGAATGGTGATGAGGAGAGATCTAGATTAGGATTAGTGAGAGGTAGAGGAGGGGTAAGGAGTGAGTTGATGTCCTCGTGGATGCTTGTTCTTCATTTAGTTCAAAGTGAGTATTTCAGCATTTCTTATTTAGACTATAGTGCACATCATGCATGGTTGCTTTGTTCTTGTGTTCTTGGCTTGTTCATAAGTTAGAGGCTTGTGTTCTTTGTGACACAAGGCTTAGATCCTTTAGAGTTTGCATGCTCTGATCCTGTTTAGTTAAGTAAGTTTGCTGTATCTCGTTCAGCTGCATCCATAGCTTCCTTTCTGCTCCCAGTTCAATGATATGATCTGATTTCGATCTTTCCCTTGTTCATGGGACCGTATTTATACAGTTTCTATAGTGTAGTTAGCGGGCTAGCATATACCGCACTATAGTATTTATCTGGGGTACAGACATGGTGTCTGGGCCTTGGGTTTCCTACGGAGACCACGTACGATCGTAGCGTAGAGGTAGGCCGCAGTGGTGACAGCCTGTTGGACCCTTTGTCAACCCTCTTACGTCGCGTACCGAGTTGGGCTCGCTTGCCAGCACCTCTGAGTGTTGTCGCCCCGCGGGGACGACTAAGATCTGACAAGAATACATCTTGAGAGCTAAGTTCCTTAAGGAAGTGCTTCTTGTATCCCGACCTATCCCAGCGAAAGCTGGTATCCTTGGATAGACTCTCTCTGGTTACTCTCCGTCCTTGGATTCGATACCCTTGGAATACTCTCCTTCCTTGGGGAAGTGCTACAGCAGTATTTCCGTGCGCTTGCGGTATACCCGGTTGTTCTTATCCGCTCCCTCTAGATGTACAACTAGTGGTGACGTTAAGAAATGCCAACAGGTTGCTTCACTTGGATTGCTTGCATGGCATGCATGCATGGCTCCCTAGTTGGCAGGTGTGCATGCATGGCATCCTTGTTGGCAGCCCACCTAGGATGAGGTGATGTGGCATGGACCATAGAAGGTGAGTTTGTCACTCTTTTCCTACTTATTTTCCTGCAATCAAATAATCTCCAAGGACAAGTGGAACTACATTATTCTTAACTAAATACGTGTAAGAAATGCCTTATGCTCCTTTATTCATGAGGATATTGACGGCTAAAGTAGGTACTTAACAGCCGTCAACACGCTCGACCATCCAGATGGCGAGGCGTGGCCTGGTCGGCGGGATCCTGCGCTCCCGTGAGGCGCGATCCGCATCGCTGGCCCGCGGCCACTCGCGTGCCGCCATGTCAGCCAGGCGGGGTCCGGCGCAGGACAGCGCAGCGATCCGTGGCGCTGCGACCCGGCGAATGGGCGCGTGCCACGTGGCTCACCCTGCTGTGCGTGCACACGTGCCTGGCATAGAGTTGACTTGGCCGGAGTGGGTCCCACCGTGGTGACGTCAGCACTATGTCATATTTTGTCCTTTTCATATGTTGCGCATACGAACTCCGATGTAGGCATATAATATGTCCATTTCGATCGTCTCGACAAGCCCGTCGCAATGGTGGAGTCCAATTTGGCATTTGAGGTTGTTTATGATGACGTCCTTTAATAGCCTTTGGACTACTTGCTCTCAACTGTACCATTGGGCACGTATTTCGTTGCATCCTGCAACAAAAGCTAGAAACGCCAACACTTGTGGAAATCATTAGTATCAAGCCCTATTCTAGTGTTGATGATCCTTTTACCATTATATTATGCAGGTATTGACGGTGTAAAAGTAGCACTTAACAGCCGTCAGCAACACCCCCATACTTGACCTTTGCTTGTCTCGAGTAAAGGGAGTCAGATCAAGGTGAGACATGATATCCACAGGTATGAAGCGAGCATAAGAGATATTCTGAACCATACCTTGTACTTGTGAATTCTGAAGTGTCTATCATGCTATCTTGGGTAGTTGAGGAATGGAACGATTATGAATCAAATCACCCCTGCTCATCATGTCAAGCACTTGGGGTTTTGCAATAAATTTTCAAAACAAACCTTGCTTAGCTCCTCATTTGATTCTCTCAGATCGCTCAATGTGTATATCTCCTCACCAAGGCATTATATTGCCTTTCTTCACCCTACTTCTAATGATGGCTATATGTGGAGCTCAGGGTAGGATAAAGGATAAGGCATACTTGTATCACATATATTGCAAAGTCAAAAATTGAATCCACAGAGAAAATCAAATCATACCATCAGATCAAGATGTGCACGTGTATGGGTATGGCCGGTGAGTATGGTAAGGTGGATACTAGGCCCGGAATGGGTGCTAGATATTACCATACATATATGATGAAAGCTGAGGTGGTGGTAAGGTGGACACTAGCTCCGGAATGGATACTAGTTATTACCATCTAAGATATGGAACTCCTTTTTTTGTATGACCATCTCTCTCTTATTTCTCCTTTATTTTGGACATGGGCTATTCTTTCTTTTCTTTTCCATTTTTTTCATCATGCCTTGAGCATGTGTCTCTTTTTTTTCTTTTTTTTCATAGCCCATGTCTCTTGAAGGATACTTTTGGCGAGAGATGTCACACCACATATGGAGCTTTATTTTTATGAAATGGATGAATGATACAATACTAAATTCCAGTGTGGAAGCATAGCAAGGGGAAATAGGTGGTGTGCACATGAATCTTGATCATGATAGTAATGAAAAGAATTCTCATAAGGGTCACAAAATTTGACAAAGCTCAATACAATACCAAGCAGCATATGAGTAGAAGGTTTTCAACTACGAAGATCATATGGCTCTAGTAGGACAGTGGCATAGGAGCTTTGCAAAGGGTTTTCAAGTTTTCAAATAAAATTCCCAAGCACTCAAGCATTCAGAGTGAAGATCATATCATCAAACCATATCACAAACGTCAACTACTTAGATAAGCATGAGTTCTCTAATGATATTTGTTCACAAGCATCAAGATGATAAGTAAGGAATAAAACATATGCAAGCCAACCACAAGAATTATGTAGAGCAAGCCTAGCACGAATTGCTGAGTTTGATGTAAAGGATATGAATTGAAATTCATTCAAACTCATGGATAAAGGAGAGTGAGGTAGAGGGTGCACATACAATCGTTTCTGAAGGATAAGAGATCAAGGAAGACCAGTAGTGATTCGGCTGGCCAAAAGGCAGCCGGCTCACTCCAGTTTACCTTGCTCTTATCATGATGTCATAGTCGATGTTGTGCACCGCCTGAGTGGGAGTTCTCGAGTGGATATGTCGATGGTGAGCTCGAGAGAACTCCCCCACACTAGTGGTTGAGCCTGGTGCTATTCTTCAAATGACAAATGAAAACAAAG
The DNA here is from genome assembly GCA_036936925.1 of Cenchrus fungigraminus. Taxonomy (NCBI): domain Eukaryota; kingdom Viridiplantae; phylum Streptophyta; class Magnoliopsida; order Poales; family Poaceae; genus Cenchrus; species Cenchrus fungigraminus. Next base: position 54,251,871 of record CM072769.1, on the reverse strand, counting down.
GAGGGACTCTACTGGTTCGAGAACCATAGAGCCTTTATTCAAATTCAAATATTTTTGTTGTTTTTATTTTATTTTATTTTATTGTCACCATGTCATTTGCTCAAAAGGGTTAGACCAAGATTACACTTCATGCACAGAGGGGAATATACTTACCTTGGACCTTTGAGAGGTCATATGTACTACATTTGCATGTTGTGCAACATGAATCTGACACTTCAACTTACCTTCCCATCTTAATTTAGCTCAATGACTTACCCATTCAAATTTGACAATTTTCTGCAGGGGTTAGCCAGCATATATACAACCAAGGTCTATGAAAATATTCATCAATCAAAACCCGACACCATGTCTTGTTTTAATTGAAGAAGACAATTTTAACCTAAGCACCATGCTTAATTTAAAACAGTCTATGAATGCGTGTGTACCCAAACATTCAAACCAGAGCATATGAACAAAGATAAAGGAAACATGAGAGCATGATCAAGCTATTTTCAAAAGGTATATAAGCATGAACAAAAGACGGTGAACCTCGGGAACCTCCCGGAAGGGCTTTGTTTAATGTCAAAAGCAGAACTTACCTAGCTAGTGGGCAAGATGCAAGAGTTGACATCATCTTCACACCAGGATAAGATTTGGTAGAGGAGGAACTTTTACTCAGGATGCTCACATACCTCCCCCACACTTGAAGTTTGCATTGCTAGGCAACAAAACTCAAGTGTGTGGTGATCAAGCTTCCTTTTGTAAATGTTCCCTCACCCAAGCTTATCTAGGTGTTGCATCTGATGTAGCTCACATGTTCGTAGGCATCACCTGTCCATTCTTCTTTTCAATCTCCACCTGAAAGGTTAATGACCAAAAATACCCGAAGGACAACTTATCCTAAAAACATGTTCTTGCTTTTATTCGAAAAGGGAAATAAAACTTATGCTAATGCAGGCTATCTCCTGGTAGTGCTTTGTTTATTTAAGGTCATAAGCTCGACCATGAGAACTTCATCTTGCAGCTATCGTTGGTGGTGTCATTCCCATCTCATCACCAATCCTTGATGTATTAGTGAAGCTTTAGCTGCAAGGTTAGTGCCACAGTGCACACACGAAATCTGATATGCTTGTGATAGACATATACATCTACAACCAACCTTCTGAACTTTCTACAAAAGAGGACCATAAGGTGATTGCAGCCCTCATGCGTGCTCAGCGCACTAAGTATGTCTGACTCTGGAGGGACATGATGCGAGCATGGTCTGTATGGTGAATCAAGAATGAAGCTACCATGCTCGTGTGTGGAATCCTTTCCTCCGGACTCCAGAGTCAGTGCCTCGAAAGGTTCCATGGCCCATGAATTCTCCATCTCAAGAGAATCATCGTGGAAGCTCGATGTTGACTCTCGATCATGATCGAAAGCAACATGATATGGGCCAGCGGAAAGAGGCTGAAACTCGGTCGAGAGTGGTGATGATTGTTCGCCTTCACAAAGGTGAAGAGAGTCTCTCGAGCCATCCTCATGAGGCATAGAATATTCTACAACCTTAATGAGAACAGACTCGAACGATGCGAACGGAGATGTTTGCATCATCTTCTCGAGCGGGTTTTGCTGGGGAAGAGGCTTTGCCAGAGGATGTCCCTGAAAAGGGGTAACAGTGGCAGAAGCGATCTCCCTAAGCTTATCATCTAGGCTCCCTAAAGATATATCGAAGAGCTGCTCTAAAGGGGAGCCTAGGAGAAGATCGAGATCAAGGACATCAAAGATGTGAAAGTCTAAACTAGCCTTGATCCCGTCTATGATAAGCGGCACGACACTTGCAAACCCCCGACATTCAAGAACACGTCCAAAGGGACATGTCTTGAGGAGCATGTCAAATGATGCTAGCGGGACTCTGCCCAAAAGAGTTTCTGCTAAGTGCCATGGCAAGATGTTAACCTCCATGGTGGGGTTACATTGGGCCTCTACGACAGTGCCTCTAATAGAGCAAGGGACAACCAGAGAAGGTGAACTATTCCAAATTGCTTTGGAAAATCGTGTCACTCCCTCTGACCATTCCTCCCTCATGGCCTCCTCAGGATATGCTTCGTCAGGAGGATCAGGAGGTAGAGGTGGTATCGTAGGCCTAAGGGAAGGTTCTGTCAAAAGATTTCTGGAATGATCGGTGTGGACAGCATGAGGTTCCTCCCCTAATTGGGCATCAAAAGAATTCGAGGTGTCTGAAAGATTTCTAGATGGGTCATCCTCGAATTTGCAAGTGGACACCGAAGGTTGAATTTCTTCTTCCTTTGGCGTTCGGGGTTTGGAAGAGGTTTCAACAGACAAGTCTTGGGATTCAGAAGATGAAGGCTCAGACTTGGATGTTGAGGGACTCTCATGGCTCGACTCGGATTCCTCTCAGTAGGATACAGGATCGACTTCGAAGTAGGAGTTCAGGAATTCCCTACCTTCAGCCAGTTCCCTTTCAAGAAATGGTTTTCTGGAGTCGAGACGACAGACAGACCTTTTGTCAAGACCAATATAAAATTTGCGAAGCAACTGAGAATCAGTCATCGACAAGGGAGGTCGAGAATACACTAAGAGTATAAATCTAGACCAGGCCATGTGTATCGTTTCCTTCTCTTTCTGTTGAAAACAATGGATTTCTACCCGTAGAGCAGGAACACGAGATGGAGGGAAGAACTCAAGACAAAACTTGTCTCTAAGCTCTTCCCAACTATCGTTCATGCTACCTACAGTATATGTGTACCATTGCTCTGCCTTTCCTACAAGAGAGTACGGAAACAACTTCCACTTGAAGGTATCCAACGTCATACCCATAGTGTAGATAAGAGAACACAGGTTCTCAAAGTCACGAAGATGGTAATATGGGTTTTCGCTCGGTAAACCAGAGAAGATAGTGTACCGAACAACATCGATCGTCACAGGGAGAGGCTCACAGCCAGATGTGAGGAAAAGACGCACAGAAGGCGGTGGCTCTGGGAGCTCATCCCTGGGGGTAGTGATGCTTTTACAAGAAAGCTTCACCATGGGTAACGGGGGTAAAGGTAGAAGAAAAGAAACAAAAAGGATATCTGATGGGTAACGGGGGTGAAGGTAGAAGAAAACGAAAAAAGATAAATACGAGGACCACTAGGTTCGAAGATAGATACACCAACTGTTCCCCGGCAACGGCGCCAGAAATGCTTGTTGGCGTTTCTTAACGTCACCACTAGTTGCGCACCTAGAGGGAGCGTATAAGAGCAACCGGGTATACCGCAAGTGCACGGAAATACCACTGTAGCACTTCCCCAAGGAAGGAGAGTATTCCAAGGGTATCGAATCCAAGGAACGATGTGCACTATCTCCTACTCTAGTATAGATGGTCCAAGGACACCAAACTCCAGCTAAGATAGATATGGGTTGAGAAGCACTTTCTTAAGGGACTTAACTCTCAAGATGGATCTGTCCGCTATTAGTCCTCCCCGTGGGGCGCCAGCCCATCCTAACTTTTTAGGGAGAGGCCAATGTGCTGGCAACGGGGCCCGATCCGGTACACAGGCGCGGAGGGTTCCGAAGGGTCCAACAGGCTGTCACCACTGCGGCCTACCTCTTTCGTTACGCGAAACACATGCAGTCTTCGTAGGATAACTAGAGCCCAGACACCACGTTTGTACCCCAGATAACTACTATAGTGCGGTTACATCTGTTGACCCGCTAACAACACTATAGCAACCCGTATAAATACGGAACCACGAACTAGAGAGAGAACGGAATCAAATCATACTAGTCATCGAGCTACGGAGCAGAAAGAAAGCTATGGATGCAAACAAACAAGATACAACAGACTTACTTAGCTAAACAGGATCAGAGCATGCAAACAAGTATATGAACTACTGAGCTAGCTCTAAAGGATCGAAGCCTTGTGTCACGAAGAACACAAGCCTCTAACTTATGAACGAGCTAAGAACACAAGAACAAATCAAGCATGCATGATGTCCACTATAGTCTAAATAAGAAATGCTGAAATACTCACTTTGGTCTAAATGAAGAATGAGCATCCATGAGGACATCAACTCACTCCTCACCCTATCCTACCTAGCACTCTAATCACACACACAACTCATGGGAGAGGTGAGAACTCACCTCTCCAAGAGAGAATGAGAGGAGAGGGAGAAGGAATGTGTTCCAAATGAGAGTGGCTTGCCTTTGTGCTCCAAGTGCTCCATCTTGTGCAGCCTCCCTGGGCGCGGCCAATGAGTGCTTGACATGTGGCAGTGAAGAACCGGGCAAAAACCGGAATATTCCTTGAAGAACCAGACATTCCTTTGCTAACTGTGCGCTTTATGGCACTAAAAAGGGATTTGTCGGGGCAGACCAGGCGGGCGGACCGGCAAACCGGCAGTCCAGCCGCGAGGACCGCGGCACCGCCATCTCGCGCTGCCTCCCCTGGGCGACACGCGTCCCGGCCCGGCCCCTTGGCTCGCACGGAACCGCGCGCGCGGCGGCAGATCCGCGGGCAGGCGCTCGGCCATCTAGATGGCGACGCGTGGCCTGGCCGGCGGGATCCCGCGCTCCCGCGAGGCGCGATCCGTGTCGCTGGCCCACGGCCACTCACGTGCCGCCACATCAGCCAGGCGGGGTCCGGCGTAGGACAGTGCAGCGATCCGTGGCACTACGACCTAACGAATAGGCGCGCGCCACGTGGCCCGCATTGCTGTGCGCGCACACATGCCTGGCATAGAGTTGACTTGGCCGGAGTGGGTCCCACCGTGGTGACATCAGCACTATGTCATATTTTGTCTTTTTCATATCTTGCGCATACGAACTCCGATGTAGGCATCTAGAGGGTTCCAAAGGGTCCAACAGGCTGTCACCACTACGGCCTACCTCTATCGTTACGCGAATGTACTTGATATTCGCAGGATAACCTATGGTCCAGACTCCACGTCTGCACCACTGACTACTACTATAGCCGGACACCGTCTGACGTCCTGATAGCCCAACTATAGCACTCCGTATAAATACGGAACTACAAATCCGCGAGGGAGATACTGACACTAGCTCAAGGTATGCTCTATCTCTCATGCAAGATCACGAATGCACTTTGATCTAACTAGAGATATGCAGGAGCATCAACTTTACTCTAATAGACAAGCTAGCAAACTAGATGCAAACTTATGATCTAGGTCTACTAGATCGAAAGGGTTGTGTTCGAAGAACACAAGCCTCTAAATCAGGAGCAAATGAAGAACACAAGAACAAAGCAACTAAGCATGCATACGACTTGAGTCTAAATAGAAAATGTCGAAATACTCACTTTAGTCTAGATGAAGAACAAAGGCACCACTGAGGATCGTTCTTGAGGAAGATGTCATGAACATGACATGGCCCCAAGCCTCCCACCTCACTTCCTAGCACTAATCCTATACAAAGAGCTCTCCCCTCCTAAAGAGAGAGGCTCTAAGGACAAAATGAAGAGGAGGAGGAGAAGTGTGTGTCCCAAATGAGAGCCCCTCCCCTCCTATTTATAGAGGACAGAGTGGCTTGCTTCGGGGCTCCAAGTGCTCCAAAACGCCTGGGATTGCAACAGGGGACCAATCAGGGGCTGCCACGTGGAGGGCCAGGATCAGCCGAACCAAGGTCGGTTCGGCCGATCCTGGGTTCGGCCGAAGCCCCCGGGCCACGTGGCGCCTTGTGCTTCTTCGTGGTGGCTGACTAGTGGGTCCTGAAGTCACTCCCCCATGCATGCCAAGTTTCCCGACAGTTTTGGGGGATATGTGGGCCCTTGAATCCATGTGATGTCCATGTGGTGATACGTGATTCATCGGGCTTGCCTCTCTTGGATTGATTACGTCAGTGATCCAGGGGAATCCTAGGTGGCATCCCCTCGTTGGCTGAGCTTGAAGTACTTGGATCAAAGACTTGTGGTTTACTCCTCTTTCTAGTGCTAATCACCTGTATTTGCATAATCACCAACACTTGTGGAAATGATTAGTTTAAGTCCTATTCTAGTGTTGATGATCATTTCTCATGCCAAAAGTTACATGTTGACGGGTATGAAATGAGTGGATAATAGCCGTCAACCAATACGCCCACACTCGACCTTTGCTCGTCCCGAGTAAAGGGAAGAACAAGATCAAAATGAGGCATGGTATCCATAGGTATGAAGTAAGCATAAGAGATATTCCGAACCATACCTTGCACTTGTAAACTCTATATATGAAGTGTCTATCATGCTATCTTGGATGGTTGAGGAATGGAACGGCCATGAATCAAATCACTCCTGCTCATCATGTGAAGTAACTTGGGGGTTTTTGTAAGAGTTTTCAAAACAACCTTTGCTTAGCTCCTCATTTGATTCTCTCACATCACTCAATGTGTGTATGTCCTCACCAAGGCATTTGCCTTTCTTCATCCTACTTCTAATGATGGCTATATGTGGAGCTCAGGGTAGGGTAAAGAGAAAACATACTTGCATCACATATATTGCAAAGTCAAAAACTTGATCCACAAAGAAAATCAAATCATACCATTAGATCAAGATGTGCACCGGTATGGCTATGGTGTATGGTAAGGTGGATACTAGGCCCGGAGTGGGTGCTAGATATTACCATACATATATGATGAATGTGGGTAGATGGTAAGATGGACACTAGCCCCGGAGTGGACACTAGTTATTACCATCAAGATTATGGAACTCCTTTTTGCATGACCATCTCTTTCCTTTTGCTCCTTTTACTTTGGACATGGGCTATATCCTTTCTTTCTCTTTTTTTCTTCATCAACATGCTTTGAGCATGTGTCTTTTGTTTAAATATATATAGCCCATGTCTCTTTCTGAAGGATACTTTTTAGAGAGAGAGGTCACATCACATATGGAGCTTTTATTTTTGTGGAATGGATGAATGATACAATGCTAACTTCCAGTGTAGAAGCATAGCAAGGGGAAATAGGTGGGGTGCACATGAATCTTGATCATGAAAGTAATGAAAAGAATTCTCACAAGGGTCACAAAATTTGACAAAGCTCAATGCAATAACAAGAAGCATATGAGTCTAAGGTTTTCAACTACAAAGATCATATGGCTCTAATGGGACAGAGGCATATCAAAGAGGAGCTTTGCAAAGGGTTTTCAGATTTTCAAAATAAATTTCCCAAGCACTCAGTCATAAAGAGCGAAGATCATATCATCAAGCCATATCACAAACACCAACTACTTAGATAAGCGTGAGTTCCCTAATGATATTGGTTCACAAGCAACAAGATGATAAGTAAGGAATAAAACATATGCAAGCCAACCTTGGGATTCATGCATGACATGGAAAAATACATCTCCTAAGTTTGATATAAAAGATTGATTTTGAGATTCAAACAAACTCAAAGATACATGGGAACGAGATAGGGAAGATGCGTACCTTAGGTCCTTCTTTTATTCTGCAGGTTGGGGATTTCCCCCACACTGTCTTCTTCTAACAAATGAAAATAAGGTTGAAAAGATAAAGAGGGTAGAGAGAGGGGGACTTACCTGACATCTGGGCACACCCTTGCCCATTTTATTCATCCTCGACGAAGTTGATCACTTCATATTCAATGTCGTCTGGCTCGAGGAAGATTTTCAACCGATGGCCATTCACCTTAAAACAGTTGCCTTCATCATTTTGTAGAGTGATAGCTCCATGAGGGGCTACCTCTACTATTGTGAATGGTCCTTCCCATTTGCTGCGCAGTTTCCCTTTTCCAAATAGCTTGAATCGGGAGTTGAACACTAGCACTTTATCACCTGGTGCAAATTCGTTCTTCTTAATTTTCTTATCATGCCACCTCTTGGTTCTCTCTTTATAGATCTTTGCACTGTGATAGGCTTTCTCTCTCCACTCTTCCAATTCTGCTAATTGTTTCTGCCTATTCCTTCCGGACTTTAGGAATTCCAGATTAAACCTTTTGATTGCCCAATGAGCTTTGTGTTCTACCTCCACTGGTAGGTGACATGTTTTCCCATATACCAATTGATACGGAGACATTCCCAGTGGGGTTTTGTAGGCTGTTTGATAGACCCATAAGGCATCAGGGAGATGCTTCCTCCAAGCTCTGCCAGCCTCCTGTACTGCTTTCTGTAGAATATTCTTGATCTGCTTATTGGAGGTTTCTGCTTGGCCATTAGTCTGGGGGTGGTATGGAGTGGCAATGCTGTGTTGGATCCATATCCTTGCAGGAATCTTCTAAAGTTTCCATCAGTGATGTGGGATCCCCCATCACTAATTACCATCCTTGGAATGCCGATGCGAGGGAATATCACTTCATTGAACATCTTTTTGGACTGCTTGGCATCGGCCGACTTGCAGGCTATAGCTTCCACCCATTTTGACACATAGTCGACTGCCACTAAGATATATTTAGCTCCCTCAGACTTTGGGAATGGGCCCATGTAATGAATACCCCATACATCGAAAAGCTCCACTTGCAAATTATCATGTAGGGGCATTGCATCTCTGGTAGTAATTCCTCCGTGCTTCTGGCAAGCCTTGCATCTTCGAATGAAATTCCTCGTGTCGCCATACATGGTTGGCCAGAAGAACCCACTTTGCCATATCTTTGCATGTGTACAGTAAGTGCTGTAGTGGCCACCATATGGCCCAGCATGGCATTTTTCAATGATCTGCATTCCTTCAGTACTCGATACACATCTTCTCAGCAGCCCATCAGCGCAGACTTTATATATGTACGGATCATCCCACATGTGCCTTTGGGCTTCATGGATCAATTTCTTCCTATCGGCTCCTGGGGCTATGTACCCTGTAACCAGATAATTCAGAATGTTTGCATACTAGGGGTTGCTATTCGTGACCTTCAGCAACATGTCGTCTCGTAGAGAGTCATTGATAGGTGCTTCCTGTAGGTTAGTAGTACACATACGAGACAAATGATCCACAATAGAATTTTCTACTCCTTTTTATCTCTTATTTCTAAATCAAATTCTTGAAGGAGCAGAATCCATCTAATCAGGCGGGTTTAGCATCTTTATTAGTGAGGAGGTATTTAAGAGCAGGATGATCAGTGTAAACTATTACCTTGGCTCCCACTAAGTAGGATCTAAACTTGTCTATAACAAAGACAACAGCAAGGAGCTCTTTCTCAATAGTAGCGTAGTTTAGCTGAGCTCCTGTCATGGTTTTGCTAGCATAGGCTATAGCATGATGTTTCTTATCCTTAGTTTGGCCTAAGACGGCCCCTACAGTGTAATCACTAGCATCACACATGATCTCGAAAGGCAGTGTCCAGTGGGAGGCTGGATGACTGGGGCAGAGATAAGTGCGCTCTTGATGGTGAGAAAGGATTCCATACACTCCTTTGTGAATTCAAAGGGCACATCCTTGGCCAAGAGATTGGTAAGGGGTCTAGCTACCTATGAGAAGTCCTTAATGAACCGTCGGTAGAACCCAGCATGGCCGAGGAAGCTACGGATGCCCTTGACATTAACAGGGGGAGGAAGCTTTTCTATTACCTCGATCTTAGCACGATCCACTTCTATCCCTCGTTCGGACACCAGGTGTCCTAACACGATGCCCTCTCTAACCATGAAATGACATTTCCCTAATTGAGGACTAAGTCCTTCTCATGACACCTTTGCAAGACCTTGTCTAAATTCCTGAGACACACATCGAAAGTTTTACCATAGACGGAGAAGTCATCCATAAAAACCTCCATGATTTGCTCGATCATGTCTGAGAAGATAGACATCATGCACCTCTGGAACGACGCGGGTGCATTGCACAACCCGAAAGACATTCTCCAATAAGCATAGGTTCCATATGGGTAGGTGAAGGTGGTCTTGTTTTGGTCATCAGGGTGGATAGGGATTTGATGGTAGCCAGAATACCCATCAAGGAAACAGAAGAAAGAGTGATTTGCCAACCGCTCAAGCATCTCATCGATGAATGGGAGTGGGAAGTGATGCTTCTTTGTATCCTTGTTGAGCTTCCTATAATCTATGCACATCCTCCACCCCGTGGGAAGGCGTTGAGCAATCTGCTCGCCGAACTCATTGGGGGCTGTCGTCATTCCTCCCTTCTTGGGTACGCATTGAACGGGGCTAACCCATTCACTATAGGGCACTGGATAAATGATCACAGCGTGAAGAAGTTTAAGAACTTCTTTCTTCACTCATCTCTCATCGCATTGTTCAGCCTTCTCTGCGGCTCCCTCATCGGTGGGATGTCTGAATCTACGGGGATGCAATGGGTGCAGAGAGTCGGGCTTATCCCCTTAAGATCCTGAAGAGAGTATCCGAACACAGATCGGTGCTTCTCTAGGATGGAGATGAGCCTTCTGGATTCCTTGTCAGAAAGATCGTCATTAATGATCACTGGGGACTCAGTGTCCCCATGGAGATAAACATATCGAAGGCCGGTGGATAGAGGTTTGAGTTCAATAGGAGGCTTAGGTGGAGCCTGGGATTCGGATATATCTATAGGCTCATCAGGCTCTTCTATCTCATCTATGAACTCAGGTGCCCACTCGTCGAGGAGGGATTCCGGCGAATCTCCCGGAATGATTGCCTTGACCTCCTCAATTTGTGTAGAGTCATCAGGAGGATCAGTTCTTGTGTTTTTCGCTCTTGAAATTTCTACAGAGAAAATCTCCCTCCCAAGGCAAATGTTAAACTTACCTTGGGTAGGGGCCTCTATGAGAAATTTCTGGAGGGGCAATCCTATCATGAGGTTGAAGCTAAGGACATCATAGGTATGGAAATCAAGAGCAAAGTCGCCCTCCTTATACATGACAGGGATAGCCTTCAATATCCCTACTCCTTCTAGGATTTCTCCTTCAGGAGTCCTGATAGACGTCTGGGTAGGAGTCAGAGGTTCGTCCGTAAAGTTTCTCAAAGCATAGGTACTGGACATGATGTTGACTCCCACCAAGGGGTTGTAGAGAACTTTCACTACCTTTCCATTCATGACACAAGGAAGGGTCGATCGAGGAGGAAGAAGCTGGAAAATTCCGGCTGTTGATTCCGACTCTCTCGACCATTCTTGGGTAATGATGGCCGTTAACTCCCGAACGTTGTCCCTAAGGAAGGCAATTTCCACAGGATCTGGGGGAGACACGGATGATGGTGGTTTTCTCACGCAACAATAGTTTGAGGTGTTTCCAAAATCACCAACTATATCATCCTCAAATTTCGGAAGGGACTCCGGAGGTTGAATTGCCTCTTCCTTTGGTGTCGTGGCCTCCTGAACTGGGCTGATGAAGGTTCGGGCTCAGATTTAGGAGTGGTATCTTCTTCAGGTGCACATTCCTCTTGAGGGTCTTCCGGCTCGGCCGTGAAGGAGACATTAGCTGCTATAAGGTCAAGAATCTTCCTTCCCTCACTTGGAGTCTTATCCGGAAAGGAGCCTCCTGAGGCATCGTCAAGGTGCCAGGCAGACTTGACATCCAATCCCGCATAAAAATGCTGATAGAGCACATGATCGGGTATTGACAGCATGGGACCCGAGTTTACTAAACGTAAGTGTCTTTCCCACGCCACACCCAAGGTTTCCTTGACATTTTGCTTAAATCCGAGCACATCCTTTCGTAGGACGATGAGACGAGCAGGTGGGAAAAATCGTCGGCAGAAATTACCGACAATTTCCGTCCATCTACTGCCAGCAATGTCTACGTGTTCGTTGTACCATTGCCTCGCGCTTCCCGTTGGGGAAAAAGGAAACAATTTCCAACGGACAGTGTCGTGTGTCATGCCAGCAAAGGCATAACATGAACACAAATGCTCAAACTCTCGCAAATGCTCATAGGGGTTTTGACAGTCCCCGGAAAAGGAATATGATTCCCTAATCAAAGAGATAAGATCGGTACTGAGTTGATAGCTAGATGTGGTAATTGGATGTTCCGATGGCGGAGGCTCTAACAACTCAGGTTTGGGAGTAGAAAGGTTTTGGATAGAAGTTTGCTCCATGGTAACTGGGGTAAAGGTAGAATAAAAAGAAAAGATAAAAGGATACAAAGACCACTAGGCTCGAAGATAGAAACAGCAACCATTCCCCCGCAACAGCGCCAGAAATGCTTGTTGGCGTTTCTTAACGTCACCACTAGTTGTAGACCTAGAGGGAACGTATAAAAACAAACTGGGTATACCGCAAGCGCACAGAAATACCGCTGTAGCACTTCCCCAAGGAAGGAGAGTATTCCAAGGGTATCGAATCCAAGGAATGATGTGCACTATCTTCTACTCTAGTATAGATGGTCCAAGGACACAACACTGATTTGTAGGATAGGTAGAAAGGATTTGCCTCGACCGAGCGCAGAGTCTAGCACGGTCTCTCAGGTATAACACTCGCCTTGGGCGCCAACCCACCCTAGCTGTTTAAGGCTAGGCAATATGTTCTGGCAACGGGGCCCTACCCGGTACACAGGCGCGGAGGGTTCCAAAGGGTCCAACAGGCTGTCACCACTACGGCCTACCTCTATCGTTACGCGAATGTACTTGATATTTGCAAGATAACCTATGGTCCAGACACCACGTCTGCACCACTGACTACTACTATAGCTGGACACCGTCTGACGTCCCGATAGCCCGACTATAGCACTCCGTATAAATACGGAACTACGAATCCACGAGGGAGATACTGACACTAGCTCAAGGTATGCTCTATCACTCATGCAAGATCACGAATGCACTTTGATCTAACTAGAGATATGCAGGAGCATCAACTTTACTCTAATAGACAAGCTAGCAAACTAGATGCAAACTTATGATCCAGGTCTACTAGATCGAAAGGGTTGTGTTCGAAGAACACAAGCCTCTAAATCAAGAACAAATGAAGAACACAAGAACAAAGCAACTAAGCATGCATACGACTTTAGTCTACATAGAAAATGTCGAAATACTCACTTTAGTCTAGATGAAGAACAAAGGCACCGCTGAGGATCATTCTTGAGGAAGATGTCATGAACATGACATGGCCCCAAGCCTCCCACCTCACTTCCTAGCACTAATCCTATACAAAGAGCTCTCCTCTCCTAAAGAGAGAGGCTCCAAGGCCAAAATGAAGAGGAGGAGGAGAAGTGTGTGTCCCAAATGAGAGCCCCTCCCCTCCTATTTATAGAGGAGGGAGTGGCTTGCTTCGGGGCTCCAAGTGCTCCAAAACACCCGGGATCACAACAGGGGACCAATCAGGGGCTGCCATGTGGAGGGCCAGGATCAGCCGAACCAAGGTCGGTTCGGCCGATCCTGGGTTCGGCCGAAGCCCTCGGGCCACGTGGTGCCTTGTGCTTCTTCGTGGTGGCTGACTAGAGGGTCCTGAAGTCACTCCCCCGTGCATGCCAAGTTTCACGACGGTTTTGGGGGATAAGTGGGCCCTTGAATCCATGTGATGTCCATGTGGCGATACGTGATTCGTCAGGCTTGCCTCTCTTGGATTGATGACGTCAGTGGTCCAGGGGAATCCTAGGTGGCATTCCCTCATTGGCTGAGTGTTGACGGCTGTTAAGTGCTACTTTTATGCCGTCAACTCCTGCATAAAATGAATGAAAAGTGATCATCAACACTAGAATAGGGCTTTATAGTGACAAGTTCCACAAGTGTTGGTGTTTCTAGCTTTTGTTGCAGGATGCACCGGAATACTTGATAAATGATACAATTGAGAGCAAGTGATTCAATGGCTTATATATGACATCATCCATAACAATCTCAAATGCCAATTTGGACTGCACCATTGCGACGGGCTCGTCGAGACGATCGAAATGCATATATCATTTGTCTACTTCTGAGTCTGGATGAAAGAGATATGCATAAGACAAGATCACCATATTGATATGTGGGCCCGGTGGGACCCACACCAGACCACGTGGCGACGTGTTGCCACGTTGGATGCCATGTGTCCGTGACACATCACCAATCCAAGGAAACACACCTTCGACCAATCAGGAGCCAGTACGCGGATTCAAGGGCCCACATCCCCACGGAAACAAACTAAAAACACCGCATACACACCCATACACACCTGAGGACCACCTGGCAGTCACTTGGACGAAAGGCGGTGGAAACAGACCCACCAGGGGGTTGGCCGAACCCCAGTTCGGCCGAACCCTTCGGAGATCCTCTCGTCCCTAGCCGATGCGTGGTAACTCTCCATTGGTTCCTCAAGGCATCCCGGGGTGTTTTGGAGTCATTTGGCACTCCGAGCAAGCCACCGCCTTGCCTATAAATAGAAGGGGAGGGGGTAGGAAATGAGACACACTCCACCCATCCGAGGCTCCTCTCCTAGCTAGTGTTAGAGTAGAGAGGGAGAGAGAGAGGGGCATGTGCCTCTACAATGTTGCTGTTCTTCATTTAGACTAAAGTGAGTATTCTTGTATTTTTCTATTTAGACTAAAGTAGCATTCATGCATAGGTGATTTGTTCTTGTGTTCTTCGTGTGTTCTTGATTTAGAGGCTTGTGTTCTTCACGAACACAATCCTTTGATCTTGTGGCACAAGTTCATAGTTCTTAAATCCGTTTGTATGTGTGTTCGACTATTAGAATATAGTGGATATTCCTGCATGTTTTATTTAGACCAAAGTGACATTCGTGATTCCTTTCTAGTAGTTTATGCTAGGTTGCATGAGTAGACTTTTTCCTCTGCTAGTGCGTAGATCCTGGGTTTATGCGTTCATCTGCTGCAAGTCGTTCATATATGTTGGAAGCATAGTACGGGGTCAAGTTCTCTCCTGTATGCCTTTAGTATAAGCTAGCAGTACCTATAGTGAGCGAGATCAGTTCTCTTTCGTGGTCGTAGTTCTATAAGTACAGAGTGCCGTAGTCCATTGGCTACGGCAGTAACCACAGCGTAGACGTTGTGTCACGCTACCGGTTATCATTCGTTCGGCTTATCCAAAGGTTAGGTAGAGGCAGTCCAGGTGGTGGTGACAACCTGTCTGGCCCTCGTTGATCCTCCGTAGCTGGATATAGTCAGAGCTCCGTTCCACATAGATCCGCGTGCCGGAGTCGCCTGTTAAGTCAGGGCTATCGGTACCCTAAGCCAAGTTCTATCTAGAGATCGACCTTTAATCTCGTCTATAGTGCTATCTTTAGGAATCCTCTCTATCCTTGCCTCTTATCTGGGTGTGTCCTTGGACCGACTAGTATGAAGTTAGTGCACACACGTTCCCTTGGATTTGATACCCTTGGAATACTCTGAGGTGAAAGCTACAACAGTATCCGTGCGCTTGCGGATTTATTCGTGTGACGCTAAAATACCCAACAAGCTTTATGGCGCCGTTACCGGGGAACGGTTGCTGTATCTATCTTCGTACCCAGTGGTCCTCGTATCTTTTCATTTTTCTTTGTTCTACATTTACCCCCGTTACCCATGGAGAGGTCATCCTTTCACGACCTCTCCACCTCAACTTACTAGTTCAATGATCCATCAACGTCTTCATCCAACCATGAACTCAGCCCCGACCTTATAACCATGGTTCGGTATCGACCCTTCTCTGGAGCTATTAGTGAGGATCCCCATGACCATTTCATAGAGTTTGAGAGGTTGTGTTCATCCCTAGCTCCCCCAGGGACAATACAGAAAACCTTGAGGCTCAATTTGTTTCCTCTCTCTCACACAAAGAGGGCGGAGCAATGGTACACTCGCGCCATAGGGCGTGTGAACAATTGGGAAAAACTCTGAATTGACTTCTATGTTTCTTTCAACCTTGCAAGACATAGGGTGTTCCTTCCGAGTGACATCCACAACTTTAAGCCATTAGAGGAGGAGACCATAGGTGCAGCTTGGGCTAGGTTCTTACACCTGATGAAGTCTAGACCAAACATGTCTATACCCGATCATGTATATTTGTGTATTTTTTACTCAAGTTTAGACATGTACATTGCCCTATATCTCGACAGCATCGCTGGAGGTGTGTTCACAAACATAACTTCAAAGGAAGGAAGAGAGATCCTAGACCGCCTCTTAGAAAACTCTTCCTTTCTTTCCGACCATAACGAACCCCGCCAAGAATCAGAGTCGATCCATGAGAGTCTCTCAACAGCTGAACCCGAGCCTTTGACTTCCACATCCCAAGATTCATCTGTTGAGCCCTCTCCCGAACCAGGAACAATGGAGGAAGAAGAAATTCGACCTCCAAAGTTCCTTCATCAATTCGAGGATGACCCTTCTGAAAATATCAAGAACACCTCGAATTTATTAGATGACCTAATAGGGAAGGAGCCCTCTTCTGTCCAAATCCAGCCAGCTAGAAATCCTTTGACAGAACCTTTCCCTAGGCCTACGGTACCTCCTTTGCCTCCCGATCCTCCAAACGAGACATCTATCATGGAGGCCATGGAGAAGAAGTGGTTGAATGGAGTGGGACACTTTTCCGAAGCTCTTTGGATTAGTTCACCCTCTACGATCATTTCTTGTTCCATAAAAGGGATTATCGTAGAATCCCATCTTAACCCCACTATGGAGGTTAATGTCATGCCATGGCACCTAGCGTACACTCTTTTGGGCAACGTTACGCTAAGAACATCTGACAAGCTCCTCAAGAGTTGTCCCTCTGGACGCATTCTTGAGTGTCGGGGGGTTGCATGTGCTGTGCCACTCCTAGTAGACAAGATCAAGGTTAATCTAGATTTCTACATCTTTGATATCCTCGATCTTGATCTCCTCCTAGGCTCCCCTGCAGAAAAACTTCTCGATACATCTCGAGGGAGCCTAGATGAAAAGCTCAAGGAAGCCGCTTCTGCCACCGCTCCTTTGTTTTCAGAAAATTTTGTGGAGAAGCCTCTTCCCAAGCAAAACCCACTAGAGGAAATGATGCATGTTGTGACAGAACCACTCAAAATAAATCCGGATTATCACTTAAGCCGGTCCACTTGGCTCATAAGTGATAACCAAGAGCTATTTTGTCGCCTCTACCGGGTCATGCCCGGTAAATCACTTATACAGGATCGAGATATGCGCTAAGCCCACACGAAGGCGGGACCGGAGTACAAGATTACATTACATACAAGTCCACAAGTACTCAATATTACAAACCAGGTTTTTCAATACATAAAAGTAAACATGGTTCAGAGTTTTAAACAGCGGAAATTAAACTAAGCGCGGGATACACATGGGAGGCCATCCACAATGTATCACTCCTCATCATCGTTCTCCCATTCAATCTCCCATCCATCTGGAATCACACTAGGCCGGATAGGATTACCTGAAAACAACAAATTAAGCAAGGCTGAGTATTCTAATACTCAGCAAGACTGACCCGTCAAAGATAAAAGACACATCTAGACATGCAAGGCTTTTTGGCTTGGTGGGTTTGTTTTGCCAAAAGCAACTAAGAGTTGATCCTTACTTTCAAATTTTAGCTCAAGTTCTAGTATGTTAACCATTCTAGGTAAGCACCTAGCTAAACAAGCATGGTTGTGCAAACAAGATTAATCAAGCATTAATAGTAATCCAAAATGTTTCATAAATAAACATGGGGTAGCCAGTGGTCAAGCCGACTCAGATAACGGCGAGTGACCGACGATCGATCGATTTATATCCTTGCAAGGTAAACCCAAGATACACGGAAGAAGGTAGACCCCAAAGAATCCAAAGAAAAACAAATGCGGGGTCTACCCCGACTAGGCGGTTCCCGTCACTCCCCAGATTAGGGATAGATGCCATAGTCCTAAGTACAAGGTTACTGGGACGCCCTCACACGGCACGCCCAGACTCACACTTGCACTACCGGAATCAAACTAGGAGACGCATCTCAAGATTAGTAGCCATAAAGTCCCCGCACTGGTTCATTAGGTACTAGGCTTACCGGTCCCATTCCCGACAAGCACTTGGTACGTTCAATAGCTTAGACCAGCACCATGCTACTCGGTCGAGACCGAACCCATTGCTCTTACCACATGAGCGAGTCAATTAACCAACTTATGATTCCCACATAAGAATCCTATATCTCGCGAGCAATGAGTCATTACTCGACTTGTACCATATCCTTAGAGCATGGCACTAGCGTTCCTAACATACTAGTAAAACAGCATAGGAGTCCTAAGGATCATGCATCTAGGTTTCAAACAACTCCTGAAACTTAAATGCACAAAGTAAAGCATAAATACTGGAAAGGTAAAAGATGTGAGATTTAATCCAAAAATGTTGTATGTGACTCCGGTGCTTGCCTTCCTCTGACTCAACACTAGCCTTGGGTTCTTCTGGACTTTGGTCCAGGTCTTGCTGCCCACTAGCTTGATTTAGCTCTCCACTAGCGGATCCCTCCTCCTCCTGAGTAAGCGTGTACGTTTCGTCGGGAAGATCTACACGTTTATGCACATGCATTAGTTATGGTGTGAAGGTGAGAGATTTTATTAATAACCCAACTCTTGTGGGCCACATTCATCAAAACAACAAAGAAAACTCACAAAAGTAAGGTGTGTGGTGAGAGTGAACTATCATCTATTTAAAAGGGAATTGTGTGCACATTTAAACAAAATAGCTTACTAAACTTTATTAAGGTATGGAGTGAGTGATACTGGAGTAACACTTACTTTGATAGTGATTGCGTGCACATCTATGCAAAATTAAATTATTAACTTCATTAAAATTAAAGGGTGGATGATGATGGACTAACTATGCCTTTGATGGTGATTGTGTGCATATTTGAGAAAGTTAAACTACAATACTTCACCATCAGCATGGGGGTGTGCTTAAATTCATTTTAAACAGCAACTGAACTTAAACATCTCCTATTCAAATTAAAAGGTAAAATGACTTTATTTATTCCATTATAACTAGCTATGCATCCATAAATCATAATAAATAAAATATAACTCCAACTGTCATGAAAATTTTGCCAGAGCAGTATGTGACTTAAATATAAATTTTCAGCTCAAGATCATTTATACATTATTTTAAATGAAAAAGACAAAAGACAGCCTAGATAAACTTTATTGATTCATACAAAAAGATTTACTAGACTTTTTGACGCCAAACTGTTCCTGCAGTTCCAACATGCCAAAACTAAGTCTCAACCCAACAAATTCAAGTGGATTCATCATAAATTTCAAGTTATGACTTTGACATCTTTTACAAACATAAATACCAAACACTAATTAAACAGACTCCTAAAATCACCATTATTTTTCCAGGGGTGCTTAACATCACAACAAAGCCCTAGGGTGCATTGGTGCTGAAAGAAATTATATTTTGAGGGAACTATAAAAAGCATCAAACTTAAACTAGTATACATCTTCCAAAAATCATAACTAGAGTTCTACATCACAAACATGTGTGAAAATTGGTCACAAAATTGAACATGGTGGATACAACAACATATCCAAATTTGATTGCATTTGCATGTGTACATTTTGAACAACAACAAATATGCCTCAAACTGAGTTTGAATTTACATTTAAAAACTAAACAGAAAAACACTATATAACTTTTGTAAAAGTTGTAGATCTACTCTCAAGGATTTCAGAACAGTTGGATTTGCATTTTTCCTAATTTTCTACAATTTTCTACGGATTTTTGAAGATGCAGCGAATAACCCTAAACACTTTTGCAGAGAGACCCTTGACAGATTTTCTCGAAATTACAAAGGGGTCCCTGCTTTGTAGATAACTCCCTGCATAGATTTCAAGCTTCACAAACCCGCCCTCGTCGGCACAGGGGAAGCTGCCGGCGGCCGGAACAGGGTCGCGGTGGTTCGGGCGAGTGACCGGGAAGCACCAGGGGATCACCTGGAGTCGCCGGGGTGAGTTGGCCTCGCCGGAGGATCTCGCCGGCGAGCCCACGGCGGCGCGCAGGGTAGCCTTCCGCCGGAGCTCGTCGTGCCGACGTCCTTGACCCCAATGCGCGGCAACGGCGACGGGAATCGGTGCAGGGGATCCAGGGGAAGGAGAAGGAGCGACCGGGCGGCGCTGGGCTGACGCGGGAAGGCGAGTTCGGCGGCGGCTCGGCAATGGAGCGCGGCGGCGCGTGCGACAGGGGAAAGGAAAGAGCGGCGGGACGTGCGCGTGTGGCGGGAGCTACCAAATGCGCGTGTGCACGACTTGGTGAGGTGCAAGGGGTTCTAATGAACTGGAGTGGCCAGCTGTGCGGCGTGCATGCGCGCGAGGCCTCGTGCCCGCGGTGCGCGACGGCGCGTGGCGCGGCTGGGCCCGCGGCCAGGCCTCACGGCCGCCCTGGGCGCGGTGTACGGTGGTCAGGGAGTGCGGAGCCTCCCAGGTCGCGCACAGGTCCACAGCGGACTTCCCAGGGTCGCCCGTACGACGGAGCTGGGCGTGCGCGACACGTGGCCGGCGCGGCCGAAAATCAGCGCTCGCGCTCTGGCTCGGCAGCGCAGCGGCGACGACGATTCATTTCGGAGTGCCCTGTTTCGAAATTGCATAACTCCTGAAAATGCCAACTAAGTTGGAAATCTCCAAAAATAAAAGTTGTAGAGGAGCGATAGACCTACAACTTTCACAAAGGGCGACCTATGTTTTGATCAACGGATTTGCAGGAAAAACGTGTTGAAGTTCCAGCAAAACTCGGCCTGGAATTACTGTGCACAGGAACTTCATCTCGAGTTTACGCGGCTTTGCACTCAAAATTGGAATGTCCACCAATTATGAAAAATGTGTTCCCGGAAATAAGGAACAACTTTTATATTGGCCTATTTTGAACTTCTATAGCAAAATTTGGAGAACGCGCAAGAAAACCGAATCAGCCTTTTAGGATGTATATGGGTTTGACCAAGAATTCGAACTTTGACCAAGGGCATTTGTGCAAATATGTGCGAAATCAAGTTAAACATACTTAGGAGCTAATTAAACATGATTAACCCCACTAAGTAATGTCATTAGCACAAGCAAACATCAGGGATGTTACAGCCTACCCCCCTTAAAAGAAATCTCGTCCCGAGATTAGGAATTAAAAGATGCAAGTAGGGGGAAGAAACTTACGGTGTCTAGATTGAAGAAAACCCGGATAATTCTCATTGAGATAATGTTCAGTTTCCCAAGTGGCTTCATCGACATGGTGATGACTCCACTGGATTTTATACATCTTCACGGATTGTCTTTGAGTCTTTCTTTCTTTAATATCAAGAATCCTTAGAGGATGTTCAACGACAGATAGATCCGGTTCAATCCAAGCATTAGCTTCTTCAATAACTTCCCTGTCCAATTTATTAGCACATCTTCTCAATTGGGAGACATGAAACACATTGTGTACAGCAGAGAACCGATCAGGGAGTCGAATACGATACGCCACTTGCCCACAAACTTGGAGAATCTCATAGGGACCAATGTAGCGAGGAGCTAGCTTTCCTTTCACACCGAATCTTTGGACACCCTTGGTTGGCGAAACTATTAATACACAAAGTCACCAACTTTGTATTCTCTAGGTGCCTTTCCCTTGTCATAATGACTCTTTTGTCTTTCTTGAGCAATTCTCAAATTTTCCTTGATTACTCTAACTTTTTCTTCGGCATCCTTAACTAGGGCTGGACCAAAGAATTTACTCTCCCCGGTCTGTGACCAGTTCAAGGGAGTACGACATCTCCGTCCATAAAGAGCCTCAAAAGGTGCCATTTTTAAGCTGGCTTGATAACTATTATTGTAAGAAAATTCCGCCAAAGATAGACACTTGTCCCAACTTTTATCAAAGTGAATAACACAAGCTCGCAACATATCCTCTAGAATATGGTTCACTCTTTCGGTTTGACCATCTATCTGAGGACGATAAGCTGAACCTCGTATGATCTTGGTGCCAAGTGACTTATGTAATTGTTCCCAGAAACGTGACACAAAGAGAGATCCCCTATCAGAAATGATGGTCTTAGGAACACCATGCAAGCGAACATTGTGCTCAATATAAAGACTTGCATAATCTTTGGCATCATATTTGGTGTGGACTGGGATAAAATGAGCAGTCTTTGTCAACCTATCCACGATAACCCAGACGGTATCATGATTTCTAGATGTGAGTGGAAATCCGGACACAAAGTCCATACTTATGTCATCCCACTTCCATGAAGGTATGGGTAGGGGTTGAAGAGTACCGGAAGGTTTCAAATGACTTGCTTTAATTCTTTGACAAGTATCGCATTCCGACACATATTTGGCTATGTCCACCTTCATATTGGACCACCAAAAATTCTCTTTTAAATCTTGATACATTTTACTACTCCCAGGATGGATAGAGAATTTAGAGAGATGACCCTCATCAAAGATCTCCTTTTTCAAATCCCCATTATCTGGAACAACAAGGCGTTGCCCAAACAAGACTATATCTTTCTCATCCTTCCTGAAGCAATCATACTTAAGTTCTTTTTCTAACAATTTTTGTTTGATCAAAAGAATACCCTCATCTTGAAGTTGAGCCTTAACAATTCTATCGAATAAATCAGACTCGGCAGAGATAGCATTTAGGCTTCCTTGTTCAACAATTTCCAAGTTTAGCCTTCTCAACTCCTCACATAGAGTATCACTATAAGGTTCCATCGATAGGCAATTGCAGTGAGCCTTATGGCTAAGAGCATCTGCAACCACATTCGCCTTTCCAGGATGATAATGGACTTCAAGATCATAATCTTTTATTAACTCTAACCATCTTCTTTGCCTCATATTTAAATCAGACTGAGTGAAAATATATTTGAGGCTTTTGTGGTCAGTGAAGATATTACAGCGGGTTCCCATAAGGTAATGCCTCCACATTTTCAAAGCATGAACAACCGCTGCTAGCTCTAAGTCATGTGTGGGATAATTCTTTTCATGAGGGCGAAGCGCCCATGAGGCATAGGCAATAACCCGATTTTCTTGCATAAGAACACAGCCAAGACCCGTGCCTGAAGAATCACAATAAACTTCATATGGCTTTGAATTGTCCGGCTGCGCTAGCACTGGGGCTGAAGTTAAAAGTTCTCTTAATTTTCAGAAAACCTTATCACAAGCCTCACTCCACACAAATTTCACGCCTTTCTTTAGCAGCTCAGTCATAGGTTTAGCAATCCTAGAGAAATCCAGAATGAAACGGCGATAATATCCAGCCAAGCCTAGGAAGCTGCGGATTTGATGAGCGGATTTTGGGGGTTGCCAATCCATTACTTCTTGCACTTTGCCTGGATCGACAGATATACCCTCGCTAGAAATAGTGTGCCCCAAAAATTTAACACTATCTAGCCAAAATTCACACTTGGAGAGCTTAGCATAAAGTTTGTGCTCTCTTAAGCGTTGTAAGACAATGCGAAGATGCTCCGCATGCTCTTCCTCATTCTTGGAATAAATAAGGATGTCATCAATGAATACCACCACAAATTTATCCAACTCCATCATAAATACGGAATTCATAAGATACATGAAGTAGGCTGGGGCATTTGTAAGATCGAAAGACATAACCAAGAATTCATAAAGTCCATAACGAGTAGAGAAAGCTGTCTTGGGAATATCACAAGGTCGGATTTTTATTTGATGATACCCAGACCGAAGATCGATCTTAGAGAAGACCTTAGCTCCAGCCAATTGATCAAATAGCACGTCAATGCGGGGCAATGGATATTTATTTTTGATAGTCACCGCATTGAGAGGCCGGTAGTCCACACAGAACCTCAGGCTACCATCTTTCTTTTTCACAAAGAGGGCGGGACAACCCCAAGGAGAAGAGCTGGGGCGGATATAGCCCTTATCAAGCAACTCTTGAAGTTGTTTCTTTAATTCTGCAAGTTCTTTGGGTGGCATTCTATAAGATCGCTTAGAAATAGGAGCGGTGCCAGGCTGTAGCTCAATGACAAACTCAACCTCTCTGTCTGGTGGCAAGCCAGGCAAATCATCAGGAAAGACATCCATGTACTCGCATACCACTGGAATGTCCTCAAGTTGAGTAGTTATGGCCGCATAAACACATGAGCCTTTATGGCCTTTGGGAGGAAGGTAAAGAATTGAATTCCCGACAAAAGGTGAGTTGATTTCTAACATTCTCTCTGAAATATCCAGGACAACTTTGTGCTGAGTCATCCAATTCATGCCTAGGATAATATCTACCCCATCCAGACTTAATGTGACAAGATTAGTTGGAAAAGTCTTGCTACCTATTTCGAGCGGTACCCTCAAGGCTACTTGATTTGAAGCAACCTTTCCACCTGGTGTGGCAATCATATAGGCCTGATTAGTATGACACCACTTCAAATCCTAATTATTCATGGTTTTCACTTTAATAAAGCTATGAGTAGCACCAGAATCAAATAATATAGTAACTGGATGACCACGGATAGAAAATGTACCCGTCAAGACTGGTGCTCCCTCTGGCAGATCAACCACTGTGGTGAAGTTTAAACGGCCTTGCTTCACTTGCACAGTTTGTTTCTTTCCCTGATTTCCAACCTTAGAGCCTTGCCCCTGAGTTTGCTGATGTTGTTGTCGAGGGCGTGTGCACTTGTTAGCATAGTGCCCCAGCTGTCCGCAGTTGTAGCAACGACGATCCTCATTGTTGCGGGCAGTTGGGGGTGCACTAGGCCTAGGAGCAGTCTGCTGGGTGCTGTGATTGCCAAAGTTGCCAGACGGCTTAGATTGAGATTGCTTCATCACCCAGCGTCCAGATGAAGATGGCTGGGTGGCACCCTGCACATTCTTCTTCACAAACTTAAATTTCTTGCCTTGGCCACTGCCTGAAGCTTGATTGAACTTCCTCTTTCTATCCTGTTGAGCTCTCTTCATGGTGTCCTCCTAAGAGATGGCCAAATTCACCAGCTCAGGATAGCTATCAATTTTGATTAAGTTCAACCTTTCATAGAGCTCGCCATTAAGCCCCTCACGGAATCGATTCATCTTTTTCTTATCAGTATCAACATGATAGTCCCCATACTGATAGAGACTGTTGAATTTTTTAGCATACTGATATACAGAATCAGACCCTTGCTTGAGGTGCATCAATTCCCTCATTTTTCTATCAACAAGCCCCTTAGGAATATAATGCTCTTTGAAAGCTTTCTTGAATTTGGCCCAAGTAATTTGGTGACCCTGTGGCTGCAAGGATTTGAAATGCTCCCACCAGATTAATGCTTCACCTCTCAGTTGCTGAGCGGCAAAGCCTGCCTTATTTTCTGCTGAGCAAGGCAGTGTAAAGATGGAAAACATGGCCTCTAGGGCCCTGATGAAGGCATCGGCCTCTAGGGGCTCCTCTGCCTTGGTGAACAATGGTGGCCTCATTGCCCTGAACTTGTCATAAGACATGACTGCATTAGGCCCATCTTGATTTTGCCCTTGATGGTTGAAGGGCTGCTGAAGCCTCTGTGCAATCAGGTTCTGCGTGTCGAGGATTTGCCTCAGCACTTCAGTTTGGGTAGCCATGAATGCCTCAGAAGGGGTCATGTGTGGAGGTGGAGGAAGACCACCACCACCCTGACCATCAGAGCTCTCAGGAACATTGTGAGTATTATCAGCCATCTGAAAATTTTGAACTTTCATTAGATACATATTCATAGCTTGCTTAAAAGAATAACAAGAAGAATATGCATACCAAAATTCAAACTTATGAAAATTTAGAATTTAGGCAGCATCACAGTCCTGAGTAAATAATTCATAACTCTTTGTACAAAAGTCAAAAATTTCTAAAATTTGGTCAGCATGTGTAGAATTTCATAAGCTTCAACTTTGGTATTCAACTCCAGAACAGATTCATCTTTTACAGGGGTCGAAAAATTCAATTTCCAAAGCTCTGTCTAGCAGTTTGGACAGCAGCTAGTAGCTTACTAAAAATTTGATATTTCTCAACTACACATGCAAAAATGCTGAATTTTTGTGAGCATAACCATTATCAAGTTTAGAACAACTTTGGTATTCATCCAAAAACTCAGATTTGACCATAACTTTCTTTTTCATTTCTTAGGCAGATTGCTGCCGAGAGGTGTTTTTCCACCATAATTACAAATTACAAAATGTGGTGGATCACCATTACATGTGGGTCACTATGTAGCATCTAGCTACACAAAAGAATACTCTAAGTCAGCCTAGCACAAAAACCAACCAAAAAGGGCTAACAAAGAGTACATGTCAAGTTTTGCTACTACATCATCTAGGATCTAAGTCCTATGTACAAACTATGGAGAGTTCCCCGAGACATGTAGAAATAGAGAGCCAAGCTCCTCTAGTCGAGTCCGGGAATGTCCTGAACCTCCTCTGGGTCCAGCTGGATCTCCATCTGCTCATCGGGCCCAATGCCCGGTGGGTGGTGTGCCTGCTGAAGCATGCCCACCTCAACCTCCAAAGCCTCAGCAGCAACCTCCAAGTCCTCAACCTGGTCCTGCAGGCCCTGGATATGCTGGAGGTGCACAAGCCTCTCAGCATCTCTGTCAGCCAACTGAGCCTGCAACTCCTGCTACCCAGCCTGGAAGTCCACGATCTGCTGCAGGTGGTCGCCATGCTCAATCAGAAACTGGTGTGCCTGACCCTGGAGCTGTTGTAGCTGACCCTGGAGGTCAGCAATAGCCTGCACGGCCTGAGTGTACGCACCGTGCTGCTCTGTGAAGAGACTGGCAACCCAGTGGAAGTACCACGTAGCTCCAGTGAGACGACCAGCCAAGTCATCCGCAATAACTTGGCGAAGGTCCTGTAGAGCGTACAAGGCCCTCAAGCACGTGCCCAAAGTCTGCACTGTGTCGTAGGGTGGCACAATCTCGAGAAGTGTGGCTATGTTGGCCATCCGGCCTAGCCACATAGGATCGTTGGGGTCCAAAGCTGAAACCAACCCCAACGGTGTCTGAAGCATCTCCTGCGGTCGGTGGGTGGAGAGGGTGTGGAGCACCATCAAGGCTACCGACTCCACTGCCTCAAAGGCGCGGTAGCACAGGAGCTCCATGCTCAAGTCCGCCGACTCGGGGTGGCCCGGGTGGGGGAGCACGGTCACTCGTATTCGGCAGCTAGGCACGCCCATCTCCTCGTATTCCACCCCCTCGTAGCAAGGAGGGGTGGTGTAACCGACAGCACACAAGGCTCTCCACGCAATGCGTGTGAAGCCCTCCCACTGCAAGCCAGTGGTGGCAAACGTGCCATCAGCGCCTACTGCAACGAAACCAGGGGCAGCCATCTGTAAAAATAATTACAAGCACACGTTAGACCCACAAAGATGAGTTTAACATGCAAATGGCAAAAACTGGCAGCTAGAACAAAATCCATAACTGTTAAACCAGTACCCCAAAAATTCCAAATTTTTGTGAGCAGTTCAGCAACATTCTAACTCACATTTTTGGTATTCAATAGTTGAATTAAATCAGATTGTAAAAGGGTGTAAAAGATCCATTTTCAGAGTGCTGTTGCCCAGAAATTTCAGCAGGGCAGAGCTTCACTAAAAAGACCATAACTCAAAAACTGAGTACCCAATTACCATGAAATTTTTAAAGCATGATCTAAGCTAGATAATGAACATTTTTGCTATAGATCCTCTGTTCAAATTCAGTTAGGAAATATATGTAAAATTTCGAGTTTTCAGACTAACTCAGGAATTTGACAGCATTTCAGCATGACCTTGCCTAGCAAATTTGATCCTAACTTCAGTTTTAAGCATCCTAAAATCGTGAAAAATTCAGAGAGCAATCTTAGCTAGGTGATGAACAATTTCCCTAAAGAGCACCTAGCCAGAATTTTTCTAGATAATCCTTAGAAAGATTTGGACTGCATCTAGTTACAATCTTTGCTTAACACCTCATCAAGCATCAAACTAGCATGATTGGTCCTTGAGATACATAAATTAAGTAGAGACCAAGCAACACATGATTTAAGTTCAGTTTTGGTTTGATAGCTTTTACATGATGCAAAAAGCGTCCTAAACTTCCTCACAAAGCTTTTTAAGCTCAAAAACGAAGATAGTGCCGGTGGCAAGGCATACATATACGTCTCTTCCTATAATAGCTAGTCGGAAGCTATTCGTTTCTTAAATTACCGTTCCTAACAACCGTGGTTAGTGTACCTGCAGAAAATCACAGAACATTCCGAACCTTTTGTGCCAGCACTCACGAAAGCGTCCACATTCATTACCGTTCACTTATAGAAACGGTATCCATGCATAAACCGCTGCATGGATAGCGTCCTAATTAAGACTCTGACACGACGTGGGTTCCCATTGGAATAGGTCCCATCCATCCCTCACGGACTTTCTCGTGCACCATCACGTATGGCAAAACGTGACGAGACGCAGACGCGACGTTGGTTCCCATTGGAATAGGTCCCATCCATCCCTCACGGACTTTCCCGTGGCCCCATCACGTGTGGCAAAACGTGACGAACTAGTATGGTTGTGCATGAATGTAAGTTTTGACAGGAATAAAATGTGCTGGAAGTCAGTTTGGATACACCATAAAGTACTAGTCACCTGAAAGAACCCAAAAATTTCCTCTAGGGCCTCTCAGACTAGATTAGACCTTAACGTCCTACTCACTTAGCAAGATTATTAATCTTGGCAAATTTTATTCCAAACACAAGTTTGTTAAGGTATTTTAATTACTCTGGTGCATACACTTGCTCTGGTACTAGCTGTGACAGAACCGCTCAAAATAAATCCAGATTATCACTTAAGCTGGTCCACTTGGCTCATAAGCGATAACCAAGAGCTATTTTGTTACCTCTGCCGGGTCATGCCCGGTAAATCACTTATACAGGATCGAGATATGCGCTAAGCCCACACGAAGGCGGGACCAGAGTACGAGATTACATTACATACAAGTCCATAAGTACTCAATATTACAAACCAGGTTTTTCAATACATAAAAGTAAACATGGTTTAGAGTTTTAAACAGCGGAAATTAAACTAAGCGCGGGATACACATGGGAGGCCATCCACAATGTATCACTCCTCATCATCGTTCTCCCATTCAATCTCCCATCCATCTGGAATCACACCAGGCCAGATAGGATTACCTGAAAACAACAAATTAAGCAAGGCTGAGTATTCTAATACTCAGCAAGACTGACCCGTCAAAGATAAAAGACACATCTAGACATGCAAGGCTTTTTGGCTTGGTGGGTTTGTTTTGCCAAAAGCAACTAAGAGTTGATCCTTACTTTCAAATTTTAGCTCAAGTTCTAGTATGTTAACCATTCTAGGTAAGCACCTAGCTAAACAAGCATGGTTGTGCAAACAAGATTAATCAAGCATCAATATTAATCCAAAATGTTTCATAAATAAACATGGGGTAGCCAGTGGTCAAGCGGACTCAGATAACGGTGAGTGACCGACGATCGATCAATTTATATCCTTGCAAGGTAAACCCAAGATACACGGAAGAAGGTAGACTCCAAAGAATCCAAAGGAAAACAAATGCAGGGTCTACCCCGACCAGGCGGTTCCCGTCACTCTCCAGATTAGGGACAGATGCCACAGTCCTAAGTACAAGGTTACTGGGACGCCCTCACACGGCATGCCTAGACTCACACTTGCACTACCGGAATCAAACTGGGAGACGCATCTCAAGATTAGTAGCCATAAAGTCCCCGCACTAGTTCATTAGGTACTAGGCTTACCGGTCCCATTCCCGACAAGCACTTGGTACGTTCAATAGCTTAGACCAACACCATGCTACTAGGTTGAGACCGAACCCATTGCTCTTACCACATGAGCAAGTCAATTAACCAACTTATGATTCCAACATAAGCATCCTATATCTTGCGAGCAATGAGTCATTACTAGACTTGTACCGTATCCTTAGAGCATGGCACTAGCGTTCCTAACATACTAGTAAAAGAGCATAGGAGTCCTAAGGATCATGCATCTAGGTTTCAAACAACTCCTGAAACTTAAATGCACAAAGTAAAGCATAAATACTGGAAAGGTAAAAGATGTGAGATTTAATCCAATAAGGTTGTATGTGACTCCGGTGCTTGCCTTCCTCTGACTCAACACTAGCCTTGGACTCTTCTGGACTTTGGTCCAGGTCTTGCTGCCCACTAGCTTGATTTAGCTCTCCACTAGCGGATCCCTCCTCCTCCTGAGTAAGCGTGTACGTTCCATCGGGAAGATCTACACGTTTATGCACATGCATTAGTTATGGTGTGAAGGTGAGAGATTTTATTAATAACCCAACTCTTGTGGGCCACATTCATCAAAACAACAAAGAAAACTCACAAAAGTAAGGTGTGTGGTGAGAGTGAACTATCATCTATTTAAAAGGGGATTGTGTGCACATTTAAACAAAATAGCTTACTAAACTTTATTAAGGTATGGAGTGAGTAATACTGGAGTAACACTTACTTTGATAGTGATTGCATGCACATCTATGCAAAATTAAATTATTAACTTCATTAAAATTAAAGGGTGGATGATGATGGACTAACTATGCCTTTGATGGTGATTGTGTGCATATTTAAGAAAGTTAAACTACAATACTTCACCATCAGCATGGGGGTGTGCTTAAATTCATTTTAAACAGCAACTGAACTTAAACATCTCCTATTCAAATTAAAAGGTAAAATGACTTTATTTATTCCATTATAACTAGCTATGCATCCACAAATCATAATAAATAAAATATAACTCCAACTGTCATGAAAATTTTACCAGAGCAGTATATGACTCAACTAAACTTAAATATAAATTTTTAGCTCAAGATCATTTATACATTATTTTAAATGAAAAAGACAAAAGACAGCCTAGATAAACTTTATTAATTCATACAAAAAGATTTACTAGACTTTTTGACCCCAAACTTTTCCTGCAGTTCCAACATGCCAAAACTAAGTCTCAACCCAACAAATTCAAGTGGATTCATCATATATTTCAAGTTATGAATTTGACATCTTTTACAAACATAAATACCAAACACTAATTAAACAGACTCCTAAAATCACCATTATTTTTCCAGGGGTGCTTAACATCACAACAAAGGCATAGGGTGCATTGGTGCTGAAAGAAATTATATTTTGAGGGAACTATAAAAAGCATCAAACTTAAACTGGTATACATCTTCCAAAAAATCATAACTAGAGTTCTACATCACAAACATGTGTGAACATTGGTCACAAAACGGAACATGAAGCATACAACAACATATCCAAATTTCATTGCATTTGCATGTGTACATTTTGAACTACAACAAATATGCCTCAAACTGAGTTTGAATTTACATTTAAAAACTAAACAGAAAAACACTATATAACTTTTGTAAAAGTTGTAGATCTACTCTCAAGGATTTCAGAACAGTTGGATTTGCATTTTTCCGAATTTCCTACAATTTTCTACAGATTTTTGAAGATGCAGCGAATAACCCTAAACACTTTTGCAGAGAGACCCTTGACAGATTTTCTCGAAATTACAAAGGGGTCCCTGCTTTGCAGATAACTCCCTGCATAGATTTCAAGCTTCACAAACCCGCCCTTGCCGGTGCAAGGGAAGCTGCCGGCGGCCGGAACAGGGTCGCGGTGGTTCGGGCGAGTGACCGGGAAGCACCAGGGGATCACCTGGAGTCGCCGGGGTGAGTTGGCCTCGCCGGTGAGCCCACGGCGGCGCGCAGGGTAGCCGTCCGCCGGAGCTCATCATGCCAGCGTCCTTGACCCCAATGCGCGGCAACGGCGACGGGAATCAGTGCAGGGGATCCAGAGGAAGGAGAAGGAGCGGCCGAGCGGTGCTGGGCTGACGCGGGAAGGCGAGTTCGGCAGCGGCTCAGCAATGGAGTGCGGCGGCGCGTGCGACAGGGGAAAGGAAAGAGCGGTGGGACGTGCGCGCGCAGCGGGAGCTACCAAATGCGTGTGTGCACGACTTGGCGAGGTGCAAGGGGTTCTAATGAACCGCAGTGGCCAGCTGTGCGGCGTGCATGCGCGCGAGGCCTCGTGCCCGCGGTGCGCGACGGCGCGTGGCGCGGCTGGGCCCACGGCCAGGCCTCACGGCCGCCCTGGGCGCGGCGTACGGCGGTCAGGGAGTGCGGAGCCTCCCAGGTCACACACGGGTCCACAACGGACTTCCCAGGGTCGCCCGTACGCGGGAGCTGGGCATGCGCGGCATGTGGCCGGCGCGGCCGAAAATCAGCGCGCGCGCTCTGGCTCGGCAACGCAGCGGCGACGACGATTCATTTTCGAGTGCCCTGTTTCGAAATTGCATAACTCCTGAAAATGCCAACTAAGTTGGAAATCTCCAAAAATAAAAGTTGTAGAGAAGCTATAGACCTACAACTTTCACAAAGGGCGACCTATGTTTTGATCAACGGATTTGCGGGAAAAATGTGTTGAAGTTCCAGCAAAACTCGGCCCGGAATTACTGTGCACAGGAACTTCATCTCGAGTTTACGTGGCTTTGCACTCAAAATTAGAATGTCCACCAATTATGAAAAATGTGTTCCCGGAAATAAGGAACAACTTTTATATTGGCCTATTTTGAACTTCTATAGCAAAATTTGGAGAACGCGCAAGAAAACCGAATCAGCCTTTTAGGATGTATATGGGTTTGACCAAGAATTCGAACTTTGACCAAGGGCATTTGTGCAAATATGTGCGAAATCAAGTTAAACATACTTAGGAGCTAATTAAACATGATTAACCCCACTAAGTAATGTCATTAGCACAAGCAAACATCAGGGATGTTACACATGTACCTCCGTTTGCGTCTTCCGAGCCCATTCTCATTGAGGTTGTAGAATTTTCTACTCCTCAAGAGTATGACTCAGAAGACCCTCTTCACCTTTGTGAAGGCGAATGATCATCATCACTCTCGGCCGAGTTTGAGCCTCTACCCATTGGCCCATACTATGTTGCTCTTGACCTTGATCGAGAATCAACACTGAGCTTCCATGATGAATCTCTTGAGCTGGAGAAATCATGGGCCATGGAAATCTATGAGGCACCGACTCTGGAGTCCGAAGGAAAGGATTCCATTGACAAGCATGGTAGCTTCACTCTTGAGATACCTCAGGAACCATGCTTGCATCATCCTTCTCCAGGGTCAGCTATGCTCAGTGCACGGAGCATGCACGAGGGCTACAACCGCCTTATGGTCCTCTTTTGCTTGATGTTTAGAAGGATGGTTATAGATGCATATGTTTACCATAAGCATTGTAGATTTCGTGTATGCACTGTGGCACTAACCTTACAGCTAAAGCTTCACTGATACATCAATAATTGGTGGTGAGATGGGAATGACATCACCAATGGAAGCTGCAAGAAGAAGTTCCCATGGTCGAGCTTATGACCGTAAACAAAGCACTACCAGGAGATAGCCTGGATTAGCATAGGTTTGTTTTATTTCCCTTTTCAAATAAAAAGCAAGAGCATGTTTTTAGGATAAGATTGTCCCTCAGGTATTTTTGGTCGCTAACCTCTCAGGTGGAGATTGAGAAGAACGGTGGACAGCTGATGCCTAAGAACATGTGAGCTAGATCAACTACAACACTTTGGTAAGTTTTTGATGAGAGAACATTTACTAAAGGAAGCTTGATCTCCGCACACTTGAGTTTTATTGCCTAGCAATGCAAACTTCAAGTGTGGGGGAGGTATGTGAGTATCCTGAGTAAAGTTCCCGTCACACGAAATCTTATCCTGGTTTGGAGAAGATGTTAGCTCTTGCATCTTGGCCAGTTAGGTACGTCCTGCTTTTGACTTTAAACAAAGCCCTTCCGGGAGGTCACCCGATGTTCACCATCTTATGCTCATGTTTATGTCCCCTTTGGAAATAGCTTGATCATGCTTTTATGCTTCCTTTATCCATGTTTGTAATGCTATGGTTTGAGTGCATGTTTAGCTATGTGCATTCATAGGTTGTTTTAAATTAAGCATATTGCTTAGGTTAAAACTATCTTCTTCAATCAAACAAGACATGGTGTCGAGTTTGATTGATGAACCTTATAGTTAATGCATGCATGGATATTAGTTGTATGTGCAGACTAACCCTTGCAAGAATTTTTGAATCCAAACGAGGTTAAGTCATCAAGCTTGATTCAAAAGGGAAGGTAAGCCAAGACATGTCAATCTTGTTGAGCTAGGTTCATGGTGAATTAAAAAAACAAAAAAATGTGTTTGTATTCGAATAAAGACTTCCTGGTTCTCGAACCTGTGGAATCCATCTTTTGTTTCCACTTTTTGTTTGAAGACGGCAACAGGTACATGAACAAGTGTGGGGGAGATCTCTCAAGCTTACCATCGACATAGACACTTGAGACTCCCATACAGGCGTTGCACAACATCGACCGCACTTTCATGACAAGGGACAAGGTAAACTAGAGTGATCCGGCTACCCCATGGGTCAGCTGAACCACCACTAGTCTTCCTTGTTTCTTATATTCTTCAGGAGCGATCGTATGTGCACCCTTTATCTCACTCTCCCTGATTCATGAGTTTGAATGAGTTTCAATTCCTATCTGCTAAATCAACTCATGGAATCGTGCTCTACTTGCTCTACATGTTTCCTGTGGTTGGCTTGCATATGTTTTATTCCATACTTATTATCTCGATGCTTGTGAACAAATATCATTAGGGAACACATGCTCATCTAAGTAGTTGATGTTTGTGATATGGTTTGATGATATGATCTTCTCTCTGAATGTTTGAGTACTTGGGAATTTTATTTGAAAACTTGAAAACCCTTTGCAAAGCTCCTCTTTGATATGCCAAAGTCCTACCAAAGCCATATGATGTTTCTAGTTGGAAACCTTATACTCATATGCTGCTTGTTATTGCATTGATCTTTGTCAAATTGTTGTGACCCTTGTGAGAATTATTTTCATGCTTTCATGATCAAGATTCATGTGCACTCCATGTTCCCCTTGCTATGCTTCTATACTGGAAGTTAGCATTGTATCATCCATCCATTCCACAAAAATAAAGCTCCATGTATGGTGTGACCTCTCTCTCCAAAGTATCTTCGAAAAAAAGGATATGGGCTATGCAAAAAAAGAGAAAAAAACCATGCTCAAGGCATGAGTCAAAAAAATGCTCAAGGCATGAAAGAAAAAAGGAAGAAAAAAGAGAGATAGCCCATGTCCAAAAGAAAGAAGAAAAAGGAGAGAGATGAAATAATGCAAAATGGAGTTCCAATGAATTTGATGGTACTAACTAGCACCCATTCCGGGCCTAGTTTCCACCTTACCATCACCACAACATTCATCATATATATGGTAATATCTAGCACCCATTCTAGGCCTAGTATCCACCTTACCATATCCATCACATCCATACATGTGCACATCTTGATCTGATTGTATGAATTGCTTTTCTCCTTGGATCCGGTCTTTGACTTTGCAATATATGTGGTACAAGTATGCTTTATCTTTTATCCTACCACTGAGCTCCACATATAGCCATCATTAGAAGTAGGATGAAAGAAAGGAAAATCTAATGCCTTGGTGAGGACATATACACATTGAGTGATATGAGAGAATCAAATGAGGAGCTAAGCAAGGTTTTGTTTTTGAAAACTTATTGCAAAACCCGAAGTTACTTGACATGAGGAATAGAAGTGATTTGAGTCATGACCGTTCCAATCCTTAACTACCCAAGATGGCATGATAGACACTCCACAGAGTTCACAAGTACAAGGTATAGTTTAAAATATCTCTTATGCTTGCTTAAACCTTTGGATTTTATGTCTCACCTTGATTTGTTCTCCTTTACTCGGGATGAGCAAAGGTCAAGTGTAGGGGTGTTGTTGACGGCTGTTAAGTGCTACTTTTATGCTGTCAACTCTTGCATAAAATGAATGAAAAGTGATCATCAACACTAGAATAGGGCTTTATAGTGACAAGTTCCACAAGTGTTGGTGTTTCTAGCTTTTGTTGCAGGATGCACCGGAATACTTGATAAATGATACAATTGAGAGCAAGTGATCCAATGGCTTATATAGGACATCATCCATAACAACCTCAAATGCCAATTTGGACTGCACCATTGTGACGGGCTCGTCGAGACGATCGAAATGCATATATCATTTGTCTACTTCTGAGTCCGGATGAAAGAGATATGCATAAGACAAGATCACCATATTGATATGTGGGCCCGGTGGGACCCACACCAGACCACGTGGCGACGTGTTGCCACG
Source organism: Cenchrus fungigraminus (assembly GCA_036936925.1). NCBI lineage: Eukaryota > Viridiplantae > Streptophyta > Magnoliopsida > Poales > Poaceae > Cenchrus > Cenchrus fungigraminus. Next base: position 54,215,955 of record CM072769.1, on the reverse strand, counting down.
TTGGATGCCATGTGTCCATGACACATCACCAATCCAAGGAAACACATATTCGACCAATCAGGAGCCAGTACGCGGATTCAAGGGCCCACATCCCCACGGAAACAAGCTAAAAACACCGCATACACACCCATACACACCTGAGGACCCACCTGGCAGCCACCTGGACGAAAGGCGATGGAAACAGACCCACCAGGGGGTCGGCTGAACCCCAGTTCGGCCGAACCCTTCGGAGATCCTCTCGTCCCTAGCCGACGCGTGGAAACTCTCCATTGGTTCCTCAAGGCATCCCGGGGTGTTTTGGAGTCGTTTGGCACTCCGAGCAAGCCACCGCCTTGCCTATAAATAGAAGGGGAGGGGGTAGGAAATGAGACACACTCCACCCATCCAAGGCTCCTCTCCTAGCTAGTGTTAGAGTAGAGAGGGAGAGAGAGAGAGGCATGTGCCTCTACGTTGTAGCTGTTCTTCATTTAGACTAAAGTGAGTATTCTTGTATTTTTCTATTTAGACTAAAGTAGCATTCATGCATAGGTGATTTGTTCTTGTGTTCTTCGTGTGTTCTTGATTTAGAGGCTTGTGTTCTTCGCGAACATAATCCTTTGATCTTGTGGCACAAGTTCATAGTTCTTATATCCGTTTGTATGTGTGTTCATCTATTAGAATATAGTGGATATTCCTGCATGTTCCATTTAGTCCAAAGTGACATTCGTGATTCCTTTCTAGTAGTTTATGCTAGGTTGCAAGAGTAGACTTTTTCCTCTGCTAGTGCGTAGATCCAGGGTTTATGCGTTCATCTGCTGCAAGTTGTTTGTATACGTTGGAAGCATAGTACGGGGTCAAGTTCTCTCCTGTATGCCTTTAGTATAAGCTAGTAGTGCCTGTAGTGGGTGAGATCAGTTCTCTTTCGTGGTCGTAGTTCTATAAGTACAGAGTGCCGTAGTCCGTTGGCTATGGCAGTAACCACAGCGTAGACGTTGTGTCACGCTACCGGTTATCATTCGTTCGGCTTATCCCAAGGTTAGGTAGTGGCAGTCTAGGTGGTGGTGGCAGCCTGTCTGGCCCTTGTTGATCCTCCATAGCTGGATATAGTCAGAGCTCTGCTCCACATAGATCCGCGTGCTGGAGTCGCCTGTTAAGTCAGGGCTATCAGTACCCTAAGCCAAGTTCTATCTAGAGATCGACCTTTAATCTCGTCTATAGTGCTATCTTTAGGAATCCTCTCTATCCTTGCCTCTTATCTGGGTGTGTCCTTGGACCGACTAGTACGAAGTTAGTGCACACACGTTCCCATGGATTTGATACCCTTGGAATACTCTGAGGTGAAAGCTACAACAGTATCCGTGCGCTTGCGGATTTATTCGTGTGACGCTAAAATACCCAACACTGAGCTTGAAGTACTTGGATCAAAGACTTGTGTTTTACTCCTCTTTCTAGTGCTAATCACCTGTATTTGCATAATCACCAACACTTGTGGAAATGATTAGTTTAAGCCCTATTCTAGTGTTGATGATCATTTCTCATGCCAAAAGGTACATGTTGACGGGTATGAAATGAGTGGATGACAGCCGTCAACAGCTTGGGAGTATGGCGAGAAGGTATGATGGATTGCGGCGCGCGTGATGGGGAAAGGGATGGCAGGGCATGGCTGAAGGATCGATTAGGCGACCAGAGAGGGGGGGAGTGAATGGGAGCCGACAAAAATTCTTCCCGAAGGATGAACTCGACCTAAACTTTGATTGCCACTCGGATCACTCGCACACACCAAAGAAGCTCGAGACTAGGCACACACACGACTACAAGTCCTAGAGACAAGCCATGAATCCAAGAGCAGAAGCACTAGACAAGAACCAAAGGACTTAGCCAAATCTGCGAGGTCCTCGGCGGATAGTCTGTAGATGTCAGGCGGATAGTCCGCGAGCCTAGGCAGACAATCCGTGAACCCTGATCGGATTGTCCGAAAAAGAGCACCGAACCTCCAGAAGCTCCCGAGGAAATTTGGACAGTCCGGGCAAGCACCGCGGACGGTCTGTGCCTCACGGACAGTCTGGCCCCGCCAGGCAGACAATCTGGCATACCACTCCCAACTGAAAACCTTGAACTCGACGGATCAAAACACGAATGCACACGAACACGGACGAACGCACGACGAACTCAGGCCGCACGGACGGTCCGCGAGCCACTGGCAGACAGTCTGCAAAGCACGGACAGGAGCAGCCTGAGCTTGCGAGCGCGAAGTCAACTCTCCCAACTCATCACCGGATCTCCCAAACCACTTGAGCTCTTGAGACAAGATTTAGGGGAGATGCGAAGCGTCACTAGGTGAAGCTATACCCCAAAAATCTCGACCTCTAACTCACTCAATCACCGGGAATCACGGATCATATGAACAACCTCCAAGAACTCGGGTTCTTCCAAGAACTTGCGAATTGAAGGGATTTCCCAGTGTTTGATGAGTCAATATTACACCCAAAGATGCACAAGGCATCCACCCTTGATCCCCTCAAAGAAATCTGAGGAAAAATGCCATCAAATCAATGAATCGAGCGAAGAACAAAACACCCAAAAATAGCTCCGAAAATGACACGAAAATCACAAAGAGCTAAAAGAGGGAAATCATCACAACGCCGAATGCTTCCATACATCCAGAGGTTAGAGTCTATATACAAGAATCTACCCCAAGGAAATACAGGGAAAAGAAGCAGTCCAGAACGATTTACCAGGGGAGGAAACCCTAGAGCCAGAGAGATGCCATCCACCTCTCCGCTATATATATGAAGGGGAGGTAAAGGACCATGCTACCCCTACAACATAAACTTAAGATACAAACCCCTCAGGGGTATTTTGGTCAAGTCTTCGGATATTCCCATCGAGCAAACACGCTTCCACCGCGGACTTGCTTAGCCTCGGCGCAAGCCCCGCGATCACGCCACGTGCCCCCCGCCTTGAAGCTTCCCGATGCTCCCGGATCATCGTGAGGACCAGGTGTGTCTGAGGACTAGTGGAGGGCCGCTCCTTAGTGATGAGTGATTGACAATGTTGTGTGGACTGATGCTTGGCTAAGTGTGCAGGTACAGGTTGCGGCTTGACTCGTGTGGGTGCAAGTGAAGAACAAGCGTGAAAGGCCTTGGCCGTGGCGGCCTCCGGGTGATGGAGAGGCAAGTAGGCTTGGTTCGATGGACCCGGTGGCCGATGGGGTCAAGTGCGAGCCGTGTGGTGCAAGACTGGCGGGCTAAAGTCATGAACATGGGCCGGTGCAAGGTAGCGGATCAAGGCCGAAGCTTGCACGCGGGGTTTGGTGGTTTGCCCACAAAACCATCAGTGGACAGTTTCTTGGTTTGGGCCTCAAAACCAAGCCCAAAGGCTTGAGGCGACGGAGACGGTGATCCGGGAGCTTCGGGAAGCTTCGAGGCGGAGGGCACGTGGCGTGATCACGGGGCTTGCGTCGATGTGAAGTGAAGCCATGGTGGAAGCGTGTCCGTCCGATGAAGACTTGACCAAAATGCCCCAGAGGGGTTGTATCTTCATTTCAAGTTGTCATTTACCTCCCTTCGATGGACTTTGTATAAATAGCGGAGAGGTGGATGACATCTCTCTCTCTTGGACTCTAGGGCTTTCTCCCCCGCTAGATTTCTCTGAACTGCTTCTTTTCCCTCTGTATTCCTTAGGCTAGATTCTTGTATAGACTCTAACCTCTGGATGTATGGAAGCTTTCGGCATTGCAGTGATCTCCTAGTCCTCTATGATTTTCGTGTCATTTTCGGGGCTATTTTTGGGGGGTTTCGTTCTTCGCTCGTTTCGTGATTTTGAGGGTGTTTCTCCTCGGATTTCTTTGAGGGGATTATGGGTGGATGCCTTATGCATCTCTGTGTGTGATCTTGACCCCTCAAACGCCGGGAAACACCTTTGATTCGTGCGTTTTTGGTTGGAGCCGTGTTCATGGTGGAGGTTCGTGTGATCCGCGATTCCCAGTGATTTAGGGAGTTAGAGGTCGAGATTTTTGGGGCATAGCATCCTTGTGTGATGCTTTTCTTCTCCCCAAAATCTTGTCTCAAGAGCTCTAGCCGCTTGGGAGATCCGGTGATGGAAAGGTGGAGTTGACTCCCGAGCTCGAGCATTTTTCTGTTCTGTTCGCGCTTGGCGGACGGTTCGCGAGACCCGTGCGGACGGTCCGCAAGGCCCAGGCAGTGTTGGAGTTCTTCGTGTTCTTCATGAGTTCTTGAGCGCTCGAGTTTCGATCTGTTGAGTTGCTTTAGTTTGGTAGCAATAAGTTTGGCGGACAGTCCGCGAGGAAGGCCCGGACGGTCCGTGATGGTCGGACGGTCTGTAGTGAACCATCAGACAGTCTGTTTTTCCCCGGTGCGCTACTGGAGGTTCAGTTTGCTTTTTTAGACGGTCCGCTTGGGTCCCGCGGACGGTCCGCCTGGTGCTTGCGGACGGTCCGCCCTGGACTTCGCAGATTTGGCTAAGTGCTTTGCTTCTTGTCTTGTGCTTCCGCTCTTTGCTTCTAGGCTTGTCTCTTGATCTTGTAAGCTTGTTTGTGACTTATCTGGAGCTTCTTTGGTGTGTGCGAGTACTCAGAGTGGCAATCGGGGTATAGGCTGAGTTCGACCTTCGGGAAGAATTTTTATCGGCTCCCATTCACTCTCCCCTCTCTGGTCGCCCTATTCGGTCCTTCAATTGGTATCAGAGCCGGTTACAGATCTTCTTGATTCTAACCAGTCTAAGATCCAAAGATGGGCGATTATGGCAAGGGGTTGGGTCCTCCGCACTTTGATGGCAAGAGTTACCCGATGTGGGAGAGGCGCATGGGCGCATTTTTGCGAGGGAAGGGAACTCTGATCTGGGAGGTCACTCAAAACCCTCAATATGTCATCCCAGACAGTTTTCTGCTTCCAGGATCGCGGGACATGTTTGAGGCCAACAGCATGGCCGTTGATTACTTGTTCCGTGCTCTCTGTGCCTCGGAGTTTGAGCGAGTGTACGGAGAAAATGTGGCCGGAAAGATTTGGCTCAAGTTGAGAAATGCTCATGTTGGCAATGCCCAAGTGCAAGCCCGTTTGTTTTCCACTTACCGGAGAGAGTACGAGAACTTCACTCATCTCCCCGGTGAGTCGACCGATGCTATGTTTCAGCGTTTCACTAGCATTGTCAACAACATGAGGGCCAATGTTATAGTGCTCCCATACACGGATCATGATCAAGCTATCAAGCTTTTGCATGCCCTGGATAGGTCTGTGTGGAGTGCCAAGGTCGAGGCCATTGAGGAGTCGAGCGTGTACGACATGTTGACGTTGGATGAAATGTTTTCCAAGATGAGATCTTCAGAGGTTGATCGTGGCTTGAGAGCCAAGAGCGAGAGCCCCACTGATCCTCATAGTTTGGCTCTTGTCTCAGGATCAAGGTCTAATGCTAACTCTGGTGGTTTCTCTTTGTCTTGTCTTGTGTCTTTGCCAGATGAGGACTTCGAGGTGCTGAGCGAGGATGATCTCGCCTTGTTGAGCAAGAGGTTTGGGCGGATATACGAGAACCGCAAGAATGCAAGGCGGAGCTCGGGGATGTGCTATCAGTGCGGGAGGCACGGGCAATTCATCGCCGAATGCCCTGAAGCCATGGAGATCAAGAACGACTACAAGGGCAAGCCCAAGCACGACTACAACAAGCACCACTCCCATAACGACTACAAGGACAAGCGCAAGGACAAGGGCGAGAGAAGACCAAAGAAGAGTGGCGGCTACAAGAAGAAGACAGCTCGAGCGATAGTTGTCGGAGCGAGCGACATTGACTCCACATCACGCGATGCTTCTTCTGACTTGAGCAGCGAGGAAGAGCTAGAAAGGCGCAAGGACAAGCGGCACACGGGTAAGAACTTCACCGGCCTGAGCTTTGTCGCACAAGGAGGCTTTTGCGGCATGGCGCACTCCAAGAAGGGTGGGAAGCACCGCTCGGATTCGAACTCCGACTCCGAGGAAGAGGTACGAAATGATCCCAACTTCTTGCTAGAGGAGAATGCTAGGCTCACTGAGTTGCTTGATAACCGTGATGATGTGCTTAGAAAGACCAACAAGGAGAAGAGGGAATTTAGGTCTTTGTTGGGTGATGCTAAGGATAAGATTGCTGAACTTGAATCCTTGCTTGTGGATGCTAGAAATGAGATAGGCTCTTTGAAATCTGCTCCTGTTGTGTCTGATGAGATTAACTGTGGTGATTGCTCAGTTTTTCTTGCTGATTTGACTACTCTCAAGGAGAAGCATGCCTCTACTCTTGAGGACCTAGATGTGGTTAGGATTGAGTGTGATGAATTGAAGTCTAGGCCAGCTTTGTTAGGAGCTTGTACATCATGTCCTATTTTGCATGCTAGGCTAGATGAATCTCACACTAGAATTGTTTCTCTTGAGGTGGCATTGAAAGCTCCTCTCCCTACATCATGTTCAACCTGTGAAATGCATGCTTTGAAAAACATGGAACTTGCACACTATGTTGACCGTCTGCAGGATGAAAATGATGAGCTTAGGAAATTGATGAGTTGGTTGTCTGGGCATGAGCCACAATTGAGTTTGATGTTGGCTCAGTTCAAGAGGTTTGATGGTCAGGCGTTGGGGGCTGACAAGAGTGGTGAGAAGAGTGGTGAGGGAGAAGAGAAAGCTAGAGAGACTCCTATTCCACCACACACCATACCCATGAAAAAATATGCACCCAAGCCAAACCACCTCCGAAACAAACTTGATACAACTCCAGACCCACCAGTGTTCCCCCAGAAAACAGATAATTACCCGAAACCCATCAAGTTTGTGAGCAACCTGGGTAATGTCTTTGAGGGGAAGTCAGGAGAGAAAGGTGTTGAGAAGCCCATAGAAAAGCCACCGCCTAAGCCACAGCCGATCCGCTTCCATTGTGAGTATTGTGGGAGGGATGGGTATAAGGATGAGTTCTGTTTTAGGAGGAAGAGAGATGAGAGGTTTGCTAGGGAGATGGCAAACAAGGACAGGTACCACCTTTCTCGTGGTGTGCCTGAGCCACGTAGAGGGCCTCTACCTAGGGGTGAGGTGTATGTGCGTACAGTTCCCACTCATGGAGGTGGAGGTGGAGGTGGTTTTCCTCAGAGAGACAGGCATGTTGGGTTTGGGCATGGTGAGTTGGCTCGACGTGCTCCTTCTCGTGACCGTTACGAGTTTGGGAGGCACGATCAGAGCTTTGGGTCTCAGATGGACTACGGGCCATGTTTCCCCCTCGTGGTGTGCGTACTCCTCCAGTGAGACATGACAGGTCCTTTGGTGGTAGGCGTGAGAGGGCTCCGCCTAGAGGTTTTGGTAGGATGGATTTTGCTAACCCTTCTTTTGAGCAAATGGCTCAACACTAGTTTGAAACTTTTGGTACTAACCCCAGTGTTGAGTAGCTTGCTCATCCTCGTTCTCATTTTTTATTACAGGTGGGAGGCTTGGAGGACTTTTGGTTGATTGACTCCGGTTGCTCACGACACATGACCAGAGATCGTGGGTGGTTCTCCAGCCTCACCCCGGTGAGTACGAGGGAGTACATCACTTTCGGGGACAATGGGAGAGGACGAGTGCTTACTGAAGGTATGGTGAAGGTGAGTAGCAAGGTGACCTTAAGAAGTGTGGCCCTGGTCAAGTCACTTGGTTTTAACCTATTGTCAGTATCTCAGTTACTAGACGAAGATTTTGAGGTTCGTTTTAAGTCAGGTGCTTCTCGTGTGCTTGATTCTCGAGGCGATCTTGTCTGTACGATCGTCCCCGAGGGTCAAATCTTTCGTGCCGACTTTTCCCAGTCTGTTGGTCCTCCTCGATGCTTTGTTGTTGGCATTTTGGTCGAGCTTTGGAAATGACATAGGAGGTTGGGACACTTGAGCTTTGAGTTGCTTTTCCGCTTGAGTGGTCTTGATCTTGTTCGAGGATTGCCTAAGTTGAAATTTGAGAAGGATTTGGTTTGTGCTTCTTGTCGGCATGGAAAAATGGTTGCTGCTTCTCACGCCCCTCTGACTGTGGTCATGACCGAGTGACCTTTTGAGCTGTTGCACATGGATTTGGTTGGGCTAGCTCGTGTTCGCTCTGCTGGTGGGAAGTGGTATGTTCTTGTGGTTGTTGATGATTTTTCGAGGTACTCTTGGGTTTTCTTTTCGGAGGATAAGAGCGAGACATTTGGCTTTGTTCATGACCTGATCTTGAGGTTGAAGAATGAGAGACATGGAGATGCCATTCGAGCTATACGCAGTGACAATGGCACGGAGTTTAAGAACTCTCATTTTGATGCCTTTTGCAGTGAACTTGGTCTCGATCATCAGTATTCTTCTCCATACGTCGCTTGCCATAATGGCGTAGTGGAGAGTAAGAAACGAACCCTTTGTGAGATGGCTAGGATGATGCTCGATGAGCATAGGACTCCTAGGCGTTTCTGGGCCGAGGCGGTCAATACCGCTTGCTATGTCTCAAATCGCATCTTCCTTCGTGCTTTCAAGAAGAAGACCTCTTATGAGCTGATGCATGGGCGACAAGCCAAGGTGAGTCACTTCAGAGCTTTTGGTTGCAAGTGTTTCATTCTGAAGAAGGGCAAGTTGGATAAGTTTGAGTCTAGATGTTCGGATGGGATTTTCCTTGGTTATGCGATTCATTCTAGAGCATATCGTGTGCTCAATCTTGACACTAACCGAATCATGGAGACTTGCGAGGTAACCTTCGATGAGACACAACCATGTAGCTCTTCTGCTTTTGAGTGTGTAGGTGACGAGGAGATTGGAGCGAGGATCTTTGAGGATGAGAAGGATGGAGATGGATACGACGACGATGATGGTGGTGAAGCTCCCGTGGCTGATCGTGTACACACTACTTCCACTACGACGACGATGATCGAGGATGGACCATCCCCTACACCCACTACGACTGAGGCTATTCGAGTGGAGGCTACTGCTGAGGGGGAGATTGTGTCCAGCCGAGAGGCTCCCCGGCGTGTACAAGTGGATCACCTACCGACGATGATCATAGGTGACCTTCATGAGCACACTACACGGTCGAGGTTAAGGAATACTTCTCATTTCGCTCATTCTGCTTTTGTCACGTCGTTTTAGCCCAAAGATATTCAACACGCTTTGTCTGACGAGAATTGGGTGAATTCCATGCATGAGGAGTTGGAAAACTATGAGAGAAACCAAGTCTAGGTGTTAGTCGATCCACCGCCAAATTGCCGTCCCATAGGAACCAAGTGGGTGTGGAAAAACAAAGAAGGTGAGAATGGGATGGTTGTGAGAAACAAGTCGAGGTTGGTGGCTCAGGAGTTCAACCAGAAAGAGGTAGACTATGAGGAGACATTTGCTCCTGTGGCCCGTTTGGAGGCAATTAGGATCCTTCTAGCCTTTGCCGTGGCTAAAGGGTTCAAGTTGTACCAAATGGATGTCAAGAGTGCTTTCTTGAATGGGGTGATAGAGGAAGAAGTGTATGTGAGGAAACCCCCGGGGTTTGAGAGTGAAGAATACCCACACCGTGTTTATAAACTCGAGAGAGCACTCTATGGGTTGAAACAGGCACCTAGAGCTTGGTATGGCAGGTTGAGAGGTTTTTTGCTGAGTAAGGGGTTTGTGATGGGCACAGTTGATAAGACCCTGTTTCTCCTTAAGCATGGGAATGACCTTTTGATTGTTCAGATATACGTGGATGACATAATCTTTGGTGGCTCTTCTCATGATCTTGTTGCCAAATTTGCAGATGACATGAGCAGGGAATTTGAGATGTCCATGATGGGCGAGCTGCAGTTCTTCTTAGGACTCCAGATCAAGTAGTGCAAGGACGGGATGTTTGTACATCAGGCGAAGTACACCAGGGATATGGTGAAGAAGTTTGGCTTGAACGACTCCAAGCCGCTGACTACACCGATGAGTACCACTACGGCTTTGGACGCAGACGAGGATGGTGAACCAGTGGACCAGAAGGAGTACCGGAGCATGATCGGCTCCCTCCTTTACTTGACGGCGACGAGGCCAGACATACAGTTCAGCGTGTGTCTGTGCGCTCGTTTTCAGGCTTCACCGAGGACTTCACATCGGCAGGCCGTCAAGCGGATTTTTAGGTACTTGAACTACACTCCTGAGTTTGTTCTTTGGTACTCTGCCTCCTCGACACTCAGACTTCACGGGTACTCTGATGCTGATTTTGCTGGGTGTCGATTGGACCGCAAGTCTACCTCTGGGTGTTATCAGTTCCTTGGTTCCTCTTTGGTCTCTTGGTCATCTCGCAAGCAATCCAGTGTAGCACAGTCCACTACAGAGGCCGAGTATGTAGCTGCTGCTAGTTGTTGTTCCCAGCTACTTTGGATGACCTACACTATGAGCGACTTTGGTGAGGAGTGTTCCTAGGTCTCACTCTTTTGTGACAGCACCAGAGCCATAAGTGTAGCCAAAAATCCTGTCCTCCACTCCAAAACGAAACACATAGAAGTGAGGTACCACTTTCTAAGGGACAATGTTGAGAAGGGAAACATATCTTTGTCCTATGTCCCTAACCAAGATCAGCTAGCCGACATATTCACCAAACCACTTGACCAAGTCACTTTCACTCGCTTGCGGGGTGAACTTGGGGTGTGCTTTCCTTTTTAGCTGAGTCTTGGAGCTTTTCATGTATATATGTGATATAGTGTTTCATTTTGTTGCATTCCATACATGCATTTTACTTTCTGTACAAAACCTGGTAGGATAGCCATCTTTGGATCACTTGAGCTAGGATTGAGCTTCTCTTATGTACATTGATCACTGATGTGCTATGGATGAGATATGTGCATGTTTGGTAAATTGTGGATGTGAATGCTATGCTCTTGATAGTTTTTGCCATATATTTATGTTGAGATAGCTTTCTTTTTATGAAAATGCTAAATTGGTGTCTCTCATGAGTAGATGCTTGTCTATGCTAAATTTGTGTTCAAATGCTTATATCATGCTCTGTTTGTGCTTGAGAATCATATTCTCTTTGCTTGGGGTCAAAGACCTTGTGGTCATTGTAAATGTTTAGCCCATTTGTTCACTTTGGGAGGAGCATAAGCTTCTTTTTGCCGCAAAGGCATTTCATGTACCATGTTTTAACTTGAAAATGAAATTGGTGTGTGAATTGCCTTATGCTTGAAAAATGAGCTCCTAATCATGTTTTTATCTTGGGTGCTAAACCGTAGCATGTTGTCTACCATGAGAAGTCTCATTTTAAGAAGTAGACACACGGCTCGGTGGCTTTAACATGACTTGAGTAGCTTGTGGGTGTTTATAATGATCTTGTGATGAGATTTTGTGATCTTGTATAAACTTTGGATGATCTAGTGTATTTGTGTTCAAATTGGCATGGATAGGATCTTGCTCATGAGATGAATGTTTCTTTGTGAAATTCGCTTAAAATTGCTTTTGGCCATGTCACATGCTTATATGTCTCTACCTTCTTGATGGCAATGTGCTAACTACACCATATCTACTTTGCTTGCTCTATGTCTCATATGTAGCATTTTGTTGTGCTCATTGTATATTTGAGAAACTTGGTAGATTGTATATATGCCATGACATGCATTTTTCATGAAAACAAGGGGAAGAGTTTCATATACCTTGATTCATGCATTGTCAACAAGGGGGAGAGTTATGCATTTGGGGAGATTTTTCTCGCATTAGAAGTTTTGTGGAAAATTGGTATGCATTTGTGAGATGTTGCATGAGAGAAAAAAAATTGAGAAGAAGAGGTTGCATTTGCTCAGGGGGAGTTTGCATATGTGCAGGGGGAGCTCCTTTGGTTTTCCTGAGTTTTGTGCTTTGTGGTGTGCTCTTTGAGAGCTTTGTTTTGTCTCGGCTATGTTGAGCCGTTGCCCTTGCCTTACGGGGCCGAGACTTGGTTTGGTGAGTGATCGGGTTTTCGATTGTTCTTTGGCTTTGGATCACTTGCTTGGAGGTTTGTTGTCTTCTTCTCTTTTTCTCCGATGGTTACTATGGGTGTTGTCAATGCACTCATCAAGGGGGAGATTGAGGACCAGGTGTGTCCGAGGACCAGTGGAGGGTCGCTCCTTAGTGATGAGTGATTGACAACGTTGTGTGGATTGATGCTTGGCTAAGTGTGCAAGTACAGGTTGTGGCTTGACTCGTGTCGGTGCAGGTGAAGAACAAGCGCGAAAGGCCTTAGCCGTGGCGGCCTCCGGGTGATGGAAAGGCAAGTAGGCTTGGTTCGATGGACCCGGTGGTTGATGGGGTCAAGTGCGAGCCGTGCAGTGCGAGACTGGCGGGCTGAAGTCATGAACATGGGCCGGTGCAAGGTAACGGATCGAGGCTGAAGCTTGCACGCGGGGTTTGGTGGTTTGCCCACAAAACCATCGGTGGACGGTTTCTTGGTTTGGGCCACAAAACCAAGCCCGGAGGCCCGAGGCGACAGAGACGGTGATCCGAGAGCTTCGGGAAGCTTCGAGGAGGAGGGCACGTGGCGTGATCGCGGGGCTTGGATCGATGTGAAGCGAAGCCGCGGTGGAAGTGTGTCCGTCTGATGAAGACTTGACCAAAATGCCCCTGAGGGGTTATATCTTCATTTCAAATTGTAGGGGTAGCGTGGTCATTTACCTCCCTTCGATGGACTTCGTATAAATAGAGGAGAGGTGGATGACATCTCTCTCTCTTGGACTCTAGGGCTTTCTCCCCCGGTAGATTTCTCTGAACTGCTTCTTTTCCCTCTGTATTCCTAAGGCTAGATTCTTGTATAGACTCTAACCTCTGGATGTATGGAAGCTTTCGGCGTTGCGGTGAGCTCCTAGTCCTCTGTGATTTTCGTGTCATTTTCGGGGCTATTTTTGGGGGGTTTCGTTCTTCGCTTGATTCGTGATTTTGAGGGCGTTTCTTCTCGGATTTCTTTGAGGGGATCATGAGTGGATGCCTTGTGCATCTTTGTGTGTGATCTTGACCCCTCAAACGCCGGGAAACACCTTCGATTCGTGCGTTTTTGGTTGGAGCCCGAGTTCATGGTGGAGGTTCGTGTGATCCGTGATTCCCAGTGATTTAGGGAGTTAGAGATCGAGATTTTTGGGGTATAGCATCCTTGTGTGACGCTTTTCTTCTCCCCAAAATCTTGTCTCAAGAGATCTAGCCGTTTGGGAGATCCGGTGATGGAAAGGTGGAGTTGACTCCCGAGCTCGAGCATTTTTCTATTCTGTTCGCGCTTGGCAGACGGTCCGCGAGACCCGTGCGGACGGTTCGCGAGGCCCAGGTAGTGTTGGAGTTCTTCGTGTTCTTCGCGAGTTCTTGAGCGCTTGAGTTTTGATCCGTTGAGTTGCTTTGGTTTGGTGGCAATTAGTTTGGCGGACAGCCCGCGAGGAAGGCCCGGACGGTCCGTGATGGTCATATGGTCCGCAGTGAACCGTTGGACAGTCCGTTTTCCCCGGTGCGCTATTGGAGGTTCGATCTGCTTTTTCGGACGGTCCGCCCTGTGCTTGCGGATGGCCCGCCTGGGTCCCACGGACGGTCCGCCCTGGACTTCGCAGATTTGGCTAAGTGATTTGCTTCTTGTCTTGTGCTTCCGCTCTTTGCTTCTAGGCTTGTCTCTTGATCTTGTAAGCTTGTTTGTGACTTGTCTGGAGCTTCTTTGGTGTGTGCGAGTACTCAGAGTGGCAATCGGGGTATAGGCTGAGTTCGACCTTCGGGAAGAATTTCTATCAGCTCCCATTCACTCCCCCCTCTCTGGTCGCCCTATTCGGTCCTTCACATTGTCTTCGTCGTGTCAGGTCTCCGGCCTTGGTTTTGAGGCCCAAACCAAGAAACACTCCAGCGATGGTTTTGTGGGCAAACCACCAAACCCCGCGTGCATGCTTCTGCCTCGAACCGCTACCTTGTACCAGCACATGTCCACGACTTCAACTTGCTAGTCTTGCACCGCACGGCTCACACTTGACCCCATCGGCCACTGGGTCTATCGAACCAAGCCTACTTGCCACTCCATCACCCGGAGTCCCCCACAGCTAAGGCCAACACGAGTCAAGCCGCAACCTGTACCTACACACTGAGCCAAGCATCAGTCCATACAATGTTGTCTATCACTCATCACTAAGGAGCGACCCTCCACTGGTCTTCGGACACACCTGGTCCTCAATCTCCCCCTTGATGAGTGCATTGACAACATCCATAGTAACCAACATAGAGAAAAAAGAAAAGAAAACAACCACGAACACAAACCTCCAACAAGTGATCCAAAGCCAAGGAACAAGCGTAAACCACGATCACTCGCCAGACCAAGTCTCGAACCCCTAAGGCAAGGGCAATGGCTCGACACAGCCGAGACAAACAAAGCTCACAAAGAGCACACCACAAAGCACAGAACTCAGGCAAACCAAAGGAGCTCCCCCTGCACATATGTAAACTCCCCCTGAGCAAATGCAATCTTTTTCGTCAATTTTTTCTCCTCAACATGCAAAAACTCTCAACATCTCCACATATTCTCCCCCTTGCATATAGACTCTGCCCCTTGTTGACAATGCATGAATCAAGGTACCATAAAAGTGCACAAATGTATGTCAAAGCATATACAATCTACCAAGCTTCTCAGATATACAAAGAGCACAACAAAGTGCTACAAATGATACATAGAGCAAGCAAAGTTGACATGGTGTAGTTAGCGCATTGCCATGAAGAAAGTAGAGACATAGATACATGTGACATGGCCAAAAGCAATTTTAAGCAATTTTCAGAAAGAAAACATTCATCTCATGAGCAAAACCCTATTCATGGTAATTTGAGCAAAAATGAACTAGATCACACAAAACTCATACAAGATCACAAGTTCTCATCACAAGATCATGGCAAACGCCCATAAGCTACTAAATGTCATGTCAAAGCCACCGAGCCATGTGTCTACTTCTTAAAATAAGACTTCTCATGGTAGGCAACATGCAACTATTTAGCACCTAAGATTTGTACATAAAAGCATAAAGACATGATTATGAGCACATTTTTCAAGCATAAGGCAATTCATAGCCCACTTCCATTTTCAAATTTAAGCATGGTACATGAAATGCCTTTATGGTAAAAAGAAGCTTATGCTTCTCCAGAAGTGAACATATGGGCTAAACATTTACCATGACAAATGGGTCTTTGACCCCAAGCGAAAAGAGCATGATACTCAAGCACAAACTAAGCGTGATATAGGTTTGAGCATAAATTTAGCATGAAAAGGAGCACTCCTCACCAAAATCGCTCATAGTGTAGGTCATCCATAGGAGCTAGGAACAACAACTGGCTACAACAACATACTCGGCCTCTGTGGTGGACTGGGCTAGACTGGATTGCTTGCAAGACGACCAAGAGACCAAAGAAGAAGCAAGAAACTGGCAACAACCCGAGGTAGACTTGCGGTCCAAACAACACCCAACAAAATCAACATCGGAGTAACTATGAAGTCTGAGTGTCGAGGAGGCAGAATACCAAAGACCAATCTCAGGAGTGTAGTTCAAGTACATGAATATCCTCTTGACGACCTATGGAGAAGAGTACTGATGGTCGAGGCCAAGATCACTACAAAAAGCATCAAAATGAGAGTTCCTGAACTCCGTGCCATTGTCACTGCGTATAGCTCTAATGGCATCCCCATGTCTCTCATTCTTCAGCCTCAAGATCAAGTCCCGAACAAAGCCAAATGTCTCGCTCTTATCCTCCAAAAAGAAAACCCAAGAGTACCTCGAGAAATCATCAACCACAACCAACACATACCACTTTCCACCCACAGAGCGAACACGAGCTGGCCCAACCAAATCCATGTGCAATAGCTCACAAGGTCGCTCGGTCATGACTGCAGTCAGAGGGGCGTGAGAAGCGGCAACCATTTTTCCATGCCGACACGGAGCACAAACCAAATCCTTCTTGAATTTCAACTTTGGCAATCCTCGGACAAGGTCTAGGCCACTCAAGCGGGAAAGCAAATCAAAGCTCAAGTGTCCTAGCCTCCTATACCACTTCCAAAGCTCGACCGAAACGCCAGCAACAAAGCATCGAGGAGGACCAACAGATTGGGAAAAATTGGCACGAAAGATTTGACCCTCGGGGACGATCGTACAGACAAGATCACCTCGAGAATCAAGCACGCAAGAAGCACCCAACTTAAAACGAACCTCAAAACCCTCGCCAAGCAACTGAGATGCTGACACCAGGTTAAAACCAAGTGACTTGACCAAAGCCACACTCTTTAAGGTCACCTTACTACTCACCTTCACCATACCTTCAGCAAGCACTCGTCCTCTCCCATTATCCCCGAAAGTGATGTACTCCCTTGTACTCACTGGAGTGAGGCTGGAGAACCACCCACGATCTCCGGTCATGTGACGCGAACAACCAGAGTCGACCAACCAAAAGTCCTCCAAGCCTCCCACCTGCAAATAAAAAATGAGGACGAGAATGAGCAAGCGACTCAATACTAGGGTTAGTACCAAAAGAGCTAAACCAGTGTCGAGCCATTTTCTCAAAAGAAGGGTTAGCAAATTCCATCCTATCAAAGCCTCTAGGCGGAGCCCTCTCACGCCTACCACCGAAGAACCTGTCACGTCTCACTGGAGGGGAACACGCACCACAAGGGGGAAACATGGCTTGTAGTCCCTCTGAGAACCAAAACTGCGATCGTGCCTCCCAAACTCGTAACGGTCACGAGCAGGAGCACGTCCAGCAAACTCACCACGCCCAAACCCAACACGTCTATCTCTCAGAGGAAAACCACCTCCACCACCACGAGTGGGAATCGTACGCACAAACCCATCACCTCGAGGTAGAGGCCCTCTACGAGGCTCAGGGACACCATGAGAAGGGTGGTACCTGTCCTTGTTTGCCATCTCCCTAGTAAACCTCTCATCCCTTCTCCTCTTGAAACATAACTCATCCTTATGACCATCCCTCCCACAATACTCACAGTGGAAGCAGATTGGCTGTGGCTTAGGCTGTGGTTTCTCTATGGGCTTCTCAACAGCTTTCTCTCTTGACTTCTCCCCAAACACATTCCCTTGTGTGCTCACAAACTTTATGGGTTTCTGGTAGTTTTATGTCTTGTGGGGGAACACTGGTGGATCTGGGGTTGTGTCAAGCTTGTTTCTGAGGTGGTTCGGCTTGGGTGCATATTTGTTCATGGGTATGGTGTGTGATGGGATAGGGATCTCTCCAGCTTTCTCTTCTCCCTCACCACTCTTCCCAGCCCCCAATGCCTGACCATCAAACCTCTTAAACTCGGCCAACATCAAACTCAACTGAGGCTCCTGCCCAGACAACCAACTCATCAATTTCCTCAACTCATCATTCTCATCCTGCAAACATCAACATAATGTGCAAGTTCCATGTTTTTCAAAGCATGCATTTCATAGGTAGAGCATGATGTAGGAATAGGAGCCTTCAAAGCTGCCTCAAGAGAAACTATCATATCATGAGATTCATCTAGCCTAGCATGCAATATGAGACAAGAAGTGCAAGCACCTAACAAAGCAGGTCTAGATTTCATCTGATCAAGCTCAACCCTAAGCACATCTAGTTCCTCAAGAGTTGAGGCATACTTCTCCTTGAGAGCAGTCAAGTCAGCCAGTAAAACATTGCAATCACCACAATCAGTCTCATCAGAAACAACAGGAGCAGCTTTCAAAGAGTCTATCTTAGTTCTAGCATCAACAAGCAAAGACTCAAGCTCAACTATCTTGTCCTTAACATCACCTAGCAAAGACCGAAACTCTCTCTTCTCCTTGTTGGTCTTCCTAAGCACATCATCACGGTTATGAAGCAACTCATTCAGCCTAGCATTCTCCTCTAGCAAGAAGTTGGGATCGTGACGTACCTCATCCTCGGAGTTGGAGTTCGAATCCGAGCTATGCTTCCCATCCTTCTTGGAGTGCGCCATGCCGCAGAAACCGCCTTCTTGCCCGTGTGCTGCTTGTCCTTGCACCGTTCTTGCTCTTCCTCTCTTCTCGAACTGGATGAGGAGTCACTTGAAGTGGAGTCGATGTCGCTCGCTCCGACAACCATCGCTCGAGCTGTCTTCTTCTTGTACCCGCAGCTCTTCCTTGGCCTTCTCTCGTCATTGTCCTTGCGCCTGACCCTGTAGTCATTCCGGGAGTGGTGCTTCTTGTAGTCGTGCTTGGGCTTGCCCTTGTAGTCGTTCTTGATCTCCATGGCTTCTAGACACTCGGCAATGAAATGCCCATGCTTCCCGCACTGATAGCACATCCCTGAGATCCTCCTCGCATTCTTGCGGTTCTCGTACATCCGCCCAAACCTCTTACTCAACAAGGCGAGATCCTCCTCGCTTAGCACCTCAAAGTCCTCATCTGGCATGGACACAAAGCAAGACAAAGAAAACTGCATGGCAGCATGCTTAGCATTAGTCCTCGATCCTGAGACAAGAGCCAAACTATACAGATCAGTAGGGCTCTCGCTCTTGGCTCTCAGGCCACGATCAACCTCTGAAGACTTGAGCTTTGAAAACAACTCATCCACCGTCAGGGTCTCATACACGCTCGACTCCTCAATGGCCTCAACCTTGGCACTCCACACGGATCGGTCAAGTGCATGCAAGAGCTTGATAGCTCGAGCATGATCCATGTATGGGAGCATTGTCACATTGGCCCTCATGTTGTTCACAATACTGGTGAAGTGCTGGAACATCACATCAATCGACTCACCGGGGAGATGAGTGAAGTTCTCGTACTCTCTCCGGTGAGTGGCAAACAAACGAGCCTGCACCTAAGCATTGCCAACATGAGCATTCTTAAGCTTAAGCCAAATCTTTCCGGCCACAACCTCTCCTTACACTCGATCAAACTCCGAGGCACAGAGAGCATGGAACAAGTAATCAACGGCCTTACTGTTGGCCTCAAACATGTCCCGCGATCCTGGAAGAAGGAAACTGTCGGGAATGACATAATGAGGATTTTGGGTCACTTCCCAGATCAGAGTCCCCTTCCCACGCAAAAACGAGCCCATGCGCCTCTCCCACATCTGGTAATTCTTGCCATAGAAGTGCAGAGGACCCGACCCCTTACCATAGTCACGCATCTTTGGATCTTAGACTGGTTAGAATCATGAAGATCTGTAACCATCTCAGATACCAATTGAAGGACCGATTAGGCGACCAGAGAGGGGGGGGAGTGAATGAGAGCCGATAAAAATTCTTCCCGAAGGATGAACTCAGCCTAAACCCCGATTGTCACTCGAATCACTCACACACACCAAAGAAGATGTAGACTAAGCACACACATGACTACAACTCCTAGAGACAAGCCACGAATCCAAGAGCGGAAGCACTAGACAAGAACTAAAGGTCTTAGCCAAATCTGCGAGGTCCTGGGCGGACAGTCCGCAGATGTCAGGTGGATAGTCCGCGAGCCTGGGCGGACGGTCCGTGACCCCTAGGTGGACAGTCCGAAAAGAGCACCGAACCTCCAGAAGTTCCCGAGGAAATTCAGACAGTCCGAGCAAGCACTACGGACGGTCCGTGCCTCGCGGACAGTCTGACCCCACCAGGCGGACAGTCCGGCAAACCACTCCCAACTGAAAACCTCGAACTCGACGAATCAAAACATGAACGCGCACGAACATGGATGAACACGTGACGAACTCAGGCCGTGTGGACGGTCCGTGAGCCACTGGCAAACAGTCCGCAAAGCACAGACAGGAGCATCCCGAGCTCGCGAGCGCGAAGTCAACTCTCCCAACTCATCACCGGATCTCCCAAACCACTTGAGCTCTTGAGACAAGATTTGGGGGAGATGGGAAGCGTCACTTGGTGAAGCTATGCCCCAAAAATCTCGACCTCTAACTCACTAAATCACCAGGAATCACGGATTATATGTACAACCTCCAAGAACTCGGGTTCTTCCAAGAACTTGCGAATCGAAGGGATTTCCCAGTGTTTGAGGAGTCAAGATCACACCCAAAAGGGAACAATATGTAATGTAAAATCTATCTAATAACCAAGAAACACTTGCATGCCACAAAGATCCAAAGGTACGATCAAACGACCAATGGAGCCCTCGCCCCTCCTCCCTGCCGCTGCCACCTCGCCCCCCTCCTTCTCGTCGGTGATGAAGATCTCTGGTGATCCTAGGAATCCTCCTCCTCAGGATGGGTTCCTCCTCCGACTTGGTGGATCGTCTTGTTTTTGACATCGGTCTGAAATTCCAAGATGAGATCCGTCACCGTCTACATGCTCCGGTACACCATCCCTTTCCATCTCCTGATGGATCTTTTCTCCTCCTTGCAACCTTTCGGCGTTTTCTCTTTCGCCTTACAGAAGATTTGGTTTCTCTAGCTTTGCAATCGTGTTTGGGTGGTCATGCTTCTGACTTTCATGTGAAATTCTTAAGCAACAACCACTTTCGTTTCTCAGTTTTTTCCAAGGAGGTTGGTTTTCATATTTACAAGCTCCGTAGAGTGATCACTTCCTCTTTTGATATATACTTTCACCTCTAGAACAATGGCACTCCTCACTGGGAAAAGGAGAAATGTGCTTGGGAGATTGAACAAGAAAAGGAATGGACGCAAGTTCTGTCCAGAGCAGCTAAAAAAGAAGCCAAAAAGACACAAAATCCAACAAAAAAAGTTCGCTTTGCTACAAGTGTTGATGGCCCTAAGAACAAGCAAGTTCAACCTCAGGCTCAACCTCAGATCTCTCTGGTTTTTGGTTCTTTCTCCACCAAGGTTGATCCTTCGAAATTGAATTCTTCGGGTCTCTTGTCGCCTTCAAGTTGTTCAGATTCTAGTCAGTCTGCCTGTCATCCGCAAGATCATCACTCGGATTTTCCTGGACGGAAACAAGTTGATCAGTCCTGTGATTCTGGTTCTGTCAGTTCTCGTTCTCGTCAAAATCTTGATCCGTCTTCTTCGGCTACGACGAAGCCCCGCTACCGGCCACATTCAAATTTGAATCACCAAGGCCAATCTCGCCCGGTTTTTCAGCACAGATCTGGAGGTTGGTTTCTTAATGGCAAGCATTGCTGCTATCGCTACCTCAGCCCAGGCCACTCGCGGTGGGCCTGTAGGAATGCTTTTAAGTGTGGTCGTTGTTTCCAGTTTGGGCATCTCCAAAGAGCTTGCATAGAAAGGACAGAAGCCCAGTAGTGGTTACCAAAGCCCCGATCCACCACAGCAGGGAAAACCAAAATCTTTTGGAGGCCCAAACACCCGCTCCCGGCCGAGGTCAATGAAGATTCGGGACAATGCCCTGTTGACCAGAATCTAGAAAAAAAAATCATGCTTCTGGTAATCCCTGCCTTGATTCCCGTGCCGGCTCCCCTGCGGACGCTTCGCCTTCTACTGTTGATCAGCAAGAGGGAACAAATTTTCCCCAAAATCCACCGCCTTCCCCAACCAAAGAAAACCCCATTCATTCCCAACCAGAACCCGCCACCGCCTCCACCGCCTCAAGCTCCGGCGAACCAATGGTGAACTTCCCGGTCAATCCACGCCCGTTCCTCGTCACCGGCCTTGAAGTGGAGCACGGATGGAACAGTCCAGCCAGGGGGCGAATGGCCCTTGGAGGAGAACCAACTCGCGAGCATGAAGATTACGTGATCATCTCCATCAACCCTACTCCGCAAGAAGCTGCACAGTTCAAGCCGACGCTGAACCTGGTTTGTGACTTTCTCGAGCATGCTCACCGTGTCCAGATTATCAAATCGCATCTTTCACCTCTAGGGCTTGGCTTGATTAGAGTATGAATTGTTCCCCAACATGACCAGTTGGTTAGAGACTCCCCCTTCAACTTTGGTCAGCACAGCGTCGTCACTGTTGTCAAACATGATGAGGGTTTCAATGCTAAGTCCTGTGCCTATATTCACGTCTGTTGGATCATGTTCCTAGCTTTTCCACTGGACTTTCAGAAAGATATTTACATAAGAGCTGCAGTAGCACTGTATGGTCGTCTCTTAGAATGGTACATAGATGCCAATAAGTCAAGAATCTTGGTCCAAGTGTTACTTCTGAGTCCAGATAGAGTTCCGCAGCTTGATTGTCACTAGGGGAACTCTCATCGGCGGAACTGGTCGTTCTTGGGCTGTACCTGTGTACATTCTCAATGGTCATTTCCCAGATGCTTCTCCTGCTGATGAAGACCCTGTCCCAATTGATGGTGAATCCCACCCGGAGCACCTGCCTGTGGTTCTTGGTCCACACCAGAATGACCCCAACTGGCAAGAGGAGCAACAGGGAGCCACCCAGAATCTTGGATTTTTCGGTGGTAACCCTCACCCGGATGCTCTTAATATGAATATTCTGCATCATGCCCAAGAAGTCGATGCCATGCAAGAACAGGATGGACAGGTAGAGGATGTTAATGAGGAGAATGAGGATGATGATCCATGGCCTGCATGGGATCCTGCTATCTTCATTGGTAACCAACACCAAGGTGTCGAGCAGCAGCAAAACCAAGACTAGGCTCCTCAGTTACCAGAGCATCCAGCGGTCCCTCATGACCTGATTGAAGTGGACATGTCAGGCTCCTCCATGCATTTTCTTTGTGCTACTGGCCCTGATATTGCACTTGAGGAAGTTTTCAACAGGGTTCAGTCTGAGGATAGCTCCTATTCAGCTTCAAGTGACGCCACCTCGCCCTTTGATGAGGACTTTGCCAGATTTTTGGCCACCCAGAGCCACTGTGCAACCATCTCACTTTTTCACAGAAAGGATATTCCCAACTTTCAACTTGGATCTCCATCCACAGGCACCAATTCTGCCTCTGCCATCAGGACTTATCAGATTGACAGAAACCTCCTCTCAAACCAGCAAGAGATGCACAGGAGCCCTCAATCTGCAGAGAATCACAGTCCCAATACTGGCCTCGAAATTGTTCCTTGGCAGCCTTGTGTCCCTGCAATTCTTCTTGGCTACTTCCCAGAAGTTTTAGCTGCAGTCAAAAAAGGAAGTCCAATGACAGCTGTGTAGAGCAGTGCGATCCAAGCCCTCAAGATGATCGCTCAACTGCTAACTTCTTGCTGCAGCAGCAAGTTCTGACTGCAGATTCACCAAGGAAATAGAAAGGAAGGAAGGTTGGAAATCGCATGTTAACCTTACCTTCTTCAGTGTCCAATGCAGCCACTCCTTTGGTGCAGAGCAGCGTCAGACGTAGTACGCGTATCAACAAGACAGAGGGCTTCCGTGCTGTTCGGCTAGACAAGGAGCCATCCAAGAAATGCAAGATCAGTGTGATCACCATTGATGATTCAACAGGTGAAGCTGGACCTGTCCCCCTTTCTCTTCTCCAAGCTTGGGGAATCGAGTGTGGATTGGCTCCTGGAGAGCTGTCCAATGAAGCCTTGTTGCAGACTCCATCTGCAACTTCACCAACAGAAGACAATGATGATGACCACATCAACTGAATTTCAGATCATGGAGGAAACTTGGTTGTCTTTTGCTCGCCCCCCCTCCTATTCTTTTGCTTTGGGGCTTATTTCCTTTCTTTGCAAACTTTGCTCAGTTACAGGGCTAATCTCTGTAGCTTTTGAACTTCGCTTTTCCTTTCGGTTTTATGGATAATCGTGTATGGAACATATTATGTTGGAATATTCGTGGCTTGAATGGCTCTGGCAAATGGGATGCTGTGCGAAATAAGATTGAAGAATGTGCTTGCTCGGTTGTCTGACTCCAAGAAACCAAACGTGACATCTTTGACATCCCCTTCATCAGAAAATTCACCCCTCGTCGGTTTGATTGCTTTGATTACATCCCTTCTGATGGTGCCTCGGGATGCTTGCTTGTTCTATGGTGCAGTTCCTCCTTCCAGGGTCTAGTTATTGAGAAAAAGAAAATTTGCCTCACAGTTAGATTCACCTCCCTCCACAATGGTGACATCTGGCTACTTTCAAATGTCTATGGGCCTTGCACTGATCCTGATAGGACGACTTTCATTCAGTGGTTCAAAAATTGCAATGTCAAGGATCAGATTGACTGGATCTTTCTTGGCGATTTTAACTTCTATCGATCCTTAGGTAATAGGAACAAACCAGGAGGAAATTTGTCTGATACCCTAATCTTCAATGATGCTATTGATCATTTAGGACTCATAGAGTTACCTCTGAAAGGAAGGGCTTACACGTGGAGTAACATGCAGAGAGACCCTCTTCTAGAACAGCTGGATTGGTTTTTCACTTCCCCTAACTGGACCCTTCGTTTTCCTAACACTGAAGTCCTACCAGTGGCAAAGATCACGTCTGATCATATCCCTTGCAGAATTGCAGTAAGTACAATGATTCCTAAGAGCAACCTCTTCAGATTTGAGAATTTTTGGACAGAGCAGGAAAACTTCTTGGACATAGTCCAACACAGTTGGAGTAATTCGAGAGAGTTGGAGAACCCAACAAGAAACATTTCATCAAAGCTCAAGAAGCTCAGAGTAGATCTGAAAACATGGAGCAAGGATCTGTCCAGTCTGAGCCTTCTCATCAACAATTGCAATACTGTGATCTGCTTCCTAGATCAGATGGAAGATAAAAGAGGACTGTTTAATACAGAAGCAAATCTAAGAAATTTAGTCAAAGATCAGCTCAAAAAACTTCTGCACTTCAAGAATCTGTACCGGAGGAAACGATTCACTAATAACAGAATCAAATTCGGAGATGAGTGCACAAAGTTTTTTCACGCTATGGCCACCATTTCTCATAGAAGAAATACCATCACTCAACTTTTTCACAATGGAGTCTGGGTACAAGATCATGCAGGAAAGGAAGGATTGTTGTGGGCAGCTTTCAAAGGTAGGTTGGGTATCAGTGTCCCAACCATAATACATTTTAATCTGAACCAGCTGATCCAGCCTAGAGAGAATCTGGAAAATCTTGCCCATCCTATCATAAGAGAAGAAATAGACAATATTATCAAGAAGATGCCAGTAGACAAGGCCCCCAGGCCTGATGGTTTTAATGGTCTGTTCTTGAAGAAGTGCTGGCATATAATCAATAGGGATATCTACAAACTTTGTGAGGAGTTCTTCCAAGTTCAAGGCAGCTTGGAAGGCATCAACAATTCTTTTATAACTCTAATCCCAAAGAAAAACAATCCAGAATCAGTTAATGACTACAGACCAGTCTCTGTGATGAATGTTTGCCCCAAATTGGTGACCAAAATCTTAGCTGACAGACTACAACTGGAAATAAGAAATCTAGTGCACAAAAACCAATATGGTTTCATCAGATCTAGGACCATTCAGGATTGCCATGCCTGGTGCTTTGAGTACATACATCAGTGTCACCATTCCAAGAGAAAAGCCATCATTCTAAAGCTTGATTTTGAAAAAGCTTTTGATCTTGTTGAGCATCAGGTTATTTTGCAGATGATGGAATATCTAGGTTTCCCAGCACTTTGGATCACTTGGGTAACAAAAATTCTTAACTCAGCATCAACAGCTGTTTTGCTTAATGGTGTCCTAGGGAAAATCTTTAAATGCAAGAGAGCAGTCAGACAGGGTGATCCCCTATCACCTCTACTGTTTGTACTAGCAGCTGAACTTTTGCAGATCCTTATCAATCATGCCACCTCGCTGAACTTATTACAACCCCCAATCCCACAACCCATGGAAGATTTCCCCATTGTGTAGTATGCAGATGATACACTGATGATTATCAAGGCAGATGCTCAACAACTCATCTTCCTAAAATCCCTGCTGAACACCTTTGCTGATTCTACTAGCCTCAAAGTGAACTATAGCAAATCCCAGATATTACCAATCAATGTTGAAGAGGAAGAAATGCAGTGACTTGCCTTGACCTTTGGGTGTTCAGTTGGAACTCTCCCTTTTACTTATCTTGGTTTGCCAATGGGCACAACTAAGCTGAAGATGGAGGATTTGACCCCCATGATGGACAGAGTAGAGAGAAAATTGATAGGATGTTCAACATGGCTGTCCTATACGGGAAGATTACAGATGCTCAATGCTGCAATAACCCCTATCACCACCTATGCCATGTGCACAATCAGGTTACCCCGTGGTGTCATTGAAAACATAGACCGCATCAGAAAGCAGTGTTTATGGAGAGGCAACAGTGATAAGAAGAGAGGAGGAAACCTGGTAGCTTGGGAGACAGTGCTGAAACCCAAAGATAGAGGAGGATTGGGTGTCATTAATCTTCGACTGCAAAATGATGCCTTGCTCCTAAAACAGCTCCACAAATTCTACAACCAACTCGACATCCCTTGGGTGCAGTTAATTTGGTTCAAGTATTATCAAAATAAAGTTCCTCATGTGGCAAGGGAAGTTGGATCCTTCTGGTGGAAGGACATATGGCACCTGAACAATATTTACAGAGGTTTTTTTCACTGCATAATTGGTAATGGGGCCACAGTCTACTTCTGGGAAGACAAATGGACAGACACCATCCTATCCAGCACATACCTGAGACTTGCTTCTTTTGCAAAGACAAATCTCTCCTCAGTACAGCAAATTGTGGAAGCTGATGATCTTGACGACATCTTCATCTTGCCACTGTCCCAACAAGCTATGCAGGAACTTGAGGAATTACAGGAAAAGTTGCAAGAAATCCCTTTTGATGGAGATTCTCAAGACTTATGGAAGCCAGTTGGGGAAATTATTATACCTCCAAGAAGTTCTATGAACATGTATACAACACCATTAGCACTCACCCTGTCTTCAAGATCATCTGGAAATCAAGCTGCATCCCAAGAGTGAAATTCTTTTTTTGGCTGATTTTGGTTGACCGACTAAACACTAAAACCATGCTATCCAGAAGGCACATCGGGGAAAGGGATGATGATCTGTGTGTCATGTGCTCAAATGGAGTTGACGAAACAATCAAACACCTCTTCTTCTCGTGTCCCTTCGCAGTTCAATGTTGGGACCGAATTGGCTTTTTTTGGGACACGACTCTCAGCCTGGAAGATATATTCGTCGAAGCAAGAGATTCTAGCAACCATATTTTCTTCTCAGAAGCAGCGCTTTTAGCAGCATGGGAGTTATGGAAACAGAGAAATGACAAGATCTTCAACAGCAGTAATCATTCGGTAGCCAGATGGTTTTTTAATTTTAAGAATCAGTGTAATAGCCACTTAGTCAGACTCCAAGTTGATCTGCGATCAGCTTTTTGTGCTTGGTTAGATGCTTTTAGCTAATTGTAAGTAAACCTTCTCTCATAGCTTAATAAATTGAGTTTTTATACTGTGGGGATCTCCCCCACAGTCTTTCTCAAAAAAAACAATCACACCCAAAGATGCACAAGGCATCCACCCATGATCCCCTCAAAGAAATCCGAGGAAAAATGTCCTCAAATCAACGAATCGAGAGAAGAACAAAACACCCAAAAATAGATCCGAAAATGACACGAAAATCACAAAGAGCTAAGAGAGGGAAATCATCACAACGCCGAATGCTTCCATACATCTAGATGTTAGAGTCTATACAAGAATCTACCCTAAGGAAATACTAGAAAAAGGAGTCCAGAGCGATCTACCGGGGGAGGAAACCCTAGAGCCAGAGAGAGAGAGAGATGCCATCCACCTCTCCGCTATATATATGAAGTTCACCGGAGAAGGTAAATGACCATGCTACCCCTACAACTTAAACTTAAGATACAAACCCCTCAGGGGCATTTTGGTCAAGTCTTCAGATACTCCCATCGAGTGAAAATGCTTCCACTACGGACTTGCTTAGCCTCGACGCAAGCCCCGCGATCACGCCATGTGCCCCCCGCCTCGAAGCTTCCCGATGCTCCCAGATCACCATCTCTGTCACGCCGGGCCTCCAGCCTTGGTTTTGAGGCCCAAACCAAGAAACCCTCCACCGATGGTTTTGTGGGCAAACCACCAAACCCCACATGCAAGATTCGGCCTCGAACCGCTACCTTGCACCGGCCCATGTCCACGACTTAAACTTTCTAGTCTTGCACCGCACGGCTCACACTTGACCCCATCGGCCACCGGGTCCATCGAACCAAGCCTACTTGCCTCTCCATCACCCGGAGGCCACCACGGCTAAGGCCTTTCGCGCTTGTTCTTCACCTACACCAACACGAGTCAAGCCGCAACCTGTACCTGTGCACTGAGCCAAGCATCAGTCCACACAATGTTGTCAATCACTCATCACTAAGGAGCGACCCTCCACTGGTCTTCGGACACACCTGGTCCTCAATGGCGGGGTACGGCGTGGTGGGGTGTCACAGCCGGGAAAGAGGAGAGGGGGGGGTGAACCGGGGGAAGACAACATGATGATGTCAGCGTGATGTCGATGATGGGCTGGGCCGCATGAGGGAGGAAGAGAAGGAGGTGGTGGGCTGGGTGGAGAAGAAGAGAAGAGGGAGGTGGGATGGACTTTAGGTTGGCATGAGGTGAGGAGAGAGCCCATCTAAGGTTTAAAGCCTTTCTAATTATTTTGGCATAGATTTGAATTCAAACTTGAATTTCCAATTCAAATTTCAATGGGTTTTGAACTAAAGCCTCATCTATTCCTTAGGGGAGAAATTAGTGAGAATTTGAGGTCAGAAAGAATGTTAGCTCAATAAAATGCACATGAGTGTGAGGAAAAAGAGAGGGACTTCATTGAAAATTGCAAAACTATTGCGTTTAAGTCATATAGGTTTTAAAGAAATTTTCAGGGACCAAATTTTAAAACCTAGAAAATTCGGGATGTTATAGACCTACCCCACTTAAAGTGAATCTCGTCCCCGAGATTTGGCTAGGTTGGTGAATAGGTAAGAAAACTCTTTCTTGAGATTGTCCTCTCTTTCCCAGGTTGCCTCTGCTTCTGTGTGGTTGCTCCACTGAACTCTGCAAAATCTGACTGTTGTTCTTCTTGTTTGTCATATAGTTGTGTCCAAAATTCTGACTGGTCTCTCTTGATACCGGAGGTATGACTGTAGGTCTAGTACTTCTGGTGGGGTCTGTTCCTCTGGGATTCTTAAACATCTTCTGAGCTGGGACACATGAAATACTGGGTGTACATCATTTAAGTCTTCGGGTAATTCCAAGAGATATGCTACTTTTCCAATTCTCCAAAGTATCTGATATGGTCCTATATACTGAGGTGCTAACATGCCATGTATCTTAAATCTTCTAGTGCCTCTGATTGGTGACACTTTCAGGTATACATAATCTCCTGTCTTGAACTCTAACTCCCGTCTGCGAGTGTCTGCATAACTATTTTGCCGGCTTTGTGCTACCTTTAGGTTTTCTCTAGCTAGCCTTGTCTTCTCTTCTGCATCCTTGATGATGGCAGGACCAAACAATGACCTTTCTTCGACTTCGGACCACATTAATGGAGTTGTACACCTTCTGCCATATAAAGCTTCAAACGGTGCCATTTGTAGGCTAGCTTGATAGCTATTGTTATAGGAGAACACTGCAAAAGCCAAACTTTCTTCCCAATTGTTTTTGTAGGTCAAAACACATGCTCTTAACATATCTTCTAACAATTGATTGACTCTTTCCGTTTGACCATTTGTTTGGGGGTGATAGGCTGAGCTATAGTCCAATGTTGTACCCATACTCTCATGTAAACTTTTCCAAAATTTGGAGGTAAACTGAGGTCCTCGATCTGTCACAATTCTCTTTGGTATTCCATGAAGCTTGAGGATGTTATCTATGTATAACCTTGCCAACTTATCTCCTCCACAACTGATCTTGATCGGAATAAAGTGGGCTATCTTGGTCTATCGGTCAACTATGACCCATATAGAGTCATTTCCCTTAGGGGTTTTGGGTAGTCCCACTATAAAATCCATACTAATTTCTTCCCATTTCCACTCTGGTATTGCTAACGACTATAATAATCCTGCTGGTCTCTGATATTCTGCCTTGATACTTTTGCATAGATGGCAGTTGGCTACATATTCCGCTATATCTCTTTTCATTCCCGGCCACCAATATGTTTCTTTCAGGTCTTGGTACATGTTGGTTGAACCAGGGTGTATGGAATATGCTGAATTATGGGCTTCTTCCAATATAGTCTTTCTTAGCCCATTCTGAGGTGGCACACAGATTCTATCTCTGAAGTATAGTGTTCCTTCTGAGTCTACCCTGAATTCTGGTCCTTTCCCAAGTCCTATAGAGTCCTGAAGTAGCATAATTTCTCTACTCTGTTTTTGTGCCTCTTTAATTTGTGCTTCTAACATAGGTTGAATTTGTAGATTTGTGAGGTATCCAAGGGGTACTATATGCAGATTCATGGCTTTTATCTCCTTTTTCAGCTCTTCAGATGTTGCTATCTTCCTACTAAGGGCATCTGCTACCACATTGGCTTTTCCAGGGTGATACCTCAGTTCTAGGTTGTAGTCTTTGATTAACTCTAACCATCTTCTCTGCCTGAGGTTTAACTCTTTCTGAGTGAATATGTATTTCAAACTCTTGTGGTCTGTCTAAACCTCACACTTATTACCGATGAGGTAAAGTCTCCAGATTTTTAAGGCATGAACTACTGATGCTAATTCCAAGTCATGTGTTGGATACACTACTAGAAAAGTGATTATCAGTGACGATTTCCTCATGACGCTGCTAACTTTGGTCACAGAATGGTATGTATTCCATGACGAAATGTCCGTCTTCGTCATAAGTTGCATGTGACGATGATTTGGGTGAAAGAATAATGACGAAAAAATAATTTACATCACAAAACAGATTGAGGAGATCGTCATAGATTATGTTTTGGTATGGCATATGGTAATGATGAAACCTAGTGGTCACAGATTAGATTAGATATCGTCATAATTTATTTGAATTGTTTGTCACAAGTAATGATGAATCAAATTAGTCACAAATTAGTAGTGCACTAACGACGTGGGATGTGTCTGCCACACGGCCCATGATCGTGTGGCCCATCATCTTTTTTTTTGTGTCGGCCCATTTTCTAATTGTGTTAAACAAAAATAAAAGGCTCTCGCGGAGTATCGAACCAAGACCTTGTGATACACAGGTAGGAGCTCTACCACTGCGCTATGTGGTCGTTCATGTTGTAAGTATGCTATTTTTTTATTTGTCACTTTATGAATGAATAATGGGCCTTTACCTGCATCGATCAGAAGTTGGGCCAATTAACTTGATCGCGGTCAGATGCCCTTCATAGCGATCGCGGCCAGGTCGTCTCGTCCAGGGTTTTGTTGCGTCGCGCTTGTGATCGTTGCCTCCAGATCGTCTCCGGCGGCAGCAGGCCTGCAGGTGATCCAGGGCGTCGAGCTTTTCTCCATCGACGCGGCGGCGACGTAGGAGAGCAGCGCCAGCACGCGAGACGAGGGCAGACCGGCAGAGGAGGCGCTTGCAAGGTTTGTTCAATTTGATGTTTAAAATTTTTGTTCAGATATTCATATGTGTTTGAAGGGTTTGTTCATATATGCATGAATGGTTTTAATTTTTTTGATCCTATATGCATCTGATTATCAATTAATTGTTCAAATATGCAATTTTTTGTATTGTGTTCAGTTTTATCTCTGTTTGGCTATTTTTTAAATTTTTGATCTGTTTGTCAAAACAGATGGATAGAAGCTGGATATTTGGGAAATAATTCACACCTGCATATTTGAAAGGAGTTGAGGAGTTTATGAAATTTGTTAGAGAAAGATACCCCGAAGACACTAACATACGTTGTCCTTGTCGCACTTGTCTTAATCGAAAGTTGCGACAGCAGAGTGATGTAGAAAACCATATACACATCTTTGGAATGTCAGCCACATATACCAGGTGGATTCATCATGGGGAGTCAGCAGATACTATTGAAGTTGAGAATACAGAGCACCAGGATGTTGAAGGTGATCATGACTATGGGATACATGTGGATGTGGGTGATGATGGTGATCTTGACGATGATCTTGGAGTACCAGAGATGATTGGAGATCTATATGCTCAAGCAGAGGCTGATGGAGAACAGCCAAGGTTTGCAAGAGTCCTTGAAGATGCCAAGAAGGCACTTAGCCCGGGATCTAGCCATTCAAAATTATCTTTTATGGTGAGGATGTTGTATATCAAGTCACATTATCGAATCAGCAATGCAGGATTTTCCACGATGATGAACTTGTTCTCATCAGGATACCCTAAGAGTGAGTTGCCAAAATCTTATGATGAGGCAAAGAAATACCTTCGAGAGTTGGGCCTTGGATACGAAAACATACATGTGTGCAAGAACAATTGTGTGTTGTTTTGGGATTCGAAAACATCAAAGTATGCTAAGTTGAATGTGTGTCCAGTATGCAAGGAGTCTAGATGGAAAGACGAGAATGGGACCAAGTAGGTTCCACACAAGGTATTGAGGCATTTTCCACTTTTGCCTAGGTTGAAGAGAATATATGCTTCAAAGCGTACTTCTGAGGAAACTAAATGGCATGCAAAGGTGACGACGCCAGTGGACAATGTAATGAGTCATCCAGTTGATGGGGATGCATGGAAATACTTTGACAGTAAGGAAAAAGACTTTGCAGCTGACCCGAGGAACTTGAGGCTTGCCTTAGCTACAGATGGGTTCAATCCATTTGGCAACATGAGTACCCAGTACAGTATGTGGCCAGTGCTGCTGACTCCACTGAATCTCCCACCATGGGAATGTGTGAATCCAGCAAATTATTTTATGTCTTTACTCATCCCTGGTCCAAAATCTCCAGGAAAGGATTTTGGTGTTTTCCTTGAGCCCCTAATTGAAGAACTGCTAGAGCTATGGAAGGGTGTCAGTACCTATGATGCATGTACTGGTAGGAAGTTTGACCTTCGTGCTGCTGTGCTATGGTGTATACATGATTTTCCAGCTTTGAGCACGTTGTCTGGGCGAACAACAAAAGGGTATTATGCATGTATTCACTGCGACAAGGATCCGTTGTCTCGGGCAATAAGGAATAAGATATGTTACATTGGACATCGTCGATATCTTCCAAGGACACATGCATGGAGGAGAAGCTTGGCTTTTGATGGTAAGCGTGAAAACAAAGATGCACCACAGAAGTTCACTTTGGGTGAGGTCCTAGTGGAGCTAGAGAAGGTGAAAGATGTTAGGCCAGGAAAGCTAGTGAAGGAACCTAAAATCATAGGTAAAAAAAGGAAGCGTGATGTGGGTCCAAAGATTTATACCCGCAAATCTGCGTTGTGGAGATTGCCTTATTGGGAACATTTGAAGCTTCCACATAATCTTGATGTGATGCACATAGAGAAAAACGTATGTGAAAACATTCTATGCACATTACTCAATGTACCGGGGAAGACAAAGGACACACATAATGCTAGGCTAGATCTGTACGATATGGGAATCAGACATCATTTGCACTTACAGGAGAAAGGCAACAACTCAGTCAGTGCTCCACCTGCTCCTTATGTCTTGGGGAAGGAGCAAAAAGTCCAGTTTTGCAAGTTTCTAAAAGGTATCAAGTTTCCTGATGGATATGCTGCTAACCTAGCAAGATACATAAGTGAAGACGGTTCGAGGGTGGTTGGAAAGCTAAAGACACATTCTTGCCACATACTCCTGCAAAGAATCATACCTGCTGGACTTAGAGGACTGGTGCCTAAGGATGTGTATGAAGCAATTGCAGAGCTGGGGAGATTTTTTAGGGAGCTATGCAGTAGAAATCTTAGGATTGATGTTGTGAAGCGGCTGAAAGAACAAATTCCATTGATCCTATGCAAGCTTGAGAAAATATTTCCCCCTGCGTTCTTTGATGTCATGGTGCACTTGTGTGTCCATCTACCAGATGAGGCACTGCTGAGAGGTCATGTTCAGTATGGCTAGATGTACCCAATAGAAAGGCGACTAGGCACTTTGAAGAATTTTGTAAGGAACAGGGCCAAGCCAGAAGGATCAATTGCTGAGGCATATGTGGCAAGTGACACCTTGACCTTTTGTTCTAGGTAGATGGAGGATATGGACACTAGATTCAACACGGAGGATGACATTGGTGGAGAGGTGCCATTGGATAATGACATCTCTGTTTTTAAGCATGGTGTTACTCTTGTTGGAGGTAATAGGGTCCAGTACATTGATGATGATGTCATGGATAAGTTAGTTTGGTATGTCCTACATAATTGTGAAGAAGCTGATGAATATAAGGAGTAAGTATTTTTTTAATTACTTTTTGAATTGTTTCTAATTATACAAAATTTAAATTTGATTAATCTTGTCCTTGCAGGTTGTACAGAGATGAGCTGTTACATGAAGGTGCACAACTAAGTAATGTTGATAAAATGGTTGAACAGGATTTTGCCAAGTGGTTTAGGCTCCACGTAAGTAACTACACAGATTTAGTAATTAAATGCATATGTAATTGTTCAATTAATTATTTCTGTTGGTACAGATTGAGATGAAACGCAAGGATAATCCAGATTCGGTTAGCGAAGGACTGTGGGCACTATCTTGTGGACCATGTCTACGAGTTAAGTTTTCTGCAGCTTGCAAGATTAATGGTGTTCGGTATAGCATAGCGGATCGCGAAAAGTTCCTGCATACAAAAAATAGTGGTGTGATGACTCCAGGTGAACATAATAACAACATCATAGATTTTTATGGAGTCCTTAAAGAGGTAATTGAGTTGCAGTATAACTCGAATCTTCAAGTTCGTCGCACTGTGGTTATATTTCGATGTGATTGGTACAGCCAAGAAGGCAGGGGGAAAGGCCTTCAATATGACGGACATTTCAAATCCATCAATGTGTAGTCATTATGGTACAAGACCGATCCTTTCATCCTATCATCTCAATCGAAAAAGATATTTTACATTGAAGATACATCTTTAGGTAAAGATTGGCGAGTTGTGCAGAAATTTGAACATAGGAATATTTATGATGTGGATGAAAAAGATAAGGCCAGTCATGATGTGCATCAGGATGATTACCATTCAGATACTGAGCATGTGGTGCAAGAAGGTGACGATAACGTGCCATTGCCAAATATTCAAGGTGGGGAAGCCACTATAATTGAAGGCAATTTGCAACAATTTATAAGGAACAAGAAGCAAGCTGCAATTATTGAAGAAGGTAGCGAGGATGAGGAGGAGGATGAGACAATGCTGCAGTACTGTAGTGATGATGGCAATGATAACAATGACGACATGTCCCCAGATGATGAAGATGAAGATGAAGATTTCTAGTATAATAAATGTGTTTATCCAAGTATAAGTAGTTGATACCATTTATACTATTTGTTTCGAATAGCCAGAGTTTGTTTGAGATTTCAAAAATTTGTTATGACATTATGGATTTCATATGTATAAATGCTTCAGCCACCAGATTTATGTATAAATGCACATGAACAAGTTTTACTCAGATTTTAACAGGTCGAAATCCATAAAAAAACAGATTGAGGAACACAAATGATAGGGATTAACAAACTAATATCATATATTTATAGGCATGTACATGCCACCAGATGAAGATTACTTGTCTTGTTGCCACATAGGGCAATACTAACTAGGCACCTTTTAAGCATTCAAATTTACAAGCTAAAGCAAGCAAGGCACAAAATAATCAAGCCTTCCAGCCTACTACGGCACAACTAAGTAAGAGGTTCATGTTTCCATCTGTTGGCATACAGAGGTTCCACCAACATTCAAAATCATCCATCACTGCCAAGCCTAAAACCACTTGAACCCTAAAGCCTTCTCAGCAGCAGCTATGAGCGCAGCTTGCAGTCTTGCTTTCCTTTTCTTCTCCGCATTGAGCTCACCCTCAAGCCACTTGACATTTTCCTGAGACTCTGCCACCACTTTTTGTAACTGCCAGAAGTCCATCTGTTGAAAAATGAGTAGCATGCATATGTAAGTACAACATTACTGGACATATATACTAAGCAGGCATATAATTCAACATGCTTAGCATGTATACTGGACATTACTAAAAGAACAGTTTATGGATACACTTAAACAAGCATACTCAAGCATATTTAAGCTCTGCCAGTTATAGATTATGGATTACTATAGCAGTAACTCGAAGTTTAAAAAAAAAGTTGATGACTGCAGCAGTCAACTCACCTTCTTCTCCTTCCCCCTCAGCTCTGAGGTCATCTGTGACAGTGGCTCCTCCCACTTCTCCTCTATCTTGACCTCTGTCAGCAGCTCCTTCCACTTGTCTGTCAGCAGCTCCTTCCCCTTGTCCTCTTTCTTCACCTCTGGTAGCTTCTCCTTGCCCTTTTGGAGGCGCTCGCTGCGTCTTAGCGTGCGCTCGGCGGCGCTGGACGAGATCCCCCGGCGTGCGCTGGCCTGCATATTTGATAAGCAAGACCATGAATCAGCCAAGTCAAATTCTGATACTTGATAAAGAAGACCATATTGTAAACTGGCCAATCAATAATCTTGCAAAAGAATATTAATGTGCAACACTACCTAAACCATATTGTTTGGAACATATTGCAAACTGGGCACTAAGTTATTATGAATAATTTCTACACTACCTAAACCATTGTTTCGACCATATTATAAACTGGGAACTAAGTGAGCATGACTAATTCCTACACTTCCTAAAATTTCTTAATTAATCCAGCAAAAAGAAACCCACAAATCATATAATAACTTTGCACATATCATTTCCCACACTCTGTGTACAACATGTGCCTCATATGAACTATGCATAAAACTAAAGCTGTGATTCCATATCTTCTACTGACAAATGCAAGTGTCGTGACTAATTGAAAACCCTCTCGTAGAATTTGCAGAGCCACAAATCATTTCCCACACTCTGTACAGCATCAACATCATCTGATCTAGTGCTAACTATTTTTCAATGACTAATCAAACTATAAAAGAATCTACATAGTCTCCTTCATTTCTTCAGCAGCTGCACTACATAATCAACATCATCTCCATACAAACTGGGAAATAGAAGAGATTGAACCTTAGGTTGTGCAGACGAAAATGCAGATCCGTCGATGTGATTGGGATCGTTCCTGACGCTCCCGTAGCCTGGTGGGACGTCAGGAACGTTGTCCACGATGTCGGCGGAGGCGGCGGAGGTGCCGGAGGCGGCGGAGCCCCGGGGCAGCACCACGGCATGGCGAGCCTTGGAGAACCTCCCGGTCGCCGGGTCCCGCTTCTGGTTGCTCGCACGGGCGGACTGCGCTGGGTTCTTCTTCGTCATCTTCGCTTCGGCGGCGACTGCGGCGGCGCAAGCTGGGGGATGTGGTTTTGCCGCATGCGGAAGAGGAAGCGGAGGAGACAAGGTGGTGTGTGTGACGATTTGGAAGACGATTTGGGGAAAACCGCTTTAATAGATAGATCTGGTGGTGTGAAACTGTGTGTGACGATTCGGGTGGCAGGCGGTCTTTCACGTTTTAAATAGAATAGAACCTCACATCGAACGTATACACCTTCGTAGCCCAATGGCAATGCGCTCTGAATCTAACACCACAGCTCCCAAGTTCGAATCCTGTGGGAGCTTTTTTTTGTTTTATTTTTTTGTTCTATTTTTTCTCAGAATCACTTGAAACTTTTTTGACAACATAATGTACCAAAGGAGGAGCTCCTGCAAGTTTTGAGATTTTTTAAGCAAGATTACAAGTTTTTTACATTTATTCTTTATTAAATCAACAAATATTTACAATAATAGGCAAACTTGGTCTGAAAATTCCAAAACTTCACCCAACATCATAGATTGCATCCATAAGCATCCCAAAAAAGTTTCAAATGATTTCAAGCAACTGGTACTACACGTCCCACATAGGGATGAACATCTCCCGGTGAGTCACAATGACGTGTGAGACATGTATGCTTCAGTGGGGAAGTGCATCATCACTTTCTCAGAATCACTTGAAACTTTTTTGACAACATAATGTACCAAAAGGAGGAGCTCCTGCAAGTTTTGAGATTTTTTAAGCAAGATTACAAGTTTTTTACATTTATTCTTTATTAAATCAACAAATATTTACCATAATAGGCAAACTTGGTCTGAAAATTCCAAAACTTCACCCAACATCATAGATTGCATCCATAAGCATCCCAAAAAAGTTTCAAATGATTTCAAGCAACTGGTACTACACGTCCCACATAGGGATGAACATCTCCCGGTGAGTCACAATGACATGTGTGAGACATGTATGCTTCAGTGGGGAAGTGCATCATCACTTTCTCAGAATCACTTGAAACTTTTTTGACAACATAATGTACCAAAAGGAGAAGCTCCTGCAAGTTTTGAGATTTTTTAAGCAAGATTACAAGTTTTTTACATTTATTCTTTATTAAATCAACAAATATTTACAATAATAGGCAAACTTGGTCTGAAAATTCCAAAACTTCACCCAACATCATAGATTGCATCCATAAGCATCCCAAAAAAGTTTCAAATAATCTCAAGCAACTGGTACTACACATCCTCAAAACGGCGTACATGTCTAACTAAGACCTATGTGACTATGTGAGACTATGGCCCCCTTTGTGAGATATTCGTATCACCACTATCTCCAAATCATCTTCAACTTTAATAGGGTGTTCATGGACACAAACTGAGAGGTTTTCTGCAAAAAAATAAAAATAAAATAAACAACATAGAAACAAACATCTTTTTACAAAGTATATAAAAAAACTGTCCAAAAAAAACGGGCCCCTTACGATTCGAACCCGGGAGCCAAGTCTTGGCAGTCAATTGGCCTTACCATTAAGCTATTTCAGTTTGTTCATTATGAGTCAGGAGGCAGTTTA
The DNA here is from genome assembly GCA_036936925.1 of Cenchrus fungigraminus. Lineage (NCBI taxonomy): Eukaryota > Viridiplantae > Streptophyta > Magnoliopsida > Poales > Poaceae > Cenchrus > Cenchrus fungigraminus. Next base: position 54,177,411 of record CM072769.1, on the reverse strand, counting down.
CTTAAACAATATGAGCAGACTAACAAAAAAAAGGGCGCCAAGATTGGCGCCAAACGTTTTCGGTGCCTTTTGTCCCGAAAAATAATTGCGCCTAAATCGCGGATTATTAACCTCCCTCCCCCACTTCTCGTCAAACCTCCCCCATACTTTCTATCTTCTCCCCTCTCCATTCCTCGAACCGGAGAGGCCGCCACCGCCGCAGGACCCCATCGCCGGCGACGACCTCCTTCCTCAGCCCAGGTAAGTTGGTTCCACGCCGCATCCACCTATCCCTCTCTCTCAACGACCCACCTACGTATCTCTCCCCATCAAACCTCTCACTCACAACAACGAAACCCTAACCAGAGCTACCCCAGAATTCGATTTAGTAACACGCCGCCCCCTATCCCTCTCTATCACCTACATTTCTCTCCCCATCCACCTCTTTTGATTCCCGAACCTAACCCTAAGCACATCTGCAGGTCTCAATTCCCAACTTGGCCACAAGCTCAATGGTGGCCACTAGGGGTCAATGTAAGAACGCACCTGCAGGTATGTGGAATACTGCAACTTTATTTGTTAAACGAGATCTACAATTTTGTTCAAGTACAACTGCAATTTTGTTGAAATTGTTGAGGACTTGTCTGCGTAGTACCATTCTGTTTACTTTATATTATTGCAATTGCTTGTGTCAAACCAATCTAGTTCTAGATAATAGAATTTGTGAAATTGATTCAGTCCATGCTTCTTTTTCAATTCTATTATAATTGCATTTGACTGATTCATGGGTCCATTCTTAAGTTCAGTGTGTGCTAATAGAATTTTTCGTCCATGTATGTTGATACGAAAATAGTAGTTCAGTCCCATCTATGTACATACTATTTTCATAGAGTTATAAGAGTGATTGGTTCAGTGTCATAACCAGGGGATTTAATATCTAGGACTCCAGAAATAGTTGTACCTCTTATCTCAGACCTTAGACCTCTGAAGTAGTTTTATTACCTATAACCTATTAGTTGAAGCCTTTTAAAATTTCTAATACACCCATTTCTTGTCAATCAAAGAACCAACAATAGCTGAGGACTATGAGAGAATCCGAGATAGACAAGTTGCGGAGAATCAAAAGATCTTTGAAGACCTCGGATTGAATACACTAGCTTCTGACCTTAATAACTCCTTGCCCCAAACTGCACAAAAGAAGGGGAAAAAACAGCAACCAAGGGAACAGATAATGAAGATTCATCATCATCGGAGTATCTCGTTGATGCGGATGATCAAGGAGATAGTACTGATGATGATGACACTGAATCTAATGAGCAGCCACAACCCATGGCAAATGAGGTGCTTCTTCTATCTTCAATGTAGTCCATGGGCCATACTAGCATTGCAATTACATGTTTATGTTCTGAAGTATGCTATAGGATTTAGATGCACATTCTTTGAAACATACATCTTGTTTAATATATGCTATTCGTTATTAATGCACATGACTTACCTGAGTTTCTCTTCCCCACAGATTCCCTCACCGCGTAGTCGCAAAATTATCTCTTCAAAGATCAAGAAGTCTAATCCCACAATGGCACCTGGGGTTAGATATAGTAAGAGAGTGAAAACAACTCCTGAAGCTGAAGTGCAGCCTTCTGCATCTGAAACATCAAGGTCAAAAAGGCAGCATGTGCAGGAGCCTACAGCTACTACTGATGACACTACACCTGCAGAAGAAGCCAATGGAACAGCCAGGCATGACAACACAGCATCAGAGGAAGCCAATGTCACAGCTGGTCATGACAATGCAGCTGTAGAGGAAGACATTGTAGCTGCTGATGACAATACACTTACTGAAGGCAAGTTCTATTTTTCCAGTCAGTTATGACATCTCTTTTGTTCATCTTGTAGAAATTAAATAATTTAACCAAATGCAATTTCTATTTTGTAGGTTCTCAACAGAGACGTCCAAGGAGGCCCAGACCAGCTACTGTTGGAAAATAGCTGGATAGGATGACTAAAGCTATGGGAAGAAGATTGCCCATAGTTGTTGATGAAGGAAAAAAAGGCCACATGAACCTGTTCAAGCTACCAAGTTTGCTTCAGAGGCCGGTGTCATTGTTCGGGAAAGCATTCCTGTCCTTCCACATTGGAAGGATTACAAGAAAGACGACAAACACTTCAACACCTTTGAGGGGCAGCTAGTTGTAAGTGCATTACTGTTCATATTTGAAACATTCATACATGCTTAACCTTATTTGTCTAACTAACTATCGAACTATCATATGCCTAGGGTCGCTTGGCTGTTAACACAAACCATGCCCCAACAAAGGTTGCTATGACCAATTTGATGCGTGTTGCGATAAAGAACCAACGTTATCGCCTCAAGAAGTGATACTTCAATGGTGTACCTGCAAATGAGGTTCGGACAACTTCTCCTGTTGGATACATGACTGATGCAGAATAGAGGGCCCTTGTTGCAAAGTGGTCTGATCCAAATAATATGGTATGGGTATACTGCAATATATTCTTCATTCACTTATTTTCCAAAGACTCTTGACATTCCGAACTTGTGATATCATCTCACATGTTGAATCTCTTGTAGGAAACATGTGAAAAGAACAAGCACAACCGCAGTCAAGTCAAGTATCATCAGGCTACAGGTTCTCGCTGCTATGTGGCACACTTACATGCATATGTAAGTAAAACATTACCTTATTCACTTAAATGCACATTGCAACTGAACAAATTCATTTTCATTTCATTTGAGAATACTTTGCTGTGATTTTTATCAACTACACAGAAGAAGAATAGAATCATAGATGACCCCAACCTAGATCAGAATGAAGCAATAGATGCGGTGGAGGCCTTCAAGACTTGCCATACCAGCTCCAAACGTGGCATGAGTGAGCCGGCAAGAGAGGCACTTGTAAGTGCATAGGGTCTATCTCTATTACTTGATATTTAATTCTAATTGCATTGGTTGTTGGTCTTATCAATTATCATATTACTATTGCTAAAGGTATTTACATGTAACTGTTTTATGTTCCTAAATTTCAGGATAATATGGAAGCTTTGAGGGCTGAACCTGTTCCTGAAGATGAGATGCCTGCATCAAGTGTGCAAGTCGTGTCGAAGGTGCTCTCCCAGAACAGCTCCAACCATTTCCTGAAGAGTGTTGGCTTCCAAACACCGCCATCCACCAAGTCAGGTTCATCAAATGACAGTGAGCTTCGGGAACAACTTGCAGCTGAAGCGACGGCAGCTGTTCAAGGTGAACTAGACGACCTCAGGAAGAAAATTCAAGAAGCTGAGGAAGAGCGGGGGAAGACACAAAAGGAGCTGGAGGAGTACAAGAAGATTACAGAGAAGAACACCAAGGAGATGGCAGAGACCAATTTGCTCCTCAAGAAGCTCTTGTCCCTCCATGGGAATAGTTCTTCATCCTCATGAACACAACTCTTGCTTAGAACTGCTGTGAATTTGGTTTGGTCGTGTTTGAAACTTTTAGTTATGTTTGGTCTTGATTTGAAATGTGATGTCAAGTGGTGTTGTCCACTCACTTGTATGCACACTGGAATACTACTTTTAATCTTATGGAATGGTGTTCCCATTCTAGTATCATCTGCATATTAAAATTTCATTATAAACTGCAATTTATCTGTGACCAAAGTGATGACACATCTGTGACCATAGTTATGTTGCATCTGTGACCAAATCAAGTCCAATCTGTGACTATTTATATGGCAAATTTGTGACCAAATTACTTCAAAGTGTGACGATGGGAAATTGTATTCTGTGATGATGCGAACATGTATTCAATGACGATTACAAATTGATAACGTCACCTACCACGTCAGCAATGACGTCAGCAATGTCGCCACCATCCACGTCAGCAGTGATGTCAGTAATGACGTGGCAGGTGACATCAGCAATGACATCAGCTGCCAGCGTGCCATACGCCGTCGCCGCTCCCAAACGGCAGGTTATGACGAAGTTCCATGACCAAACTGATCGTCACAAAAAAATAAACGCCGTTAACAGCACCGTCAGCACGTCAGGCAGACGGCCGATTGTGACGAAAACCGGTATTCATCTGTGACCAAATGCTTTTGTCATAAATTGAAATCAGTTCTATGACGTTCAAAATATCGTCACAGAATGGAAGCACATCTATGACGAAAAATTGGGTTTCGTCACGGATGACCAAATGTGACGTGACCTTTTTGACGAAACCCAAATCGTCACAAAATCGTCACAAATGAACATCAGTGACGATTATGGCATCTTCAGTGACGTTATGGCAACGTCATGGATAACAACATCCCTACTAGTGATAATTGACTTCATGTTGCCTTAACTGTCTGGATGCATATGCAATAACCCTGTCATTTTTCATAAGCACACTTCCGAATCCTCTTCTTGATGCATCATAGTATATCACAAAGTCTTGATGAATGTCAGGAAGTGCTAATACGAGTGCTGAGGTAAGTTGCTTTTTTAACTTCTGAAAACTTTCTTCGCATGCTGGGGTCCATTTGAAGGGTACTCCTTTCTTGGTTAACCCTGTCATTGGTCTGGCTAACTTTGAAAATCCTTCAATAAACCTTCTGTAATATCTAGCTAATCCAAGAAAACTTTTGTTTTCTGTCACATTTCTGGGCTGAGGCCAATTCATGATTGCTTCTATCTTTGATGGATCCACTGCTACTCTATTTTGAGTGATGACATGTCCTAAAAATGCAACTTGTTCTAACCAAAACTCACATTTGCTGAACTTGGCATAGAGTTTATGAGCTCTTAACCTGTCTAGGACTATTCTCAAGTGCCTCTCAGGTTCTTGTGCAGTCTTGGAGTATATTAAAATATCATCTATGGATACTACCACGAACTTATCTAATTCTTTCATTAACACTTTCTTCATGAGATTCATGAAATAAGCCGGGGCATTGGTTAATCCAAATGGCATAACTGTGTACTCATACTGTCCATATATGATCACAAAAGTTGTCTTGGGTCATCCCATTTGACTTTTAGCTGATAATATCCTGATCTCAAATCTATCTTTGAGAAATACTTGGTTCCCTTTAACTGATCAAACAAGTCATCTATTCTGGGTAATGGGTACTTGTTTTTGATGGTCACATCATTAAGGGATCGGTAATCTATGCACATCCTAAGGGTTCCATCTTTCTTTTTGACAAAAAGTACCGGTGATCCCCAGGGTGATGAACTTGGTCTAATAAAGTCCTTGGCCAATAACTCTTTTAGTTGCTTTTTCAATTCTTCTAATTCATTTACTACCATTCTGTAGGGTCTCTTAGCTATAGGTGCTGTTCTGGGAAGTAAATTAATCACAAACTCTACATCTCTGTCAGGTGGTGGTCCTGGTAACTCTTCTAGAAATACATCTGGATACTCCCTTACTACTGGCACTTGGTCCACTGTAGTGACTTCCATTGCACAGATCATTGGGGTGACATGCTTGGGCTGAGTCTGACATTCCACAGTTTGTCCTCTGGCACTAACCAAGGTAACTGTCCCATTTTCACAATCAATCTGTCCCTTGTGTTCTTTCAACCAGTCCATACCCAGTATCAAATCTATTCATTTAGAGTTTAGTACTACAGGTTTAACTATAAACTCTACCCCACTTAAAGTGAGTTTGACCTCGGGAATTTGGAGTTGACATGGAATTTTTTATCCAGGAGTTTTTGCTACTATGGGGTTTGTTAGAGGTATGGTAGGTAATCGATTTTCTTGGACAAATTTGGATGATATGAATGTATGTGATGCTCCGGAATCAAATAAGATAGTAGCAGAAGTAGTGTTCACGGGGAACTTACCAAGCACAACCTCTGACGCGGCTTGGGCTTCCTCGGTCTCCATGTGATTAATTCATACTTGGGAATAGGACGAAGTTCGCCTCCATAGCGGTGGTCCGTTTTGTCCGACTCCTGGGGCAGCAGGTTGAGAGCTTCCAATTGAAGTGGCTGGTGTGTTGACTTGTGACTTGAATGGCAACTGGCCACAAAGTGTCCAGGCTGGCCACAGTGGAAACAAGTTTTGTCACTCATGGCAGGAGCACTGGCTGTGCTTCTTGGGGGCTGTGAGCTGGCATGGCTACAGACTGGTGCCGTAGGCTGAGAGGTGATGTTGTGTGTCGGTTGACTACACACATGATTTATGGGTGTGAAACGAGTATTGGTAGGGGTAGGATTTTGGGTTCTGGGTGGTCTCCCTTGTGAGGCGGCGCGGTAAGTCATAAACTTATGCCTTCGATCCTCCTCATCATGAACAGTTTCGGCTAGGATTGACTGGTTTATTAGGGTGTTGAAGTCTGGGTATATATGTGGGGTTAACTACTGATGGTAGAGGTTGTTCAATCCCTTCTTAAACCATGTATGTTTCTTCTTATCAGTGTTGACATCATCCGGGGCATAACGGGCTAGCTTCATAAACTTCTGATGATACTGAGGAATCTTCATTCCTCCTGGCTTGAGGGTTCCAAATTCGTTAGCTTTCCTTTACATTACTCCTTCATGAATATGTTATTTCCTGAATTCCTCTTGAAATTCCTCCCAGGTAATCTCTTCTATGTCATTGGTTGCCATACAGTAATTATCCCACCAATCACCAGTTGTTCCTTGTAGTTGATGTGTTGCCAATATGGTCCTGTCCTTGCCTACCACATGAACTACATCTAGTTTCTGAGTAATGACCTTCAACCAATCATCTGCTTCCAATGGCTCATCAGAGCTGTCATAGGTAGGTGGGTTGGTTCTAAGGAATTCTATGATCTTTCTGGTTTGTCCACAACCACTTCCAGGATGATGGTTATGGTTTTGGGTGACTCCCTCAGCTATGGCTTCCATCAATCGGGTTTGGTTTGCCATAACAACTACTAGGTCATTTACTGGTGGTGGGGTGGGTTATCTTGCTCTTCCTTTGATATATCCATATCTTCAGCTTCTTGCTCTGCTTCAACTCGCTGATACCTCTACCTTCTTTGTGGTGGTTTCTGGAGAACACTCTCAGTCTGGGATTCATCCCGTGGTTCTGCTGGTATTCTACTTCTCTGATCATGACGTTCCCGGAACCTTGCAGATCTATTGGGTGCCATCTGTAGGTGCAACTGGAGTAGCGGTAAGGCTAAGATCTCATTAAGAAGGGGATGATTATAGGAGAAGGGGATAAGTATAGATCTATGGAAAAGACAAGTATAGAGTATGTTGCTATATGCTGTGCACAACCAAATACATTTTATTTATATCCAGGGAAAGGGTTCACTGGCCCTTTAGCCACACACAAGCAATATACGTTCTAACTTAGAACTGTGGCTACCTATACATTATTTACTAGCTAATCTACATTTGTACACTTGTACACTACCACTCTCTAGTTCTAATCCCACGTGTTGCTCTGGCGATAGTTGTCTTCCCAGAAGCCTGGTCCACTTGACAACTCCTTCTCCCATAAGCTGATGTCACCTTCTGGTACCATAGTATCTCCCTATTCTACAATAAACTTCTCTATATCTCGATCAAGGTCAGATTGGTGTGGGTGACTATCTTCGGATGAGTCACTTCCTCGGCAAGAGTCACTATTTCCGGTTCTGAAGTTGTCCATGATGTCTCCATGACGTCATCTACTCTTGGGGTTTCTTCAACTTCTTTTCCTTTGTCCATCTTGGCCCATCGGTCAAATTCCAGCATTACCGGCTCCTCTTTGCTGTCTTCCTTCTGGCTAGATTTCTGTCTTAGCTTTGGGGATTCTTCTTCTAATGTTTTAGCAATGGTGGATAGTGGTGTTTTCTTGGGGGCCTTGGCTTTGTCTTTTGGGGTAGGTATTTTTCGAGTTTTGGTCGGGGTTTCTGTTGAGCGAGAACTAGTACCCTTTTTAATGACATGCTTTAGGTCCCGCTTAAGCTCTTGGGTAGCTTCATCCATAAGATCCTTAGCCTCCCTGGATTTCTTCTCTATTTGGGCTGATTGGTTCAGAACCTCTTCCAATCTACTCTCAGCTATAGTCAACTGATGGGTTAAATGCTCGGCTCGGTAAAGGGCTTCTCAGAGGTTTATGTTCTGGACTTAATAGAGGTTTTCTAGGGATAGGAGATAACCTACGATCATGGCCATGGTGGTATGATCAACTGGCACTACTTCTGGCATAAGGGCCTTAATGCAGTAGTTCCAGGCATGCCGACAGCTTTTTCCAATAGGTAAGTTCGGAGGGAAGTTTGGGATATAATGGCTGGTTTTACTCCTTCCTTGAAAAGGCTCATTAGGGCTTTCTTAGCTACTATCTGGGTAGTGTCATTGAAACAGATTCCTACAGCTGTGACCACTATGGAGGGTCCTTTGAGTTTAGAGGGTGGTTTTCCTAAGGCCACACTAACATCACAATAGGGTATCCCTTGTAGCACATACTCTCTGTCTTTATATTCGGGTCGCTGAATGTAGCCTACTTCTCGCATAGCATTCCAAAGTACTTGCGGAAATCCCACACATGATGATCCATCTGAGTGTATCCATCCGGTCTCGTCAGTCCAGCAATTTCCTTTCATTTCCTATTCAAGACAGAAGTCTTGTTACTAACGTCCCGAGAAAACTTCCTAAAGCAGGGGGTAAGAGAATGAAGTTTCTAATTTTAAATAGACTATTTTGGAGCTATGGTCAAGTACAGCTCTGGTACCATCCTGTGGGGACCGCCCTATAGGGGTGGGCTCGGATGCCTTTTCGTATCATTCCCTGGATCATTAGATGATACAGGCACTTGCACAAGAAGTATCACAACAACACTTCATTTATTTTTTTCAGATATTTTACATAAGGTTGAAAAGAGGAAAAAACACACTCTATACAAGTGGGCCTGTAGCCTCAACCTTATTCAAGCAGCAGTGATCTACGCAGCAGACTCACACCTCAGGCATTTTGACTCCTAGCTCGGACCCAGGGGATCCTTTTCATCATAAGCTTCTGGTTCCTCGTCTCGTAGAAGGGATAGGGGAAGCAAGAGTGAGTATCGGGTCGAGTACTCAACAAATTCCACAGTGGACAAGACCAATACGGAGGGGATTCGGCCACTAGAGGGCCTAAGCACACATCCAGGGTACTGAATGTAAAGTACGGAATTTAAGTGCGAAAGAGAGAAGTATGTAATGCAATAGTATAAAGTAGTTTTGGTCCTGGAGGGCATTCACTTCCCTACCAGTCCCCTGATTATGTAAAATCTATCCGTGTTCCGTCAGGGATATCCCAATCCAGCCTTAAGCCATACTCGGGCTCCATTCAAGGACAAACCCGACTCAAGATCAAGTTAACCTTAACCAAAAGCATCTCTAGTAACCTAAGGTGTATTCTAATCAATGGAAGCTTTTACCAAGTAGGCTCATAACCACGAGCCTCGGCTATTAGAATAGATTCATAACTCTAGCCAGAGGGGTACGCTTTACCCGCACGGTCGATCAGCCCATACCTTGTACGGGGGCGGTACTAACCTACGAAACCCGTACCCACTAGCGTCTATTCATGGACTACATTCTCGTCCAATCCTAGACTATGTTCCCTAGTTCCACCCACGTCTATACTGGGGTCTAAGCAGGGGTTATTCCACCACCATCCGCTATGCCTATCCAGTTTCCCAGGAAAAGATGCATTAATATAAATGTGGTATACAATACCACCTCATCACCCTGACGCCATAACACAACCGATGACCTGTGCCAACCAGACCTGGGAGTCTGCAAAGGTCCTGCTCCATCATATCTGTTGCCTATCATGGCCCCTTTGGGTGGTTTACTAGGTGCAGTGGCGGGGTGTGGATTAAGTCCTCACATGAAATAGGCATTCCCGAAGGCTATGCCTTTTTGGCCCGTGCAGCCGTACAAAACACTAGAAAGACTTTCCCATGAACCAGACCTTATACGACCGGAGTAAGCATGGACTATACCCTCCACTGAGGTTGCCCCCATACTCCCAAGTCCATCCTTAGTGGTTCTATTATCTTAGTCCAATTCATGCAATTACCATATTCTACTTCTAAGCATATAGAAATTCGGTAAATAAAATGTAGAATTTCAGAAGTATTTAAGCGGGAAAGCATGAAATAAAGGTGAGAAGTTATCTAGATGGTAGAAGTCAAGGAGTGTTGTGGAACTTGCCTTTCTCATAGTCCTGGTCGTTCAGAGCTTCTTCCTCGTAATCCGGGTCGTCGATCGGGTTCTCGAAATCAGCGTCATTTTCTATAAAGTGTAATTATACGGAAAATGTAATTCACACAAATCAAGCATAGCAATTCACCAAACATGGGTTAAAGAAGTGAGGGTAGGGTCTTCTAGGGTTTCGTGATTGAAACAGAGAGAATCCCTTATACCCGCGTACATAAAATATGGACCCGGTAAAAAGGAAATGTCAAGGGGTGAGACCTGGACAGATCTGCAAGGGGGCTACCCAAGTAGTTTACAGGTTAATGGAGAGGATCAGAAACTAAGAGCGTAGGTGGTAGTCCACATGGTGAACTCAGAACTAGGTGAGTATGGCGATGAACACGGGGATACAATGGTTTAGACTGGTTTAGACCTCTAGAGAGTAAAACCCTACGTCTAGTTGTGGTGGTGGATTATGCGAGAGGGATGAAGATGTCCCCTTGAATGGAGTCCTAGGCCGCCTTACATGGGAGGATGGGCTAGGGTTTCCATTCAAGGTCGGTGGACCCATATCTGGGTCGGTTACAATCAGGGAAGATATTCTTCCGGATTACAAGGAGTATCCCGTGATACTCGGACCTACGGGCGGCGGCGCGCCACGTCCTACTGCCTTGACTTGCATGCCAAGTTTTGCGGGTCTTCCGGGATCTTGATAAGGTTGCCCGGAGTCGTCGGAGTCGCGGATAAGGTCGTTGGGCCCACTTTGCAGGTCGGCGGGGCTTCTAGAAGGTCGGGTCCACTAGTCAGGGACCCCTGGGAGCCTGGCCGGTGGGGACCCATGGGTACCCATGTCTCTCAAGCCCCCGATCGACGTGTAGGCGTAGCGGCCGAGGCGAGGTCACGTAGAAGATTGGCGAAGGTGCGACACCGTTGAGGTCGTGAAGGATGCACGGGGATCCAAAAAAGAAAAAACCCTGCAATGCCCTCACGAAGTTGAACATCAGGCTCCTGGGATGAAGGGCCAGAACCGCCAACCTGACCTAGGTCAGGTATAACGAAGTACCTGCCGCGACCTTCAGAAAGGTCGCCATGCCCACTGCAGGTAGGTCGAGCAGAGAAGTAGTGGAAGAAGGCTTCCAGTAGGTCGAGGCGACCTGGGGAAAATAGGGCGTCGTAAGACGCACTAGTGTAGTAGCCCCCGAGCAGTAAAGCAACCAGAATGGCCGGATTGATGCTCCGAAGAAGAAGAAATAAATGACCGAACCTACAACCCTCTGCTCAGGGAACAGAACTGTGCTCTATGAGGCCAATCCAATAGGACGAAAGGTCCGGAATCTTGCAGAAGTTGTCAGACGCCAGGGCTGACATGACCTGAGTCATGGGCACACTGTATAGTCACGGGCTGGCTCCCAGGAGAAGCACAGGTCGCTATCACCCGCAAGAGAAAAAAAATGCTCCAGAATGCAGTCAGGAAGGGGAAAGGCGCGCCAATGCCTCCCACGGGCAAACAGTGACCTCGTGTCCCACGAGGATATAGTAGTCTTGAAGATAAGGATGCCGCGCAAGTCGGCTTGCGGATAAGATCAAAGGGCAGGTGCTGAAGGTATAAATAGGCACCCATACCTTGAAGTAAATCACCTAGAGTTCGAAGGAGAGCCATGGCGAAGCTGCATAGTAATATTTCCATGCTAGGGACTTATGTCCGCCCGCCAGAGCATAGAGTCGGTGTAGTTCATACTTGAAGCCAGAAGAATGCTTGCGAAGCTCGAAGAACTCGATCAGCCTCTTCTCCCCGGCCCACCGAGGAATCCAGGTGGAGCATGGAGCATTAAATGCATCACTGGGCCTTACACGCTAAGGCCTGATGTGATGCTGGTGAACACGACGCTCCACCCCGCGAGGCTGGTGTTGAAGTTGTTCCATTTGGAATCTTGTGGTGAAGCTCAGACTTGATGCTGGGTACCACAGGAAACCTGCTGGAGCTCGAGTAGAGGTGGCTGTGTGGCAGCTGCCTCTACAATGGCTGTAGAGGTCTTCGGATAGGTCCTGAAGCTAGGAGAAAGCTTGCAACATGCCTTATTAGTGTAGACTGTGTCGCAGGCACTATGTAGGGTAGCTTAGGGCCATAAATGTCTTTGTATCTTGTAATTGGCCAAGGGCCAAACTCCTTGTAGCTTACGAAGCATGTAAATACACATTTATATGATAAATGCTAAGTCCAAAATAGATGTAGGGGTGTCCGGGCAACCATGGTATGGCTACCAAGGTCCCAGCGGGGCTGCGATAGCACGCCGACCTTCGGGAGGCCTTAAGTAGAGACAAAAAGCCCGTGTCGACCTGGATTGACATGGCCGTTGTGCAGTGACACAACGCAGGTCGTCAGCCTGAAAATCATAGGTCTAGGTGACCTAGAAAGCAATAGAGCCTTAGGGACCTCAAGGAGGAGCTGTGATCATGACCAGGAGGCCACCAACGGGCAGTGGAGCCATTAAGCACAGAGCCGTCGGTATAAACCAGCCGTATAGGCTAAGGCGGTCCAGTAGGCAGTAGGGCCTAGGAGCCGGGGTGTGAACCCGCCGTTGCAGGCTGAGGCGACCTATCAAGCAGTGGTGCTTTGTCGACCTTGCGAAGAGAATGTGATGGACCCGAAGGTCATCCAAAGATCAAGAGATCTTGAAGAAAATGTCAACTGTAGTGGGGTATGGGGGCTTGAAGTAGGGCATAACGAGTCTATGGACACCAAGCCATCGACCAGAAAGCCAACGGGCATAGATTCCCGCACGGCACGAGCCGTTACTGTCTGCGACCGTTAGGCCGAAAGAGCCGTTGTGGTGATAAATCTGTTGGGTCGCCGAGAATGACGCCGAGCCCTTAGAGACGTTGGGACGCCGCGGCCCATAACGCTGTTGCGGCCCAGTTATAAAAGGCCAAGTGAGGGGCCGAGGACCCCACTTGCTTCCATTTCCACGCAGACTTAGGGTTTCACTGCCGCTACTTAATGCCTTCCACGCGAATCCGCTGGCGCTACCGCATTCAGATCCGCTGCGCCACGCACCGCCGTATGCACACAAAGTCCCTAGTGGTCTTTAGAGCTAGTTCCAAAAGCCTTGAGGAAGAAGAGATGGCCCCCGAGTTTGCGCCTGTGCCGGAGAGCATCTGGGAGCCCTCGACGGTGACCGAGGAGCAGCTCCAAGGTCTTGTGGAGCGGGGTCTGCTGAAGCCCAAGGAGCAGGTGGGCTGGAGGCCAGCTGCCAGTGAGGCCTTCCCCTCTGAGGGGACAGGAGAGACGGTGGCCTTCGTCGCGCACGTGGAGCGCGGCTTCGGAGTACCAGCGGGCGACTTCTTCCGCGGGCTCCTCCACTACTACAGGATCGACCAGGTACACCTCGTCCCCAACGCCATCACCATGATCTCCTCCTTCATCCACCTCTGTGAGGCATACCTAGGGATACCGCCATACTTCAACCTGTGGTGGTACTTCTTCGAGCTGAAGAAGACGGGGAAAAAGTAGGTCGTCGGGTGCATCGGCTTCATGCTACGTCGCCACATGATGTCGGAAATTATTCTAGGGGCCAGACATATGAGATTTGGGTGAAAAGAACATAAATAAGCTTAAAATAGGCTCTAATATTTATGGTGAATTTTTGGGAATTTTTAAGATTGTTAAACAAGGTTTTGTGTGCAAAAGCCAGGTTTACTTAGCCAAAATTCAGAGGGGTGAGAGACTGATAGGCGGGGCTAGGCTGACGCGGCGTGCGGGGATGGCGTGGGTCGTGCACATGGCGGCCGCATGGTGCACTGGCGCCTACGTGGCTGCTCGTGTGGCCCGCGTGTGCCTGCAGTGCACGTGCACCGGGTGCAGGAAGGGGGTGAGGGGGACGGTGCCGCCCGGTTCGGTCACTGGACCGCCGTGGAACAGGGGAGGGCTCGCCGGAGTTGGGGTTTCCAGTGGCCGTCGTCTCTCGGCCGTGGCAAAACTTCACTGTGGAGGTACAGCGGGGCAGGGCAGAGCTAGGACCGGGGCTTGTGGTCGACGAGGATCACCGGCGGCGGCGCAGCAGCTCATCGAAGGAATGTGGTGGCGCGGCCACGGACGAAAACATGCTTAGGGATGAGAATGTGCCTAAGTGATGGTGTGTGTGGGCGTGTGGGAGTGCCGTGGGTGCAGAGCAGTGGTTGGGCAGCATGGTGGGGCAACAGAGGGTGGCCGACGGCGAGCTCTGCTCGCCGGAGCTAGCGGCGCGGGGGGGAGGGGGGGTAGGGGCTCCTACGGGCTACGACTGGGGAAGAGGAGCAAATCCGGCGGCATAACAACACTTACCAGTGTTGTAGTGTGGCAGAAGGTCGTCAGAGATGGGTGAAGCAGCGGTGAGGCTCGGCGGCGGAGGTCTCTCACCGGAGAAGCAGGGCTTCGCTGGGGGAGGAGTAGAATGGGTGGTGGTGGTGAGGTGTGGAGGTGGATGAGGAGCTCCAAGAGAGCCTCAGGCTCTGTTTATAGGCCAGAGGGGAGGGTTGTGGCCGCGATGAGGTAGCAGAGCCATTGTTCGCGGCGGCGACACGTCGCCTTTGTGGATGGGGCCGGAGAGGAGAGGGAGGAAGGGGGAATGGGCGGGAGAAAATCAGAATGGCCTTGAGGTGTACGACGCTCACACCGGTGAGCTGGTTTGGGGAGCGGAGTGGGAGATCCGGTGGTTTGCCGTACAGCGGCACACCAGAGCTCGGGGAAAGGCGGTGTGGTGGCGAGGGTGATGTGCGGCCGGGAGTGGGCGATGTGTTGATCAAGAGGCTCCAGAAGGTGCAGGAGGTGATGGCGATCCTGGGGTGCTCCACTTCGTGGCGGTTTGGCGAAGGGAGGCCGAGGATACCAGCAGGATGGCGGCACAGCGGTTTGGCGCCGCGGAGCCGTGGCGAGATGGTTTGGCGCTGGGGTGGGGGACGAAATACCGTCGTGCGGCTTGGGAGTATGGCGAGAAGGTATGGCAGATTGTGGCACGCGTGCTGGGGAAGGGGATGGCCGGGTATGGCAGGGTACATTGTGGCGGGGCGTCGCGGCCAGGAAAAAGGAGAAGGGGGTGAACCGGGGGAAGACGATGTGCTGACGTCAGCGTGACGTCAGTCCGTCTTTCCCCTGGGCTGTGCTGGGCTGGGCCGCGTGAGGGAGGAAGAGAAGGAGGTGGTGGGCTGGGCGGAGAAGAAGAGAAGAGGGAGGTGGGATGGACTTTAGGTTGGCCCGAGGTGAGGAGAGAGCCCATCTAAGGTTTTAAAGCCTTTCTAATTATTTTGGCATAGATTTGAATTCAAACTTGAATTTCCAATTCAAATTTGAATGGTTTTTGAACTAAAGCATCATCTAGAAATTCATTAGGGGAGAAATTAGTGAGAATTTGAGGTGAGAAAGAATGTTAGCTCAATCAAATGCACATGAGTGTATGAGGAAAAAGAGAGGGACTTAATTGAAAAATGCAAAACTATTGCTTTTACGTCCTATAGGTTTTAAAGAAATTTTCAGGGACCAAATTTTAAAACCTAGAAAATTCGTGATGTTACACATGCGCTTGGGTGTTGTCCCTAGAGGGATCTTGTTGGTTGATCTCCTCTACCTCCTAGGTACCCGACCCTCCTTTATATGGTCCAGGGGGCGGGTGCCTAGTCGGTTACAAGATATGAGTCCTAGTAGGATTACATGGTACAAGTCCTAGTAGGATTAAAGAGATTTATGGTATGAGTCTGCATTCTTTCATGGATAGTTACCCGGGGTGTATGTCCGACAAGCCCCCGAGCACTTTGTAGTCGAGAGTAGTAGTTTGAGTAGTCTTGAAGCCTCTTTGAGTAGTTCTTGAGTGTCCTTGAGTACTTCTTGGAGAAGTCTTCAATAGTACTTGAACTGCCATGAGGTTGGAATGTGGTCCAGCTCATCTGTCTTGTAGTCGAGATCTTTCCCGTTGAGGATTATATGGAAGTGTGATTTGTAAAATCGCACTTCATATGGAGCAGCCCCCGAGCCTTAGGTTGAATCGAAGAATCAGACTAAGAGTCAATCTTGAATTTGAATATTCTATCTTGAAAAAAATTGAATGATGGATGTAGCATAGCAGCCCCCGAGCCTTGAAATGATTAGATAATCAATCCAAGGGTCTTCAGTATTCGGGAAAGTCATTATCTGAGTACCCTTGCAGCGTCCAGCCCTCGAGATTATATGCCAAGTGAGTCATATGAGCCACATCGAGTAGTGATTGCAATTGAGCCCCCGAGCTGGAGAGCTAGTAGAGCATACTGAAGTTGCTTCTGAGTAGTAATTTGGTGTTTGAACCGTCAAGCTTGATAGGTAGCAGAGACTGCATGAGTTATATTCGAGTAGTAGTTTTGCGTTGAGCCATCGAGCTTGAGAGGTAGCAGAAACTGACTTGTATTCAAGTAGAACTTTTGCCGCTAGAGCGGACTTCAGATGCGGCCAAAGTCGACTTTGTGCCGTCAGAGCGGACTTTAGAATGTGACTTGAAAACCGAAGTCGACTTTGTGCCGTCAGAGCGGACGTTAGATGCGACTTGAAAACCGAAGTCGACTTTGTGCCGCAGTAGCGGACTTTAGAATGCGACTTTAGAAGTCAACTTTGTGCCGCATAGAGCGGACTTTGAGATGCGACTAGAGTAGTCAACTTTGTGCCGCACGGAGCAGACTTTGAGATACGACTAGAGTAATCGACTTTCTGCCGCACAGAGCGGACTTTGAGGTGCGACTAGAGTAGTCGACTCTGTGCTGCTAGAGCAGACTTTGAGTACTTCAAGCCAAGTATGAAACCCAAAATCTACGAGGTTGGAAAGCCAAAAAGGAAAAAAAACTTCTAGAAACCAAAAATGAATGGAAAACCAGAAAAATGAGAAGTTTTGCCACCGGAGCGGGCTTAGGTGCGACCGGAGTCGACTTGTGTCGTCGGAACGGGCTTCAATGCGACCTGAGTTGACTTGAGTAGTACTTAGGGTTAGATATGCGACTGGAGTCAACTTGTGCTGCTTCCACGAGCTTGAGTGCAACTGAAGGTTGGCTTGAGATCGACTAAAGTCGGGTTGTGCCGTCGGAGCGGACTTGATATCGACTGAAGTCGGGTTATGCTACCGGAGCGGATTTGATATCGACCGAATCAGGTTGTGCCATCGGAGCTGACTTGATATCGACTGAAGTCGGGTTGTGCCGCCGGAGCGGACTTTAAATGCGATTGCGCAATGAAGTGCAGCTCTGGAGGGTAGTTCCCATGGAGAGGTGTGCAAAAAAAAGTAGTCAGCGTGCTGTCCTGCATGACGAGGAAAACAAGCAAAAGAAAAGATAATTGTTGAAATAAATGACTTAACTTTTGCCGCCGGAGCGGATTGTGGACGTGACCAGAGTCAACTTGTGCTATTGAAGCGGACTTTAGACGCGATCGAAGTCAACTTTAGATTGCCGTAGAAGCGGAATTTAGATTGTTGTAGGAGCAGACTTTAGGTGCGACCGAAGTCAGCTTGTGCCGCCGGAGCAGACTTTAGATGAATATTCTTGGGCATGTTGTCATGCGCATGGAAAACAAGCCAAAGAAAAGATAATCATTGAAATAAATGACTTAGCTTGACTCGCGGACGAGTGTCAACAAAGCCATGGCGGCAGGCGATGGAGCCACAATGATTGTTGGTGAAGCTAACTAGTCGAAGTCGATTCCGACTAGTTGTGGGGGTGTGACAGCCGCTATCGACTAATTCTTTAGTCGAAACTAGCCGAGATGAGAAGTCGAAGTAGTCATCAACAAGTTAGCATTGCCAAAGTAGAGCTGATGCAGCGAGATGACGACGTAGCCATGGTATATGGTGTAGTCGAAGTAGAGCGATTACGACCAGACGACAAGTCGAGCGATGAGACAATGCGGCTGGACGCACGACGTAGGCGAGGTAGAGCCAGTGCGACCGCAAGATGATGTCATGATGGCGTGGCCCCAAGACGATGTAGCGATGATGCACGACGTAGTCAAAGTAGAGCCGGTGTAGCCGCAAGACGATGTCGCGACGGTGCACAACATAGTCAAAGTAGTCGACGGCGAGTTGGCATTGCCGAGTGTTGATGTAGTCATACTCAAGTAGTTGTAGTCGATGGCGAGTTGGCATTGCCAAGCATCGATCTAGTTGTACTCGAGTAGTTAAAGTACTCGACGGTAGTTGTTGATGAGCTGATGCGGCTATGTAGTCGAAGTAGAGTCAACACGGCCGGATGACGACGTAATCGTACTCGAGTACAACTCTTGTGTGTGTGAAGCAAAGATCTTGAAGCTTTGCAGTTGCCTTCCATGTGCGAGTAGCAATTTGCCATCAAATTTATTTATAGTCAGCAGGGACTTACTTCGGCTTGTACGTGTCTGCAACAAATCTTGACGATGAGCCACATGCAGGACTTTGTAGTTGAAATCAACTCGGTCACGAACACGTGAGTGTGTTCGATTCGAACATGGCGAGTTCTCTTAGTGCGCGGACAGAGGCACCGAATTTGACTTCGTCTGATCTTGATCTGCTCGGACACTATGACTTGCTTCGAAACTAGGACTCGGCGACTTTGCTCGCCGCATAGTAGATTTGATTTTGAAGGTGGGCCTTCGAGGTCGCCCGATGATCTCGATGATCTCACGTACCAGCTGTCAGTGTTTCAACCCGGCCAACCCACCAAGGGGGTACCTGAGGTAGTAGATTGTGTGGTGGGGGATCTCTAGACCTAGAACCCGAAGTTTAAAGCGAGGACACGAAACACAAATTTATATAGGTTTGAACCGCCAAGATTGCGTAATACCCTACGTTCTGTTTGGATGTGTGTATATGGCGCCCTGCGCTTGGGTGTTGTCCCCGGAGGGATCGTGTTTGTTGATCTCCTCTACCTCCTAGGTACCCGACCCTCCTTTATATGGTCCAGGGGCGGGTGCCTAGTCGGTTACAAGATAAGAGTCCTAGTAGGATTACATGGTACAAGTCCTAGTAGGATTACAGAGATTTGTGGTATGAGTTTGTCATGTGTGCACTAGTTTTTTTAATCAGGTAGATCCCATGTTTACAGTAGGTCTTCTTAGGATCTTGTTTTGACTAGGAGCATCATTTCAAGATCTTGTTCGACTAGGAACATCCTACTGGTTCTTATAGAAGTTTTTAGATCTGACAAATCCCATGTCTACACTAGTTCTTCTCAAGATCTTGTTTTGACTAGGAACATCCTTTTCAGGATCTTGTTTCGGCTAGGAACATCCTACTGGTTCTTATAGAAGTTTTTAGATCTAGTTTTATTTACAGTGGTAGGCCAACCTTACATATATTTCTCTCCTTTCTGAACAGAAGTAGACGTGCGCTGCGATTACAAGTGGCAGAGGGACATTAATGTCTTGAGGAATCACACATTATTCTCTACGCTTGGCCTCGATAAGATTAAATCACTTTTACCACCTGACTGACCAAGCATAAAGGGTACCAACGATACAAGAATACAAGATCTGGATCTAGAGTACAACCTATCTAATGAACGTGAACCTGACCAAGAGACATGTCAACAAGAGGTAATCTTAACATGAACTCATTTCATGTATTAGTTATGCATGATTGCTTCTGAACTTCTCTTTTTTTGTTGAATTTTGTGTAATCAGGTCACTCATAGCATACCTGTCAGTGGAGGAAGAGGGACCAATAGAATTCGGGCATCAGATGACCCTACCAGAATGCCTCCTAGACTGACTAGGACCAAGGCAAGGGAATTAGCTTTGGCTGATGGGAGTGGGACAACTCCTGATACACAAGAATTGCCCATTGAAGGCCAAGCAACAACAACCCACGATGAGAACATCATTGACATGACGACTGTAGAAGACAAGTCATTTGATCTCATATTCAAATGTCCTAATTACCAACCAAATAATTATTAACTTGTATGGTTGTAACAAACTTGTTAGGTGATGCAGGCCCTTCCAGAGCACAACGAGGGCCACGGGATTCAAGAAGATTGTGCAGAGATCTAGACCGGATTAGCCGAGGCTTAAATGGCAAGATCCCTATACACATTCAAGAAGGGCTCAAACGCCCATAGGCACCAATGCAAGCTGCAAAGTTTGCATCCGAATGTGGGATCATAGTACGTGGGCACATACCGATCCTTACTTGCTAGAAGGACTACAAGCCGAAGAAGAACCAACAAGATGGTGGAATGACTGAAGACCATCTCAAGAACTACATGGGCAAACTAGCGGTGTGCATATGTCCACTCATCTACTACCATAATTCTTTGCATCCATTCTTGTCATCCAATTTTCTGATAATTGTGTTGTGCTAGGGGCAATTCGACATGGACACCACCAGTGAGCTTGTAAGGGCAGCATGTAGTGACATGCTGAAGTCGATACAAAGACAGGTGAGGTATCGCCTGAAGCAAAAGTACTTCAATGATGTTCCAACAAATGCAGTCCCAACTAAATCTCCTATGACCAATCTGACCGACACCCAGTGGAAGGCACTGGTTAACATGTGGTCTTCCCTTGAGCACAGGGTATGATAGAATTTCAACTTGCCACTACCACATTTCTATGTACTGATATATTGTTCTTGTTCTTATTTCTTACACAAGTTCTTATTATTGTAAAGGCGAGGTGTAGTACAAACATCGATAATCGAGGAAAGGACAAGTACCATTAGCGCATGAGATCTCGAAGCTACGTTGTACAAGCTAATCTTGTGGTAAGTAGATGAACAAGTGATGTTTTTGCTCTCTATAGTTAATTTCATGAACCATTTTTCAATGCTAGCACTTTAATAATTATGCCTGTTTTCGAAACATATTTAGAGGTAGAAGTATACTGTCGAAGGAGAAGGGCTAAGTCCACTTGATTATTTCAAGTCCTTCCACTACAGCAAGAATGACTTCACCGCTCCTAAGGACTAGAGTGTCCGACGGCCAGTGGATGGCCACTCCTTAGTGATGGGTGATTGACAACGTTGTGTGGACTGACGCTGTGCTTTGTCTTGTGGATGTAGGCTGCGACTTGATTTGCATTGGTGCAGGTGAAGAACAAGCACGAAAGGTCTTAACCATGCAGGGCCTTCGAAGGACTGGAGGGACAAGTAGGCTTGGTTCGATAGACCTGGTGGCCAGACAGGATCAAGTACGAGTCACATGGTGCGAGAAGAGCAAGTCGAAGTCGGATAGCGGGTTCGTTGGTTGACCCGAAAGCCAACATTGAGACAGAGCGGACGTGGCGGCCAAGTCTAGGAGCTCAGCGTGGAGGCTGCACCAAGCTCGCAGGGTTTTGAAAGGATCTTGTGACGCCTAGAGAGGGGTGAATAGGATCACTTCAAAAATCTGCAAATTCTTAGCAGCGGATCAGGGGCCGGATGACCCGGCCAGAAGTGGCCGGATGACCCGGGGGGGTCTGGGTCACCCTGCTACTTGGGCCGGATCAACCAATGTGCGAAGATAGAGTATAAAGAGGTTAAAGAAACTTGAATTTGCAGAAAGTATATGAATCAAAACTTGCGTACAAGAGATTGTAACCACTTGCAACAAAGGATTTCACAAGAAACAACACAAATGAGTAGATCGATCCAAACCTAGCTTCTAGGGTTAGAGAAAAGGGGATGAACTCAAACAAGCAAGAGACAAGAGATTTAATCCGAAGTTCACTCCGACAAAGGGAGCTACGTCTCCATTGAGGATCCCACAAAGGGAGGGCTTTCACAAAGAGCCTCTTGCCTCACCCAATCCCCACAAAGGAAGATTGGTGCTCACTAAGAGAAATCCACAAAGGATGGGTAATACAAACGTTACCGGGTGCTCCACACGGTGAGGGCACTCAACGAAAGACGCCTAACCGTCTAGAAGCAAGCTTCAAGAGTAACAAACGAGAATCAATCGATCTTGGCCGCCACAAGTGCTTCTTGAGATGAACGAGTGAAGAGCTAGCTCAAGGAGCACACACTAGCACCTCAAATCTCTCTCACACCCAAACCCTAGGAGGAGCCTTGCTTGGAGTGGCTTGGAGAGGAGTGGAGAGAGGGGGAATGGAGCTTTGGGAGGTGTTCTTTTCGTTTGGAGGCAGCAGCCCAAGGAGGAAGAAGTGAGGGGGTATAAATACCCCCTCTCTTCAAAGAGCCGTTGGAGGCTTGCTGCGCCAGGGCTGGGTCACCCGGCACCCACCAGAGGCGTACCGGGTGACCCGGCCAGTTAGGCCGGATGACCCGGCAGGCCTCAGAGAGCTAGGTTAAGCCTTTTCAAGGAGGTTTAAGGGTTAAGGCTAGATTTTTGTGGCTAGACTTTCAAAGATAAGCACTTGAGCAAACTTTGATTGATTGATCTCGTCCCTCTTCATAGTACGGTGTTGCCTAAACTCAAATTCGAAATAGAAATTAAATTTAAATCGCCATTTTGAGCTTCAACACAAATGTAGAAATTGAGGTCCTTCATTTCACATATGAAATCTTGTCTCATTTATTCTTGCACACATCTTAGATAAACCATCAAATACTCAAATTATACTTGTCATTATCACCAAAATAATTAGGGGCCTAGATGCACTTTCAATCTCCCCCTTTTTGGTGATTGATGACAACCATAATTTGAGCTCACAAGATAGGAATAAAGTTCATGAATTGTGTCCAATTATTTAGAAAAGAACTCCCCCTAAATATGTGCTTCATCAACTAGAATGGCCTCAAATGCCAATTGCACATATTTAGAGTGGACTCCCCCTAAATCATTGCATACAACACATAGTGCATAAGAGTGATGAGCAATAAACCGCGATGCATATGACAAGATATATCACAACAACAAAGTGAGAAATAACAAATCATCAACCAACACATGCATCACACACGATAAATAAGATTCATCACATCACACTAGCATAAATAGAGTACCACAAATGTCTTACATAAATAAAAGTTCTCACTTGGCACAACCATCCATCACACCATCACACAACTAAGATAATTTTGTGAGGGGATTCCATCCTTCAAATTTCACTCCCCTTTGGCACCAAGCACCAAAAAGGGAAGCTACTCCTCGTCGTCATAGTCCTCTTCCTCCTCACCACCATAGTCTTCTTCCTCTTCTTCTTCATCATCCGCCGGAACCCAAGAACCAAGGCCCTCCCAAGGATTAGGAATGGGAGAGGGAGGATCAAAAGTCCTAAGCTCACGAACGGGAGAGTGTGGCATATCCAACTTTGTCATCATGGCTTTTCTCTCTACTTCCGCCTTATGAAACTCTTGGGCTTGCCAAATTCTATCCCTTTCACGCTCTCTTGCATTTTGACGACCAATGTTGAAGCAAGCAAAGATCCCTTTGGCAAGAAAATTCAGCTTTCCTTTCTTGTTCCTAGGGACCCCTTGAGAGTGAGAGGCACCTTCCATTGGAAGGGGATCAATTGAGCGCCTTGGAGGTTGAGCTTGAGAAGATGAGGCACCCACATCACCGGGTCCATCAATAGGATACATCCCCAGATAATCTCCCTTAGGGTCAATGCCAGTCTGATGCTTGCCAAGTTTGAAGGTTTGAATGAGCTTTCCCTTGCTAGTTTGATATTTCTCATGATGAGTGTCGGTTGGAAGGTCAAGCTTGGTGGCATGTTTGACAAGCATGAAAATATATGGAGCATAGTGACAACCACTAGAAGCGGTGTAAGAGCAAGTAATGATCTCCGTCCAAAGATAATGACATGCATTGAATCGTGGTAAACCCGGAGCCATTTGATAAAGCAAATTTCTAGCTCTATGGGAGATGTTGTCTGAATGACCGGCTCTAGGAGTTAGAGTGTGCCTAAAAAGCAGATTGAGCATCTTATAGTAGGGAGTGAGACCAGTAGTAGAACCAAACTTGACATTTCCATAGGCTCTATCATACATAAATTTCATCTTTGTCACTTCTAGCTCATCTCCACTATGGATGCGCATAAGATCACTAGACCAATAGTTTGTAGATGTGGCACCTCTAAGTGTGAAGATATTGGCAAATTCCCAAACTGAGAAGGAGAATCTCTTACCCCAAAGAGTGAAGTGCATGGTGTTGTTGTCATTGTCGACATAAAGAGTTGCATAGAACTGAGCCACCACTTCCTCCGACCAATCACAAGATAGACCCATTAGATAAGAAACTCCCATATGGTGGCATCGTGTATACACAGCTTGAGAGAGTTCTTGAAGGGGAGGAGGCAAATCAAGCAAGAACTGCCAATCAATCCATTTCATCTCTGTGGTCACACGCCCTTTGTTCAAGATTGTTGACTCATACCAATCGGCTTGATAAGCAAGCCAAAACTGATCATCACCAAAGAAGGATCGTTGGAGACGCCTTGGGTCTTGAAACCGATGGGGCCTCATGTCGGTGCCGCTTCTCATATAATTCACCATAGGAGGATCATGCCTACACCGCTCCAGGGCGTGAACGGGAACCACCATGTTCACATAGTTGGAAATGTCCATATCGGCATCATAGCGGTCCCCAACCTCACTAGAGCTTGCTCTCTTCGTCCTTGCACCGATAGAGGTGGTCTTCTTCTTAAGGATTGGATTTCCTTCTTGTCCACGGCCACGACCTTGAGCACGAGCGGAAGGAGCTTGTGGCTTGGACCTCTTGGTATGATAGTGAATACCGTACTCCTCATCAGAAGCATGATACTCTTCTTCATCACTAGCACGAGTTTCTTCTTCTTCCTCACTTTCCTCTGAAACAATCTCCTTGCCTCGAGTGCTTCCTCTTTCTCTACCCATCATTGGATTCCCGCGAAGTTTCCGGATGATCCGGAGAGGAAGGAGCTCTTGAGGAGGAGAGCAATCCAACCCCCCAAACACGGCCAAATCCCTTGGAGAAGCTTGAAAAACGCCTAGGAGTTGAAGGGGGCGGCGGCGGCGGTTTGGAGAAGAAGAGTGAGGAAACTTAGGGTTTGAGCCGCCGGCCCGCGGTATTTATACCTCCTGTGACTTGCCCGGGTGACCCGGCCGGAAGTGGCCGGGTGACCCGGCATCCTCCAGAGCCGTGCCGGGTCATCCGGCTGGATGGGCCGGGTCACCCGGCAAGCTCAGTGGATGCCCAAAACGATTAAGGATGAAGGATATGGGGATTTTGATAGAATTTGAGATTAAGATATATAGAGATATAGCTAGTGGACACATAATAAACTTTTAACCACAAGTGACTAGCCACAATCAACAATCCATAACTATAGTCACTTGGGCTAAAGATTGATCCAAGGATCTCAAAATCCAAATTTTTGAAAAACTCACACAAATGAAAGAAAATAAAACTTTTTCATCCTATCTAGGCAACAAACAAGTATGTGCAACATGTCAAGCCAAGTTACGAGAATCCAAGATATTTAGTTCACTCCTCAAAGCACAAAACCTTTGCTCATCTAGAGGCTTAGTGAAGATATCGGCAAGTTGCCTCTCTGTGCTTACATGACGTAGAGCAATATCTCCCTTAGCCTCATGATCCCTTAAGAAATGATGTCGAATATCTATGTGCTTTGTTCTAGAGTGTTGCACCGGATTGTTTGCTAGCTTGATAGCACTCTCGTTATCACACAAGAGCGGAATCTTGCTAAACATACAACCGTAATCACTCAACGTTTGCTTCATCCACAAGAGTTGTGCACAACACGCACCGGCCACCACATACTCGGCTTCGGCCGTGGATAAAGCAACCAAATTTTGTTTCTTAGAACTCCATGACACCAAAGACCTACCAAGAAATTGGCAAGTCCCCGTTGTGCTCTTTCGATCTACTTTGCAACCGGCATAGTCCGAATCGGAGTAGCCAAGCAAATCAAAAGTGGAGCCCTTGGGATACCATAAGCCAAGGTTAGGAGTGTGAACCAAGTATCTAAAGATTCTCTTAACGACCATTAGATGACACTCCTTAGGATTAGCTTGAAATCTTGCACACATGCACATACTAAGCATGACATCGGGCCTAGATGCACAAAGGTAAAGGAGGGAGCCAATCATGGAGCGATATACCTTTTGGTCGACCGACTTCCCTTCTTCATTGAGATCAAGATGTCCATTTAATGCCATGGGAGTCTTGATGGGCTTTGAATCGGCCATGTCAAACCTCTTGAGCATATCCTTTACATACTTGGTTTGACATAAGAAAGTCCCTTCCTTCATTTGCTTGATTTGAAACCCAAGAAAGAACTTCAATTCACCCATCATAGACATCTCGAATCTCTTGGTCATGATCCTACTAAACTCTTCACAAAACTTATCATTAGTAGACCCAAAGATAATGTCATCAACGTAAATTTGACAAACAAAGATATCTTTTCCACTTCTTTGAATGAAGAGAGTAAAATCGGCTTTGCCTATCTCAAAACCGTTCTTGAGAAGAAAATCCTTAAGGCATTCATACCATGCTCTAGGAGCTTGCTTGAGCCCATAGAGCGCCTTATGGAGCTTGTACACATGGTTGGGGAAGTTTGGATCTTCAAAGCCCGGTGGTTGTTCAACATAAACTTCTTGGAGAGGTCCATTCAAGAATGCACTCTTTACATCCATTTGATGAAGCTTGAAGTCATGATGAGTAGCATAGGCCAAGAGTATACGTATTGACTCAAGCCTAGCCACCGGAGCATAAGTCTCTCCAAAGTCCAATCCTTCAACTTGAGTATAGCCTTTCCCCACGAGCCTTGCCTTGTTCATTGTGATGATACCAAATTCATCTTGCTTGTTCCGATAAACCCATTTGGTGCCGATCACATTTTGCTTGGGTCTTGGTACCAACTCCCAAACTTCATTCCTCTTGAAGTTGTTCAACTCTTCCTCCATAGCAATAATCCAATCCGGGTCCTCAAGAGCTTGATCCACACTAAGAGGTTCCAAAGAAGAAACAAACGAGTAAAACGCACAAAAGTTTGACAATCTTGAGCGAGTTGTTACCCCTCTTTGGATGCTCCCAAGAATATTGTCAACGGGGTGATCCCGTTGAACCATTTGATGAACTCTTGGATGTGGTGCTTGAGATTGACGTTGAATGGGTCCATCATCATCATCTTCAACTTGAGGCGCTTGTTCTTGAGCTTCACCACCTTATTCTTCCCTTTGATCAAAGCCACTCTCATGATCGTCACCATGAGCTTGACCTTCATCTTGATGAACTTGAGAACTAGGTGGTTCGACTCTTGTTGATGATGGTGGATCTTGATTTCTTGTGTCAACCGGAGCTTGGACTTGAACTTTCCTTGGCATCACTTCACCGGTGCCCATTCTAAAGATGGATATACTTGGAGGTTCTTCACCATCTACAAGGTTTTCACTAACTTGCTCTCCTTGAGAGCCGTTGGATTCATCAAATTTCACGTCTACCGTGGTCTCAACATAACCGGTGGTTTTGTTGAAAACATGATAGGCATGTTCGTTAGTTCCATAATCAATGAGAAAACCTTCATCAACCTTGGATGCAAACTTTGAGGACCCTAAAGTAGTGTACACTAGGTTTCTTACCGGTGATGATCTCGTAGGGAGTCTTGTTCAAGTACTTGTGGAGGTAGAGGCGGTTGGCGGCATGGCACGCGATGTTGATGGCATCTGCCCAAAATGAGTCCGGAGTCTTGTACTCATCAAGCATTATTCTTGCCGCTTCAATCAATGTACGGTTCTTCCTCTCAACAATGCCATTTTGTTGAGGAGTGTATGGAGTGGAAAGTTCATGCTTGATGCCTTCTTCATCAAGGAATTCTTCAACTTGAGTGTTTCTAAACTCCGAGTCATTGTCACTTCTTATGTTCTTGACCTTTAGCTCAAACTCATTTTGAACTCTTCTTATGAACTTCTTGACCACTCCCTTTGCTTCACTTTTATCTTGCAAAAAGAATACCCAAGTGAAACGGGAAAAATCATCAATAATTACTAAACCATATTTGTTACCACCGATGCTTATGTAGGCGATTGGTCCAAACAAGTCCATGTGTAGAAGCTTCAACGGTCTTGATGTTGAAAGGATGTTCTTGGTGGGATGATGTGCTCCAACTTGCTTTCCCACTTGACAAGCACTACATAACCTATCTTTCTCAAAAACAACATTTGTTAGTCCTAGGATGTGCTCGTCCTTTTGAAGTTTGGCCAAGTTCCTCATGCCAACATGGGCTAGTCGGCGGTGCCATAGCCAACCCATGTCAGATTTTGCCACTAAGCAAGCCTTAGGGTCCACCTTTACTTGTGTGAAATCCACATAGTAAAGCTTTCCCCTTAAGTGACCCGCAAAGACAATAGAGGAATCCTCACTTCTAGAGACGGTCACAGCCTCTTTGGTAAAGAGACAATTGTAGCCTTTCTCACAAAGTTGTGAAACCAACAACAAGTTGTACCCTAAATCTTGCACATGATAAACATCTTCAATTGAATTTGTTGTTGAGATAGCAATTTTACCTAAACCAACCACATCTCCTTGACCATTATCTCCATATATGATAGTTTCCGTAGGGGTGTCATAATGCTCAAGGGATGCAAATAAGCCTTCATCTCCGGTCATATGATTAGTGGCACCACTATCAATTAGCCATGCGGTTCCACCGGAGGAGTAGGCCTACAAAACAAGTTTAAGCTTTTGGTTTAGGTACCCAAAATGATTTGGGTCCTTGGAGGTTAGAAGCATAAACTTTTGGAACCCACACACTCTTCCTCATAGCCTTCTTGGCATAGGCTCCAACATACTTGACCACCATTTTACCATTATGGTCCAAGGTCACAACATAATCACAAGTGTAGTTGGGAGAAGGTTTGTGTTCCACCACATTCTTCGATGCCTTTGGTGGAGACTTAACCCCACCATCTCCTTTTGTGGTGTTCACAACCTTTGGCTTCTCTTTTGTTGTGGTAGAGGTGGTTACTCCATGGGCAATATCCATGATAGTGTTGAGGTAGCCACTCTTGTTCCACAAGGGGATCTCATGCCCTTTCACCACCCTTCTACCATTGACCTTGTTGTCCTTGTAGTGCCCAAGTCCTCTTGTATCAATTGCCTTGGGAATGGACTTGGCACCCAACTTACCTTGGTTGATCAACATGTTCAACCGGGCAATCTCCTTATCTTTGCTCTTGATTGTTTCCTCTACCTTGCAAGGTTAGTCTTAAGAGCATTTATATCAACATTAGAACATATGGAGCAACCTTTGCTAGTGGAGGCATTAGAGTCAAAGTTTGCTTTAGGGTCGGTCTTGGTGCTTTCCCAAAGAGCACTATAGTTTGCTTCAAGATTTTTGTACTTATCCGACAAGTAGGAGAAGCTTGTTTGAAGCTCACTATGAGTGGCCCTTAGGGAAGCTAAAGATTCATTTGCCAAAGAGTAGTCCTTTAGCATCCTCTTGTTGGAGTCATTGGCCAAGGACAAGCCTACGGTCAACTTCTCCACCTTAGCTTTCTCTTCGGCAAGGGTTTTCTCTAGAGCAAGGTTTCTTTCCTTTTCAAGGATAAGAAAGTCTTCTTGCTCATGGAGAATCTCCTTCTTTTCCTCTAATTTGTCCAAAAGCTTTTTGATTTCTTTATGGCCTTTTTTACCAAATTGTTTTATCATGTTAGCCTCCATTTCTTTTTCCTCATCTAGGTTTTCTATGTCACTACTAGGTGTGGATGATGATGAAGTGAGAGAGGATGAGGTGGTTGACTCTTGTACCTTGCTCCCTCTTGCCATGAGGCAAAAGTGAGAGTTGTCCTCATCGTCGGAGGGGTTGTTGAAGAGGCGTGGTGAAGATGCTCCTTGTGCCATGGCAATAGTTGCCATGCCTTTCTTCTTTGGTGCTTCATCTTCATCACTTGAGTCCCATTGTTGACCCACATGAGCACATCCTTGGTACTTGTTCTTGTACTCTTTGCTCTTCTCCTTATACTTCTTCTCTTCCTCACTCTTATCCTTGTTCTTGTTCTTGGGACACTCGGCAATGAAGTGTCCATACTCTCCACACTCATAGCACTTTCTTTGTGACTTCTTCTTTCTATCATCACCACCTTTCCTTGATGCCTTGAACTTCAAGAATTTCTTGTACTTCCTTATGGCAAAGGCGGTTTCTTCATCCGTGCTTCCTTCTTCACTTGAGTCTTCACTCTTAGTCTTGGAAGTCTTGGGCTTTGCTTCCACCACTTCACTAGAGCTAGCATTGAGGGCTAGACTCTTGTTCACCTTCAATGTAAGTGACTTCTCCACATCTTGATCAACTAGCTCTTGATGCAAGATCTCACCAAGAAGTTGATTGGGAGTCATGTTGTGATAGTTTGGGTCTCTTCTTATCATAGTTGCTAGGTTTGGGTTCTTCGGTGTGAATGCTCTTAGCAACTTCTTTGTGACCTTCTCATCATCCCAATCATTACTTCCTAGAGCTTTGATGTCCGAGACAAGGAGTATTAGCCTATCATACATTTCTCTCACGGTCTCTCCATCCTTCATGACGAAGAGCTCAAGCTCTCCGCGAATCAAGTCAATCTTGCCTCTTCTCACATGATCGGTGCCCTCATGTGCCTCTTTGAGTGTATCCCAAATCACCTTGGCAATTTGGATGTTCCGGACTTTGTTGAATTCTTGAACACACAAGGATGATGTGATGACTCTTCTTGCTTGAACATTACGGTGGAGGTCTTGTTCATGCTCGATAGTCATGGCTTCACCTTCGGCGGGTATTGTCACACCTACACACACAATCTTCCAAAGAGAAGGGTGAAGCCCGTAAAGGTGCATTTGCATATCATAAGCCCATTTGGGATAGTCTTTCCCATCGAAGTGGGGAGGCTTTCCCAAATGTACAGAATAGAATTTCTCATTAGGATTGTTGCCCGTAAGTTGTCTGTAGTGGAATGGCACCTCAT
The DNA here is from genome assembly GCA_036936925.1 of Cenchrus fungigraminus. Taxonomy (NCBI): domain Eukaryota; kingdom Viridiplantae; phylum Streptophyta; class Magnoliopsida; order Poales; family Poaceae; genus Cenchrus; species Cenchrus fungigraminus. Next base: position 54,146,469 of record CM072769.1, on the reverse strand, counting down.
AGTAGCCGGAGTGGGAGTGCTTTGCTTGCTCCTTCTTGATCATCTTCATGAGGAGCTTCTTGGCCATCTTCTTAGCCTCCTTCTTCTTCTTGGCTTTTCTTCTTTTCTTCGCCGCCTTCTTTGGATCATAGTCACCATCCTTGACATCTTCATCACTTGAGTCGGAGTCCGAGTCCAAGTCGGAGTCGGAATCATCAGAGCTCGCGATGTTGGATGGTGTACGGCTTGGGGCCTTCCCCATTTGCTCTAGAGCTTTAGCTTGATCTTGAGCTGCCTTGAGCTCTCTCTCTTGAGCTTCTTTGGCGGCGAGTTCTTGAGCGGCGATTTCTTGAGCGGAGAGGTCTCCACCACTCCCCGACATCTTGATCCCTTAGCGGTTAAGCCTAAATCAAGGGATTAGGCTCTAATACCAATTGAAAGGATCTTGTCATGCCTAGAGGGGGTGAATAGGATCACTTCAAAAATCTACAAATTCTTAGCAGCGGATCAGGGGCCGGATGACCCGGCCAGAAGTGGTCGGATGACCCTGGGGGTCCGGGTCACCCTGCTACTTGGGCCGGATCAACCAACGCGCGAAGATAGAGTACAAAGAGGTTAAAGAAACTTGAATTTGCAGAAAGTATATGAATCAAAACTTGCGTACAAGAGATTGTAACCACTTGCAATAAAGGATTTCACAAGAAACAACACAAATGAGTAGATCGATCCAAACCTAGCTTCTAGGGTTAGAGAAAAGGGGATGAACTCAAACAAGCAAGAGACAAGAGATTTATTCCGAAGTTCACTCCCACAAAGGGAGCTACGTCTCCGTTGAGGATCCCACAAAGGGAGGGCTTTCACAAAGAGCCTCTTGCCTCACCCAATCCCCACAAAGGAAGATTGGTGCTCACTAAGAGAAATCCACAAAGGATGGGTAATACAAACATTCCCGGGTGCTCCACATGGAGAGGGCACTCAACGGGCGACGCCTAACCGTCTAGAAGCAAGCTTCAAGAGTAACAAACGAGAATCAATCGATCTTGGCCGTCACAAGTGCTTCTTGAGATGAACGAGTGTAGAGCTAGCTCAAGGAGCACACACTAGCACCTCAAATCTCTCTCACACCCAAACCCTAGGAGGATCCTTGCTTGGAGTGGCTTGGAGAGGAGTGGAGAGAGGGGGAATGGAGCTTTGGGAGGTGTTCTTTTCGTTTGGAGGCAGCAGCCCAAGGAGGAAGAAGTGAGGGGGTATAAATACAAAGAGCCGTTGGAGGCTTACTGCACCCGGGCCGGGTCACCCGGCCAGAGGGGTCGGGTCACCCGGCACCCACCAGAGGCGTACCGGGTGACTCAGCAAGTTAGGCCGGATGACCCGGCAGGCCTCAGAGAGCTAGGTTAAGCCTTTTCAAGGAGGTTTAAGGGTTAAGGCTAGATTTTTGTGGCTAGACTTTCAAAGATAAGCACTTGTAGCAAACTTTGATTGATTGATCTCGTCCCTCTTCATAGTACGGTGTTGCCTAAACTCAAATTCGAAATAGAAATTAAATTTAAATCACCATTTTGAGCTTCAACACAAATGTAGAAATTGAGGTCGTTCATTTCACATATGAAATCTTGTCTCATTTATTCCTGCACACATCTTAGATAAACCATCAAATACTCAAATTATACTTGTCATTATCACCAAAATAATTAGGGGCTTAGATGCACTTTCAGGTTTGCAGTGGTTCCCCACAAAACCACTGGGTTCCTTGGCTGATCCTCAAAGCCAAGTCTGAGTGGTCGGCGGCTCAAGTGTGCACTGGGCTGGTCTGACTGGTGGGCCTGATCGGTCTGACTGGTGTGGACCAGTCTGACTAGTGGTGGACACCGATCTAACAGGTGGCGGCCAAGGAGCGCCGGGTGGCTCGAAGCGGAGGACACACGTTGAGATCGCAGGCTTGGCGTCGAGGCTACGCGAGGTGCGGTTGCTAGGCGTCCGTCCGATGGAAAAGTTGTCAAGTTTCCTAATTTGCCCTTTCAAGGGGTAGTATCTCCTAAGAGCATTTTAGTCTTTTCCCCCCTCCAATGGACCTCATGTATAAACTTGGAGGAAGGGAGTTGGCAGCTATCTCTTGGGCTTTATGGTTTTCATTTGCTCTAGGCAATTTCTCTTTTTTAGTTTCCTATGTTCTCTAGGACTAGCTTGAGAGCTTCATGATGAGATCTTTGGAGAGGGTTGGATGCTAGGGAGGCAAGCTAGACCATGTATGAATCTTTCCTTTGATGTATAGAAGGTTCAGCATGATTCCGCTCGCTAGTGTTTTTGGTTGTCTCTCCCGTTTTCCTTTTTGATGATTTTCGGAGCCTTTTCTTAGCGAATTTCTCTTAGTGGATTTGAGGCGTTCCCTTTGTGGATTTGTTGCGGGATGCACACATGAGCCCCTTGTGGTTCTTTTCTTGGTGATCCCACTTCCAAATCCGTGGGTTTAGGTGCTCAAATTTGGGGTTTTCTTTGTGTTCCGGGAAGAGGTGTTCTTGGTGTTCATCCTTCGATTCCTCTTGATTTAGCGGATCTTTGGGACAATTTCTTAGGCATGGCTTGTCCATGAGGTGTTACACCTATCCCCAAAGTTTTACTTGAATCCGTGGAGCGAATTGGGAGATCGGGGCATCGGAAGGAGGAAGTTGACTCGTGGTTGGAGTTCTTCCTGAGCCGCCCAGGCGTGACTAGTCTGATCGGTGCCTTGGACCGGTCTGACGATGCGACCCTGCTGTGGCTTTGCTCAGGGAGTTCATCACCAGGGTATTGGTTGTTCTTGTGGCTTGCTGCTGTTTCAATCTCATGCAGTTTTGGCCCTTGGAGATCGAGTTCTTGGCGTTTGAGGGTTTCTGAGCCGGACCGGCCTTACTGATGCTGTCCACCGGTCTGACCGGTGCAGGGCTTCCAGTGGAGACTCGGTTGTTTCTTGTTTGGTTCTTCCTACTTCCTCGCAGAGTGCTTCTGGTGCAAGTTTGGTTGTGGAGAGTTTTCAGTGTGCTCGAGTTTTGGTTAGTTTTCTCTAGCCTGGTTGGTTTCTGGATCTCTCCGTGTTGCTCCACATCCTAGAATTGCCATCTAGGTTTGCTAGGCAAATTTGAAAGAATTTAGAGAAGGTTGCTCTGGACCGGTCTGACCGGTGCCAGGGACCAGTCTGACCGGTGGCTAGTGTTGCTGCTCGAGTTGGTTTTTCCGCTACGTGTTCGAGTAGTTTGAGTGTGTGGCTAGTTCCTAGGTTCAGTAGCACTCCAGTGGCTACGTGGATTTGGCTAGTGAGGTGTCGAGAACTTTGGAGTTGCGTTTGGGACCATAGGCCGAGTTTGTCTCTTCGAAGAAGAATTTTTATCGGCTCTCATTCACTCCCCCCTCTCTGGTCGCCATTATGGTCCTTCAATTGGTATTAGAGCCGGATGCAGATCATTGAGACCTTGACTGGTTGAGATCCAAAGATGGCGGACTACGAGAAGGGTTCGGGTCCTCCCCACTTCGATGGGAAAAACCACAAGAAGTTGGAAGTCTGGATGGGCGTATTCATGCGAGGAAAGGGTCAGTTGATTTGGGATGTGACGGTCAATACAAGGAATGTGCCGACTAGTGACGCAAAAAAGAGCGTTTCTCGTCATAAACCGCGATTAATGACGCTGGTGTTACGAAAACCCTCCGTCATTAATCGAGCGTCACAAACCGTGATTAATGACGAGACCTTATTTCGTGGCGTCATGAGTTTAACGACACGTATAAAATCATCCTTACAAAACGTCATAACTTTGTTCCCACATCTTTGCCACGCTGGACATAGTCTGATGTGGCATCCGATGTGGCATGCTAATTGTGACTAACCGTTTGCGTTATAAAATGAATTTGGCCCGTTTAAAGCTGGGTTGAGCCCAACACTTTTACTGTAGGTCGGTGTTGTGCAGATAGCCCAAAAAAGATTTTGTTGGGCCCATTTGTTGTTTTTTCGACCACAATTTTGATTAGGTTGGTTCCGTTTTTGTTGGGTTGACTCCAACAATTGCGCTCATTGTTTGCGGCCTTATATGTCATGTTAATTTCAATAAAATTGACTTTTGGCCCAATAAACAGTGGGCTAAGCCCACTGAAGGCCAACAAAAAATTAACTAATCGTGCATCAATATTAATTGATTTCATTTCAATTCTGATCTTTTTTAAAATAATTCCGATCCGGTTGGCAAAATAGTAATCAGCACATATTTCTTTATACAATAAAACAAATTGTTGTTTACTATCAAGCACGACCATATTGTTCATCACATATCACAAACTATTACAAGATAACAGTCTCACAAGGAACATAGATTAACAAAGCTAAATCCTGGCCATAATCACAAGAGATATTGGAGATTTGATCTAAGTATCTTAACCTCTTCATCTTTTACTGCTAAGCAGTAAACGAAAGAGGTCGTCACTGTCTTCGGTAAGCTTCTTTAATCTCTTAATCTCAGCAGACTGCATTTTCAGAGTTGATTCTGATTCTTCGGTCTTCTTCTTCAAGCTACATAACTCTTTTTGGTGAGCAACAAACCGTTGTCGAAGTTGTACCTTGTCCTGATTGGGAGCGTCAACTCGCTCTTCATCAACACTAGTACATAAGGATTTGGTACCCATTCTTGAGTACTCCTCTATTTTAATTTGTTTGGGAAGAAACATCATTGACTTGGTAGCTTCCATCTAGCAACACTGGATCCCAAGTCAGATTAGGATCTTGCAATTGATTCGAACTAAGGAAACAACGGTGTTAAGTTTGTTACCTTGGAGCAGGTCTGAACAGGAGCGGCTACAGATGTTGACCCTTTGGCCCGCTGAAACAAGTACAAGAACAACAGGTAAGGGTTGAGATCATTCGCAATCAAAAACAAAGAAGGTGTTAATTAAGTTTATTACCTTGGAGCAGGTCTGAACAGGAGCGACTACAAATGTTGACCCTTTGGCCCACTGAAACAAGTACAAGAATAAGAGATAAGGTTTGAGATCATTGGCAATCGGAAGCAATTTCATCTATTAAGTTCAATGCGGTACATGAATGACAACACCCAATCCATAATCACCCAAGCATGCAACAAAAATATGCTAAGCCAAAGAGCATGAGTAAGCAATATAATAACTTTATCCTTTATTTTCTACAAACCTCAAATAAGTCGGCTTCGAACAATCTCTTGCAATAGGGAACAGAAGATCCACAATCACCCAAGCATGCAACAACAATATTCAAAGGCAAAAAGCATGAGGAAGCAGTCTGAAGGACCGAAACGGGCGACCAGAGAGGGGGGAGTGAATGGGAGCCGATAAAAATTCTTCCCTAAGGTCGAACTTGGCCTATACCCCGATTGCCACTCCACGAATCCGTGCACACAAGCTAAGCTCCAATCAAGGCACACACAACCCAAGAGGTTCAACCAAGAAGCCTAGAAGCAAAGAGCGGAAGCACCGGACAAGAATCAAAGCACTTGATCAATTCTGGAAACGACAAGTGCGGACCATCTGGCTGGTACGGGCGGACTGTCCGCGTGTGTACGGTGGACTATCCGGACCTACCCCGCGGACCGTCCGAAATAAACACCCGAGCCACCAGAGATGCACCCCGAAAATACGGACTGTCCGAGGACGACACGCGAACTGTCCGCCAAAAACTCGGCCATGCGGACTGTCAGTGAGTCCCCTGCGGACTGTCCGCCAAACACCTTGCAACCAAAACACGGGGGCGAAACGGATCGAAATAAAGACGCGCAAGAACACGAAGAACGTGCGAAGAACACAGGTCGCGCGGACTGTCCGCGGGCTCCTCGCGGACTGTCCGCTAGCCCTGGACAGAGCAGAAAAATGCTCGAGCTCGGGAGTCAACCCCACCTTTCCATCACCGGATCTCCCAAACAGTTGAAGCTCTTGAGACAAGATTTTGGGGAGATGAAAAGCGTCACACAAGGATGCTATGCCCCAAAAATCTCGACCTCTAACTCCCTAAATCACCGGGAATCACGGATCACACGAACCACCACCATGAACTCAGGCTCCAACCAAAAACGCACGAATCGAAGGCTCTCCACGGCGTTTGAGGGATCAAGATCACACACAAAGATGCGCAAGGCATCCACCCATGATCCCCTCAAAGAAATCCATGAGGAAACGCCCTCAAAATCATGAATCGAGCGAAGAATGAAAACTCCCAAAAATAGACCTGAAAATGACACGAAAATCACAAGGGACTAGGAGATCACCAGGACGCCGAATGCTTCCATACATCCAGAGGACAGAGTCTGTACAAGAGTCTAGCCTAAGGAATCCAGAGGAAAACAAAGCAGTTCAGAGAAATCTACCGGGGAAGAAAGCCTTAGAGTCCAAGAGAGAGAGATGCCATCCACCTCTCCGCTATTTATACGAAGTCCATCGGAGGGAGGTAAATGACCACGCTACCCCTACTGCTTAAATGAAGATACAACCCCTCAGGGGCATTTTGGTCAAGTCTTCATCAGACGGACACGCTTCCACCGCGGCTTCGCTTCACATTGACACAAACCCCGCGATCTCGCCACGTGCCCTCCGCCTCGAAGCTTCCCGAAGCTCCCGGATCACCGTCTCCGTCACCTCGGGCCTCCGGGCTTGGTTTTGCGGCCCAAACCAAGAAACCGTCCACCTGATGGTTTTGTGGGCAAACCACCAAACCCCGCGTGCAAACTTCGGGCCCCATCCGCTACCTTGCACCGGCCCATGTTCACGACTTCAGCCCCCCAATCTTGCACCGCACGGCTCGCACTTGACCCCATCGGCTACCAGGTCCATCGATCCAAGCCTACTTGCCACTCCATCACCCGGAGGCCGCCACGGCTAAGGCCTTTCGCGCTTGTTCTTCACCGGCACTGACACGAGTCAAGCCGCAACCTGTACCTGCACACTTAGCCAAGCATCAGTCCACACAACGTTGTCAATCACTCATCACTAAGGAGCGACCCTCCACTGGTCTTCGGACATACCTGGTCCTCATAGTCTAATAATTTCATCTACAAATTTCTACAAACCTCACATAAAATGACTTCCAACAAACTCTTGCGATAGGGTACAATAGATCCACAATCACCAAACATGAAAGAATATTATAGAATGCCAAAGAGCATGGGGAAGCAATCTAATTGAATCGATCAATACAAGGAGGAGCCTGCAGACTTGACGAATAGGAAGGGAAGAAGGTGCCAAATGCCGTCTCGATTTAGTAGCCCGAACTTGCGCCTTGAACACGTTGTTCTTCGCAACTATTGCAGATATGCGGCCGCCAGGGTGAGCCTCGGGGGAGCCGACGGAGCAATGGGTTTGAACCATCTTGCAGCTTCAAGGACGTTGCCTAGGAAGGTAGCTGCTCGTAGCAGAGAAAGGCCGCCACTCATAGCAGAGGAAGCCGATTGCTCGTAGCAGAGGAAGGCGTTGTCGGTAGCTAGGTTGCCGTTGCTGCTTCCGCCGCAGATCTACTAGGTCTCTTCGGAGGTAGAGGAGAAGATCCCCTGATTTTGGAAAATTACAAGGAGGTAATTGGGAGGCCTGGTTTCCCTCTTTGTTTTATATATAACGGGGACGACCAGGAGGAGGAGCGGGGAATTCAAAATTTGAAGTCCCGCCTCTCTGCTCCAGAGCGGGAAACGAAAGACTTTGGATCATGGACCCAAATGTCAGTGACCCAAATGAAAGACCGCTTAGGTGTCAGACCCAAACGTTAGTGACCTTACGCAGAGAGGCAAGTTGTTGACTTTGGGTTGTCCGTGCCACCATGGATCATGGAATTGACAAACACACACAGGACTATACTCTACTTCATATTCACGTTCGACGGATGATCTGATTATTGCATTACAAATGTACTCATTGCAACAAATTGACGTACCCGTTTCAACTGTTTATTACATGACTAAACACACTTAAATAAAACATTAAAACTACAAACTACAGGGGACTCTAGTACAACCTTTCAGGTAATCTTCTACAGAGATCGTGCATAAATTCGGGGTGATCAGTGCATACGACCACCCAATCATATGTGAGTATTCCGTGAGGAAAGATTCACTCTAAGAGAGACATGCACTTGTCCTGCAATTGTGTGCAGTTAGCTTGAATTGCCCATCGTAGAAATGAGGTCACAGTTTCCTCACTTGCCACGTCCCACATCTTTGATGCACAGTGCAGCTTCAACCTTTCGACTTGGTACACACTACGTGAGAAATAGCCATTGGTAACGGGCATGGATGGCCATTGGTAACGGGCAAAACGCCTGTTACCGATCAAGTGTTACAAATAAGCCAAGAAAGGTAACATGCGGATGCCTATTACTGATAACACGTAATTGTAACAGGCGTCTAACAAAGGCAGTTACGGAAACAAGTTACCGATCACCTGAAATGTCTGTTTCTCTGGGCCCACATGGACCTTTGGTAATGAGCACAGAAACCTAGCCCGATACATGAACTCACTATCGGAGACGTTTGCTGTGGACACGCGTCTGCACGTAAGGAGACGCATTTTTTGTACGCGCATCTTCTCTGTCTGGTCGACAGGAGACGCGTGCTTTGGACGCGCGTCTCACCTGTCTCCACGAAAGGAGACGTGTGCTCTGGACGCGCGTCACGTCTATCTCGACGACAGGAGACGCGTGCTCTGGAAGCGCGTCTCCTTTGTCCCGACGAAAGCATCAACTTGTAGGGCCCACCGGTCAGTATTAGTAACGGGCCTTTATGCGGCCCGTTACAGTGTTGTCATACTTGTAATGGGCGTTCCAAGTGAAGCTCGTTACTCACGGATCTGTTTTTGTAACGTGCCTTACTTAACGCCCATGACCGATACGTAGGGCACCTACAGTAACCTGCCCGTTTTCTGGCTGCATCCCAGAACCGGTCAGGATTTGGCAGCCACCAGATCAGGGGCTGCATCCTGGAAACAGCCAGGATTTGGCAGCCACCACAGCAATGCTAGGAGACATCACAAACACATTCTCATCACATATATACACAAGCAAGATCACATATATATACACAATAATGCGAGATCACATCAAGTTCCTCATCAGATCGACATGCATGCTAAAGTTTCAAGTTCGTCATCGGTGCTTTGTTTGGATGGAGTCCTGTGAAAACTGCCTAAACCAGGCAACATCTGACCCCAGCCAAGCAGGTTTCTCAGGCAGTACTAAACAAGCCTGAATGCAGCAAGTTTCAAGTTTGTCAGGCAGTACAATGAACTCACGGTGCACCATTATAGAGGTTGCCGTTTCGGTCGAGGATCTCCTTAACAATGTACTCGCACAGCATCTCCCGGACCGGCTTTAGATCTTCTGTAGAAACATTAAGGGCAGGTTTGAAATCCTGCAAAATAAAATAATTATGAGAATACAAGTACAAATCAATTTCTAAAATCAAATGGAGAATATATGAGCAGAGACAAGGGTGAGAGCATTATCTACTTACAGCAGCCTTCTTGATGTGAGGTATGTCTTCAAGTAGTTTGAACATAATGAATGCCACATGGAATCCATGCAAAAAAGACCCTGATGGCTGCTGAGCACACTGCGCATCGAGGTACCAAAATGACAAGTTAATGTAGTACCAAATTGGTATGAAGGGACCATAAAAAAAACCTCGGTCTTAGAGTGGTATTTGGCTTGTGCTTGAATGTCTGATTGGATTTTAGCTTTGTCTTCTTTCCTTTCATCCCTTCGTCCTTTGGGCATATATCTTCAGAGGCCCTGCATGATCAGCAATACCGATTAGAAACACTAAGAGATTGAATTTTGTGAACAAAACCTACAAGGTACGGACCAAGTCACAAGCGCTCAGAGGTCTTCGAACTTTCGCGGGGGATGATGTTTAGCAGAATCTAGATACCAAACCTCTTTGAACTTCATACAGATGATCAGTGTGACATAGTGGCCACCGGTGCCGAAGGCACCCACCACGTAGTCATTCGTCATTGCATTTCTCAATGCTTTTATTACAAGGTTAGACTCCTTATGAATCTTTGTGGTCGTGAGAACCTGTGGATCCAAAAACCCAACACTAATCTTCATCTCCGCTGCCTTGTCCTTCATTTTCCTACAAAAAATCCAAATATTAGCATGCATGAACTTTGTGGTCAAAATTAAAGAAATATCTATTTTGGTTTTAAGGCACTTATAATGTCCACAACCTCAAGAAGGTCTCATCCAAAGCAACCAGGGTTATAAGGTCATACACGTGACTGAATGCAATGTTTAACATTAAATCACCAGCACCATGAAAGGAGTCTTCAGGCAACTTTGCTGGAAAACTAAGTTTATCCTTACTGTGTTCCATGGCGTAAGCATGCAACCTGGCACAATTCGGTCCAGCAGCCTGTAAGTCCGCTTCTGACAACATAGGCATAGCAGGCTTGTATTTTGGATCCTATTTTGTCCAAAAACAGTTAAGAAGCTCATCTCTAGGCAGAGGTTTCCTGGCCCCCTTCTTCTGCAGTGGCTGCTGCTCAGGCGGAGATTGCCTGTCCTCCGCCTGTCACTGCTGCTGCTTAGGTGGAGATTGCCTGGGTTCCTCCTGCTGTTGTCGATGCTCCTGCTGCGTAGTTTTGCAGATCTACTGCTGCTTCTTAGGCGGAGATTGCCTGTCCTCCTCCTGCTGTTGTCGATGCTGCTACTGCGTAGTTTTGCTGATCTACTGCCACTGCTACTGCTACTGAGCTTTCTCTTGCTGACGCTGAGCTGCAGTACCTCCATCTGATGCTGTACCCCTGCTACCTGATGTGGGAGCAGGGTTGGTATTTCTCGTAATGGGTGGTACATGGATCCTGTTCTTTAACCATTGGATCCTTATACAGAGAGCCTCAGCTAGGGTTGTTACTTCATCCCCCCCAATTGGTACAGGCAGACGGTAGTGACCCGTATTGCCCCACACATAACTAGGTTGCACCACAGCATACCCATCCTGCACCGGTACTGTATGGAGAGTCTTTTGCAATGGAAAGACAGTGGCTAGTGCGAGCTCCATTTTATTCCCGGAGCCATCCAAAAGGCTGCACTTGGTTGGCTCTGTCAGCTTATCTATTGTGTCCAACATAGGTGATCGACTATCAATGTGCTGTTGACTACCTTCGTCCTCGCTGACATGCCAATGGTCTTCCTCTCTGCCACATGCTTCTTCTTCCTCACTACCATGCACATCTTCTTCCTCGAGGCCATGCACATCTTCTTGCTCGAGGTCATGCACATCTTCTTCCTCGCTGCTACTGACAGGTGGTGATTGGGGAGGATGAAATACATTTTTCCTTATATCAAGGCCTGATTCTACTAGAATGGAGACAATTCTGGTGACTGCTTCAACAACTAGGTCTTCCATCTGCGGTTCAGCCTTCTTGTTCCTCTTCTTCCTGTACATTCCAGCAAACTCTTCACCAAACCCTTTACCCCAGCCAAGTGAACTAGACACGCCTCGGACCCAACCTCGATGCTCTGGAGTCTCAAGTGCTACGGTGAGGATATCATTCTCCCTAATCCCATGGAAAGAACCATCGCTAGCCTGAGCTGCAAGTGTTTTCACCCTAGTTGCTACCCCCACCGCCGCAGGGTTACTGAATGTTATGTCCCCGCTTCCTTCACTAGTGGTCTTCCTCTTCCCTACCCTTGCCCGCAGATAAGGCCTCGAACATCCAGGAAATTGGTCCCAATGGTTCTGTTTTCCTTCTTCAGCTAACTTTGCATCCTCCTCCTCACACTCTTTCCTTTTACGAACATAACCTTTTCTGCCCGTCCTGTGTGGCATATCATGCAATGCTCTCTTTTCTTTCATCCCCTGGCTCAATCGCTGAAATCTAGGAGAATTGGTTTCCTGCACAAACACGGTCCAGTCTTCTGGCTGCAAAAAGGCATGCTTCACAAAGGGAGTCTCCTCTTGGCTCACAATTTTTTTCTTAAATGGGTCTTGAATTGCCGTTGCAAGGTTCCAATCTCTGACATAGCTACCTTAACTGCCTTCTTGCGAACAGATTCAGCCAGATTGGCTGGGTAATCTAGCTTTTCCTCTAAAACTGTGAACAGCTCTTCCTTCTCAATTGGTGAGAGATCTTCAACTGCCCTGTTGATTGACACCCTCTCTCGAGCAATGAGGCCACAGACCAATACAAATCTATCCCTCGCAGCATCTGGGGTAGGCCAATAATTGTTATCAAGTCCAATTGCGGTGAACTTGTCTTCTGGCCATTTGGTTTGTGTCCTTGACCCGCGGGATCGAGTACTACTCGCAGCAGTATGTGCTGAGTGACCCTGTGAAGAAGGATCACCGTTGATAGGCTGTGAACAAGGTTCACCGTCGATGGGCTGTGATGGTGCACTGGAGGTAGAGGAGTTTGGTGTTGTGGGAGACTGCATAGATGATATGTCAGGTCGTCAGTAGAGCAACATAAGCTAGACTGAAAACCTAAACAAAATAAGATAAATTCTTATTCTCTGACAGGCAAAATAGTTGATATTAGCATACAGGTTGGGGATAGGTGCTAACCATTTTGACAGGGTGAAGCAATATGCTTATATATCAAAGCAGAGACTAAATTCCTTCAACTGCTTCCTTGTCCAACTTCAGCAGCAATGAATTGTGTGTTCCATGTGTACATGCAACAAGAGGACAAAGCAATTAGAATTAAAGTATGCTAACAGGTCCAAAGCATAACTGTCGATCTGGTACATTCGAAGCATAACAGAATTTCAACAGTTCATATAAGTTCATCTGTTAGCAATAATTTATTCAAATAGACTTGGAGCAACAAAATTCATCCATCAAATCCACAGCCAATCAATTAAAAATAAACTATTAAGGCATGTTGTACTAATGTTGGCAATTCCAGGAGAATAATCCTATGTGAACAACCGTAAAGTAGCATGTCTCCCTAATCCACCTTAACGGGAATAGCAGATTGGGTGGCCGAGCACAGAGAGGGCGTTGGGGGTTCAAGCAGCACTAACCTCTGTCGCGAATAAAGTAGTTGTTCTCGTGGTGGTCGGAGAGGCCCGATCCGCGTCGCCTCGTTGCCTGAGGTGGCCGGCTCGTCGTCGTGGCCGAGGATGCCAGATCCGCGTCACCGTCGTCATGGCTGGAGCCGCTTCGCCGACGTCACGCCGAGAACGGTGGGGCTGGAGAAGAGCAGGGCTGCGGTAGGGAGAGCGGTGGCGGCGGGCTAGGGCTAGAGAAGGAGCAGGGCGGCAGCGGGGAAAGTGCGGGTGTGGTGGATCTGTCTGAATTAGACTCCTGGATCTGTCTGAATTAGACTCCCGAGTATATGTCCCCTGCGCGCGCGTTACTATGTTCACGGAAATTACTGGCGTGCCCTTGAATGGCTCTCTGGTGGAATTAGAATTCCATGGGCATTATAGTCAATATAGGTGGGAATTTTTGAACAGCGCGCGCAAGGTTTGCCTGCTGACGCTGATAATGGATAGTCATCGCCGACGCTTGTTAGTAAACCCGCATCGGCTTCGTCGGCAGGTATCTTCTTTATATAGGCTGCTGACACTGACGCGTGGGCCCGACACTATTATTTAGAAATGAAACTCGCATCCATCAAATATTAGAGCTGGTAAAACAGCACCTAAAATTTCATTAAAAATAACATCAATTCATATTTGGACATTTCGTATTTTAATAAAATATCAACAGTCACACTTGTGTACCCAACATTCTTATAATTTGAATATACATCTCATGCTTGTGATATAATAATTCTAATAACATCTTAGTTTGCTCCAAAAATTCTACAAATTGACGTGGCAACATAAATTGGGTACCTAAACTTGTCATAAAAAATTAAAATGGTTTCGATAAAGGAAGAATATACTTGTGTACAAATGGCTACATCTCTCACATAGTTTCTTAGAATGTTGCTTGAACATTGAAGTTTTCCACACTTTGCAACATGTTCGACCTCGTACGCATTTAAAATTTTTACACAAGCTTGCGTTCACCTTAAGATTACGAAATGCAAAGTTTCATTACTAATGGTTGTGGAAAACAAATATTATTTCTATGTTGTACTTACAAAGAACAAAATAAAGGCATATAAACATTATTCACGAAACAGAATATACACTAAACAATGAAATTAATGAAAATATGGGGATTTTAGAGAAAAATAGAAAAAAAATCATCAAATTTGGACTAAGTACGACGGAGAAATACATGTTACAAAATTTGACTGCAGATTAAAAGGAGAAATGAGAATTGTTCTTCATTCCAATAGAACAGAGGGGGTGGTTAACCCGCGTCTCATTTGTCCCTCCAATCCTCGTCTCCTATGCCCACCCAATAGAACAGAGGAGGAAGCAGACAAGCAGAGGCCACCACTGTCGCCGCCGCCGTGCCCGCTTTGACATCCAAGTGGGCACCCTAGGCCTCTAATGCGGCAAATGAGACCACCGCAACCTTCGATTTGACTCAGAAACGTGACAAATCAAATCTTGTGGATGTGACACAGAATATGTAATAATTTACATTCAAGATACATAATTTTTCACCTGCAAAAAAAAAGATACATAATTTTTATTGATGCTTCCGCCTACATCCCGATGTTCATCCTGCTGACGGCGTACTCCACCGCGGCACTGAAATCACGCGTCCAGAGGTTGAACTCATGACGGATGCGACACTCGGCGCTGCAGTAGTGGATGATCCCTGGGGTCTTCGGCCCGTAGCGCCTACATCCCGCTGCCCAAATGCAGACGTGGGGATTCTGGACGGGCAGCAACGGAATGTCATCGTCGCCGTCACGAAGCCAGTACCACCACGCATTGTTCTTGAGATCCCGGCGGACGAGGTAGCACAGCCGGTGCAGGTTGTGGTTCTTCCACCACCCGTCAGGGGGTGACGGCCTGCTGCTGATTTTGTGGAGCAGTGCCATCGCTTCGAGGTCTGCAGTGTTGCGACGGTACTTCAGCGTCGCTAAGAAGTACTTCGCACCGGCGTCTTTGGCAACGGCCTTTCCGACGAGCTCCAGACCCTCATCGGGACTCCACCGCCTCATCAATCTCTCCATCCCCTCGAAGCATAATGCCTCCGGATGTTTGGCGAGGCGGAAGCGCTCCTCCAACAAGGACCTGACGTAGCGATTCTTGCACACTTGACGAAGCTCACGTAGCGACACCTGCAGGAGTACCTCATCCGAGTCGCAGATGCGCCGGAAGGTGCCGCAGACCCGATTACGAAGGATCAGGAAACGAATGACGGGCTCACCCTTGATGCAGCGGAGGATGATCTGGGTGACCAGTTCATTTGGCAGCAGCTCCGTGAAGCACACCGCGGCCATGAAAGAGAAGGGGAAGGAAATGGAAAGGCGACGGGATCTGGAAATTGAAATGCGACGGGGTTTGGAAATTGAAATGCGACGCGGCCATTTATAAAAACCCATTAATAATAATATGGAACTTGAAATGTGACGCGGTTTGGCTGCTGACGCGTGGGCCCGACAACTGCCCCTACCCCTCCACCTTCCCGCGAAATTGAAATGCGACGCGTGTTTTTGGACGGTTTTGCTCCCAAAAACGGTTCCCGAGGCGTAGGGTGACGTGGGGGCATGGGGAGGAAGGCGCCCTGACGGTTCACGTCTTGTCATCATAAATCCCCGACGACTGCTGGTTGCTCCATAATCATATCATTTCTTTCGCTTCATCTTCTTCCCCCTCGCCATCAAAAAACCACAAACTCCGGTCAACGAGAGATCACACCAACAAGGAGCGAGAAGAGCATGGCGTCGAGTGACCCATCGGCGAAGCGGGGACGAAGAGAGGATGACGACGACGAAAGCCGCTGTCGGAGGAAGTTGACCATCAAGGAGAAGGGGAAGGAGCCGACGGCGCCCAAGGAGGAGGAGAAGAAGTCGAAGGCCGCCGACATCAGCTTTGCCGTCGAACTGCTTCAGGGCGTGTTCATGAACTGCTCCAGGGTGCGTTCATGAAGCTCCAAGGTGTCGATGCCATGAGTGCCGGCGTGGAAGGGAAGTTGCTTGGCGTGGAGCGGAGGAGGCACAACGAGGAGTGTATAGGCAGTTGTGGTTTTCTCGCTGGTAGATGAAGGGGATGTGGTGGTTTCGCGGTAGAAGAAGGGGTTGGGGCAATGGTTATTTATTTTGGAGAGAAGATGCAGGCATCTTAGGCAGTATCTTAGGCAAAATATATATAGGCATTTTAGGCAGTATCTTAGGCATCATATATTACAGAAAGGAGATTCATTCAAATTCCACTAATACACATCCTATATATATTACAAAAAGGATTCCATTTCCAGCAATAGACATCCCTGCATTTTACAAAAAGGATCGGATTCAGCAGAAATCAATCTTGCTTCTTTTTCTTCTTTGATTTTTGTATATGGATCTTTTCACGATGGTCGCTTCGCAAGTATGGTGTTTTGTTAGCTCCCAAGACTCGGGGCATGTATGAAGTGTGAAAGGATGGACTTTCGTCAAACTGGTTGTATTCCTCCTCCTAACAACATTTTCAACCCCAACAATCCTTTTTTTCCAGGCAAAACGACACTCCAGTTATTTTTTTGCAAGGTCAGGTACATAGAACACTTGCTCAACATCCTTGGCGAAGACAAACGGTTCGGTTTTGTAACCAAAGACCCGGAGATCAACACTAACATAACCAAATTTGTCCTTGATCATAGCTCTCTTCGCATTGGTGACCCATCTACACCGAAACAAGGCTACCTTGAGTCCTCAATAATCAAGCTCCCAAATTTCCTCTATTTGACCATAATATGTGGCTGTGTTCTTCTTATTGTCGACGGCCCGTACACGCACACCACTATTTTGATAGACACTCTTGGCATCCTGGGCCATGGTGTAGAACGTGTATCCATTGATATCCATTGCTTTATATGTTGTAACAGTGAATAATGGCCCTGCTGCTAGTTTTCTTAGATTGTCGGTTATAGCAGCGCTGCCACTCTGCTGGACATAATCTTGGAGCCACCTGTTGAAGCATTGCATGTGCCTCTTTGCAACCCAATGCTCAGTACAGCCAGGGTTTTGTTCACGTAGTTGTTGCTTGTGCTCATTGCCAAATGGTGTAACCTCTACGTTCTGTTCTATCATAGTGAAATGAGCCTTCCTGAAGTCCTCTGGGTGCGGAGTGATTGACTTTTTCCCCAGGGTCCCAACACCTGAAAGCCTACCTTCATGCCGTGAACAAGGCACACCAATGGGGTTTTGGGGGTCCATATAACCCATGGCCCACTCCACTACTTCAATGGTCTCATAGCCACGAACAATGGCTCCCTCTGGAAATGACCTATTATGTACCAATGATTTGAGGAATCCAAAGTACCTCTCATATGGAAACATCTGATGAAGGTAAGATGGGCCAAGGTACCAGATCTCCTTCGCGAGGTGTGTTGTTAGATGCAGCATGAGATCAAAGAATGATGATGGGAAGGTAGCTTCAAGCAGGCATAGGGTCTCGAAATGCCTCCTCTCTAAGGCCAATAGTTTTTCCTCATCAATCACCTTCTGTTCTATTTCATTGAAGAATAAACACAAGCTCGTGACCGCGTCGCGAACCAGTTCTGTCTTGATACCTCTTAGTGCAACAGGAAGAATAGATGTCATCAACACATGGCAATCATGAGATTTCATCAAGTTGAAATTCATTTTCATGTCCTTCATCGACACTAGCCTCTTAAAGTTCGATGAGTAGCCTGAAGGTACTTTCAAACCATGCAAAAACTCACAGAATTCTTTTCTCTCTGCCTTTGACAAGGTGGTTGCAGCAACAGGAATGTCCATCCCTGTGTCTGTTTCCTCTGCATAGAGCTCCGGCCTAATGCCCATTTCTTTAAGATCATCCCTTGCATTTTTATGATCTTTTCCTTTCGACTTCTGTTGTAGCAATGTTCCCAAAGTAGCTTCACACACATTCTTCTTGACATGCATGTTGTCAATCAAATGACGCACATCCAAAAGCGGCCAATACTCTAGCTCCCATAGAATTGATTTCTTGTTCCACATTCCTCGCCCATCTTCTTCTACTTCTTCACCATCTCACTTCTTTCTTTTGCGAAGTTTCTTTTCAGACAATTTGGGTAACTCCTCGATAGTTTCGACGTCCTTGACTTGCAAGTGGAGCAGATCTCCAGTCACATGCATTGGCACCTGTCGATTCTCCTTTTCCCCATTAAACTGACAACCCATGTCCCGGTAGGCATGTTTCTTGCTGAGGAAACAACGGTGCCCCATAAATGAGAATTTCTTTGAATTTCTTAGCCACACTGCACAAGTTTCTTCCAAGTAGTGTGGGCAAGCTGCACCTTTCCTTTTACTCTGGCCAGAAAGGTTGCGATGAGCCGGGTTGTCGTTGATGGTGGTGAACAACATGGCGTGCAATGTGAACTCCTCACGGCCGAACTCATCCCAAACCTCCTTCACACCAGGCTTCCAAAGTATCTTCAAGTCATCAACTAGTGGCCTCAAGTAGACATCAATACGGTCGCCAGGTTGCTTTGGCCCGGAGACCAATATTGTCAGCATCATGTATTTCCGTTTCTTGCATAGCCAGGGTGGAAGGTTGTACATTGACAGCACGACAAGCCAGGTGCTATGTGTTGAGCTCTGGTTACCGAATGGGTTCACGCCATCTGTGCTCATAGCGAACCGAATGTTCCTGCTTTCACTGGCAAAATCCTTGAAGTGGGAATCAATGTTTTGCCATTGTTGGCCATCTGTGGGGTGCTTAATCTTTCCAACTTCCTTCGTTCGTGTCTTATGCCAACACAAGAGTTGGGCCTCCTTTCGTGTGGCGAACCATCTTCTCAACCGAGGAATGATGCAAAAATACCATGCTACCCTCACAGGAGCCCCTTTAACCTTCTTCTTCTTCTTCTTGCCTGTGATCTCCACAGGCTCGTTCTCATCATCATCAGCATTGTTATCATCACCACCATCTTTTTTCCTCTTGTACCGATTGAACCCACACTTGGGGCACTTGTTAAGGTCTGCATAATCTCCACAGAACAATACACAACTATTCTTGCAAGCATGAATTTTTTCAACCTCTATTCCCAGAGGACAAATTATCTTCTTTGCCTCATAGACAGACTCGGCTATTTGGTTTCCCTCGGGTAGCATGTCCTTAAGGAGATCCAATAGTTGTTTGAAACTTTTGTTGCTCCAACCATGACCTGCCTTAAGCTGCAGAAGTTTTAGATCACCAGAAAGGCGAGAGTACTTCTTACAACCAGGATAGAGGGATTTCTTTGAATCTTCAATGAACTGCTTCAGCCTCGCTAATTCAGAAGCTGTATACACTCGTTGAAATTCAACATCCCGCAACATTTGATCAACATTGTGCACACGTTGCAACAACTCACCATCATTGAAGCTCGTAACTTCTTGATAAGTGATATCCTCAGGCCTCATCACAATTGGTGGGAATGGTTCATTTTCCTCATCAAAAACTCCACCTTCATCAGGCACTTCATCATGGCATCCTGTAGCATGGTGTCGCGCTTCACCTTCATTTAGGCATCCTGTTTCGACTTCATTAAGCCCTTCCTCACCATGTTTATTCCAACACGTGTAATTTTCTTTGAAACCACGTGTGATCAAATGATGAAAAATGTTATCCCGTTGTCCGAACTTCTTCTTGTTGAGACAATCTTTACAGGGGCAAAGCATTGCCTGAACACCACGGTTTCTCATATCCGCCTCTGCTTGATCTAGAAAACCATTGACCCCCATTACGAAACTGGCCCAATCTCAGGACTTACTACTATACATTCAAGCCCGAGCAGCAGCAGCCATCTGCAATTTTCATACATCAAATGAGCATAATGCATCACCAAAACTGATGAGTAAGAGGATTAGGACAGCGAAGTTCAATAAAAGGGGGCAATTTCCACCTTGACGAGGACTGTCTACGAGGCGAGTGCTTCCGAGGAGGAGGACGAGGCGTCGCGGCCGCGGCGACGGCGACGGCGACGGCGCGGAGGACGGCGACGGCGACGACGCGGAGGACGGCGCCGAGCCCGAGGAGGAGGATAAGCTGCTGCTTTGGATGACGTACGGCGCGGAGGGACGCCGCGCCGCGGTCGACGTCCGCCGGCACCTTTCGCTGTCGCACACGCGGCCGGCCGGCCTACTACAGCGCCGGCTTTCTGAGGAGAGAGAGAGCACGCGCGCAGTGAGTGGGGCCTTCAGAGAGCGCACGCGCAGCGAGTGGGGCCTTCAGAGAGCGCGCGCGCAGCGAGTGGGGCCTTCAGAAAGTGCGCGAAAATGCTGCTGCAGCAACAGTGGGGAGAGAGCGAGTGGGGCCCTCAGAGGAGAGAGAGCGAGTGTAGTTGTCCGAGATAGTAGAGTGGTCGGAATGCAAAAACAACGACGCGTAATAACAACACGCGTCTCTATTGTGAGAAAACAAAGGAGATGCTAGCTCCAAACAAGCGTCGCTAATTGGGTCGTCTTAAAATGAGATGCGTCCTAAAAACAACGCATCTCCAATAGGAAAGTCATCGGTAACGGACTTAAAGAGCGCGTTACCGATAGGTTTTACTTTCGTAACGGACGCTTGTTAACGTCCGTTACAAAGAAAACATGTAACGGGCGTTTAAGAAGTCTGTTACCACAAGTCCTCATTGGTAACGGGCGTTATGGTGGCGAGGTCAGGTCGAGGTCATGGTCGACCCTGCCGCGCTTATGCGTAACGAGCGCCAAACAACAACCGTTACAGATGGGGTCCATGTAACGGGTGTTAAGGGCCCGTTACAAATGCTGCGTGACCTATGTGAGGTTTTCACGTAGTGACATGTCACCGACCCAGAGTACATAAGGCCAGGTGTTGGCAGGAGTGTCCCATAAATCAGCCTCTTCCGGGAGTGATCCTTCCCTAGCATATTTGATCAGTAGTGAGAAGCCATTAGGGTTTGCTTCTATAAGTGGAACAGTTTCAGAGCGTGACTCCCTTCCTTGGCCATAGAGCATTGCCTCTATCACACAAGATACTTTCACCACATCGGCACGTTTCGCTCATATCACCTGGCATTCTGCACCTACGTGGAAGACAACGTCAATAGGGGCTTGGGCTGCAACGCTTTCGCATATGCTTGTTTGTACTGATGGAGGAGGAGGAACTTCAATGCAGTCGTCCTCCAGTATTGTAACACTACACGATATGTGTATGTGATCTTCATTGGAAGTCACACGATCAATGTCATGATGCTCCACCAGACATTCAAAGCCTCTTTCTAGTAGATCCCGATTAGTGAAAACCACTTCTTTTGTAGCTTGAACTCGAAATGTATCATCTTCATCGTTTGGGTCTCCAGCTGTCGCACGCAACAATACTCGCACCTATGTCGAAGGAAGCAGTCACATGCTTGACATAATACGATTGTATCACCATGTGTGAGTGTGTGTATTCATAGCAGCAACGAGCCACGTACCATTTGGAATTTGTGCAGAGGAACGAGGATGACGGCAATGCCATCTGGAACATCCATCCACTGATGATCATTCATACCTGTAGGATAGCAACGTAGCCTCCATTGACGGCCTCCCACCATGAATGTAACAGATTCCTTGTACAGACCCACAGTTCCTTTTGCTTTCGCTTCCTAGCTTGAGAATGAGAAGTCGAATTGCATGGAAGGAGACATTTTAGTGTCTAAAGCCATGAACGCAAATGGCCTGCAATGATCGTCTCGTGCATAAACTGTCTCATATTATAGTAGCAGGAGTGAATGTGTCATTCTGAAATGTCTGTTCGTGGACATCAGTTACCACCCAGAGAATGGATGCGTCCCTTCAGTGCGAGTGTCGCCACGTTCGGGTCATGCACTTCACAGTTCTAGACCTTAAGTGCGATTCACAATGATCGACAAGTCCGTTCAGAGCGGGTGTGCACACAAGTTCGTCGGTTAATGCCCGGTGCCAGTCCTTAACTGCAATTCTCAATGATCGACACGTGGAACAACTTGTGAGAGTGTGTTGTTATATCCCCAAACACCCATTCGAGATGCCCTTCTGTGCTTATATGCATGTTGTTAATATTACACACACACACACAAACATATATTGCTTTTCTAATTCCCAGCTTATTCCATTTTAGCCTTGTCTCATCTACAAGTTCATCATGTTTCTCCGTCTCCAAGGCCTGCGGGAATCATCAAGTGCGAATCCAGACCAGTCGTCGACCTTTTCAGTCACGACTCACGTAGCGTACCTAATCAAGAAGGACTTGTCAAGTCATCCTGCACCGTGCGTGTTGCAACACAAGGACCATCCGGTCGATCTAATTGCCTTGTGCAGCCTTACAACACCCAATCTGTTTCTCCAGATGCAATTGACGCCTAAAACTTTTCATAAACAAATGGTAGAGAGTTCTCTCGCAGTTGATGCGGCATGAGCTGATGCAGTTGAGACGGCCATTAGATGCAGCTGATGCGGCTTGAGTTGTCCGCAGGACTTTCTTGTGGTCTAGACCGGAGAGTCCGGAATTGAACACATACCTAGACACGTCGGGCTCATCCCATGATACCCATCGTCCACACATGTAATCGATGTGCGCCACTGAAGATTCTGACCTAGATAGATTCGTATCAGGTGTAGGCCTGACTATATTCCGAGCATCTCACGTTTTCCATAGTAACTTTAGCAATGCTACACTGAGCTCACGTGCTCGCCGTAGTCCTCGATAAATGGGCGAGTGCGGCACACCGTTCGTCTTGCATTTCTCAACTTCAGTGGGATACAAGGGTGAGATCATTTTCTTGGCTAATCTTGTTTACTTTATGTATGCATGGTATTGAGACGGTCTCATTATATTGTTAGCTTATGTAGGTTTTTTTCTTTGTTTGTGTATGCAGTACGTGGAGAATGGCCGGGTAAGGAAGAGACAGAGCATGGAACTTGGAGGAGTCGGGGAAGCGGGAGCAGTCGGGCGCAAATGGCACCTCACCAGCACCTAGTTCAGCCGCTGCCATCGGCACCGCAGCAGAACCCGGCCCCAATGGCACCTCCACTTTCGCTGGAATCGGCATTGCAGCAGCAGCACCCGGCCCCAATGGCACCTCCACTTCCGCTGGCATCGGCATTGCAGCAGCACCCGGCCCCAATAGCAGCTGAAGATCAGCTGAACCTCATGGCACCACCTTTTCGCCCGTGGCCTAGGCCACCACCTCTGCTGTTGCCTGTTGAAATGCCACCTCCGCGGCCAGTGCTCATTGAACAAGATGAAGCGCATGACCTAAAATGGTCTGTGTTGCTTTGGCTTCAGCTGGCCGGTCCAGCCCGTGTTTTTCACGAAGGAATGTGGGTGTGCCCTTTTTGCCTGAGGGGTCACAGGCAATGGACCATTCATGACCTTCTATGACACACGCATAACATCGCCATTTCGCTTGCCTGGCTGTGGGATACAAGGGCGAGGCATCGCGCTTTGGAGGAGTATCTGCTCCAAGATACATGTTTTGCTACACTCCGTGCAGTGGCAGGATTGCCATGAGGCCGTGATGGTAGTAATATGTCGTGATGGTAGTAGTATGTCGTGATGGTAGTAGTATGAGCCGTGATGGTACATTGCTAGTACTATGTCGTTAAGGGTATGTCGCTGTACTTCCACCGATAGTGGATCGATCCATCCTCATGTGTAATCAATGCGTATGCATGCATTTGTCTCGTAATGTTGTGAAAACGGAAAGTCTGTTCCCTTGATTTCTTAAATACCGGATGAACACAAGGCAAAAGTTCGTTTTGTAGCAAACATCAGAAGATGATCAGGTTGCTACAAGTTTCTCAACTCATCACAACAAAGTTCACACCACCAAGTAGCAAACATCAACATATCGGCAATTCTCCCCGCATATGATAAAACCTAACATCTTGAAAAAATAGTAAAAGAAAAGATAAAACAGAGCCAAACAGTAGTCGTTCTACGCAATGAGACTGCATGAACAACAGGCAAAAGTCCGTTGTGT